>JASDDO010000004.1:433090675-435590675 GCA_030015575.1 Agapanthus africanus | reverse complement strand
ACGCAGAGGCAGAAACAAATCGAAAGGCCAAAAAGACGCTCAACAGCAACAAAGCGGGGCTAAGAGGCCACGCAAATGGGAGACGAGCGTTATTGATCTATCCCTCATGAAGAAAATGGGTCGAGCGTACTCATTTCCTCGGGACAAGACGAAGAAGATACTTGATCTTGCTCTAAAACATCAAATGCTTACACTGCCGGAGTCCAAGAACCCCGAGCAAGCAGGCGAGGCCTCTGACCCAAATTATTGCTATTACCATCGAGTAATAGGGCATCCTCTCGAAGACTGCTTTTCCTTCAAGAATTGGGTCGAAGATCAGTATCAGCTTGGCAAGTTCGCTTTGTCTGACAACTGGAGGGTAGCGCCGCCACAGAAGCATGAACCCAAAGCCGTAAGAACAGAACCAACTCCACATTGGGATTAGAAGCGGATTCGCACTTGTCACATGATCACAATATTAAAAGAAGGGCCCGAGAACATGGACAACCTTCCCTGGTGCTTCGAAAACAGCAATGATGAGGTGATCTCAGAATTTCCGCCAGCTCCGAAAGAACTGGAGGATGGAATACATACCACCGCAGATAACCTCAAGAAAATTGAGTTGGGAACGCTAAATGACCCGCGACCGACATTTGTCAGCGAGCTGCTGTCTAAAGAGAAGGTGGCTTTATTAAAAGACCTGCTTATGCAGCATAAAGATTGCTTCGCATGGAACTATTCCGAGATGCCAGGACTAGATCCAGAAATTGCTGTGCACAAATTGGCGATATCCCCGGACGTCAAGCCAGTCAAAAAGGCACCAAGGAGAATGCGGCTTGAGCTTGAGATGAGTATCAATGCTGAGGTTAAGAAGCTAATCGACTCTGGCTTTATCCAGGATGTTCAATATCCTGAATGGATCGCTAACATCGTCCCGGTGATGAAGAAAAATGTGACGGTGCGCATATGCGTGGACTTTCGGGATCTCAACAAAGCCTGCTCGAAGGATGATTTCCCGGTGCCAGTCACCAAACTGATGATAGACAACACGTCCACTCATGAGGTTTTCTCCTTCATGGACGGCTCATCAGGGTATAATCAGATAAAGATGCATCCTGAAGACCAGAAGCATGCCGCTTTCAGGACCCCTCTAGGGATATTTTGTTACAGGGTGATGCCCTTCGGTCTGAAGAACGCCGGTGCCACCTATCAGAGCGCCATGACGAAGATTTTCGATGACCTTATACATGAAATCGTCGAATGTTATATTGACGACCTCGTGGTTAAGAGCAAATCGTATGAGGAACATCTCGAGCACCTAAAAACTGTATTTCAACGCCTTCGGTAATACAACTTGAAGATGAACCCTCTCAAGTGCGCATTCGAAGTTTCCTCAGGCAAATTCCTGGGATTCGTCGTCCGACACCGAGGTATCGAAATAGATCCGTCTAAGATCAAGGCGATCATGGAAATGCCTCCGCCGAGAACTCTCAAACAGTTGCGGTCTCTCCAAGGAAAGCTCGCATATATTCGGAGATTTATAGCCAACCTCTCTAGCAAGTGCCGCACTTACAGTCACCTGATGAAGAAGGGAACTCCATTCGTCTAGGATCAAAAATGCAAGGGCGTGCTGGACGAGATTAAACAGTACCTGCAGAACCCGCCAGTGTTGGCTGCTCCTGTTAAGGGAAAGCCTCTCATTCTTTACACAACCGCCCTCGAAGATTCTTTAGGCGCATTATGGGCGCAAGAGAATGACCAGGGGAAAGAAAGACCACTCTACTATTTAAGTCGAGTTCTTCTGGGGGCAGAAAGCAACTACTCTCCTATCAAAAACACTGCCTGGCGTTGATCTTTGCGATAACAAAGCTCAGACATTATGCATTAGCACATGAAGTCCGTCTCATTTCGAAGGTTGACCCCCTTAAATATTTGATGTCGAAGCCTATATTGACAGGTCGACTCGCTAAATGGGCTCTGCTCTTGATGGAGTTCTCGATAACGTATCAACCTCTCAAGACAGTGAAAGGCCAGGCCATCGCCGACTTTCTCGCTGAGCACCCGATACCCGCCGATTCTCCTTTGAATTGCGATCTTCCAGACAAACATGCGTTTGATGCGATCGATGGTGGTGATACCCGATGGGAACTTTATTTCGATGGAGCATCTTCCCTAAAGAAGCGCAGACAAAACGCCCCTATAATCAAATCGGGGGTAGGCCTCATCTTCGTGACCCCACAAGGAGGAATAATGCGCTTCGCTTTCTCCTTAACAGAGCCGAGGACGAATAATGAAGCCGAATACGAAGCTTTGATAGCAGGCCTCGAGATCGCCATCGACATGGGAATTGAAAACCTCCTCATATACGGAGACTCCCAGCTGGTTGTTAGTCAAGTAAACGGCGACTACCAAACGTGCAAACTGGAGTTGGTGAAGTACGGTGAAAAGGTGCAACAACTGTTGACCCAAATTCCTTCCTATACTTTGGAAAGCATACCGCGCGCGGAAAACAGCAAAGCAGACACGTTGGCCAAACTTGCTAAAGAACCGGCTGACGAGAAGCTCGATGACGTTAGAATCGTGGTACAAAGCCGTCGGGTGCTTGCCCCAGCAGAAATATCTCCGGAATCATCCGAAGAAAAGGGAGCGACTGAACCGACGACCTTGCAAATAAAAGACCGGCAAAAGGCTGAGGATTGGAGGGAAGTCTTCATAGACTACTTTAAGTCCCACCGAATGCCCGAAGAAGCGTCCGCAAGACATCAGCTCATGAAACGAGCTCTGTTTTTTGCCTTCGTCAATGATACTCTATACAAGAGGTCATTCGATTCTCTATGGCTGAGATGCTTAGGACCTGACAAAGCAGAAAGAGCCGTTCAGGAAGTTCATGACGGAATCTGTGGTTCTCACCAAGAAGGCCCACAAATGAAGTTGAAGATCAAACGGATGGGCTACTACTGGCCCACGATGATTCAGGATTGCCTCGAATATGCGAAGCAATGTCACTCGTGCCAAATCCATGGGGATTTCATCCACTAGCATCCAAATCCACTCCATCCAACAGTGGCTAGCTGGCCATTCGAAATGTGGGTAACTGACATAGTCGGCCCCATCGAACCAGCATCGTCTAGAGGACATCGCTTCATCCTGGCGACAACTGATTACTTCTCTAAATGGGCAGAAGCAGTGCCGTTGAGAGAAGTGAAGATGGAGAATATCCTCCATTTCTTCAAAACGCACATCATATACTGGTTTGGAACGCCGAGACGGATCATCTCCGATAATGGGCCAGCCTACAGAAGCCACAAGATCAGTCGCTTCGCGCAACAGCATAACATAGACTGGAGATATTCCTCGGTATATAATCCGCGAGCTAATGGTCTAGCCGAGGCCTTCAACAAGACCCTGACGAAAATCATGAAAAAGACGGTCTCCCGAAATAAGAAAGACTGGCACGAGAGACTGCAAGAGGATCTTTGGGCGTACTGAACTACGTTTAAGACGGCCACAAACACAACGCCGTACTCGTTGGTATTCGGTACGGAAGCAGTGCTCCCCCTCGAGATAGAGTTACCCTCTCTGCGAGTGGCAGTCCACTACGAGCTGACAAACGAAGAAAACGCTCACCTTCGGCTTGAGGAGCTTGATGCCCTTGAAGAAACACGGCTCATAGCGCAACAAAATCTGGAAGGTTATAAAGCAAAGACGACGCGCTCATATGAAAGATTGACCCGACCAAGGACATTCCGCCAAGGCGAACTCGTGCTAGTGGTCAAAAGGCCTATGATCCCCAATCGCGCCAAGCGGGGAATATTCGAGCCAAACTATGAAGGCCCGTACTTCATAGATAAGGTCTACCAGGGTGAAGCCTATCTACTCATGGATATGTACGGTGAAAGGCCTTTCAGGCCAATAAACGGTCGCTTCTTAAAGAAGTACTACGCTTAACGAGCCACAACCTAGGTCAATGATAGATGACGACGACTATGCCCGCTCGCTATCTTCCTAAGCTCAAGCTTTATAAGCAGTAGCCAGTCTTCTCAATGACGGATCGAAACGTCCTTAAACTAATAGCGGACCAAAACGTCTTTAAAACTACTACCGCAGCATCCTTAGGCTGACGAGATAAAAAAAAAGAGAGAAAAAGAAAATTAAAAAAATGATGATAATAAAAACGGTATGTCCATAAGCAAAAAGGGCACGGATGAAAACCCGAAAAGGCTCCGTGAGTAAAAACAGCAGGGCTACCGGCGAGTGTTCGTGAAAACCCGAAAGGGCGCGACCTCGTAAAAAAAAAGTAAATAAAAATAAAAAGAATAAAAAAAAACGGTATGTCCATAAGCAAAATGGGCATGGATGAAAACCCGAAAGGGCTCCGTGGGTAAAAACAGCGGGACTACCGGCGAGTGTTTGTGAAAACCCGAAAGAGCGTAAGCTCGTTCAAAGACACTTATAAGGTCCTCTCGACCTTGTAAGGAGAAATCACCCGCGTGAGATCCTTACGACTCACAAGGGAGCAGCACACTTAGGGATCCCCGCGATTCCTAAGGAGAAAATACTGTAATACCCAGCCCTTTTTATACCAATATCCGTATTTATGTAATTTGTCACTTACAAATTCGTTAGTTTATATTTAAAATTATTTTTAGTTTAAAAACCCTATTACCTATCTATTTTATATTTTTCCCAAACTCGTTTATTGCTATTGCCAAGCCGGCCCCTTTCTTTTCCTTATTATTTTTCCCTTCGACCCTAAAACCCAAATCCTATTATATCTTATTTTTCCAAATTCTTCCTTTAGCCTGGCCCTTTTTATTTTACCATTTCCGTTTTATTATTTATGGACCCAACACTTTATTCCCAATTATTTAAAATTTAAACCCAGCCTGTTCCCATTTACGCAGCCCATGAGAGTAAAATGATTTTCATTTTAATAAAACCGCCGGCCCAGCCCACCTCATCCCAAGCCCATTCTTTTTAACTTATTTTTCTTTTTAAAATTCCGGCCTAGTCCACTTCCCCAGCAGCCGCTTCACCCTCAACCCGCGCCCGCTTCCCCGACCTGACCCGCTTCGCCCCCATCTTCCCCAACGGCTCTTTCCTACTTTTCCCCCTCCCTGTCCCTCGCGACCCACTTCCTTCGCCGACGCCTCCGCCCGCGCCCACGCCCACGTTGTGCGCCGTTACACTCGCGATCCCCTCGTCTCCCTTATCTCACTCCCCTCACATTCTCACTCTCTCGCTTTCTCACATTCTTCTCTTCTTCTTTCTTCATCTCGAACCCATACCCACGCCCGTACCCGTGATCGCCACGTCGCCGTCACTATCATCGCCGGCGTCATAGTCGCCACCTCACCTCCTCTTCGGTCTCTCCACCTCACCCCCTCACCGAGCCCCTGCACCTTCAACCACCACCAAGTTTCCCCGCGACCCAGTACCTTCACCGCCGCACCACCTCCTTGCTCTCGACGCGGCCACCATCGTCGTCATCCCCACCAACCTCGCCTGCACCCTCGCTGTCCTGCGTCACCAGAACCCCGACCCTCCTCCTCCAAGCTCCGAGCTTTTCCCGACGACCCAATGTCGAGCCACCTCCGGTCACCCCTCTCCTTCCCGACGACCACCATCGTTGATAGCAGCTTATCATCATCATCATCATCATCGTTGTCGCCATCACTTCTCTGCCTCTCCCCCTCTTTCTCACTGTCTCTCTTCCTCATTCTCTCTCTATAATCCCTCTCTATCTCTCTTTCTCAGTTTCCTCATTCTCTCTCTCTCAGCACTCTCTCTCTTTCTCAGCTCTCTCTCTCTCTCTTTCTCAGTTCTCTCTCTCTCTCTCTTTCTCAGTTCTCCCTCTCTCTCTGTGTGTCTAACACTCCCTCTCCCCCTCTCTAAACCTCATCCGTCTCTCCCTTTTCTATCAACCGAATACCACCACCACAACATCGTCTGAGCTCGCAACAGCCCATCACCAAGCTCGAGCCAAGCCCAAGCCTAACCGAGACTCGTCGTGTGCTTGCTACTCCATGCCCGGGACGGGTCACTACTGCCTTCGCTGCAGCGCCATCAGTTCACCGTTTCCAGGCAAGTTCTCTACTTGCTACATGCTAAATTATGTTTGATACAAACTAAAATCGTATAGATTCCGTAGTTACTTTCCGATAAATTATATGACGTACCTGTTCGATACATGATCCCAATGAAAATACTCACCTAATTTGACGGAACTGGATTGTTTATATTGGCCCGTGTAGTGATGAATACCTTGTACAAATTTCGCTGGAAAATACGACTATTAACGACTAAAACGACTACCCCCAAGTATACCTATAAAACTTGAAATTTCTTGTACCTGAAAACCGTTAAAATCACCATAAATTATATACATACTGGAATGATGCGTTCGAGGGCTTAAATCGAAGCCGACTCGATGAACTATAACTCTATACAAGTTTCTAAATATTTCTATACTTAAAATGTGACAATATTTGGATCGGAGTGCGACTCTGGACTGCAGTCCAGAGCGATTCTGATTATTGCTTACTGTCCCGTAATGGGTACCACCAGGTTTCCTTAACTCGTAGGTTGCGGAACTCCGCTGTTTATTAAAGGTGAATCTGTTAGATAGATAATATAAGTGGTTTCACCCTGTTTCGTCATCATTTGCTATTTAACCTGTAATTTAAAAGATCGGGACGTATAACAGTCCCAACAGAATCAGAATTGACATACTAGTATTGAACAGTGTATATCTTCTGACGTACAGACACGATTGAGAATCCGTCTATTGCGTTGAAAACCTTACTGAAAACCCTAGATTTCATTCAACTGTAGCGTCACTAAATTCTGATCCCAACTGAGATTAAAATGCGTTGCGAAACGGACTCCTGATTCTGAAACCGGATTTCCAGCCGTGAACGCTTAAAATGAAATGGCCATAACTAATGATCCTGAAACTCGATTGTAGTGAAACCAAATTCGATGGTTAGATAATTAAACATACTATTTATCCCCTTTTATTATTTTGCTAAATTGTACCAGTATGATTTATAATAAATTGTGCAAGTGGTAGATTACTGATTCATGACATCCAAATCATGCTTTACATACTGTTTACGCATCATATCATACATACGTCACTGCATTGATAACCTAGTGATAATGTGCATTACCCAGTGTTAGGTATTAGTGATGATTGTGGCAAGTACGTTAGTGCTCGTGTATAAGTGAATAAGTGAAAGTGATACGTACTTGTACACAATCAGTGAACCTTATTATTCTATTGTATTGTCGACGTCTGTGGGACGCGTGTACGTGTGACTATAAGTGGTATGGGACACTTATGGAAACTCTTGCATGGGTGTCACAGATAAAGCACCAGACACTGCCATTTATCTTAGATATTAGTCGGGACGTGCTTGATGGAGGTCCTGCCTCCAGTTCTCGCGCAGACTTGTCACAGACCGATTAGTATTTGAGGTTATGGTTAGCGTTTGATGTAGACCACGGGGTGTGGGGTAGTTTGAGTGTGAGTTCAACAGAATCTCGAGAGTCCCATGCCGGCTTATATATATGGAGATATATGGAGATTTACAGGGTACATGATTATTACCGTGAGTTACATGTTGGGCCCGTGGTCCCTTGCCCTTGGGTTCTACCCTTGGGTGGAGAACACTCGCGAGTGGTTGACTCTCACACTTGGACTGACGATAGGCTTAGTGACCTGTACAGTGAGACTTAGAGACTGATAGGAATTATAGCATCGATATACATACTTACTGTGTTGACATACTTGGCATATCATTTTACTGCTTTTACTGTTCCACTGCATTGATTACTGCATGTTCATACCTATACCGTCATTGATTTACTGTTATATATATTTATTATCACTGTTAGAGTTGTCACTTGGATTTATATATTATATTGCTATTGTGTCGCTCTGACGACCTGAGTATGCATGCTCAGTGTGAGGAAAGGATTTAGCCGGGTCCAGGACCAGACACACATCACGGACATCTTGATTAGCTATCCAGAGTTATACTCTTTTGTTTCCATCTGGTCAGTTCTTTCTATTGTTTCGTTTCAGTTACTGCATTTCTCATTGCCTGAGCATTATTTACTGATTACCATGTAAAGTTAGAAGCCGAAGTGTGACTACGGCAGGATGTATTCTTGACCGTAGGAGCATGGCTGGCCTTGTCAACCCCTCGTATTCCGTATTTTGGGAAGCGGGGCGTGACATGGTTTAGTTGTTATCAGAGCCAGGTTTTGCTTCGATTGGGATTGCAGTTTTCCGTGTATAGCTTGACAATCTAAGACATCCCTCAGTCTAGGTTGTAAACTTGTTATTCTTGATCCATATTCATATTGTGTGTCCCGCTTTCCATTCGCTAGGGTTTCAGGTGACTTGGCAAAAATTTCGTGGTTGTAATTGTGAACTACATCACAGTCACACTACCGTACTCTGTTTAAGTGACTTAGATTCATACAGTTGATTTTTCCACTTGTAATGAATTTCATCACATCTGATATTCTTGAATCTTTGTCCAATCCATATTATATTTGATTCTTATAGCTTGTGCCTTATATCATCCTCAAAATTATTGTTTCAGGATCATGTTTTCCAACGACTCTTCCTCTATCTCCACTCCCCAGAATCAGACCATTGAAATTCTGAGTGTACTGCAAGGTCTGAAGGAAGCCCAGGAGTGGACGAACGACTTGTTAACTGAAGGACTGAGAAGGCAGGTGAATCAGGCACCGGCGGGAGTCTCAAATTGTAAAGGGATCCCTGTTAGACGAGGAAAAGAGAAGAAGATGAAGCGCCAATTTGTTTCCCCGCGACAGAAACAGCAGAAGACCCAATGTTGTGGGTACTGTAAGAGGCCAGGACATCTTCAGAGGGATTGTCGCCGCGCCCAAGGAAAATGTCTGATTTGCGGATCCAGCAAATATCTTATCAACGGTTGCCCAAAAAAGGAAGGAGCTACAGGGATGAGACTCGTCCACACTCCCCACTTCTGCCAAGTGATGATTATTGCGTAGTTCGAACTTCGAGGATAAGGCGGACCCAGCGCAGGATTCAACTCGCGTGACGAGAATGCAGCGGTCTAGTAATCAAAGAAGAAATTTTCATGTTTTCTACTTCCAGTAGTAATGTTGTCACCCCCTTATAAATATTTCTTCTCGTTTGAAATCTTGTATCCGTCGAACTTTTAATCTAATGCAATAAAAACTTTGAATCGTAATATATGTATCATTCTCCTTATTTATACTATTCATTATCACAGCATTTTAATCCTGATTTTTCAGTTCCTGCCACCGCATATTTTCCTATGCTTCGTACCCTTAGCTATTTTCTTGATGTATTTCACTGTCTAATCATGACTCCTCCCTTTCAAGCCATGGCCCACCCTGGAGCAGCGCCGCATTTGGATGAGGATGCACAGTCATGCGTTTTCTTAGACCGCACGCTGATGAGTTCTGACGATGAGATCAACGGTCCCCAGGTCATTGGCGAAAACAGCGATTCCAAAGACGAAGGAGCAGCCGCCCCAGAGTTTGACATGATAGACGATTCCGACGAAGAGGAAGGAGACCCTGAAGAGAACCCGATAGAGGAAGATCCCGAGGAACACCCGATAGAAGAAAATCCAGTTGAGGAAAATCCCGTGGAAGAGAATCCAGAAGAAGAGAATCACATGGAATCAGACCTCGATGAAGAAGCTCCAGCCGAGGGAGAAGGACCAGAAGAACAAAACCCTGCTGTGGAAGAACTCCCAATGGCGATCCCTGCGAGGCAATATGGGAATGGACGCCCCTATCTGAGCGCGCGAGCCTACCGCAACCTGCTGAATCTCCACAACCGCGACTGATGGAACTTTTAGATGTTGTCCTCTCTGGCTAAATAAATTTATGTATAGTTAGGGCCATCTGTTACTTTTGGAAGGTGCCTTGTTTTGAATTTTCTAGAATGAAATAAATTGCTGAGTTTGCTAATCTTTCGATCTTCTTAGTTCACTTGATGCTTGATTATTTCTTCTATACAATTATTTTCCTACTGAGATCTGTCCACCCCTACTCCCTACATTGTTTTAACACTCACTGAGATTAACAAGTACCGCACTCAATCTTTTAGAGGTCCACCCTTCATCCTTCATTTGTGCCTCGTTTGAGATTCCTTCTGGGAGGAGAAATTTATAGTGAAATTTCCGAGTTCGCTAACCCTTCAAATTCTGATTCATATGATGTACCGACCGTTATCCTCCCCATACTTTTCCCCTTGTAGTCCTTGCTGCTCACCCTTACCCAATCTCTTTGACCTTCAACCTAAAGCCGCCACACTCCGACCTTTTGAATGAGCCACACTTACTTGTAATCCTTACCCTAGCTAGCCCTATACATTTTTGTGTTTTTTCCAATTACCCTAAATATATTTAGGGACATTGTTATTCGAAAATTTAATTTTCATTATTTTGTATTTATCGAAGAGTGCGTGTTATTGACTTCTTAGTTTTATGTATTTTAAGTACACTACTATTATCCTCATTTTTCAGTAGCGCAACCTTACACCGCGCATATTTTGTTCCATGTTCCTTATTTTCACTTTGTGAGTTTTCTAAGTTATTTTTGAACTATTTGATCGATACATTATCCTGAAATGTTTTAACCTACTGATAAATCTTTCACTACTTTATTGTCGTTACCTTATTTTCGGGTATTGTGCCTATGGTTACTATTATCAACGGCTGTGCCTTATACTTATTATTTCTGCTTTGTTACTTGTGATATATATACTTATAGGTGCACATATTTGGGTTTCGATTTTTATCGAACACGTCTTGATTATTATTGTTCGTTATTGTTATCTATATTCTCGTATATATGTAGTTTCCCAATAATTGTTCCTGCCTTATACCTATTCGGACCTATCTTTTTGTATGTTATTCTTACGTATATATACCTTCACAGTTTATCCACCCGTTTTAAGTAAACCACTAGTGTTCAATGTAGTAACTTTTCGTTTATTATTTATAGCTTGTTGTTCTTTTAAATTTCGAGGATGAAATTTTTGTAAGGGTGGTATGATGTAATACCCAGCCCTTTTTATACCAATATCCGTATTTATGTAATTTGTCACTTACAAATTCGTTAGTTTATATTTAAAATTATTTTTAGTTTAAAAACCCAATTACCTATATATTTTATATTTTTCCCAAACTCGTTTATTGCTATTGCCAAGCCGGCCCCTTTCTTTTCCTTATTATTTTTCACTTCGACCCTAAAACCCAAATCCTATTATATCTTATTTTTCCAAATTCTTCCTTCAGCCCGGCCCTTTTTATTTTACCATTTCCGTTTTATTATTTATGGACCCAACACTTTATTCCCAATTATTTAAAATTTAAACCCAGCCTATTCCCATTTACGCAGCCCACGAGAGTAAATTGATTTTCATTTTAATAAAACCGCCAGCCCAGCCCACCTCATCCCAAGCCCATTCTTTTTAACTTATTTTTCTTTTTAAAATTCCGGCGCAGCCCACTTCCCCAGCAGCCGCTTCACCCTCAACCCGCGCCCGCTTCCCCGACCCGACCCGCTTCGCCCCTATCTTCCCCAACGTCTCTTTCCCACTTTTCCCGCTCTCTGTCCCTCGCGACCCACTTCCTTCGCCGACGCCTCTGCCCGCGTCCACGCCCACGTTGTGCGCCGTTACCCTCGCGATCCCCTCGTCTCCCTTATCTCACTCCCGTCATGTTCTCTCTCTCTCGCTTTCTCCCATTCTTCTCTTCTTCTTTCTTCATCTTGAACCCATACCCAAGCCCGTGCCCGCGATCGCCACGTCGCCGTCGCTATCATCGCCGGCATCACAGTCGCCACCTCACCTCCTCTTCGGTCTCTCCACCTCACCCCCTCACCGAGCCCCTGCACCTTCAGCCACCACCAAGTTTCCCTGCGACCCAGTACCTTCACCACAGCACCACCTCCTTGCCCTCGACGCGGCCACCATCGTCGTCATCCCCATCAACCTCGCCTGCACCCTCGCTGTCCTGCATCACCAGAACCCCGACCCTCCTCCTCCAAGCTCCGAGCTTTTCCCGACGACCCAACGTCGAGCCACCTCCGGTCACCTCTCTCATTCCCGACGACCACCATCGTCGACCGCAGCTTATCATCATCATCATCATCGTTGTCGCCATCACATCTTTACCTCTCCCCCTCTTTCTCACTGTTTCTCTTCCTCATTCTCTCTCTTTCTAATCCCTCTCTATCTCTCTTTCTCAGTTTCCCCATTCTCTCTCTCTCAGCTCTCTCTCTCTCTCTCTTTCTCAGTTCTCTCTCTCTCTCTCTCTCTGTCTAACACTCCCTCTCCCCCTCTCTAAACCTCATCCGTCTCTCCCTTTTCTATCAACCGAATACCACCACCACAACATCGTCTGAGCTCGCAACAGCCCATCACCAAGCTCGAGCCAAGCCCAAGCCTAGCCGAGACTCGTCGCGTGCTTGCTACTCCGTGCCCGTGACGGGTCACTACTGCCTTCGCTGCAGCGCCATCAGTTCACCGTTTCCAGGCAAGTTCTCTACTTGCTACATGCTAAATTATGTTTGATACAAACTAAAATCGTATAAATTCCGTAGTTACTTTCTGATAAATTATATGACGTACCTGTTCGATACATGATCCCAATGAAAATACTCACCTAATTTGACGGAACTGGATTTTTTATATTGGCCCGTGTAGTGATGAATACCTTGTACAAATTTCGCTGGAAAATACGACTATTAACGACTAAAACGACTACCCCCAAGTATACCTGTAAAACTGGAAATTTCTTGTACCTGAAAACCGTTAAAATCACCATAAATTATATACTTACTGGAATGATGCGATCGAGGGCTTAAATAGAAGACAACTCGACGAACTATAACTCTATACAAGTTTCTAAATATTTCTGTACTTAAACTGTGACAATATTTAGATCGGAGTGCGACTCTGGACTGCAGTCCAGAGCGATTCTGATTATTGCTTACTGTCCCGTAATGGGTACCACCAGGTTTCCTTAACTCGTAGGTTGCGGAACTCCACTGTTTATTAAAGGTGAATCTGTTAGCTAGATAATACAAGTAGTTTCACCCTGTTTCGTCATCATTTGCTATTTAACCTGTAATTTAAAAGATCGGGACGTATAACAGTCCCAACAGAATCAGAATTGACATACTAGTATTGAACAGTGTATATCTCCTGACGTACGATTGAGAATCCGTCTGTTGCGTTGAAAACCTTACTGAAAACCCTAGATTTCATTCAACTGTAGCATCATTAAATTCTGATCCCAACTGAGATTAAAATGCGTTGCGAAACGGACTCCTGATTCTGAAACCGGATTTCCAGCCGTGAACGCTTAAAATGAAATGGCCATAACTAATGATCCTGAAACTCGATTGTCGTGAAACCAAATTCGATGGTTAGATAATTAAACATGCTATTTATCCCCTTTTATTATTTCGCTAAACTGTACCAGTATGATTTATGATAAATTGTGCAAGTGGTAGATTACTGATTCATGACATCCCAATCATGCTTTACATACTGTTTACGCATCATATCATACATACGTCACTGCATTGATAACCTAGTGATAATGTGCATTACCCAGTGTTAGGTATTAGTGATGATTGTGGCAAGTACGTTAGTGCTCGTGTATAAGTGAATAAGTGAAAGTGACACATACTTGTACACAATCAGTGAACCTTATTATTCTATTGCATTGTCGACGTCTGTGGGACGCGTGTACGTGTGACTATAAGTGGTATGGGACACTTATGGAAACTCTTGCATGGGTGTCACAGATAAGGCACCAGACACTGCCATTTATCTTAGATATTAGTCGGGACATGCTTGATGGAGGTCCTGCGTCCAGTTCTCGCGCAGACTTGTCACAGACCGATTACTATTTGAGGTTATGGTTAGCGTTTGATGTAGACCACGGGGTGTGGGGTAGTTTGAGTGTGAGTTCAACAGAATCTCGAGAGTCCCATGCCGGTTTATATATATGGAGATATATGGAGATTTACAGGGTACATGATTATTACCGTGAGTTACATGTTGGGCCCGTGGTCCCTTGCCCTTGGGTTCTACCCTTGGGTGGAGGACACTCGCGAGTGGTTGACTCTCACACTTGGACTGACGATAGGCTTAGTGACCTGTACAGTGAGACTTAGAGACTGATAGGAATGATAGCATCGATATACATACTTACTGTGTTGACATACTTGGCATATCATTTTACTGCTTTTACTGTTTCACTGCATTGATTACTGCATGTTCATACCTATACCGTCATTGATTTACTGTTATATATATTTATTATCACTGTTAGAGTTGTTACTTGGATTTATATATTATATTGCTATTGTGTCGCTCTGACGACCTGAGTATGCATGCTCAGTGTGAGGAAAGGATTTAGCCGGGTCCAGGACCAGACGCACATCACGGACATCTTGATTTGCTATCCAGAGTTATACTCTTTTGTTTCCATCAGGTCAGTTCTTTATATTGTTTCGTTTCAGTTACTGCATTTCTCATTGCCTGAGCATTATTTACTGATTACCATGTAAAGCTAGAAGCCGAAGTGTGACTACGACAGGATGTATCCTTGACCGTAGAAGCATGGCTGGCCTTGTCAACCCCTCGTATTCCGTATTTTGAGAAGCGGGGCGTGACAAATGCACTTGCGAGATCCTCACGACTCGTAAGGAGAACTCTCTTATGAGACTCTCACGGTTCATAAGATTTGAAAGTCTTAAGTTACAGAGACCTAAACCTGTGCTTAAGCAATCCCCACAACTTCTGATATTGCCCTACAAGTGGCTCAATACTGACCCTTGTATACAATCCACGGGCACGAATAAACATTTCCCTAACTAAGTCCCATCCGAGACTGGGGATATGTTCGCATGGTGAACAACCCTTATAAGTCCTCTCGACTTACGAGGAGAAAATTCTCTTGTAGGATCCTTACGACTTACAGAGGAACAAACACTTAGGAATCCTTACGATTCCTAAGGAGAAAATACACCTACAAGATCCTCACGACTTATAGGGAGAAATAACTTTGTGAGACCCTTACGGCTCATGAAGTCAAAAGCCTTAGTCGATAGGACCTTAACCCTGTTCGCTAAGCCACCCTTGTTCGACATCGACAGAGGCAGATGATGATTCGCTCCTGGCAATGTCCCGGTTGTAGCGGTGCTGATGTCGAAATCGGTGTCCAATTTCAGGTTTACGGCGAAAAGCCAGTAGGCTGCACATGCATATGAAATAGCCGAAATGATGGGGCAACTTGCAATAAAAAGCAGCAAGTAAAAATGTATGCATGCAAAATAGCCGAAATGATTGGGCAATCGCGACCTTCGCGATATAAAAGCTGAAATGATAGAGCATCGCGGAAATAAAATAAAAAAAATGATGATAAAACTTTGGCCCTACAGTTGAGATCACATCGATCCCTGTATACAACCCAAGGACGCAAACAAAGAGGGAACCTTACTTTCCCATCAGGCTCCGCCAGAAAACGAAGCCAAACCCCAACGATTCATCCCAACTCCGAAGAAACCAGTGTCTTCGGCAAACCCCTCAACTCAGAGAGACAAACAATTCTTGACGAGAGCCTCCTGATGTGCGTCGACTCGCAGAGCAACCAGTGTCTCCGTGAGAAATTCTCGACTCATTTCAACACCAAGGAAACAAATAATTCTTGGCAAATACCTCAACTCAGGGAAAAAAACAATCCTTGACGAGAACCTCCTGATCCGTGTCGACTCGCAGAGCAACTAGTGCCTCCGTGGGAAATTCTCGACCCGTTTCAACACCAGGGAAACAAATAATCCTTGGCACCAAGGAAACAAATAATCCTTGGCAAATACTTCAACTCAGGGAAACAAACAATCCTTGACGAGAGCCTCCTGATCCGCGTCGACTCGCAGAGCAACCAGTGCCTCCGTGGGAAATTCTCGGCCCGTTTCAACACCAGGGAAACAAATAATCCTTGGCGCTAGGGAAACAAATAATCCTTAGCAAATACCTCAACTCAGGGAAACAAACAATCCTTGACGAGAGCCTCCTGATTCGCGTCGACTCGCAGAGCAACCAGTGCCTCCGTGGAAAATTCTCGACCCGTTTCAACACCAGGGAAACAAATAATCCTTGACACCAGGGAAACAAATAATCCTTGGCAAATACCTCAACTCAGGGAAACAAACAATCTTTGACGAGAGCCTCCTGATCCGCGTCGACTCGCAGAGCAACCAGTGCCTCCGTGGGAAATTCTCGACCCGTTTTGACACCAAGGAAACAAATAATCCTTGGCGCTAGGGAAACAAATAATCCCTGGCAAATACCTCAATTCAGGGAAACAAACAATCCTTGACGAGAGCCTCCTGATTCGTGTCGGCTCGCAGAGAAACCAGTGTCTCCGCAGGAAATTCCCGATTCGTCTCAACTTACAAGATAAAGCCTCAGGCAGCAGGGACTAAAAAAACTTGCTTCCTGAACAATGGGACCCTGCAAGTCGATCTAAAACGGTCTCTTGCATACTATTCACGGGTCTCACTCTCTAAAGTCGAGTTTCGACAAGGAGGGAAACAACCGCTTACGGGTCCTCTCGACTCGTAAGAGGGAAAAATTCTCTTATAGGATCCTTACGACTTACAAGAGAAAACACACTTAGGAATCCTCACTATTCCTAAGGAGAAAACCCACCTACGAGATCCTCTCGATCCGTAGGGAGAAAAGTCTTTGTGAGACCCTCACGGCTCATAGAGTTGAAAAGTCTTAGGCGGCAGATCTGAACCTGCGGCCTAAGCCATTGCTATCTCGTGAAGAAATCAAGATACTTACTCTATTATCTGCTAAGTATGACAGCATGCTCATAATAAGAAAGGAAAAAGCAAAGAAACAGTACAAAACATTGCAAAGAAAAATATGTATCTTTATTGAGTGTAATCAAGTACAAGATGAAGCGTACAAAAGAATAAAGAATGGATACATATTACTTAAAAAGAAAATTTTTACAAGTGCATAGATACAAGGAGAATTACTGAGAAGGAAGCATCTTGCATAGCTCTCGCAATTGTTCGCGCAATTCCTCCCCCACTTTCTCCTGATCGGCTACCACCGCCAGCTCCGCCTCCACTTGGGCCCGTTGCTGCAGGACAGATGCAAGCTGCTCCCTGACGGCCTGATAAGCAGCTTCCCGGCCTGGGGTATCGCACTCGGCTACATCAAGCTTTCGCTTCAAGTTTAGCCCATGGGAGATGCGCTCCAGGAGACCCTCAAAGATAGCCTTCACTTGGGCAGCATTCGCTTCAACCTCAGCACGCAGACGGGCCGTCTCGCTTGAGGTCTTTTGGCATTCCCTTAGCCTTAAAGCTGCTTCTTGTTCCAAATGGTGGACGTAAGAAGTGCTTCCCTCGATCCATGCTGCTCTTTCATTGCTCGCGGCTAAAGTCTCAGGGGCGGGACGCATCGACTCCAGCTGATGCAGGCGAGCCTCGATCTTCATACAATGGTTAACCCAAGATGCGATGATGCCCTCGTCATGGAAATTCACGAGTATCACCAGTATCGGGTTAACCGCCGTAGCGAAATCCGCAGCAGGCGTAGGGGTCTCGACGTCGAGCTCTTCAATGTAGTCGCTCAACATACGCAAGCTGTTCGCGGCGCCTTTCGAAGATGGACGTCTCAGGTAAGGACCTGCCGGCATTGTGATGCGAGGCTCGAAGGGCACCGAGACCGGAACGACAGCTAAAAAGAAACAAGATGTAATCAGATAACAGTACAAAAAATGAGTTATCATTGTGATAGTCGCCGTACCAGCTGAGACAGATGGCAAGGCCGGAAGGGCAGGTGGCGTGGCCGATCTTTCTTCTCCTCCTTCAATCTGTAGCACTGCAGTCGGGACAAGAAAAAAGGTTAGAAGTAATTCCATCAATCGAAAAGGAAGATATCAATGGAAATCATGCTCACCAGCGCCACCAGAGGAAGAAGCGAGTTCGGATGGGAAGGAGAAGTGTAGGAGCAACACTTGATATAGATGATCAAAGAGCACTCCTGAAAAAGACATAACAGTACGACTTTAGTACACAAATTATACGTCTGAAAGATAAGATTAATAAATTGCAAACCCATACCTTCCAACATCTTCGATGGCATGAGAGAGGGTTGAGAGGTGACCACCGCCAAGGCAGTCGTTGAAGGCGCTCTCTCGAGCAGTGGGGCATCGGCGCTGGCTGCACCTGCGTTACGAAAAAGGTAAATTTGTCAGAAAGAATTGTAAGGTAAAGAAAGACAGCAACTTGGGATTTACCTGATGAGCTGCCGGCTGAAACAGAGGCGGCTCCCTCCTCCATCGACATGAGGCCACCGCCCGTGGCCTCATCGCCCGACTCGATGGGGACCGTCGTCGTGCTCACACGGCCAGGAGACGGCGGAAGATCATAGGCGGGGAGGGCAATGATTGGAGCATTGCCGGACT
The DNA here is from genome assembly GCA_030015575.1 of Agapanthus africanus. Lineage (NCBI taxonomy): Eukaryota > Viridiplantae > Streptophyta > Magnoliopsida > Asparagales > Amaryllidaceae > Agapanthus > Agapanthus africanus. Next base: position 435,572,157 of record JASDDO010000004.1, on the reverse strand, counting down.
CTTGGGAGAGAGCGGCTAACTCTTCCCCAAGAGTCGTACCCATATCACCCGCTACTTCTGCGGGCTCCGCGGTCTCCATCGGCTCATCAGCCGTCACCACGAGGTCGCCGGCCTCAAGCGCCTCGTCCGCCACAACCATGGGCTCAGTTGTAATGATCATTTTATCTGCCGCCACTTCAGGCTCGGCATCAATGACCTTCTCGGCTGCAGACCCCTCAACCTCCATCTCAGGCTCCGAAGCCTCAGCGACGTTGCCCACCGTCGGCTCAGGTTCGGCAGGTGCCGCCCCCTCTGTTTCCTTGGGTTCAACGGTCTCCGCCTCCCCCTCGGTCGGACTTGGCCCTGCAAGATAAAATATATAAGAACCGACAGCTTTATGAGTCTAATAACGAAATTTTGAAAGAAGTATTACCTGAGGTAGACTTATCGTTAGCCTCTCTATTGGCGCGGATCGCCTGTCTATGAGCTGTAGACAGGGCGACCGGGGACTCTTCTGACGGAGTGTCGGCTCGAGGAACAGAGCTGGGGCCCACTCCAATGGCCAAAGCAGCCCTGTGTACCTTTGCTTCGCGCCTCGACCGCTTCCTCTCCTCCCGGGCCGTCATGATGGACCTCTTTGACGCTTCCTTTATTGAAGCATCGTCGTCCTCATTTAAAGATGCCTCCAGAGCCTTTAAGGCATCTCTCATCGGCTCTTCAAGATAAACCTCCTGCGATGGCCCAGAGGAAGCGGAAACATCGGCAGCTGGCGGAACATTTGCGTCGTTTGGCGGGAACGGCATTGAGGTTTCTACAATAAAAAAGGAGAGGTTAGATTGACCATAACACAAGGAGAATAAAAACTTGATGAATCGAAACTTACTGAGGCCTAAAGACGCTCTAAGGCATTCCTCCTCTTGGAAGGTCTTGAGTGAAGCGGCAATGGCTTCCTCATCAGTGATGGCTGTTGGAAGAAAAGAAAGAAAAACGTTAGTCAAAGGCAATAAGGAGAGTATGATACAATAAAGAAAATGCGACTAGTAGTTACCTGATTGCGCAAGCCCAGCTAGCCACGCGTCATGCTTTGCCAACCACGGTGAAGTTTCGAGAGCGGCTTCCAAGTCTGTATCATCCGGCGGCGGCATGACTAATCCCTCGTTAGTCCCATATTCGATCAGGCCCTCGGCATAGGGAGCATGGGGTTCCTGACCGAACGCGACATCTGCAACGAAGAGCGATTTCTTTTTCTTCTGCCCTCCGACCCTAGGCTCATGTGGGATTGACTTACGCTTAGCAGCCACCTTGGGACGGCGGGTCTCGATATCTGCACCCATGCCAGACTCCGGCGAGGCTATAACCACTGTCTCCACTGGAGCACAGGGCGCTGGTGGTGCATCCGCAATATCAGGGAGCGGCAATCCGCGTGGAGGACTCTGCGCACGCGAGGGTCCGGCTCTGGCATCTTTTAAAGGGGGGATTACCGGGGTCCTTGGCACCAAAGGAGCGTTGCGATCGCTACCTGGAGGTGCACCCTTACGGTCGATCAGCAACCGCCTTTCCTCCTTTATGACCGCTCCCGTCGAATGACTGTACCATTCTGTATATACCCTGAGAAGTCGTGGGGCGCAAGCCGGCTCACTGATAAAGAAGTGAGAGCCCGTGTTTAGACGCATGAAATGATGCAGCGCTCTCTCCATCCCTTCTTCGGTCGCAGCAGGTTCCGATAAGAAAGCCTCCAGCGGTACCCCTTGATTATAGCTCAGCTGCTGGGCGAAACAATGCGGGTTATATCTCATGAAGATCGCTGCCCCGTTCTGCCTAAACACCAAGAAGCCTGGTCTGATGGAATATAAGTGAAGGGTCTCCCGGGCCGTTAAAACCGAAGCTCCATCCTTGAAAGTGTCTTGCAATGGCCGCACTGCAGTGGTAGACGCTTTTCCAATAGTCAACACTTTGTCGACGAAAGACACACCGGCTCCAACGGTGTGGGAGCGAAGGAGTAAACCCCTGGCATTTCGTGGCGATGGATTCACAATTGATGCGCTAATCAGCTGTATGAGGCGAGGGAAGCTGCACCTTTCGTAGAATGAGGGCCTTTTGTGCATGCCGAAGACACCCGCCGTAAGTAGCTCGAGCCACGACATAAAGTAGTGCATCGGGAAGACCACGTGCAGCACCCCAGGCTCATTAGCATCCGCTGCTCGGCTGAGGACATGATATAAGTGCGCCAAGCCGGCGATCCCAACGGCCACCTTTACCCCGATAGTCATCCGGTTGGCTGGGTAAAAAACAGAGGGCCGCATGCGGTGAGAGTGCATTGGAATTGCAAACCAACTCAACCATAACCCGAGAAATCCTAAGAAAAAGGCCTCCTCATCCATTCCAGGGGCCGCAATTTCTGCAAAAGACATAGTCGGGAATTCCGGAAGGAAAAAACCCTTTTGATCTATCTCCTTTTCCGGCAGGTTATCCACACCTAGACCGAAAGGGTCATCCAGGGTAGCGAACTTAGCAGCCTCTAATGAGAGGATGCTTGGACGAAGAAACCGAGCAATGAAATCCTCAAAGTTGACTCCTCGACTCCCATGTTCGATGAAAAGAGACTCATATATGTTCAACACTTTAATCAAGCTTGGGAACTGGTGTTGAACAACATTCTCCGGCGTGAGCCCCCTTATCACTGGCTTAGCACTAAAGACGTACTCATCCGTCGGGAGCAACTCCTCATAATGTTCCCCCATGACCGGTAAACCGGATACCTCCGTAAACTCTTCCAAAGAGATTGACACTTCCCGATCCATGGCAAGGAAAGTGTGGGTAGGAATATTCCACTGCTCCAAGAAAGCCTTGAACCACCAGGTGGGGAGCGTGGGATACTGGAAGAGGGAGACGTAGACTGCGGTGTACAATCCTAATCTTATCAACTGCGACTTCTTCGTCGACAGGATATACCGAGCCCATGGCAGGTAGCCGATCGGGTGGCGGAGGATCAGACCTATGTTATATGATTGCCCCCAGGGTCGTGCCTCACCTTGACAGATACGGCGTCCCAGGATATCCAAAACCATGGGACGCTGAACCGGAATCGCATCTATGGCGGGATGTAGAAAGCCCTTCGATGTCCAATCAACCAGCTCCACGGCGTACTGCACCGGGGGTGGGCTGGCGTAATGAATCGCCGTGATGGGTTCTGACGGCACTGAGCATGTGAAGCTGCGTCGACCCATAATGATCTGATTGTACCACGACCCCCAAAGGTGGAGACTCTTATACTCCGGGTCGTGGTCCTTGATCATGGCCAAGACTTTACGGTCCAAGGGCGCTTCGGGAAATCCCTCCTCTGAACGAGCAAACGGGAATGAGGTGTCGAGAGACATGATCGCTGCAAGTGAACAGAAATTAGCCGTTAGTGTTGCAATTCCAACGCTTAGCGTTTTAAAAAAAATGCATTAATTAATTAAATTAAAATTAATTAAATTAAAATTAATTAACTACACCACACAGCAGTGTAGTGGGTAGGTGACCGAAGGGGGACCCACAAAATCTGGATGACAATACGTCAGTTAATAAGACAACCTCATCATTGGATGAGATTGTCAGTTGGTCCCCAGGAAAACATTCCCTCTAATAATAATAATAAAGAATCCCTAGAGACAAGGAGAAAATCTCCTCTTTCAGAGCAAAACTCTGTCACAGAGTGACATTTGTCAAACTCTGGTCTCAGGGAAATAAGATTCCTTAAAAGAGCCTAGCTCTGTGGTGATGATGAGAAAATTTATTTAAAACTCCTAAAGAGATTAAAACATTTTGAAGACTCTTAGAAGTTCTTCATTTTTTTAGATCAAAAAGATCTATTTTTGGATCCATGAGCAAAGCTCTGATCATGGGTTAAAACCCATGAACAAGATCTCTCCAGATCTATGGATTCATGAGAGCAAAGCTCTGTTGGTGAAACCCCAATGGGGATCCTTTTAGATCAAAAGATCTGTGAGAGGAAAGCTCTTTGGTTAAGATTAATTTAAACTAAATTAATTTTTACCTAAAGTTTCTAACTTTGGAAATGAGCAAACCTCGGAAGTTCTTAAGCAAGAGCAAAGCTCTAGAAAATCAAAAATCTTGAAACGGTGAGATTTTTCAAAGGGCCAGAGGTCCTATTTATAAGGCGCTTGCGCCCCTTCAGCTCACCCCTTGATCCAACGGTCAGGAGGTTGCCACCGCTGCACTCACGTGCGCGCCATGTGAGCGCAACGGTGGGGGGGCATTTGTTTCCCACAATCAGAGCAAAACTCTGTTGGAAATTCAAAATTCAAATTTTAAAGCAACGCTTCAAATCTTGGGCGCAACGCGCCACGTGTCAGGCGCTGATATGTCAATGCAGCGCCCAAGAAGGTGTGCCCAATCAGAGCAAAGCTCTATTTTAAGCAAAATTAAAGGAAGCAACGCTTCAGTTGCACTGCGTTGTGCGACACGTGTCAGCGCAGATGCGCTAGCGCAGTTGCGCTGCGTGACACGTGTCACGCGCTGGGGCATTTGCGCCAAACAGAATTAAGATTCTAAAGAAATCTTTTCTGTTCTTGTTAAAACAAGAATATTTTCTTCTGTAAAACAGAAGCCCTTGAATCAAAGATCCAACGGTGGGGAAAATTCCCCAAACTACTCAGAGAAAGATCTCTTTAACAAATTTATGGGCACTATATAAAGGCCCCTAGACCTCAATTCTAAGGCATGATCACTTTTGAGAAATCAAGAGCTTCAAACAGAGAGAACTCTGAAAAAGTTTCAAGAAAAAGGTAAAAACCTTCACAAATTAGAAGAAATTTCTTCTAATAGATCATTGATCTAAAAACAAGATCAATGATCTTCACATAATAAATAGTGCTTTGCACTTTTATGAACCTTTGGTTCCTGAAATAAAAAGAAAAACTTGTTTTTTCTTCGATCTAAATTAGATCAAGGAAACGAATAGTGCTTTGCACTTCTTTTATGAACCGTTGGTTCTTGAGTCTAAAAGATTCTTAAATCATAGTGTCTTGCACTTGCAAACTGCGTTGTTGCGCTCCTGGATTGGCGCAAGCCACCAGAGCATGCCACGTGTCAGCAGCGCATTAGCGCAACGCACTGCGCTTGCACGACACGTGTCAACACTACAAGCGCTTGCGCTTTCTGATTGGCGCAAAGCGCCTGATAAATGCAAGACATTTCTTAAAGGGCCTGGCCCAAATCAAAAAGACCAAGCATGCCTAATTAAATTGATGCTCTGCATCATTTATAAATGGGCAGAGCCCAAACAAAATAATAAAAATGCTATGCATTTTAAAAGTGGCCGAGCCCAAACAAAATAGATGCCTTGCATCATTCATAAATGAGCAGAGCCCAGAATAAATTGATGCTCTGCATCTTTTATTGGGCAGAGCCCAAACACAAATAAATAGAAAATAATGCAATGCATTATTTAAAAATGGGCCAAGCCTAGCACAGGTCTAACAGACCAAAAACAAATAAAAGTGTTGAATATTTTTCAACTGGACTTAGCCCAATCATGACCGTAAGTCCTCAAACTAAATTGACTGAGCGAGATTGCTCTCCTAAATCAATTTACGACCGGTTCAAGGGTACATCTCTGAACTCCTTTGACACCTATCGTTGTAATCCTTCAACGACGTCAGAGAGGTGACGGGTCCCGACGACGATACATCAACACGGACTGCGGGGTCCTTAAACTCGTGGACCGAAACGTCCTTAAACTAATATTGGACCGAAACGTTCTTAAACTAATGTTGGACCGAAACGTCCTTAAACTAATGTCGGACCGAAACGTCCTTAAACTAATGATGGACCACCACGTCTCTAAACTGGCGATGGACCACCACGTCCCTAAACTGGAATACGGACCACTACGTCCCTAAACTGGCATAATAGAGCTTCCAAATGCTCTTTTGCCGGATCTAAACAGGTCCCGTTTAAGTTGATCTTAGCCCCAAATACGGCTAACGTATCCTTAAACATTCAAATGGACTATAAAACTCCAAATCAACTTTGGTTCAAGGATACATCTCTGAACTCCTCTGACATCTATCGTTGTAATCCTTCAACGACGTCAGAGAGGTGATGAGTCCTGACGGCCATATAATAAATGGATCACCACATTAAGTTGATCTTAGTCTCAAACAGGACTAACGTATCCTTAACGAACGTTTAAGTTGATCTTAGCCGCAATACGGCTAACGTATCCTTAAACTAAAAACACCAAACCCAAATCTAAATAAATACGGATTTGGACTAATCCACGTCTTACGGGCGACGGCATTACTCAGTCTCCGTATACAATCCACGGGCAACCACAAACAAAACAAACACACACGACACGAAGTGAAATTCTGGAGAATGAGAAAGTGGCTACCGCGATGCGGTAGCCTAATTAACTGAAGGGGCTTGTGTCTGCAGGGAAGAGCGTCCCCACAATCAAAAACCTCTCTAGCGAGGGGGAATCTGACGAAGTCTGCTATATCGGTCGCATCCGTCTAAACCTCCGATACACGGTGCCATAAATCAACTTGGTATCTTCGGAGAGGTGAACGGATAAAACCATCTAGCATCTGCCCCGAACCTCAGCGTCAGGACATCGTGGTCTCGTGCGCCGTCCTTCGGAGGGGAACAATCGGGATTCTTCAAAGAGATCGAAGATGTAGATTCTTGTGATTGGTATTCAGTTGATAGTAAAAGTTTTGAGAAACTTGTTTCTCTTTCAGGTTACTCATAATTGGATGTATTCCTAAGTTGAGTAATGCTGATCAGCCTCTCTCCATTAAGTTGATATGCACTGGAGACAGCTGTATGATTAGAATCTGGTTCCAATTAAATCAGTGCCAAAGTTTCTATATTGGATATATAATGGTTCTTATCTTAACGATGTTAAGGTACGGGGAGTTGTCCGGCTTATGCTTAAAACTAGACTCTGGATAACTCAGGGCACGTTTCTGTAATGGTAGTTTGTGGGTTGACCTGGGCTATGTCGAGGGTTGACTTTCTACCATCTGGAAGATCAATAGTGATATTGTTCTTGACTCGCCACAGTTTTAGTAAAATGGATTTTTTCAGAAAACAGTAGTGGGAGTATGGTAGAACTGGAAGTGATTCCAGAACCACAAACGATTACAGAAAATTTAATAGGACCTACAGATTCTATCAGGTTTGACATTCCAATAGCCACTCCGCAGATATGGTGGGTAATCTCAGACACCCGAGAGGTACTCCGATAGCCTTAAGGACGGTGACAGGAAGGTTATTGTTTACCCAGACTTGACACTACTGTTGTTCCAGACTATGAGACCCGGCAGGAGGTTAAGTATAGCGTCGTTCTAAACTAGCTTTAGAAGTGCACGTATATATTATTCTGCTAGAGGACGCTTTTCAAATAGGAATCCATTTTCTGAAAGATCCTGGCTTTCGTGCTTTGGTGAGTCGTCCGAGATCCTTTCGATGACCTATGGACCCCATGATCCTGAACCGATCTTACCTGGGATTGCAAATCCCAAGTTTTATTGTGGTCAGTGAGAGCAGCGGAAGCATAGTGGGCAAGTAGCTTATGTCTAGTTATAGACTTGAGTAGTTATAGCGGAGATAGATCATCTAATTTTGATGTGACAGTCATGGGTTTGACTTCATCAGAATAGGGGATGGATCTGTTAAGAAGGTAGTAGGGTGTGATGTCTTGGTATTTGGATGACATACACAGAGTAGGAAGTAAAATTCCTATACTACGATCGGTTGTACTGTGGTCGTCACACAGTTGTTTCTCCAGACAGGATATGGATATAATATCTGACATTCTGGTTTCTGGATCTATGGTTTTAGATCTAGATTTGGGTAGTTTCCCAATATGGGTACTTTGACAGTATTCTAATAGTTTCTAGAATAGATAACTCTGGCATGGAGGTGTACCTGCAGATGATGGAGTCACCCTCTCTAAAGGTGTCTTACAGACTAAAGGGGAGAGGGATGTGCATGATTGGCATATCACTTGCTTAGGAAATTGAGTCAATTGTGAGATGTCAAGTACCACACCAGTTATTGTTTTTGCACTAGATGCAGTAAGTTTTTAGTAATCCAATCCTGGAGAAACATAAGGAAGAAGTTTTAGAACATAAGTGCATGTTCTACGGATTTGATGACGGCAGCCTCCTTCGAGGGACGGTTATCATTCCAGGCTTCAAAGGTGACATGGATGACAGAGTGATTGTCAGAGTTATAGTTTTCCCTCTGATGAAGGGAGCAGTATTATGGACAGGTGGTCCAAGAGGATACTGTGGGAGGCATGGTGCAGGATACTGATTAGGTTCAGTTATCGATACAGTCTAAGAAGCTTGGATTTGGTATTCATTTATGAACTAGGTCCCATCAGATATCCAGACATATTCTAAGACAGGTATTACTCGATTCGGGAGATGACTTTCTCCGCGAACTTGAGATTAAGAGAGACATAGAAAGAAACATCAGGGCGGATCCACTCACTGAGGTTATTTCTCGAACACAAGAGTTTTACAAACAGGCTTTGTGAAACTGATTAGTAGAGGAGTTGGATGTTCGGTATCACACGGGCTGTAAGTATGCGACATCGCAATAATTAGCCTTAAGTGCAAGTGGGAGATTGTTGGATATAGTGCCCTCAAAGTCAATTATTGGATCGCAGGTACGTGATTGCAATGATTGAGGAGGACATATACCGGTAGGACAGTCTTACTCGAGATGATAGTATGCTATCTGGTTTGCCTTTATCAGTCGTGTATAGCTTCAGGTGACTGATCACGATTACACGTTGATAAAGCCCTTAGGATCTTGCTTGACTACCAACAGTATGATGGCGATCATATACGTGAGAGTTGGGTAGTCTATAAGCACATCCTTAATTGTGGTCCCTAGTCGTGAGAGTTTCGAGACAGGGCATCGATACTCCGGAGTAGATTAGTGTATACAGTCGAGACCCCGACGAGGGGCGGTGGCCGGTCTCACAAGCCACTGGTGTTAGTTGGATCACCTAAGATGTATACAGGTGCTCATTGGGTTATGAGTACACCGGACATGACTCACCGGGAACCTACTAGTTGGTATTATACCTATCGTTAGATAGGAGTTCCCTGGTGACATGTGTACAGGTTAGTTCATCAACCTGAGGTCGTCATTTGTCTCGTGTGAGTTCCTACTGTGTTTTGATTTCTATCCTACCACGGCTTAAAGGAGTCGTGCAAACATGTATTTTTTGGGTACAGTCCCGAGCCACATGGAGGCAGGTGAGCGGATTGGCAGGGGATTCGTCTCTCCCGGTATTGGGGGTGAGATCGTGCTGTGTCTAGAAAAGCCATTACACCAAGTCCTTGGCCAAGGCAGATGAGAATTACTGGTAAGTATTCCAGTAGTTTCTCAGGGTGTTCAGGGCTTGTCTCCGACACAACTTATACCGCTATTGGGGGTCTGACGTTACCAGCCCCTTAGGCCCGGTATGCGATACTCATAGATGAACGGACCAGACTGTATGTATATTGTCACTGTTAGGCTTAGTAGGGTTTCAGGATGAGTTCGCTCATCGGCTACCCTTAAGGTTAGTACATGGGCAGCCGTTACGCACTGCTAGTGCCGCTGACGTGCTTGTGGTTAAACCCACTGCCAGGGTACTGACGAGTCATTAGAGTCCCCCACAGATAGTTTCCCAAGTTCGGGCGAAACGTTGTAAAGGCCGTATGGTTTTATGGCAGGGTTCGGAAAATGCACGTGCGTTTACGTACGTGTCAGATTTCGGGCAGATAATACTGGTGGGCTTTTGTTTAAGCCGGATCCATGTATTATACTGTGTAGATATAATATCTTTGTCTCGGTTGCATTTGTATTCGGTCGTAATACAAATGCGGGTATATTTATACAGTTACGGGGTTATCCTGAAATTCGTTTTGGGATTGCTTTTAGAAGTTGCCAGTTTCCAGTTTTCTATCACCCGTATTAAACATTCGGTTAAATGCGGATTTATCTTTTCTTCACTTGGGTGAGTCATGAGGTGAGTTGTGGTTCTAGAAGCTTCTAGATTGGTGACTAGGTTCATGAATATTTGGTTGCATTAATTGGGTGGTGACTAGGTTTAGATGAGTCATTCATTGCATTAATGCATTTTGTTTGTGCTAAGATATTTCTTCACGATACATTATTGCTTAAGATTACCTTCCTTGTTCCTATACTCACCCCCACCTCTACAAAATGTGGCCGGCCATTCTTGTGAGAGAGAGATGGTTGTTGATTAAAAAGTTTATGTGATTTGGTGTATGGAAATTTCATAGCTCATTTCTCATTTCATATCATTCCAAAAGGCAACTTCATTAACCGTTCGTCCATGGCTTTGGACGAAGTGAGACAAGGTGCTTTACTCATTCTCTACATCAATCTTGGTCATCTCTTTTAGCAAACTTGATGACCGAGTTGCCTCGGGTCAGAGGCGGGAGCCCGTTTAAAGATCCGTTGACGTGGTGCCACCTGGACGAGGAGATCGGAGATCGACGAGATCGAAGCAGCCGCAACAGAGCATGGGATGATGGTTAAAGAACGAAGGACTCGAATCGTTCGGTATAACCTTTATACCCTCTTTGTAGTTGGTTAGTTTAGCGTTAATGGCAGATCCGGGTTATAGTATGCGATAGCGCCAGTTATAAAAGTTTTTATTTCGCATTTGGCGTCTGAAAGACGGCCGGGGCGCTACCGTAGACTTACAGACCCAACTCGCCTCGTGGTGGATGTCGAGGGCCTTAAGGTCGCTCCTGGCCCCGAGGCCTAAAGCTCTCGTCTTCCTCCTCCATTTTATTTTGTTGTGTCTGGAACTTTGTAAGATTCCGGGCATTTTGTTAGGCTGGGGAGCCAAAAATACCCTCTGTAAAGACCGCCTTTTAGTAATAAAACTTTTTCTTTCTTTGGTTTCATTGATCCGCGCTTTGGTCTTCCATGTCAGGTCGGCTATCTGCCAAGCGATCGTCCGTCGAGTTGATCCAAGCGCTGCTGAGGAGAAGGCGTCTCCATGGCCCCGAAGTCGAGGGGAGATCGCTCGAGACTTGGATGGACCTGATGCCCTTAGTTGGCAGCTCGGACCTTCTGCGTGTGGTGGGCGGAGGGCTGTCCGCCTTATTTGGGCCGAGGATGGATGGAGGTTTCGATCTCTGGCGTCATGGGTAGGCAACTACCTGCCTGAGATGACCAAACGGCGTAGCCACTCGGGTGCCTCTTGCAAGGGCTCCGATCCCTAGCGTCGTGGGTAGGGAGCTACCGGCCGAAGATGACCGAGCAGGGTAGCTGCCCGGTTGCCTCTTGCGAGGGCTTTGATCATTCAGGACAAGGACCGAGCAGGGTTACTTCCCAGTGCCTCTTGGCGAGGACTTTGATCCCTGTCGGTTGTGGTAGGATGCTACCAGCCGAGGATAGCCGAGCAAGGACCCGACTGCCTCTGAGAGGACTTTGGTCCTTGGCGCGGGAGGGGCTGTAGAAGCCTACCAAAGACCCTTGGCCGGGTAGGGTCACTGCCCGGTGCCTCTTGCGGAGGGCTTTTGTCCTGAAGGATAGCCGAGCGAGAGATCCTCGGGCTCGACCGCCTCTGGGAGGGCTTTCTGATCCCCGGCGTTGAGGTAGGGAAGCTACCCGCCAGGGATAGCCGAGCGATGGTTGTGCTCGACTGCCTCTGGGAGGACTTTCTGATCCCCGGTGTTGCGGTAAGGAAGCTACCCGACAGGGATAGCCGAGCGATGGTTGAGCCCGACTGCTTCTGGGAGGACTTTCTGATCCCCAGCGTTGCGGTAGGGGAGCTACCTGCCAGGGATGACCGAGCAGGGCAGCTGCTAGGTTGCCTCTTGGTGAGGGATTTGGTCCCTGGCGTTGCGGCAGGGAAGCTACCCGCTAGGGGTGAACGAGCGGGGCGGCTGCTGGGTCGGATCTTCAAGAGGTTTCGCCCGACCATACATTTGGGGAACAGGAATAATTAGCATGCGCATTGAATGCGGGGAGAGGTGAAACGCCAAGGTCGCGTCGCTTCGATTCCGCCAGAGAAGGCTTGACGATTGCCGCGTGTCAGCGACCTCTTGGGCGAAAGCGGGCGACTGTCTATATAAGGCTGAATGAGTACCGATCCTTCCTTCCTTCACAACAGAAGATCGAGAATGAAAGACTTCCCGTTCACCATCCCTGACATCATCCACTTCGAAGATGTGTACCTATACAATCAGAACTGCACCGAGGACACGGTGCAGTTGGTGTGTGGGGGCATTGAGGACTACTTCGGCCGGCTACTCCCCCGACGTTCCTCCCTGCTGCAGTTGCTGATGTACTCCATCTGGAGAGCGTCGCCGGGGCTTTACAACCCCCTATCCGAGCAGCTCTATGATGAGGTCGTGGGCAAGCTTCGGTCTCTGAGGCGCTTTAGCCTGATCTCCGCGAACCGACTGGCTCGCTCGGAGGCGCTCGTCCGCGAGTGCTATGAGTTGAGGCTTGGGATTAACGCGCGCGGGGGGAACCGAGGGGAGAGGTTGGATCTCGCGAGGCCTCGGCTGGCGGAGATCTTTATCGAGTATCACGAGCAGTGCTCTCTGCACCCCCTTCCCCCGCTGTTGTAATAATAATTTTTTCTTTTTGTATGTACGGCTGAGGAGCCCATAATACCCTTTTTTTTGAATAAATAAGAACTTTTCTATTTTCCTTGCAATGTTCTGTTGATCTTTATTAAATTGAAGCGGGGGCAGAGCAGTCCGGAGGCAGAGGGGCGGCGATCTGGGTCCCAGGCCCGGCTGTTTGGGCGCGAACGAGCGCCTCCACGAGGGACTGTAGCCGATTTATTCGGCTGGCGAGGACGTGGATGATGGTCGCCGGAAGGGGTTCATCCGCGCCTCCGGTGAGGGGGAGGCGGCGGCTGGTACCCGAACCTTCAGGATGGTCGCTTGCTATTTGGACGGAGATCGGAAAGCCAACTTTGTTTTGTGGAGTTTGCGTTTCCCACAGACGGCGCCAACTGATAGAGGTCCTTTTCAGATCTCCCTCAGATGTTGTCTTCCGTCGATCTCCTGATAGATTCCGGAGGGGATTCCCTGTTGTGTGTGGGTCTCAATGGGTGTAGAGGAAATTCGGTGATTGGAGGAGTTGGCATCAAGTACCTGCAAAGAAGTCCCGGGGTGGTTGGATACCATCGAGGACCCTACGACGATCAAGTTAGTACTGAATTCGAGCAGCGTAACGGCTAAGTGGAGTCAAAAAATGGCTTGCTTGATCCTCTGTGATGGGAGTTTATATAGTGGTGGAGGCACGCAGCAGCAGGCACGAGAATCTCGCCGGCAGTTACGTTCCCGACGTCACGCCCGCGTAGAGAGCGGATCGCCCATTAATGGGGATCGTGGAGGCTTGGAACGTGGGATGTTGCGGGCGGAGAATCCGCGCCTGGCGAGATTCGCGGAGCGGCGGTTACGCCTGTGAGCGATGGAGCTGGGTGGAGGACCGAGGAAGACGTCCTCGGTCGGTGGGCTCGTGGACGAGCGAGAAGGTCGAGGATAATTGGTCTTGTGGCAGCTCAGGGCGAGCTGAGGGGCCGAGGAGGCCAATCTGTAGGGAGCCCCGAGGAGGGGCTGGCTTGTGCCGACAGATCAGGTACAGGGGTGGCCTGGTCGGCCTCTATGGACCCTTCCTTCTGAGTTCCGGACGTGCTATCCGCCACGTGTCCTGATACTAGGGGTCCCCAATATTGAGCATCATCACAATCCAAAAAACAATTCTCATGGATAACGTGTTGCAAATGTTTAAAATGTTTTATGAACATAATTTACTATAACAAATGTATCATTTCTCCCCCCAAAGACAAAATTTTACTAAACTATGATTCAATATCATTGACTTGGTCTTAAGGTTTTCTTTCTATACGGTAAACTTCAGTGCTACATGTTAGAATATTCCGGCGAAAACTGGCCTACAGTAAATTTAACGGAGTTTGCGGTAATAATAAATAATAAGATAGTTTAGTGAAAATGAACTATAATTAAGGGCACTTTTAGCAAAAATTTGCCCTGAACAATTATCAATAGCTTCTCATCCTTTGAGAAAAAATAAAAATAGAAGCTAATGATAATGCTTTAGTTTTATATGCAATTATTCAGGTTCAGGGAACTAACGCGCCGACTACATTAAAAACAAGCTCAAAAAAACAGAAAACAATAAATTTATGCTAAACAAAGCAAAAATCAATGTCACCATCTTCATACCCTCGCTCCCTCTCTCTCTCTCTCTCTCTCTTAATTGACACTATTAATGGCTAAATTTTCTTTTTGTAGTTCATCTCTAGTTGCCTTCACTCCCTCAATCCTTTTTCACATTTTATATTTTTTTTGCTTCTTTATTTATTTTTGAAATTTGTAATCAACTTGGATAATAATAGAGAGCAAAAAAAAAAAAAAAAAAAAGACCTCTGCCGACAATTTGAAGCAAAGCATATGAATCTCTCTCATTTATTATTCGCTTCTCTTTTTCATCGGCGTAGCTGTCATTAGCATGACTATTATAGAGCAAGTGTCAGAGTTCAAGAGAGAGAAAGAGGAGAGAGCGAGGAGAGAGAAAGTGAAAGGGGAGAGAGAGAGTCAGAGGGAGAGGGAGAGGGAGAGGGTCAGAGAGAGAGAGAGAGAAAATGTCTTCTCTTCTTTCTCTCTTTCTTATTCTGCTGTTTGCCTTTGTGATCGTTCAGTCTGCTACAGATCCTCAAGATGGTAATTTTTCTTTCATCAATGAACCCCTCATTTGTTTGGGTTTCATGCAATGTGTGACCTTTTCTTGGAAAAAAATAGTTTTTATATTTGGGTTTTAAGAAATATTAATGCCCATCTCATTTTTTTGTTGAACTTTTGATGCCCATTTCATATGTTTTATTGCTTAGCTAACCCCACATTTGATTAGCTTACATCCAATGCTTTAATCTTTTTTTGAAATAAGTAATTTTTATATCTGGGATTTTGGAGTGTTGATGCCGACCTCATTGTTTTGTTATGATTTTGATTCCCATTTCATAATATTCAGCATCTTTCATAGATTTGACCCTCTAAATGCTGTTCAAGATCTTGGGGTCTTTATAAGTTCAACGAGCCCACATTTGATTGGCTCTAATGCAATGTATGAGAGCTTATCGAAAGGAGTAGCTAATGCCGCCACATTTTTAGATGAAATTTTGATACTCATTTCGTAATTTTTAAAAATTATCGAGCCGAGAATTGGCTTTCTATTTGCATTTCAGCCATTCAGTTCATATAGCTTAATTAGTCCCACAATTCTTATTGGTTTGAATGTTTAAACTTAGGACATACTCATGGCCGCCTCATAATTTCTTGCAAGTTTAATGCCATTCTGTATGTTTCGTTATTGAGTTTTCCCTCTATTCGCAGCTCAAGCTCTTGGGGTCTTATATAGCTCCTTAAATAGTCCACCACAGCTTTCAGGATGGTCATCAAATGGCACCGATCCTTGCGGAGAGTCGTGGAAGGGCATTACTTGTTCTGGCTCAGCCATCACTTCAATGTACTATAATCGTTTTGTCGCTCTCCAATAATTTGTTAACTTAAAACATAAATTGTTGTTTACTTGGTTATCTTATTATGTTGTTACAGTCAAATTTCAGGGTTGGGACTCAATGGTACGCTAGGTTACACCCTTTCGGATTTAATGTCTTTGACAACATTGTGAGTAAATTAGCACACATACCTTTTTGATTGATGAAGGATATGAATTTGCATTATATTGTGAATTTTAGTCTTTAATTGTTTTTTAGGGATTTGAGCAACAATAACATACATGAAACGATTCCATATCAGCTGCCGGCTAATCTTACCTACTTGTATGTGTTATTCTCTATTGTTACCTTCCTCCTTTTGATTTTTTTTATAAATCAACTTATAATTTGAATTGCTAGTTTTTAATTCGTGCTTGCAGGAATCTTGCTAACAACAACCTAACCGGGAACCTTCCTTATTCTATATCTCTAATGGTTTCACTTATTTATCTGTAAGATTCTTGCATAATCATTGCTGTTTTGATGAGAGGTTAAATATTTTGTAGTTCTTAATTTCTTATTGACGGCTTATACGTGCATGATATGTATGTTTTTTTAATTGTAGCAACGCAAGCCACAACTTATTGTCTCAAACAATGGGAGATATCTTCGGAAATTTGCAGAATTTATCGGATTTGTAAGGCATTTGACTTCTGCCTCATGTAATATTTTTCTTAGTTGCTATTGCTACTGTCATTAATAATCTTATCATAACTCTTGCAAGATACAGGAAAATTCAACAAGTTAATAAGAGCACAATCTGTTCAGTAGTTGAGTGAGGTCCGCAGTATTTCTCAATGAAACATGCATTTTAATTTCGAATTTTATTTCAGAGATTTGTCATTCAACAACCTTACCGGGGATCTTCCTAATTCGATTGGCAACTTGACAAACCTTTCAAGTCTGTATGTGCCATCTGTTAACTTAATTATGCAATAAATATGGTTCACAATATATTTGTCATTTCACTCAAATTTTCTAATATCATGACGCCTATCTTATATTGTAGATCTTTAGAAGACAATCAGTTGACCGGCCAAGTAAATATTCTCACCAGTCTTGATTTAACTACTCTGTAAGTTGGTTCCGTTCTCATGTCGAGATAATTTCTTCCTTTACAAAACTTATATTTTGTAATAGTTTTTTTCCTTTTCAACAGAAATATTGCAAACAATCATTTCAGTGGTTGGATCCCTAAGGAGTTCAAATCTATTCCAAATCTTTCGTAAGTAGTTCATTGAGCCTTTGCAGCTCTACTTATATTATATGTCCTTTGCAGTTCTAAGAATCGTAAGGGTGAAGGGAAAAAAAACAGAATCTGAGAGATAGGCCTGTTGTGGGTCTGCTGTGGCCCATAAACAGTAATGATTCTTAGAACTGGTGAACGAGCTGAGTTTTAGGATACTCGTGTGCGTTCAATTATTAAAACGAGCTTAAAAACTTATTCATGCTCGGCTCGTTATTTTTCGAATAAGCCGGAGCCTAGCCTCAAGCTTTTGCAATCCTATTTGAAATCTAGAAAACCAGCACAAAAAATTCATATAGATTTCAAATCTTATTTTTGACAAATTAAAAATTGAGAAACATAGTTGTTGTAATTAGATAAACGAGCTAAAATAAAAGGCTTGTTTGGAACCTCGCTGGGTCTAAATTTAAAGTTATTAACCATCTATATTCTTCAATATCGAAGCATAACAATATTTGGCTCAATATCTACGATAATCTGAGTCTTGATTTAGATTAAACAGGATAATAACTACAATCTAAACTTTATGGACTAGTAATCATTTTATTATTACTGCATACTAAATAAGACCTAACTGTCTGAGTCTACCCAGGAACGAGTCAAGCGTAAACACGAGCAGAGCTTGAGTCTGACTGTTCATGAATTAATTTAGCGAGCTTAGATTTATGCCCTATTGTTTTTGTAATGCAAAATCACATAAGCCCAAGCCCAAGTCCAATTTCTAGAGTTCTTCTAGAAGCAGTCTAGAAACTCTAGAAATTAATTTGGAATGGTTCTAAACATCTTCTAGAATTGTTTTGGAATGACTCTAGACTTCCTCTAGAAATAGTCTAGAACCTCAAGAGATGTTCTAGAAGCTTTCTAGAGATGTTCTAGAACCATTCATTGGATCCTTATAAATACCTTAGGGGTCATTTGAGTTGTGCATCAAGTAATCAAGCAAACCAAACACTTATGAGCTATAGTGAGCTATTGTGAGAGATTGAGAGCTCTTGTAAAATTTTGTAGTTCTCAAATTCTTTTGTAAAATAGCTTTCTCTTCATTAGTGCAAAGTTTTCTTTCGCCGATAAAATTCTCTTGTTATTTCGGCCTTGTTTGCTATATTCCATCCAAAACCGGTGTTTCTGCCAACATGTTCAAGCTCAACTTGTTTGGATGTTGAATGAGCTCGAACGAGCTTTTAATGAGCCGAGTTCCGAGCTTTTTCAACAGCCCTAATGCTTCCTCACCAAAAAAGTAAAATGAAAATTTAACATATAATTAGTTAACTAGAAGGGAAACAAACTAATTAAGAGATTTAAGGGTGAAAAATAGGTGTTCTTTTTGGAGTAACTTACTAAGAGACTTGAGGGTGAAAAAAAAAAGATTCCAGGATTGATTTGTGTTTCTTGAGTAACAAATATATGCACATCTGAATTATATAAATACTACCATTCAAAAGGTTTTTTTTACAAATAAATATTCGACCGAGATATATTATAAAAATGCTACTTTTACACTCTCTTACTATTGTGCTATTTTCCCATTCATTTGCACAGAATTGACGGAAACTCATTTACAAACGGTCCAGCCCCACCTCCGCCTCCCTATGCCCCTCCTCCACCTCGACCGCCACATAATAATCATACTCGTAGCCCGCCGCCTTCACAGACACCAAATGGATCCGGAGGCGAAGGCCCAAATGAGGAGCATGACAAAAATAAGAAGGGTTTGACCGGCGGTCAAAGCACAGGCATAGCTATAGGCTCAGTTCTTGGTGGCTTGTGTGTGGCACTTGGCATCACGATTTGTCTTTGGGGTGCTCGAAAGAATAAAAGTGGTACAAGGAGTAGATCAAGGGACGGCACCCCGAGGGTTCCTTCTGTTGTAGCCGATGAAGGTAGGGTTGTATTTAGAGTTTTGCTTTATCTTTCTGAAATGTTAGAATATAGCAGCGCTAGTGTACTTCACATGCGTCTGCAAGCGTGTATATGTTAACATCGTAGACAAAGATTTGCGAAGTCTTTTAAAGAATTTTAGGTAAAATCATAGATTAATGTAGATGCTCGAAGAGTATGTGAAGAATTTTTTAAAGACTTTGAGAAGATTTGATAAGTTATGGTTATTTAAATATTTTTTCCCTCGAAATTTTAGGAATTTATCTTGCGATGCATGTGTCATCCCGAGAACAAATTGGCAATTCCAATTTGAAGACTCCCTCCCCTTATGATCTAATCAAGGTTCGAGGTTTCGGCCGAAACCACAGATACGTGGTGATTTCGTATCGGTTTCGGTGGAGACCGATACGAAACCAACCGAGACCGATACGAAACCAACCATATAAAATCGTTCTGGCCAAAACCTTTAAAAACTTATTTTTTATACCACTTTTACTGTCGTTGTGATCATTGTAGACCTTTGTTGTTAGAAAACCATAAAAAAATGAACCCAAACCCAATATTAATACTTATCTAAGTACATTTTTCAATATTTTTTGTATCATTGCTGGATTTTTAAATACTAGGATCATTGTCTTGTAATATAGAAGCATAAATTTAAGTATTTAATATATCTACATTTATGTATGTTGTATTACCGTCGAAACTGAAACCCAAACTGAGATTAGCGAAACCAGCCGAAACCAGCGAAACTAATAAAATTATGAGAGACCGAAACCGAAACGAGTTCTCGAACCTTGGATCTAATCCATTCTATAAGACCATGTCGCGACCAAGAAATATCACTATACTGAAGAAATATTAGTATACAAATATATATATTTTTTTAACTTAGAGATTTTATGTACAAAATTAAGGTACTTTGCTGTACTCAATTGTTTTCCAACTGATGCTTTTACCCTATACATCTTCATAACTTTTTTTCTTCCCTTTTTTGCATTTCAATTGTTGTAGGGACCAACAAGGAGGTTAAAGAGCAAAATCTTAGAAGTTCCACAGTGGCAAGTCTAAGGCCTCCGCCTGCAGAGAAAATGACGGTTGAGAAAGTATATGGAAATAATGGGTCAATAAAAAGGCCAAAACTCCCACTTACTGCAACTTCATACACTGTTGCTTCACTCCAAACTGCGACAAACAGCTTCAGCCAGGAAACCCTTGTTGGTGAAGGATCACTTGGTCGAGTATATAGAGCTGAGTTTTCTAATGGAAAGGTAATGCATGAATTTGCTTTATCAACAATATCACAATTTATATGAAGAAAAAGAATGGCTTGATATTACAAACCCTAATGTGAACTATTTTAATCGAAGTTGAACGTTGAAACAAACTGCCTCAGTTGCACATTAGAATTTGAAAGAGAAGATATGTTCTTAGTTACAAAAGAATCTGACAATTTGTTTGTCCAACTGCACAATGGTTATGTGAGCATGTTCCATTTTTCAGCAAGAATTTTTTTCTTGACTCTCAATATTTTCAGACTTTCAGTTTAGGCAAACTATCTTCACAATTTTCATAAAAGGTCTGAAAAGAAATGTATTATATCAGTATAGCAAAACAAATCTTTCATTTTCATAAAACAACGAACAGCCGATGAGGAAAAATGAAGGCATTTAGATTAGGTTGGAAAACTATATTCCAAGCTGTTTTCTTGTTTTAATATCCTTAAATTTGTCTTTTGATTATCAGCTACTTATTAAGTGATCCTTACGGCATCAAATTCTTAATTCCCAATTTCTAATATTTGGAATATATTTTTTTTAGCAAATAAGTTAGTTTCAGTTTTCTGCTATCATAGTTCACGTTTGTTCCTCTCATTTACATTTTAGTTCTAAATTTGATTATTGGATACTTAAAAGTATAAATATGCATCCAACTTATACCGCTAGCAAAGTATTTGAACCTTCATTGGTTCAGGGATATTCTTTCGTAATTCTTACCAAGTCATTGATCATCACATTACCTTGTAGGTTTTGGCTGTGAAGAAGATGGACAGTGCAGCTTTGTCTTTACAAGAGGAAGATAATTTTCTTGAGGCGGTTTCAAACATGTCTCGACTTAGACACCCGAACATTACGACACTTGTAGGATATTGTGTGGAGCACGGACAGCGTCTTTTGGTTCATGAGTACGTTGGAAATGGAACGCTGCATGATATGTTGCACTACGTCGAAGATAGTAGCGTGCTTACGTGGAATGTACGTGTGAGGATAGCACTTGGCACAGCCCGGTCTTTAGAGTAAGTTGAATTTAAAAAAAAATAATTTAGAGTAAGTTGCTGGTTCTTCAATATCTAGAATTTATATATATTGGCTAAATTACAGGGACCCTTAACTAATCTTGTTGTTGGCTAAACTACCTTAAAGTTTGTAGATATGGCAAGTTCCATTAAAGTGCTCCATTTAAGAGTATTTTGGTGAAAAAAACCCACTTAGAACCATAGCTTAAGGGAAGTTTACTGCAATAAAAAAAATTTAAAGGTAATTTAGTGCAAAACTATATTTAAGAGTAATTAGTGTAATATAGCCTTATATATTTGTGTGATTTTGTATTGTTTTGCTCTTGGCTTTATTTCTGTCTAAGAGTTGAGCATAATTCTCTATATCAAATCTACATTTTCTCTCTCTCTCTCTCTAGAATTTAGAGCACGCTATGGTCACTTATGGCAAGTCCATCTCATGTCCATGATTTCGGTCGCCAGTTTGACAATAATTAGTAGAGTTTAACCTTTGTCAAATTTATCATGATGCCTTGTTTCCATAGCTATCCTGTTTAGATGAGAGAATAGAAAACTTAGGCGATGATGATGATATATGTACATAGTAAAAGGACGGTCATAATCTTTTTCTTGTATCAGGTATCTTCATGAAGTGTGCTTGCCTTCTGTTGTACATAGAAACTTTAAATCAGCAAACATTCTACTCGATGACGAGTTTAATCCTCATTTGTCAGACTGTGGATTAGCTGCATTAACACCCAATACCGAGAGGCAGGCAAGTATAAAACTACACTCTTTTCTTGGATACATACACACACACAAACACACGCACGTGCGCACACATATTTTAAATTATACATCAAAATAATTAATGTTTATGCAAACGATAGCTCTCGACCGAAATGGTGGGCTCATTTGGATATAGTGCTCCTGAATTTGCCATGTCTGGTATTTACACTGTGAAGAGTGATGTGTACAGCTTTGGTGTTGTGATGTTAGAGCTACTGACTGGCCGAAAACCCCTTGACAGGTTTATTCTTTATCTTCGTGTTTTCTTTTTTTCCTTCCAATTATTCTTGAGTTTTGTAATGCAAGAGAAACGGGGCTAAAGTGGCAGTGTAGAGTGCATCCTACAATGACGCTAAGGTGGTAACATTCTATCGGATGATGCATGTTATTTAAAGTGGCATGACATCTCTGTCATATCAAATATTGGATTCTCCTAATATCATCAAATATTGGATTCTCCTAATATCACATCGCTTTATTTAATATACAACGACCGATGAGGTGTTACCATTTCAGCCATAGTGACACTTTAGGTCCTGATTTCTCTTTGTAATATCCCTGTTTCAATTTGCAGCCATGACTCTTTTTTCGCTCATCTTTTTTTTTTCTGTGTTGTCAGTTCGAGGCCAAGATCAGAACAGTCACTTGTTGGATGGGCTACTCCCCAACTTCATGACATAGATGCATTGGCCAAAATGGTTGATCCCACACTAGACGGAATGTACCCCGCAAAATCACTTTCTCGTTTTGCTGATATTATTGCTCTATGTATACAGGTACCCCCTTTTAGCTGCATTTTTCACTTTATGTGCATATATATTAAAGATGTAACTTCACCAACATTGTGAATATATTTCCCCCTTATATTCCTACCTTAGCACGTGTTTTAATTGCTTAATATTAGTATATTTTGGACTAGTATTTATGGTGATTTCTCGAGCTTTTTCCGTAAATACATGCCCACTTACATTGTGATGGTAGTTTTAATTTGTTTAATCTCCTTTGAGTTTTGTAAACACAAAGTTTAAGGGATTTAAGTTTTAGGGCATTTTAGAGTAATTTATAGCCTTTGCAATAAATATCTATTCTTCATCTATACGGACATATTTGATTCATTTTCCATTCTAAGTATTAAATTTAATTATACACGAACGAGGGGGGCAATTATATATTTATATTTATATGAGTGTACAAGGGTTTTAACATAGACGGGATCCATCCAATATGACTCGAGCGTTATGGAGGTTTGGCCCATCTAATGCTTTATACGCATGCACTTCTCATACTTTTTCCAACGCGGAACTATTTTAGTCCACAAATCTCAATACTCCTCTTCACCTGCAACCCGGTGACGTTGCACGTGAATCGTACATCACATGTGGAGGCGTCTCTCAAAGGCATGTAGACGGCTCTCTCTCAGGTGTAATAACACATGTAGAGTCCAGTCTCTTAGAGGCATGTAGACTGATCTTTCTCAGATATGCTATTAAGTACAAATCCACACAAATGTTCAATATAGCTTTGATACCATATTAAATTTAATTATGTACGAACGAAGGGAGCAATTATATATTTATATTTATATGAGTGTACATGGTTTTTAACATAGACATGCTCCATCCAATAAGACTCAAGTCTTATGGAGGTTTGGTCCATCTAATGCTTTATACCCATGCACTTCTCATATTTTTTTCTAACGTGGACTATTTTAATACACAAATCTCAATGCTAAGAGTTAAAACTAGAATATATCAGGATAATATATTAGTTAGCTTTAGTCAATTAGAACTAGAACTTAAAATTCTAGCTTTGGTGGTAGTCATGAATAGAATTGGAACTAGAATTAACAAAAAAAAAAATGTTTCATCCAGAACTTTTTTACATACAAAATGAATGCTCCACCTTTAAAAATTATCTCATCTATTTGGATGGAACAAAAATTAAAAATCAGAACCATCAAACCTTAGTCCCCATTCTCTTGCCCCAACCCCTCTCTTTCCCTCTCCCCTCCCCCTCTCCTCCTATTCCTTCTCCATTTTCTTCCATTTTCTTTCTGTAAGCTTTCAAATCTTTTTTGTCTCTTTTTTCATCGATCAAATCTAATTGATTTAACACAAACCTTCTCGATCTCTTTTAAATCCGTCTAATTTAAAGACCTGCAAAATAAAATATAAAAATCATTTAAACATGCATGTAATCCTAATTTAACCAAATTAAAAGAAATATAGGTTTAATTATGTTTTATCGGTATACAGTATTGAATAAGTCAATACCAGCTCGTGGGTTATTTCCTTAATTATTGCAAGTTTGTTTAGCTGTTACCAGGTCTTTAGGAGTTATGAGTTTAGTTGCTTATTTTTAGGAGTGAAAGTAGGATCATGGAGTTTGCACCGTTGTAATCTAAGTCTATTAAAAGGCTTCAAGTTCCACTTAATAAAATTATTCCTTTAGTAGTATTCTCTGTCTATTGTTAACATTCTTTGTCAAGTTATTTCCCTATCCTGAAATTAACAATTCTGTTCAACATTTTGGTATCAGAGCCAAAAGTTCGTGGCATTCCGTGAACATCACTACAGCAACAATGGGCGATCTTCAAGTCTTCAGTGGTATCAAGAAACTCAACAACAACAACTATAACTCTTGGTCTACTTGCATTATGTCTTACATGCAGGGACAGGATCTATGGGAGGTTGTAAACGAAAATGAAGTGAGCCAACCAGAAGCTGAAGATGCGAACGGAATGCTGCGGAAGTGGAAGATTAAAGCTGGCAAATCTATGTTCGTGTTAAAGACGACGATAGAAGAGGATGTGCTGGAACATATACGGGAATCAAAAACTCCTAAAGAAGCTTGGGATACGTTCGCCAAGCTGTTCTCCAAGAAGAACGATACGAAGCTTCAACTCTTAGAGAGCGAATTGTTGTCAGTGGCACAACGCGACATGACGATCGCACAATATTTTCACAAGGTGAAGTTGCTATGTCGAGAGATTTCTGAGTTGGATCCAGAGGCCCCTATTGGTGAAGCCAGGATGAAGCGGATCATCATCCATGGTTTGAAGCCAGAATTCACGAGTTTTGTTGCTGCAATACAAGGATGGCAAACTCAGCCGTCGCTTATTGAATTCGAAAATTTGCTTGCAAGTCAGGAAGCTTTAGCAAAGCAAATGGGAGGAGTCTCGTTGAAGAATGAAGAAGAGGCACTCTATGCCAATAAAGGCAAGGGGTATTTCAAGCAGCATATCGTCGGAGGATCAAAGAAGGATGATGACGAGGCAAGTCATCTAAGTGAGGGGAGCACTCGTACAGGAGGAGGTTCGAAGAATCATGGCAACAACATAAAGTTTGAAGGAAAATGCTACAACTGCAGGAAGAAGGGTCACATGGCGAAAGACTGTTGGTCGAAGAAGAAGACCGTGGAGAGTAATGTTGTCGCTTCAAAAAGTGAAAATGAATGGGATGCTGAAGCATTCTTTGCTGCAGATGAAGAGGTGCTATCTCTTACAGCAACATCCAATCAAATCAATTATGAGAATGATTGGATTGTTGACTCAGGTTGCTCGAATCATATGACCGGTGATAAAGAGAAGCTGAAGAATGTGTCGGAGTACAAGGGAGGCCGAGTGGTGGTGACAGCGAACAACTCAAAATTACCGATAGCTCACATCGGTAATACAATAGTCTCTCCTCAGTATTGTGATACTGAGGTGCTGCTCCAAAATGTCTTTCATGTTCCAGGTATGAAGAAAAACCTTCTCTCGGTTGCACAATTAACATCGTCTGGCCATTTTGTTTTGTTTGGTCCACAAGATGTGAAGGTATATCAGAACGTTGAGATTTAAGAAGAACCAGTGATGAAGGGACAAATAATGGAGTCAGTTTACGTGATGTCAGCAGAATCCGCATACGTAGACAAGACGAGACAAAATGAGACAGCGGACTTGTGGCACATGCGGCTAAGTCATGTTAGCTATTCCAAGCTAGACGTGATGATGAAGAAGTCGATGTTGAAAGGACTTCCACAGCTTGAAGTAAGAAGAGACACTGTATGTGCAGGTTGTCAATATGGAAAAGCACACCAATTGCCGTACGAAGAGTCCAAATTCAAAGCAAAGGAACCATTAGAGTTGATTCACTCTGATGTGTTTGGTCCAGTTAGGAAACCTTCCATTAGTGGGATGAAGTACATGGTTACCTTTATTGATGACTTCTCGAGGTATGTGTGGGTTTATTTTATGAAGAACAAATCTGAAACTTTTTCAAAGTTTAAAGAATTTAAGAAGGTAACAGAAGCAGCGGTTGGTAAAAACATTCGCTGTCTACGTAGCGACAACGGGGGAGAGTACACCTCAGATGAGTTTTCAGACTTCCTTCGTGATTGTAGAGTGCGCCATCAATTCACATGTGCTAACACTCCACAACAGAATGGCGTATCTGAAAGAAAAAACAGACACCTGGCAGAAATATGTCG
Source organism: Agapanthus africanus (assembly GCA_030015575.1). Taxonomy (NCBI): domain Eukaryota; kingdom Viridiplantae; phylum Streptophyta; class Magnoliopsida; order Asparagales; family Amaryllidaceae; genus Agapanthus; species Agapanthus africanus. The sequence goes on along the minus strand of JASDDO010000004.1, from coordinate 435,545,928 downwards.
AAGTATGCTTCATGCAAAGAATGTTCCGGGACAATTTTGGGCAGAGGCAATGAAGACTGCGGCTTTTGTGATCAATAGGCTTCCTCAACAAAGGTTATGCTTTATCTCACCTTTTGAAAAAATATGGGATATGAAACCTACTGTTGGTCATTTTCGAGTCTTTGGATGTGTATGCTATGTATTTGTTCCTGATCACTTACGTAGCAAAATGGAAAAAAAAGCTGTCAGGTGCATCTTTGTAGGATACGACAGTCAAAGAAAAGGATGGCGATGTTGCGATCCAACAACTAGGAAGTGCTACACATCCCGAAATGTGGTATTTGACGAAGCTTCCTTGTGGTGGTCCTCTGATAAAGAAGTACCGCAAGATTCAGATGCGTCTAAGGAGGTATTCGAAACTTCTCAATTGAAGATGAGTTCAGATGAAGCTGAAATTGAAAATGGTGATGAAGATGTCGAAGAAAGAGTAGCTCAAAATCCTTGACAAACAGGTGTGCATCAAAGGCTAAGGGAAGAAGGCGAGCTGCCAACTCCACTTCGAAGGTCAACAAGAATCAAGAAGCCAAATTCCAAATATGCCAACATCGCTACAGTAGAAGAAGAAGATGCAAAAGAGCCGGAAACATTTGAGGAAGCGTTTCAGGATTCGGAGTGGATGAAAGCCATGGAAGAAGAACTTGCTGCATTGAAAAGAAACCAGACTTGGGAGCTTGTACCAAAACCAAAAGATGTGAAGCCTATTTCCTGCAAATGGGTATACAAAATAAAGCGTCGTACAGATGGATCAATAGAGAGGTATAAAGCTCGTCTTGTAGCTCGAGGGTTCTCTCAACAATATGGACTTGACTATGATGAAACGTTTAGTCCAGTTGCAAAGCTTACAACTGTACGAGTCCTTCTAGCACTTGCAGCGAGCAAAAGTTGGAACTTGTGGCAGATGGACGTGAAGAATGCATTTTTGCACGGGGAGCTGGATCGGGAAATCTACATGAACCAACCAATGAGTTTTCAGAGTCAAGATCATCCTGAGTATGTGTGCAAGCTTCGAAAGGCGCTCTATGGCTTAAAACAAGCACCGAGAGCATGGTACGGTAAGATTGCTGAATTTCTTACATACAGTGATTATTCGGTAACATCTGCAGATTCTAGCTTGTTCGTCAAAGCTGAAGGAGGAAAGCTAGCTGTTGTGCTAGTATACGTGGATGATTTAATCATCACAGGAGACCATGAAGAAGAAATTCTCCAAACCAAGAAGAATTTGTCTGTTCGTTTTCAAATGAAAGAACTTGGACAACTCAAGCACTTTCTAGGTCTGCAGGTCAATCGTACTCGAGAGGGAATATTTCTTTGTCAACAAAAATATTCCAAAGATTTGTTAAAGAAATTTGGAATGCTTGAATGCAAGAAAATTTCGATACCGATGGAGCCGCACACTAAATTGTGTGCTCATGAAGGGCAAGATTTAGAAGATGCTACGATGTATCGGCAATTGGTGGGTAGTCTTATCTACTTAACTTTAACAAGACCGGATATCTCTTTTGCAATTGGTGTGATGAGTCGCTACATGCAAAATCCGAAGAAGTCTCATTTGGTAGCAGTTCGGCAAATCCTAAGATACGTGAAGAGTACACTTGACTATGGTATTATGTTCAAGAAAGGTGGAGATTGCAGGTTAGTTGGCTATTGTGATGCTGACTATGCAGGTGACCATGATACCCGACGCTCAACCACTGGCTATGTTTTGATGCTTGGGTCCGGAGCAATCTCTTGGTGTAGCAAGAGACAACCGACTGTGTCGTTGTCAACCACAGAAGCAGAGTACCGGGCAGCGGCTATGGCAGCTCAAGAAATCACTTGGCTTATGCAATTACTAAAGGAGTTGCATCAACCGACGGAATACGGTATTCCTTTGTACTGCGATAACCTGTCAGCAATACGATTGGCAGAAAATCCAGTTTTTCATGCTAGAACTAAGCATGTGGAGGTGCACTACCATTTTATCAGAGAAAAAGTTTTGCAAGAAGAAATTAAGTTGGAACATGTCAAAACAGAAAATCAAGTTGCAGATTTATTTACAAAAGGCTTGGGTAGCAATAAGCTTGAGAACTTTTGTCATCAGCTGGGCATGGTGAAAGGAGGAGAAGCTGGTATTGAGGGGGAGTATTGAATAAGTCAATACCAGCTCGTGGGTTATTTCCTTAATTATTGCAAGTTTGTTTAGCTGTTACCAGGTCTTTAGGAGTTATGAGTTTAGTTGCTTATTTTTAGGAGTGAAAGTAGGATCATGGAGTTTGCACCGTTGTAATCTAAGTCTATTAAAAGGCTTCAAGTTCCACTTAATAAAATTATTCCTTTAGTAGTATTCTCTGTCTATTGTTAACATTCTTTGTCAAGTTATTTCCCTATCCTGAAATTAACAATTCTGTTCAACATACAGAAATCTCATTTTCTACAATTAAAACAGTAAAATATTTTTTGATCTTATAAACAATTAAATATTTTCTAATTATTTATAATTTAGAGTGCACCAATAAAAAATAAAATAATCTAATATGGTTTCAATTTTCTGTTCTAGTTTGGTTCTAGTACTTCTTGAATCCTATAAAAAAAGTCCCAGTTCTATAAAAGCGATACGAAAATGTTCTAGTTTCAAAAGTTCTATTTTTATCAAAAAGTCTCAATTGTAACAATTTTATTCATGGTTTTGATGCAGCCGGAGCCAGAGTTCCGCCCACCGATATCCGAAGTAGTACAATCATTAGTCCGTTTAATGCAGAGAGCAAGTACAGTCCGAAGACGGTCAGGCGAAGATTTGGGAATTTCATATAGAATCTCAGAGCATGAAGCAAGTAACGATTTGTCTTTTTAAATAACTACTTCGATGCCCGGTTCTCCGAGCTTCATGTATGTGCAGTTCCTATATCGGGATTTAGAGACCCCTAGAAAGATGAGAGCTTGAAGGAGCTAGTTGAAGAGAAATTAGTGATAGAGGCAAAATCTCGAATTAAAAAGGGGGAGCTTTACCTTTATTGATAGTTTTTTTCATACATGAGTGTTATACGTTTTCTTTGTACTTTTTGTAGAGAAATAAGTTATAAGCAACCATAAATTAAAAAAATAAAATAAAGAAGAAAATAATAGCATTAAAGGAGTTTTACCATTTTTGGCTCCCTTTTTGTGTTTGAGAAATTTATGTTATTGAAATTCAGTATGCAAATTATATCTAGATAAAAGGATTGCCTTATTTAGACCAGTAATTTGCATGCGATATGTATGTATGTGTCAAATTTCAATGAGTTTATTTGTGTGATTTTTCTCTTGATGGGGTAAATTCATATGATGGGGTTGGTTGCGGTTATGAATCTTGATAGGATTTTTTATGATTTTTTATTAATCTTTTTTGAAAAATGTGAGCCATGTCAACAATCAATGTGAAAATAAGAAGGCTACAAATTTCATTTTTCTTAAATTAGTTAGATTGTGTCTTTGAATGGATCTGCAAAATCGTTGATTTGATTTTTATGATGACACATGGAAGAAAGGTTCTCAAAATTTTGGAGAAAAAAATGGTCCAAAATTCGAAAAAAAGCTTTTCACATCATATCGAATCTTAAATTATCTCTATTGAAGGTCTTAAAAATCTCTATCATGTTAATAAATTCTATTCAAATCTTCTCAAACCTTTTGTTCACGATGTTAACACACATGCATGTGCACAACACGTATAGAATTTTGATTAGGCTTTTATGAATAATGTTTAGAATGATGAGAAAAATCCTTCAATATAAGATTGTCCACATCATCCATTTTTTTGTTAAGAAAACCCGTCAAATCAACACAAAATCGTTTAGACTTATTATTGTTAACAAAATCTTATGCTAAATCTAAAATCCATTTTCATTAACTTCTTCAAAAAAATAAGGGATACGTAATAAATAATAATGAATTAAAGTAATATAATGTAGATATATTTAAATTGTAGAATTAACTAATCTATTTTTATTTAATTAATTAAATCACGTGCATCTCACGTGCCAAAATCTAAGTAACAATGATAATCTTTACTATTATAATTATAACTAGAAGTCCTTCGATGATATTATTAATCAACAAAATAAAAAATAGAAAAATTAACAAAATTCCATCAGCCAAGGTAGAGAATTGGAGATGTTCGCCTCATCTACCACAAAAGACGAAAATAAGAAAAAGAAAAGCCAACAATCCTCTTTCTCTTTCATGCTTAAAAACCCAAAAATAGATATACCCTTATGCATTTATTATTTTGTATAACTCATAAATTTCCCAATTCCAATATTACCACTAAATGTATCCATTTACTCTAAATTTTGAAAACCTATACATATCTTTAAAGATTTTCATGTAAATGTAATCCTTCAGAATAAAAAAATTTACCCACGCTTTTAATATATGTATTTCAAATATACAGAGCATCATGGCAAATTATACCCGTAATCGGCGTATCCCACAGTTGGAACGAAAATAGAGAGTGGGGCGTGGACCCGTTTCCACCGGTTCAGCCCATGTGGCAGCTACCAGGCGGCAGGCTCCATAAATTTAATTGTTTTGTAACGTAACGAAACGAAAATCCGCAGCCAAAGGGCGAGGGGGGAGAGAGAGAGAGAGAGAGAGTCTCATATCTCATATCAAGGAGCAAAGTCGATCGTTTCTCCTTCCCTCCCTCCCTCTCTCTCTCATTGGTAGGGTTTTTGCTTCGCTCTGTAAGTATCCATATCGATTCGTTTATCGTTTCTAATTGGATGTATGTGAGATGCGACGATTTCTACATGAAATTTGTGTCCCCCATGATTCTGATTCGTTCCCGTCGAATTTCTTTTTAAATTTTTTAATCTTTTTTTTAAGTGTTCAGGGATCTGTTGGATCTGTGCATTTTTTTGTGAATTTATTAAGATTGCTGATAATTGATGAATGCATGGCCCCGATCAGAATTCTACATCACGATTCTTTTGTGATTAGAGATGAAATTTGTGCATCTTTATAGGCGATTAGGAATTATAAATGAAATTATAGTTCAATTATGAATCTTTTTGACATTTTTTTCTGAAGAAGCAATGTTTTTTGTTTTTGAGGACTTTATTAATGCCTTAATTAAGATGCAAATTCATATATGATGTGCCTGGTTGAATCTGTTTGTAGACTGCGAGCTATTTGATACGTAATATATTTGACATTTAGGCACAATATATATCCCTCAGCTAAAGATTTCTACATCGTAATATCTAAACTTGCATCAAATTTTGTGTTGCACCACCACCACCACCACCAACAATGGAAATCACATTCCGATACTTAACTATAATATACGGCTAACATTTTATTCTTACAATTTTATAAATAACACATACACACCATTACTCTCTACTAGATGGTGTGTGATTTTTTTTAATTTAGTAGGTTACAAGTTTTGGCATTTCGGATTTTGGGTTGTTGCTTATCATGGATGCAACCAAGAAAAACATGAAAAAGGGTAACTAGGGTTAGCAAACACAGACACGGTAGAATATCATGTGCAATGTACATGGGGATTTTTATAAAAAAAATGAAACCTCTGATAAACAGTGTTAGAGTGCTTACGGTCAATCATGAGAGCGCATCAGGGTGATATATGCAATTTAATACCCTAATGATTATTTTGTTCACGGTTCTGCTTTTCCGCTCCAAATGGAGCATACGTTAGTTACTTTGCTTTTATTTATTTCAGAGAAATCTATTTATGTTCGTACATATGGCAAATCAGATACCATCCTTTTGCTAGTTCTCGTTGTTCTTAAATTTTGTTCCATCACTTGCCAGTTATATGTCTACATACAATCCGTTAATCTTTATGAACCGTTGGCATTCACTTATTATTGCCAACTGGTTGCAACCTTCAGCGTGCCTACGGTAATTGTTTCCTTCTGTTCTTACTACAGGTAAATGGCAGGAGGATTCAGAGGTCTTCATCTTGTCAGACCGTTTTTGGCATTCTTGCCTGAAGTTCAAAGTGCTGATCGGAAAATCCCATTTAGAGAGAAGGTGATCTATACTGTGATCTCTCTGTTTGTCTTTCTGGTTTGCAGTCAGCTTCCCCTATATGGCATACATTCAACAACCGGTGCAGATCCATTTTACTGGATGCGTGTTAATCTTGCATCCAACCGTGGAACTGTTATGGAACTAGGAATTACTCCAATTGTGACCTCAGGACTAGTGATGCAACTCCTAGCTGGATCGAAGATCATTGAAGTCGACAACAGTGTAAGAGAGGATTGTGCTCTTTTGTAAGTATTACCAACTAAATGTGCAACAACTATCACCAGTTTGAATGTTAGCTCTCTGATATGGGATTGCAATTATGCGTTTTTATCAGAGGCAGTAAAGGATAACTCAGTTACTATGTTCTGGTTATTTATATTGCTGTTACTACTTACTACACTGAAATCTTGATGTTTATGTATGTCCTTATTGGTCTTTTCTGATAAGCAGTTCCATATTATATTTACCTGTTGAAATTATTCGTGGCATGTTTTATAAGCTGTTCCAATAAGGCTGCAGGAAGGTTGACCCTCTACACAGCTAAACAATCTAGCGTAAGATTATGTACTTACCTGAGTGATACAATTTTACCAGAGTGATAAAATTATGTAGTTACCTGAGTGATAAAATATGTACTAATATATATGCACCTGGCATATTGTGTTGCTTGGAACTGAACTATTGACCATATGAAGATTTTGGTGTGCCCCGCAACTGTGACCATAGCAGGCGAGCTTTTGTAATCCAGGGATCTTATTCACTTTTAGGAACCAGGGTTGTGATTTGGAGCTGTGAAGATTCCTTGGGCAAACCCTTTTCCTATAGTTTCAGTGGAATATCTCTGTTTGTCTTTTACACCCATATATGTTGCTAAATTAGTCTTCTGAGGAGCTTTAGACTTGGTACTGATGCATTAGATTTGATGGGCAAAAGTTTACATGCTGCTAATGTATCAATGCAAGAAAATGTGGTTTGCAACAAGGTTTGCACACTCTAATCCACATCGTATTCGTCCCATGCTTAACTGGGCTTGGAATGGATGAATACATAAAATTCTTAGATATTATAGACTATGAAATGGAATTTATAACAGTTGCTGTATCTACCGGGTGGAGTGCTTAAAAGCCTCATTTTATAAGAAATTAAAAGCCCTATATCTGTTGCATGAGTCCATATATGAATTATGAATATAGAATTAGATGTTATAGTGGTGCTTAAGGCGTTTAATGTATATAAGCTGAGGTAATAATTGTATTATTTTGCCTCTTCATGATATTTCTCACCCACTGTAGACAGAAAATGTGTACTTTTTAGGAAAAGCTTGGCTTACTTGCATCCACATGCCTTATTGCTTATTTTTTTTAACCATGTCGTGTGCATAAAACTTGAGATCACAATATATATTTTTTGGAGTGTATGATAGCTGTAAATTAAAGATGTACCTTTCGCAACAGCAACAGCCCATATGAATAGCTTTTCTAAATTCTGATATAATTTCTCCCTGCCCAGAAACGGCGCACAGAGGTTACTTGGTATCCTCATCGCAATTGGTGAGGCGGTTGCATATGTTTTATCTGGGATGTATGGCAATGTCATCCAGCTTGGAACTGGAAATGCCATTCTCATAATTCTTCAGCTTTTCATTGCTGGCATCATTGTCATTTGTTTAGATGAACTTCTACAGAAAGGATCTGGTCTAGGATCTGGTATCTCTCTATTCATTGCCACCAATATCTGGTAAGTTTATTTTCGTGCATCTGGGCAATACATATATATGGCTACTGGAGTCTAAACTTATGGTTTGCTTTTCAGTGAAATATTATTTGGAAGGCCTTTCGCCCCACTACCATTAACAGTGGACACGGTGCTGAATTTGAGGGTGCTGTTATTGCCTTGTTCCACTTATTAATAACCCGAACCGATAAAGTCTGGGCTCTTCGTGAGGTTTTCTACCATCAAAACCTTCCAAATGTGACAAACTTGCTTGCAACTGTATTGGTCTTCCTTGTGGTTATCTACTTCCAAGGTTTCCGTGTAGTTCTTCCAGTGAGATCAAAGAATACCCGCGGACAACCAGGATCTTATCTGATCAAGTTGTTTTACACCTCTAACATGCCCATCATTCTACAGTCCGCACTTGTTTCTAATCTGTATTTCATTTCACAGGTATAAGGCTGTTGTTTGTATGGTGTCATCTCTGCATTAACTTGTCTTGTTCCTTTTAAAAATGTGTGTTTCTCCCTTTGGTGCAGCTGCTGTACAGGAGGTACAGTGGAAGTTTCCTTGTCGATCTTCTAGGCAGGTGGAAGGAATCTGAGTATTCTGGCGGTCAATTCATTCCAGTAGGTGGCATTGCTTATTACATGACAGCACCATCAAGGTGAATAAATAAAGCTCCTGCATTATCTGTTATTTATGCTGTCAACTTTGCCATGCAGCCAATAGGGAGTTACTTTTCTGATGGGTTTCAGTTGGGAAAATATATGAAATATAATCAATTGGAATATAAGGAATCTTAATGCTGGAATTACCTTCACCAAATGATGTGGTATATATAGAAAGCTTACCCAGCTGGAGTGAAGTATTATCTTGTTAAAATGCAATAAAATCAGGAAAGGAATTTCTCGTGAGAGTTTTTCTAAGAAGAATTTATCACTAAGTTGAATGTTTCAGTAGATGTCAATATATGCCATATGCTTTGGTATGTTCTTTTTTTAGTGACATCGCCTATCTTACGTTATTATAATTAAGTTCTTGTCTTGTTACTTGGAGCATGCAGCTTGGCAGATATGGTCGCAAATCCATTCCATGCACTTTTCTATATCATCTTTATGCTCATGGCTTGTGCGCTTTTCTCCAAAACTTGGATAGAAGTATTAGGTTAATCAGCAAGAGATGTTGCCAAGCAACTTAAGGTACATTTTACTCTTTTGCATGCATCCAGTAATCGTTTGTGGCATTATATATAATGAAACTAAGCCTGTACCCACTTCAGTGGGGGGAAAAATAAAATCGGTGTGCTCTGTGAACATGATCTTGAATGCTTAGATGGATTGCTAGGCATATTGAAAACCTTACTACTTTCATATCAGCAACATACATTTCTATCAGAGTTATCCGAACATCATTCAGAAATAAAACCACCCAAAAATATTATTTCATTTACACGATCAACTTTCTCAGAACCTTATAGCTTACTATTTACTTGTGCTGCAGTGCATGCGTTTGCGTGCTTGGAGATGGAGCTTGTAATGTTGAATGTAAAGTATAAGTAGCTCATGCCAAGCTTGTCATCACGATCCTTCATGAAATGCATGAAGAACCTAACCTTTTCAAGTTAAAAAAGATGTTGCATTAAACTGTTGGTTATATTAGGCTTAGCGAATAAAATAAATTGGGTTCAGAATGGGTCATAATTCTATTCCTTTAGTGTGTTTCGTTTCCTGATTGAAGGTGGTAAATGTTATCTACATGTCTAACTAATTTTCTGATCTGGGTTTCTTATAGGAGCAACAAATGGTAATGCCTGGTCATCGTGAATTGAACCTGCAGAAGGAATTGAACAGATACATTCCAACTGTTGCAGCCTTTGGCGGCATGTGCATTGGCGCATTGACAGTACTGGCGGATTTCATGGGTGCGAATGGTTTGGGTACGGGTATTCTGCTTGCTGTGACAATTATATACCAGTACTTTGAAACCTTTGAGAAGGAGAAAGCTGAGCTTGGTATCCTTGGTTTGTGATCCATATCTTTAGCTTTGATGGGAAAGGGGGGGGGGGGGGGGGGGGTTGTTTCAAGCAAAGCCCACAAAAAAGTTTTGGTTTAGATCAGAAGATACAAGTTAGTCCTTAATGTAGCGCAAGACCTTCTCAGGAGAAAATATATGTTAACTTTAGTCGAGGATACAAAGAACCGATGCTGTTTTGTTTCAGCAGGATATATGCTCATTACTAATTTCTGGCATCGTTCATGTTATTTTGGCGGCGTGTAGGTTTACTAGTTCATATCCTCTCTTTTATACGAAATGCTTGCAGCAAAGAATTCTAGTATTCTTGCAGGGGATGGCTGCAAGAAACTAAACCCCATGGTTACCCGGTTTCTTGTATTCTCCTTTTGCTACCCTGTTCATAATAAGGTAGTTTAGTAACCATAATTTTTTTTAATCCTCAAAAAGGTAAGCGGTTTTATTTTTTTTTAATAATGAACATCAGTAACATAATTAAATTGATTGGATGCTCTAATATGTGTTTCATCAACCCTGATCTGTCAATTGTGCCCAAAGCGCAGAGCAGTCTCATTTTGAGATTTGTTGATGCCACTTTTGTTTTTGGAGCAAGTTGGAATTGCTGTGAACCTTCACGCTTCGAAAGATTAAGATTACGATTTAAAATTTTAATTAACATCTTTCAGATGCAGATTAATCCTTATTCTTCTATCTGCAAATTACAAAACCGTAGAAAAACATTTTCAAACATTCACTAGTTCAGAAGGGAAGTGGAATGCATGTGTTCAATAATTGTTGCAACTTGTTTATTGCATAATTATTTAACTAGACCTGCATACGAATGGCGAGCCTGCCATTCTTCTTCAGGGTTTTTGGGTTTCCATCCATCCCTGATGTCGCAAACTCAAGAATTTGTCGAGTTAAGCAACAGTACCGTCCTGTATGTGCCGAAGTTTAAAAACTCCAACTTAAGAAAATTGTGCACGGAAAATCAAACTTATCGTGTGTTAGCATACTGTGAGAAGCCAGAGGTCTCAAGGCTGGAGGTCAAGCCACTGTCCAAGGAAACGCCAGCATTTTTCATGCACAATGAAAACCTCAAACAACATCACAAACAAAAAAAAGAAAAGAACAGAAAAGAAATGCACTTACAGGAAACATGTAAAAATTTTAAATAAAATGTCCCAGTTTTCTTGTTTCACGTGTTCCCACAGCTAGAACAAAAACATTCAAATCCACTTCCTAAGGGCACACAGCGCCAAATTAAAAACATATACAAGTTAAGAACAAGCAGACTCTTGGGTTTGTGCAAGCGCAGCGGTCTCTTCTCTTTGCGCTGTACAATTCCATAATACCAACCAAGAAACAGAACAACAACATTGGAAAGGATGCCATTACTAAGACAAACAGAATTAAGGCGCCTTCCCATGAGCCTAGTCCATTGCCACATGACTACCTCTTTCTCCTCTTTGTTTCAACCTGCATGGAAAAATAAATTTTACTGGCGCAACACAGCGATAACAAGAGCACACTACAATTCATCTAATCCCAATATTTTACATGCAGCTAAAGAGTCAGTTTCCGGACATCAGGGAAGAATAAAAATGCTTTGGGAGGAGGATAACTAGAATGCAAGTTACGTGCTTTCTATTATTGGCATTTGCCAAGTAATATCCATGTTAAATCTGCCGTCAGAAATCAGTCAAATCACAACTGAAGCTTACTGTTGAGGACATTATACCTAGCAAGGCTTCACTTTACATAGCAGCAAGAAAACCAGAGAACACTGGCATTGCGTAACTTAAGTTTATCATTCATTAAGCAACAATATGAGCAGTTGCACAATGGCAATGCCAGCAGGCTACCATTAAATGCATGTATTAAAGAATACATGCAATCACGTGCAAAGGAAAGGATAAAAAGTTAGGCTCAAGATTTGATAACAAGATGGTAGACATGATCCTTACAAAAGATTCAATTGGTTTCCATAGCATTAACGCAAGGCTGGTGCGGAAGTTTATATTTCATTTAGCTGAAGTATAAGTAATTGGACTTGGGATGCCAGCAGATTACCACAAAATGTTTAGAATATGTGAGAACTTAACTTACATACCCTCACACAAAAAAGGGATAAAAAGAATGGTCACAGATTATGGTAGCAAATTTCTAGATAAGATCCAAACGATCAGATAGATGCAATTTGCCAATGATGGACAGAAAAAGGAAGCTATAATTTTCGTAACATAATTTTGAAGAGTTGATTTTTTTTTTCTTTATTAATATACGATCTTCAAGAACCCTATTCATCTTAACATCCTTAGTGAGTGTGGCTTAAATGAGAATATCGGATGTATGTGCGTCAATATCTTGGGGAATAGAATAAGAAAATTAATGCATTTGTAGCTCCCATGGAGGATAAAATGAAGGCCAACCGACGGTAATGGTTTGGACAAGTGCAACATAAATTTGTAAAGTGCTAATTATTGGATATATTTATAGTTAATGGAGTAATATGGACTAGAGGCAGGCTTAGACGAATATGCGTTGAGGCAATTTAAGATTGATTTAATTTAAGAACATAAATCAATCGTTAATCTATTGAGGAGATGACCCTAGAGAGACTAAATGGGAAAAGAAAAGTTATACACCACCCTATTTTTTGTAATAAGGACTGTTGCTGCTGCTACCGCCGCCGCTGTTGTAAAAACCACCCAACTAACTTTTAGTTTAACCTCCAACTGAGTATAGCTCCAAGCATAGAACAAGAGCACCATAATCCAGTAACGACGTCACACTTCTTTCAGTTCCTGATTCAGGTTGGACGCCAGGCAGTTTACATTTTGATATTTATATCCTATACTAGTCCTTTGTATTACACAATTGTTATAAAAAAAACCAACAAGGAAATGCTCCATTACAATCTCTGATTCTGTTCTATCACTTTAGGGCAATGGGACAAGTTATTTATACAAAACAAGATCATAGCTTGCTGGAAGTAAGGCAGCTTTGTAAAACCGATATTTCCATGTTTCATCATTTTGGAATTTCCCTCACTGCGGTTCTATGAAGTAAAGATGAAACATATCAACAGAAAGTGAAGCGTGCAGAATAGCATTTTAGATGAATGTAGATCAACAACTTAATTAAGTGCTAAATAAATGATAATACATTATAGCATCTAAGTTACAGTAAAGTGATGCAAAGCCTAACCTCTTGGTAAACTAATCCATCAGGGGAGTACAAAAAGGGGGGGAAAGGAAAGAGAAAATAACAAATCCCTCACCTTTGGCTCAGGTGAAGCAGGAAAGCCATTCACAGATCTCTTGCTATCATCTTCAGCAGAACAATCAGAGCATTGGAAGTGATCTAGTTTCTTTGCTTGTTCGATGCTCATACCCATACAAGATGGATGAAACCTGTTACAGCAATTATGTTCATATGATTCATCATGCATTAGAATGATGAAAACAACTCAAGATGGTTCAGTAGAAACAGGAAAGATAATAAACAAAGTAAAACAAGTGCAGGAAATGATATAAATGACAACATTTCGTCATGAGTTAGGAGTTTGTAAAACACGATACATCCTGCTTTGATACAATTAAGATTAATGATATTGAATGTGGGTGTCACATGTGCTGCCATAAGAGAGAAACTATCTTTCACGTTTGAACTAAGAGTTGCTGGAAGTTTCAGTATAAAGAATCCCGACTCAAAAAACAAGGGCTTACGCTAGTTAATATTCGAAATAAAGTTGAAACTGCAGTTACCATATGAAGGGAAGCATCCCTATCATGCAGATAATACCATTCTCTCTCTTGGCATTTCAGTTTAGGCTTAACTTTGTTTTAGTGTGTATTAGTATTACCATTTATCATGTAAAGCCTTCAAAAAAGACAGAAATATAATTGATGAGGGTTTTTTCTTTATTATTTATTTATTGTTAGTATTATTATTATTTTGTTTGGGGGGGGGGGTGTCTTGAGGAGGGGTCGGATACCGGGTACTTCATTCTTTCATTTCTTCTATTTTCTCCATGGTTCTTCTCGATAGGGACCTGGACAGCATATACATTTTCTCAATAATCTAATATTATTCTGTATTACTTATTTCTTCTTTACCTTTGTTATTCATTGTTGGAGCAGTTCAAAGACGATGAAACTTGGTTTTCCAGATCAAACACATTTTCCTTGAACTAGATCAAATGGACATTTGAAACATGAAATTCAGTAGAATTGGGTAGCAAACCTAATCAATTGACTGTGAAACTTAACAAGTATCTAAGTTATGGAGTTTATCATAAGATTGCTTGTTATAGATAATAATTATAAAAAATTCTGCCACCACTCTGGGCTGTAGAATGGGAAAAGTTTGAGACACGATGCTCAAAGGACAGCATACAAAGACAGTTCAGTTCTCAACAGAAGCTTTCAAATTTTGTGATTAGCGCTGCAGGTAAGAACTTTGCCTATGTGATGAATGAAGAGATATTAAATTGCATTGCAAATTATGGTTTGCAAGTCATAATGGATCTACATTCCTTTAAAAATATCAGAATCAGAAAACAACATTTAAGCCTTCTAAGGTAGCTATCACAAAACAGATTAAAAAACGACCATCATCATCATCTAAGCCTTCTCCCATCCAAATGGGCTCAGCTATAAAGCAAAGCTCCAGTAAAGATTTGACAAAGTTTTACGACCGGCTGTCGACTTGAGTCAATCCTCTCCAAATTAGTGCCAAATTTCTAGTTCAGATTACTATGACAAGAGTGGGGCTTGTCATGGTTCTAGATGACCAGTTGGTATCCTCCGGATTCTCAAATACTATGGGTTAGTCTAAAAAGAAGGGGGGGGGGGAAATGATATATTTGCTATATGGAATTATGTTCCAACTCTAAGGCACAATTACGTTCAACTCCAACGCACAAATATAGAAAAACGAACATATTAAAGTAATAACCTGAAAACCAAATCCTATATTGTGTAATGAAGTCTTAAGTTTTGGTAAAATATAAATGCATAGAGAAAACACCAATTACTGGACACTTGCAACTTCATATAAGCGCAAAAATGGTTTACGAGCACATCATATTGGCCATAAAAGCAATTTCCTAGAGCCTACTTGATATTAGGAATGATATCCTTTATGCTCCATAAACAAGTGGCAGTGCCTTGAAACAACATTGAGATTTCAAAAGTGAAAATTCTCAAAACCATGACATAGTTTAGTCGTAAAATCCTTCTTTAAGTTGTCCATAGTTAAAATCTGGCAGTATAGGTAGAGCCATATAACTCGATCAAGAACTCAACAGCAGGTCATGTATGCTGTTGTGCAAGGACTTGAACGAAGTCAGCATCCATGGTTACATCGGTTATATCAGGGTGAATGGAAGTAATAACATAAAATTAGAGTGGTTGGCAGCACTAAGAACATATGCATAAGGCATGATTTTAATTAGCATGTTACTTTTATTTCCTAGTATCAAGCCTTGGTTGCTAGCTCTGATAGAACAACGATATTATGTTGATAGCACAGCCAACGGGCTCTCTTTATATCAACGCTATCATATAAACATGTAAACTGTGCTTAAGAAACTAAAATAGGATTTCATGTACGGCTAGATGGTCTCAACATACGCAAAGGGTTACTGATCGTTTTCCATTCTTAACATCCAAAAAGAGCAACATCCACATGCAACATGGGGTCCCATTACTATAAGTGACCACACAGCACCATCGATTCAATATAATGCTATGCCAATGGGGAAAAATAAGGTAAATAATCAAAAGATCTATATCCATGTTAGAAACATCTTTACGTAAACTAAGTCAGATTTCAGCAAGAGAAACCGCATATGCAAACCGATGTGGACACAACATTCAACGCACACGCACAGATTCAGATTCATAAATCCAATCACCAAAAGATGAATAATTTACCAGTCCTTGCATTCCTCGCATTGAACCATGAGATCATCTGGATTATAAGGCATCTCGCACTTGCAATACCTTCAACAACAAGAGGGGAAAACCCATTTTTAAGCAACAAAGTATTACTCTCAACAAAACAAAATGAAAACAAACTCGTATCACTCACACAGCGACGCGATCGGGGGTGAACCCTCCAGTAGAAGCCTTATACTCAAACCTACAGAAATAATCCTCAGCTCCCACATTCTCCAACTTGGTATAGTTCTTGAAAGAATGCACCACACATTTCCCCTCAATAGTGTGAGCACTCTGCACATCATAATGATCGGAGAGGAACAGCTCCTTAGCTCCATGGAACTGCCTCCTTCCTCCCATCGATTCCTCGGGCCTATAATACCACCGAACCCTAACCTTCACATTATTTCGATGATCAGCTTCGATCTTTTCGACTCGAGCAACGTACGGGGGCTTATCGGAGTCCGATGGCCTCATCAACACACAATCGCCGACTGCAAAACTCGATCGATGAATCAAAATGAGCGCAATCGAAAGGGGAAATTAACAAACCTAGGGTTTCGATTGGTGCTTACCTCTGACGATCTTGTTGGTGCCTTTGATGGTGTAGGAATCGAGATCTTTTTTGCCAGGCTTCGTCTTCGCCATCGATCGATGGAGAATTTGAGGGAGATTTCTTTTGGAAACCCTACAAACCCTAGAGATTTGAGAGAGTGGAGAGGTACTTGAGCTTGAGCCCTAGAAGGTGGTCGCTGCTGCTGCTGCTGATTTGTTTGGTTTTTCCGATCATTTTGCAGACAGCGATAATTTATTATGTCTGAGCGCAAAAAGGAAAAGGGCGTTTCTTTTTACTGTTTTACCACATGCATCAAAACCGTCCATTTTGGGCTCCGTGATGGGCCCGGTGTGTTTGAGATGCATGCACGTGTGCATGTGCCGGCAAAGGATGGAAGATTCAAAATTATGAGGGTGACGTGGATATTCAGAATTTTTTTATGGAAAAAAAACTGATGGCATTTTAAAAATATTTCATGGTAGCAAATTACAATTAAGTGATAATTTAGATATCACTAGATATGATAACAAAAACTAAAAAACAGAAGGAGAAATGAAAAATCGATAAAAAATTATTTCTTGCAGGCTGCCAATAAATGTTTTTCTTTAAATTTTATAGCATTGTTTTTAGATTATATTGATATGAGAGATAAAAGCTTAATGCCGTGTTTTATGCAATATCAAGCATCCTATTTTCGTGTCATCATATAGGAAACACAAAATAACAAAAATATAAAACTCAAAATTATGACATCAGCATTTATGACGAGCACCGTTACATGTAACCATTAACACTTTTTTAGGATCTGGAAGCTCTGCTCCTGCTGTTCTGGTGTTCTGGGAGCATCCAGACCATACACCACAAAAAAACACCGACATCAAAATCTCTGTTTTACACTGTTAAGCATTCGAATATAACCGTTGATATTAAGATAAAAATTACAGGACCGTTGATTTTTATTGCAGAAATAGGAGAACCTGAGAATTAGCAGGGACTCACGAACCTCTTTTTTACCCCTTGGCTGGTAGAATTGATAAACGGGCCGGACCTTTTATTGCCCATTTCACGTGGGCAAAGACATTCTCTCTCTCTCGATCTCTCAAAGCCCTAATTTCTTGATTAGGGAAACAAACCCCCAATCGTTCCATCGACGCCGACGAGGGCACGACGCCAATCAATCGCCGAGGTAAATTTTAGATCGCCGTTGAATTTTTCGAAGTGATCCGCTGCTTTCTATTGGATCGATCATCTTCGATCTGTTTGTTGTTAGTTTTTCTTTTACCCTAATTTCTGTAATTTTGCCATTGACAGAATGAGATAGGGAAAAAACGGGTGCAAGCTGTATAGATTCAATTACCTCGCATGCTAACCACAAAAAAGTTTAAGATCAATGTATTAGATGCTCACTTGCAATTTTTTCCTACCTTTATTTGCAATGTAAAGGAATTAATCCATATTTCATCCATATTTGGAATTTTCCGTACCTTTTTATATCATTTACTAGCACTCATGCAATATTTTTATTTGTCCTTTTTTGGGTATTTGTTCAGTGAGCCTTCATTTTTAATCTTCGGAATTCATCAATGATCCATGGATAGCTTGCATTTTAAAGTTGGGCAGGAGGCTGAAGCGAAAAGCTTCACCCTAGGATTCCGCGCTGCATGGTTTCGCTGCAAGGTACGTCTTAGGAACATTCATTTTGTCGTGGCTTGCTTGTATACGTGCATAGGAACATTCTTTTTAGCATATGTGGCGACACAATTATGCATCAGCAAGTGTTTTTCTACTGTCATTTGGGTGGGGAAGTCAGTTTGTACACCACTTGTTATTCCTCTTAATAAGGAGATCGGTATAATACATATTTGTCTGCTCACATTCTTTACACATTCCTTAAGAATTTGACTAGAGCAAGAGGTCTCCATGTTTATGGCCATGTGAGTAGGGGTGGCAATATTGACCTATCTGATATTTTGACTGCGTCTTACTCGAAGCCCGTGGCTGGAGATCAAACATAAATTACTCTACTTGCGTAATGTTGAATGAGCCTGGTTAGCCATATTGACATATTTAAGCCGATTTCTTTTTTAACATAGTATTTAGAGAATGTGATACTTTTTTTATAACAGCCTCAATTTAGCCAATAAAATAGAATCACTTGGTCTGAGCATTGGATATGGTGTATGGAATGTGATTGACAGGTTTGAGCTCTAATTCTTGCTCTTGATGCAATTATCTTTTAAAGAAAAGCATTTCAAAATTACTTTCCTTGGCCTGACCATTACATAAACAAATCAGTCTCATTCCGATAAATATCTTTGACCCGATTATTAATTGGGTTGAGTTAAGTTCAAGGACAGTTGGGTCGATTTGGGTTGAGTTAAGTTCAAGGACAGTTGGGTCGATTTGGGTTGACTCAATTTAGCACCCTTTAGAATGAATTGATATAAGCAACCTTACTATAAGCAACATGGAAGCGCCTGCAGATATATCTTTTTATGTTTGTTTGCTTAATTTTTTTTAAAGAGAAGCAGGAAGCAAAAGAAGTATCATACTCCTCTTATTTCCATTGTTTGTATTGTAGAAAATGAAAGGAGTAATCCATCTTTCATTTTGAGAAGTATTTACACGGGAATAATAAACTTACAGATATTTTGGCCAATTGTTGCTCTTCCAAAAGCTAATTGTCAAAATCTTTGGACGGTAAAATTTGACAAGCATGGTGCCACGAAGGTTTTATCGTCTTTTGGAAAACCTTTTTAATCTACAGCAACTTACGAGATGTTAGGTGCAAGTCCTTTCAATAAGCGAGATAGATGGGTTTTCCCAATATCTGAAAGCATTTCTTTTTGTTGGATTTGTTGTGCAGAATCAGAGGTCTATATATAATAGCTGTAAGGTTTTATAAGGCATCTATACCTTTTGAAAGATCCCCATCTCTCTGCCTCTCTTTGCATGAGTGCTTATAATGCCCTATATACAAGATTGATTATTATTTCAGTCTCTATGTTATTTGATAACAAGATTTGTTTTCTTATTTCTGACTCCGCCTGTAGGCTTTTAAGTTTAATGTTCTACTTTCTAACTATATCTTATTTGCTTCCATCAGATAAAGAACATAAGCCAACAGAGAGGACAAATTGGATACTTTTTAGAGTTCTATGACTTTCCAGATGAAAGTAAGGAATTTTGTGATCTCATTGTTATTTATGGAAACTTATTAAGTAGTCACTAAACATACCTTTTTTTTGGGCATTAGCAAGCTTGCTGAAGTGAGTGTTTTGGACACAAATCAGCTATAAATAATGGTATAGATAATCGTATTTGCCAATTGAACAATTCTAAGAGCATGGAAGAGGCTAAAACAATTGTCGTAGATGATAAAACATAATGGACAATGTTGCTTCAGTGTTTACATGTTTATGAATTATTTAGTTGGTCGGCTAGCAACAGAATAGCGGGTGAAGTGAATTTCCATTGTGGATCTTTTTGACCTTTCTCTTCATCTGTATGCTGGCATTATGTACTCGTCATGAAGCTAATTTGCTTAGTGCAAGCTAAATAAGGGTGAAAATATTTTACCCCCAAATCTCTATTTGACAATCCTCACAGGCCATGAATGACTTTTCGATGACATGAAAAATGTAAAAGAATAAAGATTGACACTCATGTTTCTATTTTAAAAAAAACAACGAAAGTTCAACTTCTTGTTCAAGGTTGTTTGATGCTTTTATATTTTTGTAGCTTTCAGCTTGAAAGCTCTAATCAAATTCATTGGATAACTACTGTCAGATCGGGAATAACTATATTACTGCATCAGGTTTACCTCTAGTTTGTTGTAGAAATCATTAGCAAAGTTTTAACCTAAGCTGGTTGGGTTACAATACATCTGAGGTAACTCTCACTGTTTGCCTTTCTGACTGTGTTATTGGCGATAGATTGTTTGAAGCACAATGTTGATGCTGTAGAGGATCCTTTCAGCTATGAGTTTTACTGAATCACACAACATCTCATGGATTATATTTCAATTTTTGATATATCAGCGTCACAATTTTCTCATGGATTATCCTTTCAGCACTTTTTCTTTTGTTTTAGTCCTTGTTTATAGTATAAATAACAGTAAAATGGACTTGCCCTTTACATCCCTTTACATCGTGTTTCCCATTCTTTGTCATCGTGAATCATGCTTAAAATGTCAGTAGCAAGTTCATGCCCACATAGAAATCTTGAAAAGATTTTTTCCGATATCATGTCTCTTCCATTCATTCAAACCACCGCCTGTATTTCATTTCCATAACAGTGTTTTGTTTGCTTTTGTTTGGTAGATACCCAGCTAATCTCGAGATCCTGACACCTCTTTCTGACTCTAAAGTTCAGAACTAGCATGGACAATGACATATTTGTTCAATTTTCCAAATAAAATTGTGCATTTCATTGTAATAGGCTGTGTAGCTTTTGCATAATTCCTAATTATGCTGATAGCTGATCATCCTCTCTTCAAGGAATATATATGAAATAAATTTGGCTCAATATGTTATAGTTTTTACTTCTTTTTGAATATGTTATTATGTTTTTATAACGGTGTTTGTATATGTCTAGTATTCCCTGTTTAGTTAACTGTTAGTGTGTTTTTTAGTGATCGCTCTTTATTCAGAATGAGCAATAACGGGTCGGTAATATGTTACCACTTTTTGAAGACTAGTGTTTTTTTAACTTCCCCCCCCTTCATGTCTCACTATTTAGGATGGTGTCCAATAAATAATTATTCTGGGTCCATTTGTTCATAACTTAATCTTTACAGAAGTAACATGGACTAAGCTATATCAGAAGCCTCCACAACATTCTAAATCACATGGGGAGAGTAAACTGGAGCTTATGGTGCGTCCATCCTTCCCACCTTACTTTCGTGAAAGCAAACGTCCTGACTCCTATCCTGCAGCCGATGTAGTGGCTATAGTCGAGGATGATTGGGAAGTGGGGGATTTGGTTGATTGGTGGTCAGATGGTTGTTTCTGGTCCGGAAGAGTGACCCAGCTATTGGGGAATGATAAAGTTCAGGTGCTATATAGCTCGAACCTGTTACTATGTTTGGTTACAGGACTTCTATGAGATGTATTGTTGTGCTTGTTGCATTTTTTCTCTGTTTCACCGTATGTTAACTTCAAAAGGATGTTTCCAATTGACAATGAGCAGTGTGGCCAGATGTTATCTCTTTAATTGTCCAGTCTTAAACATGACCAACATCTGGATACTTTTTGCATATTGTTAGTTACCACGACTCACAATTTATCCAGTCAAACCTCTAAAAAGCGATAACATTATTGTTCTAAGGGTATGGATAAATATGCTATACCTATTTGATTAACCTTTTGCAATATGTTATTGGTTTTAATTTATTTTTAATTTATTATGGCATTGTTTTTGGTACACCTTTAAGTTGTTTTTTTGCAACTTCTTATTTCCATATTTCAATAAAGCATTTCTTCAAGCTACAGCCATACTGATCCTATCTATATCCTCCAAACCGAGAAAAGGGAAAAAGGAAATAGAAAAATAATGGATGAGGCCTAAATTTCATCTAAAGTTCGGGTTAGTCTAGGTTAAGGATTGATATGGATAAAAGCACAAAAATTCTATCCAACAAATGTTTTTTGTTTGTTTGATCCGACTCCAATTACTGTCTATCAGGCTTCTTTCAAATGATAAATATGTTTAACTGCTACAATCAGTCCCATCTTTGTGATAGTGGAAACTATAAATATAATGTTTGAGTTATACTTATTTGTCTCTTACAGAAGAAGAGATTATCTTAAAGTTACAAGGCTTTGAATAATGAGAGTATTTCTTCTACGTCTCTACAGATAGAGTTGCCAGAGCCTCCAATTGGTGAAGGAAATTCTTATGAAGCTTTTTCCAAGGATTTGCGGCCATCCTTAAACTGGTCTGCGGAACATGGGTGGACAGTGCCAATATCAAGGGTGACTGATTACGTCCAAATCTTTATGTACTTTTTATGTTAGCTTCTGGTATAATTATCATATTGCACTATCACTTCTTAGTTTTGCCTCTTCCACTCTCTATTGGCTAAATTTTATAAAGCACCATTGAACTTTTAGGGTTTTTGAGACAACACTGCTGAACTTTAAAATTGACATGACACTCCCCCAACACCCCCCAGTGCGTCGCGATTTTTTTTTGGTCAATAAAGGTATTTATTTCCCTTAAATAGTCAATTTTTTTTATCTTTACTTCATTTTGGAGCAATTTAGTCCTTGTATAAGGTCGATTTGGGGTTATTCTGTCCATTTGTCCCTTCTCTTTTCTTACGTTCTCTTACCAGTGTCGAAATCTTAACTTAGTTTTATATGGAATACTGGTACCTCAAAAAGCACATCCATCTGAACCAAGAGAGCATTTTTTTGAGAGTTGTTTAATTTTGTTTATATTTTTAACCCGTTAAAGGCGTAATACCTGTTAGACTATGATAGATAGCGTTGAATCTTTAGTGAACATAGATAAAGCAATGTAGGGCAAGAATATAGATTATATCTCTGATATTCCTAGTGTAGTTATCAAGTTCGACTTGGTGAAAAATCTACACAAAATATTTGCAATTTGGTACAGGATATCGGTGTAGAACATCTTCATTTGTCGCAGTGACGTTCTATTGAGTGCTACTGCTCGGCCATTTTTGGTTCTTTCATGCAGCATGTGTGGCTTATGAATGGGGACGATTATTTTTGCCGTGAACCTGGCATGATTAAACTTGTTAACTGCAAATGTGCTGAAGAGATTTTCTTTTGTAAACCTCTCTGGTTTAGCCCCATGACTTAACTAGGCAGTTTTCTGTGGATTGCTAAATGTTTACAAATATTTATTAGGTGAATCTCTATTAGTGATATATTGTTATCTTTGCCTATTTATTGTTGTTTTATAAGTTGCATTTTCTTGGTCTTTTTTTATTATTATAATGATGTGTTGAGTTATAAGCAGATTTAAAATCTCGGTACTGGTACTGGAATCGGATTATTGGAATCGACCACCCTGATTGTATCAGCCATCTTGGATTGGAGTGTCAGATCCTTTTTTTGGGGTTTTTAAATATATGATCATATACTATTTTAGAAACTAGTCAAAATTTCAAATAAATAGTAAAAATGACTATAAACGACATGACATATTTTTCAGTATTTAATGATGTCTAGAGTCGTTGTTAAATACATAGTAATAATAAATAATTTTGACATATTTTTCAGTAATTAATGATATTTAGAGTTGTTCTTAAATAAATAGTAGCTTAAAATGTTATCTTAACAGTTAACTAGAATCGTTCAATATTTCTGATAAATTGTCATGTAAAAGATAATTAATGAACAGAAAAAAATATCGTCACGGTCGTTATGATTTTGCAACAAATTATATCCCAAAAATGTATAGCAACTTTTTTTTACGCTATTTCATAATTAACTCATGTTATAATATCGATAAGAAAATAAATTGAATTTGCTATGCCAGTTAGCTTGATTTATTTAGTCTTGTGTTGGAGCCATCTAGGTACTGGTACCCAGACTGTCATTCTTGGGATTGGAATTTGAACTTTTCAAAACATAATAGATTTCAAACCATTCAAAGTGGTCTATGAGCTCTAAAAGTTATTCCCTAGGCCATGATTCAGGAAATCTAACCTTGTTGGTAGGTGAAGCAAGAATTGCTTGGGCTCTCAACTTGAACTTAAAAAACAGTAATTCAGCCTCAATACTGAACAGGAAAAGTTCCAAGACTAAGCAAAATTTTAAAGGAATAAATTGAAATTGAATCTGGATCGGTGCTCGGTGCAGGCAATATGCTAATTGATGCTGTATGGGATTTATGTACACAATATTATTTCCATCAAGGATTACATAGACAAGGTGGTGCAATATCATATACAATCACATAAATCAAATGTAGAATGCATTCATAGTATTTTCGTACTTTTTGTATTTTTGTAACCAACTACTGTTAGACCTGGCCTGCTTATGAATACAGGCTCATGCATACCAATGTATGTTTCTTTTTCCTGCTTAGTCGTCTTAAATGGTTAAATTGATAGGGTTTTCTGTTGGAGGTTGACTTGGTTAAATCAACCAGTTTATGAGATATGCACTCTTTTTCTCTCTTTTGAACCTTTATTGCTATTTTTTTGATATTTTTCCTTGTTGGCGACAGGAGCATGGAAGGTCTCAGTACTGCGCTCGTTTAGTTGAGCCACATAAACAAGGTAGTGCTTTGTTCTCAATCAGAACAGCCCCCCACCCCCCAAAAAAACAAAAAAATAACTACCAAAAAAAGAAAAAGAACGAAAAAGGGGCGGGTGGGGAAAGGAAAGAAAACATACGCGCGCGCACATTCACCATATGATCATGAAATCACATCCCCATAAAGTATATGCTCTTGCAGATATGAACTACAGTATAGCTTATATTCTTAGCTTTCAGATTGATTGTGTTTATATTCCTTATTGTACCCTGCTTTTATGCCTATTTTTGAGCAGAGAATGGAATACTGGGAATAGTAGAGTTTACCTTTTCTGAAGAAAATCTTATTGTCACACAATGTAGTAATAATCATGTTGTTTCTCCTGTTATGGTTGGAGAGGTTCCATAGGTTACAGCTAGGTTCAGCTTGACTTATAAAGGCTAGCATCTACAGTGAATGTACAATTATTTGAAATCGATCTTTGTATCCATATTACCTGTAAGGCCTGTCTGTTTTACAAGATGAGAGTATGGATTTCTGAGAATCTTGAGATGGTTTAGACTTTAGACATGCAAGGATGACCAATGAGTGCAGAGGTAAAGAGGGAAAGGACGACATTTGAGGAGTTCAAGGGCTAGGGAGAGACCTAAATGATATTTGTTGACCTAATTTGATCCTGAGTCATGACCTCTACGGCAAAACGGAGTAAAGTGGACAGCAGTTATTACGGGTGATATAGCACTTTGAGTGCAGAATATTTCTGGCTTTAGCGAAAGCAAGTAGGGTAATTGATTCAAGTAGTGTTCCGCGAGCTTTGGTTTGCTATGTTCATAGCTGAAATTAAATTTGCTGGGATTACTCTTGTTTACATGCCGGAAGTTAAGGTCATGATTGGAACAGTTTTGCCATGGCCTTGAAAATTATTATTGTGATTTCTCCGACATATTAATTAATCATGTACTGGGAATTGTCCGATACTTTGTTCCGAAATCCACCGCAGAGATTCATCTTATACAGAACGGGAGGTCAACATGCATTTCTTTTTTTTTTTGTGTTTTTTTTGGGGGGGGAGCATATTGAGCCGAGCGTGGAGCTAGACTAAGGGACTCTATGTTTCTTATAAATTTTGGTTATGTCATGGCTTTGATTCTGACTTGCTACTTTGCGAGGAGACATGTATACATGTTTCGCCGTCTTGGTTCGTAGGATACATAATATGATATTTCTCTTACATCGTATCAGCTATCAAGGAGATGATTCTTTCTGTGATATCTAAACTTTGATGTGGTTGCATACATGGTTGATTCAATCATATATTATAAACAACCCCCTTAGACTTTATATTTGTTGAACGAATGATAACGAGATCCCCATGTATGGGTGTGAGATGTGCATTTAGCTGTTTGACAGTGCAACTTACATCAGTGGCTATGCTGGAAGTATGGGGTTAGAGAGCCTTATTATATAAATATCTGGAGCCTTTCCTGGAAACTTCCACAAACTTGTATATATTCTTTTGGAACAGCTTCAAAAAAATTTCCATGTTACCTTTGATGGCCATCATGCATATGCTTTGATCAGTACTATTCATCTTTGACCCTGCGGTGGCCGGTGGGTAGCTCATGATTAGATTGTAGGCACAGAAGGACTGTCTATCCCTTGTGTACATATGTGTATTAGATGAAAGTTGTTATTTACTTGGTAGCCCACGTTATATTCTACTCTAGATAAGTGTTCCATCTAATCTGCTCCATTTACTGAAAAAGTGAAGTGCATCTGCATCTATTGTCTTTCATGCTAGGAGAATCATTCGGTTTCAAGATTTATTCATCAGGTTTTATTTTATAAATGACACTTGGTGTATATCCCGGTTAAAAACTTTTCCTTGTGTGTGTGTGTGTTGTGCAATACATGGTTGTATTCCTTCCCCATCTTATATGTATTCCACCATCTTTAGATTTAGTTTACATTGGACCGGTGATCATTGACCATGTTTATTATTTTGAATATCCTTTAACCTGCAAGGATTTTTCTGGTGGTGTTAGCTGAGCATAATACTGTATTTAAGTAATCTAGCTAATATAGGCTACATATTTTGCTACCTTGATCTGCATTTCTATAATTCTTTGTCATGCTACTGATTCACTTATAGAAATTTCTTGTTTCATGGTGTGCAGATGAAGATGAAGAAACAGATGAAGAAACTTTTTGGAACAGTACCGCAGGTTGGGAATAGTATGGAAGATAAAATTTTATATTTCAATACATCACATGACTTTTACCTCCTCCATGTGGATTTTTACAATTTTAAGTAAAGAGCTACTGTATATGACTGGTTTTAGAAAGACGTGCTGATACAGATCTCTGAATTTCTTTTCCTTTCTTTGATTGCCTCTTTTTGGTTAATGCCAATGCAGAAGGAAATGATATACCCACTCAGTCGAAGTTAAAGGGTATTACAGAAGAGAAGTACAATTCTGAACCATCGGGTTCTCATAACGAAAGAGAAGATTCATCTGTTGTACCTAGGGACAATTCGGAGCCATTGGGTTCTCATAATGAAAGAGAAGATTCATCTGTTGTACCTAGGAAGATATCCTCAGCAAGTCGATATCGTTCTTTAAATTTTCGGGAGAAAGTACAGAGCAGGGAAAGTAAATATTGGACTTCAAAAAGGCATTCTGATACAGTTGATTCGGCGATTATGGAACTAGAAGAACTTGCAAACAAGATCAGGTGGCTGAAAGGACTTCTGCGGTTTGGGTTTCAGTGGTCTAATGCAGTGAAGCCTTCATGGAAAATCTTGGAGAACCGTGGACCACACATGCAGAGGTGACTACTGAAAGTGTAAGTTAATGTATTTGACTTTTAAAGTGCATCTTTCCTCGGTTCCATTTTTAAGTGTATGTTAATGTAAATTTTCATCTTTTTGATTCTCAGCAGTTTTGTGATCATCGCTAACCTGCCTAGTTAATGTGTAGCGTATTCTTTATTATGCTTTCCTCTCAGTTGTGCAAAACTTGCCTGCAAATGTAAAAGTCCAACTAGAAGCATTAAATGTCAAACTAATCATTATTTACTTGGAAACTCTGCTTAAGACCATGCATTATTTCTGAATGTGCTTATTTATCTATCTGTCTATTCTTCATTAGCTCTCAATTTCTGGAATATACATACATTATCCTTTTCCATATAAAGTTGTTTAGATTGATTTCTATATTTCTTTGTATGGATCTAGTTTGAATGTCCGTAACAATGGGGAAATCAAAATATACCACCACTAGATCTTACATAAAATGTATTGAGTTTGTGAGTTGGGAACTTTTCGCAGAAAAAATATGGAAAGTTCAACTGAAGTATGGTAATAAGTTCAAAATTTTCAATGTCACCTATTTGCATACTTCTTGTCGAATCAATATGATGGCTTAAAATTATGTGGGCACTGTATAAGCTCTGCTTGATAAGATGGATTTCTTCGACCTTTTCCCTATTCTTTTGTTCTAGGAGAAATTTAAAGCTTTATGCCTTTTTTTGCAATCCTTTCGTATTTTAGTTTTAAAACCCTGCCCATGTGAGGATTCTTCTGTAAATTTTTTTGACACGGATTAGCGATCACTTTAGGCCTTTCTGACATGCTTGTAAACAATGGAAACAAGATGAGAAATATTTCCTTTTTGCTATTATTGCTTGTTCTTATACAATAGTTATTCCTCTTTAGCGTTTTGAGAAGAAGACTGCAGTTTTGCCAGAAATGATCCAGTTTACTTGAAGGCTATAAATCATAAGGGGGGATTGAATGGAGAAAGATGATAATTATCATACATAATCAATAGGGTTCAATCCGTATGTTCTCTGGGACTGAAGGTGGTTTGCGACCATGAGAGCCGTTTTGACACTGTTTGGCAGCATTTGATCCAAAGGGCCTCGAGATCAACCTGAGGAGATAAATTTTCATGTGATGAAAAATATCTTGGTCAGTTTTTTGAACCCAGTACCTTCGTTTTCTGTAGTTACTTTATCTTTGATCTTGGATTATTTTTTATTTTTGTTACACTGATCACCCTAATTTCTCATAGGAGCACAACTTTTATAATAAAAACAGCATCCTGCATTCTTATTGTTGCTATGTACTGGTTTTGAGAATACCAAAATAGTTTGAGGTATTTTGAATGGTTAAGATAAGAGTGAAGCAATAAAACTTGGAGGAACCGACATGGAGGTGGTCATATGTCTTGCCTAGTTTGGTATTGGATGCAGGCTTCTGCTATATTGGAAAGACTAAAAGAGACATCATTTCTTGATATGCAGATTAGTAGGCAGGTTCAGATTTTACTTATGATGCGCCCATTGTTGTAGAGTTTCAACACATCTTGATCTAAGAAGATAACTCAAACCATAAGCATTGCAACAAAGAGTGTAGTATGCTGATTGGCTGGTTGATATATATTGTTGCAGATAAATGGAGTTCACAAGAGGTTGTCAATGATGTAACATGTATATGACTGAAATATTAGCGAACGAAGATCAAATTTCTTGCTCGTGAAGAGCCTTTTTATGGACCACATAACTTGGTGACTTTGGGATGTGATATCCATGGATACAAGCAAATATTCTGTTAGCTTATAATTAAGTAGAGAGATCGAACATGCTAATGGTGAGAACAGGTTAGGCTAAGTGGGAAGATCGAACAATTAACCATGATAATTTGCTAACACTATTTCTTAGCGTTTTAAGGGCGGACTGCATCACTAATTAGAATTACATGAAATTCGGTGTATCTACATTTTAGATGATAAAGATGATGATGATGGGTGCCGATCGTCGAATAAAATGAAGTGTGTATTTTTTTGCCTCCGCCCAATGAAAAGGCCTCCTAGGGCCTCGTTTCTATATTATTTTAGAGAGAGAGGCGGAGAATAATGTAGAAAAGAGGTCTTAGGGGACTCTTTTCGTTAGGCAGCGTTAAAAAAGTACACCATGTACAGTGTTTTTTGTCACCACATTGAGATGTGAATACGCATGCTTGTCAGGCGTATACAGATTCCCCATATTTAGGGTAGGCTGGGTTTATTAATTGTGGGGATTCGAATCGCCGGCAGTCACGGACTAAGCTGCCGTTAATTACCCATCGCTTTTGGAGTGAGAGAACCTCCGATTGACGGGTCAGATTGGTCATGCTAACTCAATGTGCACTATGTGTATGTTGTATTTGATGGTGTCTTGGACGTATCGGGGGCTTCATAGAGTTTACGTGGGTCTCGTTATTCGGATAGCGGGCTGGGGGTCAAGAGGGCTAGCAGCCCCTTTGTGGGGGTGCGGGACAACATCTCGTTAGAAATTTTTTCCAACGGGTATGTGTTTTGAGTGTGAAGCGTGTAAAAAGGTGTGAGGAGCGTCTTACGGACGCGTGAGACAACACGTGACCGCTGAGGCCAGCGGGTCACGTGCCAGGAGCGTGGACGACAGCGGGTCACGTGCGCGGCACTCGACCGCTGGAAACATTAGCGGAAGAAGAGGCTAAGCCCTTGGGCTTGGAGTTGAACTCCTTAATATGAATTGGGTGTGGATTTGGAGTTAAACTCCCAAAAGGCTTGGGTTTGGAGTTAAACTCATAAGAGCTTTGGATTTGGAGTTAAACTCCTTTAAGAATTTGGATCTTGGAGTTGAACTCCTCAAAGATCTTCGGAGATGATAAAAAAGGACCCCATTCTTCTCCTTTGAGCCTTGGATCCTCCTATAGTTGGATTTTTGGAGGTGGGTCTTCCTCCTCTTTTTTGCTGGATCTTGGAGAAAAAGGGAAGTGAGATTAAAAATTTCCCTTTTAGGGATTTGATGGGAGATCTAAACTCTCCTTCGAGAGTTTTATGTTGAAACTTTATTTGGTTTTTGAGAAAAAGAGAGCCAAGCTCTTAATTTAATTGGAAATGGAAGGAAAGAGGGCGAACTTGAGAGAGGAGATGGAGGCAAAAACCTTAGAAATTTTTATGGGGAATCGATTATAATTCATTTTATCATAATGTTGCCTTATATAGGCATACAAATTTACACATAGCCCTTTGGGCTTTACAAAATGACATTTTGCCCATCCCATGCCTCACGTGCTTATTTTTTTTTGTACATGAGCTATGATCTTTACAAAAATTTGGTTTTTTGCTCATTTATTTTACATTTATGTATAAAAATTACATCGAACTTATTTATTACATAATTTTCTTCTTGGCATGGGGAAGGTCGGTCTCTTCATGTTCGAGCTCGACTTGGGCATCGGCCCATTTGACCTGGGCTTGGGCCCGCTTGCTTGGATTTTGGTTCGGGCTCGGGCTCACTTGACTTGGATTCGGGCTTGGGCCCGGGCCCACTTTTCAGGCCTTGACTTTGACTTATTGACCTCGACCTTGGGGTATAATTTTTGACCCCAACAGACCCTCCGCCATTTTATTCGACGATCGGCACCTTCCATCTTGATCTTCATCGTCCAATATGTTGATACACCAAATTTCATGTGATTTGAACATCTTTTCACCGTTGATTTAACAATCTAAAAAGTTCTATAGTCAATAAACCGTTAATTTTGCACCCACTAAATCAACGGTGAAAAGGTGTTTGAAACACATGAAATTTGGTGTATAGACATATTAAATGATGAAGATCAAGATGGACGGTGTCGATCGTCGAATAAAATGGTGGAGGATGTACTTTTTGATGCCACATAACGAAAAAGTTTTGTAGGGCCTCTTTCCTCCATTATATATATAGTAGGTAGTTTTTGGGGGGGGGGCAATCGCCTCCCAAGATTTAGGAACGCCTATAGAAATCAAAACCTTTGCACCGGCCCAAATTTAAGGAGATGCAATTTTTCGGTTGTTTTGAGAAATCTTTTAAATTAAAGGATTAGTAGTTATTTTAGATGGTATAACTTTTAAAAAATCATGGTGAAGATTTCTCTTCCTGATATCAAAGAGATTGTTATTATTGAAATGATATAAACTATTCAAAACACAGTAAGATTTTTTAAGCACAAATTAGATAGTCTGTATATTTTGTTTTGTAAATCTTCCAATTTAGATTTGTAATCAAGCTTACAAATTATAGGTTTGATTTATTTTCCAATTCTAAATAACTAGTCGAATATAGAATGTTTATGGTGGAACAAATTAGACTTGTAAGCATTTCATGAGGAATATTGTTAAGAATTTTGAGATGTTAAAAATATTTTATTTTTTTGTCATCTAATTAATCTGATAAGTGATTGTATATAATGGTTTTGTTTTCAAATAAAAACATCATCTCAATGTTTTATAAATAGGTTTTTAATTTTTTATGATTATAAAAAACATCATTTTTATGGTATAAAAATGATGTCTAATATTTTTCTTTCTTTATTAAGAAAAAAGTTCAGCAACAGAACCAAAGTTACAATTGTTGTTGGATTTAGCCCCCCTCTAATGAAACATGGTTTCGTCCCTGTATAAGAAAAAAAGCCCTAGGAGGTTTTTTTGTTAGGTAGCTTCGAAAATCTATATCCTCTACAATTTTATTCGACAATCGGCGCACATCATCTTTATCGTCCAAAATGTGGATACACCAAATTCCATATAATTCTGCCACCTTTTCACCGTTGGATCAGAAATGTAGAAGTTCTATTGTCGGTAAACCATTAATTCTGCA
Source organism: Agapanthus africanus (assembly GCA_030015575.1). Classification (NCBI taxonomy): domain Eukaryota; kingdom Viridiplantae; phylum Streptophyta; class Magnoliopsida; order Asparagales; family Amaryllidaceae; genus Agapanthus; species Agapanthus africanus. Next base: position 435,513,741 of record JASDDO010000004.1, on the reverse strand, counting down.
CTCACTAAATCAACGGTGAAAAGGTGGTAGAATCATATGAAATTTCGTGTATTCACATCTTAGATGATGAATGCCAATCGTTGAGAAAAAACATGGGGGTGTATTTTTTCGACTCCTATGGCATCTTATCTCCATTATTCTCTCTCTGTCTCTCTCTCTATATAGAGGTTAATGGAGGAAAGGTGTCATAGAAAGGAATTTCCTCTTATGGCGTCATTAAAATACACCCTCCGTGATTTTTTTCGACGATCGGCATACATCATCCCCATCTTTATCATGTAAGATGTGGATACACCAAATTTCATGTGATTATACAATTTTTTCATCGTTGATTTAGTTGGTGCAAAATTAATGGTTTATCGACAATAAAACTTTTTACACTGCTAATTCAACGGTGAAAAAGTGGTGGAATCACATGAAATTTGGTGTATGCACATGTTAGATGATAACGATGATGATGAATGCCGATCGTTAGAAAAAATGGTGGAGGTTGTATTTTTTCGACACCATAGGAGGAAATCCCCTCCTATGGCCTCCTTCCTCCACCATTATTATCATATATATGTGTGTGTGTGAGACCATTTTCTTGGGTTTTTCCAGTAATTTTTTTTAATCTTGATTGTTAAAGGTAATGTCCAGTATCCTTACCTTTCTGTACTCTTCTGACTTGCACAGGTCAAAATTGAATGATTGCTGACTGGACAAACAAACAGGATTATTTGTTGTTACAGCCTCAGTAGGATTTTAACGTATATAGGAAATTTACTGGACGATATATCGATGTTACATTATTTGAAAAATCAGAGTGCCATTTCTTCAGTTGTGGATGTTTCTATCTTGTTACTGACTTCTTGTGGGAGATTTAATGTCTTGTTGGCATGTGTGTGGGATATTTAATGTCTTAACTATCATGATTTTCTACTAAAATACTTTCCAGTATATTAGTGGTTTACTATAAGGCCGTTGGGTTTATTATTTGAACAAATCTGAGCAAGCTCTCATTGAGCTTGCGCTGAGCCTCGAGCTTGTTTGAGATCTATAAAACTGATAACAAAAAATTACCGTAGCACATTGGAAATTTTTATTGATGTTCAATATTATATTTGACAAATTGGAGGGCGAAAATATAATTATTTAATAAATTAGTTTAAAACTTGTTTAATAGCCAGTTGAGTTGAAATTCAGAGTTGTTAATTATCTAAGTTCTTCAATATTGTTGCAATAACAATACTTGACTCAACATGTATTATGATATGAGGGGTGTTAACATAAATGGCAGCAATTGCGTAAAAAATTTATTATTTTATTATTATTACTAAAATTCAAATAAAATGCAAACCATTCAAGTGTACCAGCCTGGCTTGAACCCGAGTTGAGCTTGTTCAAGACCATGTTCGTGTTTGTTTGCTTCCAAGATTTCATATTCCATGGCCTGATGAGGGATTAGCTTCCTTGGCTCGATCTCGAGCGAGAGAGGAGTGGTTGTTGGTGCTTCCTCCGCATACATCATGGCATATCATGAAGAGATTGACCATTGGGACAATTTTCTATGTCCGAGCCAGGTTTGAGGGGAGCTATGCTTCGCACGGTTATGGAAATTGGGTACAAGCAGAGCTATTCCTCCGCCTACTATATCTTCAAACACTCCTTTGCTCAAATTCAATCTATTATTTTATCATTACTGCTAAATATTAAATAAGATACAAACTATTTGAATCCACACGAGCCTGGTTTAGTAGGGCTCGAGCGTGTCATATTCGTGTTTGTTCATTTATTTTACCGAGCCTAGAGTTATTCAAGTTCGGTTCTTTTAGTTGTCAAACAAGGTTTTAACTGGCTGAGCTCTGAGTTTAATGCTTTTTGAACCGCTCAAGTTTACTGCAATTAAAAAATAGTAAGATAGTTAACCCAAAAACGTTCATAATTTAGGTCGGGTTGATGAAATTGTAGCCAAATGATAAGAAAAGTTTTTTCCTTTTGCTTGTTAAATAAATAAATAAATAAATAGATAAAACTAAACACATGTCTTTATAGGTTGTTCGCACAAGCCCCAAACCCAAAAGCCATGGCGTTCCCTGCAAATTCTCTCTCCCTCAGCGTTCCCGACCCCGCCTTCGAGTCTTGGCTCCGCGATTCCGGCTACCTCGAAATCCTCGACTCTCGCTCCTCCTCCGCCGCCGATGCCGCCGCCTCCTCCCTCCTCCACCACCGCCACGGGTCCTCCCTCCACCTCAAAACACCTAACATCGAACCTATCCCTAACTAGAAAGACAACCACCGGCGTCTTCTCCTCTCTCCTCTCCTTCCTCAAAACCCTAATTTTTCTCCTCACCCTCAACCCCTTCGCCAAGCTCGCCGCCGATGACCTAGCCGCCGATACACCTTCCTGGACCCTCGGATTCATCGGCCGCGCCGATTCTTACTCCTGGCCCGCGGGGCCCTCGCAGGCGAGGATGAGGGTTCAGGAGAACGTCAGGCCATACGTGAGGAACTATGCGGCGCTGTCGCTGATTTTCCTCACTTCCTCCTTGTAAGTTTTTTTAAATTTTTTAAATTTTCGCTGAATTTTCGGTTAACTAAACCAAAATTTCTTGAATTTCATAAATCACCCTACAATATCATGAACTCAGACCCCTCATCATTAGAAAAGTTTTCAGCTTTTTGAAATTTGGGTGAAAGTTCGTGATTTTGTTAGTGGTTAATATTTAGATTACTGTTCTTGATAGGTATCAGATGCCGATTCCATTAGTAGGCGTGATTGCGAGTTTGCTCCTTTGGGAAGGGCTGAGGTTTTGCACTGAGAAATGGGAGATGGAAGAGAAATACCCTGGATTGAGGCAGGTCTTGGTCCACATCGTGCAGTTTGGTAAGTTGCTGCTGCGATATATTTAGCTGCTGTGTGAAGTTTAACATTACACGATAGGCATACTTGAATCTCTTTACATTTTGTTATTGGTAGATTTTAAGTTGATATTTAGGAGGAGATGTCACAGTTTGTGTTTCCTAGAGAATGAATAATGCTAAGCATTGGACTAGAGAAGTAGCGAGAATGTTTTAAGTTCATCGAAGTAGAGCAAGAGAGGAATATCTTGAAACAATTTTAGAATGAAGGTCATGACAGAAAGTAAACGGTTAAAGAGGGATAATTGGGTGGGGCTGTTGATCAGTTTTACATGATGTTTCCGCCAAAAATTTCTGCGCAAAAGAGCCCAAGGTATCAAATGGCGGCGATACGCTTAAGAAAATGGGAACCAGTATCTTCCGGGCTGTTTTTTGACAAACTCCCGAATGAGAAACAGATAAATTCTGATGGTATCGAAAGCGGCTCGAAAAACCCTTCGATTTGATATATTATGGGCCTCGTAATTCATCCGGGATCAAAAGTTATGAGGAATTACGTGTCCACACGTGATGGGCTTTTAAGAACCCGCTGGAGGAGTTAAAAGATACAATAAAAACTCAGAAAAGACCCCAATGGGGCATCACGCGCTCACACGTGACCATGGGTCACGTGCAGACACGTGATGGGCTTTTAAAGCCTCTAAAATAATGAATAGAATTTAATTCTAAAAGTCAGAAAATACCTCAACGAGGTATCACGTGCTTACACGTGACCAATGGTCACGTGTTGACACGTGATGGTTAAAACTGAAACATAAATAAGCGGCTGAGAAAGGAACCCAATTGGGGGTCACGTGCTCACACGTGACCAAAGGTCACGTGCCAGCACGTGACTGGCTTTAAAAGCATTATAATTTAATAGAATTAAATTCTAAAAGTTTCTAAATCTTTCCAAATGGAAAAGAGTCATGGGGAAACGTTGGATTAAAAATCCAAGGGTGATTAAAAATCACCAATTTATAGAAAAACCTTGGACAAGGAAAGATTTCCCTGAAAATCTCACCAGGATAACAAATAGAATATCTTTTGGATTTAAAATCCACGGTGAATAAAATTCACTGAATGATCTAAAGGCCCAGATTAATGATAAATATAAATCAAATCTCTCAACAATCAAATCAAATCTTCCAATGAGAGATTTGCTAAACAAATTAACTCTTTTCCTTCTCCTATAAATAGGAGCCAAGTAGAGAAGAGAAGGGATCTACTTTTTTGAGAGAAAAACAGAGAGAGGAGAATTTAATTCTCAAGAGGAAAGAAAAGAAAGGAGAATTTAATTCTCAACAAAGAAAACTCTAGGTAAGAAAAGGGAAAAAGATAAACTTCAAACAGAGAATTTAATTCTCAAAATCCAAGAGTTTAACTCTTATACAAAAAGAACTTAGTTCTTCTGGTTGAAGATCTGCACAGAGCACATCTCCCCATAACTTGAGAATTTAATTCTCATCGGGTCGAGATCCTGCCATGCAGATCCTAAACTTAGAAGGGGAATTGAGTTTTGAGAATTAATTCTCCTAAAACAAAACTAGGGTTTAACCCTAATCAAGAATTTAATTCTTTTAAATATCTGGGAATTTAATTCCTTTGAAAAGAAATCAGGGTTTTATCCTAAATAAGAATTTAATTCTTTCACGATAGGAATTCAATTCCTTCAAAATCATAATTAGGGTTTAACCCTATAAAGAATTCAATTCTTAAAAGATCTCTGTTCATGAAAAGAACTAGGGTCACGTGCCCCCACGTGACCCTTGAAAAGATCCCCTGCAAAGAACTTTGAAGCATCACCCCACGTGCTCCCACGTGACTCCCAGAACGCAGAAAGAAAAAGCAAAGGGAATGAAAGCTTTGGGCGCTCTCACGTGTTATCACGTGACCCCTCAGCAAATGCTTTAACAATTGGCGCACAGATCCCCATCACGTGCCAACACGTGATGCTCTAAAATAAAAATGAAAGTGTTTAACACTTAATGGCAAAACAAAAGAAAAGAAGCTTTGGGCGCTCTCACGTGTCCCCACGTGACCCCTCAGCAAGTGCTGTAATATTCGATGCATAAACCCCCATCACGTGCCAACACGTGATGCTCTAAAATAAAGATGAAAAGTGTTTAACACTTATTCGTAGATTTGAGGATAAAACAAAGGAGATCTGGCTTCGCATTTAGGGCGCCCTCACGTGTCCCTACGTGACCCCTAACGAATCCCTTTAATATCGAATGGATGGATGCCTATCACGTGCCCACACGTGATGGCTAGGAAATTAAAGGTGTTAAATACTTACCTGCTGAATAAAATAAGGGAAATCAGGGTGCTCTCACGTGTCCGCACGTGACCCCTCCCTTCTTAGTGTTTAACACTAATTGGAAAACTCTATTTGCAGTGTTTAACACTGATTTGCTTAGTGTTTAACACTAATTTAAAAACTCTGTTCCCAGTGTTCAACACTGTTGGTCTGTAGTGTTTAACACTAGCTTTAGCCCAATTGGCTAAGTTTTTAGAGGCAAAGCCTCTCCTTCAATGGACCAACAGAGGGCCAATATTTCAAACATAATTGGACTTAGCCCAAACTGGCCATAAGTCCTCAAATCATCTTGAACTGAGCACATCTGCTCTTTCAACCAACTCATTGGTTCAAGGGTACATCTCCGAACTCCTCTGATATTTGTCGTTGTAATCCTTCAACGTCTTCAGAGAGGTGACGGGTCCCGACAACCACACATCAACACGGACTGTGGGGTCCTTAAACTCATGGACTTATGCGTCCTTAAACTAACGGACTAATGCGTCCTTAAACACACCCATATGGACTGTGGGGTCCTTAAACCCATGGACTTATGCGTCCTTAAACTACCGATGGACCGCAATGTCCTTAAACTACCAATGGACCACTACGTCCCTAAACTGGCAATGGACCTCCATGTCCCTAAACTGGCAATGGACCACCATGTCCCTAAACTGGAACAATAGAGCCCCCAAATGCTCTTTTGTCGGATCTAAACGATCCCGTTAAGTCGATCTTAGTCCCAAACTGGACTAACGTATCCTTAACAACCGTTTAAGTTGATCTTAGTCTCAAATATGGCTAACGTATCCTTAAACGTTCAAACAGACTTTAGTCCCAAATTGGACTATGAATCCCCCCAATCAACTCATTGGTTCAAGGGTACATCTCTGAACTCCTCTGACACCTGTCGTTGTAATCCTTCAACGTCGTCAGAGAGGTGACGGGTCCCGACAGCCATACATGCAATGGAGCACTATGTCCCTAAACTGGAACAATAGAGTCCAAATGCTCTTTTGTCGGATCTAAACGATCCCGTTAAGTTGATCTTAGTCTCAAATTGGACTAACGTATCCTTAACAAACGTTTAAGCTGATCTTAGCCTCAAAAATGGCTAACGTATCCTTAAATCAAAACCCCAAACCCAAATCTAAGAAAAAACGGATTTGGACTAATCCACGTCCTACGGGCGACTACATAAATTAGTCTTCGTGTACAATCCACGGGCAACCACAAACAAAACGAACACCCACGACACGAAGTGACCAGCTGGAGAAGGAGAAAGTTGTTACCGCGATGCGGTAGCGTAATTAACTGCAGGGGCTTGCGCCTGCAGGGAAGAGCGTCTCCACAATCAAAAACCCCTCAAGCGAGGGGGAATCTGACGAAGTCTGCTACATCGGCCACGGTGCCATAAATCAACTTGGCATCTTCGGAGAGGTGGACGGATAGCACCAATTAGCATCTGCCCCGAATCTCAGGCAAGACAGTCCATGTCTCGGCCGCCATTCGGAGGGGAACAGATTCTGGCACGCCTGGTGGGACCTTTTCCTCTTTCCACTCCACACTTCGTGTGTCGTATTCGCGAACGAATCGCGGTTTACTGTGGTTGCCTGTGGATTCAAGGTACTAAGATTTGGTGTCTTGCTCCGTGCAGAAAACAGAAGATCAATGGCTTCAAACTGCACCGCCTGCAACTGCAACTCTCGCTCGGTCCTTGCTGGAGGAGTGACTTATGGGCCCCAAGCGGCCTCCCTTTTCAAGATGCCAGTGGAGCAGGTAACTCAGGCCACCACTGGATTATTCTTCGGGACCATGCTCCCACCGTTGAGCTTCAATGCCACAATGACGTTGCAAGAAGCCCCAAAGAAGTCGGTCTTTGATCGGCTCACCACTGCCGCGGCCCCTCTCAACGGGTCGCCCAACTTCAATACCTCAGTTTTCAACAGACTGGGCCAGAACGTCTATAAGCCCGTGATACCCGAAGCTGCCATCCCAAAGCGGATAGCCATCCCGGCTCAAGCGGACAAAATTATTGAAAAGGCTCCTCCTTCCAAGAAGTCAATTTTTACAAGGCTGGCTATTCCGGTTGCTGCTCCAGGCGAGGTCCTCAAAGCTGCTTCTCTTACCCAGAGGTCTGTCTTTGACAGATTAGACATTGCTTCTCAACGGGTGTCAGTCTTCGACAGGCTAGCACCAATAACGGTCTCTCCTCAAAGCAGGGGGCATGACGAAGTCGCCCCTACGGCCGAAACAACTCCATCCGCACGACACGCTCGACGTCGTCACTGGCGCCGAGTAAGGAAGGCTGGGGGCAACTCCCCCTCTGGATTTACTCCACCAGCTCCAACGGTGGGGATCGATGCTGCTGTTCCAACCGGGAACAGCTTTGAATTGTTGAACACGGTGCGCAGAAACTCTCCTACTGCCGTACTAAAAAGATCCCCTCCTCCGGTGGGAAACGTTGCGGAAGCCAAGCCAGAACATTCCTCTCAGCGGCTGTCCTCTAAAATCTACAAGGTCTGGCGCCAAGTCCAAGACTCGGTGATTGATCGAAATTTCTCCCGCCAGCAGAAGAAGCTGAAGATCCGGCAGGAAGAAAACCGTCCTGTTAAGCCGCAAAAAGCAACGGCTACTTGGGCGCCCACTACAACGACCCCCTCAACTTCAACCACTCAAAAGAAAAGGAGTCCGCAAAAAGCCCCTGTGAACATGGTAAACCGTAAACGCGCTGAGCACAAACACCCCAAGTCTGGGGGCATGGTGGTGCACACTGTTTATATGGCTTCTGGAAAAGAGGAAAGCCGTGCATCGACGGGTCACCGACCGCTCACCCGATCCGTAACGAAAGCACAGGAGCAACAACAAAAGCTTCAGGAAATGATGACTACAATGGCTGCACTCACTGAGCCAAAAGAAAGCTCTGAAACGTCTTCGGATGAGCGTCAAGAACAAGAAACCGACGCTGACTTTTTACGCAGAGTCCTCGAAAAGAAGGACAAAGAAGCTGCAGAGCAAGCGGCTAACATAAAACAGATGGCGCTCCTCTTCCAAGATATGGTAGGGATGATGTTACAGCCGGACCGTCCTGCTGAAGATCCCCCGATCGTCCTTGAAGACGACAGGGGAGAAACGTCAAATCCTCCGCCGGCTCTATCAACAGCCAAGGAGGAGGCAATCTCCAAAGTTGACCTAGACGAATATATAGCTCAGCAGATCCAGGTTCATCAGGCAAATGAAGCGGCTGGGCAAATTGTTAGAACCGGACGACTGTATCCGAGCTGGTATGATCAAATCAGTTACTCGCCAGGATATACGATCCCTAAATTCCACATATATAAAGGGACATGGAATCCGCATCAGCATGTCGCTCAATTCAGGGCCTTATGCGGCAATACTGGAGGCGATGACAAATTGTTGCTACGTCAATTCGTCGGCAGCTTAGCAGAAACAGCCTTTGAATGGTATTCGGAGCTACCTAACGACTCTGTTAAAACATTTGCGGAGATGGAGCTGCTGTTTACACAGAGATTTGTAAGCGCTAGCGAGCGCACCCCGATCACGGCACTGATCAACGCCAGAGTGAAGCCGGGAGAGACGTGGGTGTAATATGCAATCCGGTGGCGGAACCTATGGTCGAGATGCGAACGAACGCATAGAAGAAGCTCCTGCCGTGGGCATGTTCGTGGGTACTCTCGACCCTCAAGCGACCATATCCCAATTCATGATGTTCTTCAAGCCGACCACTTTTCAGGCCTTGATTGACAAGCTGGCCCAAATGGACCAGATGGGTCATAGACCATCTCCTTCAAAGACAGAGCCTTGGAATGAAAAGGACAAAGGGAAAGCAACCGTCGTCGCCAATACTCAACAACAGCCGAGCCACTTAAAGCCAGTTGTTCGCTAGAACAATGTGCGACCACGCCCATCCCTCGAGGAAGGACTGGGACGTCCTTACTCATTTCCTCAGGATAAAACGAGAAAACTGTTCGAGCTGGCAGTGCGCAACAGACTCATCAATCTGCCGAGTCCAAAACGTCCGTTGCAACCAGGCGATGTCAACGATCCCAATTATTGCCCTTACCACCAAGCGGTAAGCCATCCAATCGAAGATTGCTTCGTCTTTAAGGGATGGATCGAGGATCAGTACCTACAAGGCAAGTTTGCGCTGTCTGAAAAGTGGAAGGTAAACCCACCACAGCCGCACACTCCAAAGAAGACGGACACACCGGGGGCAAGTTGTCACATGATCTCTCACTCATTGATAGATGATGAAGAGGCTCCTTGCACCGAGAAACCGAGGGCGGGTCCTGAACCAAAACTTCTGTGGCCGTCAGACGAGATGATTGATGCATTCCTGAATGAAGCCCGTCTTAAAAGCAAAGCTGATCGAGAGCGTGAGATGGCCATATTCGAGAAAGCCAAACGCCGACGACTAGACGAAAGGGTCGAAACACTCCCACCGGATCAAAGTACATCCGCCACAAATAAAAGCAGGTTCAAGATGAGGAAAAGATTCGCCAAAGCTATATCGATGGGAATGAAGCTGCCACCCTCTGAAGGAAACACTCCTGATGAAGCGGATGTACATCCTAGCTACTGCTTATATCATCGAAAGATTGCGCACCCAACCGAAGAGTGCAATGCCTTCAAAAACTGGTGGCAGGGATACGTTGCTCACCGGCAGCACGTTCAGCGATTGAAGCGCAAAGCTCATCGAAAACAGAGAAGCACGACAAATGAGCATATGAAAACTGCCGGCAACGGTCACATGGTTGATGGCAGAAGATCGCAAGCTTTCACATTCGGGAGCAATTCTGAGGGAGCAATGACTCTTAGCCCTCTCTTCAAAGAATCCACCTCAAGAAAAGATGAAGAAAAGAAGAGCCGCGAGAACGTTCAGCTGCTCAATCGCACGCTACCCGAAAAGAATCTCGAACCCGCAAACGACGGAGCAAACGAAATGAGAAAGGAGAAGGAAAAAATGGCCTTTGTTGTCAACACTCAACAACAGCCGAGTAACCCGAGACTGTTTTGTCGTCAAAACAACAAGCCACGATACCTCAATGAGAAGTTGAAACGTCCTTACTCGTTTCCCAAAGATAAAATAAAGAGATTGTTCGAGCTAGCAGTGCGCAGCGGGCTTATCACTCTGCCAGATCCAAAACGTCCATTGCAACCAGGTGACGTTAACAATCCTAACTATTGTCCCTACCACAGAGTAATGGGTCACCCACTCGACAATTGCTACGTCTTCAAAAACTGGGTTGAAGACCAATACCAACAGGGCAAGTTCGCGCTGCCCGAAAAGTGGAAAGTAAACCCGCCACAACAACATGCTTCGAAAAAGGTGGATATGCCGGGGGCATCATGCTCATTCATAGGGAAAGCCCCATAGACCGAAAAGTCAGTAAACTAGAGATGCGTCTCAAATACGGCGACGGCGGACCGAAACGTCCTTAAACTAACGGCGGACCGCAATGTCCTAAAACTTGCAAATGACCGAAACGTCGTTAAACTACTCCCAACCCGCAGCATCTTCAGGCCGACATGGTAAAAAAAAAACAAAAAAAAGGTATGTCCATAAGAAAAATGGGCACGGATGAAAACCCGAAAGGGCTCCGTGAGTAAAAACAGCAGGGCTACCGGCGAGTGTTCGTGAAAACCCGAAAGGGCGCGACCTCGTTTAAAAAAAAGAAAAGAAAAGAAAAGAAAAGAATAAAAAGAATAAAAAAAAAGAATAAAAAAAACGGTATGTCCACAAGCAAAATGGGCACGTATGAAAACCCGAAAGGGCTCCGTGAGTAAAAACAGCAGGGCTACCGGCGAGTGTTTGTGAAAACCCGAAAGGGTGCAACCTCGTTAAAAGACACTTACAGGATCCTCTCGACCTTGTAAGGAGAAACCACCTGCGTGAGATCCTTACGACTCACTTAGGGATCCTCACGATTCCTAAGGAGAAATTACACTTGCGAGATCCTCACGACTCGTAAGGAGAACTCTCTTATGGGACCCTCACGGCTCATGAGATTTGAAAGTCTTAAGTTACAGAGACCTGAACCTGTTCTTAAGCAACCCCCGCAACCTCCGATTTTGCCCTACAAGGGGCTCAATACTGACCCTTGTATACAATCCACGGGCGCGAATAAACATTTCCCTAACAAAGTCCCACCCGTGACTGGGGATATATCCATATGGTGAACAACCCTTGTAAGTCCTCTCGACTTATAAGGAGAAAATCCTTTTGTAAGATCCTTACGACTTACAGGGGAACATACATTTAGGAATCCTCACGATCCCTAAGAAGAAAACACACCTACGAGATCCTCACGACTTGTAGGGAGAAATACCTTTGTGAGACCCTTACGGCTCATGAAGTCAAAAGCCTTAGTCGACAGGATCGTAACCCTGTTTACTAAGCCACCTTTGTTCAACATCGACAGAGGCAAATGATGATTCGCTCCTGGCTATATTCCAGTCGCAGCGATGCTGATGCTGAGATTGACACCAGATTCCAAGTTCCACACTCGCGAGAAAAAATCAGCTAGCCAAAAAAAATGCATACGAAATAGCCGAAATGATGGGGCAACTTGCAAACAAAATCAGCAAGTAAAAATGTATGCATGAAAAATAGCTGAAATGATTGGGCAACTCGCAATAAAAAGCAGCGAGTAAAAAGAAAAATAGCCGAAATGATTGGGCACCGCGAAAAATAGCCGAAATGATTGGGCAATCGCGATTTCGCGATATAAAAAGCTGAAATGATAGAGCATCGCGGAAAGAATAAAAAAAAATGAAAGAATGAAACTTTTTTCCCTACAGGTGAGATCACATCGATCCCTGTATACAATCCGGGGGCACAAACAAATAGGGAACCATACCTTCCCAACAGGCTCCGCCAGAAAGCGAAGCCGAACTTCGACATCTGTCGCAATATCGCAAACGTAATGTCAACAGACGAAGCAAAAGGAAGATCCCGAGCTTCAGGGTCTCAATGGCCACATCTACAGCCTGGAGACCAACAACGGCGTGCCTCCTCATTCCAGCAGGACACAGATGTTACACCATCAAGCGGAATGGCAAAATCCCAGCTCCACCTTAGCATTCGTCTCATTACAGCAGACGCAATGTTAACAACGGCGTTCCCTCGCAGTCCAGCAGGATGTACATGCAAAGTTAATAAAAGACCTCATGGTCAGCAAAGCGGAGTGATGGCAAAATCCCAGCTCCACCTCAACACCCGTCTCGTCATAGCGGACACATCATCAAGCAAAACGGAACAACGACAACTCCCAGTTCCATGACTCGACGATGTACTCCCACAGAGAGTCAAATCCCAACTCCGTGAAATGCGGATATAATCAACAAAATTCCCGGTCACGTGGAACACGGACAACGTCACTCTTTGACCCCGTGGAAGACGTCCAGAGCGGATCCTGGTCCTCGCAGAGCACGGCAGTGAAACCATGTGAAGCATCCAGAGCGGAGCCTAGTCCTCGCCTAACGCGGCAGTGAACCCGTGTGAAGCATCTAGTGCAAAATTCCTGGTCACGTGGAACGCGGATAACGTCACTCTCTGACCCCGTGGAAAACGTCCAGAGCGGATCCTGGTCCTCGCAGAGCACGGCAGTGAACCCGTGTGAAGCATCCAGAGCGGAGCCTAGTCCTCGCCGAGCGCGGCAGTGAACCCTTGTGAAGCATCTAGAGCAAAATTTCTGGTCACGTGGAACGCGGATAACGTCACACTTTGACCCCGTGGAAAACGTCCAGAGCGGATCCTGGTCCTCGCAGAGCACGGCAGTGAACCCGTGTGAAGCATCCAGAGCGGAGCCTAGTCCTCGCCGAGCGCGGCAGTGAACCCGTGTGAAGCATCTAGAGCAAAATTTCTGATCACGTGGAACGCGGATAACGTCACTCTTTGACCCCGTGGAAAACGTCCAGAGCGGATCCTGGTCCTCGCAAAGCACGGCAATGAACCCGTGTGAAGCATCCAGAGCGGAGCCTAGTCCTCGCCTAACGCGGTAGTGAAACCGTGTGAAGCATCTAGTGCAAAATTCCTGGTCACGTGGAACGCGGATAACGTCACTGTTTGACCCCGTGGAAAACGTCCAGAGCGGATCCTGGTCCTCGCAGAGCACGGCAGTGAAACCGTGTGAAGCATCCAGAGCGGAGCCTAGTCCTCGCCTAACGCGGCAGTGAACCCGTGTGAAGCATCTAGTGCAAAATTCCTGGTCACGTGGAACGCGGATAACGTCACTCTTTGACCCTGTGGAAAACGTCCAGAGCGGATCCTGGTCCTCGCAGAGCACGGCAGTGAACCCGTGCGAAGCATCCAGAGCGGAGCCTAGTCCTCGCCAAGCACGGCAGTGAACCCGTGTGAAGCATCTAGTGCAAAATTCCTGGTCACGTGGAACGCGGATAACGTCACTCTCTGACCCCGTGGAAAACGTCCAGAGCGGATCCTGGTCCTCGCAAAGCACGGCAGTGAACCCGTGTGAAGCATCCAGAGCGGAGCCTAGTCCTCGCCTAACACGGCAGTGAACCCGTGTGAAGCATCTAGAGCAAAATTCCTGGTCACGTGGAATGCGGATAACGTCTCTCTTTGACCCCGTGGAAAACGTCCAGAGCGGATCCTGGTCCTCGCAGAGCACGGCAGTGAACCCGTGCGAAGCATCCAGAGCAGAGCCTAGTCCTCGCCTAACACGGCAGTGAACCCGTGTGAAGCATCTAGAGCAAAATTCCTGGTCACGTGGAACGCGGATAACGTCACTCTTTGACCCCGTGGAAAACGTCCAGAGCGGATCCTGGTCCTCGCAGAGCACGGCAGTGAACCCGTGCGAAGCATCCAGAGCAGAGCCTAGTCCTCGCCTAACACGGCAGTGAACCCGTGTGAAGCATCTAGAGCAAAATTCCTGGTCACGTGGAACGCGGACAACGTCACTCTTCGATCCCGTGGGAAACATCCAGAGCGGATCCTGGTCCTCACACCAACATGGAGTGGTCACCACCTTGACATTCGTCTCGATACAGCAGACGAGATGTCAACTACAGCGTCCTTCCTCCAACAGGATTCGGACACACCAAAGCAAACAAAGCGAAGGCCAAATTCCTAGCTTCAAGGTCTTAACGGCAAGTCATATAAAGCCTGAAAGACCACCGGAGATCATCCCACGTGGAGTGATCACCACCTCGACGTTCGTCTCGATACAGCAGACGAAACATCACCAAAAGGAGTAACGGCAAAATCCCTAGTTCCAAACCTCGACGGTTCACCAGCAACCTAGAGACAACCATGACATTCGTCTCGATACAGAGGACGCGATGCCAGCAAACGAAGCGAAGGCCAAATTCCTAGCTTCTGGGTCTTAACGGCAAGTCATATAAAGCCTGAAAGACCACCGGAGATCATCCCACATGGAGTGGTCACCACCTCGACGATCGTCTCGATACAGCAGGCGCAACATCACCAAAAGGAGCCACGGCAAAATCCCTAGTTCCAAACCTCGACGGTTCATCAGCAACCTAGAGACAACCACGACATTCGTTTCGATACAGAGGACGCGATACCAGCAAACGAAACAAAGGCCAAATTCCTAGCTTCAGGGTCTTAACGGCAAGTCATATAAAGCCTGAAAGACTATCGGAGATCATCCCACACCAGCGCGGAGTGGTTATGACTCATCGGGGCTCTCCAAAATGAGCCTAACCTCAAGTAAAAAGCGGCATGGAAAATTCCTAACGCTTGCTCTTCCGACGGTCAAACTGCCAAGGAGGATTGCTTGAAGACGTCTTGTCCAGCCCCCGAAGGGATCAGAGACACGGCAGTCGCATGGCTACTCGAACAGCACGATTGCCTATCGAGGAATACATCAGCTCATGCGATGGTACGACGGCCAAAACCCTAAGTACCACATACCCTAACGGACTTCTGTCGTAAAGAGCAGAGGTTAACTGTAACGTTAGGATATTCTTGCGAGATCTGCTCGATTCGTTTCGACTCGTGAGGAAATTGATGTCTTTGCGAGAACTTCTCGATTCGTCTCGACTCGTGAGATAAAGCCTTAGGCAGTAGGGATTAAAAAATCTGTTTCCTGAGCACTGGGATCCTGCAAGTCGGCCCAAAATGGTCTCTTGCATACTATCCACGGGTCTCACTCTTCGAAGTCGAATTTCAACAAGGAGGGAAACAACCACTTACGAGTCCCCTCGACTTATAAGTGGGAAAATTCTCTTGTGAGATCCTTACGACTTTCAAGAGAAAACACACTTAGGAGTCCTCACGACCCCTAAGGAGAAAATACACCTGCGGGATCCTCTCGACTCGTAGGGAGAAAAGTCTTTATGAGACCTTCACGGCTCATAAAGTTGAAAAGTCTTAGGTGACAGATCCTAACCCTGTCTCCTAAGCCATCACTACCCTGTCTCCTAACCCTGTCTCCTAAACCATCTATGAGCCACACTCGCCAAAGCTACATGCCACGGAAATGGAAAAGCTACTCATGAGCATATAAACTACTTCACTTCAGAGTAAGATATAAAGAGATAGAAGGGTGCGGCTCATGGAGTTAAGGGTTTGGAACTATATTTCTTAAGAGTCGAGATTTGAGTCAATGATAAATGACGACGCTTGTGTTCGCTCGTTGTCTTCTCAGATCAAGATTCTGAAAGTAATATACCAACCCGAAACTAGTCATACGCTATGCATTACTTTGCACTACTTCACCCACGTAAATACTTACGTGGGCAAAGTAGTGGGGGGCTGTCACGACCCGAAAGAGCACGTGACTGGCCCTTGAACCATATGAAGTCTATAGGACCCCATCTGATTCAAGTAAGCCAAAAGCCCAGCAATCTAAAACCATTTAAAGAGTAAATAAGGAAAACTGTTTTTGAAAAGTAAGGAAATCAAAGTTTTTAAATAACTAAGCCGAATATGCATTTTTTTAAAATGTGTAACCTTTCCTGAAAATTTCGGCAGAGTTTCCTTTGTAAAAACTGGCCCCGAACGGTGTACAACAAGAATAATATATATGAATGATAAAAGGCATCCCCAAGCGGGAGCTAGCTCTTCGTCAATCGACGGTCACAACCACGCAAGCAATAAAAATATACAACGCCAAAGGCGAGGATCAAATCCAAAAAGAACTCAAAACAGCCAGAAAACCGCAATACTACTAGCGCGACTTTAAGGTCGAAATAAAACAACACTGTTTTCTAAGTCTGAAACAAACTACAAGTTTTGGTTGATGGACAATTCTAGGTACAATAAATAATACATGAACAAGGGCGGTTCTGATACAAAAGAACCCACCTATCCAAGCAAGTCACCCATAAGGAAGCAGTGTGCCAGAAATGCCGCTATGGAATCTGTACGGCAAACCTGCAAGAACTGGGGCACAACGGGGGTGAGTTGCCAACTCGTGAATAGAAAGATATCTACAAGCAGAAATCAAATGCATGACCCATCGTAGGTCAAAACGATCAGATATACATAAACCTCAATATGAATAAAGCTGAAGCATGCTAAACTGGCAATGTAATCTCTATACATGAGTGTAGTGCCAAGTGCTCGTGCTAGTGCTTCAGGTAATCGCATGTCATGAATATGAGGTATAACCAATGTAATCAAATCTGCACACTCGTGGATCCCGTCCACTCGTCACCCACTGACAATAACCACCATGCATGTAAATATCATGAATCATGTGCATGGGAAATAATATGAGGATATAACCACCCGTGTCCCCCGCGACACATCAAAATCATGGAACCAGGGTGCCCAGCATCAACACCCGAAAACATCATGAAAACTGTGCCCAGGATCGGCACGTAAATCCTCATATATCGGGCTCCGTCAGTCCGGATCGGCCCGCGGGCTCTGTCTGCGGTATCGGCCCTCGGCCCCGGCAGTATGCCCAAAACATCTATCGACTCTGGTCGGTATCCTCTGGATAACCGTCAGGTCCAACCAATCACCGGTAGGTACTCGCCCGCCTCCAGGCTCAATCGGCAAAGCTCATCGATCATCTTGCCGAGGGGAACCATACCGGGTCCACCATGTACCCGCAATCGGCTCATCCACGCGTCGATTCGGGTTACACATGTCGCTCTCAGCACCGAGAAAACACATGGTGGACGCACTGAAATATCATATCAAGGGTAACCGGGTTTTTAAAGAAATGACATATTCTCTTTTGAAATACCCTCGGTTCCCAAATCCAGAAATATCATAGAAACAACATATCTCAATGCGTACAGTCAAAGCATGATGTATGCGGCATGTAACAGTAATGCAAGCATATCAGTAAGTCATGCAACATGGAATAATAATGTGCACATGTCGAGGGAGACCGCTCTTTTAAAAGGAATCTGTTTTTAAAGAGTATCTTGCGGTTCCCAAATCCCCAATCAAGCTAGAATCATCTATATATGTGTACAGGTATAAGTGTACAATATGCCATGCCAGAATCATATCATGAATGCAATAGTACTATAGTGTAGTGACATGGCAATTATCGATGATGAGTGTGTGAGCCGGCAACAAGTGTACGTGGAACATATGCATCATCGATAATGGTGCTGGTGTCCTAGCAGCATGACTGAAATATAACCACAGTACAAGCGATGCAATGCAAATAGCATGAATATGCGGAATCGAATAATCAACGCAAAAGTAAAGAATCTACACCAATCTGTACAAGTCATGCAGGGGTGCCATTTGAAATAAGACGAATCAGGGCTTTTGGAAAAACAAGGGCTACGGTGTTTTAAGAAAAGATACATCATTTGAAAATATCCGTATGACCCTTCTGCCTATCTTTAAAATATCCCCGATTCGTTAGTTTGAAATACGTATGACTCGGTCCAGTCTAATGTCTACTAAGTAATCTAGACAGGAGGGGTAAGAAACCACCTAATCTGAGTCAAAATATATAGATATGATAGTCGGTGATCCCGCCTCAATAACATATCGTAAGATATCCTCGAGTCATGAGTGCGGATCTATCATCAATATCGGCTCGTACGGTAGATCGTCGTACGGCATCCCAATAGCTGGGTAGGGGTCAATATCACAATACCTCATCACATATCAGGTATCACTATCATCAGATCGCATAATCTGGGGTACTACTCTAAGTCTAGTACAAATCGATACCATCTATAAAAATATGAATGCGGGTAAAGCACATGTCCAAAGGCCCGCTAAAACTATCATATCGCACCTCGAAGACAAGCTATGTCACATCGCCGATCTCACGGCCTCACATTAAGTATCATCTCAAACCACGTATCATCCTCCAATCCCGTATATAAACACATAGTCCCATACCCATGTGTAGATATACGCACCATCATATGCACTCTAAAAAATGAAAGAATGAATGCAAGTATGTGTGTAAATGTATGTGTGAGTGCAACCACTACTCTAGGATTCGCACTATACTAAACCAATATATTCTTATCATCAAAATATCATTATTACCATCAATAACCCTAAACAACACATAATAAATATTCGTGTGTATACGTATTCGTATACATCACCACGGACTGCGGGGGTGCTATACGCCATCCACCCGACTTCTCCCCGTAGATATAAATCTACTCACCTTGCTTCTCGTGTGCCAAAGCCGATGTCGCTATCTTCACCTCCTTTGCCTCAACATCACGCGGGGTACCTACAAGTATATCACAATGCTAAAGCACATGAAAATCACATCGGAAACCAAAATAGCACAGCTACCCGCATAGGTAAAAACCTATCGACTCGCATGTAAACACAATCAAAATCCACTTGTCGTTGACGTCCAAACGCCACCCGACAGGAATGAATCACCAAATACCAAAATCCATGCTAAAACAAGTCCCAAATTATACACCAACATAGGAAAATCAACCCAGATTTCACCCTAGATGGAATCAGTCAAAACTAGACATACTCAGGGTCAAAACTAGAGGAAATGGGGGCATGCACAGAAAACGAGGCAATTCCTTAAAATACCTTATTTTAGAATTTTCCATAATTTTTCCCCATTTATCTGTATTTAATTATACCAGAATATTAAAATATTCATTAAAATAATATTAAATTATAAAATTTCCCAAAAATCATATTTTATTATTTTGAAGACGTTACAGGGGCATTTGTTTCTGCCAAAAATTTCTGCGCAAAAGAGCCCAAGGTATCAAATGGCGGCGATACGCTTAAGAAAATGGGAACCAGTATCTTCCGGGCTGTTTTTTGACAAACTCCCGAATGAGAAACAGATAAATTCTGATGGTATCGAAAGCGGCTCGAAAAACCCTTCGATTTGATATATTATGGGCCTCGTAATTCATCCGGGATCAAAAGTTATGAGGAATTACGTGTCCACACGTGATGGGCTTTTAAGAACCCGCCGGAGGAGTTAAAAGATACAATAAAAACTCAGAAAAGACCCCAATGGGGCATCACGCGCTCACACGTGACCATGGGTCACGTGCAGACACGTGATGGGCTTTTAAAGCCTCTAAAATAATGAATAGAATTTAATTCTAAAAGTCAGAAAATACCTCAACGAGGTATCACGTGCTTACACGTGACCAATGGTCACGTGTTGACACGTGATGGTTAAAACTGAAACATAAATAAGCGGCTGAGAAAGGAACCCAATTGGGGGTCACGTGCTCACACGTGACCAAAGGTCACGTGCCAGCACGTGACTGGCTTTAAAAGCATTATAATTTAATAGAATTAAATTCTAAAAGTTTCTGAATCTTTCCAAATGGAAAAGGGTCATGGGGAAACGTTGGATTAAAAATCCAAGGGTGATTAAAAATCATCAATTTATAGAAAAACCTTGGACAAGGAAAGATTTCCCTGAAAATCTCACCAGGATAACAAATAGAATATCTTTTGGATTTAAAATCCACGGTGAATAAAATTCACTGAATGGTCTAAAGGCCCAGATTAATGATAAATATAAATCAAATCTCTCAACAATCAAATCAAATCTTTCAATGAGAGATTTGCTAAACAAATTAATTCTTTTCCTTCTCCTATAAATAGGAGCCAAGTAGAGAAGAGAAGGGATCTACTTTTTTGAGAGAAAAACAGAGAGAGGAGAATTTAATTCTCAAGAGGGAAGAAAAAAAAGGAGAATTTAATTCTCAACAAAGAAAACCCTAGGTAAGAAAAGGGAAAAAGATAAACTTCAAACAGAGAATTTAATTCTCAAAATCCAAGAGTTTAACTCTTATACAAAAAGAACTTAGTTCTTCTTCTGGTTGAAGATCTGCACAGAGCACATCTCCCCATAACTTGAGAATTTAATTCTCATCGGGTCGAGATCCTGCCATGCAGATCCTAAACTTAGAAGGGGAATTGAGTTTTGAGAATTAATTCTCCTAAAACAAAACTAAGGTTTAACCCTAATCAAGAATTTAATTCTTTTACATATCTGGGAATTTAATTCCTTTGAAAAGAAATCAGGGTTTTATCCTAAATAAGAATTTAATTCTTTCACGATAGGAATTCAATTCCTTCAAAATCATAATTAGGGTTTAACCCTATAAAGAATTCAATTCTTAAAAGATCTCTGTTCATGAAAAGAACTAGGGTCACGTGCCCCCACGTGACCCTTGAAAAGATCCCCTGCAAAGAACTTTGAAGCATCACCCCACGTGCTCCCACGTGACTCCCAGAACGCAGAAAGAAAAAGCAAAGGGAATGAAAGCTTTGGGCGCTCTCACGTGTTATCACGTGACCCCTCAGCAAATGCTTTAACAATTGGCGCACAGATCCCCATCACGTGCCAACACGTGATGCTCTAAAATAAAAATGAAAGTGTTTAACACTTAATGGCAAAACAAAAGAAAAGAAGCTTTGGGCGCTCTCACGTGTCCCCACGTGACCCCTCAGCAAGTGCTGTAATATTCGATGCATAAACCCCCATCACGTGCCAACACGTGATGCTCTAAAATAAAGATGAAAAGTGTCACTTATTCGCAGATTTGAGGATAAAACAAAGGAGATCTGGCTTCGTATTTAGGGCGCCCTCACGTGTCCCCACGTGACCCCTAACGAATCCCTTTAAGATCGAATGGATGGATGCCTATCACGTGCCCACACGTGATGGCTAGGAAATTAAAGGTGTTAAATACTTACCTGCTGAATAAAATAAGGGAAATCAGGGTGCTCTCACGTGTCCGCACGTGACCCCTTCCTCCTTAGTGTTTAACACTAATTGGAAAACTCTATTTGCAGTGTTTAACACTGATTTGCTTAGTGTTTAACACTAATTTAAAAACTCTGTTCCCAGTGTTCAACACTGTTGGTCTGTAGTGTTTAACACTAGCTTTAGCCCAATTGGCTACGTTTCTAGAGGCAAAGCCTCTCCTTCAATGGACCAACAGAGGGTCAATATTTCAAACATAATTGGACTTAGCGCAAACTGGCCATAAGTCCTCAAATCATCTTGAACTGAGCACATCTGCGCTTTCAACCAACTCATTGGTTCAAGGGTACATCTCTGAACTCCTCTGATATTTGTCGTTGTAATCCTTCAACGTTTTCAGAGAGGTGACGGGTCCCGACAACCACACATCAACACGGACTGTGGGGTTCTTAAACTCATGGACTTATGCGTCCTTAAACTAACGGACTAATGCGTTCTTAAACACACCCATATGGACTGTGGGGTCCTTAAACCCATGGACTTATGCGTCCTTAAACTACCGATGGACCGCAATGTCCTTAAACTACCAATGGACCCCTACGTCCCTAAACTGGCAATGGACCTCCATGTCCCTAAACTGGCAATGGACCACCATGTCCCTAAACTGGAACAATAGAGCCCCCAAATGCTCTTTTGTCGGATCTAAACGATCCCGTTAAGTCGATCTTAGTCCCAAACTGGACTAACGTATCCTTAACAACCGTTTAAGTTGATCTTAGCCTCAAATATGGCTAACGTATCCTTAAACGTTCAAACAGATTTTAGTCCCAAATTGGACTATGAATCCCCCCAATCAACTCATTGGTTCAAGGGTACATCTCTGAACTCCTCTGACATCTGTCGTTGTAATCCTTCAACGTCGTCAGAGAGGTGACGGGTCCCGACAGCCATACATGCAATGGACCACTATGTCCCTAAACTGGAACAATAGAGTCCAAATGCTCTTTTGTCGGATCTAAACGATCCCGTTAAGTTAATCTTAGTCTCAAATTGGACTAACGTATCCTTAACAAACGTTTAAGCTGATCTTAGCCTAAAAGATGGCTAACGTATCCTTAAACCAAAACCCCAAACCCAAATCTAAGAAAAAACGGATTTGGACTAATCCACGTCCTACGGGCGACTACATAAATTAGTCTCCGTATACAATCCACGGGCAACCACAAACAAAACGAACACCCACGACACGAAGTGACCAGCTGGAGAAGGAGAAAGTTGTTACCGCGATGCGGTAGCGTAATTAACTGCAGGGGCTTGCGCCTGCAGGGAAGAGCGTCCCCACAATCAAAAACCCCTCAAGCGAGGGGGAATCTGACGAAGTCTGCTACATCGGCCGCATCCGTCTAAACCTCCGATACACGGTGCCATAAATCAACTTGGCATTTTCGGAGAGGTGGACGGATAGCACCAATTAGCATCTGCCCCGAATCTCAGGCAAGACAGTCTATGTCTCGGCCGCCATTCGGAGGGGAACACATGACAAGCGAAAAGCATTTGGGCTGACATCTTATACACCTGATGCACATTTAAGTGTGAAAAATATTGATGAAAGCATGTGTATTAGTTCATGACCCTTTTTAAGTCTTTTGGTACAATCTATTTGTTGGAAAGCGGGTAAGACACAAGAGAGAGATTTTGATGTTTTGTGTACAATCATCGCATAAAGTTCTTACAAATTCCATTTATCTCTTAGATTTACCATTTGTATTGGCAAATTTTACAGCATCCAACCTCGTACATGTTCGATTAGATTTGTAGACATGATCATGGGGCCGTACGTCTGTGTAACTACCTGTGTCTGATATCTTCCTAGTGATTAGGTCTTGGTGGAGTCTAGAACTCTAAGCAAATTGGTTGGCAATGGGCATTCATTTGACTAGCATGACATCTTCCTACCGTTAAGGATATACAGAAAGGAAAATTCTTGCTATGCAATTTGTTTTCATATATTTTTATACTTTGTTTTTTTAATTTAAAAGTCATTCGAGTACCTCTTGTTTTCCTCATTGTTAGATGTTTTTCCACAGGAACTTTTTTAGGTGTAGAATTTTAGAAAAGCGTTTCTATCAAATGTTAAAAAAGATCAAGTGTGTCTAGTAGCATGTATAATCCGGCTATGCCCTTTATTTGCACCCATAGTTCCTTTACTGGATCTTTTGTTGATGACTTGGCATAGTCATGACAGTGTTTAAGAAAGAGGCATCCTAATTAGAATACGGTTCCTAGAGAGGAACAAGGCTCTCTAAAGTGTCTGTGATATACAGTAATATTGTATTAGCACACCTTGCTCAAAAGAAGCAATGTAGAGCAACATGAATCGGTCCTTTAATATTTCTCTTCGAGTTTGTTTGTCCACTGATGTTGAAAATACTCCAAGAGGTAGTACCATTCATGTTTAGCGCTCATCTCTCAATAACACCCACATTAACCTGTATTGCTCAAATGTATACAGGCATTTGAATTATATTTGCTCAATGTTTACAGGCATATAGCCAGCCCATTGCATCAATATGCTTTGACAATATCCAGTGTAGAAAACATGCAAGTGTGATTTCTCAATCTCACCCATATTTTTAGCCTAGAATTTAGATAGAAGAGTATCAATATTTCAGCGCCATTGTTGGTTATAATCTATTGTACAAGATCAGTATGTTCAGATGAAAGTGTCTTGTCAGCTCTCATCATTCTCAGTTTCTACTATGCCATTCACTGGGTGCTAATACAATATGAATATAGCATTATTTGACCTCATAGCTAATATCTATGTAACACGGGTTCCGATACGGGATATGATACGATACGGAAACACAAATTCACAATTTTCCAAAAACCTAAGATACATGATACATTTTTATATCGATTTTTATAGATATAGTATAAATGTATATTAAGATTTACATATAGATATTGGTAGTTCATTGGGGTTTGATAGCATTTTTAAAGTTTAATAGGGTTATCTTGAAAAACCCAAAAGGTGAATGAGGTTTAGTAAAATTTACCCCTATTAAAATAGCATTAGTGCATTAGTGCATCACTATGTCTCTTGTCAACATGCATGCATACCTTCTAGACAATACATTTCTAGTAATAGTAGATTTCTTCTTGGCAATGTTATGGAATGTGATATGTAGCGCATAATTGAATTAAGAGCTGCATATGTGATTTGCATTATTTAAATTAAAAAAATTCCAAATATCTATGAATAATAAAATACGAAAAAGTATTGAACATATGTATAAAATATTTAGTGCCCGTGGTTTCAATGTTATGAATATTGACAATGATATTATAATAACAATGCAATGCGAAGAAAAAGAATGCATCTTAATGTGTGTAATCAACTAATCATAGATTCATAGCAAAACACTAAATTGATTTCTAAGATTGAAAAATCAAAATAAAAATAATTTCAGGACCATAGGTTTTTCAATCATCACAAGTAGTAAATAGTTCAAAATAGACAATTAAAGTATTATCATCACAAATTAGCAAAATAGATATTTAATTAAAGTGAATATCATCCAATGATTCAAGCAATCACTCGTCAGTATTGTCAAAATGTACATGAGGATTCATATTTATTCTCCGAGACCACCCTATCATCTTGATCCTCCATTTTATCACCGTTTTCAAAATTATTATGATACCTCTTAAGGTTTAATAGCTGCCCTTAAGTTATTGGGTTTGGACACGGGTATAATATCTCCAACCCGTTTCATAATTCAACTCAATTCTTAAGTTGATATGCATTTTATGCGGCCGCATAATACAATTTAATATGCGCCAAGGCATCTTTTTTTTTTATCTTATATATAAAAAAATACGTCCATTTTCATGCGCCAAGTGGCCGCTTACGCATATGCAACATAGAACACATTTTACAACACTGCTTCTTGGGCATATGAAATAATGCAACTCAAAGTCTTGTAATTCTCTGGCAATTTAAATAATATATACTAAAGCCAATATGTGGGTATTTTCACTTCTTTTTTGGCAGCATATAATGTAATGTTTAATCGTAATCCTTGAGTTTGCAAGTTACATCCAACCCCAGCCTTTACTTGAGGTGTTAATTGGGCCGCAATTTGTTATTAGCTTTGAAAAGGTGGAGTTTAAAAAAAAATTCCACTCCATTCAGAGAATCTATCAATGGTGGAAAATTTGTTAGCCACCCTTTTCTTTTTTAGCTTTTATCATTTGCAAAATTTCCTTTTTTAAGAAGGTAAGAAAAATTATAGAAATATCCAATTACTTCCTTTTTTATGTATCGCTGCTTTTTAAATCAATTTGTTTTTACCTTCTTTTCATATGTTTTTATGATGTTAAAGTTTTATTAATTTACATTTAAGAAATCTTAATAGATTGTAATTTATGAACATTTCAATTTGGCTTACAAAACTTCATAACTTCAGAATTTCTCTCTTCCCTTCCTTTTATGAAATATTTGTTGTCATTGTGACGAAGGTGCCACTTTTTAAGAATTTCTTGATTTACGTTTTATATGTTGGAGTCTTGGTCACTTGGAGCGGATTTCACAGTTTCGTTAGGTTCCTAGTAGCAATCTGCTACTTTTTTTTAAATTTTACTTCACATAGATTTTCGTCTCCTTGATATTCAAAAATTCTCCAAAAGCATATGATGCGCACTTAGCATCGACTAGACTCGTAGTCCTATGCTGCGTTAGTATGGGCAAGTAAAATATTGGAAATCGAAGAAAACATAAAATTATGAGATTTTTAAAATTTCATGATTTTTGTGTGCTATATATAACATGTAAAATAATGAAAAAAGAAAGAAAACAAATTTTTATTTTTATTTTTGAAAATTTTGTGATTTTCATTTGCTATATGATGCAAAATATTAAAAAAATGAAGAAAGTCGGAAGAAATTTAGATTTATGAAAACTTTATAATTTTTCGTTTGTTATATATAGCAAGCAAAATGTTTTACACTGAAGAAATTTTTTTTGGGGTTTTTGAAAATATTGCAATTTTCATGCTTTATATAGCAAAACCAAAGAAAATGGAAAATTTCAGGATTTTTGGAAAATTCATAATTTTTGTGTGCTAGCATACAAAAATGTGTAAAACCGATTTTTTTGAGATTCTTTAAAATTGAGCGATTTTCTTGTGCTATTAGCAAAATATTGAAAAAAACAAAAAAAAAAGAATTTTTGATATGTTTTAAAAATTCCTGATCTTTATGTGCTATAACAACCAAGACATTGAGATTTTGGAAAATTTCACGATTTTATACAAAATATTGAAAATTTGAAGAAAACAGAATTTTTTTTGATTTATTTAAAAACCGCGTCTGCGTGCTATATGTATTTTTTGAAAATCGAAAAAACAAATATTTTTTAATATTCTTTAAAATTTAGCGATTTTCATGTGCTATAAAAAGAAAAATATTGAAAAACGGAATAAAATAGAAGATTTTGATATTTTTGAAAAGTTTGCGATATTTATGTGCCATAACAAGCAAAATATTGAAAACAGAAAATATTTAGATTTTTGAAATTTCGCGATTTTCGTGTGCTAACATACAAAATATAGGAAGGTGAAGGAAACATTTTTTTTTTAATTTTTTTTTTAAAATTCATGATTTTTTGTGTGTAGCATGCAAGTATGGAAAATTTGAAGACAACGGAAAATTGAGATTTTTGAAGATATCGTGATTTTTCGTGTGTAACAAGCAGAATATTGAAAAGCAGAAGAATATAAAGTAGGATTTCTAGTAGCGTGTAAAATATTGTAAATTTGAACACAAATAATTTTGGGATTTTTGTAAATTTCACGATTGTCATTTGCTATAGCATGCAAAATATAAAAAACCGAAGAAATATAATAATTTGATATTTTTGAAAATACCATGATTTTTGTTTGCATAATATTGAATTTTTTTTGAGACTTTTTGAATTTTATGATTTTCGTGTTCTATATCTTGGAAATATTGAAAAACTGAAAAAAAGTATAAAAAAAAATATTTTTGAAAATTTCATAATTTTCTAGTGTTATATCTAGCAAAATATTGGAAAATTCAAGAAAATAATTTTTTTATGATTTCTAAAATTTCGTCATATTTGTTTGCTATAGCGTGTAAAATGTTGAAAATTTGAAGAAAACAAAAAAAATTGGATTTTTGTGCATTTCATGATTTTCATGTGCTAACAAGCAAAATATTGAAAACAGAAATTTTTTAATTTTTTTAAAAAAATTCGTAGTTTTCGTATGCTATAGCAAGGAAATTGAAAAGCTAAAGAAAACTACCAAAGTATTTGAAAGTTGATCCTTCATATATTTTATATATAAAGTTCGCAAATATGAGATTTAGAACTCACAAATCATATAACAATAGACTTGTGAATATTATTTTTCTTGATTTTGGACTTCGTGCCCACGCATTGTGGGGCCCTTGCTAGCTGAATTTTAAAAAACACTACATAGTTTCATGTTTCAAGCTTTATCAGTTGAAAGCTGCGAGCTATTTGCTAACATCCTGCTCTACCATTTATTATAATAATGCTTCCAAGTACACTACATTAGAAAGCAAAAAAATTCTTTTTTCTGTTTTGCGATGTTTTGCAATTAGCTTCAAGAGAGGCTTAAGATAAGCACAAGTTGGTAAGATGCGACTCAGAGAAGCCAGTCTTCTTTCTCTCTACCACAAAAGCAGAGAGCCCATCGGCTGTGATATCCTCCTTGTCTGCTATTTTTTCTTTTGCATACTCTCTAATGCAGTCTGGTCAACCTATTCGTTCTCTTTTTAAATAATGTTCACTTTCTTAAGATTCTTATCTACAGTAATATCTCTCTTCCATATTTGAAATACCGATCTTTCTAGATAAGCACTCGACGTCTTAGAAATATCAAGCATCTTGACTGTATAAAAGCTCTCTTCTAAGCGATTTGTTTGGATAACCACTTCAAAATAACTTGTCACCCTTAATTTGGTTTTATGCTTGTAGATCAATTAACACTAGGCTCATGAGGAAAGTCCTTAGAATTGTTTCTTTGATTTTATGCCATTCATGTGAGTGGTGCGTGTATTTTAAATTATCATCCTAATCCAACTTTTAATTCTCTCCTCTGCTTTTGATTACTATGGTGCTAAAGAGTTTATGTTCCTGTTTAATTTGCTGATTTTAACTCGTTGAATTCTTCGCTTACTGGTTCCTTGTATTTAATCGTTGCCGCAGCTGCTGCAGTAATACTCTACTCGTGCAATCTTCAGCTAGCCTTCTTTTGTGCTATCAGCGTCAGTTACACAGGTAACTAACTAATCTATGCCATCCATTTTTCTTATTTTTTTCCTTATCCGTTCCTTGAACTTGCAGTTCATCATAACTTCTCTTTTGCTAGTGGTGATCTTGCATGCTTCTCTTCGGAAGCTAGCCCCAACGAAGCAATCTGCTGGGTTGAATCATCTGAGAAGATTACAGCCAAGATGAGATTTTCGGTTGAACATGTGGTACAGAAGATCAACGGGAGTATTTTTGGCTCAGATCCGAGCACCCAAGTGACTATTTTGTATTATGCTTCGACAATTTATACTTCGAAAGCATCTGCTACCCAAAAAAAGGATGTATTTTATGTATTACCATCTCTTATTTATATACAGAATACTTATAGCATACACGTATTTGTGATCTTATTCTGAGGGTAGTCACAATCTTGTTAGTCTTTTCATAGTTTGGGGCAACGCGAGGTCCAATGTGAAGTTTCCATAGAGGATGCATGAAAAACACTGTGCATATGATTATAATGGAAAGTTTCACATATGGGAGGCGTTAAATAGCTGAACCGTTACAATTCCATCAACAGCCCAAATCCAACTTCATACTCTTTGAGGTTCAGGCTTACAACGTGATTCTGCAATCATTTGCCTGCATGCTCGCCTTCAATATATTCATCTCTCTTCCTATTCATGTGAAGGTTAATATTCTGTACTCTCTCTAATCTCGTTCTCAATGAAAGGAAACAGCCATTCTTCATCACTATGGTTTCTCTATCTTGTATTCCTTCTTCTAAATATTATTATTCAATCGACGGGCATGGAGAAAGAAGAAGAGAAGAGTGTATATCTTGTTCTTGTCGAAGGTGAACCCATGGCGTTTCAACGAGGACTTGAATCAGACTTAGAAAGGTAAGTTGGAACACTATGGGTATTAGGAGCTTCTTATTGGCAATTTAGAGAGCCATAGATTGTGGTTCGTCTGCCTGTTAGAAAGGTTAGAGGGAAAGAGATGACAATTTTGAATCCCTTTTAAGCACCTTTGGGGGTTCATAATACTGTTACTTTCTCCCTCGTAATCCGACATGTGTGGTCGGTATTTCCATTCAGTTGGAATACTATTATTTTTCACACAAACCAAATTTAAAAAAAAAAGGCTGTTGCGGAAAAATATCTAAAATCCGTCAAGTCCTATATATCATACCGGTTTAAAATGTTTTCTAAAACTTTTGGATGGAGATGGATTTAGATAGTCGCCTGATGTTGATATATTGTCTTCTATAAATTTTATATTAAAATAGAAATATACATTTTGAGTCGAGAACTTTTAGCTAATCTCAGCACAATAATTTTATTATGTAAAGTAAGCCTAGGCTGTAGCAAGCAAAGAATCAATGTTATCTATTTGCTGTAAACTTATTATTGTAATTTTGTAATCATGTCAAACGATACACCATTAGAAATTGTAATATTGAAAAATAATGTTTCAATATTTATAATCTTATTGGATTTCTATATGATAAACAAATTATCCCATTAGTTAATGGCACTGCTCTCAAATTTATAAAGTTCATGGTACTTATAAAAAAAATACCAAAACTTAATGGCATTCCGGTATCATTTTAACTTCACATGCAAATGTGATGTACAGTGAATCAAGAAAGAAGCATGCAGAG
This sequence comes from Agapanthus africanus, assembly GCA_030015575.1. NCBI lineage: Eukaryota > Viridiplantae > Streptophyta > Magnoliopsida > Asparagales > Amaryllidaceae > Agapanthus > Agapanthus africanus. The sequence continues at coordinate 435,483,436 of JASDDO010000004.1, read as the reverse complement.
AGCCTAGTCCAATTCCACGACCAACTCCTGCAACAAACCCTCGACGCCGACACCTACACTAAACTCTACAGCTTCCACCACCTCGCCAACGGCTTCGCTGTCCACACAACTCCGTCACAAGCCAACAAACTCTCCTCATCCCCTGCCATCCTCCACGTCGAGAAGGACCGAAGAACAAAGCTAATGACAACATACACCCCTCAGTTACTAAACCTACCACAAAATGTATGGGACCGGTATCTAATAGGAGAAGAGCATGCGGGCGAAGGGATAGTGATTGGCGTTATCGATACGGGGATCGATCCGAGTCATCCGAGCTTTGGCTATGATCCGATGAGGATGGGGAGGGATAGGAGGTTTGAGGGGAGTGAGTGTGTGGCGGGGCCCAAGTTTCCGATGGGGTCATGCAATGGGAAGATTGTGACGGCAAGGTATTATGTGGCGGGGGCGGCTCAGGTTTATCCGTTGGATGTTTCGGATTTGTCGCCATTCGACGAAGTTGGACACGGCAGGTACGTTTTTCAAACACTTCAGGCCTGTTTGGCTCTCTACTCTGGTTATCCCAAAAGTTTACTTCAAAATGGAACCTAAATAGGGCATCTAGTTAGGATTTTGAAGTTAAGTTTAGATAACTTCTACGAAACTTTGTTTTCATTTACTTAACTCCAAACCCGAACAGGGCCTGGAAGAGTGTGTGATTCATATGTAATTTAATCTATTTATATTATTTATTTTGGGTTAATATAAACTTCATGATATTTATCTGAAAAAACGCCAAAGGATTGACGATCTTTTTCGCTTAAATTTTGTGCAATTAGCCATGTAGCAGCAATAGCTGCAGGGAATTGGGGCGTGCCAGTTGTGGTAGACGGCTTTAACTACGGCCGGGCTAGCGGAATGGCTCCTCGTGCAAGGTAAAATGCATAATCTTTATTTTTCGACAGAATTGTTTGTTGGATCGAAATGGAGCTACAATCGATTGAATACTGCAACATAACTTTCATTTTTGATTTGGTCTAATTTTAATTTCGATGAGGTCTTATTATTTCCCCTTGCTTAAAAATGCAGACTTGCTATCTACAAGGCCATTTATCCCGAAGGAGGGACTTTGGCAGATGTGATTTCTGCAATAGATCAGGTAACCAAGTAAACACTCCCGCGCCCGCGCCCGCGCCCGCAGTAGATTAGGATCCCCCGCTCTACTTGTACTTGTACACTGCTATGCAAATCTTGGCTATGGTTTTCCCTTCTGACCTTAGACAACCATGGGCCCCTCCTGTTTTGACACTAATATAGGCCGTTAGATTTGAGCAATAACCCTTCAATAATAACTTTTCCTGATCTTTACAATTAACTTCACTAATTGAACAGGCAGCTAGAGACAGAGTGGATGTGATAGTGCTATCTATAGGGCCAGATGAAACCCCAAGGGACACAGTAACCTTCATGAATGTGTTCGATATATTTCTTCTGTTTGCAAGAAGAGCTGGTATTTTTGTAGTGCAAGCTGCAGGCAATAAAGGGCCAGGAGCTTCCACTGTGATATCATACAGCCCTTGGGTGATGGGAGTTGCTTCTAGTACCACAGGCAGAAGTTACACCAGTACACTCGTTTTGGGTGACGGCCGCCGAATCCGTGGGGTCGGGTTGTCAGGTTTGCCTTTACTTTATTTATGCTCACATCCATTTTAGTTCGCCATATATGAATTCGATGGTTAGCGAAATGTGGCAGTGAAATTCGACAAAGTTATATGACCGATTGTTAACCTGATACTAACCATATCTTAATTAGTGTCAAATTTCCAGAGCAAGATAACAATAAATCGAGGCCCTTCATTTGTTTTTATTTTTTATCTTATTTTTGATTGGAAAGGTTAAGGTCTGAAAACATGTGTAATTCAATGTGCACTCTGACTTGCAAATGTTTCGGCCAATATATATGATTGAAACTTTTCTCTTATTTTCCCTCTAAAATAAAGCGCCTGCTGCTGGCAACGGGCTGCATCAGCTGAAGCTAGTATCAGCGAGAGATGCTGCAATCTTCAAAAACAGCAGCATTTCACAAGAATGCCAACACCCAGAAGCACTGCAAGCATCAGCAGTTATTGGAAGCATTGTGATCTGCTATTTTGCAGAGGGATTTCAAAGCGGGAAATCAACTCTCGCCGCGGTTCTCGAAACTGCGAGCCTTCGAGGATTTGCAGGGTTCGTGCTTGTCGCGAACCCTTCATACGGAGACTTTGTCGCCCAGCCGCTTCCCTTCTCGATCCCTGGCATTTTGATCCCCCGAGTATCGGATGTCCATGTAAGTATTGTCGAGATCCCGAAATTATTTAGGCTAAGCACAGATTGAAAGAATTAAATATTACAGCTCTATTTTAATAGAGGTACAATGGTGCTGCTCATGTGTGACTGCATGTTGTCTATTATTTAATTTGATGTGACATAAAAGTGAATCATTAATATGATGACATTCTATTATGTGTTATTTATTATCTAATTTGATGTGACATAAAACAAACTATAGATAATATTGCCGATATAATAGGTTTGTCTTATTATAAAACCTTAATTTACATATCATTTTGTCTAAATAACCACTGTAGTGTTTGGTCTCATATATGTCGGAGGATTGTTTATATTGAAGTATAACAAACATATGTGGTCATAAAAAGGCAATTGTAATTGTATAGGTAGAAGCAAATAGTCAAAACAATTAGGGTTTACATATTTCATGTAGCATAGGAAAATAAAGTAGAAACTGGTAGAAAATTTTAAATTAAATTGCTTGCTAAACACCTATATATGAAGAGATAAGTAACCAACAATTTTCGTAAGCAAATTTGAAATGAAAGAAAAGATCAAAATAAGTGCCTATGTGGAAGAAAATATTATCGAATTCTTGACATATCCTTGATTCAGACAATGAATTCATATACCCGTAACTATTGCAGATCCTAATCGAATACTACGAAAACACCACCCAAAGAAACCTGAATGGCACCGTAGTAAAATACAATGCAGCGGCATCCATACCAGAAAGCCGAATCGCAACCTTCACCGACACAGTCCCCATCGTATCTCGATCCTCATCAAGAGGCCCTGACATCCTCAACAACCAAATGGACCCCGCCGACGTTCTGAAACCAGACATTCTAGCTCCTGGCAACCAGATCTGGTCGGCTTGGAGCCCCATGAGCTCACAAGAACCTTTACTTTCTGGCAAAAATTTCGCATTGTTATCGGGCACGAGCATGGCCACGCCTCATGTTGCTGGGATCGCGGCGCTGATCAGGCAGGTTCATCCGTCATGGACCCCGTCGATGATCGCGTCAGCGATTATGACGACGACAATGAAGCATGATAGCGAAGGGATGCCGATAATGGCGCAAGGGGAAGAGCTTTACAGGTTGTATCCTTCGACGCCGTTCGATCATGGAGCTGGGTTTGTTAACCCTGGGGGTGCCATCGATCCTGGGCTGGTTCTCTCTGCAGGTATATACAAACAACTTACTCCGAATCGATCTATTTGTTTTCATGTTTGGTTAGCAACATGATCATTGGAATTTGAAAATACGGATGCTAAATATAACCAAAACAACAGAAAGTAGAAAGTGCTTGTATTGCAACAAATGCTGCAAGTTATTTTGCATGAGACTTAATTTTACCGAATTACCATAAACTATCGGGCAATGAATCTTATCAATATTAAAATCACAGATAAACACCATGAACTTAGTTACAAACAATACAACAAACTCTTGAGAGGTTTTTTCCACTTAAATGCCATAAATCTATTTTCAGTTGCAATTGTATTGTTCTTAATGAATCGTTTTCTGTGATATTAGATTAAAGGCTAAATGCAAAGTGAGATGTGAAATTAAATTGATGATTTTTGGAAGTTTCCACTATTTATTTGCAAACGACTTGGTTCACATTATTTTTTGCTATTTGTAAAGTTAGGAAAATTTTCTTATCAAATGCTTATAGTTCATGGTATTTTAGTCAAACTTACCCTAAGACTAATCAAAGAATCACCACATTACTAATCTAATTAAAGAAATGCAATTACAACATCAATTTCAAATCATGCAACTTCTGCACCATTCAAATATTAGGTTTGCATTTAAATTGGAGGGGAAAAAAAAACCGAAGTAAAAAATTTTGAAGCTTCTTTTTCCACGACATACGATTATATTCTCATTGTAGCAAACCGGCCACATTACTAATTTGAACTCCGATTTGATAGAATTCGAGGACTACATAAGCTTCTTGTGCTCCCTCCCCAGCCTCAATCCAGCTACAATTAAATACATCACCGGAGTGTCCTGCAACCGTTCTCTACCATCTCCGGCCGATCTCAACCTACCTTCAGTCACCATATCCGCTTTAATCGGATCCCAATCAGTTCATCGAACAGTGAAGAATGTCGCGAGAAAGCCCGAGCGGTACACGTGCTCGGTTCTGCAACCTGACGGAGTATCTGTCGACGTGCAGCCTTCATCGTTTTTAATTCTTCCGCAAACAACTCAAGCTTTAGTAGTTCGACTCGACGTGACTCGTGCTTCGGCTAGTTTCAAATTCGGGGAGATTGTTCTTACAGGGAGTTTGAATCATATTGTTCGGTTGCCCTTGTCTATTTTGCCCAAATCTGTGGCCTAATAAATTCTTGTTTTCTGGTGCATGTTAATGATTGTATTCATAATATATAAAACATCAGAACATGATAATTGAAGTTTATCAATAGATTGCAAAAATACAACATTGTGTCCAATTGAAAATGCTTCAGTAAAGAAAAATGACAAATCAAAGGCTAACTCTCACTACTGCAGTATAGCTTTATGGTAACGGTTTTGACCGTTACCACAAACCCTTTGGGCCATGATTTTGACTGTTACACAACCGTTACGAGAAACCTCATAATCATAGGTCTGGTAATGAATTAAACCGTTGCCATAGAAAAATATGGTAATGGTTTATAACCTTACCATAGAAGCGGCGTTACATAAAATCGTTCAGCTTTCTGAACCAATCATGGATGGGGCCCACATTTGTGGTAACTGTTTAAACCGTTACCATGTTAATAGGTAATGGTTTAAACCGTTACACTTGGGAATATATGGTAACAATTTTCACCGTTAACATATCTTATAAGCTAATCGATACCTGATATCTTTCAGATATCAGTTAGCTGATGTCCCAATGGTAACGGTGATGACGGTAACGGTCATAACTGTTACCACCGAAGAAATATAGTTTTTTTAAAACTGAAAATTCTGCGTCCCACGCGTGATGTTGTCAATCACAAACAACAACAGATAATAATATTCAGAATATCAAATCTCACGCAGTTATAATAAGCAACATGTAATATTAATCAAATCGCAAACAATTATGAAAAAAAAATATATACAATCCATAGAATCAACAAATCAACCGACAAACATATGTTTGCATCAACAAAAAAATAAGTTTATGATTCATGGGATGATTCACCTCCATCATCCTGTGGCTTGAAGAAACTCCCTAGCTCCTCCCGTATGGTCTGGCGGATGGACTCAGCGTTCGATTGCCTCAGCTTCCGGACCTCTGCCGTAAGGTTCTGCGGCTACTCCTGTGTTTATTGATGCTCGTGTTGCTGCTGCGCCACCTGGTTGCGGAGCTGACAGATCTCCTCCTACGACGCAGCTGCCGTATCTGTCCGCGTCAGGGTCATGACATACTCAGGGCCTCGGGACTAACCTCGTGCTCAAAACCACCATGATGCCCGCCGGATAGCGATTCCAGGACAAGAACAATGTCGGTAATCGGGTCTGTTGGGTATAATGCCCTCAAGACAATTATTGTAGTTGCAGGCAGACGATTATGTTGATTGAAGGATGATCTATACGAGTAGAACAGCTTTACTCGAGATGATAGTATAATATCTGGTTCTTCTTTACCTTCATGTACATGTATTATATGGTATTATGGATCACTATTACATATTGATAGAGCCCATAAGATTCATACTTGACTATCAGGCTTATTGTGGCGATCACACTTGTGAGAATTGTGTAGTCTATAAGCAAATCTTTAAATTTCTCTGGTCATGCCGATATCGAGACTGTGCATCGATATTCTAGAGTAGACTAATATATACGTTTCTTGACTCTGACGAGAGACGATGGCCGGTCTTACATCCATTGGTGTCAGTTAGTTACTAAAGATAGTATACAGATGCTCATTGGGTAATGAGTTACACTGGACGAACTTACCGCGGGAACATGCTAGATGGTATTATGCCTATTTTCAGATAGTAGTTCTCTGGTGACATGAGTACAGTTTAGTCCGTCGACCTGGGATCGTCATTTGTCTCGTGTGAGTTCCCACCGTGCTTTGATTATTATCCTACCATGGCTCTACTGAGTCGTACAAACAGATTTTAGTTGAGTACATCCCCGAACCACATGGAGGCAGTGAGCGGATTGTCGGGAATTCGTCTCTCCTGGTATTGGGGGTAGATATCGCGCAGCGTATGGGTGGCCATCACCAGAAATTCTTAGCCAAGGTGGACGAGAATTACTGATTTAGATCAGTGGTTTCTCAGTGGGTTCATAGCTTCACACTGACACGACTTATCGTGTTATTAGGGGTCTGACTTTATCCACCCCAAGACCTGATATGCAATACTCTTAGATGAACAGACCGGACTGTACGGAGACTGTCACTTTTAGGCTCAGTAGGGATACAAACAAGTTTATTTGTCGGCCTTTCTTTCGTTCAATACATAAGCAGCTGTTACGTACATCTAGTGCCGATGACGCGCATGTGGTTAAACTCACTGTCAGCGTATTGTCGAGTTTTTAGAGTCCCATATAGAGAGTTTCTCAGCTCAGACGAAACGATGTAGTGTACGTATTTTGATACGTATTTAGGTTTGATTAAACACTTGTTTTTGTACACGTTCTTTTACTTCGACATTTTGTTAATACTAGCCGGTTTGAAAGATAGCCAGATTATCACATTTGGATTAAATGTGAGCTAATATTATATATATCTTTTTAGTATCTCTCTTTTCGGTATTCGTATTTTGAAAAAATACGGTATTTATACGAATACAGGTATTTTTATAAATACCTGTATTTGTGTCTTGATATAAATACGGATATTTTTATCTTAATACGAATACAAGTATTTATATTTTGATACGGATACGAGTGTATGTATTTGTAGCATATACTTGTAATGGTGTATTTATGCATACACACACATACATATACAAGTGTATATGGGTACAATGAGGTGGTTTCTTTTTCTTCTCATCTCTTTTTGATATGATGAGAATGGTGTAGGTTTGAGACTTACCATGGTGGTCACAAGTCCAACGATTCTCACATATTATAGAAAAGATAAAAATGAAAAGTGAATTAAGTTTTTCTTGGGATACCATGCTTGCTGCCATTCACCCTTGAGCTTCTTCCTCCTCTCTTGATTTTTTTAAGATGAGAAAGAAGAAAAGAAATGAGAGAACATTTAGAGATTAGCCTCTACTACATCCTAGTGATCAATTCTTAGCAAGTTTTGATCACCAGTTGCTTCACTTTGATTATTTGTGTGAAACTAGAGCCTAGATGAGGGTTCCTTCAGATGGATCATTTTTGACGAGGAAGACCGACTCCTAAGTTCGTTTCCGAAGACTTAGGAACGTAAGAAGTGACATAGAAGATGAAGAACAAGATCACATAGGTTGTATTTACTAACCTAACAGTTAAAACTCCTTTTAGCGTTTCTAGTTTAGTGTTTGGACTCGATTCTAGGTTGTAGAGTTCGTGCTCTTGTTTCAAAAATTTTCGTTTTGTATTCCTCATTAGCCGTAAGTTTGCGGCATGAGCACGAGCGTCTACCAACAGGGTCGTCGGGTCCAAATCCTAAGACGTCCGTCCTCTTCTGGAACTGGGTCTGTAAAGAATACACACACGTGTTAACTTAAAATACATGATCGACTTAATTATATAAAACTTACTATGTACTCGTCCGTTCCCCTGTGTAACGCGGACTATCCCTTGGCAGTATTGTAGTTGGCGAGATCTTTTCGTTTCTGCAATAAAATTATGATTTATTTTAATAATTAATTTGCGACAAAGAAAACATATATTCTTAAACGACGAAATACTCACGAGCCGGTGCTGGACGCTAGACTGCGAGCGTTTTTCTCGGATCGGGATAGCGTGGTTTCTGACGCCGTTGTTCCGGTTCTCCTTATTGCGAACTGACGCCGCCTTGTAAATATAAAGAAGATTATATTATATAATTCAAAGTATGATTTTATGTTATATTATTATAATCTTAAAAATTAAATTTATATTTGAATTTCCTCGCGCTCCGCTCCTCCGCCGGTCAATTCTCTCTCAGGACATCTAGCGGTATGGCATCCATCATCGCGCTCCGCTCCTCCGCCGTCGCTGTGGCCTAGGGAATGTAATGATGCGTTTTTACATCACTTCGGCGTCTCCTCTTGACTCCAATCCTAATCCTAATCCAATCCCTAACTCTATCCTTAATCTTAATCCCAATGCCAATCCTAACTCAATCCTTAACCCCAAACCCTAACCCTAACCCCTAGCAACAATAATAGCAACATTAAAATTTAACAAATTAATTCCTAAATTTAAACCATGCAAATTATTAAACAACAACAACAACAAAATTTCCAAATATCAAAATCAACAAAATTAAAAAATTAAAACACTAATCTAGTTTACCTAGTTGGAAGAGAGGAGGCACGACGACGACACAGGCGCAGAGGCGAGGCAACTCGAGGAGAGAGAGGCACCGCGGTGAATTCAAGTGGCAGGATCTGGCAGGCGTAGGAGATCGAGCAAAAAATTAAAATTAAACAAAAAAAATAAAATTTAACTGCTTTATACTTACCTCTTGGCCGGTGACCAGCAAACTTCGACCGGTGGCGAGCTTCGAGGGGCTAGGGCTTCGATCATGGCTCAGGGTTTCACGTCGGACTCGACTATGGAGGAGATGCGGTGAGGGCTTCGAAAGGGACCACGGAGGCGACAAGAGGCGGCGCCGATGATGGAAGATGCAGTGGCGGCCGAGGCGACAAGGGTGATGAAGGGAGATTTGGCGCTCACAGTGAAAATTTGGATGAGGGGAAGAGACCGATGAAAATTTTGGGAGGTTTTTGGGATTTTATCTTCAGTGCATTACGGGACCCGCCACTTATTTAATATGATAATAGTTCAAACTGCTACCAAAACCTTGATACTGCTACCATAAATAGGATAACGGCTGTAACAGTTACCAAATCTCCATTACCAAAACCCCTATATGCAGTAGTGTCTATGATCCAAACAAAAAAAATTATCAATCCTACATTTTATGAACCCACAATTTTTCAACCAAAGGCACGTTCAAACTACATATCTGCAGTTGTGTCTATGATCCAAACAAAAAAAATATGAATCCTACATTTTATGAACCCACAGTTTATCAACCTAAGGCACGTCCAAACTACACTAGAAAAACAAACGATTAAAAAATATGAAAAGGAAAAAAATCTAAACAATCCTTCAAAAGAGAGAACGGAATCTCTAGGGCCATAAGAGAAAATTCTCACATGGTGTCGTAAAAAGTTAATTCTCCATCATTTTCTTCGATAATCGATATCCACCATCTTCATTTTCTTCCTCTAAGATATGGATACATCTAATGTAGCGCATCTTAATGCGTACATCACGTACGAGCGCGATCGGTCCGAGATCCCGAAAGGCAAATCAGGGATTTTTTCGATCAATTAGGATTTATCTATATTTGGATAGATCATAATTGATTGGATAGATCATAATTAGATTTTTCAATTAATTAGGATTTATCTATATTTCCATATTTGGATAGATCATTGATTGGTTTGATTTATTTTCATTAGGCTAGATTTGTTTTTGAATATTTTCCTTATTAGATTAGGATTGTTTTTATACTTATCTCTTAGCCTTTAAACCGACTTGCTTCTCAAGACGGTATTTAACTATAAATAAAGTTTTAAACTAACTTGCTTCTCAAGACGGTATTTAACTATAAATAAATCTTATGGACTCTTATAAAGGGGATCTTGAAAATTAATAAAAATTTGAGTTTCTCTCTTTTCCGTGTATTCGGCACGGTCGTGGATTCGACCAAACTCTATAGTCCCGTCGTCTTGTCCTTAGCAGCGGTGCGTCCAGTTATCCAGACTTGCGGAACTTAACGATTTTCCTGATCCTAATACGTGGTTCGGTACTCTTCGGATATCTTGACGTATCAGGTGGTATCAGAGTCTCACCCTCGCCGCACCCTCATGCACCCTCACGCACCCTCGCTGCACTAGCACCTCGACTTCCGTAGAAGTGTTTCTTCTTCCCCTGTTCACAGATCTTCATCTTTCGTCATGACGAGAGCCCATAACGTAATCCATGAGGAGCACGGCACTCTTAGTGGTAAAGTATACGTTCTCGACAATAAGGTTGAGACTTTTAGCGTCGATATATAAGATGTGAAGGCGCAATTGGCAGGGATTATGGCGCTTATCAGGGGCAACCAGGCGACCATCTCAACAACTCCTCGTCAACCGGTTCCCAATGTTCGTGAACTCCTTTCTTGCCACGACGACGAAGAATCCAATCAAGAGGATCGACACTACTACCAAGGAGGACGCTATGAGCACTACCCCAACCACAATAACGAATATCACAACAAAAACGAGATTCCTCTTTTTGATGGAAGTTTCGAAGTTGAAGATTTGTTGGATTCGTTCGCCAAGGTCGAGACCTTTTTCCACACCGCCGAAGTTTCCACTTGTCGACAAATCCTTATGGTGGAAGTACAGTTTGAAAGAGGAGCCCTCGCATGGTGGAAAAAATATAAGAAAGAAAGCGAAAATATCTGCTACCCCGATGTAGCTACATGGCAAGAGATGGCGACCGCCGTCCATCGAAAATTTCTTCCGGAAGATTGGTGGCACGATGTGCTCTAAAAATTTCTGTGTTGCACAAAAGGGAAACGCTTGGTGCATGAGTATTGGATGGAGTTTAGCGTGCTCCAAGCCCATCTCAATGTCTAAGAAGATGCCGAGCTGTTATGTTCGCGATTTGTTGACGGATTACGATCGGAGATAGCGAAAGCCCATACTGTTACGAAGAGAGCCAAAAAAGACCTTCGAACACCGATGTGGGGAGGATATCGCCCCAACTTCAAAAGCCCCCAAAATAGGACAACACAAGAGAAGCAACCCATGACAAGCCTTCTTAACAACCAGAAAGCTGGCGGCCTAAAGAATCAACTTTCTTAACCACCGTTTAAGGTGGGGCCATCACAGGTGCAAGGTAACCTGTATGAGAAGATGAGTGGACCCAAGCGCTATCGATGTTACGAGTTCGGACATAGATCCAACGTGTGTTCCACTCGACAAATGGTGGGTCTAATTGAAGGTGGAAGCCTAGAGGAAGATAACGGACAATAGAAAAAATTCAAAGGATACGACAACTTCGAACCTCATGACAACGACGAACAACTCTCCTTCGTCCTCCATCGTATCATGCTTGTGTCTCAGGAAGAAATGAAAATTCAGCGATACAACATCTTCCATACTCAATGCATCGTGTAAGGAAAGACTTGCATCGTCGTTATCGACAACGGGTGCACCGAAAATGTCGCCTCGAAAAGCATGGCGGAAAAACTCCAACTACCTACTCAAGAGAAGGAGAACCCGTACAAAATTGGGTGGATCAAGCGCGACAATAGCCAAGTCATCCCCAAGACGTGCAAGATCACTTTCTCCTTCGGCAAGCTCTGCTTCGACGAAGTCATTTTTGATGTGGTCGATATGGATATGCGCCACCTCATTTTGGGAAGACCGTAGAAATACGATCACGACATCATATACCGCAGAAGAGACAACGTTGTGGAGATAAAGAAGGGATGCTGAATCATTGCTTTGAAGCCATTGAAGCAAGATCCTATGCCAAGAGCCCCAAAATCTAAAAGCAATTCCTTTGTAGTGCCCGGCAAAAAAAGAATTTGAATGGGAGGCATCTAATGTCCAGCAGATGATAGTTATCGTGGATAAAGGTAAAGACTCGACACCGATATCTTCGCTTCCCGACACTGTGAAGACCATGCTGGAAGAGTTCAAAGGGGTACTACCCGACGATCTACCCAAAGAACTTCCACCAATGCGGAATATTCAACACGAGATTGATCTGGTGCCCGGCTCAAGACTCCCTAATCTTTCTCATTACTGAATGAGCTCTAAGGAGAATGAAATACTATAAGCGCAAGTGGAAGATCTGCTCAAAAAAGGCTTCGATCGAGAGAGCCTTAGTCCTTGTGCCGTTCTCGCGCTACTCATACCCAAGAAGGATGGAACATGGAGGATGTGCTTCGATAGCCAAACAATCAAAAAAATCACAATAAAATAACAGTTTCCCATCCCTCAGCTAGAAAACACGCTGGATACATGTTAGTTATATGTTTGCCCTAGAGGCTATTACTGTACATAGGATGTATATTGTAGTGGATGCTGGGACATATATAGGGAGGACTTTCTTGCTCGACATGATAGTATGCTATCTGGTTACTCTTTACCTTAACGTGTACACTGATTATCTCTCTGTTACATGTTGGTAAAGCCCTTAGGATGTGTACTTGACTACCTGGACTATGATGCGGATCATACTAGTGGGGACATGGTAGTCCATAAGCACATCCTTCAAGGTCCCTAGTCGTGGGTGTATCGAGACGGGGCATCGATATACCAGAGTAGACTAGCGTATACCTTCTCGACCCATACAGATGGGCGATAGATGATCCCATATCCATTGGTGTTTGACATCAGAGATGATATACGGGTGCTCAGTGGAGACTGGGTACACTGGACGGACTCGCCGAGAACTCCTAGATGGTATTATACCTTACGTCAGATGGCAGTTCTATGGTGACACTGGTACAGGTTAGTCTGTAGACCTGAGATCGTCATAGAGTCTTGTGTGATTCCCACTGTGCTTTGATTTCCACCTTACCACGTCCAAGAGGGCGTGCAAAACGGTGGTTTTTGGGTACAGTCCCGAATCACATGGAGGCAATGACCGATAGGAGGGGATTTGTCTCTCCCGGTATAGGGAGTTGATGTTGCGCTGTGTTCGATTGGCTATAACCGGAAATCCCTGGTCAGGGTTGCTGAGATTTACTGGTAAGCGTTAACAGTAGTTTCTCGAACTGTTATAGACCTCATATCGACATGACTTATCGAGCTACTGGGGTCTGACGTTTACCACCCCTAGACGAGATATGCGACATATCAGACGAACAGACCGGACTATACGGTAAGTGTTACTGGTTGAACTCACAGGAGTGTGAGCGGGCTTGCTCGTCGATCTTCTGATCGCTCAATACCCGGGTGGCCGTTACGTTTAGCAGACTGCTTGCGGCTTGTGGGTGCTTGATATGATCATCATCCGCTGCCGGCGTATTGACGAGTCTTTAGAGTCCTACACAGAGGTTTCCTGGCTCAAGCGAAACGAAATAGGAGCGCATATGAGATATGTGCGGGACTGAGAATAATACCAGTATATGATACTGTATTCGATTCTAGCGATTTGTGACATTGATCGGTTATATGCGATATAGCCGGGTTATCGGATCAAGTGTTGATTCGATAAGTTGTTACTATTGATATTAGTCGGTTATATGCAGTATGACCGGATCATTAAATCAAGCGTTGATTTAATGATTTAATGCATAATTATATATTTGATATATTACTTTGCATTAACTAGTATTGGTTCACTTAAGATGGATTTTCTCACTTGATGTGCACATTGTATATATGATATAGTTTTGTGCACTTGTTTGTATCATGTTTGATGATACATGCAAACTTGGGTGTATGTTTGATTTGAACCATGTTTAGTAAATGGTTAGGGTTTCATTCCATTTGCTTTATTTACTTATTCATTTTTGTAAGAAATAAAATGGTGACTTTATTTGGATTTCACTTGAAGCTTCATGAAGCTTTGAAAGTCAAGCCATTTTGTTTCTTTCCTAAACCCTAACCCTTTAACTAAACCCTAGTTCATTCTCTACACTTAACCATGGTTGCTAAAATGATAAGAATGACTTTATTTCCATTTATTCATTATTCTTATAGTATTCTTTTTCTTCTTCCTCTTCTTCAAGAAGAAAGAAGCTTGCTAGCTTCAATGGTGACTTGAGAAAAAGAGTGAGAAATCCAATTCTAAAGTGAACCCACTTCCTATTTCTTCATCCTCTACCACTTGCCATGTAGTATAGGGTGTTTTCTTCACAAGTTTCATGACTTGGTGAAGTTGGAGCTTGATCTTGTGTTGCCTCGACGTAGATCATCTTCGGCATCGAAGTCGATGACCTAGCCCGATCTTTTCTCCGATGAAACCACCGCGAGAGTCTAGGATTCCGATGGGTACAGCGGAGGGACGTCATCACGGAGCCAAGGAAGTGGATGACCGGATCTACAAAGGTTGTAGTCACTTTCCTTTAGCAATAAAATTGTTTACTTGCTTGCATCGCCTTACCTCTAGTAACGATCTAGTTTAGGGTTTCTCGGCACATAAAAAAATCTGAATTGGCCATGTTTGATCAGTTGTAGAACCTCATGGGTGTGCCTAGAAACCCTACAATACATTGGCGGATGCTCGTGTCTTCTCAAAGATCGATCTCAAGAGCGGCTACCACCAAATTCGTATACGGCCCAGAGATGAATGGAAGACTGCCATCAAGACACTAGAAGGAATCTACGAGTGGCTTGTCATGAGCACCTTTATGTGGCTCTCCAACACACCAAGCACCTTTATATGGCTCATGAACCAAGTCCTAAAGCCCTTAATCGGTAAATTCATAGTCGTTTACTTTGATGACATTTTAATTTTCAGCCATAACGAAGAAGATCATATGATGCACTTGAGAAAGGTTTTGCTAGTATTGAAGGAAAATAAATTGTACATCCAACTCAAGAAGTGCTATTTCATGATGAACCATTAGATATTTCTCGGATTTGTCGTAAGCGCGGAAGGCATCACCGTCGATGAGAAAAAGGTTTGTGCAATCCGTGATTGGCTTACACCGACTACCGTGACCGAGGTTCGCAGTTTCCATGGTCTTGCCACCTTCTACCGTCGGTTTGTTAAAAATTTCAACAGCATTATGGCACCAATCACCGAGTGCATGAAAAAGGACCTGTAACGTCTTAAAAATAAATAAATAAATAAAATCCTTTAGGTGAATTTTCTGATAATCCGTAAAATAAACCGTATTTTCCGTAAAACTCAACTATAGTTATTTTTCAATATAAATTAAATACGCCTATTTTAACTATGTAATTAATAGTAAACGGTGTTTATTTAGTGACTTATAAATTATTAGTTTACCTAAATATTTTTCCTTAAGTAATTATTTTTAATATTAACATAAGTTTTAATTATACATTAAATTAGTGTAAATTACAAATTGGAATGGGTTAATTTTACAAAAGTGAACTATAAAATATTGGAATTAAGTATGTAACATGCAAAATTATCTCTCAAAATTTCTCCATGGTTCTAGGGAATTCTAGGAAAAAGGCTAAATCGGAAAATTTTGAATAATTAAGGGTTTAAGTGAAAATGTGAAATAAATGGGATGTTTCTACACACATCTACACAATTCTCTCTCTCTCTCTCTCTTCTCTTTCTCTTTCTCTTTGTGTGGCTGAGCCTTACCTTGAGGCAGCCCTCATTCTCCCAAGTTCATTCTCACTTCAAAAATTCATTAAAATTCATGAAAAATCAAAACAAAACACCACAAATTCCTAATTTAAATCTTACCCACTATTCTTTGTTCATCTAGCATAGATCTTGGAGCATGAAACCATTCTTTTGGAGGCAAGTTTTCATGTTTGGATTTCATATGTTGAGGTATAATCGTAAGCCCTTGGTTTAATTGTTAGTAAATTACTTAATTTAGCTTATTAAGTGTTTAATTTGGGTTTAAATTGGTTCAAATTGCATGATTGAAAATTCTAGAAAAGGGTTTGTGAGTAAATTAGGGTTGTTATTATTTGTTCATGGTTATAAAGTGTAATTTAAAATCCTAAGATATGCACAATCTAGATTTGTGGTTAAATTGTAAAGAGTTATTTCAAAGTTATTAAAATTTGATAATTTTACAAACTAGGTTTTTATAATATATATATATATATATATATATAAAATTCTAGTGAGAGTTTCTATCATTAGATTATGGTTCTAATGTGTAGTTTAACATGTTAGGTAATGCTAAACCTAATCTAGAAGCTAAATTGTAAATTGTTAGTTTAAAAATTGTGATAATTATGCTATTTTACTAACTAGGTTTTTAGAAATTGATTAAATAATTGGGATTTAAAATCTAATTAGGGGTTTCATGACATTATTAACATTATAAATTGTAGTTTAATAATTTAGTTCATGCAAAACCAAGTTTAGTTGTGGAATTGTGAATTTTTCTTTAAAAAGTGTTAAAATTTGATATTTTTGCAAACTAGAATTTTAGATTTAATACAAATTGATGAGATTAAATTATGGTGATGGTTTATATGACTTTGTTATGATTTTTAGTGAATATTATGGCCATTAGTTTTGTTAAAATATCAAGTTTCGAATTAAAACGGTTATTTGATACTTTCTAGGTTTTCGGAAATAAACCGATTTGATTTATTTTGAGGTTTTAATGAGTTGCAATCTATTTCATATTATAATTAGTGCTTTGTGAAACTACGATTGGTGTGTTTGGGTTTTTCTCGATCAATCGGCGTTTGTACGCCGATGTCGAGGGTTATTTGGTTATTTTGTATGAGCGGGTCATAGGTTTTAACCTA
This sequence comes from Agapanthus africanus, assembly GCA_030015575.1. Taxonomy (NCBI): domain Eukaryota; kingdom Viridiplantae; phylum Streptophyta; class Magnoliopsida; order Asparagales; family Amaryllidaceae; genus Agapanthus; species Agapanthus africanus. Next base: position 435,466,539 of record JASDDO010000004.1, on the reverse strand, counting down.
TGCGCGTTTCGTGCGCCGTTTTGGTTTTATCCGCGATTCGGTTTACGATATACATATATGTTTGCATATAGGTAGCTCTCACGTGGACTTCGGACAATGAGGAAGAGGATGGCGACATCGACTTCGGCAGACAAGGACCAGGTGAGTAGATGTATATCTACGGGGGAAGTCGGGTGGATGGCGTATAGCACCCCCGCAAACGTAGAATAAGGATATTACGTACTGTTATTAGGAAGTCGGATGTGACCTTAGATTCTTGGCGAGAAGGGTCCTATTGAAGGCTTTAGGTTGGACTAGACTGATTTAGAAAGACTTAACCAGAGGATGACTGCCTTGGAGGGAATTCGTAGGTTTCATGTAGACACACCCATACACGCACACACATAACTTGACTTGGTGTATATGTGTGTGTGTATATATATATATATAGGAATGTGTGTGTGTGTGTGTGTGTATAAAACATATACATGTGATATGAGAAGGTTATATGATACATGGGGATGAGTTGATATGACTAGGCTTGATACCGTGATTTATTGGATATATGATCGAGTTATGACATGTTATGTGTTATGATAGTAGCGGATCATTGGGAAATGAGATTATATAAAATATATTTATATAAACGATAATATGTGTCGATGACATTGGAATGAACGAGACTCTAGAATAGAACCCAGGTTGTAATATGTGAATTAATCAAGATATGATATATGACATGATATTTTAGCGGATCATTTGACGATATATATTTACACAGAAGATGATATATGTTTGATGATATTGGGATGTATGCGATTATAGTACAGTACCCTTGATCATGATATTGTTTGATGATGATACTATACGAATGATGATGTATATATGTGATAGTTGACCCGTACCCCGATGTTGGGAAGACGTACGATGGATTTTACCGTATGAGGCATAGATATGATGATTGATCCGCACTCGTGACTCGAGGAAGTCGTACTACATACGTGACGCTATTGAGGCTGGATCGCCGACTACTTGAGATATCGACTCAGACTTTAGGAGGATTCTTCTTACCTTTCGACTAGTGTCTTTAGTTAGTTCCTTAGTTGGTTAGGTAGATCTTAGTTTAGGCTCGAGTCATACTTATTTTCAAACTAATGAATCATGCTTTTTCAAACAACAAACAGCATGACTCGTAATTAGTATGTATTATCTAGTTGTGCGTTTACTACACATTCACCGTTATATTCATGTTGTGTTCATCGCATCGCATATTCATACATATGTTCTTTAGCTAATATGAAGCTCTGCCTGTTAGGACACCAGCACCATTACCGATGATGCGCATGTTCCACGTACACTTATTTGCCGGCTCACACACATCATCAACGGTAATTGCCATGTCACGTACACTTTAGAACATATTATTTTTTATTGATATAATCAGCTAAATGCTGTAGGGTGTTTTTCGTCACCCCATTGAGATGGGAATACGCGTGCGCTTATCAGGCGTACTACAGATTTCCCCTGCCTAGGGTAGGCCGGGGTTTATTGATTGTGGGGATCCGAATCTCCGGCAACCGCGGACTAAGCTGCCGTTAATTACCCCTCGCCTTTGGGGCTAGGGAACCTCCGATTAACGGGTTAAACTGGTCATGCGAACTCAATGTGCAGTGTACGTGTGTTTTGTTTTGGAGGGGGGCTTGGATATATCGGGAGCCATGCAGAGTTTTTACGGGGGTCCCGCTACCCGGATAGCGGGCTGGGGGTCAAGGGGGCTAGCAGCCCCCTTGCAGGGTGCGGGACAGCGTCCCGGCCCAAATTTTTTTTGGGAGGGAGAGTGTTGTAGAGTATGTGTGTGTGTATATTTATATATACATATATATAAAAAAAGAAAGGGAAAGGGCATCCAAAGGATGCGTGGCGTCAGCGCCTTGAGCGATGTGCGCTTAGGTGCTGTGCGCTCAGGCACAAACACGCGACGTGTCGGCACGTGGGCGCTTTGCGCTTGAGCGCAGGGCGCTTGAGCGCAAGCGTACCACGTGTCGGCACGTGGGCGCTTTGCGCTTGAGCGCCGGGCGCTGGAGCGCCAGCGCGCCACGTTTCGGCACGTGGGCGCTCTGCGCTCGAGCGCTAGTGCGCCACGTGTCAGCACGTAGGCGCTCGGCGCTTGAGCGCTTGGGTGCCGGTGAGAAAAATGGGCTTTTAGTCCCAGAACCAGAAGCTATGCTTCAGAAAGGAAATATTTATTATTATTATATATATATATGTATGTATGTATGGAGTTAAACTCCTTGGATGTTTTGAAGCTGATGAAGGGGGTTCTTCTTCTTCCTCCTATTGTTTGGCCGGATCTTGAAGATCAAGAAGTAGGAGATTTTAAAAATCACTCCTTTTTGAGATCTGATGGGAGATCTGAGTTTCCCTTTGTGGGTTTTGTAGTGGAAAACTGCTTAGTTTTGGAAAAAGAAAGAGTAAAACTCTTGATTTAATTCAAAAGAAATAAGAAGGTTTAGAACCTTGGAGAAGGAGCAGGAGGCACAAAGAACCCTAGTTTTTGGGGGAATGAAATGTATATTTTATTCATCAAAATGTTGTCTTATATAGGCTTACATATTTACATATAGCCCCTTGGGCTTTGCAAAATGGCATTTTGCCCATCCCATATCTCATGTGCCATTTCTTTTTGCACATAAGCCACGGGCTTACAAAATATTGGCTTTATGCCCATTTTGCATACGTTCATGTATAAAAAAATTACATAAAAATTATTTATTACATGATTTATATCTTGGCATGGAGGAGGCTGGCCGCGGGCTCGACCTGGGCATAGGCCCACTTGACCTGGGTTTGGGCCCACCTGGCTTGGGGTTGACCTTGACTTTGACTCGGTCAACCGGGGGTGCAAATTTTTACCCCAACAAAGTGCCCCCCATCAATAAATGCACACCGCGCATTTGAGTTGTGTGCATGAAATTGATGGATTTAGAAGTTGGACTTCGAGGCGGAACATCATTCCAGGGGCGGAGCATCATCCCGGGGAGCATGATTCCCGGGGATCAGAGCATCATTCCGATTCGCGGAGCATAATTCCAAGGTCGGAGCATCATTCCGAAGAGTCGAAGCATAATTCCGATGAGCGGAGTATGATTCCAGGGATCGGAGCATCATTCTGATGAGCGGAGTATGATTCCAAGGATCGGAGCATCATTCCGAAGAGCGGAGCATGATTCCAGGGATCGGAGCATTATTCCGAAGAGCGGAGCATCATTCCAAGGATCGGAGCATCGTTCCGATGAGCGGAGCATGATTCCAGGGATCGGAGCATCATTCCGATGAGCGGAGCATGATTCCAAGGGATCGGAGCATTATTCCGAAGAGCGGAGCATGATTCTAGGGATCGGAGCATCATTCCGATGAGTGGAGCATGATTCCAAGGGATCGGAGCATTATTTCAAAGAGCGGAGCATGATTCCAGGGATCGGAGCATCATTCCGAAGAGCGAAGCATGATTCCAGGGATCGGAGCATCATTCCGATGAGCGGAGCATGATTCCAGTGTTCGGAGCATCATTCCGAAGGGCGGAGCATGATTCCAGAGTTCGGAGCATCATTCCGAAGGGCGGAGCATGATTTCAGGGTTCGGAGCATCATTCCGAAGGGCGGAGCATGATTCCAGGGTTCGGAGCATCATTCCGAAGGGCGGAGCATGATTCCAGGGTTCGGAGCATCATTCCGAAAGGCGGAGCAAGATTCCAGGGATCGGAGCATTATTCCGATGAGCGGAGCATGATTCCAGGGATTGGAGCATCATTCCGATGAGCGGAGCATGATTCCAGGGTTCGGAGCATCATTCCGAAGGGCGGAGCATGATTCCAGGGTTCGGAGCATCATTTCGAAGGGCGTAGCATGATTCCAGGGTTCGGAGAATCATTCCGAAGGGCGGAGCATGATTCCAGGGATCGGAGCATCATTCCGATGAGCAGAGCATGATTCCAAGGTTCAGAGCATCATTCTGAAGGGCAGAGCATGATTCCAGGGATCGGAGCATCATTCCGATGAGTGGAGCATGATTCCTGGGATCGGAGCATCATTCCGATGAGCGGAGCATGATTCCAGGGTTCGGAGCATCATTCCGAAGGGGGGTTCGGAGCATCATTCCGAAGGGCGGAGCATGATTCCAGGGTTCGGAGCATCATTCCGAAGGGCGGAGCATGATTCCAAGGATCGGAGCATCATTCCGAAAAGCGGCATACGTTCTGACCGAAGCATAATTTCGATGCAGATGTTGATTTCCAGGCGAAGCATAATTCTAACGGGGAAGGAAAATACTCCGAGGCGAAGCATGATTTCGACACGGGGTACATTCTGAGACGGAGCATGATTCCGGCGTAGAGCTTGTTGGTTGATTTGATTCCGAGGCGAAGCATAATTCCGACAGGGAAGGCAGATATCCCGAGGCGAAGCATGATTTCAACACGAGGTAAATTCTGGGACGGAGCATGATTCCGCCGCAGAGGTTGTTGGTTTGATTTGATTTGGGTTGACATCAGCATCGCTATACTGGAATATGGTACCAGGAGCGAATCATCATTTGTCATGAGTGGATTTGAGGATTTGGCTTTGGTTTGGCATCTGCGTTGCTGCACTGGAATAATGCCAGGAGCAACTCATCATTTGCCCTGAGAGGATTTAGGATTTGGGAATTGGTTTTTGTTTGGCATCAGCATCGCTACACTGGAATAATGCCAGGAGCAACTCATCATTTGCGTTTGCTTATTAGGAAACGATGGCTTAGGAGACAGGTTTTAGGTCCCTATCACCTAAGACTTTTCAATTTTGTGAGCCGTAAGGGTCTCACAAAGCATTTTCTCCCTACGGGTCGTAAGGATCCCGTAAGTGTATTTTCTCCTTGGGAGTCGTGGGGAACCCTAAGTGTGTTGCTCCTTTGTGAGTCGTAAGGATCTCACGCGGGAATTTTCTCCTCACAAAGTCGAGAGGGCTTTGCGAGTGCATTTCATCTTTTTTTTCACGGGTTTGCGCCCTTTCGGGTTTTCACAAACTCGCTGGCAGTCCTGCTGTTTTTACTCACGGAGCCCTTTCGGATTTTCATTCGTGCCCATTTTTCTTGTGGACATACCTTCTTTTTTTCTTCTTCTCTTTTTTTCCTTTTTCCTTTTTTTTTTGAATCTTCCCTGCCGGTGGGACTTTGAATGTGGTCTCGCCGGTAGGACTTGGGAGAGATTGGGATCGTTTTACGCCCGTGGATTGTATACGGTTTTGCAGGATGTATGATCCAGACCGTAGGGCCATAAAAATTTCAGGACTTTGTTGGCGTCTGCATCGCTGCACTGGAATATGGTACCAGGAGCGACTCATCACTCGCCGTTGGGGTATGGGAGTTGGAATTTGGTTGGCGTCTGCATCGCTGCACTGGAATATGGTACCAGGAGCGACTCATCATTCGCCACTTTGGGATTGGGGAGCGATAGCTTAGGAGACAGGTTTAGATCCATATCACCTGAGGCTTTTCAATTTTATGGGCCGTGAGGGTCCTATAAAAGCATTTTCTCCCTGCGAGTCGTAAGGATCCCGCAGGTGTATTTTCTCCTTAGGAGTCGTGAGGACTCCTAAGTGTGTTTTTCCTTTGTGAGTCGTAAGGATCCTACAAAGGTTTGTTCTCCTCATGTATCGTGAGGACACATGAGTGGGTCTTCTCAATGGAGCATAATTCCAAAGGCGGAGACCAGCCGCGTAGCTGGTGATTGCGGTGGGATATGGGTATGATGAGAATTATTTGAGCCCGTGGATTGTATACGGTAGTCAATTTGGGGACTGGCCGTAGGGCTGGGGGAATTTTGAAAAATTGGATTTTGGTTGGCGTCTGCATCGCTACACTGGAATATGGTACCAGGAGCGACTCATCATTCGCCGTTGTTTTGTCTTTTTTTTGTTTTTTTTTGTTTTACCGCGATTGCTCTATCATTTCAGTTTTTCTTATCGCGAAGGTCGCGATTGCCTTATCATTTCGGCTATTTATTCGCGGTTGCCCCATCATTTCGGCTTTATTTTCATTTTCATTTTTACTCGCTGATTTTTATTGCGAGTTGCCCTATCATTTCGGCTTTATTTTCATTTTCATTTTTTACTCGCTGATTTTATTGCGAGTTGCCCTATCATTTTGGCTTTTCTTTATTTTTCTTTTATTTACACATTTTTCGTTTATTTACATTTTTTTACATTCCCAGTTTAACGACTTAGAGGTCGACTGTTCCCAGTTTAATGACGTGGTGGTCGATTGTTTTCAGAGAGAGGCGGATATCTGAGAGAATCAGTTTCACGAAGAACTTCGGTCTCCGTTTGTATGAAATTGGCGGCCGCAGCTGGACTGTTTGTTAACACGCCTTTAGACAGTTCTATCTCTCCTGCCTTGTATTGTTTTTCGACCCAATCTTTGAAGACGAAGCAGTCCTCAATGGCATGACCTATCACTCTGTGATAGGGGCAGTATTTGGGGTCGTCGGTCCTATTCGCTTCCTGCGGTCTTTTTGTCTCTGGCAGTTGTAGACCGTTCTTCAGGGCGTCTTTGAATATTTTACGGATTTTGTCCCTTCTGAAGGAATAGACCTTATCCAGCTTCTCTTTCAGGAGAGATTCTCCTCCCTCTCCGAACATTGGCTTCCGAGGCTGGTTGGCGCCAGGCCCGCTCATCCCTTGCTTATTTCAGTTAGCCGAAGTGTTGAAAGATTCAGAATCATCGGAGTTTCTGCCTTTGCGATTATCGTCCTTTCGGTTTCTCCAGGACCTATTGTTATTTTGGGAATCCGAGGAGGACTCCTGTTTTGAGCGCTCCAGCATCTGAACTTTCCTGGTCAGCTCTTGGAATGTTTTGAGACCCGCGGTGCATAGAAACGGGGCCATCCAATTGTTGAGATTTCCGACGAGGAGACTGACAGATTGGTCCTGCTCTATCGGCGGTTCGCATTTAACGGAGAGATTGCGCCATCGGGTTATAAAATCCGTGCTGCTTTCGTTGTTCTTGGGCTTGGTCCTTACGAGCTCGGCAATGGTGATCTTATTGCTGAAGCTCATGAATCTTTGTCGAAACAAAGATTCCATTTGGACGAAAGTAGTAACGGAGCCATCCGGTATGCTCGCGTACCAGTCGAAAGCAACATCGGTCAAGCTATTAACGAACTGGCGGAGGAGAAGTGCATCATTGCCCCCAGTATTCCCGCATGAGGCTTTGAAGTGGGCGATGCGTTGATTCGCATTTCCCGTCCCATCGAATCTTCCGAATTTGGGGATGACATAGTCGCAAGGAAATTCTACCAGATCATACTGAGCAGGATATGGTCTCCCACTACTGCTGATATCTTTTTGCGCTTCGGCTTCGGCCACCAATGTTTTGACTTTGCTGGCAACCAAATCCATGATTTGATCTTGAGTTAGCGGGCTACTGTCATCAATAGCCAAGACATTTCCTGAGATAGGATGCGATTGACTTTCATGCGGTCCGCCCACCTTTGCATTTGAGGGAATAGGCACCGGCTGTCTCGGGACAACGTTTCCCGGTTCATGAGCAGAGCCCTGTGCTTGATTGGGCGGCTGAGAGGCAAGTTGGGCAGTAAGCCGTAAGACGAAATTTGTCAAGTCGTCGATCTTTGAGTAGAGCTTGGCCATCTCCTTGTATTTGCTTCTGAGCTGTTTTCGGAGCTCTTAGAGCAGTTGCTGCTCCGCATTCTTAGGCTGGAAAGTTGGCTCATCTTCGCTTTTCGAGCCCGACTCCTCATGGACCGAAGGGTCTTTCCGCCTATCATCCTCATCGAGAAGGTTTTCATCACCCAGCGGGGGCGGCTGTTCTTGGGAAGCGGCAACCACATTCAAGCCAGATTGGATTTGAGATGTGGTGGCCCCGTCCTTACTCTTGCTGCGCGTACCCACCATGTAGATAGTGTGGACCACATACCCAGCCATTTCCCCATCTTCGTCGGGGTAACCATGTTCTTCGAACCTCATCAGGTTCAGCCTAGCAGGAGCCCTATCCCTTTTGTTGGCTCTATATATCTGAGCCTTTTCTGCCTTAACTTTTCAATTTTAAGGGCTCGGCGGGCATCCATTTCATGTGAAGCCACCGTGATTCGATTAGTGGGGAGCTTAGAGAAAACACCCGATCGAGCAGTTGTCAGGGGCACCGCCGGAGCTTGCTCGAGAGGCCCTGTTGCTTTGTTGGTGTTGATGGCCTTGCCCCCAGCTGGGGCCAGAGAGAGTCGTTCAAACACCGATTTGCGTTTGAGTTGGGGCGCCTTCGAGACCACCACATTTGGCCTTTTGCCTTTCGAGACTGTTTGTCTGTCACCGGGGCTTGAGGAGCTGGGATGGCGCCAACTGGCATGAACATAATAGAGCCAAATGGTAGCAGCGGCTCCTCCCATTGTCGCCCGAGACTGGCCGGAAGGACCATCCTGGAGTCTATCTTCATCGTGTAGGAGATAGGAGCTGAGTTCATCTTTGGAGACATTGTTGAAAGGTGATCGCTTGAAAACCTGCATGAAAAAGCATTATTTCAGTATAAATATAGGTATGTATATTGACTGAGTTCGCATGAATGCTTAACCCGAAATATGGGAGGAGAGATTGGTCCCACCGGGCTTACCAGAATCTGTATGGTGTTTTTCGTCACCCCATTGAGATGGGAATATGCGCGCGCTTGTCAGACGTACTACAGATTCCCCCTGCCTAGGGTAGGCTGGGATTTATTGATTGTGGGGATCCGAATTTCCGGCAGCCGCGGACTAAGCTGCCGTTAATTACCCCTCGCCTTTGGGGCGAGGGAACCTCCGATTAACGGGTTAAACTGGTCATGCGAACTCAATGTGCAGTGTACGTGTGTTTTGTTTTGGAGGGGGGCTTGGATATATCGGGAGCCACGCAGAGTTTTTACGGGGGTCCCGCTACCCGGATAGTGGGCTGGGGGTCAAGGGGGCTAGCAACCCCCTTGCGAGGTGCGGGCCAGTGCCCCGGCCCAAAATTTTTTTGGGAGGGAGAGTGTTGTAGAGTATGTGTGTGTGTGTATATTTATATATACATATATATAAAAAAGAAAGGGAAAGGGCATCCAAAGGATGCGTGGGGTCAGCGCCTTGAGCGCTGTGCGCTTAGGTGCGTGCGCTCAGGCGCTAGCGCACCACGTGTTAGCATGTGGGCGCTTTACGCTTGAGCGCTGGGCGCTTGAGCGCAAGCACGCCACGTATCGGCACGTGGGCGCTTTGCGCTTGAGCGCAGGGCGCTGGAGCGTAAGGGCGCCACGTGTCGGCACGTGGGCGCTTTGCGCTTGTGCCGGGCGCTGGAGCGCAAGCGCGCCACGTGTCGGCACGTGGGCGCTTTGCGCTTGAGCGCCGGGCGCTGGAGCGCCAGCGCGCCACGTGTCGGCACGTGGGCGCTCGGCGCTCGAGCGCTTGGGTGCCGGCGAGAAAAATGAGCTTTTAGTCCCAGAACCAGAAGCTTTGCTTCAGAAAGGAAATATTTATTATATATATATATATGTATGGATTTAAACTCCTAGGATGTTTTGAAGCTGATGAAGGGGGTTCTTCTTCTTCCTCCTGTTGTTTGGCCGGATCTTGAAGATCAAGAAGTAGGAGCTTTTAAAAATCACTCCTTTTTGAGATCTGATGGGAGATCTGAGTTTCTCTTTGTGGGTTTTGTGGTAGAAAACTACTTAGTTTTGGAAAAAGAAAGAGTAAAACTCTTGATTTAATTCAAAAGAAATGAGAAGGTTTAGAACCAAGGAGAAGGAGCAGGAGGCACAAAGAACCCAAGTTTTTGGGGGGGAATGAAAAGTATATTTTATTCATCAAAATGTTGCCTTATATAGGCTTACATATTTACATATAGCCCCTTGGGCTTTGCAAAATGGCATTTTGCCCATCCCATATCTCATGTGCCATTTCTTTTTGCACATAAGCCACGGGCTTACAAAATATTGGCTTTATGCCCATTTTGCATACATTCATGTATAAAAAAATTACATAAAAATTATTTATTACATGATTTATATCTTGGTATGGAGGAGGCTGGTTGCGGGCTCGATTTGGGCATGGGCCCGCTTGACCTGGGCTTGGGCCCACCTGGCTTGGGGTTGACCTTGACTTTGACTCGGTCAACCGGGGGTGCAAATTTTTACCCCAACAAATGCTAGTCTAATATAATATCGTGTGATTACTCTCATATGCTAGTTTAGACATTGCATTATTACTTAGACACTTCATGCATTCACATATTCATATTTTCATGCAGTATTGTGGGGCTTATGCCGATACTCATTATTTACTTACTCATGATTTTGGGATTTTGGATTTCTATGAGATTTCTGGATTTTGGGGGAAAACCGCAAGAATATATATAAGAACTTCTCTCTCCCCCCCTCTCATTTTAAAATACAAGCTGCAGTTTTCTCGTGATGTATGTGTCGTCCACCATGAGATTTCATGTTTTCTGTTGGATTTCGAGACCCGATTCGAGGAGTGGATGAACCGTCTCGGGTACATGGTGGGCCCGGTATGGTACCCCGGGGAAAGAAGCTTGAGTTGTAGACGATGAGCCTGGTAGGGGAAGACTACCTACCGGTGATGTCTGGCGCGGCGGATATCCGGAGGATATTGACCATTGTCATGAGATTTGATGATATGGGCCGATCCGGACTGACGGAGCCCGAGATATTTTGACTATGAGATATTAAGACTATGAGGTATTGAGACTTTGAGATTTACATGTTTTGTGTCGATACTTGACACGGATTTCCATGGATTTCATTGATGATGTTTCGGATTACCATACAAATTTTACTATGATAAAAGTTACAGATTTCTTATACAGATATATCCAGATTTCATGGTTGATTGTTTTACATTCATGGTGCATGCATACTCATAAACATGACATGTTACTACTTGAGACACTGACAAGAGCACTGAGCATTGCACTTACGCATAGATTATTACCCTGCCACTACAAGATGACTAGTGTTATATTAGGTATATTATTACGACCTAGGAAAGCGTCGTGCATGCGATTTATACTCACAGATGCCTTCTACTCACGAGTTGGCAACTCACCCCCGTTGTGCCAAATTTTCTTACAGGTTTCGATGTACAGGTTTCCTTGGCAGCTTGCTGGCACATCATTTCATTCAGGATGATTTGCTTGGTAGGTTGGTTCACTTGTATCAGGACCGCCATTGTACTTTTATTATTTCATTTTTATCTAGTAAGCTCCATCAACCAGACTTGTATTATTGGTAGATTTAGAAGATCAGTTATTTTTATTTCAACCTTAGAGTCGCGCTTGTATTATTATGGTTTTTGGTGGATTTGGTTTTCTTTGAGTTTTGTTCCTCGCCCTTCGGCGTTGTATATTATATTGCTTGCGTGGTTGTCACTGCTAATTGGCGAAGAGCTAGCTCCCGCTTGGGGATGCCTTTTTATTATTGCTTATGTATATATTCTTGTTTGTACCCGTTTGGGGGCCAGTTTTTACAAAGGAGACTCTGCCGAAATTTTTGAGAAAATTTGATGTTGCTTTTAAACTTGTTTCCCTATACTTCTTCTTTTAATGGTTTAGATTTCTGGGTTTCGGCTTACTTAGATTACGTTGCGCCTCTAGACGCTTCGTAATTTAAGTGCCGGTCACGTTCCGTACCTTCGGGCCGTGACAGGACCGTTTCATTAGACTCCTTATTGGATATAGTGCCCTCAAGGCAATTATTATAATTGCAGGTAGGCAGTTATGGTAATTGTGGGATGACTTATGCGGGTAAAATAGTCTTACTCAAGAAAATAGTATGATATCTGGTTTTTCTTTATCATTCATGTGTATACGTTTTATGACGTGCCGCTAATACATAATGATAAAGCCCATATGATCGTTACTTGACTACCAGCATTATGATGACGATCATACTTATGGGAGATAGATAGTTCATAAGCACATACTTAAATGTTCCCAGTTGTGGGAATATCGAGACTGAGCATCGATATTCAAAAGTAGATTAGTGTATACTTTCTAGATCTCGACGAGGGGCGGTGGCCGGTCTCATAGCCATTGGTGTGGAGCACCTGAGATTGTATATATATGCTTACTTGAGGTGAGTACACTGAACGGACTCGTCGAGGACTTCTAGATGGTATTATACCTATCGTTAGATAGCGGTTCTCTGGTGACATGAGTACAGGGTAGTCTTTACACCTGAGATCGTCATTTGTCTCGTATGAGTTTCCACTGTACTTAAATTACTACGCTGCCACGGATCAAAGGAGTCGTGCAAATAGATTTTAGTTAGGTACAGTCCTGAGCTACATGGAGGCAGTGAGTGATCAGAAGGGATTCGTCTCTCCCAGTATAGGGAATTGATGTCACACTATGTTCGGTTAACCATCACCATAAGTCCCTGGCCAGGGCGGATGAGATTTACTGATAGGAGATCATTTGTTTCTCGGTTGGTCATGAGCTTGACACAGGCACAACTTATCGGGTTATTATGGGTCTGACGTTATCCACTCCTAGACCCGGTATGCGACACTTTCAGACGAAAAGACCGGACTGTATGTAGATTGTCACTCACAAGTTCAGTAGGGTACGGACGGACTTGATTGTCAGCCTCCCTTTCGACATATACCCGGGTAGCCGTTACATACAGCTAGTGCCACCGATGTGCTTATGGTTATGGATTTATCCTGTAACTCACTGCTGGCGTATTGTCGAGTCTTTAGAACCTCACATAGATGGTTTCCCGGTTCAGGCGATACGATGTAGATGACGTATGTTAATATGTACAAGAGTATGCTTAAATACGTGTACTGGCTACATGGAGTTTAATCGGACATTTGATAATACTAGCCGGCTTATGATTAAGCCGGATTATTAAAACAAGTATTAGTTTAATATATATATATATTCTAGTATTATGTTTACTATTTATTTTCTCTCTCTTGACTATTTGTATTTTTATACGAATACGCTTATATATAATCGATACATATATCAGGATTGTATTTCATATTTATACGAAATGCTTTTAGAAGGAGGACACCTCATTATTGATTTTCCTTATTAGGAAAATCAAGAAATGAGGTGACTGGTGAGGTGGAAAGAAGGCATGGGTGAGAGGGATGGTCCTATCATTTGTTTATTTGGAAATGTTTTTTAAATGATGCATGGGTAAGAAAATTCCTCTCATTCTCTTAGGAGTTTTCTCACTTCTCTTCCATGCTCTCTCATCTCCTCCTTCTTTGCTTATGAGTTGAGCTAGCTCTCTTGCATTATGATTTTGAGAGAAAATGATAGTGATAAATCCCTATATCTTTCACACTCTATCCCTCGCAAGTTTAGATGGTGAGTTGCTTCCTCAAAGTTCGGTTTGTAATGAAGCTGGAGCTTGGATTGGTTTCCCTCGGGTGTATCATCTTCAGGAAGGGCGGCCGTCCCTCAAGCTCGTTCTTGACGGTCTACGGAGCTTGGATGGGTCTTCCACGATTCGGTGGATATGCTACAAAGGTTGTAATCCCTATAAACTTGTAGCTAAATATCTTGTTTTGTTGCTAGTTTAGTGTTTGGAACAATTCTAAGGTTGTGGTTTCTAGCGCTCACATGAAAATTTTCGTTTTGTATTCCGCCTTTGTTTTCCGCTTCCGCTGCATGAGCACTAGGAACCCAGCAGTGGTATCAGAGCTTCCCAAACACTAGAACTAGAGATAGACGATGCTTAAGTTTCGAAGTCAAAATTAACCCGTATTTTATTTCTATTGTCAAGTCTCTGTTCGTTTTCAAAATCAAACTCTGAAATTTTTTTAAAATACGCCAATGAACTGGTTTTCAAACCAGAGCGACTACGACAAAACTTGAGCCCAAAGCAATGCAACCTGGCCGCCTGGGTCGGCCAAGTTGCAAGCTTTGGTCTCCAGTTTTGTCTAGGGACTTGACTATTTGGAAATATGATTTTTGGTTTATATCATTATAGCCCAGATTTCAATTTGATATACTTTATATTTTTTGGCTATACGATAAATTTTTTGATTGAAACTATAGCATCGTTTATGATCCGTATTTGTATATGTGTTGTAAACGCCGTCTAATTGCTATGTGTTCGATTAGACGGGGTTTCACATATGTTGTTACTGTTTGTTGGTGTGATATATATCTTTGTGATGGTTTAGCCGGATTGTCATAGCGGATAGCCCCTCGTGTGATGATGTATGTACAATTTTATTGTATATTCTTTTATTGGGAATAAGCGTTCGATTTGTGGCCATCGTTGTTGCTTGATGTATATTCTTTTATTGGGACACGTCCAGAATACAGGCATTGTTGCCTTTGTATATTTTTCATTATATGTACTAGGATGAACCCGTAGAGAAGTGCTCGAGTCACTAGGTTCTAGAGTGCGGTAGGTGGCCATCTCATAGAGTTGAGAACGTGTCACCTCATTCTAGAATTGGGGGGTTACTTGCCGTACTTATAGGGGTTCTAGGATAGACCCAAGGAGGAGCGTTTAAGTTACCGAATTCTAGAAAGCGTCGGGTGACCCGCTCATGATATTGATGCCTGGTTTTCCTGTTTCTAGGATTGGCAGGTTGCTTGCCGCATTCGTAAGGGTCTTGGTTCAATATTGTACGGGCTATCCACACGACCAGGGAACTTCATGTTTCATTTGCGGCTCAAATGAAATGTAGGGATCCTAGTTTATCCGCTATTCTATATTGCTTGATGTTTACCGCATGCCAGTGATGATTATTACCTGCCTATGATATATATATATATATTAATTAGATACTTTTATATGTTTTACATCCGCGCTAGCCCTGCCTCCGCCCTGTCGTAAGTTAAGTAACTTTACAGTGAAGACCCGAGACCCCGTGGCGAATGCGGATGGCATATAAAAGCATGCTATTTTGATTGTTTTCTGGTGTGACTAGAAACTTAAATGATAGGATTGCATTATATGTTTAATGCAAAGAGAAATAAACCAATATGATGTTATAGGAACCAACTTTTTCAAAAGAGTTATTATCGTATTATTTTGCTTTGCATAGAGGTATTCAGTTAGGAATATCCTGTATCTCATTCGATAAGCAAAGAGCCTTGATCCCTTCACGGGGAGTTCGCTCTTAAGCAAAAGTGTATGTTACTATAAACCACTTGGTTTTCTTCAAAACCACTCGTTTTAAAAAACGGAGCCTAAACCACACCTTTTCAAAACCACTCGAGTTCCTTCAACGATATCAAGTTCATTACGTTAATGGTTTTTTGCCAAAAAACAACTGTAGCCCTCCATCATTTCAGATTAGTATTGCTTAGTATTCGTGCTACGTTTGTCATGCTCTGCCGAGACGTAGTATTTGGTAGCTCTATAGTGCTTTTCTGATGCATGGTAATGCGAATGGTTAAGACAGTCGCATAGCCATGTTGGCTCAGCCAAGAGCTTGTGCGGGTGGGTTTAATGCAATTATGATAATGGCGGGTTGAACTTGATAAGGACCTTATGATTTGTTGGCCCAGTCAAGGTTACTAGGGTCCTAGGGAAAAAACCATATCGGGAGTTTCAAATATAAGGAAAATTTTCTAAGTATGTGCATACCTTCCGAAGTGTGGTAACTTTGGTTGGCTTTCATCAAAGTTATCACACGATACTAGTTGGGTTTCGATTCCCACTGATGAGTAGGTATTACTTCCGGGAGTTTTTTACTTCACAACTAGCTAACCCATTAGGTGTCGAGAAAAATGTTAATGGGGTTATGCCTCTGCGGAAACAAGATTATTAAATTAGGTCCGTACGAAAACATGGGGAGCCTCCCTCGGCGTACCAACACTGGTCTGGCTGAACGGTTAGCGAATTTATAGGGTGTACATGATCCTGACTAGTGCTCCTATTAGGGTTTGAAGAAGAATTTGAAGAAACAGTGGGAGATATCCTGATTAGATATATCAATAAACCAATCTAATTTTGATAGAGTGCACGCTGGGTGTTTCTTTTCTCTCTCTGGCCGCGACTATAACTGACCTTAAAATAAAACTCGTAAACCAAGTTAACCGAACCTTTTTACAAACTTTGAATTTGGATTGCCACGTTTCACAACAAAGTCTCATATATCTCCGCTGCTTCTACTTTCCCCTTTGTCTTCTCCAGAACACTCCGTATCACTACGAAAATTTATATTGCTTGGAAAGGCCATCTCGTATAGTTATATACAAACTCGAAGAAATTATTTCATTCGAGAATGGCCACGAGTTCTGGAGAAATAGAATTATATAATTATGTTGTCTCCTCTCCTTCACCTTCTCTCAAGTTGAGAGCTCCTTATATTTGGAGAAGTACACCAGTTACGCTTATTGGATAGTCTTCTTCCAAACCTTAGACTGGTACTGACAGACAGGGAAGGAAGAAAACTGATTAGCCTCAGTATGGTGTATGTCACGCCTCGCTTCCCAGTATACAGGCAGAGGACGCGACGAGACCGCTATGTATTTACTCAGAAATAAATACGCTAAGCGTAACTAAGTAATATAAAAGGAATATACACAAGAGACAAATGTAATGAACAGAACCTTTATTTATTAACATTCTTTTACAGTACATGGAAAAGTAAATACATCTGAATGAAAGCAATGCCTAAACAGTAGCATAACAGAAATGGAAAGTACTGAAATGAAACGTGTACAATGAATCTAAAGCTCTGGGTCGTAGGCCAGTTGATCCAAGTCCTCGCTGGTAGGCTCAATCTCCTGAAGGTCCGAACCACCTGACAAAATTCTAAAGAAGAAAGAGAAAGAATGTCGTCAGTGAACAATCGTTCGGTAAGCCCCAAAAATAAGGGAGAAGTAAAATAGACAGAAAGAGTGTAACTTTTTGTTAGTTATGCATATGCCCTAGAGGCCATTGTTGTACATATGATGTATATTATGATGGATGCTTGGATATATACAGAGAGGACTTTCTTGCTCGTCATGATAGTATGCTATTTGGTTTCACTTTATCTTAACATGTTGACTTGTATTGGTTTACTGTTTTTCTCTCACATGTTGATAAAGCCCTTAGGATCTGTACTCGACTACTGGGATTATGATGAGATCATACTAGTGGGGCCACGGTAGTCGATGAGTACATCCTATAAATGTTCCTAATCGAGGGTATGTCGAGACAGGGCATCGATACACCAGAGTAGACTAGCGTATATGCATCTTGACCCATATGATGGGCGATGGATGATCCCATATCCATCGGTGTTTGACATCAGAGATGGTGTACAGGTGCTCAGTGGAGACTGGGTACACTGGACGGACTCGCCGAGAACTCCCAGATGGTGATATACCACACGTTAGATGGCAGTTCTCCGGTGACACTGGTACAGGGTAGTCTGTAGACCCGAGATCATCATAGAGTCTTGTGTGATTCCCACTGTGTTTTGATTTCCACCTTACCATGTCCAAGAGGGCGTGCAAAACGGTGGCTTTTGGGTACAGTCCCGAATCACATGGAGGCAATGAGCGATAGGAGGGGATTCGTCTCTCCCGGTATAGGGAGTTGATGTTGTGCTGTGTTCGATTGGCTATAACTGGAAGTCCCTGGCCAGGGCTGATATAGAGATATACTGGTAAGTGTTACTAGTAGTTTCTCGACCTGTTATGAGCCTCACATCGACACGACTTATCGGTTACTGGGGTCTGACGTATACCACCCCTAGACTTGATATGCGACATATCAGACGAACAGACCGGACTGTACGGGAGTGTTACTCATTGGATTCACAGGAGAACGGACAGGCTAGCTTGTTGATCTTCTGATCGCTCAATACCTGGGTGGCTGTTACGTTTAGCTGACCGCTTGCAGCTTGTGGGTGTTTGATATGATCATCACCTGCTACCGGCGTATTGACGATTCTTTAGAGTCCTACACAGAGGTTTCTTAGCTCAGGCAAAACGGAGTAGAGGCACATATGTGATATATGCAGGACCGAGGATAATGCGATATGAGATACCGTATTATATTCTCGAGATATTTAAATATGAATCGGGACATCGGATCAAGTGTTGATTCGATGAATCGGTACATGATATATTAGTCGGTTATATTCGATATAGCCGGATCGTTGGATCAAGTGTTGATTCGATGATTTAATGTATAATGATATATATGATATATTGTATTACATTATCTAATATTGGCTCGCTTTATTATTTCATTTTCTCACCGGATTAATACATTGATATATATGCGATATATGTTAAATGTATTATTTTCTTTTGTTGCAAATATATAATATATATGTGATATATATTATTGTGACATGATATGATTTATTATAAAACATGTTTAAGGATGATAAAAAGGGATTAAGGTTTGATTAGGGTTAGCTTCTTCTTGTTCATTCTAGAAGGATTCTATTTTGTCTTGGTTAAGATATTATGGTTGATACTTATCCTTAACCTAACTAAACCCTAACTCTAGTTTATTCTCTACAAGTTTTATCCTATCATCCTTGACCATGGTTTGATAATCGATCATATATTCTTGAATACTATTCATCACAAAAGGATTATCATTTTCATTCTTCATCTTCTTCTCTCTTTAGTTTTTGAGAGAAAGCTTACTTGTTAATTCTTTTGTGATGATTTCTTGTGAGAAAGTGAATAAAAAAGAAAGCATAAATACTACTCCATCACCCTCATCTAATCTAGCCCATTAGATTAGGGTGTTCATCTCTTTAGAGTGAGAAAGCTTGGGTTATAGCAACTTCGACGTAGATCATCGGAGAATCGGAACACTTCAAGCTAGCATGGATCGTTCGAGTCGTGGAGCCTCTCTTGAGTCCGGGAGATCGTGGATCGCGGCGAAGGGACTTCTACTCGGAGCTTGTGAAGCGAAGGAGCGGACTACAAAGGTTGTAATCCCTCACACTTAGTTTTAAAGATGTAATCTTGCATGCTAAACCCTAATTATCTAGCAAAGATCCCGTCTTTGGGTTGTTCGGCACATGTAAAATTTTATTCGTGCATGTTTGATGCTTTATGAACCTTCACAAGTGTGCTTAGGAACCCTACAGTGGTATCAGAGCCTAGCTAGAGCATTAGGCGATGTGTTAACGAAGTTAAAACCCCGATCGAACCCGAATACGACTTTTAAAACCTCTCTGTACATTTTTTAAAATCTGGGTTTTTCCAGAATTAAAAATATCTAAAAAAATCAGCAGGGAAATATAAGAATTATGGTGAAACACGTGCCCCCAATTCGTCTATATAGCCGCGGAACCGCGGCAAGTACCCACCTTTGGCGGCGGTTCCGCGGCAGAATAAGGGTATTAGGTACGGATATTTGCACAGTAATTCTTGTCTCTGTAGTTACTATTTTATGGGTATTTTTAATCTGACTCAAGTGTTGAATATTCTGGGGTTTATTTTGTAATCGTCGATTCGATCGGGAATTTTAAATTCGTTATTGTTTTTCCGGATATTTAGAAACTGTTAAAAAGTTCGAACGGATATCATTAACTCACTTTTTCCCGACACGAAAAATTTTCAAGTGTTGAATCTTTTCTCGAGTTTAAATCTTTCGCAAATGCGTGCAAGTTTTGTGGTGGACCCTCTAGAAGACAACAAACCTTAACTCGATTATGTGACCGTCTTGAACTACCTTTTGAACCTTCGGGTTTGGGGCAGTACGGCGTGCTACATGTGAGGCGTTGGCTTGACCCTTCTACGGCTGGACCGCTACTACTGTGACACATTCCGGATTATTTGAACTCCGCTCAAGTGTTGAGCACTTTAGGAAATTTTGGGTATTTGATTATCTGTTCGAAAAGTTTAATACTGTCTATTTATCTGGAATGTGATACAATATGTGGAATTCATTGTGTTAGGCATGAAATGCGAAGTATGTGATATTTCGGATTTATGATGTCTAAAGTGATTATGGATTCCAAATATTGTAGTTTTACAATTTCTTTTCTGTGACCGTAAGTGTAGTATGTAGTTGTATTGCCGATTGTCATTGCTATACATCGACGACGATCGGTGTATGCATACTTACTTACGTTGATGATATGAGATATTATGTGTTGCTGAGATATGATGTGCGGGATTGTCGCGATTGAATAGCCGGAGGTTTTATGTGAGATGAGAGTTTTATATTTTCATTCATGTAAATTCAAATGTAATGTAATATTCTTTTATTTGGGGCACTTCCAGGTTGAGGTTGATGCCACCAGTGTTGTATATTATTTACTTTTCCGCATTAGGATGGACCCAAGGAGGGGAGCACAGGTGACCGGGTTCTGGGGTTCAGTGGGAGGCTATCTCGAGGAGTCGAGACCGGGTCTCCTAAACTCCAGAATTGATAGGGTCGCTTGCCGCTCTCGTAGGGGTTCAGGGTGTAGGCTTGGCTATTCATCGCGACTGTGGAATCCGTATTTTCTATTGTTGGCTAAATACTAAATACGGACGTCCTAGTATATCCCACATTATATCTATGTTTCTGCTGCGATATCTGTGATGTGATCATTTGATATGTTGTGATAGATATAGTATATAGTATTTATGATATATTATATAGACGTTACTTATGTTTTACACCCGCACTAGCCCTGCCCTGCTCTGTCGTTAGTTACCTAACCTAACGGTGCACGAGGGGACATCGAGGCGAATGCGGATGACATAAGTGTACGTCGTATTTATCTGTGATGCTTAGGAAGCATAAGCTGATGGGATTTTTTATTAATGAGATTAATAAAAAGAAAAGAAACCTAAAAGATGTTGTAGAATCAAAACTTTATAAAAAGGGTAGCTACGGTTTTGCTTTGCATAGTGGTATAGATGATATACCCTGTACCTTATTCGATGAGGAAAGAGCCGAGATCCCTTCACCGGGAGTGACCTCTTTAGCGAAACTGGCAGATGCTATAAAACTCGGTTGTCTTTTGATTGCTTTTAGAGTTTTTCTTTGCACAGTGATATATATGATATGGCCTGCACCTTATTCGATGAGGAAAGAGCCGAGATCCCTTCACCGGGAGTGACCTCTTTAGCAAAACTAATGAAAGCCTCAAAAACACTCCATTTCAAGATTTCACATGATTCTACGACGATATCAAGTTCATTACGCTTATGGTTTTCTGAAAAACCTACGTAGCCCTCCGTCATTTCAGATAAGTACTACTTAGTATTCGTACTACGGTAGTTTGGCATTCGTCAAGGCATAGTGTACGGTAGCTAACTAGTATTTATCTGCTTATGCATATGATGCAGATTGGATTAGGGTATTCGTGCGGTGTTGTTTGGCATTCGTCAAAGGTCGTGCGGGTGGGTTTAATTCAATCAAGAAATGTATGGGTTGAACTTGACTAGTGGACTATGGGTTGTTTGGAATTCGTCAAGATCATAGAACACTAGGGGCAAAATATTATCGGGAATTTCAAGTGTTGAAATTTGCAATGAGATTGCATACCTTCTATGAGATAATTGGATCCCGATACCCACTGCGAGTAAGAGTTACTCCTAGGAGAGTTTTACACAGGACAATTAGTCGATCAAGTAGGTGTCTAGAAAAGTGTTAACGGGGTTACGCCTCTGGGAAAATGAGGTTTACTTTAATTAGGTCCGTGCGAAAGCACGGGGAACCTCTCTCAAAGTACCGACACTGATCTGGCTGAAAGATTGACGAAATTGTAGGGTGTAATTAATCCCGGCTAATCTTACCTTTTAGGGTTTGAAGGTAGATTTGATAAAAACAGTGGGAGACATCCTGATTAGATAAGATAATAACCAATCTAATCTTGCAAGAGCATACGCTAAAGTGTTTTCTTCTCTCTCTCTCCAGGTAGCGACCATGTCAGGCCATAATCAAGATAATAATATGGATGTATTGACTGAACCCGCTTATTATACTAAGCAGGGGAACGTTGGACCCGTTTTTTCTTATAAGAGTTATAAGACTGAACAGGGAATAGGAGAATATCTGGATTCTCACGCCGCCCAAAAGAACATGCATGTTGATGCATCTTCTTCAGGTGTGTTAGTTATTGAGAACTGTTTCTCAGTTCACCCTACGTCCTGGGTATTAGATACCGGATAAGGATCCCACATATGTAAATTGTTACATGGGCTATGTAAAGATAGAGAACTGGGAAAAGGTGATCATTCCGTTCAAGTAGGGAACGGTGCAAATGTTGCAGCCAAAGCAGTTGGCGAATATCACCTAGTATTACCAAGTGGTGATACACTGATTCTGAATGAGTGCTATTATATACCGAACATGATGTGCAACATTATATCAGTTTCTTTATTGAGTAAAGAAGGATATAATTTTGTAGTACAGGGTAATGTTATGAACATATTCCTAGATCAAAAGTTGATTGCATCAGGCTCGTTACATAATGACATATTCATTCTAAATCAAAATACAGTCCTCAATATACAAAACACACACAAGAGGAAAAATCCAGAAATGAACGAATTCTTCTTGTGGCATTGTAGACTTGGTCATATCAATGCAACACGACTGGCTAAGTTACATAAGGATGGTTATTTGAATCCATTCGAATTATCATCTTATGGTACTTGCCATTCATGTCTCAAAGGAAAGATGACCAAAGCTCCGTTTAGTGGACACGGAGAAAGAGTTACCGAACTCTTAGGACTGGTACATAGTGATGTATGCGGTCCCATGTCTACGCATGCCAGGAACGGTTCTTCCTACTTCATTACATTCACTGACGATCTCTCTAGATACGGGCATGTGTTCCTGTTGAAACACAAGTCTGAAGCTTTTGAGAAATTCAGAGAATATAAGCACGAAGTAGAGAACCAAACGGGCAAAAGTATTAAGATCCTTCGATCTGATCGAGGAGGAGAATACTTGAGCAATGAGTTCCAAGATTATCTAAAAGAGAATGGGATTCTCTCTCAGCTTACTCCACCTTATACACCACAGCACAACGGTGTATCGGAACGAAGGAATCGCACCCTATTAGATATGGTGCGTTCAATGATGAGTACAGCTGAGTTACCTATTTCCTTCTGGGGGTATGCGCTTGAGACAGTCATACACCTATTGAATATGGTTCCTACCAAATCAGTGCCTACCACTCCATATGAGATATGGAAAGGGAAGAGACCATCTCTTAAGTATGTTAAGATATGGGGTTGTCCAGCCTATGTCAAAAGACAAAATCCGGACAAATTCGAGGCAAGATCTGTCTTATGTAAGTTTATAGGATATCCCAAAAATTCACAAGGGTATATCTTCTACCACCCCGAGAAATAAAAGGTGTTTGTTTCTCGACATGCCACTTTCTTAGAAAAAGGTTTTCTTATGAAACATATTAGTGGCATTGAGGTAGAATTGGAAGAGGTTCCAGCGACACAAACTATAACAGAAGACTTGGTAGAACCAGAGGATTCAGTAGTACCCGACGAACCCCAGCCTCTCCGCCGATCTAGTAGGGTTTCTCGTCCACCTGAGAGATACTACGGTTTTCTCATTGATGGTGGAAGCGAGGATTGCATCATGGAAGATGATGACCCGACTAGTTTCGAGCAGGCCATCACGAGTGGAGACTCTGTGAAATGGCTGGATGCAATGCGATCTGAGATGGAATCCATGTACACCAATAAAGTATGGATTTTGGAAAATGCTCCTGAAGGGGTAAAACCCATTGGGAGCAAGTGGATTTTTAAAAAGAAATTTGGTGTAGATGGAAAAGTTGAGACTTTCAAAGCTAGACTTGTAGCAAAGGGATTTCGTCAACGACCAGGTGTGGATTATGACGAAACCTTTTCTCCAGTGGCTATGCTTAAGTCCATCCGGATCTTACTTGCCATTGCTGCATACTATGACTACGAAATCTGGCAAATGGATGTTAAGACCGCCTTTCTAAATGGTGATTTAGAAGAGTGCGTGTACATGACTCAGCCAGAGGGCTTCGTAGATAGTGGGAGCAGCGGAAAGGTGTGCAAACTGCTTAAATCCATTTATGGGTTAAAGCAAGCATCGCGGAGTTGGAACATCTGTTTTGATGTAGTAGTCAAAGAGTTTGACTTCATCAAAAATATAGATGAACCTTGTATCTATAAAAAGGTAGCAGAGAGTAAGGTTGTCTTCCTCGTATTGTACGTGGATGACATACTCTTGATAGGAAATGATATTCCTATGCTGCAATCAGTCAAGCTCTTCTTATCACAAAGATTCTCAATGAAAGATCTAGGTGATGCCTCCTGCATATTGGGGATTAGGATCTATAGAGATAGATCCAAAAGGATACTGGGATTGTCCCAATCCAGGTATATTGACACCATACTAAAGAGGTTTAGTATGGAAGAATCCAAGCGTGGGAACCAACTCATGATCTCTGGACTCACTCTCTCCAAAGAGATGTCTCCCAAGACTGATTTGGAGAGAGCTCGCATGCAAGGGATACCCTATGCTTCGGCAGTAGGCTCTATCATGTATGCGATACTATGTACCAGACCCGATATAGCATACTCACTTAGTGTAGTGAGTCGGTATCAAGCAGATCCTGGAGAGAGTCATTGGACGGCTGTGAAGAATATTCTCAAGTACTTACGAAGGACTAGAGACATGTTCTTGGTGTATGGTAACGGATAACTCCGGGTAGAGTCCTTTACCGATTCCAGCTTCCAAAGTGATAAGGACGACTCAAAGTCGCACTCGGGATTTGTCTTTACCCTCAATGGAGGGGCGGTATGTTGGAAGAGTTCCAAACAGGATACCGTTGCAGACTCGACGATGGAGGCTGAATACATCGCTGCCAACGATGCTGCCAAAGAGGCTGTCTGTATGAAGAAGTTCATCACTGAACTTGGTGTGGTTCCATCCATTGAACATCCAATACCTCTGTATTGAGATAACAATGGAGCTGTGGTTTTGGCCAAGGAACCCAGATCCCATCAGAAATCCAGACATATTCTGAGGCGGTATCACCTGATCAGGGAGATAGTTGATCGCCGGGAGATCCAGGTCAGGAGAGTAGATACGAAGGACAACACTGCGGATCCACTCACGAAGGCCATTACCCAGATACAGTTTGAGAGATTATTTGGGATGCTAGGTATGAGATACTACAGCAGCTGGCCTTAGTGCAAGTGGGAGATTGTTAGTTATGCATATGCCCTAGAGGCCATTGTTGTACATATGATGTATATTATGATGGATGCTTGGATATATACAGAGAGGACTTTCTTGCTCGTCATGATAGTATGCTATTTGGTTTCACTTTATCTTAACATGTTGACTTGTATTGGTTTACTGTTTTTCTCTCACATGTTGATAAAGCCCTTAGGATCTGTACTCGACTACTGGGATTATGATGAGATCATACTAGTGGGGCCACGGTAGTCGATGAGTACGTCCTATAAATGTTTCTAGTCGAGGGTATGTCGAGACAGGGCATCGATACACCAGAGTAGACTAGCGTATATGCATCTTGACCCATATGATGGGCGATGGATGATCCCATATCCATCGGTGTTTGACATCAGAGATGGTGTACGGGTGCTCAGTGGAGACTGGGTACACTGGACGGACTCGCCGAGAACTCCCAGATGGTGATATACCACACGTTAGATGGCAGTTCTCCGGTGACACTGGTACAGGGTAGTCTGTAGACCCGAGATCGTCATAGAGACTTGTGTGATTCCCACTGTGTTTTGATTTCCACCTTACCACGTCCAAGAGGGCGTGCAAAACGGTGGCTTTTGGGTACAGTCCCGAATCACATGGAGGCAATGAGCGATAGGAGGGGATTCGTCTCTCCCGGTATAGGGAGTTGATGTTGTGCCGTGTTCGATTGGCTATAACTGGAAGTCCCTGGCCAGGGCTGATATAGAGATATACTGGTAAGTGTTACTAGTAGTTTCTCGACCTGTTATGAGCCTCACATCGACACGACTTATCGGTTACTGGGGTCTGACATATACCACCCTTAGACTTGATATGCGACATATCGGACGAACAGACCGGACTGTACGGGAGTGTTACTCATTGGATTCACAGGAGAACGGACAGGCTAGCTTGTTGATCTTCTGATCGCTCAATACCTGGGTGGCTGTTACGTTTAGCTGACCGCTTGCAGTTTGTGGGTGTTTGATATGATCATCACCTGCTACCGGCGTATTGACGATTCTTTAGAGTCCTACACAGAGGTTTCTTAGCTCAGGCAAAACGGAGTAGAGGCACATATGTGATATGTGCAGGACCGAGGATAATGCGATATGAGATACCGTATTATATTCTCGAGATATTTAGATATGAATCGGGACATCGGATCAAGTGTTGATTCGATGAATCGGTACATGATATATTAGTCGGTTATATTCGATATAGCCGGATCGTTGGATCAAGTGTTGATTCGATGATTTAATGTATAATGATATATATGATATATTGTATTACATTATCTAATATTGGCTCGCTTTATTATTTCATTTTCTCACCGGATTAATACATTGATATATATGCGATATATGTTAAATGTATTATTTTCTTTTGTTGCAAATATATAATATATATGTGATATATATTATTGTGACATAATATGATTTATTATAAAACATGTTTAAGGATGATAAAAAGGGATTAAGGTTTGATTAGGGTTAGCTTCTTCTTGTTCATTCTAGAAGGATTCTATTTTGTCTTGGTTAAGATATTATGGTTGATACTTATCCTTAACCTAACTAAACCCTAACTCTAGTTTATTCTCTACAAGTTTTATCCTATCATCCTTGACCATGGTTTGATAATCAATCATATATTCTTGAATACTATTCCTCACAAAAGGATTATCATTTTCATTCTTCATCTTCTTCTCTCTTTAGTTTTTGAGAGAAAGCTTACTTGTTAATTCTTTTGTGATGATTTCTTGTGAGAAAGTGAATAAAAAAGAAAGCATAAATACTACTCCATCACCCTCATCTAATCTAGCCCATTAGATTAGGGTGTTCATCTCTTTAGAGTGAGAAAGCTTGGGTTATAGCAACTTCGACGTAGATCATCGGAGAATCGGAACACTTCAAGCTAGCATGGATCGTTCGAGTCGTGGAGCCTCTCTTGAGTCCGGGAGATCGTGGATCGCGGCGAAGGGACTTCTACTCGGAGCTTGTGAAGCGAAGGAGCGGACTACAAAGGTTGTAATCCCTCACACTTAGTTTTAAAGATGTAATCTTGCATGCTAAACCCTAATTATCTAGCAAAGATCCCGTCTTTGGGTTGTTCGGCACATGTAAAATTTTATTCGTGCATGTTTGATGCTTTATGAACCTTCACAAGTGTGCTTAGGAACCCTACACTTTTAAAGTTGTATTATATTTTTATAATGCTGTAATTAGTGTTAACGCTGTTGTTTGTAGCTTAGTATAGAAGGATGCCAGTGTATACGAGAGGAGTCTCAGTAGACCAGAGACTAAGGTGAACGGAATGTATAAGGAACCGTTTATGCCACGGTACAACAGCAATGGAATACAGGTTTGGTGCCTTAATTCTTGCAGTCTCGTGCCACTTCTAACACCTTCCGTACCAATCTACCCCTTAAATCCCACGATATCTTGATTGTATTGTTTGTATTGTATTGTCTTGTAATTTGAATTGTATGGATGGATGACTTGCCGAAACCATGATATCAGTAAATGGATATAACTGGAGAATCAGGTAGATGGAAGTATATCCACGGTTCGGTTCAGTCAATACAGATTAAATAGATTGAATATATGGATTCATGGATTCATATTGAATTGTAGTTTGTACTTGAATCATATTCAAGTCAGATTATTTATAATGAGACTCAGTCTGAGTCAGAACAATTAGAAAAGAAATTGAAATCCTGAATTAGGTTTTAGTGTTATCGGTAACCGATGCATATGGACGACAGGATTTGTGTTTTTTTCAAAGACGATTACCTGTTGATAACACCATTTGTTAAGTTGAATCAACACCATTTGTTAAGTTGTCTACCTTAAATAGGCAAGCACCCATATCTCCGGCTCCCTGAGGCTCAAGAGACTGGTCCCGCTTAAACCTATATTTAGTAGGGTCCTTATTGTAATTTATAAAACTTGAGAGGGTTTTATATAAAAATAATTTTGTATAATTTTCAAAATGCACCTCAAGTATTTAATTATCGTCTTTAGAATTTTCATAGATGTAGATTTTATATATGTGACATTTCTAGTGAATAAAATCTAATTTCATAATATATGGTATTTAATTGTAAAGTGTTGAACTTGTATGGAATTGTATGGTATTTTCATGTAAAGTGATTCTTTTGATTTAGAAAAGTTGGAATATTTATATTATATCAGAAATTAGATATTTTGATGATACATACATACATACATATATATATATATATATATATATTTATATAAAATAATTTTAATTTATTATTTTTCTAGAAATCTCATTTTCTTAAGATATTTGTATTTTAAAATCTTTCGAGACCGTATGCTCCTTGCGGAGGTCTGCATCTCGTACTACTAAACCTGAGGATGTGTGATAATCCAAACCATCCCGAACGGGTTCCCCAAATGGGTTGTATCGGCGCTTTGCAAAGAAAAAATACATAATTTTGTAGAAAAAGGTTTTAACAGTAAAAGGTATTTATGTGTAAAATTGCATTTCCCCGTATTCTATGTTCTCGAAAGGCATCATGCTATATTGCATATGAGTGTTGTGAGGAGGTAGGTCATTACCTCGTGAACTATCTAAAGGTATAGCAAGGGCAATGATGTTTTATGTCAAAAATAAACTATATGGTATTTTTCTGAAAAAGTGCGATAAAAATTACAATATGAATTCTTCTACTATGAAACTTGTTCAATATGTTTTTTTAATATTTAATGGTCATGATATGCAAGTTTGGTATTGTTGTATTTAAGAAAATTGGAACTTTTTAAAGAAAACCGAATCGGAAGTCGGATTAACTCCGCTTCCGTCGGGTTTTAGAAATACGAGTTTTAAGGTTAGAAAAGAGAAGAGGGAGGAGGGACTTACGGGATTTGAGATTAGAGAAGAGGGAGAGGGTTTGGTAGGAGGTTCCAGTGCGTCGTTTCTTCGCCGGGAGTTCCTAGGGTCGTCGTCGGAAATTCGCCGGAGTTTCGCCCTTCGCTAACTCCACTTGTACACAAAAGTTTTAGGGATTTCTCTTGAGAGTTTGGACAAAGTTTGTGAGTGAGGGGGTGTGGAATGGAGTGGTATTTATAGGTAAAACTTAGGGTTAGGGTTTGATAGAAATGTATTAAAAATTATGCATTAAAATAGATTTAAGTTAGGTTTTAATTGTATTTTAAAGTCTCTGTTAATGTGCAGGGTATTTAAACATGACAGAGGTTATGGGGAGGCCAAAAGACACAGGTTTCATGAAGACCAAAATCCGATCTGAGCGAGTCAACCCGGCAGCGCCGGCCGAGTCAGCCGCGCCGCCGGCTCGATCCGGCCGAGTCAGGCCGGGTCTTGGGGCCACGTGTCCATTGCCGATTTGTCTACTCTCCTGGGCCAGTTTGTTTTATATGTGACTTTTGGTTTTTACGAGTTATGCACGTGTAGGCTCTTAGGCTTCTAAAAATTTAAAAGAAAACTAATTAAAAAATAATGTGGCTAATGGGATTTGAACTCTGGTGCTTTGGTTCAACAGTGCAAGGTATTACCAGTGAGCTACAAGCTCCTTTTTGCTATTAAAAAGCAAATCAAATACTTATAGTACTCACAGAAAATGTAAATACCCCAAGTATATATTAATTTTAAAGGAATTTTATGTACACTAAAATTGGAGTTGTTACAGTGTACAAAAGGTAAAATGTAGAGACATATTAAGGGGTTGAAGTGAGGGCAAAAGGAAATTGCAATTACTGTCATGAACCTAGGCAGTGGAAGAGGCATTACTAGGAATACCTGGCACCCTTTGAAACATTTTAATATTTTAGATTTCTTGTGCAATTGTAATTGAAAACTGTTTCTCAATCAATTCTGAATCCTGTGTATATGGATACCGGATGAGAATCCCACATCTGTATAGCGTTATAGATGTTGAGAATGAGTAGAATATTGGGAATATGTGATTTGGTCCTCAATGTCGGAATTCTTGGTAATTGGCGATATTGGAAAAATCATCTGATTTTGTCTAACGAAAAATATTTGGTTTTGAATATCTGTTATTATACATCAAGCTTTAAAACTGATATCTGTCTCTTTATTTAATAAAGCGGGATATAATTTTTCTGAAAATTTACCTTTATCTAATGATGATTAGGTAAGGTGCATTGAGTAATAGTATAGACATTCTTTACCAAAATACAGTTCTCAACTTATAACATACAGAGCTTGAGTTAGTGAACTCATGGGACTTATACATATTGATGCATGTTGTCCGACGTCCTATATGATGAGGGGTTGGCACTTTTACTTCATTCCGTTTTACCTATGAGTTTTCTAGTTTTAGACACGCATTCGTTGAAATGCAAGGTCCAAAGATTTTGAGAAGTTCATAATATATTAGAATAACGTAGAGCACCAAACGTTGGAAGTATCAAGATTCTTTGAAATGATCGAAAATATAGATACTTATGCTAGGTATTTCATTGTAGTAATATTGAGAATGTAATTCTTTTTTAGATTACTCATCCGTGGGTGCACTCCTTGATGAATAATACTGTATGACCTTTTTCCATTTAGGTGATATGCACTGGAAACAGCTGCACGCCAATTGAATATGGTTCCGTCTAAATTAGTGCCTTTGATTCTATATGGACATAGAAGGGTAGCATATCTTGAGGTTGTTAAGATATAGAGTTATCCGGTTTCTGTTTAAAAGCAGAATCCGGACAAACTCAATGCATGTTTCAGTAATGGCAGTTTGTGGGTTATCCCAAGCATTCGCAAGTATTTAACTTCTACTATTTTCAAGATCAATAGTTGCATTGTTTTTGACTCATCACCTTTTTATAAAAAGGAATCTTTTTGCAAAAAAAATTATTAGGAGTTTGGTAGAACCGGAAGTTATTCCATAACCACAAACGGTTACTGAAAATTTTGTATAACCTGGAGATTCAATTGGAACCGAAAAACTATAGACACTCCACAGATTTAGTAGGCGACCTCAGCTACCTGAGGGATACTTCGATTTTCTCGTAGACGGTGATAGGGAGGTAAGCATCATAGCGATAATGACCCTACTGGTTATCAGCAAGCCATAAGGAGCGGCGACTTTCGGATGATGGCTGGATGCATTATATTCAAGTTGGACTCCACACACTTCAGTAAATTATGGATTTTGGAATTTGCTGGATGTTCCTGAAGAGGTAAAGTTTATTAGGAGCAAGTAGATCTTTCAAGATCAGTGCAGGTGGAAAGGTAGTAACCTAATAAGGCTAGGCTTATAGTAAAAGGGTTTTTCATTAAATACCCGGTGTGGATTGTGAGAAGCTCTTATTTCAGTGTTTATGTTGAAGTCCATACAGATATAATTTGCCACTGCTGTTATTCATGATTATGATACTTGGCGGGTGGATGACTATAACGTCTTTCAAAATGAGAATTTAGAAGTGCACTTGTATATGACTCTGCCAGAGGGTTATCGTATTCATTGGAAGCAGCGGAAGGTGTGCAAGTTGCTTATGTCTATTTGTAGACTAAACCTGGCATAGCGGAGACGAATCATCTGTTTTGATGCGAGAGTCATCAAAACAACAGATGAACCTGATAAGAAGGATTTGGGAGTACTGTCCTGATATTTGTATGACATACTTCTGATAGGAAGTGATGTTCTTATGCTAAAATCAGTCAAACTATAGTTGTTACATATGTTTCTTCACATAGGATCTGGATAACATATCAAGAATTCTTGTAACTAGATCTATGACTATAGATATAGATTTAGGAAGTGTCCCAATCCGGATACTTGGATACCATTCTAAAAGGGTTTAGAATGGACGACTCCTGACGCGGTAGTGTACCCGCATTTGATGGAGTCACCCTCTCTAAAGAGATGTCTTCTAGACTGATGGGGAAAGGGACTCGCATGAATGACATTCCACTTGCTTTTGCAATTGGGTCAATCATGCGATGTCATGTATCAGACCTGACAAAGCTTATGCACTTGCTGTAGTAAGCGGATATTAATCCAATCCTGAAGAAAAATAGAGAAGTAGTGAAGAACATATGAGGATGTTCTTGGTGTATGGTAATGGCAGCTTCCTATAGGAGGCGGTTATCGGTTTTGGCTTCCAAGGTGATCTGGATAACGAAGTGGCTGTCAGAGTTATAAATTTACCCTTTTCTGAGGGACAGTATGTTGAAAAGGGTTCCAAACGGGATACTGAAAAAAACATGATGTAAGAAGATCTTGAGCACGCTACTAGGATTTTGGAACAAGCACATATAGGGTTTTAAAAAATCTAGAGAGCTCAAGTCTACAATTACTAGGACCTAGTGCTAAAGAATTGAACTTGCAATAAAGCCATAGGAGTTTCCATATAAGGTAGAGAGCATGCAACCTTTGTAGCATTTTCATATGCTCCATTATTGTGTTGAACTCTAACCAGGCTCCTAGAAAGAGAGAACAAGCTTGGTGAAGACTGTAAGTCCACGGTAGCGTCCCAGCTGTCTAACAGACGTCAAATGCGGAACAAAAACTTTTTACAACTGGCGCTATCGCGTACTATAACCCGGATCTGCCATTAAAGCTAAACTAACAAACTATAAGTGGGTAGAAATGTTATACCGAACGATCCGAGTCCTTCGGTCTTCAACCATCATCCCACGCTCTGTTGCGGCTGCTCCGATCTCCTGAATCTCCAGTCTTCTCGTCCAGGTGGCACCATGTCGACGGATCTTTAAACGGGCTCCCGTCTCTGAACCGAGGCAACTCGGTCGTCAAGTTTGCCAAAAGAGACGACCAAGATGATGTAGAGAATGAGTAGAACACTTTGTCTCGCTTCGTCCAAAGCCATGGACGAACGGTTAATGAAGTTTCCTTTTGGATCGGGTGAAATGAGAAATGAGGTTATCTAATTTCCATGAATCCAAACTATCATAATCTTTTTTCTAGCAACCATATCTTTCCACCAAGGGGTGGCCGGCCACTTTATAGAGAGGAGAGAGTGAGTGTAGGAGCTAGGAGGTGACCACAAGAATAAATGAGATGATGATTCACCTTAACACCTTGTATGAACACATTAATGAACAAATGAATCATCAAGCCTAGTCACCATCCTAGTCATCAAAGCATTTAATGAATAAATGAGTCATGAAGCCTAGTCACCATCCTAGTCATCATCTAGAAGCTTCCACACATATCTCAAGAAAAGATAAATCCGTCTTTAACCGAATGTTAAAGACAGGAGATAGAAAACTGAAAACTGGCAACTTCCAAAAGTGATCCTGAAACGAATTTCAGGATAACCCCGTAACAGTATAAACATACCCGCATTTGTATTACGACCGAATACAAATGCAACTGAGACAAACATATTATATCTACACAGTATAATACTGGGATCCGGCTTAAACCAAAGCCTACCAGTATTATCTGCCCGAAAAATGACACGTACGAAAACGCACGTGCGTTTTCCGAACCCTGCCATAAAACCATACGGCCTCTACAACGTTTCGCCCAAACTTGGAAAACTGTCTGTGGGGGACTCTAATGACTCATCAACACACTGGCACTGGGTATAACCACTAGCACGTCAGAGGTACAAGCTGTACGTAACGTTTGCCTATGTATTGATTGGAAGGGAAGCTGACGAGCGAACTCATCTATGAACCCTACTGAGTCTAACAGTGACAATATACATACAGTCCGGTCCGTTCGTCTAAAGAGTATCGTATATCGAGTCTAGGGGGGTGGATAAAGTCAGACCCCTAATAACGCGATAAATCGTGTCGGCATGAAGCCCATCACCACCTGAGAAACTACTGATCCAAATCAGTAATTCTCCACTACCTCGGCGGAGGATTTCTAGTGATGGCCACCCGTGCACTGTGCGACATCAACCCCCAATACCGGGAGAGACGAATCCCCGACGATCCGCTCACTGCCTCCATGTGGCTCGGGACTGTACCCAACTAAAACCTGTTTGCACGTCTCCTTTGAGCGTGGTAGGGTAGTAATCTAAGCACAGTGGAACTCACACGAGAAAAATGACGATCTCAGGTCGACAAACTAACCTGTACACATGTCACCAGGGAACTGCTATCTGACGATATGTATAATACCAACTAGCATGTTCTCAGCGAGTCCTGTCCGGTGTACTCATATCTTAATGAGCACCTGTATACATCTTAGGTGATCTAACTGACACCAGTGGCTTGTGAGACCGGCCACCGCCCCTCGTCGGGGTCTCGACTGTATACACTAGTCTACTCTGGAGTATTGATGCCATGTCTCGAAACTCCCACGACTAGGGACACTTTTAAGGATGTGCTTACAGACCCCAGCTCCCACGTATATGATCGCCATCATACTGCTGGTAGTCAAGCAAGAATCCTATGGGCTCTATCAACATGCAATAGCAAACTAAAGCATGTATACGATGATAAAGACAAACCAGATAGCATACTATCATCTCGAGCAAGACTGTTATATCGGTATAGGTCCTGCCTCAATCATTGCAATCACGTACCCGCGATCCAATAATTGACTTTGAGGGCACTATCTCTAACAAAGACCTCCCTTTGTCATAAATGGATCGACTTGAGGAAACCCTTCTCAACTCCATCTCCACTTCATGTAGCACCAAGTGAAGAAACTAACCATCCAAGCTTATAGATTTGGAGTGTGAGGGATGTAGATTAACGCCACTAATTATTTTCCTCACATTAATCCCTTTTTAATTCTCTTTATATTTTAGAGGAGGAAGAAGAGAGCTAAAGGCAGGAGATGAGAGAAAATCCTAATAGAATTCATAAGACTTTCTAAATGATTGATATTCTTTTAACATAAAATAAAAGAATCTCAACCATTAGATTTTCATTTGCCAAGTGTCCACCATCTTCTCTTCCCTCCACTTGCCATGTTGATAAGAGTGGCTATGCATGTGTAACTCCAAAGGCACAAGTTAACTGAAGGAGAATAAAAGGAAAAAGGAAAAAAACAATATATAAATATATTTATGTTACATGACATAATATGTATTTATATGTATGTAATTTCCATATGTATTTAAAATACATGAATGAGACATAAATAAACAGTGACTAAATACTAGTAAATACATATATCCAATATATGTATCAATATATTAAATCATCACTTGATTTAATATCCATTTTTCCAAAAGACCGGCTAGTATTTTCAAATGTCTGATTACCGTCAGTGTATCCAATACACTAGTTTTAATCGAACCCCGATACGCATCCAATACGCACATTTAAATTATATCGCTAGAGCCGAAAAAAGCTCTGTGTGTGACTTTAAAGACTCGACAATATGCTGTCAGTGAGTTACTGGATCCAATCCCTAACTTACAAGCATGTCAATGGCACTGGTTATACGTAACGACTAACTAGGTATCTGTCGAAAGGAAGATCGATAAGCAAGCTTGTTCGAACCCCTAATGAGCCTATAAGTGACAGTCACCGTATAGTCCGGTCTGTTCGTCTAAAAGTATCGCATACCGGTCTAGGGTGTGGACTAGGTCAGACCCCTAATAACCTGATAAGTCATGCCGATATCAAGCTCAATACAAACCGAGAAATTACTGACCTCATGTCAGTAAATCTCATTTGCCCTGGCCAGGGACTTATGGTATTATCCAACCGCAGACAGTACGACATCGACTCCTTATACCGGGAGAGACGGATCCCCACGATCTGCTCATTACCTCCACATGGCTCAGGAATGTACCCAACTAAAAATTGTTTGCATGACTCAGTAGAGCCATGGTAGGGTAGTAATCAAAGTACAGTGGGAACTCATACAAGACAAATGATGATATTAGGTCAACATACTACCATGTACTCATGTCACAAGAGAACAACTATCTGACTATAGGTATAATGCCATCTAGCTGGTTCTCGGTGAGTTCGTCCAGTATAATTCATACCCTAATGAGCACCTGTATACAGTTTTTGGTGCCTACACCAATGGCTGCGAGACCGTCCACCTCCCCTCTCGGGAATAAGAAACGTATACATTAGTCTGCTTTGGAGTATCGAAATCCAATCTCGATGATCCAACAACTAGGGACATTTAAGGATGTGCTTATGGACTACCCAGGCCTCGCTAGTATGATCGCCATCATAACCCTGGTAGTCGAGAAAGAATCCAATGGGATCTATCAATATGTAATAGCGATCTATGATACCACATAATATATGTACATGATGATAAAGGCAAACCAGATAGCATACTATCATCTCGAGTAAGACCGTTCTACCCGTATAAGTCCTCTATCAATTATCATAATCGCCTGCCTGAAATTACAATAATTGCATAGAGGCACTATAACCAAAAATCTCTCGCTTGCACTTAAGACTAATTATTGTGGTATCGTATACCCACAGCTCGTGTGCTACCGAATACCCAACTTCTCTACTAATGAGCTTCGCAAACCGATTTTGAGAAACAACGTGTTCGAGAAATAGCCCCAGTGAGTGGATCCACTACAATGTTTCTATCTTTATCTCTCTATATTTCAACTTCGTGGAGAATGGCTATCTCCCAAAATGAGCGATAACTAGTTTAGAACTTGTCTGGATAGCTAATGAGACCAAGTTTATAAATGAACATCTATATCCAACAAATTTTTTAGGTTGTATCCTTTGCTGATGATAATCATCACCCATCGCCATATCCACCTCGGTATCATTCTTGGAACTCTTTCCAACATACTGCACCTCATGAGAGGGTAAACTAATAACTCTGACAGTCATTTTATCATTCAGGTCATCTTGGAAGTCAGAACCGGTAACCATCTCCCGTAGGAGGATGCCATTACCATATCCTTAGAACATCCTCTTATGTTCTTTATTGTTTTCCTTTGTTTCTCCAGGATTGGATTATATCTGCTTACTACATCCAATGCAAAAGAATCATTATCCATGTCCTGTGTGGAGAAACTCTTGTGATATCCAAAGTTTGACCGATTGTAGTATATGAACTTCACTTCCTATCTGGAGTATGTCATCTAAATGCCAGGACTCTACTCCTACCACCTTCTTGTCAGGTTCATCTATTATTTTGATAAAATCAAACACTGTGACTGTTACATCAAAACAGATGATCCATCTCCGCTATACCTACTTTAGTCTATAAATAGGCATAAGTATCTTGCCCACCACGCTTTTGCTGCTCCCACTAACTATAACAACTCTCTGGTAGAGTCATATATACGTGCACTTCTAAATCCAATTTAGAACGACGTTATAGTCATCTTCCTGCCAAATCTCATACTCAAGGACAGCAGCAGTGGCAAGATAGGGTCATCGTTGTCATGATGCAAGCCTCGCTGTCACCGTTTGTGCGGAAACCGATGTACCTCTCGGGTGGCTGAAGTCACCTTCTAAATCTGCGGAGTGGCTAATGGATCGTCGAATCCAATTGAATCTCTAGGTTCTACTAAATTTTTGGTAACCGTTTGTGGTTCTGTAACCACTTCCAGTTCTACCATACTCCCACTAATGTCTTTTGAAAAGAATCCATTTTACTAAAAATGTGGCGAGTCAAGAACAAAATATCTTTTGATCTTGTAAATGGTAGAAAATTAAACCCTTGCGAACGCTTGGGATAACCCATAAACTGCTATTACTGAAACGTGCCTTGAGTATATCCGGATTCTGCTATCAACATGAGCCAGATTACTTCATATACCTTAATAATTTTAAGATATGATACCATTCGATATCCAATATAGAAACAGAGGAACTAATTTAGATGGAACCAGATTCAAATATTATGCAGCTATTTCCAGTGCATATCCTAAATGAAAAAAGCCATACAACATTACCCATCAAGGAGCGCACCCACGGATGAGTAACCTGAAAGAGAATACTATTACAGAATACCTAGCATAAGTATCTTCATCTTCGATCACTTCGAAGAGTCTTGAATACTTCCGACGTCTAGTTCTATACTTTATTCTTATACCATATGAACTTCTCAAAATTTTGGACTTGCATTTTACCAAAATGTGTGTCTAAAACAAGAGAAGTTATAAATAAATGGAATATAATACGAGTATCAACAACCTTTTGTCCGTAAGGACACCGGACAATATACATTAATTTGTATAAGTCCCTTGAGTTTACCAACTCAAATTCCGTGTGTTTTCATGTTGAAAACTGTATTTTGGTTCAAAAGAATTATAACGTTATTCAACGCATGTTACCTAATCATCAACTGATAAAGGTAAATGTTCTAAACATAATTTTAAAAAGTTATATATCACTTTATGAAATAAAAATACAGATATATCAATTTAAAATTGGTGCACAATAACGGATATCCAAAACCAAATGTTTACCAGTAGGCAAAACTGGATGATTTACCCCTAATATCACTAATTATATCAAATCCCGATATTGAGGATCTAATCACCAAATTCTCAATATTCTACTCCCACTCAGCATCTGTAACGCCATACATATCTGAGATTCTACTCCAGTATATATATACACTCTGGAGTCAGAATCTAATTGAGAAAACGGTTTTCAATTACGATTACACAGAAAAAATGAAACATAAGAACGTTTCATAGGGGGTGGCCGGGTATTCCTAGTAACGCCTCTTCTAATACCAGACTCATGACAATAGTTTCAATTTCCTTTGCCCTCATTTCAACCCCTTTATATGTCTCTATATCTTATTTTCTGTACACTTTACTTAGGCTAGTTGGTTTTCTTCCTTCCCTACCTTTCAGCACCTATCTAAGGTTTGGAAGAAAACTATCCGACAAACATAACTGGTGTACTTCCTAATAAAAAGAGCTCATAACTAGAGAGAAGGTAACAGGGAAGAGACGATCGAATTATCCAATTCAATTTCTCCAGAACCGGTGGCCATTCTTGAACTGAAACGATTTTCTTCGAGTTCATATGTAACTGTACGGGATGGTTTTATCCAAATAAAGTGGATCTTCATAATGATATGGTATATTTTGGAGAAATACAAAGGGGAAGTAGGAGTGGCAGTGATATATGCGAATTTGTTATGAATCGTGAAATCCAAAGCCGGATGGTAAAACGGTTCGATTTAACTTGGTTATGAGTTTTAGTTTGAGGCGGGACATGGGTTGCAGCCAGAGAGAGAAAAGAAACACTCAGCATGCACTCTAATCTAGATCAGATTGGTTTATTAATTTATCTAATCAGGAGGGCTACCATTGTTTCCTCGAATTCTTTCTTAAACCCTAAAAGGAGAACTAGTCGGGATCATATACACCTTACAATTTCGCTAAACATTCAGCCAGGTCAGTGTTGGTACTCCAGGGAGGTCCCCTGTGATTTCGTACAGACCTAATTTAATAACCCCGTTTCCGCAAAGGCATAACCTCATTAACACTTTCTAGACCCCAATAGGTTAGCTAATTGTAAAGTGAAAATCTCACGAGGAGTAATACCTACCCATCAGTGGGAATCAGGAACCATCATTTTGTAATAATCTTGATAGAATCCGACCAAAATTACCACACTCCAGAAGGTATGCGCATACTTGGCAAATTTCCTGTAACGCTTCGAAAATCGTTTAGGCAGTTTTTCGGTAATCGGCTAAATTAGCAGCTTTTTCCGTAAAAAGTCAAAATATGTATTTTTCAATATAGACCTAATCATACAAAATTTAGATAAGATATTGCTAAAATTTGGTCACTAATTTATCACTTAAAATTTTCTAGTTAATTAAAATTTTTTCCTTAATTAATTATTTTTAATATTATTTTAAGCTTTTAAAAATACATTTAATTAGTGATAAATACAAATTTAATTGGGTAAATTACATAATTAGGAACCATAATAAAATAAAATTTAGTGTAATAAAAAAATTTTAGCAAACATTTCATGTTGGTTGCTTTCGGTAAAAAGGGGTTGAAAAATTGAAAGAAAAAGGGTTTTTCTTGTAAAGTCTTGATGTGAAATGCTTTAATGAGTTAAGAAAGGGGGTTTTCCAACCTAGAAACATCTACACACTCACACACACACCCCATCCTAGCTCTGGCCGAGAGCAACCTGCAGGAACCCCATTTTTTCGCATCTCCTTTTTGCTACAATTTCATCTCAAAAATCAACATAAAATCAACAAAAATCCACAAAATCCTTCTCACTTTCAAACCAAATTCCTATTCTACCTTCTCTCAAACCCTAATTTGTTTAAAAAGTGGAGAAAAGAGGTGTCTTGGAGGCAAGTGCAAGTTAGGAATCAACTCTTGTAAGGTATAAATCCTAAACCAGTTGTTTATTTTGCAAGATTAAATAGTTCAAGTGTGAATTTTAGTTATAAATTATTGTTTATGAAATTTAAAGAAAAGGGGTCATGTTGTAGTTAGGGTTTGAAGTTGAATAAGTGTGTTTAGGTTAGTATTATGGCCATCTAGTGTATTAGGTCGGATATTTGTGTGATGTTGCGATCGCGATATCGTTAATTCGCGATGTTTGCTTTGAAATCGGTATGCAAACGCTTACTAGATTTTTATGAATTTTAGGAGGTGATCTAATTACGATATATGGACGATATTTATAGCATCTCATATGACTATTAGTGTGCGTGAATGCGGAGTTTTGTCTAGTCGGGTTTTAGTTTTGACAATTGCCCCGAAACGGCGATTTTAGTTAAGGTTTTAGCGATTTTCGTGTATTTTCCGCGTACCGAGTGCACGTTATGATTAATTCGAGAGCGTCGATCTTTTCATAGTGTGATTTGCGTCATTTCAAAAATCTGTAATCTTATATTGTGTGTTATGCAATTCTAGGATCTGTCGCGGAAACATCTGAAGCGGCGCGCAAAGGCAAGGCGGTGGTCGGATCGGATTAGCGAGGCTTTCAGGTGAGTAGATGTATTCATCTATGGGGAATCGTCTGGATGGCGCGAGGTGCCCCCAAGTTAGGATTACTTTATTTCTTGCAAGATATGCATTGTTAGTTAGCTAAACCCCCCTCATGCACATTTCATACATTTATAACTATTCGTCTGCAAGATTTGCATAGGATATCCAGATACACATGTGAAATATCACTTCGCAGGATACGAACACCATTACCATTGGCTCTTGTTGCACGCACACGATTCATGTGACACACACGCCTTTGGTAATTGCCATGCCACAAGCACTATAGGACCTGTTTAGTTTAGTATCACCATTTGCATTATACACCATATATGAAATCGCATAGCATGTATATCCCTCGCATCATCTTCATACTTACAAAGATTCTAGCCACAAATCACATCGCATACCATGATATCATAGACATTTATCATATAAAACATGTTGGGTATTATGATTTTCTTGAGGATTTCAGTATTGCTGCGATTTCTGGATTTTGGGGAAAACCGCAAGAATTTAACAAAAGCTTATTATTATCATTTTTAAAAAAAAAACAAAGTTGCGGTTTTCTCATGATGTATGTGTCGTCCACCATGAGTTTTCATGTTTTCTGTTGGATTTCGAGACCCGATTCGAGGAGTGGATGAACCGTCTCGGGTACATGGTGGGCCCGGTATGGTACCCCGGGGCAAGAAGATCGAGTTGTAGACGATGAGCCTGGCAGGGGAAGACTACCTACCGGTGATGTCTGGCGCGGCGGATATCCGGAGGATACCGACCGTTGTCGTGAGATTGATGATATGGGCCGATCCGGACTGACGGAGCCCGATGTATTGAGACATTGATACAGTGAGACATTGAGACAGATGTGTTTTCATATTTGGTGTCGATGCTTGACACGGGTTTCAGATGATTTCTTGATGGTATTTAGCTATTATACAGATATTCTTTTTCTAAAGTTAAGAATGCAGAACTCATAGCATTTAAACACTTAAAGATTTAGTATTGACATTGCATACATGTGCATGCATACTAGAGATATTACATCACATCTGGACATACATGCTGTGACGCATTTGCGTGCATTCTTACGATAGCCTTACTAGATGTTATATTCTACTCACGAGCTGGCAACTCACCCCTGTTGTGCCACAGTATCTTGCAGGTCGGACTCATCAGCCTAGTAGCGGCGGCTTATCTTATTAGTGACTTCTTTTGCTCAGACTCGCGACATTGCTCGTAGGTGGGTTGCGAGAGTGATTTTATCTTTTTTTGTACTATTTTTGTATCCAGTATTCTCCATCTACCACTTCTTATGTGTATATGCGACCTAGTGATGAGACTGAGAGATTTGTGTATATGTGGTTTCTTTTGGGTCGAGCTCACTTGAGCCGACGTTGTGTTTTCTTATATTTTGCATTTCTTTATGATCTTTTCTTGATATTACATATATATATTGCATGTGGTTGTGATCCGCCTTGAGCGAAGAGCTAGCTCCCGCTTGGGGATGCCATTTTGTGATTACAGGTTATATATCTTGTTGTACCCATTTTGGGGGATAGAATTTACAAAGGAGACTCTGCCGAAATTTTCGGAAATTTTTGATGTTTTTAAAAAGGGCTTCAATGCAACTTAATTGATTTCAAAATCGTTTTCATGAAAGGTTTCCTTCACTCTTTTGATTTTGGTTTAGATTTTTCTGGGCTTTGGCTGACTTAGGTTACGTTACGCCTTTAGACGTCTCGTAATCTAAGTGCCAGTCACGTTCCGTACTTTCGGGTCGTGACAAAGTTGGTATCAGAGCGTAGGTTTTACCTTTCTGAATGTAGGACGACCTTGGTAGATGGAGTAGGTGACTTAAGCAGAGTGGCGTAGCGTGGGTATGATCCGCGGCATACTTACGATACGGTACTTCGCCTAAGTGACCTTAGGACATAATTGCTTGTATTTCTTTTCTTGATTCCTTGCATTCCTTGATTCAATTGCAATGTTCTTATCGGTCCTGTTTATTATTCCAGCTTCGATGCCGCCAAAGACTACGAGAGCTCAGCGGGCTGCCGCTAGGGATGAGATTCGTGCGGGCTCGTCTGAGGCGAGGATCGAGCGGGATGATACGCTTACCCCTCAGGGTCATATTGATCCGCCTTATCCAGACCGTATTGCCAGATTAGAGGCCGGCATGCAGGAGTTGCGACAGATGATGGGATCTTTAGTTGAGTCCAGTCGGGCACAGAGATCCGAGGACGTTCCTTCCACTGCACAGACCACGATTATACCCGCTGCACAGATGGTCACTCCTGCTGCTACTGCGGCTATCCCTGTTTCACTACAGGACTTTATGAGATTGAGACCTCCAGCTTTTACCGGTACGGATGCGACAGATGACCCACAGGCATTTCTTGATAGGATGGCTAGGATTTGCCGTTCGTTGAGGTGTTCTGATGATAGATTGGTGGATTTCGCGAGTTTTCGTCTGGAGGGTCTTGCCCAGACATGGTACGATTCAGTAGAGAGAGGCCGAGCTGCGGGTTTACCTTCTATGACCTGGGACGAGTTTACAGCTGCATTTCTTGCCCGTTTTCTTCCGGAGAGTGTCCGAGATGCTCGAGCCCGTAGTTTTGAGTCTCTGCGCAAGACTCCTGGAATGACGGTGTCGGAGTATGATATACAGTTTACCCAGTTGTCTCGATATGCTCCGTACCTAGTAGACACAGAAGAGAAGAGAATAAAGAGGTTTGTGCGAGGGCTTGATACACAGCTATTCCTTACCATCGGCACCCAGCACTTTGATACGTACGCAGCCGCGATGGATGCAGCCTTACTTTTGGAGGAGCGTATTTCTGAGACTCCGGTCATTTCTGGGCCGAAGAGGATCCGTACTGATACGCCAGCTCAGCGGCAGATGGGTAGACACCGCGATAGATTATTTCCGGGAGATGGTGGAGGCAGAGGATTGAGACGAGGTCAGTTATTTGGTTCATATCCACAGACCCAACAGTCGTCTCCAGGATGTTTTCGGTGTGGGAGTCAGTACCACCATGTCAGAGACTGTACCATGGGGCGCCAGGGCACGGCGACAGTCCCGCATGTGACCTTACCATCCTCACCACCTCCTCAGAGAGCTCTACTTCCTACCCCTGATGATGCTCCACGCCAGCCAGATGTTCTTAGAGGTCGTGGGCGTGGCGGTCCGGTTCAGAGAGGACGAGGCGACCGAGGCAGAGGCAGAGGCAGAGGTAGAGGCAGAGGACAGCCAACTACTAGTGGTGGACAGGCCCGAGTGTTCGCGTTGACTCCTCAGGATGCACAGGCATCCAATGCCGTCGTGACAGGTAGTCTGC
Source organism: Agapanthus africanus (assembly GCA_030015575.1). Taxonomy (NCBI): domain Eukaryota; kingdom Viridiplantae; phylum Streptophyta; class Magnoliopsida; order Asparagales; family Amaryllidaceae; genus Agapanthus; species Agapanthus africanus. Next base: position 435,422,192 of record JASDDO010000004.1, on the reverse strand, counting down.
TAGTATGTTCTTTTGATGCATGGGTATTATTTGATCCAGGCTCCACACATTCCTATGTATCCACGTACTTTGCACCTGTAGGGTGTTTTTTGTCACCCCATTGAGATAGGAATACGCGCACGCGTCTCAGGCGTACTACAGATTCCCCCTGCCTAGGATAGGCTGGGGTTTAATGATTGTGGGGATTCGAATCTCCGGCAGCCGCGGACTAAGCTGCCGTTAATTACCCCTCGCCTTTGGGGCGAGGGAACCTCCGATTAACGGGTTAAACTGGTCATGCGAACTCAATGTGCAGTGTATGTGTGTGTATAAATTTTTATACATATGTATATATGTATGTATGTACACAAAAAGAGGGGGAAAATGCATCCAAGGGATGCGTGGGGCCAGCGTCTTGAGCGCTGTGCGCTTAGGTGCTGTGCGCTCAGGCGCAAGCGCGCCACGTGTCGGCACGTGGGCGCTTTGCGCATGAGCGCTGCGCGCAGGAGCGCAAGCGCGCGCGCGCCACGTGTCGGCACGTGGGCGCTTTGCGCATGAGCGCTGCGCGCTGGAGCGCAAGCGCGCGCGCCACGTGTCGGCACGTGGGCGCTTTGCGCATGAGCGCTGCGCGCTGGAACGCAAGCGCGCGCGCGTGCCACGTGTCGGCACGTGGGCGCTTTGCGCATGAGCGCTGCGCGCTGGAGCGCAAGCGCGCGCGCCACGTGTCGGCACGTGGGCGCTTTGCGCATGAGTGCTGCGCGCTGGAGAGCAAGCGCGCAGGAGCGCAAGCACGCGCGCCACGTGTCGGCACGTGGGCGCTTTGCGCTCGCGCGCAGTGCGCTGGAGCGCAAACGCGCCACGTGTCGGCACGTAGGTGCTTTGCGCTCGAGCGCTAGCGCGCCGGCGAGGAAAGGAGGGCTTTTAGCCCCAGAAACTCTCGAAAGAGAAATTAATGGAGTTAAACTCCTAAAAAAAATGTTTTGGCTGAGGAAATGGGTTCTTCTTCTTCCTCCTCTGTTGGTTGGCTCAAGAGATGTGAGATCTAAAAATCTCTTCTTTTTGAGATCTAATGATAGATCCAAGTTCCCCTTTTAGTGACGTGGACGGTCGATGCTGCCATTTTAGCGACTTGGACGGTCGTGGCTGCCCTTTTAGCGACTTGGACGGTCGGTGCTGCCCTTTTAGCGACGTGGACGGTCGGTTCTGCCCTTTTAGCGACGTGGACGGTTGGTTCTGCCCTTTTTGCGACTTGGACGGTCGATGCTGCCCTTTTTGCGACTTGGACGGTCGGTTCTGCCCTTTTAGCGACTTGGACGGTCGGTTCTGCCCTTTTTGCGACTTGGACGGTCGGTGCTGCCATTTTAGCGACTTGGACGGTCGGTGCTGCCATTTTAGCGACTTGGACGGTCGATGCTGCCATTTTTGCGACTTGGACGGTCGATTCTGCCATTTTAGCGACTTGGACGGTCGGTTCTGCCATTTTAGCGACTTGGACGGTCGGTGCTGCCATTTTAGCGACGTGGACGGTCGGTGCTGCCATTTTAGCGACGTGGACGGTCGATGCTACCATTTTAACGACTTGGACGGTCAGTGCTGCCCTTTTTGCGACTTGGACGGTCAGTGCTGCCCTTTTAGCGACGTGGACGGTCGATGCTGCCCTTTTTGCGACTTGGACGGTCGATACTTGATTTGACTTGCTCTGCTTCTTGCAGTGTCAGGGGTAGACTTGACTTGCTCCGCTTCTTGCGGTGTCGAGCTTGGATTCTGACTTGCTCCGCTTTTTGCGGTGTCGGAGTGAAAGTTGACTTGTTGATTTTGATTTAGGTTGACATCAGCATCGCTATACTGGAATATGGTACCAGGAGCGAATCATCATCTGTCATTTAGGGGATTTTGGGATTATTTTACGCCCGTGGATTGTATACGGTTTTGCAGGATGTATGATCCAGACCGTAGGGCCGGAAAAATTTCGGGATTTTGTCGGCGTCTGCATCGCTGCACTGGAATATGGTACCAGGAGCGACTCATCATTCGCCGTTGGGGTATGGGATTTGGAATTTGGTTAGCGTCTGCATCGCTGCACTGGAATATAGTACCAGGAGCGACTCATCATTCGCCATTTGGGGATTGGGGAGCGATGGCTTAGGAGACAGGTTTAGATCCCTATCGCCTAAGACTTTTCAATTTTATGGGCCGTGAGGGTCCCATAAAAGCATTTTCTCCCTACGAGTCGTAAGGATCCCGCAGGTGTATTTTCTCCTTAGGAGTCGTGAGGACTCCTAAGTGTGTTTTTCCTTTATGAGTCGTAAGGATCCCGCAAAGGTTTGTTCTCCTCATATATCGTGAGGACACATGAGTGGGTCTTATCAATGGAGCATCATTCCCAAAGCGGAGACCGGCCGCGTAACTGGTGATTACGGTGGGGCATGGGTATGATGAGAATTATTTGAGCCCGTGGATTGTATACGATGGTCAATTTGGGGACCCGCCGTAGGGCCAGGAGAATTTTAAGAAATCGGATTTTGGTTGGCGTCTGCATCGCTGTACTGGAATGTGGTACCAGGAGCGACTCATCTTTTGCCATTTGGGGACTTGGAATTTGGATCTTGTTGGCATCAGCATTGCTGCACTGGAATAATGCCAGGAGCAACTCATCATTTGCCTTGGGAGGACTTGGGATTTGGGTTTTTGGTTGGCATCAGCACCGCTAACACTGAAGCGAAGTGCCAGGAGCGACTTATCATTTGCCGTTGCCCGTTGGGGGACGATGGCTTAGGAAACAGGTTTGGGTCCCTATCACCTAAGGCTTTTCAATTTTATGGGCCGTGAGGGTCCCATAAAAGCATTTTCTCCCTACGAGTCGTAAGGATCCCGCAGGTGTATTTTCTCCTTAGGAATCGTGAGGATTCCTAAGTGTGTTGCTCCTTTGTGAGTTGTAAGGATCTCACGCAGGGGTTTTCTCCTCACAAGGTCGGGAGGACTTTGCGAGTGTATTTCATCTCTTTTCACGAGTTTGCGCCCTTTCGGGTTTTCGCAGACTCGCCGGTAGTCCTGCTGTTTTTACTCACGGAGCCCTTTCGGGTTTTCATCCGTGCCCGTTTTGCTTGTGGACATACCGTTTTTTTTCTTTTTTCTTTTTTTTTTTTCCGCTGGTGGGACTTTAAAAGTAGTCTCACCGGCAAGATTTGGGAGAGATAGGGGTCATTTACGCCCGTGGATTGTATACGGTTTTGCAGGATATCTGATCCAGACCGTAGGGCTGACGTGCTCAATTCGCCTGCGACTTGGAGCATTTACGTGTAGTATTTCTTGAGATATCGGCCATTGATGGGTGGCATGGGCCTTTCTCCCTCGGCACTTATTAGTTGGTAGGATCCTCCGTCGAACACTTTCTCGATGACGTATGGTCCTTCCCAATTTGGCTCGAATTTTCCCTTGGCATGTCGATTGGGGATAATCGGTCTTTTGAGGACCAACACCAATTCACCTTTCTTGAAAGCGCGGAGACGGGTTATCTTGTCATAGGCCCGTGACATTTGGGCTCGGTATAGCTCCGGATTTTGCTGTACCGTGAGCCTCTTTTCTTCGAGGGCATCGAGCTCTTCAAGTCGAAGGAGCACGTTTTCCTCCTCCGTCAACTCGTGCTGAACGGCCATTCTTAAGCTTGGAACTTCGACTTCGAGAGGGAGGACCGCCTCCACTCCGAAGAGCAATGAGTATGGAGTGGACTGTGTTGGAGTACGGTGCGTGGTACGATATGCCCACAACGCCTCGTGAAGTTTGAGATTCCAGTCTCTCTTGTTGGCTGAAGCATTTTTCCTCAGGAGCTTGCATAGAGTCTTGTTGAAGGCTTCGGCTAGCCCATTGGCTCTTGGATTGTAGATGGAGGAATATCTCCAGTCTATGTTGTGCTGAGTAGCGAACCTTGAGACATTGAAGCTCTTGAAAGAAGGCCCGTTGTCAGAAATGATTCTTCTTGGTGTACTAAAGCGGTATAGAATATTGTGTTGGAAGAATGTCAGAATATCTTTTGTCTTGACTTCTTTTAGTGGGACAGCTTCAGCCCATCTGGAGAAGTAATCAGTTGCGGCCAGTATGAACCGGTGGCCTTTGGATGACGGAGGATCAATTGGGCCAACAATGTCGGTGCCCCAGACTTCGAAGGGCCACGACGCCACCGTAGGATGCAATGGATTGGGATGCTTGTGAATAAAATCACCGTGAATTTGGCAGATATAACATTTCTTTGCATGCTCTCCGCAGTCCCGTATCATGGTGGGCCAATAATACCCAAGCCGTTTAATTTGCAGTCGCATCTTGGGGCCAGATTGGTGAGCACCGCAAACGCCTGAGTGAACTTCTTTCATGACTTTTTGGGCTTCGGCCGATGACAGGCACCTGAGCCAGAGTTGGTCATATGACCTGCGGTATAGAGTGTCATTTACAAACACGCATCGGAGAGCTCTCTTCTTCAGCTGAATCCTCGCAGGTTTTTCTTCGGGCAGCTTGTCGTATCGGAGGTACTCTATGAAGGGTTCTCTCCAATTGGGCTCGTCTTGGATGATCGAAGCTTCTTCCGTAGGACTGCTCTTCTGTTCCGCGCTTTCCTCTTCTCGTAGAGAGACTGGGGGTAGAATTTGCCGGCTCCTGACTGTGATCAGAATTTCGTCCATGTCAGGATCAGCCAGCTCCTTGGCTAAGCGAGCGAGTACATCAGCCTTTCCGTTCAACGCTCTAGGGACTCTCGTTAGTTCGATATGAGTGAACCGTTTCATGAGTTCCACCGCTCGGCTTCTGTACCGAGCCAACTCGGGTTTGTATATCTTATAATTGCCGCTTACTTGGTTGACGACAAGCTGGAAGTCACCGTAAACCCGTAGCCGACGGATTTCCATTTCTATGGCGAGCTCCAAACCAGCTATCAGAGCTTCATACTCAGCTTCGTTGTTCGTTCGAGGCTCGGTGAGAGCGAAAGAACGCCGTAGGGTTCCCATTGATGGCGTGATGAATACCAATCCTATCCCCGCTTTTACCTCCGGGACGCTTGATCTGCCGGAGCTCCTTATTGATGAGGCTCCATCGAAGTAGAGCTCCCAACATGGCCCATCTTCCTCGAGGTGCAGCACTTGTTCGTCGGGTAACTCACAATTTAGCGGCGACCCTTCTGGCATGGGATGAGCAGCGAGAAAGTCTGCAAGAGCTTGCCCTTTTACTGCTTTCTGAGGAGTATAAACTATGTCAAACTCGAGTAGCATAACAGCCCATCTTGCCATTCTGCAGGCTAGGCTCGCTCTGGTAATCAAGTGTTTGAGCGGGTCGACCTTGGAGATCAGCATAACCCGATGAGCAAGCAGATAGTGCCTCAGCTTCTTCACAGCAAATATCAGAGCCAGGCATTGCTTCTCGATTGGGGAATAGTTGTGTTCCGCCCCGACTAGAGTTCGACTGAGGTAGTAGAGGGCATTTTCTTTTCCCTCCTCATTATTCTGGGTAAGGAGCGCACCGAGTGACTCATCTAGCGCGGCAGTGTAGAGAATCAGCGGTTTATTTGGAATGGGAGCGGCCAGCACTGGAGGGTGCAACAAGTATTGTTTGATGCTTTCGAACGCTGCTTGACATTCGGCATCCCAGATAAAAGGAGCTCCTTTCTTCATGAGCTTTGAGAAGGGCCTACATTTCCCCGATAAATTTGCGATAAACCTCCTTATATAAGCAAGTTTGCCTTGAAAAGATCTTAGCTGCGTCAGACTTTTCGGAGGGGGCATCTCCATGATGGCCTTTATCTTTGATGGGTCAACTTCGATCCCTCGATGCCGGACTATAAAACCCAGGAATTTTCCCGATGACACTCCAAAAGCACATTTCAGAGGATTCATCTTCAGATCGTATTCCCTCAGTCTGGTGAGAACGGTCCTAAGATCTTGGATGTGGTCGGCCTTGGCTTTAGTTTTGACGGCCAGATCATCAACATAGCATTCGACGACTTTATGGATTAGGTCATCAAAGATATTAGTCATTGCCCTTTGATATGTAGCACCTGCGTTCTTCAATCCGAACGGCATCACCTTGTAGCAATATATTCCGATCGGGCTTCGAAATGCTGTGTGCTTCTCATCCTCAGGCGACATCTTGATCTGATTGTATCCAGACGAGCCATCCATGAAGGTGAACAACTCGTAATTTGAGGTGTCATCGACCATCATTTCCATGACCGGTAGCGGGAAGTCGTCTTTAGGACATGCCTTGTTGAGGTCCCTGAAGTCGACACAAACTCGGATCTGCCCATTTTTCTTCTTCACTGGGACTATGCATGCGATCCAGTCTGCATATTTCTCTTCCCTGATGAAGCCGGCATCGATGAGCTTCTTGGTTTCCTCGATGACTTTTTCTTCTAGTTCCCTTCTCATTCTTCGAGGGGCTTGTTTGACTGGCTTAGCATCAGGAGATATAGCCAGCTTATGCACAGCCACTTCAGGGGAAAGGCCTGGCATTTCTTTGTATGTCCACGCGAAGCAGTCGACGAACTCATGCAGTAGGGCAATTATCTGTGCTTTCATTTCCTCTGACAAGAGCGAGCTGATGTAGGTCGGCCTTGGATTATCGGGCGTTCCTAAGTCAATCTCGGTTAGCTCGTCAAAGGTTGCTTGTCCACCATCTTCGAGCTCTTGAGGAGCTTCTTCTGGCTCGGCTATCTCGTCATCATCATTTGATCTTTCGCTGGCCTCACCAACATGGATCATGTAGTACGCTTTGGAATCAGGTTGAATGTAGCCTATGCCCCGTCTATCTGGAATTCGTCCATCGATGAGTGCTCGGACCTGGGGCGGATACCATAGCCCTTCGTAAAACTTTGCTTCGGACTCCGTTTGATATAACCAGCATCCGCACTTCTTAAAGTATTCCCGCATATCGGGCGCATAGTATCTGGGATTGAGGACGGCTCTTATGCCCCTCTCATAGGGATGGCACGCGACAGAAAGATCGTCCGGGTGCACAACGGGGTTTGACCTGTAAAACAGGATGCCCTTCTGTCCATTTTTCCTCCCGGGTATGTAGAAAGTTTTCAGCTGGTCCACGGTGGAGATTGATAATGCATCGAGCTCTTTGCACATTTGCTCTGGTACCCTTGTAACGGTTAGGGATCCTTCTGCAACTTCGAAGGTCTCTCGTAGTTTCGCTTGTTGCGTGGGGGTCCAATCTGCACCGCTGTTGCACGACAGGTCCTCCTCCTCTGACTCTTCAGTGTCGCTGCCAAGATGAGGGCGGACTTTGCTGCTAGATGGGCCTTCAGTAACAGATTCGTCCGTATCGCTGCCGAAACGTGGGCGAGTTTTCCGGAAGGACGGGCTTCCAGCGTCGGACTCATCAGTGTCGCTACCGAAATGCGGGCGTACTTGGGCGTTTTTGCTTTTGAAAGTGATAGCCGGCGCAGATTTGCTTTTGAGTCTTGGGGCCGGTCTATCCTCAGTCAGTTGTAGCTTAGCATTTTGGTGATTCATAAAATACCGAGAATCTTCATAGCGGACTTCATGCACACCGAACGGTTAGATGTCTCCGTCAATGCGTCTTTCTTCGCCATTTTTAGTATATTTCATGCATTGATGGAGAGTTGACGGAATGATGCCATAATCGTGGAGCCATGGCCGCCCCAAGAGAATCTTATAAGACGTGTCGGCGTCGATCACGTATATCTTAGCTTCAGTTTGCAGATCCCCGAATTTGATTGGCAAAGCTATAGACCCTAGAACTTGCTGGCAATTTTGGTTGAACCCTTGAATGACAATCCTTTCCCTTGACAGGTGTCGGACGTCCATTGACAAACTCTTCAGAGTTCGCAAGTTCATGATGTTCACTGAGGATCCCGGATCAATCAATATGCGATTAATTCGATCTCCGTCGCTGTACCCGGTCACGTAAAGCGGTCGATTATGCTCAGCCGTTCCCAGTAGCAAGTCTTCATCCTTAAATATGACTGCGGCGGCATGCAAAGCGTGCTGGGCTTCTTTCATATTAATTTCCGCAAAGTGATCCTGATACCGCTCGAGGTTTTGTAGAGCGTGAATGAGAACATCTCTAAGCTCCTTAGATAGGACCAAGGCGTCATAGATGCTCAGGAGAGACGGCAGCTTCCGGAGATGTGCCAAGACATTATAGTCCACCGAGGAAGGACTTGTGTTTTCACCAGCCAGTTCTCTGCCATCTTCTTCATTAGTGACTTGTTTTTCCTTCCCTTTTGGGGCGTTGCCCTGATTTTGCGGTAGAGCCCTGCCGCTTCTGAGCTGGATTTGATTGGCCTTTGTAGTGAGCTTCTCGTCCTCTTCGGGAAAACAGAGCTCATCCTCGGAGTCGCTGCCAAGATGGATGGCGTAGCAAGTCACTACTGAGATCTCTTCATTGGAGTCTTCTTCTAACTCCTCCAGAATTTCAGCCGCTTGTACAGGGAAGAACTCCTTCAATTGAATCAATGTTCTTTTCTTTTGTTCATATTCTTCGAGGGAATCGATATATTTTTGAATGGTCGATCTCCCTGCAGACTCTTTTTTGCGCCGAGCTGCACTTTTCTTCTTCTTGAGCTTCTTGGATTTTGAGCCTGAAGGAGCCGCATTGGCAGCTGGACTGGTAGGCTTCTGTCCTTCCCATTCCATCCTGGGCTCTTTCTGAAGTAGCTTTAGCATCTTCTTCGTCTTATTAGATATGTGCGTACTCCACGGAGGCTGCGATGAGTCGGTTTCGTTTGTCGGGGCAGCGGGTTCAGCTGTCTGCTCCCAGAAGGCTTCAACTTCTGTCTGTATAAAGTTGGCGGTCGCAACTTGATTGTTTACTAACACGCTTTTGGACAGCTCGATCTCTCCAGCCTTGTACTGCTTCTCGACCCAGTCTTTGAAGATATAGCAATCCTTAATCGCATGGCTCACTACTCGGTGGTACGGGCAATACAGAGGATTGTCGGTCATTTTTGCTTCTTGGGGTCTTTTCGACTCCGGCAATTGTAGGCCGTTGTTCAAGGCATCTTTAAATATCTTGCGGACCTTGTCCCTTCTGAAAGAGTAAACCTTGTTCTTTTTCTCCTCTAGGGAGAGCCCATCTCCTCCCAGCAATGGCTTTCGAGACCGGTTAGTTTTGGATTCGGCCGCCCTTCGCTTTTCTTCATTGTCGGACGCATTGAAGACATTGGTACTGCTGGAACTCCCGCTTCTACGGTTGTCATCCCGCTTGCTTTTCCAAGTTTTCTCTCTCTGAGAATCCGGCGGGGACTCTTGCTTTGAGCGTTCCAGCATTTAAACCTTCTTGGTTAGCTCCTGAAATGTCTTGAGGCCCGCCGTACACAAGAATGGGACCATCCAATTGCTGAGGTTCCCAATGAGAAGGCTGACGGACTGGTCCTGCTCCAGCGGCGGTTCGCACTTGACTGTGAGATTACGCCATCGAGCGATAAAGTCGGTGTTGCTTTCATTCTTCCCCGGCTTGGTCCTCACAAGGTCGGCAATGGAGATTTTATCACTGACACTCATGAACCTTTGCCGAAACAGGGACTCCATTTGGGCAAAGGTAATGACGGACCCATCCGGTATACTCGCATACCAGTCGAAGGCGACGCCGGTCAGGCTGTTGACAAACTGACGAAGAAGGAGCGCGTATTGCCCCCTGTATTTCCGCACGATGCTTTGAAGTGGGCGACGTGCTGATTTGCATTCCCCGTTCCATCAAATCTTCCGAACTTAGGAATGACGTAGCCGCTTGGGAACTCAATCAGATCGTACCGCGCGGGATATGGCCGCCCACTACTGCCGATTTCTTTCTTAGCTTCAGCTTCGGCCACCAATGTTTTAACCTTGCTGGTGACCAAATCTATTATCCGATCCTGTGTTAGTGGGATAGTGCTATCTGGGGCCAAGGCGTCCCCAGAAGCGGAATGTGGCCGGCTTTCATGCGGCTCGACCAGTCTTGGACCCAAAGGAGCAGGCATTGGCTGCCTCGGATTGTCATCACCCGGCTGATTAGTAGCGGCTTGTGCTTGATTGGGAGGCGCTCGAGCAATTTGAGCCGTAAGCTGCATCACCACATTCGTTAAGCCGTCAATCTTCGAATAGAGCTTGGCCATCTCTTTATCTTTGCTCCTGAGCTGTTTTCGAAGCTCTTGAAGCAGCTCTTGCTCCGCAGTCCTGGGGCGGAAAGTCGGCTCTTCCTCGCTGTCCGAGCTTGACTCTGCATGGACCGAGGGGTCTTTCTGCCTATCATCCTTATCGAGAGGGTTTTCTTCATCCAGCGGGGGCGGCTGTTCTTGGGCGGCAGCAACCACATTCAGGCTAGATTGAGCTTGGGATGTGGTGGCCCCATCCTTGCTTTTGCTGCGAAGGTTGTCGCTGGGGCGTCCGCCCGCCATATAGACCGTATGGATGATGTATCCGGCCGTCTTTCTATCATTGGAAGCTGATTTCACGGATCGCTGTCTTGACCCCCTTGCTTCGGTAGCTGGTAATCGATTGAAGGCGGCTGGCCTAACCAGGTTCTTGAATGGTGCTGGCGCTTCCTTTCTGGATTTGCCCCGCTGCTTTCGTGCGGCACAGAGCGCCTGATAGACCCGTGAAGAGACAGTGTCATACTTTTTATGTTGGGGCCGGGACACGTCTCTTTGTAGCACTGTTCGGACCGCTGTCTTCTTGATTCTGGCGGTCATGGCATTTTTCTGAACCCACTGTAGAGGCTCGAAGGAATTGCCGATTCGTACGTCCAACTCAGCCGTCGTCGCAGGGCAACCCTGCACTTGGAACTTCACACGATTCCATTTGGTCGAAGCCCTGGCCCTCTTGTTGGCTCGATACCTGAGCCGCTTCTGCCTTAACTTTTCTGTTCTAAGCGCCTGGCAGACTTCGGCTTTTCGGGAAGACACCGCAGACTGGGCGATGGAGGGCTTTGTAGATACGCTCGATTGCACATTTGTTGGAGTCATCGCCTGAGCTCGTCCACGACATTTGATGTTTCCCTTCGCACCGGAAGTCTTGCCCCCAGCTAGAATGCCAGGGAGTCGTTCAGACAACCTCTTAAGTTTCGGTTGTGGTGCCTTAGCAATCACAACATTCGGCCTCTTGCCCTTTGGGACTGGCTTGGCCACCTGTTCCACCGGGATTTCCGCCAGATGAGCGCTTCCGGTAGGGTAGATGATGACGGAGCCAAACTGGCGGGGAGGTTCCTCCCACTGTCGACTGAGGCTTGCAGGGAGAACCACACGAGCGTTGATCTTGACCACGTACTGAATCGGGGTCACGTTGGAAGCTGAATTCGTCTGGGGAGACATTGTCGTCGAAGGTTGATTGCTGCACAGAAAAGAAATATCATTTCAGTATAGACGATAGATATGTACATTAATTGAGTTCGCATGAACGTTTAACCCGAAATATGGGAGGAGAGACTGGTCCCACCGGGCGTGCCAGAATCTGTAGGGTGTTTTTCGTCACCCCATTGAGATGGGAATACGCGCACGCGTCTCAGGCGTACTACAGATTCCCCCTGCCTAGGGTAGGCTGGGGTTTAATGATTGTGGGGATCCGAATCTCCGGCAGCCGCGGACTAAGCTGCCGTTAATTACCCCTCTCCTTTGGGACGAGGGAACCTCCGATTAACGGGTTAAACTGGTCATGCGAACTTAATGTGCAGTGTATGTGTGTGTATAAATTTGTATACATTTGTATATATGTATGTATGTACACAAAAAGAGAGGGAAAATGCATCCAAGGGATGCGTGGGGCCAGCGTCTTGAGCGCTGTGCGCTTAGGTGCTGTGCGCTCAGGCGCAAGCGCGCCACGTGTCGGCACGTGGGCGCTTTGCGTATGAGCGCTGCGCGCAGGAGCGCAAGCGCGCGCGCCACGTGTCGGCACGTGGGCGCTTTGCGCATGAGCGCTGCGCGCTGGAGCGCAAGCGCGCGCGCCACGTGTCGGCACGTGGGCGCTTTGCGCTCGCGCGCAGTGCGCTGGAGCGCAAACGCGCCACGTGTCGGCACGTAGGTGCTTTGCGCTCGAGCGCTAGCGCGCCGGCGAGAAAAGGAGGGCTTTTAGCCCCAGAAACTCTCGAAAAAGAAATTAATGGAGTTAAACTCCTAAAAAAAATGTTTTGGCTGAGGAAATGGGTTCTTCTTCTTCCTCCTCTGTTGGTTGGCTCAAGAGACGTGAGATCTAAAAATCTCTTCTTTTTGAGATCTAATGATAGATCCAAGTCCCCCTTTGTGGGTTTTGTGGTGAAAAACTAATTTGTTTTGTAAAAAGAAGAGTAAAACTCTTGATTTAATTCAAGAGAAAGAAGAAGGTTTTGGAACCTTGAAGAAGAAGAAGAGATCTCAGATCTGAAACTTTTTTGGAGAGAGAAAAAGTTGTGGGATATTTTCATTATCCTTGCCTTTATAGGCTATACACTTTACACATAGCCCCTTGGGCTTCACAAAATGGCATTTTGCCTATCTCATGGCTTATGTGCCATTTCTTTTTGCACATAAGCCATGGGCTTTACAAAAATTTGGCTTTATGCCTATTTTTCTTACATTTATCCATAAAATAAAATAAAAGAAATGCAACAAAATTATTTATTACAAAATTTTTATCTTGGCATGGGGGAGGCCGGCCGCTTCTCATGTTCGGGCTCGACCCGGGCATGGGCCCACTGGATCTGGGCTTGGGCCCACTTGGCTTGGGGTTGACTTTGATTTTGACTTGGTCAACCGCGGTGTAAATTTTTACCCCAACAGCACCGAGGTTGGGCCGAGAGTCTTCTCCGTTAGATCAGCCGCTTGTCGTTATTACACCGGTAGACGAGTCGTTTGTTGCCCGTTTCGTGTACCGATCATGTTCCGTTCATATCGAGGAGAGAGATTCTTCAGTTGATTTGATTCTCCTCGATATGCTAGACTTTGACGTTCTTCTTGGTATGGACTGTCTAGCCACATGTTATGCATCCGTGGACTGCCGTGAGAAAACAGTCAGATTCAGTTTTCCTGGTGAGCCGGTTCTGGTTATTCAGGGAGATCGTAGCACTACCCTTCCCAGTTTGATTTCTTCTCTTCACGCCGGTCAGCTCTTAAGGAAAGGGTGTCAGGGATTCTTAGCCTATGTTTGTGATACTAGCTCCACAGAGGTTCCGTTGGACCAGGTCCCTGTTGTGAGAGAGTTTCCTGATGTATTCCCTGACGAGCTGCCTGGTCTGCCACCAGAGCGCGAGTTTGAGTTCTGCATCGACTTGATCCCCGGCACGGGACCTATCTCTATACCGCCTTATCGGATGGCCCCGGCGGAGCTGAGAGAGCTGAAGGATCAGTTACAGGACTTGATGGACAAAGGGCTTATCCGATCGAGTGTGTCACCTTGGGGTGCTCCCGTCCTGTTTGTTAAGAAGAAGGACGGAAGTATGCGCTTATGCATTGATTATCATCAGCTGAACCGGGTTACTGTGCGGAATAGATATCCCCTACCCCTCATTGATGACTTATTCGATCAGCTCCAGGGTGCAGGGTTTTTCTCGAAGGTTGATTTACGGTCAGGTTATCACCAGTTGCGGGTTCGGAAGGAGGATATTCCGAAGACCGCTTTCCGTACTCGCTATGGTCATTATGAGTTCTTGGTGATGTCGTTCGGGCTCACCAATGCCCCGGCAGCATTTATGGACTTGATGAACCGTGTATTCAGGCCGTATCTCGATCAGTTCATCATTGTGTTCATTGACGACATCTTGGTTTATTCTCGGAGCCAGGAGGAGCATGAGCAGCACTTGCGTATCACATTGCAGATTTTGAGGGAGAATCAGTTGTTCGCCAAATTTTCCAAGTGCGCATTTTAGCTAGAAAGTGTCGACTTCTTGGGTCATATGGTGACGAGAGATGGTATTTGTGTGGACCCGAAGAAGATCGAGGCAGTTCAGCGTTGGCCTAGACTGGTATCAGTTACAAAGGTTCGCAGTTTTCTGGGTCTGGCCGGCTATTATCGACGTTTTGTCCAGGATTTCTCCCGTATTGCTGCACCGCTGACCGGGTTGACCTGGAAGGGGGTCCTTTTTGATTGGACCCAGGCATGTGAGGATAGTTTTCAGCAGCTGAAGACTCGTCTGACTACTGCACCAGTGTTAGCATTGCTTTCAGGATCAGGCGGGTTCGTGGTATATTGTGATGCTTCTCGAGTGGGGCTGGGCTGTGTATTGATGCAGAACGACAGAGTTATCGCGTATGCTTCTCGGCAACTGAGGAAACACGAACAGAACTACCCCACTCATGATTTAGAGATGGCTGCAGTGGTATTTGCACTTAAGATTTGGAGACATTACCTATACGGTGAGTCGTGCCAGATATTCACTGACCACAAGAGTTTGAAGTATATCTTTCAGCAGCGAGATCTGAATCTGAGACAGCGCCGTTGGATGGAGTTGGTGAAAGATTATGACTGCGAGATTCTATACCATCCGGGCAAGGCGAATGTCGTGGCAGATGCTTTGAGTAGGAGGCCCGGAGGTAGCTTGTCTTGTTTGAGCGCAATACAGATGCAGTCGACGGCGGATTGGCAGGTTTTATGTGACAGCAGAGTGCAGTTCAAGTTTACTCCTACAGGGGGACAGTTGGCCCATTTCAGAGCACGCCCACAGTTACTTTACCGTATCCGCGAGGCACAGTCCGGCGATGCCCGTATTTTAGAGATTATTGAGCAGATTCGGTAGGGCAGAGTTTCTGAGTTCGTGATTGATGATCAAGGGATACTTCGATTTGGGACTCGACTGTGCATACCAGATTTTGAAGGGCTGAGGCGCGATATCCTCGAGGAGGCACATAGATCAGTATACAGAGTGCATCCAGGTTCCACCAAGATGTACCATGATTTGAGAGAGGTTTACTGGTGGGACGGGATGAAGAAGGATGTTACAGACTTTGTGTCGAGATGCCTGACTTGTCAGCAAGTCAAGGCCGAGCATCAGAGGCCAGCTGGCGAGTTACAGCCTTTGCCCATCCCCGAGTGGAAGTGGGAACAGGTCTCCATGGACATCATTGTGGGTCTACCCAGGACCAGTCGAGAATATGACTCTATTTGGGTGATTGTGGATCGACTGACGAAAGCGGCTTACTTCCTGCCAGTGAAGACCACTTTTGGATTTGCTCAGTATGCCCAGGTTTATATTGATGAGATCGTGCGACTGCATGGCGTTCCGACTTGCATCGTGTCCGACCGGGGCACCCAATTTACAAGCCGATTGTGGCAGAAACTTCAGGAAGCTTTAGGCACCCGATTGAGTTTTAGCAAAGCCTTTCATCCGCAGACTGACGGTCAGTCGAAGCGTACTATTCAGACTCTTGAGGACATGCTCAGAGCTTGTGTTTTAGATTTCGGTGGTAGCTGGGATCGTCATTTGCCTTTGATCGAGTTCTCCTACAATAATAGCTTCCAGGAGACGATTCAGATGGCACCTTTCGAGGCTTTATATGGGAGGAGATGTCGATCGCCTGTATGTTGGACAGAGCTCAGGGAGAGCAGTATTTTCGGGCCGCAGATCGTATAGGAGACGACCGAAAAGATACAGATGATTCGGGACAGGATGAGAGCGGCACAGAGTAGGCAGAAATCATATGCTGACCGGCGCCGTCGCCGACTCGAGTTCGCTGTTGGCGATCATGTTTTCCTGAGAGTCTCTCCGATGAAGGGTGTGATGAGATTTGGGCGGAAAGGGAAGCTTAGTCCTAGATATGTTGGTCCCTTCGAGATCCTAGAGCGTGTTGGTCCAGTCGCTTATCGGCTAGCTCTTCCGCCCAGCTTCCCCGATATTCACCCCGTGTTCCATGTTTCGATGCTCCGTAAGTACCTTCATGATCCTTCCCATGCGATTCAGCACCAGACGATCCAGCTAAAGCGTGATCTTTCATTCACCGAGCAGCCGATGGTCATTTTGGATCGGCAGGTGAAGAAATTGAGGTCGAAGGTTATACCCTCCGTCAAAGTTCTTTGGCGTGGCCCGAACAGCGAGGAGGTCACCTGGGAGACCGAGATCGAGATGAGGAAGAGATATCCCCATATTTTTGAAGGTACGAGTAGTTAGATTCTAAATTCGGGGACCGAATTTCTTTAAGGGGGGAAGATTGTAACGCTTCGAAAATCGGTTAGGCAGTTTTTCGGTAATCGGCTAAATTAGCAGCTTTTTCCGTAAAACGTCAAAATATGTATTTTTCAATATAGACCTAATCATACAAAATTTAGATAAGATATTGCTAAAATTTGGTCACTAATTTATCACTTAAAATTTTCTAGTTAATTAAAAAAAATTCCTTAATTAATTATTTTTAATATTATTTTAAGCTTTTAAAAATACATTAAATTAGTGATAAATACAAATTTAATTGGGTAAATTACATAATTAGGAACCATAATAAAATAAAATTTAGTGTAATAAAAAAATTTTAGCAAACATTTCATGTTGGTTGCTTTTGGTAAAAAAGGGTTGAAAAATTGAAAGAAAAAGGGTTTTTCTTATAAAGTCTTGATGTGAAATGCTTTAATGAGTTAAGAAGGGGGGTTTTCCAACCTAGAAACATCTACACACTCACACACACACCCCATCCTAGCTCTGGCCGAGAGGAACCTGCAGGAACCCCATTTTTTCCCCATCTCCTTTTTGCTACAATTTCATCTCAAAAATCAACATAAAATCAACAAAAATCCACAAAATCCTTCTCACTTTCAAACCAAATTCCTATTCTACCTTCTCTCAAACCCTAATTTGTTTAAAAAGTGGAGAAAAGAGGTGTCTTGGAGGCAAGTGCAAGTTAGGAATCAACTCTTGTAAGGTATAAATCCTAAACCAGTTGTTTATTTTGCTAGATTAAATAGTTCAAGTGTGAATTTTAGTTATAAATTATTGTTTATGAAATTTAAAGAAAAGGGGTCATGTTGTAGTTAGGGTTTGAAGTTGAATAAGTGTGTTTAAGTTAGTATTATGGCCATCTAGTGTATTAGGTCAGATATTTGTGCGATGTTGCGATCGCGATATCGTTAATTCGCGATGTTTGCTTTGAAATCGGTATGCTAACGCTTACTAGATTTTTATGAATTTTAGGAGGTGATCTAATTACGATATATGGACGATATTTATAGCATCTCATACGACTATTAGTGTGCGTGAATGCGGAGTTTTGTCTAGTCGGATTTTAGTTTTGACAATTGCCCTGAAACGGCGATTTTAGTTAAGGTTTTAGCGATTTTCGTGTATTTTCCGCGTACCGAGTGCACGTTGTGATTAATTCGAGAGCGTCGATCTTTTCATAGTGTGAGTTGCGTCATTTCAAAAATCTGTAATCTTATATTGTGTGTTATGCAATTCTAGGATCTGTCGCGGAAACATCGGAAGCGGCGCGCAAAGGCAAGGCGGTGGTCGGATCGGATTAGCGAGGCTTTCAGGTGAGTAGATGTATTCATCTATGGGGAAATCGTCTGGATGGCGCGAGGTGCCCCCTAGTTAGGATTACTTTATTTCTTGCAAGATATGCATTGTTAGTTAGCTAAACCCCCCCTCATGCACATTTCATACATTTATAACTATTCGTCTGCAAGATTTGCATAGGATATCCATATACACATGTGCAATATCACTTTGTAGGATACGAACACCATTACCATTGGCTCCTGTTGCACGCACACTATTCATGTGACACACACGCCTTTGGTAATTGCCATGCCACGAGCACTGTAGGACATGTTTAGTTTAGTATCACCATTTGCTTTATACACCATATATGAAATCGCATAGCATGTATATACCTCGCATCATCTTCATACTTACAAAGATTCTAGCCACAAATCACATCGCATACCATGATATCATAGACATTTATCATATAAAACATGTTGGGTATTATGATTTTCTTGAGGATTTCAGTATTGCTGCGATTTCTGGATTTTGGGGAAAACGCAAGAATTTAACAAAAGCTTATTATTATCATTTTTAAAAAAAAAACAAAGTTGCGGTTTTCTCATGATGTATGTGTCGTCCACCATGAGTTTTCATGTTTTCTGTTGGATTTCGAGACCCGATTCGAGGAGTGGATGAACCGTCTCGGGTACATGGTGGGCCCGGTATGGTACCCCGGGTGTAGCGTTTTGAAAATCGTTTCGGTGATATTTCGGAAAATCGGTAAAATAAGGGGGTTTTCTGTAAAAAGTCAAAATGCAAATATCTTATTATAAAAATTAAATATACATATTCTAGCTATGTAATTACTAGTATTTGGTGTTTATTGAGCCACTGGTGAAATTTCAAATTTTCTGAAAAAAATTATTTTATTATTATTTTAAGCCGTCACTAATACATTTAATTAGGGAAAATTACAAACTGGAATGGGTTAAAACAAATTTTGTTTATCATAACACATTAAACAAAATTTTATCATGTGGTTTTTGAAATGAAATGGTTTGCCAAAACGGTTTAGAAAATATCGAAGAACAAGGCTTTTTTTTTTTGGTGAAATTAGCGAAAACTTGCAATTTGGTAACTTGAGGGGTTCTTTTTGCGTGGAATTTTCTTTGCAACCTCACACACATCCTCACCCACTCACATGGCCGGCCCCACCACCACATGACAGCAGCCCACTCCCTCCCCCTCCTTTTTGTCATCTTTCATGTGAAAAGAATGGTTAAAATCAAGGTTTTATGATATATTTATGTAGGTGGGGGTATTATGGTAATTGGGAGGGGCTTTGACCATGGAATTTCTACCCAAATCTCTCACCTCTCCCCACCCCCATCCTCTGGCCGAAATGATCAGCAGCCCCCCTCATTTTCCCCACCAAGTTTCCACTTCATTTCATCTCCAAAATCATCCAAAATGCTTCAAAAATATCCCACAAAATCAAAATCTAATTCCTACCCATTTCTCATTAGCCAAAATTGCATGGATCTAGGGAACAAGATTTCAATTTGGGAGGCTATGTGTGCTTGTGGATCTTCAAATCTCTTGGGTATAAATTCTAACCCTTTTTGCTTAAATTGTTAGTTAATTTCTTAAAGCTATTGTATTCAAGTGTTAAGTGGTTGAATTGCTAGTTATGAATTTTCAAGTTAGGGTTTGGAAATTATAGAATTGGGTTTTATTAAAATGTTTATGTTTGCATAGGGTAATTAACATGCTAAGTCATGCAAAGTGTAACCTAAGTGCTAAAATTAATCTACTTGCTAGTTGCAATTTGTTAATTTAAAATTTGCAATAAATAAGCTTTTATGCAAACTAGGTTTTTATGAAATGCATATATAGGTGAGATTAAATTATGGTTAGGGTTTTTATCACATTATTAACATCTTAATTTGTTGTTTAGCAACTTAGATCTTGCAAATCCAACCTAAATTGTTGTTTGTGCATTTTGCTATAAAATTGTTAAAATTTAGGTATTTTGTAAACTAGAATTTTAGGGTTTTTGGAATTTAACGAGATTAAATTATGGGAATTATTTTTATGACTTATTTAAGATATTTAGTGAATATTGTGGCCGCTAGATTCGTTTATACATCGAGTTTTGTACTAAAACGGTGATTTGTGCTTGCTAGATTTTCGGAAAAATGACTTTTTAAGTGAAATTGGGGTTTTTGTGAATTTTAAGCTATTTTATATTATAATTAGTGCTTGTAACTGTACAAATGAGTGTGGTGGGAGTTTTCTCGATGGTTTGGCGTTTGTACGCCGACGTCGAGGGTTTTTGGGTCGATTTCTGAAAGCAACCATAGGTTTTGACCTATGTGGGATTCGTGAGTCGTTTTGGTCATGAGTCGGATTTTAATGCGATACGGTGCGTTATGATATATAGGTACCCCATGTGGACTTCGAGACGACAAGCAAGCGCGTGGCGACGTCGGCACCGGCGAGCGAGGACCAGGTGAGTAGATTTATATCTACGGGGAGAAGTCGGGTGGATGGCGTATAGCACCCCCGCAGTCCGTGGTGGTGTATACGGATGCGTATACACACCAACAATTATTATATGTTATTTGGGATTAATAACGATGTTTAGGATGGATATTGGTGTGTTGGATTATTTTAGTGTTGCGAACCCTAGGGTAGTGTTGCACTACACATACACACATACATACTTGCATACATTCCTATTTATATGTGCTTATTGGATTCTTTATACTTATGTGTTCACATGGGTATGGGACTATGTGTTCACATACGGATTTGAGGATGATACTTGGGATTGAGCTGAGTCGATGAGATTTGTTTTGTGGTTGTGATATCGGTGATATGGCAGGATTCGTACTTGAGGTACGTCCTGGTGTTATAGCGGATCTTGGGGCGGCGATACGGGTGAATAGTGTTATAAATAAAATGGTCGACATGTGATCGTGATATGAGGCATGATATGCTAGGATATTGATATTAGGCCGTATCGGGCGATGTATACCCCTTGATGATGATATGTGCTGACGATATCGGTTTGTACGAGATTGTCGATCAGTAGTCAGATCATGAGTATATTGAGGATATTAGTATTGTACTAGACATAGGTCAGTACCCTAGACTATGATCTTGGATAAAGAGGATACCAGAGGAATAGTGTGAGGAATATGATATTGACCCGTACCCAGATTTGGGGATGCCGTACGACGGATTTACGTACGAGCTATATCTTGATGATTGATCCGCACTCTTGACTTGGGATGTCTGATTATAGATATGGTATCGGATATGATATTATTGAGGCGGGATCACCGACTAATATATATACATGTATGTATATGTATCGACTCAGATGTTAGGCGGTTTCCTTACCTGTAGTCTAGCTTGTAGCTTAGCCCTTTAGTTTAGTTAGTTGTTAGATTAGATTCGGTTCTTACCTATTTCAAAGCTTACGAATCGTGCATATTTTAAAAGACAAGTCAAGGGATTCTACGGATATTTCAAAAAAAAACGTATCTTTTCTTAAAAACACCGTAGCCCCTATTTTCAAAACCCCACGATTCGTGTTATTTCAAAAGGCACCATTGTAGGACTTATATTAGGTTAATGCAGATTAGTTATCGTTGTGTCTAGTATTCAGCTCCCGCTCATTATTGTTGTTCGCTCCGCATCACATGCTTATATTATGCTTCATATTCTACTGTTGATATCTTGTGGTTAGGACACCAGCACCATTACCGATGATGCGTATGTACCATGTACACTTACTTGCTGGCTCACACACATCTTCATCGGTAATTGCCATGTCACGTACACCTTAGAAAATATTATTGCTTGACATAGGCTGTTAGCTAATAGTTTAGACATGATATTAGTGTACCTGCCTTATATGTTAGTTTAGGCATTATAGTTATTACCTGCTACTTCATGCATACTGTTATTCATTGTTATGCCGCATTCATGGATTCTCATGCATATATTCACTTTTTACATGCTATTGAGGTTTTGGATTCGGATTTCCATGAGATTTTCTGGATTTGGGGAAAACCGCAAAACATATACAAACTTCTTCTTTCTCTTTTTAAATGAAAAGCGCGGTTTTTCCCATGATGTATGAGTTGTCCACCATGAGTTTGCTGATGGATTTCGAGACCCGATTCGAGGAGTTGGATGAACCGTTTCGGGTACATGGTGGACCCGGTAAGGTACCCCGGGGAAAGAAGCTCATGGTGATGATGATGAGCCTGGCAGGGGGAGACTACCTACCAGTGATTTTACCCGACGCGTCGGATATCCGGAGGATACCGTCGTGGTCTTGAGATGGATGGTAGGGGCCGGTCTGGACTGACGGCGCCCTAGATATTGAGATTGAGATATTGAGATTTTGAGATATTGAGGTACTGAGATTTGATGATACAGGCCAGTCCGGATAGCCGGAGCCTGAGGTTTTGAGACATTGAGATTTATGTTTTGTGTCGATGCTAGACACTGTTGATGCCGATTTCATTTATGATACCTCATTTTAAAAATACAAAGGAAATCTCACTAATTTATGAAAACAGTTTCTTCATTTACATGTATTCTGTTTTCATGCATTCATACCTCATTCATATGATATATTGCTACCTGAGGCACTGACACGGGCACATGAGATCACACTCGGGTTAGATATTACCCTAACCATTGTTATAGGCTGCATGTTATTCATATATTTGAGGATATATTATGATCATTGACCTAAGTTGCGTTATTTATGCGATTTCTGTGCGTAGATGTTTTTTTACTCACGAGTTGGCAACTCACCCCCGTTGTGCCACAGTTCTTGCAGGTTTCGCCGTACAGGTTTCATTACGGCTTGCTGGCACTATTTCCATTTCTGGGTGACTTGCTAGTAGGTGGGTTTATTTGGATCGCACCCATCATTATATCTTGTATATCATTATTCTATTGTATTTAGAAGTTCCATCAACCAAACATGTATTTATTTCAGAGATAAAGACCAGTGATGTTATTCTTTCGACCTTAGAGTCGCGCGTTTTATTTCTGTGGTTTTCTTGTGGTTTTGAGTTTTTGATCCTCGCCGTTGGCGTTGTATATTATATTGCTTGTGTGGTTGTGACCGTCGATTGACGAAGAGCTAGCTCCCGCTTGGGGATGCCTTTTATTGATTTCGTATACTATTCATGTTGTATCCCGTTTGGGAGCCAGTATTTACAAAGGAGACTCTGCCGAAATTTTCGGGAAATATTGATGTTTTTTTTAAAAACCGCATAATTCGGCTTATGCTATTAAAACTACTTGTTTAAATTGGTTTTCCTTCACTCTACTACTTTTCTTGGTTTGCATTTCTGGGTTTTCGGCTTACTTGGATTACGTACGTCTCGAGACGTTTCGTAGTTTAAGTGCCGGTCATGTTCCGTACTTTCGGGACGTGACACCGGGGCAAGAAGATCGAGTTGTAGACGATGAGCCTGGCAGAGGAAGACTACCTACCGGTGATGTCTGGCACGGCGGATATCCGGAGGATACCGACCGTTGTCGTGAGATTGATGATATGGGCCGATCCGGACTGACGGAGCCCGATGTATTGAGACATTGATACAGTGAGACATTGAGACAGATGTGTTTTCATATTTGGTGTCGATGCTTGACACGGGTTTCAGATGATTTCTTGATGGTATTTAGCTATTATACAGATATTATTTTTCTAAAGTTAAGAATGCAGAATTCATAGCATTTAAACACTTAAAGATTTAGTATTGACATTGCATACATGTGCATGCATACTAGAGATATTACATCGCATCTAGACATACATGCTGTGACGCATTTGCGTGCATTCTTACGATAGCCTTACTAGATGTTATATTCTACTCACGAGCTGGCAACTCACCCCGTTGTGCCACAGTGTCTTGCAGGTCGTACTCATCAGCCTAGTAGCGGCGGCTTATCTTATTAGTGACTTCTTTTGCTCAGACTCGCGACATTGCTCGTAGGTGGGTTGCGAGAGTGATTTTATCTTTTTTTGTACTATTTTTGTATCCAGTATTCTCCATCTACCACTTCTTATGTGTATATGCGACCTAGTGATGAGACTGAGAGATTTGTGTATATGTGGTTTCTTTTGGGTCGAGCTCACTTGAGCCGACGTTATGTTTTCTCATATTTTGCATTTCTTTATGCTCTTTTCTTGATATTACATATATATATATATATTGCATGTGGTTGTGATCCGCCTTGGGCGAAGAGCTAGCTCCCGCTTGGGGATGCCATTTTGTGATTACAGGTTATATATCTTGTTGTACCCATTTTGGGGGATAGAATTTACAAAGGAGACTCTGCCGAAATTTTCGGAAATTTTTGATGTTTTTAAAAAGGGGTTCAATGCAACTTAATTGATTTCAAAATCGTTTTCATGAAAGGTTTCCTTCACTCTTTTGATTTTGGTTTAGATTTTTCTGGGCTTTGGCTGACTTAGGTTACGTTACGCCTTTAAACGTCTCATAATCTAAGTGCCAGTCACGTTCCGTACTTTCGGGTCGTGACATTTCTTTTATATTTGAAACTCCCGATATGGTTTTTTCCCCTAACGACTTATGACCTTGACTAGGTCAACAAATCATAAGTTGCAAGTCAAGTTCAATTCGTCATTATCCTGAATTAATTGACCCACCCGTATGAGCGCTTTACTAGGTCAAAATGCCCATACGACTGTCCTAACCAATCACATCACCATACAACAGAAAAGCACTACTGTCATGCCCCGCTTCCCAGTGTACGGAAGGGTGAGGTGGCAAGCCCGCAACGTGTTTACTAAGAAATAAATACGTTAAGTGTAATTAAGCAATATATGTATAAAATGTACAAGAATTGACAAGAGATATAAAATGAACAACAACTTTTATTAATATTCATCTTTACCTTACAACTGCTTTGAAAAAGAAAGATACAATGATAATAAGCAATGCCTAAACAGTAGCATACAAACTGAAATAAGTACAAGATGAACTAGCAGTCCTGCTGGGTAGTGAGCTGGTCCATGTACTCCTGGCTAAGCTCGATCTCCTGAAAGTCCGGTCCTCCTGACGAATATTCTAAAGAAAGAAATATATAGGAATGTCGTCAGTGAACTAGCGCTCGGTAAGTCCCAAAAGAAAGAAAGGACTATAGCAAGTAATGAGAATTGAACTGGTAAGATATACATGTATAAGATTTCTATTCTAACGTAGTTGTTTGTAGCTTGGTACAGAAGGTATTTGTGTATACGAGAGAAGTCCATCTTATCCCATGGACTATGGTAACATGTAGTACAAGGCCCCATCAAAACCCACGGGACAACGACACGAGAGTTCATGTAGGTGTCTTTTAGTGATCATTTCGTGCCACACTATACATTCCGTACTAATCCACCCCGTTAACCCCGTAATGTATTGTATAGATTATATTACAAGTCTTGTCGAAACCATGGATACAAGTTTTTCAAGTAGTCAGGTTCAGGATATAATCTTGTAGTCATGTTAAGTTATAGCCATGGTTCGGTCAAGTCTTGTATTCAGGTTTGATATTCAGGTTCATGTTCAAGTATACTTGTTAGAGTTTGGATTCAAGTTTGAATTGGATTCTGATTTCAGTTTGAATTCAAGTTTGATTTAAAGTCAGACACTTATAACTGATTTAGATTCTGAATTAGGTTCGGGAGTTATCGGTAACTGCCGCACATGGACGACAGGATTTGTGTCTTTTTCCAAGACAATTACCATTTATAACACCGTTAAGTTTTCTACCTTAAATAGGCAAGTACTCACTTTCTACGGCTCTATAGGGCTCAAGAGAATTGATCCCGCTTAAACTTATATTTACTAAAATCCTTAAATATAGTTTTATATAACTCGATGGGGTTTTATGAATTTTTTTTAATATATAGTTTCAAAATAAGCTCGAGAAATTATTTATATTATTTAGGGTTTCCATGGATGTGAATTTTAAGGATTTGAGGTATTTTAGTGATAATAGCTTTGCTTGGAAAGATCATGGTATTTTACTGTAAACCTTGACTTTTGTTGGTATCTTGATGGTATTTTGATGAAACTTGTAATTATTTTATTTAAAAAAAATATAAGTTTATTATATTTGAAAATATATGGATTTGTAATATTTATATAATTATTAAAAATTAATTTTTTAATCAAGTAGAAAAAATTACGTTTTTCTTAAAAAACCGTATTAAAAACATTTCGAGACCGAATGCTCCGTGAAGAGGTCTGCATCTCGCTCTACTAGCCTGAGGATGTGCGATAATCCACACCATCCAATAGCGGGTCCCCTAAAAAGAGTTGTAAAGGCTTATTTGCAAAGGAGTTTTAAAATACAATTCCAAAGAAAACCGTTTTTTATAGTAAATGGTATTTTGATGTAATCTTGTGTTCGTAACTAAAAATACGTTCGAAGTGTATCGTGCTATAGAACCATGTGTGTATGCAAGAGGTTTGTCGTTACCTCGTGAATTTTTCTAAAAATATGTTTAAGCAAAACAAATAAAGATGGTATATACAATTCTGTTGTTGGTATTTTTATGTAAAAGTTGAATTAAAGTTATGTTACATGACATATTTGAGTGAAAGTTGGTTCTAAACCTTAGTTTTATGATTACAAATTTTGTGTAAGGATATGAATGCTAAATATGTAAGAAAAAGTGGATTTTATATACTATAGAAGAAGATGTCGGTATTAACTCCACTTCCGACATATGTTTTGAAAAAGAATTTTTAGAGAAGAAGAATGGGGAAGAAGAATGAGGATTGGAAGGGGCTTACTAGTTATTTAGGTTAAGAGAAGGTAGAAAGAGGGAGGGTTGTCATCGTCGTGTTGCGGAATCGCCGGAATTTGCTTCGATTCTCGCCGGAACTTGATCGCTTGCTAACTCCCCTCTACTCCACGTATACTTGAGAAATTTTGAGAATTTTGGCTATAATTTTCAGAATGATGAAGGGCTAGGGCATGTGGTAGTATTTATAGTGTGGAATTAAGGTTTTGGAATTAAAATGGTGAATTAAAATACATTAAAATGATAATAAAAGGGGAATTGAAAGGTCTCTGTTTGATTGCAGAGCAATAAAACAGTGCAGGGGAGTTAGGGATAGGGGAGGGGTCATGTGTGCAAAGCCTGAGCTTCATTTGGCTCGGGGGTACCGTCGGTGCCGGCCTTGATGAGCATCTCGCCAGTTATTTGGGTGAGGGGGGACGGTGGATTCTTGCCACGTGTTCTCTCTGTATTTAAATCATTGTGCACATGCTTAATTTTTCAATCTTTTTGTTTTTGTGTGCATTGCACGTGTAAACTTTTGGGTTTTCAAAAAGTTTAAAAAGAAAATCAGAAAAAAATAATGTGTCTGATGGGATTCAAACACAGGGGCTACGCCACAGTAGTGCAAGGCTTTACCTGTGAGGTACAAGTTGTTTCTTGTTGTTCTTAAACAAAATATATTTATAACCTGTACTTAGACTTGCAAACTTCTTTCTGTACATTAAACTGAAAATTTTTGTACACTAAATTCAGATTCGTTACAACTACAGATCTACCGAATACTACTCCTTGACTAGGTCAACATACACAGCATGAATACTAAGATATACTAATCTGAAATGACGGAGTGCTACAGTTGGTTTTTAGCGAAAAAGCGTTCAACGTAATGAACTTGATATTGTTGAAGGAACCGAACAGTTTTGAAAAGGAGTGGTTTAGGCTTCGCTTTTAAGATAGGTGGTTTTGAAGAAAACAGAGAATTTTATAGTCATGTAACTTTTGCTTAAAAGCGATTTCCCCGTAAAGGGAATAAGGCTCTTCCCTCATCGAATGAGGTGCGGATATTCCTAACCGAATATCTCTATGCAAAGCAAAAGAACACGTCTATAGTTTCTTTTTAAAATTTGGTTCCCGCAACATCATTTTAGGTTTGTTATCTTGCATTAAACATATAATGCAGTCATATCATTTAATCTATCACACCAGAAGAAACGAAAATAGAATGCACATTTATGCCATCTGCATTCGCCACATGGTCTCGGGTCTTCACCTTAAGGTTACTTAACTTACGACAGGATGGGGACAGGACTAGCGCGGATGCAGAACATAAATAGCGTTTATTTTATACACACACACACATACATATCTATTTGTCTCCGGCATGATAATATCACATCACAGCAACAAAAGCGATAAACAATATGCAAAAGCGGATAATCTGGGAACATTACGTTTCATTTGAGCCCTAAATGATCCCGCAACATTCCTCGGTCTTGTGGACAGCCCATAGTATCATAGCTTAGACCTATACAAGTGCAGCAAGCCATCCACCGATCCTAGAAGTGAGGAAACCCCAATCATCAAAGTGAGTGGGCCATCCAGCATTTCTAGAACCCGGTAACTTGAGCACCCTTCTGCATGTTTAATCTATAACCTCTACAAGTGCGGCGAATAGCCCGCCAATTCTAGAGTGAGGAAGCCTGGTCTCAATGCCATAAGAAGGTCACATGCTGTCCTCTAGAACCCAGCTAATCGAGCACTTCTCCGTGGGTTAATCCTAGCGCCCGTAAGGATAAACTTAAATATACAACGGTGATTGCAACCTCAACCCGGATGCACCCAAATAAAAGAATATACAACGCGCAGTGACGGCAGTTCACAAGTCGGATGCTCGCCCCTCAATAATAAACATACATCATCATCATCATCACAGAACATCCAATACAATACACCGGGGTATCCATCGCGACAATCCTACTCAACCATAACACCAATCACAGAACATGCAATCACAAATGCGAGTATCAAAAATGTAAACTCTTATAATTGATACCCATAGTAATTAGATGACGTTTTACCATACAATGATTGTCACGCCCCGCTTCCCAGAGTACGCTAAAATGGGCACGCGACATAGCCAACCATGCTACCTGTGGGTAGGAAGTATCCATCCACAGTCACATTATGGTTGTAGAGATATCAAGAACAAAATAAAACTATCTAAATATGTCCATAATCCAATATATTATGAGTCAAGAATAATAAAATGCGGAAGCGAAAGATCCAATACAAATAACTGGAATGTATGTCCCATAATGCGGGCTCACATCAGGAATAAAAATGCAGGAAAGAAAACTAACTACTGCCAACACTCACAGCTCAGCCTGTCGGCTGAAGTACTCCTGCTCGGACTGCGACAGCGGTACAGAATCTGGGCCATGCAAAACCCAGACGTCAGCGCGTCAAGTCATCAAGTAATATAATATGAACAGTGTAGCAGGCAATGCAATATAAACATGAATAAAACAAGAGTAACAATAATATAAGTCAGAGCAGTGCAGGGTAATGTGCAGTGGGTAAACTGAACTGTTCTATCAGGTTTTCTGTTATAAAGTCTTTGAAACCAAATTGATGAATCATCGATGTAACTCAATAATATCCCGTGCATGCCCGGTACCACGGTCTAAGAATCTCGGGCTGAAACCGAGATGTGCCGCTAGGCACTGACAGGGAAAGGATAAAGACCAACGATGTCAGCAGCATCGTCACGAGGCGGGCCTGGCCTCTAAAACTGATCAGTACAGGTAGTGAACTGTTGAGTTACAAGTCATGTTTCACCTTTGATTTCCCCATACCCCCAAGTTATATGTGCAAGTCAAGTCAGGTATCCCGAAATCAAGAAACTAATGCCAACACAGGATCAGGTAAACAGGTTTGTCTGGATAGACAACAGGAACGGTCCATGAGGACTACATGTCAGGTTTGTTGGCATTAGACACAAGATCAGGTAACGGATCAGGTCATGGTATATCAGGTCAAGTCAAGCAGAATACGGTACCATGTCGGGTAGAACAATATATATGTAACAAGTCAGGTCAAGATGTAAACAATATCACGGGTGTGCTCACAATCAGTTATACAAGCAAGCATGGTTATCATCAACATGATATAAGCAATAAATTAAGCAATAGACAAATTTACTCAAATTGCAATACAATAATCAGTCGTGTCATAGAGATGATTTCAATGTTATGCGAATGCAGTATGACTATTATGGCCTTTTAATCATGTTAACGAGTTTAAGCACTTTAGAGGTGCAATGATTTATATAAAGGTTCAATACAGCTATTACAGGTTAAAATGCATACGAGTGTCCGAATGGAACAAAACTATAGAGATAAATTCCATAAGCTATGTTAATATTAAAAATGTGTTTAAACAGGTAAATGTGGTTATTAGGTTCAATTGCAGGCTGTAGGTTCCAATTTTAAAGATAAAATGATATATAACAATATTGTACATGAAAATGAGAAATGATCGTACCAAAGTTAAATTTACAGGTTTAGGGTGTCATAATATATCTGTAAATATTGTATAGCATGTAGCAAGGGGTACTTGTCTCGACGGGTCGCGAACCGGGAATACAGAACGATAAACGTCGGCGGGAAAACTCGCGACGGGCGCACGGTTCACGGAATGAACCCAAACGACGAACAATGGAACCACACGGGTCGGGGTACCTCGCTGGAACGTCGGGTCACGTCGTCGGCATCGTCGGATTCTGGCCAAAAATGTGAACAGTAAAGATCAAGACATAGAATCAAGAAAGGAAAAGAAAAACAGAGAAGAAAGGAGGTAGGATCAGAGAAGGGGTGCTCACGATGATCCGTGGGACGGGTGGTGACGGTCGACCTCGTCGACGGAGCTCCGGCGACCGGCCAACAGTGACCGCGAAGACCTGCAGATCACTAAATGAACACAGAAAAGAAGGAGGGAAGAAAAGGAGAAGGGAGGAGAAGGAGAAGCTTATTGAGGGGATGTGTGAGGCCGGGGAGGCGGATTGAGATCGCCGGCAGTGACTCAAGGCGGTGCGACGGGTGTGTAGGAGTGTGTGCAGGTGTGTGCGGGTCTGGTCGGGGGTGCACCGGGAGAAGGGAGAAGGAGGAAGGATGAGACGAGGTTGAGGAGGCGAGGATCCCGGCGGTGATGGCGCCGGCGTTGGGGCTGCGGCGGCGAAGTGGGGATGAGGCGGCTAGGACAGTTGCGATGGGTTAGGGTTCTGTGGTTTTTTAAAAAAAAAGAAAGGAGGGGAGAGTATATAAGGGGGAGAAAGAGAGATTTATGGGGAGAGAGAAAGTTAGAGAGAGATAGAGAGAGATACGGGATAGAGAGTGGAGAGAGAAAGATAGAGAGAGAGGAGACAGAGAGACGGGAAATAGAGAGAGAGAGGAGAGAGAGATTTATGGGGCCCACGAGGTTAAAGGAAGAGGTATGATTGGCTGGAGGGATTTTATTAAGGGAAAAATTTTAATTGAGGATTTAAAAGATATGAAAATATAGTGTAAGGTTTAAGAAATTTCGACGGTTTAAAATATTAAGATTTGGGATTTTGGGCGCAAAGTAAAACATTTCCAAATCGTGCCCAGGTCGGGTCCAAAAATTCGAAATTGAAATAATAGAATTTTTAGCGGGATCCAAAAGTGAAAATGAAGTGTTTTAAGATCAAAAAGCATACCCCCAAAACGGACACACGTACGTACACGTAGCCATCCAAACTCGCCCGTTTCGCTTAACGGGACGAGAACACGATGCACGGACGCTACAGCAGGGTTAGGGGTGTCAAGTAGGCCAAGATGAATATTTTTAATTTTATTTTAGATGCCAAAAATTGTTATATGCAGAAATGAATTTGCCGGGTAAACTTTTTACAGTAAGTAACAATCAAGCAAGATAAATGAAATGAGTGCCACACTACGTTCAAACGGTAACTGAAATTAGTAGCATTGGGCTCGGGTGTTACATTATACCCAACTACAAAAAGAATTTCGTCCTCGAAATTCCAAGAATACAAAGATAGAAAACTACAAGAAAAGGTGAGGAAATTTCTGCCGGATTTCATCTTCTCGTTCCCATGTGGACTCTCCATTCGAGCGATTACCCCAAGAAACAAGCACAAGAGGGATCACCTTGTTCTTAAGAACCTTTTCCTTTCGATCCACGATTTCAATCGGTCGTTCCTCAAAAGTCAAGTCTTCTCGTACTGTCAACTTCGAATGATCCAATATGTGCGTTTCATCTCGAACATATCTTCGTAGTTGAGATACGTGAAACACATCGTGCACATTCGCCAAGGACTGTGGTAACGCCAAACGATACGCTACCTCATCAACACGCTCCAAGATCTCAAAGGGTCCGACGAATCGAGGACTAAGCTTTCCTCGACTTTCAAAACGAATCACCCCTCTAGTCGGTGATATCTTCAAGAACACCAAATTACCCACGGCGAACTCTAGAGGTCTTCTCGACGTATCTGCCCAACTCTTCTGTCGGTCTTGTGCTGCCTTCATATGATTTCTGATAGTGTTAACCTTCTCAACTGTCTGCACAACCAAATCTGGTCCCAATAATCTTCGTTCACCAACATCATCCCAACAAACAGGTGAATGGCACTTACGACCATACAAAGCTTCAAATGGAGCCATCTGGATAGTTGCCTGAAAACTGTTGTTGTAAGAAAACTCCACCAAATGTAGATGATCCTCCTAAGAACCCTTGAAGTCCAACATGCATGCTCTCAACATATCCTCAAGAGTTTGGATCGTTCTCTCCGGCTGACTATCAGTTTGAGGATGATAAGCTGTGCTAAACTTCAATCGAGTCCCCAAACTTTCCTGTAAACTCCGCCAAAAGTGTGATAAGAACCGAGTGTCCCGATCGGACACAATGCTCACCGGTACTCCATGCAATCTTACAATCTTTTGCATGTACCGCTCTGCCAAAGTCTCTGTTGATTGACCAACCCGGAAAGGAATGAAGTGAGCAGCCTTGGTTAAACGATCAACAATTACCCATACTGCATTGTTGCCTTTTGGACTCCGCGGTAAAGCCGTCACGAAATCCATGGTTATATGTTCCCACTTCCATTAAGGAATCGGAAGTGGTTGCAATAAACCAGCAACCCTTTGGTGTTCAGCCTTAACTTGCTGACATACCAAGCACTTAGCCACAAAGCGAGCAATCTCCCGTTTCATGCCTTCCCACCAGAAATGCTGTCGAATATCTCGGTACATCTTTGTGCCTCCAAGATGTACAGAATAAGCTGAACTGTGTGCCTCCTTCATAAGCTCTTCACAAATATCTCCCTTTGGCACACACAAACGGCTACCATATCTCAATGAACCATCTTCGTGGATCAAAAAAATCTATTCGTAGTCCGGCTTCAACCTGTCCTCGAAACTTTTGCAGTCTAGGGCCCTGCGATTGTGCTGCTTTAATACTTTCGATCAACGATGATTGTACTTGCAGCTGCATCAATTGTCCCGTATGATGCGGTAGCACAACCTCCAAGTCAAATTTTCGAAAATCTGCAACGATCTCCTTCTGCGTAGTTAACACCCGAATTGCTGGTAACCGACTAAGTGCATCCGGCACAACGTTAACCTTCCCCGGATGGTACTTAAGATCAAGATCGTAGTCAGCCATCAGCTCCAACCATCTACGTTGCCTCATATTAAGCTCCTTCCGTGTGAACACATACTTCAAGCTCTTATGATCAGTAAAAACTTCGACCCTTTCGCCCAAAAGGTAGTGTCTCCAAATCTTCAAAGCGAAAATCACAGCCGCAAGTTCCAAGTCATGAGTTGGGTAATTCTTCTCATGGGTCTTCAACTGTCTCGATGCGTACGCTACAACCTTACCGTGCTGCATCAAAACACATCCCAGTCCTTTCCCCGATGCGTCGCTGTGAATCACCAATCCTCCGGAATTGTCTGGCACGGTCAGAATAGGGGCGGTTATCAACTTATACTTCAATATCTCAAAAGCTAACGCACATTTATCCGTCTATACAAAAGGTACCTCCTTCCGTGTAAACTTGGTCTACGGCTCTGCCAGACGAGCAAAGTTCTCCACAAATCTCCTGTAATATCCGGCGAGTCCAAGAAAACTTCTTATCTCCGCAACATTCTTTGGAATCGGACAATCTCGAACTGCTGCAATCTTTTCTGGATCAACGACAATTCCATTGCCAGACACAACATGCCCCAAAAATTTTACTTCCTCCAGCCAAAACTCGCACTTACTCATCTTCGCATATAACTTCTCCTGTCTCAACGTTTGCAATGCGATCTTCAAATGCTCGGTATGCTCTTCAAAACTCTTCGAGTAAACCAGAATATCGTCAATGAATACCATAATAAACTGGTCCAAGAACGGTGAAAAGATTCGGTTCATCAAGTCCATGAATACTGCCGGCGCATTCGTTACTCCGAAGGGCATCACTAAGTACTCGTAATGTCCATACCGAGTTCGGAACGCCGTCTTGCAAATATCTTCTGCTTTCACTCGGACCTGATGATATCTGGATCGCAAATCCAGCTTCGAGAATACCCTCGCGCCACTAAGCTGCTCGAAAAGTTCGCCAATGCGAGGGATCGGGTACTTGTTCTTAATAGTCACCCGGTTTAATTCTCGATAGTCGATGCACATCCTTCTTGTGCCATCCTTCTTCTTTACTAGAAGAACTGG
Source organism: Agapanthus africanus (assembly GCA_030015575.1). Taxonomy (NCBI): domain Eukaryota; kingdom Viridiplantae; phylum Streptophyta; class Magnoliopsida; order Asparagales; family Amaryllidaceae; genus Agapanthus; species Agapanthus africanus. The sequence continues at coordinate 435,388,264 of JASDDO010000004.1, read as the reverse complement.
AGCTCCCCAAGACGAGTTACTGCTTCGAATCCAACCTTTCTCGAGCAATTCAGCAACCTGTTTCTTGACTTCTTCCAACTCTACTGGTGCCATTGGATAATATGCCTTGGATACTGGCGCTGCACCAGGAATAAGATCAATTGCGAACTCCACGTCTCGCTTTGGCGGTAAACCCGATATATCTTCAAATACGTTCATAAAATCACGAACAACAGCCGGTTCTTTACTTCCATCAACTTCCATTGCTGCAAGAATACCATTGGTCGGCCTAGCCCTAAACTCGACTGGCCTGACAGAACTGCTTCCTCCAGTGAAGGTAAACTCAGGATGTCCGGGAATCTGGAAAATTACTTTCTTTGCCCTACAATCAATGTGAGCGTGGAAAGTGCCAAGAAAATCCATTCCCAAGACGACTTCATAGCTGCCCGTATCAATCACTAAGAAATCTGCAAAAAGCTCCCGTCCGCACACAACAACTGTACAATCTTTACATTCCCTACTAGCTATGATTTTCCTATTCCCAGTGTGTATGTCCCAGAAACTAGACAGGGTCGTGTAGTCAATCGAGTGTGTAGTTAAAAACTTGGATGACATAAAACAATGGGATGCACCATAATCAAATAACGCCAATGCGGAAAAACCATGAACGAGTAAAGTACCTGAAACAACTTCTCCTGACGCCTTAGCTTCTTCTGCTGTCAAGGTAAAAGCTTTAGCCTGGTTAGGTCCTTGAGTCAGCTGTTTCTGTCCTTGAAACGGTTTCTGCGGAGGCTTCTGAATATCATCCTTGGTACGAAGCTTCGACGGACACGAGTTAAACGTGTGATCTACCGCTCCACAAACTAAACAGAGTCCTTGCATCCTGCGACACTCCCTTTGCAAATGTCCAGGTAAGTGGCAATAGCTACAGACCACGCGCTTCTTCTGATCAACGACAGTAGGCTTTTTCATCGGTGTTACGCCTCGACGGTCCACTGGAATACCTCTACGACCATGAGCTCGGTTGGGTAAAAATGCCGGCTTTCTTACCGCAACTGCTGTCTGCTGTGAACTCCCAGTTTTTCCCGATAGGCTCTGCTGTTCTCGAGCTGCCGTAAGAACCTGTGAGAAAGTGGTCAAACCCAGGGAGATAATCTGCCTCTGGATGTCCACGTCCAAGCTGCGCATGAACCTCCGTGCCCTGTCTGCATCGTTGGCAACTAGAGGTCCAGCGAATCTGCTGAGTCTTGTCCATTCCGCAGCATGCACATCCACTGGTGATCCATTCTGCTTTAGCCCGATGAATTTCTCTTCCATTTCCTCCCGTGCAGTCCGCGGGAAGAACTTCTCCAGGAAACTCTTTGAAAAATCCGCCCACTTGATCGGCTTCGGCAAACGGTTCTCCTCCACAAGCCACCATTCTCGGGCGTAGTCCACTAACTGAATGCGTACCACATCAACTCTTTTCTCGTCCGGAATCTGTGCCGCAATAAGCAAGTTTTCAGTGTCAACTAGCCACTGCTATGCTGGCAACGGCTCCTCCAAACCAGTAAATGTAGACGGACCCAAACGTCTGAAATCTGTTACGGTCCCTACTCGGTCAACTGGTTTAGCTCCAACATTGTTCACAGACTGCTGAACGATCTGCAAAACTTCCTGAAACGATTCCGCTTGCTGCTGGATCAGCTCGGTCTGTCTCTTTTGATTCTCTAGCATTCCCCTTATCACTCCAAGCATGGCGGCTTCGTTCACACGCTTTTGGTACGTCTTCAAATTCTTATCTGCCATAATTCTGAAATCAAAACACCCAACATTAGCATGATGATAGATTCAAAAAATATAGATCAATGCTAGAACTCCAAGATACTTAAATAGAGTGCCGCATTGTAACTATGCCGCGGTATCATAGCCACAATTACATAACTCCACTCAAGTCGCCTAAGTCCTAGAGATAATAAGGAATCAGGTTTTGAGTCGATATGCAAAGGAAGTTTGCATATCGTAAAAGATATAATCAGGAAGAATGTGATTCAAGAATGGTAACGGCAAGGTGGTAGGACATGTTTCCTAAACACAGGTATTCTGATTCATGTATTGGGTACAATACCCAACTACAAAAGAATCAACCCGACTAACCTATGGCTCTGATACCAAAAGAACCATATCACGCCCCGCTTCCCAGAGTACGCTAAAATGGGCACGTGACATAGCCAACCATACTACCTGTGGGTAGGAAGTATCCATCCACAGTCACATTACGGCTGTAGAGATATCAAGAACAAAATAAAACTATCTAAACATGTCCATAATCCAATATATCATGAGTCAAGAATAATAAAATGCGGAAGCGAAAGATCCAATACAAATAACTGGAATGTATGTCCCATAATGCGGGCTCACATCAGGAATAAAAATGCAGGAAAGAAAACTAACTACTGCCAACACCCACAGCTCAGCCTGTCGGCTGAAGTACTCCTGCTCGGACTGCGACAGCGGTACAGAATCTGGGCCATGCAAAACCCAGACGTCAGCGCGTCAAGTCATCAAGTAATATAATATGAACAGTGTAGCAGGCAATGCAATATAAACATGAATAAAACAAGAGTAACAATAATATAAGTCAGAGCAGTGCAGGGTAATATGCAGTGGGTAAACTGAACTGTTCTATCAGGTTTTCTGTTCTAAAATCTTTGAAACCAAATTGATGAATCATCGATATAACTCAATAGTATCCCGTGCATGCCCGGGACCACGGTCTAAGACTCTCGGGCTGAAACCGAGACGTACCGCTAGGCACTAACAGGGAAAGGATAAAGACCAACGATGTCAACAGCATCGTTACTAGGCGGGCCTGGCCTCTAAAACTGATCAGTACAGGTAGTGAACTGTTGAGTTACAAGTCAGGTTTCACCTTTGATTTCCCCATACCCCCAAGTTATATGTGCAAGTCAAGTCAGGTATCCCGAAATCAAGAAACTAATGCCAACACAGGATCAGGTAAACAGGTTTGTCTGGACAGACAACAGGAACGGTCCATGAGGACTACATGTCAGGTTTGTTGGCATTAGACACAAGATCAGGTAACGGATCAGGTCATGGTACATCAGGTCAAGTCAAGTAGAATACGGTACCATGTCGGGTAGAACAATATATATGTAACAAGTCAGGTCAAGATGTAAACAATATCACGGGTGTGCTCACAATCAGTTATACAAGCAAGCATGGTTATCATCAACATGATATAAGCAATAAATTAAGCAATAGGCAAATTTACTCAAATTGCAATACAATAATCAGTCGTGTCATAGAGATGATTTCAATGTTATGCGAATACAGTATGACTATTATGGCCTTTTAATCATGTTAACGAGTTTAAGCACTTTAGAGGTGCAATGATTTATATAAAGGTTCAATACAGCTATTACAGGTTAAAATGCATACGAGTGTCCGAATGGAACAAAACTATAGAGATAAATTCCATAAGCCATGTTAATATTAAAAATGTGTTTAAACAGATAAATGTGGTTATTAGGTTCAATTGCAGGCTGTAGGTTCCAATTTTAAAGATAAAATGATATATAACAATATTGTACATGAAAATGAGAAATGATCGTACCAAAGTTAAATTTACAGGTTTAGGGTGTCATAATATATCTGTAAATATTGTATAGCATGTAGCAAGGGGTACTTGCCTCGACGGGTCGCGAACCGGGAATACGGAACGATAAACGTCGGCGGAAAAACTCGCGACGGGCGCACGGTTCACGGAATGAACCCAAACGACGAACAATGGAACCACATGGGTCGGGGTACCTCGCTGGAACGTCGGGTCACGTCGTCGGCATCGTCGGATTCTGGCCAAAAATGTGAACAGTAAAGATCAAGACATGGAATCAAGAAAGGAAAAGAAAAACAGAGAAGAAAGGAGGTAGGATCAGAGAAGGAATGCTCACGATGATCCGTGGGACGGGTGGTGACGGTCGACCTCGTCGACGGAGCTCCGGCGGCCGACCAACAGTGACCGCGAAGACCTGCAGATCACCAAATGAACACAGAAAAGAAGGAGGGAAGAAAAGGAGAAGGGAGGAGAAGGAGAAGCTTACTGAGGGGATGTATGAGGCCGGGGAGGCGGATCGAGATCGCCGGCGGTGACTCAAGGCGGTGCGACGGGTGTGCAGAGGTGTGTGCAGGTGTGCGTGGGTCTGGTCGGGGGTGCACCGAGAGAAGGGAGAAGGAGGAAGGATGAGACGAGGTTGAGGAGGCGAGGATCCCGGCGGTGCTGGCTCCGGCGTTGGGGCTGCGGCGGCGAAGTGGGGACGAGGCGGCTGGGACAGTTGCGATGGGTTAGGGTTCTGTGGTTTTTAAAAAAAAAGAAAGGAGGGGAGAGTATATAAGGGAGAGAGAGAGAGATTTATGGGGAGAGAGAAAGTTAGAGAGAGATAGATAGAGATACGGGATAGAGAGTGGAGAGAGAAAGATAGAGAGAGAGGAGAGAGAGAGACGGGAAATAGAGAGAGAAAGGAGATAGAGAGATTTATGGGGCCTACGAGGTTAAAGGAAGAGGTATGATTGGCTGGAGGGATTTTATTAAGGGAAAAATTTTAATTGAGGATTTAAAAGATATGAAAATATAGCGTAAGGTTTAAGAAATTTCGACGGTTTAAAATATTAAGATTTGGGATTTTGGGCGCAAACTAAAACATTTCCAAATCGCTCCCATGTCGGGTCCAAAAATTCGAAATTGAAATAATATAATTTTTAGCGGGATCCAAAAGTGAAAATGAAGTGTTTTAAGATCTGTAACAACCCTAATTTTCTTATACACGTTTTCCTATACAAATTTTTTTTTTAAAAATATTTTTTAAAATCCACAAAGGGGTATTTTAGCCTGAGCACAAGATTAGGTAATTATTTTTGTTTTTAATTACAAGCTACAAGAATGAAATAACTCCATTTTTAGTGTACAAGAAATTACTTTAAATTTAATGTATACTAGGAGTATTTATTCTGGATGCTATCAGTTTAAGTAATTAAAAACCACAATAATTACAAGAAAGAGCTTGTAGCTCATTGGTAATACCTTGCACTGCTGAACCACGCTACCGGAGTTCAAATCCCATGCCCCACATTATTTTTGTATTTATTTTGTTTTAATTTTTTTGGAAGTCAACGGTGAAAAGGCCATAACTCCCAAAATATGTACTGGACAACAAAAAGTAAATATACCAAATTGTACCCCTAGAAAATCCCCAGCCACTGAAAGCCCGACTCGGCCCGACTCGGCGCCGTCGGCCGGACTTGGCCGGACGGCCGAGTCACCAACTGAGAAAAGTTAGCTCTTGACTTGGTCAACCCTTTTGCACACTTATTATACCTGGATCGGTTTTGATTTGGCCAATAAATCTCTTTTACTCCTAGGTTTAATGATTTTTAATGATTTTTATATATTTTTTTAATTAAAACTCTAACCCTAGCCTAGCCCTATATAAACACTCCTACCCTCTACCATTTTGCCCTACAACTCTATGTCCACTCTCCCAAATTCTCAAGAGAACTCGGTACGTTAGAAAAAGAGCGAGAAGCGAAGCGCTGCCGAAACCGATGACGAATTCCGGCAATCGTACTAGAACCTTCGCGACGTTTTCGACGTACCGACAACCACCACCACTTTCTTAGTCTCTCTAGCTTGTCCAAACTTGTAAGTCCCATCTCTTCTATCTCTCTTTTCTTTTAATAGAAAATACGACTTTTTGGAACCCGACGGAAATCGGAACAAACCGATTTCCGATTCGGGTTTTCTACAAATTTCCACTTGTCACCTAATACATAATACCGAAACCTATCTATGATGACTATTAATCACCTAGAAACCAATTTAAATAAAGTTTCTCACATGAAATGATAGCTTTCTTGTAAAACCGTATTCTTTTCATAAAAATACCACAAAGTTTATTTTTCTTGTTCTAATTAATTCCCTCACTCCTAAATATGTTTATCTTGATAAATAAACTTGTAGAAATCAATTTGAATGAATTTTCATACATGAAATGATAACGTTTTCAAATACCGTATTCTTGCGCTTTAATACCTTCAAGTTTAATACATCATATTTAATCTCTAAAACTTCATTAAACCCTAAAATAAGTCACGAGGTAATGACCTACCTCTACACACGCACAAATATAACCCTAATTGATAGACGTCAAAATATAGAATACGAAAATACAGGATTTTTCACTAAAATACCATATTCTTTATAAACCTTCCTTGAAAGCTTTAAGTTGTATACAATTCTAAATAAAATATTTTAAAATGAAAGCATGATAGGTCATGGACATCGATCGTTTATCTAAACTGTCTTGTGGTGTCTAGGCAAGTGTGTCTAAGGCTAGTGGTTTTTAATTAGGCCCACTATTGTGGTTCCTTCCCACTCCACTTACCTGGCACTTACCTGGCCGCAATTGACGGTGAAGAGGCGATTTGAGGCTTCTAATGACTTGTCGTTTAGACCTTAGAAATAGGCTAGTTGGCTTAGGAAACCCTAGAAACTAAAATACGGAAAACTATATCTTTTTACAAATAAATACCTTATATTTATAAAACCATTTTTCTAAATGAATAGTATTTATTAAACCTAAGCAAAGCGCCGCTACAACCCACCTTTGGGGAACCCGTTAGGGATAGTACGGTTCATCGTGCACCCGCGGGCTAGTATTGCGAGATTCAGACCTCCGCAAGGAGCATTCGGTCTCGAAAGGTTTAAAATACGGCATTTAAGAAAAAATGAGATTTTGGAAAATAAAATATTATTTAAAATTATTCTTGTATTAATATATATTTAATTATCATTTAAACACCTATTTTATCATAAGATGAAGTTTCCATCTTTTTCTAAAATTACAAGATTAAAAGTTACATTAAAATACCATGAGTTTCAAATAAATCAATTAATACTTTTATTAGGATATATTCACTAGAATAACACAAATAAAATTCACACTCATTATAACTATAAAGACGAATATTAAATACTTGAGGTGTATTTTGAAAACTATACAATAGTACTTTTTACATAAAACCCCCTCAAGTTTTATAATTTACAATAAGGACCCTAACAAATTATAGAACTTCAAATTACCTTTGTTTTAGTCTGACTCGGGTTTGAGTCTGACTATTTCTGACTTGAATATGATTCAAGTCAATCTATATTCTTTAATATTCCAACTCAAATGAATACAGGAATCCCAGAATCCAGTTAACAATCTATATAACCTGACCGAACCGAACCATGGATATATTCCTTTTACATGTTTCCCAGTATTCCATTTACATGACTCTACGGTTATAACTGTTCCTGATATCATGGTTTTGGTCAGTCAGTCAGTCAATCATGCAATCAATACAATTTTACAAGATAACAATACAAACAAGACATCGCGGGGTTTAAGGGGTAGATTGGTACGAAAGGTGTTAAAGGTGGCACGAGATGGTAAGATTAAGACACCTAACCTGAATCCAATTGCCGTTGTTCCGGGTTGTATAACGGAGCCTTATACTTCCATTTGCCCTGGTCTCTAGCATACTGAGACCCCTCTCGTATACACTGGCATCCTTCTGTATCAAGCTACAACAACAGCGTTAACACCATACTACTATAATATGACAATACAATACAACATTAAAAGCTCTCTCTCTCTCTCTCTCTCTCTCTTACTCTCTGTCTATTTCTTCCTTATCTTGGGACTTACCGAGCGACCTGTTCGCTGACGACATTCTATTTCTTTCTTCTTTGAATGTCGTCAGGTGCGTTGGATCAAGCTGAGATTGAGCCCACCGGTGAAGACTTGGAGCAGTTTAACGAAGACCCCGAGATCTAGATATTGTACCTTGTTCTTTCCAGTATTTTCATTTACTGTTATGCCACTGTTTAGGCATCGCTTTTCATTTCAGTTGTATTTTCTTTTCATGCATTGTACAAAGAATGTTATTAATAAAAGTTGCTGTTATTTCTATATCTTTCGTCTCTTGTGATTTACTTTATATTGCTTAGTTACGCTTAGCGTATGTACTTCTGAGTATATACGTAGCGGGCCTCGTCGCGTCCACTTCGCCGTACACTGGGAAACGGGACGTGACAGGTTTTGTTGGTGGCCCATACAGGTCAGAGCTGTATGAGTCCCTGTCATGCAGTTCTGGTCTGCGTGAACAACCTAAGTAATATAACACAAGAACCAGCAACTAAAACATTCTTTACAATTCATGTTCTTTGAATCTTGCAAATCTGTATTCCTTGAATCTTATCATTTCATGTATTTGAATCTGTCCTAATCCAAATTTTTCTTCAAGGTCATGGATTCCCCGAACAACACCAGCACCAACGTCAACAACACCCCTCCAGCACTACCTCTCACACCAGCTATTCCTGCACCACCCACTGAGCAAACAATGCTATTCGAGGCGATCCGCAGCCTTCTCGAGGGACAGCAACAACTTTTGAACCGTCCTGAGGCCGATGCACCGGGAGTAAAGCAATTCAGAGCTTTGCACTCAAAGCAGTTCTCTGGTAAAGGAAGCCCTCTTGAAGCGGAAGAATGGGCATAAAGCATCGAAGACGATCTGGCAGCAGCTCAAGTGCCAGACAATGCTTGGGTCCGTGTAGCAAAACTACAGCTCACGGATAACGCTCGCAACTGGTGGAAGGCGGAAGAAAGCCGTCTTGCGCAGCCGATTGAATGAAAGACCTTTCGCGAGAAGTTCGACGCGAAATATTTCCCTGTGGCTGCCAGGTTCGCCATGGAGCAACAGTTTATTCATCTACAACAGGGTTCAATGTGGGATAAATCAGTAGATGAATACGATGCTGAATTCACCATGTTAAGCCGATTCGCGGCACACTTGATACCGACGGACGAGATCATAGCCCGTCGCTTTCAACAAGGTTTGGACACAGAGATTAAGGCTGCTCTAGCCACAGGAAAGTTTTTGACACATGAGGAAGCTCTAGAAGCTGCCCGCAGTTATGAGGCAGTAATAAAATAGAGGGGCAGACCTCAGTCTGCAGGAGTCAAGCGTCCTGCCAACCAGATAGCAGATGGAGCCTCTTCCAGGCCATTGTTTGAACCCAGAAGGACTGAAGAAATTTGCCATTACTGCCATAGAAAGGGACATTTGTGGAAGGACTGTAGGCGCGCAAAAGGCCTGTGTCTAATTTTTGGCGCATCCAACCACGGAATTGGGAACTGTCCTTACAACAGCAACTCATCTCACACATACACTAACCAACCGCAGCGGCCAACCATCCAGGCTCCTGCAACTCGTCCTGCACTACCTGCTCCACCACCTGCACAGCCTACTCGCCAATTCCAACAGACAATGAGGACCATGTCTAGAGGGCAGAGAAATAGGCCTCAAAGGCAGAATGTGCCTCCAGTTAGAAGGAATATACCACGGCGACAGACCTTCACATTAGAAGCTGTAGAAGCCGAGACTGTAGGTCAAGGTAACACCGGTAAGCCTTTTTTTCACCATCGTATCACTTTTATTCGCCAAACTTCTTTGCACTGTTACACTTTCCTTTTAAAAATTTCGAGGACGAAAATTTTATAAGGAGGGTAGAATGTAACAACCATAATTTTCTTATACACTTTTTCCTATACAAATTTTTTTTTCAAAATATTTTTTAAAATCTACAAAGGGGTATTTTAGCCTGAGCACAAGATTAGGAAATTATTTTTGTTTTTAATTACAAGCTACAAGAATGAAATAACTCCATTTTTAGTGTACAAGAAATTACTTTAAATTTAATGTATACTAGGAGTATTTATTCTTGCTGCTATCAGTTTAAGTAATTAAAAACCACAATAATTACAAGAAGGAGCTTGTAGCTCATTGGTAATACCTTGTACTGCTGAACCAAGCCACCGGAGTTCAAATCCCATGCCCCACATTATTTTTGTATTTATTTTGTTTTAATTTTTTTGGAAGTCAACGGTAAAAAGGCCATAACTCCCAAAATATGTACTGGACAACAAAAAGTAATACCAAATTGTACCCCCAGAAAATCCCCGGCCACTGGAAGCCTGACTCGGCCCGACTCGGCGCCGCCGGCCGGCGAATCGGCCGACTCGGTCCGGCGCCGCGGCCGGACTTGGCCGGACGGCCGAGTCACCAACTGAGAAAAGTTGGCTCTTGACTTGGTCAACCCTCTTACACACTTATTATACCTGGATCGGTTTTAATTTGGCCAATAAATCTCTTTTACTCCTAGGTTTAATGATTTTTATATATTTTTTTAATTAAAACCCTAATCCTAGCCTAGCCCTATATAAACACCCCTACCCTCTACTATTTTACCCTACAACTCTAAGTCCACTCTCCCAAATTCTCAAGAGAACTCGGTACGTTAGAAAAAGAGCGAGAAGCGAAACGCTGCCGAAACCAAGGACGAATTCCGGCAATCGTACTAGAACCTTCGCGACGTTTTCGACGCACCGACAACCACCACTTTCTTAGCCTCCCTAGCTTGTCCAAACTTGTAAGTCTCATCTCTTCTATCTCTCTTTTCTTTTAATAGAAAATACGACTTTTTGGAACCCGACGGAAATCGGAACAAACCGATTTCCGATTCGGGTTTTCTACAAATTTCCACTTGTCACCTAATACATAATACCTAAACCTATCTATGATGACTATTAATCACCTAGAAACCAATTTAAATAAAGTTTCTCACATGAAATGATAGCTTTCTTGTAAAACCGTATTCTTTTCATAAAAATACCACAAAGTTTATTTTTCTTGTTCTAATTAATTCCCTCACTCCTAAATATGTTTATCTTGATAAATAAACTTGTAGAAATCAATTTGAATGAATTTTCACACATGAAATGATAACGTTTTCAAATACCGTATTCTTGCGCTTTAATACCTTCAAGTTTAATACATCATATTTAACCTCTAAAACTTCATTAAACCCTAAAATAAGTCACGAGGTAATGACCTACCTCTACACACGCACAAATATAACCCTAATTGATAGACGTCAAAATATAGAATACGAAAATACAGGATTTTTCACTAAAATACCATATTCTTTATAAACCTTCCTTGAAAGCTTTAAGTTGTATACAATTCTAAATAAAATATTTTAAAATGAAAGCACGATAGGTCATGGACATCGATCGTTTATCTAAACTGTCTTGTGGTGTCTAGGCAAGTGTGTCTAAGGCTAGTGGTTTTTAATTAGGCCCACTACTGTGGTTCCTTCCCACTCCACTTACCTGGCACTTACCTGGCCGCAATTGACGGTGAAGAGGCGATTTGAGGCTTCTAATGACTTGTCGTTTAGACCTTAGAAATAGGCTAGTTGGCTTAGAAAACCCTAGAAACTAAAATACGGAAAACTATATCTTTTTACAAATAAATACCTTATATTTATAAAACCGTTTTTCTAAATGAATAGTATTTATTAAACCTAAGCAAAGCGCCGCTACAACCCACCTTTGGGGAACCCGTTAGGGATAGTACGGTTCATCGTGCACCCGCGGGCTAGCAGTGCGAGATTCAGACCTCCGCAAGGAGCATTCGGTCTCGAAAGGTTTAAAATACGGCATTTAAGAAAAAATGAGATTTTGGAAAATAAAATATTATTTAAAATTATTCTTGTATTAATATATATTTAATTATCATTTAAACATCTATTTTATCATAAGATGAAGTTTCCATCTTTTTCTAAAATTACAAGATTAAAAGTTACATTAAAATACCATGAGTTTCAAATAAATCAATTAATACTTTTATTAGGATATATTCACTAGAATAACACAAATAAAATTCATACTAATTATAACTATAAAGACGAATATTAAATACTTGAGGTGTATTTTGAAAACTATACAATAGTACTTTTTACATAAAACCCCCTCAAGTTTTATAATTTACAATAAGGACCCTAACAAATTATAGAACTTCAAATTACCTTTGTTTTAGTCTGACTCGGGTTTGAGTCTGACTATTTCTGACTTGAATATGATTCAAGTCAATCTATATTCTTTAATATTCCAACTCAAATGAATACAGGAATCCCAGAATCCAGTTAACAATCTATATAACCTGACCGAACCGAACCATGGATATATTCCTTTTACATGTTTCCCAGTATTCCATTTACATGACTCTACGGTTATAACTGTTCCTGATATCATGGTTTTGGTCAGTCAGTCAGTCAATCATGCAATCAATACAATTTTACAAGATAACAATACAAACAAGACATCGCGGGTTTAAGGGGTAGATTGGTACGGAAGGTGTTAAAGGTGGCACGAGATGGTAAGATTAAGACACCTAACCTGAATCCAATTGCCGTTGTTCCGGGTTGTATAACGGAGCCTTATACTTCCATTTGCCCTGGTCTCTAGCATACTGAGACCCCTCTCGTATACACTGGCATCCTTCTGTATCAAGCTACAACAACAGCGTTAACACCATACTACTATAATATGACAATACAATACAACATTAAAAGCTCTCTCTCTCTCTCTCTTACTCTCTGTCTATTTCTTCCTTATCTTGGGACTTACCGAGCGACCTGTTCGCTGACGACATTCTATTTCTTTCTTCTTTGAATATCGTCAGGTGCGTTGGATCAAGCTGAGATTGAGCCCACCGGTGAAGACTTGGAGCAGTTTAACGAAGACCCCGAGCTCTAGATATTGTACCTTATTCTTTCCAGTATTTTCATTTACTGTTATGCCACTGTTTAGGCATCGCTTTTCATTTTAGTTGTATTTTCTTTTCATGCATTATACAAAGAATGTTATTAATAAAAGTTGCTGTTATTTCTATATCTTTCGTCTCTTGTGATTTACTTCATATTGCTTAGTTACGCTTAGCGTATGTACTTCTGAGTATATACGTAGCGGGCCTCGTCGCGTCCACTTCGCCGTACACTGGGAAGCGGGGCGTGACAAGATCAAAAAACATACCCCCAAAACGGACACACGTATGTGCACGTAGCCATCCAAACTCGCCCGTTTCGCTGAACGGGACGAGAACACGATGCACAGACGCTACAGCAGGGTTAGGGGTGTCAAGTAGGCCAAGATGAATATTTTTAATTTTATTTTAGATTCCAAAAATTGTTATATGCAGAAATGAATTTACCGGGTAAAATTTTTACAGTAAGTAACAATCAAGGAAGATAAATGAAATGAGTGCCACACTACATTCAAACGGTAACTGAAATTAGTAGTATTGGGCTCGGGTGTTACAATGATACTTACAATCACAAACACAGACATCAAAGAAACCATGACAATAGAATTCATCACTCGCAAAGCTAACACTCGAATTTTCGAAACGATGAAAATCAAATGCACTCCGGCAACCTAAAACATCACTTTATCGCATAAACCAAGTCCCTGAAGGTGCCTGGGGTCATCCTCGATGCTCCAGAGAGTCCTCATTCCAAAATGAGAACCCCCAGCATCGAAATGGGGCAATAAAATTCAGTTTTGGTCCAAAATGTTGCCTGGTTTGGAAAAATCAGCCAAGACCAAAAAATTGCTTTGAAAAGTTTTAGGTGTACTGAATTCTAAACTCACCAAATCAAGTTGTGGTCTTTGGAATGACTCTTATATCATGTTAGGATGTTAATCTCACCAAGCTACCATTTTTAAAACAAGTGGAATGTATACTTTAAAAAATCAAGAGAGCTAAACTTCCAAACACAAGAAAATTTCCAAAGGTCATAACTTGAACCAAAACAAATTTAATTCTTTAGTTTAGTTCTGATATCATGTATGTAGACCTTGGACACTCTACTAAAATTTTAGAACAAGCATAAATAAGGTTTTAAAAAATCTAGAGAGCTCAAGTCTACAATTATTAGAATCTAGTGCTAAAGAATTAAACTTGTAATAAAGCCACATGAGTTTCCATATAAAGTAGAGAGTATACAACCATTGTAGCACCTTCATATGCTCCATTATTGTGTTGTACTCTAGCTAGGTTCCTAGAAAGAGGGAACAAATTTGGTGAAGACCTGCCTTTATCATAAATGGATCCACTTGAGAAAACTCTTCTCTAGCTCCATCTCCACTTCATGTAGCACCAAGTGAAAAAACTAACCATCTAAGCTTGCTAGATTTAGAGTGTTAGGGATGTAGATTAGTGTTACTAATTATTTTCCTCACATTAACCCCTTTTTAGTTCTTTTTATATTTTAGAGGAGGAAGAAGAGAGCTAGAGATAGGAGATGAGAGAAAATCCTAATAGAATTCATAGTACTTTCTAAATGGCTGATATTCTTTTAACATAACATAAAAGAATCTCAACCATAAGATTTTCATCTCAATGACAAATGTCCACCATCTTCTCTTCTCTCCTCTTGTCATCTTGATGAGAGTGGCTATGCATGTGATACTCCAATGACACAAGTTAACTAAAGGAGAATAAAAGGAAAAAACAATATATAAATATATTTATGTTACATGACATAGTATATATTTATATGTATGTAATTTCTATATGTATTTAAAATACATGAATGAGACATAAATAAATAGTGACTAAATACTAGTAAATATATATATCCAATACATATATTAATATATTAAATCAGCACTTGATGTAATATCCGTCTTTCCAAAAGACCGGCTATTATTTCCAAATGTTCGATTACCGTCAGTGTATTCAATACACTAGTTTTAATCGAATTGCGGTATGCATCCAATACGCACGTCTACATCATATCGCTAGAGCCGGAAAAACCTCTGTATGGGACTCTAAAGACTCGACAATACGCTGGCAGTGAGTTAATGGATCCAATCCTTAACTTACAACCACGTCAGTGGCACTAGATGTACGTAACGGCTACCCAGATATCTGTCGAAAGGAAGATCGACAAGCAAGCTCATCCAATCCCCTACTTAGCCTATAAGCGACAGTCACCGTACAGTTCGGTCGGTTCGTTTAAGAGTATCGCATACCTGGTCCAGGGGTGGACTAGGTCATAACCCTAATAATTCGATAAGTCGTGCCGATATCAAGCTCAATACCAACCGAGAAACTACTGACCTCATATCAGTAAATCTCATCTGTCCTGGCCAGGGACTTATGGTATTAGTCAACTGCACACAACGCGACATCGACTCCTTATACCGGGAGAGGCGAATCCACTCGATCCGCTGACTGCCTCCATATGGGTCGGGATTGTACCCAAATAAAACTTGTTTCCACGACTCAGTAGAGCCGTAATAGGGTAGTAATCAAAGTACAGTGGGAACTCATACAAGACAAATGACGATCTTAGATCAACAGACTACCATGTACTTATGTTATCGGAGAACAACCATCTGACTATAGGTATAATACCATCTAGCTGGTTCTCGGCGAGTCCGTACAGTGTAACTCATACCCTAATGAGCATCTGTATACAATCTTTGGTGCCTACACCAATGGTTGTGAGACCGGCTACCTCCCCTCTCGGGAATAAGAAACATATACACTAGTATACTCTGGAGTATCGATGCCCAGTCTCGATGATCTAACGACTAGGGACATTTATGGATGTGCTTATGGACTATCCAGGCCTCACTACTATGATCACCAACATAAGCCTGATAGTCAAGCAAGAATCTTATATGCTCTATCAACATGTAATAGCGATCCGTAATACCACATAATACATATACATGGCGATAAAGACAAACCAGATAGCATACTATCACATCGAGTAAAACTGTTCTATCTGTATAGGTTCTCCTTCAATTATTATAATAGTCTGTCTGCAATTACAATAATTATCTTGAGGCCACTATAGCCAACACATGTCGTAGGATGCTGATTATGATCAGTGGAGGATACAGTTCAAAAAGTTTGTTGGATAAATTTGTTCATTTATGAACTTGGTTTCATCATCTATCCAAAAAAATTCTAAGGAAGGTATCACTCATTTCGAGAGATAGTTGATCTCTGCGAAATTGAGATATAGAGAGATAAAGTAAGGAACATTGTAGCGGATACACTCACCGAGCCTATTTCTCAAACACAGTTGTTTCTTAAATACGGTTTGCGAAACTGATTAGTAAAGAACTTGGGTACTTGATAACACACGAGCTGTGGGTATGCGATACCGCAATAATTTGCCTTAAGTGCAAGTGGGAGATTGTTGGATATAGTTTCCTCAAGGCAATTATTGTAATTGCAGGTAGGCAATTATGGTAATTGAGAGAGGACTAGACAGGTAGAACAGTTTTGCTCGAGATGATATTGTTGGATATGTGTTCCCTCAAGACAATTATCATAATTGTAGGAATGTAATTACTGAATTTATGAAGACCTATACAGAAAACAGTCTTACTCGAGATGATAGTGTACTATCTGGTTTGTATTTATCATTCATAAGTATACGTTTTACTTGCTATAACGTATCATTACCACATGATGGTAAAGCCCATAGGATCTTTGCTTGACTACCAAGATTATGATAAGGATCATACTAGTAAGGCCTGGGTAGTCTATAAGCACATCCTTAAAAGTCGCTAGTCGTAGAAATATCGAGACTAGGTATCAGTATTCCAGTTTAGACTAGAGTATACATTTCATAACCCTGTATGGGGTAATGGATGATCCCACAACCATTGGTGTTTGACACTGATGATTGTATACAGGTGCTCATTTGATGAGTTACACTGGATGGACTCGCCGAGAACTCCTAAATGGTATTATACCAATTTTCGAATAGCAGTTCTTTGGTGACATGAGTACAGGATAGTCCCTAGACCCAAGATCGCACTAGTGTCTTGTGTGTGTTCCCGCTGTACTTAGATTACTACCCTACTATGGCTTTAAAGAGCCATGCAAACATGATTTAGTTGGATACAGTCTCGAAGCATATGGAGACAGTAAGCAGTCGAGGGAATTCGCCTCTCCCGGTATAGGGAGTTGACGTCGCACTGTACACAGCTGGCTATGACCATAAATTCTTGGCCAAGGCAGTTGAGATTTCTGATAAGTGTTATCAGTAGTTTCTCATATGGATATGAGCTTAACGTCAGCACTACTTGTCGGATTAGTGGGATTCTGACGGTTTCTACCTCCCAGACCTAATATGCGACAATCTTAGACGAAGAGACCGGACTGTACGGTGAATGTCACTGATAGACTCTAGCAGGATACGGATGAGCTTAGTTGTCGACCGGCTTTTCGTTCAATATCTGGGTAGTCGTTACGCACAGCCAGTGCCAATAACGTGCTTGTAGGTTAATCCAGTGGGGGATTGATTTGAAAGTGTTTCAAATCAATCGGATATGATTCTGACCTACTGCCAGCGTATTGTCGAGTCTTTAGAGTCCTACATAGAGCTTTCCTAACTCAGACAAAATAATGTAGAGCATGTATGATGATGCGTGCAGGTGTTCGGTTAAACACGTGTATTTGATACACATAGTTTAACCGGACGTTTTTTCTAGCCGACTCTTATTGAAACCGGATTATTAAATCAAGTGATGATTTAATAATTATATATATTTATATATATATTCTAGTATGTTGCCCATTTTATTTTTCACTCTCTCTTTATTATTTGTATATGATACAAATAATATTATTTATATGTATATGATACATATAACTTGTGTGTATGTGATACACATGAGAGATATATGATTTCATGTCTTTTTTTTATTTATAAATTAAGACATGAGTCACGGTGGTAGTGGAAAGTGTAGAGACAAGTGTGATAGCATGTGTCTTTCCATTCTTGAATGAAATGACACTTATCAATTATTCTCTACACTCTCCAATTCCATTCTCAACACACACTTCTCTCTCTAAATGAAGTAGAGAAAAGAAAAGAGTGGTTCTTCATGAGTGAAATGGTGATCAAAATTCTCTACATCCCTTTTTAACTATCCCTGGTTAGAAGGTTGCTACATGATGATGGAGCTAGAGCCTAAGTTGTGCTATCTTGCATGGACCATCTTCGATGGAGCCGATCGGAGATCAAGCGCGATCCGGAGTGCTCAGAGCTTAGCTGGAGTATGGAGTTCAACCATTAGAGTAAATGAAGACACTTCAAAGGTTGTATCTTCACCTTGTTCTATTCATTGTTTACAAGTCATAGTTTATGGTAGTATTCATGGGTATGGAGGTCTTGTTTGCTTGGATCCTTTCGATTTTACACTTCCACAAAGTTTTTAAACACCCGTACTGTGAGCACGACCCTCTTACAGTGGTATCAGAGCCGTCTATAGACTATTAACTTTCTTTTCGGTGGCTAATTGATTCCTATAATCATTTTCAAAATGAATTGTTCACTGTATTTTGAAACTGTCCCAAACCAGTAACTATTTTTGCATATAACTCGCGTCCCGGGGCTCTCAGTTCAGACCGAGAACCCCATGGCAGCGTGGGAGCGACCCCAGGGTTGTCCCGAAGGCTAAGGTAGGCTCCTACACCCAAGACCATCACAAAACGGTCTCGGGTGTGGTGTTAGGACAGCAAGCGCTCAGCTGCACGCTTGCTGTCCCAACAACTAATCCATGGCCACAATTTCATGGACATAGGTTAGAGCCCCCACTCAATGCCTCCTGGGCCCTTATGGGTCGCGCCTGAGGTCCCCCGGGTAGTTTTTGGGTCATTTGGATTTCGATTGATGCAAGAAATGGTGGTGTTTCGGGGCCGGGGCTGATTTTGAATTTCAGTTTTTGGAAATTCGATTTTGGATTCACGGGTTTTGGGATTCATTGGCCATGGGTTCCGTATTGACATGGTTAAAGGTTTAACCTTGTTAATGCGATGGCATATGTGATATGCGGTGTTTAATGTCGCCGAATTGATATGATCAATTCGACGGGGTTGCAGATATGTTCTATGTTAAAGTTTTTTTTGGTGTGGAATTGATTGTCGCGAAATGAATAGCCCCGTGTGGAATTGTATAATGTGATGTATTTCATTTCATTCATGTTTTAAACAAATGTATATTCTTTTAGTCGGGGCGAGCGGTCGACATGTGGCCGTCGCTAACGCTTTTTGTATTATTATTTGTCGGGACTCGATCAGGTTGCGATCGAAGACACCGTTCTATTAATATAGGTTTTAGGATTACCCCACGGAAAAACGCACTGGCAGCTGGGTTCTAAATTGCAGCGGATGGCCATCTCAAAGAGTTGAGACCGGGTCATTCGATTCTCGAATTGGCAGGCTGCTTGCCGTGCTTGTAGGGGTTAGGATAGACCCGCGGAGGAGTACTCGAGCCATCAGATTTAAGAAAATGCTGGGTGGCCCTGTCATGGTGTTGATGCCGGGTCGTCTCCTTTTCTCGGATTGGAGGATTACTTGCGGTACTCGTAGGGATTTTCTTTTGGCTACGCACGGGCTATTCACGCGACCGGAGAATGCCGCTCTTCGTTTGTGGCTCGAACGAGACGCGGGATTTCTAGGTGATCCGACCATTCCAAATCTGTGATGTTGTTTTTTTTGCATGCTGTAATGCGATTATTTGTGTGTGATGATATATTGATATATGTGATATATAATATATATAAATAAATGCTATATACGTTTTGCATCCACGCTAGCCCTGTCCCGCTCTATCGTTAGTTAAGTAACTTAACGGTTGTAAAGACTCTAAATTTACTATACGAAATTTTTTAAAGTTAATATACAGAATGGAGTTTGCAAGCCTGACTACAATTTAAAAGTTATTTTTTTTTAAGAACATCAAGAAATAGTTTGTAGCTCATTGGTAAAGCCTTGCACTGCTGTGACGTAACCCCTGTATTTGAATCCCATCAACCACATATTATTTTTCTGAATTTTTCTTTAAAATTTTTTGGAAGCCCAAAAGTTTACACGTGCTCTGCACATAAGAAATGAAAAGACAGAAAATCAAACATGTGTAAAATGTTGTGTACACAGCCGAGGCCATGTGGCACAAATCTCAAGGCCCATCTCCTAAATTGGACCGGCGAGATTGCTCTTTTGTTCGGCGACGATGGGTGTCTGTAAGGGAAAAGTCCCCGTGTTTTGCCCACAAAACCCTTTGGCCTACCCCATTACCCTTGTTCTGTTTTTTTCTTTGCAATTTAACAGAGAATTAAAATTCATCTTTAATTTCATTTTTAATACTTTTTAATTCAATATTTCAATTCCAAAACCCTAATTTCACCCTATAAATACAACCCCATACCTTAGCCCCTCCCCATTCTGAAATCTCTAGTCAAAATTATCAAAAATTCTCAAGTCCAAGAAGAGTAGTAGTGGAGTTAGCCCAAGATCAAATTCCGGCGAGAATTAGAGGCGATTCTGGCAACCCCACGACGTCATGAAAGATACGACATCTTTCTCTACCTCTCCTCTCTCCTCCTAGCTTGTAAGTTCCTTCTATTTTCTCCCTCTCTTCGCTAAATTCTCTTTTCAGAACAAAGCGTCGGTAAGTGGAGTTATTACCAATGTAAATTTTCTAAACTTTATAATCTCACTTTTCATTTACATATTGTTCAACAAACTTTTACACAATATTTGTAACACTATTATAAAGGTTTATAAACAACTTTCACTCTAAAACTCCATGTTAATTAACTTTAATTAAGCTTTTACTTTTAAATACCATGAAGTTTATATACGTTATCTTTTAAACATTTTGCTTAGCATGCTTTTAGAAAACTTTACAAGGTAATGACCTACCTTTCACATACACACATATTGACATAGCACGATTCTCTTGAGACATAAATTTTGTGGTAAAATACGAATTTTCATCAAAATACCTTGAACTATAAAAGCCCGGTTTTTTTAAATGGTGTTATCAAATTCTTTGTGATTATACCTCTACAACCCATTTTGGGGAACCCGCTATTGGATGGTACGGATTATCACACATTCTCGGGCTAGTAGAGTGAGATGCAGACCTCCTCACGGTGCATATGATCTCGAAAGAATTTTAATACGATTTTTTAAGAAAAACGAGATTAATAAATAAAATTAATTATTAATAATTATATAAATATTATCAAACCATATATTTTTAATATATAATAAAATTCGATGTTTTCTAGAAAATAAAAGAATGACAAGTTTCATTAAAATACTATCAAGTATCAATTAAGACAAGTTACACTAAATTACAATGAATTATTCAAGCTAAGTTACTATTCACTAATATACCTAACTTTTTAAAATTTATATCCATGGAAACCCTAAAGAACATAAATAATTACTCGAGATTTATTTTGAAAGTATATAAAATATTTTTCATAAAACCCCATCAAGATATATAAAATTATATTAAGGACCCTAGTAAATATAGGTTTAAGTGGGACCAATTCTCTTGAGCCTCAGGAAGCCGGAGAAAGTGGGTGGTTGTCTATTTAAGGTAGAAAACCTAAAATGGGGTTATTAATGGTAATTATCTTGGAAAAAGACACAAATTCTGCCGTCCATGTGCAGCAGTTACCGATAACTCCTAAACCTAATTCAGGATCCAAATTCTTTTTAAAGTGTCTGACTCAAGTCTGAGTCGAAATCAATCTGAATCCAATCCAAACATGAATCCAATTCAACATGAATCCAATATACCAAACATGAACCTTAATACCAGAACAAAATCAACATGCAAACATGGCTTGACTTGACCGAACCATGGTTATAATTTGACTTGACTACATGACTACTTGTTTACATCCTGAACTAGACTACAAGAAACAATTTATACCCATGGTCTCGACAAGTCTGATAATTACCAATCAATATAATATACATTACGGGATTTAACGGGGTAGACCGGCATGGAATGTGTTAAAAGTGGCTTGAGGTTGGACACTAAAAGACACCTACATGAATATCCTGTGCCGTTGTCCTGTAGGTTTTGATGGAGCCTTGTACTTACATGTTGCCATAGTCCACGGAAATGTTGGACTCCTCTCGTATGCACTGATATATTCTGTACCAAGCTACAAACAACTACGTTAGTATAACAAACAGAAGTTCTATTATCTTTACTTGTCTATTCCATTCTATCTTTTGGGACTTACCGAGCACTAGTTCGCTGACGACATTCCTGTCTCTTCTTTCTTTAGAATGTTCGTCAGGAGGTCCCGACTCTCACGAGATCGAGCCCAGTCAGGACGATTTGGAGCAGTTCACAGAGGAGCCAGATTTCTATGTTTTTACTTGTACTTATTTTCTTTTCAGTTCATATGCCACTGTTTAGGCATCGCTTTCTATCATTGTACTTTTCTTTTCAGTTGTATGTAAAGAAAGAATGTTAATAAAAGTTGCTGTTATTATTACATCTCTTGTTATTCTTGTGTATTCATTTATATTGCTTATTTATGCTTAACGTTTTTATTTTTGAGTAAATGCGTCGCGGCCCATCACGTCTACTTCTCCGTACACTGGGAAGTGGGGCATGGCAGGTTTTGTTGGCGGCCCATGCAGGTCAGTTCTGCATGAAAACCTAAGCAATATGTCATAAGAATTATAAGAATCAACAAATAAACATTCATTACATTTCTAAGCTTTTGAATCTATCCTAACCCTTCCTTTTCTTTCAAGGTTATGGATTCACCGAACAACACTAGTATCAGCGTGAATGGAAACACTCTACCTCCTTTACCACCACCACCTACCATAGTAGCTCCTATCAATGAGCAGAAGGTATTGCTTGAGGCAATAAAGAGCCTTCTGGAGGGTCAGCAGCAGCAGACTGCTATTCTCTTGCACCGCCCAGAAGCTGAGGCACCTGGAGTCCAGCAATTCCGGGCATTGCACCCTAAGCATTTTTCTAGGAAAGAGAGTCCGCTAGAGGCAGAGGAATGGGCTCAGTCCATTGAAAATGACCTGGCAGCAACACAAGTGCCAGAGATTGTTTGGGTGAGAGTTGCAAAGCTGCAACTCACAGATAACGCCAGAGTATGGTGGAAGACTAAAGAAAACCGTCTTGCCCAGCCAATTGAATGTAAGACTTTTCGCAACATGTTCGACGCGAAATATTTCCTTGAGACTACCCGTTTCGACATGGAACAGCAGTTCATCCACTTACAGCAAGGTTCAATGTGGAACAAATCTGTGGATGAATACGATACTGAGTTTACCATGCTTAGCAGGTATGATATGTCTCAATATTCAATTTATTGATATCGCATAATACACCGCTAACACAAGGTCTTAACAGATTTACTGCACACCTCATCCCGACTATTGAGATCCGGGAAAGAAGATTTCAGCAAGGATTGGATCCGGAGATCCAAGCTGCATTAGCTACAGGGGATTTCCCAACTCATGATCTTATGCTGAAGGCTGCCTGACGATATGAGACAGTAGTGAAGAAGAAGGGCAGATCTTAGACTGCCGGTGTGAAGTGCCGTGCTACTCAGATGGTAGGAGGAGCCTTTTCCAAGCCACCTTTTGTACTCAGGAGATTGGGAGTACCATTTAATCGGCCCAGTCCAAACTTACTGCAAGAGGAATGGACACCTAGCGAAGGATTACAGGCGTTCTAACTTCCTATGCTTAGTTTGTGGCGCATCAACTCACACCATTGGAGATTGTCCCCATCGTCTCATCCCAGCTCCTACACCCGACCGGCACTCACCTTTTCGCAGCGGCTAGCTATCCAGGCTCCTGCACCTCGTCTTGGTCTCCCAGCTCCACCTCCTCGTGGACTTCCTGCACAGCCTCCTCGTCAGTTCCATCAGACTCAGAGGAAAATGCTTCAAGGGCAGAGGAACATGCCCCAGGGACAGAGGAATGTGCCTCCGGCAAGGAGGAATGTACCTAGGCATCAAGCTTTCACAATGACCGTGGAAGAAGCTAAAACCACTTGCCAAGTCATCACTGGTAACTCCCAATCTTTCAAAATCTTTTTAATCTTTATACATTAATATTTCTTTTTTCTATACCTAAACATATCCCACACAACTTAGGTACATTCTTAGTAGCCTCCCTACCTGCTTTAGCACTCTTCGATACTAGAGCATCACATTGCTTTATGTCGCAACGTTTCGTCCGAACTCATGCGATTCCAGTTAAACCACTGGTATCCAGCTGGAATATCAGTTCAGGGAACGACATTCTAAA
The DNA here is from genome assembly GCA_030015575.1 of Agapanthus africanus. Classification (NCBI taxonomy): domain Eukaryota; kingdom Viridiplantae; phylum Streptophyta; class Magnoliopsida; order Asparagales; family Amaryllidaceae; genus Agapanthus; species Agapanthus africanus. The sequence goes on along the minus strand of JASDDO010000004.1, from coordinate 435,364,207 downwards.
GGCAACTCTGGGATACGATCTGTGTCCAGTGGTCGTCTGCAATAGAGAATTTTATACGGACTTCAAGGTGCTGGACATACCGAACTTCGACGTAGTCTTGGGAATGGACTGGCTAGGAACTTTCTTTGCTACCATCGACTATCGTCAATGGAGGGTAGTGTTCGAGATATCAGATCATCCGGTCTTTTATTTCAAGAGTGGAGACCATACCCTAGAACCTAGCACCTACAAGGCTAAACCAAAGAAGGCAGTGATTGCAACAATACAAGCAGAAAAAGACAAGCCAGAGGTAGTTCGAGAGTTTGAGGATGTATTCCCTGAAGACATCTCAGGTTTGCCTCCTGATCGAGCTCTTGAATTCAGCATTTAGTACCTGGTGCACTACTGGTGATCAATGCACCATATCGGTTAATTCCAGAAGGATTGAAGGAGATCGGTACTCAATTGGACGAACTTTTGAAGAAAGGATGGATTCGTCCCAGTACTTCAAGTTGGGGATCTCCATTTTTGCTCATGAAGAAGAAAGAAGGTTCATATAGAATGTGTATAGACTACCGAGCTCTGAACGAAGTGACGATAAAGAACAAGTACTCACTACCGCGCATCGATGATCTGTTCGATCAGCTAAGTGGGTCTTGCATTTTCTCAAAGCTAGATCTTCGTTTGGGTTATCATCAGGTGAAGGTCAAAGAGTCTGATATTCCGAAGACGACATTCAGGACTCGCTATGGTCATTATGAGTTCCTCATGATGCCATGGAGGGACCAATGCACTTGCTATTTTCATGAATCTGATGAATCGGGTTTTCCGAGGGTACCTTGACAGGTTTGTTGTTATTTTCATCGACGACATCCTGGTGTATTCAAAGAATCGGAAGGAGCACGCTGAACATTTGCGAATTGTCCTAGAGACATTCCGACAGCATCAACTCTATGCCAAGTACAGCAAGTGCGAATTTTGGCTAGATCAAGTCGGATTTCTCAGACATATTATTTCAGACGAAGGAACATCAATAGATCCAGCTAAGGTATTAGCCTTCAGCGAATGGCCGACACTAAAGACGGTGAAGGATATTCGAAGTTTCTTGGATTTAGCAGGATACTACCGAAGATTCATTGAAAGTTTTTCGAAGATTGCAGCACCCCTGACCAAGATCACACGTAAAGATGGATCATTTGTGTGGTCAGAAGCATGTGAACAAGTTTTGTAGAACTCAAGTCAAGATTGACATCAACACCTATTCTCGTAATACCGGATCAATCTGGAGGTTTCGTTGTGCTTTGCGATGCATTCGGTAAGGGATTTGGATGCGTTCTACACCAGTATGGAAAAGTTGTAGCCTTTGCATCAAGACAGTTGAAAATTCATGAGCGCAACTATCCAACACATGACTTAGAGTTGGCGGCCGTTATCTTTGCACTTAAGATTTGGTGCCATTATCTGCTAGGAGAACGAGTGGATATATACACGGACCACAAAAGTCTGAAGTATGTGTTTACTCAGAAGAAACTGAATATGCAGCAGAGAAGATGGGTAAAACTCATGGCGGGCTTCGACATCAACCTACAATATCATCCAGGGAAGGTGAATGTAGTCTCTGATGCACTTAGTCGCCAACCAATATCAATGAATCTCACCGCACAGTAGAAGCTGCAGCAAGAATTGCACGGGATGGATATTGAAGTGGTTATGCCAGGTAACGCTTCATATTTGATGAACTTATAAGTTTAGTCTACTATTGTCAATCACATCAAAGCAGCTCAAGTAAGTGATGTTAAGTTGCAAAAGATCCGAGAAAAAGTAGAAAGTAGACTTCGAACAGACTTCACCATCCACGAAGACGAATCTTTGAGATATGGAAGTAGATTGTATATACCACAAGGTCCTGTTCGAGAAGAGTTGATGAAAGAAGCTCACAGCTCTCCGTACTCAGTACACCCTGGTGGTTGTTCATCACAGAAAACTGCATTTTAATACCACTCATTCATTATCTATTTTGTTATTTATCGGTACTATTAACCAGTGTCTGCTCAGTAAATACAGATTACAGGTATTCGTGATAAAATACTGGAAACACATTCAAAATCACGGATATAACGTTTGGGAGCCGACACTGCAATCAGAATAGAAAACCGACCGATATTCAAAGAGCTCTTTTGCAATTAATCATGTATACACAATTTTGGTCCAACACAATACAAGTGTGCACATGCTCTTTGATCCTTGGACTATGGTGGGGGTTGCCAATGGTACTGTTAGTGTATATTCCCTAGGGGCCATTATTGTATCATACTAGTTTGTATATTACTTAATGGAAGCTTGGGATATTCACATGTATATAACAGTCTTACTAAACATGGTAGTATGCTACTTGGTTTTTTCTATCTTAATATGTGAGTATACGTATTGATAGAGCTCTTAGGATCTTGCTTGACTACCAGCGTTGTGATGGCAGTCACACTAGTGGGGGCTGGGTATTCTACAAGCACATCCTTATTCAGGTCCCTAGTCGTTGGATTATCGAGACAGGGCATCGATACTCCGGAGTAGACTAGTGTGTACGCTTCTCATCCCAGTTGGGGAGATGGTCTGTCCCACAGCCATCAGTACGTCGTACTGGAGATAGTATGCAGGTGCTCGTTGGGTTACGGGTACACTGGACAGGACTCACAGGGAACTGTTGGATGGTTTTATACCAGTCGTCAGTGAACAGTTCCCAGGTGACATGAGTACAGCATAGTCCGCAGACTTGACACTGCTATTTCGCCTCGAGTGTGTCCCACTGTTCTTAGATTGCTACCCTACCACGGCTCAAAGGAGTCGTGCAAACAGGTAGCAGTTGGGTGCAATCCCGAGCACTTGGAGGCAGTGGCGGTTAGACAGGATTCGTCTCTCCCGGTATTGGGGGTTGATATCGCGCTGTGTCAGAGAGCCATTACGCAAAGTCCCTGGCCAGGGCAAGCGAGATTTGCTGGTAGGTTCCAGTAGTTTCTCAGGGTGTAATGGGCTTCCCTCCGACACGACTTATACCGCTATTAGGGGACTGACGCTTGCCGCCCCCCTAGGCCCGATATGCGATAGTCTTAGACGAACGGACCGGACTGTACGGAGATTGTCACATCAGACTCAGTAGGAGTTCGGATGGGTTTCCTCATCGGCCTTCTTATCGACATCTACCTGGGGACCGTTACGTACAGCTAGTGCCGCTTGCGGTCTGTGGTTAAGCCCACTGCCAGCGTAGTAGTCGAGTCTCTAGAGTCCCACACAGAGAGTTTCCCTACTCCAGGCGAAACGATATAGAGGTTGTTTGGTTTTACGATAAGGGTTCGGACGCATACGTGTGTTTACGCACGTACGACTTTCGGACAGTTTTTACCAGTCGGCTTTGGTTTAAGCCAGTTACTGGTATCCGGTTATTGGATTTATACAGTCTAAAGTTTTTCCGTATTTTTGTGGAAAGGAGGGGCGTTCTCGTAATTGCGCGAGAAGCTTCTAGAAGGTGGTGACTAAGGAGGTTTAGGTGGCATATACAATGAATAAGATTAGTGAGTCATATGGATGATTCATCCATGTCATTAATGCTTCATAATTGCTTAATGACTCATGGAGATGAATCATCACTAGATATTATCAAGCATGGTTGTTAAATTGATTTATTTTCTTTTCTTGATTAAAAGAAATGCTTGATATATATTATCATAACTCATTATTCTCACTTCATATTATTATCTTCATCTTCTCTCTCCTCAAGCTCTCCCTCTTCAAACCCTAATCCTTCCCTCTCATGTGTTGAGTACAAGGATTAGTTAGACTTATTAAACCACAACCCTCACTCTATTTCACCTAGCTTCTTTGATTAGCACTTAAAGAAAGTTAGTTGCCTCAAGTTTAGAGGCTAAGCTTGGAGTAAAGCTCTCGGGTGGATCGTCTACTACTTCGAGAAGGCCGAGGAGGAGGCGGAGTTCGTAAAGACGAAGGACACGGTTCTTTAGGTATAATCCCTTTACATAGTAGTTGTTAACTTTTATGTTTGATGTTAGTTATCGTTTAGCTTCGATTCATGCGGTTAGTCGATGTTTAAGCAAAGAACAAGATCGTTTTTCATATTTCCGCCTCCCCGCAAGTCGTGGGGTGTTGTACATCGACTTACAGTGGTATCAGAGCCTCGCTAAACAATAAATAACTTACTTGCAAATTTGTATGAATTTCGAACGGAAAAAACGAAACCGGAAAAGCCCGAAATCACAAGTTTCTGTCGTTTTTTAAATGAAGCCCAAAAATTTTTCAGGGATGTTCAGAAAGCTTGAAAAGACAGTAGAAGAACACCCAAGAAAATTGGGCCCCTGAATCGCCTAAAGCGCCGCGGAACCGCGGCGGATCCCACCGATCCGCCTTGATTCCGCCGCCGAGTTGGCGATTCAGGAACCCAATTTTCATGTGTTGCTTCTCACTGATATTTGGTATTTTCTGGAATTTTTTATTTTTGCTCAGGTTTCAGATTTACAGAGAAGTATTGGAGCAAAATTAAAAGTGTTTAATCGATCGAAATTATACAGTATTTGCTTGTTGGATTATATCTGTGTTTGTATAATGTGTTCGTAAACCTCCCCTAACTGCTAGTATGTCGGTTGGCAGGGGGTTGCACATTTCTGTAATGGATTTTATCTGTTTGTGTATATGAACTGTGTTGTACTGTTGTGATGTATAGCCGGGATTATATGATGGGTTATTATTTAATTCGTTTGATGTAAATGTAATTTGTTGTAATATTATTTTGCGGGGCACATCCAGGTTGCGGTTGTAGCCACCGTTGTATTATTTCATTTTACTGTTTTTGCTCCTAAGACAGACCCAAGGTGGGGTGCACAAACTGCCGGGCGGGTAGTTTGCCGTACTCGTTGGGGCCTTGGGTGGGGTAATGGCTATTCATCACAACTGTGTAATCCGTCTTTTGTTGCAGGCTCAAAACAAACACGGATTGCTTGCAAATCCAATAAAGTTCATCTGTGATCTGGAATGCCTATTATTGCGTCTGACGAATGTACAATATCTATATATGATAGCTATTTAGACGTCACTTATGTTGTACACCCGCACTAGCCCAGCCCCCGCTCTGTCGTTAGTTAAGTAACTTAACGGGTGATGACGGGACCCCGTGGCGAATGCGGATGGCATAAGAGGACGTTGTATTTTCGTTGTTTTCTGCAATGATAGGTTAATGATGGGACGCATTATTTATAATGCAAAGAAAATAAACCAAAAGTTTAATCGTTGGAACAATTTAAAAGAAACCACTCGGTTAATTTTAAAAACAGATATTTTTAAATGCGGAGCTTTAACCACTCCTTTTAAAAGCTATCAGGTTCCTTCGGTTATATCAAGTTCACTACGTTCACGGTTTCGCCAAAACTATTCGTAGCCCTCCGTCATTTCATCTGGGTATTCAGTAGTATTCAAGCTATGTATTTTGACCAACGCCAAGGCATAGTGTTTGGTAGCTGCTGGGTATTCATTTGTTGCATAGATAGATGAGTTAGTTTGGGACAGTCGTATGATCATTTTGGCCAACGTCAAGGATATGTACGGATGGGTTCAAATTAACAAGATAATGATGGGTAGAACTTGACATGTGACTTATGATATTTTGACCAACGCCAAGGTCATAAGAGCATGGGGCAAAAATATATATCGGGAATTTCTAAAGAAACAGAAATTTGCAAAGAGATGCATACCATTTGGAGTTTGATGAATGTTGGTAGAATTCCTTCAACATTATCATACGATGATATTTGGATCCCGATCCTACTGTGAGTATATGCTACTTATCAGGATATTCGTCACTTAACGATCAATGCTATAAACCAAGTAGGTGTCAAGAAAGATGTCAGCGGGGTTACGCCCCCAGAGAAAAGAGGTTATTTAATTAAGGAACTTCGCGAAAGCGTTGGAAAACCTCCCTCGAAGTATCGACACTAGCCTGGCTGAACGGTTAAGCAAGTATTGTACGGTGAGAATAGTCCTGGCTAATTCTTCTTTTATGGTTTGAGGAAGGATTCGAGAAACAGTGGGAGCCATCCAGTTTAGATAAACTAAAAACCACTCTAAACTTACAAGAGCATCATGCTAAAGAGTTTTCTTCTCTCTCTCCTAATTGCAGCGACCCTGAAAATGACTGGACTTAAGTTACTTTTAGAGAAAAATATACTGACAGGGCCAAACTATAAAGATTGGCTGCGGAATGTCACAATGGCTTTGACCTATGACAAATTGGGGTACATCCTCACCGCTACGGCACCTGCTGTCCCTGGTCCCAAATCCAGAAATGCGGATAAGGAAATCCGCAAAACCTGGGATTTAGATTGCGCGAAAGCCAAGTGCATCGTGCTTGCCTCGATGAACAATGAACATCAGAGGAGGCACGAGGATATGGACCTAGATGGCATATTTCTCCATACAAAGGAACTTTATGGAGAGCAATCTCGTATAGCAAGATACGAGACCTCTAAGAACTTGTTTCGAGCGAGGTTGGCTGTCGGGTCATCGGTAGGAGAACATGTCCTAAAGATGATCGGCTATATTGAAGAGCTCGCAGACCTTGGGACGATTTTGGATAATGAGCTCTATACAGACCTTATTCTCCAGTCCCTTCCTCACACCTACGCCCAGTTTATCCTGAACTTCAACATTCAAAGAAAAGAAGTTGAACTTCCGGAACTCCTGAACATGTTAAGGAGTGCAGAGGGCACCTTGCAGAAGACAAGGGAAACACCCGCTATGTTTGTTGGCGGTGCATCTTCTTCCGGGTCCAAGGCAAGGGCCAAAGGAAGGAAGAAGAAGGCCGCCACCAAACCTAGAGGAGGTGTTAGTAAGGTGGGAGGGAAGGGAAAGAAAAAGTTTGCGGTACCGGTAGTTGGCCTGGATGAGTGCTTCCATTGTCACAGGAAAGGGCACTGGAAAAAGGATTGCAAGGCGTGGAACGCCAAGAACCAGGAAACGAAGCAAGCTGTGGCTTCGACTTCATGTGTGTTTGTAATTGAGAATTGTCTGTCAATCAACTCTACTTCCTGGGTATTGGATACCGGATCAGGATCTCATATTTGCAATTCATTGCAGGCACTGAGAAACCGTAGAGTGCTGAAGGAAGGTGATATGACCCTAAAGGTTGCTAACGGAGCTAGCATGGGAGCTGCGTCCGTCGGGGATTATCACCTAGGATTGACGAGTGGACATATTTTGGTTTTACATAACTGTTTTTTTGTACCAAGCTTAACGTGTAATATCATATCAGTTTCCTTGTTATCAAATAAAGGTTATGATTTCACGTTTGTAAGAGATGTTGTTAACATCCACCTTAATCATGGTTTGATTGGGTCCGGTACACTAAATAACGGTATATATGTTTTAAACCAACTCCAAATTTTCAATGTCCAGAACACACTTAAAAGAAAGTCTCCAGAATTAAATAAACCTTTCTTATGGCATTGTAGACTGGGTCACATCAATGAGAGAAGGTTGACTAAGTTGCATAGAGAAGGATATTTGGACTCGTTCGAATATCAAACTTATGACACTTGTCAATCTTGTCTCAAAGGAAAGATGACAAAGACTCCATTTACTGGACATGGAGTAAGAGCGAGTGAGCTCTTAGGACTCATACACAGTGATGTATGTGGTCCAATGTCTACGCATGCAAGAGGTGGTTTTTCCTATTTCATTACTTTCACGGATGATTACTCAAGATACGGATTCATTTATCTGATGAAACATAAATCCGAGGCTTTTGAGAAATTCCAAGAGTATAAGAATGAAGTAGAAAACCAAACCGGCAAAAGTATCAAGACACTTAGATCTGATCGAGGTGGTGAATACTTGAGTGCCGAGTTCCTAGGTTACCTAAAAGAGAAAGGAATTCTCTCTCAGCTTACTCCTCCATACACTCCACAGCATAACGGTGTATCGGAGAGACGGAATCGAACCCTATTGGATATGGTACGATCCATGATGAGTAATGCTGAGTTACCGCGATCTTTTTGGGGTTATGCGCTAGAATCAGCGGCATATCTTTTGAACATGGTTCCTACCAAGACTGTGCCTACCACGCCATATCAGATGTGGAGTGGGAAGAAACCCTATCTTCAGTATCTGAAAATATGGGGATGTCCAGCTTTTGTTAAAAAGCAGCATGTGGACAAGCTCGAGGCACGATCAGTAAAGTGTCAGTTTGTGGGATATCCAAAGAACTCCAAGGGATATCTATTCTATTACGCAGAGGAACAAAAGGTGTTTGTTTCTCGTAATGCCCATTTTCTAGAATATCAGTTTTTAGAAAAGGAAATAAGTGGGAGCGAAATAGAACTGGAAGAAATTCCAGAACCACAAACTGCTACTGAAAGTTTGGTAGAACCGGTAGTTCAAGAAGAACAGGACATTCCCGCACCCCTCCGCAGGAGTAGTAGGCCGTCTCATCCGCCTGAGAGATACTACGGTTTTCTCATAGATGGGGATAGAGAGGATTGCATCATAGATGATGATGAACCTACTGACTTCCAGCAGGCCATCCAGAGCGGCGACTCGGTACGATGGCTAGATGCAATGCGAACCGAAATGGAGTCCATGTACACCAACAAAGTATGGACTTTGGACTTTGCTCCAGATAGGGTAAAACCCATAGGATGCAAATGGATCTTCAAGAAAAAGATTGGTGTAGATGGACAGGTGGAAACCTATAAGGCTAGACTTGTTGCAAAGGGTTTTCGTCAAAGACCTGGTTTGGACTATGACGAAACTTTTTCTCCAGTGGCTATGCTCAAATCCATTCGGGTCCTTCTTGCTATTGCTGCCTTCCATGATTATGAAATCTGGCAGATGGACGTAAAGACGGCTTTTCTGAATGGAAATTTAGAAGAATGCGTCTATATGGATCAGCCAGAGGGTTTCAATCAGAGTGGGAGCAGCGGGAAAGTATGCAAGCTGCTTAAGTCCATTTATGGACTAAAGCAGGCATCGCGGAGTTGAAACATCTGTTTTGATGAAACAGTCAAAGAATATGACTTTATCAAAAATCCAGATGAACCGTGCATATATAGTAAAGTTGTAGCCAGAAGTGTCGTATTCCTCGTCTTGTACGTGGATGACATTCTATTGATAGGAAATGACATTCCTATGCTACAATCTGTCAAAGGATTCTTGTCACACAGGTTCTCCATGAAAGACCTGGGTGATGCCTCTTACATTCTGGGGATCCGGATCTATCGTGATTGATCCAAGAGGATGTTGGGACTTTCGCAGTCCAGGTATATCGATACTGTACTAAAAAGATTCAGTATGGAAGATTCTAAGCGCGGTAATCTACCGGCTTGTCACGGAATCACCCTCTTCAAAGAGATGTCTCCCAAGACTGATTTGGAAAGGGAACGCATGTCTATTATACCCTACGCTTCTGTGGTAGGCTCTATAATGTATGCGATGTTGTGCACCAGACCAGATGTAGCTTACACACTGAGCGTGGTAAGCCGGTATCAGTCAGACCCAGGGGAGAAGCACTGGATAGCAGTAAAGAACATTCTCAAGTACCTGAGAAGGACTAAGGAGATGTTCTTGGTTTACGGCGGAAAAGACCTCAGGTTGGAGGCCTTTGCTGATTCCGGCTTCCAGAGTGATAAGGACGATTCCAAGTCCATGTCGGGTTATGTCTGCACCCTCAATGGAGGGGCGGTGTGCTGGAAGAGCTCCAAGCAGGACACCGTTGCTGATTCGACGATGGAAGCGGAGTATATAGCTGCTTGCGATGCCGCAAAAGAAGCATTCTGGATGAAGAAGTTCCTAACAGAACTTCAGGTGGTTCCTACCATAGTTGATCCAATACCTCTGTATTGCGACAACAACGGAGCTATAGCTTTAGCAAAGGAACCAAGGTCCCATCAGAAGTCCAGACACATCTTAAGGCGGTATCACCTGATCAGGGAGATCATTGATCGTCAGGAGATCGAGGTTCGGAGAGTTGCTTCTGAAGAGAACATTGCTGATCCATTCACAAAGGCCCTACCTCAGATTCAGTTCGAGAGGCTACTCGAGATCATCGGTCTTCGATATGCCAGTACATGGCCCTAGTGCAAGTGGGAGATTGTTAGTGTATATGCCCTAGGGGCCATTATTGTATCATACTAGTTTGTATATTACTTAATGGAAGCTTGGGATATTCACATGTATATAACAGTCTTGCTAAACATGGTAGTATGCTACTTGGTTTTTTCTATCTTAATATGTGAGTATACGTATTGATAGAGCTCTTAGGATCTTGCTTGACTACCAGCGTTGTGATGGCAGTCACACTAGTGGGGACTGGGTAGTCTACAAGCACATCCTTATTCAGGTCCCTAGTCGTTGGATTATCGAGACAGGGCATCGATACTCCGGAGTAGACTAGTGTGTACGCTTCTCATCCCAGTTGGGGAGATGGTCTGTCCCACAGCCGTCAGTACGTCGTACTGGCGATAGTATGCAGGTGCTCGTTGGGTTACGGGTACACCGGACAGGACTCACAGGGAACTGTTGGATGGTTTTATACCAGTCGTCAGTGAACAGTTCCCAGGTGACATGAGTACAGCATAGTCCGCAGACTTGACACCGCTACTTCGCCTCGAGTGTGTCCCACTGTTCTTAGATTGCTACCCTACCACGGCTCAAAGGAGTCGTGCAAACAGGTAGCAGTTGGGTGCAGTCCCGAGCACTTGGAGGCAGTGGCGGTTAGACAGGATTCGTCTATCCCGGTATTGGGGGTTGATATCGCGCTGTGTCAGAGAGCCATTACGCAAAGTCCCTGGCCAGGGCAAGCGAGATTTGCTGGTAGGTTCCAGTAGTTTCTCAGGGTGTAATGGGATTCCCTCCGACACGACTTATACCGCTATTAGGGGACTGACGCTTGCCGCCCCCTAGGCCCGATATGCGATAGTCTTAGACGAACGGACCGGACTGTACGGAGATTGTCACATCAGACTCAGTAGGAGTTCGGATGGGTTTCCTCATCGGCCTTCTTATCGACATCTACCTGGGGACCGTTACGTACAGCTAGTGCCGCTTGCGGTCTGTGGTTAAACCCACTGCCAGCGTAGTAGTCGAGTCTCTAGAGTCCCACATAGAGAGTTTCCCTACTCCAGGCGAAACGATATAGAGGTCGTATGGTTTTACGACAAGGGTTCGAACGCATACGTGTGTTTACGCACGTACGACTTTCGGACAGTTTTTACCAGTCGGCTTTGGTTTAAGCCAGTTACTGGTATCCGGTTATGGATTTATAGAGTCTAAAGTTTTTCCGTATTTTTGCGGAAAGGAGGGGCGTTCTCGTAATTGCGCGAGAAGCTTCTAGAAGGTGGTGACTAAGGAGGTTTAGGTGGCATATACAATGAATGAGATTAGTGAGTCATATGGATGATTCATCCATGTCATTAATGCTTCATAATTGCTTAATGACTCATGGAGATGAATCATCACTAGATATTATCAAGCATGGTTGTTAAATTGATTTATTTTCTTTTCTTGATAAAAAGAAATGCTTGATATATATTATCATAACTCATTATTCTCACTTCATATTATTATCTTCACCTTCTCTCTCCTCAAGCTCTCCCTCTTCAAACCCTAATCCTCCCCTCTCATGTGTTGAGTACAAGGATTAGTTAGACTTATTAAACCATAACCCTCACTCTATTTCACCTAGCTTCTTTGATTAGCACTTAAAGAAAGTTAGTTGCCTCAAGTTTAGAGTCTAAGCTTGGAGTAAAGCTCTAGGGTGGATCGTCTACTACTTCGAGAAGGCCGAGGAGGAGGTGGAGTTCGTAAAGACGAAGGACACGGTTCTTTAGGTATAATCCCTTTCCATAGTAGTTGTTAACTTCTATGTTTGATGTTAGTTATCGTTTAGCTTCGATTCATGCGGTTAGTCGATGTTTAAGCAAAGAACAAGATCGTTTTTCATATTTCCGCCTCCCCGCAAGTCGTGGGTGTTGTACATCGACTTATAGGTACAAGTGGGCACAACACTCATGACTTGTGCAAGTGGTAGGCATAAGTGGGGGGGTGTAATAATTGCATAAAAGGTGTGATGTAATATAAAGTTAGATTTCTCTCCAAAATCTTCTGAATGCAAACCAGAGATAAATAGACAAATCAAACAGCAGCAGAGAGATCATGGAAAGCACTCGAGTGCATCATACCAACACGAGCCCCATTGCTCGGACCCAGACCGGCGAGATCCCTAAGATGACCCTGCGCTGCCGGTCCCCCTGTCTCCTTTTTTCCCCATTTTTCTTCTGGAACTTTATAGGCATCACATCATCCCTTTTATATTGTTTGTTTATTCTGTTGTGTTGCCTATAAATACCAGAACTAAGTTAGTGAGAAGGGCATGTAAAAAAATGTGGATGCACATATTTCATAGTTTTGTTTTAGTTTTTGGTTTAGCTTGAGAGTTGTGTGAGTGTAACTTGGTTTTCTTCTTCTTCTTCTTCCCTCTTGGAGCTTTCTTTTGAGAGTTTCATTATGGAGGTTGAACACGTAACCAACATCTTGTATCTCAACTCATTCAAGTGTTAATACATTTTTCTTTGCTTTGTTTATTTGCTTTCTTCTTTTTTGTTACTTGCTATTCTTTTATGATGTTTAACTAATCTCTTGGTTGTGGTAATGGTGATGATGTGAGATGAATGGGTTTGCCTTCCTCCTCCTCTTATTAATATTTAATGTACTCATAATGTAATTCTAAACTTAGGATTGTAACTTGGATTGATTTGATATGGTATGTTGATTCCACGGTTACTTGGTAACCTCATCACATACCATATTCTCTCCAAAAACCCCATCTTGCAAGTTTAAGGTTAGAACCGATTTAGTGTTAAGGTTGCTAAGTTTAGATAGGGTATCTTGTGATCAAGTGGCTTGACAAACCGCTTGGTTTCATATACCCTATACTATCACAAACACTTAGCAAACTTAACTCTAAAACTATTTGCTCTCACTCACAAATTTGTGTTTTTGATGTTGTCGTATACCTGCTAATCCTTATGCTTAGTGTTGATACTTCAAGTTAGGACACACAAATTTTAAATGAACAAAACAGGCAACTCATGATCAATGGAGTGTCGAAGGAATCGCCTCAATTCAACCATCAGAGCCAAAGCCACGACCACTTCTTCTTAACTTGTTTTCTTGTTTCCGTATTTTCTTTATTATTTTGTGACAAACCAAACCCAATTCTTTGTTCTCGAACCTTAAGCGACAAAACCTAATCACCAATTCCCTGTGGATCGACCCGTACTTGCCAGCTCGCTACAACGCGGCATGCACTTACGGTTTATAAATTTTAAAACGAGGTCGAGCTCGCATGCGCAACCATTTCTCAAAAACGATCTCTTATCCAAAACATGCACGTTTGCCCACGCAGGTGAATCCCCAATTGTGGTACAAAGATGTACAAAGATCTACGACAACATTACTGGTGTCATGGAATGAAGCGTTAAGTAGCCAAAAGCGTAGCCAAATGTTTGGTGCGTCAGCAAGTAAAGGCTGAACATTATAGGATTGCTGGGTTACTTCAACCGTTACCTATCCCAGAGTGGAAATGGCAGCACATCACCATGGACTTCGTGACTGTACTTCCTTGCAGCATGAAAGGTAACGATGCGGTATGGGTTATTGTGAATCGACTCACCAAGTCGTCTCACTTCATCCCATTTCGAGTTGGCCAATTTACCGAGACACTAGCAAAGAAGTGTATGGAGGTAAGTATGAATCTAATGTAATATTTAACCTCAAGATTTACTATTTCTGATACCCATGAACTCATGTAGGAGATCGTGAGATTCCATAGAGTACCGGTTTGCATTATCTCCGATCGTGATATCAGATTCCGATCGTAGTTTTGGCAGAGTTTGCAAACTAGCCTGGGAACGAGTCTGAACTTTAGCACAGCTTATCATCCATAAATAGATGGACAGTTTAAGCGAACAATTCAGATTTTAGAAGACATGCTACAAGCTTGTATGTTAGACTTCGGAGGATCGTGGGAAGATCACTTGCATCTTGTGGAGTTTTCATACAACAACAGCTACCCGGCGAGTATTGGAATGACACCATTTGCAGCGCTCTATGGAAGGAAGTGTCGTTCACTACTAAGTTGGGAAAATATTGGAGATCGTGAACTCCTTGGACCAGAGATGATCATGGCAACTGTGGACGCAGTTCGCACGATCAGGAAAAGAATGCGCATAGCCCAAGACAGACAGAAACACTTGGCTGATGCAAAGCGATGACACCTGGAGTTCCAACCGGAAGATCACGTGTTCTTGAAGATCTCTCCAAACCATGGAGTAATCCACTTTGGCAAGAGGGGTAAGCTCAGTCCCAGATACATAGGACCATTCGACATATTCGAACGAGTCGGAGAAGTGGCATATCGTTTGGCACTACCACCCTCATTGGAAGGAGTGCACAACGTGTACTACATATCCCAGCTTCGAAGATATGTGAACGACCCTAGCCACATCCTTGATTACTCCGAGCTCATTGTACAGACAGATTTATTTTGTGAGCAACAACCCGTTGAAATCCTGGACCGAAAGGTAAAGTCACTGAGGAACAAGGAAGTAAACTTGGTTCGAGTGATATGGAGAAAAGATTCGCAAGGAGAATCAACTTGGGAGCGAGAAGATGAAATGCATGCAAGATACCCTTACTTATTTGTAAATTAGTCCTTATATAACTGTAAATTTCGAGGACAAAATTTTTGTAAGGAGGGTAGAATGTAACGACTCTAATTTTACTATACGAAATTTTTTAAAGTTAATGTATAGAATGGAGTTTGCAAGCCTGACTACAATTTAAAAGTTATTTTTGTTTAAGAACAGCAAGAAATAGCTTGTATTTTATTGGTAAAGCCTTGCACTGCTGTGATGTAGCCCCTGTGTTCGAATCCCATCAGCCACATATTATTTTTCTGAATTTTTCTTTAAACTTTTTGGAAGCCCAAAAGTTTATACGTGCTCTGCGCATAAGAAATGAAAAGACAGAAAATCAAACATGTGTAAAATGTTATGTACACATCCGAGGACACGTGGCACAAATCCCAAGGCCCATCTCCTAAATTGGACCGGCGAGATTGCTCTTTTGGCCGGCGATGGCGGATGTCCGTAGGGAAAGTCCCCGTGTCTTGCCCATAAAACCCTTAGCCTATCCCATTACCCCTGTTCTGTTTGTTTTCTCTGCAAATTAACAGAGAATTAAAATTCATCTTTAATCTCATTTTTAATGCTTTTTAATTCAATCTTTCAATTCCAAAACCATAATTTCACCCTATAAATACAACCCCATACCCCAGCTCCTCCTCATTCTGAAATCTCTAGTCAAAATTATCAAAAATTCTCAAGTCCAAGAAGAGTACAAGTGGAGTTAACCCAAGGTCAAATTCCGGCGAGAATTAGAGACGATTCCGGCAACCCCACGACGTCACGAAGGATAAGACATCTTCCTCTACCTCTCCTCTCTCCTCCTAGATTTTAAGTTCCTTCTATTTCCTCTCTCTCTCTCCGCTAAATTCTCTTTTCAAAACAAACCTTCGGTAAGTGGAGTAATTACCGATGTAAATCTTCTAAACTCTATAATCTCACTTTTCATTTACATATTGTTCAACAAACTTTTGCACAATATTTGTAACACTATTATAAAGGTTTATAAACAACTTTCACTCTAAAACTCTATGTTAATTAACTTTAATTAAGCTTTTACTTTTAAATACCATAAAGTTTATATATGTTATCTTTTAAACATTTTGCTTAGCATACCTTTAGAAAACTTCACGAGGTAATGGCCTACCTCTCACATACACAAATATTGATATAGCATGATTCTCTTGAGACATAATTTTGTGGCAAAATACGACTTTTCATCAAAATATCTTGAACTATAAAAACTCGGTTTCTTTAAATGGTGTTATCAAATTCTTTGCGATTATGCCTCTACAACCCATTTTAGGGAACCTGCTATTGGATGGTGTAGATTATCGCACATCTTCGGGCTAGTAGAGCGAGATGTAGACCTCCTCACGGAGTATACGATTTTGAAAGAATTTTAATACGATTTTTTAAGAAAAACAAGATTTTCTACTTAATAAATAAAATTAATTCTTAATAATTATATAAATATTATCAAACCATATATTTTTAATATATAATAAAATTCCATGTTTTCTAGAAAATAAAAGAATGACAAGTTTCATTAAAATACTATCAAGTATCAATACAAGACAAGTTACACTAAAATACAATGAACTATTCAAGCTAAGTTACTATTCACTAATATACCTCACTCTGTAAAATTCACATCCATGAAAACCTTAAAGAACATAAATAATTACTCGAGATTAATTTTGAAAGTATATAAAATATTTTTCATAAAACTCCCTCGAGATATATAAAATTACATTAAGGAGCTTAGTAAATATAGGTTTAAGCGGGACCAATTCTTTTAAGCTTCAGGGAGCCAGAGAAGTGGGTGCTTGCCTATTTAAAGTAGAAAAACTAAAATGGGGCTATCAAAGGTAATTGTCTTGGAAAAAAACACAAATTCTGCCGTCCATGTGCAGCAGTTACCGATAACTCCTAAACCTAATTCAGGATCCAAATTCTTTTTAAAGTGTCTGACTCAAGTCTGAGTCCAAATCAATCTGAATTCAATCAAAACATGAATCCAATTCAACATGAATCCAATATACCAAACATGAACCTGAATACCAGAACAATATCAATATGCAAACATGACTTGACTTGATCAAACTATGGTTATGATTTGACTTGAATACATGACTACTTGTTTACCTGAACCAGACTACAAGAAACAACTTATATCCATGGTCTCGGCAAGTCTGATAATTACCAATCAGTACAATATACATTACGGGGTTTAACGGGATAGACTGGTATGGAATGTGTTAAAAGTGGCATGACGTTGGACATTAAAAGACACCTACATGAACATCCTGTACCGTTGTCCCGTGGGTTTTGACGGGGCCTTGTACTTACATGTTACCATAGTCCACGGGATAGTTGGAATCCTCTCGTATACACTGATACATTCTGTACCAAGCTATAAACAACTACGTTAACATAACAAACAGATAATTTACCGGTTCTATTCTCTTTACTTGTCTATTCCATTCTATCTTTTAGGACTTATCGAGCGCTAGTTCGCTGACGATATTCCTGTCTTTTCTTTCTTTGGAATGTTCGTCAGGAATACCCAACTCTCAGGAGACCGAGCCCAGTCAGGACGATTTGGAGCAGTTCACAGAAGAGCCAAACTTCTAGGCTTTTACTTGTACTTATTTCTTTTCAGTTCATATGCCATTGTTTAGGCATCGCTTTCTATCATTGTACGTTTCTTTTCAGTTGTATGTAAAGAAAGAATGTTAATAAAAGTTGCTGTTAGTGTTATATCTCTTGTTATTCTTGTGTATTCATTATATTATTTACTTACGCTTAACGTGTTTACTTCTGAGTAAATACATCGCGGCCCGTCACGTCTACTTCTCCATACACTGGGAAGCGGGGCGTGACAATGGTGGATGACGGAGCCCCGTGGTGAATACTAATGGCGTATATGTGCATTTTATTTTTTCATTTTCATACTGTTTTCTATAATGGACATGTGAGAAGGAAAGTGCTAGATAATGTGATTATCTGGATGATGGGATTGCGTTAATATGATTAATGCAAGGTAAAATAAACATATACGTTGTAGGAACCAATTTTTCTAAAAATGGAAATTTTAGTCGATTCTTTGCTTTGCATCATGACATTCGGTTAGGAATGTCCTGCACCTCATTCGATGAGGAAAGAGCTTTGATCCCGTCACTGGGAGTTCGCTCTTGGATAAAAGTTTATGTCACAAAATTGTTTTTGTACCGTGTTCTTTTGCTTTGCATCGTGATATTTGATTAGGAATATCCCGCACTTCATTCGATGAAGAATGAGTCTAAATCCCTTCACAGAGAGTTCACTCTTGAGCAAAAGTCTACGCGAATATAAACTTTCAAAACCACTCGATTCCTACGATGAGATCAAGTTCATTACATTGATGGGATTTTTTCAAAACCAGTCGTAACCCTCTGTCATTCTAGGAAGTAGAGTACTTAGTATTTGTGTTGCATATGTTGACTCTGTCAAGACGTAGTGTATGGTAGCTAAGTGATATTTTCCTGCTTGCTTATGATGCAATTAGCTAGAGCATTCACACGGTCATGTTGACTCTGTCGAGGGCTTGCGTGGGTAGATCTAAGTTAATCATGAAATGACGGGTTGAACTTGACTAGCGACTTATGGTATGTTGACCCTGTCAAAGCCATAAACTGTTAGGGGTAAAAACCAATATCGGGAGTTTCAAGCGTTGAAACTTGCAATGTCATTGCATACCTTCTATGGAGTAGGGTGACATTTTGACCCTATCAAGGTTACCACACCATGATAGTTTGGGTCCCGATTCTTGCAGTGAGTAATAGTTACTCTCGAGAGATTTTCTATACGAAATCCTGGCTAGTTCTTTTTTTAGGTTTGAAGGAGAATTTGACGGAACAGTAGGAGCCATCTTAATTAGATAAAAATACCAATCTGATTTAGGTTAGAGTGTACGCTGAGTGTTTCTTTTCTTTCTCTTTGGTAGCGACCCTTGACTGACCTTAAACTAAGACTCGTTAATCTGGTTGACTGATTATTTTACAAACGTATAGCTTTGGAATGTCTGGATTGTCCTAACCCATGACATATTCACATATGTCTTTACCTATCCTACTTCCCTTTCTACTAACTCCAAAACCCTCTGTATTCGGTATAGAGATTTATATTGCTTGGAAGTCCATCGTATAGTTAGATACGAACTCGATGGAATTGTTTCAGTTCGAGAATGAGCCACTGGTTCTGGATTAGATGAATTATTCGTTTGTCTCTCCCTCATACCTTATCTCAAATTCGAGAACTTCTTATATATAAGGAGTGTATACCAGTTACACTTATTGGATAGTCTTTTTCCAATCCCGAAGTTGGTGCAAAAGGAATGGAAAGAAAAAACCCAACTAGTATAAGTTTGGTATACAGGAAGGTGAGATGTAAAGACATCAAAAGGGGTTGATGTGTGAAGAATGGAAATTACGACTGTAGTCATGAGCCTGGGCAGTCAAAAAAGCAATACTGTGAATACCCAACAAATCCCCTGAAACATTTTGATGTTTCGGATTTCTGTATGTGACTGTATCTTGGAAAACCGTTTCTCAATAAACTCTAACTCCTGAGTATATAAATACTGGATTAGAATCCCACATTTGTAAGGCATTACAGATGCTAAGAAGGAGTAGAGAATTGAGATTGGTTGATTTTTATCCTCAATGTCGGTTTTCGGAGCAATTGTTGCTATTGAGGAAAATCATCAGGTTTTGTCTAAATGTCAAACTTTTGGTTTCTTTTAACCAAAAAAATGTTTTTCAATTAACAACACACGGGTATTGAGTTAGTGAACTCAAGTGATTTATATATACTGATGTATATTGTCCGATGTCCATAGGGACGTGGGGTTGGTATTATGTTTTCCGTATTGTGAATTTGATTCTCTCTCAGATTGCTCATCGACGGGTGCGCCCCATGATGAGTAATGTTGATTTGCCTTCTTCAATTTTGGGTATGCACTAGAGATAGATGTATATCGATTGATATTGGTTCCACCTAAACCAGTGCCTCATTTTCTATATATGATATAGAATGGTGTTTATCTTAAAGTTGTTAAAATGTTGAGTTATCTGGTTTGTGCTTTAAAACTCAATCCGGACAAACTCAAGACACATTTTGGTAATAACAGTTTGTGAGTTATCCCAAGCTTACGCAAGGGATAGCTTCTTCCAGTGTTCAAGATCAAAAGTGTTTTGTTCTTGACTTTCTACCTTCTTGGTAAAGGAATTTCTTGCGAAAGAAATTAATGGGAGTATGGTAGAACTGGAAATGGTTCTAGAACCACAAATGGTTACTGAAAATTTAGTGGAACTTGATGATCCAATTGACCCTGACAGACTATAGCTACTCCATAGATTTAGTATGCGACCTCAGCCACCCGAGAGATAGTTCGGTTTTCTCATAGACAGTGACAAGGAGGCTTGCATTATGTGATGATGAACCTAATAGTTATCAGCAAGCTATAGGAAGTGGTGACTTCTGACTGATGGCTGGATGCCAAGTTATCCAAGTTGGACTCCATGCACTACAACAAATTATAGACTTTGTTGTGTGCTCCTGAAAGGGGTAAAACCCATAAGGAGCAAGCAGATCTTTCGAGATCAGTGCAAATGGAAAGGTATTAACCTAATAAGTCCAGACTTATAGTTAATATGTATTTATCAAATACCCGATGTGGATTGTGATGATATTTTTACTTCATTGTCTGTGTTGAAGTCCATACGGATATAATTTGCCACTGTTGTTTTTATGACTGTGATATCTGGAAAGAGGATGAATATAATGTTTTTCTAAAATGGATTTAGAAGTGTACGTGTATATGACTTTACCGAAAGATTTTCTTAGCCAGTGGGAGCAGCGGATAGTGTGCAAATTGCTCAAGTCTATTTGTAGACTAAAACAGGCATAGCGGAGATGGATCATCTGTTTTGATGTTGCGGTCAAAGTGTTTGACTTCATCAAAATTAGAGATAGACCTGGTATTTGTAAGAAGGCGGGAAGGAGTAGTATCAGGTTTCTCATATTGATGTGGATGGCATAATCTTGATAGGAAGTGATGTTCCTATTCTACGATTCGGTCAAACATTAGTTATTACTGTTTCTCCCTTATGGATTATATATATAACATAGATTTTGGTGACTAGGTTTATAAATTTAGATCTAGTAAGGGTTTTGGGATTGTCCCAATTCTAGTATCTTAACGCCATTTTAATGTGGTTTAGAATGGAAGACTCCTAGTGAGGTATATGCTCGCAGGTAATGGGGTCACTCTCTAAAGAGATGTCTTTCGGGACTGATGAAGAGAGACTCGTATGAATGTCATTCTTCATACTTTGGCAGCGAGGTCAATCATGCGATATTATATACCAGACCAGATATTGCTTTTACACTTGGTGTAGTAAGCACATATTAGTCCAATCCTGGAGAAATATAAGGAAAGAGTGAAGAACATATGAGATATTCTGAGTGTATGGTATTGGTAGACTCCTTCGGGATGCGATTACCGATTCCAGCTTCCGTGGCGACAAGAGTGACAGAGTATCAGCCGTGAGTCATTAGTTTACTCTATTATGAGGTGTATATTGGAAGAGTTCTAAGCGGGATATTGAGGTAGTTAAGGCGCTGGATGCCGATTTTAACTCAGCAGAGAGTACATCCTAAGTATTTCTTTTGATAAATACGTTCATTTATGAATAAGGTCCCATCGGCTATCCAAACAAAGTTCTAAGGAAGGTATTTCTCATTTCAAGAGATGGTTGATCTCTACAAAATTGAGACTCAGAGAGATACAGTTAGAAACATCGTTACGGATCCACTCACTGAGGCTATTTCTTGAACACAGTTTGCAAAACTGTTAGTACAGAAGTGGAGTATGCAGTAGCATATGAGATGTGTGTATGCAATACCACAATAATTGGCCTTGAGTGCAAGTGGGAGATTGTTCGATATAGGTGCCCTCAAGGCAATTATCATAATTATAGGAATGCAATTACTGAATTTGTTGACAAGGCCAGTCATGCTCCAACAGTCAAGAAAATATCCTGCCGTAGTCACACTTCGGCTTCTAGCATTATGTGGTAATCATTAATCATAGCATAAGTAATGAGAAATGCTGTCACTAATTCTGTCAAACAGATGTAAAACTAACCAGATAGAGTCAAAGGAAAGGATAGCGTTGGCATCGCTAATCTAGATGTCCGCAGTACCCTCGAGGTAAGACAAATCTTGATCCGAGCTAAGTCCACTTCTCACTTTGAGCATGCATACTCAGATCGTCAGGGTGACATAATAGCAATATATACATATATAATGTGCAACGATGATAAACATAAAGCAGTAAGTATAGAATAATGATGCGAGCATGAAATAACCGGTACATGTAACGATAACGCAGGTGTATCAGATCAGTAATCAATGCAATGTCCATGTCACTAAAGCAATCAGTTTCTAAGTCTCAATGTCCAAGTCACTAGACCTATCTGTTGGATATATGTATGCCCTAGAGGCCATTATGTGATAGTGGATGTATCTATACATGTATATATATATTCAGTTTGCATTCTTGCTCGACATGATAGTATGCTATCTGGTACTTCTTTATCTGACATGTTTATTTGATCATGCTTCTATTCATTCATACATGCTGATAAAGCCCTAAGGATATCGGCTTACTACTCTGATTATGATGGAGATCATACTAGTGGGACATCTGTAGTCTATAAGCATATCCTGAAATGTCCCTAGTCGCAGGTGTATCGAGACGGGGCATCGATATACCAGAGTAGACTAGCGTATATGATACTAGACCCATGTGATGGGCGATGGATGTTCCCACATTCATCGATGTTTGACATCGAGATCATATACGGGTGCTCAGTGGTGACTGGGTACACTGGACGGACTCGCCGAGAACTCCTATATGGAATTATATCTATCGTCGGATAGCAGTTCTCAGGTGACACTGGTACAGGTTAGTCTGTAGACCCGAGATCGTCATAGAGCCTTGTGTGTTCTCCCACTGTACTTTGATTGCCACCCTACCACGGCTCTACTGAGTCGTGCAAACAGGTGGCTGTTGGGTACAGTCCTCAGACACACGAAGGCAATGAGCGATAGGAGGGGTTTCGTCTCTCCCGGTATTGGGAGTTGATGCTGTGCTGTGTTCGAC
This sequence comes from Agapanthus africanus, assembly GCA_030015575.1. Taxonomy (NCBI): domain Eukaryota; kingdom Viridiplantae; phylum Streptophyta; class Magnoliopsida; order Asparagales; family Amaryllidaceae; genus Agapanthus; species Agapanthus africanus. The sequence continues at coordinate 435,341,278 of JASDDO010000004.1, read as the reverse complement.
TGGTTATAACAGCAAGTCCCTGGCCAGGGCTGCTGAGATTTGCTGATAAGTGTTATCAGTAGTTTCTCGATCTGTTATAGACCATTCACCGACACGACTTATTGAGTTATTGGGGTCGACGTTACCATCCCTAGGCTCGATATGCAGCATATCTGACGAAGAGACCGGACTGTACGGTAGTGTTACCGGATGGCTCAACGGGAGTTGTAGCAGGTTCGCTTGTTGTCTTCTGATCGCTCAATACCCGGGTGGCCGTTACGTTTAGCTGACCGCTTGCGGCTTGAGGGCACTTGATATGATCATTACCCTCTGCCGGCGTATTGACGAGTCTTAGAGTCCCACAAAGGAGTTACCCAGTCCAGGCGAAACGTTGTGGTGCGCATATGCGATATGCGCATGCACCCGATTGAAATATGCGTATATGATACCGAACATTGATCGGGTGAATTCCTTTTGGTGGGGTCATATGAGATATGACCGGATTGATAAATCAAGTGTTGATTTATCATCTAACCATAAGTTATCTCACTTGAAACCTTTCTAGGGTTTGATGCATGTATGCATGCATGCATGTGTTTCTTTCTTCTTTTCTAGTTTTATGCACATGTAGATGTGCATACATGTACACATACATACATCAAACTATCATGGTTGTTTATATATGGAAATGGTGGCAATATAAGCCTCACACCATAGATTATATAATGGATAATTATTTAATTTTGGTTTTAAAAAGAAAATGAAAAGGAAAGGATAATTATGCTAGTTTCTACATGCTTCTTTTAACCTAACCATTCTCACCCACCACTAAACCATGGTTATCTTTTCCTTTATCATTCTAAACCCAAGTTAAATTAATCATCTATCATTTAATCATGGTTGGAGTCAAGAAGGAATATATATATAGTGATATTTATTTTCTTTTGTAAGCTTAACCTTATGGTTATCATTTTATCTCTTGAAAAGAAAAAGCCACCATTTTCATCCTCCTTCATCTTCTTCTCTCTAGTTCTTTTCTAGTGAGTGAAATACAACAAAAGAAAGGTTTTTGAAGTGAGATCCAAAGTCACAACACCATTCTACTCAAGTCTAGCCAACTTGATTAGAGTGTTTACTTCGATTATACAAAGTAGCGAGCTTGGACGGAGATCTCCGCGGTGGATCATCGTGGACACAAGGGGAGTTCAAGAGGACCTCGTTTCAACACCAAAGAGCCTAAGGAGCGAATCAAAAATGGGAGCTACAAAGGTTGTAGCCTTCAAACCCTAACTTTTGTTAGCTTAAAGTTTAGTAAACCCTAATTTTCTAGGATCTATCCTTTGCATGTTAGTTTAGCACCTTAAAAATTAAAACTTTGGGTCATGTGATACTTCAAAACTCTTCATAGGGTGCTATACTAACCTTACAATGGTATCAGAGCCAACCTAGAACATTAGGCGACCTTTTTGCGAAGTAAAAAGTCCGATCGAAACAAAAATACGATTTTTAAAGGTGCTCTCTGGAAATTTTTTAAAAACTGACCTTTTTCAGAATTAAAAATTCTCAAAAAATATAGCAGGTAAAAATAAGACAATTTGGAAAATACGACCCCATGAACAGTACTTTGGGCCGCGGAAGCGCGGCATAAGCAAGCTTAGGCCGCGCATCCGCGGCCATATAAGGGGCTCTTTGATAATTTTTAGCACAGTAATTTTCTTTACCTGTTACAGTATATTTTGAGTATATTTAATCTGAATCTGCTGTTGAAAAATTCTGGAGATGTTTTTAGACTCGTGGTTTCGATCGGAATTTTCATTTCGCTTTCTTTTCCGGGTAAACTAGAAAGTATTGAAGTGTTTGAACGAATATCATTTACTCAATATTCACGGGGTTTAAATGGTTTGGAGATGCGTGCAAGTCTTTTTGCGGTGGTCCCTCTAGAAGACAACAAACCTTAACTCGATTATGTGACCGTCTCGAACTGCCCTTTGAACCCTAGGGTTTGGGGCAGTACGGCGTGCCACATGTGAGGCGTTGGCTTGACCCTTCTACGGCTGGACCGCCGCTACTGTGTCACACTCCGGATTTTTGAACCCTGCTCAAGTGTTGAGCTTTAGTGAATCTTGGGTGCTTGATAGTTCGTTCGAAAACTTTAATACTGTCTGTTTATCTGGAATGTGATACAATATGTGGAATTCATATAGTGTAGGCATGAAATACGAAATATGTGATATTTCGCATTTATGATGTCTAAAGAGAATCTGGATTCCAAATATTGTAGTTTTACACTTTCTTTTCTGTGACCGTAAGTGTAGTATGTTAGATATCGCCGGTTTCGTTGCTATACATCAACGACAATCGGGGTACGCATACTTACTTACGTTGATGATATGTGATATTATGTGTTGCTGAGATATGATGTGCAGGATTGTCGCGATCGAATAGCCGGGGGGTTTTTGTGAGATGAGAGTTTTATATTTTCATTCATGTAAATTCAAATGTAATGTAATATTCTTTTTTTGGGGCACTTCCAGGTTGCGGTTGTGTCACCAGTGTTGTATATTATTTACTTTTCCGCATTAGGATGGACCCAAGGAGGGGAGCACAGGTGACCGGGTTCTGGGGTTTAGTGGGAGGCCATCTCGAGGAGTCGAGACCGGGTCTCCTAAACTCCATGATTGGTAGGGTCACTTGCCGCTCTCGTAGGGGTCCAAGGTGTGGGCTTGGCTATTCATCGCGACTGTGGAATCCGTATTTTCTATTCTGGCTAAATACTAAATACGGACGTCCTAGTATATCCCACGTTATATCTATATTTCTGCTGCCTGTGTTCTGTGATATCTGAGACGAATGACTTATTATATATATGATATATAGTAGACGTTGCTTATGTTTTACACCCGCGCTAGTCCCGTCCCGGTATGCCGTTAGTTAAGTAACCTAACGGTGCATAACGGAACATTGCGGCGAATGCGGATGGCATAAGCGTACGTGTTATTTTCGTTTCTTTTCTGTGATTGGCTTTAGGACTTAAATGATGGGATTACATTAATGTGATTAATGTAAAGAAAATAAACCTAATAAGATGTTGTAGAATCGGATTTAAAAACTACTCGGCTATTTATGAAAAAGCTACATTTCAAAACTGCGGAGCTTAAGCCACTCCTTTTGAAAAACTGTTTGATTCTACAACGATATCAAGTTCAAAGCGTTAAAGATTTTCTTAAAAATCATTCGCAACCCTCCGTCATTTTAGGAAGTAGAGTACTTAGTATTCGTGCTACGTTTGTTGACTTTAGTTAAGGCGTAGTGTACGGTAGCTAAGTGATGTCTTCCTACAATGCATATGATGCAGATTAATTAGGACATTCATGCGACTTTGTTGACCATAGTTAATGGTCATATGGGTGGGTCTAATTAATCAAGAAATGACGGGTAGAACTTGACTGGTACTTATGATTTGTTGACCATAGTTAAGGTCATAAGTGCTAGGGGTAAAAATTACATCGGGAATTTCAAGTGTTGAAATTTGCAATGAGATTGCATACCTTCCATGTGATGATTGGATCCCGATCCCACTGTGGGCAATAGTTGCTCCTAGGAGAGTTTTACAGTTTACAATTAGCTAACTCATTAGGTGTCTAGAAAGGTGTTAACGGGGCTCCGCCTCTGGGAAAACGAGGTTTACTCTAATTAGGTCCGTGCGAAAGCACGGGGAACCTCCCTCAAAGTACCGACACTGGCCTGGCTGAACGGTTAGCGAAGTTGTAGACTGTAATTAATCCTGGCTAGTTTTTCTTTTTAAGGTTTGAAAGAAAAACTTGATAAAAAGCAGTGGGAAACATCGATTAGACAAGATAATAAACCAATCTAATCTATGCAAGAGCTTTCGCTGAGTGTATTCTTTTCTCTCTCTTAATGGCAGATACCAATGACTGGACTTAAGCTTCTACTAGATAAAAACAAACTGAATGGGACCAACTATAAAGACTGGCTAAGGAATCTGAAGATCGCCTTGACTTATGATAAAGTATCATATGTCCTCACGGCTTCAGCCCCGCCCGTCCCAGGCCCAAAATCCTCAGTTGCGGACATTGAAGTCCGCAAGACATGGGACGCTGACTGTGCCACGGAAAAATGCCTCGCGCTTGCATCGATGGACAACACACATCAAAAGCAGCACGAGGACATGGACATTCACGGGATACTGCTCCATACAAAGGAGTTGTATGGGGAACAGTCCCGCGTATTACGATACGAAGCATCGAGGAAACTGTTTCACATGCGAATGGCCCCTGGCACACCAGTAGGAGACCATGTGTTGAAGATGATAGCTCTTATAGAAGAGCTTGAGGACCTTGGATGGACAATGGACAATGAACAATATATAGATATTATTCTGCAGTCCCTCCCCTCCACCTTTGCTCAATTCATAGTGAACTTCAACATGCATGGCATGGAGAAGGACCTCCCTGAACTCCTTAATATGTTAAGGAGTGCAGAGAGCACTATGAAGTCAGCAAAGACTCCCGTTTTGACCATTGGACAGTCTTCTTCTTCTCGCCCAAAAGCTAAAGCCAAGGGAAAGAAAAAGAAGAAACCCACTAATCCTAAGGGCGGAGTCAAAAAGGTGAAGGGAAAGGGAAAGTCCACGGCTGGAGACCCAGGGAAAGGCGAGTGTTTTCATTGCCACAAGACAGGACATTGGAAGCGCAACTGCACGGAGTACCTAAGTCTCAAGAAGAAGCATGGTGATGCTTCTGCTTCAGGTGCGTTTGTGACTGAAAACTGTTTTTCTATAAACTCTGCTTCCTGGGTATTGGATACCGGTTCAGGTTCTCACATTTGCAATTCTATGCAGGGGCTGAGAAATAGCAAGGTTTTGAGGACAGGTGACCATACTCTCCGCGTTGGAAATGGTTCCAATGTACATACAGTCGCAGTGGGAGAGTATCACTTGGGGTTGCTATCTGGATGTATTTTGATTTTGAATCCATGTTATTTTGTACCAACTATGCTATGTAATATAATATCCGTTTCTTTGTTGGACAATGAAGGGTATAATTTTGTATTGCAGAATAATGTTATGAACATTCACCTAAATCAAATGTTGGTTGGGTATGGTACACTTAACAACGGAATATATGTCCTAAATCAACACACAGTTTTCAGTATACAACACACTAATAAAAGAAAACTTTCAGAATTAAATGAAGCTTTTCTTTGGCACTGTAGACTTGGTCATATTAACGAAACAAGACTAAACAAGTTACACAAAGATGGATATTTAAATCCTTTTGAATATAAATCTTATGCGACTTGCCAGTCTTGTATCAAGGGTAAAATGACCAAAACTCCGTTTACCGGACACGGAGAAAGAGCTACTCAGCTCCTGGGCCTCATACATAGTGATGTATGTGGGCCTATGTCTACACAGGCTAGAGGCGGTTTTTCATACTTCATTACATTCACCGATGATTTCTCAAGATTCGGTCATGTATTTTTATTAAAACACAAGTCCGAAGCTTTCGAGAAATTCATTGAATATAAACAAGAAGTAGAAAAACAAACCGGCTTGAGTATTAAGATGCTTCGATCAGATCGAGGTGGTGAGTATCTCAGTACAGAATTTGCAAACTTCCTAAAAGAGAATGGGATTCTCTCTCAGCTCACTCCTCCTTACACACCACAGCACAACGGTGTGTCAGAACGACGGAATAGGACCCTATTAGATATGGTCCGGTCCATGATGAGTGACGCTGAGTTACCAGTCTCGTTTTGGAGGCATGCATTGGAGACTGCGGCGTTTCTGCTAAACAGGGTTCCAACCAAAGCCGTGTCTACCACGCCATATGAGATATGGAATGGGAAGAGACCATCTCTTAAAAGAATTAAGATTTGGGGTTGCCCGGCCTATGTTAAAAAGCAGAATCCGGACAAACTCGAGACACGGTCAGTCATGTGTAACTTTGTGGGATATCCAAAGAATTCTTATGGATATCTGTTCTACCACAAAGAGGAACAAAAAGTGTTTGTTTCTCAGTATGCCACATTCTTGGAAAAAGAGTTTTTCACGGATAGAGATGATGGCAAGGTGGTAGATCTAGAAGAGGTTCTGGAGACACAAACTACAAATGACGATTTGGTTGAACCGGCTGTTGCAACAGAAACTGAAGAACCTCGGCCACTCCGTAGGTCTGGTAGGACTTCTCGCCCACCGGAGAGGTACTACGGTTTCCTCATTGATGGTGACAGAGAAGACTGTATCATGGAAGATGATGATCCTACCAGTTTTCAGCAAGCTATCACGAGTGGTGACTCTGTGAAGTGGCTGGATGCCATGAGATCCGAAATGGAGTCTATGTACACCAACAAAGTATGGACTTTGGACGTTGTACCCCCTGGGGTAAAACCTGTAGGGTGCAAATGGATCTTTAAAAGAAAGATTGGTGTGGATGGGCAGGTAGAGACCTATAAGGCAAGACTTGTGGCGAAAGGTTTTCGTTAAAGACCAGGTTTGGACTATGACGAAACTTTTTCGCCCGTAGCCATGCTTAAATCTATTCGGATCCTACTTGCTATTGCTGCTCACTACGACTATGAAATCTGGCAGATGGACGTTAAAACAGCATTTCTAAATGGAGATTTAGAAGAATGTGTTTATATGGATCAGCCAGAGGGCTTCATTGACAGTGGGAGCAGCGAGAAAGCTTGTAGATTGTTTAAATCCATATATGGGTTAAAGCAGGCATCTCGGAGTTGGAACATCTGTTTCGATGATGTTATCAAAGAGTTTGATTTCATCAAAAATCCAGATGAACCTTGTGTTTATAGGAAGGCTGTAGGAAGAGCTGTCACATTCCTCGTATTGTACGTGGATGACATTCTTCTGATAGGAAATGATATTCCTATGCTACAGTCGGTCAAATCATTCTTATCACTGAGGTTCTCCATGAAAGACCTGGGTGATGCCACATACATCCTGGGCATAAGGATCTATAGGGATAGATCCAAAAAGTTATTGGGCTTGTCCCAAACCAGGTACATCAACACCATCCTAAAGAGGTTTAGTATGGAAGACTCCAAGCGGGGTGCCTTACCCGCTTGCCATGGAGTCACTCTCTCCAAGGATTCTTGTCCAAAGACCGATGAAGAGAGAGCTCGCATGAGCATTATACCTTATGCTTCGGCAGTAGGGTCTATAATGTATGCGATGTTATGTACACGCCCAGATGTAGCTTATGCACTTAGTGTTGTAAGCAGGTATCAATCCAACCCAGGGGAGAACCACTGGACAGCTGTGAAGAACATTCTTAAGTACTTACGAAGGACCAAAGAATTGTTCTTGGTGTATGGTAATAAAGATCTCCAAATGGAGGCCTTTACCGATTCGAGCTTCCAGAGCGATAAGGATGACAGCAAATCTATCTCAGGGTTTGTATTTACCCTCAATGGAGGGGCGGTAAGTTGGAAGAGTTCCAAACAGGATACCGTTGCAGACTCTACAATGGAAGCTGAGTACATTGCTGCAAATGATGCCGCCAAGGAAGCCGTCTGGATGAAGAAGTTCGTCTCGGAGCTAGGTGTAGTTCCAGCCATTATTGATCCAATACCTTTGTATTGTGACAATAATGGGGCGATGGCGTTAGCCAAGGAGCCCAGATCCCATCAGCGGTCCAGACATATCCTGAGGCGCTTTCATTTGATCCGGGAGATTGTAGATCGCCGCGAGATCGAGATTAAGAGAGTAGACACAAAGAACAACGCCGCGGATCCATTCACCAAGGCTCTCCCTCAGCCGCAGCATGAGCGACTTTTTGAGATGTTGGGTATGAGATACGCCAATAACTGGCCTTAGTGCAAGTGGGAGATTGTTGGATATATGTATGCCCTAGAGGCCATTATGTGATAGTGGATGTATCTATACATGTATATATATATTCAGTTTGCATTCTTGCTCGACATGATAGTATGCTATCTGGTACTTCTTTATCTGACATGTTTATTTGATCATGCTTCTATTCATTCATACATGCTGATAAAGCCCTAAGGATATCGGCTTGACTACTCTGATTATGATGGAGATCATACTAGTGGGACATCTGTAGTCTATAAGCATATCCTGAAATGTCCCTAGTCGCAGGTGTATCGAGACGGGGCATCGATATACCAGAGTAGACTAGCGTATATGATACTAGACCCATGTGATGGGCGATGGATGTTCCCACATTCATCGATGTTTGACATCGAGATCATATACGGGTGCTCAGTGGTGACTGGGTACACTGGACGGACTCACCGAGAACTCCTATATGGAATTATATCTATCGTCGGATAGCAGTTCTCAGGTGACACTGGTACAGGTTAGTCTGTAGACCCGAGATCGTCATAGAGCCTTGTGTGTTCTCCCACTGTACTTTGATTGCCACCCTACCACGGCTCTACTGAGTCGTGCAAACAGGTGGCTGTTGGGTACAGTCCTCAGACACACGAAGGCAATGAGCGATAAGAGGGGTTTCGTCTCTCCCGGTATTGGGAGTTGATGCTGTGCTGTGTTCGACTGGTTATAACAGCAAGTCCCTGGCCAGGGCTGCTGAGATTTGCTGATAAGTGTTATCAGTAGTTTCTCGATCTGTTATAGACCATTCACCGACACGACTTATTGAGTTATTGGGGTCGACGTTACCATCCCTAGGCTCGATATGCAGCATATCTGATGAAGAGACCGGACTGTACGGTAGTGTTACCGGATGGCTCAACGGGAGTTGTAGCAGGTTCGCTTGTTGTCTTCTGATCGCTCAATACCCGGGTGGCCGTTACGTTTAGCTGACCGCTTGCGGCTTGAAGGCACTTGATATGATCATTACCCTCTGCCGGCATATTGACGAGTCTTAGAGTCCCACAAAGGAGTTACCCAGTCCAGGCGAAACGTTGTGGTGCGCATATGCGATATGCGCATGCACCCGATTGAAATATGCGTATATGATACCGAACATTGATCGGGTGAATTCCTTTTGGTGGGGTCATATGAGATATGACCGGATTGATAAATCAAGTGTTGATTTATCATCTAACCATAAGTTATCTCACTTGAAACCTTTCTAGGGTTTGATGCATGCATGCATGCATGCATGTGTTTCTTTCTTCTTTTCTAGTTTTATGCACATGTAGATGTGCATACATGTACACATACATACATCAAACTATCATGGTTGTTTATATATGGAAATGGTGGCAATATAAGCCTCACACCATAGATTATACAATGGATAATTATTTAATTTTGGTTTTAAAAAGAAAATGAAAAGGAAAGGATAATTATGCTAGTTTCTACATGCTTCTTTTAACCTAACCATTCTCACCCACCACTAAACCATGGTTATCTTTTCCTTTATCATTCTAAATCCAAGTTAAATTAATCATCTATCATTTAATCATGGTTGGAGTCAAGAAGGAATAAATATATATAGTGATATTTATTTTCTTTTGTAAGCTTAACCTTATGGTTATCATTTTATCTCTTGAAAAGAAAAAGCCACCATTTTCATCCTCCTTCATCTTCTTCTCTCTAGTTCTTTTCTAGTGAGTGAAATACAACAAAAGAAAGGTTTTTGAAGTGGGATCCAAAGTCACAACACCATTCTACTCAAGTCTAGCCAACTTGATTAGAGTGTTTACTTCGATTATACAAAGTAGCGAGCTTGGACGGAGATCTCCGCGGTGGATCATCGTGGACACAAGGGGAGTTCAAGAGGACCTCGTTTCAACACCAAAGAGCCTAAGGAGCGAATCAAAAACGGGAGCTACAAAGGTTGTAGCCTTCAAACCCTAACTTTTGTTAGCTTAAAGTTTAGTAAACCCTAATTTTCTAGGATCTATCCTTTGCATGTTAGTTTAGCACCTTAAAAATTAAAACTTTGGGTCATGTGATGCTTCAAAACTCTTCATAGGGTGCTATACTAACCTTACACTATCATTAGTCCTAGTGTGAGCGTCAACCACCGCAGAAGTATCCCCAACCCAAGAGTAAGCCTCAGGGGCAAGGGAACACGGGCCCGAATCACTATCAGTAAAAATCAGAAACACCATCAGCACAACTCCTGAAATCACTAAATATGCCGACAGTGGGACTCCTGAGATTCCGTTGATCGAACTCATACTCAAACTACCCCACACCCCGAGTCTACATCAAACACCGACTATGAATCTAAATACCAGTCGCTCCATGACAAGTCTACGCGAGAACTGGAGACATGGTCTCCATCAAGCATGCCTCGACTGGTATCTAAGATAAATGGATAGTGCTCGATGTCTTACCTATGACACTAATATAAGTGCTTCTATACCCGTCCCATACTAGTTATAGTTACACTTATATATGTCCCATAGGCGTCGACAATGCAATAATTAACTGGTTCCGCTGATTGTGTATAAGTACGTGTCACTTTCACTATTCAATCACTCTTTTACACGAACGTACTTGCCACAATCCAATTACTAATATTTATCACTTGGTAATGTAATACGGTCACTAGGATATTGATGCAAATGATCGCTATTTACAAGAGTATAACATTCATGCAACATGATGTGGATACAGTAAATGCACTCCTGAATACATAAAAGCAGCCGGTGTCGGTTGGATTTGAAAAATCATATAAAATCTGAAAGGTTATGCTAACGCCCTGGCCATCAACCGAGGCCGATTGCGGAACAAAATTTTTTCTAACGATGTAAACTTGGCGCTAGAATAATCCTAAACCAGATCTACCATAAACCTAACTAGCAACTAAAGAAGCTATCTACTGTGAAAGAAGTTTATACCATGAGACTCGAGTCCTTCGGGTCTTCACTCTTCTCTTTTAGCATGCTCCTAGTGGCCTTCATGATCAAGCTTGATCGACAGCTTCCTCACGTCAAAGATGATCTACCCGAGAGTGTCTACTTTGGGCTCCTACCTTTAAACTAAGGTAACTAGGTTACTTAGTTTTCTAATCTAAGTAACCTAGGTGATGTAGAGAGTGATGATGGATTAATTGGTCTCAAGAATCTTAGGTTTCTCAACACATGAGACTATTGGGGTATGAGGCAGAAAAGGAAAGCTTAGAGGTGATAAGAGTGTTGTAGAGAGCAACACAAGAAAAATTAATTGAGTGAAGAATCGATAAGTCTTGTGACTAATAAAACAAGCAAACCAAAGATAATAATAAAAAAATTATCTTCACCACAAAATATCTAGATATTTTCTACAATATATCTAGATTCCATCTTGCCTCAATAGTAACCCATGACTCACTAAGTGAGTCAACAAGTAGCCATGCTTCACATAATAAAAGTCAACACCTCATACCTCCACCTCATTTAACATTTAATCAAAAAGATTAAATAACAAATGAGGTATCTTCTTCTAGAAGCATTCTTGTTAAAAATTAAAAGAATACCCCTCATCCATATATACATACTCGTATCCGTATTCCGAAAAATACGAATACTAAAGAGACGAAAATAATCCAATAAAATAATACCAGGATCCGGCTTAAACCAAAGCTGCTAGAATTATCCGCCCGAACATCATACGTGCATAAGTACATGTATTGTTAGTTGTATGTATGCCCTAGAGGCCAGTATTGTACAGATGATGTATATTATATTGGATGCTTGGACATATATAGAGATGACTTTCTTGCTCGATATGATAGTATGCTATCTGGTTACTCTTTATCGTAACATGTACACTAGTCTCTTTAAACTGTCTTATGGTTACATGTTGGTAAAGCCCTTAGGATGTGTACTTGACTACCTGGACTATGATACAGATCATACTAGTGGGGACATGATAGTCCATAAGTACATCCTTCAAGGTCCCTAGTCGTGGGTGTATCGAGACGGGGCATCGATATGCCAGAGTAGACTAGCGTATACGCTTCTCGACCCATGAGATGGGCGATGGATGATCCCATATCCATTGGTGTTTGACATCAGAGATGGTATACGGGTGCTCAGTGGAGACTGGGTATACTGGACGGACTCGCCGAGAACTCCCAGATGGTATTATACCTCACGTCAGATGGCAGTTCTCAGGTGACACTTGTACAGGTTAGTCTGTAGACCCGAGATCGTCATAGAGTCTTGTGTGATTCTCACTGTGCTTTGATCTCCACCTTACCACGTCCATGAGGGCGTGCAAAACGGTGGTCTTTGGGTACAGTCCCGAGTCACATAGAGGCAATGAGCGATAGGAGGGGTTTCGTCTCTCCCGGTATTGGTGGTTGATGTTGCACAGTGCTCGATTGGCCGTAACAGGGAAGTCCCTGGCCAGGGCTGATCAGAGATTTGCTGGTAAGTGTTACCAGTAGTTTCTCGACCCGTTTTGAGCCTCACATCGGCACGACTTATCGGTTATTGGGGTCTGACGTATACCACCCCTAGACTTGATATGCGACATATCAGACGAACAGACCGGACTGTACGGTAAGTGTTACTGGTTGGATTCACAGGAGTGTGAGCGGACTAGCTCGTCGATCTTCTGATCGCTCAATACCCGGATGGCCGTTACGTTTAGCAGACCGCTTGCGGCTTGTGGGTGCTTGATATGATCATCATCTGCTACCGGCGTATTGACGAGTCTTTAGAGTCCTACACAGAGGTTTCCTGGCTCAAGCGAAATGAAATAGGAGCGCATATGAGATATGTGCAGGACCGAGAATAATGCGTGTATGTGATACCGTATTCCATTCTCGCGATGGATGTATCGATTGGTTATATTCGATATAACCTAGATATCGAATCAACGATTGATTCGATAAGCCGATACATAGGATACTAGTCGGTTATATGCGATATGACCGGATCGTTAAATCAAGTGTTGATTTAATGATTTAATGTATAATTATATATTTGATATATTACTTTGCATTAACTAGTATTGGTTCATTTTAAATGGATTTTCTCACTTGATGTGCAAGTTGTATATATGATATACTTTTGTGCACATGTTTGTATCATGTTTGATGATACTTGCTCACATGGTTAAGTGTAAAGAATTAAACCATGGTTAAGTAGATAATTAGGGTTTTGATTTATTCTCTCATTTATTTATCCATTCTTTATTTATATAAATGGATAAATGAAAACATAATGGTTTCTTTTTATCATGAAGCTTGTTGAAGCTTCATGAAGCTTTGACTAAAGAAACCATTTTGTCTTCTAGCTTAACCCTAACCCTTCTCATTTACCATGGTCTTTTCTCTACACTTAACCTTGGTTAAGATATGATAAGTATTGATTTATTTTTCTATTATAAAAAAAAACTTATCATATTCTAGCTTCATCTTCTCCTTCTTCTTCAAGATAGAAACCTTGATGCCATCAATGGCAACTTGAGCAAAAGTGAGTGAAATCCAATTCTAAAGTGGACCCACCTCCTATTTCTTCACCCTCTACCTCTTGCCAAGTTGTTTTGGGTGTTTTCTTCACAAGTTTCACAACTTGGTGAAGTTGGAGCTTGAACTTGTGCAACCTCGACGTAGATCATCTTCGGCACGAAGCCGACGGCCTATTCCGCTCATTTCTTCGATGAAGCCGACGCGAGAGTCCGAGATTCGAGATGGACAGCGAGGGGACCACTACGTGGAGCTAAGAAAGTGGAGAACCGGATCTACAAAGGTTGTAGTCTCTCTCCTTTAGTTAAAGTGTTAACTAGTTTCGTATTTCGCCTAAACATCTAGTCTATGATCCGTATTAGGGTTTCTCGGCACCCATAAAATTTTAAATTGGCATGGTTGATGCCTTGTGAGACTTCATTAGAGTGCCTAGGAACCCTACAGTGGTATCAGAGCCTAGCTAGAGCCTTAGGCGAAGTCTAGACGACGTTTGAAACCCGAACGAACCCGAAACCCTAAAACCCAAGTGCTCTCTGGACTTTTTCTAAATTCTGGGATTTTTCCAGATTAAAAATTGCTAAAAAATTCAGCAGGGAAATATATGAATTACGGTGCAAAAATTTCTTGATGAACAGTTTACAGTGCGGCGGAACCGCGGCCTAAGCCTGCTTAGGCGGCGGTTCCGCGGCAACTTTATTAAATTATTATATAATTTTTGCACAGTAACTGATATCTTCTGGTGTTGGATTTTCTGGGAATTTTTAAAATTTATTCAAGAGTTGAATTTTCTGGGGTGTTTTAGAGCTTCGATGTTTCGATCGGATTATCAAATTTCGTCTTTGTGTTTTTCCGGATAATTTTTAGAATATGTTAAAAAGTTCGACCGGATATAAATACCCAATTTTTCCCCTGTCGGGAAATTTCCAAGTGTTGGATTTTTCCGTAGTTTAATGACGTTCTAAGTAGTGCAAGTAACGCAATGGACCCTCTAGAAGACAACAAACCTTAACTCGATTATGTGACCGTCTTGAACTGCCCTTTGAACCTTCGGGTTTGGGGCAGTACGGCGTGCCACATGTGAGGCGTTGGCTTGACCCTTCTACGGCTGGACCGTTGGTACTGAGGCACGAACTGAATGTTGTTAGACTTATTTCATGTGTTGAGCTGTATCGGGAAAACTTGGGTGTTCGACTGTTCGATCGGAAAGTTTAACATTTTCTAATTATCTGGAATGTGATACAATAATTGGAATTCACAAGTAGTTATGAGATAACTGAATGAATGTTATAAATCTAGCCGTTTAGTCTCACTTGATGTTGAAAAGAGTTTTCGATAATGAGACTAAAATGCGGGGTTTATAATTGTTAGGCATGTGATGTCTAAGTAATTCATTTGATTAGGCATGTGATGTCTATGCAGGTTGCGGATTCCAACTGTTGTAGTTTTACACTTTCTTTTCTGTGACCGTAAGTATAATATGTGATATCGCCGGTTTCGTTGCTATATGTCAACGACAATTGGGATGCGCATATTTACTTACGTTGATGACATGTGATGTTATGTGTTGCTGGATATGTTATATTGGATCGTCGTGTTTGAATAGCCGGGGTTTTTTATGTGAGATGAGTGTTTTTCATTTTCATTCATGTAAAAACTTGTATGTAATATTCTTTTATTTGGGGCACTTCCAGGTAGCGGAAGTTGTCACCTTTTGTATATTATTTACTTTTCCGCATTAGGATAGACCCAAGGAAGGGAGCACAAGTAACCGGGTTCTGGGGTCCAGTGGGAGACCAACTCGAGGAGTCGAGTCCGGGTCTCCTAACCCTAGAATTGGCAGGGTTGCTTGCCGCTCTCGTAGGGGTCTAGAGGTGTGAGATTGGCTATTCTTCACGACCGTGGAATCCATGTTTTATACTGGCTCGTATTGAAAATACGGACGTCCTAGTATATCCAATGTTTCATATGTTTCTTCTGCTGCGATATCTGTGATGTGATCATGTGATGTTCTGTGATGGATACAGTATATAGTATATATGATATATTATATAGACGTTACTTATGTTTTACACCCGCACTAGCCCTGCCCCGCTCTGCCGTTAGTTACCTAACCTAACGGTGCACGAGGGGACATCGTGGCGAATGCGGATGGCATAAGTGTACGTCGTATTTATCTGTGATGTTTAGGTATTTAAATGATGGGACTTCATTAATGTGATTAATGAAAGAAAAGAAACCTAAGATGTTGTAGAATCAAATTTTAAATAAAACAGGTAGCTACAGTTCTTGCTTTGCACAGCGGTATATATGATATATCCTGCACCTTATTCGATGAGGAAAGGACCGAGATCCCTTCACCGAGAGTGACTCCTTTAGCAATAACTGGCAGATGCTACACACTCGGTTTGTTTTTGATAGCTTCTATAGTTTCTGCTTTGCACAGTGATATATATGATATATCCCGCACCTCATTCGACGAGGAAAGGGCCGACGATCCCTTCACCGGGAGTGACCCCTTTAGCAAAACTAGAAAAGCCGCAAAATCATTCCATTTCAAAACTTCATTTGATTCTACAACGATATCAAGTTCATTACGCAATAGGTTTTCAGAAAAACCTGTCGTAGCCCTCCGTCATTTCAGATAAGTCCTGTTTAGTATTCGTGCTGCGTTTGTTGACCTTGTCAAGGCGCAGTGTGCGGTAGCTAGCCAGTATTTATCTGCTTATGCATATGATGCAGATTGGGTTAGGGTAGTCGTACGGCCTTGTTGACCTTGTCAAGGGTCGTGCGGGTGGGTTTGATTCAATCAAGAAATGACGGGTAGAACTTGACTTGCGGTCTATGGTTTGTTGACCTTGTCAAGGTCATAGATCGTTCGGGGCAAAATATTATCGGGAATTTCAAGTGTTGAAATTTGCAATGAGATTGCATACCTTCTATGAGATAGTTGGATCCCGATACCCACTGCGAGTAAGAGTTACTCCTGGGAGAGTTTTACATATTACAATTAGCCGATCAAGTAGGTGTCTAGAAAGGTGTTAACGAGGTTACGCCTCTGGGAAAACGAGGTTTACATTAATTAGGTTCGTGCGAAAGCACGGGGGACCTCCCTCAAAGTACCGACACTGGCCTGGCTGAAAGATTGGCGAACTTGTAGTGTGTAATTAATCCCGGCTAGTCTTTCCTTTTAGGGTTTGGAGGAAGATTTGATAAAAAGCAGTGGGAGCCATCCTGATTAGATAAGATAATAACCAATCTGATCTTGCACGAGCATACGCTAAAGTGTTTTCTTCTCTCTCTCTCCAGGTAGCGACCATTTCATGCCCTAATAAAGATAATAATATGGATGTATTGACCGAACCCGCATGTTATACTGTGCTGGGGAACATTGGTTCCGTTCTTTCCTATAAAAGTTATAGGACTGAACAGGATACAGGAGAATATCTGGATTCTCACACCGCCCAAAAGGAGAACATGCATGTTGATGCATCATCTTCGGGTGTGTTTGTCATTGAGAACTATTTCTCAGTTCACCCTACGTCCTGGGTATTGGATACCGGATCAGGATCCCACATATGTAAGATGTTACATGGGCTGCGAAAAGGTAGAGAACTGGGAAAAGGTGATCATTCCGTTCAAGTAGGGAATGGTGCAAATGTTGCAGCCAAAGCAGTTGGCGAATATCACCTAGTATTACCAAGTGGTGATACAATGATTCTAAATGAATGCTATTATATACCGAACATGATGTGCAACATTATATCAGTTTCTTTATTAAGTAAAGAAGGATATAATTTTGTAGTAAAGGATAATGTTATGAACATATTCCTAGATCAAAAGTTGATTGCATCAGGCTCGTTACATAATGGCATATTCATTCTAAATCAAAATACAGTCCTCAATTTACAAAACACACACAAGAGGAAGAGTTCTGAACTGAACGAATCCTTCTTGTGGCATTGTAGACTGGGTCACATCAATGCGACACGACTAGCTAAGTTGCATAAGGATGGATATTTAAATCCGTTTGAATTTTCATCTTATGACACTTGCCAGTCATGTCTAAAAGGCAAGATGACCAAAACTCCGTTTACGGGACACGGAGAAAGAGTTACCGAACTCTTAGGACTGGTACATAGTGATGTTTGCGGTCCCATGTCTACACATGCCAGGGATGGTTCTTCGTACTTCATTACATTCACTGACGATCTCTCTAGATTCGGATATGTGTTCCTAATGAAACACAAATCAGAAGCTTTTGAGAAATTTAGAGAATATAAACAAGAAGTAGAGAACCAAACGGGCAAAAGTATTAAGATCCTTCGATCTGATCGAGGAGGAGAATACTTAAGTAACGAATTCAGAGATTATCTAAAAGAGAATGGGATTCTCTCTCAGCTGACTCCTCCATATACACCACAGCACAACGGTGTGTCAGAACGGAGGAACCGCACCCTATTAGATATGGTGCGCTCTATGATGAGCACAGCTGAGTTACCTATTTCCTTCTGGGGATATGCGCTGGAAACAGCAACATACCTATTGAATCAAGTTCCATCTAAATCTGTACCTACCACACCATATGAGATATGGAGTGGAAAGAGACCATATTTTAAACGAGTTAAGATATGGGGTTGTCCGGCCTATGTCAAAAGGCAAAATCCGGACAAGCTCGAGGCACGGTCAGTTCTCTGCAAGTTTGTGGGATATCCAAAGAATTCATATGGGTATTTTTTCTACCACAGTGAGGAACAAAAAGTGTTTGTTGCTCAACATGCCACCTTTTTAGAAAAAGAATTCCTTGAAAAAGAAATTAGTGGCAAAGTGGTAGAGCTGGAAGAGGTTCCAGATACACAAACCGTAACTGAAGATTTAGTGGAACCAGAAGATTCAGTAGCTCCCAATGAACCTCAGCCTCTCCGCCGATCTAGTAGGGTTCCTCGCCAACCTGAGAGATACTACGGTTTTCTCATGGATGGTGGGAGCGAGGATTGCATCATGGAGGATGATGACCCAACTAGCTTCGAGCAGGCCATCACGAGTAGGGACTCAGTGAAATGGCTGGATGCTATGCGGTCCGAGATGGAATCCATGTACATCAACAAAGTATGGACTTTGGACGTTGCTCCTGAAGGGGTAAAACCCATTGGGAGCAAGTGGATCTTCAAGAAGAAACTTGGTGTAGATGGGAAAGTGGAGACTTTCAAAGCTAGACTTGTAGCAAAAGGTTTTCGTCAAAGACCAGGTGTGGACTATGACAAAACCTTTTCTCCAGTGGCTATGCTTAAATCCATCCGGATCATGCTTGCCATCGCTGCATATCATGATTACGAAATCTGGCAAATGGATGTTAAGACCGCTTTTCTAAATGGTGATTTAGAAGAGTGCGTGTACATGACTCAGCCAGAGGGCTTCATAGACAGTGGGAGCAGCGGGAAGGTGTGCAAGCTGCTTAAATCCATTTATGGATTAAAGCAAGTATCGCGGAGTTGGATCATCTGCTTTGACGTCGTTATCAAAGAGTTTGATTTCGTCAAAAATCCAGATGAACCTTGTATCTACAAGAAGGTGGCAGAGAGTAAGATTGTCTTCCTCGTATTGTACGTGGACGACATACTCTTGATAGGAAATGATATTCCTATGCTGCAATCGGTCAAGCTCTTCTTATCACAAAGATTCTCAATGAAAGATCTTGGTGATGCCTCCTGCATATTGGGCATCAGGATCTATAGAGATAGATCCAAACGGATTTTGGGATTGTCCCAATCCAGGTACATTGACACCATACTAAAGAGATTTAGTATGGAAGAATCCAAGCGTGGGAACTTACCCACGATCTCTGGAGTCACTCTCTCCAAAGAGATGTCTCCCAAGACTGATTTGGAGAGAGCTCGCATGCAAGGGATACCCTATGCTTCGGCTGTAGGCTCTATCATGTATGCGATGCTATATACTAGACCCGATGTAGCATATTCACTAAGTATAGTGAGCAGGTATCAAGCTGATCCTGGAGAGAGTCACTGGACAGTTGTGAAGAGCATTCTCAAGTACTTACGAAGGACTAGAGATATGTTCTTGGTGTATGGTAACGGAGAACTCCAAGTGGAGTCCTTTACCGATTCGAGCTTCCAGAGTGATAAGGACGACTCTAAGTCGCAGTCGGGATTTGTATTTACCCTTTACGGAGGGACGGTTAGCTGGAAGAGTTCCAAGCAGGAAACCGTGGGAGACTCGACGATGGAGGCTGAATACATCGCTTCCAACGATGCTGCCAAAGAGGCTGTCTGGATCAAGAAGTTCATTACTGAACTTGGAGTGGTTCCATCCATTGAGCATCCAATACCTTTGTATTGCGATAACAATGGAGCGGTGGCTTTGGCCAAGGAACCCAGGTCCCATCAGCGATCCAAGCATATTCTGAGGCGGTATCACCTGATCCGGGAGATAGTTGATCGCCGGGAGATCGAGGTCAGGAGAGTTGACACGAAGAACAACACGGCGGATCCACTCACGAAGGCCATTCCCCAGATACAGTTTGAGAGACTCTTCGGGATGCTCGGTATGCGATACTACAGCAGCTGGCCTTAGTGCAAGTGGGAGATTGTTAGTTGTATGTATGCCCTAGAGGCCAGTATTGTACAGATGATGTATATTATATTGGATGCTTGGACATATATAGAGATGACTTTCTTGCTCGATATGATAGTATGCTATCTGGTTACTCTTTATCTTAACATGTACACTAGTCTCTTTAAACTGTCTTATGGTTACATGTTGGTAAAGCCCTTAGGATGTGTACTTGACTACCTGGACTATGATACAGATCATACTAGTGGGGATATGATAGTCCATAAGTACATCCTTCAAGGTCCCTAGTCGTGGGTGTATCGAGACGGGGCATCGATATGCCAGAGTAGACTAGCGTATACGCTTCTCGACCCATGAGATGGGCGATGGATGATCCCATATCCATTGGTGTTTGACATCAGAGATGGTATACGGGTGCTCAGTGGAGACTGGGTACACTGGACGGACTCGCCGAGAACTCCCAGATGGTATTATACCTCACGTCAGATGGCAGTTCTCAGGTGACACTTGTACAGGTTAGTCTGTAGACCCGAGATCGTCATAGAGTCTTGTGTGATTCCCACTATGCTTTGATCTCCACCTTACCACGTCCATGAGGGCGTGCAAAACGGTGGTCTTTGGGTACAGTCCCGAGTCACATGGAGGCAATGAGCGATAGGAAGGGTTTCGTCTCTCCCGGTATTAGGGGTTGATGTTGCGTAGTGCTCGATTGGCCGTAACAGGGAAGTCCCTGGCCAGGGCTGATCAGAGATTTGCTGGTAAGTGTTACCAGTAGTTTCTCGACCCGTTATGAGCCTCACATCGGCACGACTTATCGGTTATTGGGGTCTGACGTATACCACCCCTAGACTTGATATGCGACATATCAGACGAACAGACCGGACTGTACGGTAAGTGTTACTGGTTGGATTCACAGGAGTGTGAGCGGACTAGCTCGTCGATCTTCTGATCGCTCAATACTCGGATGGCCGTTACGTTTAGCAGACCGCTTGCGGCTTGTGGGTGCTTGATATGATCATCATCTGCTACCGGCGTATTGACGAGTCTTTAGAGTCCTACACAGAGGTTTCCTGGCTCAAGCGAAACGAAATAGGAGCACATATGAGATATGTGCAGGACCGAGAATAATGCGTGTATGTGATATCGTATTCCATTCTCGCGATGGATGTATCGATTGGTTATATTCGATATAACCTAGATATCGAATCAACGATTGATTCGATAAGCCGATACATAGGATACTAGTCGGTTATATGCGATATGACCGGATCGTTAAATCAAGTGTTGATTTAATGATTTAATGTATAATTATATATTTGATATATTACTTTGCATTAACTAGTATTGGTTCATTTTAAATGGATTTTCTCACTTGATGTGCAAGTTGTATATATGATATACTTTTGTGCACATGTTTGTATCATGTTTGATGATACTTGCTCACATGGTTAAGTGTAAAGAATTAAACCATGGTTAAGTAGATAATTAGGGTTTTGATTTATTCTCTCATTTATTTATCCATTCTTTATTTATATAAATGGATAAATGAAAACATAATGGTTTCTTTTTATCATGAAGCTTGTTGAAGCTTCATGAAGCTTTGACTAAAGAAACCATTTTGTCTTCTAGCTTAACCCTAACCCTTCTCATTTACCATGGTCTTTTCTCTACACTTAACCTTGGTTAAGATATGATAAGTATTGATTTATTTTTCTATTATAAAAAAAAACTTATCATATTCTAGCTTCATCTTCTCCTTCTTCTTCAAGATAGAAACCTTGATGCCATCAATGGCAACTTGAGCAAAAGTGAGTGAAATCCAATTCTAAAGTGGACCCACCTCCTATTTCTTCACCCTCTACCTCTTGCCAAGTTGTTTTGGGTGTTTTCTTCATAAGTTTCACAACTTGGTGAAGTTGGAGCTTGAACTTGTGCAACCTCGACGTAGATCATCTTCGGCACGAAGCCGACAGCCTATTCCGCTCATTTCTCCGATGAAGCCGACGTGAGAGTCCGAGATTCGAGATGGACAGCGAGGGGACCACTACGTGGAGCTAAGGAAGTGGAGAACCGGATCTACAAAGGTTGTAGTCTCTCTCCTTTAGTTAAAGTGTTAACTAGTTTCGTATTTCGCCTAAACATCTAGTCTACGATCCGTATTAGGGTTTCTCGGCACCCATAAAATTTTAAATTGGCATGGTTGATGCCTTGTGAGACTTCATTAGAGTGCCTAGGAACCCTACATGTATGTGATCGAACCCTGCCGTAAAACCATACGGCCTCTACATCGTTTCGCCCGAAGCAGAGAAACCCTATGTGTAGGGCTCTAAAGACTCGACAGTACGCCGACAGTGCGTTACTGGATAGATCCATAACGACAAGCATGTCAGCGGCACTAGCTGTACGTAACGGCTACCTGAGTACCTGTCGAAAAGGAAAGCCGACGAGCAAACTCATCCGGATCCCTACTGAGCCTATCCGTGACAATATTCGTACATTCCGGTCTTTTCATCTAAGAGTATCGCATACCAGATCTAGGGGGTGGTAAGCGTCAGACCTTAATAACTCGATAATTCATGCTGATGCGGCTCAGGACCAATCCGGGAAACTACTGATCAAGCTATCAGTAAATCCCAACTGCCTTTGACAAGGTCTTATGGTCCTGACCAATCGAACACAGTGCGATATCAACTCCCAATACCTAGAGATACGAATCCCTGACAATCATCCACTGCCTCCATATGGCTCGGGACTGTACCCAACCAAAACCTGTTTGCACGACTCAATAGAGCCGTGGTAGGGTAGTGATCAAAGCATAGTGGGAACTCACATGAGATAAATGACGATCTCAGGTCCAAAGACTAACCTGTTCACATGTCACAAGAGAACCGCTATCCGACGATAGGTATAATACCATCTAGAGGTTCTCAGCGAGTCCGTCCAATGTACTCATCCCCAGTGAGCACCTGTATACAATCTTAGGTGATCACACCAATGGTTATGGGACCAACCACCGTCCGTCATCGGGGTCTAGAAACGTACACGCAAGTCTACTCTGGAGTGTCGATTCCCGATCTCGATACTCCTGCGACTTGGGAAATTTAAGGATGTGCTTACAGACTACCCAGCTCCCACAAGTATGATCACCATCACAACGCAGGTAGTCAAGTAAGATCCTACGTGCTTTATCAACATGTAATCGCAATATGTAATAACGTGTATAACATATGCCATGTTAAGATAAAGTCAAACCATAATAGTATACTACTATATCACGTCTTTATCAATATGTGCAAGCTGGATAAAGCATCAATAAAAACAAACACATATCCTGATAAAGACAACTGAAATAATATACTATATAACCGAGCAAGATCGTCCTGTACATTCATATCCCTTGCATCCACATGTATACATATACAATAATGGCCTCTAGGACATACATATCCAACAATCTCCTACTTTCACTAAAGGCCAGTTTTTGGCGTACCGAATACCCAACGTCTGCTCTAAGGCCAGCTGCTGGCGTACCACATACCCAACATCTCAAAAAGTCGCTCGAATTGTGCTTGAGGGAGGGCCTTTGTAAATGGATCCGCCGTGTTCTCTTTTGTTTCCACTCTTCGGACCTCGATCTCCTGGCGATCTATGATCTCCCTGATCAGGTGATACCGCCTTAAGATGTGTCTGGATTTTTGATGGGACCGTGGTACCTTCGTTAAAACTATAGCCTCATTGTTATTGCAATACAAAGGTATTGGATCAACAATGGACAGAACTACCTGAAGTTCAGCAATGAACTTCTTCATCCAGACCGCTTCTTTTACGGCATTGCTCCCAGCAATGTATTCAGCCTCCATCGTCGAGTTTGCGACGGTATCCTGTTTGGAACTCCTCCAACACTCCGCCCCTCCATTGAGGGCAAACACAAAACCTGAGACAGACTTGCTGTCATCCTTATCACTCTGGAAGCTCGAATCGGTAAAGGACTCGACCTTGAGGTCTCCATTACCGAAAACCAAGAACATCTCTTTAGTCCTTCTCAGGTATTTGAGAATGTTCTTCACTGCTGTCCAGTGGTTCTCACCTGGGTTCGAATGATACTGGCTCACCACGCTTAGCGCGTAAGCTACATCTAGTCTTGTACATAGCATTGCATACATTATAGATCCTACAGCCAAAGCGTAGGGTATAGTGCTCATGCGAACCCTCTCCTCATCATTCTTGGGAGACATCTCCTTGGAGAGGGTGATTCCGTGAAATACGGGTATGTTACCGTGCTCAGAATCTTCCATACTAAATCTCTTTAGTACGGTCTTTATGTACTTGGACTGCGAAAGTCCCAGTAATCTTTTGGATCTATCTCTGTTGATCCTGATCCCCAGAATGTATGAGGCATCACCCAGGTCCTTCATGAAGAACCTTTGTGATAAGAACAGCTTGACCGATTGTAGCATGGGAATATCGTTTCCTATCAAAAGAATGTCCTCCACGTACAAGACTAGGAATACGACAGTTCGTCCTACAATCTTCTTATAAATACATGGCTCATCCTCGATGAAGTTAAATTCCTTGACTGTTTCATCAAAAAAGATGTTCCAGCTCTGCGATGCCTGCTTCAATCCATAAATGGATTTAAGCAACTTGCACACCTTCCCGCTGCTCCCACTGTCTACAAAACCTTCTGGCTGATCCATACAAACACACTCTTCCAAACTACCGTTTAAAAAAGCCGTTTTTACGTCCATCTACCAGATCTCATAGTCATAGAAGGCAGCAATGGCAAGTAGGATCCTAATGGATTTGAGCATAGCCACTGGAGAAAAGGTTTCGTCATAGTCCAATCCTGGTCTTTGACGAAAACCTTTTGCAACAAGTATAGCCTTATAGGTTTCTACCTGCCTATTTACACCAATCTTCCTTTTGTAGATCTATTTGCATCCAACGGGTTTTACCCCACGTGGAGCAACTTCCACGGTCCACACTTTATTGGTGTACATGGACTCCATTTCGGATCGCATAGCATCCAGACACTTATCAGAGTCCCCACTTATAATGGCATGCCTGTAACTAGTAGGATCATTTTCTTCTAAGATGCAATTCTCTCGATCCTCGTCTATGTAGTATCTCTCAGGCGGATGAGAAATCCTACTAGATCTGCGGAGTGGCCGAGGTTCGTTCGGGATTATTGATTCTCTGGTTCTACCAAATCTTCAGTTACAGTTTGTCCCTCTGGAATTTCTTCCAGTTCTACCGTGCTCCCACTAATTTCTTTTGAAAGAAATTGCCACTCTGAAAAGGTGGCGTGCTGAGCAACAAACACCTTCTGTTCCTCAGTATGGTAGAACAGATATCCATTTGAATGCCTGGGATATCCTACAAACCTACATAAAACTGACCGTGCCTGAAGTTTGTCCGGATTCTGGTTTTTAACATAGGCTGGACAACCCTATATCTTAACCCGTTTAAGACATGGTTTTTACCACTCTATATTTCATATGGAGTCTTAGACACAGATTTAGACGGAACCTGATTCAATAGGTATTCTGTTGTTTCAAGCGCAAGTCCCCAGAATGAAAGAGGCAACTCGACATTACTCATCATGGAGCGAACCATGTCTAATTGGGTATGGTTCATCCGCTCCGATACACCGTTGTGTTATGGTGTATATGGAGGAGTAAGCCGAGAGAGAATTCCGTTCTCTTTTATAAAGTCCCAGAATTCCGTGCTCAAGTACTCCCCTCCTCTATCAGACCGGAGGATCTTGATACTTTTTCCAGTCTGATTCTCTACTTCCTTTCTGAATTCTTAGAATTTCTCAAAAGCTTCAGATTTGTGTTTCATAAGATACACATATCCGAATCTAGAGAGATCATCAGTGAATATGATGAAGTACGAGAACCCACCCCTTGCATGTATAGACATCGGACCACATACATCACTGTGTATGAGTCCCAAGAGCTATGCTGCTCTTTCTCCGTGTCCGGTGAAAGGAGATTTGGTCATTTTTCCTTTGGACATGACTGACAAGTTTCATAAGATGAAAATTCGAACGTATTCAAATATCCATCCTTATGCAATTTACTCAGTCTTTTCTCTCCGATGTGACCAAGTCTACAATGCCACAAGTAGGACTCGCTCGTATTTGAACTTTTCCTTTTGCGTGTATTTTGTACATTGAAAACTGTGTTTTGATTTAGAACATAGATACCATTACACAGTGTACCTTCTGTAATCAATACCCGATTAAGGTAAATGTTCATGATATTTCTATCAAGAACAAACTTATATCCATCTTTATCAAGTAAAGAAACTGATATGATGTTGCAAACCATAGAAGGTACATAGTAGCAATTGTTCAAAATCATAGTATTGCCTTTTAGCAACACTGGGCGATATTCATTGACGACAGTAGCATCAACTTGTGCTCCGTTCCTTACTCTGAGGGACATATCACCAGGTCCAACTATCCTACTTTTTCTCAGTCCCTGCAATAAATTACAGATGTGAGATCCTGATCCGGTATCTAGTACCCAGAAGGTAGGACTGACCGAAAAATAATTCTCAATAACAAAAACACCTGAAGAAGACGCAATAGTATGCTTCTTCTTTGTTGGGGTCATCAAGGAATTCATGCAATCCTCTTTCCCTTTCTCATACTCATGACAGCTGTCATAATTTAGAGCCGGACCGACATTTCGTAGCCCCGAATAAGAATTCGGATCGGTCAAGCGATACATTTTATTATCATGATTAGGGTGTGAAATGGTTGCTACCTGGAGAGAGAGAAAAGAAACACTTATCGTGTGCTCTTTTAAGATTAGATTGGTTATTAGTTTATCTAATCAGGATGGCTCCCATTGTTTTCTCAAATTCTTCTTCAAACCCTAAAAGAAGAACTAGTCATAATTAATCGCACGTCACAATACTTGCTTAACCTTTCGGCCAGGCTAGTGTCGGTACTTCGAGAGAGGTTTTCCAATATTTTCACGAAGTTCCTTAATTATATAATCTCTTTTCCCTGGAGGTATAGCCCCGCTAATACCGTTCTAGATACCTACTTGGTTTATAGCATTGATTGTTAAGTGAAATAATCTCCCAAGAGTAATCCTACTCATTAGTAGGATCGGGATCCAACTATCATTGTGTGATGACCTAGATGGAATCCACCCTAGTCACCACACTCCATAAGGTATGCTAAAACTGCAAGTTTCCTGTATATTTGAAACTCCCGATGTAGTTTTTGCCCCAAGCGGCTTATGACCTTGACAGAGGTCAACATGTCATAAGTCGCAAGTCAAGTTCAACCCGTCATTGTTCTGGATTAACTTAGACCCACCCGCACAAGCCCTTGACAGAGGTCAACATGACCGTGTGACTGTCCTAAATAATCACATATCTATGCAACAAACAAACATTACCTAGCTACCATTCACCATGCCTTGACAGAGGTCAACATACATAGCATGAATACTAAGTAATACTTGTAAGAAATGAAGGAGGGCTACGGCTGAGTTTTTGGCGAAAAACCCTTTAACGTAATGAACTTGATATCGTTGAAGGTACCTGAGCAGTTTTGAAAAAAGGAGTGGTTTAGGCTCTGCTTTTGAAAACTTCTGGTCTTGAAAAAAAAACCGAGTAATCTACAGTATAAACTTTTGATCAAGAGGTCACTCCCCACGAAGGGATCTCGGTTCTTTCTTCGTGGAATGAGGTGCTGGATATTCACAACCGAATACCACTATGCAAAGCGGAAGAATATAACTATAGTTTTTCGAAATTTGTTCTAACAACATCTTTTTAGGTTTCTTTTCTTGCATTAATCAAAATTAATGCGGTCCCATCAATTAACCCATCACACCAGAAAAGAACGAAAATACAATGTACGTATATGACATTCGCATTCGCCACTGGGTGCCGTCATCACCCGTTAGGTTACTTAACTAACGACAGGGCGGGGGCTAAACTAGCGCGGGTGCAAAACATATACACCATCTACTAGTATATATATAAATATATATAACGTTCTTCCCAGGCATGATATAATCAACATCACAGAATCTCAGCAAGCAATACAGAATGGTGGATAATCTTGGAGCCTCGGGTTTCATTTGAGCCGAAAATAAAACCCGACGTTTCCGGCCGTGTGGATAGCCTGTGCAATGAAACCTAGACCCCTATGAGCGCGGCAAGTTACCCGCCAATCTCAGAAGTGAGGCAACCCCAATCAACAAAGTGAATGGGCCATCCAGCACTCTACGGGATCCGGTAACTTGAGCGCCCCTCCGTGGGTCATCCTATACCCCTATGAGTGAGCGAATAGCCCGCTAACTCTAGAATGAACCCCCCTCCGTCTCAACGCCATGAGATGCGGGCTTGTTGCCTTCTAGAACCCGGTTATTCGTGTACTCTACCGCGGGGTAATCTTAGTACAGAAAATGAAAATAATACGTACAATGGCGACATCGACCTTAACCCGGTCATGCCCCAAACAAATAATATACAACCCGATAAAGACGGCAGTCCACAAGTCGGACGCTCGCCCCGCAATAACAAATATACAAATGAATCTCAACTGTACCACTAACATTGCACCACAAGCTATCCACGACGACTATCCAACCACAACCACAGCACAAACACAAGACATCAACGTGAATATCATGTTCCCAAACCCGTCTAAAAGAATATATAGCAGTTAGACGAGTTATACCGCTCAAATAATATTCACGATCGCAGATAAAAGTGTATGCACTGAAAACTATTAAACAATATTAAAAAATAACGACTTCGAAATACTCCGAATCGCCCCAAAACACAAGATAACAGAATATCCAATCTGGGCAAAAACAAACAATACCTGAAACCTAAAATCTAAGAGACAAGAACATAGACCAAAACCCAACTCAATTTCACCATCAAAAAACTGGCCAGTTTGATCGACGGTTTCCTCACGTCAAAGATGATCCATCCGAGAGTGTGTACTTTGGGCTCCTACCTTTAAACTAAGGTAACTAGGTTACTTAGTTTGCTAATCTAAGTAACCTAGGTGATGTAAAGCGTGATGATGGATTAATTGGTCTCAAGAACCCTAGGTTTCTCAACACATGAGACTATTAGGGTATGCGGTAAAAGAGGAAAGCTTGGAGGAGATGAGAGTGTTGTAGAGAGCAACACAAGAAAAATTAATTGAGTGAAGAATGGCTAAGTCTTGTGACTAATAAAGCAAGCATGCCGAAGATAATAATAAAACATCTTCACCACAAAATATCTAGATATTTTCTACAAAATATCTAGATACCGCCTTCCCTTAATAGTAACCCATGACTCACTAAGTGAGTCAACAAATAGCCATGCTTCATATAATAAAAATCAACACTTCATACCTCCACCTCATTTAACATTTAATCAAAAAGATTAAATAAAAAAATAAGGTGTCTTCTTCTAGAAGTATTCTTGTAAAAAATTACAAGAATACACCTCATCCGTATATACATACCCGTATTCGTATTTTAAAAAATACGAATACAAAAGAGACGAAAATAATCCAACAATATAATACCATGATCCGGCTTAAACCAAAGCCCACTAGTATTATTTTCCCCAACATGATACGTGCATAAGGACACGTATGTGATCGAATCCTGCCGTAAAACCATATGGCCTCTACATCGTTTCGCCTGAAGCAGAGAAACCCTCTGTGTGGGACTCTAAAGACTCGACAGTACGCCGTCAGCGCGTTACTGGATAAATACATAACCACAAGCACGTCAGCGGCACTAGCTGTACGTTACGGCTACCCGGGTACCTGTCGAAAAGGAAAGCCGACGAGCAAACTCATACGGATCCCTACTGAGCCTATCCATGACAATATCCGTACAGTCCGGTCTCTTCGTCTAAGAGTATCACATACCGGATCTAGGGGGTGATAAGAGTCAGACCTTCATAACCCGATAATTCGTGCTGATGCGGCTCAGGACCAATCCGGGAAACTACTGATCAACCAATCGGTAAATCCCAACTGCCTTGGCCAAGGTCTTATGGTCCTGACCAATCGAACACAGTGCGATATCAACTCCCAATACCTGGAGAGACAAATCCCTGACAATCACCTACTGCCTCCATATGGCTCGGGACTGTACCCAACCAAAACCTGTTTGCACGACTCAGTAGAGCTATGGTAGGGTAGTGATCAAAGTACAGTGGGAACTCAGACGATACAAATGACGATCTCAGGTCCAAAGACTAACCTGTACACATGTTACAAGAGAACCACTATCTGATGATAGGTATAATACCATCTAGAGGCTCTCAGCGAGTCCGTCCAGTGTACTCACCTCCAGTGAGCACCCGTATACAATCGTAGGTGATCACACCAATGGTTGTGGAACTAACCACCGCTCATCGTCGGGGTCTAGAAACGTACACGCAAGGCTACTCTGGAGTTTCGATGTCCGATCTCGATACTCCTGCGACTTGGGACATTTAAGGATGTGCTTACAGACTACCCAGCTCCCACAAGTATGATCTCCATCACAACGCAGGTAGTCAAGTAAGATCCTACGGGTTTTATCAACATGTAACCGCAATATGTAATAACGTGTATAACATATGCCATATTAAGATAAAGTCAAACCATAATAGTATACTACTATATCAAGTCTTTATCAATATGTGCAAGTTGGATAAAGCATCAATAAAAACAAATACACATATCCTGATAAAGACAACTGAAATAATATATTATATAACTGAGAAAGATTATCCTGTACATACATATTCCCCGCATCCACATGTATACATATACAATAATGGCCTCTAGGGCATACATATCCAACAAAATCACACATTCATAATTTGGTGAAACAATATAAAAAGAGTAAACAGTGTATTAAATTATCTGTACAGAAAAATTGGTTTCGAGTCAATCGGGTATTAGGTTTGCGAGTTATGGTCATTCCACACTACTGGAAATCCACTTTCTGAAATGGAAGTCCATTTTGTAACACGTTTTACTCCCCGTTAGGATCATAATTAGGTGACGCTACTGGTCAACTAATTGTAGGGCTATGAGTTAACTTTACAGAGCAAGAGACGGATCAATAGTAATCATCTTGTCTTAGGAGTTATTATCAGATTGACGATGAAAGGTGCAAGCTGAAATGGCAGAAATTTGCCATACATGTTATCCGTTTAAAATATGATTTAAATACCAAATGATACTAGAATATAGTGAAACTGGTACCATTGGAAAGCTAAATTTTTTTTCTACGCAGTGGTAATTGGCTATGCACACTATCACAATTATACATTAATATTTCAGGTGTATAAATGTATGTCAAGGGGTAAGTTCCTGCACTGGACTGTGGTCCAAGGTCAGGTAAGTTCTTTGTTTTCGATATTCAGAGGATACATCTAACAGTAAATCTACATGTCATATTAAGGATTATGCAGTATTCTTCGCAACGAACCTAGGCACGCCACGATTGGTGTTTTCTGGAATTAATTATGAATTTAACGGTGTCAAGTATTCGGTAAAACACAAGTTTCGGTATTGAAGTTAGGGCATCACTTTATGTGTGAAAACGGCATCGATTTGCCACAAAATTTCTACAGAGTGTTTTCTAATAGTATTAGGGTCTAAACATCACGAGTTCTTCCATTTTAGATTTTATTTTTGCATAAGGTTCGCATCGAACACCTAAGATAAATTTTCGGTCATCGATCGAAACTAACGTTTCTTCTAACAAACTAAATTAGATGTTATCCATTTAATTGATACATGTTACCAACACAGTAATAAGCCCTAGTCGGGATCCACTCGAGTAAAACGACACGATGGTTCGCTACACAAAATTCAAGTATAGATTTCGATCTAATTATATTTATTTATATATCTAGTTATAATATAATTTCTTTAGCTAACGCTTTATTATAGCATGTTAAACAAGTGAATAGGGATTTCACTTGGCTTAGATGATAGACGTCAACACGACAGTGAACGACGACAGATGGCATGGGCTCGATGCACGCACGGGCAAGGCACGGCACGACAACAGTGATGAGCTTGAGTGCTTGATGAACTGCCGGTCTCGTCGGTGATGGCAATGGCATGGCGACGGCATAGGCAGTGGGTCTGCTGTGGCGGCGGCAATAGGGGCAGTAGGTTGCCGACGGGTTCACAGTGGCTCGAGTGAGGAGTTTGGGGGGTTCGGCATGATGCAGAGGTGAGCACGGAGGTTCTGGCACGGCGGTGAGGTGCAGTGGAGCTCCGGGGGTGGTGCGGGCGGTGAAGCGGCGGCGGGCTTGGGATTGGGTGCAGTGGGTGTGGGCTCGGTGTTGGGGAGTAGAGGAGTCGGATCCGATGATGGCGTGGCGGTCATTGTCGAAGAGGAGCTCGGCCAAAGGGGATGGAGTTGAGAAGATGAGGAGGTCGAGGCTCGTCGGCGAGGGTGCAGTAGGCGGTGGTGGTGTTGACGAAGGAGTGGGAGAGAGCTCGACGGAGGAGAAATCTCCGGTGGATGGAGTTGGGTCGGCTTGGTTTGAAGTCTTGTGGAGATGGCGATATGGTGATGGGTTCGTGGTGGTGGCGAGCTCGAACTGAAGGAGGAAGGGCTGGGGGGAGGGTTGTCGGTGATGATGAGTGAGGACGAGGAGAGTGAGCAAGATGGGTTAAGGAGTGAGAGGGTCTTGGTGTTGAGACGAGGACATGGGGGAGTGGGTCTCACAGCGAGGACGAGGGAGGGGGAGCCATTGGATGGAGAGGATTTGGTGGAGGGGATCACGGAGGAGTTGGCTAGCGGGGCACGGGTCTCGTAAAGGTGGGCGCAGTCGTCGCAGGCGCGAGAAGAGGGGGGAACGAGGGAAAAGGATCGGGAAAGAAAGGAGCGGAGAAGAAGAAGAAGGGGTAATCGGGTCGGGTTGGGTAGGGGTCGAGTCGGGTTGGTTTAGATTTTTGTTTTGAGTTTAGGTTTAGGTAATTAAAATAAAATAATAAAATATATATAAAATGAAAAAAATAGGGAAAAAATCTGGAAAAATACGGAAAAATATATACGGAAACTGGGTATTTTCATCATACCCTCCTTACAAAAATTTCGTCTTTGAAATTTAAAATAAACGATGAGCTATAAAATTCCATGCGAAAAGCAACAAAAGTCAAATACTACTATATAGCGATTTACGTAAAAGAAACTAGATGAAAATCAAATATTTATATATATAAGAAAAGGCGAAGCTAAAAAGAATAATCATAAGTAAGAACAAAGGCATAACAATTAATAGTAATAAATTATGTATACAATACAAGGAGAATAGATTGAAAACAGGCAACAATGGTGAAATATTGGCTAATAAGTTTTAAACTCCGGAACTATATTAGTAAAACTACAAATCGGGCAGTTATAAAATAGCTTAAGAATATTCATACGGAAAAATACAAGGGAAAATAAAAAAAAATAGTATATGCGATGTAAGTTTGCACTATTGAAAATGTGAAGAATAGTAGAACATTTAAAATAAGTAAAACAAACGTAGTTAATAATACGCAATTTTTGAAAAACACAAAAATAGAGAAAACTAAATTTCGAATAACAAATATCACTGAATGTAATTATAGTAATAGGAAATAATATTAGTAACATATAAGAGACTAGCCAGGGCATGGACTACGGTAAGATACAACCTAAACGAAGAGAAGTCGGGAATGCGGCGCTAGTCTATAGTCCACCAAACTGGGGGTCAGGTTGCTGCAAGGTTCAAGGTTGGGATAAGACTCAAGAAGGGAAAGAAATTATTGTAAGAAGGAACAATCAATGCATCATGCGGACTTTAAAAGTACAATACTTAAAGAAGATTCGCGTGATCAGAAACTTTTTCTTTTTTCAGAAAATTTTAACAAAGCACACTTGAAAGATAAAAGTGGTCCTAAGCTATACATAGTTTTACTTGGCCAGAAGAAACAAAAATAAGTCGTGTCATTCGCGATTGTGGAAGTTCAGTAAGTTACGATAAGCCCTCGCGCTAAGATAGAGGCGTCATTCCTATAGCGCATCGCAGGGATTGCTACTTGAGGTTCTTCAGCCTTGAGTTTCTCCTCACTCGAGATTTCATCCTCCGACCCTTCCTTAGCTGGGGCCTCATTTTCGGACCCTTCCCCCACGGGTTTTTCTTCTCCTGGTCCTTCTTCCTTGGCGGAAGATTCCTCATCGGGGTCCTCTTCCACATGATCCGTCTCTTTTGGATCCTCTTCCAACGGGTCCTCCTCAGGATCTTCCTCTTCTGGATTCTTTTCTACTGGGTTTTCTTCCGCTGGGTCCTCCTCAGGATCTTCCTCTTCTAGGTCTTCTTCGGGGTCCTCTTCTTCATTATCAGAGTCACTGATCATATTGACTTCTGGAGCTGCGTTTGTGACTCCCTCGTCCTCGGGATCGCTGTTGTCGAAAATAACCTGTGGGCCACCGACTTCGTCGTCTGAACTCACTAGTATGCAGTCAAAAGAAATGCAGGACCGAGTGTCCCCATCGAGAGGCGGCGCTGCCTCATGGTTGGCCATGGCCTGAAAAGAGAGGGTCATGATCAGATAGTGAAACACACAAAATAACTAAAGATATGGAGTACATGAAAAATATAAGGCGGGTAAAATTTAAAATCATAAGCTTGAGCGATGATGCAGTAAGTAGTATATGGAAGTGAGTGGTAAGGAAACGATATACAAATCAAAACCCACATTTTTTTCATTTAAACCAAGGGGTTCAAAAAAATACAAGGTTCAGATGAAAAGAAACGATTACTAAATAAAAAAATTACAAGGTCTTTATTGAAGGCGGGAAAGGTGACAACTCCGCGTTGATATCTAAATCTCTTGCGATCTCGTAAAGCAAGTCTGGATCATGTGTTGGGTCTGTACCATCCTCGAAATTTAAACTACGAAAACAACCAAGTTACTCAAGTAGGTGTGGAGAGCGTTGACGAATTTCCTCCATGTAGCTCTTTCTTTCGAGGGCAACCATTGACAAGATGCTCACCGGATCCAGAAATCAAGCACTTTCCTTTGGCCCGACGACAGTCCCTCTGAAGGTGTCCTGACCTCTTGCAATAACCACAATGTTGGGTTCTCCGCTGCTTTTGTTGCTGAGGCACAAATGAGCGCTTCATATGCATACTTCTTCTTTGTTTAACAGGGATTCCCTTACGATTGGGGACTCCTCCTGATGTCTAAACCTTTTGCCTTCTTAATCCTTCAGCCAATAGATCGTTTGTTCGCTTCTGGGCTTCCATCAAGCCTTGCAGTACATCCAAAATCTCGACGGTCTGACTCTGGGGAGTGGAGGTGGAAGGAGATTCGTTGGAAGCCATGGTCCTGAAATAACAAATTTTTGGACGACGGTATAAGATATAAGAATCAGAATAAGATATAGAATTGACAAACGAAGTAAGAATATGTGGTGAGGTGAAACTCAATCGAGCGGAAATCAAATGTAGAACTCCAAGTCACTCAAGCAGAGTGCTTCCTTGTAACTATGCTACAATTCATATCTACAACCACCTAACTCTACTAAGTCACCTAAAAACTCTACCGGATAAGATCAAAATATATATAGCAAGACACACTAAAAGGATTCTAATCAAGGAGGAATTCCTAATTGGGAAACAAGGTTACAATCTAGACCGATTTGGCGAGGTAGATTGTCAATCCCTAGTCGGAAACTGAAATCTCATTCTAAACTAAACCTGGCTCTGATACCAACAAAACCATGTCATGCCCCGCTTCCCAAAATACGGAATACGAGGGTTGACAAGGCCAGCCATGCTCTTACGGTTAAGGAAATATTCTGCCGTAGTCACACTTCGGCTTCTAGCATTACGTGGTAATCAGTAATCATAGCACAAGTAATGAGAAATGCAGTCACCAATTCTATCAAACAGATTTAAAAATAACCAGATAAAGTCAAAGGAAAGGATAGCGCCGGCGTCGCTAATCTAGATGTCCGCAGTATCCTCGAGGTAAAACAGATCCTGATCCGAGCTAAGTCCACGTTTCACTCTGAGCATGCATACTCAAGTCGTCAGGACGACACAATAGCAATATATACATATATAATGTGCAACGATGATAAACATAAAGTAGTAAGTTTAGAATAATGACGCGAGCATGAAATAACCGGTACATGTAACGATAACGCAGGTGTATCAGATCAGTAATCAATGCAATGTCCATGTCACTAAAGCAATCAGTCTCTAAGTCTCAATGTCCAAGTCAGTAGACTAATCGTCAGTCCAAGTGTGAGCGTAAACCACCACAGAAGTATCCCAACCCAAGGGTAAGCCCCAGGGGTAAGGAAACACGGGCCCGAATCACTATCAGTAAAAATCAGAAACATTATCAGCACAACTCCCGAAATCACTAAATATGCCGGCAGTGGGACTCCTGAGATTCCATTGATCGAACTCACACTAAAACTACCCCACACCCCGCGGTCTATATCAAACACTGACCATGAATCTAAATACTAGTCGCTCCATGACAAGTCTATGCGAGAACTGGAGATAGGGTCTCCATCAAGCATGTCTTGACCGGTATCCAAGATAAATGGACAGTGCTCGATGTCTTACCTATAACACTAATTTAAGTGCTTCCATATCCGTCCCATACCAGTTATAGTTACACTTATATATGTCCCATAGACGTCGACAATGCAATAATTAACTGGTTCCGCTGATTCTGTACAAGTACGCGTCACTTTCACTATTCAATCACTTTTTTACACTAACATACTTGCTAGAATCCAATCAATAATATTTATCACTTGGTAATGTAACATGGTCACTAGGATATTGATGCAAATGATCGCTATTTACAAGAGTATAACAGTCATGCAACATGATGGGGATACAGTAAATGCACTACTGAATACATAAGAACAGCCGGTGTTGGTTGGATTTGAAAAATCACATAAAATCACACATGCATAATTTAGTGAAACAATATAAAGAGCATAAACATCGTATTAAATTATCTATACGGGAAAATTGGTTTCGAGTCAATCGGGTATCATGTTTGCGAGTTATGGTTATTCCATTTTAAATGTTTACTGCTGGAAATCCACTTTCTGAACTGGAAGTCCGTTTTGTAACACGTTTTACTTCCTGTTGGGATCATAATTAGGCAATGCTACTGTTCAACTAATTGTAGGTATATGAGTTAATTTTGCATAAAAATAGACGGATCAACAGTATTCATCTTGGCTTAGGAGTTATAATCAGATTACCGATGAAGGGTGCAAGCTGAAATGACAGAAATCTGCCGTACATGTCATCCGTTTAAAATATGATTTAAATACCAAATGATACTGGAATTTAGTGAAACTGGTACCATTAGAAAAATAAAACAATTTTATACATAGTGGTAATTTTCTACACATACTATCACAATTATACATTAAGATTTTAGGTGTATAAATGCATATCAAGGGGTAAGTTCCTGCACTGGACTGCGGTCCAAGGTCAGGTAAGTTTTTTATTTTCAATGTTCATAGGATACATCTAACAGTAAACCTACATGTCGTATTAAGGATTATGCAGTACCCTTAGCAACTAACCCAGGCATGCTGCGATTGGATTTTTTTGGAATTAATTATGAATTTAACGGTGTCAAGTATTCAGTAAAACGCAAGTTTCGGTATTGAAGTTAGGGCGTCAATTTATATGTGAAAACGGAATCGATTTGCCACCAAATATCTACAAAGTGTTTTTTAACAGTATTAGGGTCTAAACATCATGATTTGCGCCATTTTAGATTTTATTTTCGCATAAGGTTCGCATCGAACACCTAAGAAAAACCTTCGGTCATCGATCGAAACTAACGTTTCTTCTAACAAACTAAATTAGATGTTAACCATTTAATTGATATGTGTTACTAACACAGTAATAAGCCCTAGTCGGGATCCACTCAAGTAAAATGACACGATGGTTCGCTACACAAAATTCAAGTATAGATTTCAATCTAATTATATTATTTATATATCTAGTTATAATATAATTTCTTTAGCCAACGCTTTATTATAGCATGTTAAACAAGTGAATAGGGATTTCACTTGACTTAGACGATAGACGACAACACGTCAGTGAACGACGACGGATGGCATGGGCTCGACGCACGCACGGGCAAGGCACGACATGACAACAGTGACGAGCTTGAGTGCTCGATGAACTGCCAGGCTCATCGGCGACAGCAATGGCGTGGCGATGGCACGGGCAATGGGCCTGCAGTTGTGGAGGCAACGGGGACAGTGGGTTGCCGCCAGGTTTGCAGTGGCTCGGGTGAAGAGTTTGGGGGCTTCGGCACGATGCAGAGGTGAGCACGGAGGTTGTGGCACGGCGGTGAGGTGCAGCGGAGCTCCAGGGGCGGTGTAGGTGGCGAAGCGGTGGCAGGCTTAGGATTAGGTGCAGTGGGTGTGAGCTCGGTGTTGGGGAATAGAGAGCAGGCTCCGACGATGGCATGGCGGTGATTGTCGAAGAGGAGCTCAGCCAAAGGAGATAGAGTTGACGAGATGAGGAGATCGGGGCTCACCAGCAAGGGTGCAGTGGGCAGCGGTTGTGTTGACGAAGGAGTGGGGAGAGCTCGACGGAGGAGAAAGCTTCGGTGGATGGAGTTGGGTCGGCTTGGCTTGAAGGCTTGGGGAGATGGCGAGGTGGTGATGGATTCGTGGTGGTGGTGAGCTCGAGCTGAAGGAGGAGGAGTTGGGGGGGTTGTTGGTGATGATGAGTGAGGATGAGGAGAGTGAGCAAGATGGATTAAGGAGTGATAGGGGCTTGATGTTGAGACAAGGATGAGGCGAGGACGTGGGGGAGCAGGTCTCGCGGTGAGGACGAGGGAGGGGGAGCCGTTGGAGGGAGAGGATTTGGTGGAGGGGATCGTGGGAGAGTTGGCGAGTGGGGCGCGGGGAGTTGGCGAGCGGGGCATGGGTCTCGTGGAGGTAGGCGCGGTCGTCACAGGCGCGAGAAGAAGGGGGAACAAGGGAAAGGATTGGGAAAGAAAGGAGCGGAGAAGAAGAAGAAGAGGGAAGCGGGTCGGGTCGGGTAGGGGTCGGGTCAGGTAGGTTTAGGATTTTGTTTTGAGTTTTGGTTTAAGTAATTAAAATAAAATAATAAAATATATATTAAATGAAAAAAAATTGGAAAAAAATCTGGAAAAATACAGAAAAATATGTATGAAAACTGGGGATTACAGAATTCATGAGGACCTATACAGAAGACAGTCTTACTCTAGATGATAGTGTGCTATCTGGTTTGTATTTATCATTCATACGTATACGTTTTACTTGCTATAACATATCATTACCACATGATGATAAAGCCCATAGGATTTTTGCTTGACTACCAGGATTATGATAAGGATCATACTAGTGGGGACTGGGTAGTATATAAGCACATCCTTAAAAGTCTCTAGTCGTAGGAATATCGAGACTAGGTATCGGTATTCCAGTTTAGAAGTATATACGTTTCATGACCCTGTACGGGGTGATGGCTGATCCCATAGCCATTGGTGTTTGATACCGATGATTGTATACATGTGCTCATTAGATGAGTTACACTGGACAAACTCGCTGAGAACTCTTAGATGGTATTATACTAATTGTCGGATAGCATTTCTCTGGTGACATGAGTACATGGTAGTCCTTAGACCCAAGATCACCATAGTGTCTTGTGTGTGTTCCCACTATACTTAGATTACTACCCTACCACGGTTTTAAAGAGCCGTGCAAACATGTTTTAGTTGGGTACAGTCCCGAAGCACATGGAGAAAGTGAGCGGTCGGGGGAATTTGTCTCTTCCGGTATAGTGAGTTGATGTCGCACTGTACATAGCTGGCTATGACCATTAGTCCTTGGCCAAGGCAGTTGAGATTTACTGATAAATGTTATCAGTGGTTTCTTATATGGATATGATCTTGACGTCAGCACGATTTGTCGGGTTAGTAGGAGTCTGATGGTTTCCACTTCCTAGACCCGGTATGCGACAGTCTTAGACGAAGAGGCCAGACTGTACGGTGAATGTCATTGATAGGCTTTAGCAGGGTACGGACGAGCTTGCTTACCGACCGGATTTTCGTTCAATATCTGGGTAGCCGTTACGCACAGCTAGTGCCAATGACGTGCTTATAGGTTAACCCGGTGGGGGATTGATCTGATAGTGTTTCAGATCAATTGGATATGATCCTGATCTACTACCAGTGTATTGTCGAGTCTTTAGAGTCTCACATAGAGGTTTCCCAACTGAGGCGAAATGATGTACAACATGTATGATGATGCGTGCAGGTGTTCGGTCAAACACGTGTATTTGATACATCTAGTTTAACCGGACGTTTTTGCTAGCCGACTCTTGTTGAAGCCGAATTATTAAATCAAGCGATGATTTAATAATTATATATATATATATATATATATATATATATATATTTATATATTTTAGTATGTTTCCTATTTTATTTTTCACTGTCTCTTTATTATTTGTATACGATACAAATAGTATTAATTATATGTATATGATATATATAACTTGTGTATATGTGATACACATGGGAGATATATGATTTCATGTCTTTTTTCTTTATTTGGAAATTAAGACATGAGTCTTGGTGGTAGCGGAAAGTGTAGAGACAAGTGTGATGGCATGTGTCTTTCCATTCTTGAATGGAATGACACTTATCACATCGTTCTCTACACTCTCTAATTCCATTCTCATCACACACTTCTCTCTTTAGATGAAGTAAAGAAAAGAAAAGCGAGGTTCTTCATGAGTGAAAATGGTGAGCAAAATTCTCTACATCCCCTTTTAACTATCCCTAGCAAGTTGGGTTAGAAAGTTGTTATATGATGATGGAGCTAGAGCCTAAGTTGTGCTATCTCATGTGGATCATTTTTTACGGAGCCGATCGGAGATTAAGCACGATCCGGAGGGCTCGGAGCTTAGCCGGAGTATGAAGTTCAACCATTGGAGCAAATGAAGACGCTTCAAAGATTGTATCTTCACCTTGTTTTATTCATTGTTTACAAGTTATAGTCTATGGTAGTATTTATGGTTATAGAGGTCTTGTTCGCTTGGATCTTTTCAATTTTACGCTTTCGCAAAGTTTTTAAACACATGTCCAGCGAGCACGACCCCCTTACAGATAGTATGCTATCTGGTTTGTCTTTATCATTCATATGTATACATTTTATTACATGTCGTTAATACATAATGATAAAGCCTATAAGACCCTTGTTTGACTACTAGCATTATGATGGTAATCATACTTCTGGGAGCTGGGGACTCCATAAGCACATTCTTAAATTTCATAGTCGTAGGAGTATCGAGACTAGGCATCGATATTCCAGAGTAGACTAGTGTATACTTTCTAGACCCCGATGATGGACAGTGGCCGGTGTCATAGCCATTGGTGTGGAGCACCTAAGATTGTATATAGATGCTCACTGGTGGTGAATACACCGAATAGATTCGCCGAGAATTTCCAGATGGTATTATACCTATCGTCAGATAGCAGTTCTCTGGTGACATGAGTACAGTGTAGTTTTTGGACCTGAGATCGTTATTTGTTTCATATGAGTTCCCACTATACCTAGATTACTACCCTACCACGGCTCAAAGGATTCATGCAAATAGGTTTTTGTTGGATACAGTCCCGAGCCACATTGAGGCAGTGAGCGATCGGAAGGGATCCGTCTCTCCCAGTATATGGAGTCGATGTCGTGCTGTATTCGGTCAGCCATCACCATAAGTCTATGGCCAGGGCGGATGAGATTTACCGATAGGAGATCATTTGTTTCTCGATTGATCATGAGCTTAACATTGCCACGTCGGGTTATTAGAGGTCTGACGTTATCCACCCCTTAGACACGGTATGTGACATTCTCAGATGAAGAGACTAGACTGTATGGAGATTGTCAGTAGGGTATAGACTGAATTGATTGTTGACCTCCCTTTTGTTAGTAATATGTATGCCCTAGATGCCATTATTGTATATTATAGTGGATGCTTGGACACACACACACACACACACACATATAGGACTTTCTTGCTCGACATGATAGTATGCTACCTGGTTGCTATTTATCTTAACATGTACACTTGTGTTATTATACTGTCTCTCTGATACATGTTGATAAAGCCCTTAGGATGTTGGCTTGACTACCAGAACTATGATGCAGATCATACTAGTGGGGCTTGAGTAGACCACAAGCACACCCTTTAACAGTTCCTAATCGAGGGGATATCGAGACAGAGCATCGATATTCCAGAGTAGACTAGTGTGTACGTTTCTTGACCCTGTACGGGGCGATGGTTGATCCCATAACCATTGGTGTTTGACATTATAGATTTTACACAGGTGATCATTAGAGAATAGGTACACCGAACAGGACTCGCCGAGAACTCCTAGATGGTACCATACCTATCGTCAGATAGCAGTTCTCTGGTGACACTGGTATAGGTTAGTCTGTAGACCCGAGACCGTCATAGAGTCTTGTGTGGTTCCCACTGTGCTTTGATTTCCTCCCTACCACGGCTCAAAGGAGCCACGCAAATAGGTGGATTTTAGGTACAATCCCGAGTCACATGGAGGCAATGAGTGATAGGAGGGGTTTCGTCTCTCCTTGTATAGGGAGTTGATGTTGCGCTATACTCGATTGGATATAATAGCAAGTCCTTGGCCAGGGTTGATAAGATTTACTAGTAAGTGTTATCAGTAGTTTCTCGAACGGTTATAGCCACACATCGGCATGACTTATCAAGTTACCGGGGTCTGACGATTCCACCCCTAGACTTGATATACGACATATCAGACGAAGAGACCAGACTGTACGGTAAGTGTTGTTTATAGGCTTTGCAGGAGTTTGACAAGCTTGCTTGTTGATATTCTATTCGCTCAATACCTGAGTAGCCGTTACGTCCAGCTAGTACCGCTGACGTCTTGTGGATGACTGATGTGATTATTACCTACTGCTGGTGTATTGATGAGTCTTTAGAGTCCCACACAGAGATTTCCTAGCTCAAGAAAAATGAAGTAGGGCACATATGGTGATATGTGTGGGAGCTTGATTAAATACGAGTATGTGATTCCGTATTCTAATCTCGCGATATTTGATATCGGTTAATGTTATATGTGATATAACCAGATTATTGAATCAAGTGTTGATTCAATAATTTGTTATATGTAGATATATTTGATATTGTCCGGTTATATATGATATGACTGGATTATTGAATCAAGTGTTGATTTAATATTGAATATTGAATGTAGTCGGTTATATGAGATATGACCGGGTTATTAAATCAAGTGTTGATTTGATAACTTGATATACATGTAAATGATATTAGTCAGTTGTATAAGATATAACCGGATTATTGAATCAAGTGTTGATTTAATATAATAATTTGATATGTATTAATATATTATATATATAAATATATATTAACTAATATTAGCTCACTAATGATTTTCTTCTCTTGATTATATATAATGATATATACATACATACATACATACATACACACACACACACACACACACACACACACAGATATATATAACACTATTGAGTCATGGTGGATGATACATAGAATATAGGTGTATGAGACTTATACTAAACCTAAAGATAATTGGGGTAATTATTTATTAGGAGTAAAAGAAAATGAGTGGAAATGAGCATGGCTTAAGATACTTGTAGAAGCATGTAAAAGCCATGACTCATCCCACTAATTTTTTTTCACTCTAGATATTTTTTAACCTAACCATTTATGTTTAGTCATGGTTAACTCTCTACATATTATCCTTGAGATATTTTTTCACCCTAGTTCATTATCTTCCTCCTTTTGATTTTTCCTAGAGAGAAAAAGAGAAAGAGAAAATAGATTTCTATAGTGAGCAAAATTCCTACTTCATCAACATATTCTCATTTAGCTTATTAGTATAGGTTGTTTGCTTCACTAATTACTTGTTTAGTTAAAAGGTAGCTCGAGTTAGAGATACTTCAACGTGGATCATTTTCGGCCTCGAAGACGACTAAGCAA
The DNA here is from genome assembly GCA_030015575.1 of Agapanthus africanus. Taxonomy (NCBI): domain Eukaryota; kingdom Viridiplantae; phylum Streptophyta; class Magnoliopsida; order Asparagales; family Amaryllidaceae; genus Agapanthus; species Agapanthus africanus. Next base: position 435,297,260 of record JASDDO010000004.1, on the reverse strand, counting down.
GCTTGTTTCTTTCACCAAGTGGAGCCTAAGAAGTGTTCTAGAGACTATTACTTGGAGCTATTGAAGTGAAGGACTGGTCTACAAAGGTTGTATTCCCTATTCACTTAGGGTAAAACTTGTTTATATGCTTATAAACCCTAATTCTCTAGTTCGATTCTAAGTTAGTATAGCTTAGCCCACTAGATTTTTTAAAATTGCATACTTGATGCCTATAAAAACCTAGTAGTGGTGCTAAGACATACTTTCATGGTATCAGAGCCAAGCTAGAGTATTAGACGATATTAGTAGAATTGCGAAATCGAAATAACTCCGAAAACTGAAACCGAAAACCCTAGTTTCTGTAAATTTTAAAACGGCCTCTGAATTTTTTAAATAAGTGCAGAATGTTATATGTGATGTAACTAGAACACCAGACAAAAATGAAATCATGATTCATTTTTTAGGCCGGCGAGATTTGTGTTTTGGCCGGCCTGGCCGGTCCCCCTACATTTGTTTGATCTCGATTTTGTTTGGTGTTCTAGTGTGGTGGTTTTAGGGTTTCAGGTTATGTTTGTTTAGCCCAGATTGCATGTGATGTTATCATTTTAGTTAGGGCAATTCGGAGTGTTTCGTAGTCATAATTATAACATCGTTTCGGGTTTATTATGATATGTGATACAATAGTTGGAATCCATATTTAATTAGTTTTGTGAAAATTAGTTTTCTAATTGTAAATCTAGCAATTTAGTCTCTATTGATCGATTGCCACGGAGTTTTGATTTGGATCAAAACTCTGTCGCAATCTCGTATATTACGCGGATACTTGTCGGTTAACATTACTAGATAGCCACGCCTCAAAACCCCGACCAAGTGACTGTATGAGAGCCCCATTGCCAAAAGCATCTACTTAGGTGCTCACGGCCACGGTGTTTCGCCTAAGTGCACTTCGTTGGCGGTATCGGGGGTGCGACAATCTACTAAAGTTCCCGACGAGCATTCGATCGTTTAATTGTGAATCTTGTTGAATTACCCGACTTGTTATTGAAAAGTGTTTTCAATTCGAGACTTAAATGCAAGGTTTATAGTGTTAGGCATGAAATCCGAAATATGAGATATTCCGGGTTTATGATATCTAAGAGATATGCGGATTCTAATTATTGTAGTTTTCATTTTTTTTTCTACGACCGTAAGTGTAATATGTGGGGTATCCCCGATCTCGTTGCTATATTTCAACGACATTCGGGATATGCATATTTACTTACATTGATGACATGTGATATTATGTGTTGCTGTGATATGTTATATTGGATCGTCATGATTGAATAGCTGGAGTTTTTTTACATGAGATGAGAGTTTTTCTATTTTCATTCATGTAAATTTGTATACAATATTCTTTTATTGGGACATTTCCGGGTTGAGGATGTTGTCACCATTGATGTATATTATTTACTTTTCCGTATTAGGATAGACCTAAGGCGGGGAGCACAAGTGACCGGGTTCTAGAGTCCAGTGGGAGACCATCTCGAGGAGTCGAGACCAAGTCTCCTAACTCTAGAATTGGCAGTGTCACTTACCGCTCTCGTAAGGGTCTAGGGTTGTGGGTTTGGCTATTCATCATGACCGTGGAATCCGTATTTTTCATTACTGGCTTAATTTAAAACACGGACCACCTAATATATCCTATATTTCATATGTTTGTTTCTGCTGTCTGAGTTCTGTGATGTGATCATATAACTGCGTGAGATGAATGCTATATATATATATGATATATATAATAAACGTTGCTTATGTTTTGCACCCGTACTAGTCCAGCCCCCGCTCTGCCATTAGTTAAGTAACCTAACGGTGCATGACGGGGTCCCATGGTGAATGCGGATGGTATAAGCGTACGTTCTATTTTCGTTTCTTTTATGATGTTTAGGAAACATAAATGATTGGACGTCATTAATAAGATTAATGAAAAGAAAAGAAACCTAAAGATGTTGTAGAATCAAATTTTTCAAAAAGGTAGCTCTAGTTATTTCTTTGCATTGCGGTATTCCTTTATGAATATCCAGCACCTCATTTGATGAGGAAAGAGCCGAGATCCCTTCTCCGGGAATGACCTCTTTAGCAAAAGCTAGCAAATGCTACTACCCACTCGGTTTGTTTTGAAAACTACTCGATTTTAAAAGCGGAGCTTAAACCACCCTTTTTCAAATTACTAGATTCTACAACGATATCAAGTTCATTACGCTAAAAGTTTTCTTCAAAACCAGTCGTAGCTTTCCGTCATTTCAGATAAGTACTATTTAGTATTCGTGCTGCGTTTTTTGACCTCCGTCAAGGCGTAGTGTGCGGTAGCTAATTAGTGCTTATCTGCCGCATATGATGCGATTGGATTAGGGTAGTCGTACGACCTTGTTGATCTCCGTCAAGGGTCATGCGGGTGGGTTTAATTCAATCACGAAATGATGGGTTGAACTTGACTAGCGGCCTATGGTTTGTTGACCTCCGTCAAGGTCATAAGTCGTTAGGGGTAAAAACAGATAATGGGAATTTCAAGTGTTGAAATTTGAATGAGATTGCATACCTTCTATGAGATAGTTGGATCCCGATACCCACTGCGAGTAAGAGTTACTCCTGAAAGAGTTTTGCACTTTACAATTAGCTGTTCCAGTAGGTGTCTAAGAAAGGTGTTAACAGGGTTATGCCCCTGCAGAAATGAGGTTATTTAATTAGTTCCATGCGAAAGAATGGGGAGAATCCCTCGGAGTACCAATACCTGCCTGGCTAACCGATTGGCGAACTTGTAGCGTGTAATTAATTTCGGCTAATATTACCTTTTAGGGTTTAAAGGAAGATTTGATACAAACAGTGGGAGCCATCCTGATTAGATAAGATAATAACCAATCTAATCTTGTAAGAGCACACGCTAAATTGTTTTTCTTCTCTCTCTCCAGGTAGCGACCATGACACGTCTTAATCAAGATAATAATATAGATATATTGACCGAACCCGCTTATTATACTGAGCTGGGGAATGTTACTTCGGCTCTATCTTATGATGGTCATAAGTCTGAGTAAGGAATAGGGGAATATCAGGATTCCCATGCGACCCGAACGAAGAAAGAGCATGATGATGCATCTTCTTCGGGTGTGTTCATTATCGAGAACTGTTTCTTAGTATGCTCTACGTCCTGGGTATTGGATACCGGATCAGAATCCCACGTTTGTAATTTGTTACATGGGTTAAGAAGAAGTAGAGAACTGGGAAAGGGTGATAAGTCTCTCGTAGTAGGGAATGGTGCAATTGTTGCAGCCAAAGCAGTTGGCGAATATCACCTTATATTACCAAATAGTAATACATTGACTCTGAACGACTGTTATTTCATACCAAAAATGATGTGCAATATAATATCAATTTCTTTATTAGATAAACAAGGATATAACTTTGTATTAGAGAAAAATATTATGAACATTTTCTTAAATCAAGTTTTGATTGGGTTTGGTACGTTGTATAACGGTATATACGTTCTAAATCAAACTGCAGTTCTAAATATACAGAACACACACAAGAGGAAAAGTTCAGAAATGAACGAATCCTACTTGTGGTATTGTAGACTTGGTCATGTCAATGCGACAAGACTAACTAAATTGCATAAAGATGGATATTTGAATCGGTTTAAATTTACATCTTATGAAACTTGCGAGTCACGTCACAAAGGGAAGATGACCAAAACTCCATTTACTGGACACGAAAAAAGAGCTACTGAACTCTTGGGACTGATACATAGTGATGTATGCGGTCCTATGTCTACGCATGCCAGGAATGGTTTTTCATACTTTATGACATTCATCGATGATCTCTCAAGATTCGGATATGTGTTCTTGTTGAAATACAAATCTGAAGGTTTTGAGAAATTCAAGGAATATAAGTGCGAAGTCGAGAACCAGACGGATAAAAGTATTAAAATCTTTCGATCTGATCGGGGAGGAGAATACTTGAGCACAGAATTCCGTGACTATTTAAAAGAGAATGGGATTCTCTCTCAGCTTACTCCTCTATATACAACACGACACAATGGAGTATTGAAGCGGAGAAATTGCACACTATTAGATATGGTGCGCTCTATGATGAGTATTGCTGAATTACCAATATCATTTTGGGGTTATGCGCTTGAGATATCTGCATACCTATTGAATAGGGTTCCAACCAAATCCGTGCCTACCACTCCATATGAGATATGGGAAGGGAAGAGACCATGTCTTAATTTCACTAAGATATGGGGTTGTCCGGCTTATGTTAAAAAGCAAAATCCGGAAAAGCTCGAGGCAACGTATGTTCTGTGTAAGTTTGTTGGATATCCCAAACATTCGCGAGGGCATATCTTATACTACACCGAGGAAAAAAAGCTGTTTGTTGCTCAACATGCCACCTTTTTAGACAAGGAATATCTTATGAAAGAAATTAGAAACTAGAAGAAGTTTCAGCTACAAAAACTACAGTTGATGATTTGGTAGAACGGAGGATTCGATAGTTCCCGACGAACCCCAGCCACTTCGCAAATCTAGTAGGTTCCTCATCCACATGAGAGATACTACGGTTTTCTCATAGACGGTGGGAGCGAGGATTGCATCATGGAAGATGATGACCCAACTAGTTTCGAGCAGGCCATCACAAGTGGAGACTCTGTGAAATGGCTGGATGCAATGCGATCTGAGATGGAATCTATGTACACCAACAAAGTATGGACATTGGAAGTTATTCCTGAAGGGGTAAAACCTATCGAGAGTAAGTGGATCTTTAAGAAGAAAATTGGTGTAGATGGAAAAGTTGAGACCTTCAAAGCTAGACTTGTAGAAAAAAGTTTTCGTCAACGACCAGGTGTTGACTATGATGAAACATTTTCTCCAGTGGCTATGCTTAAGTCCATCAGGATCCTACTTGCCATTGCTGCATACCATGACTACGAAATCTGATAGATGGACGTCAAGACCGCTTTTCTAAATGGTGATTTATAAGAAAGCTTGTACATGACACAGCCAGAGGGCTTCGTAGACAGTGGGAGCAGCGGAAAGGTATGCAAGCTGCTTAAATCAATTTATGAATTAAAGCAGGCATCATGGAGCTGGAACATCTATTTTGATATAGCATTCAAAGAGTTTGACTTCATAAAAAATATAGATGAACCTTGTATATACAAGAAGGTTGTAGAGAGTAAGGTTTTCTTCCTCGTATTGTACGTGGATGACATACTCTTGAAAGGAAATGATGTTCTTATGCTACACTCGGTTAAACTCTTCTTATCATAAAAGTTCTCCATGAAAGATCTAGGTGATGCTTCCTACATCCAGGGGGATTAAGATCTATAGAGATAGATCTAAATGGATGTTGGGATTATCTCAATCCAGGTACATAGACACCATACTAAAGAGGTTTAGTATGAAAGATTCTAAGTGCGTTAATTTACCCGCTTGCTCAGGAATCACTCTCTCCAAAGAGATGTCTCCCAAGACTGATTTGGAGAGGGCTTGCATGCAAGGAATAACCTATGCTTCTGGGGAGAAGCACTGGGTAAGTAGGTATCAATCAGATCCTGGGGAGAAGCACTGGGTAGCTGTGAAGAACATTTTTAAGTACTGGAGAAGGACTAAAGAGATGTTCTTGGTGTATGGTAACGAAGAACTCCAGGTGGAGTCCTTTACCGATTCGATCTTCCAGAGTGATAAGGACGACAGTAAGTCGGTCTCGGGTTTTGTCTTCACCCTCAATGAAGCGGCAGTATGTTGGAAGAGTTCCAAGAAAGATACCGTAGCAGACTCGACGATGGAGGCTGGATAAATCGCTTCCAACGATGCTGCCAAAGAAGCTGTCTGGATGAAAAAGTTCATTGCTGAACTTGGTGTGGTTCCATCCATTGAGCATCCAATACCCTTGTTTTGTGATAATAATGGAGCTATGGTTTTGACCAAGGAACCCCAGTGCCATCAGCGATCCAGACATATTCTTAGGGAGTATCACCTGATCCGGGAGATAGTTGATCGCCAGGAGACCGAGGTCAGGAGAGTTGACACGAAGGACAACACAGCGGATCCACTCACGAAGGCCCTCCCCCAAATGCAATTCGAGAAAATTTTTGAGATGTTGGGTATGAGATACTATTGTTGGGTTTTATCGGCGCCCTGGCCATCTACCGTGGTCGATGCAGAACAAAAACTGGCGTTTTAAAAAAATTGGTGCAAACAAAAACTGCTCCAATATCGAAACTATAAACCTATACTAGCAAATACAAAGAGCTAAACTACTAGGTTTAGAAATGTTATACCGAATAATCCAAGTCTTTCGGTCTTCTACCACCTTCATTAGCTCTAAAGGGTCGCGGATCGAACTTGGTTGCCGGTCTTCCTCCATCGATGATGATCCACCCGAGGGAAAACGGCGCAGGCTCCAGCCTCGCCAAGCAAGGCAACCGATCTCCAAGGTTGCTAGTAATAGAGAGTGGAGGTGTAGAAATGTCTCACTATATTTTTCTCTCATCACATGAGCTCAAATGAGCAACCCAAGAAGATGAAGAAGGAGGTGAGGAAAACTAGTGGCATGAGCAACTCAAGAAAATGGCTAAGTCTCTCCAAGAGAGAGTGAGAGTAAATCAATGAATCAATAATAATAGATAGCATGTAGAGAATATGGCTAGTCATTTGTAACTATGCAATGAAAATATCTCCTTTCATTTTCCAAATAAAATATCAAGAGCCATGCCTCTCTACATGCCAAGCCATGTCTCTCTACATGCCAAACCATGCTTATGCCAACTCACCCCTCCACCTCATTTCCCATAATGATTTTATAAAATGAAAATCAAATAATGAGGTGTCCATCTTCTAGAAACTATTCTGTATAAATACGGAATACAACCTGGTATACGTATCAAAATACATATACGCGTATTCGTACAAAAATACGAATAGCCAAGAGAGAAAATGAATAGTGAACAATAATATTAGAATACATATATAAAAAATATATATAAATTATTAAATCAAAACTTGATTTAATAATCCGGCTTAATCCTAAGCCGCTAGCATTATCAACCGTTCGATTAAAGTCTGTGTAGCCTGTACACATATTTAATCGGACAACTGTATGTACCAACATACGTAATCTACACCATATCGCCTGAACTGTGAAAACCCTCTGTGTGTGACTCTAAAGACTCGTCAATATGCAAGCAGTGGGTTTAACCACAAGCACGTCAGCGGCACTAGTTTTACGTAACGGCTATCTAGATATTGAGCGAAAGGAAGGTCGACGAGCAAACTCATCCAAACCCCTACCGAGCCTGTCCATGACAATATCCTTACAGTTCGGTCTGTTCGTCTAAGTGTATCGCATATCATGTCTAAGGGGTGGATAAAGTCAGACCCCTAATAACGTGATATTTAGTGTCGGTATGAAGCCCATCACCCACTGAGAAACTACTGATCCAAATCAGTAATTCTCGTCCACCTTGGCCAAGGATTTCTGATGATGGCACCCGTGCACTACGCGACATCCACCCCCAATACCGGGAGAGACGAATCCTCGACGATCCGCTCATTGCCTCCATGTGGCTCAGGACTGTACCCAACTAAAACCTGTTTGCACTGGTCACCGCCGAAAACAGAGACGAACTGAGATGGGTCGTCTTGCCTGAATTTGGAGGTAGATGCTATTTGGATTTATTCGTCCACCTTTCCGAAGATGCCAAGTTGATTTATGGCACCGTATATCGGAGGTATGGACGGATGCGGCCGTTGTAGCAGACTTCGTCAGATTCCCCTCGTTTGTGAGGGATTTTTGATTGTGGGGACGCTCTTCCCTGCAGGCGCAAGCCCCTGCAGTTAATTACGTTACCGCATCGCGATAAACACTTTCTCCTGCTCCAGAAGTTCACTTCGTATCGTATGTGTTTGTTTTATTTTTGGTTGCCCGTGGATTATATATGGTGACTAATTTATGTTGTCTCCCGTTGGGCATGGATTAGTCCAAATCCGTATATCTTAGATTTGGGTTTAAGTTGATTTAAGGATCGTTAATCTCGTTTGAGATTACGATCAACTTAAATTTTTGTTAAGAATATGTTAGTCCAATTTGAGACTAAGATCTACTTAACGGGGTTTTAGGATCATTCAGATCCAACAAAAGAGCATTTGGGCTCCATTATTTTAGTTTAAGAACGTTATGGTCCATTGTTAGTTTAAGGACGTTTCGGTTCCCAGATCACCATTTTTGAGGTGAGGGTTTTAATTTGAGGACGTTACGGTCCGTAGTATTTTGAGGACGTTATGGTCCGTAGATCACCATTTTTGAGGTGAGGGTTTAGTTTAAGGACGTTTTGGTCCGCAGTAGTTTGAGAACATTACGGTCCGAAAATCACCATTTTATGCCCGTGTACTTGTTACGTGACGGGATATACGGCGTTGATGTGGGATACACCTATTTAGGGTGTGTTTTGATTTAAGATGTCCACGTCAGCTTGGGAAGTGCACCCAAAAGCAATTGGTTGTCGGGACCCGCCACCTCTCTGAAGACGTTGAGGAATTACAACGACATGCATCAGAGGTATGGAGAGATATACCCTTTAACCAATTCCCGTGTATGAGGGAAGAGATCATGGTGGACCATAAGAATCGTTAGCCATTTTTGGGGGACTATGATTAACTTAGGAAATGTGGGATGAACATCATTTGGATGTCATGCGTCATGCTTGGGAAGCAATGAACCCATAGGCTCAGTTGATCTGAATTAGAGACCTAGCCAACTTGGTCTTGACCCACTCAATTTTCTTTTATTTGAAAGAAGTGCGAAGCACTGGTTTTGGCTCAGTCCCTTTTTTTAAAAAAAGTGTTAAGTACTTATGTGAGTTCTGACGCTCACACTTTACTCTCTCTTTTCTTTTGCCTCTATATGAAGTGCTGAGAACTCATTATGGCGCCCACATGAGAAGCACATGAGGCGCTAGGCGCTGAATGATGAGTGTCAAGCACTTTATGTTCTGTGGCGCCCATGTGAGGGTCACGTGAGGAGTCGTGAGGTGTTGGGCGCTGAGCGCCAGCCACTGAGTGCAAAGCACTCCTTATTTTTTCGCGCCCACGTGAGGGGCACGTGAGGCGCTGGGCGCTGAGCGCCAGCCACTGAGTGCTAAGAACTCTTTATTTTATAGCGCCCACATGAATGGCACGTGAGGCGCTGGGCGCTGAGCGCTGGGCGCTGAGCGCTAGCCACTGAGTGCTAAGCACTCTTTTTTTTGAATGATCCACAGGATCTTTATCTACTTTTGTTTACCTAAAATTTCTAAGAAGAGAGTTCTTCTTCCTCGAGAATTTAATTCTTTGTTCTTTCAAAGCTTTCTCTCTTTTTTTTCTCAAAACTTATGGAGGGTTTCTCTCTATTAGACTTGAAGTCTTGGGTCCTTTATATAGTAGAGGCAAGTCTGTTGATTAGTTGAAAAAATCTCTCATTGAGAGATCTTTATTGATTTGAGGATGTTATCCACTATTGGATTTTTGATCCAAGGGCTTCTGTTTTACAGAAAGTATTTTTCTTGTTCTTAACAAGATTAGGGAAATATTTTCCCATACAGAATTTATTCTGTAGATCGGTGATTCTTTAATCACCATTGGATTTTTAATCCAACAGTACTCTGTTTTACAGAGAGTAATTTTTCTTGTTTAGAAAGATTTGAGGAATATTTCCTCAACAGAATTTAATTCTGCATTCTGATGATTTATCATCTCTGTTGGATCTTTGATCCAACGATTCTGTTTAACAGAGAGTAGAATTTAATTCTACTAGGCGCTGGCGCTCACGTGTTGTGCATGTGCTTCGCCAATAAGAGTTTTTAACTCTGGCGTTGGCGCCCTCGTGGCAGGCACGCGAGGCGCTGCCTCTTGAGTTTTGAACAGAGCTTTGCTCTTTTAAGAGTTTTTAACTCTGGTGTTGGCTCCCTCGTGTCAGACACATGAGGCGCTGCCTCTTGAGTTTTGAACAGAGCTTTGCTCTTTTAAGAGTTTTTAACTCTGGCACTGGCGCTCTCGTGGCAGACACGTGAGGCGCTGCCTCTTGAGTTTTGAACAGAGCTTTGCTCTTTTAAGAGTTTTTAACTCTGGCGCCGGCGCCCTCATGGCAGACACGTGAGGCGCTGCCTCTTATGTTTTGAATAGAGCTTTGCTCTTTTAAGAGTTTTAACTCTGGCGCCGGCGCCCTCGTGGCAGACACGTGAGGCGCTGCCTCTTATGTTTTGAACAGAGCTTTGCTCTTTTAAGAGTTTTAACTCTGGCGCTGGCGCCCTCGTGGCAGACACGTGAGGCGCTGCCTCTTGAGTTTTGAATAGAGCTTTCCTCTTTTAGGAGTTTTTAATTCTGGCACTGGAGCCCTCATGGCAGACACGTGAGGCACTGCCTCTTGAGTTTTGAATAGAGTTTTTCTCTTTTATTGGGGAAACAAATGCCCCCCCATAGCTGCGCTCACGTGGCTCACACGGGAGCGCAGCGGTGTCATATTTTCCACCGTTGGATCTTCTCGGAAGTGGAACCGTCTCCCTGTGCCTATAAGTAGGTCCTTTATCCATTGAGATGACTACTGTTCATCTTCCCTAAACTTCTTCTTTCTGAGAATATAATTCTCTTTCCAGAGCTTAAATCTCTGCCCAAAGAAACTCTTTTAGAGTTAGAACTTTGCTAAAAACTTGTTAAGGATTATGATCGAAACCATTAACAGAGCTTTGCTCTTCTTAGATCGTAGATCTTAAAATGTGTTTTAGTGTTTCTTAACCCGTTAATCAGAGCTTTGCTCATCTTTCATGAAGAACTCTTAGAATTTTTAGGATTTTTCTTGCAGATCTTAAAGATTTTGGGGTTTTACCTTGTTAAAAAGCTTTTCTTTTGAGGGTTCTGGTAGATTACCCCATTGTTTTACAGAGCATGGCTCTACGAAAATTTGGGGAATTTTATTCCCTCGTTAATTTTCCTGATAGATGTGAAATCTTTTTGCAGAGCACAGCTCTTAAGGGAGTTTAACTTCTTAGTCCATTGATATTTCTCATTAAATGAGAATTCTTTTAGGATTCCATTCTTAATGAGTGACTGCCCCATCAATGATGGGGCGCCACCTTAATTTTGTGGGCCCCCCTTTGTCCCTTTCTTTTGCACTGCAATGTAGTAAATTTTTTTTTAAGTATCAAAGAACGTTAAAGTTCTGAACATAACGTCAATAGCTGAACCTTCTCCCTTTGTGCAGGTGCAATGGCCTTCGACTCTTCCTTCCCTTTCATACGTTCAGAGAGCGCCTTTGCCGACGCGCTCGTGGATCGAGAAGTCTTCGTGCTTATTAAAGATCATGACCCGGAGCAGAAATCTCTTCACCTGTGGGGGTCGTTGTATAATCAGATCATTCGGGGTCGGCGCAGTTTTTCTTGTGCATCGCCCTCAGAGCCAATTTCAGCGATTCATTACACTAATTCGCCTCAAGTGACTTATGCCGTAGAAGTGGTCAACTGGACCTCGGAGGGTCGCCTTCAGCCTTCCATGGCATTAATACCCGTACAGCCACTGCTGGATTTGGATATTTTAGGGCAGCACATATGCCAAGGCGAGTCGCGCCCTTGGGGGCAATTCTATATGATAGGGTTGACTCCTCGCCATTCAGCCGGCTACCTGCAGTGGGCTCGGTTTATTCTGTCGGCCAAGAAGTCGCTACTGCTGTATCTTGCAATCTATGCGTCCCTTTTTCAATATCCCGTGCCTCATGTGTGGTGGGTTAAGGCTTTTCTGGAACAGTGGAACATCCCAACCCACACATTTCTTATATCGGACCGGAAGGTCTCAATTTCCTTAGAGGAGTTTGCAGAAATTTCTAACTTCCCCGTCAGAGGGGAACATTACGAAGAGATACCTCCCCTTGATGAGTATATTTTTGCCACCAAATCAGTGGTGATGGGCCTTACTCCAGAGAATGCCGTTCAACACCAGTTCCTAAGCCTAATTAAGGTGTTGAAAATTTATGAGAGTTTGTTCTTAGAGTCTGAGGGTACGGAGTCAGCTTTGCAGATTTCATCGCCTGCTTTCTTCGCCTAGAAGTCTTGTCAAAACAAGCCGCGAAATTCGCTAAGCTTGATGACCCGTTCGGTTTTGGTTTGGATAACTTGCCGACGGCAGAGGCGGATTTGAAGAATTTCTTCATTGCAGACGTTCTGGTCATCCCTTTCGTAGAGCTCGCTGCTCCAGACGTCGACGAAGAGACATTCTTTATGGGGTTCATCGGCCTGTGGTTGAATTGGTTTATGCTTCCGACGCATCCTCGCTATATGAGGTTGTCTGTCTTTTATCCGGCCCATCGCATGATTGCAGGGACGTGTGTGGCCGTTGGGATCGCAGGGCTGGCTCATCTATATCATGGCCTGAGCTTAGCGGCAGTCACTACTCAGCCGGGGGTAAAGCCCGTACATCTTCCGTTGCACTACTTCACTTCGTATATCGAGATGCACGTACTCGGTGCTTTCGGTGTTCACAAACAACCTCGCTTCTACGAAAGCTACAACTTCCCTCGGGTCATGTATCTGTTGATGCTTCTGCGTCAGACCCGTCGCAGCGAGGGCCTCGGCGACTGGTCCTTCGCCCGCGTATGGTTGGGGACAGCATGACCTTTATTGATAGAGTCTTGACTATTGGCAAGGAATCTAGTAAGGTGCTGCAACCGTTGCGTGACACTTTCAAAGACGGGGCTTCCACGTTGAGGGCTCGGGAAATTTTGCACTTGTATTCTATCAGGCTGGGCTTTTTAGTATTCAGACAGAACGCCTCGATATTGTTTATGAGGTACAACCCGCACCGCTTCTCTCAACAGTCGGGTTATAATCAGGGTGTTCCTCTCGAGGCATTCTTAGCCGAGCCGGCTGCTAAAGAGGAGGGTATTCGCAGCGCGCTGCATCACTTTATGCGACTAAATACGGGATCCAATTTTCTCATTAGCGAGCCGAGTTATGTGCCGAAAGCTTCGAATGCTTACTTGGCGTGGTACCAGCATGCCAAGGGTGCTGTTATCAGGGAAGAAAGGCGGCCATTGCTCGATCACAAGGATGCATTCCCTGCTAGTAATCCATCGGTCCCTTTAAAGCGACAGACTGCCATTTGTCCCTCCTTAAGAGAAGATATTACGACTGTGGTCCTACGAGCTTTCCCTAAGAAGCTTCAATAGGGTGTTCCCGCAACTACGGTAGCCGTGGTGTCCTCGGAATTTGGTGTTGGTTCGGAAATCGGGACCCGCTGCCCGAAGGTGCCTGTCAAGCGAAAGCTCTTAGCGTTGGCTGTTGGTGTCCGCTCACGGAAAAAGAAGAAGTCTTTATTCTCTGCCGACGTCGTATTCGGCCAGGAGCCCCATGCTCCCTACAGTGAGGGCTTGTGCGAATACGGCATCAATGAAGGTTTGTTTGACACGCCTGCGACCGATACTGATCTACAGGCTGCCTTCGCAGCTTCCGAGCGACCGGCTCGTGAGGAAGCGGCGTTGATCTCTATTGCGGAGTCAGGTATACTTCAGTTATATTCTTCTGCACTTATCCCTTCTCTCTTTATTATGCTTCTATTAACGATTTCTTCTTCAACAGGTATTTCTGCCGAAGAGGCTCTCGCGGCTTCCCTCAGGACGTTCGAGGAGGAAGATAGGTTCCGTGCTTCTTTGGGCCTAGGTACAATTTGTTTCATTACGCCTTTACTCTTTTTTATTCATGATCTGCCTTATTGCAGGAACCACCGCAACTCAGGTCGTTCTAAGTGCAGTGCCAATCCTAAGTGGCGATGCAGCAAAGCTTCTAGAGCCAGCTACTATGGCCACGGCCATCCCAAAGTCACCACAAAAGGCGTTGCTGAAGCAGCCGATGATGGATGCCGTAGCGGCTCCGGAGGTAGAGCTCGGTTCGGATGACGACGTTCCCCTGTCGGAAGTCTTAAGGAGGTCAGTTCTCACTGATCAGACTGAAAGGAAGTGCAGGAAGCACACGGCGAGGGAACGCGATGCTGTTTTGGCTGCAGGTGCAGGCTCAAGCAGTATTCCGCCTGTTGACATTCCTTCAGCGGATGTTACTTCCGCCTTGTCTACCGCCCAAAGACAGGTTGCACGTGCAGCTCGGGAAGAAACTGAAAAACTACTTCAAGGTAACGTAATGCCCAGTCTTTTATTAGAACTTGGTCCTTGAATTCTGACATACGTATTTTCTTTTAAGCAGGGCCAAGTCTTGACGATGGTATGGCAGGTGAAAAGACGATGATTACAGAGCCCGAAGTGGCCACTCTTTCTCTAGAATCTGGGACTGTCTATACTGCCGCTCTTTCTCCTTGTGGCTCCTTGGTATCGGCATGTGTTGCAAGCATTACGCCGGCCTTCGTAGAGTCAGGGGATGAAGCTATGGGTGCAGAATCTATTCCCCTGAGAGATAGTGAGGAAGCCGTTACACTTGGTGACGCTTCCGACGTGGTTTCGGTCCATGATCTAGTAGGTAGCATAGGCGCGGTAAATGCTGAAGTTGTGCCGGCTGAATAAGTGCTGCCGACTATCACTTTGACGGTCGCTGTCCCTTTGCTTTCTTCTGCGCCTCCTCAAATCTTGGAAGGTATGGGTTTCTCACTTATTTGCTTCACTGTGGATAAAATCCTACTTATATTGACTGTATATTGTCGCGACTCTGCAGGAGTAATTTTCGACCATTTATACCAGGTGTTAAACCCGCATTTTCCCTTTTAGTCGGAAATCTTTCCACCTTCTGGTATTGGTCAGTATATTCTTCACCTAATTTTTCTCCCCTTTTTTTTGAGCAGACTCATTGTTGCTAAGCATTCCTTATATCGACCACAGTATCACGGGTCGGAGGAGGAAGCAAAATAATAGCCACGCCTCCGGTACTCCCTATTCTGCCGCCTGCAACAGCCAGTACGATAGATTCCATCTCTCGGGTGTTTTCTTTGTCTTCCGAGTTGAAATTTGACCGTAATTCATTTTGCAGCGATTACACCGGCTCCAGCTCCTTTTGAGTCTTGCATTCCAATGCCCACGGGGCCCTTCGCTAAACGTACATCCTCCAGGGGCGCCACAAATAGCCGGCGAACGTTAAGCGAGTTTATCGAAGATCTCAATGCCGAGGCCCTCACTTCTGGTATGGATTTTGCTGACAAAGTCAATCCAATGCTGGAAACGCTCGTAAAATTCCATAATGAATATCTCGTCGGTTCTTGGGTTGATTATTGCAGGAAGATCGAGGCTTTCCTGTATGAGATTGAGCTTAAGCGTTTCGCTCCTGAGGTGTTGGCCTCGAACTCTCAGCGGGCTGCGTAGGTCGAGCAGAGTGTTCCTTTCATTCGTCATTTTGAACAAGTGGCGGCCTTGAGGCGAAAGGAACATGAGGCGGCTTCAGGCGAATCTGTCCAATTGCGTGCCCAGGTTGAAGAGAATGCTGCGCAGCTAAAAGCTATTTTCGACAACCTCCAACGATGTATTTCGGATGGGTTGACGCTAAGGCGGAAGCTTGACTTCATCGAGCGAGTCACGCAGGACTGCAAAGCTGCCAAGCAAGAAATCGATGAAAATATTTCATGTTGTTTGCAGCAACAGATTCAAATCGAATCGGAGTTGGCCGCTATAGATGAACACGAGAAGGAATTGAGGGGAGCGCGTGAGCGGCTTGTCAGTTTGTTGAAGACGCCTCCTCCTTAATAACTGTTATTGTACTCATTTTCTTGTACTGGTTGTAAACTTCTGATTCATGAGTAACATGCATTCATTTTGATTCCTTTATGAAATGTATCTTGTATTCACTTGAATTCATGAATAAAAGACATATTTTATTTTATACTGGTATTTCTCTCTTCTTCAATGTCTTGATCTAGTGTGAAGTAGTTTATATACTCATTTCCGAGTTTGTAGTTTATAAACTCATTTCGGAGTTCGTAGTTTACCTTCCTTGGGCTTGTAGGCAAACTTGTCCTAACGTCACAGTTAACCCCTGCTCTTTACGACATAGGTCCATTAGGGGCTGTGATACTAGCGTTTTTGTCCATCGTACTGTCGCGTTGGCTGATGCATTCCTCGATATGCGGACTTTACGCTGCTGTTCGAGTAGCCCTATGACTGTCGTGTCTCTGGTCCCTTCAGGGGTTGGACAAGACATCTTCAATTAATCTCTTTAGGTCATATTACCGTCGGAAGAGCAAACATTAGGAATTTTCCACAATGCTTTTTACTTGAGGTTAGACTCATTTTAAGAGCCCCAATGAGTCATAACCACTCTGTGCTGGTGTGGGAGGATCTCCGAAAGTATTTCAGGTTTTATTTGAGTTGCCGTCAAGACCCTGAAGCTAGGAATTTGGCTTTCGCTTCCTTTGTTGACACCGCTTCTGCTGTAATGAGGCGAATGTCGAGGTGATATCTAGGTTGTTTGTAAACCGTCGAGGCTTGGAACTAGGGACTTTTACATGGCTCCGCTTTGTTGACGTAGCGTCTGCTGTAACGAGACGAATGTCGAGGTGGTCTCTAGGTTATCTGTGAACCGTCGAGATTTAGAACTAGGGACTTTGCCATGGCTACGTTTTGTTGACGTCGCGTCTGCATCCTGTGGGAGAGAAAAGGAACGCCGTTGTTGATCTCTAGGCTGTCTGTGAACCGTCGAGATTTGGAACTGGGGACTTTGCCATGGCTCCGCTTTGTTGACGTCGTGTCTGCATCCTGTTGGAGTGAGAAGGAACGCCGTTGTTGATCTCTAGGCTGTCTGTGAACCATCAAGATTTTGAGCTAGGGAATTGCCATGGCTCCGTTTTGTTGACGTCGCGTCGGCATCCTGTTGGAGTGAGAAGGAATGCCATTGTTGACACTGCGTCTACTATAACGAGACGAATGTCGATGTGGTCTCTAGGTTTTCTGTGAACCGTCGAGATTTGGAACTAGGGACTTTGCCATGGCTCCGTTTTGTTGACGTTGCGTCTGCATTCCTGTTGAAGTGAGAAGAAACGCCATTGTTGATCTCTAGGCCGTAGATATTACCGTCGAGATTTGGCCCTCTTTCTGATGGAGCCTGGTGGGAAAATGTGGTTCCATTTTCGTTCGTGCCCATGGATTGTATACAGGGGTCGATATGGACTCACCTGCAGGGCAAAAGTTTCATTATCATTCATTTTC
This sequence comes from Agapanthus africanus, assembly GCA_030015575.1. NCBI lineage: Eukaryota > Viridiplantae > Streptophyta > Magnoliopsida > Asparagales > Amaryllidaceae > Agapanthus > Agapanthus africanus. The sequence continues at coordinate 435,280,100 of JASDDO010000004.1, read as the reverse complement.
TTAATTTTTTTCCACGACGATCTATCATTTCAGCTTTTTATATCGCGAAAGTCGCGATTGCCCAATCATTTCGGCCTTTTATTGCGGTGCCCAATCATTTCGGCTATTTTTTCTTTTTACTCGCTGCTTTTTATTGCGAGTTGCCCAAACATTTCGGATGTTTTTATATGCATATTTTTTGCTCGCTGATTTTTATTGCGAGTATGGAACTTAAGATTTGATACCAATTTTGGCATCAGCATCGCTGCGACTGGAATATGAGTGAATCATCATTTGCCGTGAAAGGCCTTGGAATTTGATACTGATTTAGGCATCAACATCGCTACAACCGGGATATTGCTAGGAGCGAATCATCATTTTCCCTTGTCGTTTTGAACAAAGGTGGCTTAGCAAACAGGGTTAGAATCCTGTCGGCTAAGACTTTTTGACTTTACGAGCCATAAGGGTCTCATATAGGTATTTCTCCCTACGAGTCGTGAGGATCTCGTAGGCGTATTTTCTCCTTAGGAATCGTGGGGATTCTTAAGTGTGTGTTCTCTTATAAGTCGTAAGGATCTTACAAGAGTGTTTTCTCCTTATAAGTCGAGAGGACTTACAAGTGTCATTCACCATATGAGGACATTCGTCGTGATTGGTGGAACTTGGTGGGGGAAACATTTATTTGTGCCCATGGATTGTATACAAGGGCCGATATCGGAACGCCTGTAGGGAAACTTTGGGAATATGATGACTTAAGGACAGGTTTGGATCCTTGTAACTTAAGACTTTGAACCCTATGAGTCGTGAGGGTCTCATAGGGGGAGTTCTCCTTACGAGTCGAGAGGAGCTCGTAAGTGAAAATTTTACGAGATTGCACCCTTTCGGGTTTTCACAAGCTCGTCGGTAGCCCTGCTGTTTTTACTCACGACGCTTTTTCGTGTTTTTATCCGTGCCCATTTCGCTTGTGGACATACCGTTTTTTTGACAACAAGATTGCGCCCTTTCAGGTTTTCATAAGCTCGCCGGTAGCCATGCTGTTTTTACTCATGGCGCCCTTTCGGGTTTTCATCCGTGCCCATTTCGTTTGTGGACGTACCGTTCTTTTTACCCCTCTGTTTGCCAATGGAACTTAGGGGGGACTTCGCCACCGGGGCAGCTGTGTAGCCAGCGGGACTTGAGTTGCAGTCCTCGTCGTTGGGACTTATGGAATTGAATTCCATTATTGCCGTGCTTGAGGCGACGTATTAGTTTAAGGACATTACGGTCCATTTGTAGGGTTCCTAGGCAGTCTAGTAAGGTCTCACAAGGCATCGAACATGCCATTTTACAAAATTATGGTGCCGAGAAACCCTAGTTAACGGATCTTTGCTAGAATTCTAGGCAAAAACAAAAGCTAGTTAACACTTAACTATAGTTTAAACGGAAATACAACCTTTGTAGATCCGGATGTCCACCTCCACGGCTCCGCAACGATATCTCCTCGCTGTCTAAGTCGAACTCCGGGCTCAAGCGTCGGCTTCGTCGGAGAAACGGGTGAGCTAGGTCGCCGGCTTCGTGTCAAAGACGATCTACTTCGAGGCATCGCAAGTTCAAGCTCCGACTTCACAAAGTGATGAAATTTGTGAAGAAAACACACTCTACAACTTGGCTAGAGGTAGAGGGTGAAGAAATAGGAGATGGGTTCACTTTAGATTTGGATTTTGCTCAGTAGATCACAAGTTGCCATTGATGGCATCAAGGTTCCTCACTTGAAGAAGAAGAAGAAGATGAGCTAGAATAATGATAAGTCTTTTTTAAAAATAAAAGAAAAAGCAATACTTATCATAATTCTAACAATGGTTAAGAGTAGAGAATAGACCATGGTTAATAGATGGGTTAGGGTTAAGCATGATGACATGAAAGGTCAAGAAGTCAAAACTTCATGAAGCTTCAACTAAAAGACAAAGAAAGCCACCATACTAAATTAAACTTATCCAAATAAATGAATAATCAAATAAATGAATAAATAAATATGCAAAACCCTAATTATCATAATAACCATGGTTTAATTCTATTCACTTAACCATATGATCAAGTATCATCAAACATGATACAAAAAGGTGCACAAAAGTATATCACATATACAATGTGCAATCCAAGTGAGAAAAATCCGTTTAAAGTGAACCAATACTAGTTAATGCAAAGTAATATATCAAATATATAATTCTACATTAAATAATTAAATCAACATTTGATTCAATGATCCGGTCATGTCGTACATAACCGACTAGTATTCAATGCATCGATTTATCGAATCAATGATTCGATAACTAGGTCATATCGAATATAACCATTCGAAACATATATCGCGAGAATGAAATGCGGTATCACATACACGCATTATTCTCGGTCCTGCACATATCTCATATGCGCTCCTATTTCATTTCGCTTGAGCCAGGAAACCTCTGTGTAGGACTCTAAAGACTCGTCAATACGCCGGTAGCAGATGATGATCATATCATGCACCCACAAGCCGCAAGCGGTCTGCTAAACGTAACGGCCACCCGGGTATTGAGCGATCAGAAGATCGACGAGCTAGCCCGCTCACACTCCTGCGAATCCGACCAGTAACACTTACCATACAGTCAAGTCTCTTCGTCTGATACGTCGCATATCAAGTCTAGGGGTGGTATACGTCAGACCCCAATAACCCGATAAGTCATGCCGATGTGAGGCTCGTAACGGGTCGAGAAACTACTGGTAACACTTACCAGCAAATCTCTGATCAGCCCTGGCCAGGGACTTCCCTGTTACGGCCAATCGAGCACAGCGCAACATCAACCCCCAATACCGGGAGAGACGAAACCCCTCCTATCGCTCATTGCCTCCATGTGACTCGGGACTGTGCCCAAAGACCACCGTTTTGCACGCCCTCATGGACGTGGTAAGGTGGAGATCAAAGCACAGTGGGAATCACACAAGACTCTATGACGATCTCGGGTCTACAGACTAACCTGTACAAGTGTCACATGAGAACTGCCATCTGACGTGAGGTATAATACCATCTGGGAGTTCTCGGCGAGTCCGTCCAGTGTACCCAGTCTCCACTGAGCACCCGTATACCATCTCTGATGTCAAACACCAATGGATATGGGATCATCCATCGCCCATCACATGGGTCGAGAAGCATATACGCTAGTCTACTCTGGTATATCGATGCCCCGTCTCGATACACCCACGACTAGGGACCTTGAAGGATGTACTTATGGACTACCATGTCCCCACTAGTATGATCTGCATCATAGTCCATGTAGTCAAGTACAAATCCTAAGGGCTTTACCAACATGTAACTATAAGACAGTATAAAGAGACTAGTGTACATGTTAAGATAAAGAGTAACCAGATAGCATACTATCATGTCGAGCAAGAAAGTCATCTCTATATATGTCCAAGCATCCAATATAATATACATAATCTGTACAATACTGGCCTCTAGGGCATACATACAACTAACAATCTCCCACTTGCACTAGGGCCAGCTGCTGTAGTATCTCATACCGAGCATCCCGAAGAGTCTCTCAAACTGTATCTGGGGAATGGCCTTCGTGAGTGGATCCGCCGTGTTGTTCTTCGTGTCAACTCTCCTGACCTCGATCTCCCGGCGATCAACTATCTCCCGGATCAGGTGATACCGCCTCAGAATATGCCTGGACCGCTGATGGGACCTGGGTTCCTTGGCCAAAGCCACCGCTCCATTGTTATCACAATACAAAGGTATTGGACGCTCAATGGAAGGAACCACACCAAGTTCAGTAATGAACTTCTTGATCCAAACAGCTTCTTTAGCAGCATCGTTGGCAGCGATGTATTCAGCCTCCATCGTCGAGTCTGCCACGGTTTCCTGCTTGGAACTCTTCCAGCTAACCGCCCCTCCGTAAAGGGTAAAGACAAAACCCGACTGCGACTTAGAGTCGTCCTTATCACTCTGGAAGCTGGAATCGGTAAAGGACTCCACTTGGAGTTCTCCGCTACCATACACCAAGAACATATCTCTAGTCCTTCGCAAGTACTTGAGAATGCTCTTCACAGCCGTCCAGTGACTCTCTCCAGGATCAGCTTGATACCTGCTCACTACACTTAGTGAGTATGCTACATCGGGTCTGGTACATAGCATCGCATACATGATCGAGCCTACTGCCGAAGCATAGGGTATCCCTTGCATGCGAGCTCTCTCCAAATCAGTCTTGGGAGACATCTCTTTGGATAGAGTGACTCCAGAGATCGTGGGCATATTCCCACGCTTGGACTCTTCCATACTAAACCTCTTTAGTATGGTGTCAATGTACCTGGATTGGGACAATCCCAAAATCCGTTTGGATCTATCTCTATAGATCCTAATTCCCAATATGCAGGAGGCATCACCAAGATCTTTCATTGAGAATCTTTGTGATAAGAAGAGCTTGACCGATTGCAGCATAGGAATATCATTTCCTATCAAGAGTATGTCGTCCACGTACAATACGAGGAAGACAACCTTACTCTCTGCCACCTTCCTGTAGATACAAGGTTCATCTGGATTTTTGACGAAATCAAACTCTTTGATAACGACGTCAAAGCAGATGTTCCAACTCCGCGATGCTTGCTTTAATCCATAAATGGATTTAAGCAGCTTGCACACCTTCCCGCTGCTCCCACTGTCTACGAAGCCCTCTGGCTGAGTCATGTACACGCACTCTTCTAAATCACCATTTAGAAAGGCGGTCTTAACATCCATTTGCCAGATTTCGTAATCATGATAAGCGGCGATGGCAAGCATGATCCGGATGGATTTAAGCATAGCTACTGGAGAAAAGGTCTCGTCATAGTCCACACCTGGTCTTTGACGAAAACCCTTTGCTACTAGTCTAGCTTTGAAAGTCTCCACTTTCCCATCTACACCAAGTTTCTTCTTAAAGATCCACTTGCTCCCAATGGGTTTTACCCCTTCAGGAGCAACTTCCAAAGTCCATACTTTGTTGGTGTACATGGAATCCATCTCGGACCGCATAGCATCCAGCCATTTCACTGAGTCCCCACTAGTGATGGCCTGCTCGAAGCTAGTTGGGTCATCATCCTCCATGATGCAATCCTCACTGCCACCATCAATGAGAAAACCGTAGTATCTCTCAGGTTGGCGAGGAACCCTACTAGATCGGCGGAGAGGCTGGGGTTCATCGGGAACTACGGAATCCTCTGGTTCCACCAGATTTTCTGTTGTAGCTTCTGCAGCTGGAACCTCTTCCAGTTCTACCTCATGACCACTAATTTCTTTTTCAAGAAATTCCTTTTCTAAAAAGGTGGCATGCCGAGAAACAAACACTCTTTGTTCCTCAGGGTGGTAGAAGATATACCCTCGCGAATGTTTGGGATATCCAATAAACTTACACAGAATGGACCTTGCCGCGAGTTTGTCCGGATTTTGCGTTTTTACATAGGCCGGACAACCCCATATCTTAACATAATTAAGATATGGTCTCTTTCCTTTCCATATCTCATATGGAGTGGTCGGCACGGTTTTGGTGGGAACCATATTCAATAGGTCTGCAGCTGTTTCCAGTGCATATCCCCAGAAGGAAATAGGTAACTCAGCTGTGCTCATCATAGAGCGCACCATATCTAATAGGGTGCGGTTCCTCCATTCTGATACACCATTGTGCTGTGGTGTATATGGAGGAGTCAGCTGAGAGAGAATCCCATTCTCTTTTAGGAAGTCCAGGAATTCATTGCTCAAGTATTCCCCTCCTCGATCAGATCGAAGGATTTTAATACTTTTTCCGGTTTGGTTCTCGACTTCTTGTTTGTATTCTCTAAATTTCTCAAAAGCTTCTGATTTGTGTTTCATCAGGAACACATATCCGAATCTAGAGAGATCGTCAGTGAATGTAATGAAGTACGAAGAACCATCCCTGGCATGTGTAGACATGGGACCGCATACATCACTATGTATCAGTCCTAAGAGTTTGGTAACTCTTTCTCCGTGTCCCGTAAACGGAGTCTTGGTCATCTTGCCTTTGAGACATGACTGGCAAGTGTCATAGGATGAAAATTCAAACGGATTTAAATATCCATCCTTATGCAACTTAGCTAGTCGTGTCGCATTGATGTGACCCAGTCTACAATGCCATAAGAAGGATTCGTTGAGTTCAGAACTCTTCCTCTTGTGTGTGTTTGTTATGCTGAGGACTGTTGATTGGTTTAGAACATAAATGCCATTGCACAACGTGCCTGATCCAACCAACTTTTGGTTATGGAAAATGTTCATAACATTGTCCTGTAATACAAAATTATATCCCTCTTTACTTAATAAAGAAACCGATATAATGTTGCATATCAGGTTCGGCATGTAATAGCATTCGTTCAGAACCAATGTATTACCAGTTGGTAATACAAGGTGATATTCCCCGACAGTCTTAGCTGCAACAATTGCACCATTTCCAACTCTAATGTCTTTATCACCTTCTCCAAGTTCTCTACCTTTCTTAAGCCCGTGTAACTGATTACATATATGGGATCCTGACCCGGTATCCAATACCCAGGACGTAGAGCAAATGGAGAAACAGTTCTCAGTAACGAACACACCCGAAGAAAATGCATCAACATGTACTTTCTTCATTCGGGTGGCATGGGAATCCTGGCATTCCCCTATATCCTGTTCATTCCTATAACTCTTATAAGAAAGAACGGAACCGACGTTCCCCAGCACAGTATAACATGCGGGTTCGGTCAATACATCCATTTTATTATCTTTATTAAGGCATGAAATGGTTGCTACCTGGAGAGAGAGAGAAGAAAACACTTTAGCGTAAGCTCGTGCAAGATCAGATTGGTTATTATCTTATCTAATCAGGATGGCTCCCACTGCTTTTTATCAAATCTTCCTTCAAACCCTAAAAGGAAAGACTAGCCGGGATTAATTACACACTACAAGTTCGCCAATCTTTCAGCCAGGCCAGTGTCGGTACTTTGAGGGAGGTCCCCCGTGCTTTCGCACGAACCTAATTAATGTAAACCTCGTTTTCCCAGAGGCGTAACCTCGTTAACACCTTTCTAGACACCTACTTGATTGGCTAATTGCAATGTATAAAACTCTCCCAGGAGTAACTCTTACTCGCAGTGGGTATCGGGATCCAACTATCTCATAGAAGGTATGCAATCTCATTGCAAATTTCAACACTTGAAATTCCCGATAATATTTTGCCCCTAGCGTACTATGACCTTGACGCAGGCCAACAAACCATAGTGCGCTAGTGAAGTTCAACCCGTCATTTCCTGATTGAATTAAACCCACCCGTACGACCCTTGACGCAGGCCAACAAAGTCGCACGACTACCCTAATCCAATCTGCATCATATGCATAAGCAGATAAATACTAGTTAGCTACCGCACACTACGTCTTGACGCAGGCCAACAAACGTAGCACGAATACTAACTACTACTCATCTGAAATGACGGAGGGCTACGCCAGGTTTTTCTGAAAACCATGAGCGTAATGAACTTGATATCGTTGTAGAATCAAATGAAGTTTTGAAATGGAGTGATTTTGAGGCTTTTCTGGTTTTGCTAAAGGAGTCACTCCCGGTGAAGGGATCTCGGTCCTTTCCTCGTCGAATGAGGTGCGGGATATATCATATATATCGCTGTGCAAAGCAAAAACCCAAAAGCAGTCAAAAGCAAACCGAGTGTGTGGCATCTGCCAGTTATTGCTAAAGGAGTCACTCCCGGTGAAGGGATCTCGGTCCTTTCCTCGTCGAATGAGGTGCAGGGTATATCATATATACCGCTATGCAAAGCAAGAACTGTAGCTACCTGTTTTATTTTAAAATCCGATTCTACAACATCTTAGGTTTCTTATCTTTCATTAATCACATTAATGAAGTCCCATCATTTAAAACCTAAACATCACAGATAGATATGACGTACACTTATGCCATCCGCATTCGCCTCGATATCCCATCGTGCACCGTTAGGTTAGGTAACTAACGACAGAGCAGGGCAGGGCTAGCGCGGGTGTAAAACATAAGTAACGTCTATATAATATATCATATATACTATATACTATATCCATCACAGAGTCACAACACAGATATCGCAGCAGAATAAACATATGAAATATTGGATATACTAGGACGTCCGTGTTTTCAATACGAGCCAGTATAAAACACGGATTCCACGGTCGTGATGAATAGCCAATCCCACACCCCTAGACCCCTACGAGAGCGGCAAGCAACCATGCCAATTCTAGGGTTAGGAGACCCGGACTCGACTCCTCGAGTTGGTCTCCCACTGGACCCCAGAACCCGGTTACTTGTGCTCCCCTCCTTGGGTCTATCCTAATGCGGAAAAATAAATAATATACAAAGGGTGACAACTTCCGCTACCTGGAAGCGCCCCAAATGAAAGAATATTACATACAAGTTTTTACATGAATGAAAATGAAAAACACTCATCTCACATAAAAACCCCCGGCTATTCAAACACGACGATCCAATATAACATATCCAGCAACACATAACATCACATGTCATCAACGTAAGTAAGTATGCATACCCCAATTGTCGTTGACGTATAGCAACGAAACCGGCGATATGAACATACTACACTTACGGTCACAGAAAAGAAAGTGTAAAACTACAACAATTGGAATCCGCAACTACTTTAGACATCACATGCCTAACAGTTACAAACCCCGCATTTTAGTCTCATTATCGAAAACTCTTTTCAATATCATATGGGACTAAATTGGAAGATTTATAACATTCATTTAGTTATCACATAACTACTTGTGAATTCCAATTATTGTATCCAGTTCCGGATAAATAGAATATATTAAACTTTCCGATCGAACATTCGAACACCCAAGTTTTCCCGACACCGATCAACACATGAAATAGGTTCAAAGACATTCTCTTCATACCTCAGTACCAACGGTCCAGCCGTAGAAGGGTCAAGCCAACGCCTCACATGTGGCACGCCGTACTGCCCCAAACCCGAAGGTTCAAAGGGCAGTTCAAGACGGTCACATAATCGAGTTAAGGTTTGTGTCTTCTAGAGGGACCATCGCGTTACTTGCACTACATGGAACGTCTTTTAACCACAGAAAAGTCCAACACTTGGAATTTTTCGGCAGGGGAAAAGTTGGGTATTTGTATCCGGTCAAACTTTTTAACATATTCTACAGTTATCTGGAAAAACATTTAGACAAAATTTGATATTCCGATCGAATTCATCGATTCCCAATATAACTCCAGAGCACTCATCCCTTAAATTATTTTAAAAATACCCAGAAAACTCACAAGAATTTATCAGGTATTACTGTGCAAAAAAAATGGGATGATGTCACCATGTGGCCGCGGAAGGGCGGCAGAAGGCATGCTTCTGCCGCGCTTCCGCGGCAGAATGAACAGTTCAATGAAACGTTTTACACAGTAATGCTTAGAATTCTATGCTGAATTTTTTAGACATTTTTAATATCAAAAATTCCCAGATTTATGAAAATGTCCAGAGAGCTCTAAAGTATTTGGGTTTCGTGTTCGTTCGGACTTCAAACTGCGTCGGGACTTCGCCTAAAGCTCTAGCTAGGCTCTGATACCAATGTAGGGTTCCTAGGCAGTCTAGTAAGGTCTCACAAGGCATCGAACATGCCATTTTACAAAATTATGGTGCCGAGAAACCCTAGTTAACGGATCTTTGCTAGAATTCTAGGCAAAAACAAAAGCTAGTAAACACTTAACTATAGTTTAAACGGAAATACAACCTTTGTAGATCCGGATGTCCACCTCCACGGCTCCGCAACGATGTCTCCTCGCTGTCCAAGTCGAACTCCGGGCTCAAGCGTCGGCTTCGTCGGAGAAACGGGTGAGCTAGGTCGCCGGCTTCGTGTCAAAGACGATCTACTTCGAGGCATCGCAAGTTCAAGCTCCGACTTCACAAAGTGATGAAATTTGTGAAGAAAACACACTCTACAACTTGGCTAGAGGTAGAGGGTGAAGAAATAGGAGATGGGTTCACTTTAGATTTGGATTTTGCTCAGTAGATCACAAGTTGCCATTGATGGCATCAAGGTTCCTCACTTGAAGAAGAAGAAGAAGATGAGCTAGAATAATGATAAGTCTTTTTTAAAAATAAAAGAAAAAGCAATACTTATCATAATTCTAACAATGGTTAAGAGTAGAGAATAGACCATGGTTAATAGATGGGTTAGGGTTAAGCATGATGACATGAAAGGTCAAGAAGTCAAAACTTCATGAAGCTTCAACTAAAAGACAAAGAAAGCCACCATACTAAATTAAACTTATCCAAATAAATGAATAATCAAATAAATGAATAAATAAATATGCAAAACCCTAATTATCATAATAACCATGGTTTAATTCTATTCACTTAACCATATGATCAAGTATCATCAAACATGATACAAAAAGGTGCACAAAAGTATATCACATATACAATGTGCAATCCAAGTGAGAAAAATCTGTTTAAAGTGAACCAATACTAGTTAATGCAAAGTAATATATCAAATATATAATTCTACATTAAATAATTAAATCAACATTTGATTCAATGATCCGGTCATGTCGTACATAACCGACTAGTATTCAATGCATCGATTTATCGAATCAATGATTCGATAACTAGGTCATATCGAATATAACCATTCGAAACATATATCGCGAGAATGAAATGCGGTATCACATACACGCATTATTCTCGGTCCTGCACATATCTCATATGCGCTCCTATTTCATTTCGCTTGAGCCAGGAAACCTCTGTGTAGGACTCTAAAGACTCGTCAATACGCCGGTAGCAGATGATGATCATATCATGCACCCACAAGCCGCAAGCGGTCTGCTAAACGTAACGGCCACCCGGGTATTGAGCGATCAGAAGATCGACGAGCTAGCCCGCTCACACTCCTGCGAATCCGACCAGTAACACTTACCATACAGTCAAGTCTCTTCGTCTGATACGTCGCATATCAAGTCTAGGGGTGGTATACGTCAGACCCCAATAACCCGATAAGTCGTGCCGATGTGAGGCTCGTAACGGGTCGAGAAACTACTGGTAACACTTACCAGCAAATCTCTGATCAGCCCTGGCCAGGGACTTCCCTGTTACGGCCAATCGAGCACAGCGCAACATCAACCCCCAATACCGGGAGAGACGAAACCCCTCCTATCGCTCATTGCCTCCATGTGACTCGGGACTGTGCCCAAAGACCACCGTTTTGCACGCCCTCATGGACGTGGTAAGGTGGAGATCAAAGCACAGTGGGAATCACACAAGACTCTATGACGATCTCGGGTCTACAGACTAACCTGTACAAGTGTCACCTGAGAACTGCCATCTGACGTGAGGTATAATACCATCTGGGAGTTCTCGGCGAGTCCGTCCAGTGTACCCAGTCTCCACTGAGCACCCGTATACCATCTCTGATGTCAAACACCAATGGATATGGGATCATCCATCGCCCATCACATGGGTCGAGAAGCATATACGCTAGTCTACTCTGGTATATCGATGCCCCGTCTCGATACACCCACGACTAGGGACCTTGAAGGATGTACTTATGGACTACCATGTCCCCACTAGTATGATCTGCATCATAGTCCATGTAGTCAAGTACAAATCCTAAGGGCTTTACCAACATGTAACTATAAGACAGTATAAAGAGACTAGTGTACATGTTAAGATAAAGAGTAACCAGATAGCATACTATCATGTCAAGCAAGAAAGTCATCTCTATATATGTCCAAGCATCCAATATAATATACATAATCTGTACAATACTGGCCTCTAGGGCATACATACAACTAACACCATTGTTAGTTTAGAGACATCTCGGTCCAGGGCCAGCTTCGAGGTGAAGTTTTGCTGGCTACTACTTATAGAGTCTTGACTCAGGAAGACAGTGAGCGGACACGAACGTCGTCATCTATCATTAACCTGAGTCGTGACTTGTCAAGCGTAGTATTTCTTAAAGAACCGGCCGTTTATTGGATGGAAGGGCTTTTCTCCATGCATATCCATGAGCAAATAGGCCCCACCTTGGTAGACCTTGTCTATGATGTACGGACCCTTGTAGTTCAACTCAAATTTCCCCCGCTTTGCACGATTGGGGATCATAGATCTTTTTACGACTAATACAAGTTCTCCTTGGCGGAATGTTCTTGGTCTGGTTAGTCTTTCGTATGAGTGTGTCATCCTTGCTTTGTAAGCTTCTAGGTTTTACTACGCTATGAGATGAGTTTCATCGAGGGCATGGAGCTCCTCAAGCCGAAGATGGACATTTTCTTCATCCGTCAGCTCATATCGAACTGCCACTCGTAGAGAGGGTAGCTCTATCTCCAAGGGAAGTATCGCTTCCGTGCCGAATACCAACGCGAATGGCGTAGTATTCGTGGTTGTTTTGAACGTGGTTCGATACGCCCATAGAGCTTCATGAAGTCTCTCGTGCCAGTCCTTTTTGTTTCTGGACACCGTTTTCTTTATGATCTTTGTCAAGGTCTTGTTGAAAGTCTCAGCTAGACCGTTAACTCGGGGATTATATACTGAAGAGTATCTCCAGTCTATATTATGCTGCTATGCGAAGCGGCTGATATTATGGCTCCTATAGGTCGGTCCATTATCCGAGATGATTCGTCGCGGAGTGCCGAACCGGTAGATGACATGTGTCCTGAAGAAATGGAGGATGTTCTCCATCTTCACTTCCCTTAGCGACACTGCCTTTGCCCACTTAGAGAAGTAATCGGTTGTTGTTAATATGAACCGATGTCCTCTGGATGACGCTGGTTCGATAAGCCCGATTATATCGGTTCCCCACATTTCTAACGGCCAGCTGGCTACTGTTGGGTGGAGCGGATTTGGATGTTAGTGGATGAAGTCCCCGTGAATCTGGCACGAGTGACACTGCTTCGCATATTCAAGGCAGCCTGAATCATCATGGGCCAATAGTAACCCATTCTCTTGATCTTCAGCTTCATTTTTGGTCCGGCTTGATGAGAACCGTAGGGTCCGTCGTGAGTTTCTTGGACGACCCACATTGCTTCTTCAGGTCCCAAGCACCTTAGCCACAAACTGTCAGCATCATTGACAAAGGTAAAAGACAGAGCTCGTTTCATGAGCTGGTGTCTTAAAGATACGTTTTCAGGCGTTCGATGGGATTTGAAGCAGTCTATGAAGACTTCTCTCTAATCCTTCGTCTTTTCTTCATCCTCTAATTAGAAGGCTGCTTGTTCGGTCTCTTCTTTTCATTCAGCCGACTCTGGAGATATTTTTGCTGGCGTGAGAATCTGGCGGCTTTGCACAATGATCCTTACGTCATTGAGGTTTTCGTCGGCCAGTTCTTTAGCGAGCTTGGCTAATACATCCGCCTTGCTATTTTCCACCCACGGTATGCTTTCCAGGATGCAGGAAGGAATTTGAGTCAGCAGTTGTTGCACTCTTTCACCATATTTTACAAACTCCGGTTTACACGTCTGATAGTCGCCATTTACTTGGCTAACGACTAGCAGGGAGTCTCCATATATGAGGAGGTCTTCGATTCCCATGTCGACAGCAATCTCAAGAACCGCTATCAAAGCTTCATATTTAGCCCCGTTGTTTGTCCTTGGTTCTGTTAAGGAAAGTGTGAAACGCATTATCCCTCCTTATGGAGTCATGAGGATAAGGCCCACCCCAGCTTTGATTATGGGGGTGTTTTGCTTTCGCTTCTTCAAGGAGGACGCTACATCGAAGTACAGTTTCAATTGGATATTATTTTCCTCTGTCTTCCCTTTGATTGTGTCGAATGCGTGCTCATCTGGCAATTCACAATTTAAGGGAAAGTCGGCTGGTATCGGGTGCTCAGCGAGAAAGTCGGCTGGTATCGGATGCTCAGCGAGAAAGTCGGAGATGGCATGGCCTTTCACTGCCTTGAGGGGTCGATATGTTATCGAGAATTCTATTAAGGAGAGAGCCCATTTGGCAACCTTCCTGTTAGTATGGCCCTTGACATCAGATATTTGAGAGGATCCACCTTCGATATGAGATAGACCTCATGTGCCAAGGCATAATGTCGAAACTTTGTTATCGCGAAGATCAGTGCCAGGCAGTGTTTTTCAATGGGGTAGTAGTTGTTTTCTGCCCCCAGAAGAACTCAACTCAAATAGTAGAGAGCTCTCTCCTTTCTCTGGTTGTTCTCCTGTACTCATAGCGCTCTTAAAGAACTTTCAAGGGTTGTTGTGTACAGGATGAGAGGCTTTCCCTTGACTGGAGCGGTCAGTACTGGCAGGTTCTGCAGATATTGCTTGATTTCATCGAGTGCATTTTGGCATTTACGATCCCAAACGAACGGGGTCCCCTTCTTCATTAGATGGCTGTAGGGCGGCATTTGTCGGAGAGGTTAGTTATGAACCGTCGGATATACGTGAGCTTTTCTTGGAGAGACCGCAGTTGCTTGAGAGTTCTTGGCGAAGGCATTTCCATAATCGCCTTGATCTTTGATGGGTCTATTTCAATACCTCGGTGTCGTACGATTAATCCTAGGAATTTTCCTGAGGAGACTCCAAACGCGCATTTCAGAAGGTTCATCTTCAGATTATACTTCCGAAGATGCGGAACACTATTTTCAATTGCTCCCAGTGTTCCTCGTACGATTTTATTTTCACCACGAGGCCTTCGATATAAAATTCGACAACTCATGTATGAGGTCATCGAAGATCTTCGTTATGGCCTTCTGGTGGGTAGCGTCAGTGTTATTCAGACCGAAGGGCATCACTTTATAGCAGAATATGCCCAGCGGAGTCCGGAAGGCGGTATGCTTTTGGTCTTCGGGATGCATCTTTATTTGATTATACCCCAAAGATCCATCCATGAAGGAGAAGACTTCATGGGTAGACGTGTTATCGATCATCAGCTCGGTAACAGGCACTGGGAAGTTATTCTTCGGACAAGCTTTGTTGAGACCCCGAAAGTCCACGCAGATGCGTACTGTCCCATTTTTCTTCATTACCGGAACGATATTAGCGATCCAGTCGGGATATTGAATTTCTTGGATGAAGCCAAAGTTAATTAGTTTCTTGACTTCGGTGTTGATACTTATTTCAAGTTCGAGCCGCATTATTCTTGGCGCTTGCTTGACTGGATTAACGTTCGGCGATATAGCCAGTTTATACACCGCTATTTCTGGATCTAATCCCGGCTTCTCGGAATAGTTCCATGTAAAACAGTCTTTATACTGTATAAGCACGTCCTTTAGTGTGGCCACCTATGTTTTAGACAACAGCTCACTGACGAACATTGGCCTTGGATTGTTTTCCGTCCCTAAGTCAATTTTCCTTAGATTATTCGCCGTGGTGTGTATCCCATCTTCCAGCTCTTTTGGCGCCGGTGGAAATTCTGAGATCACTTCGTCTTCATCCTCATCTGCGAAGCATTGGAGAGGTCTTCCATATTCTCGTGCTTCCCCTCCTTTAAGAATGTTATCACGCGGCTGGTACGAGTTTGTTTCCAAGCTCGATGTTGATCTGGACTTACTCTCGCAATATAGGTTGCTTTTGGCTCATGCTTTTATGGTGGGGTTACCCTCCAACTGTCGGATAGAACAAACATGCCTTACTAATACTGGTCTTCGATCCAGTCTTTGAAGGTGAAGCAGTCTTCAAGAGGATGTCATACTGCTCGGTGGTAGGAGCAATAAACCGGGTGATAGACCTCATTTATTTGTTTGGGGTGCCGAAACTCCGGGAGTGTCATCATTTGATACTTAATAACAAGGTCGAATATTTTCCTTGTCTTGTCTTAGGGGAAAGAATATTCTCGACCCATCTTCTTCATAAAAGACGAATTCCAGCCGACTCTTTCTCGATTGCATTGTTTCTTAGATCCGCTTCATTATTTTAGAACGCCATTCTCGTTCTTCACCTTGTTTTTTCCTCTACGTCAGGCTTTTTCCTAGCCACGAGAGCGCACAGCGGGTTGGGGGTGAAGGGCATCGTAGTCTTCTCTTTCCGCAGACTACTGAGTAAGACGCTGTGTCCCGGCTTTCTCATAAATAGCCATTTCGCGGATGTGGTCATCCCGGACCTTTTGAACTGCTTCCCTTATTTGCTTGTCAATTTGTTCTTCGAATGACGGACTTGGCATTCTTACGGCGGGATCTCGCTCTGGTTCAATATCAGCGCTGTCTGGAAAAGCATTCTCTTCTCCACCGGAGTTATTAATGACACGGCAGCCATGGAGTCGCTCCCGTTTCTTGGACCGAACGTATCCAAGTCCAGTCGTCTCCATCTTCCCGTTGGGCATCTTTCCCCGAGTCCCGGGAATGTTCCAAATCTTGTTGTAGAACTGGGCTTGTCGAGCGGTTTGTTTGAAGGGTACGCCTTGGCATCTTAATAGCCTTTTCAATCCCTCTGCGTAATATCTGGGCAAACGGATTGGTTGAAGCCTGTCAAGCGCAAGTTCGGTACCATGCCAGACTTCTTTTTCCACTTTAGTCTCCGTAGATTGGTAGAAGAGGATTGTCTTTTCACCTCTTCGCCTAGGAGGAACGTAGAAGGTTTATAGCTCTTGCATGCCGTATGTATCAAGCACATCAAGTTCCCTGTAATGCCGCTGCAGAACCATGGTAATTTGTAAACTCTGATCAGCTCCCGTGAAGGTCTGGATTGACAGACGGACGGAGAACACTGCATTGGCCTTGTCCTCAGTGTCACCGCCGAGGACCAAAATAGGGGTAGATGGTTCGGTCCTGTTACCTTGGGATTTCCCCTAATAGACTATCTCTTCATCTTTCTCGGTATCGCTCCTAAAGATCGGGATAGTGGCGACGACTTTTTTTTGATTCTCCGATTTATGACATCTTTCCGTGTCTTCGAAGTCTGGTAGGAAGTACTTGGCGTCTTAATATTTGCGGACTTCATTTACAGAGAATGGGTTTAGCTCCTCTGTAACTGTGTACTCGAGGCCGTCTTTGAAATACTTCATACACTGATATTATGTAGAAGGGATGATGTTGTACTCATGTAACCAAGGTCGGCCGAGCAGGGCGTTGTAGCAGGTCTTGGCGTCAATGACATAAAATTTGATATCGGTGATGAGCATCCCAAAGTATAATATCAATATCACGGACCAAAGCGTTCATGATGACTGTGAGTCGAAGCCGGAGATAGTAATTTTGTCCCGGGCCAGGTGCTGAATGTTCATGCAAATCTCCTTCAGGACCTTCACGTTAAGAAGGTTGACTGAGGACCCATTGTCAACCATGATCTTCCCTATCTTAATGTCGTAGCAATACCCGGTGACATATAAAGGACGATTGTGCTCGCACGTTTCAAGAAGGAGATCTTCATCGCCAAATGCGATGTCGGCTGTATGAACCTCTACCATCTCGTCTTTCATTTTTTCTTCCGCAAAGAAAGCTTGGAACTGATCAGGCTCTTGCGGTGCCATGATCAGAGAATCTCGTGTCTCTTTGGACAGGAGGAGAGCACCCAGTATGCTAAGTTGTGAGGGTATCTTCCTCAGATGTGCCAGGATATTGTAATCCACCTTGTTTCTCTTAGGCGGATCCTTGGCTACGAGCTCTTTGACGACTCTATCATCGAGGGCAATTTCCTCAGGGACTTTTTCCTTTCCCTTATCTCTTTTGCTCGAACCTTTGTTTGAGGCCCGAGGTTCTTTTCAGGCAACGTACGGTTACACAGCTGAATATTTTCGTAGTTCTTCTCCTCTTTTTCTTTTCCAGAGGTGGATTCTTTGAAAAGAGGGCCGATGGTTATTTCTTCCTCAGAATCGCTCCCGAATGTAAGAACTTAAGATTTTCCTTTTTTCGAACTGGTATCAACCATATGACAGTTGCCGGCCATTCCTTCATGCTCGTCCGTCACGCTTCTTTGTTGTCGACGGGTTTTGCGCTTCATCCGCTTGAAGTTTTGCCGGTGAGCAATGTATCCTTGCCACTACTTCTTGAAGGCATTGCACTCTTCGGTGGGGTGTGTGACCCTCCGATGGTATAAGCAGTAGTTCGGATGTACATCTGCTTCGTCGAGGCACGTACTCCTGGGAGTTTTTTCTATGAGAGGAGGCAGCTTCATTCCCATTGACAGGGCTTTAGAGAACTGCTTCTCTGCTTTGATCCTGCCCTTGTTTGTAGCAGGTGTGCTTTGGCTTGATGGAGTATTTTATGACTCGTCCTTACCGCAGCTTCTTCATCCTGACGCCGACGCTTGGCCTTTTCTTATATGGCCGTTTCCCGTTCTCGGTCAGCTTTGCTCTTTTGAAGGGCTTCGTTCAGCAGCTTGTCAATTAGGTCTTCTGATAGTTCCAGGGATTCTGGCGTCGGTCCTGCCACTAGTTCCCTTTGAGAGCTTGAATATTCTACCCCCTGCGTCGACCTTGGTCTTTGGAAGGTGCCAGTTGTTTGAGGACTGATTCCGTCGGCAAAACTGCTGTTTGGGGAGCCAGCCTGTAGAAAACAGACTTCTTCTGGGCTTCCTCCTTCGATGTTGAGGCACCGTGGGTGGGAGGTGGGAGTATCGACCCAAAAAGAAGCCAGTTGATTTCTTGAAGAGCCGGATTGCAAATATTTGAGGATGCAAGTGGCCCATACTTGACTCCATCAGATATGACAGAGCTTGAGTTGCTAGGGTGGAAGCAAACACCATTCTTCACAAAGACGAAACACCGACTTTAGTATTCCATCACCTAAGGGCAACCACAAACATATATACCACGATTATTTGATCACGAAAAAACACGACACACGAAGTGTGGAGTGGAAAGAGGAAAAAGTCTCACCGGGCGTGCCAAAATCTGTTCACCACCGAAAACAGAAACGAACCGGGATGGGTCGTCTTGCTTGAATTTGGGGGAAGATGCTATTTGGATTTATCCGTATACCTCTCCGAAAATGCCAAGTTGATTTATGGCACCGTGTATCGAAGTCAGTTAATTATGTTACCGCATCGCGATAACCACTTTCTCCTGCTCCAGAAGTTCACTTCGTATCGTGTGTGTTTGTTTTATTTTTGGTTGCCTGTGGATTGTATACGGAGACTAATTTATGTTGTCTCCCATAGGGCGTGGATTAGTCTAAATTCCTATATCTTAGATTTGGGTTTAAGTTGATTTAAGGATCGTTAATCTCGTTTGAGATTAATATCAACTTAAATTTTTGTTAAGGATACGTTAGTCCAACTTGAGATTAAGATCTACTTAACGGGGTTTTAGGATCATTCAGATCGAACAAAAGAGCATTTGGGCTCCATTATTTTAGTTTAAGAATGTTATGGTCCGTTGTTAGTTTAAGGATGTTTCGGTCCGCAGACCACCATTTTTAAGGTGAGGGTTTTAGTTTGAGGGCGTTACGGTCCGTAGTAGTTTGAGGATGTTACGGTCCGTAGATCACCATTTTTGAGGTGGGGGTTTAGTTTAAGGACGTTTTGGTCTGTAGTAGTTTGAGGATATTACGGTCCGTAGATCACCATTTTATGCCCGTGTACTTGTTACGTGATGGGATATACGGCGATGATGTGGGATACACCCATTTGGGGTATGTTTTGATTTAAGATGTCCACGTCATCTTGGGAAGTGCACCCAAAAGCAGTTGGTTGTCGGGACCTGCCACCTCTCTGAAGACGTTGAGGAATTACAACGACATGCATCAGAGGTATGGAGAGATGTACCCTTTAACCAATTCCCGTGTCTGAGGGAAGAGATCATGGTGAACCATCTAAGAATCATTAGCCATTTTTGGGGGGGCTAAGATTAACTTAGGAAATGTGGGATGAACATCATTTGGATGTCATGCGTCATGTTTGGGAAGCAATGAACCCATGGGCTCAGTTGATCTGAATTAGAGACCTAGCCAACTTAGGCTTGACCCACTCAATTTTCTTTTATTTGAAAGAAGTGTGAAGCACTGGTTTGGGCTCAGTCTCCTTTTTTTAAAAAAGTGCCGAGCACTTATATGAGATCTGACGCTCACACTTTACACTCTCTTTTCTTTTGTCTCTATATGAAGTGCTGAGAACTTTTTATGGCGCTCACGTGCGAAGCACATGAGGCGCTAGGCGCTGAATGATGAATGTCAGGCACTTTATGTTCTGTGGCGCCCATGTGAGGGTCGCGTGAGGCGTCGTGAGGTGTTGGGCGCTGAGCGCCAGCCACTGAAAGCACTCCTTATTTTGTAGCGCCCATGTGAGGGGCACGTGAGGCACTGGGCTCTGAACGCCAGCCACTGAGTGCTAAGCACTCTTTATTTTATAGCGCCCACATGAGTGGCACGTAAGGCGCTGGGCGCTGAGCGCTGATTGCTAAGCACTCTTTTTTTTGAATGATCCACAGGATCTTTATCTACTTTTTTTTACCTAAAATTTCCAGGAAGAGAGTTCTTCTTCTTCGAGAATTTAATTCTTTGTTCTTTCAAAGCTTTCTCTCTTTTTTTTCCTCAAAACTTATGGGGGGTTCCTCTCTATTAGACTTGAAGTCTTGGGTCCTTTATATAGTAGAGGCAAGTCTGTTGATTAGTTGAAGAAATCTCTCATTGAGAGATCTTAATTGATTTGAGGATGTTACCCATTATTGGATTTTTGATCCAAGGGCTTCTATTTTCCAGAAGGTAATTTTCTTGTTCTTAACAAGATTAGGGAAATATTTTCCCATACAGAATTTATTCTGTAGATCGGTGATTCTTTAATCACCATTGGATTTTTAATCCAACGATACTCTGTTTTACAGAGAGTGATCTTTCTTGTTTAGAAAGATTTGAGGAATATTTCCTCAACAAAATTTAATTCTGCACTCTAATGATTTATCATCTCCGTTGGATTTTTGATCCAACGGCTCTGTTTAACAGAGAGTAGAATTTAATTCTACTAGGCGCCGGCGCTCACGTGCTGTGCACGTGCGGTGCCAATAAAAGTTTTTAACTCTGGCGTTGGCGCCCTCATGGCAGGCACGTGAGGCGCTGCTTCTTGAGTTTTGAATAGATCTTTGCTCTTGTAAGAGTTTTTAACTCCGGCGTTGGAGCCATCGTGGCAGACACGTGAGGCGCTACCTATTGAGTTTTGCTCTTTTAAGAGTTTTTAATTCTGGTGCTGGCGCTTTCGTGGCAGACACGTGAGGCGCTACCTCTTGAGTTTTGAACAGAGTTTTTCTCTTTTAAGAGTTTTTAACTCCGGCGCGGGCGCCTTCGTGGCATACACGTGAGGCGTTGCCTCTTTAGTTTTGAACAGAGCTTTGCTCTTTTAAGAGTTTTTAACTCTGGCGCTGGCGCCCTCATGGCAGACACGTGAGACGCCGCCTCTTGAGTTTTGAACAGAGCTTTTCTCTTTTGTTGGGGAAACATCCATAACTACTTTGAGCCGTGGTAGGGTAGTAATCAAACCACAGTGGGAACTCACACGAGACAAATAACGATCTCAGGTTGACAGACTAACCTGTACTCATGTCACATGGGAACCGGTATCTGAAAATAGGTATAATACCAACTAGCATGTTCCGGCCAGTCCGTCCAGTGTACTCAAAACCCAATGAGCACCTGTATACTATCTTAGGTGACTAACTGACACCAATGGCTTGTGAGACCGGCCACCGCCCCTCGTCAGGGTCTTGATAAGTATACAATAGTCTATTCCGGAGTATCGATGCCCAATCTCGATACTCTCTCGACTAGGGACATTTAAGAATGTGCTTATAGACCAACCAGCTCCCACGTATATGATCGCCATCATAATACTGGTAGTCAAGCAAGAATCCTATGGGCTCTATCAACATGTAATAGTGATCTATAATACCACATAATGCATGTACATGATGATAAAGATAAACCAGATAGTATACCATCATTTTGAGTAAGACTGTTCTACCCATATAGGTCCTCCCTCAATTATCACAATCGCTTGCCTGCGATTCAATAATTGACTTGAGGGCACTATATTCAACAACCTCCCACTTGCACTCAAGGCTAATTATTGCGGTGTCGTATACTCACAGCCCGTTTATGAAACTATTGCGTTCAAGAAATAGCCTCAGTGAGTGGATCTGCTCCAGTGTTTCTATCTTTATCTCTCTATATCTCAACTTCGCGGAGAATGACTATCTCCCGAAATGAGCAATACCTGTCTTAGAATTTGTCTGGATATCTGATGGGACGCTATTCATAAATGAACTCTAAATCCAACAAACTTCTTAGACGGTAGCATCCACTGAATTTAATCGGTATTCTACGCCATGCCTTCCACATTATCCGTTTGGACCACCCGTCCAACATACTGCCCCTCAAAAGAGGGAAAACTATAACTCTGACAGACACTCTGTCATCTAGGTCACCTTGGAAGCCTAAAATGATAACCGCCTCTTGAAGAAGGTTGTCATTACCATATACCAAGAACATCCACTTATGTTCATAACTGCTTCCCAACGTTTCTCCAGGATTGGATTAATAAATGCTTATTTCAGCTAGTGCAAAAGCAATATCTGGTGTGGTACTTGAATTTCATGATTAACTCAATTGTCTAAGCAAGAGATATGCCAATCATGCAAATCCCTCTTCTCGTTAGTCTAGAAGACATCCCTTTAGAGAGGGTGACTCCATCACCTGTGGGTACACCACCATGCCAGGAGTCGTCTATTCTAAAACACTTTAGAATAGTGTCAAGTACCTAAATTGGGACACTTACCAAATCTAGATCTAAAACCATAGATCTAGTTACCAGAGTCCCTGATATTTTATCCAGATCCTATGTGGAGAAAACACCTTGTGACAACCACAGTATAACCGATGGTAGTATAGGAAAATCTCTTCCTATAAAGAGCATGTCATCTAAAAACCAGGACATCACTCCCTACCAGCTTCTTATTAGGTCCATCTGTTGTTTTGATAAGTCAAACTCTATGACCACATCAAAACTAGACGATCTATCTCCACTATACCTGCTTTAGTCTATAAATAGACATAAGCTACTTGCCAACTATGCTTCCGCTGCTCCCACTAGCTACAACAACCCTCTGGCAGAGTCATATACATGTGCACTTCTAAAGCTAATTTAGAACGACATTATACTCATCCTCCTGCCTGATTTCATAGTCTAGAACATCAGTAGTGTCAAGTTTGGGTCATCAAAACCCTCCCTGTCATCGTATTTGAGGAGACCAAAGTACCTCTCGGGTGTCTGAGGCTACCCACCAAATCTGCGGAGTGGCTAATGGAATGTCGAATCCAATTGAATCTTTAGGTTCTACTAAATTTTCAGTAATCGTTTGTGGTTCTGGAATAACTTCCAGTTCTACCATACTCTCACTAATGTTTTCTGAAAAGAATTCATTTTACTAAAACTGTGGTGGGTCAAGAACAATATAACTATTGATCTTCCAGATGGTAGAATGTTAACCCTCGTCAAAGCCCGGGATAACCAACAAACTGCCATTACTGAAACTTGCTTAGAGTTTATCCGGATTCTAGTTTTAAGCATAAGCCGGACAACTCCATATACCTTAACATTGTTAAGATATGAATCCGTTCTATATATCCAATATAAAAACAAAGGCACTAATTTAATTGGAACCAGATTCAAAATACATGCAGCCGTTCCCAGTGTATATCAACTAAATGGAAGGAGGCTAAGTAGCATTACTCATCAAGGAATGCACCCACGCATGAGTAACCTGAAAGAGAAGTAAGTTCTTAAAACTATTATTTACAACGGAATACCTAACAAAAGTATCTATATCTTCGATCATCTTGAAGAATCTTGATACTTGCAACATATGGTTCTCTACTTTATTCTTATACCTATATCTTCTCAAAATCTGGACCTTGTATTTCAACGAAATACTTGTCTAAAACTAGAGAAGTCATGAGTAAATAGAATATAGTACGAGTACCAACCCCTTTGTCCTAATGGACATCGGACAATATACAATACTCTGTATAAGTCCACTGAGTTTAATAACTCAAACTCTGTGCATCGTAGGTTGAAGACCGTGTTATGGTTAAGAAGAATTACATCGCTGTTGAATGCACCTTACCTAACCATCAACTGATACAGGTAAATATCATAGACATAATTTCAAAAATTTATATCTCACTTTATAAAATAAACATACAGATATATCGGTTTGAAATTGGTGCATAACGACGGATATTCAAAACCAAATATTTGCCATTAGGCAAAACCCAGGTGATTTCCTCAAATATCACCAATTACAAAGAATTCCGATATATAAAGGATCTAATCATCCAATTCCCAGTATCTTACTCCAACTCAGCATCTGTAACGCCATACAGATGTGAGAATAAAAAACTGGTAAATACATACCCTGGAGTTAGAATCTAATTGGGAAAACAGTTTTCAATTAATACCGTACAGTAAAACTGAAACATGAAAATGTTTCGAAGGGGTAGTCGAGTATTCCTACTAATAGCTCTTCCACTATCCAGATTCATGACAGTAACCGTATACTTCCTTTTCCTCACTCCAATCCCTTTATATGTCTTTACTTATTACCTTCTGTACACCATACTTAGGCTAATTGGTTTTCTTCCTTCCCTGGAGGTGCCTATGGTTTGGAAGAAGACTATCCAATAAGCGTAATAGGTGTACTCTCCTAATACCAGGAGTCCTCGCAACCTGAGAGAAGGTAAAGATAAAAGAAAACTGAATAATCTTTATTCTATTTCTCCAGAACCAGAATCCATCCTTGAATTGGAACAGATTCCTTCGAGTTCGTATGTAACTATACGATGGCATATCCAATCAATATGGATCTTCGTAGTGATATGGAGTGTTTTGGAGAAATGCAAAGGGGAAGTAAGAGTGGCAGGGGTATACGCGTCTTTGTCATGAATGATAGCAGTCGCAATTTTCTTTGTCCTTACTCTAATCCCTTTCTATGTCTTTACTTATTACCTTCTGTACACCATACTCAGGCTAATTGGTTTTCTTCCTTCCTTACCTTTCGGCACCTGCCTAAGGTTTGGAAGAAGACTATCCAATAAGCGCAATTGGTGTACTCTCCTAATACTAGAAGCCCTTGCAACCTGAGAGAAGGTAAAGAGAAAAGACAACTGAATAATCCCATTCAATTTCTCCAGAACCAAAATCCATTCTCGAACTGGAACAAGTTCCTTCGAGTTTGTATGTAACTATACGATGGAATATCCAAGAAATGTGGATCTTCGTAGTGATACGGAGTGTTTTGGAGAAATGTAAAGGGGATGTAGGAGTGGTAATGATATATGCGACTAAATGACAATCCAAAAGCCAAAGTATTTTAAGAAGGTTCGGTTAACTTAGTTCATGAGTTTTAGTTTGAGGTCAGGTCATGGTCGCTGCCAAAGAGAGAGAGAAAAGAAACACTCAGTGTGCACTCTAACCTAGATTAGATTGGTTAATCAATTTATTTAATCAGGATGGCTCCCACTGTTTTCTCGAATTCTCCCTCAAACCCTAAAAGGAAAATTAGTCGGAATCATCTAAAATCACCCGAGGAGTAACACCTACTCATCAATGGGAATCCGGATCCAACTATCATTGCATGATAACTTGATGGAAGCCACTCAAGTCACCACACTCCAGAAGGTATGCGCATGCCTGGCAAGTTTCCTGTATGTTTGAAACTCCCGATGTGGTTTTTACTCCAAGCGTCTTATGACCTTGACGGGTGCTAACAAATCATAAAGCGTAAGTCAAGTTCTACCTGTCATTGTCCTGATTAATTTAGACCCACTCGTATTCGCCCTTGACGGATGCCAATAAGGCAGTACGATTGTCCTAAATTAATGCATATCTATGCTATAGAAAAGTAACACATAGCCATCGCACACTATGCCTTGACGGAAGACAACAAACATAGAACGAATACTATGCGCTACTTTTCTGAAATGACGGAGAGCCACGGCTGGTTTTTGGCGAAAAACCATTAATGTAATGAACTTGATATCGTTGAAGAAACCGAGTGGTTTTACAAATATATAGTGGCGCAAACTTTTGCTAAAGAGGTCACTCCCGGTGAAGGGATCTCGGCTCTTTCCTCATCGAATTAGGTGCAGGATATTCTAAACTGAATTCCATGATGGAAAGCAAAAGAATCGACTATAGTGAAGTTATTACGATGACGCAAACTTTTGCTCAAGAGGTCACTTTCTGTGAAGGGATCTCGGCTCTTGCCTCGTCGAATGAGGTGCTGGATATTCATAACCGAATACCACTGTTCAAAGCAAAAGGAAACGTCTGTAATGTCAGTTTTAAAAAACTTGGTTCCAACATCATCATTTGGGTTTATTTTTTCTTTCATTAATGAAAATTAACGCAATCCCATCAATTAATCCATATCATACCAGAAAAAGAAACGAAAATAAAATGTACGTATATGCCATCCGCATTCGCCACGGGGCCTTGTCATACACTGTTTGGTTACTTAACTAAAGGCAGAGCGGGGGCTGGACTAGCACGGATGTAAAACATATACAACATTTACTAGTATATATAAATATATATATAACATTCATCCCAAGCATGATATAAGCAACATCACAGAATCTCAGCAAGCAACACAGAATGGTGGATAATCTTGGAGCCTCGGGTTTCATTTGAGCCGCAAATGAGATCCGGCGTTCCCGGTCGTGTGGATAGCCCGTGCAATGAAAACCTGGACCCCTACAAGCACTGAAAGTTACCCGCCAATCCCAGAAGTGAAGCAACCCCAATCAACAAAGTGAATAGGCCACCCAGCACTTCACGGAATCCGATAACTTGAGCATCCCTCCGTGGGTCATCCTATACCACCTACGAGTACGTTGGATAGCCCTCCAATTTTAAAGTAAGGCCCCCTCCATCTCAATGCCATGAGATACGGGCCCGTTGCCTTCTAGAACCCGGCTACTCGAGCACTCCACCGTGGGGTAATCCCAGTACAGAAAAGAAAATATATATACAATGGCGACATCGACCTCAACCCGATCGTGCCCCAATAAAAGAATATACAATCTGGCAGAGACGGCTATCCACATGTCGGATGCTCGTCCCGCAATAACAAATATACAAATGAATCTGAACTGTACAACTATCATTGCACCACGATAATCCAACCGCAATATCAACACTATCACAGAACATCAATGTGAATGTCACGTTCACAAACTCATCTAAAAGAACATATAGCAATTAGACGGGTTATACCGATCAAATGACATTCACGGTCACAGATGCTAATCTAAGTACCGATAACTGTTAAACAATGTTAAAATAGCGACTTCAAAATACTCCGTAATGCCCCAAAACTCATGATATCTGAAAAACCATTCTGGACAAAAACAAACAAGTGTTGAAACCCTAAATCCAAGAGTTATAGAGCACCAAACAAAAACAAGCATTTTTCCTCTTCACAAAACCGGCGAGGCCGGCTATTATTGTTTTTTCGCCGGCCTAAGAAATGAACCATGTGCTCGTTTTTCTCTGGTGTTTTAGTTTTAGTAAATAGAGCACTCTGCAGTTATTTAAGAAATTTTCAGAGTCCATTTAAAAATTGACAGAAACTTGAATTCAAGGTTTTGTGTTTTGGAGTTATTTCGGTTTCGTTATTTTAAACGTTGTTTAAACTACTAGTATAGGTTTAATGGGCTGGCTCTGATACCATGTTGGGTTTTGCCGGTGCCCTGGCCATCTACCGTGGCTGATGTGGAACAAAAATTGGCGTTTTAAAAAAATTGGCGCAAACAAAACTCGCTCCATGATCGAAACCATAAACCTATACTAGCAAATACAAAGAGCTAAACTACTAGGTTTAGAAATGTTATACTGAATGAACTAAGTCTTTCAATCTTCTACCACCTTTATTAGCTCCTAGGGGTCGCGGATCGAACTTGGTTGCCGGTCTTCCTCTATCGATGATGATCCACCCGAGGGAAAACGACGCAGGCTCCAGCCTCGCCAAGCGAGACAACCGACGCTCCAAGGTTGGTAGAAATGGAGAGTGGAGATGTAGGAATGTCTCACTATATTTTTATTTCATCACATGAGCTCAAATGAGCAACCCAAGAAGATGAAGAAAGAGGTAAGGAAAACTAGTGGCATGAGAAACTCAAGAAAATGGCTAAGTCTCTTCAAGAGAGAGTGGGAGTAAATCAATGAATCAATAATAATAGATGGCATATAGACAATATAGCTAAGTCATTTGTAACCATGCAATGAAAATATCTCCTTTCATTTTCCAAATAAAATATCAAGAGCCATGCCTCTTTGCATACCAAACCATGCTTATGCCAACTTACCCCTCCACCTTATTTCCCTTAATGATTTTCTAAAATGAAAATCAAATGATGAGGTGTCCATCTTCTAGAAACTATTCCATATAAATATGGAATATAACCTGGTATACGTATCGAAATACATATACGCGTATTCGTACAAAAATACGAAAAGCCAAGAGAGAAAATGAATAGTGAGCAATAATACTAGAATACATATATAAAATATATATAAAAATTATTAAATCAAAACCCGATTTAATAATCCGGCTTAATTCTAAGCCGCTAGTATTATCAACGTCCGATTAAAGTCTGTGTAGCCTGTACACATATTTAATTGGACACCTGTATGTACCAACATACGTCATCTACACCATATCGCCTGAACCGTGAAAACCCTCTGTGTGGGTCTCTAAACACTTATCAATATACTGGCAGTGGGTTTAACTACAAGCACGTCAGCAGCACTAGCTGTACGTAACGGCTACCCAGGTATTGAGCGAAAAGAAGGCCGACGGGCAAACTCATCCAAACCCCTACTGAGCCTGTCCGTGACAATCTCCATACAGTCTGGTCTATTCGTCTAAGAGTATCGCATATCGTGTCTAGGGGTGGATAAAGTCAGACCCCTAATAACGCGATATTTCATGTCGGTATGAAACCCATCACCCACTGAGAAACTACTGATCCAAATCAGTAATTCTCGTCCACCTTGGCCAAGGATTTCTGGTGATGGCCACCCGTCCACTACGCGACATCAATCCCTAATACCGGGAGAGACGAATTCCCGACGATCCGCTCACTGCCTCCATGTGGCTCAGGACTGTACCCAACTAAAACCTGTTTGCACGACTCTTTTGAGCCGTGGTAGGGTAGTAATCAAACCACAGTGGGAACTCACACGAGACAAATGACGATCTTTGGTTAACAGACTAACCTGTACTCATGTCATCTGGGAACTGCTATCTGACAATAGATATAATACCAACTAGCATATTCTCGGTGAGTTTGTCCAGTATACTCATAACCCAATGAGCACCTGTATACTATCTTAGATGACTAACTGACACCAATGGCTTGTGAGACCGGCTACCGCCCCTCGCCGGGGTCTCGATAAGTATACACTGGTCTATTCCGGAGTATCGATGCCCAGTCTCGATACTCTCTCGACTAGGGACATTTAAGGATGTGCTTATAGACCAACCAGCTCCCACGTATATGATCGCCATCATAATGCTGGTAGTCAAGCAAAAATCCTATGGGCTCTATCAACATGTAGTAGTGATCTGTAATACCACATAATACATGTACATGATGATAAAGCCA
Source organism: Agapanthus africanus (assembly GCA_030015575.1). Classification (NCBI taxonomy): domain Eukaryota; kingdom Viridiplantae; phylum Streptophyta; class Magnoliopsida; order Asparagales; family Amaryllidaceae; genus Agapanthus; species Agapanthus africanus. Next base: position 435,250,552 of record JASDDO010000004.1, on the reverse strand, counting down.
AACCAGATAGCATACTATCATTTTGAGTAAGATTGTTCTACCCGTATAGGTTCTCCCTCAATCATCACAATCGCTTGCCTGCGATTCAATAATTGACTTGAGGGTACTATATCTAACAACTACAACAACTGGACTTAGTGCAAGTGGGTGATTGTTAGTAATATGTATGCCCTAGTGGCCATTATTGTATATTATAGTGGATGCTTGGACATATATAGAGAGAAGAATTTCTTGCTCGACATGATAGTATGCTATCTGGTTGCTTTTTATCTTAACATGTACACTTGTATTATTATAATGTCTCTCTGATACATATCGATAAAGCCCTTAGGATGTTGGATTGACTACCAGAACTATGATGCAGATCATACTAGTGGGGCTTGAGTAGTCTACAAGCACATCCTTTAACAGTTCCAGTCGAGGGGGTATCGAGAAAGGGCATCGATATTCCAGAGTAGACAAGTGTGTATGTTTCTTGACCCTGTACGGGGCGATGGTTGATCCCATAACCATTGGTGTTTGACATCATAGATTTTACACAGGTGCTCATTAGAGAATGGGTATACCGAACATGACTCGCCGAGAACTCCTAGATGGTACCATACTTATCGTCAGATAGCAGTTCTCTGGTGACACTGGTACAAGTTAGTCTGTAGACCCGAGATCGTCATAGAGTCTTATATGGTTCCCACTATGCTTTGATTTCCTTCCTACCACGGCTCAAAGGAGTCGTGCAAACAGGTGGATTTTGGGTACAGTCCCGAGTCACATGGAGGCAATGAGCGATAGCAGAGGTTTCGTCTCTCCCAGTATAAGGAGTTGATGTTACGCTATACTTGATTGGCTATAACAGCAAGTCCCTGGACAGGGCTGATGAGATTTACTGGTAAGTGTTATCAGTAGTTTCTCGAACGGTCATAGGCCACACATCGGCATGACCTATCAAGTTACTGGGGTCTGACGATTCCACCCCTAGACTTGATATGCGAAAAATCAGACGAAGAGACCGGACTGTATGGTAAGTGTCGCTTATAGGTTTTGCTAGAGTTTGGACAAGCTTGCTTGTTAATCTTCTATTCGCTCAATACTTGGGTAGCCATTACGTCCAGCTAGTATCGCTGACGGCTTGTGGGTGACTGATATGATCATTACCTACTGTTGGCGTATTGACGGGTCTTTAGAGTCCCACACAAAGGTTTCCTAACTGAAGCGAAACAAACTAGGGCACATATGGTGATATTTGCGGCAGCTTGATTAAATACGAGTATGTGATACCATATTCTAATCTCGCGATATTTGATATCGGTTAATGTTATATGTGATATAACCGGATTATTGAATCAAGTGTTGATTCAATGATTTGTTATATGTAGATATGTTTGATATTGGCCGGTTATATATGATATGACCAGATTATTGAATCAAGTGTTGATTTAATATTGAATATTGAATGCAGTCGGTTATATGTGATATGACCGGGTTATTGAATCAACTGATGATTCGATAACTTGATATACATATAAATGATATTAGTCGGTTATATAAGATATAACTGGATTATTGAATCAAGTGTTGATTTAATAATTTGATATGTATTAATATATTTGATATATAAATATATATTAACTAACATTAGCTCACTAATGATTTTCTTCTCTTGATTATATATAATGATATATATATATATATAACACTATTGTGTCATGGTGGATGATACATAGAACATGGGTGTATGAGACTTACACTAAACCTAAAGATAATTGGGGTAATTATTTATTAGGAGTAAAAGAAAATGAGTGGAAATGAGCAGAAATGAGCATGGCTTAAGATGCTTGTAGAAGCATGTAGAAGCCATGACTCATTCCGCTAATTTTGTTTTACTCTAGATATTTTTTAACCTAACTATTTATCTTTAGCCATGGTTAACTCTCTACATATTATCCTTGAGACATTTCTTCACCCTAGTTCATTATCTTCATCCTCTTGATTTTTCTAGAGAGAAAAGGAAAAAAGAGAAAAGAGATTTCTATAGTCAGCAAAATTCCTATTTCATCAACCTACTCTCATCTAGCCGATTAGTGTAGGTTGTTTGCTTCATTAATTACTTGCTTAGTGAAGATGTAGCTTGAGTTAGAGATACTTCAACGTGGATCATCTTCAGCCTCGAAGACGAATAAGCAAGCTCGTTCCTTTTACCAAGTGGAGCCTAAGAAGAGTTCTAGGGACTACTACTTGGAGCTTAGGGACTATTACTTGGAGCTATTTGTTGGGCTACGCCAGCGCCCCGGCCGTCAATCTGAGGCCAAATGCAGAACAAAATCTTTTATAACTTGGCGCTAATGTAACCCTAAAACCGGATCGTTCCATTAACCGTATACTAGGTAACTTATGTAACGTGTTCAGAGATTATACCGATCGATCCGAGTTCTTCAGTCTTCAATCTCTTCCCAAGCTCCTTGCCGGCTGCCCCGAATAAGTCCGCTCTCCGGTCTCCCTCGTCGAAGACGATCCACCTCGAGAATTCCTAATACGGGCTTCCGCTTCAAACCAAACCAACTCGGGCATCCTGTTTGCTAGCCTAGATACCCAAGATGAAGTAGAGATAGTGTGTGAATACTTTGTCTCAAGGTACCCAATGATTTGGGTTGAGGTAAATGAAGTTGCCAAGAGGTGAAGAATTTGTTAGCAAAAGAATTTTGCATGAAGAAAAACGGGGTCGGCCATGAAGAAAATGTTCTCTGTGAATTTTCAAAAATGAAGTGGTGGTCTCCCTGTGTAATTGTGTTAGTGTAGTGGTGAGTATTTAAAAGATTAAATTAATCAACATAGAAAAAAACACCACCACAAAACAAGCCCACAGCCACCACAAAAAAAAACACCCCACCAAAATATCTTTCACACAACAAAAACATTCAATGCTAAAGCATGACTCACACCAAAGCCCATGCCCAAAAATTGTTCACTGCTCACGAAATTTCCTCGCTGGAAAATGTCGGCACAACAACGAAATTAGGCAAAAATTCATGGCCCACAAATTAGTATATTAAACATTAAACCAAATATTTAAGTCGAGAAAAGAAATTGGCAACTTCCAAAGTAATCTCGTAACGAATTACGAGATTACCCTTCATCCGTATATACATACCTGCATCCATATTCCGACTGAATATGAATATAACGAGACAAAAATATTCCAACAATCTAATACTAAGATCCAGCTTAAACCAAAGTCCACTAGTATGATCCGTCCGATCATGATCCATGCACAAGTGCACGTATATGATCGAACCCTGCCATAAAACCATACGGCCTCTACAACGTTTCTTCCGAACTTGGGAAACCCTCTGTGTGGGACTCTAAAGACTCGTCAATACACTGGTAGTGGGTTTAACTACAAGCACGTCAGTGGCACTAGCTGTACGTAACGGCTACCCAGGTATTGAGCGAAAGGGAGGCCGACGAGCGAACTCATCATGAAACCCTACTGAGCCTATCTGTGACAATCTCCGTACAGCCCTGTCTGTTTGTCTATGAGTATCGCATATTGGGCCTAGGGGGATGGTAAACGTCAGACCCCCAATAGCTGTATAAGTCGTATCGGAGTGTAGCCCAGAACACCTTGAGAAACTACTGGAATACCTACCAGTAAATCTCACTTGCATTGGCCAAGGACTTTGTGTAATCGGTCTCCAAACACAGCACGATATCAACCGCCAATACCGGGAGAGACGAATCCTGTCTAACCGCCACTGCCTCCAAGTGCTTTGGGACTGCACCCAACTGCTACCTGTTTGCACCACTCCGTTGATCTATGGTAGGGTAGTAATCAAAGAACAACGGGAACACACTTGAGGCAAAGTAGCAGTGTCAAGTCAGCGGACTAAGCTGTACTTATATCACCTGGGAACTGCTACCCGACGATAGGTATAGTACCATCCAGCAGTACCCCTGCGAGTCCGTCCGGTATACTCATAACCCAATGAGCACCTGTATACTATCTTAGGTGAACCAACTGACACCAATGGCTTGTGAGACCAGCCACCGCCCCTCGTCGGGGTCTCGATCCATATACACTAGTCTACTCATGGAGTATCGATGCCCAGTCTCGAAACTCCCACGACTAGGGACACTTTAAGGATGTGCTTATAGACTACCCAACTCTCACGTATATGATCGCCATCATACTGCTGGTAGTCAAGCAAGAATCCTATGGGCTCTATCAACATGTAATAGTGATCTGTAATGTCACCAGAAGCATGTACACGATGATAAAGACAAACCAGATAGCATACTATCATCTCGAGTAAGACTGTCCTACCGGTATAGGTCCTCCCTCAATCATTGCAATCACGTGCCTGCGATCCAATAATTGATTTTGAGGGTACTATAGCCAACACTATTGAAGTGAAGGACCGGTCTACAAAGGTTGTATTCCCTATTCACTTAGTGTAAAACTTGTTTACATGCTTATAAACCCTAATTCTCTAGTTCGATTCTAGGTTAGTATAGCTTAGCTTACTAGATTTTTTAAAATTGCATACTTGATGCCTCTAGAAATCTAGTAGTGGTGCTAAAACATACTTTCACCTTTCGACATATACCTGGGTAGCCGTTACGTACAGCCAGTGCCGCTGACGTGCTTCGGGTTATGAATTTATCTAGTAACTCATTGCCAGCGTATTGCCGAGTCTTTAGAGTCCTACACAGAGAGTTTCCCGGTTCAGAGGATACAATGTAGATGATGTATGTTAATACATACAAGAGTCCGATTAAATACGTGTACTGGCTATACGGAATTTAATTGGACGTTTGATAATACTAACCAGCTTAGGATTAAGCCAGATTATTAAATCAAGTATTGAATTAATAATATATATATATATATATATATATATATTATGTTCACTATTCATGTTCTCTCTCTTGGCTATTCGTATTTTTATACAGATACACACACATATATATATTCGATACATATACCAGGGTTGTATTTCGTATTTATACGGAATGATTTTAGAAGGAGGACACCTCATTTTAGATTTTCCTTTTTAGGAAAATCAAGAAATGAGGTGGCTAGTGAGGTGGAAAGGAGACATGTGTGAGAGGAAAGGTCCTAGCATTTGTTTATTAGGAAATGTTTTTTAAATGATGCATGGCTAAGGAAATTCCTCAGAGTTTTCTCATTCCTCTTCCATGCTCTCTCATCTCTTTCTTTGCTCATGAGTTGAGCTAGCTCTCTTGAGTTATGGTTTTGAAAGAAAATGATAATGATAAACCCTACATCTCTTACACTCTATCTTTAGCAAGTTTAGATGGTGAGTTGCTTCCTCAAAGTTTGTTTTAGAGCGAAACTGGAGCTTAGATCAGTTTTCCTTAGGTGGTCATCTTCGATAAGGGCGATCGTCTTTCAAGCTCATTCTCGACGGCCTATGGAGCTTGGAGAGGTCTTCCATTATTGGGTGGACAAGTTATAAAGGTCGTAATCCCTATAATCTTGTAATTAAATATCTTGTTTTGTTGCTAGTTTAATGTTTGGAACGGTTCTAAGGTTGCGGTTTCTAGTGCTCGCATGAAAGTTTTTGTTTTGTACTCCATCTTTGTTTTCCGCTTCCGCTGCGCAAGTGCCAGGAACCCAGCACACTCGAAGCTGAAGCAAGTTTCCACCTCATAAAGGCGAAGCTCACAACCGCCTCCGTCCTCGCTTTGCCGGATTTTGAGAAGGTATTCGAAGTCGATTGTGATGCGAGCAACGTTGGCGTAGGAGCAGTCCTAATGCAAGATAAAAGACCCGTCATTTACCATAGCTAGAAGCTCAGCGACGCAAGGAAAAGGTGGTCGACGTATGAGCTAGAAATTTACTCCATCAAACAAGCATTGATGCAATGAAAGTATTATCTCGTCCAAAGCATGTTTATCCTCAACACCGACAACCAAGCGCTTAAATTCATTGAAGGCCAGTAGACCATCAATAGGATGCGTGCGCACCGGATCGAGTACCTCCAATGGTTCACATTTGTACTCAATCATAAAGCCGAGGATTTGAACAAAGTAGCGGACGCCTTAAGCCGAAGAGCTTCCTTCTTGGCTACTTTGCATAATGAATTAGTCGGTTTTGGACAACTCAAGGAATTATACCTTGAAGATGAATATTTTGCTGAAATGTGGGAGAAGTGCTCCATCCACGGAGAAAGTGACGACTGGCACCAATAAGAGGGCTTCCTATTTCGAGGAAACCAACTTGTCTTCCATGAAGACCGTTTCTCCTACACGTGATTTGGGAGTTTCATAGTGGTGATCTTGGTGGACACTTTGGACGCGACAAGACACTATCTTTGGTGGAGGAGTGCTACTATTGGCCTCAACTTCAAAAAGAGGTTGAGAATTTCATGCGGAGGTGTCAAGTATGCCAAGTCGCCAAAGGACAAGGACAAAACATCGGAATTTATCAAACTTTTTCGGTTCTGGAGGCTCCATGGGAAGACATATCAATGGACTTCGTACTCAGCCTTCCCCGCACTCGACGCGGCTGAGACGCTGTAATGGCGGTGGTCAAAATATTTTCGAAGATTGCACACTTCGTTGCGTGTCGGAAAACGGATGATGCCAAATATGGCAGGACTATTCTTTCGCGAGGTGGTACGACTTCATGGTGAGCCAAAGACAATCACATCGGACTGTGACATGAAACTTCTCTCACACTTTTGAAGGAGTTTGTGGGGACGTTTCAGTACAACACTAAATTTCAGCAGCACCAGTCACCTGCAAACTGATGGGCTAAGGAATTTGTGTAATGGCTCTCCAAACACAGCATGATATCAACCCTCAATACCGGGAGAGATGAATCCTGTCAAACCGCCACTGCCTCCAAGTGCTTCAGGACTGCACCCAACTACTACCTGTTTGCATGACTCCTTTGAGCTGTGGTAGGGTAGTAATCAAAGAACAACGGGAACGCACTTGAGGCAAAGTAGCAGTGTCAAGTCAACGGACTAAGCTGTACTCATGTCATCTGCGAACTGCTACCTGACGATAGGTATAGTACCATCCAGCAGTACCCCTGTGAGTCCGTCCGGTGTACTTATAACCCAATGAGCACCTGTATACTATCTTAGGTGAACTAACTGACACCAATGGCTTGTGAGATCAGCCACCGCCCATCGTCGGGGTCTCGATCCGTATACACTAGTCTACTCATGGAGTATCGATGCCCAGTCTCGAAACTCCCATGACTAGGGACACTTTAAGGATGCGCTTATAGACCACCCAACTCTCACGTATATGATCGTCATCATACTGCTGGTAGTCAAGCAAGAATCCTATGGGCTCTATCAACGTGTAATAGTGATTTGTAATGTCACCTGAAACATGTACACGATGATAAAGACAAACAGATAGCATACTATCATCTCGAGTAAGACCGTCCTACCGGTATAGGTCCTCCCTCAATCATTGCAATCACGTGCCTGCGATCCAATAATTGACTTTGAGGGCACTATAGCCAAAAATCTCCCACTTGCACTTAAGGCTAATTATTGCGATGTCACATACTCACAGCCCGTGTGATACCGAACACCCAACTTCTCTACTAATCAGTTTCACAAACCTCGTTTGTGAAACTATTGTGTTCGAGAAATAGCCTCAGTGAGTGAATCCGCTCTGATGTTTCTTTCTATGTCTCTCTTTATCTCAAGTTCGCGGAGAAAACCATCTCCCGAAATGAGCAATACCTGTATTAGAATATGTCTGGATATCTGATGGGATCCAGTTCACAAATGAACTCCAAATCTATCAAACTTCTTAGACCGTATCGTCAACTGAATTAAATCAGTGTCCTGCTCCATGCCTCCCTCAGTATCCGCTTGGACCACCTGTCCAAACTACTGCCCCTCGTCAGAGGGAAAACTAGAACTCTGACAGTCACTCTGTCATCCAGGTCACCTTGGAAGCCTGGAATGATAACTGTCTCCCGAAAGAGGTTGTCGTTATCAAATCTCTAGAACATCCACTTATGTTCTAAAACTGCTTCCAAACGTTTCTTCAGAATTGGATTAATATCTCAACTTATTGCATCTAGTGTAAAAACAACATCTGGTGTGATACTTGACATCTCATGATTGACTCAATTGCCTGAGCAAGTGATATGCCAATCATGCATTTCCCTCTCCCCTTTTAGTCTGTAAGACACCTTTAGAGAGGGTGGCTCCTTCACCTGCAGGTACACCGCCATGCCAGGAGCCATCCATTCTAAAATACTTTTAGAATACTGTTTAAGTACCCAGATTGAGACACTACCCAAATCTAGATCTAAAAACATAGATTTAGTGACCAGAATGCCTAATATTATATCCATATCCTATGTTGAGAAACTACTGTGTGACAACCACGGTATAACCGATCGTAATATAGGAATTTCACTTCCTACAACGTGCATGTCATCCAAATACCAGGACATCACACCCTACTACCTTCTCAACAGATCCATCTCCTATTCTGATGAAGTCAAAGCCTATGACTATCACATCAAAAATAGATGATCTATCTCCGCTATATTTGCTTTATTCTATAAATAGACATAAGCTACTTGTCCACTATGCTTCCGCAGCTCCCACTGATTACGAAAACCCTCTGGTAGAGTCATATACACATGCACTTCTAAAGCTAGTTTAGAACGACGCTATACTCATCCTCCTGCCGGGTCTCATAGTTTAGAACAGCAGTAGTGGCAAGTTTGGGTAAACAAGTGTTAGTTGTATATATGCCCTAGAGGCCATTGTTGTGCATATGATGTATATTATAGTGGATGCTTGGATATATATATAGATGATTTTCTTGCTCGATATAATAGTATGCTATCTGGTTTTTACTTTCTCTTAACATGTTGACTTGTATTGGTTTACTGTCTTTCTCTCACATGTTGATGAAGCCTTTAGGATATGTACTCGACTACTAGTACTATGATGTAGATCATACTAGTGGGGCCAGGGTAGTCCAAGAGTACATCCTATAACTGTTCCCAGTTGAGGGAGTATCGAGACAGGGCATCGATACTCCAGAGTAGACTAGCGTATACGCATCTTAACCCATATGATGGGTGATGGATGATCCCACATTCATTGGTGTTTGACATCAAAGATAGTGTACGAGTGCTCAGTGGAAACTGGGTACACTGAACGAACTCGACGAGAACTCCTAGATGGTATTATACCTATCGTCAGGTAGCAGTTCTCTGGTGACACTGGTACATGTTAGTCTGTAGACCCGAGATCGTCATAGAGACTTGTGTGATTCCCACTGTGCTTTGATTTCCACCTTACCACGTTCATGAGAACGTGCAAAACGGTGGTTTTTGGGTATAGTCCAGAATCACATGGAGGAAATGAGCGATAGGAGGAGTTTCGTCTCTCCCGGTATTGGGGGTTGATGCTGCATTGTGTTCGATTGGCTATAACTGGAAGTCCCTGGCCAGGGCTGATATGGAGACCTACTGGTAAGTGTTATCAGTAGTTTCTCGACCCGCTATGAGTCTCACATCGACATGACTTATCGGTTACTGGGGTCTGACGTTTACCACTCCTAGACTGGATATGCGACATATCAGACAAACAGACCGGACTGTACGGTAGTGTTACTGATTGGATTCATAGGAGTGTGTGCAGACTTGCTTGTTGATCTTCTGATTGCTCAATACCCGGGTGGCTGTTACGTTTAGCTGACCGCTTGCAGCTTGTGGGTGTTTGATATGATCATCACCCACTACCGGCATATTGACGATTCTTTAGAGTCCTACACAATAGTTTCCTGGCTTAGGCAAAACGGAGTAGGAGCACATATGTGATATGTGCGGGACCGAGATTAATACAATATGAGATACCGTATTCTATTCTCGTGATATGTGATATCGACCGGGTATATGTGATATAGCCGGGATATCGGATCAAGTGTTGATTCGATAAACTGATACATGTTATATTAGTCGGTTATATGTAATATAGCTGGATTATCGGAACAAGTGTTGATTCGATAAAATGATACATGTTATATTAGTCGGTTATATGTAATATAGCCGGATTATCGGATCAAGTGTTGATTCGATAATTTAATGTATAATTATATATGTGATATATTACATTACATTAACGAACATAAGCTCACTTAAATGATTCTTTTTCTCACTTGATAATACATTGATATATATATGTGATGTATGTTAAATGTATTATTTTCTTTTGTTACATTATATATTATATATGTGATATATAATATTGTAACATGTTAGGGTTACAAATGCAACTATGGTTTTGAGATTAAACCATGCTAGGGTTTGGATTAGGATTAATGTTTTGTTTTGGGTTAATTCTAAATTGTGTGGATATTTATCTTTGTTGACTAAAGTCCACTCTTTAGATATTTTCTTGATATTTATTAACCCAACCCTAACCCTAACCCATGGTCAAGTCTTTACAAGGGTTAAGCATGACATGCTTAACCCTTGGTTGCATTTCTAATCTCAATAATAATTCATTTTCATTACAACTTCATCTTCATTACAACTTCATCTTCATCTTCTTCTTGCTCTTGAAAAAGCTTGCTTGATTTTTCTTTTGTGATGAATGAATGTGAGAAATAGAAAACTAAAGAGAGCAAAATTTCTACTTCATCATCCTCATCTATTCTAACCACTTAGATTAGGGTGTTTGCTTCACTAATACCTCATTAGTGAAGCAAGAGCTTGGGGTTGTATTTCCTCAAGGTAGATCGTCTTGGATTTTGAAGACTTCAAGCAAGATGCATCATTCACCTCATGGACCCACTCGAGAGCCCGGGAACTTGATGATCACAGCGAAAGGACCTCAACTCGGAGATTATGAAGCGAAGGAACGGACTACAAAGGTTGTAATCTCTAACTCTTAGATGTTAAGTTGTTAGCATATAGTTAAAGTTTGATTCGTTAGCTTAAGATCTTGTGTTAAGGTTATCTATAATGGAAAAATTCAAATTGGCATGGGAGATGCCACCTGAGACCTTGCTGTCGTTGTAGGTAACCCAACAACAAGAACCTCCCTGTCACTGTCTTTGAGGATACCGAAGTACCTCTCGGGCACCTGAGGTTACCCACCATATCTGCGGAGTGGCTAATGGAATGTCAAAACCGATTGAATCTTTAGGTTCTATTATATTTTAGTAATCGTTTATGGTTCTGGAATCTCTTCCAGTTCTACCATACTCCCACTACTATTTTCTGAAAAAGTCCATTTTACTAAAACCGTGGTGAGTCAAGAACAATATCACTATTGATCTTCCAGATGGCAGAAAATTAACCTTCGTCAAAGCCCGGGTTAACTCACAAACTGCCATTACAGAAACATGCCTTGAGTTATCCGGAGTCTGGTTTTAAGTATAAGCTGGACAACTCCAAATACCTTAACAACGTTAAGATATGAACTATTCTATATACAATATAGAAACATAGGCATTGATTTAATTGGAACCAGATTCAAATCATGCAGCTGGCTCCAGTGCATGTCAACTAAATGGAGAGAGGCTGATCAGCATTACTCAACTTAGGAGTGCAGCCAGATATGAGTAACCTGAAAGAGAAGAAAGTTCTCAAAACCATTACTATCAACTGAATACCAACCTCAAGTATCTACTTCTTCAATCACTTTGAAGAATCCTGATACTTGCAACACATGGTTCTCTACTTTATTCTTGTACGTATAACTTCTCAAAACTTGGATCTTGTATTTCTATGAAACACTTGTCTAAAACTTGAGAAGTCATAAGTAAACAGAATATAGTACGATGACCAACCCCTTTGTCCTAATGGACACTGGACAACATTCAATACTTTGTATAAGTCCCCTGAGTTGAATAACTCAAATCCTGTGCGTCGTAGGTTGAAAACTGTACTATGGTTATGAAGAATTACACTACTGTTGAATGCTCCTTACCTAACTATCAACTGATATACGTAAATGTCATGGACATAATTTCAAAAAGTTATATCTCACTTTATGAAATAAACATACAAATATATCAGTCTGAAATTGGTGCATAACAATTGATATTCAAAACCAAATATTTGCCATTCGGCAAAAACCCAGACGGTTTCTTCAAATATTACCAATTACAACGAATTCTGATATAATGAGGATGATCACCTAATTTCCAATAACTTACTCCCACTCATCATCTGTAAAACCATTCAGATGTGAGAATCAAACCTGGTAAATACATACCCTGGAGCAAGGGCTAATTGGGAAATCAGTTTTCTATTAACAATACACAGTGAAACTGAAACACGTAAATGTTTTAAAGGGTATCCGGTTATTCCTAGTAATGCCTCTTCCGCTATCCAGATTCATCACTGTAACCGTATATTTCATTGCCATTTCTCCAAATCCCTTTATTTGTCTTTACTCATTACCTTATGTACACCATACTTAGGCTAATTGATTTTCTTCCTTCCCTACCGTTCGGCACCAGCCTATGGTTTGAAAGAAGACTATCCAATAAGCATAATAGGTGTACCCTCCTAATCCAAGGAGTCCTCGCAACCTGAGCGAAGGTAATGATAAAATACAACCTGAATAATCCTATTCAATTTCTCCTGAACCAGAGAAATGCAAAGGTGAAGTAGGAGTGGCGATGAACTACACGGTTTGGTTGTGAATAATAGCAGTCGCAATTTATTTTGCCCTCTTTCTAATCCCTTTATTTTGTCTTTACTTATTACCTTCAGTACACCCAACTTAGGCTAATTGGTTTTCTTCATTCCCTACCTTTCGGCACCTGCCTATGCTTTGGAAGAAGACTATCCAATAAGCACAATAGGTGTACCCTCTCCTAATCCAAGGAGCACTCGCAACCTGAGAGAAGGTAAAAGAGAAAAGACAACTGAATAAACCTATTCATTCTCTCCAGAACCAGAATCCATCCTCGAATCTGGAACAAGTTCCTTCGAGTTCGTATGTAACTATACGATGGATTTATCTAATGGGAGTGGATGTTCGTAGTGATACGGAATGTTCCGGAGAAAAGCAAAGGGTAAAAGTAGGAGTGGCAATGAAGTATGTAACTCAGACAATCCAAAAGCCAGTGTTTTAAGAATGTTTGGTTAACTTGGTTACTGAGTTATAGTCCAGGGTCGGGCTATGGTCGCTGTCAAAAAGAGAGAGAAAAGAAACACTCAGCGTGCACTCTAACCTAGATCAGAATGGTTAATCACTTTATCTAATCAAGATGTCTCCCACCGTATCCGCAAATTCTCCTCCAAACCTGAGAGAAGAATTAGTCGGGATCACCCGAGGAGTAAACCAACTCATCAGTGGGTATCGGGATCTAACTATCATCGCATGATAACTTGATGGAATCCACTCAAGTCACCACACTCCAGAAGGTATGCGCATGCTTGGCAACTTTCAGTTTCTTTAGAAACTCCCGATGTGATTTTTACCCCTAGGACCTAAGTGACCTTGACCGAGCCAACATATTAAAGAATCCTAATCAAGTTCAACCCGTCATTATCTTGATTGCATTAGACCCATCTGCACGAGTCCTTGACTGAACCAAAATGACCGCACGACTGTCCTAACCAATCTCATATCCATGCAACAGAAAAGCATTACAGAGCTACCGCATATTGCGCCTCGGCTGAGCACGACATAGTAGCACGACTATTAAGCAATGCTAATCTGAAATGACGGAGGGCTACGACTGGTTTTTGGTGAAAAACCTTTAACGTAATGAACTTGATATCGTTGAAGGAACTGCATAGCTTTTTTATAAATATATAGTAGCGAAAACCTGTGCTAAAGAGGTCACTCCCGGTGAAGGGATCTCGGCTCTTTCCTCGTAGAATGAGGTGCAGGATATTCCAACTGAATACCGTGATGCAAAGCAAAAAGTAATCGATTATAGTGAAGTTATTACCTTGACGCAAAACTCTGTCCAAGGGGTCACTCCCGATGAAGGGATCTCGGCCCTTGCCTCGTCGAATGAGGTGTTGGATATTCATAACCGAATACCACTGTGCAAAACAAAAGAAAACGCCCTAGTAGTAACAGCTTTTTTTAAAATTTGTTCCAACAACATCGAATAGGTTTGTTTTTCTTGCATTGATCTGAATCAATGTAGTCCCATCAATTAATCACACCACAAAAGAATGAAAATATGATGTACGTATATGCCATCCGCATTCACCACTGGGTCCCGTCATCACCCGTTAGGTTACTTAACTAACGACAGAGCGGGGACTGGACTAGCGCGGGTGTAAAACATATACAACATCTACTAGTATATATATATATCAATATATAATAATCACTCCAAGTATGATAAATGCAACATCACAGAACAAGCGATAAGCATCATAGAACAATACAGATAATCTGGGTGCCCCAGGTTTCAGCCGCAAATGAAACCCGACGTTCCCCTGGTCGTGTGGATAGCCTGTGTAATGAAAACCTAGACCCCTACGAGTGCGGCAAGTTACCCGCCAAAACCAGAAGCGAGGCATCCCCCTTCAGCAAAGTGAATGGACCACCCAGAACTTCACGGAATCCGGTAACTTGACCACCCCACCTTGGGTCAACTTGTACCCCTACAAGTGCGATGAATAGCCCGCCAATTCTAGAGTGAAGCCCCCTCCATCTCAAAGCCATGAGATGCGGGCCCGTTGCCCTCTAGAACCCGGCTATCCGTGCACTCCACCGTGGGGTAATCCTAGTACAGAAAAAAAAAATGTACAACGGTGACATCGACCTCAACCCGGTCGTGCTCCAAAAGAATAATATATAAACATGCAGTAACGGCAGTCCACATGTCGGACGCTCGCCTTGCGATATCAAATGTACAAATAATACTAAACTGCACTGCTATTGCACGCAAGCTATCCACCACGATAAATCCGCAACAATACAGCACAACACAAAACATCAACGTGAATGTCATGTTTGCAAACCCGTCTAAAAGAGTTATAGCAATTAGACAAGATTTACCGATCGAATGACATTCACGGTCGCAGATAGAAATGTATGTACTGTAAACTTTAAACAATGTTAGAAAATATCGACTTCGAAATAACCCCGAATAGCCTCGAACACCTGATAAAACTATATTAAAACTGGGCTAAACAAACAACACCACTGAACCAACATTACAGAGACTAGACTGCACCCAAAAAACGAAGTCCAGAAGCCTTAAATAGGCCGGCCTCCTCGGAAATTTTGTGCTTGTGCTCGATCAAAATCCGAAGGATTGGTCTCATGTTTGGGGTGTAGTCTATCTGTCACTTAAGTAGTCTTCTGCAGCTGTTTAAATAATTTTTGAAGAAACTTTTTAAATCTGCAGAAACTGCAATGCAGTGGGTGTTTTGGGGTTTGTTTCGTTTTTGATACTTTAACATTGTCTAAACCAACTAGTATGCGGTTAATGGTTTGGCTCTGATACCATGTTGGACTATGCCAACGCCCCGGCCGTCAATCCGAGGCCAAATGCGGAACAAAAACTTTTATAACTTGGCGCTAACGTAACCCTAAAACCGGATCGTGCCATTAACCGTAAACTAGCCAACTATTGTAACGTGTTCAGAGATTATACCGATCGATCCATGTCCTTCGGTCTTCAATCTCTTCCTAAGCTCCTCGCCGGCTGCCCCGAACAAGTCCGCTCTCTGGTCTCCCTCGTCGAAGACGATCCACCTCGAGGATTCCTAATATGGGCTCCCGCTTCAAACCGAAGCAACTCGGGCATCCAGTTTGCTAGCTTAGATACCCAAGATGAAGTAGAGATAGTGTGTGGATATTTTGTCTCAAGGCACCCAATGATTGGATGGAGGTAAATGAAGTTGCCAAGAGGTGAAGAATTTGTAAGCAACAGAATTTTGCATGAAGAAAAATGGGGTCGACCATGAAGAGAATGTTCTCTGTGAATTTTCAAAAATGAAGTGGTGGTCTCCCTGTGTAATTATGTTGGTGTAGTGGTAAGTGTTTAAAAGATTAAATTAATCAACATAGAAAAAAACACCACCACAAAACAAGTCCACAGCCACCACAGAAAAAACACCCCACCAAAATATCCTTCACACAACAAAAACAAGCATGACTCACACCAAAGCCTATGCCCAAAAATTGATCACTACTCACGAAAATTCCTTGCTTGAAAATGCCAGCACAACAAGGAAATTAAGCAAAAATTCATAGCTCATAAATTAGTATATTAAATATTAAACCAAATGTTTATGTCGAGAAAAGAAATTGGCAACTTCAAAAGTAATCTCGTAACGAATTATAAGATTACCCCTCATCCGTATATACATACCTGCATCCGTATTCCGACTGAATACAAATACAACGAGACGAAAATATTCCAACAATATAATACTAGGATCCGGCTTAAACTAAAGCCTATTAGTTTGATCCGTCCGATCATGATCCATGCACAAGTGCACGTATATGTTCGAACCCTGCCATAAAACCATACGGCCTCTACAACGTTTCTCCCGAACTTGGGAAACCCTCTGTGTGGGACTCTAAAGACTCGTCAATACGCTGGCAGTGGGTTTAATCACTAGCACGCCGGTGGCACTAGCTGTACGTAACGGCTACCCAGGTATTGAGCGAAAGGGAGGCCGACGAGCGAACTAATCCTGAAACCCTACTGAGCCTATTTGTGACAATCTCCGTACAGTCCGGTCTGTTCGTCTATGAGTATCGCATATCGGGCCTAGGGGGATGATAAACGTCAGACCCCCAATAGCGGTATAAGTCGTGTCGGAGTGTAACCCAGAACAGCTTGAGAAACTACTGGAATACCTACCAGTAAATCCCACTTGCCTTAGCCAAGGACTTTGTGTAATGGCTCTCCAAACTACTGGAATACCTACCATTAAATCTCACTCGATTTGTTTTAAAAAATATTTTGAGATGGAAAAGAATGGAGATGAAAGGACTTACGACTTGTTAATACTGAGAAAAGGGTAAGGAATAAGGGAAGGGGCTTCATGGCGTCGCAGGAGCTCCGAAAATGGATTCAATCTTCGACGAAAGAAACTTGGTTGCTAACTCCACTTGCACTTAGGAACTTTTGAGGTGATTTTGCTAGAAATTTTTAGAATAGAGGGGAGCTAGGGCATTGTGTGGTATTTATAATGGAGAATCAGGGTTTGGGAATTAAAATTTTGGATTAAAAAGCATTAAAAAGATGTCAACTGGTAAAATGAAGGGTCTCTATTTGATTGCAGGAAAATCAAACAGTGTAGGGGAGTTAAGGGGAGTCGAAGGGGTGTGTGTGCAAAGCATGGAGCAAATTGGAGAAAAATCGATCGTCGGCACCGGCCCATTGATGGGTTTGGGTGGTCGAATCTTGAGGCATTGCGTCGAGATTCTTGCCACGTGTATATTTGGGTGTGTACACCTTATTGCGCCTGTTTGATTTTTTGAAACTTTTCATTTCCCCGTGTATTGCACGTGCAACTATTTGGCTTCCAAAATTAAAAAGAAAAAATCTAAAAATAATTGGCTCTGATGGGAATCGAACACAAAGGCTATGTCACAGCAGTGCAAGGGGCTTTACCAGTGAGCTACAATTTGTTTCTTGCATTTACTTAACAAAATTAACTTATAACTCTTACACAGGCTGTAATACTATTTTCTGTACAATAACAAGAAAATTTATGTACAGTGATTTCAGAGTCGTTACATTCTACCCTCCTTATAAAAATTTCGTCCTTGAAATTTACAATTACATAGGGACTAATTTTCAAAAAGGTAAGGGTATGTTTACGCATATCTTCTTCTCTTTCCTATGTTGATTCTCCTGACGAATCTTTTCTCCACATCACTCGGACCAAGTTTACCTACTTGGTCCATAATGTTTTCACCTTTCGGTCTAGAATCTCAACTGGTTGTTGCTCGCAGGTTAGGTCGGTTTGTACTGTGAGCTCTGAGTGATTAAGTATGTGTCTAGGATCGCTCACATATCGTCGTAGTTAGGATATGTGGAACGCATTGTGCACTCCTTCCAATGAGGGTTGTAGTACTAAATGGTATGCCACTTCTCCCGCTCGTTCGAGTATGTCGAACGGTCCTATGTACCTTAGACTTAACTGTACATGGTGTCCAGGTTGGAACTCCAGATATCGGCGCTTTTCATCTGCCCAATGCTTTTGTCGGTCTTGGACTATGCACATCTTTTTCCTGATCGTGCGAACCACGTCCACAGTTGCCACGATCATCTGAGGTCCAAGGAGTTC
Source organism: Agapanthus africanus (assembly GCA_030015575.1). Taxonomy (NCBI): domain Eukaryota; kingdom Viridiplantae; phylum Streptophyta; class Magnoliopsida; order Asparagales; family Amaryllidaceae; genus Agapanthus; species Agapanthus africanus. Next base: position 435,232,299 of record JASDDO010000004.1, on the reverse strand, counting down.
ACGATCTCCAACGCCGTCCCAACTCAGCGGTGAACGAAACTTCTGTCCATAGAGTGCTGCGAATGGTGTCATCCTAATACTTTCCTGATAGCTGTTGTTGTATGAAAACTCCATAAGGTGTAGGTGTTCCCCCAAAAAACTAATAATATATATATATAGAAAGAACAATGCTCTGTTAAATTTGGGACAGCGCCTCATGTGTTTCTCACAAGGGTGCCAACACCAACACCAATCTTGTGGTGGCGTCTCACGTGCTCATCACGCGGGCGCCAATATGCAAAGCACAGAAACGCCTTCTGAATAAGAATTAAATTCTTATATGGCGCCGCACGTGCTGATCACACGGGCGCCAATGTGCAAAGCACAGGAGTATCCATCATAAGAATTAAATTCTTAAGCGGCGCCCACATGCACAACACGTGAACGCCAGCGCCCAAGTCAAGATCAATAGAATTAAATTCTACATAAGAATTTGGGATACTCTCTGTTAAACAGAGCCGTTAGATCAAAATATCCAATGGAGATGATAAATCATCAAAATATAGAATTGAATTGAATTTGGAGAAAACATCTCCCAAATCTTTTTAAATAAGAAAGATACTCTCAGTTGGATCAATGATCCAATAATAGAATAAAATTCTATTTTGGGAATAGATTCTCTCAATCTTTCTGAACAAAAGAGATCGGTCTCTGTAAAACAGAGAAATCTTGGATTAAAAATCCAATGGTGATTAAAAAATCACCATTTTATAGAATAAATTATGTATATGGGAAAATATTTCCCCAATCTTGTTAAAAACAAGAAAACATATTCTGTAAAATAGAAGTCCTTGGATTAAAAATCCAACGGTGGATAAAATTCCCCAAATCAATTTTGAGTCCAATTAAATCAATTGGAATTTTTTAATGAGAGATTTTCACAAAACCAATTAACAATTTACCTCCACTATATAAAGGCCCCGAGACTTCAGTCTCACACACCACACATAGAGAGATCTCATATAGAAAAAAACCCTTATAAGCTTCTGCAAAAATACAGTGAGCTCTAAAAAAACAACAGAGAATTTAATTCACAAAGAGGAAGACTTCCCTTTTCAAAAAAAACCGAGATAAAGAAAATGCAGAGATAAAAATATCTTTTTTTACCTATTTTAAGGGTTTAACCCTTCTCAAAGAATTTAGTTCTTTCTCTGGATCAGAGATCCACAAAACAAGTCTTCCACAATTTGAGAATTTAATTCTCATCGGGAAGATCTTGTTCTTGGGAACCGAAGATTCAGAAAAGAACTAGGTCCAAAAGAAAAACAAAAGCAAAAAGAACCTATAAAAGTACTTAGTTCTTAAAGAAAAACCTGATTCCAGATCTTTAAAAAACGAAGATCTTGGTAATCATTAATGGTCAAAATACCATTAACAGAGATTTAATCTTTAAAAAAGGGAAAAAGACTAGCGTTTCATGTGCTTCCCACGTGGGCGCCTTTTTAACAGCGCCCGGCGCCTCACATGAAAAACACGTAGGCGCCCGAAGCAGAAGGCCAGCACCTTACGTGAAACACACGTGGGCGCTGAATAAAATGTGTTTAGCACTTCATATAAATGACTCAGTGCTTAGCACTGATTGGGCAGCGCCCAGCACCTCACGTGGGTGCCATACAAAAAGTGCTTAGCACTTCATATATAGCCAAAACGACTAAGTGCTTAGCATTGATTGGGAAGCGCCCAGTGCCTCACATACTCCTCATGTGGGTGTCACACAAAAAATGCTTAGCACTTCGTATACAGCCAAAACGGCTGTGTGCTCAGCACTGCTTGGGCATCGCCCATAATTGAATGCTTCACATGATATCCATGTGAATGTTAGAACGTCAAATAAGTGCTTAGCACTTTTGCATAAAAAGGAGGCTGAACAAACAGAGCCCAAGCAAGTGCTTGGCATTTCTGAACAGAACAAAAGAAGACTGAGTAAGCCCAAATTGGTTAAGTCTCTCTTGCAACTGAGCCTAAACGCATCCTTAAAAATATTGCTAAGTTGATCTTAGTCTCAAACAGCACTAATATATCCTTAGTTTAAAATAGATTGAGCCTAAATGCTCATACATTTAAGTTGATCTTAATCTCAAACTAGATTAACGGTCCTTAAATAAAACAAAATATTTTTGAACTAAAAGAATATATAACCTATGTTCTAAACCTCGTCAAGCAAATCTTTTACCTAAACCCCAAATATAAAATATACGGATTTGGACTAATCCGCGCCCTACGGGCGCTGACATAAACTAGTTTCCGTATACAATCCACGGGCAACCAAAAGGAACAAAAACACAACACGACACGAAGTGAACTGCCGAAGCAGGAGAATGTGGTTATCGCAACGCGATAACGTAATTAACTGCAGGGGCTTGCACCTACAGGGAAGAGTGTCCCCAAAATCAAAAACCCTTCAAAAATGAGAGGGAAACTGATAAAGTCTGTTACAACGGTTGTATCTTTCCAAACCTCCGATATATGGTTCCATAAATCAACTTGGTATCTTCGGAGAGATGGATGGAGAAGTCCAAATAGTATCTGCCCCCAGAATTCAGGCCAGACGTCCCAACATCCCGGTCCCGGTCCCTGTCTTTCGGCGGTGAATAGTAGGTGATCTTCACGCGAAGCTCCGAAGTCTAACATACAGGCTCTTAGCATATCTTCCAGGATTTGGATTGTTCGCTCGGACTGTCCATCTGTTTGTGGATGATACGCTATGCTGAATTTCAAATTTGTTCCCAGGCTAGCTTGCAGGCTCTGCCAAAATTGTGATCGGAATCTTGTATCACGATCGGAGACGATGCAAACAGGAACTCCATGTAATCTCATGATCTCCTACATGAGTTTATGGATATCAATTATGGTACATCTTTAAGGCTTAAATCTTACTTTAGATTTATGCTCACCTCCATGAACTTCTTTGCTAACGTCAACTCGAAATGGAATAAAGTGAGCCGACTTGGTGAGTCGATCCATAATAACCCAAATTGCATCGTTAACCTTCATGCTGCGAGGGAGAGCAGTCACGAAGTCCATAGTAATGTGCTGCTATTTCCATTCTGAGATTGGTAACGGCTGAAGTAGACCAGCAGTTCTGTGATGTTCAGCCTTCACTTGCCGATACACCAAACACTTGACAATGCTCCTTGCTACTTCTCGCTTCATTCCATGCCACCAGTAGTATTCCCGTGGATCCTTGTACATCTTCGTACCACTGGGGTGTACCGAATACGGAGAGCTGTGAGCTTCTTTCATCAACTCTTTTCAAACAGGTCCGGTTGGCATGCATAAATGCCTTCCATATTGTAAGGATCCATCTTCATAGATGATGAAGTCAGTTCGTAGTCCACTTTGTACTTGTTCTCGGATCTTTGGTAGCTTGGCATCATTTGCTTGAGCTGTCTTGATCTGATTTACAAGAGTGGAGTGGACTTGTAAGTTCATCAAATATGAAGCGTTATCTGGCACAACTACTTCAATTTCCAATCCATGCAATTTTTGTTGTAGTCTCCACTGAGCGGTGAGGTTCATTGCTAATGGCTGGTGACTAAGTACATTAGGAACTACGTTCACCTTCCTAAGATGATACTGTAGCTTGATGTAGAAGTCCGCCATGAGTTCTGGCCATCTTCTCTGCCGCATATTGAGTTCCTTCTGAGTAAATACATATTTCAAACTTTTGTGGTCAATGTATATATCCACTCGTTCTCCCAAAAGATAGTGGCGCCAAATCTTGAGTGCGAAGATGGCGGCTGCCAATTCCAGATCATGTGTTGGATAGTTGCGTTCATGTACCTTTATCTGTTTTGAAGAAAAATCCATAACTTTTCCATGCTGGTGTAGAACACATCCTAATCTTTTACCCGGACGCATCACAATGCACAACGGATCCTCCAGATTGATCCGGTATTATAAGAATAGGTGCAGAGGTTAATCTCGACTTGAGTTCTTCAAAAGCTTTCTCATATGCTTCTGACCACATGAATACTTCGTCTTTACGTGTGAGCTGGGTCAGGGATGTTGCGATCTTTGAAAATCCTTCAATAAATCGTCGGTAGTATCCTGCTAATCCCAAGAAACTTCTAATAACTTTCACCATCTTTGGTGTCGGCCACTCGCTGACAGCTGATACCTTAGCTGGATCCACCGAGATTCCTTCTCCTGAAACGATATGTCCAAAAAATCCGACTTGATTTAGCCAGAATTCACACTTGCTGTATTTGGCGTAGAGCTGATGTTGTCGTAATATCTCCAGGACAATCTGTAAGTGCTCAGCGTGCTCTTTCCGATTCTTTGAATACACCATGATGTCGTCGATGAATATAACAATAAACTTGTCTAAGTACTCTCAGAAAACTTGGTTCATCAGGTTCGTAAAGATGGCAGGTGCATTGGTCACTCCAAATGGAATTACGAGATATTCATAATGACCATAACGAGTCCTAAACGCCGTCTTCGGAATGTCGGACTCTTTGACCTTCACCTGATGGTAACCCGAACAAAGATCTAGCTTTGAAAAGACACAAGATCCACTTAACTGGTCGAAAAGGTCATCGATGCGTGGTACTGGATACTTATTCTTAATTGTCACTTCGTTCAGAGCTCGATAATCCACACACATCCTGTAGGAACCTTTCCTCTTATTTACCAATAGCACAGGAGATCCCCAGCTCGAAGTACTGGGATGAATCTAACATTTCTTCAGGAGTTTGTCCAGTTGAATGCGGATCTCCTTCAATCCCTCCGGACTTAATCGGTACGGAGCTTTTATTACTGGTTGTGCGCCGGGTTGTAAATCAATACTAAACTCAAGAACTCGATCGAGAGGCAAACCTAATATGTCTTCAGGGAACACATTCTCGAACTCTCGAACTACTTCAGGTTTTTCTTCTTCCGCAGGTAGAGAGAACGCTTCTGCATTCTTTAGTTTAGCACTGTAGCTTCCTGGCTCCAAGGTTCTATCTCCACTTTTGAAATAGAAGACTGGGTGATCTAGTATCTCAAATACTACTCTTCTTTGACGGCAGTCAATAGTAGCATAGAATACTCCCAGCCAATCCATTCCCAACACAATATCGAAATTTGGTATGTCCACTACTTTAAAATTTGCGTAGAATTCTCGACTGCAAACTACAACTGGTTACTGATCATATCCCAAATTTGCCTTCAAGACTCCATTCCCGAAACTGACATTCCAGCTTGAAATAAGTGGCTTCACGGGTGTTGGGGTCAAAAATTGCACCCCGGTTGACCGAGTCAAAGTCAAAGTCAACTCCAAGCCAAGTGGGCCCAAGCTCAAGTCCAGTGGGCCCATGCCCAGGTCGAGTCCGAACATGAAGCGGCCGGTCCTCCTCCATGCCAAAATAAAAATCATGTAATAAATAATTTTAATGTAATTTTTTATGCATGAATGGGCATAAAGCCAAATTTTTGTAAAGCTTATGGCTTATGTGCAAAAAGAAATAAGCACATGAGGTATGGGATGAGCAAAATACCATTTTGTAAAGCTCAAGAGGCTATATGTAAATGTGTAAGCTTATATAAGGCAACATGATAATGAATAAAAGATAGACTTTTTATTCCCTCAAAAAACTAGGGTTTGTGCCTCCACTCTCTCTTTTTCAAGTTCTTCCTCTTCCTTTTCATTTTCCAAAAAAATCAAGAGTCTAGCTCTTTTTTTTTAAACTAAATGTCACGTTCCGCTTTTCAAAATACGGAATATGAGAGGTTGACAAGGCCAGTCATGCTCCTACGGTCAAGGAAATATCCTGCCGTAGTCACACTTCGGCTTCTAGCTTTACGTGGTAATCAGTAATACAATGCACAGGTAATGAGAAATGCAGTAACTGAAAAAAAGTAAATACAAAAGAACTAACCAGAAGGAGAACAAAGGGTATAGCTCTGAGTAGCTGATCAATAAGTCCACGATGTCTTCGAGGTACGTCTGGTCCTGATCCAAGCTAGATCAACTTCACACTCTGAGCATGCAAACTCAGGTCGTCAGAGCGACACGATAGCAATATATACATAGGTGCAAGTGGTAACTCGTAGAGTAATAATGGATGTATAACAGTAAACCAAGACAGTAAAGATATGAACATGGAGTAATCAATGTAATGTTTAATAGATCAGGTGAACAGTAAAGCAGTAATATAGTATGTCAGGTGTGTCAATACAGTAGGTAATGTATGTCAATGTCACTATCCCTATCCGTCTCTAAGTCTCACTATACAGGTCACTAAGCCTAACGTCAGTCCAAGCATGAGAGTCAACCACTCGAGAGTGTCCTCCACCCAAGGGTAGGACCCAAGGGCAGGGGACCAACCGATCAAAATATAACTCACGGTAATAATCGTGTACCCTGTAAATCTCCATATATCTCCTTATATATAAGCCAGTATGGGACTCCCGAGATTCTGTTGAACTCACACTCAAACTACCCCACACCCCGTGGTCTACATCAAATGCCAACCATAACCTCGAATACCGGTTGGTCCATGACAAGTCTGCGCGAGAACTGGAGACAGGATCTCCATCAAGTACGTCCCGACTGATACCCGAGATAGATGGACAGTGTCTGGTGCCTTACCTGTGACACTCATACAAATGCTTCTATAAGTGTCCCATACCACATAAAGTCACACTTATACGCGTCCCACAGACGTCGACAATGCAATAGAATAATAGGGTCCACTGATTGTGTACAAGTACGTGTCACTTTCACTTATCCACTCATGCCCGAACACTAACGTACTTGCCACAATCACCACTAACACCTAACACTGGGTAATGCACATGATCACTAGGCTACCAATGCAATAACATATACATATGATGTGATGAGAAAACAGTATGTAAGGCAGGATTAAGATATCATATGTCGGTATCCTACCACTTGCATAATTTATCATAAATAATATATGCCAAAATTTAGCAAAGCAATGAACAGGGGATAAGTAGTATATTTGATTATCTACACAGCAACTTTAGTTTTACACCAATCGGGTTTCAGGATCACTAGATATGGCCATTTCATTTTAAGCGTTCACTGCTGGAAATCCGGTTTTAGAATCGGAAATCCGTTTCGCAACGCATTTTAATCCCAGTTGGGATCAGATTTTAGCGATGCTACAGTTGAATGAAATCTAGGGTTTTCAATAAGGTTTTCAACGTAACAGACGGATTCTCAATCGTGTCTGTACGTCAGGATTTATACACTATTCAACACTAGGGTGTCAACTCTGATTCTGATTTGGACTGTTATACGTCCTGTTCTTTTAATTTACAAATTAAATAGCAAACGACGATGAAACGGAATGAAACCACTTGTGTTATTTATCTAACAGACTCACTCTTAATAAACTGCAGAGTTCCACAACATACGAGTTCAGGAAACCAAGTGGCACACATTACGGGACAGTAAACAGTAATCAGAGTCGCTCTGGACTGCAGTCCAGAGCCGCACTCCGATCCAAATATCGTCGCAGTTAAAGTACAGAAACCATTAGAAACTTGCATAGGATTACATTTCGTCGAGTCTAATTCGATTTGAGACCTCGAACGCAACATTCCAGTATGTACATAATTTATGGTGATTTTAACGATTTTCAGGCGCAGGAAAAATCCCAGTTTTACGGATGTATTTGGGGGTATTCGTTTTAGTCATTAACAGTCGTATTTTCCTGTGAGATTCATACAAGATATTCATTATCACACGGGCCAGCATAGGAAATCCAATTCCGTCAATTTAGATGAATATTTTCATTGGGATCATGTATCGAACAGGTATGTCATATAATGTATCGGAAATTGTAAATTTGTAAGTTATACGATTTGAGTTTGTAACACGAATAGATTGGCATGTAGCAAGTAAAATACTTGCCTGAGACGATGTGTCGATGGTGCCGTAGTGATGATGACGTCGATGGCATGCACGGTCAACAACGACGAGGGTTTTGCCTTGGGCTTGAACTTGGCCTTGGATTGAGCTCGGTGCAATGGCTCAGCGGCGACGATGGGCTCCGGCTTGGATGCTGGAATTGGCTTGGTCTGAAGGTCGGCTGCTCGAGCTTCAGAGGAGGTGAGCGCAGCGACCGGTGGGCGAAGCTTGGAGGTTGGGCCGGCAAGGGAAGGCTCAGGTTGAGTCGTGAGGAAGGAGAGAAAAGAGGTTGGAGATGCTGGTGCTCACGGAGGTGTGGTGAGCAAGGGGCTGCCGTTGGCGAGGTAGCCGGCGGTCGACGATGATGGTCGGCGGTTCTCAAGTCGAGGGTTGAAGGCTGGAGTTGAGCTCGGCAAGATGGGTTGCAACGACGAGGTGCTCGGGAGGGAGATGACGAGAGAGTTTGAGAGGGTGAACGCCGACGATGTGGGATGCGGTGGCCGGCACGCAGTGGGGGCAGCGGGTGTTTGGGGGGGAAAGTTATGACGGTGGTGCAGGCGAGGTGGGGAGGAGGTTGGCTCGGGGTGCAGGCGAGGTGATGGGTGCGTCGGTGATAGCAGCGGTGGGGCGAGCGCGGTCGTGGCCTCGAGGTAGGGAGCGGGAACGGAGAAAATGAGAGAAAGAGAGGGAGAGTGTGAGGGAGAGAGAGAATGTAACGTGGGAGAGAGAGAGAATACGTGAGAATTAAAGAAATTTTAAAGAAGAGAGAGAGGGGGTGAGTAACGTGAGTGGTAGGGAGAGAGGTTTAAGGGAGAGAGAGAGAGAACGTGTGTGTGTGAAAGAGAGAGGAGAGAGAAAGAGAGAGAGAGAACGTGGGTGAGATGAGAGAGGGGGAACGTGAATGGGGAAATTAATTTAAAATAATTAAATGAAATTATAAACAGAGTGTGAACTGAATAGAGAGGGGGGGGAATAGAATGAATGAGAATTAAGTGGTGATTAATATAATTTTAAAACGGGTTAATGGGGGAAATTAATTGGGATTAAAGAGACATTAATTTGGTGGTTTAATAGGAATTTATAGAGGAGGTTTGGGTTTGGATTTGAAGGTATTTAAAAGAAATGAGGTGGGATAATTGTTATTTTAATGGGCTGGGGAGGGAAAAATGGGCTCGGGCCAAGGGATAAAATAGTAGGGAAAAAGAAAGGGGCCGGGCTTGGGATTTTGAGTGAATGAGAAAAAAGATTAGAGGAGTGGGCTGGCTCTGGGCTTGGGGAAAGTAACGGCTGGGCTAAAATTGAAAAAGAAAGGGGATAATAAAAGAGGAAGGAAATGAGGGTTTGGGTTAGGGAAAATTAAAAGATATGAGATTAGATTAGGATTTGGGTTTTTAGAATAATACAAATAATAATTATAAAATAAATAAATTTTGAGAGTGAAAAAAATACGGATATTGGTATTCAAAAGGACTGGGTATTACATCATACCACCCTTACAAAAATTTCATCCTCGAAATTTAAAATAAACGATAAGTTATAAAATCATAAGCGAAAGCTACTATATCGCAAACTAACACATAATGATTTACTTAAAATAGGTGGATGAAGAAATTTGAAGGTTTATATATGTATACAAATAATACAACTAAAAGAATATGTCTAAATAAGTATAAGGTAGAAATCATTTATGAGGGAAACCCATATGTATAAAAATAGAATAGCAATAACGAATAATAACCTTCGAGGCGTGCTGGATAAAATCGAAATCCTAAACATGTGCACACCTCGCATATCAAAGGTAGCGCAGCTAAAATAATAAGTATAAGGCATAACCATTTATAATAGTAACCATAAGCACAATACCCGGAAATAAAGTAACAACAATAAAATAATGAAGGAATTGTCGATAGGTTAAAACATTTTAGAATAACGTATCAATCAACCAATTTTAACATAACCTTGAAAACCACATGGTGAAAATGAGAAACATAGCACAAAATAATAGGCGCAATATATGGTTGCGCTACCGAGAAATGGGAAGAATAGTAGTGTACTAAAAATGCATAAAACGGAAGTAGTCAATATCACGCACTTTTCGATAAATACAAAATAACGAAAACTAAATTTTCGAATAACGATGCCCCTAAATGTAACTAGGATAACAGGAAATGGCATAAAAAATATATAGGCTAGCTAGGGTAGGGATTACAATGGAGTATGGCTCACTCAAAAGGTCGGAGTGTGACGGCTTTAGACTGGAGGTCGAAAAGGTTGGGGTCGGGTCAGCCCAGGGTGCAAGGGTGAACAGTCAGGGATCTCAGGAGGAAATAAATGTATAGGGGAAACAGCCAAACATCATGTGAACCAAGAAGATCAATAGATTAGCGAACTCAGCCAATTTTATTTCATTCCAGAAAATTCGAAACAAAGCACTCTCGAAAGTAACAGATGGCCCTAAACTATACATAGGTTTATTTGGCCAGAGAAGACAACAGCTAAAATCCCATCAGTCGCGGTTGTGGAGGTTCAGCAGGTTACGGTAGGCTCGTGCGCTCAGGTAGGGACGTCGATTTCCATAGCGCCTCGCAGGGACCGCCATTGGGAGTTCTTCCACTGCAGGGTCTTGTTCTTCTGGTCCTTCTTCCTCGGCTGGAGCTTCTTCATCGAGGTCTGCTTCCCTGTGATTCTCTCCTTCTAGATCCTCTTCCCTGGGATTTTCCTCCACTGAATTTTCTTCTATCGGGCCTTCCTCGGGATCTTCCTCTATCGGGTTCTCTTTAGGGTCTCCTTCCTCCTCGTCTGAATCGCCGATCATGTCAACCTCTGAGGCGGCGGCTCCTTCGTCCTCGGAATCGCTGTTTCCGAAAATGACCTGGGGGCCGTTGATCTCATCGTCAGAATTCGCCAGTATGCGGTCTAAGGAAACGCATGACTGTGCATCCTCATCTAGATGCGGCGCTGCTCCAGGGTGGGCCATGGCCTGAAAAGAAAGAGTCATGATCAGACAGTGGAACATATTAGGAAAAATCAAGGATACGGAGTACAAGAAAAATATGCGGTAAGCAAGGGTTGAAAACAAAATCTAGAATACTGAAGCAACGAATGGTATAAGTAAAGTGAGGGGGAAAGGAGACGATACATACATCACAACTCAGGATTTTATTACATTCAGCCAAAAGTTTAACGGATACAGGATCTCAAACGAAAAGAGAAATATTTACAGGTGACAACATTTTATTAAAAGCAGAAAACGTGATAACTCTTCTTCGATTACTAGACCGCTGCACTCTCGTCCCACGAGTTGAGTCATGCGCTGGGTCCGCCCTATCCTCGAAGTTCGAACTACGCAATAATCATCACTTGGCAGAAGTGGAGAGTTTGGACGAGTCTCCTCCTTGTAGCTCCTTCCTTTTAGGGTAACCGTTGATAAGTTGTTCACTGGATCCGCAAATCAGGCATTTCCCTTGGGCGCGGCGACAATTCCTCTGAAGATGTCATGGCCTCTTACAGTACCCACAACATTGGGTCTTATGCTGCTTCTGTCGCGGGGAAACAAGTGGGCGCTTCATCTTCTCCTCTTTTCCTCGTCTAACAGGGATCCCTTTACGATTGAAGACTTCCGCTGGTGCCTGATTCACCTGCCTTCTCAATCCTTCAGCTAATAGGTCGTTTGTTCGCTCCTGGGCTTCCTTCAGACTTTGCAGTGCAGTCAGGATCTCTACGGTCTGATTCTGGGGAATGGAGATAGAGGAAGAGTCGTTGGAAGACATGGTCCTGAAGCAACAATTTTGAGGACGATATAAGGCACAAGCTATAAGAATTAAAATATAATATGGATTGGGCAAGGAATCAAGAACATCGGGTGTGATGAAATTCATTACAAGTGGAAATCAACTGTAGGGCTCTAAGTCACCTAAACCGAGTACAGTATTGTAACTATGAGGTAGTTCACAATTACAACCACGTCACTCTGCCAAGTCGCCCGAAACCCTAGCGGATGGATAGCAGAATACACAATATGAATAAGGATTAAGAATAACAAGTTTACAATCTAGACCGAGGGATGTCTTAGATTGTCAAGCTCTATACGGAAAACTGCAATCCCAATCGAAGCAAAACCTAGCTTTGATACCAACAAAACCATGTTACGCCCCGCTTCCCAAAATACAGGAATACGAGGGGTTGATAAGGCCAGCCATGCTCCTACGGTCAAGGAAATATCCTGCCGTAGTCACACTTCGGCTTCTAGCTTTACGTGGTAATCAGTAATACAATGCACAGGTAATGAGAAATGCAGTAACTGAAACAAAGCAAATACAAAGGAACAAACCAGAAGGAGAACAAGGGGTATAGCTCTGAGTAGCTGATCAATAAGTCCACGATGTCTTCGAGGTACGTCCGGTCCTGATCCAAGCTAGATCCACTTCACACTCTGAGCATGCATACTCAGGTCGTCAGAGCGACACGACAGCAATATATACATAGGTGCAAGTGGTAACTCGTAGAGTAATAATGGATGTATAACAGTAAACCAAGACAGTAAAGATATGAACATGGAGTAATCAATGTAATGTTTAATAGATCAGGTGAACAGTAAAGCAGCAATATAGTATGTCAGGTGTGTCAATACAGTAGGTAATGCATGTCAATGTCACTATCCCTATCCGTCTCTAAGTCTCACTATACAGGTCACTAAGCCTAACGTCGGTCCAAGCATGTGAGTCAACCACTCGAGAGTGTCCTCCACCCAAGGGTAGGACCCAAGGGCAAGGGACCACGGGCCCAAAATATAACTCACGGTAATAATCATGTACCCTGTAAATCTCCATATATCTCCATATATATAAGCCGGCATGGGACTCCCGAGATTCTGTTGAACTCACACTCAAACTACTCCACACCCCGTGGTCTACATCAAACGCCAACCATAAACTCAAATACCGGTCGGTCCATGACAAGTCTGCGCGAAAACTGGAGACAGGATCTCTATCAAGCACGTCCCGACTGATACCCGAGATAGATGGACAGTGTCTGGTGCCTTACCTGTGACACTCATACAAATGCTTCCATAAGTGTCACATGCCACTTATAGTCATACTTATACGCGTCCCACAGACGTCGACAATGCAATAGAATAATAGGGTCCACTAATTGTGTACAAGTACGTGTCACTTTCACTTATCCACTCATGCCCGAACACTAACGTAGTTGCCACAATCACCACTAATACCTAACACTGGGTAATGCACATGATCACTAGGCTACCAATGCAATAACATAGACATATGATGTGATGAGAAAACAGTATGTAAGGCAGGATTAAGATATCATATGTCGGTATCCTACCACTTGCATAATTCATCATAAATAATATATGCCAAAATTTAGCGAAGTAATGAACAGGGGATAAGTAGTATATTTGATTATCTACACAGAAAATTTGGTTTCACGCCAATCGGGTTTCAGGATCACTAGATATGGCCATTTCATTTTAAGCGTTCACTGCTGGAAATCCGGTTTCAGAATCGGAAATCCGTTTCGCAACACATTTTAACCCCAGTTAGGATCATATTTTAGCAATGATACAGTTGAATGAAATCTAGGGTTTTAAATAAGGTTTTCAACGTAATAGACGGATTCTCAATCGTGTCTGTACGTCAGGAGTTATACACTATTCAACACTAGGGTGTCAACTCTGATTCTGATTTGGACTGTTATACGTCCTGTTCTTTTAATTTACAAATTAAATAGCAAACGACGATGAAACGGAATGAAACCACTTGTGTTATTTATCTAACAGATTCACCCTTAATAAACTGTAGAGTTCTGCAACATACGAGTTCATGAAACCAAGTGGCACACATTACGGGACAGTAAACAGTAATCAGAGTCGCTCTGGACTGCAGTCCAGAGCCGCACTCCGATCCAAATATCGTCGCAGTTCAAGTATAGAAACCATTAGAAACTTGCATAGGATTACATTTCGTCGAGTCGAATTCGATTTGAGACCTCGAACGCAACATTCCAGTATGTACATAATTTATGGTGATTTTAACGATTTTCAGGCACGGGAAAAATCCCAGTTTTACGGATGTATTTGGGGGTATTCGTTTTAGTCATTAACAGTCGTATTTTCCTGTGAGATTCATACAAGATATTCATTATCACACGGGCCAGCATAGGAAATCCAATTCCGTCAAATTAGATGAATATTTTTATTGGGATCATGTATCGAACAGGTATGTCATATAATGTATCGGAAATTGTAAATTTGTAAGTTATACGATTTGAGTTTGTAACACGAATAGATTAGCATGTAGCAAGTAAAATACTTTCCTGAGATGATGTATCGATGGTGCCGCAGTGATGGTGACGTCGATGGCATGCACGGTCAACAACGACGAGGGTTTTGCCTTGGGCTTGAACTTGGCCTTGGATTGAGCTCGGTGCAATGGCTCAGCGGCGACGATGGGCTTCGGCTTGGATGCTGGAATTGGCTTGGTCTGAAGGTCGGCTGCTCGAGCTTCAGAGGAGGTGAGCGCAGCGACGGGTGGTCGAAGCTTGGAGGTTGGGCCGGCAAGGGAAGGCTTAGGTTGAGTCGTGAGGAAGGAGAGAAAAGAGGTTGGAGATGCTGGTGCTCACGGAGGTGTGGTGTGCAAGGGGCTGCCGTTGGCGAGGTAGCCGGCGGTCGACGACGATGGTCGGCGGTGCTCAAGTTGAGGGTTGAAGGTTGGAGTTGAGCTCGGCAAGATGGGTTGCAACGACGAGGTGCTTGGGAGGGAGATGACGAGAGATTTTGAGAGGGTGAACGCCGACGATGTGGGATGCGGTGGCCGGCACGCAGTGGGGGCAACGGGTGTTTGGGGGGGAAAGTTGCGACGGTGGTGCAGGCGAGGTGGGGAGGAGGTTGGCTCGGGGTGCAGGCGAGGTGATGGGTGTGTCGGTGATGGCAGCGGTGGGGCGAGCGCGGTCGTGGCCTCGAGGTAGGGAACAAGAACGGAGAAAATGAGAGAAAGAGAGGGAGCGTGTGAGGGAGATAGAGAATGTAACGTGGGAGAGAGAGAGAGAATACGTGAGAATTAAAGAAATTTTAAAGAAGAGAGAGAGAGGGTGAGTAACGTAAGTGGTAGGGAGAGAGGTTTAAGGGAGAGAGAGAGAGAACGTGTGTGTGAGAGAGAGGAGAGAGAAAGAGAGAGAGAACGTGGGTGAGATGAAAGAGGGGAAACGTGAATGGGGAAATTAATTTAAAATAATTAAATGAAATTATAAAAAGAGTGTGAACTGAATAGAGAGAGAGGGAATAGAATGAATGAGAATTAAGTGGTTTTTAATAGGATTTTAAAAGGGGTTAATCGGGGAAATTAATTGGGATTAAAGAGGCATTAATTTGGTGGTTTAATAGAAATTTATAGAGGAGGTTTGGGTTTGGATTTGACGGGATTTAAAAGAAATGAGGTGGGATAATTGTTATTTTAATGGGCTGGGGAGGGAAAAATGGGCTCGGGCCAAGGGATAAAATAGTAGGGAAAAAGAAAGGGGTCGGGCTTGTGATTTTGAGTGAATGAGAAAAAGGATTAGAGGAGTGGGCTGGTTCTGGGCTTGGGGAAAGTAACGGCTGGGCTAAAATTGAAAAAGAAAGGGGATAATAAAAGAGGAAAGGAATGAGGGTTTGGGTTAGGGAAAATTAAAAGATATGAGATTAGATTAGGATTTGGGTTTTTAGAATAATACAAATAATAATTATAAAATAAATAAATTTTGAGAGTGACAAAAATACGGATATTGGTATTCAAAAGGACTGGGTATTACACTAAACAAAGTTTTACCATAAACCCACCTCTCAAGACTTCATCAAGAGAAGAAAAAGGGTCCCTTTTTTTATCATCCAAGATCTAGATCTTGGAGTTTCAAGAGAACCCATTTTGGGTTTCTTCTCAAAAGAGAAAGGAGAAAATCTTTTGGAGTTTAACTCCACAATTAAAATTATTTTGGAGTTTGACTCTATAATAAAATCTTTTTTTGTAAAATTTAGCTCCGAATAAAATTGTTATGGCAGTTTAACTCCAAATAATTTTTTTTGGAGTTTAACTCCATCACAGAAAAAAATCTTTTTGGAGCTCCTGCATCCTCTCACGTGAGGGAAAGGGGAGCTCCCACTAAGTGGGAGCTTTCCCTCCTTCTCACATGAGGGGAAGGCTCCCCATTTAGTGGAGTTTAACTCCACACCACATTAAATTTTTTTAGGAGTTTAACTCCACAATAAAAAAAAAAATTGGAGTTGAACTCCATTTAAAATTCTTTAAAATTCTTGTAGAGTTTAACTCCGCAATAAAAATCTTTTCGGAGTTAAACTCCATTTAAAACTCTTTTTTTGGGAGTTTAACTCCACATTAATTCTTTTTGGAGTTGAACTCCATTTAAAATTATTTTGGAGTTTAACTCCGATATAAAAATCTTTTCAGAGTTAAACTCCATTTAAAATTCTTTAGGAGCTTTACTCCATTTAAAACTCTTTTTGGAGTTCAACTCCAGAATAAAAATCTTTTTGGAGTTAAACTCCATTTAAAACTCGTTTTGGAGTTCAACTCCACAATAAAAATCATTTTGGAGTTAAATTTCATTTAAAATCTTTTTGGAGTTGAACTCCATATTTAAAATTCTTTTGATGTTTAACTCCACACAATTTTTTTTCATTTTTTAGCCCTTTTTGCCCCCGTCACATGCTAGCACGTGAGAGAAAGGGCTCCCATTTAATAGGAGCCCTTTTGGCACCCTCACATGCTAGCATGTGAGGGGAGGCTCCCATCCCATTTAATGGGAGCCCAGGTTCCTCCCCATATTTTTTTATTTTATTTTTTCTTTTCTACTCTTTTCTCCTTTCTTCCTTCTTTTCTTTATTTTATTTTTTTAAAAAAATAAATAAATAAATAAAAATAAATTATAAATCCCCGTCTACCCTAGGCAGGGGGAATCTGTAATGTGCCTGACAAGCGCGCGCGTATTCCCATCTCAATGGGGTGACAAAAAACACCCTACAGGTTCTGGCATGCTTGGTGGGACCAATCTCTCCTCCCATATTTCGGGTTAAACAATCATGCGAACTAAATCAATATACATATCTATGTTTATACTAAAATAATGCTCTTTCATGCAGTTTTCCAAGCAATCAATTTTCAACAATGTCTCCAAAGATGAACTCAGCTCCCATCTCCTACACGATGAAGATGGACTCTAGGACGGTCCTCCCAGCCAGTCTTGGGAGACAGTGGGAGGAGCCGCTACTACAGTTCGGCTCTATTATGTTCATTCCAGCTAACATTATTCCAGCTCCTCAAGTTTCGGTAACTGATAAACCGGCCTCGAAAGGTAAGAGGCCAAATGTGGTGATCTCAAGGGCACCACTACCCAAACGCAAGTCGGTGTCTAAACGAATTTCCTTGGCTCCAGCTGGGGGCATGGCCATCAACGTCAACAAAGAAACAAGGCATCTTAGGCAAGCTCCAGCGGTACCCTCGACAGCTGCTCGATCGGATATCTTCTTTAACCTCCCTATCAATTGACTCACGGTGGCTTCCGAGAAAACGGATGCCCGCCAAGCCCTCAAAATAGAGAAGCTGAGGCAGAAAATGCTCAGATACAGAGCCAACAAAAGAGCTAGGGCTCACGCTAGGCTGAGCTTCATGAGGCTTTAAGAACGGGATTACCCCGCCAAAGATGAATAGACGGCTGGATATGTGGTCCACACTGTCTACATGGTTGGACATGAAGAAACGAACCCTCCTATGCTTCACAGCCATGGTGATGATATGGTGGATGCTACCCAATGAAGACTCGGTCTAAATGATGAAGAGCTCGCTCAGGCCGATAAGCCAAAAAAGCCCGGGGTTCCTGTGGAATTGAGCTCAGGAAATAAGGATGACCCGGTTATCATAACCGGAACTACAGAACAAGCATTATTCCGATGGCTTCAGAGGCAGCTTCAGGACAAGGATGAGAAGTTAGCCAAGGTATAGTCTAAGGTCGACAAATTGGAAAATGTCGCGGCAGATCTCGCGACCCAAGTCGCTCGATTGCAATTACAGCATAATCAAATTTTAGTTCATGAGCCAGGGATTGATACCCGGAGGCAGCCAACTGATACCCCCTTCAGCCTAAGAGCGGAGCGCCTTCGCGAAAAACGGCCGCGATCAGCCTCCAGTCCCTCCGATATATACACCGAAGGAGAATCGCCTCTGAAAGAGAAACTGGATAAGGTCTATTCCTTCAGAAGGGACAAAGTCCACAAGATATTCAAGGACGCCCTAAGAAACGGTCTAAAACTGCCAGAGTCAAAGAGACCGCAAGAAGCGAGTATGACCGACGACCCAAAATATTGCCTCTATCATAGAGTGATAAGTCATGCCATTGAGGACTGCTTCGTCTTTAAAGATTGGGTCGAAAAGCAATACAAGACGGGAGAAATAGAACTGTCTAAAGACGTGTTAGCAAACAGTCAAGCTACGACCGCCGATTTCATACAAATGGAGACCTGAGCCCTTCGGGAACCTGATTCTCTCAGACATGTGCCATTATCTGAAAAGAGCGAACCAAAGACTGATCGGCCTCAAGGACTAGCGTCAGTAAAGGCACCTACTCCAACGAAGAGAAAGAAGAAGGTATACTCCTTCAGGAGGGATGAAGTCCGCAAAATATTCGCGGACGCCTTGAACATTGGTCTGCAACTGGCTGTTCCAAAGAGGCCACATGAAATGAATATGACCGGCAATCCCATATACTGCCCATATCATAGAATGGTGAGTCATACCATCGAAGACTGCTATATTTTCAAAGATTGGGTGGAGAACCAATAAAAACTTGGGAAAGCTCCATAGTCGTCAGATGTACCGATAAGCCACAGAGCTACGGTCATCAACACAACTCCGCCAAGATCAAAGTTCGAGGAGCTGTGATAAGCAAACTGACCACCACGTCGTTAAACTGGGAACAATAGACCTCTGAGTCTTTAAACTGGGAAGCGCTGACCGCCATCTCATTAAACTGGGAATAATCGACCTCTAAGTCGTTAAACTGGGAATGTAAATAAAAAAAGTGTGTAAATAAAAACAAAAGAAAAGCCGAAATGATGGGGCAACTCGCAATAAAAATCAGCGAGTAAAAATAAAGATGAAAATAAAGCCGAAATGACGGGGCAACTGTTGGATATAGTGCCCTCAAAGTCAATTATTGGATCGCAGGCATGTGATTGCAATGATTGAAGGAGGACCTATGCCGGTAGGACAGTCTTACTCAAGAAGATAGTATGCTATCTGGTTTATCTTTTTCATCGTGTACATTCTTTAGGTGATATTACAGATTACTATTACACGTTGATAGAGCCCTTAGAATTCTTGCTTGACGGCCAGCAGTATGATGGCGATCATATACGTGGGAGCTGGGGTCTATACGCACATCCTTAAAAGGTCCCTAGTCGAGAGAGTTTCGAGACAGGGTATCGATACTCCAGAGTAGACTAGTGTATACGGATCGAGACCCCGACGAGGGGCGGTGGCTGGTCTCACAAGCCATTGGTGTCAGTTGGTTCACCTAAGACGTATACAGGTGCTCATTGGGTTATGAGTACACCGGACAGGACTCGCCGGGAACATGCTAGTTGGTTTTATACCTAGCGTCAGATAGCAGTTCCCTGGTGACATGTGTACAGGTTAGTTCATCGACCTAAGATCGTCATTTGTCTCGTGTGAGTGCCCACTGTGTTTTGATTACTACCCTACCACGGCTCAAAGGAGTCGTGCAAACAGGTTATAGTTGGTTACAGTCCCGAGCCACATGGAGGCAGTGAGAGGATCGGCAGGGGTTTCGTATCTCCCGGTATTGGAGTGAGATCGCGCTGTGTCTAGGAGAGCCATTACACGAAGTTCTTGGCCAAGACACGAGATTTACTGGTAGGTATTCCAGTAGTATCTCAGGGTGTTCTGGGCTATACTCCGACACGACTTGTACCGCTTTTGGAGGTCTGACTTTTACCAATCCCCTAGGCCCGACATGCAATACTCATAGATGAACGGATCGTACTGTACGGATATTGTCACTGACAGGCTCAGTAGGGTGTCAGGATAAGTTCGCTCATCAGCCTCCCTTTTGGTCGATACATGGGTAGCCGTTACGTACAGCTAGTACCACTGACGTGCTTATGGTTAAACCCACTGCCGGCGTATTGACGAGTCTTTAGAGTCCCCCACAGATAGTTTCCCAAGTTTCGGGCGAAACGTTGTAGAGGCCGTATAATATTATGGCAGGGTTCAATCATATACGTGCACTTATGCACGGATCATGATCGGATGGATCATACTAGTGGGGTTTGGTTTAAGCCGGATCCTAGTATTAGATTTGTTGGATTACTTTCGTCTCATCGCATTCGCATTCAGTCGGAATGCGGATGCAGATATGTATATACAGGTGAGGGGTATCCTTATGATCCGTCACGAGTTTACTTTTTTTGCCGTATCTTTTTGTTGGACTAAACATTTTGGGTTAATGTTTATTTGGTGGAAATTGTGAGTGCATTTCATCATGAGGAGCAATTAATGTGGCATGTGCAATCTAGTGACTCATGGTATCTTTTTTTGTGAACATGTCATGTTAATTGATGGATTGTTGTGTTGAAATGAAAGATGGAGAGAGAGAGGGCAGCCATATGAGCTTGTTTTGCTCTTGAGATTATTATGCAAGCTCTCATTTTTCATCTCACACAAGAAAAGAAAAGCTCTTCTTCTTCTTCCTCCTCAAGCTCATAACTTCCACCAATGGCATCATCTTCAACCTCCATCCAAACACTATCATGTGTTGAGAATCAATGGATGCTTGAGACAAAGTTATCACACACATTCTCTACTTCACCTTGGACATGTCGGCTAGCAAACTTCATGTTCGAGTTGCTTCGGATGAAGTGGGAACCCGTAAAAAGACTCATTGATGTGGTGCCCTTCCGATGAGGAGACCGAAGATCGTAGATGCCGCGAGGAGCTTGAGATGGTGGCCAAAGACCGAAGGACACGGATCGATCGGTATAGCCACTCTCACTTCTTAGTAGTTAGTTAGCTTAGCGTTAATGGTTCGATCCGGGTGAAAGACTATGATAGCCCCGGTTTCCTAAAAAGTTTTTGTTTCCGCATTTGGCCTCGGATTGACGGCCGGGGTGCTACCATAGACTTACATGGTATCAGAGCCACGCCATTACTAGCTTGTTCTAACGTGTTTAAAATATCGATCGATCGAAATTTCCGAATCGCATTTTCATTTCAGTGTGCTTGCTGTCGAATTTCAAAGTTGTTCAAAAAATTATTTCAGGCATCTTAAAAATACATGCAGGCATAACTAAAGCTACAGAAAAAGTTTGGAGACCTAACTCCAAAATTCCACCGCGGAACTGCCGCGAAATGTCGCATTTGGCGGCCCTTCCACGGCCCTTTTTGGGCTACAGTGCCCCAAATGTTTTATGGGACTTTAGTTCATGGAAATATGATTTTTGTGATATATAGTTTTAGCCCAGATTATTTTGAGTGCTGGAATTGTACTTGGGGCCCACTTCGGGAAATTTTGTCGATCGAAATTTTAAATACGTTAGTTCACAGTACTTACATTACTATCTGTGACCGTGAATGTCATTTGATCGGTAAATCTTGTCTAATCGCTATAGCCCTTTTAGACGGATTTACGAACGTGACATTCACGTTGATGTTCTGTGTTGTGCTGTGATGTTGCGGATTTGACGTGGTGGATAGCCTGGATACAATGGTAGTACAGTTTGGTTATATTTGTACATTTGATATCGCGGGACGAGCGTCTGACATGTGGACTTCCGTCACTGCCTGTTTGTATATTATTCTTTTGGGGCACGACCGGGTTGAGGTCAATGTACCCGTTGTACGTATTTTATTTTCCGTACTAGGATTACCCCGCGGTGGAGTGCATGGATAGCCGGGTTCTAGAAGGAAACGGGCCCGCATCTCATGGCTTTGAGACGGAGGGGGCTTCACTCTAGAATTGGCGGGCTATTCGCCGCACTCGTAGGGGTGCTATAGGTTGACCCAAGGAGGGGTGCTCAAGTTACCGGACTCCGTGAAGTGCTGGGTGGCCCATTCACTTTGTTGAAGGGGGCTTCCTCTCTTCTGGTATTGGCGGGTAACTTGCCGCGCCCGTAGGGGTCTAGGATTTCATTGCTCAGGCTATCCACACGACCAGGGGAACGTCGGGTTTCAGTTGTGGCTCAATGAAACCCGGGGATCCCAGATTATCTGTATTGTTCTGTGATACTTATTACTTTTCTGTGATGTTTCATTTATTACGCCTGAAGCGATTATTATATATTACTATATATATATATACTAGTAGATGTTGTATATGTTTTACACCCGCGCTAGTCCAGTCCCCGCTCTGTCGTTAGTTAAGTAACCTAACGGGTGATGACGGGACCCAGTGGCGAATGCGGATGGCATATACGTACATCATATTTTCGTTCTTTTGTGGTGTGATTAATTGATGGCACTACATTGATTCGGATCAATGCAAGGAAAACAAACCTGTTTGATGTTGTTGGAACAATTTTCAAAAAGCTGTTATTACAAGGACGTTCCTTTTTGTTTTGCACAGTGGTATTCGTTTTTGAATATCCAGCACCTCATTCTACGAGGTAAGGGCCGAGATCCCTTCATCGGGAGTGATCCCTTGGACAAAAGTTTGCGTTAGGGTAATAACTTCACTATAGTCGATTACTTTTTGCTTTGCATCACGGTATTCATTTGGAATATCCTGCACCTCATTCTACGGGGAAAGAGCCGAGATCCCTTCACCGGGAGTGACCTCTTTAGCAAAAGGTTTTCGCCACTATATTTTTGTAAAAAGCTATGCAGTTCCTTCATTGATATCAAGTTCATTACGTAGGTTTTTCACCAAAAACCAGCCGTAGCCCTCCGTCATTTCTGATTAGTATTGCTTAGTATTCGTGCTACGTATGTCATGCATTGCCGAGGCGTAGTATTCGGTAGCTCTGTAATGCTTTTCTGTCGCATGGATATATGGATTGGTTAGGACAGTCGTACGGTTATGTTGGCATTGTCAAGGACTCGTACGGATGCGTCTAATGCAATCAAGATAATGACGGGTTGAACTTGACTAGGGCTCTTTGATATGTTGGCATTGTCAAGGTCACTTGGGTCCTAGGGGTAAAAACATACATCGGGAGTTTCTAAAAAACTGAAACTTGCTAGGCATACGCATACCTTCTGGAGTGTGGTGACTTGAGTGGATTCCATCAAGTTATCATACGATGAAAGTTGGATCCCGATTCCCACTGATGAGTTGGTATACTTCTCGGGTGATCCCGACTAATTCTTCTTTCAGGTTTAGAGGAGAATTTGAGGATACAGTGGGAGACATCCTGATTAGATAAAGTGATAACCATTCTGGTCTAGGTTAGAGTGCACGCAGAGTGTTTCTTTTCTCTCTCTCTTTGGCTGTGACCATGACCCGACCCTTGACTATGACTCAGTGACCAAGTTAACCGAACTTTCTTAAAACACTGGCTTTTGGATTGTCTGAGTTGCATACGTCATTGCAACTCCTTCTTTTACCCTTTGCATTTCTCCAGAACACCCCGTTTTATTACGAACATCCACTTCCATTGGATAAATCCATCGTATGGTTATATACGAACTCGAAGGAACTTGTTCCAGATTCGAGGATGGATTCTGGTTTTGTAGAGATTGAATAGGATTGTTCAGTTGTCTTTTCCTTTTTCCTTCTCTCAGGTTGTGAGGGCTCCTAGGATTAGGAGAGGGTACACCTATTGTGCTTATTGGATAGTCTTCTTCCAAACCATAGGCAGGTGCCGAAAGGTAGGGAATGAAGAAAACCAATTAGCCTATGTATGGTGTACAGAAGGTAATAAGTAAAGACAAATAAAGGGATTAGAAAGAGGGAAGAGTAAATTGCGACGGCTATTCACGACCAAACCAAGTTTTTCATTGCCATTCCTACTTCACCTTTGTATTTCTCCAGAACACCCCGTATCACTACGAAGATCCACAGTTATTTGGATACTCCATCGTATGGTTATATACGAACTCGAAGGGATTTGTTCCAGTTCGGGGCTGGATTCTGGTTCAGGAGAAATAAGAATAAGATTTATTCAGTTGTCTTTTATCTATACCTTCTCTCAGGTTGCGAGTGCTCCTAGAATTGGGATAGTACACCTATTACGCTTATTGGATAGTCTTCTTCCAAACCATAGGCTGGTGCCGAACGGTAGGGAAGGAAGAAAACCATTAAGCCTAATGATGGTGTACAGAAGGTAATGACTAAAGACAAATAAAGCGATTTGGAGAGATGGCAAGGAAATATATGATTGCAGTCATGAATCTGGATAATGGAAGAGGCATTACTAGGAATATCCGGATACCCCTTCGAAACATTTTCATGTTTCAGTTTCACTGTGCATTGTTAGTAGAAAACCGATTTCCCAAATAGACCTTGCTCCAGGGTATGTATTTACCAAGATTGATTCTCACATCTGTATGGTTTTACAGATGATGAGTGGGAGTAAGTTATTGGGAATTAGGTGATCACCCTCATTATATCGGGATTCGTTGTAATTGGTGATATTTGAGGAAATCGCCTGGGTTTTTGCCGGACGGCAAATATTTTGTTTTGAATATCCGTTGTTATGCACCAATTTCAAATTGATATATCTGTACGTTTATTTTATAAAGTGAGATATAACTTTTGAAATTATGTCGATGACATTTACCTATATCAGTTGATGGTTAGGTAAGGAGCATTCAACAGCGGTGTAATTCTTCATAACCATAGTACAGTTTTTAACCTACGACGCATAGGGTTTGAGTTATTCAACTCAGCGGACTTATACAAAATATTGTATATTGTCCAGTGTCTATAAGGACAGAGGGGTTGGTCCTCGTACTATATTCTATTTACTTATGACTTCTCTAGTTTCTAGACAAGTGTTTCGTAGAAATACAAGGTCTAGGTTTTGAGAAGTTATAGGTATGAGAATAAAGTGGAGAACCTGGTGTCACAGGTATCTGGATTCTTCAAGATGATCGAAGATATTGATACTTGTGTTTGGTATTCAGTAGATAGTAATGGTTTTGAGAAACTTGTTTCTCTTTCAGGTTACTCATAATTGGATGCACTCCTAAATTGAGTAGTGTTGATCGGCCTCTCTCCATTAAGTTGACATGCACTGGAGACAGCTGCATGATTTGAATCTGGTTCCAATTAAATCAGTGCCTTTGTTTTTATATTAGATATAGAATGGATCATATCTTAACGATATTAAGGTATATGGAGTTTTCCGGCTTATGCTTAAAACCAGACTCTGGATAACTCAAGGCACGTTTCTTTAATGGCTGTTTGTGGGTTGACCCGGGCTATGACGAGGGTTGACTTTCTACAATCTGGAAGATCAATAGTGATATTGTTCCTGACTCGCCACAGTTTTAATAAAAAAATGGATTTTTTCAGAAAACAGTAGTGGGAGTATGGTAGAACTGGAAGTGATTCCGGAACCACAAACGATTACTGAAAATTTGATAAGAACCTAAAGATTCAATCAGGTTTGACATTCCATTGGCCACTCCGCAGATAAGGTGGGTAACCTCAAGCACTCGAGAGGTACTTCGGTATGCTCAAAGACGGTGACAGGGAGGTTCTTGTTTTCCCAGACTTGACACTACTGTTGTTCTAGGCTATGAGACCCGGCAGGAGGATGAGTATAGCGTCATTCTAAACTAACTTTAGAAGTGCACGTGTATATGACTCTGCCAGAGGGTTGTCGTAGTCAGTGGGAGCAGCGGAAGCATAATGATCAGGCAGCGTATGTCTATTTATAGACTAAACCAGATATAGCGGAGATAGATCATCTATTTTTGATGTGGCAGTCATGGGCTTTGTCTTCATCAGAATAGGGATGGATCTGTTAAGAAGGAAGTAGGGTGTGATATCCTGGTATTTGGATGACATACACATAGTAGGAAGTGAAATTCCTATACTACGATCGGTTATACTTTGGTTGTCACACAGTGGTTTCTCCACATAGGATATGAATATTATATTAGACATCCTGGTTACTAGATCTATGGTTTTAGATATAGATTTGGGTAGTTTCCAAATCTGGGTACTTAGACAGCATTCTACAGGTGTTTTAGAATGGACGACTCCTGGCACGGTAGTATACCTACAGGTGATGGAGTCACCCTCTCTAAAGGTGTCTTACAAACTAAACGGGAGAGGGATGTGCATGATTGACATATCACTTTCTTAGACAATTGAGTCAATCACGAGATGTCAAGTACCACACCAGGTGTTGTTTTTGCACTAGCTGCAATAAGTTGATATTAATCCAATCCTGGAGAAACATTTGGAAGCAGTTTTAGAACATAAGTGAATGTTCTAGGGGTTTGATAACGGCAGCCTCCTTCGAGAGACGGTTATCATTCCAGGCTTCCAAGGTGACCTGGATGACAGAGTGACTTTCAGAGTTATAGTTTTCCCTCTGACGAGGGGAGGTAGTTTGGACAGGTAGTCCAAACGGATACTTAGGGAGGCATGGCGCAGGATACTGATTACATTCAGTTAACGATATAGTCTAAGAAGTTTTCTGGATTTGGAGTTCATTTGTGAACTAGGTCCCATCAGATATCCAGATATATTCTAAGACAGGTATTGCTCAATTCGGGAGATGGCCTTCTCCGTGAACTTGAGATAAAAAGAGACATAGAAAGAAACATCAGGGTGGATCCACTCACTGAGGCTAGTCCTCGAACGCAATAGTTTCACAAATGGGCTTTGTGAGACTGATCAGTAGAGGAGTTGGGTGTTCGGTATCACACGGGCTGTGAGTATGCGAATCGTAATAATTAGCCTTGAGTGCAAGTGGGAGATTGTTGGATATAGTGCCCTCAAAGTTAATTATTGGATCGCAGGCACGTGATTGCAATGATTGAAGGAGGACCTATGCCGGTAGGACAGTCTTACTCAAGATGATAGTATGCTATCTGGTTTATCTTTATCATCGTGTACATGCTTTAGGTGATATTACAGATTACTATTACACGTTGATAGAGCCCTTAGGATTCTTGCTTGACGGTCAGCAGTATGATGGCGATCATATACATGGGAGCTGGGGTCTATAAGCACATCCTTAAAAGGTCCCTAGTCGAGGGTGTTTCGAGACAGGGCATCGATACTCCAGAGTAGACTAGTGTATACGGATCGAGACCCCGACGAGGGGCGGTGGCTGGTCTCACAAGCCATTGGTGTCAGTTGGTTCACCTAAGACGTATACAGGTGCTAATTGGGTTATGAGTACACCGGACAGGACTCGCCGGGAACATGCTAGTTGGTTTTATACCTAGCGTCAGATAGCAGTTTCCTGGTGACATGTGTACAGGTTAGTTCATCGACCTAAGATCATCATTTGTCTCGTGTGAGTTCCTACTGTGCTTTGATTACTACCCTACTACGGCTCAAAGGATTCGTGCAAACAGGTTTTAGTTGGGTACAGTCCCGAGCCACATGGAGGCAGTGAGCGGATCGGCAGGGGTTTGGTATCTCCCGGTATTGGGGGTGAGATCGCGCTGTGTCTAGGAGAGCCATTACAAGAAGTCCTTGGCCAAGGCATGAGATTTACTGGTAGGTATTCCAGTAGTATCTCAGGGTGTTCTGGGCTATACTCCGACACGACTTGTACCACTTTTAGGAGTCTGACTTTTACCAACCCCATAGGCCCGACATGCGATACTCATAGATGAACGGACCGGACTGTACGTATATTGTCACTGATAGGCTCAGTAGGGTGTTAGGATGAGTTCGCTCATCAGCCTCCCTTTTGGTCGATACATGGGTAGCCGTTACGTACAGCTGGTACCACTGACGTGCTTGTGGTTAAACCCACTGCCGGCGTATTGACGAGTCTTTAGAGTCCCCCACAGATAGTTTCCCAAGTTTCGGGCGAAATATTGTAGAAGCCGTACGGTATTATGGCAGGGTTCGATCATATACGTGCACTTGTGCACGGATCATGATCGGACGGATCATACTAGTGGGCTTTGGTTTAAGCCGGATCCTAGTATTAGATTTGTTGGATTATTTTCGTCTCATCGCATTTGCATTCAGTTGGAATGCAGATGCAGGTATGTATATACAGGTGATGGGTATCCTTGCGATCCGTCACGAGTTTACTTTAGATATTATCGTATCTTTTTATTGGACTAAACATTTTGGGTTAATGTTTATTTGGTGGAAATTGTGAGTGGATTTCATAATGAGGAGCAATTAATGTGGCATGTGCAATCTAGTGACTCATGGTCTCTTTTTTTGTGAACATGTCATGTTAATTGATGGATTGCTGTGTTTAAATGAGAGGTGGAGAGAGAGAGGCAGCCATATGAGGTTGTTTTGCTCTTGAGATTATTATGCAAGCTCTCATTTTTCATCTCACACAAGAAAAGAAAAGCTCTTCTTCTTCTTCTTCCTCTAGCTCATAACTTCCACCAATGGCATATCTTCAACCTCCATCCATACACTCTCATGTGTTGAGAATCAATGGATGCTCGAGACAAAGTTATCACACACATTCTCTACTTCACCTTGGACATGTCGGCTAGCAAACTTCATGTTCGAGTTTCTTCGGATGAAGTGAGAGCCCGTAAAAAGACTCATTGATGTGGTGCCCTTCCGACGAAGAGACCGAAGATCGGAGATGCCGCGAGGAGCTTGGGATGGTGGCCAAAAACCGAAGGACACGGATCGATCGGTATAGCCACTCTCACTTCTTAGTAGTTAGCTAGTTTAGCGTTAATGGTTCGATCCGGGTGAAAGACTACGATAGCGCCGGTTTCCTAGAAAGTTTTTGTTTCCGCATTTGGCCTCGGATTGACGGCCGGGACGCTACCGTAGACTTACAGCAACTCGCAATAAAAATCAGCAAGTAAAATAAATAAGAAAATAAAGCTGAAATGATGGGGCAATGGCGAATAAATAAAGCTGAAATGATCGCAATAAGAAAATCTAAAATGATAGAGCAATCGCGGTAAAAAATGGCGAATGATGAGTCGCTCCTGGTACCATATTCCCGTGCAGCGATGCAGACGCTATCCAAAATTCAAATCCCCAACGGTGAATGATGAGTCGCTCCTGGTACCATATTCCAGTGCAGCCATGCAGATGCCATCCAAAAACTCAAATTCCCAACGGAGAATGATGAGTCGCCCCTGGTACCATATTCTAGTGCAGCGATGCAGACGCCGACAATTTCCCAAAATTCTTCCATCCCTACGGTTGGTCCCCAAGTTGACTGTCGTATACAATCCACGGGCTCAAATAATTTTCATCATACCCATACCCCACTGCAATCACCAGAAACACGGTCGGTCTCCGCCCTCGGAATTATGCCCCATTAGGGAAGACCCACTTATGTGTCCTCACGATGCATGAGGAGAACAAACTTTCGTGGGATCCTTACGACTCACAAAGGAAAAACTCACTTGGGAGTCCTCACGACTCCTAAGGAGAAAATACACCTACGGGATCCTTACGACCTGTAGGGAAAAAATGCTTTTATGGGACCTTTACGGCCCATGAAATTGAGAAGTCTTAGGCGATAGGGACCCAAACCTGTCTCCTAAGCCATCTCTCCCCAACGGGTAAAGGCACATGATGAATTGCTCCTGGCACATGTGCTTTATTGTTAGCAACGCTGATGCCTACCCTAACCCCAAAATTCCAAACCCCGATCCAATAGACCCCTAAGTCTTTAAACTGGAACAGATGACCTCTAAGTTGTTAAACTGGAAACAGATGATCTTTAAGTCGTTAAACTGAGAACATATGACCTCTAAGTCATTAAACTGGGAACAGATGACCTCCAAGTCGTTAAACTGGGCACAATAGACCCCAAAGTCTTTAAACTGGGAACATATGACCTTTAAGTCGTTAAACTGGGAACAGATGACCTCTAAGTCGTTAAACTGGGCACAATAGACCCCAAGTCTTTAAACTGGGAACAGATGACCTCTAAGTCGTTAAACTGGAAACAGATGACCTCCTAAGTTATTAAACTGGGAATGAGGGAAATCCACTCATGTGTCCTCACGATGCATGAGGAGAACAAAACTTGCGAGATCCTTACGACTCGTAAGAAAACGCCTTCGTGGGATCCTTATGACTCACAAAGGAAAACCACGCTTGGGAGTCCTCACGACTCCTAAGGAGAAAATGCACCTACGGGATCCTTACGACCCGTAGGGAGAAAATGCTTTTTTGGGACTCTTACGGCCATAAAACTGAAAAGCCTTAGGAGATAAGGATCTAAACCTGTCCCCTAAGCCATCGCTTCCCAATAAGAAAAGGAAAATGATGATTCACTCCTGATACCATATTCCAGTGTAGCGGTGCTGAGGCCAAACAAAAACCAATCCCCAAATCCTCTCAAAGGAAAATGATGATTCACTCCTGGTACCATATTCTAGTGTAGCGATGCTGATGTCAACCCAAATCAAACTGACAACCTCTGCGGCAGAATCATGCTTCGTCCCAGAATTTACCCTGTGTCGAAATCATGCTTCATCCCAGAATTTACTCCCTGTCGAAATCATGCTTCACCTCGGGATATCTACCTCCCTGTCGGAATCATGCTCCGCCTCGGGATCAAGTCAACCAGCGACACTCCATGCCAAGGATCAAGTCGATCAGCGACACTCCGTGCCTGGGATCAAGTCGAACAAACAGCGACACTCCGTGTCAGGGATCAAGTTGAACAAACAGTGACATTCCATGCCGGAGACAAGTCGACCAGCGACACTCCGTACCGGGGATCAAGTCGAACAAACAGCGACACTCCGTGCCGGGGATAAGTCGACCAGCGACACTCCGTGTCGGGGATCAAGTCGAACAAACAGCGACACTCCATGCCGGGGACAAGTCGACCAGCGACACTCCGTGTCGGGGATATGTCGAACAACCAGCGACACTCCATGCCGGGGATCAAGTCAAACAACCAGCGACACTCCGTACCGGGATCAATCGAACAAACAATGACACTCTATGCCGGGGACAAGTCGAACATCAGTGACACTCCGTGCCGGGGACAATTCGATCAGCGACACTCCGTGCCGGGGATCAAGTTGAACAAACAGTGACACTCCGTGCCGGGGATCAAGTCAAACAAACAGCGACATTCCGTGCCGGGGACAAGTCGATCAGCGACACTCCGTGCCGGGGATCAAGTCGAACAACCTGCGACACTCTGTGCCGGGGATCAAGTCGAACAAACAGCGACACTCCGTACCGGGGACAAGTCGAACATCAGCGACACTCCGTGCCGGGGACAAGTCGATCAGCGACACTCCGTACGAGGGATCAAGTCGATCAGCGACTCTCCGTGCCGGGGATCAAGTCGAACAAACAGCGTCATTCCGTGCCGGGGATCAAGTCGAACAAACAGCGACACTCCGTGCCGGGGACAAGTCGATCAGCGACACTCCGTGTCGGGGATCAAGTCGAACAACCAGCGACACTCCGTGCTAGGGATCAAGTCAAACAAACAGCAACACTCCGTGCCGGAGACAAGTCGAACATTAGCAACACTCCGTGCTGGAGACAAGTCGAACATTAGCAACACTCCGTGCCGGGGACAAGTCGATCAGGGACACTCCATGCTGGGGATCAGGTCGATCAGCGACACTCCATGTCGGGGATCAAGTCGAAAAAACAGCGACACTCCATGCCAGGGATCAAGTCGAACATCAGCGACACTCCGTGTCGGGGACAAGTCGACCGGCGACACTGCGAGCCGGGGATCAAGTCGAACAAACAGCGACACTGCGAGCCGGGGATGAAGTCGAACAAACAGCGACACTCCATGCCGGGGACAAGTCGAACAGCGACACTCCATGCCGGGGACAAGTCGAACAGCGACACTCCATGCTGGGGACAAGTCGAACAGTGACACCGAGTGCCGCCGACCGTCCAAGTCGCAAAAAGGGCAGAGCCGACCGTCCAAGTCGCAAAAAGGGCAGAGCCGACCGTCCATGTCGTAAAAAGGGCAGTGTAGGCTTCCCACAAATCGGGAACCAAATTGCTCCGTGCCGAGAAAACGTCTACTACGGACACTCCGTCTCGGAGACGCGTCAAGCACCGACCGTCCAAGTCGCAAAAAAGGCAGAGCCGACCGTCCATGTCGTAAAAAGGCCAGTGCAGGCTTCCCACAAATCAGGAACCAAATCGCTCCGTGCTGGGGAAACGTCTACTACGGACACTCCGTCTCGGAGACGCGTCAAGCGTCGACCGTCCATATCGTATAAAGGGCAATGCATCCCAAAAAGTGGGAACCAAAGTAAGTCGCCTCCACATGAAAGAAGATCCATCAATTTCATGCACACGACCCACATGTGTGGTGTGCATTCATTGATGGGGGGCACTTTGTTGGGGTCAAAAATTGCAACCTGGTTGACCGAGTCAAAGTCAAGGTCAACCCTAAGCCAAGTGGGCCCAAGCCCAGGTCAAGTAGGCCCATGCCCAGGTCGAGTCCAAACATGAAGCGGCCGGCCCTCCTCCATGCCAAAATAAAAATCATGTAATAAATAATTTTAATGTAATTTTTTATGTATGAATGGGCATAAAGCCAAATTTTTGTAAAGCTCATGGCTTATGTGCAAAAAGAAATAAGCATATGAGACATGAGATGGGCAAAATGCCATTTTGTAAAGCTCAAAGGGCTATATGTAAATGTGTAAGCCTATATAAAGCAACATGATGATGAATAAAAGATAGACTTTTTATTCCCTCAGAAAACTAGAGTTTGTGCCTCCACTATCTCTTTTTCAAGTTCTTTCTCTTCCTTTTCATTTTCCAAATAAATCAAGTGCTTAACTCTTCTTTTTTTTTAAACTAAACAAAGTTTTACCATAAACCCACCTCCCAAGACTCCATTAAGAGAAGAAAAAGAGTCTCTTTTTTTTATCATCCAAGATCTAGATCTTAGAGTTTCAAGAGAACCCATTTTGGGTTTCTTCTCAAAAGAGAAAGGAAAAAATCTTTTGCAGTTTAACTCCACAAATAAAATTATTTTGGAGTTTGACTCTATAATAAAAACCTTTTTTGTGGAGTTTAAATCCGAATAAAATTATTTTAGGAGTTTAACTCCAAATAAATTTTTTTGGAGTTTAACTCTATCACAGAAAAAAAAATCTTTTTGGAGCTTCTACTTCCTCTCACGTGAGGGAGAAGGGAGCTCCCACTAAGTGGGAGCTTTCCCTCTTTCTCATGTGAGGGGAAGGCTCCTCCATTTAGTAGAGTTTAACTCCACACCACATTAAATCTTTTTAGGAGTTTAACTCCACAATAAAAATCTTTTTGGAGTTGAACTCCATTTAAAATTCTTTAAAATTCTTTTGGAGTTCAACTCCGCAATAAAAATCTTTTCGGAGTTAAACTCCATTTAAAACTCTTTTTTTGGAAGTTTAACTCCATATTAATTCTTTTTGGAATTGAACTCCATTTAAAATTCTTTTGGAGTTTAACTCCGCAATAAAAATCTTTTAGGAGTTAAACTCCATTTAAAATTCTTTAGGAGCTTTACTTCATTTAAGATTCTTTTTTTGGAGTTGAACTCCATTTAAACTCTTTTTGGAGTTCAACTCTACAATAAAACTCTTTTTAGAGTTAAACTCCATTTAAAACTCTTTTTGGAGTTCAACTCCACAATAAAAATCTTTTGGGAGTTGAACTCCATTTAAAATTTTTTTGGAGTTGAACTACATATTTATATTTTTTTTTGGAGTTTAACTCAACAAAAAATATCATTTTTTTGGAACCCTTTTTGTCCCCGTCACATGCTAGCACATGAGGTGGAGGGCTCCCATTTAATGGGGGCCAAAAATTTAATGGGAGCCCTTTTAGCCCCCTCACATGCTAGCATGTGACAAGCTAGCATATGACCCTTACATACTAGCATGTGAGGCGAGGCTCCCATTTAATGGGAGCCCAGGTTCCCCCCTTCTTATTTTTTTTATTTTCTTTTTTCTTTTCTTTTCTTTTCTCCTTTCTTCCTTCTTTTCTTTATTTTAATTTTTTTTAAATAAATAAATAAATATTAAATAAATAAAAATAAATTATAAAAGTATTTTAAAATTATAATTAAAAAAACATTTCTCTAAATATTTATCTACTTATTTATTTTTGTTTTTTATATATATAGAAAAATATATATATCATTTTTTAACAAATGGAACAAAACAAAAAAAACTATACGTACACTGCACATTGAGTTCGCATGACCGGTTCAACCCGTCAATCGGAGGTTCTCTTGCTCCAAAGATGAGGGGTAATTAACGGCAGCTTAGTCCGCGGTTGCCGGAGATTCGGATCCCCACAATCAATAAACCCCCGCCTACCATAGGTATGGGGAATCTGTAATGCGCCTGACAAGCGCTTGCGTATTCCCATCTCAATGGGGTGACGAAAAACCCCCTGCAGGTTCTGGCACGTCCGGTGGGACCAATCTCTCCTCCCATATTTCGGGTTAAACAATCATGCGAACTCAATCAATATACATATCTATGTTTATACTAAAATAATGCTCTTTCATGCTGTTTTCCAAGCAATCACTTTTCAACAATGTCTCCAACGAAGAACTCAGCTCCCATCTCTTACACGATGAAGATGGACTCCAGGACGGTCCTCCCGGCCAGTCTTGGGCGACGGTGGGAGGAGCCGCTGCTACAGTTCGGCTCTATTCTGTTCGTGCCAGCTAACGCCATTCCAGCTCCTCAAGCTCCGGTAACAGACAAACCGACCTCGAAAGGCAAGAGGCCAAATGTGGTGATCTCGAGGGCACCACTACCCAAACGCAAGTCGGTGTCTGAACTACTTTCCTTGGCTCCAGCTGGGGGCAAGGCCATCAACGTCAACAAAGCAACGGGGCATCTTGGGCAAGCTCCAACGGTACCCTCGACAACTGCTCGATCGGATATATTCTTTAAGCTCCCTATCAATCGACTCATGGTGGCTTCCCAGAAAACGGATGCCCGCCAAGCTCTCAAAATCGAGAAGCTGAGGCAGAAAAGGCTCAGATACAGATCCAACAAAAAGGTTAGGGTTCACGCTTGGCTGAGCTTCATGAGGCTCCAAGAACGGGGTTACCCCGCCAAAGATGAAGAGACGGTTGGATATGTGGTCCACATTGTCTACATGGTCGGACATGAAGAAACGAACCCTCCTATACTTCACAGACATGGTGATGATATGGTGGACGCTACCCAACGACGACTCGGTCGAAATGATGAAGAGCTCGCTCAGGCCGATAAGCCAAAAGAGCTCGAAGTTCCTGTGGAATTGAGCACAGGCAATAAGGATGACCCGGTAGTCATAACCGGAACTACAGAACAAGCATTATTCCGATGGCTTCAGAGGAAGCTTCACGACAGGAATGAGAAGTTAGCCGAGGTACAGTCTAAGGTCGACGAATTGGCAAATGTCGCGGCAGATCTCGCGACCCAAGTCGCCCAATTTCAATTACAGCAGAATCAAATATTGGTTCATGAGCCAGCGATTGATACCCGGAGGCAACCAACTGATACCCCCTTCAGCCTAAGAGCAGAGCGCCTTTGCGAAAAACGGCCGCGATCAGCCTCCAGTCCCTCCGATACATACACCGAAGTGGAATCGCCTCTGAAAGAGAAACTGGATAGGTCTATTCCTTCAAAAGGGACAAAGTCCACAAGATATTCAAGGACGCCCTAAGAAATGGTCTAAAGCTGCCAGAGTCAAAGAGACCGCAAGAAGCGAGTATGACCGACGACCCAAAATATTACCCCTATCATAGAGTGATAAGTCATGCCATTGAGGATTGCTTCGTCTTTAAAGATTGGGTCGAAAAGCAATACAAGATGGGAGAAATAGAACTGTCTAAAGGTGTGTTAGCAAACAGTCAAGCTACGACCGCCGATTTCATACAAATGGAGACCGGAGCCCTTCGGGAACCTGATTCTCTCAGACATGTGCCATTATATGAAAAGGGCGAACCAAAGACTGATCGGCCTCAAGGACCAGCGTCAGTAAAGGCACCTACTCCAACGGAGAGAAAGAAGAAGGTATACTCCTTCAGAAGGGATGAAGTCCGCAAAATATTCGCGGACGTCTTGAACAGCGGTCTGCAACTGCCTGTTCCAAAGAGGCCACATGAAATGAACATGACCGGCAATCCCATATACTGCCTATATCTTAGAATGGTGAGTCATACCATCGAAGACCGCTATATTTTCAAAGATTGGATGGAGAACCAATACAAACTTGGGAAAGCCCCACAGTCGTCAGATGTACCGACAAGCCACAGAGCTACGGTCATCAACACAACTCTGCCAAGATCAAAGTTCGAGGAGATGGGATAAGCAAGCTGACCACCACGTCGTTAAACTGGGAACGATAGAGCTCCAAGTTTTTAAACTGGGAATCGCTGACCACCATGTCATTAAACTGAGAATAATCGACCTCTAAGTCGTTAAACTGGGAATGTAAATTAAAAAAAAGTGCGTAAATAAAAACAAAAGAAAAGCCAAAATGATGGGGCAACTCGCAATAAAAATCAGCAAGTAAAAATAAAGATGAAAATAAAGTCGAAATGACGGGGCAACTCGCAATAAAAATCAGCGAGTAAAATAAATAAGAAAATAAAGCCGAAATGATCTGGAAACCACGAATAAATAAAGCTGAAATGATCGCGATAAGAAAATATGAAATGATAGAGAAATCACGGTAAAAAAAACGGCGAATGATGAGTCGCTCCTAATATCATATTCCAGTGCAGCGATGCAGACGCCATCCAAAATTCAAATCCCCAACGTCGAATGATGAGTCGCTCCTGGTATCATATTCTAGTGCAGCGATGCAGACTCCATCCAAAACTCAAATCCCCAACGGCGAATGATGAGTCGCCCCTGGTACCATATTCCAGTGCAGCGATGCAGACCTCTAAGTCGCTAAACTGGAAACAGATGACCTCTAAGTCGTTAAACTGGGAACATATAACCTCTAAGTCGTTAAACTGGGAACATATAACCTCTAAGTCATTAAACTGGGAACATATGACCTCCAAGTCATTAAACTGAGTACAATAGACCCCCCAAATCTTTAAACTGGGAACATATGACCTCTAAGTCGTTAAACTGGGAACAGATGACCTCTAAGTCGTTAAACTGGGCACAATAGACCCCCAAGTCTTTAAACTGGGAACAGATGACCTCTAAGTCGTTAAACTGGAAACAGATGACCCCCTAAGTCATTAAACTGGGAACGAGGGAAATTCACTTATGTGTCCTCACGATGCATGAGGAGAACAAAACTTGCGAGATCCTTACGACTCGTAAGAAAACGCTTTCGTGGGATCCTTACGACTCACAAAGAAAAAACACACTTGGGAGTCCTCACGACTCCTAAGGAGAAAATGCACCTACGGGATCCTTACAACCGTAGGGAGAAAATGCTTTTGTGGGACCCTTACGGCCCATAAAATTGAAAAGCCTTAGATGATAGGGATCTAAACATGTCCTCTAAGCCATCGCCTCCCAATAAGCAAAGGCAAATGATGATTCGCTCCTGGTACCATATTCCAGTGTAGCGGTGCTGAGGCCAAACAAAAACCAATCCCCAAATCCTCTCAAAGGCAAATGATGATTCGCTCTTGGTATAATATTCCAGTGTATATCAACCCAAATCAAACTGATAACCTGTGCGGCGGAATCATGCTTCGTCAAAGAATTTACCCCGTATCGAAATCATGCTTCGCCTCGGAATATCTACCTCCATGTCGGAATCATGCTCCGCCTCGGGATCAAGTCAACCAGCGACACTCCGCGCCGGGGATCAAGTCGATCAGCGACACTCCGTGCTAGGGATCATGTCGAACAAACAGCGACACTCCGTGTCGGAGATCAAGTCGAACAAACAGCGACACTCCGTGCTGAGGATAAGTCGACCAGCGACACTCCATGCCGGGGATCAAGTCGAACAAACAGCGACACTCCATGCCAGGGACAAGTCGACTAGCGACACTCTATGCCGGGGATCAAGTCGAACAAACAACAACACTCCGTGCTGGGGACAAGTCGAACAACCAGCGACACTCCGTGCCGAGGATCAAGCTGAACAACCAGCGACACTCCATGCCGGGGATCAAGTCGAACAAACAACGACACTCCGTGCCGATGACAAGTCGAACATCAGCGACACTTCATGCTGGGGACAAGTCGATCAGCGACACTCCGTGCCGAGGATCAAGTCGAACAAACAGCGACACTCCGTGCCGGGGACAAGTCAATCAGCGACACTCCGCGCCGGGGATCAAGTCAAACAACCAGCGACACTCCATGCCGAGGATCAAGTCGAACAAACAGCGACACTCCGTGCCGGAGACAAGTCGAACATCGGCGACACTCCGTGCCGGGGACAAATCGATCAGCGACACTCCATGCCGAGGATCAAGTCGATCAGCGGCACTCCGTGCCGGGGATCAAGTAGAACAAACAGCGACACTCCGTGCCGGGGACAAGTCGATCAGCGACACTCCATGCCGGGGATCAAGTCGAACAACCAGCGACACTCCGTGCCGGCGACAAGTCGAACATCAGCGACACTCCGTGCCGGCGATAAGTCGAACATCAGCGACACTCCGTGCCGGGGACAAGTTGATCAGCGACACTCCGTGTCGGGGATTAATTCGAACAAACAGCAACACTCCGTGCCGGGGATCAAGTCGAACAAACAGCGACACTCCATGCCGGGGATAAGTCGACCAGCGATACTGCGAGCCGGGGATCAAGTCGAACAAACAGCGACACTCCATGCCGGGGATCAAGTCGAACAAACAGTGACACTCCATGCCGGGGATAATTCGAACAGAGACACTCAGTGCTGCCGACCGTCCAAGTCGTAAAAAGGGCAGAGCCAACCGTCCAAGTCGCAAAAAGGGCAGAGCCGACCGTTCATGTCGTAAAAAGGGCAGAGCAGGCTTCCCACAAATCGGGAACCAAATCGTTCCATGCCGAGGAAACGTCTACTACAGACACTCCGTCTTGGAGACACGTCAAGCGCCGACCGTCCAAGTCGCAAAAAGGGCAAAGCCGACCGTCCATGTCGTAAAAAGAGCAGTGCAGGCTTCCCACAAATCAGGAACCAAATCGCTCCGTACCGGGGAAACGTCTACTATGGACACTCCATCTCGGAGACGCGTCAAGCGTCGACCGTCCATATCGTAAAAAGGGCAATGCATCCCAAAAGGTGGGAACCAAAGTAAGTCGCCTCCACGTGAAAGAAGATCCATCAATTTCATGCACACGACCCACATATGTGGTGTGCATTCATTGATGGGGGCACTTTGTTGGGGTCAAAAATTGCACCCCGATTGACCGAGTCAAAGTCAAGATCAACCCCAAGCCCAGGTCAAATGGGCCCATACCCAGGTCGAGTCCGAATATGAAGCGGCCGGCCCTCCTCCATACCAAAATAAAAATCATGTAATAAATACTTTTAATGTAATTTTTTATGTATGAATGGGCATAAAACCAAATTTTTGTAAAGCCCATGGCTTATGTGCAAAAAGAAATAAGCACATGAGGCATGAGATGGGCAAAATGCCATTTTGTAAAGCTCAATGGGCTATATGTAAATGTGTAAGCCTATATAAGGCAACATGATGATGAATAAAAGATAGACTTTTTATTCTCTCAAAAAACTAGGGTTTGTGCCTCCACTCTCTCTTTTTCAAGTTCTTCCTTTTCATTTTCCAAATAAATCAAGAGCTTAGCTCCCTTTTTTTTTTAAAACTAAACAAAGTTTTACTATAAACTCGCCTTCCAAGACTCCATCAAGAGAAGAAAAAAGGTCTTTTTTTTTTATCATCCAAGATCTGGATCTTGGAGTTTCTAGAGAACCCATTTTGGGTTTCTTTTCAAAAGAGAAAGGAGAAAATCTTTTGGAGTTTAACTCCACAAATAAAATTATTTTGGAGTTTGATTCTATAATAAAAACTTTTTTTGTGGAGTTTAACTTTGAATAATTTTTTTTGGGAGTTTAACTCCAAATAAATTTTTTTGGAGTTTAACTCTATCACAGAAAAAAAAATTCTTTTTGGAGCTCCTGCTTCCTCTCACGTGAGGGAGATGGGAGCTCCCACTAAGTAGGAGATTTCCCTCCTTCTCACATGAGGGGAAGGCTTCCCATTTAGTGGAGTTTAACTCCATACCACATTAAATCTTTTTAGGAGTTTAACTCCACAAAAAAATCTTTTTGGAGTTGAACTTCATTTAAAATTCATTTGGAGTTTAACTCCGCAATAAAGATCTTTTCGGAGTTAAACTCCATTTAAAACTCTTTTTTGGGGAGTTTAACTCCACATTAAATCTTTTTGGAGTTGAACTCCATTTAAAATTCTTTTGGATTTTAACTCCGCAATAAAAATCTTTTCGGAGTTAAACTTCATTTAAAATTGTTTAGGAGCTTTAGTCCATTTAAAATTCTTTTTTTGGAGTTGAACTCCATTTAAAACTCTTTTTGGAGTTCAACTCCACAATAAAAATCATTTTGGAGTTAAACTCCATTTAAAACTCTTTTTGGAGTTCAACTCCACAATAAAAATCTTTTTGGAGTTAAACTCCATTTAAATTCTTTTTGGAGTTGAACTCCAAATTTAAAATTTTTTTGGAATTCAACTCCACACAAAAAAAAAACATTTTTGTTGAGCCATTTTTGCCCTCATCATATGCTAGCACGTGATGGGAAGGGCTCCCATTTAATGGGAGCCCTTTTGGCCCCCTCACATGCTAGCATGTGACCCTCACATGCTAGCATGTGAGGGGAGGCTCCCATTTAATGGGAGCCCAGGTTTTCTTCCCCCCCCTCCATTTTTTTATTTTATTTTATTCTTTTCTTTTCTCCTTTCTTTCTTCTTTTCTTTATTTTAATTTTTTTTAAATAATATTAAATAATATTTTAAAATTATAAAAAAAACGTTTCTTTAAATATTTATCTACTTATTTATTCTATATATATATATATATAGAAATACATATATCCCTTTTTTTAACAAATGGAACAAAACAAAAAAAATGTATACGTACATTGCACATTGAGTTCGCATGATCAGTTCAACCCGTCAATCGGAGGTTCTCTCGCTCCAAAGGCGAGGGGTAATTAACAGCAGTTTAGTCCGCGGCTGCCGGAGATTCGGATCCCCACAATCAATAAACCCCCGCCTACCCTAGGCAGGGGGAATCTGTAACGCGCCTGACAAGCGCGCGCGTATTCCCATCTCAATGGGGTGACGAAAAACACCTTACAACGGGAATCACGTGCAACGCACGGAATTGCTTTACTCCAGATGCTTCGGCTTCCATACAGTTCATGAGAATAGAAGTATGCTGTTGCTGGCCTTCCAGAAAACTTTTGATGGCTTCTAGAAGCACCGTCTGTTCGTTAATTGGAGCAGCAACGGTAGGAGGAGGTGGTAAGGTAAGTGGTGGTGTGTTGCCATTAACGTTGGTAGTGGTGTTGTTGGGAGAATCCATCACCTTGATAGAAAAAAAGGTTAGGATAGATTCAAGAAATTTAAAATGATAGGAATGTATAGTTGCTGATTCTTATAATTCTTGTGATATATTGCTTAATACTTCAGGCAGAACGGACCTGCATGGACCACCAACAAAAACTGTCACGCCCCGCTTCCCAATAGACGGAAACGGTGACGTGGCAAGCCCGCAACCTATTTACTATGAAATAAATACGTTAAGCGTAATTAAGCAATATAACCATGAACAAGAATGACAATAGTAATAAAATGAAACAACAACTTTATTTACATTCAACTTTACATACAACTGTCTGAAAATAAAAAATACAATAAATAAAGTAATACCTAAATAATGGCATACAAAAAGTAACTGCAGGAAGAACTAGTAGTCAGGCTGAGCTGTAAGCTGGTCCAAGTGCTCCTAGCTCGGCTCTATCTCCTCAGAGTCCGGTCCTCCTAACGAATATTTTAAGGAAAGAAAAATAGAGAGGAATGTCATCAGCGAACTAGCGATCGGTAAGTGCCAAAAGAAACAAGAGAAAATAGTATATCATGAGAATAGGAACTAAAAGAACAAAGGACAGGTAAAATTATATATGATCATCTACATATATATGATAGTTATTCTAACATGGTTATTTGTAGTTTGATATAGAAGGTATTCATATATATGAGAGGAGTCCATCTTACCCCATGAACTATGGTAACATATAGTATAAGGCCCCGTCATAACTCATGGGACAACGACACGTGAATTCATATATGTGTCTTTTAAAGTGACCTCTCGTGCCACGATATACGTTCCGTACCTATCTACCCCTTTATCCCCTCATATTGTATAGTATAGATTAAGATTACAGGTCTTGGCCGAATCCATCGATATAAAATGTTCAAGTTCATTTTCAGGATGTAATCATGTGTTCAGGTAGTCATGTCGAGTTCCTATCACGTTATAACCATGGTTTGGTCAAGTCGAGTCAAGTATACAAGTTTGAATTTGATGTTTGAATTCGAGTATTCAGGTTCATGATCAAGTATTCAAGTTCGTGTTTAATTTTGGATTCTGGTTTAAGTTTGGACTCAGATTGAGTC
Source organism: Agapanthus africanus (assembly GCA_030015575.1). Taxonomy (NCBI): domain Eukaryota; kingdom Viridiplantae; phylum Streptophyta; class Magnoliopsida; order Asparagales; family Amaryllidaceae; genus Agapanthus; species Agapanthus africanus. The sequence continues at coordinate 435,189,664 of JASDDO010000004.1, read as the reverse complement.
AGACACTTGTGAGCGAATTTAACTCTTGAATTCTTAGGTTCGGGAGTAATCGGCAACTGCTGCACATGAACGTCAGGATTTGTGTTTTTTTCCAAGACAATTTCTATTGATAAATCCGTTAAGTTGTTTATCCTGAATAGGCAAGCACTCACTTTCTCCGGCTTCCTAGGGCTCAAGAGAAATGATACCGCTTAAGCCTATGTTAATTTTATAGTCCTTAAAGTATTGTTTGCATATATTGAGAGGGTGTTATGAAAAATATGTTAATATTGTTTTAAAAATAAGCTCGAGGGTGATTTACAAAATTTAGGGTTTTCATAAGCATGTGTTTATTTATTGGGGTGTTTTAATTATAAGAACTTAGCTTTTAAAAGTTTATGGTATTTTATTGAAAACCAGCTCTTTTGGTAACTTGATGGTATTTTATTAACATTTTAATCTTTCATTTAAAAAATATAGTTTCATAATATGTTTTTATTGAAAATACGGATTTATAATTTTTTCAAAATTAGTTTTGTTTAGAAAATTCGCGTTTCTTAAAAACCGTATTTTATTTCCTTTCAAGATCAAATACTCCATAAGGAGCTCTGCATCTCGCTCTACTATCCCAAGGATGCACGATAATCCGCACCATACAATAGTGGGTCCCATAACAAGGCTTCTAGAGGCGTATTTGCCAAGAATTACAAAATACCGCTTTAAAAGAAATCCGATTTTGAAAAGATGTGGTATTTTAATGAAAAGTATTTCTTTGAACCAACCATATATAGACATCGTGCTATGAAACCAAAGTGTGTGTGGGGTAGGTCATTACCCCGTGAAGTTTTCCTAAAGGTGTTGTTTTAACATTTATCGAAAAGAGGGTGATACTAAAGTTCATGGTATTTTAATGAAAAAGTGTGTTATCGGTTTGTTTCACATGAAATTTTGGTTAAAATAAAAACTAAATGATAGGAAATAAGGTTAGTATTATTACAGGATGTTAGTTTGATCTCGTTCGCTAATCACATGGCTTACAAATGTTAAGAAGAAGAATACATCGGAGCTAACTCCATTGTTGTCAATTTGTTTTAAAAAATGTTTTGAGATGGAAAAGTATGGATATGAAGGGACTTATGGCTTGGTAATACCAAGAAAAGGGTAAGGAAGAAGGGAGGGGGCTTCATGGCATCGCGGGAGCTCGGGAAACGGCTTCGATTTTCGACGAAAAGATCTTGGTTGCTAACTCCACTTGCACTTAGGAACTTTTAAAATGATTTTGCAAGAAATTTTTAGAATAGAGGGGAGCTAGGGTATGGGGTGGTATTTATAGTGGAGAATCAGGATTTGGCATTTAAAATTTTGGATTAAAAAGTATTAAAAAGGTGTTAAATGGTGAAATGAAGAGTCTCTGTTTGATTGCAGGAAAATCAAACAGTGCAGGGAAGTTAAGAGGAGTCGAAGGAGGGGTGTGCAAAACATGGAGCAAATTGGAGCAAGATCGATCGTCGGCGCCGGCCCATTGATGGATTTAGACGATTGGATCTTGAGGCATTGCCTCGAGATTCAAGCCACATGTATATTTGGGTGTGTACACCTCATTGCGTCTGTGTGATTTTTCTGAAACTTTTTATTTACCCATGTATTGCACGTGCAATTCTTGGGTTTCCAAAAATTAAAAAGAAAAAATCTAAAAATAATTGGGTCTGATAGGAATCGAACACACAGGTTATGTCACAGTAGTGCAAGGGCTTTACCAGTGAGCTACAAGTTGTTTCTTGGTTTTATTTAACAAAAATAACTTTTAACTCTTACACAGGCTGTAATACTCTTTTTTGTATAATAACAAGAAAATTTCTATACAGTGATTTTAGAGTCGTTACAGGAAGGTCTTTGTGCTCTATCGTCTACGTCCAACCTCCTTAACATCTTCTCGACCTTGCTCTCTTATCAAAACTCCCGGGCCAAAATGTAACAACTCCAATTTCAATGTACAGAAAATTATTTAAAAGTTAATGTATACAATGGAGTATTTGCTATCTTGTTTGTACTATAAGTATTTGATTTACTTTTGAACAACAAGAAACAACTTGTAGCTCATTGGTAAAACCTTGCACTGCTGTAAAGTAGCTCCTGTGATCGAATCCCTCCAACCACATTATCTTTTTATTAATTTTTCTTTTAATCTTTTAGAAGCCCAAGAGTTTACACGTGCATTACACATAAGATGATGAGTTACAGAATAAACAAACATGTGCACGAGGGTATATGAATCGAGAGGGACACGTGGCCAAAGATCCAACACCCCCACCGGAAAATGACCGACGAGATTAGTGTAGGAGACCGACACCGCCGGGCCCCCCGTACGGGATGCTCCACATTTCTTTTCCCGAACACCTCTTCACCTATCCCACTTCTCTCATGCTGTTTATTTTCTCTGCACATTTTCCAGAGAATTATAATTGAGCATTACTCCATGATTTAATACATTTTAATTCTCTAATTCATACCCTAAACCCTAATCCAACCCTATAAATACAACCCTACCCTTTGGCACTTCTCATTCTGAAATCAAGTGCCAAAACTCTCCAAAATTCTCAAGTTCAAAAAGTTGTGCAAGTGGAGTTAGCAAGAGGCGGAGTTCCGAAGAAATTCCAAGGAGATTCCGGCGACGAAACGACGCCCCGACATTTTCCTAGTCTTCCCCCTTCTCCCCTATAACCTTGTAGCCAGTAAGTCCCCTCTTCCCCTCTCTCTTTCTATACTAAAAACTTTCATTTTTAAAACTCGACGAAAGCGGAGTTAATTCGACATCCGTTTCGTTTTCCTTTAAAAATTCTAACTTTTCTTAAACCATCTAATACCATACTTTCATATAAGGTTTAACAAACATTAACAAACATATTAAAATAAGTTTCATCTCAAAAGAATATTTTATGCAACTTTTATCATATTTTTAAGATAAAATACCATATACTTTACATTTTGCCATAATTCTCATATTTCCTTGTATTACCTTTATAAAACTCACGGGGTAATAACCTATCTCATCACAACACACATATTGGACATAGCACGATTTACTTTTTGACAATATTTGTGGGAATATCACGAGTTACAATAAAATACCCTAAACTGTTACAAAACCGTTTTATTTAAAAAGACTATTATCTAATTCCTTGCAATTACGCCTCTACAACTCATTTTAGGAAACCCCGATCGGGATGGTGCGGCTTATCGCATGTCCTCGGGCCTAGTAGAGCGAGATGCAGACCTCCGCAAGGAGCATCCGATCTCGATGGGATTTTTAATGCTTTTTAAGAAAATGAGATTTCTAGAAACTAAATAAAATTTATTTTTATTAAATATATATATATATGAATATTATCAAAAGATCTATTTTAAATATATTATACAAATATTCCATATTTTCTAAATCAAAAGAATCACAATTACATGAAAATACCATTTCAATACAAAACAATTCCAATATTTCAATAAAATACCATATATAATGAAAACTATGTTCTGCTCACTAAAAATTCCACTTTTATAAAATATACATCTATGAAAACCCTAAAAATGATAATTAAATATTTGAGTTGTATTTTGAACATGTATCAAAACTTTTTTTACATAAAACCCCTTCAAGTTATACCAAATTACAATAAGGACCCTTGTAAATATAGGTTTAAGCGGGACCAATTCTCTTAAGCCTTAGCGAGCCGAAGAATGTGGGTGCTTGCCTATCTAAGATAGACAATCTAACAAAACGTGTTATCAACATGGTAATTGTCTTGGAAAAAGACACAAATCCTGCCGTTCATGTGCAGCAGTTACCAATAACATCAAAACTAATTCAGAATTTCAATTTCTTTTCAAGGTGTCTGACTCAGACTGAGTCTCAATCTAATCAATCTAACTTAAATATGATTCAAGTATAAAACTACAATTCAATATGAATCCGTCTATTCAATCTATATCAATCTATATTGACCGAACCGAACCATGGATATACTCCGTCTACATGACTATCCATTTATATCCATTCTGTTTACTAATATCATGGTTTCGGCAAGTCATACATTATATAACAAAACAATACAATCAATACAAAAGACATCGCGGGGTTTTTAATGGGGTAGATTAGTACGGAATGCGTTAGAAGTGGCATGAGACTATAACCTCAATACACCTAACCTGAATATCAATTGCCGTTGTACCGTGGCTGAACGGTTCCTTATGCTCCGTATACCTTAGTCTCCGGAATAGTGGGATTCCTCTCGTATACACTGTCATTGTAACATTTCAGAAAAATAAAATATTATTTTGGGAAATTTTTATAATTTAATAATAAATATTATGAATATTTTAATGATACGGTAGAATTAAATACCAATAAATTGGGAAATATTTGGAAATTATGTCAATTATTGAATTTGAAAGAGATTACAAGATTTGAGCATTTATAGATTATTATATAATTAATTACATTACATGTTAACGCTAATCACGATTAAATATCACTAATCGTGCATTAAGCTTGATTTGTGCACATGACATGCACCATGTCATATTTCATATTTTTACATTGTCCTACCATGGTCTTTTCTTCATTTTGTGCAAGGTTTTGTTTTAATGAAAAGAGAAGAGAAAAGAAAAGAAAAGATAAAAGAAAAAGGAAATATTAGAATAATAGGTATGGGCATAAGAGAGAGAGAGAGAGGTGAGGGGTCAATTGACCAAGTCCCATTTGTTTCCCTCATTATTTTCCTCTTCATTTTCCACTCCTCTTCTCCCCATGGCAGCACACTCTCCCTCCCCCCTCTACCTCCTCACTTCATCATCCAAAACACACAAAAAGCTCATCCCCATTTCATTAAAAATATGCACAAGTTCCTTGTTGGGATTCCTTAGCACCTCAACTGGGATTTGCTAGCAACACACATGCCACAACAAAAATTTAGGGTGCTAAGTAATCTTTAACCTAAGATCAAACTAGAAGTTTTAGGGTAACAAGATAGTATCACATACTAAAACAAGTGTCTAATACTAAGTGAGAGGAAATACAACCTTTGTAAACCTCCTTGCTAGACTCCTTGGATCAACTTGAATTTGCACCGGCTTGCTTGAGATCTTCCAAGTCCACGATGATCCACCCGAGGTCCCTTTTCACAAGCTCCAAGCTTTTCTTTATCTAGGATGAAGATGAAGCCAATACTTTAATCTAGTGGGCTAAACTAAAGTAGAATGGTGATGTGGGTTGTATGCTCACTTAAAAACCTTTACTTTATGAGATCCTCACTCACTATGAAACTCAAAAGAGCAAGAGAGAGAGAGGAAGAAGAAGATGGCAATGGTTAGAGCTCAAGATAATATTTTTCTCTCTTCTAAAATTCTATCAAGAGAAAAGAAATAATAATGAGGATAAATATGAGAGTCACACTCTCAAGTAACCATGGTAATATAATATCTAGATATTTTGCTTTGAGTTAAAACCCAAGTGGAAAACTAAATCATGGTTAATAGTTAAGTGAGGTCAAAGTCAATGAAGAAGGGTGTAGAAACTCTTAACCATGAATTAATCTCATTTCTTTTTCTCAAAAACAAATAAATCTATATATTAACTTCCATGTGTGTCTTGCATTGCCACCATCCTTGTATCATCAACCATGATACATGTGTAAGCATATATGTGTGCATACACATCACTATGTGTACATACACCAAATCATGCATACATCATATAGAAAAGGGTTCAAGTGAAATCCAATGGTCACAATATTAAATCAACAATTGATTTAATAAACCGGTCATATCACATACGACCCGACCAACAGAAAATGTTAGATTACAATGCGATATCATATACACGCATTTAATCAAGCACCCGTACATATCCCCATATGCACCCCACATCGTTTCGCCTGAACTAGATGACCCCATTGTGGGACTCTAAGACTCGTCAATACGCTAGCAGTAGGAAGTGATCATATCACATACCCACAAACCGTCAGCAGCACCAAGCAGTGCGTAACGGCTCTCAGGTATTGAGTGATCAGAAGAAAAACAAGCGAATCTGTAAAAACTCATGTCGAGCCAACCGGTAACACTTACCGTACAGTCCGGTCTTTTCGTCAGATATGTTGCATATCAAGTTTAGGGGTGGTAAACGTCAGACCCCAATAACCGATAAGTCATGCCGATATGAGGCTCATAACGGGTCGAGAAATTACTGATAACACTTACCAGTAAATCTCTAAATCAGCCCTGGGCAGGGACTTCCCTGTTATAGCCAATCGAGCATAGCGCAACATCAATCCCCAATACCGGGAGAGGCGAAACCCCTCCTATCGCTCATTGCCTCCATGTGACTCGGGACTGTACCCAAAAGCCACCGTTTTGCACGTCCTCTTGAACGTGGTAAGGTGGAAATCAAAGCACAGTGGGAATCACACAAGACTCTATGACGATCTTGGGTCTACAGACTAACCTGTACCAGTGTCACCAGAGAACTGCTATCTGACGATAGGTATAATACCATCTAGGAGTTCTCGGCGAGTCCGTCCAGTGTACCCAGTCTCCACTGAGCACCCGTATACCATGTCTGATGTCAAACACCAATGGATATGGGATCATTCATCGCCCATCTCATGGGTCGAGAAGCGTATACGCTAGTCTACTTTGGTATATCGATGCCCTGTCTCGATACACCCACGACTAGGAACATTAAAAGATGAACTTATGGACTACCATGGCCCCACTAGTATGATCTGCATCATAATCCTGATAGTCAAGTACACATCCTAAGGGCTTTACCAACATGTAACCATAAGACAGTATCAAGAGACAAGTATACATGTTAAGATAAAGAGCAACTAGATAGCATACTATCATGTCAAGAAAGAAAGTCCTCTCTATATATGTCCAAGCATCCAATATAATATACATCATATGTACAATAATGGCCTCTAGGGCATACATACAACTAACACTCCTCACAAGCACTTTGGACCCAGAAAGGATGGATTTTGGGCACTTGAGGCAACTCAAGAAATTTCTTGAGTTGCTAAATGAGATAATTTCTCCACCATTAGAGAAGTATTACATTCACTTTAGCTTCCATGCATGCTTAGAAGTGATTAAGTGATGATTAGTGAGGTTTGGAAATTCCAAGTTAAGCTTGGGGTTTTGATTTGAATCCAAAGGTGTAATTAAGGTCAGTAGAGACCTTACAACCCCTCTAGTGTTAGTTTCATGGACTAAACCATAGACTTAAACCCCAAACCCCAAACTTAGAAACCCCAATATCGGGAAATTGTGGGATTTGTGATGAGAATTGGAGATCTGCTCACACCCGAGCCTCTGAAAATTATTTAGCAAACACAGTGAGTCATGCAAGCACCTAGGAAGCTACGATTGAAACCCTGGACCCTAACTACACTGCCAGGCCGCAGATTTATTATTCCTGGCTGCAATTTGCGGCCAGGGTAGGGTCATTTTGGTCCGTATTGGTTCCATGGCTCATTCATCAGTAAACTAGACCCCTCTTATATGCAAATTGGCTAATTTCACTTAGGGTAAAATCTGGAGGTGTTTTCTTGAGTTGATACCTTATTTTGCGACTTCGTTTTAACTTAATTTTTGGTATTTGATATTTAATTCCCTTCGTGTGGCGTTTGAACGTCAACGACTAGGGTTATTGGTCGTGTTTTGCATGCGAGGCTATAGGTTTTAACCTATGAGTGAACCATGTGCCGTATTGGTTTTCCGACTTGATTTTAATAAGCTTTTGCGATTGTATATTGGTTGTAGGTACCCACACGAGGACTTCAAGATGACAAGCAAGCGCGTGGCGACATCGGTATCGGCAAGCAAAAATCAATGTGGGTAGATATATATCTACGGAGGAAGTCGGGTGGATGGCGTATAGTACCCCCGCAGTTTCGTAGTACAGTGTACAATGTGTTATAACTATATATTTATGTGTTATTATAGATGTATATACGTAGCTAGAAAATGCTTTAGGTGACTTTGGGTCAGTGTTGGCGTATTTAGAAGCTAATGCTATAGTTTAGTGTAAATCGTGAAACCCTAGAATAGTTGTTGTACACACACGCACACACTCATGCATACTTTTTATTACTGTGCGTATATGGGGATATGTATATATATACACACATAGGTATGGGACTATGTGTGTGTGTATATATATATATATGTTAGGTTTATCTAGCACCCTATGTAGAGTTTGGAAGTATCACATGTCACAAAGATCAAATTTTTATGGTGCTAAGTAAACATACAAAGGATCTATCCTAGAAAATTAGGGTTTCAAAACTTTAAAGGCAACAAAGACTAGGGTTTCGAGAGTACAACCTTTGTAGCTCCCTTCGCTAGACTCTTTGGCCTCTTGAGTGTTGGAGGAAGTTTCTCTTGAAGTCTTCTAGTGTCCACGACGATCCACCCGAAGCTCCTAGTCCAAGCTTGCAACTTCACTTTTCAAGAGAAGAAATGAAGATAACACTCTAAACAAGTAGGCTAAACTTGTGTAGAATGATGTTGTGGTGGCTTTTCTCACTTCAAAAACCTAACTTGATGAGTATATTGCTCACTACAAAAGTCTAGAGAGCAAATGGTGAAGGAGGAAGAAGATGATGGCTTTCTTTTAACAAGAGTAAAAAGATCAACTCTTATGAAGAAAAAGAAAATATATGTATATATATTTTCTTATCCTCATCTCAAACCATGGTTAGATTATAAAGATATTATTTAATTTGAGTTTAAAACACAAAGAGAAGGTTAACTCATGGTTAGGAGTAGGTGAGCATGGTTAGCTTTAAGAAGGATGTAGAAACTAGCCATGAATTATCCTTTCATTTTCCATTTTGTTTTTAACACAAATATAAACAATAATCCATATAAATAACCAAGGTGTGAGTCTTATATTGCCACCATTTTTCATGTATAATCAACCATGAAGGATGATGTATGTATGCACATCCATATGTGCATGAAACTAAAAGAAAGAAAGTATACATGCATGCATACATCCATCGTGTACAAGAAAAGATTTCAAGTGAGAAAACTAATGGTTAAATGATAAATCAACACTTGATTTATCAATCCGGCCATATCACATATGACCCCACCAAAAGAAAGCCGCCCGATCAATATACGGTATCCTATACGCACATTTTAATCGGGTCCATGCGCATATCGCATACGCGCACCACAACGTTTCACCTGGACTAGGTAACTCCTTTGTGGGACTCTAAGACTCGTCAATACGCCAGCAGTGGATGATGATCATATCAGGCACCCCCAAGCCGCAAGCGGTCAGCTAAACGTAACGGCCACCCGGGTATTGAGCGATCAGAAGAAAACAAGCGAACCTGCTACAACTCCCGTCGAGCCAACCGGCAACACTACCGTACAGTCTGGTCTCTTCGTCAGATATGCTGCATATCGAGCCTAGGGATGGTCACGTCGACCCTAATAACTCAATAAGTCGTGCCGGTGAATGGTCTATAACAGATCGAGAAACTACTGATAACACTTATCAGCAAATCTCAGCAGCGCTGGCCAGGGACTTACTGATATAACCAGTCGGGCACAGCACAGCATCAACTCCCAATACCGGGAGAGACGAAACCCCTCCTATCGCTCATCGCCTTCGTGTGTCTCGGGACTGTACCCAACGGCCACCTGTTTGCACGACTCAGTAGAGCCGTGGTAGGGTGGCAATCAAAGTACAGTGGGAGAACACACAAGACTCTATGATGATCTCGGGTCTACAGACTAACCTATACCAGTGTCACCTGAGAACTGCTATCCGACGATAGATATAATTCCATATAGGAGTTCTCAGTGAGTCCGTCCAGTGTACCCAGTCACCACTGAGCACCCGTATATGATCTTGATGTCAAACATCGATGAATGTGGGAACATTTATCTCCCATCGTATGGGTCTAGTATCATATACGCTAGTCTACTCTGGTATATCAATGCCCCGTCTCGATATACCTATGACTAGGGATTTTCCAGGATATGCTTATAGACTACATATGTCCCACTAGTATGATCTCCATCATAATCAGAGTAGTCAAGCCGATATCCTCAGGGCTTTATCAGCATGTATGAATGAATAAAAGCATAATCAAATCAACATGTCAGATAAAGAAAAACCAGATAGCATACTATCATGTCGAGCAAGAATGTATACTGAATATATATACATGTACAAATACATCCACTATCATATAATGGCCTCCAGGTCATACATATATCCAATAATCTCCCACTTGCACTAAGGCCAGTTATTGGCGTATCTCATACCCAACATCTCAAAAAGTCGCTCATGCTGCGGCTGAGGGAGGGCCTTGGTGAATGGATCCGCGGCGTTATTCTTTGTGTCTACTCTCCTAATCTCGATCTCGCGGCGATCTACAATCTCCCGGATCAAATGAAAACGCCTCAGGATGTGTCTGGACCGTTGATGGGATCTGGGCTCCTTGGCTAACGCCATAGCCCCATTATTATCACAATACAAAGGTATTGGATCAATAATGGTTGGAACTACTCCTAGCTCCGAGACGAACTTCTTTATCCAGACGGCTTCTTTCGCGGCATCATTCGCAGCAATGTACTCAGCTTCCATCGTAGAGTCTGCAACGGTATCCTGTTTGGAACTCTTCCAACTTACCGCCCCTCCATTGAGGGTAAATACAAACCCAGAGATAGATTTGCTATCGTCCTTATCGCTCTGGAAGCTCGAATCGGTAAAGGCCTCCATTTGGAGATCTCCATTACCATACACCAAGAACAATTCTTTAGTCCTTCGTAAGTACTTAAGACTGTTCTTCACAGCTGTCCAGTGATTCTCCCCTGGGTTGGATTGATACCTGCTTACAACACTAAGTGCATAAGCTACATCTGGGCGTGTACATAACATCGCATACATTATAGATCCTACTGCCGAAGCATAGGGTATAACACTCATGCGAGCTCTCTCTTCATCGGTCTTTGGGCAAGAATCCTTGGAGAGAGTGACCCCATGGCAAGCGGGTAAGGCACCCCGCTTAGAGTCTTCCATACTAAACCTTTTTAGGATGGTGTTAATGTACCTGGTTTGGGACAATCCCAATAACCTTTTGGATCTATCCCTATAGATCCTTATGCCCAGAATGTATGTAGCATCACCCAGGTCCTTCATGGAGAACCTTAATGATAAGAAAGATTTGACCGACTATAGCATAGGAATATCATTTCCTATCAGAAGAATGTCGTCCACGTACAATACGAGGAATGTGACAGCTCTCCCTACAGCCTTCTTATAAACACAAGGTTCATCTAGATTTTTGATGAAATCAAACTCTTTGATGACATCATCGAAACAGATGTTCCAACTCCGTGATGCCTGCTTTAACCCATATATGGATTTAAGCAATTTACATGCTTTCCCACTGCTCCCACTGTCAATGAAGCCCTCTGGCTGATCCATATAAACGCATTCCTCTAAATTTCCATTTAGAAATGCGGTTTTAACGTCCATCTGCCAGATTTCATAGTCGTAGTGAGCAGCAATAGCAAGTAGGATCCGAATGGATTTAAGCATGGCCACGGGAGAAAAAGTCTCGTCATAGTCCAAACCTGGTCTTTGACGAAAACCCTTCGCCACAAGTCTTGCATTATAGGTCTCCACCTGCCCATCTACACCAATCTTTCTTTTAAAGATCCATTTGCACCCCATAGGTTTTACCCCAGAGGGTACAACGTCCAAAGTCCAAACTTTTTTGGTGTACATAGATTCCATTTCGGATCTCATGGCATCCAGCCACTTCACAGAGTCTCCACTCGTGATAGCCTGCTGAAAACTGGTAGGATCATCATCATCCATGATGCAGTCTTCTCCGTCACCATCAATGAGGAAACCGTAGTACCTCTCCGGTGGGCGAGAAGTCCTACCAGACCTACGGAGTGGCCGAGCTTCCTCAGTTTCTATTGCAACAGCCGGTTCAACCAAATCGTCATTTGTAGTTTGTGTTTCTAGAACCTCTTCTAGATCTACCACATTGCCATCATCTTTATCTGTGAAAAACTCTTTTTCTAAGAATGTGGCATACTGAGAAACAAACACTTTTTGTTCCTCTTTGTGGTAGAATAGATATCCATAAGAATTCTTTGGATATCCCACAAAATTACATATGACTGACCGTGTCTCGAGTTTGTCCGGATTCTGCTTTTTAACATAGGCCGGGCAACCCCAAATCTTAATTCTCTTAAGAGATGGTCTCTTCCCATGCCATATTTCATATGGCGTGGTAGACACGGTTTTGGTTGGAACCCTGTTTAGCAGAAACGCTGCAGTCTCCAATGCATACCCTCAAAACGAGACGGGTAACTCAGCGTCACTCATCATGGACCGGACCATATCTAATAGGGTCCTATTCCGTCGTTCTGACACACCATTGTGCTGTGGTGTGTAAGGGGGAATGAGCTGAGAGAGAATCCCATTCTCTTTTAGGAAGTTTGCAAATTCTGTACTGAGATACTCACCACCTCGATCTGATCGAAGCATCTTGATACTCAAGCCGGTTTGTTTTTCTACTTCTTGTTTATATTCAATGAATTTTTCGAAAGCTTCGGACTTGTGCTTTAATAAAAATACATGACCGAATCTTGAGAAATCGTCAGTGAACGTAATGAACTATGAAAAACCGCCTCTAGCCTGTGTATACATTGACCCGCATACATCACTATGTATGAGGCCTAGGAGCTCAGTAGCTCTTTCTCCGTGTCCGGTAAACGGGATTTTGGTCATTTTACCCTTGATACAAGACTGGCAAGTCGCATAAGATTTATATTCAAAAGAGTTTAAATATCCATCTTTGTGTAACTTGTTTAGCCTTGTTTCGTTAATATGACCAAGTCTACAGTGCCAAAGAAAAGCTTCATTTAATTCTGAAAGTTTTCTTTTATTAGTGTGTTGTATACTGAAAACTGTGTGTTGATTTAGGACATATATTCCGTTATTAAGCGTACCATACCCAACCAACATTTGATTCAGGTGAATGTTCATAACATTGTTCTGCAATAAAAAATTATATCCTTCATTGTCTAACAAAGAAATGGATATTATATTACAAAGCATACTTGGTACAAAATAACATGGATTCAAAACTAAAATACATCCAGATGGCAACCCCAAGAGATACTCTCCCACTGCGACTGTATGTACATTGGAACCATTTCCAACGCGGAGAGTATGGTCACCTGTCTTCAAAACTTTGCTATTTCTCAGCCCCTGCATAGAATTGCAAATGTGAGAACCTGAACCGGTATCCAATACCCAGGAAGCAGAGTTTATTGAAAAACAGTTTTCTGTTACAAACACACCTGAAGCAGAAGCATCCCCATGCTTCTTCTTGAGATTTAAGTACTCCGTACAGTTGCGCTTCCAATGTCCTGTCTTGTGGCAATGAAAACATTCGCCTTTCCCCGAGTCTCCAGCTTTAGACTTTTCCTTTCCCTTCACCTTTTTAACTCCACCCTTAAGATTGTTAGGCTTCTTCTTTTTCTTTCCCTTGGCCTTAGCTTTCGGCCGAGAAGAGGAAGACTGTCCAACAGTCATAACGGGAGTTTTTGCAGATTTCATAGTGCTCTCTGCACTCCTTAACATATTAAGGAGTTCAGGGAGTTCCTTCTCCATGCCGTGCATGTTGAAGTTCACTATGAACTGAGCAAAGGTGGAGGGGAGGGACTGCAGAATAATATCCGTATATTGTTCATTGTCCATTGTCCATCCTAGGTCCTCAAGCTCTTCTATAAGAGCTATCATCTTCAAAACATGGTCTCCTACTGATGTGCCAGGGGCCATTCGCATCTGAAACAATTTCTTTGATACTTCGTATCGTAATACGCGGGATTGCTCTCCATACAACTCCTTTGTATGGAGCAATATACCGTGAATGTCCATATCCTCGTGCTGCTTTTGATGTGTGTTATCCATCGATGCAAGCGCGAGGCATTTGGCCGTGGCACAGTCAGCGTCCCATGTCTTGCGGACTTCAATGTCCGCAACTGAGGATTTTGGACATGGGACGGGCGGGGCTGAAGCCGTGAGGACATATGATACTTTATCATAAGTCAAGACTATTTTCATATTCCTCAGCCAGTCTTTATAATTGGTCCCATTCAGTTTGTTTTTATCTAGTAGAAGCTTGAGTCCAGTCATGAGTATCTGCCATTAAGAGAGAGAAAAGAATACACTCAGCGAAAGCTCTTACATAGATCAGATTGGTTATTATCTTGTCTAATCGATATTTCCCACTGCTTTAATCGAGTTTTTCTTTCAAACCTTAAAAAGAAAAACTAGCCAGGATTAATTACAGTCTACAACTTCTCTAACCGTTCAGCCAGGCCAGTGTCGGTACTTGAGGGAGGTTTCCCGTGCTTTCGCACGGACCTAATTAAAGTAAACCTCGTTTTCCCAGAGGCGTAGCCCCGTTAACACCTTTCTAGACACCTAATGAGTTAGCTAATTGTAAACTGCAAAACTCTCCTAGGAGCAACTATTGCCCACAGTGGGATCGGGATCCAACCATCACATGGAAGGTATGCAATCTCATTGCAAATTTCAACACTTGAAATTCCCGATGTAATTTTTACCCCTAGTACTTATGACCTTAACTATGGTCAACAAATCATAAGTACCAGTCAAGTTCTACCCGTCATTTCTTGATCAATTAGACCCACCCATATGACCTTTAACTATGGTCAACAAAGTCGCATGAATGTCCTAATTAATCTGCATCATATGCAGTGTAGGAAGACATCACTTAGCTACCGTACACTACGCCTTAACTAAAGTCAACAAATGTAGCATGAATACTAAGTACTCTACTTCCTAAAATGACGGAGGGTTGCGGATGATTTTTAAGAAAATCTTTAACGCTTTGAACTTGATATCGTCGTAGAATCAAATGGTTTTCAAAAGGAGTGGCTTGTGCTCCGCAGTTTTGAAATATAGCTTTTTCATAAAGAGCCGAGTGGTTTTCAAATCCGATTCTACAATATCTTTTTAGGTTTATTTTCTTTACATTAATCATATTAATGTAATCCCATCATTTAAGTCCTTAAGCCAATCACTGAAAAGAAACGAAAATAACACGTACGCTTATGCCATCCGCATTCGCCGCAATGTTCCGTTATGCACCGTTAGGTTACTTAACTAACGGCATACCGGGACGGGACTAGCGCGGGTGTAAAACATAAGCAACGTCTACTATATATCATATATATAATATGTCATTCGTCTCAGATATCACAGAACACAGGCAGCAGAAACATAGATATAATGTGGGATATACTAGGACGTCCGTATTTAGTATTTAGCCAATAAAAGAAAATACGGATTCCACAGTCGCGATGAATAGCCAAGACCACACCCTAGACCCCTACGAGAGCGGCAAGCGACCCTACCAATTCTGGAGTTTAGGAGACCCGGTCTCGACTCCTCGAGATGGCCTCCTACTGAACCCCAGAACCCGGTCACCTGTGCTCCCCTCCTTGGGTCTATCCTAATGCGGAAAAGTAAATAATATACAACACTGGTGACATCAACCTCAACCCGGAAGTGTCCCAAATAAAAGAATATTACATTACATTTGAATTTACATGAATGAAAATATAAAACTCTCATCTCACATAAAAATCCCCCGGCTATTCGATCGCGACAATCCTGCACATCATATCTCAGCAACACATAATATCACATATCATCAATGTAAGTAAGTATGCGTACCCCAATTGTCGTTGATGTATAGCAACGAAACCGGCGATATCGAACATACTACACTTACGGTCACAGAAAAGAAAGTGTAAAACTACAATATTTCAACATTCTCTTTAGACATCATAAATGCGAAATATCACATACTTCGTATTTCATGCCTAAACTATATGAATTCCACATATTGTATCACATTCCAGATAAATAGACAGTATTAAAGTTTTCGAACGAACGATCAAATACCCAAGATTCCCTAAAGCTCAACACTTGAGCGGAGTTCAAAAAACCCGGAGTGTGACACAGTAGTGGCGGTCCAGCCGTAGAAGGGTCAAGCCAACGCCTCATATGTGGCACGCCGTACTGCCCCAAACCCTAAGGTTCAAAGGGCAGTTCAAGACGGTCACATAATCGAGTTAAGGTTTGTTGTCTTCTAGAGGGTCCACCACAAAAAAAAAAACTTGCACGTATTCCAAAAAATTTTAACCCCGTGAATAGTGAGCAAATGATACTCGTTCGAACACTTCAATACTTTCTAATTTACCCGGAAATGCAACGAAATGAAAATTCCGATCGAATCGTCGAGTCCAAAACCATCTCCAGAATATACAGTACTAGATTCAGATTAAACATACTTAAAATATATACAAGCAGGTAGGGAAAAACACTGTGCAAAAATTAGGAAATGATCTGTCTGTACGGCCGCGGAGCCGCGGCCTAAGCAAGCTTGGGCCGCGGTTCCGCGGTCAAGTGTATTGTTCATGGCTCCGAATTTCACTGTTGGTCTTATATTTACCTGCTGTATTTTTTAAGTATTTTTAATTCTGAAAAATGACAGATTTTAAAAATTGTCCAGAGAAGGTCTCGAAACGTCGTATTTTGGTTCGATCGGAGTTTTTACTTTGTAAAAGTGTCGCCTAATGTTCTAGGTCGGCTCTTATACCAATGTTAGGTTTACCTAGCACCCTATGTAGAGTTTGGAAGCATCACATATCACAAAGATCAAATTTTTATGGTGCTAAGTAAGCATACAAAGGATCTATCCTACAAAATTAGGGTTTCAAAACTTTAAAGGCAACAAAGACTAGGGTTTCGAGAGTACAACCTTTGTAGCTCCCTTAGCTAGACTCTTTGGCCTCTTGAGTGTTGGAGGAAGGTTCTCTTGAAGTCTTCTAGTGTCCACGACGATCTACCCGAAGCTCCTAGTCTAAGCTTGCAACTTCACTTTTCAAGAGAAGAAATGAAGATAGCACTCTAAACAAGTGGGCTAAACTTGTGTAGAATGATGTTGTGGTAGCTTTTCTCACTTCAAAAACCTAACTTGATGAGTATATTGCTCACTACAAAAGTCTAGAGAGCAAATGGTGAAGGAGGAAGAAGATGATGGCTTTCTTTTAACAAGAGTAAAAAGATCAACTCTTATGAAGAAAAAGAAAATATATGTATATATATTTTCTTATCCTCATCTCAAACCATGGTTAGATTATAAAGATATTATTTAATTTGAGTTTAAAACACAAAGAGAAGGTTAACTCATGGTTAGGAGTAGGTGAGCATGGTTAGGTTTAAGAAGGATGTAGAAACTAGCCATGAATTATCATTTCATTTTCCATTTTGTTTTTAACACAAATATAAACAATAATCCATATAAATAACCAAGGTGTGAGTCTTATATTGCCACCATTTTCCATGTATAATCAACCATGAAGGATGATGTATGTATGTATGTATGCACATCCATATGTGCATGAAACTAAAAGAAAGAAAGTATACATGCATGCATACATCCATCATGTACAAGAAAAGATTTCAAGTGAGAAAACTAATGGTTAATGATAAATCAACACTTGATTTATCAATCCGGCCATATCACATATGACCCCACCAAAAGCAAGCCGCCCGATCAATATACGGTATCATATACGCGCATTTTAATCGGGTCCATGCGCATATCGCATACGCGCACCACAACGTTTCGCCAGGACTAGGTAACTCCTTTGTGGGACTCTAAGACTCGTCAATACGCCAGCAATAGGTGATAATCATATCAGGCACCCCCCAAGCCGCAAGCGGTCAGCTAAACGTAACGGCCACCCGGGTATTGAGCGATCAGAAGAAAACAAGCGAACCTGCTATAACTCCCGTCGAACCAACCGGCAACACTACCGTACAGTCCGGTCTCTTCGTCAGATATGCTGCATATCGAGCCTAGGAATGGTCACGTCGACCCTAATAACTCAATAAGTCGTGCCGGTGAATGGTCTATAACAGATCGAGAAACTACTGATAACACTTATCAGCAAATCTCAGCAGCCCTGGCCAAGGACTTACTGATATAACCAGTCGGGCACAGCACAGCATCAACTCCCAATACCGGGAGAGACGAAACCCCTCCTATCGCTCATCGCCTTCGTGTGTCTTGGGACTGTACCCAACGGCCATCTGTTTGCACGACTCAGTAGAGCCGTGGTAGGGTGGCAATCAAAGTACAGTGGGAGAACACACAAGACTCTATAACGATTTCGGGTCTACAGACTAACCTGTACCAGTGTCACCTGAGAACTGCTATCCGACGATAGATATAATTCCATATAGGAGTTCTCGGTGAGTCCGTCCAGTGTACCCAGTCACCACTGAGCACCCGTATATGATCTTGATGTCAAACATCGATGAATGTGGGAACATTCATCGCCCATCGTATGGGTCTAGTATCATATACGCTAGTCTACTCTGGTATATCAATGCCCCGTCTCGATATACCTACGACTAGGGACTTTCCAGGATATGCTTATAGACTACAGATGTCCCACTAGTATGATCTTCATCATAATCAGAGTAGTCAAGCCGATATCCTCAGGGCTTTATCAGCATGTATGAATGAATAAAAGCATGATCAAATCAACATGTCAGATAAAGAAGAACCAGATAGCATACTATCATGTCGAGCAAGAATGTATACTGAATATATATACATGTACAAATACATCCACTATCATATAATGGCCTCTAGGGCATACATATATCCAACAATATATACGTATACATATACATGGATGATGATGATGATAGTATATGATATTTGGAGATGAGTCGATGAGATTGGGCATGATGCCATGAGATCTGTGATATGATTTAGTTCGTATATTGAGATAAGACATAATATATTAGCTGGTCTTTAGGTGATGTGTTTCATACACACGCACATATATATGTAGATGGTATCAGTATTGTACTAGACTTGGATCGGTACCCCCAGTTCACGATATGTGATGATAAGGATACCAGATGAAAAATGAGATAAATGTGATATTTGACCCATACCCAGATTTGGGATGCCGTACGATGGATTTACCGTACGAGCTATATTGATAATAGATCCACACTCTTGACTCGAGGATGTCATATTATATAGTGTATCGTATGGGATACTATTGAGGCGGGATCACCGACCATTATTTATATATATATCGACTCAGACTTAGATGACTTTCCTTACTCTTTTCTATTAGTCTGTTAGTTAGTCCTGTAGTTACTTGTAGATGTTAGACTAGACTTGATTCATACCTATTTCAAAACTAACGAATCGTGAGTATTTTAAAAACAGGCCAAGGGATTCTACGGATATTTCAAAGAATGTACCTTTTCTTAAAAACACCGTAGCCCTATTTTCTAACACCACGATTCGTGTTATTTCAAATGGCAAAACTGTATGACTTATATATATTAATGTTTATTTCTTTATTGCTGCATTTACTATTCATTTACCATTTATGCTGTTGTTCGCATTGCATTGCATGCTTATATGTATTTTCATTAGTAATGATGAAACATGTTGTTAGGACACCAGCATCATTACCGATGATGCGTATGCTCCATGTACACTCGCTTGCCGGCTCACACACATCTTCATCGGTAATTGCTCTGTCGCGTACACTTTATAGAATATTATTTCTTTGATATAGCTTGCTAGCTGATAGTTCTTAGATATTATTGTTTCATATGCTAGTTCATTATTACATTCATTGCTTGATATTTCATGCATATTTATATATTCATTAGTCATGCAATATTATAAGGGCCAGTCCGGATTGCCGGAGTCCAGTATTCATTATTATTGATTTTTTATTTTGGATTTCGGATTTTCCATGAGATTTCTGGATTTGGAGAAACCGCAAGATTTTATAAACCCATTTATCATTTTAAAAGATAAAAGTGCGGTTTTCTCATATTATGATTTAAGATATGTCCACCATGAGTTTTCTCGGCTCTTGACCGATATCATACACCCGATTCGAGGAGGAGGAGGACCGTCTGTGGGTGCATGGTGGACCTGGTGCGGTACCCCGGAACGAGAAGGTCGCAGATGATGGCGTTGAGCCTGAGACGGGGGAGCACTACTGATCGGTGATTTTATTGTGACACGTCGGATATCCGGAGGATACCGACATGGTCTTGAGATTTATGATACAGGTCAGTCTGAATAGCCGGAGTCTGAGATATTGAGATTTATAATACAGGCCAGTCCAGATAGCCGGAGCCTGGGATCTTGAGATTTGATGATACAGGCCAGTCCGGATAGCCGGAGCCTGAGATATTGAGATTTGAGATATATATTTTGTGTCGATACTTGACACTGATTTCTGATGATACGTAGACTTATAAATACAGAAAACTCACTAAATTAAGAAAACAGTTTCTCATACATGATGCATTCTGTTTCATCATATTACATTCATAGCTCATATTTATGATATGTTGCTACCTGAGGCACTGACACGAGCACTTGGTATTACACATATGGATAGATGTTTACCCATGTCATCATTAGATACTTCAGACTCTATCATTTTGAGGACCTATATATTATGATCGTATTGACCTAGAATTGAGTCATACATACGATTTCTGTTCTATGATGTTTTCTACTCACAAGTTGGCAACTCACCCCCGTTGTGCCACAGTTCTTGCAGGTTTTGCCGTACAGGTTTCGTTGCGGTTTTGCTAGCACACCGCTTCCATTCCGGGTGATTGCTTTGGTAGGTGGGTTCACTTGCATCGTGACCACCATTGTACCTTTTTATTTATATTCAGTTGTATCTAGAAACTCCATCAACCAGACTTGTATATTTATTAGACTTAGAAGACCAGTGTTTATTCTTTCGACCGTAGAGTCGCGCGTTGTATTATTATGGTTTTCTTGATAATTTTGAGTTTCCTTTTTGAGTTTTGATCCTCGCCCTTAGCCTTGTATATTATATTGTTTGAGTGACTGCGACCGTCAATTGACGAAGAGCTAGCTCCTGTTGGGGATGCCTTTATTCATATTATGCATGTTGTATCCTTTTGGGGTCAGTATTTACAAAGGAAACTCTGCCGAAATTTTCAAAAAAAACTTAAGATTTTAAAAATGCAATACTTCGGCTTATGTTATTAAAACCACTTACTTTAAAACATGTTTTCTTCACTTCTTTCTTAAAATGGTTTAGATTTCTGGGATTTCTTGGATTACTTGAATTAGATGGGGTCGTATAGACTTCATATGATTCAAGTGCCAGTCACGTGCCATTTCGGATCGTGACAGTCATATTCTGTACGAAGCTACAAACAACTGCGTTAACATTATAATCAAACATTACTAATTATATTCTCTTTCTGTCTATTTTATCTCTACTCATCTTTGGGACTTACCGGGCGATTGTTCGCTGATGACATTCCTTTCTTCTTTCTTTGGAATGTTTTCAGGTGATTTGGACGCACTAAAGACCGAGCCCAGTACTGAAGACTTGGAGCAGTTTGCTATCGACCCAGAGCTGTAGGCATTTGTATATACTTTTTTTTAATTTTCAGTTATGTCATTATTTAGGCATTGCTTTTATTCATGTATTTACATTCCAGTTGTACCTGTAAAAGAATGTCTAATAAATAAATTTGTTGTTTATTTATATTCATGTCTCTTGTGTACATTTACTTTATATTGCTTAGATACGCTTAGCGTGTTTACTTCTGAGTAAATACGTAGCGGGTCTCGCCGCGTCCCCTCCCCGTACACCGGGAAGCGGGGCGTGACACAAAATATCTCGGCTGATAACATGATGGAGCGCGGCCATTTAATTCATAAATAAATTCGCCAAAAGCTCCATGAATCGAACACCAAGTAAAAGGAGAATGCAAATAAACTCCGACGGCAACATACCTTCCAAGTTGGCGACTTCATTATGGTGCATCTATGCAAAGACCGCTTTCCGGTCAGTACGTATCACAAGCTCGCCAACCGCAAGCTTACCTTGTGCTTAGGAAAATCAACGACAACGCCTATGTTATTGACCTTCTAGAAGAGTTCAATATCTTAAGGACGTTCAACGTGGCGGATCTTTTTAACCACTACCCACTGGAAGAGAAACCAGAGCTTTCTGTGCACATCACTACTAACTCAAGGAAGGGTTTTTCTGAACCGGGGGAGTCTGATATAGAGCACCTTAATACGTACATCACGTACGAGCGCGACCGGCCTGAAATCGAGCAGTTGGAAGGCAAATCTGGGATTTTTTTCAACCAATTAGGATTTATTTATATTTGGATAGATCATAATTGGTTGGATAGATCATAATTAGATTTTTCAATCAATTATTATCTATATTTCTATATTTGGATAGATCATAATTGATTTGTTTGATTTACTTTTATTAGGCTATATTTGTTTTTGAATTTTTTCCTTACTAGATTAGGATTGCTTTTATTCCTAATTATCTATTAGCCTTTAAACCGTCTTGCTTCTCAAGACGGTATTTAGATATGAATACAGCCTATGGCCTCTTGTAAAAGGGATCTTGAAAATTAATAAAAAAATTGAGTTTGTTTCTTTTCCGTGAATTCGGTATGGTCGTGGATTTGACCAAACTCTACGGTCCCATCGTCTTGCCCTTAGTAGCAACGCATTCAGTTATCCAGACTTGTAGAACTTAACAGTTCTATGCATCCTAATACATGGTTCGGAACTCTTCGAATACCTTACCACGTCAACACCGAAGTTCATATGATTTTAACACGTTTTCACTGTTGATTTTGTGATGTAAAAATACTAAAAATTATCGGAATACCATTAATTTTGCACTTGCTAAATCAACAGTGAATAGAATCACAAGAAATTCGGTATGTCCACGTCTGTGGAAATGTATTAGAAACACATGATGGATATCCATTGTCAAGAAAAAATGGTGAAGGGTTGATTTTATGCGACGCCGTCTGAGGAAATTTCGTCTCTTTCCACCTGAGATTCCTTTTTCTCTTCACAAAAATATAATTTGCAGCTTGAAAAGAGTTTTAAAAAAGAGTGGTTGATTGATATGATGAACCTATGGAGACTTATTTTGTTAAACCCTGAATGCTGGTAGAAGACTGGCTGAAAGATAAAAGTACAACCCTTCAACAAAATACAGCATCATATGATATGCACCAAACCAAGCATAATATGATATGCACCAAACCAAAAACAAACAAAAGTTGCATTTTATTTTGCACCAAGCCAAAGGAGCCCTTAAATAAATCTGTGGAAGTACAAGCCACCAGCAATGACCAATCACATCACACCAGCTCAGCCAGCTCTCTTTTCTCTGGACTGCACTTCCTAAGAATATTTTCAGGGTGGAACATTTACATCTCAGCCACAAAGCAATAAAGAATTGCAACCGAGACATCACCTCAAACAAAGTACCAGCTTTAAAACTAAACCAAATTACATAATTATAGTCGAATAATAAAATATTTCTCAGTTCAAACAAAAGAGAAAAGGGCTCAGTAGTAGACCCACACCTGCTTAAAGTTTTCAACAGGCATTATGATATACTAGAATCTAATTAAGCTAGCTTGCATCTAGTACAACAACATTGAAGATCACATAAGAAGGGATTCTCAAATTTAGATAAGTGCAGGAGCAACATCCAAAGAGTAGGGGTTGGCAAAGCTGTTGTCCATGAAATAATGCGAATGCGCGGCATCTCCCATTACTACGAATGTTTGAATCTCGTCCGACGGCTTCCAATGGCGCTTGCGCTGGTTGATGAACCAATTGTTTATTTGCTTTTGGTCCAGCCCGGTCGATTCAGCAAGCGCCAACTTTTGAGATTCCTGTATCGCCAAAGAGAAACAATATATACCATGAATTTATATATATTCAGTCAGTCACTGGAGTGGCAACAGTTAGAGAAAAAAACAAACTGCCTAGCATGCAATACATGAAATGAGCGAACAATATATATGATGTATCCCTTAAACCTTTTCGAAATGAACGAACTGTATATGATGCATCGCTCAAACTTTTTCTAATGCGTGTTTACGATGGTTTAATTGGTTCATTCATGCTGTTGTGTAACATACACACTGAACCACGCTTCAAATCCACTTATATAAATTTCGGTTAGCAACTGCAAGGCCGTGTCACGCAAAGGAATTTCCGAAATTTATTTAAGTGGATTTGAGGCGTGACACACACGTACCTACATTGATGGTCCATATACACCTACACCGTATGTGCAAAAAACTACAATGCGATACAAGAATAGAAGAATGCATTCGACGACGTCTAAATTTTTTTTCATCCTGTTAAAACATATATAACCACCCCTTAACGCATGCGAAAAAATCAGTACAAAACACAAGAAATATATAGCTAGCAACTATAAACTAGGTTGATGCGTCACGTACCGAAGGGTACGGCCATTTGTAGTGCCTGTTCCACCATTCAAGCAGCTGCTGCCTCGCTTCCTTTGGGAGCTTACCCTTCTTCCTCTTCTTCATAAATTCTTGTTTAAGGCTACCGAGGTATCCGCTATATTTACGTAGAAGCTGACCTTTGAGTTCCCTGTCCTCGGCTTGGGGATCAACATAGTTATCACACGCATCGAAGTCTTCCTCCGAAGATCCATTTCTCTCCATGTCACCGCATGCTATGGTAGAAAGTTCCGTTTATCAAAACATAGATAATAAGGTTTAAGTATAGGGCATTAGCATTACCACTTAATCTCACTCATAAAAGAGTGGTTATATAAAGCAAGCATATTCTAGCCAATCGCACTATAAAATATAGGCTAATGCGACATTTACGTCAGAAGTATGATTTGAACAATTCGAATTTATTGGAGCATGATGAGGGGTTGGGCATTTAAGTTAGAAGTATGATTTGAACAATTCGAATTTATTGGAGCATGATGAGGGGTTCGATCGATGGCGTAGAATCACACCAAATTTCATTCTTAAAGAAGTAGGAAGCCTCATAATCATCAATCATCTAACTTGGCATAGACTAACTACCTATTACGGCATAAAACCCTATAGGTTGAGGGAGTTATGCATGCAGTATAATTCTTAAAATGTACGCATGGTATTAAACATAAAGAAGGACATTGAATTTCCTCAGAGATCGGACTACCCTAATTATGCTTTAATTGTACGCTTGAAGCATTGCAGGTATGCTGAATAGCCCCAAATTAAATGAACTGGTATATGGACTAATAACCAGAAAATGAACTGCATAGGGCTTTTTTTCAACATGTACATACCCCTAATTTTTTTTTTCAGAAGGAAAGTATTTCTAAGGATTTAGGTTCGATTTAAGGAAACATAAAATTTGATTGAAAAAGATTTAGAGTTTGATTTTGTTTCTCTTTAAAAAAAAAATAAGGGCTTGATGGAAGAAGACAAGTTGGGGTTATTCAGTCACATGCTAAATACGAGCTAACAAGGCTAGCAGTTTGAGACTCTAGTGTCAATTGAGATGGCTTATTACACATTTAATGTTGAATTGTGCTACCTCAAAAACCCTAAGAAGTCAATGTTTCACAAAATTAAACTCTTAACAGAAAATTTGCTCTTTTGTGTATGCGCACATGCTATGATATTTTTATATGTGCCTCGGAAATTCTTAGGAAATACATGTTTATATTTACTAGTTCATATAATAAAAGGCCAAAAGGGCCCTGCAGGTTGGCTTGCAGCAAGGGACGGTTCAGGCGCAAGCTTGCAGTGGCTTGACCCAGACCAGTGCAGGCCTCAGAGTTTTAATTGCAAAAAAACCATAGGCCCACAGCGGCATGGATCAGGCCACTGCAAGCCCCTCAACCTCATAATAAAAACCTTGATAATATTCTTGGCAATTTTTCATAAGCATGATTTTTCAACTATTTAAAAGCAATAAGTTATATTCTTTTGTTTCTTTCTTTTTTTGCCTTTATTCTTTTGTGAACGGAATATTTTCCAACCTCTCTTATATTTGGAGAAGAAAATGATATAATAGGAAAGATATAGAATGAAATTTAAAAGCTAATTTGCACTCTTAATAGAATAGAATTCAAAACTTATTCAAACTCTTATTTAATAAATTATTACAACAATGCAGTAAACTCACTAGATTTCACCGTTTCCGCACTTTTGCACTACCTCTTTCTTCTCTTCTCTTCTTTTCCCTCTTATTACAACTTGTATCCAACCCTTGTTTAATAAATTGTTAAAACAATACACTAAATTCACTAAATTTCAACACTTTCGCACTATTTCTTTCTTGTCTTCTCTTATTTTCCCTCTCATTACGACTTATATTTCTCTCACAACCTGCTTTCTTAAGACAGGCTCTTGCCAATTTATAGCTAAAGCTATGCACAATTTAACATATTTTTGTAATTTCCTTAATAACGACCTATAGGTGTATAATAGTAGGGTGGTTGGATATTTGTAAGGGTGTGTAAATAGGCGACCTGCCATGTGCAAGTTTGCATCATTTCTTCAAAATTTGTAAGCTTTTTAGTGGAACCCACATAAAATAGTTAATTCTAACACTCACCTTAATGTGTTCCATCATGCCGGGTTGTTTATTGAGTCTTTCATGAGCTTTTGTTATTAAACCTTTGGTAAAGAGCACAGCCAGGTTGATATTCAATAGGGTATGCGTTATTTTCATGGTTTCGAAAAAGCGTTCAAATTGTTGCATTTTCATTCTGTGAAATGGAGTATATTGCAGCAGCAGCATTCGCTTGTCAAGCGATATGGTTTCAAAATCTCATGAAAGAATTACACCATGCACAAGACGAACAAAAGAAGATAAACAATGACGACAAGTTGGCTATCGCACTTACGATTACGAAGAATCTGGTAACATGTTAGGGACATTCAACATCATTTGAAAGAGAGAAATGTAAAGCCGATATTGCAAGCCAGAATATTAAATTGTAAATATCTTTACCAAAGCTTTAAAGAGAGACTCTCATGAAACGTCGAAGAAACAAACTTAACATGATGAAACATTGAGGGCAGTGTTAGAGAGATTTGTTTCATGTGGGGTTCTCAAGAAGCCAACGAACTTTGAAAAAAATGCAAACTTGCACATGTCCGGCGGCTCCTTTTCACATCCCTAGAAGTTTTCATCCATCCTACTACTACTATACAACTATAGGTTATTAATTAGAAAAATACAAAATATGTTAAATAGTGCATAACTTTAGCTAATAATTAGTGGAGGCTGTGTTAAGAAAGCAAGTGATTGTGAGATGAATATTAAGCTGCAGTGGAATAAAAATAAGAGAAGAAAAGAAAGAGTTAGAGTGCGCAAGTGTAGAAATACCGAAATTTAATGAGTTTAGTGTATTGTTGTAATAAATTATTAAACTATTGATTAAGTTATGAAAAAGCCACTGCTAAGGAGGAATTACATGAAGATTATACAAAGAGACTGCGACACTGATTAATCTATCCCAAAATGAAGAGAGAAAACACTCTAGATCGAAATGACTAGAAATAATTGTAAGCATATGCTTAGGATGCAGATCTGATCATACAAGTAGTAGTTCTGCGCATGCAAGAATAAATTTCCAAATATTTAGTAAACAATTTTCCATATCACAATGACGAATAATCACTCCCTAGATTCCATTATCTAACTTTTTAAGCAGTATATATATTTGAATAACATACACTTTTATATTTAACGATTATCCATCCCAAATCCCCAGTGTATTCACACCAAAACATTCAACAAACAAAAACAGAAGAAAAAAATTTAAACCCTGATCTCTGGGGAGATAAAGGGGGAAAAAACAAAATTTTGCCTTACTAATTGTTTTTTCCCCAGGTAAAAAATTAGCTGTCGTTTTCAAATGATCTTCCAAAGAAAACGAAAGACAGTGAAACAGCAGAACAGTCGCTTTCTTATTATAATGGGAAAAAAAGGAAGCAAAAAAATGAAGCAAAAAAAGAGAGAGTGAGAACTCATCAGGAAACTGAACACATTCAGATATTTCTCTTAAGGTAAAGCGCGCCCCTCTCAAGCCTAAGGCCCTAACTGTCACTCCTTAGAAAGAAATGTAAAAAGACACCTACAACTATAATTAACTAATTAATATATGCACATTAATTATTAACCTTGGAACCAAAATATGAGAGTTCCCATGTTTCTTGGAAACAATTAACAACATAGATTATTAATTAAAAGCACAAGCTTGACCTTGGAGAAGAGATTAATTAATAACATTAAACAAAAGATAAAGAAGATTTAAAAAATACTTAGGCCCGTCAAAGCTTATATTAAACTATGCGAATGCACTTTCCAAAAGCTTAAAAAAATAATTAAGTAGAATATTTAACAAGAGGAGGCTATATATAAACCTGGGTTAAGAGAAGGAGAGGAGAGTGACAAATATTTGAACTGAGCATCAATCCCAGAGAGAAAGAGCATGGCCTCTTTGAAGGGCTTTGAGAGCTCTTGCTCATATTTTGTGAGCATCTCACAGTAAGCCTCCATGAATTGATCTAGAGCTGGATCTCCACCAACTTGAGTGGAAGAAGAAGAAGAAGAAGAAGAAGCAGCTCTTCCAATCGTTAGTGAAGATGAGCATGCCTCTTCAAGCCTTGCAACCACCTCAGGGGGTGCCCCAACCTTCAAAAACAAAAACATCTTAAGATTAGGGTTAGGGTTTCTTGAAAAAAATAATATATGGTGAAGTTTTTAATTTGTTGAGGGCTAAATTGTTCACCTTTTGGCAGTTGATGTAGGCAGAGAGAAGTCTTGGGTAGTGAGGATGGGACATGATCTTGGCCTTTATGATGTTGTTGTCAAACTCTTCATTGTTTTGTTGAGGATGAGACAGGAAAAGATTGTGGTTGTTGTTGTTGTTGTTGTTGTTAAGAGAATTAGGAGGCATGATCATGAGATGAGAGCCTTCACCAAATATTCCCAACAAAGAAGAATGATTTCTCCCCTCCATATTGTTTCACAGCTTTGAGCTCTAGAGGGAGAAAGAGAGAGGTGAGAGAGCTAGAGAGAGAGAGGGTGGAGAGAAAAATAAATAGGGCTACTTGGGTATTTAGGGTTATATCTTCATCAAGGTAATTACTAATTAGTATAATGAGAAATTTTGCTTTTTGGGTGATAGGCTTTTTAGTTTTGTCTTCTTTTTATTTTTCTTCAGCTCCCGGGTTTTAAGCTGCCGCTACAGTATTCAGCTGTTTACAGAAAAATCCTATGTTGCAGAAATCAATTATTAATGTCACTGTTCACATAAGACGCATAAGAGAGTCTTTTTTTAAATAAGACCCTCAAAGCAAAAGGAATTTTTAAAACAACCACAAATTTCCGGATAATCCAAACAACGTATATTCAGAAAAAAATGGTTAACTCTTATTTCTTGAACACCGATAGAATAAGTTGTTTGGGATCTATATCGATACTTTTACCCACCTACCACTCTCCTCCCTCGAGCTGCCTGTATGCTTTGATTATAATGCCTCTAAACCCTATCATTCATTAATTTAGGTAATATTGCATATTAATTAATTAGGTAATATTGTTGAGTGGGGGTGTTGTTTTCATCCACCAATTGCTTTTAGTAAGGCTCTTAATTTCTGCCGTCTCTTTTATTTTCAAATACCAAAAACTTCTGAATTTCAATCAAAGAATGAAGAAAATTATATATATAATTTCTAAGAAAAATTAAATCTTATACATACATGGTTAATTGTACTCTATAATTTCAGCTTGAGCAAAATAAATGAAAGAAATGAGGATAAATCACACCCTAAAGTTGAAAATAAGAGAAATCGAAATAAGAATCTACTCCAATTCATACTTAAGCCGCTAGTTCTTCCACATCGGTTATTTAATGGATGAGAGGGTTGCTTGATCTTTACTCGGGTATTTTAACTGATGATCACGAAGGTTTTGAGGTACTAGAGGGAGATTTGAGACAGAGCCCATGGGTTTTAAGTTGAGTTAAGCAAACAAATGGTTGTTATCCAAAATCTCAATGTTTTTTTTTGGGAGGGGGGGAGGGGGTCCTATACAAGAAAATCTCCCTGCAGTATTGTTGATTTTCAAAGATGAGGGCAAAAAGGCTTCTTGTTATTGGTTTTGGGTGGTGTTTTCTTCTGTTCACAAGCAGCTTGCAGAGGCTACAATGTTTCCTTCCCAATGCAACCACAACCGAATGGAAGTAGAGATAGAAGAAAATGAAATTTTTTAATGCAGGTTATATACTTATATCTCGTTCTTTGTAACGAATCAAAGTCCCCAGGCCGACAAAGACCCTTCAGACGTTTGACCATGATGACAGACATCCGTCCCTTCCAGATCAGACGTAAGGAATTGGCTAGCGCGCTAACAGAGCGCAGCCAGACGCCTGCACTTGTAAGGAACAGACATCTAGATTTGGCTTCCTCTTTAACAGAGCATCCATACGTCTGCACTTGTGCGGGTCAGACGTCTGGCCCTGAGCCACTACTCCAAACTATGTATATTAGAGACCGTATTAAACGGACTTTAATACTTAGCACACGGTCTCTAATAGGTATTAGTGACCGTCCAAATTTTATACGGTCGCTAACACCCGGTCGTAGAAAATTTAGTCGCTAATAATCGTATTAGCGACCGTCTAATACCAGTGCCATAAATACTAAAAATAAATAAAATTAACATATAAATTTTTTTAAAAAATAAATCGGAGATCTCTTCCTCCTCCTCATTGATTCACGTCTTCCTCCTCCTCGCTACTCGACACTGACGGCGCCTCCTTCTCCGCCGCTCATGGCACCACCTGCTCTTCCTCTTCCTCCTCCTCCTCCTCGCTTTCTCAATCATCATCATCATATCCTTCACCTCATCGTGTTGCCAAGCCCTCCATCATTCTCTTCTACAAGCTTCCATAGATGCTCCAAATCCTCATTTGTTACTGTCAATTCCTCATTCTTCATCACCTGCACACTGCATAAAAAAAACACCTAATTTCATCAAAATCTTTCAATTATAACACAGACAAAACCCCAAAATAAAA
The DNA here is from genome assembly GCA_030015575.1 of Agapanthus africanus. Lineage (NCBI taxonomy): Eukaryota > Viridiplantae > Streptophyta > Magnoliopsida > Asparagales > Amaryllidaceae > Agapanthus > Agapanthus africanus. Next base: position 435,158,587 of record JASDDO010000004.1, on the reverse strand, counting down.
TAGAAAAGTTACCTTTTTTCACACTCGAATCCAATTCAACAAAACTATGGACATCATCAAAACTCGTCTTTTTGCAATCGAGCAAATTCGATGCCCATCTCGGTCTCCAGACCCCACCCTCAAACAACCCAACAAAAATCGCAACACAAATTGGGGCAGCAACGCCATAGAGAAATATCCCGAGGGCTTCTTCAAAATCTCAATTATGGCATGTACAATCAACGCCATAGAGAAATATCCCGAGGCTAAATTTCGATTTAAACCTTAGAAATCACCCGAAAAAAGATAAAATGAGGCTATTCAGCTCAAAGGCGACAGTAAGCAATCAGAAGAGAGTGGGGTAAAATGTAAGTTTGGGATTACTTATTGCCGGCGCCGATGACGACGACACTAGCATCTGCTTCAATTCTACGCCTCTCTCCGTTCCCTACATCATCATCTTCTTGGCATTCATCATCATCAGCTGCCCCTGAAACTTGTTGAAGAAGGAAAAAAAATGAAGAAGGAAGAAAATTGAAGGAGAAGAAGATGTTTTAAGTGGTTAACATCTATGAAAAATTTGAGAATTCCCGCTGTTTATGTTCGTAGGTATCAAAGACCATTTATACGGTCTCAAATATCTTAACGGTCTCTAATACGCGGGACATCTTCTGACATTTATTCCGTAGGTATTAGAGACCGTATAAACTGTTGCTAATACCTAAACGGTCTCTAATACTTTATTAGAGACCGTTCAAAAATTAATGGTCTCTTATATCCCATTCCTAATACTACGTTTTCTAGCAGTGAGGGACTATGAATTGTTTGGGATGATTTTAAAGAGAGATTTTGTAGAGATTTAGTCACAACTAAATATGATTGGAAGATTATATGATTGGGAGGTTTATGGGATGAGAGATTTTTGATAAAAAGATTTAGGGTTTGAAAAGAAACTTAGAAGCCCTTCTGTCAAAACTTTGATGAAAAATCATCTTTTGAAGCCTTTGCTTCATCGAAAGCCTTTGCTTCATCGAAAGCCATTGCTTTCTTCATTATGCACACCCTAGAAAAGGGGCATGCGCGCTCAAGGAAAATCACCAAATAGATTGTGCATCTGCATGGAAACGTAGTGCCACATGCTATACACGCATTATTAGTGTATATGCCCTAGAGGCCATTATTGTATCATACTAGGTTGTATATTACTTAATGGAACCTTGGGATATTCACAGTTATATATATACAGTCTTGCTAAAAATGGTAGTATGCTACTTGGTTTGTGTCTACTTTAATATGTGCATATGTTTCTTGTAACGTATCACTTATACATATTAGTAGAGCCCATGGGATCTTTGCTTGATTACCCGCGTTGTGATTGCAGTCACACTAGTGTGGGCTGGGTAGACTGTAAGCAACATCCTATACAGGTCCCTGGTCGTTGGATTATCGAGACAGGGCATCGATACTCCGGAGTAGACTAGTGTGTACGCTTCTCATCCCAGTTGGGGAGATGGTCTGTCCCACAGCCATCAGTACGTCGTACTGGAGATAGTATACAGGTGCTCGTTAGGTTACGGGTACACCGGACAGGACTTGCAGGGGAACTGTTGGTTGGTATTATACCCGTCGTCAGTTAACAGTTCCCAGGTGACATGAGTACAGCATAGTCCGCAGACTTGACACTGCTACTTCGCCTTGAGTGTGTCCCACTGTTCTTAGATTGCTACCCTACCACGGCTCAAAGGAGTCGTGTAAACAGGTAGCAGTTGGATGCAGTCCCGAGCACTTGGAGGCAGTAGCGGTTAGATAAGATTCGTCTCTCCCGGTATTGGGAGTTGATATCGCGCCGTGTCAGAGAGCCATTACGCAAAGTCCCTGGCCAGGGCAAGCGAGATTTACTGGTAGGTTCCAGTAGTTTCTCAGGGTGTAATGGGCTACGCTCCGACACGACTTATACCGCTATTAGGGGACTGACGCTTGCCGCCCCCTAGGCTCGATATGCAATAGTCTTAGACGAACAGACCGGACTGTACGGAGATTGTCACATCAGGCTCAGTAGGAGTTCGGATGAGTTTCCTCATCGGCCTTCTTATCGACATCTACCTGGGGACCGTTACGTACAGCTAATGCCGCTTGCGGTCTGTGGTTAAACCCACTGCCAGCGTAGTGTCGAGTCTTTAGAGTCTCACACACAGGGTTTCCCTGCTCCAGGCGAAACGATATAGAGGTCGTATGGTTTTACGACAAGGGTTCGGACGCATACACGTATTTACGCACGTACGACGTTCGTACAGTTTTTACTAGCCGGCTTTGGTTTAAGCCAGATTCTAGTATTGGGTTATTGGATTTATACAGTCTAAAGTTTTTCTGTGTTTTCACGGATTGGAGGGGCGTTCTCGTAATTTTCCGGGAAGCTTCTAGAAGCATGGTGACTTGGGGGTTAAGGTGGCATAAGCATTTATTGCTTAATGACTTATTTGTGTGATTCATCCATGGTATTAAATGATGCATTAATTAGCTAATGAGTCATATGATGAATCACACAAGGTGAATGAATCAACCATGATGATTAATCATTTATATTATTTATTTGATAAATTGTTATGGTTGTTAAATTCAAATGAGTTCATTTTCAATATCATTCTCATGCTCACCTTCTCTCTCCTCAAGCTCATTCTCTCTTGAAACCCTAATCCTCTCCTCTCATGTGTTGAGATCAAGGATTAGATAGACTAATACATCCATAACCTCACTCTATATCCCCTAGGTAGCTTAGATTAGCACTTTGAGCAACCTAGTTATCTCAAGTTAGAGATCAAGCTTGGAGTAGGAGCTCTCGGGTGGATCGTCTTTGACTCGAGGAGGCCGTTGAGGTGCCGATATTCCAAGGAGCCTACGAGGAGTGGAGGACAGCGATGAAGACCCGAAGGACAAGTAACGTGAGGTATAACTTCGAATCCGAGTAGTTAAACCTCTCATAGTTTGCTAGTAACAGTTTAGATATGATTCATGCGCTCAAGTCCGTATTACGAAACTTTGATAATCGTTTTTCATATATTCCGCCTCCCCGCAAGTTCGTGGGGTGCGTGACATGGACTTACAGTGGTATCAGAGCCAACTAAACCATTACTAGCTTGTTAGCAACTGATTAGAACTTCGATCGTCAGAAAACGCGAAAACGATACCGAGGATACCCTAAGTTTCTGTTAATTTTAAAAATGTCGAAAAAAATATTTGATATGCCTTAAAATTCACAGCAGGGAAATATAAGAATACTGGGAAAATACGAAGTTCTAACTTGGCTTGATGGCCGCGGATCCGCGGCAAGAGTGTGCTTTTGGCCGCGGATCCGCGGCGGAGTCAACTCCGAGTTGACTCGGATTTTCACAGAAATTCATATTTTTTGGTTTTTTGTTTTCCTGTATATTCTGTTTCTGCCCAGCTTACTTCTGTGCTGACTTGCAATTGGGGTAGACACGGAAAATGGTAGTCGATCGATGTTCTAAATTAATTGCTAATCGGGTTTTTATCTGTAATGTTTAATGTGTTCGTAAACCTCCCCTAATTGCTAGTATGTCGGTTGGCAGGGGGTTGCACATTTCTATAATGTTTACTGTTTGTGTATATGGACTTGATTGGAATGTTGTGATGATTAGCCAGGGGTTTGAGATGTGTTTTATATTCATTCATTCAATATAAATTGTAATATGTTGTAATATTATTTTGCGGGGCACATCCAGGTTGCGGTTGTAGCCACCGTTGTATTATTTCATTTTTACTGTTTTTGCTCCTAGGATAGACCCAAGGTGGGGTACACAAACTACCGGGTACTTTGAAGTGTTTAGTGGCCTACTCACGTTGTTGAGGGAGATCGCTTCGCTTTGGGTACTTGGCGGGTAGTTTGCCGTACCTGTAGGGGTCTGGGGTGGGGTAATGGTTATTCATCACAACTGTGTAATCCGTCTTCTGTTGCAGGCTCAAAGCAAATACGGATTGCTTGCATATCCAATAAAGTTCATCAGTGATCTGGAATGCCTATTATTGCGTCTGACGAATGTACAATATCTATATATGATAGTTATTAGACGTCACTTATGTTTTACACCCGCGCTAGCCCAGCCCCCGCTCTATCGTTAGTTAAGTAACCTAACGGGTGATGACGGGACCCAGTGGCGAATGCGGATGGCATAAGAGGACGTGGTATTTTCGTTGTTTTCTGCTATGATAGGATAAATGATGGGACGCATTATTATAATGCAAAGAAAATAAACCAAAAATGAATCGTTGGAACTAATTTAAAAGAAACCACTCGGTTATTTTAAAAGAGAAGAATTTTTTAATTACGGAGCTTTAACCACTCCTTTTAAAAAAGTATCAGGTTCCTTCGATTATATCAAGTTCACTACGTTCATGGTTTTGCCAAAACCAGTCGTAGCCCTCCGTCATTTCTTATGGATGGTCAGTAGTATTCAAGCTATGTTTGTTGGCCCCTAGTCAAGACATAGTGTTTGGTAGCTGCTGGGGTATTCATATGTTGCATAGATAGATGCGTTGGTTTGGGACAGTCGTATTACTTTGTTGGCCCTTAGTCAAGAGTATGTACGGGTGGGTTCAAATTAACCTGGATAATGATGGGTAGAACTTGACATGTGACTTATGATTTGTTGGCCCTTAGTCAAGGTCATAAGAGCATGGGGCAAAAATCCACATCGGGAGTTTCTAAAGAAACTGAAATTTGCTAGTGTTGCATACCATTTGGAGTTTGATGAATGTTGGTAGGATTCCTTCAACATTATCATACAATGATATTTGGATCCCGATCCTACTGTGAGTACAAGCTACTTATCAGGAGATTCGTCACTTAACGATCAATGCTATAAACCGAGTAGGTGCCTAGAAAAGTGTCAGCGGGGCTACGCCCCCAGAGAAAAGAGGTTATTTAATTAAGGAATTTCGCGAAAGCGTTGGAAAACTCTCTCGAAGTATCGACACTGGCCTGGCTGAACGGTTAAGCAAGTATTGTACGGTGAGAATTGTCCTAGCTAATTCTTTTTTTATGGTTTGAGGAAGGATTCGAGAAACAGTGGGAGCCATCCAGTTTAGATAAACTAAAAACCAATCTAAACTTGCAAGAGCATCATGCTAAAATGTTTTCTTCTCTTTCTCTCATTGCAGCGACCTTGTGACCACGACTAGGTTACATCTAGATAATAAATTGACTGAATCTGACTTATATGACTAGCAAAGGTCTGTCCAGATGTCCATTGCCTATGACAAGCTGGACCACCCTATTACTACTCAAGATCCCGCCGTCCCAGGTCCATTTTCCACCGTCACGGATATAGATATCCGTCAGACAAGGGAAAAGAATAAAGCGAAAGTCAAGTGCCTCGTGTTAGCTTCAGTTGATGGTGTATACCAGAAGCAGCACGAGAAGATGGACTCAGTTTCCATCTTTCTCCATAACAAAGATTTATATGGAGAGCAGTCTCATATCGCAAGATATGAGACCTCGACCGAATTAATTCAAGCGAGGTTGGCCGTCGGGTCATCTGTAGGGGACAACGTCCTTACAATGACTAGCTATGTTGATCAGCTCCAGGACCTAGAGACCACGTTGGGAAACGAGTCAGATACTGACTTGATTCTACAGTCTCTGCCTTCTACCCTAAAGGTAATCAGGGAAGTAGAAGGAAAGAGAAGGGCAAGAGTTTCGGGACTGGATATAGTAAAAGAGGGACGTTCCTATTGTTACAGGAATGAACATTGGCAGAAGGATTGCAGGGCTAGCAAAGCCAGTAACCAGGATTCGAAGCATGTTGTGGCTTCGGCTTCGGGTGTGTTTGTGATAGAGAAAACTGTATATCAGTTAACCCTACTTCCTGGGTATTGGATACCGGGTCAGGATCTCACATCTGTAATTCGTTACAGGTTCTGAGAAACCGTAGGGTTATCGGGATAGGTGATATGACCCTCACGGTTGCTAACAAAATGAGCATGGACGCTGAATCCGTAGGGGAATATCATCTTGGACTGACAACTGGACAGATATTGATTCTGCGTAACTGTTTTTATATACCAGGTACAACTTGTAATATCATATCTGTATCCTTACTTTCTAAAGGAAGGATATGATTTTACTTTTATAAGCGATGTGGTCCACATCCACCTAAATCAAGTTATAATTGGGTCAGGTACATTAGAAAACGGAATATACATATTAAATCAAACTCAGATTTTCAGTGTCCAGAACGCACTTAAAAGAAAGTCTCCGGAATTAAATCAGGCTTTCTTATGGCATTGTAGACTGGGTCACATCAATGAGAGAAGGTTGACTAAGTTACATAGAGAAGGATATTTGATTCCGTTCAAATATCAATCTTATGCTACTTGTGAATCTTGTCTCATGGGAAAGATGACAAAGACTCCGTTTACTGGACACGGAGTAAGAGCGAGCGAGCTCTTGGGACTCGTACACAGTGACGTGTGCGGTCCAATGTCTACACATGCGAAAGGTGGTTATTCCTACTTCATTACTTTTACGGATGATTTCTCTAGGTACGGATATGTCTTCTTGATGAAGTATAAATCCGAGGCCTTTGAGAAATTCTAAGAATACAAGAATGAAGTGGAAAACCAAACAGGCAAAAGTATCAAGACACTGAGATCTGATCGAGGTGGTGAATACTTAAGTGCCGAATTCCTGGGTTACTTAAAAGAGAATGGAATTCTCTCTCAGCTTACTCCTCCATACACACCACAACACAACGGTGTATCACAAAGGAGGAATCGAACCCTATTGGATATGCTTCGTTCCATGATGAGTAAGGCTGAGTTACCGCGATCATTCTAGGGATATGCACTAGAATCAGCTGCATATCTTTTGAACCAGGTTCCTACCAAAACTGTGCCTACCACACCATATCAGATGTGGAGCGGGAAGAAACCCTGTCTAAAACATTTTAAGACATGGGGATGTCCAGCTTTTGTAAAAAGGCAGCATACGGACAAGCTCGAGGCACACTCAGTGCAGTGTAAGTTTGTGGGATATCCAAAGCACTCCAAGGGATATTATTTCTATTACGCAGAGGAACAAAAGGTTTTTGTTTCTCGTCATGCCCATTTCTTAGAAGTTGAATTTTTAGAAAATCAGAAGAATGGGAGCGCAATAGAACTGGAAGAAATTCCAGAACCACAAGCTGTTACTGAAAGTATGGTAGAACCAGAGGTTTCAGAAGAAAGGGACATCCCGACGCCACTCCGCAGGAGTAGTAGGCCGTCTCATCCGCCTGAGAGATACTACGGTTTTCTCATAGATGGGGATAGAGAGGATTGCGTCATTGATGATGATGACCCTACTAGCTTCCAGCAAGCCATTCAGAGTGGAAACTCGGTAAAATGGCTGGATGCAATGCGGACCGAAATGGAGTCCATGTACACTAACAAAATATGGACTTTGGACATTGCTCCAGATGGGGTAAAACCCGTAAGATGCAAATGGATCTTCAAAAAGAAGATTGGTGTAGATAGACAGGTTGAAACCTATAAGGCTAGACTTGTTGCAAAGGGTTTCCGTCAAAGACCTGGTTTGGACTATGACGAAACCTTTTCTCCAGTGGTTATGCTCAAATCCATTCGGGTCCTTCTTGCTATTGTTGCCTTCCACGATTATGAGATCTGGCAGATGGACATAAAGACGGCCTTTCTAAATGGTAATTTGGAAGAGTGCGTCTATATGGATCAGCCAGAGGGATTTATTCAGAGTGGGAGCAGCGGTAAAGTATGCAAGTTGCTTAAGTCCATTTATGGACTAAAGCAGGCATCACGGAGTTGGAACATCTGTTTTGATGATGCTGTCAAAGAATTCGACTTTATCAAAAATCCAGATGAACCATGCATATACAGTAAGATTGTAGGGAGAGCTGTAGTATTCCTCGTCTTGTACGTGGATGACATTCTCCTAATAGGAAATGATATTCCTATGTTACAGTCAGTCAAAAGATTCTTATCACAGAAATTCTCCATGAAAGACCTGGGTGATGCCACCTATATTCTGGGGATCCGGATCTATCGTGATAGATCAAAAAGGATGTTGGGACTTTCGCAGTCCAGGTACATAGACACCATAGTGAAGAGATTCAGTATGGATGATTCTAAGCGCGGTAACCTACCGGCTTGTCACGGAATCACCCTCTCCAAAGAGATGTCTCCCAAGACTGATTTGGAAAGGGATCGCATGTCGATTATACCCTACGCTTCTGCGGTAGGCTCTATAATATATGCGATATTATGTACCAGACCAGATGTAGCATACGCATTGAGCGTTGTAAGCCGGTATCAGGCAAACCCAGGGGAGAAGCACTGGATAGCAGTAAAGAACAATCTCAAGTACCTGAGGAGGATTAAGGAGATGTTCTTGGTGTATGGCGGAAAAGACCTCCAGATGGAGGCCTTTGCCGACTCCGGCTTCCAGAGTGATAAGGATGACTCCAAGTCCATGTCGGGTTATGTCTTTACCCTCAATGGAGGGGTGGTCTGTTGGAAAAGTTCCAAGCAGGAGACCGTTGCTGACTCAACAATAGAAGCGGAGTACATAGCTGCTTGCGATACCGCAAAAGAAGCTGTCTGGATGAAGAAGTTTCTCACAGAACATCAGGTGGTTCCTACCAGTGTTAGTCCAATACCTCTGTATTGCGACAACAACGGCGCTATAGTTTTAGCGAAGGAACCCAGGTCCTATCAGAAGTCCAGACACATCTTAAGGCGGTATCACCTGATCAGGGAGATCGTAGATCGCCGGGAGATCGAGATAAAGAGAGTAGAGACGGAGAATAACATTGCTGATCCATTCACAAAGGCCATTCCTCAGACGCAGTTCAAGAGGCTATTCGAGATCATAGGTCTACGATATACTAGCTCATGGCCCTAGTGCAAGTGGGAGATTGTTAGTGTATATGCCCTAGAGGCCATTATTGTATCATACTAGGTTGTATATTACTTAATGGAAGCTTGGGATATTCACAGTTATATATATACAGTCTTGCTAAAAATGGTAGTATGCTACTTGGTTGGTGTCTACTTTAATATGTGCATATGTTTCTTGTAACGTATCACTTATACATATTAGTAGAGCCCATAGGATCTTTGCTTGATTACCAGCGTTGTGATGGTAGTCACACTAGTGGGGGCTGGGTAGTCTGTAAGCAACATCCTATACAGGTCCCTGGTCGTTGGATTATCGAGACAGGGCATCGATACTCCGAAGTAGACTAGTGTGTACGCTTCTCATCCCAGTTGGGGAGATGGTCTGTCCCACAGCCATCAGTACGTCGTACTGGAGATAGTATACAGGTGCTCGTTAGGTTACGGGTACACCGGACAGGACTCACAGGGGAACTGTTGGTTGGTATTATACCCGTCGTCAGTTAACAGTTCCCAGGTGACATGAGTACAGCATAGTCCGCAGACTTGACACTGCTACTTCGCCTCGAGTGTGTCCCACTGTTCTTAGATTGCTACCCTACCACAGCTCAAAGGAGTCGTGCAAACAGGTAGCAGTTGGGTGCAGTCCCGAGCACTTGGAGGTAGTAGCGGTTAGATAGGATTCGTCTCTCCCGGTATTGGGAGTTGATATCGCGCCGTGTCAGAGAGCCATTACGCAAAGTCTCTGGCCAGGGCAAGCGAGATTTACTGGTAGGTTCCAGTAGTTTCTCAGGGTGTAATGGGCTACGCTCCGACAGGACTTATACCGCTATTAGGGGACTGACGCTTGCCGCCCCCTAGGCTCGATATGCGATAGTCTTAGACGAACAGACCGGACTGTATGGAGATTATCACATCAGGCTCAGTAGGAGTTCGGATGAGTTTCCTCATCGGCCTTCTTATCGACATCTACCTGGGGACCGTTACGTACAGCTAGTGCCGCTTGCGGTCTGTGGTTAAACCCACTGCCAGCGTAGTGTCGAGTGTTTAGAGTCCCACACAGAGGGTTTCCCTGCTCCAGGCGAAACGATATAGAGGTCGTATGGTTTTACGACAAGGGTTCGGACGCATACGTGTATTTACGCACGTACGACGTTCGGACAGTTTTTACTAGCCGGTTTTGGTTTAAGCCAGATTCTAGTATCGGGTTATTGGATTTATACAGTCTAAAGTTTTTCCGTGTTTTCACGGATTGGAGGGGCGTTCTCGTAATTTTCCGGGAAGCTTCTAGAAGCATGGTGACTTGGGGGTTAAGGTGGCATAGGCATTTATTGCTTAATGACTCATTTGTGTGATTCATCCATGGTATTAAATGATGCATTAATTAGCTAATGAGTCATATGATGAATCACACAAGGTGAATGAATCAACCATGATGATTAATCATTTATATTATTTATTTGATAAATTGTTATGGTTGTTAAATTCAAATGAGTTCATTTTCAATATCATTCTCATGCTCACCTTCTCTCCGCTCAAGCTCATTTTCTCTTGAAACCCTAATCCTCTCCTCTCATGTGTTGAGATCAAGGATTAGATAGACTAATACATCCATAACCTCACTCTATATCCCCTAGGTAGCTTAGTTTAGCACTTTGAGCAACCTAGTTATCTCAAGTTAGAGATCAAGCTTGGAGTAGGAGCTCTCGGGTGGATCGTCTTTGACTCGAGGAGGTCGTTGAGGTGCCGATGTTCCAAGGAGCCTACGAGGAGTGGAGGACAACGATGAAGACCCGAAGGACAAGTAACGTGAGGTATAACTTCGAATCCGAGTAGTTAAACCTCTCGTAGTTTGCTACTAACGGTTTAGATACGATTCATGCGCTCAAGTCCGTGTTACGAAGCTTTGATAATCGTTTTTCATATATTCCGCCTCCCCGCAAGTTCGTGGGGTGCGTGACATGGACTTACATGCATGTGCAAGCAGAAAGCACTTACTATGAGGATATACGCACCACGTGTTATGCATGTGCGTATAAGTCAGTAGCACTCTCTTCTGAAAATGATGCTCTGCGTACACGTGAAAAGCATCTGTGTATGCACTGACTTCAAATAAAATCAAGTCCCATTGAGAAATATGCAAAGACATGTGCATCTCGTGATATGCATGTACGCTGATGCCATGCACATCTACAGTACGCAAGCGTACATGATACCAAGCCAAAACTTGAATATTTAGTAAAATACACTAAGAATGGAAGTTTATACTTCATATGTGATTTAATGATCAACAGAGAATACACTCTCAAATTTATGACCCTATTATCTAAGTTGATCATAATCTAAAAGAAGATTAACGTTCCTTAGATCAAACCTAAGTGCCCGTGAACGGATGGATCTCACAAATGTGAGAAATGCAAGCTAAGTTCATTCCCGTCGGAAAACTAAGATACCAACGTAGACTCAAAATTCCAAATCTAAAATATATACGGGTTTGGACTAATCTGCGTCCTACGGGCGACGACAAAATTAGGCTTCGTATACAATCCAAGGACAATCTAAAATAAAAAAAATTAAAACACAACACACGAGACAAAGCCTGGAGCAGCAGAAAGTTGTTATCATTTGTGATAACGTAACTGATTGCTTGGACTTGCGCTTGCAGGAAAAATGCATCCCCACAATCAATAAACTTCATCCTGAGAGAGAATCTGAAAGTCAGCTATATCGGTTGCATCCTTCCAAACCTCTGATATACGGTGCCATAAATCAACTTGGTTGTCACGCCCCGCTTCCCAGTAGACGAAAATGGTGACGTGGTAAGCCCGCGGTATATTTATCCAAAGAAATTCATTCCCTAAATAAATATACAAAGCGTATTGAAACAATAATACACAATACAAGAATAAATGGAGACCGTAATATTTTTCAACAGACATCTTTATTTACATTCAACTTCCAATATTTACAAATACATGAGTTTATACTGGAAAGAAAATACAATAGGAAAATACCTAAACAAGTGGCATACATAAACCGAAGAAAAAATGAAGCTAAACTAACCCTGAACAGCGATCTGGTTGTAGTTCTCTTTTGTGGCTTCAACTTCCTCCATCTCAACCGTATCTGACGAACATTCCAAGAGAAGAAAAGTGGATGGAATGTCCATCAGTGAACTAGCACTCGGTAAGTCCCAAAGATAGGTAAGAGTAAAGAAAAAAATGAAAAGTGTAAAATATATATAACGAGTAAGAGTATATGTTCATGGGTAAGTATATTCTATAGGTCTGTATATGGTCACCATGTTAACGTTAAGTTCCAAGTGTGAATGTTAACGCAGCCGTAGAAGTATTCATGAGCTCAAGAGTGGGGCCCTAGGAGTAAGGAAATATGGGCCCATTTCATGTGTTAGTATCGGGACTTTAGGTTGTGGATGAGTCAACCCGACTGATATTCGAGTAAAATAAAAAAGAGGTTAATACGGGCCTCCTGAAACTCCGTTGGATTCACACAAGAAACTATCCCAAGCACCCCGAGTATAATATATTATAACTGGTTAATATGTTTAATTGGTTTGATTGATTGATTAATATTCCTTGATCGAAAACATAGATTGCAAAAGGTGTAGATTGAATTCGAGTGAGTTGAGTAATATGCGAGTCAGAACAATTGCAATCTTGGTTCGAGTCAAGTTGGTTCGATTAGCTTGGGTTCGAGTTCATATTCGAGTTTAGATTCGAGTTAAATTAGAGTTCGAGTTTGTGTTCGAGTTTGAGTTCAAGTTTAGATTCCAGTTTAGGTTCGAGTTCATGCCTTTTCGTGGGAATTGATGTAAATTGTTAAAAATCTTATGTTCGGGAGAAATCAGCAACTGCTGTACATAGATTGCAGGATTTATGTCTTTTTCCAAGACAATTGTCATTGATAACTCCGTTAAGTTTTCTAACTTGAATAGGCAAGCACTCACTTTCTCCGGCTCTCTAAGGCTCAAGAGAAATGATACCGCTTAAACCTATATTAATTTTAGAGTCCTTAAAATATTGTTTGCATATCCCGATGAGGTTTTATGAAAAATATTTACTAATATTTTAAAAAAATAACCTCGAGGGTGATTTGTAATATTTAGGATTTTCATGAACATGTATTTTAATTGTTATGGTATTTTGGTGATACGACCTAGCCTTTTTGAAAGTTTATGGTATTTTTATGAAAACTACTACTTTTGGAAAGTTGGTGGTATTTTATAAAAATTCTAATCTTTCGTTTTAAAAATATAATTTCTTAATTTTTTTAATTTAAAATATGGATCCATAATTTTTATCTAATTTTAAAAAAAATAGTTTTGTTTAGAAAAATCGCATTTCTTAAAAACCGTATTTTTATTTCCTTTCGAGACCGAATACTCCGTGAGGAATTCTACATCTCGCTCTACTGCCCCAAGGATATGTGGTAATCTGCACCATCCATTAGTGGGTCCCCTAACGAGGGTTGTAGAGACGTATTTGCCAAGAATTTCAAAACACCGATTTAAAGAAATCCGTTTTTGTAAAAGTGTGGTATTTTAATGTAAAAACCTATTCTTTAAATGAACCATAGATCTAGAATACCGTCCTATGGAACCATAGTGTGCATGTGGGGTAGATCGTTACCCCGTGAAGTTTTTCTAAAGGTATTTAAACTAATTATCGAGAAGTGTTATACTAAAGTTCATGATCTTTTAATGAAAAAGTTCATAATATGTTTGTTGCATATGAAATTTTTGTTAAACTAAAAAGTAAATGATGTTAAGATTAGTGTAGCATGTTAGTTTGATTTAATTTACCTATCACATGCATTACGAATATTAAAAAGAATATTGTATTGGAGATAACTCTTCTTTTATCGATTTGTTTTAAAAAGTTGGTTTGAAATGGAAAATGATAGAGATGAAGGGATTTATGGTTTAAGGTGGTTAACAAGAGAGAAAGGAAGCTTTTGGGTGTCGTGGTTTCGTCGGAGATACTCCGATCATTGAGTTTGGCTTGCCACTCCACTTGGGGGGTTTAATTCCACTTGGCACTTAGAGAGTTTGAGAGAATTTTTGCTAGAATTTTCAGAATGGAGAAGAGCTACTGCATGAGGTGGTATTTATAGTGAAGAATTAGGATTTGAGAATTAAAAATGTGGATTACAAGGATTTAAATGCTTTTAAATGGTAAATTGAAGAGTCTCTGTTTGATTGCAGGAAAATCAAACAGTGCAGGGGAGTTAAGGGGAGCTAAAAGGTCAAGTGTGCAAAGCACGGGAGGATTTGAGGCAATTTGGACCGTCGGCGTCAGCCTTTTGGCAAGAATGGGTGGTTGGATCTTGTTGATCCATCTCGAGATTTGTGCCACGTATCAAGTTGGGCGTGTGCACCTCTTTACGCCTGTTTGATTTTTCTGAAACTTTTCGTTTCTCCGTGCATTGCATGTTCAACTCTTGGGCTTCCGAAAAATTAAAAAGAAAAATCTTTACAAATAATTGGGTCTAATAAGATTCGAACACCCAGGCTATGTCGCAGCAGTGTAGAGACTTTACCAGTGAGTTACAAGTTGCTTCTTACTTTTATTTAAATAATAATAACTTTTAACTCTTACATAGGCTGAAATACCTTTACTGTGAAATACAAGAAATTTCTGTTCAGTGATTTCAGAGTCGTTACATTTTACACTCCTTATAAAAATTTCGTCCTCGAAATTTACAATTACATAGGGACTAATTTTCAAAAAGATAAGGGTATCGTGCACGCATATCTTCTTCTCTTTCCCAAGTTGATTCTCCTGGAGAATTCTTTCTCCACATCACTCGGACCAAGTTTACCTTCTTGTTCCGTAATGTTTTCACCTTTCGGTCCAGGATCTCAATTGGTTGTTGCTCGCAGGTTAGGTCGGTTTGTACTGTGAGTTCTGAGTGATCAAGTATGTGGCTGGGGTTGCTCACATATCGTCGTAGATAGGATATGTGAAACATATTGTGCACTCCTTCCAATGAGGGTGGTAGTGCCAAATGATACGCCACTTCTTCAACTCGTTCGAGTATGTCGAACGGTCTTATGTATCTTGGATTTAGCTTATCCCACTTTCCAAAACGAATCACTCTTCTGTTTAGAGAGATCTTCAGGAATACATGGTCTCCAGGTTGGAACTTCAGATGTCGACGCTTTGCATCTGCCCAATATTTCTGTCGGTCTTGGGCTATTCGCATACTTTCCCTGATCGTGCGAACCACGTCCACAGTTGCCATGATCATCTCTGGTCCAAGAATTTCACGATCTCCAATGTTGTCCCAACTCAGCGGGAAATGACATTTCTATCCGTAGAGTGCTACGAAAGGTGCCATCCCAATGCTTGTCTGATAGCTGTTGTTGTATGAAAACTCCACAAGGTGTAGGTGATCTTCCCATGAACCTCCGAAGTCTAACATATAGGCTCTCAGCATATCTTCTAATATCTGAATTGTTCGTTCGGACTGTCCATCTGTTTGTAGATGATACACCGTGCTGAAATTCAGACTCGTTCCCAGGTTAGCTTGCAGGCTCTACCAAAATTATGATCGGAATCTTATATCACGATTGGAGACGATGCAAACAGGCACTCCATGTAATCTCATGATCTCCTCCATGTATTTCTTTGCTAATGTCTCGGTTGACTGGCCAACTCTGAATGGAATAAAGTGAGCCGACTTGGTGAGTCGATTCACAATAACCCAAATTGCATCGTTACCCTTCGTGCTGCGAGAGAGAGCAGTCACGAAGTCCATGGTAATGTGCTGCCATTTCCATTCTGGGATTGGTAATGGCTGAAGTAGACCGGCAGTTCTGTAATGTTCAGCCTTCACTTGCTGACACACCAAACACTTGGCTACGCTCCTTATTGCTTCTCGCTTCATTCCATGCCACCAATAGTGTTGCCGTAGATCCTTGTACATATCATGCCCTGCTTCCCAGAGTGCGCAAACTAAGGCACGTGATAGAGCCAGCCATGCTACCTGTGGTTAGGAATCATCCCTCCATAGGTTGACTTTGATGTGCTTCTAGGCATGGACTGGCTGGCCATTTGTTATGCTTCGGTGGACTGCCGTGAGAAGGCAGTCAGATTTAGCTTTCCGGGAGAGCCAGTCCTTGTTATTCAGGGAGACCGCAGCGTCACCCTTCCCAGCTTGATTTCGTCTCTTCGCGCTGGTCAGCTCTTGCGGAAGGGATGTCAGGGATTCTTAGCGTATATTTGTGATACTCGAGCTGCAGAGGTTCCGTTGGACCGGGTCCCGGTTGTTTGTGAGTTCCCTGATGTTTTCCCTGATGAGCTACCTGGGCTACCACCTGAGCGCGATGTTGAGTTCTGCATTGATTTGATTCCCGGCTCGGGGCCTATTTCTATACCGCCTTATCGGATGGCCCCGGCAGAGCTTCGAGAGACGGCATATGTGTGGACCCGAAAAAGATTGAGACTGTTCAGTAGTGGCCCCGACCTACATCGGTTACTGAGATCCGTAGTTTTCTAGGCCTGGCTGGCTACTACAGGCGTTTTGTTCAGGACTTCTCCCGTATAGCTGCACCTTTGACCGGTTTGACCCGGAAGGGAGTTCCTTTCGTTTGGACAGAGGAGTGCGAGCGCAGTTTTCAGCAGCTACGGACTTGTTTGACTACGGCGCCGGTATTATCTTTGCCTTCGGGATCAGGCAGATTTGTGGTCTACTGTGATGCTTCGCGAGTGGGGTTAGGATGCGTATTGATGCAGCATGGCCGGGTGATCGCTTATGCTTCTCGGCAGTTGAAGAAGCATGAACAGAACTACCCCACTCACGATTTGGAGATGGCTGCAGTGGTCTTTGCACTGAAGATTTGGCGACATTACCTATATGGCGAGTCGTGCCAAATATTCACAGACCACAAGAGCTTAAAATACATATTTCAGCAGCGAGACCTGAACCTCAGACAGCGTCGTTGGATGGAGTTGGTGAAAGACCACGACTGCGAGATCTTATATCACCCGGGCAAGGCTAATGTAGTGGCGGATGCGTTGAGTAGGAGGCCCGAGGGTAGTCTATCCTATTTGCGCGCAGTGCAGAGGCAGTCGTCAGCAGATTGGCAGATTTTATGCGACAGCCGAGTTAAGTTCGAGTTCACTCAGACAGGGGAACAGCTCGCGCATGTTCGTGCACGCCCACAGTTGCTTGACCGTATATATGAGGCACAGCGCAGAGATGACCGTTGCTCAGAGATCATGGCACAGATGGGACATGGCAGATTTTCCGAGTTCGTGATTGATGATCAGGGGATTTTACGCTATGGATCTAGACTGTGCGTACCAGATGCTGATGGATTGCGGCGCGACATTCTTGAGGAGGCACACCGATCAGTGTATAGTGTCCACCCCGGTTCCACCAAGATGTACCATGATATGAGAGAGACCTACTGGTGGGACGGGATGAAGAGGGACATTGCGGAGTTTGTATCGAGATGCCTGACTTGTCAGCAAGTCAAGGCCGAGCACCAGAGGCCCGCAGGAGAGCTACAGCCATTACCCATTCCGGAGTGGAAATGGGAGCAGATTTCGATGGATTTCGTTGTGGGTTTACCCAGGACCAGTCGAGGGTACGACTCCATCTGGGTGATCGTAGATCGATTGACGAAAGCGGCTCACTTCCTGCCAGTGAAGACGACTTTCATCTTCGCTCAGTATGCCCAGCTTTACATCGACGAGATCTTGCGGTTGCATGGCGTACCGACTTGTATCGTGTCAGATCGAGGCACCCAGTTCACGAGCCGACTTTGGCAGAGACTTCAGGAGGTTTTGGGCACTCGTTTGAGCTTCAACACAGCGTTTCATCCGCAGACCGACGGACAGTCAGAGCGGACCATTCAGACTCTCGAGGACATGCTCAGAGCGTGCGTTTTAGACTTCGGCGGTAGCTGGGATCGTCATTTACCTCTAGTGGAGTTCTCCTACAACAACAGCTTTCAGGATACTATTCAGATGGCACCTTTCGAGACATTGTATAGGAGGAGATGCAGATCGCCCGTTTGTTAGACAGAGCTCAGCGAGAGCAGTATTTTAGGGCCGCAGCTTGTTGAGGAGACGACAGCGAAGATACAGTTGATTCGAGACCGGATGAGAGCGGCTCAGAGCAGGCAGAAATCGTATGCAGACAGGCGCCATCGCAGGCTAGAGTTCGCAGTTGGCGATCATGTTTTTCTGAGGGTCTCTCCGATGAAGGGCGTGATGCGTTTTGGGCGAAAGGGGAAGCTTAGCCCTAGATTCGTAGGTCCCTTCGAGATCCTCGAGCGTGTCGGCGCAGTTGCATATCGTTTGGCTCTTCCACCCAGCTTTCCCGATGTTCACCCCGTCTTCCATGTTTCGATGCTCCGCAAGTACCTTCACAACCCTTCGCATGCGATTCAGCACCCGACAGTCCAGCTAGAGCGCGACCTTTCTTTTGCAGAGCAGCCGGTGGCCATCCTGGATCGGCAGGTGAAGAAGTTGAGATCGAAAGTTATACCGACCGTCAAGGTCCTTTGGCGTGGCCCGAGCAGCGAGGAGGTCACCTGGGAGACCGAGGGCGAGATGAGGAAGAGATATCCCCATCTCTTTGAAGGTACGCGTAGTTTTATTTTTTTTAAATTCGGGGACCGAATTTCTTTAAGGGGGGAAGATTGTAGCGCCTTGAAAAGTCATTTTGGTGTTTTCCCGAAAATCGGTGAAAATTCGGTATTTTTCCGTAAACCGTCTTTTTGTTATTTTGCAGTTTAGGACTAATTATACCTAATTTGGATAGGTAATTGCTAGTTTTTAGTAGAAAATGAGTTACTTATGAAATTCTGGTCGTTTAAAATTTTTCCTTAATTTTTCAATTTTTCAATATTATTTTAAGCCGGTAAGAAAATACATTAAATTAGCGATGAATACAAATTTAAATGGGCTAAATTTAAGCTTTAAAATCATGTTAATTAAAATCTAGTTGTAAAATAAATTTTTAGTAATTTATTTTAAGTTTTAACTAATTTTTATTATGGAAAACGAAATTTATGGAATTTAAGCAAAAACTTGCAATTTTGGACTTGTAGGGGGTCTTTTTGCATAAAATTTCTTTTGTAAAACCCCTCTCACTCTTCCCTCACCCCTAGGCCGGCCCATTTCCAGCAACTCAAGGAAAAAAATTCCTTGCCTCTTTGACTTTTATTCTTGTGTAGAAAAGAGGTGTTTTTTTTAAAGGATTTTGACTTTTATTTGGGTATGGGTCTTTAGTGATTGGTATGGGTTGAATTAGACTTTTCCCACACCCCACACCATCCCCCTCTCCCTTGTGCAGGCCGAAATCTGCAGCCCCTCCCCTTTTCATCATTTTTCTTTTCATCTTCTTCAAAAATTCTTCAAGTTTGCTCCAAAATTGCAATTTAAACCTCACAAATTAAACCCCATCCTTCATCCCATTCTCCTTAGCCTCTCTTGCTTGGATCATGGTGCTATGAAGCCATCTTTGGAGGCCTCTTGTTCTTGCTAGATCCATAGATCTTGAGGTATAATTTCTACCAAGTTAAGTTCTTATGGTTAGAATTCTTTAATGGAGTTGTTTTAGTGTTAATATTAGTGCTAATTTCATTCTAGATTTTTTAAAGTTAATGGTTTGAGTTAACTAAGGTTTTAGAAACCATTATTTAGTTAATTAAATCTTTTTAGCTATCTAGTTGTTTACTAAACCAATCTATACGGTTACCTTGCTTAAGTGGCTTCTTGTTATGCTAATCTAAGTTAATCTTATGTGAAATTTTCATTGTAATTGCTAATTAC
This sequence comes from Agapanthus africanus, assembly GCA_030015575.1. Lineage (NCBI taxonomy): Eukaryota > Viridiplantae > Streptophyta > Magnoliopsida > Asparagales > Amaryllidaceae > Agapanthus > Agapanthus africanus. The sequence goes on along the minus strand of JASDDO010000004.1, from coordinate 435,138,878 downwards.
AAAAATCAAGAAAGGGGTTTGTGTATGGAAATAGATTGAAGCATGATTGCTGTATTGGAATTATGGTTTGATACTTTGTAAATGGTTTAAAATTAGTGTAATGGCTATCTAGTGGGTTAGTTTGGATGTTTGTGTTGGATTGTGTTAACTTTATCGCTAATTGTCGATGTTTGCACCAAATTGCGAATTTCTGGCTTACTAGGTTTTTATAAAATATTGTGATGAATTAATTGCGATATCTTGATGATAATTTTGGCATATCCTATGATAATTAGGATGTGTGAGTGCGGATTTTTGAGTGATCGGGTTTTAGTTTTGCCGGGCGACCAAATCGACGATTTTAGTTAGTTTTTGCGATTTTCGCGTGTGTTCCGCGCACCTCGTGCACGTTGTACCTAGCTTGTGAACTATGGTATTTTCGTTTGGGATTTGCGTCGTTCTTGATATGTAACCTTATGTTTGTATTGATGTAAATTCCAGGTTCGGTCGCGGAGACGTCAGACGCGGCACGAAAGGGGAAAGCGGTGATTGGACGTGACTAGCTAGGAATTCCGGTGAGTAGATGTAACATCTACGGGGGACTATCATTGGATGGCGCAAGTCGCCCGATAGTTTTAGTAGCTTAAAAAGATTCTTAGTAATATTAGTAATCAGGGGTGTAATACTTGTATGATTATTTGCTACATTCATGCCTTATATTGACATACATATGCGAACCCATTCTATAGGACACCTGCACCATTGCCAGGGTTTTTATATGCAGCACGAGCACTATTCATGCTTACACACACACCCTGGTAATTACCATGCCACCACACTAGATAACCTATAATTTGAAACCTTTTACTAATTGATACTTAAACTTGTGCGATTGCCTTTAATTCCTTAAAATGAAATCATAAGATTGCTAATCACGTGCATGTACCTCATCATGTTATTTGTTCATGCCTAGTCTATCAATCATACATTGCAACTTGATTATTGATACCATATGCATTCATTATCATTGGCATATGCATTTATGAGGATTTCTTGAGATTTTGTGATATTTCTGGATTTCGGGGGAGAGCCGCAAAAATTTTTAAACTTATTATATTTTTAAAATATGTAAATTGCGGTTTTCTAGTGATGTAAGTGTCGTCCACCATGAGTTTGCTGTGGTTTTCGAGACCCGTTTCGAGGAGTTGGATGAACCGTCTCGGGTACATGGTGGGCCCGATAAGGTACCCCGGGGCAAGAAGCTCGTGGTGCTGACGATGAGCCTGGCAGGGGATGGATTACCTACCGATGACTGTTTGGGACGGCGGATATCTAGAGGATACCGACCGTGGCCGCGAGATGATGAGATATTGATACTGAGATGGGTCAGCCGGATGGCTGAGGCCAGAGATACTATGACATGGATATATGAGATTGTGATAATTTTGAGGTGTCGTTGCTGGACACAGGTTCTTGTTGATTCTATTGGTATTGTGCTGGTATTTCAAAAGAGATTCCTAAAGGAAAAACATGATTCTTATATCTACACATTCAGATCATGAGTTGATTCGCATTGCATTCATACCTGCTAGTATATTCATATTGCATACATACCTGCTATTATGTCCTGCCTTACCTGTATTTTAGATGCTAGGATGCTTGTGTGCATGCATTCGATAGCCTATGTAGATGTTATTTTTTACTCACGAGTTGGCAACTCACCCCCGTTGTGCCACAGCCTTTTTTAGGTCCGCTCCGTCAGTACAGTAGCGGCGGGCGCTCTTGTTTCTTTTGCCTCTTTTGCCTGGACTCGAGGTTTTGCTCTTAGGTGGGTTATATCATTATTTTTGTACCACCTTGTATATTCCTTGTATCTAGTGTACTCTATCTACTGTATCTACCAGTATTGTTGTATATTGACCTAGAGATGAGACTGTGAGATTTGTGGACTTTTTTGCTGTATTTTGGGGTTGAGCTCACTTGAGTCGACGTGCTGTTTTTCTCATGCTTCTTTATGAATATTTTGCATGTTGTTGTTTTATATTGCGTGGGATTTGTGACCGCCTTGTGGCGAAGAGCTAGCTCCCGCTTGGGGATGCCATATTTGTTGGATTTATATATATTCTTGTTGTACCCATTTTGGGGGCCAGTATTTACAAAGGAGACTCTGCCGAAATTTTCGGAAAAATTGATATTGTTTTTAAAAAGGGTTGATATGACTTATTTGATAAACTCGCTTTCAAGTGATTGGTTTTTCCTTCACTCTTTTGCTTTTTGGTTTTGGTTTCTGGGCTTGGGCTTACTTATTTTACGGACGCCTTGAGACGTTTCGTAAACTTAAGTGCCAGTCACGTCCGTACCCTGCGGGTCGTGACAAATAGGCTACTTATCCAACACGCTCGATAATATCGAAAGGCCCCACGAATTGAGGACTAAGCTTGCCTTGACTACCGAATCGAATCACTCCTTTGGTTGGTGATATCTTCAAGAATACAAGAACACCAACTACGAATTCCAGAGGTCTTCGTCCTGTATCGGCCCAACTTTTCTGTCGATCTTGTGCAGCCTTCATATGATTTCGGATCACGTTGACTTTCTCCACTGTTTGCACGATCAGATCCGGTACCAACAATCTTCTTTCTCTAACAACGTCTCAACAGACGGGGGAGCGACACTTACGACCATATAATTCTTCGAATGGAGCCATCTGTATAGTCGCCTGAAAACTGTTATTATATGAAAACTCCACCAAGTGCAAATGATCCTTCCATGAACCCTTGAAGTCCAATATGCATGTTCTCAATATATCTTCAAGAGTTTGGATCGTTCTTTCGGACTGGCCATCTGTCTGCGGATGATAGGCGGTGCTAAACTTCAATTGAGTCCCCAAACTTTTCTGTAGACTCCTCCAAAAGTGCGATAAAAATAGGGTATCACGATCGGAAATGATGCTCACAGGTACTCCATGCAATCTCACAATCTCCTGCATGTACCGTTCTGCTAAATCTTCCATTGACTGACCAACTTGAAACGGTATAAAATAAGCTACCTTGGTCAATCGATCAATAATCACCCAAACTGCATTATTGCCATTTGGACTCCGCGGTAAAGCTGTCACGAAATCCATGGTTATATGTTCCCACTTCCATTGAGGAATCGGAAGTGGTTGCAATAAATCGGCTACCCTTTGATGTTCAGTCTTGACTTGTTGACACACCAAACATTTCGATACATAGCGAGCAATCTCCCTTTTCATGCCTTCCCACCAGAAATGATGTCGTAGATCTCGGTACATCTTTGTGCCTCCCGGATGTACGGAATATGCGGAACTATAAGCCTCCTTCATAACTTCTTCACGAATATCTCCTTTAGGCACACATAAACGGCTGCCATATTGTAACGAACCATTTTCATGAATTAACAAGTCCGTTCGATGTCCCGCTTCTACTTGTTCTCGAAACTTCTACAACCTTGGATTGTGCGAATGCGCTGCCTTAATGTTATCGATCAAGGATGACTATACTTGCAACTGCATCAACTGTCCCGAAGAATGCGGTAGTACAATCTCCAACTCAAATTTCTGAATATGAGAGATAATCTCCTTTTGTGCAGTCAACATTCGTATTGTCGGCAACCGATTTAGCGTATCCGGCACTACATTAACTTTTCTCGGATGGTATTTTAGATCAAGATCATAGTCAGCCATCAGCTCCAACCATCAACGTTGTCTCATGGTGAGCTCTTTCTGTGTGAACACATACTTTAGGCTCTTGTGATCGGTAAATACTTCTACCCTTTCGCCCAATAAATAGTGTCTCCAAATCTTCAAAGAAAAAATCACTGCTGCTAGCTCCAAATCACGAGTTGAGTAGTTTTTCTCATGAGTCTTCAATTGTCTTAACGCGTAAGCTATAACCTTCCTATTCTGCATTAGAACACATACCAAGCCTTTTCTAGATGCGTCGCTATGAATAACCAACCTTCCGGAACCGTATGGCACTGTCAAGATAGGAGCGGTGGTCAATCTTTGCTTCAACGCTTCGAAAGCTGGCACACATTTCTCCGTCCATACGAACGGTACCTCCTTTCATGTTAACTTGGTCAATGATTTAGCTATTCGAGCGAAGTTCTCCACAAACCTTCTATAATATCCGGTAAGCCCAAGAAAACTTCTGATCTCCGCTATGTTCTTTGGAATCGGCCAATCATGAACTGCCGCAATTTTTTCAGGGTCAACGGCAATTCCATCTTCGGATACGACATGACCCAAAAACTTCACTTCTTCGAGCCAAAACTCGCACTTGCTCATCTTAGCATATAAATTTTCTTATCTCAACGTTTGCAGTGTGATCCTCAAGTGTTCTTCATGCTCTTCTTGACTCTTCGAATAGACCAGAATATCATCGATAAACACTACTATGAACTCGTCCAAATATAGTGAAAAGATTCGGTTCATAAAGTCCATAAATATTGCTGGTGCGTTCGTGACTCCAAATGGCATCGCCAAGTACTCGTAATGCCCATATCAAGTTCTGAACGCTGTCTTGCAAATATCTTCTGGTTTCACCTGAACTTGATGATATCCGGATCACAAATCCAGCTTCGAGAATACCCTCATGCCACTGAGTTGATCGAGTAATTCACCGATGCGAGGGATTGGGTACTTGTTCTTAATAGTCACCCGGTTTAATTCTCGATAATCGATGCACAACCTCCGCGTGCCATCTTTCTTCTTGACTAGAAGAGCTGGAGCTCCCCAGGGTGAATTGCTGCTATGAATCTAACCCTTCTCTAGCAATTTGGCATCCTGTTTCTTTACTCCTTCTAGCTCCATTGGTGCTATTGGATAATACGCCTTTGAAATCGGCGCTGCTCTAGGAACAAGATCGATCGCGAACTCCACATCTTGTTTGGCGGTAAAACCGAGATGTCTTCGAACACATTCATGAACTCTTGAACCACTGCCGGCGCTTCCTCTTTATCTACTTCCATCGACGAAAAGACGGAACTTGTCGGCCTAGCCCTGAATTCTACTGGCCCGACAGATCTGCTACCTCCTGAAAATATAAACTCCGGATGTTCGGGAATCTGGAAAATCATTTTCTTTGCCCTACAATCGATGGGAGCATGGAAAGTGCCATGAAAGTCTATTCCCAAGACGATATCATAGCTACCAGTATCGATCACCAAGAAATCCGCGAATAACTCTCGTCCGCAAATAACAATCGAACAATCCTTGCACTATACTTTTCCAATTCCCAGTATGTGTGTCCCAACAACTAGACAGGGCCGTGTATAGAATAGAGTGAGCACTAATAAATTTGGACGACATGAAACAATGGGATGCACCCGAATCGAATAATGCAAATACGGGAAAATTATCAACGGGTAAGATACCTGAAACAACTTCGTCTGACGCCTTGGCCTCCTCGGTCATCAAGGTGAAGGCATGTACTTGATTAGGCCTCTGAGTAATCTGCTTCTGCTCCTGAATCTTCTTCTGTAGTGGCTTCTGAATATCATCTCTCAATCATAGTTTTGAAAGACAAGCATTGATGGTATGGTCAGCTGACCCGCAAACAAGACAGAGTCCAAGCCTCCTTCGACATTCCTTCTGTATGTGTCTGGGTAGATGGAAAAATTCATAAATCACACTTCTTTTCTGATCAGATACGACGTGCTTCTTCATAGGTATAATGCCTCACCTGTTCACCGGAATGTCTCTACATACAGGAGCTCGGTTTGGCGTAAATGCCGGCTTTCGCACTATGACGGCTTGCTGTTGTGTACTCTTCGCTTTCACCGATAAACTCTGCTGCTCCGTGGATGCCTTGAGAACTTGGGAAAAGGTGGTCAATCCCAGAGATATAATGTGTCTCTGGATCTCCATATCCAAGCTGCACATAAAGCTTCGTGCCCTATCTGCATCGTTGGCAACCAAAGGCCCCGTAAATCGACTGAGCCGAGTCCACTCAGCCGCATGCACATCAACGGATGCACTATTCTGCTTCAGGCTAATAAACTTTTCCTCCATTTCTTCTCGGGCATTTTATGGAAAGAACTTCTCCAAGAAACTTTGCGTAAATGTTGCACGACTGATCGGTTTGGTCAGACGGGTCTCCTCTACGAGCCACCTCTCACGAGCGTAATCTACCAGTTGGATACGTACTACATCCACCCTTTTCTCCTCTGGAATCTGCGCGGGGACAAGCAGATTCTCTGTATCAACTAGCCACTGCTCCGCTGACAATGGCTTCTCCAATCCAGTAGCCTTCTGAAATCCGCCACGGTGCCCTCACGCCATATTGGCCTGGGTGCTGCTACAACTACGGACTGCTGGACTATCTGCAGGCCCTCCTGGAAAGCCTCGGCTTGCCGCTGATTCAGCTCGGTTTGTCACTTCTGATTTTCTCGCATTCCACGTATAACTCCAAGCAATGCGGCGTCATCAACACGCCTCTGGTACGATCGCAAATCTCTATCTGCCATGATTCTGAAGCCAAGACACTAAAGAGGATTAGCAATGGTAACTAGGATTTAGTAAACAAGATAGTTATAGATTCAACACTGGCAAGGTAGTAATGTGGCAGGACATGTTCCTAATTCTGGATTTCCTGATTAGTGTATTGGGTTTAATACCCAATTACAAAATAACCAAACCCGATTGATCCTAAATCTTATGGTGGCTCTGATACCAAACGAACCCTATCACGCCCCGCTTCCTAGAGTGCGCAAACTAAGGCACATGACAGAGCCAGCCATGCTACCTGTGGCTAGGAATCATTCCTCTACAGTCACATTACGGCTGTCTATAAGATATCAAGAACAATAAAATATATAAAACTAGGTAATACATGTCCATTTGCCACAGTAAATAGAGTCAAGAAAAATGTATAAGCGGAAACGAATCAAACTCTGATAAATAACATCTGAAAACTTGTCCCGATATGGGCTCATATCAAGAAAATAAAACAGCAGAAACAAATAGATAAACTAAACATCTCTAAATAACAATTGTTCAATTCCTTACTGCTCGGCTTGGTTGCTGAAGTACTCATGTTCAGCCTGTGATAGTGATAAGGGAACTGGGCCATGCAAAACCCAGACATCAGTCCGTCATAATACCAAAACAACAATAATAACCAGTATATAATGATATAGGTAAACATGAATATAATGAATGACATGGATATGAAATAGTGATGTATGCATGTGTATGAGAAGTGTGATGAGTAACCTAAAACCGTGCTTCTAGGTTATCTACTCTAAACTTTTTGAAATCAATTTAATGTAATCATCGATGTAACTCAATAGTATCCCGTGCGTGACCGGGACCACGGTCAAGATTTTCGGGCTGAATCCGAGACGTGCCGCTAGACAGTAAATATGTAACATGTACAGACGAATGATGTCAGCAGTATCATCCCGGGGTCGGCCTAGCCCGTAAAGACTGATCAGTATAAGTATCGAACTGTTAAGTTACAAGTCAGGTTTCATTATTGATTTCCCCTTACCCCAAAGGTTATGTGTTCAAGAAAGGTATTGAAGATATGAGTTTAATACCAACACGGGATCAAGCAGGTACATGTTTTGTCTATGCAAACAACAAGTTACGTCCGTCAGGACAACAAGTCAGGATTGTCGGCATTAGTAACAGGATTCAAGTAACAAGTCAAGTAGTGTGTCGTAAACATGTCATGTGATGCATATGTATCAAATGGATACCCAATGTGAAATTGCAATCAATATCGGAATCAAGGTAAATAGTGCTGATTTCAGGATACATATGTGTTAATAACCTTTTATACGTTCATGACTATGTATGATGCAAACTAAATAACATGTTGCACTAATATAATAGTATAATAATATCAAGATATTTCGACATGCAATTAGATAAGTTATTGTCAGTACGGATATGAACGGATATTTTAAAAAGGGTAAATCTATAACATTTGATGCACGATTAAAACACATGTATTATTTTTATTCATATGGATATAAATATATTAATATAGTATGTTGCAAGATAAACTTGCCTGATCGGATCTCACGTCGGGGTATGTACGTCACGTTCGACGTCGGATAAATGTCGCAATGCAACACACACATGTACAGGACTGGACTGGCTAATCAAAGAAGTGACCACGCTGGACGATGATGATGACTGGGTCGTTCGGATCGTCGGTGACGTGCGCGACTCCGGCCGGAAAGCAAGAAATAAAGAAAAGAGAAAGAAAGAAAAGAGAAGAAGGAGAAGAAGAGGAATGGAGGTTGTGGCTGCTAGTGATCGAGTCCTGAGACAAAGTACAGAGGAAAGGGTGATGACGACGATGGGTTGGCGTCGATGGCGAAGTCTACCGGCGATGGGCAGTGGGTATCTTAGGTTGGTGTTGAGGTCGGGGAGTTGCAGGTATAGTCGGGGAACAAGGAGGTGGTAGCGGAGGTGGTGTGGTGATGAGGGTGATGGGGTAAGTGTATGTGTACACTAGATCCTCTACAAGGGTTTTAAACTAAAGCATGTGAGCAATTTTTAAAAACTAAAGAGCTAAGTATACAAAACACGAATCGAACTAGAGATTAGGGTTTCATGTAGAGCAACATGGGATAAAAACTAAGTGAATAAGAACTACAACTTTTGTAGTCCGGTCCTTCACTTCAATTGCTCCATGTAGAAGTCCTTGAGCTCCTTTTTGACTCCGCTTGAAAGAGGAACGAGGTTACTTGAGGTCTTCTTCGTCTATGATGATCCACCACGAAGCTTCTCTCACCCAAACTCTTATCTTCACTTAACCAATGAAGAAGTGAAGATAGCACCTATACTAGTTTGCTATTCTAGTCTAGGTTGATGAAGTAGGGATTTTCTCACAAAAAAATCTTTCCTTTTCTTCTCCTTTTCTAACCTAGAAAATCTAGAGGGAGATATGAGGAGAAGGATGAACTTGGCAAGAGCTAGAATGAACCATGGAGATATTATGGATATTTAAAAGATAAGAATAGGTGAATAGAAACAAAAAAAGAGAGTGAGTCATGGTTTCTAGATATTTTAAGAACCATGTAGAAGCCATGAATCATCTATAGATATTTTCCTTTTCCTTTTATTTTTATCTAAATATGCATTTTATCTCCAATGTGATTCTTGCATTGCCTTTTTCCATGTATCATCAACCATGATACATTTATATATATCTATATATATATATAAAGAAAAGAATTTTAATGAGTAATAAGTTTATTTATTAAATCAACATTTGATTTAATAATCCGGTCATATCACATATAACCCGACTAATACCAAAAACGTTAGATTAAAATACGGTATCATACACACGTAGTTAATCAAGCTCCCACACATATCTACATATGTGCCCCACTTCGTTTCGCCTGAGCTTGGAAACCCCTATGTGGGACTCTTAAGACTCGTCAATACGCTAGCAGTAGGTAATGATCATATCAGATACCCACAAGCCGTCAGCGGTACAAGCTGGACGTAACGGCTACCCAGGTATTGAACGAATAGAAGATCAACAAGCAAACTTGTTCAAACTCCCATTGAGCCAATAAGCAACACTTACCGTACGGTCCGGTCTCTTCGTCTGATATGTCGTATATTGAGTCTGGGGTTGGAATCGTCAGACCCCAATAACTCGATAAGTCATGCCGATGTGTGGCTTATAACCAATCGAGAAACTACTGATAACACTTATTAATAAATCTCATCAGTCCTGACCAGGGACTTGCGGTTATAGCCAATCACGCATAGCACAACATCAACTCGCAATACCGGTAGAGACGAAACCCCTCCTATCGCTTACTGCTTCCATGTGTCTCGGGATTGTATCCAAAATCCACATATTCGCACGACTTAGTAGATCCGTGGTTGGGTGGAAATCAAAGCACAGTAGGAAGCATACAAGACACTATGACGATCTCAGGTCTATAGACTAACCTATACATGTGTCACCAGAGAACTGCTATTTGATGATAGGTATAATATCAACTAGGAGTTCTCGGCGAGTCCGTTCAGTGTACTCAGTCTCTAATGAGCACCTGTATACAATCTTTGATATCAAATACTAATGGATATGGGATCATCCATTGCCCCAATACAGGGTCAAAAAACGTATACACTAGTCTACTCTGGAATATTGATGCCATGTCTCGATACTTCCTAGACTAGGAACTGTTAAGAATGTGCTTGTGGACTACAAATGCCCCAGTAGTATGATCTGTATCATAATCATGGTAGTCAAGCTAATATCCTAAGGGCTTTATCAACATGTATCAAAAGACAGTAAACTCAAAACAGTGAACATGTTAAGATAAAGTACAACAAGATAGCATACTATCGTGTTGTTCAATCGAAAATATTGCATTTTTGATATGACATTTTCCTTACTTTTCTTAAATATCTAAAGGTGTTTATTATAAATATGACACATATGGGGGTTTATCTATAAAAATATTATTTACCATATATTTATATATTATAATTAACATTATGATGGAAAATATATGCATATAATATTTTGATAATTTAAATATGCATATCATATCAAATATCCTTAATCAATATTCTTAAAATATAATATCATATCAAATTGGTTAGGATAATATCTCAAAAATACCAAATAATACTAATATTATTCATTGAGATATTGTGCAAGGTTTAGTTCATGTCAGGAGATCGAGATGTTGAGATGTCGGGAATAAAAAATCTGCCGATAAAGAAATAAAATCGAAGAATCAATACTGGCAGAGACTCAGGAAATATTATCAAATTTCAGACATCAAATAAATCTCCATGTGTCATATTGAAGCAACCCCAGAAAACTGAAGCCAAGATCTCACCAAACGGCCGCGGATCCGCAGCCAAACCATACAATATGCGGCAGATCCGTGGCTGATTCATCGAGTCAGGAGTTAGGATTTTCAGGTTGGATTTGCTACAACTAACCATAATTGGAGATCTATGGTTTCTGGCTTTGGGGCTATATAAAGGACGTAGAGCTAAACTTAGAAATCATCAATCTTTTACACCAGCTAATCACCGTCAAAGAACAAGTGATCCAAGACAGGTCCAAGATTCGATGTGATAAAGTGACGTGAGATTCGACGGAACATCTACATCCGACAAGGAAGAGATCGAGAGCAACTTCTTTTTTCTCTTGTAATCTAAACTTGAAGTTTGTACTTGTGAAGTTGATTAATAAAAGTAGATCTTTAGTTTAATTAGTTTAATTATTTAGTTACATTATAAATTTCATTTTTATCCGTTCTTCTGTCTCCATCATGCTTGAGTAATTCTCCGCTTGATAGGGTTCGTAGGATTAGGGTAGAACAATGGATAAGAAAATGTTTTAATTTCTTTTAAGTCTTATTAAGTTTATAAACTTTAGCAAAATAAATGTTAACATCCTTATCGGACGCGCTACCAATTTATTGCTAGTCTCGACCGCGATTTGAGATCAGATTAACAATTGTTTTGTTAAGAGCTAGACATGAATAGAGATCAATGAAAGGATAAGGGTCAATAGTGGGGAAACCCTAGTTTCTTCCAAAAACCCTAATCCTATTCATCATTATCTATCTAGTATTAAATCTATCAATAGATAAAAGGAGTAATCTTTATTATTCATTCATGGCTACTAAATCCGAACGAACCCTACAAGCATTCTTCTTATAAAATCTATATCCGTATTCAAACTAGATCTGTATTCTACATCCGTATTTTGACGTAGATTTAGAAACTATTCTCCACTATTCTTTATTTCTCTATTCTTCCTCTTTTCAACACGTCTAAAGTAAGATTGAATGATTCCACATATCCCTGAGGACGACCCGTACTCATCTCGATCTAGCTACACGTGACACCGTTATTGATTGCGGTTATTCTACAAATACTTCTTTAAAACAGATCAATCATATGTCGAGCAAGAAATTCCTCTCTCTCTCTCTCTATATATATATGTCCAAGCATCCAATACAATATACAATAATGGCTTCTAGGGTATACGTAATCCTAACAGTAAGGTCGTCGACGAAGTCTCCAGCGATGAGGGGTGCCGGCATCGGGGGTTTATAGGGTGCAGGGTGTTCTAGGGTTCTCTGGTCGGGGCTGTGAAGGGTTTGGGTTCGATAGGGTTGCTGCAGAGATGTTGGGGAGAAGGAAAGGAAGAGGAGGTGACGAGGGTGGTGGCGACGAGGTGAGGTGATAGGCGGAGACAGTGAGGGTGACGTCGGGGCTAGGGTTCTTAGGTTGGTCGGGGTCGTGGGTCGTCGGGTGCATGGTGTAAGTCTACGGTAGCGCCCCGGCCGTCTAACAGACGCCAAATGCGGAACAAAAACTTTTACACTGGCGCTATCGTATACTATAACCCGGATTTGCCATTAAAGCTAAACTAACAAACTACAAAGTGGGTAGAAATGTTATACCGAACGATCCGAGTCCTTCGGTCTTCAACCATCACCCCACGCTTTTTTGCGGCTGTTCCGATCTCCTGAATCTCCAGTCTTCTCGTCTAGGTGGCACCACGTCTACGGATCTTTAAACGGGCTCCCTCCTCTGAACCGAGGCAACTCGATCATCAAGTTTACTAAAAGAGATGACCAAGATTGATGTAGAAAATGAGTAGAACAGTTTGTCTCGTTACGTCCAAAGCTATGGACGAATGGTTAATGAAGTTGCCTTTTGGATTCAAATGAAATGAGAAATGAATATATGAAATTTCCATGAAGCCAAAACCATAGTCTTTTCTTTTGCAATTCCTCTCTCTCCTCTCAAATGAGAGGGCCGGCCAATATATCAAGGGGGTGAGTGTAGGAGCAAGGGAGAGGGTGACCATAAACATGAAAGCTTATCACTTCATTAAAGAATCAATGACTCATAAATGACACCTTGCATAAACACAATTAATGCAAGAGTGAGTCATAATCTTAGTCACCATTCAATTAATGCAAGTGAATGAATCACTATCCTAGTCACCAATCTGGAAACTTCTAGAACCATGACTCACCCAATGACTCACCCACAAGAAGAAAAGATAAATCCGCATTTAACCGAATGTTAAATACGGGTGATAGAAAACTGGAAACTGGCAACTTCCAAAAGCGATCCTGAAACGAATTTCAGGATAACCCTGTATCAGTATAAACATACCCGCATTTGTATTACGACCGAATACAAATGCAGCTGAGACAAACATATTATATCTACACAGTATAATACTCAGATCCGGCTTAAACCAAAGCCCACCAGTATTATTTGCCCGAAATATGACACGTGCGTAAACGCACGTGCATTTTCCGAACCCTGCCATAAAACCATACGGCCTCTACAACGTTTCGCTCGAACTTGGGAAACTGTCTATGGGGGATTCTAATGACTCATCAACACACTGGCACTGGGTATAACCACTAGCACGTCAGAGATACGAGCTGTACGTAACGGTTTCCTATGTATTGATTGGAAGGGAAGCTGACGAGCGAACTCATCAAGAAACCCTACTGAGCCTAACAGTGACAATATACATACAGTCCGGTCCGTTCGTCTATGAGTATCGCATATCGGCCTAGGGGCTGGTAACGTCAGACCCCCAATAGCCGTATAAGTCGTGTCAGAGAGTAGCCCAGAGCACCCTGAGATACTACTGGAGTACCTACCAGTAAATCTCCTGCCTCGGCCGAGGGCTTTGTGTAATGGCTCTCCTAGACACAGCACGATCTCACCCCCAATACTGGGAGAGACGAATCCCCTGCCGATCCGCTCACTTGTCCCCATGTGGCTCGGGACTGTACCCAAAAAAGACATGTTTGCACGACTCCTTTAAGCCGTGGTAGGGTAGAAATCAAAGCACAGTGGGAACTCACACGAGACAAATGACGACCTCAGGTCGATGAACTAACCTGTACACATGTCACCAGGGAACTGCTATCTGTGTCTAGGAGAGCCATTACACAAAGCCCTCGGCCGAGGCTTCCGTCATCAAATCCGTAGAACATGTACTTATGTTCTAAAACTGCTTCCTTATGTTTCTCCAGGATTGGATTAATACAAACTTATTATATCTAGTGCAAAAACAACATCTGGTGTGGTACTTGACATCTCACGATTGACTCAAGTGCCTAAGCAAGTGATCTACCAATCATGCACATCCCTCTCCCCTTTAGTCTGTAAGACACCTTTAGAGAGGGTGACTCCATCACCTGCAGGTACACCACCATGCCAGGAGTCATCTATTCTAAATACTTTTAGAATACTGTCTAAGTACCCACATTGGGAAACTACCCAAATCTAGATCTAAAACCGTAGATCTAGAAACCAGAATGTCTAATATTATATCCATATCCTGTATGAAGAAACAACTGTGTGAGAACCACAATATAACCGATTGTAGTATAGGAATTTTACTTCCTACTCTGTGTATATTATCCAAATACCAGGACATCACACCCTACTACCTTCTTAATAGATACATCCCCTATTCTGATGAAGTCAAACCCATGACTGTCACATCAAAAATAGATGATCTTTCTCCGCTATATTTGCTCAAGTCTATAAATAGGCATAAGCTACTTACCCACTATGCTTCCGCTGCTCCCACTGACTACGACAACCCTCTGGCAGAATAATATATACGTATACTTCTAAAGCTAGTTTAGAACGACGCTATACATATCCTCCTGTCGGGTCTCATAGTTTGGAACAACAGTAGTGTCAAGTCTGGGTAAACAAGAACCTCCCTGTCACCGTCCTTGAGGCTACCGGAGTATCTCTCGAGTGTCTGAGGTTACCCACCATATCTGCGGAGAGGTTATTGGAATGTCAAATCTGATTGAATATATAGGTCCTATTAAACTTTCTGTAATCGTTTGCGGTTCTGGAATCACTTCCAGTTCTACCATACTCCCACTACTGTTTTCTGAAAAAATTCATTTTACTAAAACTGTGGCGAGTCAAGAACAATATCACTATTGATCTTCCAGATAGTAAAAAGTCAACCCTCGACATAGCCCGGGTCAACCCACAAACTGCCATTACAGAAACGCGCCTTGAGTTATCCAGAGTCTGGTTTTAAGCATAAGCCGGACAACTCCCCGTATCTTAACATCGTTAAGATATGAACCATTCTATATACAATATAGAAATAGAGGAACTAATTTAACTAGAACCAGATTCAAACCATGCAACTGTCTCCAGTGCATATCAACTTAATGGAGAGAGGCTAATCAGCATTACTCAACTTAGGAATCCATCCAATTATGAGTAACCTGAAAGAGAAACAAGTTTCTCAAAAACCATTACTATTATCTGAATACCTATCACAAGAATCTATATCTTCGATCTCTTTGAAGAATCCTGATATTTGCGATACCTGGTTCTCTACTTTATTCTTATATCCACAACTTCTCAAAACTTAGACATTGTATTTCTTCGAAACACTTGTCTAAAAACTAGAGAAGTTACAAGTAAACAGAACAGAGTACGAGAACCTATCCCTTTGTCCTGATGGATACTGGACAACATACAATAATCTGTATAAGTCCGTTGAGTTGAATAACTCAAAACCTGTGTGTCGTAGGTTGAAAACTGTACCCAGGCGATTTCCTCAAATATCACCAATTACAACAAATTCCGATATAATGAGGATGATCACCTAATTCCCAATAACTTACTCCCACTCATCATCTGTAAAACCATACAGATGTGAGAGTCATACCTGGTAAATATATACCCTGGAGTAAGTATCTAATCGGGAAATCAGTTTTCCATTAACAATGCACTGAAACATAAAAATGTTTCGTAAGGGTATCCTGGTATTCCTAGTAATGCCTCTTCCATAATCCAATTCATGACTATAACCGTATATTTCTTTGTCATCTCTCCAAATCCCTTTATCTGTCTTTATTCATTTCCTTCTGTACACCATCGTTAGGCTAAATAGTTTTCTTCCTTCCCTACCGTTCGGCACCAGCCTATGGTTAGTAAGCATAATAGGTGTACCCTCCTAAACCAAGGAGTACTCGCAACTTGAGAGAAGGTGATGATAAAAGACAACTGAATAATACCTTATTCTATTTCTCCCGAACTGGGGAAAAAGGCAAAGGTGAAATAGGAGTGGCGATGAAGTACGCGGTTTGGTCGTGAATGATAACAGTCGCAATTTACTTTGCCCTCTTTCTAATCCCTTTATCTTGTCTTTACATGTTACCTTCTGCACACCCTACTTAGGCTAATTGGTTTTCTTCATTCCCAACCTTTCGGCACCAGCTTATGGTTTGGAATAAGATTATCCAATAAGCGTAATAGGTGTACTCTCCTAGACTAAGGAGCCCTCGCAACCTGGGAGAATGTGATAATAACAGACAACTGAATAATATCTTATTCTATTTCTCCTGAACCTGGATCCATCCTCGAAGAAGTCCCTTCGAGTTCGTATATAACCATACGATAGATCTATCCAATGGAAGTGGATGTCCGTAGTAATATGGGGTGTTCTGAGAAATACAAAGGGTAAAAGAAGGAGCGGCAATGACTTATGCAACTTTAGACAATCCAAAAGCCAGTATTTTAAGAAGGTTCGGTCAACTTGGTCACTGAGTCATAGTCTAGGGTCGGTCAAAGGTCACTGCCAAAGAGAGAGAGAAAAGAAACACTCTGCGTGCACTCTAACCAAGATCAGAATGGTTATCACTTTATCTAATCATGAAACCTCCCACCGTTATCTCAAATTCTCCTCCAAACCTTAAAGAGGAATTAGTCGGGATCACCCGAAGAGTAAACCAACTCATCAGTGAGAATCGGGATCCAACTCTCATCGCATGATAACGTGAAGGAATCCACTCATGTTATCATACTCCAGAAGGTATGTGCATACTTGGCAAGTTTCCTGTATGTTTGAAACTCCCGATGTGATTTTTACCCCATGCTCTTATGATCGTGACTTTAGTCAACCCATCATAAGTCACATGCCAAGTTCTACCCGTCATTATCCAGGTTAATTTGAACCCATCCGTACCTACCCTTGACTTTAGTCAACAAGGCAGTACGACTGTCCCAAACCAACGCATCTATCTATGCATCAGCTGAATACCCAGCGGCTACAAACACTATGCCTTGATTTTAGTCAACAAACATAGCTTGAATACTACTGACCATCCATAAGAAATGACGGGGGGCTGATAGCTTTTTATAAAAATATAGTGGTGAAAACCTTTGCTAAAGAGGTCACTCCCGGTGAAGAGATCTCGGCTCTTTCCTCGTGGAATGAGGTGCAGGATATTCTAACCGAATACCGCTATGCAAAGCAACTTGTAATCGACTATATAATGAAGTTATTACCCTGACGCAAACTTCTACCCAAGGGGTCTCTCCTGATGAAGGGATATCAGCCCTTGCCTCGTCGAATGAGGTGCAGGATATTCTAACTGAATATCACTATGCAAAACAAAAGGAAACGTCTTTGTAATAACACTTTTTAAATTTGTTCCAACAACATCAAATATAGGTTTGTTTTATCCTTGCATTGATAAGAATCAATGCAGTCCCATCAAATAATCACACCAGAAAAGAACGAAAAATAAAATGTACGTATATGCCATCCGCATTCGTCTCTGGGTCCCGTCATCACCCGTTATGTTACTTAACTAACGACAGAGCGGGGACTGGACTAGCGCGGGTGTAAAACATATACAATATCTAATGGTATATATACTAATATACAATAATCGCTCCAGGCATGATAATATGCAACATTACAGAAAAGTAGTAAGCATCACAGAACAATACAGATAATCTGGGATCCCCGGGTTTCACAGAGCCGCTACTGAAACCCGATGTTCCCCTGGTCGTGTGGATAGCCTGTGCAATGAAACCCTAGACCCCTACGGGTGCGGCAAGTTACTCGCCAAAACCTGAAGCGAGGCAGCCCCCTACAGCAAAATGAATGGACCACCCGACACTTCACGGAATCCGGTTACTTGAGCACCCCTCCTTGGGTCAACCTGTACCCCCTACGAGTGCGGCGAATAGTCTGCCAATTCTAGAGTAAGGCCCCTTTGCCTCTCAAAGCTATGAGATACGGACCCGTTGCCCTCCAGAACCCGGCTATCCGTGCACTCCGTCGCAGGGTAAACCTAGTACAGAAATAAAAATATATACAACGGGTACATCGACCTCAGCCCAGTCGTGCCCCAAAAGAATATTATACAAACAGGCAGTGACGGCAGTCCACATGTTGGACGCTCGCCCCACAATATCAAATGTGCAAATAAATCTAAACAGCACTACCATTGCACACTGCTATCCACTACGACATATCCGCAACATCACATCACAACACAGAACATCAACGCGAATGTCACGTTCGCAAATCCGTCTAAAAGAGCTATAGCAATTAGACACAATTTACCGCTCGAATGACATTCCCGGTCGGAGATATAATGTAAATACTGCATACTAACAAGTTTAAAATTTCGATCGACAAAACTTCCCGAAGTGGGCCCCACGTACATCTGGTGTACAGTAATAAAATCTGGACCAAAAAGTAATATACCAAAAACCACAATTTCCTAAGTTGAAACCCCAGAAGAAAAATGGCCCACTAAATCACCAAGACGGCCGCGGTTCCGCGGTCAAAGCTAGGCTTTGACCGCGTTTCCGCGGCCGTACAGTCGATTTAGTGGATCGTTTTTCTGCAGTTTTCATTTAAAGGCCTGCTCTATTTTCTGGAATATGCAAAATAATTTTTAGGCTTGATAAAAAATCGACAGAAACTTTAAACTTGGAAATTGCGATTTTTAAAATTCGGTTCGATCGATATTTTAAACGCGTT
This sequence comes from Agapanthus africanus, assembly GCA_030015575.1. NCBI lineage: Eukaryota > Viridiplantae > Streptophyta > Magnoliopsida > Asparagales > Amaryllidaceae > Agapanthus > Agapanthus africanus. The sequence continues at coordinate 435,120,066 of JASDDO010000004.1, read as the reverse complement.
AGCACAAGTTAGTATAGTTTAATGGTGAGGCTCTGATACCACTGTAAGTCTACGGTAGCGCCCCGGCAATCTAACAGATGCCAAATGCGGAACAAAAACTTTTACACTGGCGCTATCGTATACTATAACCCGGATCTGCCATTAAAGCTAAACTAACAAACTATAAAGTGGGTAGAAATGTTATACCGAACGATCCAAGGTCTTCAACCATCATCCCACGCTTTGTTGCGGCTGCTCCGATCTCCTGAATCTCCAGTCTTCTCGTCCAGGTGGCACCACGTTGACGGATCTTTAAACGAGCTCCCGCCTCTGAACCGAGGCAACTCGATCATCAAGTTTGCTAAAAGAGATGACCAAGATTGGTGTAGAGAATGAGTAGAACACTTTGTTTCGTTACGTCCAAAGCTTATCGCTTCATTAAAGAATCAATGACTCACAAATGACACCTTGCATAAACACAATTAATGCAAGAGTGAGTCACAATCTTCGTCACCATTCAATTAATGCAAGTGAATGAATCACTATCCTAGTCACCAATCTAGAAACTTCTAGAACCATGACTCACCCAATGACTCACCCACAAGAAGAAAAGATAAATCCGCATTTAACCGAATGTTAAATATGGGTGATAGAAAACTGGAAACTGGCAACTTCCAAAAGCGATCCTGAAACGAATTTCAGGATAACCCCGTATCAGTATAAACATACCCGCATTTGTATTACGACCGAATACAAATGCAACTGAGACAAAGATATTATATCTACACAGTATAATACTCGGATCCGGCTTAAACCAAAGCACACCAGTATTATCTGCCCAAAATATGACACGTGCGTAAACGTACGTGTATTTTCCGAACCCTGCCATAAAACCATACGGCCTCTACAACGTTTCGCCCGAACTTGGGAAACTGTCTATGGGGGACTCTAATGACTCATCAACACACTGGCACTGGGTATAACCACTAGCACGTCAGAGGTACGAGCTGTACGTAACGGTTGCCTATCTATTGATTGGAAGGGAAGCTGACGAGCGAACTCATCAAGAAACCCTACTGAGCCTAACAGTGACAATATACATACAGTCCGGTCTGTTCGTCTATGAGTATCGCATATCGGCCTAGGGGCTGGTAACGTTAGACCCCCAATAGCCGTATAAGTCGTGTCAGAGAGTAGCCCAGAACACCCTGAGATACTACTGGAGTACCTACCAGTAAATCTCCTGCCTCGGCCGAGGGCTTTGTGTAATGGCTCTCCTAGACACAGCGTGATCTCACCCTCAATACCGGGAGAGACGAATCCCCTGCCGATCCGCTCACTTGCCTCCATGTGGCTCGGGACTGTACCCAAAAAAGACCTGTTTGCACGACTCCTTTAAGCCGTGGTAGGGTAGAAATCAAAGCACAGTGGGACCTCACACGAGACAAATGACGACCTCAGGTCGATGAACTAACCTGTACACATGTCACCAGGAAACTGCTATCTGATGCTAGGTATAATACCAACTAGCAGGTTCCCGGCGAGTCCTGTCCGGTGTACTCATAACCTAAAGAGCACCTGTATACATCTTAGGTGATCCAACTGACACCAGTGGTTTGTGAGACCGGCCACCGTCCCTCGTCGGGGTCTCGACTGTATATACTAGTCTACTCTGGAGTATCGATGCCCTGTCTCGAAACTCCCACGACTAGGGACACTTTAAGGATGTGCTTATAGACCCTAGCTCCCACGTATATGATCGCCATCATACTGCTGGTAGTCAAGCAAGAATCCTATAGGCTCTATCATCATGCAATAGTGAACTAAAGCATGTATACGATGATAAAGACAAACCAGATAGCATACTATCATCTCGAGTAAGACAGTCATATTGGTATAGGTCCTCCCTCAATCATTGCAATCACGTGCCTGCGATCCAATAATTGACTTTGAGGGCACTATATCCAACACATGGAGATCGGGTAGAGGAAGAAGAGGGGAAGAGGTGAGGGCGGCGGTGGTCATGAGGAGGTCGAGGAGGTGTTGGTGACGAGGGTAGGATGGTCGGCGGTGAGGGATTTTTGGGTCTCCGAGGCTGTGCAGGGATGGTTGCTCGGGATTCTTGGATCGAGGTTCGTGGGTTCTCGAGTTCTTGGGTGAGGAGAGGGAGAGGAATTGAAGAAGGCGGTCGAGGTCGGGGAACGGCAGTGTGGGGATGAGGAGGTCGGCGGCAAAGGCGAGTTCTTAGGTTGCTTGGGGTTTGGGTGCAACTACAAGATATGGGGTATGATAACATGCCATGCTAGATATCAAAATGTGTTATTAGGTTATAATTCGTATTAATTAAATATATGCAGATACCAAACATATTATACATCCATATAGAACATAGATATGCACGGATTCTCTGTACTAGACAATATATGACATAATCTTGAACCATAATGGGTTTCAAGTATGCGGGTTGGGTCGGATACTATCTACAGATACCAAATCCACTATCCCCACTCAAAAGCAAATATGAATTAGAACTTGTCGTAAGATCAGGAAAATTCCAATAAAATATGGTATAAATGCACTAGGGTGTTACAGTACATCTTCGTACCACCGGGGTGTATCGAATACGGAGAGTTGTGAGCTTCTTTCATTAACTCTAATCGAATTAGTCCGATTGGCACGCATAAACGGCTCACATACCGAAAGGATCTATCTATGTGGATGATGAAATCAGTTTGAAGTCCACTTTCTACTTGTTCTCGGATCCTTTATAGCTTGGTATCATTTGCTTGAGCTGCCATGATTTTATTTATAAGAGTGGATTGGACTTGTAATTTCATCAAATATAAAGCGTTACCTGGCACAACCACTTCAATTTCCAATCCATGCAATTCTTGTTGTAGTATCCACTGAGCTTTGAGGTTCATTGCTAATGGCTGGCGACTAAGTGCATCAGGAACTACGTTCATCTTCCCAGGATGATATTGTAGCTTGATGTCGAAGTCCGCCATAAGTTCTAGCCATCTTCTCTACCGCTTGTTGAGTTCTGTCTGAGTAAATACATACTTAAGACTTTTATGGTCAGTGTATATATCCACTCGTTCTCCCAAAAGATAGTGGTGTCAAATCTTGAGTGCAAAGATGACGGTTGGTAATTCCAGATCATGTGTTGGATAGTTGCGGTCATGAACCTTTAATTGTCTTGATACAAAAGCCACAACGTTTCCATGCTGGTGTAGAACACATCCTAATCTTTTACCGGACGCATCATAATGCACAACGAATCCGCCAGATTGATCCGGTATTATGAGGATAGGAGCAGAGGTTAAGCTCGACTTGAGTTCTACGAAAGCCTTCTCACATGCTTCTGAAAATACAAATGCTTCGTCTTTACGTGTGAGCTTGGTCAGGGGTGTTGCGATCTTTGAGAATCTTTCGATGAGTCGTCGGTAGTATACTGCTAAACCCAATAAACTTCATATATCTTTCACCATCTTTGGTGTCGGACACTCACTGACAGTTGACACCTTAGCTGGATCCACAGAGATTCCTTCGCCTGAAATGATATATATGAGAAATCTGACTTGATCTAGCCAAAACTCACACTTGCTGTACTTGGCGTAGAGCCGATGTTGTCGTAATGTCTCCAGGACAATCTGTAGGTGCTCGGTGTGTTCTTTCTGATTCTTTGAATATACCAAGATGTCGTCGATGAATATAACAACAAATCTGTCTAAGTACTCTCGGAAAACTTGGTTCATCAGGTTTATAAAGATGGCAGATACATTGGTCACTCCAAATGGCATTACAAGATATTCATAATGACTATAACGAGTCCTAAACGCCGTCTTCGGAATGTCGGACTCTTTGACCTTCACCTGATGGTAACCCGAACGAAGATCTAGCTTTGAAAAGATACAAGATCCACTTAATTGATCGAAAAAGTCATCGACGCGTGGTATTAGATACTTGTTCTTAATTATCACTTCGTTCAGAGCTCGATATCCACAAACATTCTGTAGGAACCTTCCTTCTTCTTCACCAGTAGCACCGGAGATCTCCAGCTCGATGTACTGGAATGAATCCAACCTTTCTTTAGAAATTCGTCCAACTGAATGCGGATCTTCTTCAATCCCTCCGGACTTAATCGGTACGGAGTTTTTATTACTGGTTGTGCGCCGGGTTGTGAATCGATGCTGAATTCAAGAGCTCGATCAGGAGGCAAACCTGATATATCTTCCGGGAATACATCTTCGAACTCTCAAACTACCTCTGGCTTCGATTCTTCCGCTAGCAACGCTGCAATCTTTGCCTTCTTTGGTTTTGCTCGGTAGATGCTAGGCTCCAAATTTCGGTCTCCATTCTTGAAACAGAACACTAGATGATCTGGTATTTCGAACACTACCCTCCTTTGGCGACAGTCGATGGTAGCGAAGAAAGTTCCCAGCCAGTCCATTCCCAAGACTACGTCAAAGTTTGGTATGTCCAGCACCTTGAAGTCCTTATAAAATTCTCGACTGCAGACGACCACTGGACACAGATCGTATCCAAAAGTTTCTTTTAGAACGCCGTTCCCTGAACTGATATTCCAGCTGGATACGAGTGGTTTAACTGGGATTGCATAAGTTCGGACGAACCGTTACGACATAAAGCAATGTGATGCCCCAGTGTTGAAGAGCGCGAGTGTAGGTAGGAAGTCTACTAAGATTGTACCTAAGTCTCGTGGGATATGTTTAGGTATAGCAAATATATGATGACTATGAATTGAAAGGACTTAAAAGAGAATAGAGAAGATATTTACCAGTGATAACCTGACCCGCAGCTTCGGCCTCTTCGACCAACATAGTGAATGCTTGGCGTCGTGGCACTTTCCTCTGTGCCTGGTTAAACACTCGGCGTTGGGGTTGAGTGGTCTAGGTGTGGGGAGTTGGAGCTGGTAGAGCTAACCGGGTAGGAGGAGCTTGGATCGCCGGTCTAGCTGGAGGGTTGTTAGGTCTTCGGTTCTGGGGGCATAATCCAATGGTGTGAGTAGAAGACCCACAAATCAGGCAAAGTTGTTCGCCCTGCGACAGTTCTTTATAAGATGCCATGTTCTTTTGCAGTAGATGCAAAAATCTGGCCGGCTGTTGGCGAACAAACCTACCGGCCTCCGAGATGGTCCGTTAAAAACTGGCCTGGAAGAGGCCCCTCCCGTAATCTGGTGCATAGGGCGTTCACACTGGCAGTCTGTGGCCTGCCCTTCTTTTTCACAACTGCTTCATAGCGTCGGGCAGCTTTAAAAGCAAGTTCATGGGTTGGGAAATCTCCTGTAGCGAGTGCAGCTTGGATTTCAGGGTCCAACCCTTACTGAAATCATCGTGCTCGGATCTCAGCAGTGGGAATAAGGTGTGCAGCGAATCTGCTGAGCATGGTAAACTCAGCATCATATTCATCCACCGACTTGACCCACATCAAGCCTTCTATAAATGGATGAACTGCCGCTCCATGTCAAAGCGGGCAGTCTTCGGAAAGTACTTGGCGTCGAAAAGGTCTCGGAATGTTTTCCATTCTATCGGTGGTGCAAGACGGCTCTATTCAGCCTTCCACCATACCCTGGCGTTATCGGTCAGTTGCAACTTAGCAACTCTCATCCAGGCTATATCCGATACTAGAGCCGCCGTCAGATCATTCTCGATCGCTTGAGTCCATTCTTCAGCTTCAAGCGGACTCTCTTTACCCGAGAAGTTCTTTAGGTGTAAGGCCCGAAACTGTTTGACTCCAGGTGCTTCCGCCTCAGGGCGGTTCATAAGAATAGTAGTATGTTGCTGCTGACCCTCCAATAGGCTCTTGATAACCTCAAGCAGTACCGTTTGCTCATTGATAGGAGCTGCAACGGTAGGCGGTGGTAATAGTGTAGGCGGTAGAGTATTGCCGCTGACGTTTGTGCTGATATTGTTCGGAGATTTCATCACCTTGATATAAAAGATAGGTTAGGATCGATTCAAAGAACTTGAAATGTAAGGAATGTAAATGTTTGTTGAATTCATTAATTCTTATGGTATATTATTTATGACTTCATGCAGAACTGATCTGCATGGGCCACAAACAAAACCTGTCACGTTCCGCTTCCCAGTAGACGGAAACGGTGACGTGGCAAGCCCGTGTCATATTTATCTAGAGAAGGCCATTTCCTAAATAAATATACTAAGCGTATTGAAACAATAATACACAATACAAGAATAAATAGAGACTGTAACATTTTTCAATAAATATCTTTATTTACATTCAACTTCCAATATTTACAAATACATGAGTTTATGCTGGAAAGAAAATACAATAAGGAAAATGCCTAAACAAGTGGCATACATAAACTGAAAAAAATGAAGCTGAGCCAGCCCTGAGTAGCGATCTAGTTGTAGTCCTCCTCTGTGGCTTCAACTTCCTCCGTCTCGACCGTATCCGACGAATATTCCAAGAGTAGAAAAGTTGGTGGAATGCCCATCAGCGAACTAGCGCTCGGTAAGTCCCAAAGACAGGTAAGAGTAAAGAAAAAAATGACAAGTGTAGAATATATATAACGAGTAAGAGTATATGTTCGTGGGTAAGTATATTCTATAGGTCTTTATATGGTCATTGTGTTAACGTTAAATTCCAAGTGTGATTGTCAACGCAGCCGTAGAAGTATTCACAAGCTCAAGAGTGGGGCCCCAGGAGCAAGGAAACACGGACCCGTTTCATGTGTTAGCATTGGGGTTTTAGGCCGTGGATGAGTCAACCCGACTGATATTCGAGTAAAATAAAAAAAAGGTTAATACGGGACTCCCGAAGCTCCATTGGATTCACACAAAAAACTATCCAAGCACCCCGAGTATAATATATTATAACCATTTAATATGCTTAGTTGGTTTGATTGATTGATTAACATGTTTTGATCGAAACCATAGATTGCAAAAGGTGTAGATTGTATTCGAGTGAGTCGAGTAATATGCGAGTCAGGACAATTGTAATCTCGGTTCGAGTCAAGCTGGTTCGAGTAGCTTGGGTTCAAGTTCATATTCGAGTTTAGATTCGAGTTAGGTTAGAATTCGAGTTTGTGTTCGAGTTTGAGTTCAAATTTAGATTGGAGTTTGGATTCGAGTTCATGTCTTTTCATAGGAATTGATGTAAATTGTTAAAAATCTTATGTTCGGAAGAAATCGGCAACTGCTGCACATGGACGGCAGGATTTGTGTTCTTTTCCAATACAATTGCCATTGTTAATTCCGTTAAGTTGTCTAACCTAAATAGGCAAGCACTCACTTTCTCCAGCTTCCTAAGGCTTAAGAGAAATGATACTGCTTAAACCTATATTAATTCTAGAGTTCTTAAAATATTGTTTGCATATCTCGAGAGGGTTTTATGAAAAATATATACTAATATTGTTAAAAAATAACTTCGAGGGTGATTTGTAATTTTAGGGTTTTCATGGACATGTATTTTAATTGTTATGATATTTTGGTGATAAGTCCTAGCCTTTTTGAAAGTTTATGGTATTTTTATGAAACTACTACTTTTGGAAACTTGGTGGTATTTTATAAAAAAATTCTAATTTTAATAAAAACAGATTAAGAAATTATATTTTTAAAATATTAGTTTTGTTTAGAAAAGTCGTGTTTCTTAAAAACCATATTTTTATTTCCTTTCGAAACCGAATACTCCGTGAGGATTTCTGCATCTCGCTCTATTATCTCAAGGATGTACGATAATCCGCACCATCCATTAGCGGGTCCCCTAACGAGAGTTATAGAGACGCATTTGCCAATAATTTTAAAATTACCGATTTAAAGAAACCCATTTTTGTAAAAGTGTGGTATTTTAATGTAAAAACCTATTCTTTAAATAAACTATAGATCTAGAATACCGTGCTATGGAACCATAGTGTGTGTGTAGGATAGGTCGTTACCCCGTGAAGTTTTTCTAAAGGTATATAAACTAATTATCGAGAAGTGTTATACTAAAGTTCATGGTATTTTAATGAAAAATTTCATTATATGTTTGTTTCCTATGAAATTTTTGTTAAACTAAAAACTAAATGATGTCAATGAGGTTAAGATTAGTGTAGCATGTTAGTTTGATTTAATTTTCCTATCACATGCATTATGAATATTAAAAAGAATATTGTATCGGAGATAACTCTTCTTTTGTCGATTTGTTTTAAAAAGTTGTTTTGAAATGAAAAAGGATAGAGATGAGGGGACTTACGGTTTAAGGTGGTTAACAAGAGAGAAAGGAAGCTTTCGGGTGTCGTGGTTTTGTCGGAGATACTCCGGTCGTCGAGTTTGGCTTGCTACTCCACTTGGGGGGCTTAACTCCACTTGGCACTTAAAGAGTTTGAGAGAATTTTTGTTAGAATTTTCAGAATGGGGAAGAGCTAGGGCATGCGGTGGTATTTATAGTGAAGAATTAGGGTTTGGAAATTAAAAATGTGGATTAAAAGGATTTAAATGGTGTTAAATGGTGAATTGAAGTGTTTCTGTTTGATTGCAGGAAAATCAAACAGTGCAGGGGAGTTAACGGGAGCTGAAGGGTCAAGTGTGCAAAGCACCGAGGGATTTGGGGCTACTTGGACCGTCGGTGCCGGCCCTTTGGCAAGAATGGGCGGTCGGATCTTATTGATCTGTCTTGAGATTTGTGTCGTGTGTCAAGTTGGGTGTGTACACCTCATTACGCCTGTTTGATTTTTCTGAAACTTTTCGTTTCTCCGTGTATTGCACGTGTAACTCTTGCGCTTCCGAAAAATGAAAAAGAAATATCTTTAAAAATAATTGGGTCTGATGGAATTCGAACACCCAGGCTATGTCGCAGCAGTGTAGAGGTTTTACCGGTGAGCTATAAGTTGCTTCTTGCTTTTATTTTACAAAAATAACTTTTAACTCTTACACAGGCTGAAATACCCTTTACTGTGAAATACAAGAAATTTCTGTTCAGTGATTTTAGAGTCGTTACATTGTTATTTTCGAAGAGGTGGATGGATACTGCCCCCAAATTCAGGCTAGACATGCTCCCCGTGCATCGTTCCGATCTTCGGCGGTAAACACTACCTATTGAATTAGAGCACCGTGCTATGTAGGCCATCAAACTGCTAAATATAGACCTAGATGAAGCTTGCAAGTATAAGAAACTTCAACTGAATGAATTGGAGGAAATTAAGAATGACGCTTATGATAACGCCCGAATTTTTAAAGAGAAAGCGAAACTTTTTCATGACAAATCAATTATTCGGAAAAATTTTAATGTAGGCCAAAAAAATTTATTGTATGATTTTAGATTACATTTATTTTCAGGAAAACGTAAATCTTGATGGACTGGTCAATATATTGTAAAAAAAGTTTTCTTACATGGCGAAATCGAGATACAAAACCTTAAGGATGGTCAAAATGAGGTTGAGATGAACAGAATGTTGCACACACACACATTGAGGTTGAGAAGATTTCAAAATCTTATAAAAATTGTGTAGGCGGTTTGTAGACGGAGAATTTATTGCACGAGCATGTGATTCATGCGAAGTCATCGGAAGATGATGATGATGTAGGGGAAAGAACTTCTGCAGGGCCTTCATGTTCACAACCTGAATCTCTACCCATCAGCCACAACGCATTGTGGGATGAACTTGCACCTACAACACTACGATCTTTTCTGAAAAAGATGTGGAAGGCTATCACTACCATTGGGTGTATACAAGAGCAACATTCGGCGAGGATGGAGCGTCTTGAGCGACGGAGAGATGCAACGCTTGTTAGTTGTATGTATGCCCTAGAGACCATTATTGTACATGATTGTATATTATAATGTATGCTTGGACATATATAGAGAGGACTTTCTTACTCGACATGATAGAATGCTATCTGGTTGCTCTTTATCTTAACATGTAGACTTGTATTGTGATACTGTCTTGCTCTCACATGTTAGTAAAGCCCTTAGGATGTACTTGACTACCGGGATTATGATGCAGATCATACTAGTGGGGTCAGGGTAGTCTGCAAGTTCATCCTTTAATTGTTCCTAGTCGTGGGTATATCGAGACAGGGAATCAATATTCCAAAATAGACTAGCGTATACGTTTCTTGACCCATTTGATGGGCGATGGATGATCCAATATCCATTGGTTTTTGACATCAAAGATTGTATACGGGTGCTCAGTGAAGACTGGGTACACTGAACAGGCTTTGCCGAGAACTCCTAGATGGTATTATACCTAACGTCGGATAGCAGTTCTCTGGTGACACTGGTACAGGTTAGTCTATAGACCCGAGATCGTCATAGAGTCTTGTGTGATTCCCAATGTGCTTTGATTTTCACCTTACCACGTTCAAGAGAGCGTGCAAAACGATGGTTTATGGGTACAGTCCCGAGTCACATGGAGCCAATGAGCGAGTAGCACCAGGACCCTTGTGCCCCTGACTGCACTGCCCGCCCAAAGCCCGCCCTATGACCCAAAACAAAAAATGAGCGAGCTTTCCTCTAGTAGTCCCGCTGCGGCCTCTGACAGTCCGTCCCGTCTCATCTTTCTTTGGCTCTACTTGTAGCCAGCCATATTAGAGGGGATTCGTCTCTCCCGGTATTGGGGGTTGATATTGGGCTGTGCTCGATTGGTCATAACAGGAAATCCCTGGCCAGGGCAGATACAGAGATTTACTGGTAAGTGTTATCAGGAGTTTCTCAACCCGTTATGAGCCTCATATCGACATGACTTATCAAGTTATTAGGGTCTGACGTTTACCATCCGTAGACTCGATATGCGACATATCCGACGAAGAGACCGGAATGTACGATAGTGTTACTTATTGGATTCATGGGAGTATGAACAAGCTTGCTTGTTGATCTTCTGATCGCTTAATACCCGGGTAGCCGTTACGTCCAGCTAGTACCGCTGACGGCTTGTGGGTGACTGATATGATCATCACCTACTTTCGGCGTATTGATGAGTCTTTAGAGTCCTGCACAGAGGTTTCCTAGCTCATACGAAACGAAGTAGGGCACATATGTGATATGTGCGGGACCGAAATTGATACTTGTATGTGATACAGTATTCTAATCTCGCGATATAGGTTATATGTGATATAACCGGATTATTGAATCAAGTGTTGATTCATTAATTTGTTATATGTATATTTGATATACATGTATATGACATTAGTCGGTTGTATGTGATACAGCCAGATTATTAAATCATGTGTTGATTTAATAATTTAATGTATAATTATATATTTGATATATTAATATGCATTAACTAATATTAGTTCACTTAAGAAAATGTTTTCTCAAAATACATTCAAATATATATGTGATATATATTAATATATTTATTTATTTGTCATGCTAGATGACACATTGGACTTGGATGTATGAGATTCATACCCAACTTAAGATAATTTGGGTGTTTTAATATTAAGGGAAAAATCAAAATTAGGTGGAAATTAGCAAGGCTTGAGATGCTTGTGGAAGCATGGAGAAGCTTTGACTTAGGTCCATTAATTTTGTTTTACTCTAGATATTTATTAACCTAACCATTATTTTTAGCCATGGTTTAGTCTCTACATGAGTTTATATGAGATATTTTCTTACCCATGGTTCACAATTGATCACTTGAGTTTTTTTCTTCATCTCCATTATTGCTCTCTAACTCTTGAGTGAGAAGAAAAATAAAAAGAAAAAAATAATTCTAAAGTGAGCAAAATTCTCACTTCACCAATCTATACCAAACTAGCCATTTAGTATAGGTTATTTCTTTGCTAGTTCATCAATTAATGAAGATGTAGCTTGAGTTAGCGATTCTTCGACGTAGATCATTTTCAGTGTCGAAGATCTTTGAGCAAGCTCGTTCCTTTCGCCTAGTGGAGCATAAGGAGAGTCTGGGAGACCACTACTTGGATGTCACGACCCGAAATTGGCACGTGACGGCCCTAATACTACGCAACGTCTACAGGCGTAACGTAGTAAAAGAAAACCAAAACCCAGAAATCTAAACCATTAAAAGACAAGAAAGGATAAGAAACATTGTTTAAACCTTTAAAAAAAATCTCAAGTATAAATTCTTTAAGTCCAATTTTCGTTCTTGAAAATTTCGGCAGCACCTCCTTTATAAAAACCAACCCTAAAAATGGGTACAACATAAATATAAAGTAAAGCATCCCCAACGGGAGCAAATCCACGCCCAAAGGCGGAAAACAACCACCACAACAAATATACGACGCCGTAGCGAAGAAATAGAAGATGATAGAAAGGAAACTGTATAAAAGACAACAAATCCAACATAATATACAATATCGTCCTCACCAAGTCTCTAAGTCAATATGAAAATAGTAGATGGAGAGTACAGGGATACAACGAATATACAACACAACGAATAACCACAAAACCCACCTAAGCAAACTGCACACTGTGAGCTGATGCGGTATCCGTAGCAAAAGATGATAAGATGTGTGATAATAGCCTGCCTCTGACTATCCTGAGGAACACCTGCAAACACTGTGGCACAACGGGGGTGAGTTGCCAACTCGTGAATAGTAAATAACATATGCAGGTAATCGCAAGTATACACGTAAAACGTGAATCTAAGATATGCAATTAACAGTAATAACATGTCATATGAATGCAGAATAATGGAAAGTACACTAGCGGGTACAACCAATATATATAAAGCAATAATGATATGACAATAGTATGCAATAATCATGCGATAGGGATATGAGAATGTAAATGTGCAATAATCATGAAAGGTACACTAACAGGTACTATTAGTACATGAAGCAATGCACAACAGATAAGGTGAGGTATGGTGTGAAGTATGTCATTTCCACGGAATCCTGACATCGTTGTAGGATCACAATCCAGCAAGACAATTTAAATACCAATTCCTCGAATTAGCCCCCAAATTGGCTATCATATTATCTAAGTATCACATCTCCTCAATTGCACAATATCAAGTATATCTCATATATCCCGAATGTGCAACCTCAAGTATATCTCACATGTATCAATGTACAATCATCAGGTATATCTCGTATATATCGAATGTACAAAATCAAGTGGATCTCACATATCTCGTATGTACAATATCAAGTATATCTCACATATCTCGAATGTACAACAGCAAGTAGATCTCATATATCTCGAATGTACAATATCAAGTAGATCTCACATATCTATCCAGTATCCAATCTCAAATGAATCTCTTATATCCCGAATCAAATCTCCAGCAAAATTCTAACATCCTAAATATAATGACATAAATAAATATGATGAGGTCAATACACATATATTAGCGTCCCATTCCACTAATATTGGTGTAAGGGTATATATAACAGCGGCTCAATCCCCTGTTATATATACAAAAGAGTAATTAGAAATATCATGAAACCAATGTGCCGAACATCGACACAGAAATATTGATCTATCAGGTGCTGTCACCACGACTGGCCCCCTGATAGGTACGTATCATACGCTATCCCGAAAGCTCGAGTGCCTAGCTCTGACCATCGCCTCTCGATGTATCTATACGTACATGACTCCCAACGGTATCCCCACGATCCCCGCCGAGTCATTGGTACTGTCACCGGTAGGTACTCGCCCGCCTCCAGGCTCAATCGGCAAAGTCCATCGATCTTCTTACCGAGGGGAACCATACCGGGCCCCACCATGTACCCTCATACGGCATCTACACCTCGTATGGAGTATATAATCAGAACCGATAAATCTCATGGTGGCTGCGCAAATATCATATCAAGGAAACTGGGTTTTTCAATTAATGCATAATTTCATGAACTCCCGCGGTTCCCAAATCCAGAAAACATCATGTAAAATCCAAATAACAATGCGCAAATCCAGGAATAAATATGTGCGATATATCTGAAATGCGAGCATATAAAGGAAAATATGTAGCTGAAATCAGATGTATGCGAAATCAATATGGTACAGCTAAGTATAGGTGTCTACCTATAAGCAAATGATGTAGTATACCCCCCTGGGTATAAGTAAAATATGTAGGGTACCCCCCGGGTATAAGTAACATATATGCAAAGTATACCTGTAGTTGTATCGTAAAGTGTGTATGCACCTATCACTAATGGTACGATATACTATAGGTATACAGATAACTAGCATGTAAGTATGTCAGAACATATGTGTAAGCATGTAGGTATACAGGTATGCTATAAGTTAATGCGTAAAGAAATATGAATCAAAGTCTCAATGTCCCTAACCAAGCAATATCATATCTATAAGTGGGTTGTGCGTGACATGGCAATTATTGACGGTGTGTGTAGCATACAATCAGTGCTCGTGCAACATGAATCGTCAATAATATGTGCAGTGTCCTAAGGATACTAGTCCAAGCACAACAATATCTAAGCAATAGGATAAATACGCAATTCTAAATATGACATAGAATATGCGACAGAAATAACATCTCTAGCCCAGACGCATAACGCCATGCGGGCGATTCCCCTGTAGATGTTAAATCTACCCACCAACGCTCCAAGCTAGGTGAAGCATACCACCTGTTTTCCTCTTGTCGTAGCGTCCGAAGTCCCCGCTTGCGAACCTAAAATTTCACAAACACACACATAAGCATATATTCTACATCGACGAAAAGACGTCGAAACGCAAGAATAACGTCCAGAAAATTACACCGCGCGCTTAGCGCATCTAACGCGCACGACATCGGCCAAAAATCCTAACTAGGGTCGCCAAACTACGAAACACCTATTCTAGATTCCGATCGTCCCGATCGCGCATTCAAAACACAATAATAAACGTGGATTCAAAATAAATAACGTCGCAACGCCAAAAGAAACCCACGCCTAAAAGTTACCGAAATCTAGTAAGCAGTACTTATCTTGATAGCACAAAACTACAAGTTTTACCAAAACTATAATTTACAAATATCTTCAAATAGCAAGGTTAAACCATTTAAACCATTTCTATATTTTTAAACTTGCTTAATTAAGCTTTAGCAAAAACCTAGTAAGCAAAAACCCTTAATTAAACAAAGTAGTAATTAACAAAAATTAGCATTTTCTACTAGGTTAGGCTTCTCCAAAACATAAATTAACACTTCAAATAAACATTAAACACATAAATCAAGTTTTACCCTAACTAGATTATCATAAAAATCAAGTCTTGAATTTCAAACATGAAATTAAAAGCTTAAATAAACAATTAATATGCTAATTAGAAATTAGAAACAACAAAAGGGATTAGGGTTAGGGTTTTATACCTCCACAAAAGATCAAAACCAAGAAACCAAACTCATTATCTTTTCCTCCAAAATGATGTTTTGAATGAAGATCCAAGCTACTTTTGTGAAGAAGAAAGAAGGAAAATGAATATATTTGAGTTTTTGTGATTTTATTTGGATTTTTCATGATTTATTTGATGCAAAATGAGTTGAAAATGGGTGGAAATGATTGAGGGCAGCAAGGGGAAGGGAAGGGCCGGCCAAGGGGAGAATGGGGGGATTTTTGGTGAAGTGTGTGGAATTTTCTAGCAAAAGAAAACAATTAATGCACATTTAATGCAAAAATGCCACCTTTTATTCATTTTCTTTTCTTTTTAAAATAAAACCTTTTGCACTCCAAAAATATCTAGATATTTAAAAAGAAGTTTCCAAAATATTCTAGTAACAAAAAAAATAATTTATTCTTAAAAGAAGAAATTTCCCGATTTACGTGCACCAAATACCGCTTAAAATAATATTTTATTTGGGAAAAATTCTCTCTGAACCAAAACCTCCCAAATACTCCCAAAGTTCGCGCACAAGCTTTATTTTAGCTAAAATAGGTGCTGGTAAGGTTATACGGACGTTTGATCGAAATCGGGTTAAAACGGGAAAAACCGACAATTTTGCCCTAAAACGGAAAAATTCGCAAAACGATTTCTGATATGTTATATTGGAGCAAAGGGACTACTACACGGAGCTTTAGAAGCGAAGGACCGGTCTACAAAGGTTGTATTCCTATATCATTTAGTGTAAAGTTGTTTACATGTTTTAAAAACCCTAATTCTTTAGTTAGATTCTTGGTTCGGGTTTGCTCGACACCCTAAAATTTTAAAATAGCATACTTGATGCTTGCCGAAACCGTGTCGGGGTGCTAAGCGAACCCAGAAGTAGTATCAGAGCCAAGCTAGAGAATTAGGAGTGACTTAGATGACTTTAAAGTGTTCGATCGAACTTCGAAAACCCGATTTTCCATGCTCTCTGGAAAATTTTCCAAATGTTGGATTTTTCCAAGTTCAAAATATGAAAAAAATCATGCAGGGTTTTCTATAGATCCCCAAGAAGTACGAACTCTTAACTCGACTATACGACAGCGGAACCGCGGCAAAACCCTAGGGTTTACGGCGGTTCCGCGGCGCCGTCGGTGAGGCCAAGAACGACCCTTCTTGTATAGGTCCGTGGGTGTTTGAGGCATGTTTTTTCTGATGCTAAAGTGTTGAGCTCTCTGGAAAATGTGGGTGTTTGTTGATTCGATCGAAATATTTAACATCATCTAGATATCTGTGATCTGTGATACAATATTTGGAATCTACAACAATTGGTTTTGTGAAAACTAATTAGTACTTTGTAAATCTATCAATTTAGTCTTTTTTTATCGGTTGCCGCGGGGTTTTGATTCGGATTAAAACTCCGTCGCAAGCTCGTATAGTACGTGAATGTTCTTCGGGTAACATTAATAGATAGCCACGCCCCATTGCCCCATGACTGTAGGAGAACCCTGTAGCTAAAAGCATTCGTTTGGGTGCTCGCGGCCGCGGTGTTCCGTCTAAGTGCACTTCTTCGATGACATCGGGGGTGCGGCCGTCTACTAACGTTTCCGACGAGCATTCGATCATCTGTCGGGAATCTTGTTGAATTGCCTGACTGGATATTGAAAAGTGTTTTCAATTTGAGACTAATATGCCGGGTTTATAATGTTAGGAATGAAATTCAGAATATTTGATATTCTGGGTTTATGATGTCTAAGGAATTTATATGGTTAGGTATGAAATCTGAAGTATGTGATATTTCGGGTTTATGATGTCTAAGGTGGTTGTGAATTCCAATTGTTATAGTTTTCACTTTCTTTTCTGCGATCGTAAGTGTAATGTGTGGTGTATTGCTGGTTTCGTTACTATACGTCAACGACAATTATGATAGGCATATTTACTTACGTTGATGACATGTGATATTATGTGTTGCTGTGATATATTATATTAGATCGTCGTGTTTGAATAGCCAGGGATTTTTACGTGAGATGAGAGTTTTTCATTTTTATTCATATAAAAACTTGTATGTAATATTCTTTTATTGGGACACTTCCCGGTTGAGGATGATGTCACCATTGATGTATATTATTTACTTTTCCGTATTAGGATAGACCCAAGACGGGGAGCATAAGTAACCAGGTTCTAGAGTCCAGTGGGAGACCATCTCGAGGAGTCGAGTCCGGGTCTCCTAACTCTAGAATTGGTAGCGTTGCTTTCCGCTCTCGTAGGGGGTCTAGAGATGTGGGTTTGGCTATTCATCGCGATCGTGGAATCCGTGTTTTTTACTGGCTTGATTTAAAACAAGGACCTCTTAGTATATCCAATATTTCATATGTTGACTTCTGCTGCAATGTTCTGTGATGAGATCATATAACTGCCAGAGACGAATGCTTTATATTATATATATGATATATAATAAACGTTGCTTATGTTTTACATCCGCGCTAGTCCTGCCCCCGCTCTGCCGTTAGTTATCTAACCTAACGATGCATGACGGGACCCCATGGCGAATGCGGATGGCATAAACGTATGTTGTATTTTCGTTTCTTTATCTATGATACTTAGGAAGTATAAATGATGGTACTTCATTAATGAGATTAATGAAAAGGAAAGAAACCTAAAGATGTTGTAGAATCAAATTTTCAAAAAGATAGCTCTAGTTCTTGCTTTGCGTAGCGGTATTTTTATGAATATTCAGCACCTCATTCAATGAGGAAAGAGCCGACATCTCTTCACAGGGAATGACCTCTTTAGAAAAATGCTAGCAATTGCTACAACCCACTCGGTTTGTTTTGAAAACTATTCGATTTTAAAAAGCGGAGTTTAAACCACTCCTTTTCAAAATCACTCGATTCTGTAACGATATCAAGTTCATTAAGCAAAAGGTTTTCCTAAAACCGTGTCGTAGCCCTCCGTCATTTCAGATAAGTACTATTTAGTATTCATGCTACGTTTGTTGGCCTGCGTCAAGGCATAGTGTGTGGTAGCTAATTAGTGCTTATCTGCTGCATATGATGTGATTGGATTTGGTTTGTCGTGCTACTTTTTTGGCCTGCGTCAAGGGTCTTGCGGGTGGGTTTAATTCAATCACGAAATGTACGGGTTGAACTTGACTAGCGGACTATGGTTTGTTAGCCTGCGTCAAGGTCATAAGACGCCAGGGGCAAAGCATTATCGGGAATTTCAAGTATTGAAATTTGCAATGAGATTGCATACCTTCTATGAGATAGTTGGATCCCGATACCCACTGCGAGTAAGAGTTACTCTTGAGAGAGTTTTGCACTTTACAATTAGCCGATCAAGTAGGTGATTAGAAAGGTGTCAACGGGGTTATACTTCTGGGAAAATGAGGTTTTTTTAATTAGGTCCGTGCGAAAGCACAGGGAACCTCCCTCAAAGTACCGACACTGGCTTGGCTGAAAAATTGGCGAACTTGCAGGGTGTAATTAATCCCGGCTAGTCTTACCTTTTAGGGTTTGGAGGAAGATTTAATAAAAACAGTGGGAGCCATCCTGATTCGATAAGATAATAACCAATCTAATCTTGCAAGAGCATACACTAAAGTGTTTTCTTCTCTCTCTCTTCAGGTAGCGACCATGTCATGTCTTAATCAAGATAATAATATGGATGTATTGACCGAACCCGCTTGTTATACCGAGCCGGGGAATGTTGGTTCCGCTCTATCTTATAATTGTTATAAGTCCGAGCAGGAAATAGGAGAATATGCACGCAACTCGAACGAGAAAAGTGCATTTTGATGCATCTTCTTCGGGTGTATTCGTTACCAAGAACTGTTTCTCAGCACACTCTACATCCTGGGTATTAGATACTGGATCAGGATCCCACATATATAATATGTTACATGGGCTAAAGAAATGTAGAGAACTGGGAAAAGGTGATCATTCTCTAAACATAGGGAATGGTGCAAATGTTGCAGCCAAAGCAGTTGGTGAATATCACCTTGTATTACCAAATGGGAATATATTGATCTTGAACAACTGTTATTATGTACCCTCTGTGATATGCAATTTAATATTAATTTCTTTATTAGATAAAGAAAGATATAACTTTGTTGTAGAGAATAATGTTATGAACATTTTCCTAAATTAAGTGTTGATTGGGTTTGGTACATTAAGTAATGGTTTATACGTCCTAAATCAAACCACAGTTCTTAACGTACAAAACACACATAAGAGGAAGAGTTCAGAAATGAACGAATCCTTCTTGTAGCATTGTAGACTAGGTCATATCAATGCGACACGACTAGCTAAGTTACATAAAGATGGATATTTGAATCATTTTGAATTTACATTTTATGAAACTTGCCAGTCATGTCGTAAAGGCAAAATGACCAAAACTCCGTTTACTAGACTCGGGGAAAGAGCTATTGAACTCTTAGGACTGATACATAATGATGTATACGGTCCCATGTCTACACATGCCAGGAATGGTTTCTCGTACTTCATTACATTCACCGATGATCTCTCAAGATTCGGACATGTGTTCCTATTGAAACACAAGTCTGAAGTTTTTGAGAAATTCAAAGAATATAAATGCGAAGTAGAGAACCAAAAGGGTAAAAGTATTAAAATCCTACGATTTGATCGGAGAGGAGAATACTTGAGCACGTAATTCCGTGACTATCTAAAAGAGAACGTGATTCTCTCTCATCTTACTCCTTCGTATACACCACAGCACAACGGTGTATCGGAGCGGAGGAATCACACCCTATTAGATATGGTGAACTCTATGATGAGTACCGCTGGGTTACCTATTTCCTTTTGGGGTTATGCACTGGAGACAGCTGCAGACCTATTGAATATGGTTCCCACCAAATCTGTGCCAACCACTCCATATGAGATATGGAAAGGAAAGAGACCATGTCTTAATTATGTTAAGATGTGGGGTTGTCCGGCATATGTGAAAACAAAAAATCCGGACAAGCTCGAGGCAAGGTCATTTCTGTGTAAGTTTATTGGATATCCCAAATATTCGCGAGGGTATATCTTCTACCACACTGAGGAACAAAAGGTGTTTGTTTCTCAGCATGCAACAATTTTAGAAAAGGAATTTCTTGAAAAAGAAATTAGTGGCAAAGAGGTAGAACTGGAAGAAGTTCCAGCTACATAAACTACAACAGAAGATTTGATGGACCCAGAGGATTCGATAGTTCCCGACGAATTTCAGCCTCTCCGCCGATCTAGTAGGGTTCTTCATCCACCTAAGAGATGCTACGGTTTTCTCATTAATGGTGGGAGCGATGATTGCATCATGGAAGATGATGACCCAACTAGCTTCGAGTAGGCCATCACGAATGGGGACTCCGTGAAATGGCTGGATACAATGCGGTCTGAGATGGAATCCATATACACCAACAAAGTATGGACTTTGGAAGTTGCTCCCGAAAGGGTAAAACCCATTAGGAGCAAATGGGTTTTTAAGAAGAAACTTGGTGTAGATGGAAAAGTTGAGACTTTCAAAGCTAGATTTGTTGCAAAAGGTTTTCGTCAATGACCAGGTGTCGATTATAAAGAAACCTTTTCTCCAGTGGCTATGCTTAAATCCATCCGGATCCTACTTGCCATTGCTGCATACCATGACTATGAAATCTGGCAAATGGATGTCAAGACTGCTTTTCTAAATGGTGATTTAGAAGAGAGCGTGTACATAAATCAACCAGAGGGCTTAGTAGATAGTGGGAGCAACGGAAAGGTGTGCAAGCTGCTTAAATAAATCTACGGGTGAAAGCAGGAATCGCGGAGTTGGAACATCTTTTTTGATATGGCAGTCAAAGAGTTTGACTTCATCAAAAACGTAGATGAATCTTGTGTATACAAGAAGGTTGCAGAGAGTAAGGCCGTCTTCCTCGTATTGTACGTGGATGACATACTCTTGATAGGAAATAATGTTCCCATGCTACACTCGGTCAAGCTCTTTGTAACAACTCTAAACTTTCTGTACAATTTTTTTCAAAAATACAGAAAGGGGTACTTGAGCCAGAGCACAAGTTATAAGTTTGATTTGCTTTTGAAAAACAAGAAAAAGCTTGTAACTCACCGGTAAGACCTTGCACTGCTGAACCAAACCACCAGAGTTCAAATCCCATCAGCCATACATTATTTTTATTTAAAATTCTTTTAATCTTTTAGAACCCCAAGAGTCTACACGTGCACAACACGTAAAACCAAAAGTCACACATAAAAAAAACGAGTCTACTGCAGTAGTTAAAGCGTCGGGGACACGTGGTGTCGAGGGGAGCCCCGACCCGGGCCGGCGGGAAGCGCGAATCGGCCGGTGCCGCCAACCGACTCAGCTCGAACCCTATTTTTTCATTTTTTTGGCAACTCTTGAACTCCCCATAACCCCTGTATTATTTAAATTCCCTGCACATTTACAGAGCAAATTAAAATCCCATTTAATCCATTTTTAATACACCTTTTCACTACCCTAAAGCTTAATTTTTCCTATAAATACCACACCTCAAATCACCCCCTTCACTCTCAAATCTCTGCCCAAATTCTCAAGAAAATTCTCAAGACTTTTTGTGTGCAAGTGGAGTTAGCAAAGGGCGAAGCTCCGACGAACTTCCGACGACGATCCGAGGAGTTTCCGGCGACGAAACGACGCACCGGTGCTTCCCCAATCTTCCTCTTCCTCTTCTCTTAGCCCTAAACCCATAAGTCCCCCTTCTCTCTCTCTTTTGCTATTCTCAAATTCTTAATCCTTAAAACGTGTCGGAAGCGGAGTTATCCGGCTTCCGATTCTCTTTTCTTTCAAAAATAAATCATTTTCTTAATAACAAACCTACAATTTTTGATATATATTGTTTAATACTCATTAACTAAGATAATAGAACAAGTTTGACATTAAAATGATAATCGTAGCAAGTTTTATTCCACTTTTACAGTAAAATACCTTTATATTTCATATCGACATATTTATACCTTTTAACCATGCTAGCTTTAGAAAACTCATGAGGTAATGACCTACCTTCTCACAACACTCATATGTAACATAGTACGATAGAATTTGGGAACATAGATTTGGGATAAAAATACGATTTTACACATAACTACCTCCGACTTATAAAAACTTTTTTCTACAAGATATGTATTTTTAACAAATCTTTGCAATGTGCTGTTACAACCCATTTCGGAGAACCCGTTTGGGATGGTGTGGATTATCACACATCCTCGGGCTTAGTAGTGTGAGATGCAGACCTCCGCAAGGTGTATACGGTCTCGAAAGATTTAAAATACAATTTTCTTTAGAAAATGTGATTTCTATTATAAATAAAACTTATATTTTTAATAAATATATATATATGTAATTAATATCAAAATATCTATTTTTGATATTTATAAAATTCCACATTTCCAAAATTCAAGAAAAACATTCCATTTACAAGAAAATACCAAACAATTCCAATATTACAAATAAATACCATATATTATGAAATTAGGTTTTATTCACTAGAAATGTCACAATGATAAAATATACATCAATGAAAACTCTAAATATAATAATAAAATACTTGAGGTTTATTTTAAAAATTATACAAAATTATTTTTACATAAACCCCCTCAAGTTATACTAAATTACAATAAGGACCCTAGTAAACATAGGTTTAAGCGGGACCGGTCTCTTGAGCCTCAGGGAGCTGGAGATATGGGTGCTTGCCTATTTAAGGTAGTCAACTTAACAAACGGTGTTATCAACACGGTAATCGTCTTTGAAAAAACACAAATCCTGCCGTCCATGTGCAGCGGTTACCGATAACACCAAAACTTAATTCAGGATTCAATTTCTTTTCTAATTGTCTGACTCAGACTGAGTCTCAATATAATCAATCTGATTTGAATATGATTCAAGTATCAAAACTATAATACAACATGGATCTATAAACCCGTCTATTCAATCTATATCAAACTACATTGACCGAACCGAACCATGGATATATTCCATCTACATGATCATCCATTATATCCGTTCCATTACTGATATCATGGTTTCGGCAAGTCATCCATTTATATAAAATATACAATTCAAACAATATATCAATACAATCAAGACATCACGGGGTTTATAAGGGGTAGACTGGTACGGAAGGTGCTAGAAGTGGCACGAGACAGCAACCATAAAAACACCTAACCTGAATTCAATTGTTGTTGTACCGTGGCTGAACAGTTCCTTGTACTCCGTATATCGTAGTCTCTGGTCTAGTGAGACTCCTCTCGAATACTGTAACAATTCCAATTTTAGTGTACATAAAATTCATTTAAAATTAATGTATACTTAGGGTATTTACATTTCCTGTGAGTACTATAAGTATTTGATTTACTTTTCAATAGCAAGATGGAGCTTATAGCTCATTGGTAAGACCTTGCACTACTGAACCAAAACACTTGAGTTCAAATCCCATTAGTCACGTTATTTTTTAATTAGTTTTCTTTTAAATTTTTAGAAGCCTAAGAGCCCACACGTGCATAACTCGTAAAAACCAAAAGTCACATATAAAACAAACTGGCCCAGGGGGTAGACAAATCGGCAAAGGACACGTGGCCCCCAGACCCGGCCTGACTCGGTCGGATCGGGTCGGCGGCGCGGCTGACTCTCCCGGCCGAGCTCGGCCAAAACCCGAGTTGGCCTTCATCAGTTATGTTCCTTTTGGTCTTCTGGTAACCCCTGTATAATTTATTTCACCTGCACAGTAACAGAGAAATTAAAAACTCTATTAAACCATTTTTAATACAATTTTCATACAATTTTCAATACAACCTTTCATCTACCCTTAAACCCTAAATTATCTTATAAATACCACTCTAATTCACACCCCCTCACTCACAAACTCTGTCCAAACTCTCAAGAAAATTCTCTAGAACTTTTGTGTACAAGTGGAGTTAGCGAAGGGCGAAGCTCCGGCGAATTTCCGACGACGACTCTAGGAGCTCCCGGTGACGAAACGACGCACTGGAACCTCCTACCACTCCCTCTTCCTCTTCTCTTGAATCTAAACAAGTAAGTCCCTCTTCCCCCTTCTCTTGTCTACTCTAAAAAACTTGTATTTCTAAAACCCGACGGAAGTGGAGTTAATCCAACTTTCGATTCGGTTTTTCTTAAAAACTCCATCTTTTCCTAAATAAAAATATACCAAACCCTCACATCTTGACTATTAAATATTAACAAAATATCATGAACAAGTTTCATAGAAAAATATTTCATATTGTAATTTTTATCGTACTTTTTCAGTAAAATACCATGTAGTTTAGTTTCGACATTGAACATCATAATTCCTTATTATACCTTTAAATAGATCACGAGGTAATGACCTATCTCTTCACAATACTCATATGCAATATAGCACGATACCTTTTAGGAACATAGAATACGGAAAAATGCAATTTTACACATAAATATCTTTTACTATTAAAACCTTTTTCTACTAGATTATGTATTTTAAACAAATCTTTGCAAAGCACCGCAACAACTCATTTTGAGGAACCCGTTCGGGATGGTACAGATTATCGCACATCCTTGGGCTTAGTAGTGCGGGATACAGACCTCCGCAAGGAGCATTCGGTCTCGAAAGATTTTAAAAATACAAATATCTTAAGAAAATAAGATTTCTAGAAAAAAAATAATAACTTAAATTATTTGTATAAATATATATATATATATATATATATATATATATATATATATCACATCAAAATAACTATTTTTGATATAGTATAAGTATTCCAACTTTTCTAAACAAAAAAGAATCACTTTACATGAAAATACCATGCAATTCCATAAAATTTCAATACATTATAATTAAATACCATATATTATGAAATTAGGTTTTATTCACTAGAAATGTCACATGTATAAAATCTACATCTATGAAAACACTAAAGACGATAATTAAATACTTTAGGTGTACTTTGAAAATTATACAAATTATTTTTACATAAAACCCTCTCAAGTTCTATAAATTACAATAAGGACCCTAGTAAATATAGGTTTAAGTTGGACCGGTCTCTTGAGCCTCAGGGAGCTGGAGATATGTGCTTTCCTATTTAAGGTAGACAACTTAACAAATGGTGTTATCAATACGGTAATTGTCTTTGAAAAAGACACAAATCCTGCTGTCCATGTGCAGCGGTTACCGATAACAACAAAACCTAATTCAGGATTTTAATTTCTTTTCTAATTGTTCTGACTCAGACTGAGTCTCATTATAAATAATCTAACTTGAATATGATTCAAGTATCAAACTACAATTCAACATGAATTCATGAATCCATATAATCAATCTGTTCAATCTATTCAATCTGTATTGACTGAACCGAACCATGGATATACTTCCATTTACATGATTCTCCAGTTACATCCATTTACTGATATCATGGTTTCAGAAAGTCATCCATCTATACAATCTATAATACAAGACAATACAATTTACAATACAATATAAACAATACAATCAAGACATCGCGGGGTTTAAGGGGTAGATTGGTGCGGAAGGTGTTAGAAGTGACACGAGACTGCAAGATTTAAGACACCTAACTTGTATTCCATTGCTGTTGTACCGTGGCATAAACGGTTCCTTGTACATTCCGTTCACCTTAGTCTCTGGTCTACTGAGACTCCTCTTGTATACACTGGTATCCTTCTGTATCAAGTTACAAACAACAGCGTTAACAATATAATACAACTTTAAAAGTTACACACACACACACTCTCTCTCTCTCTCTATATATATATATTCTATTTCTCCCTCATCTTTGGGACTTACCGAGCGATTGTTCACTGACGACATTCCTTCTCTTTCTTATTTGGAATGTTGTCAGGTGGTTCGGACCTTCAGGAGATCGAGCCTACCAGCGAGGACTTGGATCAGCTAGCTTACGACCTAAAGCTTTTAGATTCATTGTACACATTTCGTTTCAGTAATTTCCATTTCTGTTATGCTATTGTTTAGGCATTGCTTTCATTCAGATGTATTTACTTTTCCATGTACTGTAAAAGAATGTTAATAAATAAAGTTGTTGTTCCTTACATTTGTCTCTTCTGTATATTCCTTTTATATTGCTTAGTTACGCTTTGCGTATTTACTTCTGAGTAAATACGTAGCGGCCAGTCGCGCCCTCTGCCCGTACACCGGGAAGCGAGGCATAACATATACACTGGCCTCTTCTGTACCAAGCTACAAACAACAACGTTAACACTAAATACAACATTATAACAATATACTCTCAATTCTGTCTATTCCATTCTTGTCTAGGACAGCCAGGGTCCTTTCGTTTTTGAGGTAAAACTTGGGTAAGAGCATCACTCACGGCACTAGCTAAGAAAACCTTCTTGTGTACCTGAGATTTAATCTTCTTAGTGTACAAATCCTTTAAGATTTTTCCGTAGGAAGGGACTTGTTGGATTGCATCCAAGAGAGGAATGTTAATGTTAACCTGTTTAAACAACTCCAGAACCTTCTCCATTTGTGGATTTTGTTTATTGGATCTCAACCAATTTGGAAATGGAACATTTTTGAAATTGGTTGAGACCAATTCTTATGGAGGAGATTGTGGAGTTCGAATGGATCCCAGTGCTGGTGTTTTCGTGGAGTGAGATGTGGGTCCATTTAGAGCAGTAGAAGAAGAAGAGCCTTTTGAAGAATGGAGAATAGGCTCAGAAGACGAAGATGAAGAAGATGAAGAAGAAGCGGCCGGGGTGTCATCATATGTGACAACGTTGTTGTGCAGCATCTTTCCAGATCTCAACGTAGTCACGGTACTCACATTATGGTTTTGTTGTTCATGAGCAACATGTGCATTATGTGGGTGACCAGGATTTGGGAGTGGTTGAGATGGAAGCTTCCCCTTCTCTCGCTCACTTAAAACTGTATTCAGTTGTGCAATCTGGGCTTCAATGCTTTTGATGCTTTGCCCTTGCACAGCAGTGTGTTGCACCAAAAACTGAATGGAATACTGGATGTTGGCATTTGATTGAGTCGATTGCTTTACAAACGCCTCCAGACTTCGTTCTAGCGAGGAATTCTTATCATTGTTTGACGAAACAAAATTGTTTTGAGGAAAAGAATTATTGGGTGCAAAATTGTTCGTCGGATTTTGAAAAGGTTGGGGTTGGAAATGCTGCTGATATTGATTTTGAGCTTATTGTTGAGGAGGAGGAAGCCTTTGGAAGTTGTTGTGGCCTTGGAAATGTTGCTGGTTCTGATTCCAAGAGAAATTTGGGTGGTTCCTCCAACCAGGATTGCAAGTAGAAGAGTATGGATCATTTCTTTGTCTTTACTAAAATGCAGCATTGACCTGATCCTGTCCTTGAGCAGGTGGGTTGTAAGGACACTCTTCGGTCAGATGGGATGGGTCTGAACAACAAGTGCATATGGTGCGAGGGGGAAGAGAAGGGGCAGGAGAAGGCGATGAAAATTTGCTCTCAATTGCTTCTAGTTTTCGTGTGATCGCTGTCATTTCGGCCTTCATTGCAATTGAGAGATCAAATTGATGAACGCCTGCCCTAGAGGGACCGGAAGAAGTAGAAGAAGTAGATGACGTATTCGGTCTGGTGCTTTCCCACTGAAGCGTTCACTCCATGAGATCGTCGAAAAATTGCCAAGCTTTCTCGTCAAATTTGGATAGGAAGTGGCCTTGACAAATGGTCTCGAACAATTGCTTAATTGCTAGGTTTAGTCCTTCGTATAAGGTCTGGTAAAGTTGCCATCTCTCAATATCGTGATGAGGGCACTGAACAAGAAGGTCTTTGTATCGGTCAAAGCACATCCAAAAAGGTTCGGCAGGAAGTTGGGAAAATTGATTAATTTCGTTTCGTATTCTTGCGGTTTTGTGATTTGGGTAAAATTTTTTAAGAATCGCTTTTACGAACTCATCCCAACTATTTATGGAATGTGATGCGGTATTATACAGCCACTGTTAGTTATATGTATGCCCTAGAGGCCATTACTGTACATTGGATGTATATTGTAGTGGATGCTGGGACATATATAGATAGGACTTTCTTGCTCGACATGATAGTACGCTATCTGGTTGCTGTTTATCTTAACGTGTATACTTTCTGTCTCTCTGTTACATGTTGATAAAGCCCTTAGGATGTGTACTCGACTTCCAGGACTGTGATGCAGATCATACTAGTGGGGCCTGGATAGTCCATGAGTACATCCTTGAAATGTTCCTAGTCGTGGGAATATCGAGACGGGGCATCGATATTCCAGAGTAGACTAGCGTATATCTTCTCGACCCATGTGATGGGCGATGGATGATCCCATATCCATTGGTGTTTGACATCAGAGATGGTATACGGGTGCTCAGTGGAGACTGGGTACACTGAACGGACTCGCCGAGAACTCCCAGATGGTATTATACCTCACGTCAGATGGCAGTTCTCTGGTGACACTGGTACAGCTTAGTCTGTTGACCCGAGATCGTCATAGAGTCTTGTGTGTCTCCTACTGTGCTTTGATTTCCACCCTACCACGGCTCTACTGAGTCGTGCAAACAGGTGGTTTTTGGGTACAGTCCCGATTCACATGGAGGCAATGAGCGATAGAAGGGGATTCGTCTCTCCCGGTATTGGGGGTTGATGTTGTGCTATGCTCGACTGGCCATAACAGGAAATCCCTGGCCAGGGTTGCAGTGATATACTGGTAAGAGTTATCAGTAGTTTCACGAATGTTATGGACCTCAAGTCGGCATGACTTATCGAGCTATTGGGGTCTGACGTTTACCACCCCTAGGCGAGATATGCGACATATCAGACGAACAGACCGGACTGTACGGTAAGTGTTACTGGTTGGATTCACAGGAGTGTGAGCGGGCTTGCTCGTCGATCTTCTGATCGCTCAATACCCGGGTGGCCGTTACGTTTAGCAGACCGCTTGCGGCTTGTGGGTGTTTGATATGATCATCATCTGCTACCGGCGTATTGACGAGTCTTTAGAGTCCTACACAGAGGTTTCCTGGCTCAAGCGAAACGGAATAGGAGCGCATATGAGATATGTGCGGGACCGAGAATAATGCGTGTATGTGATACCGTATTTCATTCTCGAGATGAATGTATTGATTGGTTATATTCGATATAACCTAGTTGTCGAATCAAGGATCGATTCGATAAGCCGATACATTGGATACTAGCCGGTTATATGCGACATGACCGGATCATTGAATCAAGTGTTGATTTAATGATTTAATGTATAATTATATATTTGATATATTACTTTGCATTAACTAGTATTGGTTCACTTTAAATGGATTTACTCACTTGAATTGTGCAAGATGTATATGTGATATATTTTTGTGCACATGATTGTATCATGTTTGATGATACATGCATACTTAGTTAAGTGTATGATTAATCCATGGTTGTGTAATGGTTAGGGTTTTGTATTTATTGACTATTTATTTATTTATTCATTCTTCATATGGAATGAAAATAAAATGGTTGATTATTTTGTTCTTTTCTTTGAAGCTTCAAGAACCTTTGACCATTTTGTCTTCATCTACAAAACCTAACCATTCACTAACCCTAGTTGATTCTCTACACTTAACCAAGGGTAAGATTATGATAAGTATTATATTTCTTTTCTATTTTTAATAACTTATCATATCTTCTTCTTCTTCATCTTCTTCTTCCATGAAGAAAGCTAGTGACCATCAATGGCAACTAGTGAAATCAAGTGAGAAATCCAATTCTAAAGTCTACCCACTTCCTATTTCTTCATCCTCTACCTCTTGCCAAGTTGTATAGGGTGTTTACTTCACAAGTTTTCAAAGTTTGGTGAAGTTGGAGCTTGTTCTTGTGATGCCTCGACGTAGACCATCTTCGGCATCGAACCGACGATCAAGCCCGCCCATTCTTCGATGATGCCAATGCTAGAGTCAAGGGTTCGATTTGGACAGCGGAGGGAGATCATCGCGGAGCTTAGGAAGTGGTGGACCGGATCTACAAAGGTTGTAGCCCCTTCCCTTTAGCTATATTTCCGTTTACTTACTCGCTTCGCCTATATATCTAGTTAACGATCCGTTCTAGGGTTTCTCGGCACCGTATTTTTAGAAATTTGCATGTTTGATCACTTGTGAGACTCCATTAGAGTGCCTAGGAACCCTACAGTGGTATCAGAGCCTAGCTAGAGCTTTAGGCGAAGTCCTGACGGAATTAGAACTCCGATCCAATCAAAACCCAAACCCTAATATTGCTCTCTGGACATTTTTGAAAATCGTGGTTTTTTCCAAATTAAAAATATGCAGAAAATCCAGCAGGGAATTCTATGAATTACGATGCAAATTTTTTTCAATGATACCTTTATTGGGCGGTGAAACCGCGGCAGAAGCCTGGCTTCTGCGGCGGTTCCGCGGTCACGTGACTTTATTGGCCTTCAAAATTTACACAGTAATTCATGCTTTCTGGTGCTGGTTTTCCTGGGAATATTTTAATATTTATTCCAGAGTTTTATTTTCTGGGTTGTATTGGGGACTCGGTGTATTCGATCGGACTGTCTAATTTTTGTCGGTGTGCTTTTCCGGGTATTTTTAGAATATGTTAAAAAGTTCGACCGGATATAAATACCCACTTTTTCCCCTGCCGGGAAATTTCCAATTGTTGGATTTTTCCGTAGTTTAACGACGTTCTAAGTAGTGCAAGTAACGCGATGGACCCTCTAGAAGACAACAAACCTTAACTCGATTATGTGACCGTCTTGAACTGCCCTTTGAACCTTCAGGTTTGGGGCAGTACGGCGTGGCACATGTGAGGCGTTGGCTTGACCCTTCTACGGCTGGACCGTTGGTACTGAGGCACGAACTGAATGTTGTTAGACTTATTTCATGTGTTGAGCTGTATCGGGAAAACTTGGGTGTTCGATTGTTCGATCGAAAAGTTTAGCATTTTCTATTTATCCGGAATGTGATACAATACTTGGAACTCGCAAATAGTTATGAGATGACTGGATGAATGTTATAAACATAGCAGTTTAGTCTCACTTGATCGGTTGCCACGGAATTTTGATGTGATCAAAAGTCTGTTGCAATCACGTAGCGTACGCGGATACTCGCCGGGTAAACTTAATAGACAGCCTCACCCCATAGCCCCGACCGAGTGACTGTAGGAGAACCCCGTCGCCGAAAGCATCCGTTCGGGTGCTCGCGGTAGCGGTGTTCCGCCTTGGTGCACTTCGTCGACGGTATCAGGGGTGCGGCCGCCTACTAAAGTTTGCGACGAGCATTCGATCAGAATGTTGGGAATCCTGTTGAATTGCCCGACTTGATATTGAAAAGAGTTTTCGATAATGAGACTAAAATGCGGGGTTTATAATTGTTAGGCATGGGATGTCTAAGTATTTCATATGGTTAGGCATGCGATGTCTAATGAGATTGCGGATTCCAACTATTGTAGTTTTACACTTTCTTTTCTGCGACCGTAAGTGTAATATGTGATATCGCCGGTTTCGTTGCTATATGTCAACGAAAATTGGGATGGACATATTTACTTACGTTGATGACATGTGATGTTATGTGTTGCTGGATATGTTATATTGGATCGTCGTGTTTGAATAGCCGGGGTTTTTTTATGTGAGATGAGTGTTTTTCATTTTCATTTATGTAAAAACTTGTATTTAATATTCTTTTATTGGGGCACTTCCAGGTTGCGGATGTTGTCACCACTTGTATATTATTTACTTTTCTGCACTAGGATAGACCCAAGGAGGGGAGCACAAGTAACCGGGTTCTGGGGTCCAGTGGGAGACCAGCTCGAGGAGTCGAGTCCGGGTCTCCTAACCCTAGAATTGGTAGGGTTGCTTGCCGCTCTCGTAGGGGTCTAGGGGTGTGGGATTGGCTATTCATCACGACCGTGGAATCCGTGTTTTATACTGGCTCGTATTGAAAACACGGACGTCCTAGTATATCCAATATTTCATATGTTTCTTCTGCTGTGATTTATCTGTGATGTGATCATGTGATGTTCTGTGACAGATATTATATATAGTATATATGATATATTATATAAACGTTGCTTATGTTTTACACCCGCGCTAGCCCTGCCCCGCTCTGCCGTTAGTTACCTAACCTAACGGTGCAGACGGGACATCGAGGCGAATGCGGATGGCATAAGTGTACGTCATATCTATCTGTGATGTTTAGGTAATTTAAATGATGGGATATTCATTAATGAGATTAATGAAAGAAAATAAACCTAATTGATGTTGTGGAATCGAATTTCAAAATAAAAACAGGTAGCTACAGTTCTTGCTTTGCATCGTGGTGTTCCTTGTAGAACATCCTGCACCTTATTCGATAGGGAAAGGACCGAGATCCCTTCACCGGGAGTGACTCCTTTAGCAATAACTGGAAGATGCTACACACTCGGTTTGTCCTTTGATTGCTTCTGTAGTTTCTGCTTTGCACAGTGATATATATGATATATCCCGCACCTCATTCGACGAGGAAAGGGCCGACGATCCCTTCACCGGGAGTGACCCCTTTAGCAAAACTAGAAAAGCTTCAAAAACATTCCATTTAAAAACCATTTGATTCCGCAACGAGATCAAGTTCAAAGCGTTAAAGGTTTTCACAAAAACCGGCCGCAACCCTCCGTCATTTTAGGAAGTAGAGTACTTAGTATTCGTGCTATGTTTGTTGACCATAGTCAAGGCACAGTGTACGGTAGCTAAGTGATGTCTTCCTACACCGCATATGATGCGATTAGTTAGGACAGTCGCGTGACTTTGTTGATTTTAGTTAAGGGTCATGTAGGTGGGTCTAATTAATCACGAAATGACGGGTAGAACTTGACTAGTACTTATGATTTGTTGACCATAGTTAAGGTCATAGGTGCTAGGGGTAAAAACCTTTATCGGGAGTTTCAAGTGTTGAAATTTGCAATGAGATTGCATACCTTCTATATGATAGTTGGATCCCGATACCCACTGTGAGTAATTATTACTCCTGGGAGAGTTTTGCACTTTACAATTAGCCGATCAAGTAGGTGTCTAGAAAGGTGTCAACGGGGTTACACCTCTGGGAAAACGAGGTTAACTGTAATTAGGTCCGTGCGAAAGCACGGGGAACCTCCCTCAAAGTACCGACACTGGCCTGGCTGAAAGATTGGCGAACTTGTAGAGTGTAATTAATCCCGGCTAGTCTTTCCTTTTAAGGTTTGAAGGAAGATTTGATAAAAACAGTGGGAGCCCTCCTGATTAGATAAAATATATAACCAATCTAATCTTGACAGAGCGCACGCAGAGTGTTTTCTTCTCTCTCTCTCCTGGTAGCGACCATATCACGCCTTAATCAAGATAATAATACGGATATTGACCGAACCCGCTTGTTATACTGAGCTGGGGAACGTTGGTCCCGCTCCAACTTATAATTGTTATAAGACAGAGCAGGAAATAGGGGAATACCAGAATTCCTATGCCGCCCAAACGAAGAAAGTGCATATGATGCATCTCCTTCGGGTGTGTTCATTATGCAGAACTGTTTCTCAGTATCCTCTGCATCCTGGGTATCTGATACCCGATCAGGATCCCAGATATGTAATCTGTTACATAGGGCTACAAAAAGGTAGAAAAACTGAGAACGGGTGATAAGTTTCATGAGACAGAAACCGGGGCAAGTGTTGCAGCCAAGTCTGTTGGTCACTGTCACCCTGTATTACCAATGCATTGATTCTGAACAAATGCTATTAGATACCGAACCTGATATACAAAATCATATCAGTCTCTTTATTAGTAAAGAAAGGATATAATTTTGTATTGATGGATAATGTTTTGAACATTTCCTATATCAAAAGTTGATCGGTTCAGGCACGTTATCTAAAAGCATTGACGTTCTAAATCAAACTACAGTTCCTAGTATACAGAACACACGCAAGAGGAAAAGTTCAGAAATGAACGAATCATTCTTGAGGCATTGTAGACTAGGTCATATCAATGCGACCCGACTGGCTGAAGTTACATTTTAGATGCATATTTAAATCAGTTTGAATTTACATCTTGTGAAACTTGCCAGTCATGTCACAAAGATAAGATGACCATAGCTCTGTTTATTGGAAACAGAGGAAGAGTTAGTAAACTCTTGGGACTGATACATGATGATGTATGTAAGGTCTCCTGTCTACACATGCCAGGACTGGTTCTTTATACTTCATTATATTCTCTGATAATCTCTCAAGATTCAGTTGTATGTTCCTGTTGAAACATAAGTCCGAAGCTTTTAAGGTATTCACAGAATATAAGTTGAAAGTAGAGAACCAAAGTACGGGTATAAGTATTATGTCCTATGATGAGATCAGGGAGGAGAATACTTGTGCATGGAATCCTTGGACCATTCTAAAGGAAAATGAGATTCTCTCTCAGTATTACTCCTCTGAATACACCACAGCACAACGGTGTATCGGGACGGAGCAATTACACAATATTAGATATCGTGTGCTCTATGATGAGTATTACTGAGATACCTATTTCCTTTTGGGTTGTGCACTTGAGAAGCTGCATACCTATTGAATTGGGTTCAAATCAAATCAGTTGCTTACCACTTCATATGTGATATGGAAAGGGAAGAGCCCATATCTTAAGTTAGTTAAGATTTGGGGATGTCTGGCCTATGTCAAAAGCAAAATCCGGACAAGATCGAGGTAAAGTCAGTTGTGTAGAACTGGAAAGGTTCCAGCTATACAAAATTGCAGCTGCTGATTTGACAGAACCAAAGAATTCAATAGTTCCCGACAAACCTCAGCCTCTCCGCCGATCTAGCAGGGTTCCTCACCTGCTTGAGAGATACTTCGGTTTCTCGATGACAGTGGGAGCAAGGATTGCATCATGAGATGATGACCCAACTAGTTTCGAGCAGGCCATCGAGAGTAAGGACTCTGTAAGAATGGCTGGATGCTTAGCGATCTGAGATGGAATCCATATACACCAGCAAAGTATGGACTTTAGCTGCTATATCTGAAGGGTTAAATCCCCATCAGGAGCAAGTATATCTTGAGAAGATTACTTGGTGTAGATGGAAAAGTTGAGACTTTCAAAGCTAGACTTGTTAAAGGTTTTCGTCATCAACCAGGCGTGGATAATGATGAAACCTTTTTCAGTACCTATGCTTAAGTCCATCCAGATCCTACTTGTCACGGCTACATACCATGACTACGATATCTGGTGGTTGGGTGTCATGACTGCTTTTCTAAATGATGTTTTAGAAGAGTGCGTCTATAAGTACACAGCCAGAGGGCCTCGTACACAGTGGGAGCAGCGGAAACGTGTGCAAGATGATTTATAGGATAAAGCAGGCATCGCGGAGATGGAACATCTGTTTTGATGGATTAGTCAAAGAAGTTGACATCATCAAAATGGTAGATGAACCTAGTATAAACAAAAAGGTAGTAGGGAGTATGGTGACGATCCTCGTAGAGTACGTGGATGACATACTCATGTTAGGGAAGGAGTTTCCTATGCTACGCTCGATCAATCTCCGCTTATCACAATGATTTTCCATATAGGATCAAAGTGATACCTACTAAATCCTAAGCTTTGGATCTATGAGATAGATCTAATTGGATGTTAGGATACTTACTAGTTGTAGTGAGATGGTATCAATCGATCCTGGGGAGAATCACTGGAAGAGTTCCAGGGTGATAAAGACGACTCAATGTCAGTCACAGGCACTGTCTTTACCCTCAGTATAGGGACGGTATGTTAGAAGAGTTCCAAGCTAGATACCGTGACAAACTAGACGATAAAGGCTGGTAACATCGCTATTAAAGATACTACCAAAGAGGCAGTTTGGGTGTATATTGGTTCATAAGATGAACTAGGTTCCTACCATTGTATGACAATGGAAGTGTGGCTTTGGCCCTGGAACCCTGGTCCCATCAGTGACCCAGACAAATTCTGAGGCAGCATCACCTGATCATGGAGATAGTTGATCTCCAGGTTGATCGAGGTTAGGAGAGTAGATTCAGAGGACAACACGGCGGATCCACTCACGAAGGCCTTTTCCCAAAGAAAGACTTTTAGAGGATGGTTGAGTATGTGATACTGCAACCACTGCTACAGATGGCCCTAGTGCAAGTGGAAGATTGTTAGTTATATGTATGCCCTAGAGGCCATTACTGTACATTGGATGTATATTGTAGTGGATGCTGGGACATATATAGATAGGACTTTCTTGCTCGACATGATAGTACGCTATCTGGTTGCTGTTTATCTTAACGTGTATACTTTCTGTCTCTCTGTTACATGTTGATAAAGCCCTTAGGATGTGTACTCGACTTCCAGGACTGTGATGCAGATCATACTAGTGGGGCCTGGATAGTCCACGAGTACATCCTTGAAATGTTCCTAGTCGTAGGAATATCGAGACGGGGCATCGATATTCCAGAGTAGACTAGCGTATATCTTCTCGACCCATGTGATGGGCGATGGATGATCCCATATCCATTGGTGTTTGACATCAGAGATGGTATACGGGTGCTCAGTGGAGACTGGGTACACTGAACGGACTCGCCGAGAACTCCCAGATGGTATTATACCTCACGTCAGATGGAAGTTCTCTGGTGACACTGGTACAGCTTAGTCTGTTGACCCGAGATCGTCATAGAGTCTTGTGTGTCTCCTACTGTGCTTTGATTTCCACCCTACCACGGCTCTACTGAGTCGTGCAAACAGGTGGTTTTTGGGTACAGTCCCGATTCACATGGAGGCAATGAACGATAGGAGGGGATTCGTCTCTCCCGGTATTGGGGGTTGATGTTGTGCTATGCTCGACTGACCATAACAGGAAATCCCTGGCCAGGGTTGCAGTGATATACTGGTAAGAGTTATCAGTAGTTTCATGAATGTTATGGACCTCAAGTCGGCATGACTTATCGAGCTATTGGGGTCTGACGTTTACCACCCCTAGGCGAGATATGCGACATATCAGACGAACAGACCGGACTGTACGGTAAGTGTTACTGGTTGGATTCACAGGAGTGTGAGCGGGCTTGCTCGTCGATCTTCTGATCGCTCAATACCCGGGTGGCCGTTACGTTTAGCAGACCGCTTGCGGCTTGTGGGTGTTTGATATGATCATCATCTGCTACCGGCGTATTGACGAGTCTTTAGAGTCCTACACAGAGGTTTCCTGGCTCAAGCGAAACGGAATAGGAGCGCATATGAGATATGTGCGGGACCGAGAATAATGCGTGTATGTGATACCGTATTTCATTCTCGAGATGAATGTATTGATTGGTTATATTCGATATAACCTAGTTGTCGAATCAAGGATCGATTCGATAAGCCGATACATTGGATACTAGCCGGTTATATGCGACATGACCGGATCATTGAATCAAGTGTTGATTTAATGATTTAATCTATAATTATATATTTGATATATTACTTTGCATTAACTAGTATTGGTTCACTTTAAATGGATTTACTCACTTGAATTGTGCAAGATGTATATGTGATATATTTTTGTGCACATGATTGTATCATGTTTGATGATACATGCATACTTAGTTAAGTGTATGATTAATCCATGGTTGTGTAATGGTTAGGGTTTTGTATTTATTGACTATTTATTTATTTATTCATTCTTCATATGGAATGAAAATAAAATGGTTGATTATTTTGTTCTTTTCTTTGAAGCTTCAAGAACCTTTGACCATTTTGTCTTCATCTACAAAACCTAATCATTCACT
Source organism: Agapanthus africanus (assembly GCA_030015575.1). NCBI lineage: Eukaryota > Viridiplantae > Streptophyta > Magnoliopsida > Asparagales > Amaryllidaceae > Agapanthus > Agapanthus africanus. The sequence continues at coordinate 435,082,131 of JASDDO010000004.1, read as the reverse complement.
AACCCTAGTTGATTCTCTACACTTAACCAAGGGTAAGATTATGATAAGTATTATATTTCTTTTCTATTTTTAATAACTTATCATATCTTCTTCTTCTTCATCTTCTTCTTCCATGAAGAAAGCTAGTGACCATCAATGGCAACTAGTGAAATCAAGTGAGAAATCCAATTCTAAAGTCTACCCACTTCCTATTTCTTCATCCTCTACCTCTTGCCAAGTTGTATAGGGTGTTTACTTCATAAGTTTTCAAAGCTTGGTGAAGTTGGAGCTTGTTCTTGTGATGCCTCGACGTAGACCATCTTCGGCATCGAACCGACGATCAAGCCCGCCCATTCTTCGATGATGCCAATGCTAGAGTCAAGGGTTCGATTTGGACAGCGGAGGGAGATCATCGCGGAGCTTAGGAAGTGGTGGACCGGATCTACAAAGGTTGTAACCCCTTCCCTTTAGCTATATTTCCGTTTACTTACTCGCTTCGCCTATATATCTAGTTAACGATCCGTTCTAGGGTTTCTCGGCACCGTATTTTTAGAAATTTGCATGTTTGATCACTTGTGAGACTCCATTAGAGTGCCTAGGAACCCTACAGCCACTTCTCAGCTAGGTCACACAGAGTGAAAGGAATAACTCGTAGCCTTATAACATCATCGGACAGTTGGGTTGTCTTCATCATTGCATAGACGTTCTGGAACTTGTTAATGAAGATGTATGCATCTTCGGATTCCAGCCCGTGAAATTTAGGCAACATGTTGATGAAGTGGGGCTTAATTTCGAAATTATCCCATTGGCCGGCAAAAGTGAAAGACAAGTAGGAAGTGCAGAGTGGGTGGGATAGAAATGATCCTGGAGCGTGATTCGCTGAGGCGCTTCAACAGGAGGTGGTTACGGGTTATTCGCACCTAGAAGAGGTGGAATCGGTCTCGAGGGAGGTAAAGGGATGTTAGGAGGAAATCCTGATATCTCAGAAGAATTTGGTGGTGATGAAAGTGAAGTTGAAGATGCATGAATAGAATTCCGGTCAACGTCGGAGTTGGCCGGCAAAGGTAAAGGTGAAAGAGATGTGGAGGGAGTTTCGACGTAGGAGTCGATCACGTAGTCGGTAGCGACTAACAAAATACGGACTAGGCGGGCACTATTGTCCTGAGTCCAACCGGACATACACTAAACAAATTTAGTATAGTCAAAACGTAGAATGTGAGGGTAAGAAAACATCAATGAAGAAATGCTGATGAAAGGTAGGTGAAATGGGATTCTAGCGTCAAAGGACGAGTTTTTATAAAAGTTTTTGTTTTGTGTTTTTTTTTATTTTTTATTTTAGAAAGAGTTTTGCAAAAATGTGTACGGACTCACGGCACAACTTCAACAATCACAGTTAAAATATGCACAATCAAACATAGAGCTATGGTCTTCAAAGTCTACTAGACTGCTCCTAACTGTTCCAAAGTGACAAGTTGTGAAATAACCCTCAAATCATCTCCTCACTGCCAATTGTGTCCAGGTAAGTACAAATGAAGAAAGGAGGGTTCCGCTCACGAATCACCGTGAGACGGGCCTTTTAAAATTACCTTTCTCACTTGTCTAGCCTAGGCACCACAAAGTCAGGTTTAGATAAACGATTGAATGCCCACAACCTTCCTCTGTCCTAATGAGCACGACAGTCCTTAGTTGGCTGAGTCTAGATATTTTTTAATTAAGCTCAAGGGTGATGCATATGCTTTTAGTGATTTTTAGGGTCTCAAGAAGGGTAATGAAATACCCACCCAATTTGAATTGGTGTTATAGCCCCTTAAAGTCCGTATTAGTTATGCAAAGCAGTAACAACCAAAAATCTTAAACACTTTCAAAAATATTATTTTGGCCGCGGCGCAAAGAATCCAGCACAAAATAAGTTTATTGGAGAGGGGAAGAGAATCTGTGCAAAGAATCCTGCAGGAAAAATATTTCAGTAGAGTGCAGAGGAGAGGAGAGGAGAAAAGAGATACTCACATAGAGTTTTTAGTTGCTGACGTCACCCGTTGACCACGGTTCCGCGGTCAAACCCTTCCTTCTACCGTGGTTCCACGGCTGAACAGTTGGTTTGGATCTTCAAATTTGGTCCATGTGCTTAGTTGGTTCTCCTCTTTCATTTTAGATCCCCTGAATCTTGATTTGTTCACTGAGTTTACTCCAGCCTGCACACTTGCACAAAAACTAATAAAAAATAACAGGATGATTTTTATTTTTTTTTCAATTTTTATATTTTCAATTTTTATATTTTTATATTTTTTAATTAACCCGAAATTACACAAAGAATTAAACTACCGCATCTCCGGCAACGACGTCATTTGATTGAGTAGAGGTTTTGTTTCAATGCATTTGCTTAAATTTTTAATTACCGCAAGCAAGACGGTTATGCTTGGTAGCTAGCCGGTTGAGTACGGGTCGATCCACTGGGAGATGGAATCTTTTTCTTTATGTTTTAACGAGTTAAATCCAAATATTTTGAGTTTTGTTTTAAGGTCTACTAATGAGATAAAAGATGAATAAAGAACTTGCTAGGGTTAGGATTAGGTTAGTTCGAGTTAGGAATTTCTCACTCCTTTCAATGCCCTTCTTAATATCGGTGTTATGTTAATTGGCAACAACGGGGATTAGCACTATTAGAAAGGAACTTGCAAGTATAAGCTAGGCTTTCCATACTTAGTTTCTTCCTTTTGGTCCTTGTCCGTCCATTCATGGCTCTTAGCCCTAACCTCCGGTTAATTCAACCACAACCGGTCTGACTAGGGAATCACCGCTATCATGTAGGATAGGGTGCCGTAGTGAGCGGATTGTGGTTCAATTAGCGGGAGTCCGAATTAAGGTGTTGGGCAAAGAAAAAAGAGTGAGAGAGATTTCTTTCTCTCAAACTTTACTTCTCTTTCCTTATCAAAAGTGAGAAGATTACTCACCCATTAAAAAGATAAAAATAAAAAGGAATGTAGAAAGAAATGAGGTTAAGAGGAATTTGCAACTATTTGCGACCTCACCTTGGTAAGAATCTTACTCAAGCATCATCGTTGTTTAATGATAGAGAAAATAGAAGAAGAGAAAACAAAAGAAAAACACAAGTAAAAATAAGCAACTAGATTAACAAATAAAAATTGCAGATAAATAAATGGATATGCAAGATAAATAAAAGAATTTACTTTTTTTCTTTATTGATCACCACTCAAAAGCTCATTACAATTTTAATGAAAAAAACTACAGAAATTTAATCCTAAAACCTAAATAATGAAAAGCATACTTATTTGGTTTTGAGCTCTTCTATTTATAGATAGGAATGTGAAACCCTAGGTTACATTCTGAGCTGAACATGAGATTACAAAACTACCCCAAAAGAGCCGAGTCAACGCTGCTTCAACTGCCACCGACACTGCCAACGACACTGCTTCAACACTGCCGCGGAACCGCGGCAGAAGTGCCTATTTGGCCGCGGTTCCGCGGCCATTTGGGGGATTTAGGGGACCATCTTTTCAGGGCTTCTCCATGTTGCTTTTATCTTCTGTTTTGTATTCTTGGTTTCTCAGAATTTCTTCAGTTCTCTTCCAGATATTCAGCAGTGCAAAATGATGTGGACTTTTGCCTTGAAATCCGCATTGAAGTCTTGGATCTTGTGCTGCCCTTGTGTTTTGTGAATTGAAGTGACCAACGATTTGCCATTTTGTCCCTTGAATTTGTAGGCGGCATCATACGGATAGTTAGCGGAGATCAGTATTTATCTGTTGTTGGTCGTAGTCCCGCATTTGTTGCAATTTTTCATGAATTTCACTGTAAAGAGCTGAGAACCTATAACCTGTAATTATTCAGGAAACACGGATTAAAAATAACTACCTATATGCAATGTGATTAAGAATGGGCGGTATAAAAATACGAAAATCTGATATGAACAACAGAATAAGATGTACATTAATATATATCACATATATACTATATGCACACAAGTGAGAAAAAGAAATGTTTAAGTGAGCTAATATTATATAATGTAAATTAATATATCACATATATAATTATACATTAAATTATTAAATCAACACTTGATTTAATAATCCGGCTATATCACATACAACCGACTAATATCAAATGTAACATCCTATCGAATCTACACTTGATCCGATAACCCGGCTATATCACATAAACCGACCAATATCACATATCGCGAGAATAGAATACGGTATCACATACGCGCATTAATCTCGGTCCCGCATATATTACATATGTGCTCCTACTTCATTTCACATGAACCAGAAAACCTCTGTGTAGGACTCTAAGGACTTGTCAATACGCCGGCAGTAGGTGATGATCATATCAAACACCCATAACCCGCAAGCGGTCTGCTAAACGTAACGGCTACCTGGGTATTGAGCGATCAGAAGATCAACAAGCAATCCTGCTCATACTCCTGCGAATCCAATCAGTAACACTACCGTACAGTCTGTTGGAGATAGTGCCCTCAAAGTCAATTATTGGATCGCAGGTACGTGATTGCAATGATTGAGGCAGGACCTATACCGATATGACAGTCTTGCTCAAGATGATAGTTTGCTATCTGGTTTGTCTTTATCATCGTATACATGCTTTAGTTCACTATTGCATGATGATAGAGCCCATAGGATTCTTGGTTGACTACCAGCAGTATGATGGCGATCATATACGTGGGAGCTGGGGTCTGTAAGCACATCCTTAAAGCGTCCCTAGTCGTGGGAGTTTCGAGACAGGGCATCGATACTCCAGAGTAGACTAGTGTATACAGTCGAGACCCCGACGAGAGGCAATGGCCAGTCTCACAAGCCATTGGTGTCAGTAGGATCACCTAAGATGTATACAAGTGCTCATTAGGTTATGATTACACCGGACAGGACTCGCCGGGAACCTGCTAATTGGTATTATACATATCGTCAGATAGCAGTTCCCTGGTGACATGTGTACAGGTTAGTTCATCGACCTGAGATCGTCATTTGTCTCGTGTGATGTCCCATTGTGCTTAGATTACTACCCTACCATGCTCAAAAGAGTTGTGCAAACAGGTTTTAGTTGGGTACAGTCCCGAGCCACATGGAGGCAAGTGAGCGGATCGGCAGAGGATTCGTCTCTCCCGGTATTGGGGGTGAGATCGCGCTGTGTCTAAGAGAGCCATTACACAAAGCCCTCGGCCGAGACAGGAGATTTACTGATAGATACTTCAGTAGTATCTCAGGGTGTTCTGGGCCACTCTCTGACACGACTTATACTGCTATTGAGGGTCTGACGTTACCAGCCCCTAGGAAGATATGCGATACTCATAGACGAACGGACCAGATTGTATGTATATTGTCACTGTTAGGCTCAGTAGGGTTTATGGATGAGTTCGCTCGTCAGCTTCCCTTCCAATCAATATATAGGCAAACCGTTACGTACATCTTGTACCTCTGACGTGCTAGTGGTTATACCCAGTGCCAATGTAACAACCCTAATTTTCTTATACACTTTTTCCTACATAAATTTTTTTCAAATATTTTTTTAAAAAATCCATAAAGGGGTATTTATTGCCTGAGCACAAGACTTAAGTAATTGATTAGCAATTTAATTACAAGAAGGAGCTTGTAGCTCATTGGTAATATCTTGCACTGCTGAACCAAGCCACCAGAGTTCAAATCCCATGCCCCACATTATTTTTAATATTTATTTTGTTTTAAATTTTATGGAAGCCCAACAGTCCACACAAGATAACTCCAGATTTTCCCACTACACTTTAAAAACTAAGTATACCAGAGGCTACGCTAGACGACCTCCCACCTCCCCATCCCCTGACTCGGCTGACTTGGCCGAGTCGGCCGGTCGCCGGCCGGACTCGTCCGGACGGCCGAGTTCCCTTCTTCAATATTGTGTCTCTTCATCTTCTAAAACCCCCCTGTACACTTCAAATTCCTAGATCGGTTTCAGAGACCTTTGAAATCCCCATTTACTCCATTTTAATGATTTTTAATACATTTTTACATTAAAACCTTTCATATACCCTATTTACTCCAATTTTTAATGATTTTATACATTTTTACATTTTTTTAAAAATAAAAACCTTTCACCTACCCTACCCTAGCCTACCCTATAAATAGACCCCCTACCCTCTACCCTCTCATCCCAAAACATTAAGTTTACTCTCTCAAAAATTTTACAAGGGTGTACTTTGAAATCGAGTTCACGGCGAAGCTCTGACGGAATTCCGGCGACGTTTTTTGAAACAACCGGCGACGAAGCAACGCCTCGACAACTCATCTAGTTCCCCTATACTCTTTAGTATAGATCGAAACCCGTAAGTCCCATTCTATCCCCCTTTCTAATTCTAAAAAAAACACGAATTTACGAAACCCGACGGAATCGGAACAAATCCGATTTCCGATTCGGTTTTCTATAAAATTTCACTTCTAATCAATTCAATCATGCTTAAACATCTTTATCTTGACTTTTAAACTTGTAAAAAATCAATTTGAACAAGTTTTCTCACATGAAATGATAACCTTTCCAGTTTATCGTATTTTCACTTTAATACCATCATGTTTCGATTTCACATTTAACCCCTTAACTTGCTATACATTTAAAGTAGAGCACGAGGTAACGACCTACCTCTCAACACATGCAAATACAACCCTAAAACGATATCATCAAAACTTAGAATATGATAAAACGGAACTTTCATTAAAATACCATAATCTTAATAAAACCATTCTTAAAGCTTTTAGATTTGATACACTTTTAAGTAAATACTTCTTAGTAGGAAAATACGATAAGTTGACCTGACTTTGTGGTGTCTAGGCTAGGCAAGTGAGCTCAGGTAACTTTAAAAGGCCCGCCTCACGATTCGTGAGCGGATCCCTCCTTCCTCACTTGTACTTACCTGGCCACAATTGGCGGTGAAGAGGCGATTTGAGGCTTCTAACGACTTGTCGTTTAGACCCTTTAGAAATAGGCTAGTTGGCTTAGGAAACCCTAGAATCTAAAATACGGAAAATTGCACTTTACAAATAAATACCTTTTACTTTGTAAAACCGTTTTCTAAAGGATTAGTATTTTACAATCTTTGCAAAGCGCCGCTACAACCCATTTTTGGGGAACCCGTTCGGGATCATGCGGTTTATCGTGCACCCTCGGGCCTAGTAGTGCGAGATTCAGACCTCCGCAAGGAGCATTCGGTTTCGAAAGGTTTAAAATACGACATCTTAAGAAAATGAGATTTTTGGAATATAAAATATTATTTAAAAATTATTTTTGTATAAACATATGTATATTTATCATTTAAATATCTATTTTATTATAAAATAAATTTTCCACCTTTTTCTAAAAATCACAATAGTAAATTTTACACTAAAATACCATGAACTTCAAATAATCAATATTACAAATAAATACCCTTATTTATAAAACTAGGATATTTTCATTAGAAATGTCACAACATAAAATCTACCCTCATTACAACTCTAAAGACGAGTAATAAATACTTGAGGTGTATTTTGAAAAGTATATAGAAATATTTTTACATAAAACTCCCTCAAGTTTTATAAATTACCCTAAGGACCCTAGCAATTAAAAGACCTCGATTCACATTTCTGATTGTCTGATTCGGGTTTGAGTCTGATTAATCTGACTGGAATATGATTCAAGTCAATCTATAATCTACAATATTCCAATTCAATATGAACACGTGAATTCATGAATACAATTATCAATTTATACAACTTGACTGAACCGAACCATGGATATATATATTCCTTTTACATGATTCTCAGTATTCCATTTACATGACTCTACGGTTACAACCATTTCCTGATATCATGGTTTCGGTCAGTCAGTCAATCAAACTTACAACCAATACAATTTACAAGATAACAATACAAACAAGACATCGCGGGGTTTAAGGGGTAGATTGGTATGGAAGGTGTTCAAAGTGGCACGAGACGGTAAGATTAAGACACCTAACATGAATCCAATTGCTGTTGTACTGTGGCATAAACGGTTCCTTGAGTTCCTGATACCTTAGTCTCCGGGGCAAGTGAGACTCCTCTCGTATACACTGTCATCCTTCTGTACCAAGTTACAAACAACAGCGTTAACACTAAATACAACAATATAACAATATAATACAACTGTAAAAGCTACTCTCTCTCTCTTACACTCTGTCTATTCTATTTCTCCTCTTATCTTTGGGACTTACCGAGCGACCTGTTCGCTGACGATATTCTATTTCTTTCTTCTTTGAATGTCGTCAGGTGGTTTGGACCCGGCAGAGATCGAGCCATCTGCAGAAGACTTGGAGCAGTTTGCCGAAAACCCTGCACTTTAGTTTCATTGTACACTTTTCCTTTCTGTACTTTTCATTTCCTGTTATGCCACTGTTTAGGCATCTTTTTATTTCAGTTGTATTTCCTTTCATGTATTGTACAAAGAATGTTAATAAATAAAAGTTGTTGTTCTTTTTATTTCTTGTCTCTTGTGTATTCATTTATATTACTTAGATACGCTTAGCGTATATACTTCTGAGTATATACGTAGCGGACCTCGTCGCGTCTCCTCCGCCGTACACTGGGAAGCGGGGCGTGACAGCCAATGTGTTGATGAGTCATTAGAGTCCTCCACAGACACTTTCCTAAGTTCGGGCGAAACGTTGTAGAGGTCATATGGGTTTATGGAAGGGTTCGGAAAATGCACGTGCGTTTTCGCACGTGTCATTTTTCGGGCAGATAATACTGGTCGGCTTTGGTTTAAGCCGGATCCGAGTATTATACTGTGTAGATATAATATCTTTGTCTCAGTTGCATTTTTATTCGGTCGTAATACAAATGCGGGTATGTTTATACCATTACGGGGTTATCCTGAAATCCGTTTCGGGATCACTTTTGGAAGTTGCCAGTTTCCAGTTTTCTATCAGCCGTATTTAACAGTCGGTTAAATGCGGATTTATCTTTTCTTGATAAGGGTGAGTCATGGTTCTAGAAGGTTCTAGATTTAGGTGACAAGGCTTGATGATTCATTGTTAGAATTAATTGGTCATTTAATGGATGGATGACTAAGGTTAAGAGTCATTGTTTCCATTAATGCATTTTAGTTTTGCTTAGGATATTTTGATCAAGATCTTTTGCTTTGTGGTCACCCCCCTCTCCTACACTCACCCTCCTCCTTCTATTAAAGTGGCCGGCCATTCTATGATGAGGATCATGGTTGTTGTTTTGAAAAGATTATTGTATTGGATTCATAGAAATTAAGATAGCCTCATTTCTCATTTCACCCAATCCAAAAAGGCAACTTCATTAACCGTTCTTCCATAGCCTTGGACGTAACGAGACAAAGTGTTCTACTCATTCTCTACTTCATTTTGGTCGTCTCTTTTGGCAAACTTGACGACCGAGTTGCCTCGGTTCAGAGGCGAGAGCCCGTTTAAAGATCCGTCGACGTGGTGCCACCTGGACGAGAAGACTGGAGATTCAGGAGATCGGAGCAGCTGCAACAAGCGTGGGATGATGGTTGAAGACCGAAGGACTCGGATCATTCGGTATAACTCTTCTACCCACTTTATAATTTGTTAGTTTAGCTTTAATGGCAGATCCGGGTTACGGTACACGATAGCGTCAGTTTGTAAAAAGTTTTTGTTCCGTATTTGGCGTCTGTTAGACGGCCGGGGCGCTACCGTGGACTTACAGTGGTATCAGAGCCTCACCATTAAGCTATACTAACTTGTGCTAACGCGTTTAAAACATCGATCGGACCGAATATCAAAAACTACAATATTTCCATTCACAGTTTCTGTCGATTTTAAATCAAGTCCTAAAATTATTTTGCATATCACAGAAAGTTGTGCAGGGTTTTCTAAGAACGTGGTACAAATTTGGGCACGTGATCCTACAAGACAGCCGCGGAATCACTGTCAAACCTAGGATTTGACCGCGCATCCGCGGCCAGTCTGTGTGATTTGTGCTCCAAATTTGCACAGTGTCTTCTTGAGAGGAAATTGTGGTTTTTGGTATATATCGTTTGGGCCCAAATTTTGTTACTATACAGCAGATGTGTGTGGGGCCCACTTCGTGATATTTAGTCGATCGAAATTTAAACTTGTTAGTATGCAGTATTTACATTATATCTCCGACCGGGAATGTCATTTGATCGGTAAACCGCGTCTGATTGCTATAGTTCTTTTAGACGGGTTTGCGAACGTGACATTCGCGTTGATGTTCTGTGTTGTACTGTGATGTTGCGGTTTTGTCGTGGTGGATAGCAGTGTGCAATGGTAGTGCAGTTTGGATTTATTTGTACTTTTGATATTGCGGGGCGAGCGTCCAACATGTGGACTGCCGTTACTGCCTGTTTGTATAATATTCTTTTTGGGGCACGACTGGGTAGAGGTCGATGTACCCGTTGTATATATTTTTATTTCTGTACTAGGTTTATCCCGTGACGGAGTGCACGGATAGCCGGGTTCTGGAGCGCAAAGGGTCCGTATCTCATGGCTTTGAGAGGCAAAGGGGCCTCACTCTAGAATTGGCAGACTATTCGCCGCACTCGTAGGGGGTACAGGTTGACCCAAAGAGGGGTGCTCAAGTTACTGGATTCCGTGAAGTGCCGGGTGGTCCATTCATTTTGCTGTAGGAGGCTGCCTTGCTTCAGGTTTTGGCAGATAACTTGTCGCACCCGTAGGGGTCTAGGGTTTCATTGTACAGGCTATCCACACGACCAAGGGAACGTCGGGTTTCAGTAGCGGCTCTGAGAAACCCGGGGATCCCAGATTATCTGTATTGTTCTGTGATGCTTATTACTTTTCTGTAATGTTGCATATTATCACGCCTGGAGCGATTATTGTATATTGGTATATATACTATTAGATATTGTATATGTTTTACACCCGCGCTAGTCCAGCCCCCGCTCTGTCGTTAGTTAAGTAACCTAACGGGTGATGACGGGACCCAGTGACGAATGCGGATGGCATATACGTACATTTTATTTTCGTTCTTTTCTGATGTGAATGATTGATGGGACTGCATTGATTCTTCTCAATGCAAGGATAAAACAAACCTATATTTGATGTTGTTGGAACAAATTTTAAAAGGTGTCATTACAAAGATGTTTACTTTTGTTTTGCATAGCGGTATTCAGTTGGAATATCCTGCACCTCATTCCACGAGGCAAGGGCCGAGATCCCTTCACCGGGAGTGACCCCTTGGGCAGAAGTTTACGTCAGGGTAATAACTTTACTATAGTCGACTACAAGTTGCTTTGCATCGCGGTATTCAGTTAGAATATCCTGCACCTCATTCCACAAGGAAAGAGCCGAGATCTCTTCACCGGGAGTGACCTCTTTAGCAAAGGTTTTTCGCCACTATATTTTTATAAAATGCTATCTGGTTCCTTCAACGAGATCAAGTTCATTACGTTAAAGGTTTTTCGCCAAAAACCAGCCGTAACCCTCCGTCATTTCTTTTGGGTATTCAGTAGTATTCAAGCTATGTATTTTGACCTTCGCCAAGGCATAGTGTTTGGTAGCTGCTGGGTATTCATTTGTTGCATAGATAGATGAGTTGGTTTGGGACAGTCGTTCTGCCATTTTGACCTTCGCCAAGGGCATGTGCGGGTGGGTTCAAATTAACCTGGATAATGATTGATAGAACTTGACATGTGACTTATGATATTTTGACCTTCGCCAAGGTCATAAGAGCATGGGGCAAAAATTAACATCGGGAGTTTCAAACAAACAGCAAACTTGCCAGGCATGCGTATACCTTCTGGAGTGTGATAACTTGTGTGGCTTCCATCAAGTTATCATGCGATGATAGTTGGATCCCGATTCTCACTGATGAGTTAGTTTACTCTTCGGGTGATCCCGACTAATTCTTCTTTCAGGTTTGGAGGAGAATTTGAGATAACAGTGGGAGGTTTCCTGATTAGATAAAGTAATAACCATTCTGATCTAGGTTAGAGTGCACGCAGAGTGTTTCTTTTCTCTCTCTTTTTGGCAGCGACCTTTGACCGACCCTAGACTATGACACAGTAACCAAGTAGACCGAACCTTCTTAAAATACTGGTTTTTGGATTGTCCAAGTTGCATAAGTCATTACCGCTCCTTCTTTTACCCTTTGCATTTCTCAGAACACCCCGTATTACTACGGACATCCACTTCCATTGGATAGATCCATCGTATGGTTATATACGAACTCAAAGGGACTTCTTCGAGGATGGATCCAGGTTCAGAAGAAATAGAATTAGTTTATTCAGTTGTCTTTTATTATCACCTTCTCTCAGGTTGCGAGGGCTCCTTAGTTTAGGAGAGTACACCTATTACGCTTATTGGATAGTCTTATTCCAAACCATAGGCTGGTGCCGAAAGGTAGGGAATGAAGAAAACCAATTAGCCTAAGTAGGGTGTACAGAAGGTAATATGTAAAGACAAAATAAAGGGATTAGAAAGAGGGCAAAGTAAATTGCGACTGTTATCATTCACGACCAAACCGCGTACTTCATCGCCGCTCCTATTTTACCTTTGCTTTTTCCCCAGTTCGGGAAAAATAGAATAAGGTATTATCCAGTAGTCTTTTATCATCACCTTCTCTCATGTTGCGAGTACTCCTAGGATTAGGAGGGTACACCTATTATGCTTACTGGATAGTCTTCTTCCAAACCATAGGCTGGTGCTGAACGGTAGGGAAGGAAGAAAACCATTTAGCCTAACGAAGGTGTACAGAAGGTAACGACTAAAGACAAATAAAGGGATTTGGAGAGATAGCAATGAAATATACGGTTAGAGTCATGAATTGATTTATGGAAGATGCATTACTAGGAATACCAGGATATCCCTACGAAACATTTTCATGTTTCAGTGCATTGTTAAAAAAAAACTGATTTCCCGATTAGATACTTACTCCAGGGTATGTATTTACCAGGTTACATTCTCACATCTGTATGGTTTTACAGATGATGAGTGGGAGTAAGTTATTGGGAATTTGGTGATCATTCTCATTATATCGAAATTCGTTGTAATTGGTGATATTTGAGAAAATCGCCTGGGTACAGTTTTCAACCTACGACGCACAGGTTTTGAGTTATTCAACTCAGCGGACTTATACAGAGTATTATATGTTGTCCAGTGTCCGTCAGGACAAAGGGGTAGGTCCTCGTACTATGTTCTGTTTACTTATGAATTCTCTAGTTTTTAGACAAGTGTTTCGTAGAAATACAATGTCTAAGTTTTGAGAAGTTGTGGGTATAAGAATAAAGTAGAGAACCAGGTATCGCAAGTATCGGGATTCTTCAAAGAGATCGAAGATGTAGATTCTTGTGATTGATATTCAAGTAATGGTTTTGAGAAACTTGTTTCTCTTTCAGATTACTCATAATTGGATGTATTCCTAAGTTGAGTAATGCTGATAGCCTCTCTCCATTAAGTTGATATGCACTGGAGACAGCTGCATGGTTTGAATCTGGTTCCAATTAAATTAGTGTCTCTATTTCTATATTGTATATAGAATGGTTCATGTCTTAACGATGTTAAGATACGGGAAGTTGTCCAGCTTATGCTTAAAACCAGACACTGGATAACTCAAGGCACGTTTCTGTAATGGCAGCTTGTGGGTTGACCCTGGCTTCGACGAAGGTTGACATTTCTACCATCTGGAAGATCAATAGTGATATTGTTCTTGACTCGCCACAGTTTTATTAAAATGGATTTTTTCAGAAAAACAGTAGTGGGAGTATGGTAGAACTGGAAGTGATTCCTGAACCGCAAACGATTACGAAAAATTTAATAGGACCTATATATTCAATCGGTTTTGACATTCCAATAGCCACTCCGCAGATATGGTGGGTAACCTCAGACACCCGAGAGGTACTCAGGTAGCCTCAAGGACGGTGACAGGGAGGTTCTTGTTTACCCAGACTTGACACTACGGTTGTTCCAGGCTATGAGACCCGGCAGGAGGATAAGTATAGCGTCATTCTAAACAAGCTTTAGAAGTACACGTATATATTATTCTGCCGGAAGGTTGTCGTAGTCAGTGGGAGCAACGGAAGTATAGTGGGCAAGTAGCTTATGTCTATTTATAGGCTTGAGCAGATATAGCGGAAATAAGATCATCTATTTTTGATGTGACAGTCATAGCTTTGACTTCATCAGAATAGGGGGTGGATCTGTTAAGAAGGTAGTAAGGTGTGATGTCATGGTATTTGGATGACATACACAAAGTAGGAAGTAAAATTCCTATACTACGATCGGTTATACTGTGGTCGACACACAGTTGTTTCTCCAGACAGGATATGGATATAATATCAGACATTCTGGATACTGGATCTATGGTTTTAGATCTAGATTTGGGTAGTTTCCCAATGTGGGTATTTTGACAGTATTCTAACGGCTTTTAGAATAGATGACTCCTGGCATGGTAGTATACCTGCAGGTGATGGAGTCACCATTTCTAAAGGGTGTCTTAGAGACTAAAGGAGAGAGGGATGTGCATGATTGGCAGATCACTTTCTTAGGCAATTGAGTCAATCATGAGAAGTCAAGTACCACACCAGATGTTGTTTTTGCACTAGATGTGATAAGTTTGTATTAATCCAATCCTGAAGAAACATAAGGAAGAAGTTTTAGAACATAAGTACATGTTCTATGGATTTGATGACGGCAGCCTCCTTCGGGAGACGGTTATCATTCCAGGCTTCCAAGGTGACGTGGATGACAGAGTGATTGTCAGAGTTATAGTTTTCCCTCTGACGAGGGACAGTATTATGGACAGTTGGTCCAAGAGGATACTGTGGGAGACATGGTGCTGGAAACTGATTAGGTTCAGTGATCGATACAGTCTAAGAAGTTTGGATTTGGAGTTCATTTATGAATTAGGTCCCATCTGATATCCAGACATATTCTAAGACAGGTATTACTCAATTCGGGAGATGGCTTTCTCCGCGAATTTGAGATTTAGAGAGATATAGAAAGAAACATCAGGGCGGATCCACTCACTGAGGCTATTTCTCGAACACAAGAGTTTTACAAACTAGCTTTGTGAAACTGATTAGTAAAGGAGTTGGGTGTTCGGTATCACACGGGCTGTGAGTATGCGATATCGCAATAATTAGCCTTAAGTGCAAGTGGGAGATTGTTGGAGATGGTGCCCTCAAAGTCAATTATTGGATCGCAGGTACGTGATTGCAATGATCGAGGCAGGACCTATACCGATATGACAGTCTTGCTCGAGATGATAGTTTGCTATCTGGTTTGTCTTTATCGTATAAATGCTTTAGTTCACTATTGCATGATGATAGAGCCCATAGGATTCTTGCTTGACTACCAGCAGTATGATGTCGATCATATACGTAGGAGCTGGGGTCTGTAAGCACATCCTTAAAGTGTCCCTAGTCGTGGGAGTTTCGAGACAGGACATCGATACTCCAGAGTAGACTAGTGTATACAGTCGAGATCCCGATGAGGGGCAATGGCCGGTCTCACAAGCCATTGGTGTTAGTAGGATCACCTAAGATGTATACAGGCGCTCATTAGGTTATGAGTACACCGGACAGGACTCGGCGAAAACCTGCTAATAGGTATTATACATATCGTCAGATAGCAGTTCCCTGGTGACATGTGTACAGGTTAGTTCATCGACCTGAGATCGTCATTTGTCTCATGTGAGTTCCCACTGTGCTTAGATTACTACCCTACCACGCTCAAAGGAGTTGTGCAAACAGGTTTTAGTTGGGTACAGCCCCGAGCCACATGGAGGCAAGTGAGCAGATCGGCAGTTGATTCGTCTCTCCCGGTATTGGGGGTGAGATCGCGCTGTGTCTAGGAGAGCCATTACACAAAGCCCTCGGCCGAGGTAGGAGATTTACTGGTAGATACTCCAGTAGTATCTCAGGGTGTTCTGGGCCACTCTCTGACACAACTTATACTGCTATTGGGGGTCTGACGTTACCAGCACCTCGGCAGATATACGATACTCATAGACGAACGGACCAGACTGTATGTATATTGTCACTGTTAGGCTCAGTAGGGTTTATGGATGGGTTCGCTCGTCAGCTTCCCTTCCAATCAATACATAGGCAAACCGTTACGTACAGCTTGTACCTCTGACGTGCTAGTGGTTATACCCAGTGCTAATGTGTTGATGAGTCATTAGAGTCCCCCACAGACACTTTCCCAAGTTCGGACGAAACGTTGTAGAGTCCGTATGGGTTTATGGTAGGGTTCAGAAAATACACGTGTGTTTTCGCACGTGTCATTTTTCGGGCAGATAATACTGGTCGGCTTTGGTTTAAGCCGGATCCGAGTATTATACTGTGTAGATATAATATCTTTGTCTCAGTTACATTTGTATTCGGTCGTAATACAAATGCGGGTATGTTTATACCATTACGGGGTTATCCTGAAATCCATTTCGAGATCACTTTTGAAAGTTGCCAGTTTCCAGTTTTCTATCAGCCGTATTTAACAGTCGGTTAAATGCGGATTTATCTTTTCTTGATAAGGGTGAGTCATGGTTCTAGATTTAGATGACAAGGCTTGATGATTCATTGTTAGCATTAATTGGTCATTTAATGGATGGATGACTAAGGTTATGAGTCATTGTTTCCATTAATGTATTTTGGTTTTGCTTAGGATATTTTGATTAAGATCTTTTGCTTTGTGGTCACCCCCCTCTCCTACACTCACCCTCCTCCTTATATTAAAGTGGCCGGCCATTCTATGATGAGGATCATGGTTGTTGTTTTGAAAAGATTATTGTATTGGATTCATGGAAATTAAGATAGCCTCATTTCTCATTTCACCCAATCCAAAAAGGCAACTTCATTAACCGTTCGTCCATAGCCTTGGACGTAACGAGACAAAGAGTTCTACTCATTCTCTATTTCATCTTGGTCGTCTCTTTTGGCAAACTTGACGACCGAGTTGCCTCGGTTCAGAGGCGGGAGCCCGTTTAAAGATCCATCGACGTGGTGCCACCTGGACGAGAAGACTGGAGATTCAGGAGATCGGAGCAGCAGCAACAAGCGTCGGATGATGGTTGAAGACCGAAGGACTCGGATCGTTCGGTATAACTCTTCTACCCAATTTATAGTTTGTTAGTTTAGCTTTAATGGCAGATCCGGGTTACGGTACACGATAGCGCCAGTTTGTAAAAAGTTTTTGTTCCGCATTTGGCGTCTGTTAGACGGCCGGGGCGCTACCGTGGACTTACATAGTCCGGTTTCTTTGTCAGATATGTCGCATATCGCAGTCTGGGGGTGGTAAAACGTCAGACCCCAATAGCTGTTAGTTATATGTATGCCCTAGAGGCCTTTACTGTACATGAGATGTATATTGTAGTGGATGCTTGGACATATATAGGGAGGACTTTCTTGCTCGACATGATAGTATGCTATCTGGTTACTCTTTATCTTAACATGTACGCTGATTGTCTCTCTGTTACATGTTGGTAAAGCCTTTAGGATGTGTACTTGACTATCTGGATTATGATGCGGATCATACTAGTAGGACAAAGGTAGTCGGTAAGTATATCCTTTAATGTCCCTATTCGTGGGTGTATCGAGACGGGGCATCGATATACCAGAGTAGACTACCGTATAGCTTCTCGACCCATGCAGATGAGCGATGGATGATCCCATATCCATTGGTGTTTGACATCAGAGATGGTATATGGGTGCTCAGTGGAGACTGGGTATACTGGACGGCGCCGAGAACTCCAAGATTGTATTATACCTCACGTCAGATGGCAGTTCTCTGGTGACACTGGTACATGTTAGTCTGTCGACCTGAGATCGTCATAAAGTCTTGTGTGATCCCCACTTTGCTTTGATTTTCACCTTACCACGTTCAAGAGAACGTGCAAAATGGTGGTTTTTGGGTACAGTCCCGAGTCACATGGAGGCAATGAGCGATAGGAGGGGATTCGTCTCTCTCGGTATTGGGGGTTGATGTTGCGCTGTGCTCGATTGGCTATAACAGGAAGTCCCTGGCCATGGCTGTTTCTGAGATTTACTGGTAAGTGTTATCAGTAGTTTCTCGACCCGTTATAAGCCTCACATCGGCATGAATTATCAAGCTATTGGGGTCTGACGTTTGCCATCCTCAGGCGAGATATGCGACATATCAGACGAAGAGACCGGACTGTACGGTGGTGTTACTAATTGGATTCGCAGGAGTATGAGCAGGCATGCTTGTTGATCTTATGATCGCTCAATACCCGGGTGGCCGTTACGTTTAGCAGACCGCTTGTGACTTGTGGGTGTTTGATATGATCATCACCCACTGTCGGCGTATTGACGAGTCTTTAGAGTCCTGCACAGAGGTTTCCTGGTTCATGCGAAACGGAGTAGGAGCACATATTTGATATGTGTGGGACCGAGATTAATGTGCGTATCTGATACCGTATTCTATTCTCGCGATTTGTGACATCGGTCGGTTATATGAGATAGATCCGGGTTATCGGATCAAGTGTTAATTCGATAAGTTGTTGCATTTGATATTAGTCGGTTATATGTGATATAGCCGGATTGTTAAATCAAGTGTTGATTTAATAATTTAATGTATAATTGTATATTTTATATACTAGATTACATTAACTAATATTAGCTCACTTAAACATTTCTTTTTCTCACAAGTGTGCATTAGTATATATGTGATATATATTAATGTACATTATTTTATGTCATGCTTGATGCCACATGTGACATGGGTGTATGAGACTTACACCATGCTTATAATAATGGAATGGTTTTATTTATTTAAATTTAATCAAAATTAGTAGGAAATTAGTCACATGCTTGGAAGCTTGGAGAAGCTTGTAGTATCTTTGACTTAGTCAACTAGTTTTGTTTTACTTGTAGATATTTATTAACCTAACCATTATTGTAACCCATGGTTTATTATCTACATGAGTTAGTGTATGACACTAACTCACCCATGGTTGCTATTCTCACCTCATGAGTTCATTCTCATCTCTTCACTTCATCTTCTTCATCCTTGAGAAAAAGCTTTCTAGCTTTTTAAAATGTGAGAGAATAATGTGAGAAAAATAAATCTAAAGTGAGCCCATTTCCTACATCATCATCCTCTACTACTTGCCATTTAGTTTAGGGTGTTTGCTTCACTAATTTCACAATTAGTGAAGAGGTAGCATGAGTTTGAGTCTTCTCGACGTAGATCATCTTCGGCCTCGAAGACTTCGAGCAAGCTTGTTCATTTCTCCAGGAGAACCCTTTCTAGAGTTCGGGAAATCACAACTCGCAGCGAAGGGACTACTACACGGAGCTTTAGAAGTGAAGGACCGGTCTACAAAGGTTGTATTCCTCATTCACTTAGATGTAAAGTAGTTTACATGTTTATTCGTCGGGTTTTCTAGTAACGATTCTAAGGTTAGGGTTAGCTAGAACGGCAAATTTTTGAAATTGGCATGGACGATGTGTAACACCTTAGAACGCGATTAGTGTTAATTAGACATTAATGCGGGTTTTCTGTAAAAAGTTTACCAATTCGGTTTCCTCACATTTTATAACATTTAATTAATAATTTATTATTATTTGTTATGGCTTGCGCACACTTGTGCATGTTAATGTGAGGATGTGTTTATGTAAATCTTGTTTAGTGACCATGACAACCTTAAGTTAAACACTTTGATCTAGTCCATACCTAATCCTAATCCTATCCTTGCTTAACCCTAAACCCTTGATATTTTGTGTGAGGAGAGATATTTCCTTTGCTTATTTTGGATTTCGGAGGAGGTGGCATGGTGAGTCAAGAGAGGCATGGCTTGCTTTAATGAGTGAGTTAATGCAATGGTGCACTCACTCTTATTCTCACCTCTCTCTCTCCTTAAACCTCACACACTCTCATTCTCTCATTTTTCTATCTCCTTATCATTTTCTTTCATCTTCCCTCAACCCTCAACTGAACACTCACCATCCCATCACAAATATTTCACTAAACCTCGGTAAAACTTCACAAAATCTTCACCAAATCACTTCTTAAGCCTTGTTTTGCCTCTTAGATGCCTTCGAGCTTGGAAAGCTAGGATCTTTGAGCTTTTGTGGTTAGGTAATGATCTCTAAACTGTTAAATGGATGTTATAGTGTTGCGTAGCTTGTTAGTTTTAGTTTAGAACACTTAAAGTTTAGTTTCGTGCACATATCGTATTTTTAGTGTCATATTATGATATCTGTGATCTGTTGTGACCCAAAGTGTGTACTAGAAAATCTAGCAGTTTAGTTGTGCTGTACCAGAGACCCTAAGCCTTCACCTGAAGCACGAACCCTAGAGCTCGGATTTGGCAGGCGACACAGTGAGGAATTCCGGCGACCTCGGCCACCTTGAGGAGTTTGGGCGTGATTTTTTCAGGGTAGTTGTCTGCATCTATTTTAGTGTGTTTGGTACTGTTTGATTTTTGAGTTTTGACTGTATACAAAATCTGGGATCACTTTGCTTGTTTCTAGTGTTGTGACTACGCGCGTTATGTTATCCGACACGGTACGTGTACTTTGTGTAGCTTTGACTCTTGGGTTGGTTTCGTAGTGTCGCTATGCACATTAGCCACTAAACGAACACTTGAGAGTATGTTTAGAGTTGGTGCGTCGGTCAAACGTAGTGGTTACGTGTTATCGTTCAATTGCTAATGTGAACTTGTTGTATTGTTGTTTTATGATCTTAGGGACGCAGGCGGGGACTTCGGACGCTGCGAAGAAGGGAAAGCGAGTGGTTGGCTATACTTAGCCCAAGATCATCTGTGAGTAGATTTAACATATACAGGGGAATCGCCTGCATGGCGTTATGCGTCTGGGCTAGATTAAATGATATGATTCTTGATATTAAGTATATGGAAATTAATTGTGCATGTGTACCCTTGTTGCATACCTCATTTTCCTATTGCATATGGACATAGTATTAATGAGACACAACACCATTATTGACGGTTCATGTTTCACGAGCACTAAATGCATGCTACAAACACACACCGTCGATAATTGCCATGACACGCACAACACCCATACATATGTGATATTGTATTGGTTAGGGACATTAAGACATGATTCTTATATTCCATTGTGCATATGAAACATATTATACCTGTATACATGCATGCTTACACATATGTCTTGCCATGCCTATATGCTAGCTACCCATATACCTATATGGTATTGTACCATTAGTGACAGGTATATACACATATGAGACATAGCTACATGTACATCTTACATGCATACATACTTACACATACACCCGTATGGTATTACATCATTATTGATAGGTACATACTCATATACCTTGCTACAGCTACAGGTATCTTATGCACACATACTTACCTGTACACTCACTTACCTTGCTAAGGTTACATATACCTATGTGGTATTGTTTTGTCATTGACATGTAGTCATTGGTTCTTATGCGATTGTGCATATGATAGGAAGTATACCTTGCACACTTAAACGCTTACACATATACCTTGCTATACCTACATGTTTACACATATATCTGGTTATAGCTACATGTTCACCTGTATATGATGTTGCATTTGATTTCGGAGAAATTAGGAACCGCATGATATATTTAATAATTTGTTGCAGTTAAATAGCGGTTTTTCCTTTATATGCTCATATTACTGTTTCATGTTGCATATATTATATTTCATGGATTTCGCATTGATATATATATTTCATATGATGTTTTCTGGATGTTTTACTCCTGGGTATATATATCAGTGGTATGGGATGCTGAAATATATACAAGTGTATGTGTGTGTGTATCAGTGGTATGGGACGTTGTTATATATATACACCTATATAATATATATCATCATAATGATCTATGCAAATATTCTTATTCATTACTTGATATTTTCTGGATTTGACAACCGTGGTAGTTTCATGAAATTATGCATTATTTGAAAAACTCGGTTTCTCTTAATATGATATTTCGATGCGTCCACTATGAGATTTCTCAGTTCTGAGATTTGTGATATATACCCGATGCGAGGAGTGGAGTGGGCCGTATGCCGGTACATGGTGGAGCTCGGTATGGTTCCCCGGGACAAAAAAGGTATGTCGATGGTTAAGTCGATGAGCCTGGTAGGCGGGTAAGTACCTACCGATGATAGTATTTTAGACTCGGCGGTTATCGCGGTGATACCGACCAGAGTTATTTACGTATGCATATGGGGAATTTCGAGTGTCGAAGCTGGGCACTCGGGTTTCGAAATAGCGTATGATACGTACCTATCAGGGCCAGTCGTGGTGACGGCACCTGATAGATGAGTATTATGTGTCGATGCTAAACACTAGTTTTCATGATGTTTTCGGGTGTCGATGTTAGACACTCAGGTTCCATGAGACTTACAGGATGTGTTTTATTTCATACTCCGCATTTATTTGATATGCATTGCTTCATGTATTAGTAGTACCTGATAGAGTACCTTTCATGACTGTTGGATATACATAGTGCTATTTATTGTTATCAGCTTGCATGTGATAAATATTGCAGTACGTGCATACCTGCGATTACCTGCATATGTTATTTACTATTCACGAGTTGGCAACTCACCCCCGTTGTGCCACAGTTTTTTGCAGGTGTCCCTCAGAGTGGTAGCGGTAGGGCTTTTTCTTCCTATTGTATCATCTTTTGTAACGGATACGGCTACGGCTGACTGGGTGCAGTTTTGCTATAGGTGGGTTTTGCGGTTATCCGATATTGCTCATTATATATTCGTTGTATCCTGTACTCTCCATCTACTACTTCATGTATTGACTTAGAGACGAGTTGTGAGGACGATATTGTATATTATTTTGTGACTTTGGAGGTCTTTTATGATGTTTCACTTTATATCGTCTTTTTCTTCGCTACATCGTCGTATATCTGCTTGTGATTGTTGTTTTCCGCCTTTGGGCGTGGATTTGCTCCTGTTAGGGATGTTTTACTTATATCTTTATGTTGTACCCTTTTTGGGGCTTGTTTTTACAAAGGAGGTGCTTCCAAGTTTTAAAGGAAGTCAATTTGGACTTTAAAGATTTTTTTTACTTGAGATTTCAAAAGTTTTAATAATATTCTTATCACTTACTATTTTTGATGGTTTAGATTGCTGGGTTTTCGGTTTACTTAAATTGCGTTACGTCTGTAGACGTTGTGTAGTTTAAGGGCCGTCACGTGCCAAATTTCGGGTCGTAACAAAGTTGGTATCAGAGCGCTAGGTTTTACCTTTCGGAGTGTAGAATAACCTTGGTATGTTGGAGTAGGTAGCTTAAGCAGAGTGACGTAGTGTGTGTATGTCCGCGGCATACTTACGACACGGTACTCCGCTTAAGTGACCTAAGTACTAATTGCTTGAAATTCCTTCCTTAATGATACATATCCTTACGATTCGATTTCCGTGTTCATATCGAATCCTATTTCCATTTCTAGCCTATATGCCGCCGATGACTATGAGGGCTCAGAGAAAGGCAGCGAGGGCCGAGCTCAGATTTGACTCGTTTGGGATAAGGACTGACCAGGACGGTACGCTCGTTGTACAGGAGCAGATTGATCCGCCTTCGATAGGCCGTATCGCTAGGCTTGAGGCAGATATGCAGGACTTGCGCCAGATGATGAAGTCGTTGGTTGAGGACAGTCGAGCGCAGTGACAGGAGGTTGCCACCCCTGTTACCCAGTTATTCCTTACTATCAGCACACAGCATTATGTCACGTATACAGCAGCAGTGGATGCAGCCCTACTAGATGAGGCACGTCTTTTTGAGACTTTAGGAGTTTCAGGACCGAGGAGGACTCGTACAGGTGTATCAGCCCAGAGACAGAGGCTTAGTCGCCGCAACAGATTTCGTTTACGTCGCGGGAGTAGCAGAGGCTTTAGACGAGGACAGCTATTTAGCTCTTATCCCCAGGAGAGTCAGCAGTTTTCTTCTGGATGTTACCGGTGCGGGAGTTTGAGCCATCATGTTCGAGATTGTACTGAGCCACGTGAGGGCGGGACAGCTGTACCACATGATACCTTACCACCTTCACCTCAGGGAGAGTCGCCTGTTGCGCCTGTTGTTGATCCGCGTCAGACTTATGTTCAGAGAGGTCATAGTCGCGGAGGGTTCGTTCAGAGGGGACAGGATGGTAGAGGATGAGTTCAGCCAGTTGCGGGTAGAGGGCAGGCACGAGCGTTTTCTTCTACTCATCGGGACGCGCGGGCATCCAATGCAGAGTATTCATGTATTCTATTCGTATGTTCTTTTGATGCACTTGTTTGTTTAATTCGGGATCTATGCACTCGTTTGTTCTACACACTTCGTGCCGTGGTTGGGCCGAGAGTCGTGTTTGCTAGATCAGTCGTTTGTTGTGTTTAATCCTGTTAGCGATCCTTTGGTTGCGCAACACGTGTTCCGGTCGTGTGCCAATTGGTTAAGAGATAGAGATTCGTCTGTCGATTTGATTCTTCTAGAGATGTTGGAATTTGACGTTCTCCTGGGCATGGACTGGTTAGTTAGGTGCTA
Source organism: Agapanthus africanus (assembly GCA_030015575.1). Lineage (NCBI taxonomy): Eukaryota > Viridiplantae > Streptophyta > Magnoliopsida > Asparagales > Amaryllidaceae > Agapanthus > Agapanthus africanus. The sequence continues at coordinate 435,057,651 of JASDDO010000004.1, read as the reverse complement.
TGCATCTGTGGACTGCCGCGATAAGACAGTCGGGTTTTGTTTTCCGGGCGAGTCAGTTCTTGTTGTGCAGGGGGGCAGTGGTGCTGCTCCTCACAGCTTGAATTAAGCCTATTACGCTAGACGGCTTTTGAGGAGAAGATGTCGAGGATTCTTGGCTTTCATTCGTGATACCGGAGCTACAGTGGATTCGTTGGACCGGGTTTCTATTGGGCGAGATTTTCCGACATTGTTCCAGATGAGCCGGCGGAGCTTAGGGAGCTTAAGGATCTGCTGCAGAGTTGCTAGATATGGGGACTTGTATGTCTAAGTGTTTCTCTTTGGGGAGCTCCTATTCTGTTTGTCAAAAAGAAAGATGGCAGTTTGAGATTGTGCATTGATTGATCGTCAATTGAATCGAGTTACGGTGCGGATTAGGCATCCTTTACCTCGCCTTAACGATTTCTTTGTTTAGCTCCAGGGTGCGAGACATTTTTTTTCTAAGTTTGGTTTGGGATCAGGTCATCATTAGTTGCGGTTTCGGAGTGATGACATTCCGAAGACTGCTTTTTGTGCGCGCTACGGGATTTATGAGTTTTTGGTAGTGTCGTTGGACTCACCAGTACCCTAGCAGAATTTATGGATGTGATGAACTAGATTCTTCAGGTCGTTCCTCGACCAGTTTATTGTTGTGTTATTGATGACATTCTGGTCTATTCCAAGAGTCGTGAGGAACATGAGCAGCACTTGAGGATTTTCTTGCAGAAATTGGGAGAGCACCAGCGGTTTGCTAAATTCTCGGAACGTTCCTTCAGGCTTGACATGTGGTTACGGGAGACGGTATTCATATGGACCCGAGAAAGATCGAGGCCATACAGCTTTGGCCCAGACCTGTTCAGTGGCAGAGGTCCGCAGCTTTTGGGCTTAGCCGGTTTTTACCGCCGTTTCGTGTAGGATTTCTTGTGTATCGCTGCACCTTTGACCATACTGACAAGGAAGGGAGTTCCTTTTTTTTAGACTTAGGCATGCATGCTGAGTTTTTAGCAGTTGAAGACTCGGGTGACGACTGCACCAGTTCTATCTTGCTTTCTAGATTGGGCGACTTTGTCGTTTATTGTGACGTTTTACGAGTGGGGCTCAATTGTGTACTAATGTAGCATGATAGAGTTATCGCTTATGCTTCCCGACAGTTGGAGGAAGTACGAGCAGGATTATCCTATTCATGATCTGGAGATGGCCGCGGTGGTCTTGCTCTGGAGATTTGGGGACACTACTTGTTCAGAGAGTCGTGTCAGGTTTTCACGGACCACCAGAGCTTAATCTTCCTGCAGAGGGATCTGAATTTGAGACAGCGCCGTTGGATGGAGCTTATGAAGGATTGTGTTTGTGTGATCCTTTATTACTCGTGGTAAGACAATTATGGTAGCTGATGCTTTTAGTCGTAGGCCCGGGGGTAGCTTGTTCAAGTTGTGCGCAGTTCAGAGACAGTTTTTTGCAGATTTGCAGTTCTCGTGCGACTGTTGAGTACAGCTTAAGTTCGCCTCTACTGGGGGACAGCTTGCTCATGTCCGCGCTCGTCCACTTTTACTTAATCGTTTTCGTGAGGCACAGCCCGCTGATGCTCGTTTGTTTGAGATTCTGAACATATTTGGCAGGGTAAAGATTCGGAGTTCTTGATTTATGACCATGGTGTACTACATTTAGGGACACGTTTGTGTGTACCTGATATTGATGGGTAGAGACGCAAGGTCCTAGAGCAAGCACATCATTCAGCTTTCTGTGTTCACCCAAGTGCCACCAAGATGTAACGTGACTTGAGAGTTAATTACGGGTGGGCAGGGATGAAGAGTGAGGTTTCAGGTTTCGTTTCAAAGTGCTTGGCTTGTCAGCGAGTTAAGGTTGAGCATTTGAGACCGGCTGGAGAGTTGAAACCTTTTAACCGTTCTAGAGTGGGAATAGGAGCAGATCTCCATGAGATTCGTTGTGGGTCTACCTTGGTCTAGTCGAGGGTATGACTCCATTCGGATGATTGTTGTCCGATTATGCTCAGTTTGCTCATTGTTCTTTGTTAAGTTTGTGCGTTTGCATGGAGTTCCTTCATGCGTTGTATCCAATAGAAGCACCCAGTACGCTAGCCGTCGTTGGCAGAAACTTCAGAAAGCCTTGGGTACTAGTTGAGCTTTAGCTCCGCTTTTCCATCTGTAGGCCGATGGTCAGACAGAGCGGACTATACAGACTCTGGAGGATATGCTTGTGCGTACGTACTAACTATTTGTTGGCAGTTGGGATCGTCATTTGCTATTGATGGAGCTCTCCTACGATGATAGTTATCAGGAGACGTTTCAGATGGCAACTTTCAGGCCTTGTGTGGTAGGTTGTGTCGATCGCCAGTCTGTTTTACTGACTCCGCGAGAGCAGGATTTTTGGACCCCAATTAGGCATGAGACTACGGAAATGATCCAGTGATTCAGGTCAGGATGAGAGCAGCCCAGTGTAGACAGAAGTCTTATACCGACCGTAGTTGTCACAGACTTGAGTTCACAGTGGGAGATCATGTAGTCCTACGGATTTTTCCGATGAATGGCGTGTTGAGTTTTGGGAAGCTTAATCCCAGAATTGTAGGTCCTTTTGAGATCCTTGAAGCGAGTTAGTACCGTTGCCTATAATTTGGCACTTCCGCCCAGATTTTTGAGTATTCACCTGTATTCCTTATGTCAATACTTTTCAAATACCTTCATGACGCGATCACATGATTCAACATCAGACCATTTAGCTTTGACGCGATCTTTTCGTTCACCGGCAGCCGATGGTGTTAGTGGATCGCCAGGTGGAGAAACTTCGGTCAAGGGTCTTGCTATCTGTGGAGGTTTTCTTTGGCGTAGCCATCTAGTGAGGAGATCACTTAAGAGGCTGCGAGCGAGATGTGAAAGTTTGCACTCATCTCTTTGAAGGTACGCATAGGAAGAATTTTAATTCGGGGACGAATTTTCTTTAAGGGGGGAGATTGTAACACCTTAGAACGCGATTAGTGTTAATTAGACGTTAATGCAGGTTTTCTGTAAAATGTTTACCAATTTGGTTTCCTCATATTTTATAACATTTAATTAATAATTTATTATTATTTGTTATGGCTTGCGCACACTTGTGCATGTTAATGTGAAGGTGTGTTTATGTAAATCTTGTTTAGTGACCATAACAACCTTAAGTTAAACACTTTGATCTAATACATACCTAATTCTAATCCTATCCTTGCTTAACCCTAAACCCTTGATATTTTGTGTGAGGAGAGATATTTCCTTTGCTTGTTTTGGATTTGGGAGGAGGTGGCATGGTGAGTCATGAGAGGCATGGTTTGCTTTAATGGGTGAGTTAATGCAATGGTGTACTCGCCCTTATTCTCACCTCTCTCTCTCCTTAAACCTCACACACTCTCATTCTCTCATTTTTCTATCTCCTTATCATTTTCTTTCATCTTCCCTGAACCCTCAACTGAACACTCACCATCCCATCACAAATATTTCACTAAACCTCGCTAAAACTTCACAAAATCTTCACCAAATCACTTCTTAAGCCTTGTTTTGCCTCTTAGATGCCTTCGAGCTTGGAAAGCTAGGATCTTTGAGCTTTTGTGGTTAGGTAATGATCTCTAAACTGTTAAATGGATGTTATAGTGTTGCGTAGCTTGTTAGTTTTAGTTTAGAACACTTAAAGTTTAGTTTCGTACACATATCGTAATAAAAGTGTCATATTATGATATCTGTGATCTGCTGTGACCCAAAGTGTGTACTAGAAAATCTAGCAGTTTAGTTATGCTGTACCAGAGACCCTAAGCCTTCACCTGAAGCACGAACCCTAGAGCTCGGATTTAGCAGGCGACACAGTGAGGAATTCCGGCGACCTCGGCCACCTTGAGGAGTTTGGGCGTGATTTTTTCAGGGTAGCTGTCTGCATCTATTTTAGTGTGTTTAGTACTGTTTGATTTTTGAGTTTTGACTGTATACAAAATCTGGGATCACGTTGCTTGTTTCTAGTGTTGCGACTACGCGCGTTACGTTATCCGACACGGTACGTGTACTTTGTGTAGCTTTGACTCTTGGGTTGGTTTCGTAGTGTCGCTATGCACATTAGCCACTAAATGAACACTTGAGAGTATGTTTAGAGTTGGTGCGTCGGTCAAACGTAGTGGTTACGTGTTATCGGTCGATTGCTAATGTGAACTTGTTGTATTGTTGTTTTATGATCTTAGGGACGCAAGCAGGGACTTCGAACGCTGCGAAGAAGGGAAAGTGAGTGGTTGGCTATACTTAGCCGAAGATCATCAGTGAGTAGATTTAACATCTACAGGGGAATCGCCCGCATGGCGTTATCCGTCTGAGCTAGATTAAATGATATGATTCTTGATATTATGTATATGGACATTAATTGTGCATATATACCGTTGTTGCATACCTCATTCTTATTGCATATGGATATAGTATTAATGAGACACAACACCATTATTGACGGTTCATATTTCATGAGCACTAACTGCATGCTACACACACACACCGTCGATAATTGCCATGACACGCACAACACCTATACATATGTGATATTGTATTGGTTAGGGACATTGAGACATGATCCTTATATTCCATTGTTCATATGAAACATAGCATACCTTTATACCTGCATGCTTACACATATGCCTTGCCATGCCTACATGCTAGCTACCCATATACCTATATGGTATTGTACCATTTGTGATAGGTATATACACATATGAGACATAGATTTATGTACATCTTGCATACATACTTACACATACACCCGTATGGTATTACATCATTATTGATAGGTACATACTCATATACCTTGCTACAGCTACAGGTACCTTATGCACACATACTTACCTGTACACTCACTTACCTTGCTAGGGTTACAAATACCTATGTGGTATTGTTTTTTCATTGACATGTAGTCATTGGTTCTTATGCGATTGCGCATATGATAGGTGGTATACCTTGCACACTTACATGCTTACACATATACCTTGCTATACCTACATATTTACATATATATCTGGTTATAGTTACATGTTCATTTGTATATGATGTTGCATTTGATTTCGGAGAAATTAGGAACCGCATGATTTATTTAATAACTTGTTGCAGTTAAAAAGCGGTTTTTCCTTTATATGCTCATATTACTGTTTCATTTTGCATATATTATATTTCATGGATTTCGCATTGATATATGGATTTTATATGATGTTTTTGGATGTTTTACTCCTGGGTATATATATCAGTGGTATGGGACGCTGATATATATACATGTATATATATATCAGTGGTATGAGACACTGTTATATATGTACACCTATATAATATATCATCATAATGATCTATGCAAATATTCTTATTCATTACTTGATGTTTTCTGGATTTGAGGACCATGGTAGTTTCATGAAATTATGCATTATTTGAAAAACCCGGTTACTCTTGATATTATATTTCGATGCGTCTACCATGAGATTTCTCGGTTATGAGATTTGTGATATATACCTGATGCGAGGAGTGGAGTGGGCCGTGTGCGGGTACATGGTGGAGCTCGGTATGGTTCCTCGGGGCAAAAAAGGTATGTCGATAGTTTAGCCGATAAGCCTGGCAGGCGGGCAAGTACCTACCAGTGATGGTATTTTAGATTCGGCGGTTATCGTGGTAATACAGACCGGAGTTATGTACGTATGGATACGGGGAATTTCGAGTGTCGAAGATGGGCACTCGGGTTTCGAGATAGCGTATGATACGTACCTATCAGGGTCAGTCATGGTGACAGTACTTGATAGATGAGTATTTATGTGTCGATGCTAGACACTAGTTTTCATGATGTTTTCGGGCGTCGATGTTAGACACTCAGGTTCCGTGAGACTTACAGGGTGTGTTTTATTTCATACTCCGTATTTATTTGATATGCATTGCTTCATGTATTAGTAGTACCTGATAGAGTACCTTTCATGACTGTTGCATATACATAGTGCTATTTATTGTTATCAGCTTGCATGTGATAGATATCGCAGTACGTGTATACCTGCGATAGCTGCATATGTTATTTACTATTCATGAGTTGGCAACTCACCCCCGTCGTAGCACAGTGTTTTGCAGGTGTCCCTCAGAGTGGTAGCGGCAGGGCTTTTTCTTCCTATTGTATCATCTTTTGCAGCGGATACCGCTACGGCTGACTCGGTGCAGTTTGCTATATGTGGGTTTTGCGGTTATCCGATGTTCCTTATTGTATATTCGTTGTATCTTGTACTCTCCATCTACTACTTCATGTATTGACTTAGAGACGAGTTGTGAGGACGATATTGTATATTATTTTGTGACTTTGGAGGTCTTTTATGATGTTTCACTTTATATCGTCTTTTTCTTTGCTATTGCGTCGTATATCTTCTTGTGGTGGTTGTTTTCCACCTTTTGGCGTGGATTTTCTCCCGTTGGGGATGTTTTACTTATATCTTTATGTTGTACCCTTTTTGGGGCTTGTTTTTACAAAGGAGGTGCTTTCAAGTTTTAAAGGAAGTAAATTTGTCTTTAAAGATTTTTTTTACTTGATATTTCAAAATTTTTAGTAATATTCTTATCACTTACTACTTTTGATGGTTTAGATTGTTGGGTTTTCGGCTTACATAAATTTGCGTTACGCCTGTAGACGTTGCGTAGTTTAAAGGCCATCACGTGCCAAATTTCGGGTCGTGACACGATGCCTCCCGAAACCTTGCTGCCGTACTAGGGAAGCCTGCGGTTGTATCAAAGCCATGCTAGAAAATTAGACGATATTTGTTAGATTACGAAACCGAAACGACTCCGAAACTTGAAACACCATACACTAGTTTCTATCGATTTTAAAAGGTCTTCAAAAAATTTTTTAAACAAGTACAGAATGTTGTATGTGATATAACATGAACACTGTGAAAAATTGAAGCATTTTGGAGCAACTCTGGCCGGCCACATCATGCTTAAAACTGGAGAGCTCGGCCGGTTTTTGGAGTTTTGGCTTCAAATTTTCATGGTGTTCCAGTCTCTGGGTTTTGGTGTTTCAGGTGTTGTTTGTTTTTGCTAAATTTGCATGTGATGTTAATTTTCTGCAAAGGCAATTCGGGGTGTTTCGCGGTCGTAATTCTAACATGTATTCGGGTTATTTAGACGATATTAAAAAGTTTGAACAGATATCAATAACCCATATTTTCCCTTACTGAAATTTTCCAAGAGTTGGATTTTTCCGAGTTTGAAATTTTCAGAAAATCATGCAAGCGATTCTGTTGACGCTCTAGAAGAACGATACCCAAATTTGACTTTTTGGATCGCGGAACCACGGTAATACCCTAGGGTTTACTGAAGTTCCATGGCGACATGAGTGAGGCATGGATCAGCCCTTCTACGGATGGTTCATAGGAGCTGTGGCAGTTTCTGGGTACTTTTTGAACTCCGCTTACGTGTTAAGCTTGTTGGGAAATTTTGGGTTCTTGCTTATTCGATCGAAAAGTTTAATTTCGTCTAGTTATCTATGATTGTGATACAATAATTGGAATCTATTTAGTTGCGTGCAAGTTTAACATTTCGGTCTCGGATGAAATCGGGAATCTTGTTGAATTACCCGACTTCTTTTGAAAAGTGTTTTCATAGTTGAGACCTAAATTTAAGATTTGCATTGTTAGGCATGAAATCCAGAATATGTGATATTCCGGGTTTATGATGTCTAAAGGCAGTGACGATTCTAATTGTTATAATTTTTCACTTTCTTTTCTGCGACCATAAGTGTAATATGTTGTGTATCACCGGTTTCGTTGCTATATGTCAACGACAATTGGGATACACATATACTTACGTTGATGACATGTGATGTTATGTGTTGCTGTGATATGTTATATTGGATCGTCGTTTTTGAATAGCTGGGGGTTTTATGTGAGATGAGAGTTTTTCATTTTTATTCATGTAAAAACTTGTATGTAATATTCTTTTATTGGGGCACTTCTGGGTTAAGGAAGATGTCACCGTTGATGTATATTATTTACTTTTCCGCCTTAGGATAGACCCAAGGAGGAGAGCACAAGTAACCGGATTCTAGAGTTCAGTGGGAAACCATCTCGAGGAGTCGAGTCCGGGTCTCCTAACTCTAGAATTGGTAAGGTTGCTTGTCGCTCTTGCAGGGGTCTAGGGATGTGGGTTTGGCTATTCATCGCGACCGTGGAATCTATATTTTATACAGGCTTAATTTAAAACCCGGAAATCCTAGTACATCCAATATTTCATATGTTGTTTTCTGTTGCGATATTCTGTGATGTGATCGCTTTATATGATGAGATAGATACTGTATATAGTATATATGATATATTGTATAGACGTTGATTATGTTTTTCACCCGCGCTAACCCTACCCCGCTCTGCCGTTAGTTACCTAACCTAACGGTGCATGACGGGACATCGAGGCGAATGCAGATGGCATAAGCGTACGTTGTATTTATCTGTGATTATTAGGTAACTTAAATGATGGGACATTCATTAATGAGATTAATGAAAGAAAATAAACCTAATGATGTTGTGGAATCGAATTTTCAAAAATAGGTAGCTCTAGGTGTTGCTTTGCATAGCGGTATTCCTTGTAAAATATTCTGCACCTTATTTGATAAGGAAAGAGCCGAGATCCCTTCACCGGGAGTGACCTCTTTAGCAATAACTGGCAGATGCTACAACCCTCGGTTTCTTCTTTTGATTGCTTTTATAGTTCTCACTTTGCATATCGGTATTATGAATATCCTGCACCTCATTCGACGAGGAAAGAGCCGAGATCTCTTCACCGAGAGTGACCTCTTTAGCGAAACTAGCAAAAGCCTAAAAAAACACTCCATTTTAAATCATTTGATTCTATAATGATATTAAGTTCATTACGCAAAAGGTTTTCTTAAAAACCTGTCATAGCCCTCCGTTATTTCAGATAAGTACTACTTAGTATTCGCGCTACGGTAGTTTGGCTTGCGTCAAGGCGCAGTGTGCGGTAGCTAACCAGTGCTTATCTGCAGCATGCGATGCGATTGGATTAAGGTATTCGTACGGCGTTGTTTAGCCTGCATCAAGGGTCGTGCGGGTGGGTTTAATTCAATCAAGAAATGTACGGGGTTGAACTTGACTAGCGGACTATGGGTAGTTTGGCATGCGTTAAGGTCATAGCCACGCTAGGGGCAAAATTATCGGGAATTTCAAGTGTTGAAATTTGCAATGAGATTGCATACCTTCTATGAGATAGTTGGATCCCGATACCCACTGAGAGTAATTGTTACTCCTGTGAGAGTTTTGCACTTTACAATTATCCGATCAAGTAGGTGTGTAGAAAGGTGTCAACGGGGTTACATCCCTGGAAAAACGAGGTTTATTTTAATTAGGTCCGTGCGAAAGCACGGGGAACCTCCCTCAAAGTACCAGCACTGGCCTGGCTGAAAGATTGGCGAACTTGTAGGGTGTAATTAATCCCGGCTAGTCTTTCCTTTTAGGGTTTGGAGGAAGATTTGATAAAAACAGTGGGAGCCATCCTAATTAGATAAAATAATAACCAATCTGATCTTACAAGAGCATACGTTGAGTGTTTTCTTCTCTCTCTCTCTCCAGGTAGCGACCATGTCACGCCTTAATCAAGATAATAATATGGATGTATTGACCGAACCCGTTTGTTATACTGAGCTGGGGAACAATGGTCCCGCTCCAACTTATAATTGTTATAAGACCGAGCAGGAAATAGGGGATTACCAGGATTCCCGTTCCGCCCAAACGAAGAAAGTGCATGATGATGCATCTTCTTCGGGTGTGTTCATTACTGAGAACTGTTTCTCAGTATCCTCTACATCCTAGGTATGAGATACCAGATCAGGATCCCACATATGTAATCTGTTACATGGGCTTCAGATAGGTAGAGAAATGAGAATGGGTGATAAAGTTTTAAGAGTTAGAAACGGTGCAACTGTTGCAGCCAAGATGTTGGCAGTTATCACCCTGTATTACCAAATACATTGATTCTGAACAAATGTTATTAGATACCAAACCTGATATACAACATCATATCAGTCTCTTTATTAAGTAAATAAGGATATAATTTTGTATTATTGGATAATGTTTTGAACATTTCCTATATCAAGAGTTGATCAGATCAGGCACGTTATCTAATGGCATATACGTTCTAAATCAAACCACGGTTCTTAACGTATAAAACACACACAAGAAGAAAAGTTCAGAAATGAATGAATCCTTCTTGAGGCATTGTAGACTAGGTCATATCAATGCGACCCGACTAGCTAAGTTGGATTAAGATGCATATTTAAAACAGTTTGAATTTACATCTTATGAAACTTGCCAGTCATGTCACAAAGATAAGATGACCATAGCTCCGTTTATTGGAAACAGAGAAAGAGTTAGTGAACTATTGGGATTGATACATGATGATGTATTTAGGTCCCTTGTCTACTCATGCCAGGACTGGTTCTTTGTACTTCATTATATTCACTGATGATCTTTCAAGATTCGCACATGTGTTCCTGTTGAAACACAAGTCTAAAGCTCTTGAGAAATTCATAGAATATAAGTTAGAAGTAGAGAACCAAAACAGGTATAAGTATTATGTCCTTTGATGTGATCAGGGAGGAGAATACTTGAGCACGGAATTCCCGGACTATTCTAAAGGAGAATGAGATTCTCTCTCAGCATTACTCCTCCGTATACACCACAACACGTCGGTGTATCGGGGTGGAGCAATTGCACTCTATTAGATATGGTGCTCTCTATGATAAGTACTACTGAGTTGCATTTTTCCTTTTAGGGAGTTATGCACTTGAGAAGTTGCATACCTATTGAATAGGGTTCCAGCCAAATCTGGTGCCTACCATAGTTTGGTTTACAGGTTTCAATAGTTCCCGACGAATCTCAGCCTCTCCGCCGATCTAGTAGGGTTCCTCATCCACCTGAGAGACACTATGGTTTTCTCTATGACAGTGGGAGCGAGGATTGCATCATGAGATGATGACCCAACTAGTTTCGAGCAGGCCATCAAGAGTGGGGACTCTGTAAGAATGGCTAGATGCTATGCGATCTGAGATGGAATCCATATACACCAACAAAGTATGGACTTTGGCTGCTTTATCTGAAGGGTTAAAACCCCATCAGGAGCAAGTATATCTTGAGAGATTACTTGGTGTAGATAGAAAAGTTGAGACTTCCAAAGCTAGACATGTTGTAAAAGGTTCTCGTCATCGACCAGGTGTGGATAATGATGAAACCTTTTCTAGTGCATATGCTTAAGTCCATCCGGATCCTACTTGCCATTGCTACATACCATGAATATGATATCTGGCGGTTGGGTGTCATGACTGCTTTTCTAAATACTGATTTAGAAGAGAGCGTCTATAAGTACACAGTCGGAGAGTTTCGTAAACAGTAGGAGCAGCGGAAACGTGTGCAAGTTGCTTTACAGGTTAAAACAGGCATCGCAGAGTTGGAACATCTGTTTTGATGTGGTAGTCAAAGCGTTTGACTTCATCAAAATAGTAGATGAACCTTATATATACAAAAAGATTATAGAGAGTAAGGTGATCTTCCTCGTATTATACGTGGATGACATACTCTTGATAGGAAAGGAGTTTAGTATGCTACACTCGGTCAATCTCCTCTTATCATATTGATTCTCCATATAGGATCAAGCTGATACCACATAAATCCTGGGTTTTAGATTTATGAGATAAATCTAAGTGGATGTTAGGATTCTCACTAGGTGTAGTGAGATGGTATCAATCGATCCTGGGGAGAATCACTGGATAGCTTTCAGGGTGGTAAGGTCGACTGAATGTCAGTCACGGGCATTGACTTTACCCTCAGTGGAGGGACGGTATGTTGGAAGAGTTCCAAGCTAGATACCAAGACAAACTAGACGATAAAGGCTCGATACATCGCTACCAACAATACTACAAAAGAGGCAGTCTGGGTGTATTTAAGTTCATGAGATGAACTTCGTTCCTACCATTGTGTGACAATAGAGTTGTGGCTTATGCCTAGGAACCCCCATCCCATCAGTGACCCAGACATATTCTAAAGCATTATCACCTAATCATGGAGATGGATGATCTCCAGGGAGATCGAGGTTAGGAGAGTAGACTCAGAGAACAACACGGCGGATCCACTCACAAAGGCCTTTTCCCAGAGAGAGACTTTTATGGGATGGTTGAGTATGAGATACTACAGCCACTGCTATATGATGGCCCTAGTGCAAGTGAGAGATTGTTGGTTCTATGTATGCCCTAGAGGTCATTACTATACATAAGATGTATATTGTAGCGGGTGCTTGGACATATATAGGGAGGACTTTCTTGCTCGACATGATAATATGCTATCTGGTTACTCTTTATCTTAACATGTACACTGATTGTCTCTCTGTTATATGTTGGTAAATCCTTTAGGATGTGTACTTGACTATTTGGATTATGATGAGGATCATACTAGTGGGACAAAGGTAGTCGGTAAGTACATCCTTTAATGTCCCTAGTCGTGGGTGTATCGAGACGGGGCATCGATATACCAGATTAGACTAGCGTATAGCTTCTCGACTCATGTAGATGGGCGATGGATGATCCCAAATCCATTGGTGTTTGACATCAGAGATGGTATACGGGTGCTCAGTGGAAACTGGGTACACTGGACGGACTCGCCGAGAACTCCTAGATGGTATTATACCTCATATCAGATGGCGGTTCTCTGGTGACACTGGTACAGGTTAGTCTGTCGACCCGAGATCGTCATAGAGTCTTGTGTGATTCCCACTGTGCTTTGATTTCCACCTTACCACGTTCAAGAGAACATACTGTACAATTGTTCAGTTGATAAAACTGCACATTTGTATTACATTTTTCCTACCATTTTCATATTAAAAAAGTACTTTATTATAATATATTATACATATGAGGGTTTATGTGTAAAAACATTATTTTCCATGTGTTAATATATTTTAATTATCATTTGGTAGGAAAATGTATGCAAATATTATTGACCTAATCCTAGTAGAACAAAGTCTACTAAAATCTTATTTGAGTTGTTGTGCAGAATATTTCCAAGTTGTTATGAAGAATTTATCAAACAAATCAATTTGTTGAAGAAAACTTGCCAAATTAAGAAGCAAAACTTGGAGACCAAGTCTGGAAGCAACCGAGAGAAGATTTCTGAATTCTAAAGATGCCTAGGATTGCCAAATGTCAAAATCAGAGAGCCCAAGAAAATTGGTGAAGAGATCCTCACCATTGGCCACGGAACAGCGGCCAAACCCCCCTGTTGGCCGCGGATCCGCGGCAATCTAGAGAGATTGTGTGCTAAAATTTTGTGGAGTAAATCTCTGCTGAATTTTACCGAGTTTCCAATTAAAAGATTCTGGCTTTGCACCATAAAAGGGCACCGAGGGCCTCTTGGAAAAGCTATCAAGCCGAAGAGATCACGAAGCTCCCGACGCTCACGCATCCAGGCTGATCATCGACTGTTCGACTACCTCCTTAGGAAAGATCGAGAAGCAACTAGTTGTAATCATTTTCTATGGATTAAAAGTGTAGTTTGTTCAAGTCGATTAATAAAGGTAGTTATTTTTATTTAATTGTCTTTGCACTTTACATTATGTTTTCCCTCGATTTCTTTTCATCTTCTTCTCCCAACATGCGCGAGTAATTCTCCACTTGTTAGGGTTCGTAGGATTAGGGTAGGCTAATGGACGATGAAAATAACTAAACCCTTTTTAAGTCTTATAAAGTTTAGGAACTTTATCAAAAGAATCACTAACATTCTAATCGGGCGCGCTAGCAATTCTTTGCTAGTTCCGACCGCGATTAGAGATTAGATTAATGATTGTTTTGGTAAAGGCTAGATATGAACGGAGTTCCGTGTCGAGATAAGGGTTAAGAGTGGGATTCCTTTTCCCTCCAGAAACCCTAATCTACACGCATCACCGTCGTTCTAGTTCTAAATCTATTAATGGATAAAAAGGGTAACTTTTAATTAATCGTCCATAACTACTAAATCCTAACGAACCCTACAAGCCCTCTTATTATATTAATTACATCTTTAAAATAATCTAGATCTATATTTTACATTCTTATTTAACGTAGATCTAGAAATCTTTCTATAAAATTCTTTATCCCTCATCTCTTTCTCAACACATCTAAAGTAAAAGAAAAAGGTTCCACGTTTCCCAGAGGACGACCCGTACTCATCTCGGTCTAGCTATACGCGACACCGTTATTGATTGCGGTATTCTACAAACTACAAACACACTCTTTCGTAACAGTCAAATGGCGCCGTTGCCGAGGATACGTGCGTAATTTTTTTATTTTTACTATTTGTGTTGATTTCTTAGACGAGTCATATCATTATTAACACAAAACTGCAAATTGCATATTTAACGATTTGTGTGTGAATTTTGCGAGGGAATCTGGAGTCACGGACTTAAGGAAACAGGAGATCTAGGATTCCGAACTTCTCTGGTATCTTTCTTAACTCTTTCTCTCTCCTCTCAAATCCAATAAAATCTATTTTCTGCAGGATTCTTTGCAAAATCGCGCCGCTCAAAAATCTTTTTGCAAAAGTTTTGTGATTGGTTTTGTTTTGCATATTTAATACGGATTTTAAGGGGCAAAGACCAAATCAAGATTAGGTGGGGATTTCATCACCCTTCCTAAGCCCCACAAATCAAAAACCGAGCATATAGATCAACCCTTCATTAATTTAAAAAATATCTAGACCAGACTCTAAGGACTGTCGCGCTCAATAAGGACAGAGGAAGGTCGTGGGTAATCTATCGTTTATCCGCATTACTTTTGTAGTGCCTAGGCAAGTGTGACAAAGGCTAGTGGTTTTTAATTAGGCCCACGACGTGGTTCCTTCCCACTTACCTGGAACTTATCTGGCTACAAGGGTAGTACGGAGGCGGTAGAGGATTGATCCTGCGGCTTGTCCTTCGAAAGTCTAGGAGCGGTCTAGAGACTGGACCTAGGTGACCTTAGTTCTAGGGTTGCTTGTGCATCTTAGGGAGATTTGTCTTGAGTCCCACTTTTCAAAACAAGCCAATTTTAAATCACACACATGCTGCCACTTGCACTAAATCCGCTTAGTGCATGCTCGGCTGGACACGGGATCCTAGTGTCCGTCTTGTCCGCATTCCTGCTATCGACGCCGAAGTCGGTACTTCTTCATCTTCTTTTCCCCCACCACACACCACGACCGAGATGGACGGCACTCCATCAAATTATAACACCACGCTGCCACCGCCCGAAGGTGCGCAGAATTCTCCGCGCATTTCACTCCAAGAGAGATGCTATCCTATCCGTGGTCCTCTTCCCACTTGTCTATCTCTTCCACCACCTAACGGGGATAATTTCGAAATTAAACCCCACTACATCAATCTGCTGCCCAAATTTCACGGGCTTGAGTCGGAAGACGCATACGTTTTCATCACCAAATTCGAAAACGTATGCGCAATGATGGGTACTTCACAATTGACTTTAGATGCTATGCGCTTACGTCTTCTCCCATTCACACTGTGCGACTTGGCAGAAAAATGGCTTTATAATACTGCCGCACACTCTATCACTAATTGGGATGAATTTGTCGTAGCATTTCTTAAGAAGTTTTACCCAAATCATAAGACTGCCCACATTAGGAGCGAGATCAACCAGTTTACCTAGCTTCCCAATGAACCATTTTGGAAGTGCTTTGAACGTTTCAAAGATCTGCTTGTCCAATGCCCCCATCACGGAATACAAAGATAGGAATAGTTTAAGAAAACCAAGAAAATTAGAAGTTTTCTTAAACGAACTAGTAATAAGTAGTTTTGAGCTGTTGTCCCAAGGGTTAGTAAGATGAAGGAAGTCACTAATCTGAGGATAAAAATAAGTCTGAAAAATAGTTTCTATTCTGGAAGCCAAACATTTGAATGTTGATATCCTGCTATTTGCACTTACACACGTCTTGAAACTCGGGATAGTAGAGGATACCTTGAAATGCTCTTGTCTAAAAGCCAAAAGTATGAAGGAAATAATAAATGAAGAAAATATAAAAATGGTAAAAGAAAAAAAATGAACACTGGTTTTGTATCGCCAAGGCAGCAATAAAAAATATAGCGAGGGTGCCTCTTCACCTAGTGCCCTAAGGCCAACTGGTCTGGGAGTCACTGGTAAGCCTTAGGTGGTGCAAGACGAGGAAAATACTATCACCTACTCCGCAAGCACACGAGTAATCGGTCGGTTAGTACCTCAAGAAGTATTAACGGTCGCATGAAAATGTGTGAGCAAATCTAAATATTCATCAAATTAAAAAGTACTGAGGTAGATGGACAAGAGTATGATAGCTTGAATTGAATTCTCAGAGTGTAGGGATGTCCATTACACACAAATAGGGGTATATGATCAATGTTTGGACGAAAGGTAGGAATGAAGAATAAAGACGATGTTTTATTGAGGGATAATGCGATTTCTAACATCTTTTCATGACTATTAAGATAGGGCTCATGACAACTGAAAATCTAGTATAGTTGGAAACTCTTATTTTCAAAGTCTTTCTTTTATGGTTCTTATCTTTATATGTAAATTTCACCATCTCTCTTTTGTTATAGGATTTTGTGGGTGTAATCCGCCGAAAACCCTCAGGAGACAACACTCCTCCTACTAGGGACGCCTAGAGGTTTAACGGCTTGTTGCACGTGCCCAGTGCAATCGTGTTGCCTACGAAAGTGTGCTTAGTTTTCTCCTTTCTTTTTCTCCTCTTAAATAAACTAGTTTGCTCGGGACGATCAAAGATAAGTTTGGGGGTATTTGTTCAGTTGATAAAACTGCACATTTGTATTACATTTTTCCTACCATTTTCATATTAAAAAAGGACTTTATTATAATATATTATACATATGAGGGTTTATGTGTAAAAACATTATTTTCCATGTGTTAATATATTTTAATTATCATTTGGTAGGAAAATGTATGCAAATATTATTGAGCTAATCCTAGTAGAACAAAGTCTACTAAAATCTTATTTGAGTTGTTGTGCAGAATATTTCCAAGTTGTTATGAAGAATTTATCAAACAAATCAATTTGTTGAAGAAAACTTGCCAAATTAAGAAGCAAAACTTGGAGACCAAGTCTGGAAGCAACCGAGAGAAGATTTCTGAATTCTAAAGATGCCTAGGATTGCCAAATGTCAAAATCTGAGAGCCCAAGAAAATTGGTGAAGAGATCCTCACCATTGGCCACGGAACCGCGGCCAAACCCCCCTGTTGGCCGCGGATCCGCGGCAATCTAGAGAGATTGTGTGCTAAAATTTTGTGGAGTAAATCTCTGCTGAATTTTACCAAGTTTCCAACTAAAAGATTCTGGCTTTGCACTATAAAAGGGCACCGAGGGCCTCTTGGAAAAGCTATCAAGCCGAAGAGATCACGAAGCTCCCGACGCTCACGCATCCAGGCTGATCATCGACTGTTCGACTACCTCCTTAGGAAAGATCGAGAAGCAACTAGTTGTAATCATTTTCTATGGATTAAAAGTGTAGTTTGAAGAAGTCGATTAATAAAGGTAATTATTTTTATTTAATTGTCTTTGCACTTTACATTATGTTTTCCCTCGATTTCTTTTCATCTTCTTCTCCCAACATGCGCGAGTAATTCTCCACTTGTTAGGGTTCGTAGGATTAGGGTAGGCTAATGGACGATGAAAACAACTAAACCCTTTTTAAGTCTTATAAAGTTTAGGAACTTTATCAAAAGAATCACTAACATCCTAATCGGGCGCGCTAGCAATTCTTTGCTAGTTCCGACCGCGATTAGAGATTAGATTAATGATTGTTTTGGTAAAGGCTAGATATGAACGGAGTTCCGTGTCGAGATAAGGGTTAAGAGTGGGATTCCTTTTCCCTCCAGAAACCCTAATCTACACGCATCACCGTCGTTCTAGTTCTAAATCTATTAATGGATAAAAAGGGTAACTTTTAATTAATCGTCCATAACTACTAAATCCTAACGAACCCTATAAGCCCTCTTATTATATTAATTACATCTTTAAAATAATCTAGATCTATATTTTACATTCTTGTTTAACGTAGATCTAGAAATCTTTCTATAAAATTCTTTATCCCTCATCTCTTTCTTAACACATCTAAAGTAAAAGAAAAAGGTTCCACGTTTCCCAGAGGACGACCCGTACTCATCTCGGTCTAGCTATACGCGACACCGTTATTGATTGCGGTTAACTGTAAACACACTTTTTCACATCAATCAACAATCCCGAGTCACATGGAGGCAATGAGCGATAGGAGGGGATTCGTCTCTCCCGGTATTGGGGGTTGATATTGCGCTGTGCTCGATTGGCTATAACAGGAAGTCTCTGGCCAGGGCTGTTTCTGAGATTTACCGGTAAGTGTTATCAGTAGTTTCTCGACCCGTTATGATCCTCACATTGGCATGACTTATCAAGTTATTGGGGGTCTGACGTTTACCACCCCTAGGCGAGATATGCGACATATCAGACGAAGAGACCGGACTGTACGGTATTGTTACTGATTGGATTCACAGGAGTATGAGCAGGCATTCTTGTTGATCTTCTGATCGCTCAATACCCGGGTGGCCTTTATGTTTAACAGACCGCTTGCGGCTTGTGCGTGTTTGATATGATCATCACCTACTGCCGGCGTATTGACGAGTCTTTAGAGTCCTACACAGAAGTTTCCTGGTTCATGAAAAACGGAGTAGGAGCACATATGTGATATGTGTGGGACCGAGATTAATACACGTATGTGATACCGCATTCTATTCTCGCGATTTGTGACATCGGTCGGTTATATGAGATATAGCCGAGTTATCGGATCAAGTGTTGATTCGATAAGTTGTTGCATATGATATTAGTCGGTTATATGTGATATAGCCGGATTGTTAAATCAAGTGTTGATTTAATAATTTAATGTATAATTGTATATTTTATATACTAGATTACATTAACTGATATTAGCTCACTTAAACATTTCTTTTTCTCACAAGTGTGCATTAGTATATATGTGATATATATTAATGTACATTATTTTGTATCATGCTCGATACCACATGTGACATGGGTGTATGAGACTTACACCATGCTTATAATAATGGAATGGTTTTATTTATTTAATGTTAATCAAAATTAGTAGGAAATTAGTCACATGCTTGGAAGCTTGGAGAAGCTTGTAGCATCTTTGACTTAGTCCACTAGTTTTGTTTTACTTGTAGATATTTATTAACCTAACCATTATTGTAACTCATGGTTTATTCTCTACATGAGTTAGTGTATGACACTAACTCACCCATGATTGCTATTCTCACTTCATGAGTTCATTCTCATCTCTTCACTTCATCTTCTTCATCATTTAGAAAAAGCTTTCTAGCTTTTGAAAATGTGAGAAAATAATGTGAGAAAAATAAATCCAAAGTGATTTCATTTCCTACTTCATCATCCTCTACTACTTTCCATTTAGTTTAGGATGTTTGCTTCACTAATTTCACAATTAGTGAAGAAGTAGCATGAGCTTGAGTCTCCTCGACGTAGATCATCTTCGGTCTCGAAGACTTCGAGCAAGCTTGTTCATTTCTCTGGGAGAACCCTTTCTAGAGTTTGGGAGATCCCAACTCGCAGCGAAGGGACTACTCCACGGAGCTTTAGAAGTGAAGGACCGGTCTACAAAAGTTGTATTTCTCATTCACTTAGATGTAAAGTAGTTTACATGTTTATTCGTCGGATTTTCTAGTATATGTGCATGCGGTGAGCAATCTATGCTACTGGGTTAATTACTAAAGCCTTGGTCAATCGATCAATAATCACCCAAATTGCATTATTGCCTTTTGGACTCCGTGGTAAAGCTGTCATGAAATCCATGGTTATATGTTCCCACTTCCACTGAGGAATCGGAAGTGGTTGCAATAAACCAGCTACTCTTTTACGTTCAGCCTTAACCTGCTGACACACCAAGCACTTCTCTACAAAGAAGGCAGTCTCCCTTTTCATGCCTTCCCACCAGAAATGCTGTCGTAGATCATAATACATCTTCATGCCTCCTGGATGTACGGATATCCGAAAACAGTAAAACAATAATATGGATGTACAATACAGTCAACATGTGATATTTTTATTCATATGGATGCAAAATATATATCATATCATGTAGCAAGATAAACTTTCCTGATTGGATCTCACGACGGATGCGTACGGCACGTCCAACATCGGGTAAACGTCGCAATATCTACACGCGCGCACGGGACAGGACCGGGCAAAGAAAGAAAACGACCACGCTAGCTGGGAACGCCTACTGAATTACTCGGATCGTCGGCAGTGGCACGGCTCCGGCGGTGATGGGAAACACGAAATCAAGAAACAAGAAGAGAAGAAAAAGAAGAAGAAGAAAAGGCCGGTGTTCTGGGGTAGTCTCGGGGTCAGAGAAGGTGGTAGGTGACCGATGACGGCGAGTCGAGGGTTTTCCGGCGAGGTTTTACGGTAAGGGCAGTGGGTGTGGGGTTCTTGTGCTCGGATTCTCATCGGTGTGCAGGTGATGGTTGTCGGGGTGGGAGCTCAAAGATGGAAGAGGAGAAGGTGGAGGTCGAGAAGGGGAGATGGTGACAAGATGATGGAGGCGAGCTCCGGCGTGAGGCGATGGGGTAGAGCTTTAGAAGTGAAGGACCGGTCTACAAAGGTTGTATTCCTCATTCACTTAGATGTAAAGTAATTTACATGTTTATTCATCAGATTTTCTAGTAACGATTCTAAGGTTAAGGTTAGCTAGAACGGCAAATTTTTGAAATTGGCATGGACGATGCCTCCTGAAACCTTGCTGCCGTACTAGGGAATCCTGCAATAACCTGATAAGTCATGCCGATGCAAGGTCTATAACGGTTCGAGAAACTACCAATAACACTTACCAGTAGATCTCAGCAATCCTAGCCAGGGATTTCTTGTTATGGCCAATTGAGCATAGCGTAACATCAAATCCCAATACCGGGAGAGAAGAATCCCCTCTTATCGCTCATTGCCTCCATGTGACTCGGGACTGTACCCAAAAACCATCTTTTTTCACGATCTCTTGACCGTGGTATAGTGGAAATCAAAGCACAATGGGATTCACACAAGACTTTATGACGATCTCGGGTCGATAGACTAACGTGTAGCGGTGTCACCAGAGAACTACTATCTGACGATAGGTATAATACCATCTAGGAGTTCTCAGCGTGTCCGTTCAGTGTACCCAGTCTCCACTGAGCACCCGTATACCATCTTTGATGTTAAACACAAATGGATGTGGGATCATCCATCGCCCATCATATGGGTCAAGATGCGTATACGCTAGTCTACTCTGGAGTATCGATACCCTGTCTCGATACTCCCATAACTAAGAACAATTATAGGATGTACTTGTGGACTACTCTTGGCCCCACTAGTATGATCTCCATCATAGTCCTGGTAGTCAAGTACACATCCTAAGGGCTTTATCAACATGTGAGAGCAAGACAGCATCACTTATACAAGTCAACATGTTAAGACAAAGTGCAACCAGATAGCATACTATCATGTCAAGCAAGAAAGTCCTCCCTATATATGTCCAATCATCCACTACAATATACTTCACATGTACATTAATGGCCTCTAGGGCATACATATAACTAACAATCTCCCACTTGCACTAAAGCCATCTGTTGTATTATCCAATACCCAACAATATAGCAGTGGTTGTAGTATCCCATACTCAACCATCCCAAAATCTTTCAAATAGTATTTGGGGAAGCAGGCCTTGGTGAGTGGATCTGCCGTGTTAATCTCAAAATCTACTCTCCTTACCTCGATCCCTTGGAGATCAACCATCTCCATGATCAGGTGATACTTTCCTCAGAATATGTCCGGATCGCTGATGGGACCAGTGTTCCTAGGCCAAAGCCACAACTCCATTGTTGTCATAATAACAGTTATTGGATGCTCAATGGTAAGAACCTTGTTCATCACATGAACAAGAAATGTCCAGACAACCACTTTGGTAGTATCGTTGGTAGCGATGTATCTAGCCTTTATCGTCTAGTATGCCACGGTATCTAGCTTGGAACTCTTCCAACATACCGTCCCTTCACTGAGGGCAAAGACAATGCTTGTGACCGACTTTCAGTCGTCCTTATCACTCTGGAAGCTCTAACTAAGGACATTCATTTAGTGCTTCTCAAGTACTTAAGAATGTCCTCCACAGCTGTCCAGTGATTCTCCCAAGATCCGATTGATTCCTGATCACTACACCTAGTGAGTTAGCTATATCTGGTCTAGTACATAACATCGCATACATGATAGAGTCTACTGTCAAAGCATAGGGTATTTCTTGCATGCGAGCTCTCTCCAAATCAGTCTCGGAATACATCTTTTTGGAGAGAGTGATTCCTGAATAAGTGGGAGAACCACCACGCTTAGAATCCTCCATACTAATCCCCTTTAGTATGGTGTTAATGTACCTGGATTTGGGACACTCCCAATATCCACTCAGATCATCACCATAGATCATAATCCATAAGATGTAGTAGGTACCATCCAGATCTTTTATTGAGAATCCTCATGATAAGAGGAGCTTGACCGAGTGTAGCATAGGAAACCATTTCCTATCAAGAGTATGCCATCTACGTACAATACGTATAAGACAACCTTACTTTTTACAACTTTCTTGTATATACAAGGTTTATCTACCATTTTGATGAAGTCAAACACTTTTACTGTCACATCAAAACAGATGTTCCAACTCTATGATGCATGCTTTAATCCTGATGGGCTTATGCATAGCTTTGAAAGTCTCAACTTTTCCATTTACACCAAGAATCTTCTCAATATTCAATTTGCTCCCTATGGGTTTTACCCCTTCAGGTGCAACATTCAAAGTCATACTTTGATGTTGTACATGGATTCCATCTTTGATTGCATAGCATCCATCTTTTTCACAAAGTCTCCACTTGTGATGGCCTGTATGAACCTAGTCGGGCCATCATCTACCATGATGCAATCCTCGCACCCACTATCACCGAGAAGACCGTAGTATCTCTCAAGTGTATGAGGAACCTTACCAGATTCGTGGAGAGGCTGAGGTTCGTTGGAAACTATTGAATCCTTTGGTTTCACCAAATCATCAGCCGTTAGTTTGTTTAGCTGGAACTCCTTCCAGATCTACCTCATGACCACTAATTTCTTCACAAGAAATTCCTTTTCTAAAAAGGTGGCATGTTGAGAAACAAAACAGCGTTTGCTTCTCAGTGTGGTAGAAAGTATTCCCTCATGAATGTTCGGGATATCCAACAAACTTATGCAGAACTGACCTTCCCTTGAGCTTGTCTGGATTCTGCCTTTCAACATAGGCCAGACAACCCCATATCTTAATTCGTTTAAGACATAGTCTCTTCCTATTCCATATCTCATATAGAGTGGTAGGCATTGATTTGGATGGAACCTCATTCAATAGGTATACACCTTCTCAAGTGCATAACACCAAAAGGAAATAGGTAACTCAGCAGTACTCATCATAGAGCACACCATATCTCATAGGGTATGATACCTCCGTCCCGATACACCGTTGTGCTTTGGTGTATATGAAGGAGTAAGCTGAGAGAGAATCCCATTCTCTTTTTAGAAACTCCAGGAACTCCATGCGCAAGTATTCTCCTCCTCGATCACATCATAGGACTTAATACTTCTACCCGTATGGTTCTTAACTTCAAGCTTATATTTCTTGAATTTCTCAAAAGTTTCAGACTTGTGTTTCAACAAGAACATATGTCCGAATCCTGAGAGAAGATCAGTGAATATAATGAAAGTATGAAGAACCAACCTTGGCATTTGTAAGCATAGGACGGTATACATCAGCATGTATCTGTCCTAAGAGTTCACTAACTCTTTCTCTGTTTCCAGTAAACGGAGTATTAGTCATTTTACCTTTGAGACAAGACTAGCAAGAATCATAAGATGAAAATTCAAACAGATTCTCATATTCAACCTTATGTAACTTAGCTAGTCATGTCGCATTAATATGACCTAGTCTACAATGTCACAAGAAGGATTCGTTCATTTCTGAACTACTCCTCTTGTGTGCGTTCTACATACTTTGAACTGCAGTTTGATTTAGAACATATATGCTATTATATAACGTGCCTGATCGAATCAACTCTTGCTTCAGGAAAATGTTCACAACATTATTCTCCAATACAAAATTATATCATTCTTTAACTTAATAAAGAAACTGATGTAATGTTGTATATCAGGTTCGTTATCTAATAACATTTGTTCAGAATCAATGTATTAATATAAGATGATATCTGCCAACTGACTTGGCTGCAAAAATTGCATCATTCTTAACACTTAGAGATATATCACCCATTCTTAGTTCTCTACCTTTCTGTAGCCCATGTAACATATTACATATGCAGGATCATGATCCGGTATCACATACCTAGGACGTAGAGGATACTGAGAAACAGTTCTCGGTAATGAACACACCCGAAGAAGATGCATCAACATGCACTTTCTTCGATTGGGTGGTATGAGAATCCGGATATTCCCTTATTTCCTGCTCAAACATATAACATTTATAAGATAGAGTGGAACCAACGTTCCCTAACACAGTATAATAAGCAGGTTCGGTCAATACATCCATATTATTATCTTTATTAAGGCGTGACATGGTCGCTACCAGGAGAAAGAGAGAAGAAAACACTCTGCATGCACTCTTGCAAGATTAGATTGGCTATTATTTTATCTAATCAGGATGGCTCCCACTGTTTTTATCAAATCTTCCTTCAAACCCTAAAATGTAAGACTAGCCGGGATTAATTACACCCTACAAGTTCGCCAATCTTTCGGCCAGGCCAGTGTCGGTACTTTGAGGGAGGTTCCCCGTGCTTTCGCACAGACCTAATTAAAATAAAATTCGTTTTCCCAGAGGCGTAACCCCGTTAACACCTTTCTAGACACCTACTTGATCGGCTAATTGTAATGTGTAAAACTCTCCCAGGAGTAACTCTTACTCGCAGTGGGTATCGGGATCCAACTATCTCATAGAAGGTATGCAATCTCATTGCAAATTTCAACACTTGAAATTCCCGATAATATTCTGCCCCTAGTATCCTATGACCTTGACGCAGGCCAACAAACCATAGTCCGCTAGTCAAGTTCAACCCGTACATTTCATGATTGAATTAAACCCCCCCGTACGACCCTTGATGCAGGCTAACAAAGCCGCACGACTACCCTAATCCAATCGCATCGTATGCAGCAGATAAGCACTAGTTAGCTACCGCACACTGCGCCTTGATGCAGGCCAACAATCGTAGCACGAATACTAAGTAGTACTTATCTGAAATGACGGAGGCCTACGACAGGTTTTTAAGAAAACCCTTTGTGCAATGAACTTGATATCGTTGTAGAATCGAGTGATTTTGAAAATGAGTGATTTTTAGGCTTTTACTAGTTTCCTAAAGAGATTACTCCCGGTGAAGGGATCTCGGCTCTTTCCTTATCGAATAAGGTGCAGGATATTTCATAAATACCACCATGCAAAGCAAAAACTATAGAAGTAATCAAAATACAAACCGAGTGGGTTGTAACTGTAAGTGCACGGCGGCGCCCCGGCCGTCTGAACGAGGCCAAAATGCGGAAACGATACTTTTACAAAACTTTTGAACCTGCACCACCGCGCACAAAAATCCTGAATCGGGCCATTAATCTAATTCTAGCTAACTAAAGAACGGGTAGAGAGATATACCGAGCGATCCGTGTCCTTCGGTCTTCTCGTCGTCGTCCCGATCTCCCCGCGGAATCTTCGGTCTTCACCTCCTTGCCTGAAAGGCACCACATCGCCGGGTTCTTTTACGGGCTCCCACTTCTGGACCGAGGCAACTCGGGCACGAAGTTGGCGAGCCGACGTGCCCAAGGATTGCTGTAGAATAAGTGTAGTGCTCTTTGTCTCTTTGGGGTTACTAGAAGTTGCCTTTTGTGGAGGAAAGGAGATGTGAGCTTTTGGATATGAACAAAGAGGAATTTTGTAAGAAAATGAGATCCTCTATTTTCTCCCATCAAAAATGAATGAATCAACCACCCCATCCCAAGTGTGGCCGGCCAAAGATAATGGAGGAGAGAGAAAGCCAATGAATATGATAACTAAAGAAAATGATTTACCTCAATCATCATATCAACCCCTTCACACAACCCATCCCTATCAAGTAAGTCATGATGAATAAGAAAGTCAATGGATGGTGCACCATCATGAAACCATCATGATTCAAAAGTCTCCTCAATTGTTAAATGCACAATTGCAAATAACCCCCTCCACCAAATTTCAGCCAAAGAAAGGAAACAAAGAAAAAAGGCCGAAACGGAAAGCAAACTGGCAACTTCAAAAAACTGATCCCGTAATAAATTACAGGAAAACCCCGAGACTGTATATACATACCCGCATTTGTATTCCGACCGAATACAAATGCAATGAGACAAAATCTACATTGTACAATACTAGGATCCGGCTTAAACCAAAGCCCGCCAGTATTATCCGTCCGATCATGATCCGTGAAATACCGCACATATCTGTTCGAACCCTGTCATATCTTCATACGGACACTACAGCGTTTCGCCCGAAACTTGAGAAACTGGTCTGTAGGGGACTCTAAAGACTCGTCAATACTTTGAGTGCGGATTTAACCACTAGCACGTCAGAGATATTAGCCTATACGTAACGGGCTACCAGGTATTGACCAAAAGGGACGTCGATGAGCGAACTCATCCTGACACCCTACTGAGCCTGTCAGTGACAATATCCGTACAGTCCGGTCCGTTCGTCTATAAGCATCGCATGGCGGGCCTAGGGGGTTGGTAAAAGTCAGACCCCCAAAAGCGGTACAAGTCATGTTGGAGTGTAGCCCAGAACACCCTGAGATACTACTGGAATACCTACCAGTAAATCTCCTGCCTTGGCCAAGGACTTCGTGTAATGGCTCTCCTAGACACAGCGCGACCTCACCCCCAATACCGGAAGAGACGAACCCCTGCAGATCCGCTCACTGCCTCCATGTGGCTCGGGACTGTACCCAACTAAAACCTGTTTGCACGTCTCCTTTGAGCGTGGTAGGGTAGTAATCAAAGTACAGTGGGAACTCACACGAGATAAATGACGATCTCAGGTCGATGAACTAACCTGTACACATGTCACCAGGGAACTGCTATCTGACGTCAGGTATAAGACCAACTAGCATGTTCCCGGCGAGTCCTGTCCGGTGTACTCATAACCCAATGAGCACCTGTATACATCTTAGGTGAACCAATTGACACCACTGGCTTGTGAGACCGGCCACCGCCCCTCGTCGGGGTCTCGACTGTATACACTAGTCTACTCTGGAGTATCGATGCCCTGTCTCGAAACTCCCACGACTAGAGATCTTTTAAGGATGTGCTTATAGACCCCAGCTCCCATGTATATGATCGCCCTCATACTGCTGGCAGTCAAGCAAGAATCCTAGGGGCTCTATCAACGTGCAATAGTGACCTGTAAGGTCACCTAAAGCAGTACACGATGATAAAGATAAACCAGATAGCATACTATCATCTTGAGTAAGACTGTCCTACCGGGATAGCTCCTCCCTCAATCATTGCAATCACGTGCCTGTGATCCAATAATTGACTCTGAGGGCACTATCTCCAACAGTAACATCTGTCGGTTTTGCTAAAGAGGTCACATCCGGTGAAAGGATCTTGGCTCTTTCCTTATCGAATAAGGTGCTGGATATTCTACAAGGAATACCGCTATGTAAAGCAAGAACTAGAGCTATCAGTTTGTAAAACAAGTTTCTACAATATCTTTAGGTTTCTTTTTTTTCAATTAATCTCATTAATGAAGTCCCATCAAATTTATGCTTTCTAAGTATCATAGAAGAAACGAAAATAACAATAGTTATTATATATCATATATATAATATAGGCATTTGTCTCAGAACATATCAAGTGATCACATCATAGAATATCAGCAGCAGAAGAACACATATGAAATATTGGATATACTAGAAATTCCGTGTTTTATTTAAGCCAATAAAAAATGCGAATTCCACGGTCGCGATGAATAGCCAAACCCAAATCCCTAGACCCCTACGAGCGCGGCAAGCAACCCTACCAATTCTAGAATTAGGAGACCCGGTCTCAACTCCTTGAAATGGTCTCTCACTGGACCTTAGAACCCGGTTACTTGTGCTCCCCTCCTTGGGTCTATTCTAATATAGAAAAGTAAATAATATACATCAATGGTGACATCAAGCTCAACCCGGAAGTTCCCCAATAAAAGAATATTACATACAAGTTTTTACATGAATGAAAATGAAAAATTCTTATCTCACATAAAAAAAACCGGCTATTCAAAACACGATGATCCAATATAACATATCACTGCAACACATAACATCACATGTCATCAACGTAAGTAAATATGCGTATCCTAATTGTCGTTGACGTATAGCAACGAAACCGGCGATACGCCACATATTACACTTACAGTCGCAGAAAAAAAGTGAAAAACTACAACAGTTGGAATCCGCAACCACCTTAGACATCATAAACCCAACGTATCTCATACTTTGGATTCCATGCCTAACCAAATGAATTCCTTAGACATCACATGCCTAACAATTATAAACCCCGCATTTTAGTCTCGATATTGAAAACACTTTCCAATAACCTGTCGGGTAATTCAACAAGATTCCCGATAATCTGATCGAATGCTCATCGGAAACTTTAGTAGACGGCCGCACCCCCGATGTCGTCGAAGAAGTGCACTAAGGCGGAACACCGCAGCCGCGAGCACCCGAACGGATGCTTTTGGCGACGGGGTTCTCCTACAGTCACTTGGTCGGGGCTATAGGGCGTGGCTATCTAGTAAGGTTACCCGGCGACTATCCGCGTACACTACGTAATTGCGACGGACTTTTGATCCACGTCAAAATTCCGTGGCAATCGATCAAATGAGACTAAACTGCTAGATTTATAAAATTCAAACTAGTTATCACATAACTAATTATGCGGATTCCAAATATTGTATCATAATCACAGATAACTAGATGAAATTAAACTTTTCGATCGAATAAGCAAGCACCCAAAATTTCCTAACAAGCTCAACGCTTGAGCGAAATTCAAAAAGTACCCAGAAACTGCCACAGCTCCTATGAACCATCCGTAGAAGGGCCGACCAATGCCTCACTCATGTCGCTACGGAACTGCGGCAACCCTTAGGATATGACCGCGGTTCCGCGATCTAAAAAGTCGGGTTTGGGTATCGTTCTTTTAGAGGGTCCACAGAATCGCTTGCATGATTTTCTGAAAATTTTAAACTCGGAAAAAATCCAAATCTTAGAAAATTTCCAGCGGGGA
This sequence comes from Agapanthus africanus, assembly GCA_030015575.1. Classification (NCBI taxonomy): domain Eukaryota; kingdom Viridiplantae; phylum Streptophyta; class Magnoliopsida; order Asparagales; family Amaryllidaceae; genus Agapanthus; species Agapanthus africanus. Next base: position 435,028,211 of record JASDDO010000004.1, on the reverse strand, counting down.
AAAATTGGGTTATTGATATCCGTTCAAACTTTTAATATCGTCTAAATAACCCGAATACATGTTAGGATTATGATTACGAAACACTCCGAATTGCCTTTGCAGAAAGTTAACATCACATGCAAATTTAGCAAAAACTAGCAATACCTGAAACACCAAAACCCAGAGACTGGAACACCATAAAAATTTGAATTCTAAATACCCTAAAAGGGCCGGCCTCCTCGGAAATTTCCCTCATCTGCTCGGCCAAAAACTGAGCAAACCCCTTCAAATTTTCTTAGTGTTCATGTCATAACGCATACAACATTCTGCACTTGCTAAAAAAATTTTTAGAAGCCATTAAAAAAATCGACAGAAACAAGTTTCTAGTGTTTCAAGTTTCGGAGTAGTTTCGGTTTCGTGATCTAACAAAAATCGTTTAAATATCTAGCTTGGATCTGATACCACTATTGGGTTACTTAGCGCGGCAGCAAGGTTTCGGGAGGTATCGTTCATGCCGTTTTCAAATTTTTGCTGTTCTAAAGAATCCCAACCCTAGAATCTTAACTAGAGAATTAAACAATACAATATGCAAACAACTTTGCAAACAAGTGAATGAGGAATACAACCTTTGTAGACCGGTCCTTCACTTCTAAAGCTCTGTGTAGTAGTCTCCTCGCTCCAAGTAGTGAACTCCCGAACTCTAGTAAGGGTTCACATGAAGAATTGAACAAGCTTGCTCGAAGTCTTCGAGGCCGAAGATGATCTACGTCGAGGAGACTCAAACTCATGCTACCTCTTCACTAAATTAGGGTTTAGTGAAGCAAACACCCTAAACTAAATGGCTAATAGTAGAGGAGGATGAAGTAGGAAATGGGCTCACTTTAGATTTAATTTTCTCACAATATTTTCTTACTTAGAAAAAATGCTAGCAAGTTTTTTCTCATGAAGAAGAAGATGAAGAATCATAAAGAGAGAATGAACTCATGAGGTGAGAATAACAACCATGGGTGAGTTAGTTTCATACACTAACTCATGTAGAGAATTAACCATGACTAATCAATAATGGTTAGGTTAATAAATATCTAAAAGTAAAACAAAATTAATGGACTTGGCCAATGGTTCCACAAGCTTCTACAAGCTTCAACCATTTGACTAATTTTTATCTAATTTGGTTTACTTTAAATAAATAAAAACCTTACATTATATTAAGCACGGTGTAAGTCTACCCATGAAACATGTGGCATCAAGCATGACACAATAAAATGTACATTAATATATATCACATATATACTATATGCACACAAGTGAGAAAAAGAAATGTTTAAGTGAGCTAATATTAGTTAATATAAATTAATATATCACATATATAATTATACATTAAATTATTAAATCAACACTTGATTTAATAAACCGGCTATATCACATACAACCGACTAATATCAAATGTAATATCCTATCGAATCAATACTTGATCCGATAACCCGGCTATATCACATATAACTGACCAATATCACATATCGCGAGAATAGAATGCGGTATCACATACGCGCATTAATCTCGGTCCTGCACATATCGCATATGTGATTCTACTTCGTTTCTCATGAACTAGAAAACCTCTGTGTAGGACTCTAAAGACTCGTTAATACGCCGGCAGTAGGTGATGATCATATCAAACACCCAGAAGCCGCAAGCGATCTGCTAAACGTAACGGCCACCCGGGTATTGAGCGATCAGAAGATCAACAAGCAATCCTGCTCATACTCCTGCAAATCCAATCAGTAACACTACCGTACAGTCCGGTCTCTTCGTCAGATATGTCGCATATCGCAGCCTAGGGGTGGTAAAACGTCAGACCCGAATAGCCTGATAAGTCATGCCGATGCAAGGTCTATAACGGTTCGAGAAACTACTAATAACACTTACCAGTAGATCTCAGCAACCCTAGCTAGGGATTTCTTGTTATGGCCAATCGACCATAGCGCAACATCAACTCCCAATACCGGGAGACACGAATCCCCTCCTATCGCTCATTGCCTCCATGTGACTCGGGACTGTACCCAAAAACCATTTTTTTGCACGATCTCTTGACCGTGGTATGGTGGAAATCAAAGCATGGTGGGAATCACACAAGACTCTATGACGATCTCGGGTCGACAGACTAACCTATACCAGTGTCACCAGAGAATTGCTATCTGACGATGGGTATAATACCATCTAGGAGTTCTCGGCGAGTCCATTCAGTATACCCAGTCTCCACTGAGCACCCGTATACCATCTTTGATGTCAAACACTAATGGATGTGGGATCATCCATCGCCCATCATATGGGTCAAGATGCGTATACGCTAGTCTACTCTGGAGTATTGATGCCCTGTCTTTATACTCCCACGACTAAGAACAATTATAGGGTGTACTTGTCGACTACCCTAGGCCCTACTAGTATGATCTCTATCATAGTCCTGGTAGTCAAGTACACATCGTAAGGGCTTTATCAACATGTGAGAGCAAGAAAGCATCACTTATACAAGTCAACATGTTAAGACAAAGTGCAACCAGATAGCATACTATCAAGTCGAGCAAGAAAGTCCTCCCTATATATGTCCAAGCATCCACTACAATATACATCACATGTACAGTAATGGCCTCTAGGGCATACATATAACTAACACTTTGTACATCTTTATACCACCAGGGTGTTCTGAGTAGGGAGAGCTGTGAGCTTCTTTCATTAACTCTTCCCGAACAGAACCTTTTGGTACACACAGTCTGCTGCCGTATCTCAAAGATCCATCTTCATGAATGTTGAATTCTGTTCTGAGTCCATTCTCTACTTGTTCTCTGATCTATTGCAATTTAGCATCACTTACTTGAGCTGCTTTGATCTGATTGACAATGGTAGATTGAACTTGTAAGTTCATCAAACTTGAAGCGTTACCTGGCATGATCACTTCAATCTCCATCTGATGCAAGTCTTGTTGAAGCTTCCACTGTGCAGTGAGATTCATTGCTAATGGTTGGCGACTAAAGGCATCAGGTACCAATTCACCTTCCCTGGATGATATTGCTGGTTGATGTCAAAGTCTGCCATAAGTTCTAACCATCTTCTCTACCGTATATTCAACTCTTTCTAAGTAAACACATATTTCAGGTTCTTGTGATCTTTGTATATGTTCACTCGTTCACCAAGAAGATAATGGCACCAAATCATAAGAGCAAAGATTACGGCCCCCAACTCCAAATCACGCGTCAGATAATTGCGCTCATGAATCTTCAGCTGTCTTGATGCATAAGTTACAACCTTACCGAGCTGATGTAGAAGACATCCTAATCTCTTACCGGATGTATCACAATGCACTTCGAAACCTCCAGATTGGTCTGGTATAACGAGAATAGGCGTCGATGTCAATCTTGACTTGAGTTCTACGAAAGCTTATTCGCATGATTCTGACCACACGAATTCTTCATATTCACTTGTGAGCTTGGTCAGGGGTGTTGCAATCTTGGAAAATCCTTCAATGAATCTTCTGTAATATCCTGCTAGACCCAAGAAACTTCGAATGTCCTTCACTGACTTTGGTGTCGGGCATTCGCTTACTGCTGAAACTTTCGCTGGATCTACAGAGATTCCTTCGCCCGATACAATATGTCCGAGAAAACCGACTTGATTTAGCCAAAATTTGCATTTTCTATACTTGGCATAGAGTTGATGTTGTTTTAGGGTTTCCAAGACAATTCGGAGGTATTCGGCGTGTTCCTTCCGACTCTTAGAATACACCAGGATGTCATCGCTGAAGATGACAACAGACCTGTCTAGGTACTCCTGAAAAACTTGATTCATCAGGTTCATGAATATTGCTGGTGTGTTGGTCACTCCAAATGGCATCATAAGAAATTCTTAATCATCATAGCGGGTTCTGAATGTTGTTTTATGAATATCAGCTTCCTTGACCTTCATCTGATAATAACCCGAACGAAGATTAACTTAGATGAAACACAAGATCCACTTAGCTGATCGAATAAATCGTCGATGCGCGGGAGTGGATACCTGTTCTTTATCGTTACTTCGTTCAAGGCTCTATAATCAATTCACATTCTGTATGAACCTTCCTTCTTCTTCACAAGTAGAACTGGAGATCCCCAACTTGAAGTGCTGGGACGAATCCATCCTTTCGCCAATAATTAGTCCAACTGAGTTCGGACCTTCTTTAAACCTTCCGGAATTAACCGATACGATGCTTTAATCACTGGTTGTGCTCCTGGTACTAAATCAATGCTAAATTCAAGAGCTCGATCGGGAGGCAAACCTGATATATCGTCAGGAAACACATCGTCGAACTCTCGAACTACTTCTGGCTTTGATCCTTCCTCCGCCTGAATTGCCGCAATCACTGCATTCTTCGGGTTCACCTTGTAAGTACTTGGCTCCAGGGTACGGTCTCCGCTTTTGAAATAAAAGAACGGATAGTCTGGAATCTCAAATACTACTCTCCTTTGACGACAGTCAATAGTAGCATAGAATGTTCCGAGCCAATCCATACCCAGAACCACATCGAAGTTCGGTATGTCTAGCACCTTGAAGTCAGCATAGAATTCTCTGCTGCAGATGACCACTGGAAACAGGTTGTATCTTATTGTTGCCTTTAGAACGCCGTTCCCTGAACTGACATTCCAGCTGGATACAAGCGGTGTGACTGGAATCACATGAGTTCGGACGAACCGTTACGACATAAAGCAATGAGATGCTCCAGTATCAAATAGTGTGATTGCAGGAAGTGAGGCTACTAAGATTGTACCGGTGATGACTTGGCCGGTGGCTTCAGCCTCTTCCACAGTCATTATGAAAGCATGTCGCATTGGCACATTCCTACTTGCTGGAGGAGCATTCCTCTGTCTGTTCCTTGGTCTTTGAGGTGGGTTCCGCTGAGCTTGATGGTACTAACGAGGAGGAGGTGCAGTTGGCCCACGAGGAGGTGGAGCAGGTAGTGCAAATCTCGGAGCAGGTGCCTGAATGGCTGGGCACTGCGGGTATGTAATTGCTATTCTGGGTGCAGCATATGGGTTGTGTCTACGAGGACAAGACCCAATGTCATGATTAGCTGAGCCGCAGACTAAGCAAAGGCAATTTGCTCGCCGGCAATCTTTCACCAGATGTCCATTTCTCCTGCAGTAGGTATAAAAGGATGAGTTGGGCCGGTTGTTCGGTACTCCCAGTCTCCTAGGCATAAATGGTGGCCTTGAAAAGGCTCCTCCAGCCATCTGAGTGGCAGGGTGCTTCATCCCGGCAGATTGAGGCATGCCTCTCATTTTCATCACTGCCTCATATCGACGGGCAGGTTTCAGAGCCAATTCGTGGGTTGGGAAATCCCCTGTAACTAACGCAGCTTGGATTTCCGAATCTAACCCTTGTTGAAATCGTCGGGCTCTGATCTCATCCGTCGGTATTAGGCGTGCCGCGAATCTGTTAAGGTATTGTGTTAGCTGCGTAGTATGTGATACATTGAAAATTGAACTATTGAGACATATCTTACCGACTGAACATGGCAAACTCGGTATCGTACTCATCCACTGATTTGGTGTATATTGAACCCTGTTGTAGGTGGATGAACTGTTGTTCCATGTCGAATCTGGCAGTCTTGAGGAAGTACTTTGCGTCAAACATATCACGGAAAGTCCTCCATTCGATCGGTTGGGTGAGACGGCTTTCTTCCGCCTTCCACCAAACCTGTGCATTATCAGTGAGCTGCAGCTTTGCAGCTCGAACCCAAGCAACCTCTGGCACTTGTCTGCAGCTAGGTCATCTTTAATACTCTGAGCCCATTCCTCAGCTTCTAAGGGGCTCCCTTTTCCTGAGAATTGCTTGGGGTGCAAAGCTCTGAATTGCTTCACCCCAGGTGCTTCTGCTTCGGGACGGTTCATCAAGATAACAGTCTGCTGCTGCTGTTCCTCCAGGAGGCTACGGATAGCTTCAAGCAGTACCGTCTGCTCATTGATCGGAGCAGCTACGGCCGGTGTAATTGGTAGGGGAGGTGGAGTGTTGTTGAAGTTGGTGATGGTGTTATTTGGGGAATCCATAACCTTGAAAGAAAAATTTGGGTTATGACATATTCAAAATATATGAAATTGGAAGATTCAAGGAATATGAATTGTAAAGAATGTTTTCAGCTGCTGGTTCTTATGTTATATTGCATAAGTTGTCCACGAAGAACTGACCTGCATGTCCATACAGAGCTGACATGTATGTCCACACAGAGAGGACCTGCATGGGCCACTGATTTTATGAATTTTGCTTACGTGCGTTTTTAAATCAAAGAATATTTACCGCAATCAAGAACGGCGTCGCTTGATAGGTAGCCGGTGAGTACAGGTCGGTCCATAGGGATTTTGTGTATTTTCTATTTGTTCTAACGAGTTAATTCTAATTGGGGTTAGATTGATTATCACTAAAAACTAAAATGAGTTTGATTAGGATTAAAATCTTGCTAGGGTTAGGTTTAGGTTAAGTTTGGAAATTCAATATTCATCACCGCTTTCTATGCCCTAATTAAGATCTATTTAGGTGTTAAGGTAATAATTAACAACGTGGATTAGTACCATCGGGAAGAAACTAGGTTTCTTCCTCTAGGTCCTTGTCCGTCCTTTCTTAACTCTTACCCTAACCTCCATGGAAAACATAGTCTTTAACTACGGTATCACCGCTACCTCGTGGGATAGGGTGCCGTAGTGAGCGGTGTGTGTATGTATGCATAGAGTCCTATTAAAATGTATGACGGGCAAGAGAGGGGTGAGAGATTTTCATCTCTCAAACCTTTTCCATTCCTAATCCTAACAAGTGAGGAACTACTCACTCATTAGGGAATTAAAAGATTTCATTTTTTTATGATTGTTTTTAATAACCTAATTATCTAATCTACGGCAGATAAATAAAATCTAAACTAGGGCAGATAAATAAAGTTATACTAGGGCAGAAAGGAAAATTAAACTAAGGCAAGAAAAGAAAACTTACTTTATTTTTTATTTGACGCACTCTTCATACATTATAGGAATTGAAATTCTGAATTTGATAAATAAAATGAGCCACAAAAAGAGGCATGCTCCAAAAAGAGCTTTAGGGTTTCTATTTATAGATTATAGAAACCCTAGGGTTACATCTGATCTCTATCTGCATTTACAAAATTACCCTGAGAAGCCTAGTCAACGCACCGCCGCCGCCGTTGAATTTTGCACCGACACGTGCTCACCATGGCCGCGGATCCGCGGCCAGAAGGCATGTTTGGCCGCGATTCCGCGGCCATATTGTGGGTTCTTGGTATCTGTTTCTCTGGTAATTTTCATGTTGCTTTTTACTTGATTTTTCTTCACTTGGTTATTCAGAATGTCTTCTAGTTTCTTCCAGATTTCCACAGTGCATAATGTCGTGGACTTTTACCATTTGCTTCGTGTCGAAGTTTTGAACCTTACGCTGCCTTTGTACTTTGTGAATTTGTTCATTGATCTTCATTTGTCCGTCAAACTGTAGGCATGATCAAGATTCTTCCATTTGTTGGTCGTAGTCTCACTTTTGCATTGTCTTTTCATCATTTTCATTGTTTTGTTCCGAGAACCTGTAACCTGCAACTATGTAGCAGACATGGATCAAAAGTACCTGTTTATTTGTAAAATGAATAAGAACGGGGAATATAATAATGCAAAATTATGATATGAACAAATACCCCTAAACTTATCTTTTGCTCGTCCTCGAGCAAAACTAGTTTTATTCTCGAAAAAGACCTAGCCTCACTTTCGCAGGGAAACGCGATTGCACTGAGCTCGTGCAACAAGCCGTTAAACCTCTAGGTGTCCCTAGTAGGAGGAGTGTTGTCTCCTGAGGGTTTTCAGCGGATACTACCCACAAAATCCTATCAATTCGGCCTATTTACTTTTATTCTCCAATTCGGTTTTCTAGCAAGAAATTCTATTAACTTCAACTCAGAAATTATCAACCCGTATTTTTCACGCTTCCTTGTCATTTAACTTAAGATTGTATATATTTTGTAAATTTACTTGGCTTTTAGCATCTTTTGAATTTTCCTTCTTAAGGTTTCATCTCAACTTAGGAATTTTTATCATCTCTACTAAAGATATAAGTCATATTTTTCATTCCTATCTCTCATCCAAATCCCAATCACATACCCCTACGTGTGTGTATGTATCACCCCTACACTTGGAAATTCAATTCAAGCTCTTATACTCTTGTCCATCGTCCAAAGTACTTTTTAGTTGGTGAATTTTTAGATGAAATTACTCACACATCCTTCATGCGACCGTTAATACTTCTTGAGGTACTAACGACCGATTACAAAATGTGGTTGCACATTAAGACGTAATTTCTCGCCTTGTAATACCTAAGGCTTTTAGCAGTAACTCCCAAACCAGTTGGTCTAAGGCACTAGGTGATAAGGCACCCTCACTATATATATATATTTTTTATTTTACGCGGCCTTAAGTAATTACAAAACAAGTATTCATTTTTTTTTATATCTCTTTATTCACACTTGTATTTTTATTTTATTTTCCTTCATACTAAGGACTTTAGATAAGAGCATTTCAAGGTCTCCTCTACTATTCCAAGTTTCAAGGTTCGTGTTTGTGCAAGTTGTAGGGTATATATTTTCAGAATTTAGACTTAAGCTTAGGGATTATTTTTCAGACTTATATTTTAATAAAAATATCAATATTCTTCCCTTATTTTGACTTAGCCCAAGAAGTGAACTCAAAATTTGCCTATTTCTAAGTAAACTACAAGGACATATATTTTCTACGGTTAAACTTTAAGAAAGGTTATTTTTAGGGTTTTTAATTTACTAAGTCTAGCATCTAGTTTTTCCTAGCTAGTTAACCGTCTTGTCAAACTCAAGTCAATTATGGACAAAATTGAATTTTTCAATTTTTATAATTTTTATAATTTTTTTTTGATTTTTATGGATTTTAAAATAAGTATGCAAATGCAAAAATGTACATATGAATGCGAAGGAAGAAACCTTACCGAGCACACCCCCAAACTTAAACTTGGCAGTGTCCTCACTGTCATGCCACACCAAGAGGGTCAAAAAATGTCGGCACTCCCTTGTTTATTATTATTTTTTATTGTTAACAGACAGACAATATATATACAAAAAGCCCCCCCCCCCAAACTTAAGCGAAACAGTGTTTCTACTATTTAAACGTTAAAGTTCCGAGTTAGGGAGGAGAAAAACACAGTATCAAGCTATACAAGGCCTTACACAAGCCAAAGGTTAACACCAACCATTCAAAAATTTTATCGTTATAATGGTGTGGGTGGTGAAAGAATAGAGTGTAGAGAAAAGAAATGAGAAACACACGAGACCGTATGGAAAGAAAGGTGGAATATGGTCTCGGTATATTAGGAGAAGAATGGCGGAAAAGAGAAAGAAGTGTAGTATGAACTTGAGGGTGTAAATTGAGTGAATAAATTAGCACAAATTGTAATGACCAATGTGTTAAAAGCGATTGTGCAAATTTATCAACCCGTCGAGAAATGGGGTCAAATCCCTCAAGATTCACGAGAAAACATAGGTATGTTGAACTTGGTAAACCATCCATTGAAAATGGAAGCGTGATGGATTCTTGCACGGTCGAAACAGTAGAAAGGACGAAGGGGGTGATTTAGGAAGGGTCTCATTCTCACCTAAGTAAGCGTATTTAAGGTGAGACGGCAACAGCTTGAGTTCGAGTTTCAGAGGTGAAACAATTGAAGGTGAAATTGGTGAAACTGTCTCGAACTCGAAAGATTCCATCAATGGTTCGAAATGACTGTAAGCAAACGAGTCTGATGGTTCAACTAACTCATCTGAAAATTCAAAGGACTCAAACTCAGGCGGTGAGTCTTCAAAATCGTCCGAAAAAATGAAACACTCGTAATCGTTATCGCTTGTGAGAACTGTGTCAGATTCAAGGAGGAACGCACTAGTGACGTCAAAACTGCTGTGATCGAACAGAAATTTTTCAAGCTCACAGTCCTCCTGCGTGATCTCTTGCGTGGTCGGAATGATGGAAAGGATGAAGGGGGTGATTTAGGAAGTATAACAGTTAAAGGTTCAGGAGGATGAATTGGAAAATCCGAATCATCAAACAAAACTGGTTTATCCTCAATATTATCCTCATAATTCTCCTCAAAAGTTATCTCATCCATGCAATTATTATCAAAATCAAGATGCATATGAAGTTCGGGAGAAACATTTAATGACTCGGGATGATGAATTGGAGAGAAAAATTCAGTCAAATCTGCGGGTTCATCATCCAAAATATTCCCTGCGTCAATATCCCCAATCAAGTGAAAATCAATTTTTTCGGACACCTCATCAAAAGCATGGATATTTATCAATTCAGGTTCTAGATTGGAGGTGTAGAGGTCGAAAGGATTGGTGATGGTTTCACTCGAAAGGGACCCTTCACAATTTGGCAAATCAAGCACTACAAAGTCGCACAACTCATTAAACGTTTTATTTTCAACTGGTGAATCATTTGGGACACTTGATAGACATTCAAAACCGTAGTTGTGGGATTCAATTGGGGATGTGTAGGTTTGATTTGGAAGGGTGCACAGCTCACTCTCTCCACTCAAATTCTCAATCTGTCCAACCGCCTCATCATACATTGAAAATTTTGGAGCTAGTTGGAAACTAGCTACCAGGTCACTAGGTTGCATAAGGGCGGCAATGGACGCATCCAAATTCCTCATCTGTTAGTTTGTCGCTACAATATAAGCTTCCAACGACTGTTCCAGACTAGACATGGGTTGTGAAGGGGTTTCAGTAAAAGATTCAAAGTTGTTTGGATACGTGAAACTCCCAAATGGTTGTGTAGAAGCAATGTCTAGGGAAGGTGCGAAAGTCAGGTAGGACTGGTAGGAATTGAATGGTTAGACAGGAGTAGGATCAACATTTGGATAAAAAGGTGAATGGACTTGTTGATCCCAAGAACTGGAAGTGTTGAAAGGAATGAAAGATCGGTTACGAGATTGTTCAATATGTTCAGCAATAGACATGGGTTTCGGAGTTACAACAGAACTTGAAAAAGTAGTATCAACGTAAGAAGGTGGTGAAGGTTGAAATGGTTGATACAAAGTGGATTGCGGAGTCGAACCGTTTCTCCTAGACACTTCTATTCGATCTTTCAAAGAAATTTTGGGCATGGAGGGGTCGTCCGTAATTCGACCAAAACAATTCACGTAGGAAGCAATGTTTGGATGAGAGTACCAAAGTTCGATAAGAGTTTTGCGAGGTGGGGTACCCATGATGTAAGAAAGGAAAAGAATGTGGGTGCAAGTGGGGTGCAATGGATTTCTAGCGACAAAATTGGCAAGTCTTTTTGTAAAATTTTCTGTTTTGTATTTTTTTATAAGGAGCTTTTTGCAAAAAGATTTTCAATAAGAAGCTTAGACACACGTTCAATCAATCACAATATGCACAATTAAGCCTAGATCTAGGGTCACCTAGGTCAACTAGACTGCTCCTAACTGTTCTATTGGGCAAGTTGTGAGGACCTCAAATCGCCTCTTCATCGCCAATTGTGGCCAGGTAAGCACAAGTAGAGAAAGGAGGGATCCGCTCACGAATTACCGTGAGACGGGCCTTTTAAAGTTACCTTTCCCCACTTGTCTAGCTTAGGCACCACAAAGTCTGGTTTAGATAAACGATCGATGCCTACAACTATTCCTTTGTCATATTGAGCGCGACGGTCCCTAAGGCTGAGTCTAATCTTTTTTAATTAACTTGATAGTTAATGCAAAATGCTTTTTGTGATTTTTGGGGTCCTAGGAAGGGTAATGAAATCCCCACCCAATCTGGATTGGTGTTCAAGCCCCTTTAAGTCAGTTTTAAAGATGCAAAGCAGTAAAACACAATCAAACACTTGCCAAAATTTTTTTATTGCGGCGCAAAAAATCATGCACAAGATCAAGTTATCGGAGAAGGGGAGAAGTTTTTGCGCAAAGAACCCTGCTGGAAAATTTTTCAGAGGAGATCAGGGGGTTAAAAAGAAGAAAAGAAAGGTTACAGAGGAATTTTGGCTTGCTGACGTCAGCAATGCGCCGCGGTTACGCGGATAAATATTGCCTTTGACCACGGTTCCGCGGTCAAATCATTAGTTCAAATCCCCAAATCTTTTCTGTTTTCTGTTCTGAATATCCTCTGCTTGTTCAAATCTGCTGTTTGCTGTTTTGCTCTCTGGATTTTTCCAGATCTGAATCTGTTCTTCGATCCTGCACAATTCAAAAGAATACCCTTCAAAAAATAACAAGATGATAAATTTTTATATTTTTTTAATTTTTCAATTTTTTTGATTTTTATATTAACCGGAAATGACAAAAAGAAAATAACTACGCCATCCCCGGCAACGGCGCCATTTGATTTTATAAATTTTGCTTACGTGCGTTTTTAAATCAAAGAATATTTACCGCAATCAAGAACGGCGTCGCTTGGTAGCTAGCCGGTGAGTACGGATCGGTCAACAGGGATTTTGTGTATTTTCTATTTGTTCTAACGAGTTAATTCCAATTGGGGTTGGATTGATTATCACTAAAAACTGAAATGAGTTTGATTAGGATTAAAATCTTGCTAAGGTTAGGTTTAGGTTAAGTTTGGAAATTCAATATTCCTCACCGCTTTCTATGCCCTAATTAAGATCTATTTAGGTGTTAAGGTAATAATTAACAAAATGGATTAATACCATCGGGAAGAAACTATGTTTCTTCCTCTAGGTCCTTGTCCATCCTTTCTTAACTCTTACCCTAACCTCCATGGAAAACATAGTCTTTAACTACGGTATCACCGCTAGCTCGTGGAATAGGGTGCCGTAGTGAGCGGTGTGTGTATGTATGCATAGAGTCCTATTAAAATGTATGACGGGCAAGAGAGGGGTGAGAGATTTTCATCTCTCAAACATTTCCCATTCCTAACCCTAACAAGTGAGGAACTACTCACTCATTAGGGAATTAAAAGATTTCATTTTTATATGATTGTTTTTAATAACCTAATTATCTAATCTACGGCAGATAAATAAAATCTAAACTAGGGCAGATAAATAAAGTTATACTAGGGCAGAAAGGAAAATTAAACTAAGGCAAGAAAAGAAAACTTACTTTATTTTTTATTTGATGCACTCTTCATACATTACAGGAATTGAAATTTTGAATTTGATAAATAAAATGTGCCACAAGAAGAGGCATGCTCCAAAAAGAGCTTTAGGGTTTCTATTTATAGATTATAGAAACCTTAGGGTTACATCTGATCTCTATCTGCATTTACAAAATTACCCTGAGAAGTCTAGTCAACGCACCGCCGCCACCGTTGAATTTTGCACCGACACGTGCTCACCATGGCCGCGGATCCGCGGCCAGAAAGCTTGTTTGGCCGCGGTTCCGCGGCCATATTGTGGGTTCTTGGTCTCTGTTTCTCTGGTAATTTTCATGTTGCTTTTTACTTGATTTTTCTTCACTTGGTTATTCAGAATGTCTTCTAGTTTCTTCCAGATTTCCACAGTGCATAATGTCGTGGACTTTTACCGTTTGCTTCGTGTCGAAGTCTTGAACCTTGTGCTGCTTTTATACTTTGTGAATTTGTTCATTGATCTTCATTTGTCCCTCAAACTGTAGGCATGATCAAGATTCTTCCATTTGTTGGTCGTAGTCTCACTTTTGCATCGTCTTTTCATCATTTTCGCTGTTTTGTTCCGAGAATCAGTAATCTGCAACTATGTAGCAGACATGGATCAAAAGCACCTGTTTATTTGTAAAATGAATAAGAATGGGGAATATAATAATACAAAATTATGATATGAACAGCCACCAACAAAACCTGTCACGCCCCGCTCCCCAGTGTACGAGCAGAGCACGCGACGGGTCATGCGATGTATTTACTCGGAAGTAAACACGCTAAGCGTATCTAAGCAATATAAAATAAAATGTACACAAGAGATGAGATGTAAATGAACAACAACTTTATTTATTAGCATTCTTTTTACAATACAACTGAAATAAAAATACAAGTGCTGAAAGCAATGCCTAAACAATGGCATAATAGAAATGAAAATGAAATGTACAAGTAAACTAGAGCTCCGGGTCAAAAGCTAGCTGATCCAAGTTCTCGCTGGAGGGCTCTGTCTCCAGAAGGTCCAATCCACCTGACAACATTCCAAAGAAATAAGAAAATGAATGTCGTCAGCGAACAATCGCTCGGTAAGTCCCAAAAGTAAGAAGAGACAGAATAGACAGAAGAAGAATGTAACTTGTAAAGTTGTATTATGCTTTTAACGCTGTTGTTTGTAGCTTGGTACAGAAAATACCAATGTATACGAGAGGAGTCCCACTATCCCGGAGACTAAGGTATACGGAATACAAGGAACCATTCAGCCACGGTACAACGGCGATGGAGATTCAGGTTAGGTGTCTTATGGTTACAGTCTCATGCCACCTTTAGCACCTTCCATACCAATCTACCCCTTATAAACCCCGCGATGTCTTGATTATATTGGTTGTATTGTATTGTCTTGTATTATAATTGTATAGATGGATGACTTGCCGAAACCATGATATCAGTAATGGAACGGATATAATGGATGAACATATAAATAGAGTATATCCATGGTTCGGTTCGGTCAAGTTGTATAGATTGAATAGATGAATTCATATTGAATTATGGTTTTATACTTGAATCACATTCAAGTCAGATTGATTATATTTAGACTCAGTCTGAGTCAGACAATTAGAAAAGAAATTGAAGTCCTGAATTAGGTATTGATGTTATCGGTAACTGCTGCACATGGACGACAGGATTTGTGTCTTTTTCCAAGACAATTACTGTAATGATAACACTGTTTGTTAGGTTGTATACCTTAGACAGGAAAGCATCCATATCTCCGGCTCTCTGAGGCTCAAGAGACTGGTCCCGCTTAAACCTATGTTTACTAGGGTCCTTATTGTAATTTAATATAACTTGAGGGGGTTTCATGTAAAAATAGTTTTGGCATAATTTCAAAATACTCCTCAAGTATTTAATTATCGTCTTTAGGGTTTTCATAGATGTATATTTTATAAATGTGAAATTTCTAGTGAATAGAACCTAGTTTCCATAATATATGGTATTTTCTTGAATTATTGTACTTATGTTGTATTTGGATAGTATTTTCATGTAATAGTGATTCTTTTGATTTGGAAAACATGGAATATTTATATAATTAAAATAGATATTTTGATAATATATATATATATATATATATATTTAATGAAAATAATTATTTATTTTCTTGTAGAAATCTCATTTTTTTCTAAAGAAAAATGTATAAAAATTCAATTGAGATTGAATGCTCCTTGCGGAGGTCTACATCTCGCTCTAGTAAGCCCGAGAATGTGCGATAATCCGCACCATCCCGAACGGGGTCCCCAAAATGGGTTGTAGAGGCGCAATTCCATGGAAATTGTTAATACATCTTTTTATAGAAAACAGTTTTGTAAGTTTAGTATATTTATTTGTAGAGTCGTATTTCCTGTATTCTATTGTCTCAAAATTAATCATGCTATGATAGAGATGTGTGTTGTGATGAGGTAGGTCATTACCTCGTGAACTATCTAAAAGTATAGCAAGGAATAAAGGTTATAATGTCGAAATAAATAATTTGTGGTATTTTTATGTCAAAATGCAATAAATGTCTAAAAATGATTATTTTGATGTGAATCTTGTTTTATTAAGTTTGTTAATATTTATTAATCAACATATGAGAATATGGTTTTATCTTGTTAAAGAAAAGTGTAGTTTTAAAGAAAACCGAATCTGAAATCGGACTAACTCCGCTTCCGTCGGATTTTAGAAATGGAACTTTTTATAGAAAAAGATGAGAGGGGAAATGGGAGTTACTAGCTTGTTGGACTAAAGAAGAGAGAGGGGTTCCTAAAGAAGGCTTCAGGGCGTCGATTCGTCACCGGAATCTCCTCGAAAGTTCGTCGGAGCTTCGCCCTTCACTAACTCCACTTGTACACTAAAAGACTTGGGATTTTGGTATAGTTTTTGCAAGAGAATTCTGAGTGAAAGGGGTATAAGATGGAGTGGGTATTTATAGGACAATTTAGGGTTTAGGGGGTGATGAATAATGCATTAAAATGGAATTTGAAGGGTTTTATTATTCTCTGTAAATATGCAGAGTAAATAAGCAATACTGAAGTTAAGGGGGGAGTCCAAAGGTCTAGGGTTTACAAAAAAAAATAGGGTTTGGACTCAACAGAACCAGCTACGCTGGCCCATGGCGAATTCTTGTTGGTCAGATCATGGAGGTGGGGGCTCGGATTCTCGCCACGTGTCCAAGCCGGACTGAATACTAATTTGCACCTGTTTTTTTTTAAGTGTGACCCTTCAGTTTACGTGCAGTGCTCGTGCATGTTAGTAGTATGTATGCCCTAGAGGCCAGTATTGTACAGATGATGTATATTATATTGGATGCTTGGACATATATAGAGATGACTTTCTTGCTCGATATGATAGTATGCTATCTGATTACTCTTTATCTTAACATGTTTACTAGTCTCTTTAAACTGTCTTATAGTTACATGTTGATAAAGCCCTTAGGATGTGTACTTGACTACCTGGACTATGATGCAGATCATACTAGTGGGGACATGGTAGTCCATAAGTATATCCTTCAAGGTCCCTAGTCGTGGGTGTATCGAGACGGGGCATCGATATACCAGTGTAGACTAGCGTATACACTTCTCGACCCATAAGATGGGCGATGGATGATCCCATATCCATTGGTGTTTGACATCAGAGATGGTGTACGGGTGCTCAGTGGAGACTGGGTACACTGGACGGACTCGCCGAGAACTCCCAGATGGTATTATACCTCACGTCAGATGGCAGTTCTCAGGTGACACTTGTACAGGTTAGTCTGTAGACCCGAGATCGTCATAGAGTCTTGTGTGATTCTCACTGTGCTTTGATCTCCACCTTACTACGTCCATGAGGGCGTGCAAAACGGTGGTCTTTGGGTACAGTCCCGAGTCACATGGAGGCAATGAGCGATAGGAGGGGTTTCGTCTCTCCCGGTATTGGGGGTTGATGTTGCGCTGTGCTCGATTGACCGTAACAAGGAAGTCCCTGGCCAGGGATGATCAGAGATTTGCTGGTAAGTGTTACCAGTAGTTTCTCGACCCGTTATGAGCCTCACATCGGCACGACTTATCGGTTATTGGGGTCTGATGTTTACCACCCCTAGACTTGATATGCGACATATCAGACGAACAGACCGGACTGTACGGTAAGTGTTACTGGTTGGATTCACAGGAGTGTGAGCGTGCTAGCTCGTCGATCTTCTGATCGCTCAATACCCGGATGGCCGTTACGTTTAGCAGACCGATTGCGGCTTGTGGGTGCTTGATATGATCATCATCTGCTACCGGCGTATTGACGAGTCTTTAAAGTCCTACACAGAGGTTTCCTGGCTCAAGCAAAACGAAATAGGAGCGCATATGAGATATGTGCAGGACCGAGAATAATACGTGTATGTGATACCGTATTCCATTCTCGCGATGAATGTATCGATTGGTTATATGCGATATAACCTAGATATCGAATCAAGAATTGATTCGATAAGCCGATACATATGATACTAGTCGGTTATATGCGATATGACCGGATCGTTAAATCAAGTGTTGATTTAATGATTTAATGTATAATTATATATTTGATATATTACTTTGCATTAACTAGTATTGGTTCACTTTATTTGGATTTTCTCACTTGATGTGCAAGTTGTATATGTGATATACTTTTGTGCACATGTTTGTATCATGTTTGATGATACTTGCTCATTTGGTTAAGTGTAAAGAATTAAACCTTGGTTAAGTAAATGGTTAGGGTTTTTAGTTATTCATTCATTTATCTTTTTCATTTGGATTAAAAAGAAATTGCAAAAGAAAACAATATGGTTGCTTTCTTTCTTGAAGCTTGTTGAAGCTTCATGAAGCTTTGACCAAAGTGACCATTTTGTCTTCATGCTTAACCATAACCATTCATCTAACCTTAGTCAATTCTCTACACCTAACCATGGTTCATATTATGATAAGTATTCATTTCTTTTGCATTTTAAAAGACTAATGATAATCATCTTGATCTTCTTCTTCTTCTTGAGTTCAAGAAAAACCTTGCCACCATTAATGGCATCTTGAGTAAACAAGTGAGAAATCCAATTCTAAAGTGAACCCACCTCCTATTTCTTCACCCTCTACCTCTTGCCAAGTAGTATAGGGTGTTTTCTTCATAAGTTTCACAACTTGGTGAAGTCGGAGCTTGATCTTGTGTAACCTCGACGTAGATCATCTTCGGCATCGTAGCCGACGACTAGTCCGCTCATTTTCTCCGATGAAGCCGATGCAAGAGTCCGGGATTCGAGATGGACAGCGAGGGGACGACTACGTGGAGCTAAGGAAGTGGATAACCGGATCTACAAAGGTTGTAGCTTCTTATCTTTAGTTAAGTTGTTAACTAGTTTAATGTTTCGCCTAAAATTCTAGTTAACGATCTGTATTAGGGTTTCTCGGCACTTGTAAAATTTGAAATTGGCATGGTTGATGCCTTGTGAGACTTCATTAGAGTGCCTAGGAACCCTACAGTGGTATCAGAGACTAGCTAGAGCCTTAGGCGAAGTGTAGACGACGTTTGAAACCCGAATGAACATCGAAACCCTAAATCAAATTGCTCTCTGGACTTTTTTCAAAAACTGTGTTTTTTCCAGATTAAAAATGCTTAAAAAATTCAGCAGGGAATTCTAAGAATTACGGTGCAAAATTTTCCTGAAGATGTGTCAATAGTGCGGCGGAACCGCGGCAGAAGCATGGCTTCTACGGTGGTTCCGCGGCCAGATTGTGTGAACATGCTACCATTTTTGCACAGTAATTCTTATTTTATGATGCTGAGTTTTATGGGAATTTTTAATATTTATTCAAGAGTTGAATTTTCTGGGGTTGTTTTGGGGATTCGATGATTCGATCGGATTATCAGATTTTGTCTATGTGGATTCCGGATAATTTTAGAATATGTTAAAAAGTTCGACCGGATATAAATACCCAACTTTTCCCCAGCCGGAAAATTTCCAAGTGTTGGATTTTTCTGTGGTTTAAGGACGTTCTGAGTAGTGCAAGTAACGCGATGGTCTCTCTAGAAGACAACAAACCTTAACTCGATTATGTGACCGTCTTGAACTGCCCTTTGAACCTTCGGGTTTGGGGCAGTACGGCGTGCCACATGTGAGGCGTTGGCTTGACCCTTCTACGGCTGGACCGTTGGTACTGAGGCATGAAGTGAATGTCTTTGAACCTATTTCATGTGTTGAACGGTTTCGGGAAAACTTGGGTGTTCGAATATTCGATCGGAAAGTTTAATATTTTCTATTTATCCGGAATGGGATACAATAATTGGAATTCACAAACAGTTATGAGATAACTGGATGAATGTTATAAATCTAGCGGTTTAGTCTCACTTGATATTGAAAAGAGTTTTCGATAATGGGACTAAAATGCGGGGTTTATAATTGTTAGGCATGTGATGTCTAAGTATTTCATTTGATTAGGCATGCGATGTCTAATGAGGTTGTGGATTCCAACTGTTGTAGTTTTACACTTTCTTTTCTGTGACCGTAAGTGTAATATGTGATATCGCCGGTTTCGTTGCTATATGTCAACGATAATTGGGATGCGCATATTTACTTACGTTGATGACATGTGATGTTATGTGTTGCTGGATATGTTATATTGGATCGTCGTGTTTGAATAGCCGGGGGTTTTATGTGAGATGAGTGTTTTTCATTTTCATTCATGTAAAAACTTGTATGTAATATTCTTTTATTTGGGGCATTTCCAGGTTGCGGAAGATGTCACCCTTTGTATATTATTTACTTTTCTGCACTAGGATAGACCCAAGGAGGGGAGCACAGGTAACCGGGTTCTAGGGTCCAGTGGGAGACCATCTCGAGGAGTCGAGTCCGGGTCTCCTAACCCTAGAATTGGTAGGGTTGCTTGCCGCTCTCGTAGGGGTCTAGGGGTGTGGGTTTGGCTATTCATCACGACCGTGGAATCCTTGTTTTATACTGGCTCGTATTGAAAACACGGACGTCCTAGTATATCCAATGTTTCATATGTTTCTTCTGCTGCGATATCTGTGATGTGATCATGTGATGTTCTGTGATAGATACAGTATACAGTATATATGATATATTATATAGATGTTACTTATGTTTTGCACCCGCACTAGCCCTGCCCTGCTCTGTCGTTAGTTACCTAACCTAACGGTGCACGAGGGGACATCCAGGCGAATGCGGATGGTATAAGTGTACGTCGTATTTATCTGTGATGTTTAGGTGACTTAAATGATGGGACTTCATTAATGTGATTAATGAAAGAAAAGAAACCTAAGATGTTGTAGAATCAAATTTTAAACAAAACAGGTAGCTACAGTTCTTGCTTTGCATAGCGGTATATATGATATACCCTGTACCTTATTCGATGAGGAAAAGACCGAGATCCCTTCACCGGGAGTGACTCCTTTAGCAATTACTGGCAGATGCTACATACTCGGTTTGACTTTTGATTGCTTCTATAGTTTATGCTTTGCACAGTGATATATATGATATATCCCGCACCTCATTCGACGAGGAAAGGGCCGACGATCCCTTCACCGGGAGTGACCCCTTTAGCAAAACTAGAAAAGCCTCAAAATCACTCCATTTCAAAAACTTCATTTGATTCTACAACGATATCAAGTTCATTACGCTCATGGTTTTCAGAAAAACCTGCGTAGCCCTCCGTCAATTCAGATATGTAATATTCAGTATTCATGCTACGGTTGTTTGGCATGCGTCAAGGCGTAGTGTACGGTAGCTGATTATTACTTATCTGTAGCATGAGATGCGATTGGATTAAGGTATTCGTACGGCGTTGTTTGGCATGCGTCAAGGGTCGTACGGGTGGGTTTAATTCGATCACGAATTGTACGGGTTGAACTTGACTAGCGGACTATGGGTTGTTTGGCATGCGTCAAGGTCATAGCACGCTAGGGGCAAAATATTATCGGGAATTTCAAGTGTTGAAATTTGCAATGAGATTGCATACCTTCTATGAGATAGTTGGATCCCGATACCCACTGCGAGTAAGAGTTACTCCTGAGAGAGTTTTACACATTGCAATTAGCTGATCAAGTAGGTGTCTAGAAAGGTGTCAGCGGGGTTACGCCTCTGGGAAAACGAGGTTTACATTAATTAGGTTCGTGCGAAAGCACGGGGGACCTCCCTCAAAGTACCGACATTGGCCTGGCTGAAAGATTGGCGAACTTGTAGTGTGTAATTAATCCCGGCTAGTCTTTCCTTTTAGGGTTTGAAGGAAGATTTGATAAAAACCAGTGGGAGCCATCCTGATTAGATAAGATAATAACCAATCTGATCTTGCACGAGCATACGCTAAAGTGTTTTCTTCTCTCTCTCTCCAGGTAGCGACCATTTCATGCCCTAATAAAGATAATAATATGGATGTATTGACCGAACCCGCATGTTATACTGTGTTGGGGAACGTTGGTTCCGTTCTTTCTTATAAGAGTTATAGGAATGAAAAGGATATAGGGGAATACCAGGATTCCCATGCCACCCGATTGAAGAAAGTACATGATGATGCATTTTCTTCGGGTGTGTTCGTTACAGAGAACTATTTCTCCATTTGCCCTACGTCCTGGGTATTAGATACCGGGTCAGGATCCCATATATGTAATCAGTTACATGGGCTTAGAAAAGGTAGAGAACTTGGAGAAGGTGATAAAGACATTAGAGTTGGAAATGGTGCAATTGTTGCAGCTAAGACTGTCGGGGAATATCACCTTGTATTACCAACTAGTAATACATTGGTTCTGAACGAATGCTATTACATGTCGAACCTGATATGCAACATTATATCGGTTTCTTTATTGAGTAAAGAAGGATATAATTTTGTATTACAGCATAATGTTATGAACATTTTCCATAACCAAAAGTTGGTTGGATCAGGCACGTTGTGCAATGGCATTTATGTTCTAAATCAATCAACAGTTCTGAGCATAACAAACACACACAAGAGGAAGAGTTCTGAACTGAACGAATCCTTCTTGTGGCATTGTAGACTGGGTCACATCAATGCGACACGACTAGCAAAGTTGCATAAGGATGGATATTTAAATCCGTTTGAATTTTCATCTTATGACACTTGCCAGTCATGTCTCAAAGGCAAGATGACCAAAACTCCGTTTACGGGACACGGAGAAAGAGTTACTGAACTCTTGGGACTGATACATAGTGATGTATGCGGTCCCATGTCTACACATGCCAGGGATGGTTCATCGTACTTCATTACATTCACTGACGATCTCTCTATATTCGGATATGTGTTCCTGATGAAACACAAATCAGAAGCTTTTGAGAAATTTAGAGAATATAAACATGAAGTCGAGAACCAAACCGGAAAAAGTATTAAAATCCTTCGATCTGATCGAGGAGGTGAATACTTGAGCAATGAATTCCTAGACTTCCTAAAAGAGAATGGGATTCTCTCTCAGCTGACTCCTCCATATACACCACAGCACAACGGTGTATCTGAACGGAGAAACCGCACCCTATTAGATATGGTGCGCTCAATGATGAGTACAGCTGAGTTACTTATTTCCTTCTGGGGATATGCGCTTGAGACAGCCATGGACCTATTGAATAGAGTTCCTACCAAATCAGTGCCTACCACTCCATATGAGATATGGAAAGGGAAGAGACCACATCTTAATTATATTAAGATATGGGGTTGTCCAGCCTATGTCAAAAGACAAAATCCGGACAAACTCGAGGCAAGATCTGTCTTATGTAAGTTTATAGGATATCCCAAAAATTCACAAGGGTATATCTTCTACCATCCCGAGGAACAAAAGGTGTTTGTTTCTCGACATGCCACTTTCTTAGAAAAAAGTTTTCTTATGAAACAGATAAGTGGCATTGAGGTAGAACTGGAAGAGATTCCAGCGACACAAACTATAACAGAAGACTTGGTAGAACCAGAGGATTCAGTAGTACCCGACGAACCCCAGCCTCTCCGCCGATCTAGTAGGGTTCCTCGCCAACCTGAGAGATACTACGGTTTTCTCATGGATGGTGGGAGCGAGGATTGCATCATGGAGGATGATGACCCAACTAGCTTCGAGCAGGCCATCACGAGTAGGGACTCAGTGAAATGGCTGGATGCTATGCGGTCCGAGATGGAATCCATGTACACCAACAAAGTATGGACTTTGGATGTTGCTCCTGAAGGGGTAAAACCCATCGGGAGCAAGTGGATCTTCAAGAAAAAACTTGGTGTAGATGGGAAAGTGGAGACTTTCAAAGCTAGACTTGTAGCAAAGGGTTTTCGTCAAAGACCAGGTGTGGACTATGACGAAACCTTTTCTCCAGTGGCTATGCTTAAATCCATCCGGATCATGCTTGCCATCGCTGCATATCATGATTACGAAATCTGGCAAATGGATGTTAAGACCGCCTTTCTAAATGGTGATTTAGAA
Source organism: Agapanthus africanus (assembly GCA_030015575.1). NCBI lineage: Eukaryota > Viridiplantae > Streptophyta > Magnoliopsida > Asparagales > Amaryllidaceae > Agapanthus > Agapanthus africanus. Next base: position 435,004,636 of record JASDDO010000004.1, on the reverse strand, counting down.
GAGTGCGTGTACATGACTCAGCCAGAGGGCTTCGTAGACAGTGGGAGCAGCGGGAAGGTGTGCAAGCTGCTTAAATCCATTTATGGATTAAAGCAAGCATCGCGGAGTTGGAACATCTGCTTTGACGTCGTTATCAAAGAGTTTAATTTCGTCAAAAACCCAGATGAACCTTGTATCTACAAGAAGGTAGCAGAGAGTAAGGTAGTCTTCCTCGTATTGTACGTGGACGACATACTCTTGATAGGAAATGATATTCCTATGCTGCAATCGGTCAAGCTCTTCTTATCACAAAGATTCTCAATGAAAGATCTTGGTGATGCCTCCTGCATATTGGGAATAAGGATCTATAGAGATAGATCCAAAAGGATATTGGGATTGTCCCAATCCAGGTACATTGACACCATACTAAAGAGGTTTAGTATGGAAGAATCCAAGCGTGGGAACTTGCCCACGATCTCTGGAGTCACTCTCTCCAAAGAGATGTCTCCCAAGACTGATTTGGAGAGAGCTCGCATGCAAGGGATACCCTATGCTTCGGCTGTAGGCTCTATCATGTATGCGATGCTATGTACCATACCCGATGTAGCATACTCACTAAGTGTAGTGAGCAGGTATTAAGCTGATCCTGGAGAGAGTCACTGGACAGCTGTGAAGAGCATTCTCAAGTACTTGCGAAGGACTAAAGAGATGCTCTTGGTGTATGGTAACGGAGAACTCCAAGTGGAGTCCTTTACCGATTCGAGCTTCCAGAGTGATAAGGACGACTCTAAGTCGCAGTCGGGATTTGTCTTTACCCTTTACGGAGGGGCGGTTAGCTGGAAGAGTTCCAAGCAGGAAACCGTGGCAGACTCGACGATGGAGGCTGAATACATCGCTGCCAACGATGCTGCCAAAGAGGCTGTCTGGATCAAGAAGTTCATTACTGAACTTGGAGTGGTTCCATCCATTGAGCATCCAATACCTTTGTATTGCGATAACAATGGAGCAGTGGCTTTGGCCAAGGAACCTAGGTCCCATCAGCGATCCAGGCATATTCTGAGACGGTATCACCTGATCCGGGAGATAGTTGATCGCCGGGAGATCGAGGTCAGGAGGGTTGACACGAAGAACAACACGGCGAATCCACTCACGAAGGCCATTCCCCAGATACAGTTTGAGAGACTCTTCGGGATGCTGGGTATGCGAAACTACAGCAGCTGGCCCTAGTGCAAGTGGGAGATTGTTAGTTGTATGTATGCCCTAGAGGCCAGTATTGTACAGATGGTGTATATTATATTGGATGCTTGGACATATATAGAGATGACTTTCTTGCTTGATATGATAGTATGCTATCTGATTACTCTTTATCTTAACATGTTTACTAGTCTCTTTAAACTGTCTTATAGTTACATGTTGATAAAGCCCTTAGGATGTGTACTTGACTACCTGGACTATGATGCAGATCATACTAGTGGGGACATGGTAGTCCATAAGTACATCCTTCAAGGTCCCTAGTCGTGGGTGTATCGAGACGGGGCATCGATATACCAGTGTAGACTAGCGTATACGCTTCTCGACCCATGAGATGGGCGATGGATGATCTCATATCCATTGGTGTTTGACATCAGAGATGGTGTACGGGTGCTCAGTGGAGACTGGGTACACTGGACGGACTCGCCGAGAACTCCCAGATGGTATTATACCTCACGTCAGATGGCAGTTCTCAGGTGACACTTGTACAGGTTAGTCTGTAGACCCGAGATCGTCATAGAGTCTTGTGTGATTCCCACTGTGCTTTGATCTCCACCTTACTACGTCCATGAGGGCGTGCAAAACGGTGGTCTTTGGGTACAGTCCCGAGTCACATGGAGGCAATGAGCGATAGGAGGGGTTTCGTCTCTCCCGGTATTGGGGGTTGATGTTGCGCTGTGCTCGATTAGCCGTAACAGGGAAGTCCCTGGCCAGGGCTGATCAGAGATTTGCTGGTAAGTGTTACCAGTAGTTTCTCGACCCGTTATGAGCCTCACATCGGCACGACTTATCGGTTATTGGGGTCTGACGTTTACCACCCCTAGACTTGATATGCGACATATCAGACGAACAGACCGGACTGTACGGTAAGTGTTACTGGTTGGATTCACAGGAGTGTGAGCGTGCTAGCTCGTCGATCTTCTGATCGCTCAATACCCGGATGGCCGTTACGTTTAGCAGACCGCTTGCGGCTTGTGGGTGCTTGATATGATCATCATCTACTACCGGCGTATTGACGAGTCTTTAGAGTCCTACACAGAGGTTTCCTGGCTCAAGCAAAACGAAATAGGAGCGCATATGAGATATGTGCAGGACCGAGAATAATGCGTGTATGTGATACCGTATTCCATTCTCGCGATGAATGTATCGATTGGTTATATGCGATATAACCTAGATATCGAATCAAGGATTGATTCGATAAACCGATACATAGGATACTAGTCGGTTATATGCGATATGACCGGATCGTTAAATCAAGTGTTGATTTAATGATTTAATGTATAATTATATATTTGATATATTACTTTGCATTAACTAGTATTGGTTCACTTTATTTGGATTTTCTCACTTGATGTGCAAGTTGTATATGTGATATACTTTTGTGCATATGTTTGTATCATGTTTGATGATACTTGCTCATTTGGTTAAGTGTAAAGAATTAAACCTTGGTTAAGTAAATGGTTAGGGTTTTTAGTTATTCATTCATTTATCTTTTTCATTTGGATTAAAAAGAAATTGCAAAAGAAAACAATATGGTTGCTTTCTTTCTTGAAGCTTGTTGAAGCTTTATGATGTTTTGACCAAAGTGACCATTTTGTCTTCATGCTTAACCCTAACCATTCATCTAACCTTAGTCAATTCTCTACACCTAACCATGGTTCATACTATGATAAGTATTCATTTCTTTTGCATTTTAAAAGACTAATGATAATCATCTTGATCTTCTTCTTCTTCTTGAGTTCAAGAAAAACCTTGCCACCATTAATGGCATCTTGAGTAAACAAGTGAGAAATCCAATTCTAAAGTGAACCCACCTCCTATTTCTTCACCCTCTACCTCTTGCCAAGTAGTATAGGGTGTTTTCTTCACAAGTTTCATAACTTGGTGAAGTCGGAGCTTGATCTTGTGTAACCTCGACGTAGATCATCTTCGGCATCGTAGCCGACGACTAGTCCGCTCATTTTCTCCGATGAAGCCGATGCAAGAGTCCGGGATTCGAGATGGACAGCGAGGGGACGACTACGTGGAGCTAAGGAAGTGGATAACCGGATCTACAAAGGTTGTAGCTTCTTATCTTTAGTTAAGTTGTTAACTAGTTTAATGTTTCGCCTAAAATTCTAGTTAACGATCCGTATTAGGGTTTCTCGGCACTTGTAAAATTTGAAATTGGCATGGTTAATGCCTTGTGAGACTTCATTAGAGTGCCTAGGAACCTTACAGTGCAAACTCTTGGGCTTATAAAAGGTTAAAAGAAAATTAAATAAAAAGATAATATGGCTGATGGGATTTGAACTCTGGTGCTACGTCACAGCAGTGTAAGGTTTTACCAATGTGCTATAAGTGCTTTCATGCTGTTCTAAATCAAAACAAATACTTATAGCATTCACAGGAATTGTAAATACCTCAATTGTACATTAACTTTAAATGAATTTTATGTACACAGAATTTGGAATTGTTACAAAGAAGGAGATGAGAGCTCTCATGAAAAAGAGAGTATGAATGAAGAAAAAATCATTAACCATTTCTAAAGAAAATGGTTACAAATATAATTCCTCCAAAACAATCCAAGCCCTTGTATCAAACCAACCATCCAAGTGTCCACAACCTCCTCTTGATTACATAAATCACCATACTACAATATGATGAGGATATGTTATGCCTAAGGAATAACATAAGCTAAAGAAAAACAGAAGGAAAAAAACATATATAATATATATATATATATATATAATATACTAAATATATATACTTGTAATTGTTATCCAAGGTATTTAAAATACATAAAAGAGAGATTAATTAATAGTGACATAATACTAATAAATACATATACAATATATATGTATAAAATATTAAATCGGCACTTGATTTAATATCCGTCTTTCTAAAAGTATCGGCTAGTATTACAACCGTCTGATTACCCTCAGTGTATAAAATGCACTATTTTTAATCGAATCCAAGCGTGTACCAATGTACCGCAACTACAACATTTTGCTAAAACCGGAAATCCTATGTGTGGGACTCTAAAGACTCGACAATACGCTGGCAGTGGGTTTGAACACAAGCACGTTAGCGGCATTAGCTGTACGTAACAGCTATCCAGGTATTGTTGAAAAGGAGATCGATAAGCAAGCTCGTCCGAAACCTTACTGGGCCTATCAGCGACATGTACCATACAGTCCGGTATATTCTTCTAAAAGTATCGCATATCCGGTCTAAGGCGTGGATAACGTCAGACCCCTAATAACCTGATAAGTCATGCCGGTGTCATGCCCCATCACCAATCGAGAAACTACTGATCGCAATCAGTAAATTCCATCCGCCTAGGCATAGATCTTGTAGTGATGGCCCATCGTACACTGCACGACATCAACCCCCGATACCGGGAGAGACGAATCCCCTCTATCTCTCACTGGCTCCAAGTGCTTCGGGATTGCACCCAAAAACTACCTGTTTGCATGACTCTTTAAACCTGTGGCAGGGTAGAAATCAAAGTACATTGGGAACACACTCGAGACAAATGAAGATTTCGGGTCAACAGACCATGCTGCACTGATGACACCTGAGAACTGCAATCTGACAATAGGTATAATACCATCATGCATATTCCCGGCAAGTCCGTCCAGTGTAACTCATAACCCAATGAGCATATGTATACAATCTTTGGTGACTGACTGACACCAATGGCTGTAAGACCGGCCATCGCCCCTTGTCGGGGTCAAAAAACCTAAACACTAGTCTACTCTGGAATATCGATGCCCAGTCTCGATATTCCCAAGACTTGGGACATTTAAGGATGTGCTTATAGACTACTCAGTTCTCGCAAGTGTGATCGTCATCATAACCCTAAAATTCAAGCATGAATCCTATGGGCTCTATCAATATATAATAGTGATATGCTATACCACACAAGACATGTATATAATGATAAAGTCAAACAAGATAGCATACTATCATGTCAAGTAAGACTGTTCTAACTGTATAGGTCCTTCCTCAATTATCATAATCACCTGCCTGCGATTACAATAATTGTTTTGAGGGCATTATAGCCAACAACGCTCACCAACAGTCACGCATTAATTAACTACAACACTTATTGCCGGTACTTCGATCAAGCCCACCTACTTTACCCAGTCATCCAAGGACCCAACGTGGTTTGTGGCTATGTCCTCAGAATTTGATGCTCTACTTCTCAATGGCACATGGTCGCTCATCCCTCGTCAATCTCATTTCAATATCGTCGGTGGAAAATGGGTGTTTAAGCTGAAATATCGTGCGAATGGTTCGATTGAGAGTCACAAGGCGTGGTTCGCTTGATATTTGTAATTGCGATCATCTCGGATTGGCCAGTGCAATAGTTGGATGTATCGAATGCATTTTTACATGGTCATCTTGAGGAAGCGGTCTATATGGACCAGCCCCTGGGCTTCACTCAATCTTAAATTTCCCAATCATTTTTGTCGACTGCATCGCTCTATTTAAAGACTTCGTCAGGCTCCTCGTGCTTAGTTAAAATGTCTGAGCACTCGACTCCTTCAGCTCGGCTTCCATGGCTCCAAGACCGATACTTCGTTGTTCTTTCATTAGAACCGATGCTCACAAATTTATGTCTATGTCGACAATATTCTAATCACCGGTTCCAATCAAGGGGGCGTTACTAAACTTATTGCCTCTCTTCAACGGGAATTATCCATTAGTGACCTTGGCGCTACTTATTATTTTCTTAGGATCGAACTATATGTCCACACCCCGATGGCTGCCTTTTATCTCAATCTCAATATATTGCGGATATTCTTAAGCGCTCCAAAATGACTGTCGCGAGCCCGATATCCACACGCATGTCCACCGTTACGATTACCGATGATTATCTTTCCACTCCTTTCACTAACCCTTCTATGCACCGCAGCATTATGGGCGCTCTTCAATATGTCGTCATCACTCGTCTCGATGTCTCCTTCACAGTCAATCGGGCCTGTCAGCATATGCAATCTCCTACTGAGCACCATTGGTCGCTAGTTAAGCGCATGCTATGCTATCTTCAAGGCATGCACTCTCATGGCCTTCTTCTCTAACGAGATTCGTCATAATATCTGCATGCTTTCAGTGATGCCGATTGGGCTGGGAATACTGCGGATCGTCGTTCCATCAATGGCTACACTATCTTCTTGGGCCACAATCTCAATTCATGGAGCTCCAAGAAACAAGCAACGGTCGCTCGCTCAAGCACAGAGACTAAATACAAGACGCTAACAAATACCACGGCTGAGCTCATTTGGCTTCAATCCCTGCTTCATGAGCTAGGATTCAATCATTTCCCACTTGTGTTGTGATGTGATAACATTGGTGCTACGTACTTTGCTGCTAATCCTGTTTTCCACGCTCGCACTAAACACGTTAAAATTGACTTTCATTTTGTTCGCAAACGTGTTGCGGACAACCAAGTTATTGTGTGCTACATATTCACACGCGTTCAACGTGCTGATGTACTCACCAAGACACTCTCATAACAACGCTTTATCGAACCGCGTTTCATCTTAAAGGGGCGTAATAACGAATTAAAGTCATCAAGCCGACATACGTCGGACCCTTCAAGTCAAACGTCTGACCGTGACGACAGACGTCTGTCCTATTCAGGTCAGATGTCTGGAATTGGCTAAGGTTTTAACTGAGTGCAGCCAGACGTTTGCACTTCTAAAGGATATTCCCGCCAAAAAAATTCTGCGCAAAAGAGCCCAAGGTATCAAATGGCAGCGATACGTTTAAGAAAATATGAACCAGTATTTTCCGGGCTGTATTTTGACAAACTCCCGAATGTGAAAAGGCTAAATTCTAATGGTATCGAAAGTGGCTCGAAAAATCCTTCGATTTGATATATTATGGGCCTCATAATTCATCCGGGATCAAAAGTTATGAGGCAACACGTGACCGGGCATCACGTGCCCACACGTGACCATTTACAGGCAAAGCCTGTAGGCACTGAATAAAATAAATAATTGGAAATAATTAATCAGTGGGGTCACGTGCCAACACGTGATGGGCCTTTAAACCCACTGAAAAGAATTAAAGGTATAATAAAATAACAAGGAAAATCCCAATGGGGCATCACGTGCCAACACGTGACCATGGGTCATGTGCTGACACGTGATAATTTCTGAGTTCTTTAAAACAACAGAATTAAATTCTGGTCAAATGCTTAATCAGGGGGTCACGTGCCAACACGTGATGGGTTCATAAAGATCTATGAATTAATAGAATTAAATTTTAATTAAGAGGGAATCAAAAACCCTAACTGGAAAAATATTTCTCTAAATCTTTCCAAACAAAAAAGATGGTGCTTTGTAAAATGGAGCACCGTTTGATTAAAAATCAAATGGTGATTAAAAATCACCAATTTATGGAAAGTTTCTATACAAGGAAAGATTTTCCTGAAATTCACCAAGAATAACAAACAGAATATCTTTTGGATTAAAAATCCAATGGTGAATAAAATTCATTGAGTGGTCTAAAAGATCATGTTGGTTACAAAATCAATTAAAATATTTCAATGAAAGATTGACAAAACAAATTGATTCTTTTCTTTCTCCTATAAATAGGAGCCAAGAAGAGAAGAGAGGGGGATCGACTTTTTTGGGAAATATACAAAAACAGAGAGAGAGAAAAGAGGAGAATTTAATTCTCAAAAGAGAAAAAGAAGATCTCTTCAGAAAAAATAACCCTAGGTGAGAAAGGGAAAGATATCTATGCTCCATAAAACAAAAAGAGAATTTAATTCTCAAATTAAGAGTTTAACTCTTCTGAATAAGAACTTAGTTCTTCCTTTGGTTGAAGATCTGCTGAAGCAGATCTCCCCACAAGTTGAGAATTTAATTCTCATCGGGAAGATTCTGCCATGCAGATCCAAAACTTAGAAGGAGAATTGAGTTTAGGGAATTTAATTCCCCCAAATTTATAGGAATTTAATTCCTCCAAAGGAAACTAGGGTTTAACCCTATATGAGAATTTAATTCTCCCAAATTCATAGGAATTCAATTCCTCCAAATGAAATTAGGGTTTAACCCTACATAAGAATTTAATTCTTCCATATACAGAGGAATTTAATTCCTCTAAAAAAGAATTAGGGTTTAACCCTATAGAGAATTTAATTCTTAAAACAAGGGACTTAAAACTCTCCATGCACGTAAAGAAATCAATACCCAACCTGGTCACGTGGCAACACATGACCCTCCCTCTTAATAATCAAAAGAGAACGAACAAGACTAGGTCGCGTGCCACCACGTGACCCTTAAACAGACTCCTCAAAATGAGAAAGAACAAGTCTAGAGGCAATGCCTCGTGTGCCTCCATGTGACCCTATAACAAGTTCCTCAAAATGAGAAAGAAAAACTTGGAGGCAATGCCTCACATGCTCCCACGTGACCCTCAAAATAATGGGAACAAAGCCAAAGGCAGAATCAATTTTGGGCGCCCTCACGTGTCCCCACGTGACCCCTAATAAACACTTTAATAATCAATACATGAATACCCATCACATTCCAACACGTGATGACCTGAAGACTAAAAGTGTTTAACACTTATTTGAATATTCTGAGAACAAAATAAAGGAGGTTTGGCCCAATTCTCAGGCGCCTCACGTGACCCCACGTGATCACCCCACTTTTAGTGTTTAACACCATTTTGAGCATTTTGTCCCCAGTGTTTAACACTGTTTTAAAGCGCATCACATGGGAATACGTGAACGCTAAATATATGTTAGTGTTTAACACTATTCTCAAACCGGTCTTAGCCCAAATTGGCTAAGTCTTTCTTAGTCAAGACTCCTCTTTGATTAAACCCCGACTACATTCTTTCAAACTTGATCATTTCATATGAAATTCAAAGAAAACACCAGAACCATGATAAATGGTCAATGCCCAATAAAAGACAAAATATCGTCAGAGCTCCCAAACCCCTGTTTAGCATTGCTAAATAATGGCGGGCTGAACCCAGACAAATGTTCAATAGTCCAACAAAGGGCCAACATTTCAAACTTAATTGGACTTAGCCAAAATTAGCCATAAGTTCTCAATTCAGATTTAAGTGAGCCAATGTGCTCATAATCTAATTAATTGATCTTAGTTCCAAATTGGACTACAGATCTCCCGATCAACTTTGGTTCAAGGGTACATCTCTTCACTCCTTTGATATTTGTCGTTGTAATCCTTCAACGTCTTCAGAAAGGTGACGGATTCCGATAACCAATCATTCCATGGACTGTGGGGTCCTTTTAAACCCATGGACTATGATGTCCTTAACCTCGGACTGTGGGGTCCTTTTAAACCCAAGGACTATGATGTCCTTACCCTCGGACTGTGGGGTCCCTTTAAACCTACGGACCATGATGTCCTTAACCTCGAACTGTGGGGTCCCTTTAAACCCACGGACTATGATTTCCTTAACCTTGGACCACCATGTCATTAAACTGGTAATCGACCGCAATGTTCCTAAACTAAACAATAGAGCCAAATTGCTCTCTTGTTGGATCTAAACGATCCTGCTAAGTTGATCTTAGTCTAAAATTAGACTAACGTATCCTTAACAAACGTTTAAGTTGATCTTAGTCTCAAATGAGACTAACGTATCCTTAAACCCAACCCCAAACCCAAATATAAGAAGATAAGGATTTGGACTAATCCACGCCCTACGGGCGACAACATAAATTAGTCTCCGTATACAATCCACGGGCAACCGAAAATAAAACAAACAAACACGACACGAAGTGACCATCTGGAGAAGGAGAAAGTGGTTACCGCGATGCGGTAGTGTAATTAACTGCAGAGGCTTGCGCCTGCACGGAAGAGCGTCCACACAATCAAAAACCCCTCAAATGAGGGGGAATCTGACGAAGTCTGCTACATCGGCCACATCCGTTTAAACATTTGATACACGGTGTCATAAATCAACTTGGCATCTTCGGAGAGGTGGACGTATAGCACCAAATAGCATCTGCTCCCAAATTCAGGCAAGACAGACCTACGCGGTCGCGTCTCTGTGTTTGGAGGAGAACAGATTCTGGCACGCCCGGTGGGACCTTTTCCTCTTTCCACTACACACTTCGTGTGTCGTGTTCGCGAACGAATCGTGGTTTGATATGGTTGCCCTTGGATTCGAGGTACTAAGATTTGGTGTCTTGCTCTGTGCAGAAGACGAAGGATTAATGGCTTCTACCTGTACAAAATGCTCCAGCTACAACTGCAACTCCCGTTCCGCTCATCTGGAGGTGTAACTTACGGGGCCCTGGCAGCCTCCCTGTTCACAATGCCGGTGGACCAAGTAACTCAGGCCACCACTTGGCTATTCTTTGGGACTATGATCCCATCCATGAGCTTCAATGCCCTGATGCTGCCGCAAGAAGCCCCAAAGAAGTCGGTCTTTAATCGACTTACCACTACCGCGGCCCCTCTCAACGGGTCGCCTAACTCCACTGCCTCAGTTTTCAGCAGATTGGGCCAAAACGCTAACAAGCCCGTGATACCTGAAGCAGCCATCCCTAAGCGGATAGCCATCCCGGTTCAAGCGGACGAAATCATCGCAGAGGCTTCTTCTGCCAAGAAGTCAGTCTTCACAAGGTTGGCCATTCCGGCTCCTGCTCCAGACGAAGTCCTCAGGCTGCTTCCCCTGCCTAGAGGTCTGTCTTTGACAGATTGGACGTTGCTTCTCAATGGGTATCGGTCTTTAAGAGGCTGACGCCGGCGACAACCCTTCGCCAACACAGGGGGAATGATGAAGTCACCCCTACAGCTAAAACAATCCCATCCGCACGACATGCTCGACGTCGCCACTGGCGCCACGTAAGGAAGGCCGGGGGCAACTCCCCCTCTGGGCTAACTCCGCTAACTCCGATGGTGGAAATCAATGCTGCTGTTCTAACTGGGAACAGCTTTGAACCGCTTAGGAGGGTTCGCAAGAACTCTCCGACTGCCGTGCTGAAGAGATCTCCTCCACCTGTGGAGATTACTACAGAAAAGAAGACGGAGCAGCCCCCTCAGCGGCTGTCCTCCAAAATTTATAAAGCCTGGCGACAGGTCCAGGAATCGGTGATTAACCAGGACTACTCTCGCCGGCCAAAGAAGCTTAAAGCTCAGCAAGAAAAGAGCCATCCCTTGATACCACAGAAGATGTCATCCGTCTGGGTGCCCGCTGCAACGGCTCCCTCAACGTCAACCGCTTATAAGAGAAGGAGGTCGGAGAAAGCCCCTGTGACCGCTGCGAATCGCAAAGATGTTGAATTTAAATGCCCCAAGTCTGGGGGCATGGTGATACATACCGTTTATATGGTTTCCGGAAAAGAGGAAAGCCGTGCTTCTACGGATCATCGACCGCTTACTCGATCGATAACAAAGGCTCGGGAGCAGCAGCAGCAAAAACTTCAGGAGATGCTAACTGCAATGGCCGCACTCACTGGGCCGAAAGAAAATCCAGAGACCTCAGAGTAGCGTCGGGAACAAGAGACTGATACTGAATTCCTCCGAAGAATGCTCGAGAGGAAAGAAAAAGAGGCCGCGGAACAGGAAGCCAACATCAAACGAATGGCTCTTTTGTTCCAAGACATGGCCGGGATGATGTTACAGCCGGAACTTCCAGCTGAAGACCCCCCGATTATCGTTGAAGACGACAGAGGAGAGACATCGAACCCTCCACCGGCTCTTTCAGCAACCAAGGAGGAGACCATCTCCAAGGCCGCTCTATATGATTACATTGCTCAGCAAATACGAGTTCACCAGGCGAATGAAACGTCCGGGCAGATCGTTAAGACTGGACGACCCTATCCAGGCTGGTACGACCAAATAAAGTACCCGCCGGGATACACGATCTCCAAATTCCACGTATATAAGGGGACGAGAAATCCGCATCAGTATGTCGCTTAATTCAGAGCCTTATACGGCAACACCGGAGGTGACGATAAGCTACTGCTTCGCCAATTCGTTAGCAGCTTGTCGGAAACAGCATTTGAGTAGTATTTCGAACTCCCAAATGACTCTGTCAAGACATTCACAGAGATGGAGTTGCTATTCACCCAGCGTTTCGCGAGTGCTAGTGAACGCACCCCAATCACGGCATTGATCAATGCCAGGGTGAAGCCTGGAGAAACATGGGTTCAGTACGCGATACGTGGCGGAACCTATGGTCGAAATGCGAACAACGCATAGAAGAGGCTCCTGCGGTAAGCATATTTGTAGAAACCCTCGATCCGCAGGCGACCATATCCCAATTCATGATGTTCTTCAAGCCGACCACCTTCCAGGCCTTGATTGACAAGCTAGCCCAAATGGACCAGATGGGCCATAAGCCTTCCTCTTCGAAGCCGGAGCTACGTAATGAAAAGGGCAAAGGGAAATTGACCTTCGTTGCCAACGCTCGACGGTAGCCGAGTGGCCCGAGACCGGTTGTTCGCCAAAGCAACAAGCGGCAATCCCTTGATGAGAAGTTGAGACGTCCTTACTCGTTTCCCCGAGATAAAACAAGGAAAATGTTTAAACTGGCAGTGCGCAACGGGCTCATTACTCTACCGGAGTCGAGACACCCACCGCAACCGAACGATGTCAACGATCCCAATTACTGCCCCTACCATCGAGTGTTGGGCCATCCACTCGAAGATTGCTACGTTTTCAAAAATTGGGTTGAAGACCAATACCAGCAAGGCAAATTCGCGTTGTCTGAAAATTGGAAGGTGAATCCGCCACAACCACATGCTCTGAAAAAGATGGACATGCCCGGGGCATCGTGCTCATTCATAGAGGAAGCTCCATGGGAAGTTGTTCTTTCGGCAAAAACTAAAAATTTGCTGAAAGGTCTTCAAACATGTCCGGCGATCAGGTGGAAAAGTCCGCAAGAACCGGAGATTATCGAGGGGATGCTGAAACCACACCAAATATTGGGAGTTAATAGTGATGGTGGACAAAACATTCAGGCCCAGCCGTCAAAGTCTTCGAAGAAAAAGAAGAAGACCAAAAAGCCCGCGCAGTTTGATGACAAGCGCACGGATCTTCAAAAGCATATTAACGCGCTGGAAGAATATAACCAGAAGGCGCGAACCTCGGTCACACTCCAAGAATTTCTCAACAATATCCTTGAGAGCGGAGATAACGACAATAACGACGGGAATGACTCGTCAGAAGAATCTGAGGACTATGTGGCAAGTTGCCACATGATCTCTCATTCGGCGTTAACTAACGAAGAAGCTCACTCGGCGATAGAAGACAGCATAAAAGAGCTGGGGGCAGGATCAAAGCCAAAACCTTTGGAACCGTCTGACGAGATGATCGACTTGCTACTGAACGAAGTCCGTCAGAAAAGCAAAGCCAATCGAGAGCGCGAACTGGCTATATTCGAAAAACCAAACGCCGACGACCGAATGAAAAGGTCGAGGCACCCTAACCGGATCCAAGCATCCCTATCGTCAGCAAAAGCAAGTTTAAAGTAAGGAAACGATTCGCTAGAGCCCTGTCAATAGGAATGAAGTTGCCCTCTTTCAGAGAAAATTCTCCGGGCAGTATACATCTTGATAAAGCGGACATACATCCTAACTTCTGCTTATACCATCAGAGGATTGCACACCCTACTGAGGAGTGCATAGCCTTTAAAAACTGATGGCAGGGATATGTTGTTCACCGACCACACGTTTAACAAATGAAGCGCAAGGCTCGTCGGGAACAGAAAAGCACGACAGATGAGCGCAAAAGAGCCGCTGGCAACTGTCATATAGTAGACACCAAGGGATCGCAAGTTATCACCTTTGGAAGCGACTCTGACGAAGAAATCGCCCTCATCCCACTCTTCAAGGAATCCACCTCCGACACAAAAAATGCGAAGATTTGCGAGAAAATCTAGCTGTGTAATTGTACGTTGCCCGAAAAATCTTGGACCTATGACCGAAACGTCGTTAAACTAATACAAACCCACGGCGTTCCCAGGCTGACGTCGTAAAAAAAACGGTATGTCCATAAGCGAAATGGGCACGGATGAAATCCCGAAAGGGCTCCGTGAGTAAAAACAGCAGGGCTACCGGCGAGTTTTGCGAAAACCTGAAAGGGCGCAATCTCGTTAAAAGACACTTGCAAGGTCCTCTCGACCTTGTGAGGAGAAAATACCTACGTGATATCCTTACAACTCACAAGGAAGCAACATACTTAGGAATCCCCACGATTTCTAAGGAGAAATTACACTTACGAGATCCTCACGACTCGTAAGGAGAATTCCCCTTTGAGACCCTCACGGCTCATAGGATTCAAAAGTCTTAAGCTACAGGGATCTGAACCTGTTCTTAAGCTATCACAACCCACAGACTGCCCTACAAGCGGTTCAATATTGACCCTTGTATACAATCCACGGGCACGAATGAACATTTCCCTAACAGAGTCCCATCAGCGACTAGGGATATGCTCATATGGTGAACAAACACTTATAGGTCCTCTCGACTTGTAAGGAGAAAACACTCTTGTAAGATCCTTACGACTTATAAGAGAACACACACTTAGGAATCCTCACGATTCCTAAGGAGAAAACGCACCTACGAGATCCTCACGACTCGTAGGGAGAAACACCTTTATGAGACCTTTACGGCTCATGAAGTCAAAAGCCTTAGTCGACGGGATCCTAACCCTGTTTGCTAAGCCACCTTTGTTTGACATCGACAGAGGTAAATGATGATTCGCTCCTGGAAATATCCCAGTTGTAGCGATGCTGATGCCTAAATCGGTATAAAATTCCAAGTCCTTTCATGGCATATGATAATTCGCTCCTGGCAATGTTCCAGTGGTAGCGATGCTGATGCCTAATCGGTATCAAATTCCAAGTCCTTTCATGGCAAATGATGATTCGCTCCTGGCAATATTCCAGTCGCAGCGATGCTGATGCTAAGATTGGCACCAGATTCCAAGTTCTATACTTATGGCAAAAAGTCAACGAGCCAAAAATGCATATGAAATAGCCGAAATGATGAGGCAACTTGCAACGAAATCAGCAAGTAAAAATGTATGCATACAAAATAGCCGAAATGGTTGGGCAACTCGCAATAAAAAAAAGCGAGTAAAAAGAAAAATTAGCCGAAATGATTGGGCACCACGAAAAATAGCCGAAATGATTGGGCATCGCGGAAAGAAATAAAAAAAATGAAAGAATAAACTTCTTGCCCTGCAGGTGAGGTCACATTGACCCCTGTATACAATCCATGGGCACAAACAAGAAGGGAACCATATCGTCCCACCAGGCTTCGTCGAAGCGAAGCCAAATCTCGACGGTTTATAGACAACCTAGAGACAATCTCGACATTCGTCGCAATATTGCAGACACAATATCAACAAACGAAGTGAAGGAAGATCCCTAGCTTCAGGGTCTCGACGTCAACATCGATAACTTAGAGATCAACACCGGTGTTCTTCCTCCCTCCAATCGGATGCAGACGCAACATCATCAGTCGGAACAATGGCAAAGTCCCCTAGTTCCAAATCTCGACGGTTTACAGACAGCCTAGAGACCACCAACGACGTTTCTCCTCACTCCAACCAGATGCAGACGTGACGTCAACAACCGACCTCAGAGTCGCAATGAAGCGGAGCCATGGCAAAGTCCCTAGTTCCAAATCTCAATGGCCACATCTACGGCCCGAAGACCAACAACGGTGTGCCTCCTCATTCCAGCAGGACACAGATGCTACACCATCAATCGGAACCATGGCAAAGTCCCCTAGTTCCAAATCTCGACGGTTCACAAACAGTCTAGAGATCACCAACGGCGTTTCATCTTACTCCAGCAGGATGCAGATGCGACGTCAACAAACAACCCCAGGGTCAAAACAACGGAACCATAGCAAAGTCCCCCAGTTCCAAATCTTGACGCTTCACAGACAGCTTAGAGATCACCAACGACGTTTCTCCTCATTCCAACCAGATGCAGACGTGACGTCAACAACCGACCTCAGAGTTGTAACGTAGTAGAGCTATGGTAAAGTCCCTAGTTCCAAATCTCAATGGCCACATCTACGGGCCGAAGACCAACAACGGTGTGCCTCCTCATTCCAGTAGGACACAGATACTACACCATCAATCAGAGCCACGGCAAAGTCCCCAGTTCCAAGACTCTACGGTTCACAGACAACCTGGAGTCATCCAATGACCCCGTCTCGGAATCAACTCAACTCAAAAACCTCGATTCAGGGAAATCAGTGCCCTTGACGAGAGCACCTCGATTTGCGTCGACCCGCAAAGAAATCAATGTCTTTGCAGGAATACCTCGATTCGTTTCGACTCCGAGGAAATCAGTGTCTTTGGCAAAAACCTCGATTCAGGGAAATCAGCTTCCTTGACGAGAGCACCTCGATTCGTATCGACCCGCAGAGAAATCAACGTCTTTGCAGAAATACCTCGATTCGTCTCGACCCCAGGGAAATCAGTGTCCTTGGAAACCTCCTCGATTCAGGGAAATCAGCGCCCTTAACGAGAGCATCTCGATTCGCGTCGACCCGCAGAGAAATCAATGTCTTTGCAGGAATACCTCGATTCGTCTCAACCCCAGGGAAATCAGTGTCCTTGGCAACCTCCTCGATTCAGGGAAATCAGCGTCCTTGACGAGAGCATCTCGATTCGCGTCGACCCGCAGAGAAATCAACATCTTTGCAGGAATACCTCGATTCGTCTCAACCCCAAGGAAATCGGTGTCCGTAGCAACCTCCTCGATTCAAGGAAATCAACGCCTTTGACGAGAGCATCTCGATTCGCATCGACCCGCAGAGAAATCGGCGTCTTTACAGGAATATCTCGGTTCATTTCGACTCCGAAGAAATCAGTGTCCTTGGCAAAAACCTCGATTCAGGGAAATCAGCGTCCTTGACGAGAGCACCTCGATTCGCATCGACCTGCAGAGAAATCAACGTCTTTGCAGGAATACCTTGATTCGTCTCGACCCCAGGGAAATACGTGTCCTTGGCAATCCCCTCGATTCAGAGAAATCAGCGTCCTTGACGAGAGCATCTCGATTCGCGTCGACCCACAGAGAAATCAGCGTCTTTGCAGGAATACCTCGATTCGTCTCAACCCCATGGAAATCAGTGTCCTTGTCAACCTCCTCGGTTCAGGAAAATCAGCGTCCTTGACGAGAGCATCTCGATTCGTGTCGACCCGTAGAGAAATTAGCGTCTTTGCAGGAATACCTCGATTCGTCTCAACCCCGAGGAAATCAGTGTCCTTGGCAAAAACCTCGATTCAGGGAAATCAGCGTCCTTGACGAGAGCACCTCGATTCGTATCAACCCGCAGAGAAATCAACGTCTTTGCAGGAGTACCTCAATTCGTCTCGACCCCAGGGAAATCAGTGTCCTTGGCAACCTCCTCGGTTCAAGGAAATCAGCGTCCTTGACGAGAGCATCTCGATTCGCATCGACCCGCAGAGAAATTAGCGTCTTTGCAGGAATACTTCGATTCATTTCAACTCCGAGGAAATCAGTGTCCTTGGCAAAAACTTCAATTCAGGGAAATCAGCATCCTTGACGAGAGACCTCGATTCGCGTCGACCCGCAGAGAAATCAGTGTCTTTGCAGGAATACCTCGATTCGTCTCGACCCCAGGGAAATCAGTGTCCTTGGCAACCTCCTCAATTCAGGGAAATCAGCGTCCTTGACGAGAGCATCTCGATTCGCGTCGACCAGCAGAGAAATCAGCGTCTTTACAGGAATATCTCGATTTGTCTAAACCCCAGGGAAATCAGTGTCCTTGGCAACCTCCTCGATTCAGGGAAATCAGCGTCCTTGACGATAGCATCTCGATTCGCGTCGATCCGCAAGAAATCAGTGTCTTTGCAGGAATACTTCGATTCGTCTCAACCCCAGGGAAATCAGTGTCCTTGGCAAGCTCCTCGATTCATGGAAATCGGTGTCTTTGACGAGAGCATCTCGATTCGTGTCGACCCGCAGAGAATTCAATATCTTTGCAGGAATACCTCGATTCGTTTCAACTCCGAGGAAATCAGTGTTCTTGGCAAAAACCTCGATTCAGGGAAATCAGCGTCCTTGACGAGAGCATCGCGATTCGCGTCGACCCGCGGAGAAATCAGCGTCTTTGCAGGAATACTTCGATTCGTTTCAACTCCGAGGAAATCAGTGTCCTTGGCAAAAACCTCGATTCAGGGAAATCAGCATCCTTGACGAGAGCACCTCGATTCGCATCGACCCGCAGAGAAATTAGTGTCTTTGCAGGAATACCTCGATTCGTTTCAACTCCAGGGAAATCAGTGTCCTTGGCAAAACCTCGATTCAGGGAAATCAGCGTCCTTGGCGAGAGCATCTCGATTCGCGTCGACCCACAGAGAAATCAGCGTCTTTGCAGGAATACTTCGATTCGTTTCAACTCCGAGGAAATCAGTGTCCTTGGCAAAAACCTCGATTCAGGGAAATCAGCATCCTTGACGAGAGCACCTCGATTCGCGTCGACCCGCAGAGAAATCAGTGTCTTTGCAGGAATACCTCGATTCGTTTCAACTCCAGGGAAATCAGTGTCCTTGGCAAAACCTCGATTCAGGGAAATCAGCGTCCTTGGCCAGAGCATCTCGATTCGCGTCGACCCGCAAGGAAATCGGTGTCTTTGCAGGAATACCTCGATTCGTCTCAATTCCGAGGAAATCAGTGTCCTTGGTAAATACCTCGATTCAGGGAAATCAGCGTCCTTGACGAGAACATCTCGATACGCGCCGACCCGCAGAGACATCAGTGTCTCTGCAGGAATATACAGCAAAGCGGAGCCGCGGCAAAGTTCCCAGTTCCATGAATCGGCGGTGCACAGACAACCCAAAGTCAACCCTCGACCTCCTTGTTGAAGCAATGCTTTGACTCGGGAGTAGGTCAACTCATCAATCACTTACGAGTCCTCTCGACCTGTAAGGAAGAAAATTCTCTTGTTAGATCCTTACGACTCTCAAGAGAAAACACACTTAGCAATCCTCACGATTCCTAAGGAGAAAATACACCTATGAGATCCTCTCGACTCGTAGGGAGAAAAAATCTTTATGAGACTCTCACGGCTCATAAAGTTGAAAAGTCTTAGGCGGCAGATCTGAACCTGTTTCCTAAGCCATCGCTTCTTATCTCGATTCAGGGAAATCAGCGCCCTTGGCGAGAACCTCTCGATTCGTTTCGACCCGCCAGAAAATCAGTGTCTTTGCGAGAATCTCTCGATTCGTCTCAACTTGCAAGGAAATTAGTATCCCTACGCATAAAGAAAATTCTTTTATGGGATCTTTACGACTCTCAAGGGAAAACACACTTAGGAATCCTCACGATTCCTAAGGAGAAAATACACCTATGAGATCCTCTTGACTCGTAGGGAGAAAAAATCTTTATGAGACCCTCATGGCTCATAAAGTTGAAAAGTCTTAGGAGGCAGATCTGAACCTGTTTCCAAAGTCATCGATTCTTATCTCGATTCAGGGAAATCAGCGTCCTTGGCGAGAACCTCTCGATTCGTTTCGACCCGCAAGGAAATCAGTGTCTTTACGAGAATCTCTCGATTCATCTCAACTTGCGGAGAAATTAGTGTCCCTACGTATAAAGAAAATTCTCTTATGGGATCCTTACGATTCTCAGAAGAAAACGCACTTAGGAGTCCTCACGACTCCTAAGGAGAAAAAACACCTACGAGATACACACGACTCGTAGGGAGAAAATCCTTTGTAAGACCCTCACGGCTCATAAAATTGGAAAGACTTAGGCAACATATCCTAACCCTGTTTCCTAAGCCACCGCTACCTTATAAAGAGTTCAAGATGAACTGTTATCTACCATCTATGAGCCATACTTGCCAAAGCTACATGCCACTGAAATGGAGAAGTTACTCATGAGCATATAAACAACTTCACGCCAGAGTAAAACATAAAGAAATAGAAGGGTGCGGCTCATGGAGCTGAGGGTTTGGAACTATGTCCCTTAAGAGTCGAGATTTGAGTCAATGATAAATAACGACGCTTGTGTCCGCTCATTATCTTCTCAGATCAAGATTCTGAAAATTATATACCAACCCGAAACTGGCCATTTGCTATGAATTACTCTGCACTACTTCACCCACGTATATACTTACGTGGGCAAAGTAGTGGGGGGCATTTGTTCCCGCTAAACAATTTCTGCGCAAAAGAGCCCAAGGTATCAAATGGCAGCGATACGTTTAAGAAAATGTGAACCAGTATTTTTCGGGCTGTATTTTGACAAACTCCCGAATGTGAAACAGCTAAATTCTGATGGTATCGAAACTATCTCGAAAAATCCTTCGATTTGATATATTATGGGCCTCATAATTCATCCGGGATCAAAAGTTATGAGGCATCACGTGCCCACACGTGACCGGGCATCACGTGCAGACACGTGACCATTTACAGGCAAAGGCTGTAGGCACTGAATAAAATAAATAATTGGAAATAATTAATCAGTGGGGTCACGTGTCAACACGTGATGGGCCTTTAAACCCACTGAAAAGAATTAAAGGTATAATAAAATAACAAGGAAAAATCCCAATGGGGCATCACGTGCTGACACGTGATAATTTCTGAGTTCTTTAAAACAACAGAATTAAATTCTGGTCAAATGCTTAATCAGGGTGTCACGTGCTAACACGTGATGGGTTCCTAAAGATTTATGAATTAATAGAATTAAATTCTAATTAAGAGGGAATCAAAAACCCTAACTGGAAAAATATTTCTCTAAATCTTTCCAAACAAAAAAGATGGTGCTCTGTAAAATGGAGCACCGTTGGAATAAAAATCCAATGGTGATTAAAAATCACCAATTTATGGAAAGGTTCTATACAAGGAAAGATTTTCCTGAAATTCACCAAGAATAACAAACATAATATCTTTTGGATTAAAAATCCAATGGTGAATAAAATTCACTGAGTGATCTAAAAGATCATGTTGATTACAAAATCAATTAAAATCTTTCAGTGAAAAATCGACAAAACAAATTGATTCTTTTCTTTCTCCTATAAATAGGAGCCAAGAAGAGAAGAGAGGGGGATAAACTTTTTTTGGGAAATATACAACAGCAGAAAGAAAAAAGAGAGGAGAATTCAATTCTCAAGAGAGAAAAAGAAGATCTCTTCAGGAAAAAAAAACCCTAGGTGAGAAAGGGAACGAGATCTAAGCTCCATAAAACAAAAAGAGAATTTAATTCTCAAATTAAGAGTTTAACTCTTTTGAATAAGAACTTAGTTCTTCTTTTGGTTGAAGATCTGCAGAAGGAGATCTCCCCACAAGTTGAGAATTTAATTCTCATCGGGGAGATTCTGCCATGCAGATCCAAAACTTAGAGGGAGAATTGAGTTTAGGGAATTTAATTCCCCCAAATTTATAGGAATTTAATTCCTCCAAATGGAACTAGGGTTTAACCCTATATGAGAATTTAATTCTCCCAAATTCATCGGAATTCAATTCCTTCAAATGAAATTAGGGTTTAACCCTACATAAGAATTTAATTCTTCCATATACAGAGAAATTTAATTCCTCTAAAACAGAATTAGGGTTTAACCCTACGGAGAATTTAATTCTTAAAAAAAGGGACTTAAAACTCTCCATGCACGTAAAGAAATCAGTAATCAATCTGGTCACGTGGCAACACGCGACCCTCCCTCTCAATGATCAAAAGAGAACGAACAAGACTAGGTCACGTGCCCCCACGTGACCCTTAAACAGACTCCTCAAAATGAGAAAGAACAAGTCTGGAGGCAATGCCTCACGTACCCCCACGTGACCCTATAACAAGTTCCTCAAAATGAGAAAGAAAAACTTGGAGGCAATGCCTCACGTGCTCCCACGTGACCCTCAAAATAAAGGGAACAAAGCCAAAGGCAAAATCAATTTTGGACGCCCTCACGTGTCCCCACGTGACCCCTAATAAACACTGTAATAATCAATATATGAATGCCCATCACGTGCCAACACGTGATGGCCTGAAGACAAAAAGTGTTTAACACTTATTTGAATATTCTGAGAACAAAATAAAGGAGGTTTGGCCCAATTCTCAGGCGCCTCACGTGACCCTACGTGATCACCCCACTTTTAGTGTTTAACACCATTTTGAGCATTTTGTCCCCAGTGTTTAACAATGTTTTAAAGTGCATCACGTGGGAACACGTGATCGCCAAATATATGTTAGTGTTTAACACTATTCTCAAACCGGTCTTAGCCCAAATTGGCTAAGTCTTTCTGAGTCAAGGCTCTCCTTTGATTAAACCCCGACTACATTCTTTCAAACTTGATCATTTCATATGACATTCAAAGAAAATTCCAGAGCCATGATGAATGGTCAATACCCAATAAAAGACAAAATGTCGTCAGAGGCCCCAAACCCCTGTTTAGCATTGCGAAATAATGGGGGGGGGGCTGAACCCAGACAAATGTTCAATAGTCCAACAAAGGGCCAACATTTCAAACTTAATTGGACTTAGTCCAAATTGGCCATAAGTCCTCAATTCAGATTTAACTGAGCCAATGTGCTCATAATCTAATTAATTGATCTTAGTTCTAAATTGGACTGCAGATCCCCCAATCAACTTTAGTTCAAGAGTACATCTCTTCACTCCTTTGATATTTGTCGTTGTAATCCTTCAACGTCTTCAGAGAGGTGACGGGTCCCGATAACCAATCATTCCATGGACTGTGGGGTCCTTTTAAATCCATGGACTATGATGTCCTTAACCTCGGACTGTGGGGTCCTTTTAAACCCATGGACTATGATGTCCTTAATCTCAGACTGTGGGGTCCCTTTAAACCCACGGACTATGATGTCTTTAATCTTGGAGCACCATATCCTTAAACTGGTAATCGACCGCAATGTCCCTAAACTAAACAATAGAGCCCAATTGCTCTCTTGTTGGATCTAAACGATCCTGTTAAGTTGATTTTAGTCTAAAATTAGACTAACGTATCCTTAACAAACGTTTAAGTTGATCTTGATCTCAAATGAGACTAACGTATTCTTAAACCCAACCCCAAATCCAAATCTAAGAAGATACGGATTTGGACTAATCCACGCCCTACGGGCGACAACATAAATTAGTCTCCGTATACAATCCACGAGCAACCGAAAATAAAACAAACACACACGACACAAAGTGAGCATCTGGAGAAGGAGAAAATGGTTACCGCGATGCGGTAGCGTAATTAACTGCAGGGGCTTGCGCCTACACGGAAGAGCGTCCCCACAATCAAAACCCCCTCAAATGAGAGGCAATCTGACGAAGTCTGCTACATCGGCTGCATCCGTTTAAATCTTCGATACACGGTGTCATAAATCAACTTGGTATTTTCGGAGAGGTGGACGGATAGCACCAAATAGTATCTGCCCCCAAATTCAGGCAAGACGGACCTACGCGGTCGCGTCTCTGTGTTCAGAGGAGAATAAGGGACAGACGTCTGAATTTGGCTTCCGCTTTAACTGAGCGCAGCCAAACGTTTGCTCTTGTGCGGATCAAACGTCTGACTCTGCATGACTGTGAATTGTTTGGAAATATTTTATAGGAGATTTTGTAGAGATTTAGTTACAACTAAATATGATTGAGATATTGTATGATTGATTTGATTGTAACAGTATTTTAGTAAATAATAATATATATATATAGAAAAACCACAATAGAGAAGACTCTCTGTAAGGCATCTTCTACCTTCGCTATCGATTTTTTTCTTCCGCTATCTCTTGCTATTTCTTTAATTAATATATATCAATATGTTTTCAAGACAAACACAGATGGGATGGAGAATAAGAATATGTTTGTTTTCAGGTCTGAAGTTTGAAATGGATGGATTGCACCTCTCACAGTAGCCACAGTGGTAGTCTAATGTTTTTGGGTGGTGGGGTTTTGATTCCCCGCAGCAGGCTTTGCATCGATTAGTGAACCCCCAGAATTTTACCACGAGTCTATCTCCACTCCTTTGTTCTTTGTCCTTTCCCTGCCATTATTGAACCTAGCTAACCTATAAGCTAATTAGTACAATACTCTTTAATTAATAAATCCTACTATTATCATGTGGGACCCTAAAAATTGGAATACTTGTTTATTTTTAACATTTTTATTTTAACAAAATTCGACTAGTAATTCATTACAGTAGCTGGCTGTGCAAAAAGGAGTTTGCAGTCAGAAAAGCTGGGCAACATGGCGGGACCTTGGGAATGTCTCTATCTGTCTCTTTCTCCCTCTATTTTATTGCCCCCCCCCCTCCCCACCCTCCTCTCCCGCGCGCCTCCTCTTCGGTTTTGGATAATCTGGCAGTTAATGAGGTTTGTTTGCTTCAGCAAGTGTTAGTTGGATTTAAGGACAATTCTCTCCTCTAAAGGGGACAAAATCCCAAGAAATATTAAAATCCATTCCGAATTTTACCACCAGAAATAGGCAAATAATTTTTTTTTTATCAAAAACTAGAAAAATCTTTCACACAACATCAAATGAGAAACTTAAATCATTAACCCAGCAGCAAAGCTTACACCTACAACTATCCATATGTAAACATGGGTGTTCTTTAAATTTACAGTAAACCAAATGCATTTTCTGATTATTTTGAAGTTTGATCTATATACAAAGAAGCACTAGCTGCTTCGTAATTTGGAACATCGATATAGAAAAGATCAAAACATCGATATCGACCTACATCATCGAGCGAAGGAAAAACAAACTACTGTAAATTCAGAAATTTATCGGGTTTCAATAATCCCAAGTACACAGTAAACCTTACCAAACGATGGTTGCCTTATCGCGTCCTACAAAATTCCACTCCATAAACTTAGACTATACAGAATATATATAGTCTCTGGATACTTGCCCTTGAAATAAGGTCTGAACCATGGATGCTCCGGCCCTACACCTTTGGGCCACAGACTTCGGGTTCAGCTATCCTATGGGACGAGCCCTAACCAATCCATAGTAGATATCTGCTCAAGTGACCATACGAGCTTAATTTTTTTGCATTACCATCTTGTCTGCATAAAATTGTTGGTTAATTATCAAAGCGTTTAGGGCATTTTCTGAGGATCCATTAGAACACTTTTTATCGGTAAAATGTCAAAGCTGTGGGAGGAGGAAGTCGATAAATGAAACAATACTCGTGACAAACCAAATCACGCAATAACAATAACCATGCAATTAATTAATAACGGAAGACAAATTAATAACGATGCGAGAATAAATAAATAAGAATCAAACAAGAGACAAGAGATTTGTTAACAAGATTCACCCACTGTATGATTGGTCTCCGGTAGAGCGGAATCTGTAATGTCTACTATAATATTGAATTAAGTAAACCATGAGTAAATCCTAAGAGATTTCTCTCAAATCCCTCAAGATCTAAGTCGTCACCCTCTCAATACAAGTGTCTCTTCTTCCTATTTAATTTTGGTCGTACAAACATTATATGAGAGGTCCTTATTTACAGGAAAACTCTAATCCTATCCAAAATAAAGATAAATAAAAACTTTGTAAAATAAAATTCGGAGCAGTTATCACGACGTCTGATCCAGACTTAGGCAGACGTCTCTCTGAACTCTGTATCTCTTCAGTGTCTTAGGCAGACGTCTAGTCTTTTGCCACAACACGTCTGCCGTTACTCTGGACTGGGCTTCAAGCTTACCCAAACGTCTGAACCACACTTGGTCAGACGTCTGGCCACACTCTATATTTAGTCTTAGTTGTTCTGTAGACGTCTGCTTCGCTGGCCTTCAGACATCTGTCGTTACTCTGTATTTCTGACATGCTCTCATGTGCATATCCAGACGTCTGCCTTCTTCTTCTGCAGACGTCTGATCTGAAGTATTCTCTACAATTATTAACATTATCCTACTTGGAGATATTTCAGCGTTGATTCCCAACGCTAGTAGACTTCACATTGCTCCGCTCTACTCTCTCCTCGTTAGATATTCATGGAGAGGTTCACCAACCTGCAATAAAAGTCCAGTTTTTCTTTGTCTCTGACCTTGGTGAACATATTAAAAGGTTCCTTAGCACCCTCACTATGTTTTCTAAGGCATCAAGAATGCAATTTTAGAAAACCTAGAGTGCTAAGCAACCCATAACCAAGGATCTAACTAGAGGATTAAGGTTTAACTAACATGTATACTACTTTACACTAAGTGAATTTGGAATACAACCTTTGTAGACCAGTCCTTCACTTCTAAAACTCCGTGTAGTAGTCCTTTTGCTCCAAGTAGTGGTGTTATGGACTCTCCTTTGGCTCCACTAGGTGAAAGGAATGAGCTTGCTCAAGGATCTTCGAGACCGAAGATGATCTACGTCGAAGAATCTCTAAATCAAGCTATATCTTCACTAATTGAGAATTAGTGAAGCAAACAATCTATACTAAATGGCTAGTCTAGTGTAAACTGATGAAGTATGAATTTTGCTCACTTTAGAATTATTTCTCTCCCTCTCTCTTTTTCTTCTCACTCAAAGCTAGAGAGCAATAGAGGAGATAAAGAAAATGAACTCAAGAATTATCTTGTATCAACCACGGGTGAGAAAATATCATATATAACTCATGTAGAGACTAAACCATGGCTAAAAATAATGGTTAGGTTAATAAATATTTAGAGTAAAACAAAATTAGTGGATTAAGTCAATGGTTTCCACAAGCTTCTCCATGCTTCAAGCCATGACTAATTACCACTTAATTTTGATTTTCCCTTAATAATTAAAACCCCATATTATCTTAAGTATGGTATGAGTCTCATACACCCATGTCCAATGTATCATGACACAAAATAAATACATTAACATATATCACATATATATTAATTATATAAAGAGAAAGCATTCTCTTAAGTGAGCTAATATTAGTTAATTTATATTAATATATCAAATATATAATTACACATTAAATTATTAAATCAATACTTGATTTAATAACCCGGTTGTATCGCAAACAACCGACTAATATCATTTATATGCATATCACATATACATATAACATATCATTGAATCAGCACTTGATTCAACAATTCGGTTATATCACATATAACCTGTATCGCGAGATTGGAAAACGGTATCACATACACGTATTAATCTCGGTCCCGCACATATCACATATGTGCCCTACTTTGTTTCGCATGAGCTAGGAAACCTATGTGTAGGACTCTGATGACTCGTCAATACGCCGACAGTAGGCAATGATCATATCAGTCACCCACAAGCCGTCAGCGGTACCAGCTGGACGTAACGACTACCCGGGTATTGAGCGATCAGAAGATCCACAAGCAAACTTGCCCATACTCCTGTGAATTCAATAAGTAACACTACCGTATAGTCCAGTCTCTTCGTTTGATATATCTCATATCTAGTCTAGGGGTGGTAAACACCAGACCCCAGTATCTTGATAAGTCATGCCGATATGAGGCTCATAACGGGTCGAGAAACTACTAATAATACTTACCAGTAACTTTTCGTATCAGCCCTGGCCAAGGACTTCTTGTTATAGCCAGTCGAGCACAGCGTAACATCAACCCCCAATACCGGGAGAGACGAATCCCCTCCTATTGCTCATTGCCTCCATATGACTCGGGACTGTACCCAAAAACCACCGGTTTGCACGCTCTCTTGAACGTGGTAAGGTGTAAATCAAAGCACAGTAGGAATCACACAAGACTCTATAACAATCTCGGGTCTATAGACTAACCTGTACCAGTGTCACTAGAGAACTGCTATCTGACGTTAGGTATAATACCATCTAGGAGTTCTCGGCGAGTCCTTTTCAGTGTACCCAGTCTTCACTGAGCACCAGTATACCATTGTCAAAAACCAATGAATATGGGATCATCCATCACCCATTAAATTGGTCAAGAAGCGTATACGCTTGTCTACTCTGGAATATTGATGCCTCATCTCGATACACCCTCGACTAGGAACAATTAAAGGATGAACTTATGGACTACCTTGACCCCACTAGTATCATCTCCATCATAGTCCTGATAGTCAAGTACACATCCTAAGGGCTTTATCAACATGAGAGAGAAAGACAGTATCACAATACAAGTCTACATGTTAAGATAAAGAGCAACCAGATAGCATACTATCATGTCGAGCAAGAAAGTCCTCGCTATATATGTCCAAGCATCCATTGTAATATACAATCATGTACAACAATGACCTCTAGGGCATATATACAACTAACAATCTCCCACTTGCACTAAGGCCAGTTGTTGTAGTATCTCATACCTAACGTCCCAAAAACTCTCAAAATGTATCTGGGGTTTTGGCCTCTATGAATGGATCCGCCGTGTCATTCTTCCTATCAACTCTCCTGATCTCGATCGCCCGGAGATCAACCATCTTCCTGATCAGGTGATACTGCCTAAGAATATGTCTGGATCACTGATGGGACCGGGGTTCCTAAGCCAAAGCCACAATTCCATTGTCACCACAATGGTAGGAACCAGTTCATCTCATGAACATCTATACCCAGACAACCTTTTTGGTAGCATCGTTGGCAGCGATGTATTCACCCTTTATCGTTGAGTCTGCCACGGTATCTAGCTTGGAACTCTTCCAACATACCGTCCTTTTACTGAGGGTGAAGACAAAACCCGAGACAGACTATCATGCCCTGCTACCCGGTGTACGGAGAGGGGACGCGGTGAGGCCCGCTACGTATTTACTCAGAAGTAAACATGCTAAGCGTATCTAAGCAATATAAGGTAAAGTCCACAAGAGATAAGATGTAAATGAACAGTAACTTTATTTATTCAACATTCCTTTTACAATACAACTGAAATGTAAATACATGGAATGAAAGCAATGCCTAAACAATGACATAACAGAAATGAAAATATGTACAAGTAATCTAGAGATTTGGGTTGAAGGCTATCTGATCCAAGTCCTCGCTGCTGGGCTCTGTCTCCAGAAGGTCCGATCCACCTGACAACATTCCAAAGAAAGAAGAAAGGAATGTCGTCAGCGAACAATCGCTCGGTAAGTCCCAAAGAATAGGTATAGACAGAATAGACAGAAGGAGAATGTAACTTTTAAAGTTGTATTATATTTTTAACGCTGTTGTTTGTAGTTTGGTACAGAAAATGCCAGTGTATACGAGAGGAGTCATACTATTCCAGAGACTAAGGTATACGGAGCACAAGGAACCGTTCGGCCACGGTACAACGGCAATGTATATTCAGGTTAGGTGTATTATGGTTACAGTCTCGTGCCACTTTTAACACCTTCCGTACCAATCAACCCCTTTATAAAACCCTGCGATATCTTGATTATATTGTTTGTATTGTTTTTCTTGTATTGTAAATTGTATATGGATGACTTGCCAGAACCATGATATCAGTAATAGAACGGATATAATGGATGTACATGTAGATGGAGAATATCCATGGTTCGGTTCAGTCAATATAGATTGATATAGATTGAATAGACGGATTCATGTTGAATTGTAGTTTATACTTGAATCATATTTAAGTCAGACTGATTAGATTGAGACTCAGTCTGAGTCAGATACTTTGAAAAGAACTTGAAATCCTGAATTAGTTTTGATGTTATCGGTTACTGCTGCACATGGATGGAAGGATTTGTGTTTTTTCCAAGTCAATTACCGTGTTGATAGCATCGTTTGTTAGATTGTCTACCTTAAATAGGCAAGCATCCATATCTCCTGCTCCCTGAGGCTCAAGAGACTGGTCCCGCTTAAATCAATATTTACTAGGGTCCTTATTGTAATTTAGTATAACTTG
Organism: Agapanthus africanus; assembly: GCA_030015575.1. NCBI lineage: Eukaryota > Viridiplantae > Streptophyta > Magnoliopsida > Asparagales > Amaryllidaceae > Agapanthus > Agapanthus africanus. Next base: position 434,974,690 of record JASDDO010000004.1, on the reverse strand, counting down.
AGGGGGTTTTATGTAAAAAATAGTTTGATATAATTTTCAAAATACATCTCAAGCATTTAACTATCTTCTTTAGGGTTTTCATAGTTGTATATTTTATAAAAATGAAATTTCTAGTGAGTAAAACCTAACTTCATAATATATGGCAGTTTCTTGTAGTATTGTAATTGTGTTGTATTTGGATGGTATTTTCATGTAATAGTGATTCCTTTTATTTAGAAAACTTGGAATGTTTATATAATTAAAATAGATATTTTGATAATATATATATATATAATGAAAATAATTTATTTATTTTCTTGTAGAAATCTCATTTTCTAAAGAAAAATGCATAAAAATTCCATCGAGATCGAATGCTCCTTGCGGAGGTCTGCATCTCCCTCTACTAGGCCCGAGGATGTGCGATAATCCGCACCATCCCTAACGAGCCAAAGTGGGTTTTAGAGGCGCAATTGTATGAAAATGTTTAATACACCTTTTTATAAAAATGGTTTTATAAGTTAAAAGTATTTATTTGTAAAGTCGTTTTATCCCATACTATGTTCCCAAAATTTCCATCGTGCTATGTTAGAGATGTGTGTTGTGATGAGGTAGGTCAATACCTCATGAACTATCTAAAAGTAATATGTTGTTTATGTCGGAAACTAAAATGTTGGATATAGTGCCCTCAAAGTCAATTATTAGATCGCGGGCACGTGATTGCAATGATTGAGAGAGGACCTATACCGGTATGACAGTTTTACTCATGATGATAGTATGCTATCTGATTTGTCTTTATCGTCACTATTACATATTGGTAGAGCATATAAGATTCTTGCTTGACTATCAGCATTATGATGACGATCATATACGTGGGAGATGGTGGTCTACAAGCAAATCCTTAAATGTTCCTAGTCGTGGGAGTATCGAGATTGGGCATCGATACTCCAGTGTAGACTAGTGTATACTGATCAAGACCCCGACGAGAGACGATGGCCAGGTCTCATAAGCTATTGGTGTTAGTTTGTTCACCTAAGATAGTATACAGGTGCTCATTGGGTTATGAGTACACTGGACGGACTCGCCGAGAACCTGCTAGTTGGTATTATACCTATTGTCAGATAGCAGTTCCCAGGTGACATGTGTACAGGTTAGTCTGTCGACCTGAGATCGTCATTTTTCTCGTGTGAGTTCCCACTGTACTTTGATTACTACCCTACCACGGCTCAAAGGAGTCGTGCAAACAGGTTTTAGTTGGGTACAGTCCCGAGCCACATGGAGGCAGTGAGCGGATCGTCGGGGATTCGTCTCTCCCGGTATTGGGGGTTGATGTCGCACAGTGCATGGGTGGCCATCACCTGAAAACCTTGGCCAAGGTTGTCGAGAATTACCGATTTAGGATCGGTAGTTTCTTTGGTGGTGATGGGCCTCATACCAACACTAAATATCGCGTTATTTGGGGTCTGACTTTATCCACCCCCTAGACCCGATATAAGATACTCATAGACGAACAGACCGGACTGTACGGATATTGTCACTGTCAGGCTCAGTAGGGTTTCAGGATGAGTTCGCTCGTCAGCTTCCCTTTCGCTCAATACATGGGCAGCCGTTACGTACAGCTAGTACCACTGACGTGCTTGTGGTTAAACCCACTGCCAGCGTATTGATGAGTCATTAGAGTCCCCCCACAGAAAGTTTCTCAAGTTCGGGCGAAATGTTGTAGAGACCGTATGGTTTTATGGCAGGGTTTGATCATATACGTGCACTCGTGCACGGATCATGATCGGACGGTTCATATTAGTGGGCTTTGGTTTAAGCCGGATCCTAGTATTAGATTGTTGGATTACTTTCGTCTCGTTGTATTCGTATTCAGTCGGAATACGGATGCAGGTATGTATAGACAGTTGAGGGGTATTCTTGTAATTCGTTACAAGATAACTTTAGTTGATGCCATTTTCTTTTTGTGGAATTAAACATTTAGGGTTTTGTTTTATAAATGTTTAATGTGGTGGAATTTGTGACTCATTTCTTGGCATGACATGGTTTTGTCATGGATAAGATATTTTTTTTGAGTGAGCAAAGATATTTATGGTAAGTGTGTGAGTGTAGAGATATTTTGTGAGTGTGTGAGGCTCATTTACACAACACAATATATCAAAACACTCACTTGTTTTTTTTTGGGCAGCCATCTCTTTTGTTTGGGTGTTGGTTTTTTACTCACTTGTTTTTCATTTCTTAAGCTCACAACTTCCACCATGGGCATTATCTTCAACCTCTACCCTATCTCTCTCATGTGTTGAGAACCCTAGGTGATTGAGACAAAGTAATCACACACCTTCTCTATTTCATCTTGGTCATGTCGGCTAACAAACTTCATGTCCAAGTTGCTTCGGTTTGAAGCGGGAGCCCGTATAAAGATTCCTCGATGTGGTGCCACTTCGACAAGAGAGACCGGAGGGCGAACCATGTCGGGGCAGCCGCGACAATCATAGGACGGAGATTGAAGACCGAAGGACACAGATCGATCGGTATAATCTCTGAACTCATTTTACAGATTGCTAGTTAACGGTTAATGGAACGATCCATGTATTTGGTTATAGTAGCTCCAAGTTATAAAAGTTTTTGTTCCGCATTTGGCCTCGGAAAGACGGCCGGGGCGTTTCCGTATCACAACATGGTATCAGAGCCACCCATTAACCGTAAACTAGCTTGGTTAGACAATGTTAAAGTATCAAAACCGAAACAAACACGAAACAACACCCACTGCATTGCAGTTTCTGTCGATTTGAAAAGTGTCTTAAAAAATTATTTAAACAAGTGCAGAAAATTACTGTAGTGAACACTAGAAGACACCCCAAAAACGAGACCAATCCCTCGGAATTGGGCCGAGCACATGCACACAAATTCCGAGGTCGCCGGCCATTATGGGGCTTCTGGGTTTGGTTTTTGGGGTATGGTCTTGTCTCTGTAATGTAGGTTCAGTGGTGTTATTTGTTTAGCCCAGTTTAGATATAGTTTTTTCAGGTTATTTAGGGCTATTCGGGGATTATTTCGAAGTCGATATTTTCTAACATTGTTTAAAGTTTACAGTGCATTACATTTCTATCTGCGACCGTGAATGTCATTCGAGCGGTAAATCTGGTCTAATTGCTATAATCCTTTTAGACGGGTTTGCGAACATGACATTCATGTTGATGTTCTGTGTTGTGCTATGATGTTGCGGATTTGTCGTGGTGGATAGCTTGGGTGCAATGGTAGTGCAGTTTGGATTTATTTGTATATTTGATATCGCGGGGCGAGCGTCCGACATGTGGACTGCCGTCCCTGCCTGTTTGTATATTATTCTTTTGGGGCACGACCGGGATGAGGTCGATGTCACCATTGTACATATTTTCTTTTCTGTACTAGGATTACCCCGCGGAGGAGTGCACGGATAGCCGGGTTTTAGAGGACAACGGGCCCGTATCTCATGGCTTTAAGACGGAGGGGGGTTCACTCTAGAATTGGCGGGCTATTCTCCGCACTCGTAGGGGGTACAGGTTGACCCAAGGTGGGGTGCTCAAGTTACCGGATTCTGTGAAGTGCTGGGTAGTCCATTCACTTTGCTGAAAGGGGATGCCTCGCTTCAGGTTTTGGCAGGTAATTTGTCACACTCGTAAGGGTCTAGGTTTTCATTGCACAAGCTATCCACACGATCAGGGGATTGTCGGGTTTCAGTTGCGGCTCAATGGAAAACCGGGGCTCCCAGATTATCTGTATTGTTCTGTGATGCTTATTACTTTTCTGTGATATTGTATTTATCACGCTTGGAGCGATTATTATATATTGATATATATACTAGTAGATGTTGTATATGTTTTACACCCGCGCTAGTCCTGTCCCCGCTCTGTCGTTAGTTAAGTAACCTAACGGGTGATGACGGGACCCAGTGGCGAATGCGGATGGCATATACATACATTATATTTTCGTTCTTTTATGGTGCGATTAATTGATGGGACTGCGTTGATTTTGATCAATGCAAGGATAAAATAGACCTATTCGATGTTATTGGAACAATTTTCAAAAAGCTGTTATTACAAGGACGTTCTCTTTTGTTTTGCACATCGGTATTCGATTATGAATATCCAGCACCTCATTCGACGAGGCAAGGGCCGAGATCCCTTCATCGGGAGTGACCCCTTGGACAGAGGTTTGCCTCAGGGTAATAACTTCACTATAGTCGTTTTCTTTTGCTTTGTATCGTGGTATTCAGTTGGAATATCCTGTACCTCATTCTATGGGGAAAGAGCCGAGATCCCTTCACCGGGAGTGACCTCTTTAGCAAAAGTTTTCGCCAATATATATTTATAAAATCACTTGGGTTCCTTCAATGATATCAAGTTCATTACGTTAAAGGTTTTTTCCAAAAACCAGCCGTAGCCCTCCGTTATTTCTTTCAGGTGGTACCTAGTATTCGTGCTGCGTTTGTTGGCCTTTGTCAAGGCATAGTGTGCGGTAGCTAGATATTGCTTGTCTGTTGCATTGAGTTGCGATTATCTAGAACAGTCGTATAATCTTGTTGGCCTTTGTCAAGGGTTTGAACGGGTGGGTCTAGAGTAATCCAGGATAATGACGGGTTGAACTTGACTTGTAGTTTATGATTTGTTGGCCTTTATCAAGGTCATAAACCGCTTGGGGTAAAAAAACACACACATCGGGAGTTTCAAACATACAGGAAACTTGCCAGGCATGCGCATACCATCCGGGTGTGATAACTTGAGTGGATTCCATCAGGTTATCATGCGATGATAGTTGGATCCTGATTCCCACTGATGAGTTGGTTTACTCGTCGGGTGATCCCGACTAATTCTTATTTCAGGTTTGGAGGAGAATTTGAGGAAACAGTGGGAGACATCCTGATTAGATAAAGTAATTAACCATTCTGATCTAGGTTGGAGTGCACGCTGAGTGTTTCTTTTCTCTCTTTCTCTTTGATAGCGACCATGGCTCGACCCTAGACTATGACTCTGTGACCACGTTAACCGGACCTTCTTAAAATACACTGGTTTTTGGATTGTCTGAGTTGCATACAACATCGCCACTCCTACTTCACCTTTGTATTTCTCCAGAACACCCCGTATCACTACGAGCATCCACTTCTATTGAATAAATCCATCGTATGGTTATATACGAACTCGAAGGAACTTGTTCCAGATCCGAGGATGGATTCTGGTTCTGGAGAGAATGAATAGGACTATTCAGTTGTCTTTTCCTTTTACCTTCTCTCAGGTTGTGAGGGCTCTTAGGATTAGGAGAGGGTATACCTATTACGCTTATTGGATAGTCTTCTTCCAAACCATAGGCAGGTACCGAAAGGTAGGGAATGAAGAAAACCAATTAGCCTAAGTGTGGTGTACAGAAGGTAATAAGTAAAGACAAATAAAGGGATAAAAAATAAGGCAAAGTAAATTGTGATTGTAATCATTCACGACCAAACCACGTATTACATCGCCACTCCTATTTCACCTTTGTATTTCTTCAGAACACCACGTATCACTACGAACATCCACTTCCATTGGATAAATCCATCGTATGGTTATATACGAACTCAAAAGAACTTGTTCCAGTTCGAGGATGGATTCCGGTTCAGGAGAAATAGGAATAAGGATTATTCAGATGTCTTTTCCTTTTACCTTCTCTTAGGTTGCGAGTACTCCCAGGATTAGGAGAGTATACCTATTGCGATTATTGGATAGTCTTCTTCCAAACCACAGGCTGGTGCCGAATGGTAGGGAAGGAAGAATACCATTTAGCTTAAGGGGGTGTACAGAAGGTAATGAGTAAAGACAAATAAAAAGATTTAGAGAGATGGCAAAGAGATATACGGTTACAGTCATGAATCTGGATAATGAAAGAGGCATTACTAGGAATACCCGGATACCCTTTCAAAACATGTTCATGTTTCAGTTTTACTGTGCGTTGTTAATTGAAAACTGATTTTCCAATTAGACCTTTGCTCCAGGGAATGTATTTACCAGTTTTGATTTTCACATCTGTATGGTTTTACAAATGATGAGTGTGAGTAAATTATTGGGAATTAGGTGATCATCCTCATTATATCGGAATTCGTTGTAATTGGTGATATTTGAGGAAATTGCCTGGGTTTTTTCCGGACGGCAAATATTTGGTTTTGAATATCCGTTGTTATGCACCAATTTCAAACTGATATATCTGTACGTTTATTTTATAAAGTGAGATATAACTTTTTGAAATTATGTCAATGATATTTACCTATATCAGTTGATGGTTAGGTAAGGAGCATTCAACAGCGGTGTAATTCTTCATAACCACAGAACAGTTTTCAACCTACGACACACAGGGTTTGAGTTATTCAACTCAGGGGACTTATACAAAGTATTGTATATTGTACAGTGTCCATTTGGACAGAGGGGCTGGACCTCGTACTATATTCTGTTTACTTGTGACTTCTCTAGTTTTTAGACAAGTATTCGTAGAAATACAAGGTTTAAATTTTGAGAAGTTATAGGTACAAGAATAAAATATTAGTGTTTATGCCCTAGAGGCCATTACTGTATCATACTAGTTTGTATATTACTTAATGGAAGCTTAGGATATTCACAGTTGTATTGACAGTCTTGCTAAAAATGGTAGTATGCTACTTGGTTTGTGTCTACTTTAATATGTGCATATGTTTCTTTTAACGTATCGCTTATACATATTAGTAGAGCCCTTAGGATCTTTGCTTGATTACCAACGTCGTGATGACAGTCACACTAGTGGGGGCCGGGTAGTCTATAAGCAACATCCTATACAGGTCCCTGGTCATAGGATTATCGAGACAGGGCATCGATACTCCGGAGTAGACTGGTGTATACGCTTCTCATCCCAGCATAGGGAGATAGTCTGTCCCACAGCCATCAGTACGTCGTACTGGAGATAGTATGCAGGTGCTCGTTAGGTTACGGGTACACCGGACAGGACTCGCCGGGAACTGCAGGTTGGTTTTATACCCATCGTCAGATAGCAGTTCCCAGGTGACATGAGTACAGCTTAGTCCGTCGACTTGATACTGCTACTTCGCCTCGGGTGTGTTCCCACTGTACTTAGATTACTACCTTACCACGGCTCAAAGGAGTCGTGCAAACAGGTAGTAGTTGGGTGCAGTCCCGAAGCACTTGGAGGCAGTGGCGGTTAGACAGGATTCGTCTCTCCCGGTATTGGGGGTTGATATCGAGCTGTGTAGGGAGAGCCATTACGCAAAGTCTCTGGCCAGGGCAAACGAGATTTACTGGTAGGCTTCCAGTAGTTTCTCAAGGTGTAATGGGCTTCACTCCGACACGACTTATACCGCTATTAGGGGTCTGACGTTTACCGCCCCCTAGGCCTGATATGCGATAGTCCTAGATGAACAGACCGGACTGTACGGAGATTGTCACATCAGACTCAGTTGGAGTTCGGATGGGTTTCCTCATCGTCCTTCTTATCGACATCTACCTGGGGACCGTTACGTACAGCGAGTACCGCTTGCGGCCTGTGGTTAAACCCACTGCCAGCATAGTGTCGAGTCTTTAGAGTCCCACACAGAGAGTTTCCCTACATCGGGCAAAAGGTGTAGAGGCCGTATGGTTTTACGGCAGGGCCGCGATCGCTTACGTACACTTGTGCACGTATTATGATCGGGCAGATAATACTAGCAGGCTTTGGTTTAAGCCAGATTCTAGTATTATACAGATGGATTTATTCAGTCAAAAATTATCCGTGTTTTTCGGAAATACGGATGGGAGGGGCAGTCTCGTAATTTGTCGGGAAGCTTCTAGAAGAAGACGACTCATTTGTATTTATTTCTTTTTGGATTAAACACAAATGAGGTGGAGAGATGAAGTGTAAGTTTTTATTAAATGCTTAATGACTCATGAGGTGATTCACCCTTAGGATTAAATGAAGCTCACAAGATATTTCTAGATATTTATCAAGAGATATTTGTATGCTTCATGATATTCTTTCATGATATTATTCATTATCATTATCACAAAAGCTTTCTCTCTCCTCAAGTCTTCATCTTCTTCCTCAAAACCCTAAAAGCTCTCATGAGTTGAGAATCCTAGGGTTTAAGTGACTAAGTAATCCATCTAATTACTCCACACCCTCTAGAACTTCTAGATTAGCGATCTAGAAGCCGTAGTTATCTCAGATTCGAGATAGGAGCTCGGATTATAGACTCTCGGGTGGATCGTCTTTGACTCGAGGAGGCCGTTGAGGTGCCCATGTTCTATAGAGCCTACGAGGTGTGGAGGACAGCGATGAAGACCCGAAGGACAAGTAACGTGAGGTATAACTTCGAATCAGAGTAGTTAAACCTCCCGTAGTTTGCTAGTAATGGTTTAGACACGATCCGTGTGCTCAAGTCCGTGTTACGAAGCTTTGATAATTTTTTTTCATATATTCCGCCTCCCCGCGAGCACGTGGGGTGCGTGACATGGACTTACATAAAGTAGAGAACCATGTGTTGCAAATATCGGGATTCTTCATGGTGATCAAAGATGTAAATACTTGTGTTGGGTATTCAGTTGATAGTAATGGTTTTGAGAAACTTATTTCTTTTTCAGGTTACTCATAATTGGATGCACTCCTAAGTTGAGTAATGCTGATCGGCCTCTCTCCATTTAGTTGACATGCACTGGAGACAGCTGCATAATTTGAATCTGGTTCCAATTAAATCAGTGCCTCTGTTTCTATATTGTATATAGAATGGTTCATATCCTAACGATGTTAACGTACGGGGAGTTATCCGGCTTATGCTTAAAACCAGACTCTGGATAACTCAAGGCACGTTTCTGTAATGGCTGTTTATGGGTTAATCCGGGCTATGACGAGGGTTAATTTTCTACCATCTGAAAGATCAATAGTGATATTGTTCTTGACTCGCCACAGTTTTAGTAAAATGGACTTTTTTAGAAAACAGTAGTGGGAGTATGGTAGAACTGGAAGTGATTCTAAAACCGCAAACAATTACTGAAAATTTAATAGGACCTAAACATTCAATCAGGATTCACATTCCATTAGCCACTCCACAGATATGGTGAGTAATCTCAGGCACCCGAGAGGTACTCCGGTGTCCTCAAAAACGGTGGCAGGGAGGTTCTTGTATACCCAGACTTGCCATTACTGCTGTTCCAGACTATGAGACCTGGCAGGAGGATGAGTATAGCGTTGTTCTAAACTAGCTTTAGAAGTGCACGTGTATATGACTCTGCCAGAGGGTTGTCGTAGTCAGTGGGAGCAGCGGAAGTGTAGTGGGCAAGTAGCTTATGTCTATTTATAAACTAAAGCAGATATAACGGAGATAGATCATCTATTTCTGATGTGACAGTCATAGGCTTTGACTTCATCATAATAGGGGATGAATCTGTTAAGAAGATAGTAGGGTGTGATGTCCTAGTATTTGGATGACATACACAGAGTAGGAAGTGAAATTCCTATACTACGATCGGTTATACTGTGGTTGTCACACAGTGGTTTCTCCACAAAGGGTATGGATATTATATCAGGCGTTCTGGTTACTAGATCTATGGTTTTAGATCTAAATTTGGGAAGTGTCCCAATCTGGGTACTTAGACAGTATTCTAAAAGTGTTTTAGAATGGACGACTCCTGGCATGGTGGTGTACGTGCAGGTGAAGGAGTCACCCTCTCTAAAGGTGTCTTACAGACTAAAGGGGAGAGGGATGTGCATGATTGACATATCATTTGCTTAGGCAATTGAGTCAATCATGAGATGTCAAGTACCACACCAGATATTGTTTTTGCACTAGCTGCAATAAGTTGATATTAATCAAATCCTGGAGAAACGTTCGGAAGCAGTTTTAGAACATAAATGGGTGTTCTAGGGATTTAATAACGGCAGCCTCCTTTGGAAGACGATTATCATTCCAGGCTTCCAAGGTGACCTGGATGACAGAGTGATTGTCAGAGTTATATTTTTTCCTCTGACGAGGGGCTGTAGTTTGGACAGGTGGTCCAAGCGGATACTGAGGGAAGCATGGCGCAGGATACTTATTAATTTCATTTGACGATACAGTCTAAGAAGTTTGCTGGATTTGGAGTTCATTTGTGAACTGGATTCCATCAGATATCCAAACATATTCTAAGAAAGGTATTGCTCATTTCAGGAGATGGTTTTCTCCGCGAACTTGAGATTAAAAGAGACATAGAAAGAAACATCAGGGCGGATCCACTCACTGAGGCTATTTCTTGAATGCAATAGTTTTACAAACGAGCTTTGTGAAACTGATTAGTAGAGGAGTTGGATGTTCGCTATCACACGGGCTGTGAGTATGCGACATCGCAATAATTATCCTTAAGTGCAAGTGGGAGATTGTTGGATATAGTGCCCTCAAAGTTAATTATTGGATCGCAGGCACGTGATTGCAATGATTGAGGGAGGACCTATACCGGTATGACAGTCTTACTCGAGATGATAGTATGCTATCTGGTTTGTTTTTATCATCACTATTACATGCTGGTAGAGCCCATAGGATTCTTGCTTGACTACTAGCATTATGATGGCGATCATATACGTGGGAGCTGGTGGTCTATAAGAAAATCCTTAAATGTCCCTAGTCATGAGAGTATCGAGACCGGGCATCGATACTCCAGTGTAGACTAGTGTATACTGATCGAGACCCCGACGAGGGGCGGTGGCCAGGTCTCACAAGCCATTGGTGTTAGTTTGTTCATCTAAGATAGTATACAGGTGCTCATTGGGTTATGAGTACACTGGACGGACTCGCTGGGAACCTGCTAGTTGGTATTATACCTATTGTTAGATAGCAGTTCCCAGGTGACATGTGTACAGGTTAGTCTGTCGACCTGAGATCGTCATTTGTCTTGTGTGAGTTCCCACTGTGCTTTGATTACTACCTTACCACGGCTCAAAGGAGTCGTGCAAACAGGTTTTAGTTGGGTACAGTCCCGAGCCACATGGAGGCAGTGAATGGATCGTCGGGGATTCTTCTCTCCCGGTATTGGGGGTTGATGTCACACAGTGCATGGATGGCCATCACTTGAAAACCTTGGCCAAGGTAGTCGATAATAACTGATCTAGGATCTGTAGTTTCTCTGGTGGTGATAGGCTTCATACCGACACTAAATATCGCGTTATTTGGGCTCTGACTTTATCCACCCCCTAGACCCGATATGCAATACTCATAGACGAAGGGACCGGACTGTATGGATATTGTCATTGTCAGGCTCAGTAGGGTTTCAGGATGAGTTCGCTCGTCAGCTTCCCTTTCGCTCAATACATGGGCAGCCGTTATGTACAGCTAGTACCACTGACGTGCTTGTGGTTAAACCCACTGCCAGCGTATTGATGAGTCATTAGAGTCCCCCTACAGAAAGTTCCTCAAGTTCGGGTGAAACGTTGTAGAGGCCGTATGGTTTTATGGTAGGGTTTGATCATATACGTGCACTCGTGCACGGATCATGATCGGACGGTTCATACTAGTAGGCTTTGGTTTAAGCCGGATCCTAGTATTAGATTGTTGGATTACTTTCGTCTCGTTGTATTCGTATTCATTCGGAATACGGATGCAGGTATGTATATACAGGTGAGGGGTATTCTTGTAATTCGTTACAAGATAACTTTAGATGATACCATTTTCTTTTTGTGGAATTAAACATTTAGGGTTTTGTTTTATAAATGATTAATGTGGTGGAATTTGTGACTCATTTCTTGGCATGACATGGTTTTGTCATGGATAAGATATTTTTTTTGAGTGAGCAAAGATATTTATGGTAAGTGTGTGAGTGTAGAGATATTTTGTGAGTGTGTGAGGCTCATTTACACAACACAATATATCAAAACACTCACTTGTATTTTTTTGGGCAGCCATCTCTTTTGTTTGGGTGTTGGTTTTTTCTCACTTGTTTTTCATTTCTTGAACTCACAACTTCCACCATGGGCATCATCTTTAACCTCCACCCTATCTCTCTCATGTGTTGAGAACCCTAGGGTGATTGAGATAAAGTAATCACACACCTTCTCTATTTCATCTTGGGCATGTCGGCTAGCAAACTTCATGTCCGAGTTGCTTCGGTTTGAAGCGGGAGCCCGTATAAAGATTCCTCGATGTGGTGCCACTTCGACAAGGGAGATCGGAGGGCGAACTTCGTCGGGGCAGCCGCGACAAGCATGGGACGGAGATTGAAGACCGAAGGACATGGATCGATCGGTATAATCTCTGAACTCATTTTACAGATTGCTAGTTAATGGTTAATGGAACGATCCGAGTATTTGGTTATGGTAGCGCCAAATTATAAAAGTTTTTGTTCCACATTTGGACTCGGAAAGACGGCCGGGGCGTTACCGTATCCCAACATAAAGTATGTGGTCATTTACTGTAAAACTGCGATAAAAATTGAAATATAAATTCTTTTGATGTGAAACTTGTTTAATATGTTTATTAATGTTTATGGAACATGATATGAAAGTTTGATATTTTCTTGTTTAAGAAAAATAGGATTTTTAAAGAAAAACGGAATCGGAAGTTAATTTAACTTCTCTTCCGTCGGGTTTTAGTATTTAAGATTTTTAGAATAGAGAAAGAGAGAGGAAGAGGGGACTTACTGGTTTCAATGAGAGGGAGGAGATAGAGGAAGAATAAGGAAGCGTCGGGACATCGTTTTGTCGTCGGAATCTCCTCGGAATTTCATCGGAGTTTCTCCCTTCGCTAACTCCACTTGTACACCAAATAGGACTTGAAATTTTTTGAGAGTTTTGGCAGGGATTTGTGAGTAAGAATGTGTGAAATGGGGTGTGGTATTTATAGGGAAGATTAGGATTTGGTGTGTTAAAGAATGCATTTAAAATATGCATTAAAATTGGATTAAAAGAGCATTTTATTGCCCTCTGGAATTGTGCAGAGTATACAAACAGCCTAGGGGGAGTAGGGTAGGCCAAAGGTTGCAAGGGAAAATAATTGCAGGCTTTACCTACGGTCTAGACCGGTGGTACCGGGTTTTTGGGGCATTTCGCCGGCCAAATACCGGCGGATGGGGTTGGGGTTTAGGCCACGCGTTCATGTCGCTTGGTTTACTCTCGTGCACACATTTGATTAATCAGTGTCTTTTCAGTTTATGTGTAGTGCACGTGTAGACTCTTGGGCTTCTAAAGAAAATAAAAGAAAATAAAACAAAAAGATAATGCGGCTGAGGGGATTCGATCACAGGGGTTACGTCACAGTAGTGTAAGGCTTTACCAATGTACTACAAGTACTTTCTTGCTGTTCTAAAATAAAACAAATACTTATAGTATACACAGGATTGCAAATACCCCAATTGTACATTAACTTTTAAACAATTTTATATACATTGAAATTGGAGTTGTTACAGTCTACCCTCCTTACAAAAATTTCGTTCTTGAAATTTACAATTTATTTTAAGGACTAGTTTACAAATAAATGAGGGTATCTTGCATGCATTTCGTCTTCCCTTTTCTATGTTGATTCTCTTGGTGTGTCCTGTCTCCACATCACTCGAACCAAGTTGACTTCCTTGTTCCGAAGTGACTTCACTTTTCTGTCCAGGATCTCAACAGGTTGTTCCTCACAAGATAAATCTGGCTGTACAGTGAGTTCGGAATGAACAAGAATATGGCTGGGGTCACTCACATACCTTCTGAGTTGGGATATGTAGAACACATTGTGCACTCCCTCTAATGAAGGTGGAAGTGCCAAGCGATAAGCCACTTCACCGACTCGTTCGAGTATGTCGAACGGTCTAATATACCTTGGACTAAGCTTACCCCTTCTTCTAAAATGAATCACTCCGTGGTTTGGAGATATCTTCAGAAATACATATTCTACCGGTTGGAACTCCAAGTGACGGCGTTTTGCATCAGCCCAGTGTTTCTGTCGATCTTGGGCTATGCGCATTCTTTCCCTGATAAAGCGGACCACATTCACAGTTGATACTATCATCTCAGGTCCAAGGAGTTCTCTATCTCCGATGTCGTCCCAATTTAATGGCGATCGACACTTCCTTCCATAAAGCGCTGTAAAGGGTGCCATTCCTATGCTTTCTTGGTAGCTGTTGTTGTATGAAAACTCCACAAGATGTAGGTGGTCTTCCCATGATCCTCCGAAGTCTAGCATACACGCTCTTAGCATATCTTCCAAGATCTAAATAGTTTGCTCAGACTGACCAGCTGTTTGTGGATGATAAGCCGTGATGAAATTCAGACTTGTTCCCAAGCTCGCTTGCAGACTTTGCCAAAATTGTGATCAAAACCTGGTGTCACGATCGGAGACAATGCAGACCGGTACTCCTTGAAGTCTCACGATTTCCTACATGAGTTCATGGGTATCAGAGATAGTACATTATGAAGAGTTTAAATCTTACTTAGATTCTTACCTCCATTTACTTCTTTGCTAATGTCTCAGTAGATTGGCCAACTCGAAATGGGATGAAGTGAGCCGACTTTGTGAGTCGATCCACAATAACCCATACCGCATCGTTACCCTTTATGCTGCGAGGAAGTGCAGTCACGAAATCCATCGTGATGTGTTGCCACTTCCATTCTTGGATAGGTAACGGTTGAAGTAATCCAGCAGTCCTGTGATATTCCTCCTTTACTTGCTGACACACCAAGCATTTAGCGATGCTCTTGTCTACTTCACGCTTCATTCCATGCCACCAGTAATTTTGACGTAGATCTTTGTATATCTTTGTACCTTCAGGGTGTACTGAGTAGGGAGAGGTGTGAGCTTCTTTCATCAACTCTTCCCGAACAGAACCTTTTGGTACACACAATCTGCTGCCGTATCTCAAAGATCCGTTTTCATGGATGATGAAGTCTGTTCTAAGTCCATTCTCCATTTGTTCTCTGATCTTTTGCAACTTAGCATCACTTGTTTGAGCTGCTTTGACCTGATCGATAATGGTAGATTGAACTCGTAAGTTCATCAAAATTGAAGCGTTACCTGGCATGACTACTTCAATCTCCATTTGATGTAAGTCTTGTTGAAGCTTCCACTGTGCGGTGAGATTCAATGCTAATGGTTGGAGACTAAGGGCATCAGGTACTACATTCACCTTCCGTGGGTGATATTGCAGGTTGATGTCGAAGTCCGCCATGAGTTCTAACCATCTTCTCTCCCGCATATTCAACTCCTTCTGAGTAAACACATATTTTAGACTTTTGTGATCTTTGTATATGTCCACTCGTTCACCAAGTAGATAATGGCGCCAAATCTTAAGAGCAAAGATTACGTCCGCCAACTCCAAATCATGCGTCGGACAATTGTGCTCATGAATCTTCAGCTGTCTTGAAGCATAAGCTACAACCTTACCGTGCTGATGTAGAACACATCCTAATCCCTTACCGGATGCATTGCATCGCACTTCAAAACCTCCAGATTGGTCTGGTATAACGAGAATAGGCACTGATATCAATCTTGACTTGAGTTCTACGAAAGCTTGCTCGCATGCTTCTGACCACTCGAATTCTTCATCTTTACGTGTGAGCTTGGTCAGGGGTGTTGCAATCTTTGAAAATCCTTCAATGAACCTTCTGTAATATCTTGCTAGACCCAAGAAACTTTGAATTTCCTTCACTGACTTCGGTGTCAGCCATTTGCTTACTGCTGAAACTTTAGCTGGATCCATAAAGATTCCTTCGCCTGATACAATATGTCCGAGAAAACCAACTTGATCTAGCCAAAACTCGCATTTGATGTACTTGGCATAGAGTTGATGTTGTCGTAAAGTTTCCAGGACAATTCATAGGTGTTCGGCATGTTCTTTCAGACTCTTAGAATACACCAGGATGTCGTCGATGAAGATGACAACAAATCTATCTAGGTACTCCCGGAAAACTTGATTCATTAGGTTCATGAATATTGCTGGTGCGTTGGTCACTCCAAATGGCA
The DNA here is from genome assembly GCA_030015575.1 of Agapanthus africanus. Classification (NCBI taxonomy): domain Eukaryota; kingdom Viridiplantae; phylum Streptophyta; class Magnoliopsida; order Asparagales; family Amaryllidaceae; genus Agapanthus; species Agapanthus africanus. The sequence continues at coordinate 434,958,786 of JASDDO010000004.1, read as the reverse complement.
TTACAAGAAATTCGTAATTATCATAGCGAGTTCTGAATGCTGTTTTTATGAATATCAGCTTCCTTGACCTTCACCTGATGATAACCCGAACGAAGATCTAACTTGGAGAAAACGCAAGATCCACTTAACTGATCGAACAGATCGTCGATACGCGGTAGTGGATACTTGTTCTCTATCGTTACTTCATTCATGGCTCTATAATCAATGCACATTCTGTATGAACCTTCCTTCTTCTTCACAAGTAGAACTGGTGATCCCCAACTTGAAGTGCTGGGACGAATCCATCCTTTTGCCAAAGATTTGTCCAACTGAGTTCGGACTTCCTTCAAACCTTCCGGACTTAACCGATATGGTGCTTTGATCACCGGTTGTGCTCATGGTACTAAATCAATGCTGGATTCAAGAGCTCGATCGGGAGGTGTTCCCTGCTGAAAACGCGGAAAGACGCGATAAACGTCTTGCCTGAATTTCGGGACAGATGCTAATTGGTGCTATCCGTCCACCTCTCCGAAGATGCCAAGTTGATTTATGGCACTGTGTATCGAAGGTTTAAACGGATGCGGCCGATATAGCAGACTTCGTCAGATTCCCCCTCATTTGAGGGGTTTTTGATTGTGGGGACGCTCTTCCCTGCAGGCGCAAGCCCCTGCAGTTAATTACGCTACCGTATCGCGGTAACCACTTTCTCCTTCTCCAGATGGTCAGTTCGTGTCGTGAGTGTTTGTTTTGTTTGTGGTTGCCCGTGGATTGTATACGGAGACTAATTTATGTTGTCGCTCGTAGGGCGTGGATTAGTCCAAATCCGTATTTTCTTAGATTTGGGTTTGGGGGTTGGTATAAGGATACATTAGTCTAATTTGAGAGTAAGATCAACTTAAACGTTCGTTAAGAATACGTTAGTCTCATTTCAGACTAAGATCAACTTAACGGGATCGTTTAGATCCAACAAGAGAGCATTTGGACTCAATTGTTTAGTTTAGGGACATTACGGTCGATTACCAGTTTAAGGACATAGTGGTCCAATGTTAGTTTAAGGACATCTCGGTTCATTGTAAGTTTAAAGACATCTCGGTCAAGGTTAAAGACATCATAGTCCGTGAGTTTAAAGACCTCACAGTCAAGGTTAAGGACATCATAGTCCGTGAGTGTAAGGACCCCACAGTCCAGTTTAAAAACGTCATAGTCTATGTAGTGAATGGTTGTCGGGACCCGTCACCTCTCTGAAGATGTTGAAGGATTACAATGACATATATCAGAGGGGGTCAGAGATGTACCCTTGAACCAAAGTTGATTGAGATCTGTAGTCCAATTTAGGGCTAAGATCAATTAATTAGTTAGATTTGAATTGAGGACTTATGGCCAATTTGGGCTAGGTCCAATTAAGTTTGGAATGTTGGCCTTTTGTTGGCCTGTTGAACATTTGTCTGGGTTCAACCCCTCATTATTTAGCAATGCTAAACAAGAGTTCTGACAACATTTTATCTTTTGTTGAGTGCTGAGCACTCATATGCCATATAGGATGATCACTTTTGGAAGGCAAGGATGTACTTGAAACTCAGTAAAAAGAGAAGTCTTGCCTCAGAAGGACTTAGCCAATTTAGGCTAGGATCGATTTTAATATAGTGTTAAACACTAACATATATTTGATGGTCACGTGTTCCCACGTGATGCGCTGAAAATAGCGTTAAACACTAAAGACAAAACACTCAAAAATAGTGTTAAACACTAAAATTAGATTGGTCACGTGGGGCCATGTGAGGCCTCTGAAGGTGGGGACCAGTCTTCCTTTGTTTTGTTCTCAGAGTATTCAAAGGTGTCAAACACTTAAGTCTTCACAGCCATCACGTGTGGACACGTGATGGGCACCCATGCATTGATTTATTAAAGTGTTTATTAGGGGTCACGTGGGGACACGTGAGGGCGCCCAAAATAGATTCTGCCTTTGGCTTTGTTCCCTTTATTTTGAGAGTCACGTGGGAACACGTGAGGCATTGCCTCCAAGTTTTTCTTTCTCATTTTTTGAGGGATCTTTTTAAGGGTCACGTGGGAGCACGTGAGGCATTGCCTCCAGACTTGTTCTTTCTCATTTTTAGGAGTCTGTTTAAGGGTCACGTGGGAGCACGTGACCATGTCTCATTCTTTCTTTTATACTCATTGAGGATGAGGGTCATGTGTTACCACGTGACCAAGTTCTTTACGTAGATGGAGAGCTTTAAGTCTCTTGTTTTAAGAATTAGATTCTTTTATAAGGTTAAACCCTAATTTCATTTTAGAGGAATTAAATTCCTATGCATATGTAAGAATTAAATTCTTATTTGTGAGAATTGAATTCTCAAATAGGGTTAAACCCTAGTTCTGTTTGGAGTAATTAAATTCCTATGAATTTGGGAGAATTAAATTCTCATATAGGGTTAAACCCAAGTTCTGCTTGGAGGAATTAAATTCCTATGAATTTGGGGGAATTAAATTCCTTAAACTTAAATTCTCCCTCTAAGTTGTGCATCTGCATGACAGAATCTCCCTGATGAGAATTAAATTCTTGACCTGTAGGGAGATCTGCTTCTGCAGATTTTTAACCAAAGGAAGAACTAAGTTCTTGTTCAGAAGTGTTAAACTCTTAAATTGAGAATTAAATTCTCTATTATTTTATAGAGCTTAGATCTCTTTCCCCTTTCTTACCTAGGGTTTCTTTTTGAAGAGATCTTCTTTCTCTCTCTTGAGAATTAAATTCTTCTCTCTCCTTTTCTCTCTGTTGTTGTATATTTCCCAAAAAAGTAGATCCCCTCTCTTCTCTTCTTGGCTCCTATTTATAGGAGAAAGAAAAGAATCAAATTGTTTAGTGAAATTTTCATTGAAAGATTTTTGGTTGTTTTTGTAACCAACAGGATCTTTTAGATCACTCAGTGAATTTTATTCACCATTGGATTTTTAATCCAAAAGATATTCTGTTTGTTATTTTTGGTGAATTTCAGGGAAATCTTTCCTTGTATAAAATCTTTCCATAAATTGGTGATTTTTAATCACCATTGGATTTTTAATCCGACGGTGCTCTATTTTACAGAGCACCGTCTTTTTTCTTTGGAAAGATTTAAAGAAATATTTTCCCAGTTAGGGTCTTTGCTTTCCCTTAATTAGAATTTAATTCTATTATTTTAGAAGGCTTTTAAAAGTCTATCACGTGTTGGCACGTGACCCTTTTATTTGATTATTAGAAAGAATTTAATTCTATCAATTAAAGAGTTTAGGAACTTATCACGTGTTGGCAAGTGACCCCCCTTGATTAACATTTTACCCAGAATTTAATTCTGTTGTTTTAACGGACTAAGGATCATCATGTATCAACACGTGACCCTTGGTCACGTATGAGCACGTGATGCCCCGTTGGGGTTTTTCCTTAGTTTTTTATTATATCTTTTATTTCCTTCAGTGTATTTAAAGGCCCGTCACGTGGGGGCACGTGACTCCACTAATTGCTTGCTTGATTAGAATTTAATTTTATTATAACAGAGTCCCAGAAAACCATCACGTGTCAGCACGTGACCCTTGGTCACGTGTGAGCACGTGATACCCCATTGGGATATTTCCTGATATTTTTGTTATATTTTTGTTTGATTAGAATTTAATTCTATAAAGTAGAGGTCACAGGAACCTATCACGTGTCAACACGTGACCCTTGGTCACGTGTGAGCACATGATACCCCATTGGGGAATTTCCTGATATTTGTTATATTTTTTTTTGACTAGAATTTAATTCTATAAAGTAGAGATCACAGGAACCTATCACGTGTCAGCACGTGACCCTTGGTCACGTGTGAGCATGTGATACCCCATTGGGGAATTTCCTGATATTTTATCAGGGAATAAATACCCCCACAGCGTTGTTCTCACGTGTTTGCACGTGAGTGCAACGCTGTCACCTTTGTGACCGTTGGATCTGTCTAGGGAACAGAGGAGATGAACCGTTCCCTATCACATCCTATAGATGCAGGAGTCCCTTTTAGTGAGTGCATTCTGTGGATAATCTATTTTGATTTCTCTGTAGGACAGCGATGGCTTAGGATTCAGGGTTAAGATCTGCCTCCTAAGACTTTTCAACTTTACGAGCCGTGAGGGTCTCATAAAGGTATTTCTCCTTACGAGTCGTGAGGATCTCGTATGTGTAATTTCTTCTTAAGAATCGTGAGGATTCCTAAGAGTATTTTCTCTTGAGAGTCGTAAGGATCTCAGAAGAGAATTTTCTTCCTTACAAGTCGAGAGGACCCGTAAGTGATTATTTCTTTTCTTGTCAGAGAGTGTGGTCCATAGAAAATCTACCTTGACCTCTCTGCGAAGCAACGATGGCTCGGGAGACAGGGTTAGGATCTGCCACCTAAGAATTTTCAACTTTATGAGCCGTGAGGGTCTCATAAAGAATTTTCTCCCTACAGGTCGAGAGGATCCCATAGGTGTAATTTCTCCTTAAGAAACGTGAGGATTCCTAAGTGCATTTTCTCTTAAGAGTCATAAGGATCTCCCAAGAGAATTTTCCCCCTTATAAGTCGAGAGGACTCGTAAGTGGTTGTTTCCCTCCTTGTCGAGATTCGACTTTGAAGAGTGTGGTCCTTGAATAGTATGCAAGAGTCCATTTTGGACTAACTTGCAGGGCCCCAGTGCTTAGGAAACAGGTCTTTATCCCCATTGCCTAAGGCTTTTTCCTACGAGTCGAAACGAATCGAGAAGTTCTCATACGGACACTAATTTCCTCACGAGTCGAGACGAATCGAGAAGTTCTTGCATGAATGTCCTAACGTCACAGTTAACCTCTGCTCTTTACGACAGAGGTTCGTTAGGATCTGTGGTACTAGGGTTTTGCCCGTCGTACCGTCGCGTTGGCTAATGTATTCCTCGATAGGAAATCTTGCTGTTCGAGTAGCCTTGCGACTGTCGTGTCTCTGATCCCTTCGGGGGCTGGACAAGACGTCTTCAAGCAATCTTCCTAGGCAGTTTGACCATCGGAAGAGCAAGCATTAGGAATTTTGCCATGCCGCTTTTCACTTGAGGTTAGGCTCATTTTAGAGAGCCCTGATGAGTCATAACCACTCCGCGCTGGTGTGGGATGATCTCTGATAGTCTTTCAGGTTTTATATGAGTTGCTGTCAAGATCCTGAAGCTAGGAATTTGGCCTTTGCTTCGTTTGCTGGCATTGCGTCTGTTGTATCGAGACGAATGTCGCGGTTGTCTCTAAGTTGTTGATGAACCATCGAGGTTTGGAACTAGGGATTTTGCCGTGACTCCGTTGTTTGATTGTCGCGTCTAAATCCTGCTGGAGGGAGAACGCTGTGGTGACATCTCATCTGCTGTATCGAGACGAACATCGAGGTGGTGACCACTCCATGTGGGATGATCTTCGGTAGTCTTTCAGGCTTTATATGAGTTACCGTCAAGACTCTAAAGCTAGGAATTTAGCCTTCACTTCGTTTGCTTTGGCGTGCCCGAATCCTGTTAGAGGAAGGACGCTGTAGTGACATCTCGTCTGCTGTATCGAGACGAACGTCATGGTGGTGACCACTCCATGTGGGATGATCTCTGGTAGCCTTTCAGGTTTTATATGAGTTACCGTCAAGACCCTGAAGCTAGGAATTTGGCCTTTGCTTCGTTTGCTTTGGCGTGTCCGGATCCTGTTGGAGGAAGGACGCTGTGGTGACATCTCGTCTACTGTATCGAGATGAACGTCGAGATGGTGACCACTCCGCGCTGGTATAGGATGATCTCCAATTGTCTTTCAGGTTTTATATGAGTTACCATCAAGACCCTGAAGCTAGGAATTTAGCCTTCGCTTCGTTTGCTTTGGCGTGTCCGAATCCTGTTGGAGGAAGGACGCTGTAGTGACATCTCATCTGCTGTATCGATACGAACATCGTCGTGGTATGGGATGATCTCCGGTAGTCTTTCAGGTTTTATATGAGTTACCGTCAAGACCCTGAAGCTAGGAATTTGGTCTTTGCTTCGTTTTGACCGTGAGGTCTTTTGTTGACGTTGGACTGCGAAGGAACGCTATTGTTGACATTGCGTCTGGTGTAACAAGACGAATGCGGAGGTGGATCTGGGATTTTGCCGTCACTCCGCTTCGTTTCGACCATGGGGTCTTTCGTTGACGTTGCATTTGAATCCTGCTGGACTGCGAAGGAACGCCGTTGTTAACATTGCGTCTGGTGTAACGAGACAAATGCAGAGGTGGAGCTGGGATTTTGCCATCACTCCGCTTTGTTTTGACCATGAGGTCTTTTGTTGACGTTGCATCTGCATCCTGCTGGATTGCAAAGGAACGCCGTTGTTGACATTGCGTCTGGTGTAACGAGACGAATGCTGAGGTGGAGCTGGGATTTTGCCGTCACTCCGCTTTGTTTTAACCATGAGGTCTTTTATTGACGTTGCGTCTGCATCCTGCCGGACTGCGAAGGAACGCCGTTGTTGACATTGTGTCTGGTGTATTGAGACGAATGCTGAGATGGTCTCTAGGTTGTCTGTGAACCGTCGAGATTTGGAACTAGGGACTATGCCGTGGCTCCGTTTGATAGTGTGACATCTGTGTCCTGCTGGAATGAGGAAGCACACCGTTGTTGACATCTAGGCTGTAGATGTGGCCATTGAGTTTGGAACTAGGGACTTTTCCATGGCTCCATTTCGTTGCGACTTTGAGGTCGGTTGTTGACGGCACGTCTGCATCTGGTTGGAGTGAGGAGAAACGCCGTTGGTGATCTCTAAGTTGTCGATGTTGACGTCGAGACCCTGAAGCTAGGGATCTTCCTTTGCTTCGTTTGTTGACATTGTGTCTGCAATATTGCGACAAATGTCGAGCTTGTCTCTTGGTTGTCTATGAACCGTCGAGATTTAGCTTCGCTTTCTGATGGAGCCTGGTGGGGAGGTATGGTTCCCTCTTTGTTTGTGCCCCTGTATTGTATACAGGGATCGATGTGATCTCACATGTAGGGCAAAAAGTTTCATTCTTTCATTTTTTTAATTCTTTCCGCGATGCTCTATCATTTCAGCTTTTTACATCGCGAAAATCGCGATTGCCCAATCATTCGGCTATTTTTCGCGTGCCCAATCATTTCGGCTATTTTTTTATTTACTCGCTGCTTTTTATTGCGTGTTGCCCAATCATTTCGGCTGTTTTTGTATGCATACATTTTTACTTGCTGATTTCGTTGCAAGTTGTCCCATCATTTCGGCTATTTTATATGCATTTTTGGCTCGTTGATTTTTTATCGCGAGTATGGAACTTGAAATCTGGTGCCAATCTCAGCATCAGCATCGCCGCGACTGGAATATAGCCAGGAGCGAATCATCATTTGCCATGAAAGGACTTGGAATTTGATACCGATTCAGGCATCAGCATCACTACAACTGGGATATTGCCAGGAGCGAATCATCATTTGCCTCTGTCGATGTCGAACAAAGGTGGCTTAGCAAACAGGGTTAGGATCCCGTCGACTAAGGCTTTTGACTTCATGAGCCGTAAGGGTCTCATAAAGGTGTTTCTCCCTATGAGTCGTGAGGATCTCGTAGGTGCGTTTTCTCCTTAGGAATCGTGAGGATTCCTAAGTGTGTGTTCTCTTATAAGTCGTAAGGATCTTACGAGAGTGTTTTCTCCTTATAAGTCGAGAGGACTTACAAGGGTCGTTCACCATGTGAGCATATCCCTAGTCGCTGGTGGGACTTTGTTAGGGAAATCTTTATTCGTGCCCTTGGATTGTATACAAGGGTCAGCATTGAGCCGCTTGTAGGGCAGCATTGGAGATTGTGGTGGTCGCTTAAGAACAGGTTCAGATCCCTGCAGCTTAAGAATTTTGAATCCTATGAGCCGTGAGGGTCTCAAAGGGGGAATTCTCCCTACAAGTCGTGAGGATCTCGTAAGTGTAATTTCTCCTTTGGAATCGTGAGAATTCCTAAGTGTATTTCTCCCTTGTGAGTCATAAGGATCTCACGCAGGTGGTTTCTCCTTACAGGGTCGAGAGGACCTTGCAAGTGTATTTTAACGAGTTTGCGCCTTTTTGGGTTTTCACAAAACTCGCCGGTAGTCCTGCTGTTTTTACTCACGGAGCCCTTTCGGGTTTTCATCCGTGCCCATCTTTCTTGTGGACGTACCGTTTTTTTTAACGAGTCTGCGCCCTTTCGGGTTTTCACAAACATCGTCGGTAGTCCTGCTGTTTTTACTTACGGAGCCCTTTCGGGTTTTCATCCGTGCCCATCTTGCTTATGGACGTACCCTTTTTTTTTCGTCAGCCTTAGGATGCTGCGGTCTGTAGTAGTTTATAGACATTTCGGTCAATTGCAAGTTTTAGGACATTGCGGTCCATTATTAGTTTAACGATGTTTCGGTCCGCCGTTGCCATATTTGAGGCGAGTTTCTAGTTTACGGACTTTTCGGTCCATTGTTTTCTTTATGAATAAGCACGATGCCCCCGGCATGTTCATCTTTTCCGGAGTATGTGGTTGTGGCGAGTTCATCTTCCAGTTTTCAGACAGCGCGAACTTGCCATGTTGATACTGGTCCTCAACCCAATTTTTGAAGATGTAGCAATCTTCGATCGGATGGCCCATTACTCGATGGTAGGGGCAGTAATTGGGATCGTTGACGTCGTTCGGTTGCGGTGGGTGTCTCGACTCTGGTAGAGTAATGAGCCCATTGCGCACTGCTAGTTTGAACAGTCTCCTTGTCTTATCCCGGGGAAACGAGTAAGGACGTCTCAATTTCTCGTCGAGGGATTGCCGCTTGTTGCTTTGGCAAACAACTGGTCTCGGGCCACTCGATTTTTGTTGAGCGTTGGCGACAAAGGTCGCTTTCCCTTCGCCCTTTTCATTCCGAGGCTCCGTCTTTGAAGAGGAAGGCCTATGGGTCATCTGGTCCATTTGGGCCAGCTTGTCAATCAAGGCCTGGAAGGTGGTCGGCTTGAAGAGGGCCATATACGAGGATGCCTTTGAATTTGGCTTAAAGGTGGCTTTGAGCATTTCCATGGCTGCAGCTTCATCGATGTGTTGCTTGTATTTTACCAGAGATTTCGTCATCGGGTAACACATTGAACCCAAGTCTCATTCGGTCTAACCCTTTCGTTGACCAGTGCCATCACGGTAGTGCGTTTATTCACACTAGCGAATCTCTGACAGGAGGGCATCTTCATTTCGTCGAAGGTATTCATGGAGTCATTCGGGAGTCCCGCATACCATTCGAAGGCAATGCCCGCCAGACAGCCGATGAACTGTCAGAGGAGAAGTATATCAGTATTGTTGCACATGGGTTCAAATCGCGCCATGTGCCGGCGAGAATTCTCAGTTCCTTTGTACATGTGGCATGTTGGAAGTGTGTACTCTGGCGGGTACTGTATTTGATTGTGCCATGTCGGATACGGTCCACCAATCTTGATTAATCTATTTGCGGCTTCACTGGCGTAGTGAGCTTCGATTTGCTGAGCGATATATTCGTTCAGCTTTGCTTTTAGGAATCATTTCCTTCTCAGCCATTGATGAGCTTCGGAGAGGATTTGAAATGTCATCCTTATCTTTAAGAACGACTACTGGCAGTTCATCCGCCAGTGGTTCCGATTGAACCATCATTCCAGCCATATCCTGAATCAGAAGAGCCATCTTGTTCATTTTAGTGGACATTTCTGCCGCTTCTGCATCTCTCTTTTTCAGAGCGCTCTTTAGGAAATCAATATCCGACTCCTTCTCTATTCTTTCTCCAGGTGTGTCTTCGGGATTTGCCTTAGACGATGGATTAGCGAGTGGTGTTGCCTGAGCGAGCATCTCCTGTAGCTTTTCACGTTACAGTTGATTTTTTGTTAAGGACTGAGTTTGAGCTCGGTGACTAGTAGAAGCTTGAACTTTGTCTTTGGAATTCACCACATAGACTATGTGAACTACCATGCCCCCAGGCTTGGGGCGTTTGGAGTTTTGGCCTTTGGAGTTTTGGCCTTTGGAGTTTTGGCCTTTGGAGTTTGCTTCGGGCACTTGAGCTTGATTGGGCTTCTTGTTGTAAAAAGCCGCTTTGGTTTTGGGAGGAACCGCTGTATCAGGATCCGTGTTGGGGTGAGTCCCCTTCACTTGCTTCCACACTTTATACATGATGAGGAAAGTTGTCTCAAGGAGCGAACCGATTTCTGCTCTTGTGGGATCTTCATGGGCTGCGGAGACTTCTTCAATATTGCGGTAGGAGAACTTTGTCTGACCCTTCACAACAATTTGAAGCTGTTCCCAGTTGGAACAACAACATTCACCACTGGGGTTGAAACTGGACCATGCGGAGAACTGCCCCCAACTCATTTTGTATGATGCCGATATCGACGTTGACCGTTTCTTATGGCCGGGATTTGATTAGCCTCAGGATTTTGCCGAGCCTGCCCTCTGTTTCCATTGAGAGCTTAAATATTTTTCCCCCTGCGTCGACCTTGGTCCTTGGCAGGTGCCAGTTGTTTGAGAACTGATTCCATTGGCAAAGCTACAGCTTGGGGAACCAGCCTGTGGAAGACAGACTTCCACTGGGCTTCCTCCATTGGCATTGAGGCACCGAGGGTAGGAGGTGGGAGCACCGACCTAAAAAGAAGCTCGTTGATTTCTTGAAGAGCCGGATTGCAGAGATTTGAGGCTGCAAGTGACCCATACTTGACTCCACCGGACATGACAGAGCCTGAGTTGCTAGGGTGGGAGCAAACGCCATTCTTCATAGAGACGAAATGCCGGCTTCAGTATCCACTACCCTAAGGTCAACCAAAAACAAAAACACCGCGATTATCTGATCGCGGTAAAAACACGACACACGAAGTGTGGAGTAGAAAGAGGAAAAGGTCTTACCAGGAATGCCAGAATCTGTTCCCCGCCGAAAATACGGGAAGACGCGATAAACGTCTTGCCTGAATTTTGGGGCAGATGCTAATTGGTGCTATCCGTCCACCTCTCCAAAGATGCCAACTTGATTTATGGCACCGTGTATCGAAGGTTTAAACGGATGCGGCCGATGTAGCAGACTTCGTCAGATTCCCCCTCATTTGAGGGGTTTTTGATTGTGGGGACGCTCTTCTCTGCAGGCGCAAGCCCCTGCAGTTAATTACGCTACCGCATCGCGGTAACCACTTTCTCCTTCTCCAGATGGTTACTTCGTGTCGTGGATGTTTTTTTTGTTTGTGGTTGCCCGTGGATTGTATACGGAGACTAATTTATGTTGTCGCCCGTAGGGCATGGATTAGTCCAAATCCGTATTTTCTTAGATTTGGGTTTGGGGGTTGGTTTAAGGATACGTTAGTCTAATTTGAGACTAAGATCAACTTAAACGTTTGTTAAGAATACGTTAGTCTCATTTCAGACTAAAATCAACTTAACGGGATCGTTTAGATCCAAAAAGAGAGCATTTGGACTCAATTGTTTAGTTTAGGGACATTACGGTCGATTACCAGTTTAAGGACATAGTGGTCCAATGTTAGTTTAAGGACATCTCGGTCCATTGTTAGTTTAAAGACATCTCGGTCAAGGTTAAGGACATCATAGTCCGTGAGTTTAAAAATCTCACAGTCAACGTTAAGGACATCATAGTCCGTGAGTGTAAGGACCCCACAGTCCAGCTTAAAGACGTCATAGTCTATGTAGTGAATGGTTGTCGGGACTCGTCACCTCTTTGAAGACGTTGAAGGATTACAATGACATATATCAGAGGGGGTCAGAGATGTACCCTTGAACCAAAGTTGATTAAGATCTGTAGTCCAATTTAGGGCTAAGATCAATTAATTAGTTAGATTTGAATTGGCGACTTATGGCCTATTTGGGCTAGGTCTAATTAAGTTTGGAATGTTGGCCCTTTGTTGGCCTGTTGAACATTTGTCTGGGTTCAACCCCTCATTATTTAGCAATGTTAAACAAGAGTTCTGACAACATTTTATCTTTTGTTGAGTGTTGAGCACTCATATGCCATATAGGATGATCACTTTTGGAAGGCAAGGATGTACTTGAAACTCAATAAAAAGAGAAGTTTTGCCTCAGGAGGACTTAGCCAATTTAGGTTAGGATTGATTTTAATATAGTGTTAAACACTAACATATATTTGATGGTCACGTGTTCCCACGTGATGCGCTGAAAATAGCGTTAAACACTAAAGACAAAACACTCAAAAATAGTGTTAAACACTAAAATTAGATTGGTCACGTGGGGCCATGTGAGGCCTTTGAAGGTGGGGACCAGTCTTCCTTTGTTTTGTTCTCAGAGTATTCAAAGGTGTCAAACACTTAAGTCTTCACAGCCATCACGTGTGGACACGTGATGGGCACCTATGCATTGATTTATTAAAGTGTTTATTAGGGGTCACGTAGGACACGTGAGGGCACCCAAAGTAGATTCTGCCTTTGGCTTTGTTCCCTTTATTTTGAGAGTCACGTGGGAACACGTGAGGCATTGCCTCCAAGTTTTTCTTTCTCATTTTTTGAGGGATCTTTTTAAGGGTCATGTGGGAGCATGTGAGTCATTGCCTCCAGACTTGTTCTTTCTCATTTTTAGGAGTCTGTTTAAGGGTTACGTGGGAGCACGTGACCATGTCTCATTCTTTCTTTTATACTTATTGAGGATAAGGGTCACGTGTTACCACGTGACCAAGTTCTTTACGTAGATGGAGAGCTTTAAATCTCTTGTTTTAAGAATTAGATTCTTTTATAGGGTTAAACCCTAATTTCATTTTAGAGTAATTAAATTCCTATGCATATAGAAGAATTAAATTCTTATTTGGGAGAATTGAATTCTCAAATAAGGTTAAACCCTAGTTCTGTTTGGAGTAATTAAATTTCTATTAATTTGGGAGAATTAAATTCTCATATAGGGTTAAACCCAAGTTCTGTTTGGAGGAATTAAATTCCTATGAATTTGGGGGAATTAAATTCCTTAAACTTAAATTCTCCCTCTAAGTTTTGGATCTGCATGACAGAATCTCCCCGATGAGAATTAAATTCTCAACCTGTGGGAAGATCTGCTTCTGCAGATCTTCAACCAAAGGAAGAACTAAATTCTTGTTTAGAAGAGTTAAACTCTTAAATTGAGAATTAAATTCTCTTTTATTTTATGGAGCTTAGATCTCTTTCCCCTTTCTCACCTAGGGTTTCTTTTTGAAGAGATCTTCTTTTTATTTCTTGAGAATTAAATTCTTCTCTCTCCTTTTCTCTCTGTTGTTGTATATTTCCCAAAAAAGTAGATCCCCTCTCTTCTCTTCTTGGCTCCTATTTATAGGAGAAAGAAAAGAATCAAATTGTTTAGTGAAATTTTCATTGAAAGATTTTTGGTTGTTTTTGTAACCAACAGGATCTTTTAGATCACTCAGTGAATTTTATTCACCATTGGATTTTTAATCCAAAAGATATTCTGTTTGTTATTTTTGGTGAATCTCAGGGAAATCTTTCCTTGTATAAAATCTTTCCATAAATTGGTGATTTTTAATCACCATTGGATTTTTAATCCGACGGTGCTCTATTTTACAGAGCACCGTCTTTTTTGTTTGGAAAGATTTAAAGAAATATTTTCCCAGTTAGGGTCTTTGCTTTCCCTTAATTAGAATTTAATTCTATTATTTTAGAAGGCTTTTAAAGTCTATCACGTGTTGGCACGTGACCCTTTTATTTGATTATTATATAGAATTTAATTCTATCAATTAAAGAGTTTAGGAACCTATCACGTGTTGGCATGTGACCCCCCTTGATTAACATTTTACCCAGAATTTAATTCTGTTGTTTTAAAGGACTAAGGATCATCACGTGTCAACACGTGACCCTTGGTCACGTGTGAGCACGTGATGCCCCATTGGGGTTTTTCCTTATTTTTTTATTATATCTTTTAATTCCTTCAGTATGTCTTTAAAGGCCCATCACGTGGGGGCACGTGACTCCACTAATTGCTTGCTTGATTAGAATTTAATTTTATTATAACAGAGTCTCAGAAAACCATCACGTGTCAGCACGTGACCCTTGGTCACGTGTGAGCACGTGATACCCCATTGGGGTATTTCCTGATATTTTTGTTATATTTTTGTTTGATTAGAATTTAATTCTATAAAGTAGAGGTCACAGGAATATATCACGTGTCAACACGTGACCCTTGGTCACGTGTGAGCACGTGATACCCCATTAGAGAATTTCCTGATATTTGTTATATTGTTATTTGACTAGAATTTAATTCTATAAAGTAGAGATCACAGGAACCTATCACGTGTCAGCACGTGACCCTTGGTCACGTGTGAGCACGTGATACCCCATTGGGGAATTTCCTGATATTTTATCTGGGAACAGGAGGCAAATCTGATATGTTTTTAGGAAACACATCGTCGAACTCTCGAACTACTTCTGGCTTCGATCCTTCCTCCGCTTGAATTGCCGCAATCACTGCCTTCTTTTGTTTCGCCTTGTATGTACTTGGCTCTAGGGTACGATCTCCACTTTTGAAATAGAAGACTGGATGCTCTAGAATCTCGAATACTACCCTCCTTTGACGACAGTCAATGGTAGCATAGAATGTTCCGAGCCAATCCATACCCAAGACGACGTCGAAGTTCGGTATGTCCAACACCTTGAAGTCAGCATAGAATTCTCTGCTGCAGACGACCACTGGACACAGGTCGTATCCCATTACTACCTTTAGAAGTCGTTCCCTAAACTGACATTCCAGCTGGATACGAAGGGTTTGACTGGAATCGTATGAGTTCGGACGAACCATTGTGACATAAAGCAATGAGATGCTCTAGTATTGAAGAGTGCTAGTGCAGGGAGTGAGGCTACTAAGATTGTACCTAAGTTATGTGGGATATGTTTTAGGTATAAGGGAAAATGTATATAGGTATGTATAGATGGAAAATCAGGCTTGATGGGGAAGTGATACCAGTAATGACTTGGCCGGTAGCTTCAGCCTCTTCCACAGTCATTGTGAAAGCATATCGCTTCGGCATATTCCTCCTTGCTGGAAGAGCATTTCTCTGTCCGTTCCTTTGTCCTTGAGGTACGTTCCGTTGAGCTTGATGGAACTGACGAGGAGGAGGTGCAGTCGGTCTATGAGGAGGTGGGGCAGGTAGTGCGAGTCGTGGAGCAGGTGCCTGGATGGCTGGGCGCTGCTGGTATGTGATTGCTGGCCTGGGTGCAGCATTTGGGTTATGTCTCCGAGGAAAAGACCCGATGTCATGAGTAGCTGAGCCGCAGACTAAGCAAAGGCGATTTTTACGCCGGCAGTTCTTCGCCAAATGTCCATCCCTCCTGCAGTAGGTACAAAAGGCTGGGTTGGGCCGGTTGTTCGGTACTCCCGGTCTCCTGGGCAAAAATGGTGGCCTTGAAGAGGCCCTCCTGCCATCTGAGTGGCAGGGCCCTTCATCCTGGCAGATTGAGGTCTGCCCCTCATTGTCACCACTGCCTCTGCCGCTCGCTTGGTGGGCTCGGCGGGCAGCTTTAAGAGCCAATTCGTAGGTCGGGAAATCCCCTGTAGCTAACACAGCTTGGATTTACGGATTTAACCCTTGTTGAAATCGTCGGGATCTGATCTCATCCGTCGGTATTAGGTATGCCGCGAATCTGTTAAGGTATTGTGTTAGATGCGTAGTATGTGATATATGAAAATCGAAATATTAAGACATATCTTACCGACTGAGCATGGTAAACTCAGCATTATATTCATCCACAGATTTGGTTCACATCGAACCTTTTGTAAGTGAATGAACTGATGTTCCATTTCGAATCTGGCTGTCTCAGGGAAGTACTTCACGTCAAACATATCGTGAAAGGTCTTCCATTCGATCGGCTGGGTGAGACGGCTTTCTTCTGCCTTCCACCAGACCCGTGCATTGTCAGTGAGTTGCAGCTTTGCAACTCGAACCCAAGCTATCTCTGGCACTTATGCCGCTGCCAGATCATCTTCAATAGTTTGAGCCCATTCCTCAGTTTCTAGAGGGATCTCTTTTCCTGAGAATTGCTTGGGGTGCAAAGCTCGGAATTGGTTCACCCCAGGTGCTTCAACCTCTGGACGGTTCATCAAGATAGCAGTCTGTTGCTGCTTTCCGTCTAGGAGGCTGCAGATTGCCTCAAGTAGTACTGTCTGCTCATTAATTGGAGCAACAACGACAGGTGTAAGCGGTAGAGGTGGGGGAGTGTTGTTGACATTTGTGCTGGTGTTGTTTGGGGAATCCATAATCTTGAAAGAAAAATTTGGGTTATGACAGATTCAAAATATATGGAATTGGATGATTCAAGGAATATGAATTGTAAAGAATATTTTCAGTTGATGGTTCTTGTGTTATATTGCTTAGAACTTTATGCAGAATTAACCCGCATGTCCATGCAGAACTGACCTGCATGTCCATACAGAGTGGACAGAGCTGACCTGCATGGGCCACCAACAAAACCTGTCACGCCCCGCTTCCCGGTGTACCGGGAGGGGACGCGGCGAGGCCCGCTACGTATTTACTCAGAAGTAAACATGCTAAGCATATCTAAGCAATATAAGGTAAAGTACACAAGAGACAAGATGTAAATGAACAACAACTTTATTTATTCAACATTCTTTTTACAATACAGCTGAAATGTAAATACATGGAATGAAAGCAATGCCTAAACAATGGCATAACATAAATGAAAATATGTACAAGTAATCTAGAGCTCTGGGTCGAAGGCTATCTGATCCAAGTCCTCACTGCTGGGCTCTGTCTCCAGAAGGTCCGATCTACCTGACAACATTCCAAAGAAAGAAGAAAGGAATGTCGTCAGCGAACAATCGCTCGGTAAGTCCCAAAGAATAGGTATAGACAGAAGGAGGAGGTATCTTTTAAAGTTGTATTATATTGTTAACGCTGTTATTTGTAGTTTGGTACAGAAAATGCCAGTGTATAGGAGAGGAGTCCCACTATTCTGGTGACTAAGGTATACGGAGCACAAGGAACCATTCAGTTACGGTACAACAGCAATGGATATTCAAGTTAGGTGTATTATGGTTACAGTCTCGTGCCACTTTTAACACCTTCCGTACCAATCTACCCCTTATAAAACCCCGTGATGTCTTGATTGTATTATTTGTATTGTATTTTCTTGTATTGTAAGTTGTATATGGATAACTTACCGGGACCATGATATCAGTAATGGAACGGATATAATGGATGTACATGTAGATGGAGAATATCCATGGTTTGGTTCAGTCAATATAGATTGATATAGATTGAATAGACGGATTCATGTTGAATTATAGTTTATACTTGAATCATATTCAAGTCAGATTGATTAGATTGAGACTCGGTCTGAGTCAGATACTTTGAAAAGAACTTGAAATCCTGAATTAGTTTTGATGTTATCGGTAACTGCTGCACATAGACGGTAGGATTTGTGTCTTTTTCCAAGACAATTACCGTGTTGATAACATCATTTGTTAGATTGTCTAACTTAAATAGGCAAGCACCCATATCTCCGGCTCCCTGAGGCTCAAGAGACTGGTCCCGCTTAAACCTATATTTACTAGGGTCCTTATTGTAATTTAGTATAACTTGAGGGGGTTTTATGTAAAAAATAGTTTTATATAATTATCAAAATACATCTCAAGCATTTAACTATCGTCTTTAGGGTTTTCATAGTTGTATATTTTATAAAAGTGAAATTTCTAGTGAGTAAAACCTAACTTCATAATATATGGTAGTTTCTTGTTGTATTGTAATTGTATTGTATTTGGATGGTATTTTCATGTAATAGTGATTCCTTTAATTTAGAAAACTTGGAATGTTTATATAATTAAAATAGATATTTTGATAATATATATATATATATATATATTTAATGAAAATAATTTATTTATTTTCTTGTAGAAATCTCATTTTCTAAAGAAAAATGCATAAAAATTCTATCGAGATCGAATGCTCCTTGTGGAGGTTTGCATCTCGCTCTACTAGGTCCAAAGATGTGCGGTAATCCGCACCATCCCGAACGGGGTCTCCAAAGTTGGTTGTAGAGGCGCAATTGCATGGAAATGTTTAATACATCTTTTTATAGAAGTGGTTTTATAAGTTAATGGTATTTATTTGAAAGTCGTTTTATCCCATACTATGTTCCCAAAATTTCCATCGTACTATTCTAGAGATGCGTGTTGTGATGAGGTAGGTCATTACCTCGTGAACTATCTAAAGGTAATATGTTGTTTATGTCGGAAACTAAAGTATGTGGTATTTTACTGTAAAACTGCGAGAAAATTGTAATATAAATTCTTTTGATGTGAAACTTGTTTAATATATGTTTTAATGTTTATTGAACATGATATGAAAGTTTGGTATTTTCTTGTTTAAGAAAAATAGCATTTTTAGAAAAACTGAATCGGAAGTCGGTTTAACTCCGCTTCCGTCGGGTTTTAGTATTTAAGATTTTTAGAATAGAGAAAGAGAGAGGATGAGGGGACTTATTGGCTTCAATGAGAGGGAAGAGGTTGGGTAAGAATAAGGAAGCGTCGGGACGTCGTTTTGTCGTCGGAATCTTCTCGGAATTTCGTCGGAGTTTCGCCCTTCGCTAACTCCACTTGTACACCAAAGAGGACTTGAAAGTTTTTGAGAGTTTTGGCACGATTTGTGAGTGAGAATGTGTGATATGGGGTGTGGTATTTATAGGGAAGATTAGGGTTTTGGTGTTTTAAAGAATGCATTTAAAATATGCATTAAAATTGGATTAAAAGAGCATTTTATTGCCCTCTGGAATTGTACAGAGTATACAAACAGCCTAGGGGGAGTGGGGTAGGCCAAAGGTAGCAGGGGAAAAGTATTGGGGGATTTACCTACGGTCTAGACCAGTGGTACCGATTTTTTTGGGCATTTCGCCGGCCCAATACCAGCGGTTGGGGTTGGGGTTTAAGCCACGTGTTCGTGTCGTTTGGTTTACTCTCGTGCATATGTTTGATTAATCAGCGTCTTTTCAGTTTACGTGTAGTGCACGTGTAGACTCTAGTGCTTCTAAAAATATTAAAAGAAAATAAAATAAAACGATAATGTGGCTGAGGGGATTCGATCACAGGGGCTTCGTCACAGCAGTGCAAGGCTTTACCAATGTGCTACAAGTACTTTCTTGCTGTTCTAAAATAAAACAAATACTTATAGTATATACAGGATTGCAAATACCCCAATTGTACATTAACTTTTAAACAATTTTCTGTACATTGAAATTGGAGTTGTTACACTGACTTAGAGTCTTCCTTATCACTCTGGAAGCTCGAATCGGTAAAGGACTCCATTTGGAGTTCACCGTTACCATACAACAAGAACATTTATTTAGTCCTTCTAAAGTACTTAAGAATGTTCTTCATAGCTGTCCAGTGATTCTCTCCAGGATCTGCTTGATACCTACTCACTACACCTAGTTAGTATGTTATATTGGGTCTGGTACACAACATCGCGTACATGATAGAGCCTACTGCCGAAGCATAGGGTATCCCTTGCATGCGAGCCCTCTCCAAATCAGTCTTGGGAGACATCTCTTTGGAGAGAGTGATTCCTGAGATCGTGGGTAAATTTCCACGGTTGGAATCTTCCATACCAAGCTTCTTTAGTATGGTGTCAATATACCTGGATTGGGACAATCCCAACATCCACTTAGATCTATCTCTATAGATCATAATCCCTAAGATGTTGGAGGCATCACCCAGATCTTTCATAGAGAATCTTTTTGATAAGAGGATCTTGACCGAGCGTAGCATAGGAACACCATTTCCTATCAAGAGTATGTTATCCACGTACGATACGAGGAAGACAACCTTACTCTCTACAACCTTCTTGCATATATAAAAGGTTCATCTACCATTTTAATGAAGTCAAACTCTTTGACTGCCACATCAAAACAGATGTTCCAACTCCGCGATGCCTGCTTTAATCCGTAAACTAATTTAAGCAACTTGCACACCTTTCCGCTACTCCCACTGTCTACGAAGCCCTCTGGCAGTGTCATGCACACGCTCTCTTCTAAATCACCATTTAGAAAAGCGGTCTTCATGTTGATCTTCCAGATTAAGTAGTTATGGTATACAGCAATGGTAAGTAGGATCCGTATGGACTTAAGCTTAGCTACTGGAGAAAAGGTTTCATCAAAATCCACACCTGGTTATTGACGACAACCTTTTTCAACAAGTCTAGCATTGAAAGTCTCAACTTTTCCATCTACACCAAGAATCTTCTCAAGATCCACTTGCTCCCGATGGGTTTTACCCCTTCAGGTGCAACTTCCAAAGTCATATTTTATTGGTGCACATGGATTCCATCTCAGATCGCATAGCATCCATCCATTTCACAGAGTCCCTACTCGTGATGGCCTTCTCAAAACTAGTTGGGTCATCATCTTCCATGATGCAATCCTCACTCCCACTGTCATTGAGAAAACCGTAGTATCTCTCAGGCGGATGAGGAACCCTACTAGATCTGCGGAGAGGCTGAGGTTCGTCGGGAACTATTGAATCCTCCGGTTCTACCAAATCATCAGCTGTTTGTTTGTCTAGCTGGAACTCCTTCTAGTTTTACTTCATGACCACTAATTTTTTCCATAAGAAATTCCTTTTCTAAAATTATGGCATGCTGAGAAACAAAACGCCTTTTACTCCTCAGTGTGGTAGAAGATATTCTCTCGCGAATGTTCGGGATATCCAAAAAACGTATACAGTACTGACCTTGCCTCGAGCTTGTCCGGATTTTGTGTTTTCACATAGGCCGGACAACCCCAAATCTTAACTCGTTTAAGAAATGGTCACTTTCCATTCCATATCTCATATATAGTGGTAGGCACTGATTTGGATGGAACCCTATTCAATAGGTATGCAGCTTCTCAAGCGCATAACCCTAAAAGGAAATAGGTAGCTCAGTGTTACTCATCATAGAGCGCACCAAATCTTATAGGGTGCGATTTCTCCGCTCCGATACACCGTTGTGCTGTGATGTATACGGAGGAGTATGCTAAGAGAGAATCCCTATTCTGTTTTAGATAATCATGGAATTCCGTGCTCAATTCTTCTCCTCCTCGATCCGATCGTAGGACTTTAATACTTCTACCCGTCTGGTTCTCTACTTCGCACTTATATTCCTTAAATTTCTCAAAAGCTTCAGACTTGTGTTTCAACAGGAACACATGTCCGAATCTTGAGGGATCATCGGTGAATATAATGAAGTACGAGAAACCAACCCTGGCATGTGTAGATATAGGACTGCATACATCACTATGTATCATTCCCAAGAGTTCAGTAACTCTTTTCCGTGTCTAATAAACAGAGTTTTAGTCATTTTACCTTTGAGACATGACTGGCAAGTTTCATAAGATGTAAATTCAAACTGATTTAAATATCCATCTTTATATAACTTCGATAGTCGTGTCGCATTGATATGACCTAGTATATAATGCCACAAGAAGAATTCGTTCATTTATGAACTTTTCCTCTTGTGTGTGTTCTGTACGTTGAGAACTGTGGTTTGATTTAGAACGTATATGCCATTACTTAACGTACCCGATCCAATCAACTTTTGATTCAGGAAGATATTCATAACATTATCCTGCAGTACAAAATTATATCTTTCTTTACTTAATAAAGAAACTGATATAATATTGCATATCAGGTTCGGTATGTAATAATATTCATTCAGAATTAATATATTACCAGTTGGTAATACAAGATGATATACGCCAATTGCTTTGGCTACAACATTTGCACCATTCCCTACTCTTACAGAATGATCACATTTTCTCAGTTGTCTACCTTTCTTTAGCCCATGTAACATATTACATATGTGGGATCCTGATCGGTATCTCATACCCAGGACGTAGAGTGTACTGAGAAGATGCATCAACATGCTCATTCCTCGTTTGGGTCGCTGTTCATATCATAATATTGCATTATTATATTCCCCATTCTTATTCTTTTTACAAATAAACAGGTGCTTTTGATGCATGTCTGCTACATATTACAGGTTACAGGTTCTTGGACAGAAAACAGTGAAAATGATGAAAAGATGATGCAAAAGTGGACTTTGACCAACAAACAGAAGACTCTTGATCAAGCCTATATCAAAGATAAAATTCACAAAGTACAAGGCAATGCAAGGTCCAAGATTACAAAGCGAACGGTTAAAAGCCCACCGCAATTATTCACTGGAGATCTGGAAGAAACATAGAAGCTATTTTAATAAAGAACCAAATAATAAGGAAGCCCAAAGATCCAAGGCCCAATACTTTCTTTTAAAGAGACATAAAATTTTACCAAAGCTTGAAGTCTACTTTGACTAGGTCTTCCTAAGAATATTTTGGTAAATGTAGACATGCAAATCAATTGTAACCCTAGGGTTTCCTATTCTTTATAAATAGGAACTCTACTCATTGTAATTTCTTATGCCTCCCTTCATTAATAAATTTCAGCATTCTTTTGGAGAGCATCATTTTTGTAGGTAAATTATTTTCTTGCCTTAGTTTAATTTAGTTTAAGAATTTTATTATCTTGCAATAGATGTTTCTTCTCTTTAATAAAATCATGTATTTCTTCATCCCTTCAATGAGCGAGTAGTTTCCTCGCTTGTTAGGGTTAGGAATAGGGAAGGATTTGAGAGATGAAGATCTCTCATCTCGTTTCTGTTGCCAATCTTTTATGAACATTAGAACTCCATGCATACCTTCTTATTCCGCTCCCTACGGCACTCTACCCTCGAGGTAACGGTGATTCCGTAGTCTAAAGGCCCGGATTCTAAGGTTTTCCATGGAGGTTAGGGTAAAGATTAAGAAAGGAAGGACAAGGATCTAGAGGAAGAATCAATCTTCCCAATCATCCTAATCCCCTTTGTTAATATTTACCATAACACTAATATGATATCTTTAATTAAAGGCAATGGAAAGAGATGTAGATCTTTGTTTACCAAATTTTCCCTAAACCTAATCCTAGCAAGTTTCTAATTCTAGTATCATACAACTTCAATTTTTAGATTTAATAATTAATCCGAACACCCTTCGGAATTAACTCGTTAGCGCGATTAGGAAATTCACAACATCCCTGTGGACCGACCCGTACTCACCGGCTAGCTACCAAGCGACGCCGTTCTTGATTGCGGTTACAAATATTTTTGATCTATCTTTTAGAAAGCGCAAGCACGCTAAAAATCAATCAATCAAATGGCGCCGTTGCCGGGGATGGCGTGTCATTTTCTTTTTGCAATTTCGGGTTAATATAAAATTAAAAAATCATAAAAACTGAAAAATCAAAAAAAAAATATAAAAATTTATCATCTTTGTATTTTGTGAAGGGTATTTTTGGTTTGAATTTTGCAGGATCTACAATCGAGACGGATCTGGAAAAATCCAGAGTTCAAAACAGAAAAAGATACATCAGAACAGCAAGAGGTTGGATAATTAAAACAGCACAATTTTTTTGGAGACCTGAAGCCTCAGAACCGCCGCTATTCCGCCGCGCAAGCGCGCTCCCGCCGCTGAACCGCCGCGTCATGCTGACGTCATCGCGCGAAAAGTTTACTGTTTGTTTTCTTTTTCCCTCCTCCACAACCTAAAATATATCTTTTGTCAAATCTCCTGCAGAATTCTTTGCGCTTTAAAAAATCTTCCTTTCCAAATAAAAAATCTTGTGCAGGATTCTTTGCGCGTGCTTAAAATAATAATTGATTGCAAGTGATCTTTTCTGATTTGCATATCCTTAATCTTTTTGCTAAAAATATCTTTCCAAATAAAAAGCAAGTGGAAAAAGGAAAATTTTAATTAGAAAACTTGCAAACTTTGAAATTCACACAAAAAAGATTTGATTGCAAGTGGTTTACTGTTATGCATATCTTTAATCGGATTTTAAGGGGCTTTTGACCAACTCAGATTGGGTGGGGATTTCATCACCCTTCCCAGGACCCCAGAAATCACATAAAACATTTGCATTGACCAATCTTTAATTAAAAAATACTAGACTCGGCCCTAAGGACTTCGAGACAAAGGACTAGTATAGGCATCGGCCGTTTATCCTAACTGACTTTGCGGTGTCTAGGCTAGTGGTTTTTAATTAGGCCCACTGTCGTGGTGGTTCCTTCCCACTTACCTGGCCGCAATTGGCGGTGAAGAGGCGGTTTGAGGTCCTATTTCTAGCCCTTTGGAACAGTTAGGAGCTGTCTAGCTGACCTAGGTGACCCTAGATCTCGGACTGATTATGCATTTCTGGTTATTTGCATTTATGTCTTAGCCCTTTATCGAAAATTTTTGCAAAACAACTAAAAAAGAATAATAAGAGGAATTTTAAAAAAAAAAAAGACTTGCAACTTTTGTCGCTGAGAAATCCTTGCACCACCTACCTTCTTCATCTTCTCTTTCTTCTATCATGGGTACCCCACATAATAAATCACTTGCCGAACTTTGGTATCCCGAACCTAATTTTGCGTCGTTCGGCAATTTGTTCGATCAATTTAAAGACGATCCTTCCATGCCTAAAATATCTTTGAAAGATCAAATAGAGGCGTCTAGGAGAAACAATTCGACTTTTCAACCCACTTTGTGTCAACCAAGTCAATCTTTACCACCTCCATATGTTGATACCACTTTTTCAAGTCCTTCTGTCACTCCTAAGCCGATGTCCATTGCTGAGCATATTGCTCAATCTCGCAGTCGATCTTTCACCCCTCTCCACTCATCCAGTTCTAGGGATCAACACGACTATTCACCTTTTTATCCATATGTTGACCCTATCCCTGCCCAACCACCCACTTCCTACCAGTCTTACCCGACTTTCCCACCGTCACTAGACCCTGTTTCTACACAGCCTTTTGGGAGTTTCACATATCCAAACAATTTCGAATCTTTTGCCGAAACCCCTTTACCACCAAAGTCTAGTTTGGAAGAGGCGTTGGAGGCGTATATCACAGCAACAAACAAAATGGTTAGGAATGTGGAAGCGTCCGTGGCCACCCTTATGCAACCTGCTGAACCGGTAGCTAGTTTCCAACTAGCTCCAAATTTTCCAATGTATGAGGAGGCGGTTGGACAGAATGAGAATGTGAGAGGATTTCCAAATCAAACCTACCCTTACCCAATTGAAGCCCACAACTCCAGTTTTCCATCGATTGCCCTAAATAGTTCACCTGTTGAAAATAAAAACGAGTTGTGTGATTTTGTAGTGTTTGATTTGCCAAATTGTGAGGAACCCCCTTCGAGTGAAACAACACCTAATCCGTTTGACTTTTACACTTCCACTCTAGAACCTACATTGATAAACATTCATGCTTTTGAGGAGGTGTCTAAAGAAATTGACTTTCACTTGATTGAGGATATAGACGCCGGGAATATTTCGGATGATGAACCTGTCGATTTAATTGAAATTTTATGTTCAAATCATCATCCCGAGTTATTAAATGTTTCTCCCGAATCTCATATGCGTCTTGATTTTGATGATAATGGCATGGATGAGTTGAATATTGTGGAGAATTACGAGGATAATATTGAGGAGAGTAGTGAGGATCATATTGAGGTTGAACCATTTTTCTTTGATGTGTCGGATTTTCCAATTCATCCTCTTGAACCTTTACCTAAATCACCCTCCCTCTTTTCCATCGTTCCGACCACGCCTCATTTCACGCTTGACGACTGTGAGGTTGAAAACTTTTCCTTTGAATCTGACACAGTTCCCACAGCCGATGACACTTACGAGTGTTTCACTTTTTCGGACGATGTTGAAGTCTTACCGCCCGAGTTTGAGTCCTTTGCATTTTCAGATGAGTTAGTTAATCCTTCAGACTCGGTTGCTTACAGTCATTTCGAACCATTGATGTAATCTTTCCAGTTCGACACAGTTTACTACGGTGAGAATGATACTATCCCTAATTCACTTCCTTTCGTCCTTCCTATTGTTCCGACCATGCAAGTGATCGTGACGCTTTCATCTCAAATACCAAGTTCGGCGTACCCGTATCTTCTTGCGAATCTTGAGGGATTTGACCCCATTTCTCGACGAGTTGATAGGTTAGCGCAATCGTTTATAACATATCGGTCATCACATATTGCGCTAATTTATTCACTCGCTTTACACCCTCAAGATCGTTCTCCACTTCTTTCTTCTTTCCGCCATTCTTCTCCCCCACCGAGACCATATTCTCCTCTTCCCACACGGTCTCGTGTGTTTCTCATCTCTTTTCTTTCCACCCCATTCTTTCACCAACTATACCATTACCATGATAAGATTTTTGAATGGTTGGTGCTAACTTTTGGCTTGTGCAAGGCCAAGCTTAAGTTTGGGGGGAACCTTGTTGTATATATGTATATATATATTTTTGTTTTCTTTTTCTATAAAAAAATAAAAATTTTCAAAACATTAAAAATATAAAAAAAAATTATAAATAAATAAACAGGGGAGTACCAGCATTTTGACCCTCTTGGTTTAGCATGACAGTGAGGACACTGTCAAGTTTAAGTTTGGGGGTATGCTCGGTACGTCTGCTTCCTTCACATTCATTTGTACATATTTTTGCATTTGCATAGTTATTTGAAAACCCCATAAAAATTTAAAAATTTCAAAAATTATAAAAATTACTGTATTCAATTTTGGCTAATTGACTTGAATTTGACAGATAGGTTAACTGGCTAGGAACAACTAGATCTTAGACTTAGTGAATTAAAAACCCTAAAAATAACCTTCCTTAAAGTTTAACGGTAGAAAGTATATGCCTTGTAGTTTATTTAGAAATAGGCAAATTTTGGGTTCACTTCTTGGGCTAAGTCAAAATGAGGGAAGAGTATTGATGTTCTTATTAGAGTATAAGTTTGAAAAATAGTTCCTAACTTAAGTCTAGATTCTGAAAACGTATACCCTACAATTTGAACAATCACGCACCTTGAAACTTGGAATAGTAG
Organism: Agapanthus africanus; assembly: GCA_030015575.1. Classification (NCBI taxonomy): domain Eukaryota; kingdom Viridiplantae; phylum Streptophyta; class Magnoliopsida; order Asparagales; family Amaryllidaceae; genus Agapanthus; species Agapanthus africanus. The sequence goes on along the minus strand of JASDDO010000004.1, from coordinate 434,931,934 downwards.
AGGAGACCTTGAAATGCTCTTGTCTAAAGTCCTTAGTACGATGAAAATAAAAAAAATATGAATGAAGAATAAAAAAATGGACACTGGTTTTTGTGATTACTTAAGGCTAAAAAAATAGAAAAAAAATATTTAGCGAGGGTGCTTCATCACCTAGTGCCTTAGACCAACTGGTTTGGGAGTCACTGCTAAAGCCTTGGGTGTTGCAAGACTAGGAAGTACGCTTTAAAGTGCAAACGCATCTTGTAATCGGTTGTTGGTACCTCAAGAAGTATTAACAGTCGCATGAAGGATGTGTGAGCAAAATTCAATTAAATTCACCAACTAATTAGTACTTTGGACAACGGATGAGAGTACGATTGCTTGATTTGAATTTCCAAGTGTAGGGGTGATCTATACACACACGTAGGGGATATGTGATTGGAGTTTAGATGAGAGAAAGGAGTGAAGAATAGAACTTGTATCTTTAATAGAGTTGATAAAAATTCCTAAGTGGAGATGGAAACCCTAGAAGGAAAACTTAAGAGATGCCGAAAGCTAAGTAGGTCTACATAACATATATAATCTTAAGTTAAATAATGAGAAAGTGTGAAGAATATGGGTGGATAATTTGCGAGTCAAAAGATAATAGAATTCCTTGTTAAAAGACCTAATTGGAGAATTAAAGTTAATGGGCTGAATTGATAGGATTTTGTGGGTAGTATCCGCTGAAAACCCTCAGGAGACATCACTCCTCCTACTAGGGACACCTAGAGGTTTAACGGCTTGTTGCATGAGCTCAGTGCAATCGCGTTTCCCTACGAAAGTGTGGTTAGGATTTTAGTGAATAAAAATAAGTTTGCTCGAGGACGAGCAAAAGATAAGTTTGGGGGTATTTGTTCATATCATAATATTGCATTATTATATTCCCCATTCTTATTCTTTTTACAAATAAACAGGTGCTTTTGATGCATGTCTGCTACATATTACAGGTTACAGGTTCTTGGACAGAAAACAGTGAAAATGATGAAAAGATGATGCAAAAGTGGACTTTGACCAACAAACAGAAGACTCTTGATCAAGCCTATATCAAAGATAAAATTCACAAAGTACAAGGCAATGCAAGGTCCAAGATTACAAAGCGAACGGTTAAAAGCCCACCGCAATTATTCACTGGAGATCTGGAAGAAACATAGAAGCTATTTTAATAAAGAACCAAATAATAAGGAAGCCCAAAGATCCAAGGCCCAATACTTTCTTTTAAAGAGACATAAAATTTTACCAAAGCTTGAAGTCTACTTTGACTAGGTCTTCCTAAGAATATTTTGGTAAATGTAGACATGCAAATCAATTGTAACCCTAGGGTTTCCTATTCTTTATAAATAGGAACTCTACTCATTGTAATTTCTTATGCCTCCCTTCATTAATAAATTTCAGCATTCTTTTGGAGAGCATCATTTTTGTAGGTAAATTATTTTCTTGCCTTAGTTTAATTTAGTTTAAGAATTTTATTATCTTGCAATAGATGTTTCTTCTCTTTAATAAAATCATGTATTTCTTCATCCCTTCAATGAGCGAGTAGTTTCCTCGCTTGTTAGGGTTAGGAATAGGGAAGGATTTGAGAGATGAAGATCTCTCATCTCGTTTCTGTTGCCAATCTTTTATGAACATTAGAACTCCATGCATACCTTCTTATTCCGCTCCCTACGGCACTCTACCCTCGAGGTAACGGTGATTCCGTAGTCTAAAGGCCCGGATTCTAAGGTTTTCCATGGAGGTTAGGGTAAAGATTAAGAAAGGAAGGACAAGGATCTAGAGGAAGAATCAATCTTCCCAATCATCCTAATCCCCTTTGTTAATATTTACCATAACACTAATATGATATCTTTAATTAAAGGCAATGGAAAGAGATGTAGATCTTTGTTTACCAAATTTTCCCTAAACCTAATCCTAGCAAGTTTCTAATTCTAGTATCATACAACTTCAATTTTTAGATTTAATAATTAATCCGAACACCCTTCGGAATTAACTCGTTAGCGCGATTAGGAAATTCACAACATCCCTGTGGACCGACCCGTACTCACCGGCTAGCTACCAAGCGACGCCGTTCTTGATTGCGGTTACAAATATTTTTGATCTATCTTTTAGAAAGCGCAAGCACGCTAAATCACATCAATCAGTCGCGTGGGAATCCGGATATTCCAATATTTCTTGCTAGGACTTATAACAATTATAAGATAGAGCGGAACCAACGTTCCCCTGCTCAGTATAACAAGCGGGTTCGGTCAATAATCTATATTATTGTCTTAATTAAGGCATGACATGGTCGCTACGTGGAGAGAAATAGAAGAAAACACTAGCCTGCGGTCTTGCAAGATTAGATTGGTTATTATTTTATCTAATCAGGATGGCTCCCACTGTTTTTATCAAATTTTCCTTCAAACCCTAAAAGGTAAGACCAGCCGGGATTAATTACACCTTAAAAGTTCGCCAATCTTTCAGCCAGGCCAGAATCGATACTTTGAGAGAGGTTCCTCGTGCTTTCGCACAGACCTAATTAAAATAAACCTCGTTTTCCCAGAAGCATAACCCCATTGACACCTTTCTAGTCACCTACTTGATCGGCTAATTGTAAAGTGCAAAACTCTTCCAGGAGTAACTCTTACTCGCAGTGGGTATCGAGATCCAACTATCTCATAGAAGGTATGCAATCTCATTGCAAATTTCAACACTTGAAATTCCCGATAATGTTTTGCCCCTAACGTCCTATGAACTTGACGAAGGCCAACTAACCATAGGCCGCTAGTCAAGTTCAACCCGTACATTTCGTGATTGAATTAAACCCATCCGCACGACCCTTGACGAAGGCCAACAAAGTCGTACGACTACCCTAATCCAATCGCATCATATGCAGCAGATAAGCAATAATCAGCTACCGCACACTACGCCTTGACGAAGGCCAACAAACGTAGTACGAATACTAAATAGTACTTATCTAAAATGACGGAGGGCTACAACAGGTTTTTAAGAAAACCTTTTGTGTAATGAACTTGATATCGTTGTAGAATCGAGTGATTTGCAAAGAAGTGATTTAAGCTCCGCTTTTAAAATCATGTGTTTTTCAAAATAAACCAAGTGGGTGTAGCATCTGTTACCTTTTTCTAAAGAGGCCATTCCCGGTGAAGGGATCTCGGCTCTTTCCTCATCGAATGATGTGCTGGATATTCATCAAGGAATACCGCTATGCAAAACAAGAACTAGAGCTACCTTTTTGAAAATTTGATTCTACAAAATGTTTAGGTTTCTTTCTTTTTCATTAATCTCATTAATGAAGTCCTATCATTTATTCTTCCCATGCATCACAGATAAAGAAACGAAAATGCTTATATAACGTATGCTTATACCATCCGCATTCGCCACAAGATCCCGCCATGCACCGTTAGGTTAGATAACTAATGGCAGAGCGGGGGCAAGACTAGAGCGAATGCAAAACGTAAGCAACGTTTATTATATATCATATATATAATATAAAGCATTCGTCTCAGGCAGTTATATGATCTCATCACAGAACATTACAGCAGAAGTCAACATATGAAATATTGGATAAACTAGGAGGTCCGTGTTTTAAATTAAGCCAGTAAAAAAACACGGATTCCACGGTCGTGATGAATAGCCAAACCCACATCCTTAGACCCCTACGAGAGTGGCAAGACACCCTACCAATCCTAGAGTTAGGAGACCCGGTCTCGTTTCCTTGAGATGGTCTCCCACTGGACTCTAGAACTCGGTTACTTGTGCTCCCCGCCTTGGGTCTATCCTAATGCAGAAAAGTAAATAATATACATCAATGGTGACATCATCCTCAACCCGGAAGTGCCCCAATAAAAGAATATTACATACAAGTGTTTACATGAATGAAAATGAAAAACTCTCATCTCACGCAAAAACCCATGGCTATTCAAAAACGACGATCCAATATAATATATCACAGCAACACATAATATCACATGTCATCAACGTAAGTAAATATGCATATCCCAATTTTCGTTGACGTATAGAAACGAAACTGGCGATACACCACATATTACACTTACGGTCGCAGAAAAGAAAGTGAAAACTACAACAATTTGAATCCGCAATAACCTTAGACATCATAAACCCGAAATATCACATACTTCGGATTTCATGCCTAACCATATGAATTCCTTAGACATCATAAACTCGGAATATCTCATATTCCGAGTTTCATGCCTAACTTTATAAACCACGCATTTTAGTCTCTATAATGAAAATAATTTTCAATAACCAGTCGGGTAATTCAACAAGATTCTCGACAACCTGATTGAATGCTCGTCGGAAACTTTAGTAGACAGCCGCACCCCCGATGCCATCGACGAAATGCACTTAAGCGGAACACCGCGGCCGCGAGCACCCGGGAGGATGATTTTGGCAACGGGGTTCTCCTACAGTCACCTGGTCGGGGCTTTGGGATGTGGCTATCTAGTAATGTTACCCGACGAGTATCCGCGTACACTACGTGACTGCAACAGAGTTTTGATCCATATCAAAACCCCGTGGCAATCGATCAAATGAGACTAAATTGCTAGGTTTACAAAATTCAAACTAGTTTTCACAAAATTAATTATTGTGGATTCCAAATATTATATCACATATATAAACCCGAAACGATGTTAAAATTACGAATACGAAACACTCCGAATTGTCACTACAGAAAGATAACATCACATGCAATCTTTAGCAAAAACAAACAATACCTAAAATACCAAACCCCAGAGACTGGAACACCAGAATAAAACAAAGCCAAACCATCACTAAAAAACCGGCTAGGCCGATGTTTTTACACTTTTCGCTGGTTGAAAACTGGTGGTTGGCGCTCGTTTTCCTCTAGTGTTCATGTTACATCACATGTAACATTCGACACTTGTTTAAATAATTTTCAGAAAACTTAAAAAATCGACAGAAACTATGGACTTTGTTACGAGGTTTCGGAGTTGTTTCGGTTTTGTAGTTCTATTAACATCGTCTAATTCTCTACCTTCACTCTGATACCAGTGAAAGGTTCCTTAGCACCCTCACTATGTTTTATAAGGCATCAAGCATGCAATTTTAGAAAACCTAGAGTGCTAAGCAACCCATAACCAATGATCTAACTAGAGGATTAGGGTTTAAATAATATGTAAACTACTTTACACTAAGTGAATTTGGAATACAACCTTTGTAGACCGGTCCTCCACTTCTAAAGCTCCGTTTAGTAGTCTATTTGCTCCAAGTAGTGGTGTCCCGAACTCTCTTTTGGCTCCACTAGGTGAAAGGAACGAGCTTTCTCAAGGATCTTCGAGGCCGAAGATGATCTACATCGAAGAATCTTTAACTCAAGCTACCTCTTCACTAATTGAGAATTAGTGAAGCAAAAAACCTATACTAAATGGCCAGTCTAGTATAGATTGATGAAGTAGGAATTTTACTCACATTAGAATTACTTCTCTCTCTCTCTTTCTTCTCACTCAAAGCTAGAGAACAATGGAGGAGATGAAGAAAATGAACTCAAGAATTATCTTGTATCAACCACGGGTGAGAAAATATCATATATAACTCATGTAGAGACTAAACCATGGCTAAAGATAATGGTTAAGTTAATAAATATTTAGAATAAAACAAAATTAGTGGACTAAGTCAATGGTTTCCACAAGCTTCTCCAAGCTTCAAGCCATGACTAATTACCACCTAATTTTGATTTTCTCTTAATAATTAAAACCCCATATTATCTTAAGTATGGTATGAGTCGCATACACCCATGTCCAATGTATCATCTAGCATGACACAAAATAAATACATTAACATATATCACATATATATTAATTGTATAAAGAGAAATTATTCTCTTAAGTGAGCTAATATTAATTAATATATATTAATATATTAAATATATAAATACACATCAAATTATTAAATCAATACTTGATTTAATAACCCGGTTGTATCATATACAACCGACTAATATCATTTTTATGCATATCACATATACATATAACATATCATTGAATCAACACTTGATTCAACAATCCGATTATATCACATATAACCTTTATCGCGATATTGGAATACAGTTTCACATACATATTAATCTCGGTCCCGCACATATCACATATGTTCCTTATTTCGTTTCGCATGAGCTAGGAAACCTCTGTGTAGGACTCTAATGACTCGTCAATATGCCGGCAGTAGGTGATGATCATATCAGTCACCCACAAGCCGTCAGCGGTAATAGCTGGACGTAACGGCTACCCGGGTATTGAGTGATCAGAAGATCAATAAGCAAGCTTTTCTATACTCCTGTGAATCCAATAAGTAACACTACCGTACAGTCTGGTCTCTTCGTTTGATATGTCGCATATCTAGTCTAGGGGTGGTAAACGTCAGACCCCAGTAACTTGATAAGTCATGCCGATATGAGGCTCATAACGGATCGAGAAACTAATGATAACACTTAACAGTAAATCTCTGTATAAGCTCTGGCCAGGGACTTCCTGTTATAGCCAATCGAGCACAGCGCAACATCAACCCTCAATACCGGGAGAGACGAATCCCCTCCTATCACCCATTTCCTCCATGTGACTCGGGACTGTACCCAAAAACCACCGTTTTGCACACTCTCTTGAACGTGGTAAGGTGGAAATCAAAGCATAGTGGGAATCACACAAGACATTATGACGATCTCGGGTCTACAGACTAACCTGTACCGGTGTCACCAGAGAACTACTATCTGACATTAGGTATGATACCATCTAGGAGTTCTCGGCGAGTCCTGTTCAGTGTACCCAGTCTCCCCTGAGCATCCGTATACCATCTTTGATGCCAAACACAATGGATATGGGATCATTCATCTCCCATCAAAAGGGTCAAGAAGCATATACGCTAGTCTAATCTGGAATATCGATGCCTCGTTTCGATACACCCTTGACTACGAACAATTAAAGGATGAACTTATGGACTACCCTGGCCCCACTAGTATCATCTCCATCATAGTCCTGGTAGTCAAGTACACATCCTAAGGGCTTTATCAACATGAGAGAGAAAGAAAGTATCACAATACAAGTCTACATATTAAGATAAAGAGCAACCAGATAACATACTATCACGTCGAGCAAGAAAGTCCTCCCTATATATGTCCAAGCATCCATTGTAATATACAATCATGTACAACAATGGCCTCTAGGGCATACATACAACTAACAATCTCCCACTTGCACTAAGGCCAGTTGTTGTAGTATCTCATACCTAACATCCCAAAAAATCTCAAACTGTATCAGGGGTTTTGGCCTCTGTGAGTGGATCCTCCCTGTCATTCTTCCTATCAACTCTCCTGACCTCGATCGCCCGGAGATCAACCATCTTCCTGATCAGGTGATACTGCCTAAAAATTTGTCTCGATCACTGATGGGACTGGGGTTCCTAGGCCAAAGCCACAATTCCATTCTCACCACAATGGTAGGAACCAAGTTCATCTCATGAACATCTATACCCAGACAACCTCTTTGGTAGCATCGTTGGCAGCAATGTATTCATCCTTTATCGTTGAGTCTGCCATGGTATCTAGCTTGGAACTATTCTAACATACCATTGTCACCCCCCGCTTCCCAGTGTACGGCGAAAGGGACGCGACGAGGCCGCTACGTATTTACTCAGAAGTAAATACGCTAAGCGTAACTAAGCAATATAAAAGAAATATACACAAAAGACAAATGTAATGAACAACAACTTTATTTATTAACATTTTTTTGTATAATGCATCTGAAAAGTAAATACATGGAATGGAAAGCAATGCCTAAACAGTGTCATAACAGAAATGGAAATAAAGTAATGAAATGTACAAATATCTAGAGCTCCGGGTTGAAGGCTAGCTGATCCAAGTCCTCGCTGGTGGGCTCGATCTCCGGAAAGTCCGAATCAGCTGACAACATCCCAAAGAAAAGAGAAGGAACGTCGTCAGCGAATAATCGCTCTGTAAGTCCCAAAGATAAGGGAGAAGTAGAATAGACAGAGAGAGTGTGTGTAGTTTTTAAAGTTGTATTATATTGTTAACGCTGTTGTTTGTAGCTTGGTACAGAAGGATGCCAGTGTATATGAGAGGAGGCTCAGTAGATCAGAGACTAAGGTGAACGGAATGTATAAGGAACCGTTTATGCTACGGTACAACAGCAATGGAATACAGATTAGGTGTCTTAATTCTTGCAGTCTCGTGCCAATTCTAACACCTTCCGTACCAATCTACCCCTTATAAACCCTGCGATGTCCTGATTGTATTATTTGTATTGTATGTCTTGTAATTTGAATTGTATAGATGGATGACTTGCCGAAACCATGATATCAGTAAATGGATGTAACTGGAGAATCATGTAGATGGAGGTATATCCATGGTTCGGTTAGGTCAATACAGATTGAATAGATTGAACAGAATGATTATATGGTTTCATAGATTCATATTGAATTTTAGTTTGTACTTGAATCATATTCAAGTTAGATTTTTTATAATGAGACTCGGTCCGAGTCAGACAATTAGAAAAATAAATTGAAATCCTGAATTAAGTTTTGGTGTTATCGGTAATCGCTGCACATGAGCGGTAGGATTTGTGTCTTTTTCAAAGACGATTACCGTGTTGATAACACCGTTTGTTAAGTTGTCTACGTTAAATAGGAAAGCACCCATATCTCAGGCTCCCTAAGGCTCAAGAGACTGGTCCCGCTTAAACCTATATGTACTAGGGTCCTTATTGTAATTTATACAACTTGAGGGGGTTTTATGTAAAAATAATTTTGTATAATTTTCAAAATACACCTCAAGTATTTAATTATCGTTTTTAGAGTTTTCATAGATGTAGATTTTATATATGTGACATTTCTAGTGAATAAAACCTAATTTCATAATATATGGTATTTAATTGTAAAGTATTGAACTTGTATGGAATTGCATGGTATTTTCATGTAAAGCGATTCTTTTGATTTAGAAAAGTTGGAATATTTATTTTGTATCAAAAATTAGATATTTTGATGATACATATATATATATTTATATAAAATAATTTATTATTTTTTTAGAAATATCATTTTCTTAAGATATTTGTATTTTTAAATCTTTCGAGACCGTATGCTCCTTGCGGAAGTCTGCATCTCTCACTTCTAAGCCCAAGAATGTGCGTTAATCTGCACCATCCCGAATGGGTTCCCCAAATGGGTTATAGCGGTGCTTTGCAAAGATTTGTAAAAATACATAATCTTGTAGAAAAAGGTTTTTTATAAGTTTGAGGTAGTTTTGTGTAAATCGTATTTTCTAAAATCTATGTTTCCAAAATGTCATCGTGCTATGTTGCATATGAGTGTTGTAAAGATGTAGGTCATTACCTCGTGAACTATCTAAAGGTATAGTAAGGAAATATAAGATTTATGTCGAAACTAAACTATATGGTTTTTTTCTGAAAAATTGCGATAAAAAATTACAATATGAATTGTTTTGCTATGAAACTTGTTCAATAAGTTTTGTTAATATTTAATGGTCATTATGTGCAAGTTTGGTATTGTTGTTTTTAAGAAAATTGGAACTTTTTAAAGAAAACTGAATCGGAAGTTGGATTAACTCCGCTTCCGTCGGCTTTTAGAAATACAAGTTTTTATATTAGAAAAGAGAAGAGGGAGGAGGGACTTACTGGATTTTAGATTAGAGGAGAGGAAAAGAGAGTGGTAGGAGGTGCCAGTGCGTCATTTCATCGCCGGGAGCTCCTAGGGTCGTCGTCGGAAATTCGTCGGAGCTTCGCCCTTCGCGAACTCCACTTGTACACTATTGAACTTAGAATTTTCTTGAGAGTTTTGGACAGAGATTTGGAGTGAGGAGGTGTAAAAGAGTGTCGGTATTTATAGGAGAATTTTAGGGTTAGGGTAGATGAAAAGATGTATTGAAAATTGTATTAAAAATAGATTAATGGGGTTTTAAAAAGGCTCTGTTAAAGTGCAGAGAATTTAAACCATACATGGGTTATAAGGAGGCTAAAAGACACAGGGAAAGTGAAGAAAATCGGTGATCCAACTCGGTCGGACCGGTGCCGCCGGCCGAGTCGGCCGAGTCGGGCCGGGTCTTCGACGCCACGTGTCCATCGACGTTTGGTCTACCTCCTGAACTCGTTTGTTTTTAGTGTGACCTTTAGGTTTACGGGTTATGCACGTGTAGACTCTTGGGCTTCTAAAAATTTAAAAGAAAACTAATTAAAAAAATAATGTGGCTGATGGGATTTGAACTCTGGTGTTTTGGTTCAGCAGTGCAAGGTCTTACCAATAAGCTACAAGCTCTTTCTTGCTGTTCAAAAGCAAAACAAATTTATAACTTGTGCTCAGGCTCAAATACCCCTTTCTGTATTTTTGAAAAAAATGTACAGAAAGTTTAGGGTTATTACATTCTACCCTCCTTATAAAAATTTTGTCCTCAAAATTTGTAAAAGGAAAGTGTAACAGATTCAAGAAAAGTTTGGTGATAGGACTATTGGTAATGTATAAAAAATATGGGAAGGAATGAAAGTATGCGAAGGTTTTGGTAAGATTGTAAAAGAGGTGAGGGAATTTTGGGTTAGGACGGATGAAATTGGAAGATTCAAGGAATATGAATTGTATAGAATATTTTCAGTTGCTGTTCTTGTGTTATATTGCTTAGGTTGACCGCGCAGAACTGAACTGCATTATAAGTTCCATACAGCTCTGACCTGCATGGGCTGCCAACAAAACCTGTCACGCCCCGCTTCCCAGTGTACGGTGAAGGGGACGCGACGAGGCCGCTACGTATTTACTCAGAAGTAAATATGCTAAGAGTAACTAAGGAATATAAAAGAAATATACACAAGAGACAAATGTAATGAGCAACAACTTTATTTATTAACATTCTTTTGTACAATGCATCTGAAAAGTAAATACATAGAATGGAAAGCAATGCCTAAACAGTGGCATAACAGAAATGGAAATACAGAAATAAAATGTACAAATATCTAGAGCTCCGGGTCAAAGGCTAGCTGATCCAAGTCCTCGCTGGTGGGCTTGATCTCCGGAAAGTCAGAATCACCTGACAATATTCCAAACAAAAGAGAAGGAATGTCGTCAACGAACAATCACTCGGTAAGTCCCAAAGATAAGGGAGAAGTAGAATAGACAGAGAGAGAAAGAGAGAGAGAGAGAGTGTGTGTGTAGTTTTTAAAGTTGTATTATATTATTAACGCTGTTGTTTGTAGCTTGGTACAGAAAGATACCAGTGTATACGAGAGGAGCCTCAGTAGACCAGAGACTAAGGTGAATGGAATGTACAAGGAACCGTTTATGCCATGGTACAACAGCAATGGAATACAGGTTAGGTGTCCTAATTCTTGCAGTCTCGTGCCACTTCTAACACCTTCCGTACCAATCTACCCCTTATAAACCCCGCGATGTCTTGATTGTATTTTTTGTATTTTATTATCTTGTAATTTGAATTATATAGATAGATAACTTGCCGAAACCATGATATCAGTAAATGGATGTAACTGGAGAATCATGTAGATGGAGGTATATCCATGGTTCGGTTAGGTCAATACAGATTGAATAGATTAAACAAAATGATTATATGGATTCATGGATTCATATTGAATTGTAGTTTGTACTTGAATCATATTCAAGTCAGATTATTTATAATGAGACTCAGTTCGAGTCAGACAATTAGAAAAATAAATTGAAATCCTGAATTAAGTTTTGGTGTTATCGGTAACCGCTGCACATGGACGGTCGGATTTGTGTCTTTTTCAAAGACGATTACCGTGTTGATAACACCGTTTGTTAAGTTGTCTACCTTAAATAGGAAAGCATCTATATCTCCGGCTCCCTGAGGCTCTAGAGACTGGTCCCGCTTAAACCTATATTTACTAGCGTCCTTATTGTAATTTATACAACTTGAGAGGGTTTTTTATAAAAATAATTTTGTATAATTTTCAAAATACACCTCAATTATTTAATTATCGTCTTTAGAATTTTCATAGATATATATTTTATATATGTGACATTTCTAGTGAATAAAACCTAATTTCATAATATATGGTATTTAATTGTAAAGTATTGAACTTGTATGGAATTGAATGGTATTTTCATGTAAAATGATTCTTTTGATTTAGAAAAGTTTGAATATTTATTTTATATCAAAAATTAGATATTTTGATGATACATATATATATTTATATAAAATAATTTATTATTTTTCTAGAAATCTCATTTTCTCAAGATATTTGTATTTTTAAATCTTTCGAGACCGTATGCTCCTTACGGAGGTCTACATCTCGCACTACTAAGCCCGAGGATGTGCGATAATCCGTACCATCCTAAACGGGTTTCCCAAATGGGTTGTAGCGGCACTTTGCAAAGATTTGTAAAAATACATAATCTTGTAGAAAAGGATTTTTATAAGTTTGAGGTAGTTTTGTGTAAATCGTATTTTCCAAAATCTATTTTCATCAAATGTCATCGTGCTATGTTTCATATGAGTGTTGTGAAGATGTAGGTCATTACCTCGTGAACTATCTAATGGTATAGCAAGGAAATATAAGATTTATGTCGAAACTAAACTATATGGTATTTTTCTGAAAAAGTGCGATAAAAATTACAATATGAATTCTTTTGCTATGAAACTTGTTCAATATATTTTTTTAATATTTAATGGTCATGATGTGCAAGTTTGGTATTGTTGTATTTAAGAAAATTGGATCTTTTTAAAGAAAACCGAATCGGAAATCGGATTAACTCCGCTTCCGTCGGGTTTTAGAAATACAAGTTTTTATATTAGAAAAGAGAAGAGGGAGGAGGGACTTACTGGATTTTAGATTATAGGAGAGGAAGAGAGAGTGGTAGGAGGTGCTGGTGCGTCTTTTCGTCGCCGGGAGCTCCTACGGTCGTTGTCGGAAATTCGTCGGAGCTTCGCCTTTCGCTAACTCCACTTGTACACTATTGAACTTAGAATTTTCTTCAGAGATTTGGAGTGAGGAGGTGGAAAAGAGTGTGGGTATTTATAGGAGAATTTTAGGGTTAGGGTAGATGAAAAGATGTATTGAAAATTGTATTAAAAATAGATTAATAGGGTTTTAAAAGGCACTGTTAATGTGTAGGGGATTTAAACCATACAGGGGTTATATGGAGGCCAAAAGACACAGGGGAAGTGAAGAAAATTGGTGATCCAACTCGGTCGGACCGCCGCCGCCGGCCGTGTCGGCCGCGCCGCCGGCCCGAGTCGGGCCGGGTCTTCAACGCCACGTGTCCATTGACGTTTGGTCTAACTCCTGGGCTCGTTTGTTTTTAGTGTGACCTTTGGGTTTATGGGTTATGCACGTGTATACTCTTGGGCTTCTAAAAATTTAAAAGAAAACTAATTAAAAAAATAATGTGGCTGATAGGATTTGAACTCTGGTGCTTTGGTTCAGCAGTGCAAGGTCTTACCAATGAGCTACAAGCTCATTCTTGCTGTTCAAAAGCAAAACAAATTTATAACTTGTGCTCAGGCTCAAATACCCCTTTATGTATTTTTGAAAAAATGTACAGAAAGTTTAGGGTTGTTACAACCGTCTCTCCACTGAGGGTGAAGACAAAACCCGAGGCCGACTTAGAGTCATCCTTATCACTCTGGAAGCTCGAATCGGTAAAGAACTCCTTTTGGAGTTCACCGTTACCATACACCAAGAACATTTTTTTAGTCCTTCTCAAGTACTTAAGAATTTTTTTCACAGCTTTCCAGTGATTCTCTCCAGGATCTGCTTTATACCTACTCAATACACCTAATGAGTATGCTACATCGGGTCTGGTACACAACATCGCTTACATGATAGATCCTACTGCCGAAGCATAGGGTATCCCTTGCATGCGAGCCCTCTCCAAATCAATCTTGGGAAACATCTCTTTGGAGAGAGTGATTCCTAAGTTCATGGGTAAATTCCCACGCTTGGAATCTTCCATACTAAGCATCTTTAGTATGGTGTCAATGTACCTGGATTGGGACAATCCCAACATCCACTTAGATCTATCTCTATAGATCTTAATCCCCAGGATGTAGGAGGCATCACCCAGATCCTTCATGGAGATTCTTTGTGATAAGAGGAGCTTGACCGAGTGTAGCATAGGAACACCATTTCCTATCAAGAGTATGTCATCCACGTACGATACGAGGAAGACAACCTTACTCTCTAAAATCTTCTTGTATATATATAAGGTTCATCTACCATTTTGATGAAGTCAAACTCTTTGACTGCCACATCAAAACAGATGTTCCAACTCCGCGATGCCTGCTTTAATCCGTAAACTAATTTAAGCAACTTGCACACCTTTCCGCTACTCCCACTTTCTACGAAGCCCTCTGGCAGTGTCTTGCACACGCTCTCTTCTAAATCACCATTTAGAAAAGCGGTCTTGATGTTGATCTGCGATATTTAGTAGTTATGGTATGCAGCAATGGCAAGTAGGATCCGGATGGACTTACGCTTAGCACTGGAGAAAAGGTTTATCAAAATCCACACCTGGTTATTGATAACAACCTTTTGCAACAAGTCTAGTTTTGAAAGTCTTAACTTTTCCATCTACACCAAGAATCATCTCAAGATCCACTTGCTCCCGATGGGCTTTACCCCTTCAGGAGCAACTTCCAAAGTCATATTTTGTTGGTGCACATGGATTCCATCTCAGATCATATAGCATCCAGCCATTTCACAGAGTCCCTACTCGTGATGGCCTGTTCGAAACTAGTTGGGTCATCATCTTCCATGATGCAATACTCGCTCCCACTGTCATTGAGAAAACTGTAGTATCTCTCAGGCAGATGAAGAACCCTACTAAATCTGCGGAGAGGTCGAGGTTCATTCGTTGGGAACTATTAAATCCTCCGGTTCTACCAAATCATCAGCTGTTTGTTTGCCTAGCAGGAACTCCTTCCAGTTCTACCTCATGACCACTAATTTCTTCCAAAAAAATTCATTTTCTAAAATGGTGGCATGCTGAGAAACAAACACCTTTTACTCCTCCGTGTGGTAGAAGATATTCCCTCGCGAATGTTCGGGATATCCAACAAACTTATACAGTACTGATCTTGCCTCGAGCTTGTCCGGATTTTGTGTTTTCACATAGGCCGGACAACCCCACATCTTAACTTGTTTAAGAGATGTTCTCTTTCCATTCCATATCTCATATGGAGTGGTAGGCACTGATTTGGATGGAACCCTATTTAATAGGTATGCAGTTTCTCAAGCGCATAACCCTAAAAGGAAATAGGTAGCTCAGCGTTACTCATCATAGAGCGCACCTTACCTAAAAGGGTGCGATTCCTCCGCTTCGATACACCGTTGTGCTGTGGTTTATACGGAGGAGTAAGCTGAGAGAGAATTCCTATTCTGTTTTAGATAGTCACGGAATTCCGTGCTCAAGTATTCTCCTCCTCGATCAGATCGTAGGACTTTAATACTTCTACTCTTCTGGTTCTCTACTTCGCACTTATATTCCTTGAATTTCTCAAAAACTTCAGACTTGTGTTTCAACAGGAACACATGTCCGAATCTTGAGAGATCATCGGTGAACATAATGAAGTATGAGAAACCAACCCTGGCATATGTAGACATAGGACTCCATACATCATTATGTATTATTCCCAAGAGTTCAGTAACTCTTTCTCTGTGTCTAATAAACAGAGTTTTAGTCATTTTACCTTTGAGACATGACTGGCAAGTTTCATAAGATGTAAATTCAAACTGATTTAAATATCCATTTTTATGTAACTCGCTGGTCGTGTCGCATTGATATGACCTAGTCTACAATACCACAAGAAGGATTCGTTCATTTCTGAACTTTTCCTCTTGTGTGTGTTTTGTACGTTGAGAACTGTGGGTTGATTTAGAACGTATATGCCATTACTTAACGTGTCTGATCCAATCAACTTTTGATTCAGGAAGATGTTCATAACATTATCCTGCAGTACAAAATTATATCTTTCTTTACTTAATAAAGAAACTGATATAATATTGCATATCAGGTTCGGTATGTAATAACATTCATTCAGAATCAATATATTACCAGTAGGTAATACAAGGTGATATACGCCAACTGTTTTGGCTGCAACATTTGCACCATTCCCTACTCTTACAGAATGATCACCTTTTCTCAGTTGTCTACTTTTCTTTAGCCCATGTAACATATTACATATGTGGGATCCTGATCCGGTATCTCATACCCAGGACGTAGAGTGTACTGAGAAACAGTTTTCGGTAATAAATACACCCGAAGAAAATGCATCAACATGCTCATTCCTAGTTTGGGTCACGTGGGAATCTGGATATTCCCCTATTTCCTGCTCGGACTTATAATAATTATAAGATAGAGCGGAACCAACGTTCCCCAGCTCAGTATAACAAGCGGGTTCGGTCAATACATCCATATTATTATCTTGATTAAGACATGACATGGTCGCTACGTGGAGAGAGATAGAAGAAAACACTCGCGTGTGCTCTTCCAAGATTAGATTGATTATTATATGATCTAATCAGGATGGCTTCCACTGTTTTTAACAAATTTTCCTTCAAATCCTAAAAGATAAGATTAGCAGGGATTAATTACACCTTACAAGTTCTCCAATCTTTCAGCCAGGCCAGTGTCGGTAGTTTGAGGGAGGTTTCTCGTGCTTTCGCATGGACTTAATTAAAATAAACCTCGTTTTCTCAGAGGCATAACCCCATTGGCACCTTTCTAGTCACCTATTTGATCGGCTAATGGTAAAGTGCAAAACTCTTCCAGGAGTAACTCTTACTCGCAGTGGGTATCGAGATCCAACTATCTCATAGAAGGTATGCAATCTCATTGCAAATTTCAACACTTGAAATTCTTGATAATGTTTTGCCCCTAATGTCCTATGAACTAGACGAAGGCTAAAAAACCATAGGCCGCTAGTCAAGTTCAACCCGTACATTTCGTAATTGAATTAAACCCACCCGCACGACCCTTGACGAAGACCAACAAAGTCGTACGACTACCCTAATCCAATCACATCATATGTAGCAGATAAGCACTAATCAGCTATAGCACACTACGTCTTGACGAAGGCCAACAAACGTAGCATGAATACTAAATAGTATTTATCTGAAATGACGGAGGGCTATGACAGGTTTTTAAGAAAACCTTTTGTGTAATGAACTTGATATCGTTATAGAATCGAGTGATTTGCAAAGGAGTGGTTTAAGCTCCTCTTTTAAAATCATGTGTTTTTCAAAATAAACTGAGTGGGTGTAGCATCTGCTGGCTTTTGCTAAAGAGGTCATTCCTGGTGAAGGGATCTCGGCTCTTTCCTCATCGAATGAGGTGCTGGATATTCATCAAGGAATACCGCTATGCAAACAAGAACTAGAGCTACCTTTTTGAAAATTTGATTCTACAAAATATTTAGGTTTCTTTTTTTTCATTAATCTCATTAATGAAGTTCCATCATTTATTCTTCCCAAGCATCATAAATAAAGAAAAGAAAATACTTATATAACGTACGCTGATGCCATCCGCATTCACCACGGGGTCCCGTCATGCACCGTTAAGTTAGATAATTAACGGCAGAGCGGGGGCAGGACTAGAGTGGATGCAAAACATAAGCGACGTTTATTGTATATCATATATATATAATATAAAGCATTCGTCTCAGGCAGTTATATGATCTCATCACAGAACATTACAGCAAAAGTCAACATATGAAATATTGGATATACTAGGTGGTCCGTGTTTTAAATTAAACCAGTAAAAAAACACTGATTCCACGGTCATGATGAATAGCCAAACCCACATCCTTAGACCCCTACGAGAGCGGCAAGCAACTCAACCAATCCTAGTGTTTGGAGACCCGGTCTCGACTCCTCGACATGGTCTCCCACTGGACTCTAGAACCCGGTTACTTGTGCTCCCCGTCTTGGGTCTATCCTAATGCGGGAAAGTAAATAATATACTTCAATGGTGACATCATCCTCAACCCGGAAGTACCCCAATAAAAGAATATTACATACAAGTTTTTACATGAATGAAAATGAAAAACTCTCATCTCACGCAAAAAACCTCGGCTATTCAAACACGACGATCCAATATAACATATCACAGTAATACATAACATCACATGTCATCAACGTAAATAAATGTGCGTATCCCAATTGTCGTTGACGTATAACAACGAAACCGGCGATACACCACATATTACACTTACGGTCGCAGAAAAGAAAGTGAAAACTACAACAATTGGAATCCGCAATCACTTTAGAATCATAAACCCGAAATATCACATATTTCGGATTTCATGCCTAACCATATGAATTCCTTAGATATCATAAACCCGGAATATCTCATATTCCGAATTTCATGCCTAACCTTATAAACCCCGCATTTTAGTCTCTATATTGAAAATACTTTTCAATAACCAGTCAGGTAATTCAACAAGATTCCCGACAACCTGATCGAATGCTCGTCGGAAACTTTAGTAGACGGCCGCACCCCCGATGCCATCGACGAAGTGCACTTAGGTGGAACACCGCGGCCGCGAGCACCCGAGAGATTCTTTTGGCAACGGGGTTCTCCTACAGTCACTTGGTCGGGGCTTTCATGTATGTCATCCACGTACGATACGAGGAAGACAATCACATGCCATACACGTGAGAATGATCTCTGTAAAACAGTTAGCATTTGGATTAAAAATCTAACAGTGAATAAAATTCACCGGTTTATCTTTAAGATCATTTCGATTGATTATGAAATCAATCATGATCTCTCAAAATAGAGATTTTCTCAAACATATTTATTTTTCTCTTCTGCTATAAAAAAGAGCAAAGAGATTAAATCTCAGAGGAAGGAGATCCCCACATAAGCTTCTGTAAAAATACAGAAGGCTCTCCAAACATTTCGGTAATAGAGAATTAATTCTCAATAAAGAAGTCAATCTTCAGCCTCTCAAACCCTAGGTAAAGAAAACACAGAAAAAATATCTCCACTTTACCCATCATATCATATCTAAGGGTTTAACTCTGTAAAAAACTTAGTTCTTTCTCTGGTTCTGAGATCTACTAGACAAATTTCCCACAAGATGAGAATTTAATTTTCATCGGGAAGATCTTGTTCTTGAGAATTAGATATTCAGGGAAGAACAAGATTGAAAAGAACAATTAAAGAAAAGACATAAAAAAGATGGAGTTTATACTCTTGGAACTTAGTTCCTTCATGATCAAGAACTTAGTTTTTAAAGAACCTGATCCCAGATCCTCAAAATAATGATCTTGGTGATCGTTAATGGTCAAAATATCATTAACAGAAATTTAACTTCTCTAAAAAAACATGAACAGAGATTAAATTTCTAAGGATACAGCGTCTCACGTGATACCTACTTGAGCGCTCAAAAGAAGCAGATGATAGCGTCTCACATGATATCCACGTGAGCGCACAGAAGCTTAGAGACACAGCGTCTCACATGCCATACATGTGAGTAACCAAGGCCATGAAGACAGCGCCTCACGTGCCATACACGTGAGTGCCCATAAGTAAGGACTCGGCGCCTCACGTGCCATATGATTGATCGGGCGGAGCTACGCTTTCCGCCTTTTCCTATTTGTTCTACTTACCGCAATCAAGACGGTGTCGCTTTGCAGCTAGTCGGTTGAGCACGGGTCGATCTACAGGGAGATGGTAGTATGTTCGTTCTTATTTTAGACGAGTCAATTCAAGAATGTATATGTGTTATGTTCAATTCTATCTTAAGTGTTTGTATTTATGTTCAAATAAGCTTGTTAGGGTTATGATTGGTTAGTAGAGTTAGGATTAGTCTTGTACTTGTTTTTTGCCATTCTTAAAACGATGTTGGGATAATCGAAAGTAGCGGGGATTATGAGGACATAGGAATGAGATTTGCGAGTTTAAGCAAGCTTTCAAACGCTAAATCCATTCCTAGTGCCCCTTGTCCGTCCGCTAAATGCGCTTATTTCCAACCCTAGGCCAAACACCCGCAACCATGTATCCAATTAAGTCACAACTACATGTCACGTTGTAGTGCGCTTAAAGGAATTCTCGACTTAGGTCGCGGCTATATATCACGTATAGAGCGCATAAGTGAGGGGGTTGCGTTTGTTTGGTCTAGGTTCGTTTTAGGATGTTCGGCGAAGAGAAGCACAAGAGATTTTTCCGTCCCTCATACTAACCTTCCTTAGCCCCTAACAAGTATGGAAATTATTCACACATGAAAATGAAAAGAAAACAAAAGGAAGAAGCAAAGAAAGAAAGGAAAAATACGGTTTTACAAGCTAACTACTTGGGTCCTTACCTAAGCAAGAAACTCCGTTGAGTATCATGGCTTGAAAATAATACGGATAAGAAGGGAAGGAAAATAAAACAAGCAAAGAAATATCAACAACTACTTAACAACAATAAAAAAAATTACACTTAAAATTACAATACAAGAATTAAAAGATACAAGTTAAATAAAAACCCTCATCTTCATTGATTTTCCACTCAAGAGCTCTCACTACACTTTAATGGAGAATAGACGAAGAGGAAGAAGAAGATACAAACTAACCTATACTAAAATCTAACTAAAAAGAAGCATTCTTTACTTGGCACAAAACTGGGCTATTTATAGGCAGAGAGCTGAAACCCTAGGGCTAAATTCTGAGCCCAAATACAATGACCAAAATAACCACAAAGTTTGGTTATATGATGACACGAAATTGCGGTGGAAACGCCACAAAAACCCACATTTGGCGTTGGTTCCGCCGCGGTTTTGTGGAATCAGGGTCTCGTATTTTCTGGGATTCCTTGTGTTGCTATCTTATGTTGTTCTATATATCCCAAATTGCAAAATGCTTCCAAAATTTCTTCAGATTTGCAACAGTCCAAAATGGTTTCACTTTTAATTCATGTGACCTTTATCTCCATCGAGCTCCGCGCACCCATTGAATCTTGTGCTGCCCTTCTCGTGCTCTGTGCTTGTCCGAGACACGAATGACCACTGTTTTTCGTCTTGTCTCTTGAACTGGTAAGCGGCACTGGACGGATGAGGATGACCGGAACCCGGCTTTTATCTGTCTGTGATAGATGTTCTGGATTTTGGTGTAACTGTGGAGATTTTGTATGATTTGCCTTATTTTGGACCGGGAACCTGTAAATATATAGCAAACACAGATCAAAAGCACCTGCCTATAAATAAACGAGCAGAAGAATGGGCGGTATTAAATACAATATTCTGGTATGAACAAATACACCCAAACTTAACTTTTGCTCGTCCCGAGCAAAACCAATTATTCATAAAAATTTCCTAACTTCACTTTCGCATGGAACGCGATTGCACTGAGCTCGTGCAACAAGCCGTTAAAACTCTAGGTGTCCCTAGTAGGAGGAGTGTTGTCTCCTGAGGATTTTCAGCGGATACTACCCACAAAATCCTGTCAAGCTAGTTTCATAAGTTAACGTCGATTCTACTCCTACAGTTCAGTATCTAGGTTAGAAATTATATCATCCTAAATTAGAAATATTCAACCCTTATGTTTCACGCCTCCTATTTATTCAACCCCAGATCCTATACATTTTACAGTTTAGAAAGATCTCGGTCTCTCCTAAATTTTCCTTCTAAAGTGCGGTCTCCAATCAGGGATTTTTATCATCTTTACGGAAAATATAAGTCTTATTCTTTATTCCTATGTTTCCTCTAAATATCGATTGTATACCCCTACGTGTGTGTATAATTTCACCCCTACACTCAAGAATTCAATTCAAGCTATAGTACTCTTGCCCTAATACTTAATACTACTTCTTTTCATTAATGATTGACGGTTTTGCTCACACTCCTTTCATGCGACTATTAATGCTTCTTGAGGCACTAACAGCCGATTACTGAATGTGTGAGCTTAAAGTGTAAATAGAAGTTTACAGGTCTTAACATTATTTTTTTTCTTCTTTTTTTTATTTTTCTTTCTCAAGACCGGATATATTTTTCAATGATGCTCTTTTGGTGGTTAGCTTTAAATACCGTTTTTTCTTTCATACTATGTTTTCAGGCAAAAGTATTTCTAGGTATTCTCTACTATCCCAAGTTTCAAGGTGCGTGTATGTGCAGTCTGTAGGGTATATGCTTTCTAAATTTGGACTTAAGAATAGAAACTATTTTTCAGACTTATCTTTCAGTAAAGCTTTCAATACTTTCCCTTCATCTCGACTTAACTCAAGAACTGAACTCAAGATTACCTACTTCTATAAAAAAAACTGTAAGGACGTATAATTACCAAGGTTAAACAGAAGGAGAGTTATTTTTTGGGTTTTCAATTCCTAAGCCTAGGATTTAGTTATTTCTAATGTATCAACTAAACTTTCGGAATAAAAATCTAAGTTACCCTATTAGCTAACTTGACGACAAAGTTTTTATATTTTTGTAATTTTTTTTTATTTTTATGGGTTTTTAAATAAGTATGCAAATGCAAAATATACACATGAATGCGAAGGTAGAAAGCTTACCGAGCACACCCCCAAACATAAACTTGACAGTGCCCTCACTGTTAGGCTATACCAAGAGGGTCAAAATTGTTGGCGCTCCCAAGTTTTTTTTTGTTTTTTTTATATTGTTTTCTTTTACAAAACAAAAAGCAAACCAAAAATATGTATACATAAAGATCCCCCCCAAACTTAAGTGAAACAGTGTTGCCACTGTTTAAGCGGTGAAGTTCAGGATTAGGGGGAAGAGAACAGTATCAATCTTTACAAGGCCCTACACAGGACAAAAGTTAACACCAACCATTCAAAAAATTTAAACGATAATGTGCAGGTTGGTGAAAGAATGCAGAGAGGAAAGAAATGGAAATTACGCGAGACCGCGTGTGGATGGAAGCGGCGTACGGTCTCGATGGAGGAGAAGAATGGCGGAAGGGAAAAACAAATGGAATACAAACTTGAGGGTGGAAATGGGGTGAATAAATTAGTACAATTTGTAATGACCGATGTGTAAAAAGAGATTGTACTAATCTATCACCCCGTTGAGAAATGGGGTCAAACCTCTCAAGATTCGTAAGAAAACATGGGTAGACCGAACTTAGTGAACCAGACACAGGAAATGAAAATGATACAGTGTCTTGCAAAGTGGGAACGGTGGAAAGAATGGAGGGAAGTGTTTGAGGAATGGTATCGGTTAAAGATTAAGGAGGGTGTACACAGTCAATGAAAGGGACAGGATGAATTGGAAAATCCGACTCATCAAGTAAAACTAGTTCATCCTCAATGCTATTCTCAAAATTCTCCTCAAAAATCAGCTCATCCATGCACTTATCATCAATTTCCAGACGTGTATGGGGTTCGGGAAAAACAGTTAATGACTCGGGATGATGTCCACACGGAAGTGAAAGGACATGATGAATTGGTGAGAAAAACTCATCCAAAATAGTGGGTTCATCATCCGAAATATTCCCAGCGTCGATATCCTCAATCAAGTGAAAATCAAATATCTCAGACACCTCATCAAAAAAGTTGATTGTATTTATATTTTTTGTTTATGTTTGCGTGCGATTCAAAGCTTATTACTTTAATTATCATATATTACATGAGATTTGAATATATTGCATGAATGAAATTATTTGCTGCTTGTGAATGGAAATTATAAATTGCTGGTTGTGATTGAAATTAATGCACGCGAGGGAGTGGAAAATTTAATCATTTAAAAAACTATTGGTCATGATTGTAAACGTGACTAAAGACATTTGTTCATGGTTACAAACGTGAACAAAAGGCTGCTCCAGATACTGATATCCGGAGCAGGTCAGTGTTTTCGGTCACGGTTACAAGTTTTGTTCACGGTTGTAACCGTGACCCAAAACTGGTTTTGTTCATGATTAGGACCATGAACAAAAACCTGGGGCCCACCAACTAACCAACTTTTTAACTTTTCACGCTATGAAATATTCATGGTTAAAACCGTGGATTTTTTTTATTTTGTTCACGGTCAGAACCATGAACTAACCTTTTCTTACGCAGGTTTGGGTCACGGTTCACTCACGATTTAAACCATGACCAAAATGACTTTTGTTCACGATTTAAACCATGAACAAATCCTTACCTTATAGTAGTGTAACCTTTTCTTTTCCTTTTGAATATTTATCAAGAGAAACCATCAAATCATGATTTTGCTTTTTGATAGAACGATTTTCGTTTGTCAAAATCTCTTGAGATTGAAGAAGAGATTTCAAGGTGTCAATTTTGCTTTTAAAAGTTGAAATCAAACTTTCGTTATCATTTCTCAAGACTACACATAACAAAATCAAATTTTCATTTTCAGTTTTTAAAGCATCAATAGTGTTTGATTGAATATCAAGTTTTGAAAGAAACTCATTTTTCTCCTTTTCTAATTTATCAATCACAGCATCATTTGTCATCAAATCTTGTGAACTGGTAGATGTTTTTAATGTAGGGTTACTAGGCACTCTAATAAGGTTCTACAATGCATCAACCATGCCCGTTTAAAATTTTAGCCGTGCCGAATAACCCTAAACAAGATCGTTGCTAGAGAATTAGGGTTTTATATGCAAGTAAACTATATTTACGACTAAGTGAATACGAAATACAACCTTTGTAGATCGGTCCTTCACTTCTTTAGCTCCTTGTTGAAGTCCCTTCGCTGCGATCGTGGTTCTCCCGGGCTCTTGCATGGCTTCACGAGGCTAAAGAGCGTCCTTGCTTGAAGTCTTCGAGGCCGAAGATGATCTACGTCGAGGGGATGCCAACTCAAGCTTCTACTTCACTAACTAGAGAATTAGTGAAGCAAACACCCTAAACTAAAGTGCTAGTCTAGTAGAGGATGGAGAAATAGAAAGTGGGTTCTCATTAGAATTTTATTTCTCACAATCTTTCTCACTTTTGATCAAACCCTAGCAAGCTTTTTCTTTTAACTAAAGAAAGAAGAAGATGAACAAAAGAAAAGAGATGATGATAATGATCAAGTGAGAAAGCTAACCATGGTGAGTGAGTATCATATACTAACTCTTGTAGAGACATAACCATAGCTAATACTTATGGTTGGGTTAAGAAATATCCATGGTAAAAACAAACTTAGTGGACTTAGTCAATGAATCCACAAGCTTCCACAAGGTTCATGTATTGTGCTAATCCTCCACTAATTTTGTAATTACTTAAAATATAAAAACCCAACATAAAAGATAGCATGGTGTAAGTCTCATACACCCAAGTCTTGTGTATCATCAACCATGATACAAAAAGAAAACGCAATTTTAATATATATCATATATATATTGAAGTTGTGTACATGTGAGAAAAAACCCTAAATGAACAAGTGTTAGTTAATGTAAATTAGTATATCTAATATACAATTATACACTAAATTATTAAATCAACACTTGACTTAATAATCCGGTCATATCTCATATAACCGACTAACACCCAATGTATCGATTTATCGAATCAACATTTGATTCGATAACCCGGCTATATCGCATATAACCGACCGATACAAGAAGTCGCGAGAATAGAATACGGTATCACATACACGCATTATTCTCGGTCCCACACATATCACATATGCGCTCCTATTTCGTTTTGCCTGAGCCAGTAAAACCTCTATGTAGGACTCTAAAGACTCGTCAATACGCCGGCAGTAGGTGATGATCACATCAAGCACCCACAAGCCGTCAGCGGTACTAGTTGGAAGTAACGGCTACCCGGGTATTGAGCGATCAGAAGATCAGCAAGCAAGCCCGCTCCTACTCCTGTAAAAGCTTGCCAGTAACACTTCCCGTACAGTCCGGTCTCCTCGTCTGATATGTCGCATATCAAGTCTAGGGTTGTAATCGTCAGACCCCAATAACCGATAAGTCGTGCCGATGTGAGGCTCATAACGGGTCGAGAAACTACTGGTAACACTTACCAGTAAATCTCTAAATTAGCCCTGGCCAGGGAATTCCCTGTTATGGCCAATCGAGCACAGCGCAACATCAACCCCCAATACCGGGAGAGACGAAACCCCTCCTATCGCTCATTGCCTCCATGTGACTTGAGACTGTACCCAAAAACCACCGTTTTGCACGCCCTCATGGACGTGGTAAGGTGGAAATCAAAGCACAGTGGAAATCATACAAGACTCTATGACTATCTCGGGTCTACAGACTAACCTGCACAAGTGTCACCAGAGAACTGCCATCTGACGTGAGGTATAATACCATCTGGGAGTTCTCGGCGAGTCCGTCCAGTGTACCCAGTCTTCACTGAGCACCCGTATACCATCTCTGATGTCAAACACCAATGGATATGGGATCATCCATCGCCCATCTCATGGGTCGAGAAGCGTATACGCTAGTCTACACTGGTATATCGATGCCCCATCTCGATACACCCACGACTACTTGAAGGATATACTTATGGACTACCATGTCCCCACTAGTATGATCCGCATCATAGTCCAAGTAGTCAAGTATACATCCTAAGGGTTTTACCAACATGTAATTATAAGACAGTACAAAGAGACAAGTATACATGTTAAGATAAAGAGCAACCAGATAGCATACTATCATGTCGAGCAAGAAAGTCCTCTCTATATATGTCCAAGCATCCAATATAATATACATCATCTGTACAATTCTGGCCTCTAGGGCATACATACAACTAACAATCTCCCACTTGCACTAGGGCCAGCTGTTGTAGTATCATATACCAAGCATCCCGAAGAGTCTCTCAAACTGTATCTGGGGAATGGCCTTCGTGAGTGGATCCGCTGTGTTGTTCTTCGTGTCATTCCTCTTGACCTCGATCACCCGGTGATCAACTATCTCCCGGATCAGGTAATACCGCCTCAGAATTTTCCTGGATCGCTGATGGGACCTGGGTTCCTTGGCCAAAGCCACCGCTTCATTGTTATCGTAATACAAAGGTATTGGATGCTCAATGGATGGAACCACTCCAAGTTCAGTTATGAACTTCATGATCCAGACAACCTCTTTGGCAGCATCATTGGCAGCGATGTATTCAGCCTCCATCGTCGAGTCTGCCACGGTTTCCTGCTTGGAACGCTTCCAGCTAACCGCCCCTCCGTAAAGGGTAAAGACAAATCCCGACCGCGACTTAGAGTCGTCCTTATCACTCTGGAAGCTCGAATCGGTAAAGGACTCCACTTGGAGTTCTCCGTTACCATACACCAAGAGCATCTCTTTAGTCCTTCGCAAGTACTTGAGAATGCTCTTCACAGCTGTCCAGTGACTCTCTCCAGGATCAGCTTGATACCTACTCACTATACTTAGTGAGTATGCTACATCGGGTCTGGTACATAGCATCGTGTACATGATAGAGCCTACAGCCGAAGCATAGGGTATCCCTTGCATGCGAGCTCTCTCCAAATCAGTCTTGGGAGACATCTCTTTGGAGAGAGTGAGCCCTGAGATCGTGGGTAAAAACCCACATTTGGACTCTTCCATACTAAACCTCTTTAGTATGGTGTCAATGTACCTGGATTGGGACAATCCCAATATCCTTTTAGATCTATCTCTATATATCATAATTCCCAATATGCAGGAGGCATCACCAAGATCTTTCATTGAGAATCTTTGTGATAAGAAGAGCTTGACCAATTGCAGCATAGGAATGTCATTTCCTATCAAGAGTATGTCGTCCACGTACAATACGAGGAAGACAACCTTACTCTCTGCTACCTTCTTGTAGATACAAGGTTCATCTACGTTTTTGACGAAATCAAACTCTTTGATAATGACGTCAAAGCAGATGTTCCAAGTCTGCGATGCTTGCTTTAATCCATAAATGGATTTAAGCAGCTTGCACACCTTCCCGCTGCTCCCACTATCTACGAAGCCCTCTGGCTGAGTCATGTACACGCACTATTCTAAATCACCGTTTAGAAAGGCGGTCTTAACATCCATTTGCCAGATTTCGTAGTCATGATATGTAGCGATGGCAAGCATGATTCGGATGGATTTAAGCATAGCCACTGGAGAAAAGGTTTTGTCATAGTCCACACCTAGTCTTTGACAAAAACCCTTTGCAACAAGTCTAGCTTTGAAAGTCTCCACTTTCCCATCTACACCAAGTTTTTTCTTGAAGATTCACTTGCTCCCAATGGGTTTTACCCCTTCACGAGTATCTTCCAAAGTCCATACTTTGTTGGTGTACATGGATTCCATCTCGGACAGCATTGCATCCAGCCATTTCACTGAGTCCCCACTCGTGATGGACTGCTCGACACTAGTTGGGTCATCATCAACCATGATGCAATCCTCGCTCTCACCATCCATGAGAAAACCGTAGTATCTCTCAGGTGGGTGAGGAACCCTACTAGATCGGCGGAGTGGCTGGGGTTCATCGGGAGCTACCGAATCCTCTGGTTCCACCAGATCTTCTGTTGTAGCTGGAATCTCTTCCAGTTCTACCTCATGACCACTAATCTCTTTTGCAAGAAATTCCTTTTCTAAAAAGGTGGCATGCCGAGAAACAAACACTCTTTGTTCCTCAGTGTGGTAGAAGATATACCCTTGAGAATTCTTGGGATATCCTACAAATTTGCATAGAACAGACCGTGCCTCGAGTTTGTCCGGATTTTTTCGTTTGACATAGGCTGGACAACCCTATATCTTTACATAGTTAAGACATGGTCTCTTCCCTTTCCATATCTCATATGGAGTGGTAGGCACAGATTTGGTAGGGGCCATATTCAATAGATGTATGGCTGTTTCTAGCGCTTACCCCCAGAAGGAAATAGGTAACTCAGCTGTGCTCATCATAGAGCGCACCATATCTAATAGGGTACGGTTCCTCCGTTCTGATACACCGTTGTGCTGTGGTGTATATGGAGGAGTCAACTGAGAGAGAATCCTATTCTCTTTTATGAAGTCCAAGAATTCATTGCTCAAGTATTCACCTCCTTGATCTGATCGAAGGATTTTAATACTTTTCCCGGTTTGGTTCTCGACTTCTTGTTTATATTCTCTAAATTTCTCAAAAGCTTCAGACTTGTATTTTATCAAGAACACATGTCCGTATCTTGAGAGATCGTCAGTGAATGTAATGAAGTACGAAGAACCATCCTTGGCATGTGTAGACATGGGACCGCATACATCACTATGTATCAGTCCCAAGAGTTCGGTAACTCTTTCTCCGTGTCCCGTAAACGGAGTTTTGGTCATTTTTTCTTTGAGACATGACTGGCAAGTGTCATAAGATGAAAATTCGAACGGTTTCAAGTATCCATCCTTATGAAACTTAGCTAGCCATGTCGCATTTATATGACTGAGTCTACAATGCCACAAGAAGGATTCGTTCAGTTCTGAACTCTTCCTCTTGTGTGTGTTTGTTATGCTCAGAACTGTTGATTGATTTAGAACATAAATGCCATTGCACAACGTGCCTGATCCAAACAACTTTTAGTTAAGGAAAATGTTCATAACATTATCCTGTAATACAAAATTATATCCTTCTTTACTCAACATAGAAACCGATATAATGTTGCATATCAGGTTCGGCATGTAATAGCATTCGTTCAGAATCAATGTATTACCAGTTGGTAATACAAGGTGATATTCCCCGACGGTTTTAGCTGCAACAATTGCACCATTTCCAACCCTTATGTCTTTATCACCTTCTCCAAGTTCTCTACCTTTTCTAAGCCCATGTAACTGATTACATATATGGGATCCTGACCCGGTATCTAATACCCCGGACGTAGAGCAAATGGAGAAACAGTTCTCCGTAACGAACACACCCGAAGAAAATGCATCAACATGTACTTTCTTCACACAGGTGGCATGCGAATCCTGGTATTCCCCTATATCCTGTTCAGTCCTATAACTCTTATAAGAAAGAACGAAACCAACGTTCCGCAGCACAGTATAACATGCGGGTTCGGTCAATACATCCATATTATTATCTTGATTAAGGCATGATATGGTCGCTACCTGGAGAGAGAGTGAAGAAAACACTTTAGCGTATGCTCTTGCAAGATCAGATTGGTTGTTATTTTATCTAATCAGGATGGCTCCGACTATTTTTATCAAATCTTTCTTCAAACCCTAAAAGGAAAGACGAGCCGGGATTAATTACACCCTATAATTTCGCCAATCTTTCGGGCAGGCCAGTGTCGGTACTTTGAGAGAGGTTCCCCGTGCTTTCGCACGGACCTAATTAAAGTAAATCTCGTTTTCCCAGAGGCGTAACCCCGTTGACACCTTTCTAGACACCTACTTGATCGGCTAATTGTCCTGTGTAGAACTCTCCTGGGACTAACAATTACTCGCAGTGGGTATCGGGATCCAACTATCTCATAGAAGGTATGCAATCTCATTGCAAATTTCAACACTTGAAATTCCAGATAATATTTTGCCCCTAACGTGCTATGACCTTGACGAAAGCCAACAAACCATAGCCCGCTAGTCAAGTTCAACCCGTACATTTCTTGATTGAATTAAACCCACCAGCACGACCCTTGACGAAAGCCAACGAAGCCGTACGACTACCCTAATCCAATCGCATCATATGCAGCAGATAAGCAGCATATAGCTACCGCACACTACACCTTGACGAGAGCCAACAAATGCAGCACGAATACTATATACAACTTATCTGAAATGACGGAGGGCTACGACATGTTTTTCTGAAAACCTATTGCGTAATGAACTTGATATCGTCGTAGAATCGAGTGTGTTCCCCTCCGAAAGAAGGCGCACAGGACCGCGAAGTCCTGACACTGAGATTCGGGGCAGATGCTAATTGGTCTTATCCGTCTACCTCTCCGAAGATGCCAAGTTGATTTATGGCACCGTCTATCAAAGATTTAAACGGATGCGGCCGATGTAGCAGACTTCGTCAGATTCCCCCTCGCTTGAGGGGTTTTTGATTGTGGGGACGCTCTTCCCTGTAGGCGCAAGCCCCTACAGTTAATTACGCTACCGTGTCGCGGTAGCAACTTTCTCCTTCTCCAGAATTTCACTTCGTGTCGTGTGTGTTTGTTTTGTTTGTGGTTGCCCGTGGATTGTATACGGAGACTAAGTAATTTCGTCGCCCGTAGGACGTGGATTAGTCCAAATCCGTATTTACTTAGATTTGGGTTTAGTGTTTTAGTCTAAGGATATGTTAGCCGTGTTGAGGCTAAGATCAACTTAAACGTTCGTCAAGGATACGTTAGTCCTATTTGAGACTAAGATCAACTTAACGTGGTGATCCATTTAATATATGGCCGTCGGGACTCGTCACCTCTCTAACGTCATTGAGGGATTACAACGACAGGTATCAGAGGAGTTTGGAGATGTACCCTTAAACCAAAGTTGATTTAGGGTTTTATAGTCCATTTGAATGTTTAAGGATACGTTAGCCATATTTGAGGCTAAGATCAACTTAAACGGGATCGTTTAGATCCAACAAAAGAGCATTTGGAGGCTCTATTGTTCTAGTTTAGGGACGTAGTGGTCCATGTTCCAGTTTAGGGACATGGGGGTCCATATTCCAGTTTAGGGACGTGGTGGTCCATGCTCCAGTTTAGGGACATGGTGGTCCATCATTCCCATTTAGGGACGAGCATTAGTTTTAGGACATTTCGGTCCGTATTCCAGTTTAGGGACATGGTGGTCCATATTTAGTTTAAGGACGCTTAAGTCCACGGGTTTAAGGACCCCACAGTCCGTATTTTAGTTTAAGGAAGCATAATTCCGTGGGTTTAAGGATCCCACAATCCGTATTTTAGTTTAAGAACGTTGTGGTCCATGAGTTTAAGGACCCTACAGTCCGTATTTATGTGTGGTTGTCGGGACCCGTCACCTCTCTGATGTCGTTGAAGGATTACAATGATGGGGGTCAGAGGAGTTCGGAGATGTACCCTCGAACCGGATGTAAATTGATTTAGGGGAGCAGCTGTGCTCCGTCAATTTAGTTTGAGGACTTACGGCCATGATTGGGCTAAGTCCCGTTGAAAAATGTTCGACGCTTTTATTTGTCTTTGGCCTGTTAGACCTGTGCTGGGGCTTTGCCCCTTTTTAGTAATGCACTGCATTATTTTTCTTTGTTTTGGTTGGGCTCTGCCCTTTTATAAATGATGCAGAGCATCTATTTTGTTTGGGCTCTGCCCTTTTTTAAAATGCATAGCATTTTTGATCAGGCCTGTTAGGCCTTTTAATTGGGCTCTGTCCCTTTTCTTTAATAATGCAGAGTATTAAATACTCTGACAGTACCCAACGTGGCTTGTCAAGCGCTTTGCGCCAATTAATGAGCGCAAGCGCTCGTAGAGGTGACACGTGTCACACTCTGGTGAGCGCAAGCGCAACAGCGCAGTGTGCTGCGTCAGTGCGCTGCGCTGTTGTACTGCTGACACGTGGCGCTTCCTGGCGGCTTGCGCAATAGTGCAGTGCTGGGCACTGTTCTCTCTCTTTTTGGATCAATTTTAGATCAAAGAAAATAAGTTTCTTCTTGTTTTCAAAGAACCGGTGGTTCATAAAAAGTGCAAGGCACTGTTCTTATTTTATGGATCGATTTTAGATCAAAGAAAACAAGTTTTTCTTGTTTTCAAAGAACCAGTGGTTCATGAAAAGTATAAGGCACTGTTATTGTTTATTTTTTTCTTTTATCTTGAAGATCATTGATCTTGTTCTTAAATCAATGATATGTTTTTAAGAGAATTTTCTCTTTTTCTAAAGGTTTTTTACCTTTTTTTTCTTGTTCTTGAGAAATTCTCTCTAATTCTTCAGAGTTCTCAATGATGATCTTGATGATTTTGAATTGAGGTCTAGGGTCCTTTATATAGTGCCCATAAGTTTGTTAAATTTGTTAACGAGATTCTTCTCTGAGTGATTTGGGGAATTTTCCCTACCGTTGGATCTTTGATCCAAGGGGCTTCTATTTTACAGAAAACAATCTTCTTGTTTTAACAAGAACAGAAAGATCTTACTAGAATTATAATTCTGTTTGGCGTAAACACCCCAGCGCTTGACACGTGTCACGCAGCGCAGCGCTTGCGCAACTGCGCAGACACGTGTCGCGCAGCTGCGCTTGCGCAGCTGTGCTTGCGCAACTGCGCAGACACGTGTCGCGCAGCACAGCGCTTGCGCAACTGAAGCGTTGCTTCCTTTACTTTTTATTTTAAGAGAGCCTTGCTCTGATTGGACGCACTGCTTCGGGCGCTGTGCTGACGCATCAACTTCTGACACGTAGCGCGTTGCGCGCAGCGCACGGGATTTGAAGCGCTGCTTCAAAATTTGAATATTTGAAATTCAAAATAGAGCCTTGCTCTGATTGGAGGAAACAAATGCCCCCCCCCACCGTTGCGCTCACGTGGCGCGCACGTGAGTGCAGTGGTGGAAAGATCCTGGCCGTTGGATCAAAAGGGGTAAGTTGAAGAGGCGCAGGCGCCTATAAATAGGACCCTTGGTCCTTAGAAAATTCTTTACAACTTTCAAGAATTTTGATTTTCAGAGCCTTGCTCTTGCTTAAGAACTTTCAGAGCCTTGCTCTTGTTTCTTCCCAAGAACTTCAAAGTTCAGAACTTAGAATCATTTTAGGTAAATTTTTTTAAAAATTAAATTAAATTTAATTAATAGAGCCTTGCTCTCATAGATCTTTGATCTAAAGAAAACCCCTTTGGGGTTTCATCAACAGAGCCTTGCTCTCAAGAACTTACAGATCTACAGAGATCTTGTTCATGGGTTTTAACCCATGAACAGAGCTTTGCTCATGGATCAAATGTAGATCTTTTCTGATCTGAAAATGGAGAAACCCTAAAAGTTTTCATGGATCTTTAATATCCCAAATTTTTAATCTTTTAGGAGTTAAAGTTTCCTTTTTGATGGATTTTTCCATCATTATTATAGAGCTAGGCTCTTTTTTAAAGAAATTTTATTCCCTTGAGACCAGAGTTTGACAAATGTCACTCTATGACAGAGCTTTGCTCTAAAAGAGGAGATTTTCTCCTTGTCTCTAGGGATTTCCTATCAATGAGGATATTCTCTTGGGGATCTTTTCATTAATTGACAGTCTCATCTAATGATGGGGTTGTCTTATTAAATGATGCACTGTCATCCAGATTTTGTGGATCCCCTTTTTGTCCCCTACCCACTGCATTGCAGTGTGGTGTAAAATTTTAAAATGCCAAGCGTTGGAATTACAACACTGACGGTTATTTTTGTCTTTCCACAGGAAAATGTCTGCCGATTTGTCTTTCCCGTTTGTTCGCTCGGAGGGAGGGTTCCCCCAGGCACCAGTGGACCGAGTGGTGCTCGCTCTCATTAAGAATCATGACCCCAAGTATAAAAACCTTCACTTGTGGGGTAGGTGGTACAATGAGATCATCCAAGGTCGCCGCAGTTTCAGTTCCGCCACGCCGTCTGAGCCCATAGTTTCGATCCCCTATGCGGACGAACCCCTGGTAAAGTATGCCGTGGAGGTCAAGAATTGGAATTCAGATGACCTCCTCCAGCCTGCAATTGGTGCTATTCCCGTGCAGCCGCCGCCGGCAATAGACATTCTAGGGAGGCGAATCTGTCAGGGTGAAGCACGCCCTTGGGGACAGGCTTACAACATTGGATTGGTCCCGCGATCGCCCGCCGGATATTTGCAGTGGGCTCGGTACATCTTATCGGCTAAAAGGACTCATTTGACGAAGATCAGTTTGTATTTGGCCATCTACGTTTCGCTCTTCGAGTATCCTTCCCCTCCAACATGGTGGATTAAAGCTTTTATCGAGCAATGGAATATCCCCACCCACACTTTCTTGAGGACGGACAGGGAGGTCTCTATTTCCTTGGATGAGTTTGCCGAAATCTCGGGTTTGCCGATGAGGGGGGAGCATTACGAGGAGTTGCTCCCTCCTGACGAATACGTCTTTGCCACCAAGCCGCTGGTGTTTGACCTGACTCCGGAGAACGCTATTCAGCACCAGTATCCGGGCTTGGTGAAGGTGTTGGAGATCCATGAAGGACTCTATCTGGAATCAGGCGACCGGGGCGTCAGTTTCGCAGATTTTATTGCCCGCTTCATTCGACCGGAGTTCCTATCAGAGCGGAGCGAGAAGTTTGCCCAGCTCGATGACCCTTTTGGCTTCAGCTTGGACCGCCGACCCATATCGGAGAATGATCAAAGGGATTTTTATCTCCCCGGCGCTGCCATCGTCCCTTTCTCAGAAATCGCCGTCCCGGGCATGGATGAGGAGACCTTTTTTGTAGGGTTCCTGGGCTTGTGGCTATGCAGCTTTGCGCTCCCTATGCACCCGCGCCACATGCGGCCATCTGTCTTCTACCCAGCGCATCGGATGGTGGCTGGTCTGCAGTTATCGGTAGGAATCGCCGGGCTGGCTTACCTTTATAATGGACTTAGCGTAGCGGCGGACGCTAGTGAGCCTGGGGTACAGCCCGCTAACTTCCCGATGCACTACTTCACCTCCTGGATGGAAATGCACGTGCAAGGGGTGTTCGGCGCCCATAAGATTCCTTCGTTCTTTGAGAAATGCAGACTCCCGAGAGTCATGCGGTTGGTCGGCGCTTCAATTGTGGTTGCATCTCCACGGGAGTCTAGGGGGCTGCTCCTTCGTCCACATCTGGTCGGAGCGAAGATTTCCTTCTTGGATAAGGTCATAACAATAGGCTCAGAGACCACCAAGTCGGTAGTGCCGCTGCGCGATGATTTTAAGGACAGGGCTTCCATATTGAAGGCTCGGGAAATCCTCCACATCTACTCCGTTCGGCCGGGCTACTTGGTGTTTAGGAAGAATGAGACGGCACTCTTCATGAGGTATAACCCTCACCGGTTTGCTCAGCAATCGAGCTATCACCAGGGGATCCCGATGGAAGCCTTCTTGGAAAAGCCCGTGGTCAGCCGAGAGGGGATAAAGAATGCAATGCACCATTTCATGCGGCTCAACATGGGTTCCTATTTCTTCATCAGCGAACCAAGCTGTGTCCCCAAGGTACTCAGCACGTACGTGGCTTGGTATCCGCATGCAATGGGCCCAGTTATCCTGATGGAGAAGCGCTTGCTGGTTGACCGCAGGAGTACGCCTCCTGGCGGTGATCGCAAGGCCCCCTTAAAGCCAAGGACCCCGGTCATTGCTCCGCTGAAAGATGCCGGAGTTGACCGACCACGCGTGCTGAGCCCCCCGCGTGGATTGCCGCTGCCTGCTATGGCGGATGTGCCACCGGCACCCCGTGCTCCCACGAAGATGGTCAATGTAATATCGCCGGAGTCCGGCGTAGGAGCGGATATCGGGACCCGCCGCCCCAAGGTGCCTGCCAAGCGCAAATCAATCCCAGGTGCATCTAGAGCTGGCGGGCAAAAGAAGAAGAAGTCGATCCTTTCCCTCGACGCGATCCTCGGTTTAGAGCTTGAGGCCCCTCTCACCGAAGGAATAAGTGAATATGGCAGCAACAAGGGCTTCTTGGTACACCCCACAGACACCGATTTAGCGGCCGCTATTGCAGCTTCTGAGCGATCAGCGAGGCTCGAAACGATGTTAAGTAAACTCGCTGAGTCAGGTAACCATTAGCTGCTTTTTTCGTCATTTTATCGCATTTTTTATCATTATTTTTGACTAATACTTTCCCCTATTTTTCAACAGGTGTCACTACCGAAGAAGCTATTGCTGCCTCTTTAAAGACCTTCCAAGAGGAGGAGGAGAAGCGCGCTTTAACGGGCGCTGGTACGTCCCACCTTTTTTTTTAAAAAAAAATTTGTTATCTTTTCTGATGGTCAACCTAACCTTCTTCCTTTGTTTCTTTGCAGGGGCTATACCAGTTAATGCGGGGATCCTCCCCAAGCCTGTTACTGAAGTTCCGGTCTCGTCGGGGCTGCTGCAAGAGCCTCGACTTGACAAGTCGACGAGGGATGCCTTGAAGAACTTGGAGGCATCCCTATACACGGACGAGGATGCTTCAATGAAAGAGGCTCTGGTGAGGTCCGTCTCAACGGCCTGGGAGGAAAGGAAGCGGCTGAGGAGCGAGGCGAAGGCGCACAGGGCTGCTTTGGCCACAGGAGCGGGCCTAAGCACCATCCCTCGCGCTGAGACTCCCTCAGAAGAGGCTCCCATCGCCCTATCCACCGCTCGTAGACAGGTGGCGCGTGCTGCTCGGAGTGCGAATGACAAGTCCAGCTCTGGTAATGTATCTTGCAAGACTTTGTTGTAAGAATTGTAAACCTGTCGGTTCTTATATATCTTGTCCTGCAGGGCCAAGTCCAACCAAAGGGGAGGCGGAGACTGTCGAACCTGAGGGGCCAGAGGAAGAGGCACTGGTCGAGCCCGAGCCGACGGTGGGCAACGTCGCCGGGGTTGTTGAGCCTGAGGTGGGGGTCGAGGGGGCTGCACCAGAGAAGGTCGTTGATGCCGAGCCTGAGGAGGCGGCAAATGAGACGACCGCTATAACTGAGCCCGAGGTAGCGGCGGGTGAGGCGCTTGAGGCCGGCGACCTCATGGTGATGGCGGATAAGGCGATGGAGACCGCTGAGCTCGAAGTAGTGGGTGAGATGGGCACGACTCTTGGGGAAGAGTCAGCCGCTCTTTCTCAAGAGTCCGGCAATGCTCTGGTCATTGCCCTCCCCGTTTGTGGTCTTCCGTCGTCTCCTGGCCGCGCAAGCACGACGACAGCCCCCGTTGAGTCTGGTGACGAGGCTATGGGAGGAGGACTCGTATCAATGGAGGAGGGAGACGCCTCCATTTCGGCTGGCGGCTCATCGGGTAAATTTCGAGTTACTGTCATTCCTTTTTTATATCTTGCGATCTTTTCTAACAAGTTTGTCTTTGTTTTCAACGCAGGTGCGGCCAGCGCCGATGCTCCATTGCTCGAAGGAGCACCATCAACTACTGCCTTGGCGGTGGTCACCTCCCAGCCTTCCCTTGAGCCATCGCAGATGTTGGAAGGTATGGATTTGCGATTCATTAGTTTATCTTTTAGCCGCATAATTTATGTACTAACGTCGTACCACTGTGTCTTTTCAGGTGTGCTTTTTGACCATATCCATCAGGTGTTGCTTCCGCACTTCTCCTTCCCATCTGAGCCCGCTTCCCCCTCCAGTGGTGTTGGTGAGTATATTTTCGCTTCAATGTCTTTCTTTTTTTAGCAATGGGATTATTTCTGACTTTTCCTCTTCCTTATTGCAGTGCTACAAATCGAAGGAGGGGACGCAAGACCGGCCACGCCACCGGCCCCTCCGGCTTTGCCGTCCGTTGCAGCTGGTATAGTAAATTCCCTTATTGATGACTCTTCTACATCTCTTGAACCGTCGTTTAACTATGTTTTGTTTTGCAGCCATCGTTCCGGCTCCGGTCCCTCTTGAGTCTCGCATCCTTTCGTCGGCAGGCCCCTTCCTGAAACATCCCTCTTCAAAGGGTGCCGTGATGAGTTTGGGCATGTTGAGCGGGTATATCGAAGAGATTAATGCAGACGCTCTCCCACCTGCCGCAGATTTCGCTGTGGAGGTTAACCCAATGTTGGCGGCGCTCGTAAACTTTCATAACGAAGGTGTCGTCGAATCTTGGGTTAATCACTACAGGGAAATCGAGGCCTGCCTGCATCGGCTGGAGTCGACGCGTCCTTCCCCTGAGGTTCTGGCCGTAAGTACTCAACGGATAGCCTAGCTCGAGCAAAGCACTTCTTATTTCCGCCATTTGGAGCAAGAAGCAGCTTTAAGGTTGAAGGAACGTCAGGAGTCTTCAAGCGCAACTGCTCGTCTACGTGCCGAAGTTGAGGCGAACGCTGCCGAAGTGAAGGCCGTCTTCGAGGGCCTTCTGGAGCATATTTCTAATAGGCTAGCACTTCTTATTTCCGCCATTTGGAGCAAGAAGCAGCTTTAAGGTTGAAGGAACGTCAGGAGTCTTCAAGCGCAACTGCTCATCTACGTGCCGAAGTTGAGGCGAACGCTTCCGAAGTGAAGGCTGTCTTCGAGGGCCTTCTGGAGCGTATTTCTAATGGGCTAGCGCTGAAGCGGAAGCTTGATGCCGCCGAGCGTGATGCCTGAGGTCGCGAAGCAGCTCAGCAGGTCGTTGGGGAGCAGCTTGCATCCTTCATGCAGTAGCGGGCTCGAGTGGAGGCCGAACTGGCGGTGGCGGCTGATCAGGAGAAGGCGTGGAAGGAAGTGCGCGAGCAATTGATAGAGCTATTCAAGAGGCTTCCTTCTCCTTGAACATTTTGTATCATTTACACACTTGTAATTTTTGCATAGTATATACACATTCTTTGTTCTTTATATGATTCGCCTTGTATTTGATTGAATTCATGAATAAAGATATATACATTTCTTTTTGCAATGTCTTGTACTTATTTCTTTGCTTTCTCTTTTCTCAACATGCTATCTTGATAAACATAATTGGCAGATAACTTAATTTCTCCAAGAGATAGCGATGGTTTTGGCCGCAGGTTCAGATCTGCCGCCTAAGACTTTTCAACTCTATGAGCCGTGAGGGTCTCATAGAGACTTTTCTCCTTACGGATCGAGAGGATCTCGTAGGGGGGTTTTCTCCTTAGGAATCGTGAGGATTCCTAAGTGTGTTTTCTCTTATAAGTCATAAGGATCTTATAAGAGAATTTTTCCTTCTTACGAATCGAGAAGACCCGTAAGCGGTTGTTTCCCTCTTTCTCGAAACTCGACTTTGGAGAGTGAGACCTGTGAATAGTATTCAAGAGACTGTTTTAGACCAACTTGCAGGGTCCCATTGTTCAGGAAACAAGTTTTTTTTTAATCCCTGCTGCCTGAGGCTTCATCTTACAAGTTGAGACGCATCGGGAATTTCCCGCGGAGATACTGGTTTCTCTGCGAGCCGACGTGAATCAGGAGGCTCTCATCAAGGGCACTGGTTTCCCTGAATTGAGGTATTTGCCAAGAATTATTTGTTTCCCTGGTGTTGAAACGAGTCGAGAATTTCCTACGGAGACACTGGTTGCTCTGCGAGCCGATGCGAATCAGGAGGCTCTCATCAAGGACGCTGGTTTCCCTGAGTTGAGGTATTTGCCAAGGATTATTTGTTTCCCTGGTGTTGAAACGAATCGAGAATTTTCCACGGAGACACTGGTTGCTCTGCGAGTCGACGCGAATCAGGAGGCTCTCATCAAGGATGCTGGTTTCCCTGAATTGAGGTATTTGCCAAGGATTATTTGTTTCCCTGGTGCCAAGGATTATTTGTTTCCCTGGTGTTGAAACGAGTCGAGAATTTCCCACGGAGACACTGGTTGCTCTGCGAGCCGACGCGAATCAGGAGGCTCTCATCAAGGACGTTGGTTTCCCTGAGTTGAGGTATTTGCCAAGGATTATTTGTTTCCCTGGTGTTGAAACGAATCGAGAATTTCTTACGGAGACACTGGTTGCTCTGCGAGTCGACACGAATCAGGAGGCTCTCATCAAGGATGCTGGTTTCCCTGAATTGAGGTATTTGCCAAGAATTATTTATTTCCCTGGTGCCAAGGATTATTTGTTTCCCTGGTGTTGAAACGAATCGAGAATTTCCCGCGGAGACACTAGCTTCTCTGCGAGTCGACGCGAATCAGGAGGCTCTCATCAAGGATGCTGGTTTCCCTGAGTTGAGGTATTTGCCAAGGATTATTTGTTTCCCTGGTGTTGAAACGAATCGAGAATTTCCCACGGAGACACTGGTTGCTCTACGAGCCGACGCGAATCAGGAGGCTCTCATCAAGGACGCTGGTTTCCCTGAATTGAAGTATTTGCCAAGGATTATTTGTTTCCCTG
Source organism: Agapanthus africanus (assembly GCA_030015575.1). NCBI lineage: Eukaryota > Viridiplantae > Streptophyta > Magnoliopsida > Asparagales > Amaryllidaceae > Agapanthus > Agapanthus africanus. Next base: position 434,891,215 of record JASDDO010000004.1, on the reverse strand, counting down.
GTGCCAAGGATTATTTGTTTCCCTGGTATTGAAACGAATCGAGAATTTACCGCGGAGACACTGGCTTCTCTGCGAGTCGACGCGAATCAGGAGGCTCTCATCAAGAATGCTGGTTTCCCTGAGTTGAGGTATTTGCCAAGGATTATTTGTTTCCCTGGTGTTGAAACGAATCGAGAATTTCCCACGGAGACACTGGTTGCTCTGCGAGTCGACGCAAATCAGGAGGCTCTCATCAAGGACGCTGGTTTCCCTGAGTTGAGGTGTTTGCCAAGGATTATTTGTTTTCCTGGTGTTGAAACGAATCGAGAATTTCCCGCGGAGACACTGGCTTCTCTGCGAGTCGACGCGAATCAGGAGGCTCTCATCAAGGATGCTGGTTTCCTTGAGTTGAGGTATTTGCCAAGGATTATTTGTTTCCCTGGTGCCAAGAATTATTTGTTTCCCTGGTGTTGAAATGAATCAAGAATTTCCCGCGGAGACACTGGCTTCTCTGCGAGTCGACGCGAATCAGGAGGCTCTCATCAAGGATGCTGGTTTCCCTGAGTTGAGGTATTTGCCAAGGATTATTTGTTTCTCTGGTGTTGAAACGAGTCGAGAATTTCCCACAGAGACACTGGTTTCTTTGGGGTTGGGATGAACCGTCGAGATTTGGCTTCGTTTTCTGGCGGAGCCTGTTGGGAAAGTATGGTTCCCTCTTCGTTCGCGCCCTTGGATTGTATACAGGATCGATGTGATCTTAACTGTAGGGTAAAAGTTTTATCATCATTTTTTTTGTTTTATTTCCGCGATGCTCTATCATTTCAGCTTTTATATCGCGAAGGTCGCGATTGCCCAATCATTTCGGCTATTTTTCGCGGTGCCCAATCATTTCGGCTGTTTATTTTATTTTTACTCGCTGCTTTTTATTGCGAGTTGTCCAATCATTTCGGCTATTTCGCATGCATACATTTTTACTTGCTGCTTTTTATTGCAAATTGCCCAATCATTTCGGCTATTTTGCATGCATACATTTTTACTTGCTGCTTTTATTGCAAGTTGCCCCATCATTTCGGCTATTTTGCATGCATATATTTTTACTTGCTGCTTTTTATTGCAAGTTGCCCCATCATTTCGGCTATTTCGTGTGCATGTGCGGCCTACTGGCTTTTCGCCGTAAACATGAATTTAAACACCTATTTCGGCATCAGCACCGCTACAACTGGGATATTGCCAGGAGCGAATCATCATCTGCCTCTGTCGATGTCGAACAAAGATGACTTAGCGACCAGGGTTAAGGTCCTGTCGACTAAAGCTTTTAACTTCATGAGCCGTAAGGGTCCCATAAAGGTATTTCTCCCTACAAATCGTGAGGATCTTGTAGGTATATTTTCTCCTTAGGAATCATGAGGATTCCTAAGTGTTTGTTCCTCTGTAAGTCGTAAGGATCCTACAAGAGGATTTTCTCCTTGTAAGTCAAGAGGACTTATAAGGGTTGTTCGTCACGCTTACCTATCCCCAGTCACGGATGGGACTTGGTTAGGGAAATGTTTATTCGCGCCCGTGGATTGTATACAAGGGCCAGTATTGAGCCACTTGTAGGGCAATATCGGAAGTTGTGGGGGTTGCTTAAGCACAGGTTTAGGCCTCTGTAACTTAAGACTTTCAAATCTTATGAGCCGTGAGGGTCCCATAAGAGAGATCTCCTTACGAGTCATGAGGATCTCGCAAGTATATTTTCTCCTTAGGAATCGTGAGGATCCCTAAGTGTGTTGCTCCCTTGTGAGTCGTAAGGATCCCACGCGGGTGGTTTCTCCTTACAAGGTCGAGAGGACCCTATAAGTGTCTTTTAACGAGGTTGCGCCCTTTCGGGTTTTCACAAACACTCGCCGGTAGTCCTGCTATTTTTACTCACGGAGCCCTTTCAGGTTTTCATCCGTGCCCATTTTGCTTATAGACATACCGTTTTTTTTTATTCTTTTTATTTTCTTCTTCTCTTTTTTTTTACGAGGTCGCGCCCTTTCGGGTTTTCACGAACACTCGCCGGTAGCCCTGCTGTTTTTACTCACGGAGCCCTTTCGGGTTTTCATCCGTGCCCTTTTTGCTTATGGACATACCGTTTTTATTTATTATATTTTTTTATTTTTATTATTTTTTTTATCTCGTGAGCCTACGGATGCTGCGGTATTAGTTTAAGGACGTTTCGGTCCGCTATTGAGAAGGCTGTATACTGCTTATAAAGCTTGAGCTTAGAACGATAGCGAGCGGACTTAGTCGTCGTCATCTATCATTGACCTAAGCTATGGCTCATTAAGCGTAGTATTTCTTTAGGAAGCGACCGTTTATTGGCCTGAAAGGCCTTTCACCGTGCATGTCCATGAGTAGATAGGCCCCACCCTGGTAGACCTTATCTATGATGTACGGGCCTTCATAGTTTGGCTCGAATTTTCTCCGCTTGGCGCGATTGGGGATCATAGGCCTTTTGACCACTAGCACAAGTTCGCCTTGGCGGAATATCCTCGGTTGGGTCAATCTTTCATATGAGCGCATCATCTTTGCTTTATAAGCTTCCAGATTTTGTTGCGCTAAGAGTCGTGTTTCATCAAGGGCATCGAGCTCCTCAAGGCGAAGGTGAGCATTCTCTTCGTTCATCAGCTCATAGTGGACTGCCACTCATAGAGAGGGTAGCTCTATCTCGAGGGGGAGTACTGCTTCTGTATCGAATACCAACGCGTATGGCGTTGTGTTCGTGGCCGTCTTGAACGTAGTTCGATACGCCCAAAGAGTCTCTTGCAGTCTCTCGTGCCAGTCTTTCTTATTTCGGGACACCGTCTTCTTCATGATCTTGGTCAAGGTCTTATTGAAGGCCTCGGCTAGACCATTAGCTCGCGGATTATAAACCGAGGAATATCTCCAGTCTATATTGTGTTGTTGCGCGAAGCGACTGATCTTGTGGCTCCTGTAAGCTGGCCCGTTATCGGAGATGATCCGTCGCGGAGTCCCAAACCGGTATATGATGTGCGTCTTGAAGAAATGGAGGATATTCTCCGTCTTCACTTCCTTCAGCGGTACTGCTTCTTCCCATTTGGAGAAGTAATCAGTCGTCGCGAGGATGAAACGATGTCCTCTAGACGATGCTGGTTCGATGGGGCCGACTATGTCAGTTCCCCACATTTCAAACTGCTAACTAGCCACCGTTGGATGTAGTGGATTTGGATGCTGGTGGATGAAGTCCCCGTGGATTTGGTACGAGTGGCATTGCTTCGCATATTCGAGGCAATCCTGAATCATTGTGGGCCAGTAATAGCCCATCCGTTTGATTTTCAACTTCATCTTCGGGCCCGCTTGGTGAGAACTGCAGAGTCCATCATGAACTTCCTGAAAGACTCTCTTCGCCTCTTCGGGTCCCAGACATCTCAACCAAAGAGAATCAAATGTCCTCTTGTATAGAGTATCACTGACGAAGACGAAAGATAGAGCTCGTTTCATAAGCTGATGTCTCGAGGACGCATCTTCGGGCATTCGATGGGACTTAAAGTAGTCTATGAAGACTTCCCTCCAATCCTCAGCCTTTTCTCGTTCTTTTATTTTCAAGGTCATCTGTTCAGTCACTCCCTTTTCTTCGGATGATTCCAGAGATATCTTTGCTGGGGAAAGTACCCGACGGCTTTGTACCACAATTCTGACGTCATCGAGATTCTCGTCAGCCAGTTCTTTAGCGAGCTTGGCTAAGGCGTCCGCTTTGCTGTTTTCCGCACGCGGTATGTTTTCCAGAGTGTAGGAAGGGATTTGGGTTAACAGTTGTTGCACCTTTTCGCCGTACTTCACCAACTCTGGTTTGCACGTTTGGTAATCGCCGTTTATTTGACTGACGACAAGTTGGGAGTCTCCATATATGAGGAGGTTTTCAATTCCCATGTCGATGGCGATCTCGAGGCCTGCTATCAAGGCTTCATATTCAGCTTCATTGTTCGTCCTCGGTTCTGTTAAGGAGAAAGCAAAGCGCATTATCCCTCCTTGTGGAGTCACGAAGATAAGTCCTACCCCCGATTTGATTATAGGGGTACTTTGTTTGCGCTTCTTCATAGAAGATGCCCCCATCGAAATAAAGCTCCCATCGGGTATCATCACCGCCAATCGCGTCAAACGCATGTTCGTCTGGCAAATCGCAATTCAGAGGAGAATCGGCAGGTATCGGGTGCTCAGCGAGGAAGTCGGCAATGGCCTGGCCTTTCACTGCTTTGAGAGGTTGATAGGTTATCGAAAACTCCATCAAGAGCAGGGCCTATTTAGCGAGTCTCCCCGTCAATATGGCCTTCAACATTAAATATTTGAGAGGGTCCACCTTCGAAATGAGACGGACTTCATGTGCCAACGCATAGTGCCGGAGTTTCGTTATCGCGAAGATCAACGCCAAGCAGTGTTTTTCAATGGGGGAGTAATTGCTTTCTGCCCCTAGTAGGACTCGACTTAAATAGTAGAGTGCTCTTTCTTTCCCCTGGTCGTTCTCTTGTGCCCATAATGCGCCTAAAGAACCTTCGAGGGCGGTTGTATAGAGAATGAGGGGCTTTCCTTTGACCGGAGCAGCCAACACTGGTGGATTTTTTAAGTACTGCTTGATTTCGTCTAGCGCACCTTGGCATTTTTGATCCCAGACGAACGGGGTTCCCTTCTTCATCAGGTGGCTGTAAGGACGGCACTTGCCCGAAAGGTTGGCTATAAATCGCCGTATATATGCAAGCTTCCCTTAGAAAGACCGCAGCTGTTTGAGAGTTCTCGGCGGAGGCATTTCCATGATTGCCTTGATCTTCGACGGATCTATCTCGATGCCTCGATGCCGGACGACGAATCCTAGGAATTTGCCCGAGGAAACTCCAAATGCGCACTTGAGAGGGTTCATCTTCAAGTTGTATTGTCGAAGGCGTTGAAATACGGTTTTCAGATGCTCGAGATATTCCTCGTACGATTTGCTTTTAACCACGAGGTCGTCGATATAACATTCGACGATTTCATGTATGAGGTCATCGAAGATCTTCGTCATGGCCCTCTGATAGGTGGCGCCGGCGTTCTTTAGACCGAAGGGCATTACCTTGTAACAAAATATTCCCAAAGGGGTCCGGAAAGCGGTATACTTCTGGTCTTCAGGATGCATCTTTATCTGATTATACCCTGATGAGTCGTCCATGAAGGAAAAAACCTCATGAGCGGACGTATTGTCTATCATCAGTTCGGCGACTGGCACTGGGAAATCATCCTTCGGGCAGGCCTTATTGAGATCCCGAAAATCCACGCATATGCGCACCGTCCCATTTTTCTTCATCACCGGGACGATGTTAGCGATCCATTCAGGGTATTGAACTTCCTGGATGAAGCCAGAGTCGATCAGCTTCTTGACCTCAGCGTTGATGCTCATTTCAAGCTCGAGCCGCATTCTCCTCGACGCTTATTTAACTGGCTTGACGTTCGGGGATATTGCCAATTTGTGCACAGCAATCTTTGGATCTAGTCCCGGCATTTCGGAATAGTTCCATGCGAAGCAATCTTTATGTTGTACAAGGATGTCTTTTAATGCAGCCACCCTTTCTTCAGATAGTTGTTCGCTGACAAATGTCGGTCGCGGATCATTCACCGTCCTCAATTCAATTTTCTTGAGGTTATCTGTAGTGGTATGTATTCCATCCTCTAGTTCCTTCGGCGCTGGTGGAAATTCTGAGATCACCTCATCATTGCTGTTCTCGAAGCACCAGGGCAGGTTATACACGTTTTCGGACTCTTCTTTTAATATTGCTATCATGTGACAAGTACGAATCCGTTTCCAATCCCAATATGGAGTTGGTTCTGTTCTCGTGATTTTGGGTTCGTGCTTCTGTGGCGGCGTTACCCTCCAATTGTCAGACAGAGCGAACTTGCCAAGCTGATACTGATCTTCGACCCAATTCTTGAAGGTGAAGCGGTCTTCAAGAGGGTGCCCTATTACTTGGTGATATGGGCAATAGTCTGGGTGAGAGACTTCGCCTACTTGTTCGGGGTTTTTGGACTCCGGCAGTGTAAGCATCTGATGTTTTAAAACAAGATCAAGTATCTTCTTTGTCTTGTCCTGAGGAAAAGAGTATGCTCGACCCATTTTCTTCACGAGGGATAGATCAATAACGCTCGACTCCCATTTGTGTGGCTTCTTAGCCCCGCTTTGTTGCTGTTGAGCACTTTTTCGGCCTTTCGACTTGTTTCTGCCTCTGCGTCGAGCTTTTTTTATAACAGGTTGACAGGGGGCGGCACTTTCATCTTTGACGGCCTGTTGAAGAAGGCATTGCGTTTTGGCTTTCTCATAGATTGTCATTTCGCGGTTGTGATCGTCTCGGACTTTTTGACCAGCTTCCCTTATAAGCTTATCCATTTGTTCTTCGAACGACGGGCTGGGCACTTTTTCATCAGGAACTTTTACTGGTTCAGGATTAGCGTCCTCCCATTGAGCATCCGCTTCTTCATCGAAGTCATGCACGACGTAGCAGCCGTGGAGTAGCTCTCATTTCTTGGACCGAATGTATCCAAGCCCGATCGTTTCCATTCTTCTATTAGGCAACTTGTGTTGGGTTCCGAGGACGTTCCAAACCCTGTCATAGAATTTGGCTTTTCGAGCGGTCTGTTTAAAGGGTATCCCTTGGCGCTTCAATAGCCTTTTCAAGCCTTCCGTATAATATCTGGGGAGACGGATGGGCTGAAGCCTGTCAAGCGTAGGATCCACACCGTGCCAGATTTCTTTCTCCACTTTGGTTTCCACCGAGCGGTAGAATAGAATTGCCTTTTCGCCTTTTCGCCTGGGAGGGACATAGAACGTCCGCAGCTCCTCTACACTGTAGGTATCAAGTGCATCCAGTTCTTTATAATGTTTAAGCGGCACCATGGCGACTTGCAGACTTTGCTCTTCGTCAGCGGAAGTTCGTATTGAAGGTCGAGCAGAGAACACAGCATGGACCTCATCCTCCGAATCACTACCAAAGATCAATGTAAGAGCAGATGGTCCTGGCTTGGTGTATTGGGGCGGACCCGAATAAACTATCTCTTCTTCCTCCTCGGTATCACTGCCGAAGACAGGGATGGTATCGTTAGTTTTATTCTCCGGCTTGTGACACCTTTCCGTTTCTTCGAAATTCGGTAAGAAATATTTGGCATCTTCATATTTGCGAACTTCGTTTACGGAAAATGGATTCAGTTCTCCCGTTACGGTATACTCGAGACCATCCCTAAAATATTTCATACATTGATACTGTGTAGAAGGGATGATGTTGTACTCGTGTAACCATGGTCGGCCGAGCAGAGCATTGTAGCACGTCTTGGCATCTATGACGTGGAATTTAATGTCCGTGACGAGCAGCCTAAAGCGCAGCGTTAGTATCACGGATCCAAGAGTCTTTGATGATTGGGAGTCGAACCCGGAGATGGTGATCTTGTCTCGAGCGAGGTGTTGGACGCTCATGCAAATTTCCTTTAACACCCGCACATTGAGGAGATTAACAGACGATCCGTTATCGATCAGGATTTTGCCTATCTTTATATCATGGCAGTATCCTGAGACGTAGAGGGGGCGATTGTGTTCGCACGTCCTAAGGAGAAGGTCTTCATCGCCAAAAGTGACATCGGCCGTGCGCACTTCCTCCAATTCATCCTTCATCTTTTCTTCGGCCAGGAAAGCTTGGAACTGCTCCGGGTCCTGTAGTGCCTTAACTAACGAATCTCTCGCCTCCTTTGATAGTAAAAGGGCGTCAAGAATGCTGAGCTGCGAGGGTAGCTTTCTCAGATGCGCTAAGACGTTGTAATCCACCTTATTTTTCTTCGGCGGGTCTTTGGCAGTTAGCTCTTCCATGACTTGGTCATCTAGGGTGATGTCCTCAGAGACCTTTTCTTTCCCTTTATCTTTTTTGTTTGAGGGTCCGAAATTCTTTTCGGGCAGCGTGCGATTACGCAGCCGGATATTTTCATAAATCTCCGGCTCTTCTTCTTTTCCCGAAGTAGACTCTTTAAAGAGGGGGCTAAGCTCCAGCTTCTCGTCGGAATCGCTCCCGAATGTGAGCATTTGTGATCCTCCGGCATTGACCATGTGACAATTGCCGGTAGTTCTGTTAAGCCCTTCGGTCGCACTGTTTTGCTCCCGGCGAGTCTTGCGCTTCTCCCGCTTAACCTGTTGTCAGTGAGCAACATATCCTTTCCACCATCTATCGAAAGCTTTGCACTCCTCAGTAGGGTGCGAAATCTTCCGATGATACAAGCAATAGGAGGGGTGCATTTCCGCTTCACCAGTAACGCTTCCCTCAGAGGATGGTAGCTTCATACCCATTGACACGGCTTTAGCAAACCTCTTCCTCAACTTGAATTTGATTTTATCCGCAGTGGGTGTATTTTGCTCCAGCAGGAGTGTCTCAATTCTTTCGTCAAGGCGCTGGCGTTTAGCCCTTTCGAATATAACCGCCTCGCGCTCCCGATCAGCTTTGCTTTTTAAGAGAGCTTCATTGAGGAATGCATCGATTACTTCATCCGATGGCCCCAGAATTTTTGGTTTGGGATTTGCCCCCAGCGTTTCAGTACAAAGAGTCTCCTCATCGCCCATGAACGAATGGGAAATCACATAACAGCTCTCCACGTATTCTTCAGATTCATCAGATGAACTTTCTCCCTCATCTTCCTCTTGAAAGACGTGATTGAGGAATTCTTGGAATGTAATGGGAGTCCGTGCCTTCTGGTTGTATTCCTCCAGCGCGTCAATTTGTTTTTGCAAGTCCGTGCGCTTGTCGCCAGGCTTCACGGGCTTCTTTGACTTCTTTTTCTTCTTTTTTGAAGATTTCGACGGCTGGTTGTGAATGCTTGGGCCACCTCCATCGATCTTTTGAGTTGGACGAGACTTCAACATTCCTTTAATGATCTGCGGCTCCAACGGGTTCTTCCACTTAATCGCTGGGCATGTTTGAAGGTCGTTCAGCATCCTCTTTGTCTTGGCTGATAATACAACCTCCCAAGGAGCTTCTTCAACGACAGAGCATGTTGCCCCCGGCGTATTCATTCCCTTAGAGGTGTGGGGCTGCGGTGGATTCACCTTCCATTTTGTCACGCCCCGCTTCCCAGTGTACGGCGAAGTGGACGCGACGAGGTCCGCTACGTATGTACTCAGAAGTACATACGCTAAGCGTAGCTAAGCAATATAAAATAATCACAAGAGACAAATGATATTGAAATAACAGCAACTTTTATTAATAACATTCTTTGTACAATGCATGAAATGAAAATACAACTGGAATGAAAAAGCAATGCCTAAACAGTGGCATAACAGAAATGAAAAATACTGGAAAGAACAAGATACAATTATCTAGAGCTCCGGGACTTCTTGGAACTGCTCCAAATTTTCACCGGTGGGCTCGATCTCAGCTTGGTCCAACGCACCTGACGACATTCAAAGAAGAAAGAAATAGAATGTCGTCAGCGAACAGGTCGCTCGGTAAGTCCCAAAGAATAAGAAGAATGAGAATGACAGAGTAACAGTATTTTCTAAAGTATTATATTGTTGAATATTATGGAACATTGTGTAACGCTGTTGTTTGGAGCTTGGTACAGAAGGATGCCAGTGTATACGAGGGGGATCTCTATATGCTAGAGATCAGAGCAAAAGGAAAGTACAAGGAACCGTTATGCCACGGTACAACAGCAATAGGATTCAGGTTAGGTGTCTTAATCTGACCACCTCGTGCCACCTTTAACACCTTCCGTACCAATCTACCCCTTAAACCCCGTAGTGTTTTAACAGTATTGTAGTATTGGAATATGTAAATTGAGTGACTGACCAAAACCATGATATCAGTAAGCATGTTTGTAACACCCGAGCCCAATGCTACTATTTTCAGTTACTGTTTGAGCATAATGTGGTACTCATTTCATTTAATTTGCTTGTTTGTTGCTTACTGTAAAATTTACCCGGCAAAGTCATTTCTACATATAACAAATTTTAGCATCTAAAATAAAATTGAAAATATTCATCTTGGCCTACTTGACACCCCTAGCCTCGTGGTAGCGTCCGTGCATTGTGTTCTCGTCCCGTTCAGTAAAACGGGCAAGTTTGGATGGCTACGTGCACGCACGTGTGTCCGTTTTGAGAGTATGCTTTTTTAATCATAAAACATTTCATTTTAAAATTTGGAACCCGCTTAAAATCCTATTATTTGAATTTCGAATTTTTGGACCCAACCCGGGCGCAATTTGGAAATGTTTCATTTGGCGCCAAAATCCCAAATTTTTAATATTATTAAAACCTTCGCATATATTTTTCTAACTAATCTGATATCTTACTGTTCATTACCTATCTTTTAAATCTTTAAGTTAACCATATAATATTTTTTTACAATCTTTTATATCCTTCTCAATTTATTCTCTCAGCCAATCGCAACCTCCCCTTTAACCCCGTGGTCCCCACTTTCTCTCTCTCCTTCCACTTTCTCTCTCCACTTTCTCTCTCTCTACCCCTTATATATTCTCTCGTATTTCTCTTTATCATTTTTCTCTTCTTGCTTCATGTCTCGTTTCTCATTTCTTTTAACTGTTCTTTTGTTACCGGAATTCCGTCGTACCGGTGACGTTTCTCGACGTTCCAGCGAGATACCCCGACCCGCGTGGTTCCTTTGTTCGTCGTTTGGGTTCATTCCGTGAACCGTGCGCCGTCGCGAGTTTTCCCCGCCGACGGTTAACGTTCCGTTTTCCCGATTCGCGACCCATCGAGGCAAGTTAATCTTGCTACATGCTATATACTTTTATAATCTTCATGTATAATATTATACATTTGAAAATCTTATAGTTTACATATGAAATGTCGTTGAAAAAAATCGGATATGACAAATCTGAAATTTACTATACACCTTATCTTATAAAATTCATTATAAATCATAGAAAAATCATTAGGATACGTTCTTTAGTTCGTTACGAAGCTAATTCAGAATAATATAACTCTATGAAATATTTACTTGCAAAATAAATTGTTTAATTAACGTAAAATGCAAATGAACACGTCTCTAAACTGCTGTCCAGGGAAATTCCAGCAGCAAACTTTCAACTTTGAATATTCATAACTTTTTGTAGGGATAACCTGAGATGTTTATACTTATAAAACTGAAAACCTTATTGAATTATCTTTGTTTTGGTATAAGATACGTCTCTTTTGGAGAACATTTGTTATTTTTAAGCTATTTTACAAATTAGGGTGACGCTAAATTTCTGAACGGAACCTTCTTGTGCATGGTTAATCAATACATCTTTTATAGTTACTAATCGCTTTGAATATGCTATCCATATTAATATTATTATATCACATATTGTTTAGTTGTACATCCCACATTACCATTTTATAGTTTTATAACTTTTCGGATACCCGTTTGCATCCATCGCATTTAAGATACATATAATTGCATCCATAGATCACATCACTACATAATAATGTGATATTAACACTCCATGTTTAATAAATTGTATCCTAATTAATATTGGAACTATAAATGTAACCCTAATCGATAACTGTGCATCCATATCCTTGAAATTATATCTATTGGCATATCATATTACATGTTCCAGTTATTGTTCTGATAGTACTCATGCTTGTTTATTTATACACATGTTTATGTTAGTTTGATTATGAGCACCCACATGACATCTTGTGCTTCCTGACATGACCTGTTACACTTCCTACTTGACATGACATGGTACCGTACACTCTTGACATGACATGACACCTTTATACATTACCTGGTTGACCTGATGTACCATGGCTTTACCTGTTACCTGATCTCATGCCTAATGCCAACAAACCTGACCATTCCTGCTGTCTATCCAGACAGACCTACTCTTACCGGATTTTGTGTTGGCATTAGTCCTTGACTACTGAATACCTGACCTGACATACATAGCTTGGGGGTATGGGGAAATCAAAGGTGAAACCGACTTGTAACTCAACAGTTCGATACATTGATCTGATCAGTCTTACGGGCTTGGCCAGCTCCGGAGTGTTGATGCTGACATCACTCGTCCATCCTACTACCTTTTACTGCTTAGCGGCACGTCTCGGATTCAGCCCCGAGGGTTTTGACCGTGGTCCCGGGCACGCACGGGATACTATTGAGTTACATCGACGATTCATCAATTGGTTTCAAAGACTATAGAGTAGAAACCTGATAGGACAGTTCAGTCACCATTGCACATTACCCTGCTCTGTTACTTCTGAGTACTGCTTTATTCATGTTCATATTTGCATTGCTTATTACCATGTTTATATTATATACTTGATGTCTTGACGCGCTGACGTCTGGGTTTTGCATGGCCCAGATTCCGTACCACTGTCGACGACCGAGCAGGAGTACTTCAGCCAGCAGGCTGAACTGTGAGTTCTTTAGGGTTTAGTTATTTATTTCCATTTCATTTCCAGATGTGAGCCCGCATTATGGGACGTACTGTTTATTCATTGTATTGGATCATTAGCTTCCGCACTTATTGTTTATTGATTCTTGTTATTGTGGATTTGGACATGTATTAGATTAGCTTATTATCTTGTTCTTGATATCCTTACAACCGTAATGTGACTGTGGATGGATACTTCCTACCCACAGGTAGCATGGTTGGCTATGTCACGTGCCCAATCTTGCGTACTCTGGGAAGCGGGGCGTGACATGGTTCTTTTGGTATCAGAGACATAGGTTAATTGGGTTGATTCTTTGTAGTTGGGTATTGCACCTGATACACGAATCATAATACCCGTGATTAGGAAACATGTCCTGCCACCTTGACCGTTTTACCATCCTTGAATCATTCTTCCGGATCATGTCGATATGCAAACTTACTTTGCATTGTCAACTCGAAAACCTAATTTCTTGTTATCCCTAGGACTTAGGCGACTTGGGTGGAGTTAAGTAATTGCGGCTATGATACCGCGGCATAGCTACAATGCGGTACTCTATTTAAGTATCTTGGAGTTCTAGCCTTGATCCATATTCAGAATCTATCATCATGCTAATATTGGGTGTTTTGAGTTCAGGATTATGACAGGTAAGAAGTTGAAGACATACCAGAGGCGTGTGAACGGAGCCGCCATGCTTGGAGTGATAAGATGAATGCTGGAAATCAAAGAAACAGCCCGAGCTGATCCAGTAGCAAGCGGACTCGTTTCAGGAAGGTTTGCAGATCGTTCAGCAGTCTGTGAACAAGATTGGAACTAGACCAGTTGACCGAGTAGGGACCGTGGCAGAGTTCAGACGTGTGGGTCCTACTACTTTCACTGATTTGGAGGAGCCATGCCAGCCGAGCAGTGGCTAGTCAGCACGGAGAATTCGCTGATTGCGGCACAGATTCCAGAGGACAAAGGAGTTGATGTGGTGCGCATTCAACTAGTGGATTACGCCGAGAGTGGTGGCTTGTAGAGGAGAACCGTTTGCCCAAGCCAAGCGGTTAGGCGGATTTCTCTAAGAGTTTCCTGGAGAAGTTCTTTCCGCGGACTGCACGGGAGGAAATGGAAGAGAAATTTATTGGGCTGAGGCAGAATGGAGCACCCGTGGACGTGCATGCAGCAGAGTGGACGAGACTCAGCAGTTTCGCTGGACCTTTAGTCGCCAACGATGCAGACAGGGCACGAAGGTCCATGCGCAGCTTGGATGTGGACATCCAAAGGCAAACCGTCTCCCTGGGTTTGACCACTTTCTCACAGGTTCTTACGGCAGCTCGAGAACAGCAGAGCATATCAGGAAAATTGGGAGTTCACAGCAGACAGCAGTTGCGGTAAGGAAGCAGTTCTGTCGGGCCGGTCGAGTTTAGGGCTAGGCCGACAAACAATGTTCTTGCATCAATGGAAGTGATGAAAGTAAAGAGCCAGCTGTTGTTCGTGATTCTATGGACGTGTTTGAAGATATATCGGGCTTACTGCCGAAGCGAGACGTGGAGTTCACGATTGACCTTATTCCTGGTGCAGCGCCAGTATCAAAATCTTATTATCCGATGGCACCGGTGGAATTGGAAGAAGTTAATAAACAAGTTGGTGAATTACTCGAGAAAGGATGGATTCGAAGCAGCAACTCACCTTGGGGAGCTCCAGTTCTTTTAGTAAAGAAGAAGGATGGCACGAGAAGGATGTGCATTGATTATCGAGAATTGAACCGGGTGACTATTAAGAACAAGTACCCGATCCCTCGCATTGGAGAACTTTTTGAGCAGCTTAGTGGCGCGAGGGTATTCTCGAAACTGGACCTGCGATCAGGATATCATCAAGTCCGAGTGAAAGCAGAAGACATTTGCAAGGCGGCGTTTCGAACTCGGTATGGGCACTTCGAGTATTTAGTGATGCCCTTCGGAGTGACTAATGCGCCGGCAATATTCATGGATTTGATGAACAGGATCTTTTCACCGTTCTTGGACCAGTTTATTGTGGTATTCATTGACGATATTCTGGTGTACTCGAGGAGTCCGGAGGAGCATGCTGAACACTTAAGGATCGCACTGCAAACGCTGAGACAAGAGAAGTTATTTGCGAAGATGAGTAAGTGTGAATTCTGGCTGGAGGAAGTGAAGTTTCTGGGGCATGTCGTGTCGGGCGATGGAATCGCCGTCGATCCCGAAAAGATTGCAGCAGTTCGAGATTGGCCTATTCCAAAGAATGTTGCGGAGATAAGAAGTTTCCTTGGACTCGCCGGATACTACAGGAGATTTGTGGAGAACTTCGCTCGTTTAGCTGAGCCGTTAACCAAGCTCACGCGTAAGGAGGTACCGTTTGTTTGGACGGATGGATGTGCATTGGCCTTTGAGACGTTGAAGCAGAAATTGATAACCGCCCCTATCCTGACCGTACCAGACAATTCCGGAGGACAGATGATTCATAGCGACGCATCTGGGAAAGAATTGGGATGTGTTTTGATGCAGCATGGGAAGGTCGTAGCATACGCATCAAGACAACTGAAGACCCATGAGAAGAATTATCCAACTCATGACTTGGAGCTTGCGGCTGTGATTTTCGCTTTGAAGATTTGGAGACACTACCTTTTGGGTGTAAGAGTCGAAGTTTTTACAGATCATAAGAGCTTGAAGTACATGTTCACGCAGAAGGAGTTGAACATGAGGCAACGCAGATGGTTGGAGCTGACGGCCGACTACGACCTTGATCTTAAGTACCATCCGGGAAAAGTTAACGTCGTGCCAGATGCGCTAAGTCGGTTACCAGCAATTCAGGTATTGACCGTACAAAGGGAGATCATTGCGGATTTTCGGAGATTTGACTTGGAGGTTGTGCTACCACATGCTACGGGACAGTCGATGCAGTTGCAAGTACAGTCGTCCTTAGTTGAGAAGATTAAAATAGCACAATCGCAGGATCCTAGACTACAAAAGTTTCGAGAGCAGGTTGAAGCCGGACTACGAACAGATTTATTGATCCACGAAGATGGTTCGTTGAGGTATGGTAGCCGTGTGTGTGTGCCAAAAGGGGATGTGCGTGAAGAGCTTATGAAGGAGGCACACAATTCAGTTTACTCTGTACATCCAGGAGGGACAAAGATGTACCAAGATATTCGACAGCATTTCTGGTGGGAAGGCATGAAACGGGAGATTGCTCGCTTCGTGGCTAAGTGCTTGGTATGTCAGCAAGTCAAGGCTGAACACCAAATGGTTGCTGGTTTATTGCAACCATTTCCGATTCCTCAGTGGAAGTGGGAACATATAACCATGGATTTCGTGACGGCTTTACCGCGGAGTCCAAAAGGCAACAATGCAGTAAGGGTGATTGTTGATCGGTTGACCAAGGAAGCTCACTTTATTCCTTTTCGGGTTGGTCAATCAATAGAGACTTTGGCAGAGCGGTACATGCAGGAGATCATAAGATTGCATGGAGTACCGGTGAGCATCGTGTCCGATCGGGACACTCGGTTCTTATCACACTTCTGGAGGAGTTTACAGGAAAGTTTGGGGACTCGATTGAAGTTTAGCACAGCTTATCATCCTCAAACTGATGGTCAGTCGGAGAGAACGATCCAAACTCTTGAGGATACGTTGAGAACATGCAGGTTGGACTTCAAGGGGTCTTGGGAGGATCATCTACTTTTGGTGGAGTTGTCTTACAACAACAGTTTTCAGGCAACTATTCAGATGGCTCCATTTGAAGCTTTGTATGGTCGTAAATGCCGTTCACCTGTTTGTTGGGACGATGTCGGTGAACGAAGATTATTGGGACCAGATTTGGTTGTGCAGACAGTTGAGAAGGTTAACCCTATCAGAAATCATATGAAGGCAGCACAGGACCGACAGAAGAGTTGGGCAGATACGTCAAGAAGACCTCTGGAGTTCACCGTGGGTGATTTGGTATTCTTGAAGATATCACCGACTAGAGGGGTGATTCGCTTTGGGAGTCGGGGAAAGCTTGGTTCTCGATTCGTTGGACCCTTCGAGATATTGGAGCGTGTTGGAGAGGTAGCGTACCGTTTGGCGTTACCACAGTCCTTGGCAGGTGTGCACGATGTGGTTCGTGTATCTCAACTACGGAGGTATGTTCGAGATGAAACCCACGTATTGGATCATTCGGAGTTGACCGTACGGGAGGACCTAACTTTTGAAGAGCGACCAGTTGAAATCAAGGATCGAAGAGAAAGGGTTCTTAAGAACAAGGTTACCCCTCTTGTGCTAGTTTCTTGGGGTAATCGATCGCATGGAGAATCCACTTGGGAACGAGAAGATGAAATCCGGCAGAAGTTTCCTCACCTTTTCTTGTAGTTATCTATCTTTGTATTCTTGGAATTTCGAGGACCAAATTCTTTTTGTAGTTGGGTATAATGTAACACCCGAGCCCAATGCTACTATTTTCAGTTACTGTTTGAGCATAATGTGGTACTCATTTCATTTAATTTGCTTGTTTGTTGCTTACTGTAAAATTTACCCGGCAAAGTCATTTCTACATATAACAAATTTTAGCATCTAAAATAAAATTGAAAATATTCATCTTGGCCTACTTGACACCCCTAGCCTCGTGGTAGCGTCCGTGCATTGTGTTCTCGTCCCGTTCAGTAAAACGGGCAAGTTTGGATGGCTACGTGCACGCACGTGTGTCCGTTTTGAGAGTATGCTTTTTTAATCATAAAACATTTCATTTTAAAATTTGGAACCCGCTTAAAATCCTATTATTTGAATTTCGAATTTTTGGACCCAACCCGGGCGCAATTTGGAAATGTTTCATTTGGCGCCAAAATCCCAAATTTTTAATATTATTAAAACCTTCGCATATATTTTTCTAACTAATCTGATATCTTACTGTTCATTACCTATCTTTTAAATCTTTAAGTTAACCATATAATATTTTTTTACAATCTTTTATATCCTTCTCAATTTATTCTCTCAGCCAATCGCAACCTCCCATTTAACCCCGTGGTCCCCACTTTCTCTCTCTCCTTCTTCTCTCTCTCTCCACTTTCTCTCTCTCTCTACCCCTTATATATTCTCTCGTACTTCTCTTTATCATTTTTCTCTTCTTGCTTCATGTCTCGTTTCTCATTTCTTTTAACTGTTCTTTTGTTACCGGAATTCCGTCGTGCCGGTGACGTTTCTCGACGTTCCAGCGAGATACCCCGACCCGCGTGGTTCCTTTGTTCGTCGTTTGGGTTCATTCCGTGAACCGTGCGCCGTCGCGAGTTTTCCCCGCCGACGGTTAACGTTCCGTTTTCCCGATTCGCGACCCATCGAGGCAAGTTAATCTTGCTACATGCTATATACTTTTATAATCTTCATGTATAATATTATACATTTGAAAATCTTATAGTTTACATATGAAATGTCGTTGAAAAAAATCGGATATGACAAATCTGAAATTTACTATATACCTTATCTTATAAAATTCATTATAAATCATAGAAAAATCATTAGGATACGTTATTTAGTTCGTTACGAAGATAATTCAGAATACTATAACTCTATGAAATATTTACTTGCAAAATAAATTGTTTAATTAACGTAAAATGCAAATGAACACGTCTCTAAACTGCTGTCCAGGGAAATTCCAGCAGCAAACTTTCAACTTTGAATATTCATAACTTTTTGTAGGGATAACCTGAGATGCTTATACTTATAAAACTGAAAACCTTATTGAATTATCTTTGTTTTGGTATAAGATACGTCTCTTTTGAAGAACATTTGTTATTTTTAAGCTATTTTACAAATTAGGGTGACGCTAAATTTCTGAACGGAACCTTCTTGTGCATGGTTAATCAATACATCTTTTATAGTTACTAATCGCTTTGAATATGCTATCCATATTAATATTATTATATCACATATTGTTTAGTTGTACATCCCACATTACCATTTTATAGTTTTATAACTTTTCGGATACCCGTTTGCATCCATCGCATTTAAGATACATATAATTGCATCCATAGATCACATCACTACATAATAATGTGATATTAACACTCCATGTTTAATAAATTGTATCCTAATTAATATTGGAACTATAAATGTAACCCTAATCGATAACTGTGCATCCATATCCTTGAAATTATATCTATTGGCATATCATATTACATGTTCCAGTTATTGTTCTGATAGTACTCATGCTTGTTTATTTATACACATGTTTATGTTAGTTTGATTATGAGCACCCACATGACATCTTGTGCTTCCTGACATGACCTGTTACACTTCCTACTTGACATGACATGGTACCGTACACTCTTGACATGACATGACACCTTTATACATTACCTGGTTGACCTGATGTACCATGGCTTTACCTGTTACCTGATCTCATGCCTAATGCCAACAAACCTGACCATTCCTGCTGTCTATCCAGACAGACCTACTCTTACCGGATTTTGTGTTGGCATTAGTCCTTGACTACTGAATACCTGACCTGACATACATAGCTTGGGGGTATGGGGAAATCAAAGGTGAAACCGACTTGTAACTCAACAGTTCGATACATTGATCTGATCAGTCTTACGGGCTTGGCCAGCTCCGGAGTGTTGATGCTGACATCACTCGTCCATCCTACTACCTTTTACTGCTTAGCGGCACGTCTCGGATTCAGCCCCGAGGGTTTTGACCGTGGTCCCGGGCACGCACGGGATACTATTGAGTTACAGCGACGATTCATCAATTGGTTTCAAAGACTATAGAGTAGAAACCTGATAGGACAGTTCAGTCACCATTGCACATTACCCTGCTCTGTTACTTCTGAGTACTGCTTTATTCATGTTCATATTTGCATTGCTTATTACCATGTTTATATTATATACTTGATGTCTTGACGCGCTGACGTCTGGGTTTTGCATGGCCCAGATTCCGTACCACTGTCGACGACCGAGCAGGAGTACTTCAGCCAGCAGGCTGAACTGTGAGTTCTTTAGGGTTTAGTTATTTATTTCCATTTCATTTCCAGATGTGAGCCCGCATTATGGGACGTACTGTTTATTCATTGTATTGGATCATTAGCTTCCGCACTTATTGTTTATTGATTCTTGTTATTGTGGATTTGGACATGTATTAGATTAGCTTATTATCTTGTTCTTGATATCCTTACAACCGTAATGTGACTGTGGATGGATACTTCCTACCCACAGGTAGCATGGTTGGCTATGTCACGTGCCCAATCTTGCGTACTCTGGGAAGCGGGGCGTGACAATGTTGTAACTGTATAATCAGGTAAATGGAATATCAGGATAATGGATGAATATCCATGGTTTGATTCAGTCAAATAGAATATATTGTTAACTGGATCCAGGGTTTCATGTATTCAAATTGTGTTGGAATATAAAAGAATATAGATTGACTTGAATCGTGTTCAAGTCAGAAATAGTCAGACTCTAACCCGAGTCAGACTAAAAGAAGATAATTTGAAGTTCAATATTAGCTAGGGGCCTTATTGTAATTTGAAAAACTTGAGGGGGTTTTATGTAAAAATACTTTTGTATAGTTTCAAAATACACCTCAAGTATTTAATAATCGTCTTTATTTTTATAATGAATATGAATTTTATTTGTGTTATTCTAGTGAATATATCCTAATCAAAGTATTAATTGTTTTATCTGAAATTCATAGTATTTTAGTGTAACTTTTAATCTTGTAATTTTGTTTAGAAAAATGTGGAAACTTTATATTATGATAAAATAGGTGTTTAAATGATAATTATATATATATTAACACATGAATAATTTTATATAAATATTTTATTAAAAAAAATCTCATTTTCCCTAAATATCGTATTTTGAACCTTTCGAGACCGAATGCTCCTTGCGGAGGTCTGAAATCTCGCACTACTAGCCTGCGGGTGCATGATGAACCGTACTATCCCTAACAGGTTCCCCAAGAGTGGGTTGTAGCGGCACTTTGCTTAGGTTTTATAAACACTTCTCATTTAGGAAAACGGTTTTATAAATATAAGGTATTTATTTGCAAAAGAGTTTAGTTTTCCGTATTTTAGTTGTTAGGGTTTCCTAAGCCAACTAGCCTACTTCTAAGATCTAAACGATGAGTCATTAGAAGCCTCAAATCGCATCTTCACCGTCAATTGCGGCCAGGTAAGTGCCAGGTAAGTGGAAAGGAACCACAGTCGTGGGCCTAATTAAAAACCACTAGCCTTAGACACACTTGCCTAGGCACCACAAGACAGTTTAGATAAACGATCGATATCCATGACCAATCGTGCTTTCATTTTATTAAAAGATTTTATTTAGAAATGTTTACAACTTAAAGCTTTTAATAAAGATTTATAAAGATTAGGGTATTTTAGTGAAAAGTCCTGTAATTTCGTATTCTGTGTTTTGATATTTATCAATTAGGGTTATATTGAGTGTGTGTAGAGGTAGGTCATTATCTCGTGCCTTATTTTAGGTTTTGGTGAAGTTTAAAGGTAAAACATGCTATATTAAACTTAAAGGTATTATAGCGCAAGAATACGGTATTCGAAAACGTTATCATTTTATGTGTGAAATTTCATTCAAATTGAGTTCTACAAGTTTTGTGATCAAGATAAACATATTTAGGAGTGAGGTAATTGATTAAACTAAGAAAAATGAACTTCATGGTATTTTTATGAAAAGAATACGATATTGCAAAGAAGCTATCATTTCATGTGGAAAAGTTTGATTAAATTGGTTTATGGGTGATTAATAGTCAACATAAATATGGGTAGATATTATGTATTAGGTGACAAGTGAAAATTTATAGAAAAACCGAATCGGAAATCGGTTTGTCCGATTTCCGTCGGGTTCCAAAAAGTCGTATTTTTACCTTAAAGAAAAGGGAGATAGAAGAGGTGGGACTTACGGTTTGGACAAGCTAATGAAGCTAATGGATGTGGTGGTTGCCGATTCGTCGAAAGCGTCGCGAAGGTTCTGATCCGGTCGCCGGAATCCGTCGTCGATTTCGGCAGCGCTTCGCTTCTTGCTCTTCGTACCGAGTTCTCGAGAATTTGAGAGAGTAGACTTAGAGTTGTGAGGGGAAAAGGTAGAGGATAGGGGTATTTATATAGGGCTAGGCTAGGGTTAGGGTTAGGGTTTGGATTAAAAATATTAAAAGAAAATATAAAAAAACATTAAAAATTCATTAAAAATCATTAAACCTAGGAGTAAAAGGGATTTTTTGGCCAAATCAAAACCGATCCAGGTATAATAAGTATGCAAGAGGGTTGACCAAGTCAAGAGCCAACTTTTCTCAGTTGGTGACTCGGCCGTCCGGCCAAGTCCGGCCGGATCGTCCGGACCGAGTCGGCCGATTCGCCGGCCGGCGGCACCGAGTCGGGCCGAGTCAAGGATCCAATGGCCGGGGGTTTTCCTGAGGAACAACTTGGTATTTTTACTTTTTGTTGTTCAGTACATATTTTGGGAGTTATGGCCTTTTTACCGTTGACTTCCAAAAAAAAATAAAACAAAATAAATACAAAAATAATGTGGGGCATGGGATTTGAACTCCAGTGGCTTGGTTCAGCAGTGCAAGGTATTACCAATGAGCTACAATCTCTTTCTTGTAATTATTGTGGTTTTTAATTACTTAAACTGATAGCAGCAAGAATAAATACTCCTAGTATTCATTAAATTTAAAGTAATTTCTTGTACACTAAATATGGAGTTATTTCATTCTTGTAGCTTGTAATTAAAAACAAAAATAATTACCTAAATCTTGTGCTCAGGCTAAAATACCCCTTTGTGGATTTTAAAAAAAATATTTGAAAAATTTTGTATAGGAAAAAAATGTATAAGAAATTAGGGTTGTTACATTCTACCCTCCTTATAAAAATTTCGTCCTCAAAATTTTTAAAAGGAAAGTGTAACAGTGCAAAGAAGTTTGGTGGCAGAACTATTGGTAGTGTATGAAAATATTTAGAAGGAAGAAATATTGCAAAATGTTTTGGTCAAAGTGAGAGAGTTACCTGGGTTACCTTGGTTCTTAGTCTCAGGTTCTAAGGCCGTTAAGGTGGAGGCTTGACGTCTCGACACATTTTTCTGAGTAAGCTGATACATCGATGCCTGACTAGGTAGGGATGGTCCATGTGGAGGTGGTGCTGGAAGTGCAAGACTAGGTGCAGGGGTCTGGATAGCTGGCTGCTTCGGGTAGATAGTGGGTGTGTTGGCTGAGTTGCGTCTATAGGGACAGTCTCCAATTCTATGATCGGATGCGCCACAAACTAGGCACAGGCCTTTTGCGCGCCTACAGTCCTTCCACAAGTGTCCATTCCTATGGCAGTAGTAGCAATATCCTGAACTTGACTGGTTAATTGTTTCCTTTTGTCTCTTGGGTTTTGCAGGTTGTGTAGTATAGGTTCCTCTTGTCATCTGGGTGGCAGTGCGTTTCCTGACGGTTACTCCTGCTTTTGGTCGGTTCAATAATATAGCAGTCTGCTGCTGCAGTCCAACCAGGAGGCTTTGGATTTCCTTAAGCAGAACCGTCTGCTCGTTGGGTGGAGCAGGAACGACAGATGTGAGAGGTAGTGTTGGAGGTGTAGGTGTGTTGTTGACATTGGTACTGATGTTGTTCGGGGAATCCATAACCCTGAAGAAAAATTTGGGTTAGGACAGATTCAAATTCATGAAATGATAAGATTTCAAGGAATAGAGATTTGTAAGATTCAAGGAACATGAATCGTAAAGAATGTTAAAGTTGCTGTTTCTTGTGTTATATTGCTTAGATTGTTCACGCAGACCAGAACTGCATGACAGGGATTCATACAGCTCTGACCTGCATGGGCCACCAACAAAACCTGTCACGCCCCGCTTTCCAGTGTACGGCGAAGTGGACGCGACGAGGTCCGCTACGTATGTACTCAGAAGTACATACGCTAAGCGTAGCTAAGCAATATAAAATAATCACAAGAGACAAATGATATTGAAATAACAGCAACTTTTATTAATAACATTCTTTGTACAATGCATGAAATGAAAATACAACTGGAATGAAAAAGCAATGCCTAAACAGTGTCATAACAGAAATGAAAAATACTGGAAAGAACAAGATACAATTATCTAGAGCTCCGGATCTTCTTGGAACTGCTCCAAATTTTCACCGGTGGGCTCGATCTCAGCTTGGTCCAACGCACCTGACGACATTCAAAGAAGAAAGAAATAGAATGTCGTCAGCGAACAGGTCGCTCGGTAAGTCCCAAAGAATAAGAAGAATGAGAATGACAGAGTAACAGTATTTTCTAAAGTATTATATTGTTGAATATTATGGAACATTGTGTAACGCTGTTGTTTGTAGTTTGGTACAGAAGAATGCCAGTGTATACGAGGGGGATCTCTATATGCTAGAGATCAGGGCAAAAGGAAAGTACAAGGAACCGTTATGCCACGGTACAACAGCAATAGGATTCAGGTTAGGTGTCTTAATCTGACCACCTCATGCCACCTTTAACACCTTCCGTACCAATCTACCCCTTAAACCCCGTAGTGTTTTAACAGTATTGTAGTATTGGAATATGTAAATTGATTGACTGACCAAAACCATGATATCAGTAAGCATGTTGTAACTGTATAATCAGGTAAATGGAATATCAGGATAATGGATGAATATCCATGGTTTGATTCAGTCAAAAAGAATATATTGTTAACTGGATCCAGGGTTTCATGTATTCAAATTGTGTTGGAATATAAAAGAATATAGATTGACTTGAATCGTATTCAAGTCAGAAATAGTCAGACTCTAACCCGAGTCAGACTAAAAGAAGATAATTTGAAGTTCAATATTAGCTAGGGGCCATATTGTAATTTGTAAAACTTGAGGGGGTTTTATGTAAAAATACTTTTGTATAGTTTCAAAATACACCTCAAGTATTTAATAATCGTCTTTATTGTTATAATGAATGTGAATTTTATTTGTGTTATTCTAGTGAATATATCCTAATCAAAGTATTAATTGTTTTATCTGAAATTCATGGTATTTTAGTGTAACTTTTAATCTTGTAATTTTTTTTTAGAAAAATGTGGAAACTTTATATTATGATAAAATAGGTGTTTAAATGATAATTATATATATATTAACACATGAATAATTTTATATAAATATTTTATTAAAAAAAAATCTCATTTTCCCTAAATATCGTATTTTGAACCTTTCGAGACCGAATGCTCCTTGCGGAGGTCTGAAATCTCGCACTACTAGCCTGCGGGTGCACGATGAACCGTACTATCCCTAACAGGTTTCCCAAGAGTGGGTTGTAGCGGCACTTTGCTTAGGTTTTATAAACACTTCTCATTTAGGAAAACGGTTTTATAAATATAAGGTATTTATTTGCAAAAGAGTTTAGTTTTCCGTATTTTAGTTGTTAGGGTTTCCTAAGCCAACTAGCCTACTTCTAAGGTCTAAACGATGAGTCATTAGAAGCCTCAAATCGCCTCTTCACCGTCAATTGCGGCCAGGTAAGTGCCAGGTAAGTGGGAAGGAACCACATTTGTAGGCCTAATTAAAAACCACTAGCCTTAGACACACTTGCCTAGGCACCACAAGACAGTTTAGATAAACGATCGATGTCCATGACCAATTGTGCTTTCATTTTATTAAAAGATTTTATTTAGAAATGTTTACAACTTAAAGCTTTCAATAAAGATTATAAAGATTAGGGTATTTTAGTGAAAAGTCCTGTAATTTCGTATTCTGTGTTTTGATATTTATCAATTAGGGTTATATTGAGTGTGTGTAGAGGTAGGTCATTACCTCGTGCCTTATTTTAGGTTTTGGTGAAGTTTAAAGGTAAAACATGCTATGTTAAACTTAAAGGTATGATAGCGCAAGAATACGGTATTCGAAAACGTTATCATTTTATGTGTGAAATTTCATTCAAATTGAGTTCTACAAGTTTTGTGATCAAGATAAACATATTTAGGAGTGAGGTAATTGATTAAACTAAGAAAAATGAACTTCATGGTATTTTTATGAAAAGAATACAGTATTGCAAAGAAGCTATCATTTCATGTGGAAAAGTTTGATTAAATTGGTTTATGGGTGATTAATAGTCAAAATGAATATGGGTAGATATTATGTATTAGGTGACAAGTGGAAATTTATAGAAAAACCGAATCGGAAATCGGTTTGTCCGATTTCCGTCGAGTTCCAAAAAGTCGTATTTTTACCTTAAAGAAAAGGGAGATAGAAGAGGTAGGACTTACGGTTTGGACAAGCTAATGAAGCTAATGGATGTGGTGGTTGCCGATTCGTCGAAAGCGCCGCGAAGGTTCTGATCCGGTCGCCGGAATCCGTCGTCGATTTCGGCAGCGCTTCGCTTCTTGCTCTTCGTATCGAGTTCTCGAGAATTTGAGAGAGTAGACTTAGAGTTGTGAGGGGAAAAGGTAGAGGATAGGGGTCTTTATATGTTCCGTGGCTTCTTTATCTTTGTTTTCGAGCATTCTTCGGAGGAACTCGGCGTCGGTTTGCTGCACCTTGCGTTGATCCGACGATACTTCCGGACCTTCTTTCTGCCCAGTAAGTGCGGCCATCATTGTCAGTATCTCCTGAAGTTTCTGTTGTTGCTCTTGAGCCTTAGTTACTGATCGTGTAAGTGGCTGATGACCCCCAGAAACACGGCTTTTCTCTTTTCCGGAATCCATGTAGACGGTGTCACTACCATGCCCCCAGACTTGGGGCGTTTGGATTCAATGCCCTTGAGATTTGTCGTAGACATGGGGATCTTCTCCGGCCTTCTCCTTTTATGGGCGGTTGAAGTTGAGGGGGTGTTGCAGATGATACTTTCCGTGGTACGACGGCGGGATGATCCTCCTCTTGCCAGACTTTCATTTTCTTCTGTTGGCGGGAGTAGCCTTTGTCGATCACAGAGTCTTGGACTCTTCGCCAGACCCTGTGGATTTTAGAGGACAGCCGCTGAGGGGGCTGTTCCGGCTTTGCTTTAGTAACATTTCTCACCGGGTGGAGGAGACCTTTTTAGTACGGCAATTGGAGAGTTCTTGCGTACCCTCCTGAGCGGCTCAAAGCTGTTCCCAGTTGGAATAACAACATCAACTTCCACCATTGGAGCTGGTGGGGTAAGTCCAGAAGGGGAACTGCCCCCAGCTTTCCTCACTCGGCGCCAGTGATGACGTCGAGCATATCGCGTATCCGGGTTCACCTCTATCGTCGGATTAGCTTCTTCATGCCCCCTGTTTTGAGGAGAGGCCGTTATTGGCGCCAGCCTGTCAAAGAATGACATCCAATGGAAAGGAATGGTCAACCTGTCGAAGGACGACTTTCGAGTAGGGGAAGTAGTTTGGACGACTTCACCTGCAGCAGGAGTTGGGATAGACTTCTCCAGTATTGCAAGCCTATTCGCGGGCCCATTTGAGCTTAGGCTCAGCCTGTCGAAGACTGAGGCAGTAGACTGGGGTGACCCGTTGAGAAGGGCTGTGGTAGTTGCAAGCCGATCGAAGACCGTCTTCTTTAGAGCTTCCTGTAACGGCACTGGAGCGTTGAAGATTATTGGCGGGAGCATGGTTCCGAAGAACAATCCAGTGGTGGCTTGTGTCACCTGTTCCACCGGCATTGCGAAGATAGAGGCCGCTTGGGGCCCGTAAGTTACTCCTCCGGTGAGGACAGAGTAGGAGTTGCTGTTGCAGTTGGAGCAGCTGGAGGCCATCGATGTTATCTCCTTTTCTGCATGGAGCAAGATACCAAATCTTACTATCTCGAATCCAAGGGCATTCATATTAAACCGCGATTCGTTCGCGAACACGACACACGAAGTGCGGAGTGGAAAGAGGAAAAGGTCCTACAGGGTGTGCCAGAATCTTTTTACCACCGGAAACCGGGAAGACAAATGTCTTGCCTGAATTTGGGGGAGAAGATGCTATTTGGATTTATCCGTCCACCTCTCCGAAGATACCAAGTTGATTTATGGCACCTTGTTTCGGATGTTTGGATAGATGCGGCCGTTGTAGCAGACTTCGTCAGATTTCCCCTTGTTTGGGAGGGTTTTTTTTTATTGTGGGGACGCTCTTCCCTGCAAGCGCAAGCCCCTGCGGTTAATTATGTTACCGTGTAGCGATAACCACTTTCTCCTTCTCCAGATGTTCACTTCGTGTCGTATGTATTTGTTTTGTTTTAGGTTGCCCGTGGATTGTATACGGAGACTAATTTGTGTTGTCGCCCGGAGGGCGGAGATTAGTCCAAATCCGTATTTTCTTAGATTTGGGTTTGGTTGATTTAAGGATCGTTAACTTCGTTTGAGATTAAGATCAACTTAAATGTTTGTTAAGGATACGTTAGTCTAATTTTAGACTAAGATCTACTCAACAAGGTTATATGATCATTTAGATCCAACAAAAGAGCATTTGGGCCCCATCATTTTAGTTTAGGGACATTATAATCCATTGGGTTTAAGGACATCATAGTCCATGTTTAAGGACATCATAGTCCATAGAGTTTTGGGTTTAAGGACATCATAGTCCAGGGAGTTTAGTTTAGGGACGTTACGGTCCATTGGGTTTAAGGACATCATAGTCCATGTTTAAGGACATCATAGTCCATAGAGTTTAGTTTAGGGACGTTGCGGTCCATTAGTTTTAAGGACATCATAGTCCATGTTTAAGGACATCATAGTCCATAGGGTTTTTAGTTTAAAGACATCATAGTCCGTGTTTAAGGAAATCATAGTCCGTAGTTTAAGGACATCAGAGCCTATAGGGTTTTTAGTTTAAGGACATCATAGTCCGTAGTTTAAGGATGTCATAGTCCGTAGTTTAAGGATGTCATAGTCCGTAGTGTTTTGGCTCATCAGTATGAGGGTGCGCCAAGAGTTACTGGTTATGGGGACCCGCCATCTCTCTGAAGACGTTGAATAATTACAACGACATATATCAGAGGTGTGGAGAGTTATACCCTTGAACCAATTTCAGTTGAGAGATCTGTAGTTGGGTTTTGGACTAAGATCAAATTTAGAAAAATTGTGAGCCCATGGGCTCGGTTGATCTGAATTAGGGACTTTTGGTCAGCTTGGACTCAGCCCACTCAATTTTTGAATAAAGTGTTAAACACTTATTTGGGCTCGGTCCCTTTTATTCAACAATGCTGAGCATTGATATGGGCTTTGATGCTCGCCTCTTTTTTTGTTTTTTTTATTGAGTGTTAAACACTCTTTATGGAGCTGGGCTCTATTTGCAGAGCACTTTATGTTAAACAGTGCCTACGTGAGAAGCACATGGGGCGCTTGGCGTTGGGCTCTAACCATTGAGTGCAGAGCACTCTTTATTTTAGCAGTGCCCACGTAAGGAGCACGTGGAGCGCTTGGCGCCAACCAATGAATGCAGAGCACTCTTTATTTTAGCAGTGCCCTCGTGAAGAGCACGTGGAGAGCTTGGCGCTGGGCGCCAACCAATGAGTGTAGAGCACTCTTTATTTTAGCAGCGCCCACGTGAGGACCGTGTGGAGCGCTTGGTGCTGGGCGCCAACCAATGAGTGCAGAGCACTCTTTATTTTAGCAATGCCCACATGAAGAGCACGTAGAGAGCTTGGCGCTGGGCGCCAACCAATGAGTGCAGAGCACTCTTTATTTTAGCAGCGCCCATATGAGGAGCACGTGGAGCGCTTGGCGCTATTTCCTTCTTTATGCATTTTTCTGAAGAGTTCAATTCTTAGTTCTCCCCTGGATCTTCAATCCCCGAGAACAAATTCATCCCTCCGAGAATTAAATTCTCATTTGTGAGAGACTTGTCTCATGGATCTCAGATCCAGGGAAAGAACTATGTTTTTTATAAAGGTTAAACCCTTAGGTATGCCGATGAGATACTATGATCTCTATTTACCTTGAAGAAGGTTCTTCTTCTTTCTTCTCTCTTCAAGCTCTTTTTGCTTGCTCTTCCTTCTGAACTTGAAGTTTATGGGGGGATTCTTCTGTACAAGACTTGAAGTCTTGGGTCCTTTATATAGGGGAGGCTGATTTGTTGATTCAGTTAAGGAAATTCCTCATTGAGAGATTTCTTAATTGATTTAGAGAATTTATCCATCATCGGATCTTTGATCCAAGGACTTCTGTTTTAAAGAAGACATATTTTTCTTGTTTTTAATAAGATTGGGAAAATATTTTTCCATACAGAATTTATTCTGTACCTTGGTGATTTTTAATCACCATTGGATCTTTGATCCAACGGTGCTCTGATTTACAGAGCACAATCTTTCTTATTTAGAAACATTTGCGGAGTATTTCCTCAATCAGAATTTAATTCTGTGCTCTGATGATTTAACATCTTCGTTGGATTTTTGATCTAAGGGTGGAGAACTTTTAGTTCTGACGCTGACGCTCTCGTGCTTCACTGCCTCAGAGTTTTTAACTCTTGGCACTGGCGCCCCCGTGCCTTGCACGTGAGTCGCTGCCTCATTTTAAATTTTGAACAGAGACTTGCTCTTTTATTGGAGGGGAACAGTATAGTTTTAACAAAACTAGAAGAAGTGATATCAAAGTTCAAGGTATTTTAATGAAAAAGTTTTAATTATGGATGTTTCATATGCGATCCTTGGTTAAACTTGATTCTAAACATTTATATTTGAGGTTACAAGTATTGTGTAAAAATTTTGTTGATCAAGGTATAAAGGAGAAGGAGTTTCTAGAGTTTAGAAAATGGATATCGGTAATAACTCCATTTACCGATACAAGTTTTAAAATTTGATTTCAATAAAGAGAAAGAGAGATTGGGAGGGACTTACTATTTGAAAAACTTAAGAAGAGGGTGAGGAAGGGAAAAGAGTCGTCGTGGTGTCGCGGGAGATCCGGAATCGGCTTCCATCTTCGACGGAAGAAGTTCGCTCGCTAACTCCACTTTACTCCACTTGTATTTAGGAACTTTTGCGAGAGTTTTTGCTATAATTTTCAGAATGGTGAAGAGCTAGGGCATAGGATAGTATTTATAGTGGATAATTAGGATTTGAGAATTAAAAATGTGAATTAAAAAGCATTAAAATGGAGTTAATTGGTGAATTGAAGAGTCTCTATTTGATTGCAGGGAAATCAAACAGTGCGGAGCAGTTGAGGGGAGTTGAAGAGGTGTATGTACAAAGCACGGAGTTCATTAGGCTCATCTTAACCGTCCCCGCCGGCCATAAGCTCATTTCCGTCGGTCGATCTTGGGCGTTTGGTCTCGAGATTGGTGTCATCTGAAAAATCCTGTACTTACACCATTTTCCGCATGTTTGATTTTTCTAAAGTTTTCATTTTTCCGTGTATTGCACGTGTAATCTTTTGGGCTTCCAAAACGTTAAAAAGAAAAATTCAGAAAAAAAATTGTGTCTGGTGGGAATCGAATACACAGGCTACGTCACAGTAGTGCAAAGGATTTACCCGTGATCTACAAGTGGCTTCTTGCTTTTATTAAACAAAAGTAACTTATAAGTCAAACTCAGGCTGTAAAACTCATTTCTTGTATATTAACAGAAAATTTCCGTACAAAGATTTCAGATTCGTTACATTCTACCCTCCTTATAAAAATTTCGTCATCGAAATTTACATTTACATAGGGACTAATTTTCAAATAGATAAAGGTATCTTGCACGCATGTTTTCTTCTCGTTCCCATATTGATTCTCCTGGCGAATCCTTTCTCCACATCACTCGGACCAAGTTTACTTCCTTGTTCCGTAATGTCTTAACCTTTCGGTCCAGGAGCTCATCTGGTTGTTGCTCACAAGTTAGGTCAGTCTGTACTGTGAGCTTTGAATGATCATGTATGTGACTGGGGTCACTCATATATCGTCGTAGCTGGGATATGTGGAACATGTTGTGCACACCTTCCAATGAGGGTGGTAGTGCTAAACGTTATGCCACTTCTCCAACTCATTCGAGTATGTCGAATGGTCTTATATATTTTGGACTTAGCTTACCCCTCTTGCCAAAACAGATCACTCCTCTGTTTGGAGAGATCTTCAGGAATGCATGTTCTCCAGGTTGGAAATTCAGATGTCGACGCTTTGCATCTGCCCAATGCTTCTGTCTGTCTTGGGCAATGCGCATTCTTTCCCTGATCGTGCGAACTACGTCCACAGTTGCCACGATCATCTCTAGTCCAAGGAGTTCACGATCTCCGACGTCGTTCCAACTTAGCGGTGAACGACACTTCCGTCCGTAGAGTGCTTCGAATGGTGTCATTCTAATGCTTGCCTGATAGCTGTTATTTTATGAAAACTGCACAAGGTGTAAGCGATCATCTTACGAACCTCCAAAGTCTAAAAAACAAGCTCTTAGCATGTCCTCCAGAATCTGAATTGTTCGCTCGGACTGTCCGTCCGTTTGTGGATGATAAGCCATGCTGAAATTCAGACTCGTTCCCAGGCTAGCATGTAGACTCTGCCAAAATTGTGATCGGAATCTGGTATCGCGATCGAAGATGATGCAAACAGGTACTCCATGTAATCTCACGATCTCCTGCATGAGTTCATGGGTATCAAATATAGTACATCTTGAAATTTTAAATCTAACTTTAGATTTATGCTTACCTCTATTTACTTCTTTGCTAGCGTCTCGGTTGATTGGCCAACTCGAAATGGAATAAATTGAGCCAACTTGGTGAGTCGATCCACAATAACCCATATTGAGTCGTTAACCTTCGTGCTGTAAGGAAGGACAGTCACGAAGTCCATGGTAATGTGCTGCCATTTCCATTCTGGGATTGGTGACGGCAGAAGTAGACCAGCAGTTCTGTGATGTTCAGCCTTCACTTGCTGACAAAAGAAACACTTGGCTATGCTTGTAGCTACTTCGTGCTTCATTCCATGCCACCAGTAGTGTTGCCATAGATCCTTGTACATATTTGTGCCACCGGGGTGTACCGAATAAGGAGAGCTGTGAGCTTCTTTCATCAACTCATCTCGAACAGGACCGATTGGCACACATAATTGCCTTCCATATCTCAAGGATCCGTCTTCATGGATGATGAAGTCAGTTCGAAGTCCACTTTCTACTTGTTCTCGGAACTTTTGTAGCTTGGCATCATTTTCTTGTGCTGCCTTGATCTGATTGGAAAGAGTGGAATGGACTTGTAAATTCATCAAATATGAAGCGTTACCTGGCATAACTACTTCGATCGCCAATCCGTGCAATTCTTGCTGTAGCTTCCACTGAGGGGTGAGGTTCATTGCTAATGGCTGGCAGCTAAGTGCATCAGGAACTATGTTCACCTTCCCAAGATGATACTGTAAGTTGACGTCGAAGTCCGCCAAGTTTACTTCATTGTTCCGTAATGTCTTCACCTTTCGGTCCAGGATCTCAACTGGTTGTTGCTCGCAAGTTGGGTCGGTCTGTACTGTGAGCTCTGAGTGATCAAGTATGTGACTGGAGTCGCTCATATATCGTCGTAGCTGGGACATGTGGAACACGTTGTGCACACCTTCCAATGAGGGTGGCAGTGCTAAACGGTATGCCACTTCTGCAACTCGTTCAAGTATGTCGAATGGTCCTATATATCTTAGACTTAGCTTACCCCTCTTGCCAAAACGTATCACTCCTCTGTTTGGAGAGATCTTTAGGAATACATGTTCTCTAGGTTGGAACTCCAGATGTCGACGCTTTGCATCTACCCAATACTTCTGTCTGCCTTGGGCTATGCGCATTCTTTCCCTGATCGTGCGAACTACGTCTACAGTTTCCACGATCATCTCTGGTCTATGGAGTTCACGATCTCCGACGTTGTCCCGATTTAGCAGTGAACGACACTTACGTCTGTAGAGTGCTACGAATGGTGCCATTCTAATGCTTGCGTGATAGCTGTTGTTGTATGAAAACTGCACAAGGTGTAGGTGATCTTCCCACGAACCTCCGAAGTCTAACATACAAGCTCGTAGTATGTCCTCCAGAATCTGAATTGTTCTCTAGGACTGTCCGTCCGTTTGTGGATGATAAGCCGTGCTGAAATTCAGACTCATTCCCAGGCTAGCTTGCAAACTCTGCCAAAATTGTGATTGGAATATAGTATCACGATCGGAGACGATGCAAATAGCCACTCCATGTAATCTCACGATCTCCTGCATGAGTTCATGGGTATCAAATATAGTACATCTTGAAGGTTTAAATCATACTTTAGATTTATACTTACCTCCATGTACTTCTTTGTTAACGTCTCGGTTGATTAGCCAACTCGAATTGGAATAAAGTGAGCCGACATGGTGAGTCGATCCACAATAACTCATATTGCGTCGTTACCCTTCGTGCTGCGAGGAAGGGCAGTCATGAAGTTCATGGTAATGTGCTGCCATTTCCATTCTGGGATTGGTAACGGCTGAAATAGACCAACAATTCTGTAATGTTCAGTCTTCACGTGCTGACACAACAAACACTTGGCTACGCTTTTAGCTACTTCGCGCTTCATTCCATGCCACCAGTAGTGTTGTCGTAGATCCTTGTACATTTTTGTGCCACCGGGATGTACCGAATGAGGAGAGTTGTGAATTTCTTTCATCAACTCTTCTCGAACATGGCCGATTAGCACACATAATCGGCTTCCATATCTCAAGGATCTGTCTTCGTGGATGTTGAAGTCAGTTCGAATCCACTTTCTAATTGTTCTCAGATCTTTTATAGCTTGGCATCATTTGCTTGTTCTGCCTTGATCTGATTGAAAAGAGCGGACTGGATTTGTAAATTCATCAAATATGAAGCGTTACCTGGCATAACTATTTCGATCGCCAATAAGTGCAATTCTTGCTGTAGCTTCCACTGAGCGGTGAGGTTCATTGCTAATGGCTGGCAGCTAAGTGTATCAGGAACTACGTTCACCTTCCCAGGATGATACTGTAGATTGATGTCGAAGTCCGCTATGAGTTCTAGCCATCTTCTCTACCGCATGTTTAATTCCTTCTGAGTAAATACATAGTTCAGACTCTTGTGGTCAGTGTATATATCTACTCGTTCTCCCAAAAGATAGTGGCGCCAAATCTTAAGTGCGAAGATGACGGATGCCAACTCTAGATTATGTGTTGGATAATTGCGCACATGAACCTTCAGCTGTCTTGATGCAAAAACCACAACTTTTCCATGCTAGTGTAGAACATATCCTAATCTTTTACCGGACGCATCACAATGCACAACGAATACTCCATATTGATCAGGTATTACAAGAATAGGAGCAGAGGTTAATCTTGACTTGAGTTCTAAAAAAACTTGTTCACATGCTTCCGATCACACGAATGCTTCATCTTTACGTGTTTGCTTGGTCACAGGTGCTGCAATCTTTGAGAAGCCTTCAATGAATCATCGGTAGTATCCTGCTAATCCCAAGAAACTTCATATATCTTTCAACATTTTTGGTATCGGCCGCTCACTGACAGCTGACACCTTAGCTGGATTTACTGAGATTCCTTCGCCTGAAATGATATGTCTGAGAAATCTGACACGGTCTAGCCAAAATTCACACTTTCTGTACTTGGCATAGAGCTGATGTTGTCGCAATGTCCTCAGGACAATCCGTAAGTGCTCGCATGTTCTTTCCGATTCTTTGAATATACCAGGATGTCGTCGATGAATATGACAACGAATCTTTCTAAGTACTCTAGGAAAGCTTGGTTCATCAGGTTCATAAAGATGGCAGGTGCATTGGTCACTCCAAATGGCATTACGAGATATTCATAATGACCATATCGAGTCCAAAACGCCTTCTTCAGAATGTCGAACTCTTTGACCTTCACCTGATGATAACCCGAACAAAGATCTAGCTACGAAAATACACAAGACTCGCTTAACTGATCGAAAAGATCATCGATGCGTGGTAGTGGAACTTGTTCTTGATCGTCACTTCGTTCACAGCTCGATAATCCACACACATCCTATATGACCCTTCTTTCTTCTTCACGAGTAATACCGGAGATCTCCAGCTTGAAGTACTGGGACGAATCCAACCTTTCTTCAGGAGTTCGTCCAACTGAATGTCGATCTCCTTCAATCCTTCTGGGCTTAACCGGTATGAGCTTTGATTACAGGTTGCGCACCAGGTTGTAAATCATTACTAAAGACAAGAGCTCGATCTGGAGGAAAACCTGATATGTCTTCAGGGAACACATCCTCGAACTCTCGAACTACCTCGAGCTTTTTTTCTTCTGCCGGTAGAGAAAACACTTCTGCATTCTTCGGTTTAGCACGGTATCTTCCTGGCTCCAAAGTTTTATCTCCACTTTTTAAATAGAAGACTGGGTGATCTGGTATCTCAAATACTACCCTCCTTTGACAGCAGTCAATAATAGCATAGAATACTCCTTGCCAATCCATTCCCAACACAACATTGAAATTTGGGATGTCCAGTCAATAATAGCAGTCCTTCTCCAGGTGTCCAGTCCTTTTGCAGTAAAAATAGAAATCTAGACTAGACCGGTTAAATGATCCTCCCGGTCTCCTGGGTGCAAAGGTTGGCCTAGAAGAGGCTCCTCCTTTCATCTGTGCAGCAGGGTGTTTGATTCCAGCTGTTTGGGGCTTACCCTTCTTCTTTACCACAGCTTCATAACGACGAGCTGCTTTCAGGGTGAGTTCATGAGTCGGGTAGTCGCCTGTGGCTAACGCCACCTGAATCTATGGGTTTAAGCCCTGTGGAAATCTTCTAGCCCGAATCTCATCAGTCGGGATCAAATGTGCAACGAACCTGATACGATGTTGATGTCCGGATAGAGATGTATTTTAACGGAACAGTATTTGATACGAATTCTTTACCCACTGAGCATGATGAATTCGGCATCATATCCTTCCACCAATTTTACCCACATAGAACCTTATTGCAGGTGGATGAACTGTTGATCCATCATAAATTGAGCAGTCTCTGGAAAGAACTTCGCATCGAAAAGATCGCGAAACGTCTTCCACTCAATAGGTTGGGTGAGACGGCTTTCCTCAGCCTCCACCAGACTCTTGCATTGTCTGTAATTTGCATCTTAGCAACTTTCAACAAGGAAATATCTGGAACTTGAGCGGTAACCAGATCATCTTCTATCGATTGAGCCCATTCTTCTGCCTCCAATGGGCTCTCTTTTCCCGAGAAGTGTTTTTGATGCAGTGCCCGAAATTGCTTGACTCCGGGTGCCTCGGCTTCGAGACGGTGCATGAGAATAGAAGTCTGTTGTTGCAGACCCTCCAATAGGATTTTGATAGCCTCAAGCAATACCGTTTGTTCATTGATAGGAGTTGCAATGGTAGGTGGTGGTGGTAGAGTAGGCGGTGGGGCATTGCCATTGACGTTCGTGCTGGTGTTGTTCAAAAAATCCATTACCTTGATAGAAAAGGAATGATTAGCATAGATTCAAGAAATTAGAAATGTAAAGAATTTATAGTTGCTGATTCTTATAATTCGTGTGATATTTTGCGTAAGATTTCATGCAGAACTGACCTGCATGGGCCGCCAACAAAATCTATCACGCCCCGCTTCCCAGTAGACGGAAACGGTGACGTGGCAGGCCCGCATCGTATTTACTAAGAAATAAATACCTTAAAAGTAATTAAGCAATATATAAAATGAATAAGAATGACAAGACTAAAAAAATAAACAGCAACTTTATTTACATTCAATTTTACATACAACTGTTTGAAATGAAAAGATACAATGATATAGAATAAATGCCTAAACAATGGCATACAGAAAAATAAGTGCCAGAAGAACTAGTAGCCCGGCTGAGCTGTAATCTGGTCCAAGTTCTCTTGGCTCGGCTCTATCTCCTCAGAGTCCGATCCTCCTGACAAACATTCCAAAAAAAGAAATAGAAAGGAATTTCATCAGCGAACAAACGCTCGATACGTCCCAAAAAAAGAATAAAGAGAAGATAGTATATTAGGTGAAATGAACGGTAAAGTGTATATGCTGGATTACTGGTATATGATAATTATTATAACGTGGTTGTTTGTAGTTTGGTAAAGAAGATATTCATGTATACAAGAGGAGTACATCTTACCTCGTGGTCTATAATAACATGTAGTATAAGGCCCCGTTATAACCCACAGGATAACGGCATGAGAATTAATATAGGTGTCTTTTAAGTGACCTCTCGTGCCGTGATATACGTTCCGTACCAATCTACCCCTTTATCCCCGTGTAATATATTGTATAGATTATATTTACAAGCCTTTCTGAAACCATGGATACAAAATGTTCAGGTATTCTTGTTGAGGATGTAATCATATATTCAAGTAGTCATGTCAAGTTCAAGTCAAGTTATAACTATGGTTCGGTCAAGTCAAGTCAAGTATACATGTTTGATATTGATGTTTGAATTCAAATATTCATGTTCATGATCAAGTATTCGTGTTTGATTTTGGATTCAGGTTTGAATTGGACTCAGACTGAGTCAGACACTTGTAAACTGATTTAACTCTGGTATTCTTACGTTCGGGAATCATCGGCAACTGCTTCACATGTACGGCAGGATTTGTGTTTTTTCCAAGACAATTGCCATTGATAACTCCTGTTAAGTTTTCTAACCTGAATAGGTAAGCACTCACTTTCTCCGACTCCCTGAGACTCAAGAGAATTGATCCCGCTTAAACCTATATTTATTAGAGTCCTTAAATATTGTTTTGTACATCTCGAGGGGTTTTTATGAAAAATATTTTATATAGATTAAAAATAAAACCTCGAGAGTGATTTGTATTACTTTGGGTTTTCATGAGCATATGTTTTAAGTATAGAGGTATTTTCATGATAAATACTTAGCTTTCAAAAGTTTATGGTGTTTTAGTGAAAATAGTCTTTTTAGTAACTTGATGGTATTTTGTTGACATTTTTTAATCTTTCATTTTTAGAAAAATATAGTTTCATAATATAATGAAAATACAGATTTATAATTTTATATTCTATTTAATTTTTAGAAAAATTATTTTTATTTAGAAAATTCGTTTTTCTTAAAAACCGTATTATATCTTTTCGAGATCGAATACTCTGTGAGGAGTGCCGCATCTCGCTCTACTATCCCCAGGATGTGTGATAATCTGCACCATCCATTAGCGGGTCCCCTAACAAGGGTTGTAGATACATAATTGCAAAAGAATACGAAATACCGTTTAAAAGAAACTCGGTTTTAAAAATTTAGTATCGTGTGCTATGAAACCAAAGTGTACGTGAGGGGTAGGTCGTTACCCCATGAATTTTTTCCTAAAGGTATAGTTTTAACAAAACTAGAAGAAGTGATATCAAAGTTCAAGGTAATTTAATGAAAAAGTTTTAATTATGGATATTTCACATGAAATTCTTGGTTAAACTTGATTCTAAACATTTATATTTATGGTTACAAGTATTGTGTAAAATTTTTGTTAATCAAGGTATAAAGGTAAGGAGTTTCTAGGGTTTAGAAAATGGATATCGGTAATAACTCCACTTACCGATACAAGTTTTAAAACTGGATTTCAATGAAAAGAAAGAGAGATTAGGAGGGACTTACTATTTGAAAATCTTAAGAAGAGAGTGAGGAAAGGAAGAGGGGCGTCATGGCCTCGCGGGAGCTCCGGAATCGGCTTTGATCTTCGACGGAAGAAGTTCGCTCGCTAACTCCACTTTACTCCTGTCACGACACAAAAATGGCACGTGGTGGCTCATAAACTACGCAACGTCCACAGGCGTAACGCAATTTAAGTAAGCCGAAAACCCAGCAATCTAAACCATCAAAAGTAGTAAGAAAAAGAACATTGTTAAAACTTTTGAAATCACAAACCAAATTCTTTAAAGTCCCACTTTTCTTCCTTTAAAATTTTGGCAGCACCTCCTTTGTAAAACAAGCCCCCCAAAATGGGTACAACAATATATAAGTAAAAGCATCCCAAACGGGAGCAAAATCCACGCCCAACGGCGGAAAACAACCACCACAAAAGATATACGACTCCGTAGCGAAGAAAGAGACGATATAAATAAAACTGCATAAAAACCCCAAGTCATAAAATAATATACAATAGCGTCCTCACACCAAGTCTCTAAGTCATACAAGATAATGATAGATGGAGAGTACAGGATACAACGAATATACAACAAGCAATATCGGATAACCGTAAAACCTACCTAAGCAAAACTGCACCCTGTCAGGCGAAGCGGTATCCGCAGCAAAGAGGATACGATGGATGAAAATAGCCCTGCCTCTGACTATCCTGAAGAACGCCTGCAAAACACTGTGGCACAACGGGGGTGAGTTGCCAACTCATGAATAGTAAAATAATATATGCAGGTAATCGCAAGTATGCATGTACAACGCGAATCTAACGCATGCAAACTATCAACAATAAATGGTCATATGTAATGCATCAGTCATGAAAGGTACGCTAGCAGGTACTACTAATACATGAGGCAATAATATGACAATCTGTATGCAATAATCATGTAAGGTACTCTATCAGGTACGACTAATACATGAAGCAATAATATGACAATCTGTATGCAATAATCATGCAAGGTACTCTATCAGGTATAACTAATACATGAAACAATGCATAGAATAGTATGTAAATGCAACAGTCATGGAAAGTACTCTATCGGGTACAATTAATACATGAAGTAATGCATAAACAATAAATGTGGAGTATAGAATAAAACATGCCATTTCCACAGAAATCCTAACCTCGTGGTAGGACCAAAATCCAACAAGACAATCCAAATCCCAATTTCCACAAATCAGCCCCCAAATTGGCTCTCATATCATGTAAGTCTTATATATCTTTAATGTACAACATCAAGTAGGTCTCACATATCCTGTATGTACAATATCGGTATATCCCACATATCCTGTGTGTATAATATCAGTATATCCCACCTATCCTGTGTGTACAATATCAGTATATCCCACATATCCTGTGTGTACAATATCAGTATCAAGTAAGTTTCATATAAGGTGAGTGTCTAACATCGACACCCAAAACATCAAGAAACAAGTGTCAAGCATCGACACCGAAATACTGATCTATCAGGTGCTTTCACCACGACTGACCCCTGATAGGTACGTATCATACGCTATACCGAAAGCTCGAGAGCTTAGCTCTGACCCTTGCCTTTCGACGTATCCATACGTACATGACTCCCGTTGGTATCCCCACGATAACTGCCGAGTCATAGGTAATGTCACCGGTAGTTACTTTCCCACCTTCCAGGCTCAATCGGCATGGACCGTCGATCATCTTGCCGAGGGGAACCGTACCGGGCCCCACCATATACCCTCACACAGCCACGACGCTCCTCGCATGGGGTATATATATCAGAACCGATAAAACTCATGGTGGCTGCTGAAATATCATATCAAGAGAAACCGGGTTTTACAAATAATACATAATTTCATGAAACTACCACGGTCCTCAAATCCAGAAAACATCATGAAAAATCCATATCTCAATGCGAAAATCCATGAATATAATATATGCAACATAAAACTGAAATGCGAGCGTATAAAGGAAAAGCCGCTATTTAACTGCTACCAGTTAAAATATAAATCATGCGGTTCCTAATTCTCCAAGTCCAATATAACATCAAATAAAGATGAATATGTAGCTATAACCTGATATATGTGTAAACATAGAGGTATAGCAAGGTATAGGAATCTACCTATCAGTAATGATGTAATATACCTTCCAAGTATAAGTAAGGTATGCATGCAAGGTATACACGTAGCTATATCATTATGTGTATATGTACCTATCGCTAATGGTACAATACCCTATAGGTATACAGATAACTAGCATGTAAGCATGTTAAGGCATATGTGTAAGCATGTACATATACAGGTATGCTAGATGTCAGAAGCATAAAGAAATATGAATCAATGTCTCAATGTCCCTAACCAAACAATATCATATCTATCAGTGTGTTGTGCATGACATGGCAATTATTGACGGTGTGGGTGGCATACAATCAGTGCTCGTGCAATATAAGCCGTCAATAATAGTGCAGTGTCCTAAGGATACTAGTCTAGGCACAACAAGTAACTAAGCAATAGGTGTATGCGCAACTCTAATTATGAAATAGAATGTGCGACAAAGTAAAGTCATTTTTAGCCCAGACGCATAACGCCATGCAGGCGATTCCCCTGTAGATGTTAAATCTACTCACCAACCGTCCTGGCTAAGCAAAGCCAACCACCTGTTTTCCCCTTCGTCGCAGCGTCCGAAGTCCCCGCCTGCGAACCTAAAACAACAAAACGATAACACAAGTATATATTAGTAAACGACCAAAAACACGTACAAACTACGTTTTACCGACACACCAACTCCAAACCTACTTCCAAGTGTTCGTATTGTGGCTAACGTACGTAGCGACACGACGAAACCAACCCAAGAGCAAAACCAGCACGAAGTGCACGGACCATGTCGGATAACGTATCGCGCGTAGTCGTATCACTAGCAATTACCTATGTGATCCCAGATTTTGCATACAGAAAAAACTCAACAACCAAACAAGACCAAACAAGACCAAACATACCTAAACCAAAGAAGACACCTACCCACAAAAACCCAAACCCCAACTCTTCTGGAAAACCGAGGTGGCCGGAATTTGGCTTCTCGTCGCCGGCCATGGTCCGAGTAGGGGGTCTCGTGCTGGAGGTAAAGTCCTATGGTCACAGGTACAACACAACTACATTGTTTGGTTTTCTAGTAAACACTCCGAGTCACAGCAGAACTCAGATATCACAAATCGACACTAAAAATACGATATTATACACAAAACTTAATTTTAAACAATCTAAACTGAAACTAAAAGTCTACATATCACAAAAACTATATAAAGAACATTATCTAACCAAAAGAACTCAAAGATCCAAGCTTTGCAAGCTCCAAGGCATCCAAGAGGCAAAACTAGATTAAAGATGTGATTTTGGTGAGATTTTATGAATTTTGTGATGGATTTGTGTTGGATGGGAAGTGTTCAGTTTAGAGTTGAGGGAGATAGAGAAATATGAAAGAATTAAGTGAGAAAGAATGAGAGAGTGTGAGGAAAAGAGAGAGGGAGGTGAGTGTAGGGTGAAAGTGAGAGGTGAGTGCACCATTTGCAATAACTCACCATTAATGCATTCATACAACTCACCATGCCACCTCTTCACACAAACAAAACCCAAAGTAAATATCTCTCTCTCTCACAACAATTATCTAGAAGATTAGGGTAAGGATTAAAGCAAGAATGGATTAAGGTAAAGGATTAGAATTAGGGTTAAGAGTCATGGTCACTAATACTAGATTAGCACAAACAAACCCTCACATTTATGTGTACACGTGCGTGCATGCCCATAAAAATTATCCCCCCTTATAAAAATTCGTCCCCGAATTTAAAATTCTCACTAAGTGTACCTTCAAAGAGATGAGTACAAAACTCCCAAATCTCGCTCGCTGCCTCCCAAGTGATCACCTCACTATGCGGCTACGTTCAAGAAAATCCTCCAAAGATGGCAAGACCCTTGACCGAAGTTTCTCCACCTGCCGAGCCACTAACACAAATGGCTGCCGGTGAACGAAAAGATCGCGTCCAAGCTAAATGGTCTGGTGCTGAATCATGTGAGAAAGGTCATGAAGGTATTTGCAATGTATCGATACAAGGAATACGGGGTGAAAACTCAATAATCGAGGCGGAAGTGCTAAATCAAAGGCAACGGAACTAACTCGCTTAAAAGGATCTCAAAAGACCTATAATCCTGGGATAAGCTCCCCAAAACTCAACACGTCATCCATCGGAAAATCCTTAGGAATGCATGATCTCCCACTGCGAACACAAGTCTGCGACCACCACGATCGACTTAAGACCTTTGTCTGCACTGGGCTCTCCTAATCCTGACCTGAACCAACTGGATCATCTCCGAAGTCTCTAGACTAGTTGGGGTCCAAAAATCCTACTCACGCAGAGTCAGAAAAAAAAATAGAATGGCGATCGACACAACCTAACAACAAAACCTAAAGGTCGCCCATTAGAGTGTCTCCTGATAACAGCTATCGAAGGAGAACTCTAACAATGGCAAGTGACGATCCCAACTGCCAACAACTACAAGTACGTACGCACAAGCATAACCTCCA
The DNA here is from genome assembly GCA_030015575.1 of Agapanthus africanus. Taxonomy (NCBI): domain Eukaryota; kingdom Viridiplantae; phylum Streptophyta; class Magnoliopsida; order Asparagales; family Amaryllidaceae; genus Agapanthus; species Agapanthus africanus. Next base: position 434,847,805 of record JASDDO010000004.1, on the reverse strand, counting down.
GGGTTGGTATAGCCCGCTCTCATAAAGCCATCATCCTGCGGATGGAAAAAAGGAGCTAAAGCTCAACCAGTACCTAAGGCTTCCTGAAGCTCCTGCCCAAAACGGCAAGCAAACAGGGTACCCCATTGGATACAGCACATGAAGGAACTCCGAACAACGCACAAACTTAACAAAGAACAACTGAGCAAACTGAGAATAACCGGACAACAAACACCCAAATAGAGTCACACCCTGACTAAACCTGGGTAGATGCCACAACGAAAATTCATGGAGATCTGCTCCCATTCCCTCTCCGGAATGGTTAAAGATTGCAACTCTCCAGCCGGTCTCAAATGCTCAACCCTAGCTCACAACCAGAAATACACCTTGAATGAAATCCGAAACTTCGCTCTTCATCCTGCCCACCGGTAACTAACTCACAAGTCACGTTACAAATTGGTGGAACTTGAATGAACTCAAAAAGCTGACTGATGTGCCTGCTATAGAATTTAACGTCTCTACCTATCAACATCAGGTACACACAAACGCGTCCCAAAACGTAGCACACCCTGGTCACAAATCAAGGACTCCGAATCTTTACCCAGCCGAGTATGCTCAAGAATCTCAGACGAACGAGCATCCGCGGACAGTGCCTCGCGAAAGCGATTAAGGAAAACTGGTCGGGTGCGGACATGAGCAAGTCGTCCCCTCAGTAGAGGCGAACCTAGGTGTACTCCACGATCACACAAGAACTTTAAATCTGCAGAAGACTGTCTCTGAACTGCGCACAACTGGAACAAGCTATCCCTGGGCCTACGACTCAAGCATCAGCTACCACAATCGCCTTGCCATGGGTAACCAAAGGATCTCACAAACACAATCCTCCATAAGCTCCATCCAATGGCGTTGTCTCAACAATCAAAACCCGCTGCAGAAAGATGTACATTAAGCTCTGGTGGTCCATGAAAATCTGACACGACTCTCCACACAAGTAGTGTCCTCAGATCTTCAACGCACGACCACCGCGGCCATCTCCAGATCATGAGTAGGATATCCTGCTCGTACTTCCTCCAACTATCGGGAAGCAAAAGCGATAACTCTATCATGCCACATCAGCACAAAAATCGAGCCCCACTCGCGAAACATCACAGTAAAACAACAAAGTCGCCCGAACCAGAAAACAAGAAAGAACTGGTGCAGTTGTCAACCAAATCTCCAACTGCTGAAAACTCCGCACACATGACTCAGTCCACAGAAAAGAACCTCCCTTCCGGTCAGTTCAGTCAACGGTGCAGCGATACACAAGCAATCCGGCACGAAACGGCGGTAAAAACCTGCTAAGCCCAAAATCTGCAGACCTCTATCCCGGATATAAGTATGGGCCAAAGCTGTACGGCCTCGATACTCCTCGGGTCCATACGAAAACCGTCTCCCGTAACTACTAGACCTAGGAGTCAACACCATCAAGCTTGAAGGAACACTCTGAGAATTTAACAAACTGCTGGAGTTCTCCCAATGTCTGCAAAAAAAATCCTCAAGTGCTGCCCACGTTCCTCACGACTCTTAGAATAGACCAGAATGTCATCAATGACACAACAATCAACTGGTCGAGGAACGGCCTGAAGAAATCTGATTCATCATATCCACGATTGCTGCTAGGGCACTGGTGAGTCCAACGACACCACCAAAACACATAAAGCCCATAGCCTGCACAAAAGCAGACTTCGGAATGTCAACACTCCGAACCCGCAACAATGATGACCTGATCTCAAACAACTTAGAAAATGTCCCGCACTCTAGAGCTGATCGAATAAATCGTCAATGCGAGGTAAAGGATACCCATCCTCACTGTAACTCGGCTTAATTGACGATCAATCAACACACAACCTCAAACTGCAGTCTTCTCCCTGACGAACAGAAAAGGAGCTCCCCAATGTGAAACACTCGGACGCACAAGTCCTCTAACAAACAACTCTACAGCTGATCCTTAAGCTCCCTAAGCTCCGCCGGCTCATCTGGAACAACGTCGGAAAACTCTCGCACGAAAGGAACCCGGTCCAACCAACCCACTATGTCTCCAGTATCACAAATGAAAGCCAAGAATCCTCGACATCCTCTCCTCAAAAGCTGACTAGCGAAAAATGTTGAATTCAAGCTGTGCGAGGAGGCACCACTGTCCCTCTGCACAACAAGAACTTACTTGCCGGAAAAACAAAACCTAACTGTTTTCTCGCGGCAGTCCACAGACGCCTAGCACGTAGCTAACCATTCCATGCCCAGGAGAACGTCAAATCCAAGATCTCTAGAAAGATCACAACGAAGGATGAATCTCTATCTCCTATCCAAATGGCACACGACTGAAACACCTGTCGCGCAACAAAGAATCGTTGACAGAAGTTAACACAACAACGGCTAATCTAGCACACACAAATCTCAGCCCAACCAAGGCACAAAGTGTGTAAAACAACAAGTGCATAGATCCCGAACAAAACCAACATATGAATCAAAAGAACATACAAATTAAGAATACCTGAAAACTCTGAACTGGACGCCCATGCGTCCCGATGAGTAGAAGCAAACTCTCGTATCTGCCTTCTACCCGGAACTGTCAGAACTCTTCCTCTGCCAGACCGTCCTCTCGGAACCAATCCTCCGCGACCACGACTTCTCTGAACATGGGTCCGACGCGGTACTAAGGAACAACTCCTGATGTGGTGATGAAGGCTCCAACGTCGAAAACATCCACACGATGGCTGCTGGCCCTCCTGGGAATGAAAGCTGAACGACTGTCCTCGTCCCAAGCTTCTGCTACTCCCGCAACGGTCACGAAATCTGTCTCGACGCCTAAGCCTCAGTCTCTGGGCTGGTACACCTGTATGAACCCTCCTCTGTTCCGGAACTCCCAAAGTCTCGGAAAGACGCTCCTCGTCAAAACGGGCTGTGTCCACTGGTGCTGTATAAGTAACACAAGGCTGAGTGCTAACTGCAAAGAACAACTGGGTAACAGCGGGGACAAACTCATGTCGCTGCGCTCGAATGGCCTCAACCAAAGAACTCATTGTCTGGCGCAAATCCTGCATCTCTGCCACAAGCCTATCAATATGATCTATCGAAAGCGGATCCATCTGGTCCGATGCAACGAGCGTGCCATCCTGGTCAGTCCTCGTCCCACACGAGTCAACTCTGACCTCGGCTCTCGTTGCATCACTCTGAATCCCCATAGTCATCGGCGGCAAAGGCTATAAATGGAAGAAGGATTCAATATGAACACGGAAATTGAATCACAAGGATATGTATCATCAAGGAAGGAATTTCAAGAAATTTGTACATAGGTCACTTTAAGCGGAGTACCACGTCGTGAGTATGCCGCGGACATACACACACTACATTATTCTGCTTTGAGCTACCTACTCCATCATACCAAGGTCATCCTACACTCCGAAGGGTAAAAGCTAGCGCTCTGATACCAACTTTATCACGACCCAAAAATGGCACGTGATGGCGATTAATCTACGCAACGTCCACAGGCGGAACGCAATTTAAGTAAGACGAAAACCCAGCAATCTAAACCATCAAAATTAGTAAGAAAAAGAACATTGTTAAAACTTTTGAAATCATAAACCAAATTCTTTAAACTCCCACTTTTCTTCCTTTAAAATTTTGGCAGCACCTCCTTTGTAAAACAAGTCCCCAAAAATTGGTACAACAACATATAAGTAAAACCATCCCAAACGCGAGCAAAATCCACGCCCAACGGCGGAAAACAACCACCACAACAGATATACGACGCCATAGCGAAGAAAGAGACGATATAAATAAAACTGCATAAAAAACCCCAAGTCACAAAATAATAAACAATATCGTCCTCACACCAAGTCTCTAAGTCATACAAGATAATGATAGATGGAGAGTACAGGATACAACAAATATACAACAAACAATATCGGATAACCGCAAAACCTACCTAAGCAAAACTGCACCCTGTCAGGCAAAGCGGTATCCGTAGCAAAGAGGATACGATAGATGAAAACGCCCTGCCTCTGACTATCCTGAGGAACACCTGCAAAACACTATGGCACAACGGGGGTGAGTTGCCAACTCGTGAATAGTAAAATAACATATGCAGGTAATCGCAAGTATGCACGTACAGCGCGAATCTAATGTATGCAAACAATCAGCTATAAATGGTCATACGTAATACATCAGTCATGAAAGGTACGCTAGCAGGTACTACTAATACATGAGGCAATAATATGACAATCTGTATGAAATAATCATGTAAGGTACTCTATCAGGTACAACTAATACATGAAGCAATAATATGACAATCTGTATGCAATAATCATGTAAGGTACTCTATCAGGTACAACTAATACATGAAACAATGTATATAATAGTATGTAAATGCAACAGTCATGGAAAGTACTCTATCAGGTAAAACTAATTCATGAAGTAATGCATAAAAAATAAATGTGGAGTATGGAATAAAACATGTCATTTCCACGGAAATCCTAACCTCGTGGTAGGACCAAAATCCAACAAGACAATCCAAATCCCAATTTCCACAAATCAGCTCCCAAATTGGATCTCATATCATATAAGTCTTATATATCCTTAATGTACAACATCAAGTAGGTCTCACATATCCTGTATGTACAATATCGGTATATCCCACATATCCTATGTGTATAATATCGGTGTATCCCACCTATCATGTGTGTACAATATCAGTATATCCCACATATCCTGTGTGTGCAATATCAGTATCAAGTAAGTTTCATATAAGGTGAGTGTCTAACATTGACACCCAAAACATCATGAAACAAGTGTCAAGCATCGACACCGAAATACTGATCTATCAGGTGCTGTCACCACGACTGGCCCTTGATAGGTATGTATCATACGCTATACCGAAAGCTCGAGTGCCTAGCTCTGACCCTCGCCTTTCGACGTATCTGTAGGGTTCCTAGGCACTCCCGAGAGGTCTCACAAGGCATCGAACATGCCAATTTAAAAATTTACGGTGCCGAGAAACCCTAAACTACGGATCGTTGGCTAGAATTCTAGGCGAAAATGAAAACTAGTTAACACTTAACTAAGAGAATACGGAAATACAACCTTTGTAGATCCGGTGCTCCACCTCCATAGCTCCGCAACGAAGTCCCCTCACTGTCCTAGTGAATTCCCGGGCTCTAGCGTCGGCTTCATCGGAGAATAGGCGAGCTAGGTCGTCGATGTCCATGCCGAAGATGATCTACGTCGAGGCATCGCTAAATCAAGCTCCGACTTCACCAAGTCAAGAAACTTGTGAAGGAAACACACTCTACTACTTGGCAAGAGGTAGAGGATGAAGAAATAGGAAGTGGGTAGACTTTAGAATTGGATTTCTCACTCATTTCATCAATCCACCATTGATGAAGTGCAAGGTTTTCTTCTTGAGTTCAAGGAAGAAGAAGAAGAATGTTATGATAAGATTATTTAGAAAAGAAAAGAATAATAATTCTTATCATAAAGGTAACCATGGTAAAGTGTAGAGAGTTAACAAGGGTTAGTGGAGTGGTTAGGGTTAAGCATGAGACAAAATGGTGACATAGTCAAAGTGTTCATGAAGCTTCATGAAAGATTAAAAGAATGCCACCATTTTTCTCACCCTTTTTCTTTTTCCAAATGAATAACTAAATAATAAATAAATAAATGAAAAAGAAAATAAAACCCTAACCATTCACAACCATGGTTTAATCTTTACACTTAGCCAATTTAGCATGCATCATCAAACATGATACAAACTAGTGCACAAAATTATATCGCATATATAATGTGCACATCCGAGTGAGAAAATCCATCTAAAGTGAACCGATACTAGTTAATGCAAAGTAATATATCAAATATATATAATTATACATTAAATCATTAAATCAACACTTGATTTAACGATCCGGTCATATCGCATATAACCGACTAATATCCAATGTATCGATTTATCGAATCAATCCTTGATTCGATAACTAGTTTATATCGCATACAACCATTCGACACATTCATCGCGAGAATAGAATACGGTATCACATACACGCATTATTCTCGGTCCCGCACATATCTCATATGCGCTCCTATTTCGTTTCGCTTGAGCCAGGAAACCTCTGTGTAGGACTCTAAAGACTCGTCAATACGCCGGCAGCAGGCGATGATCATATCAAACACCCACAAGCCGCAAGCGGTCTGCTAAACGTAACGGCCACCCGGGTATTGAGCGATCTGAAGATCGACGAGCAAGCCCGCTCACACTCCAGTGAATCCAACCAGTAACACTACCGTACAGTCCGGTCTGATCGTCTGATATGTCGCATATCTCGCCTAGGGGTGGTAAACGTCAGACCCCAATAGCTCGATAAGTCGTGTTGATATGAGGTCTATAACAATTCGAGAAACTACTGGTAACACTTACCAGTAAATCTCAGCAACCCTGGCCAGGGATTTCCTGTTATAGCCAATCAAACACAGCGCAACATCAACCCCCTATACCGGGAGAGACGAATCCCCTCCTATCGCTCATTGCCTCCATGTGACTCGGGACTGTACCCAAAAACCACCGTTTTGCACGCCCTCTTGGACGTGGTAAGATGGAAATCAAAGCACAGTGGGAACCACACAAGACTCTATGACGATCTCGGGTCAACAGACTACTCTGTACCAGTGTCATCAGAGAACTGCCATCTGACGTGAGGTATAATACCATCTGGGAGTTCTCGGCGAGTCCGTCCAGTGTACCCAGTCTCCACTGAGCACCCGTATATCATCTCTGATGTCAAACATCAATGGATATGGGATCATCCATCGCCCATCTGTATGGGTCGAGAAGGTACACGCTAGTCTACTCTGGTATATCGATGCCCCGTCTCGATACACCCTCGACTAGGGACTTTGAAGGATGTACTTATGGACTACCATGTCCCCACTAGTATGATCCGCATCATAGTCCAGGTAGTCAAGCACACATCCTAAGGGCTTTACCAACATGTAACAGAGAGACAATCAGTGTACACGTTAAGGTAAAGATCAACCAGATAGCATACTATCTTGTCGAGCAAGAAAGTCCTCCCTATATATGTCCTAGCATCCACTACAATATACAACCTATGTGCAGTAATGGCCTCTAGGGCATACATATAACTAACAATCTCCCACTTGCACTAGGGCCATCTGATAGCAGTGGTTGTAGTATCTCATACTCAACCATCCCATAAAAGTCTCTCTCTGGGAACAGGCCTTTGTGGGTGGATCCGCTGTGTTGTCCTCTGAGTCTACTCTCCTAACCTCGATCTCCCTGGAGATCAACTATCTCCATGATCAGGTGATACTGCCTTAGAATATGTCTGGATCACTGATGGGACCGGCGTTCCTTGGCATAAGCCACAACTCCATTGTCACACAATGGGAGGAACGTAGTTCATCTCATGAACCAATATACACCCAAACAGCCTCTTCGGTAGCATCTTAAGTAGCGATATATCCTGCCTTTATCGTCTAGTATGTCAAGGTATCTAGCTTGGAACTCTTCCAACATACCGTCCCTTTACTGAGGGTATAGACAATGCCTGTGACTGACACTCAGTCGTCATTATCACCCTGGAACCCTTCCAGTGATTCTCCCCAGGATCAACTGATGCCATCTCACAACAACTAGTGAGTAGCCTAACATCCATTTAGATCTATCTCATAGATCCAAAATCCAGGATTTAGTAGGTATCATTTTGATCCTATGTGGAGAATCATTGTGATAAGAGGAGATTGATCGAGCGTAGCATAGGAAACTCCTTCCCTATCAAGAGTATGTCATCCATGTACTCTACGAGGATCGTCACTATACTCCCTACTACCTTTTTGTTTATACAAGGTTCATCTACCATTTTGATGATGTCAAACTCTTTGACTAATTCATCAAAACAGATGTTCCAACTCCGCGATGCCTGCTTTATCCTATAAAGCATCTTGCACACGTTTCCGCTGCTCCCACTGTCTACGAAGCCCTCTGGCTGTGTACTTATAGACGCTTTCTTCCAAATCATCATTTAGAAAAGTAGTCATGACACCCAACCGCCAGATATCGTAGTCATGGTATGTAGCCGTGGCAAGTAGGATCTGGATGGACTTAAGCATAGGTACTTGAAAAGGTTTCATCATTATCCACAGCTGGTCAATGATGCAAACTTTTAACAAGTCTAGCTTTGAAAGTCTCAACTTTTCGATGTACACCAAGTAATCTTCTCAAGATATACTTGCTCCTGATGGGGATTTAACCCTTCAGATATAGCAACCAAAGTCCATACTTTGTTGGTGTATAAGGATTCCATCTCAGATCGCTAAGCATCCAGCCATTCTTACAGAGTCCCTACTCTCGATGGCCTGCTCGAAACAAGTTGGGTCATCATCTCATGATGCAGTCCTCGCTCCCACTGTCATAGAGAAATCGAAGTATCTCTCAGGTGGGTGAGGAACCCTACTAGATCGGCGGAGAGGCTGAGGTTTGTTGGAATCTACTGAATCCTTTGGCTCTATCAAATCATCTGCTGTTGTTTGTATAGCTGGAACCTTTCCAGTTGTACATAACAGACTTTGCCTCGAGCTTGTCCGGATTTTGCCTTTAGACATAGGCCGGACAACCCCAAATCTTAACTAACTTAAGAAATGGGCTCTTCCCTTTCCATATCACATATGAAGTGGTAGGCACTGATTTGATTCGAACCTAATTCAATAGGTATGCAGCTTCTCAAGTGCATAACCCCAAAGGAAAAAGGTAACTCAGTAGTACTCATCATAGAGCATACCATATCAAATAGGGTGTATCTGCTCCGCCCCGACATACCATCGTGCTATGGTATATACGGAGGAGTAATGCTGAGAGAGAATCTCATTCTCCTTTAGAATAGTCCAGGATTTCCGTGCTCAAGTATTCTCCTCCTTGATCTCATCAAAGGACATAATACTTATACCCGTTTTGGTTCTCTACTTCTAACTTATATTCTGTGAATATCTCAAAAGGTTCGGACTTGTGTTTCAACAGGAACATATGTCTGAATCATGAGAGATGATCAGAGAACGTAATGAAGTAAAAGAACCAGTCCTGGCATATGTAGACAGGGGACCTATCATACATCAACATGTATCATCCCAAGAGTTCACTAACTCTTTCTCTGTTTCCAGTAAACGGAGCTATGGTCATCTTATCTTTGTGACATGACTGGCGAGTTTCATAAGATGTAAATTCAAACAGATTTAAATATGCATCTAAATGTAACTTCAGCTAGTCAGGTCGCATTGATATGACCTAGTCTACAATGCCTCAAGAAGGAATCGTTCAATTCTGAACTCTTCCTCTTGTGTGTGTTCCATATACTTAGAACTGCAGTTTGATTTAGAACATCAATGCTTTTAGATAACGTGCCTGAACCGATCAACTTTTGATATAGGAAATGTTCAAAACATTATCCAACAATACAAAATTTTATCATTTCTTTACTAATAAAGAGACTGATATGATTTTGTATATCAGGTTTGGTATCTAATAACATTCGTTCAGAATCAATGTATTTGTAATACAGGGTGACAGTGACCAACAGACTTGGCTGCAACACTTGCCCCGTTTTCTGCCTCATGAAACTTATCACCCGTTCTCAGTTCTCTACCTATCTGTAGCCCTATGTAACAGATTACATATCTGGGATCCTGATCTGGTATCACATACCCAGGACGTAAAGGATACTGAGAAACAGTTCTGTATAATGAACACACCCGAAGATGATGCATCAGCATGCACTCTCTTCGTTTGGGCGGCACGGGAAATCTGGTATTCCCCAATTTCCTGCTCTGTCTTATAACAATTACAAGTTGGAGCGGGACCAACGTTCCCCAGCTTAGTATAACAAGCGGGTTCGGTCAATATTCCGTATTATTATCTTGATTAAGACGTGATATGGTCGCTACCTGGAGAGAGAGAGAAGAAAACACTCAGCGTGCGCTCTTGCAAGAATAGATTGGTTATTATTTTATCTAATCAGGATGGCTCCCACTGCTTTTTATCAAATCTTCCTTCAAACCCTAAAAGGAAAGACTAGCCGGGATTAATTACTCACTACAAGTTCGCCAATCTTTCAGCCAGGCCAGTGTCGGTACTTTGAGGGAGGTCTCCCGTGCTTTCGCACGAACCTAATTAATGTAAACCTCGTTTTCCCAGAGGCGTAACCTCGTTGACACCTTTCTAGACACCTACTTGATCGGCTAATTGTAATGTATAAAACTCTCCCAGGAGTAACTCTTACTCGCAGCGGGTATCGGGATCCAACTATCTCATAGAAGGTATGCAATCTCATTGCAAATTTCAACACTTGAAATTCCCGATAATATTTTGCCCCTAGCACCCTATGACCTTGACGGAGGTCAACAAACCATAGGCTACTAGTCAAGTTCAACCCGTCATTTCTTGATCGAATCAAACCCACCCGCACGACCCTTGACGGAGGTCAAAAAGGCCGCACGACTACCCTAATCCAATCTGTATCATATGCATAAGCAGATAAATACTAGTTAGCTACCGCACACTACGCCTTGACGGAGGTCAACAAACGTAGCACGAATACTAAATAGGACTTATCTGAAATGACGGAGGGCTACGACAGGTTTTTCTGAAAACCTATTGCGTAATGAACTTGATATCGTCGTAGAATCAAATGATTTTGAAATGGAGTGTTTTTGAGGCTTTTCTAGTTTTGCTAAAGGAGTCACTCCCGGTGAAGGGATCGTCGGTCCTTTCCTCGTCGAATGAGATGCGGGATATATCATTTATATCACTGTGCAAAGCAAAAACTCTTAAAAGCAATCAAAAGACAAACCGAGTGTGTAGCATCTGCCAGTTATTGCTAAAGGAGTCACTCCCGGTGAAGGGATCTCGGTCCTTTCCTCATCGAATAAGGTGCAGGATATATCATATATACCTCTGTGCAAAGCAAGAACTGTAGCTACCTGTTTCATTTTGAAATTCGATTCTACAACATCTTAGGTTTCTTTTATTTCATTAATCTCATTAATGAAGTCCCATCATTTAAATTACCTAAACATCACAGATAAATACGACGTACACTTATGCCATCCGCATTCGCCTCGATGTCCTGTCGTGCACCGTTAGGTTAGGTAACTAACGGCAGAGCGGGGCAGGGCTAGCGCGGGTGTAAAACATAAGTAACGTCTATATAATATATCATATATACTATATATAGTATCCATCACAGAACATCACATGATCACATCACAGATATCGCAGCAGAAGAAACATATGAAATATTGGATATACTAGGACGTCCGTGTTTTCAATACGAGCCAGTATAAAACACGGATTCCACGGTCGCGATGAATAGCCAAACCCACACCCCTAGACCCCTACGAGAGCGGCAAGCAACCCTACCAATTCTAGAGTTAGGAGACCCGGACCCGACTCCTCGAGTTGGTCTCCCACTGGACTCCAGAACCCGGTTACTTGTGCCCTCCTCCTTGGGTCTATCCTAGTGCGGAAAAGTAAATAATATACAAAGGGTGACAACTTCCGCAACCTGGAAGCGCCCCAATAAAAGAATATTACATACAAGTTTTTACATGACTGAAAATGAAAAACACTCATCTCACATAAAAACCCCTGGCTATTCAAACACGACGATCCAATATAACATATCCAGCAACACATAACATCACATGTCATCAACGTAAGTAAATATGCGCATCCCAATTGTCGTTGGCATATCGCAACGAAACCGGCGATATCACATATTACACTTACGGTCACAGAAAAGAAAGTGTAAAACTACAACAGTTGGAATCCACAACCACCTCAGGCATCGCATGCCTGACCAAATGAATTTCTTTAGACATTGTATGCCTAACAATTATAAACCCCGCATTTTAGTCTCAAAATCGAAAACACTTTTCAATATCAAGTCGGGCAATTCAACAGGATTCCCGACATTCTGATCGAATGCTCGTCGCAAACTTTAGTAGGCGGCTTCACCCCCGATACCGTCGACGAAGTGCACCAAGGCGGAACACCGCTACCGCGAGCACCCGAACGGATGCTTTCGGCGACGGGGTTCTCCTACAGTCACTTGGTCGGGGCTATGGAGTGAGGCTGTCTATTAAGTTTACCCGGCGAGTATCCGCGTACACTACGTGATTGCGACGGACTTTTGATCACATCAAAATTCCGTGGCAACCGATCAAGTGAGACTAAAGTGCTATGTTTATAACATTCATTCAGTTATCTCATAACTCATTGTGAATTCCAATCATTGTATCCCATTCCAGATAAAGAGAAAATGTTAAACTTTTCGATCGAACAGTCAAACACCCAAGTTTTCCCGATACAGATCAACACATGAAACAAGTCTAACAACATTGAGTTCGTGCCTCAGTACCAACGGTCCAGCCGTAAAAGGGTCAAGCCAACGCCTCATATGTGGCACGCCGTACTGCCCCAAACCCGAAGGTTCAAAGGGCAGTTCAAGACGGTCACATAATCGAGTTAAGGTTTGTTGTCTTCTAGAGGGTCCATCGAGTTACTTGCACTACTTAGAACGTCGTTAAACTACGGAAAAATCCAACACTTGAAAATTTCCCGACAGGGCAAAAATTGGGTATTTATATCCGGTCGAACTTTTTAACATATTCTAAAATTTATCCGGAAAGCCACATAGACAAAATTTGACAATCCGATCGAAACACCGAGTCCCCAAAACAACCCCAGAAATTTCAACTGTTGAATAAAATTTAAAAATTCCCATAAAATCCAGCATCAGAAAAGAGGAGTTACTGTGCAAAGATAACAGTGATATAGGACCGTACGGCCGCGGAACCGCCGCATGAGCCTTGCTCATGCCGTGGAACCGCGGTGGAATAGTGGAATTGGGACCACGAATTTCACAGTAACTCTTAGATATTCCTGCTGAATTTTTTAGCAATTTTTAATTCACAAAAATCCCTGTTTTTAGAAAAAGGACAGAGAGCATGGATGGGTTTGGGTTTTCGGGTCGTTCGGACTTCAAACTCCGTCTAGACTTCGCCTAAGGCTCTAGCTAGGCTCTGATACCACTGTAGGGTTCCTAGGCACTCCCGAGAGGTCTCACAAGGCATCGAACATGCCAATTTAAAAATTTACGGTGCCGAGAAACCCTAAACTACGGATCGTTGGCTAGAATTCTAGGCGAAAATGAAAACTAGTTAACACTTAACTAAGAGAATACGGAAATACAACCTTTGTAGATCCGGTGCTCCACCTCCATAGCTCCGCAACGAAGTCCCCTCGCTGTCCTAGTGAATTCCCGGGCTCTAGCGTCGGCTTCATCGGAGAATAGGCGAGCTAGGTCGTCGATGTCCATGCCGAAGATGATCTACGTCGAGGCATCGCTAAATCAAGCTCCGACTTCATCAAGTCAAGAAACTTGTAAAGAAAACACACTCTACTACTTGGCAAGAGGTAGAGGATGAAGAAATAGGAAGTGGGTAGACTTTAGAATTGGATTTCTCACTCATTTCATCAATCCACCATTGATGAAGTGCAAGGTTTTCTTCTTGAGTTCAAGGAAGAAGAAGAAGAATGTTATGATAAGATTATTTAGAAAAGAAAAGAATAATAAATCTTATCATAAAGGTAACCATGGTAAAGTGTAGAGAGTTAACAAGGGTTAGTGGAGTGGTTAGGGTTAAGCATGAGACAAAAATGGTGACATAGTCAAAGTGTTCATGAAGCTTCATGAAAGATTAAAAGAATGCCACCATTTTTCTCACCCTTTTTCTTTTTCCAAATGAATAACTAAATAATAAATAAATAAATGAAAAAGAAAATAAAATCCTAACCATTCACAACCATGGTTTAATCTTTACACTTAACCAATTTAGCATGCATCATCAAACATGATACAAACTAGTGCACAAAATTATATCGCATATATAATGTGCACATCCGAGTGAGAAAATCCATCTAAAGTGAACCGATACTAGTTAATGCAAAGTAATATATCAAATATATATAATTATACATTAAATCATTAAATCAACACTTGATTTAACGATCCGGTCATATCGCATATAACCGACTAATATCCAATGTATCGATTTATCGAATCAATCCTTGATTCGATAACTAGGTTATATCGCATACAACCATTCGACACATTCATCGCGAGAATAGAATACGGTATCACATACACGCATTATTCTCGGTCCCGCACATATCTCATATGCGCTCCTATTTCGTTTAGCTTGAGCCAGGAAACCTCTGTGTAGGACTCTAAAGACTCGTCAATACGCCGGCAGCAGGCGATGATCATATCAAACACCCACAAGCCGCAAGCGGTCTGCTAAACGTAACGGCCATCCGGGTATTGAGCGATCTGAAGATCGACGAGCAAGCCCGCTCACACTCCAGTGAATCCAACCAGTAACACTACCGTACAGTCCGGTCTGATCGTCTGATATGTCGCATATCTCGCCTAGGGGTGGTAAACGTCTCGATAAGTCGTGTTGATATGAGGTCTATAACAATTCGAGAAACTACTGGTAACACTTACCAGTAAATCTCAGCAACCCTGGCCAGGGATTTCCTGTTATAGCCAATCAAACACAGCGCAACATCAACCCCCTATACCGGGAGAGACGAATCCCCTCCTATCGCTCATTGCCTCCATGTGACTCGGGACTGTACCCAAAAACCACCGTTTTGCACGCCCTCTTGGACGTGGTAAGATGGAAATCAAAGCACAGTGGGAACCACACAAGACTCTATGACGATCTCGGGTCAACAGACTACTCTGTACCAGTGTCACCAGAGAACTGCCATCTGACGTGAGGTATAATACCATCTGGGAGTTCTCGGCGAGTCCGTCAAGTGTACCCAGTCTCCACTGAGCACCCGTAAATCATCTCTGATGTCAAACACCAATGGATATGGGATCATCCATCGTCCATCTGTATGGGTCGAGAAGGTACACGCTAGTCTACTCTGGTATATCGATGCCCCGTCTCGATACACCCTCGACTAGGGACTTTGAAGGATGTACTTATGGACTACCATGTCCCCACTAGTATGATCCGCATCATAGTCCAGGTAGTCAAGCACACATCCTAAGGGCTTTACCAACATGTAACAGAGAGACAATCAGTGTACACGTTAAGGTAAAGATCAAACAGATAGCATACTATCATGTCGAGCAAGAAAGTCCTCCCTATATATGTCCTAGCATCCACTACAATATACATCCTATGTGCAGTAATAGCCTCTAGGGCATACATATAACTAACAGTATCCATACGTACATGACTCCCGTCGGTATCCTCATGATAACCGCCGAGTCATAGGTAATGTCACCGGTAGGTACTTGCCCACCTTCAAGGCTCAATCGGCATGGACCCTCGATCATCTTGCCGAGGGGAACTGTACCGGGCCCCACCATATACCCTCACACAGCCACGACGCTCATCGCATTGGGTATATATATCAGAACCGATAAAACTCATGGTGGCTGCTGAAATATCATATCAAGAGAAACCGGGTTTTACAAATAATACATAATTTCATGAAACTACCACGGTCCTCAAATCCAGAAAACATCATAAAAAATCCATATCTCAATGCGAAAATGCATGAATATAATATATACAACATGAAATTGAAATGCGAGCGTATGAAGGAAAAGCCGCTATTTAACTGCAACCAGTTAAAATATAAATCATGCCGTTCCTAATTCTCCAAGTCCAATATAACAACAAATAAAGGTGAACATGTAAGTATAACCAGATATATGTGTAAACATAGAGGTATAGCAAGGTATAGGAATCTACCTATCAGTAATGATGTAATATACCCTCCAGGTATAAGTAAGGTATGCATGCAAGGTATACACGTAGCTATATCATTATGTGTATATGTACCTATCGCTAATGGTAAAATACCCTATAGGTATACAGGTAACTAGCATGTAAGCATGTCAAGGCATATGTGCAAGCATGTAGGTATACAAGTATGCTAGATGTCATATGCATAAAGAAATATGAATCAATGTCTCAATGTCTCTAACCAAACAATATCATATCTATCAGCGTGTTGTGAGTGACATGGCAATTATTGACGGTGTGGGTGGCATACAATCAGTGCTCGTGCAACATAGGCCGTCAATAATAGTGCAGTGTCCTAAGGATACTAGTCCAGGCATAACAAGTAACTAAGCAATAGGGTGTATGCGCAACTCTAAATATGAAATAGAATGTGCGACAAAGTAAAGTCATTTCTAGCCCAGACGCATAACGCCATGTGGGCGATTCCCCTGTAGATGTTAAATCTACTCACCAACCGTCCTGGCTAAACAAAGCCAACCACCTGTTTTCCCCTTCGTCGCAGCGGCCGAAGTCCCCGCCTGCGGACATAAAACAACAAAACGATAACATAAGTATATATTAGTAAACGACCAAAAAAACGTACAAACTACGTTTTACCGACACACCAACTCCAAACCTATTTCCAAGTGTTCGTATTATGGCTAACGTACGTAGCGACACGACGAAACCAACCCAAGAGCAAAACCAACACGAAGTGCACGGACCGTGTCGGATAACGTATCGCGCGTAGTCGTATCACTAGCAACTACCTATGTGATCCCAGATTTTGCATACAGAAAAACTCAACAACCAAACAAGACCAAACATACCTAAACCAAAGCAGACACCTACCCACAAAAACCCAAACCCCAACTCTTCAGGAAAACCGAGGTCGCCGGAATTTGGCTTCTCGTCGCCGGCCATGGTACGAGCAGGAGGTCTCGTGCTGGAGGTAAAGTCCTATGGTCACAGGTACAACACAACTACATTGTTTGGTTTTCTAGTAAACACTCCGGGTCACAGCAGAACTCAGATATCATAAATCGACACTAAAAATACGATATTATGCACAAAACCTAACTTTAAACAATCTAAACTGAAACCAAAAGACTACATATCACAAAAACTATATAAAAAACAGACAGGGATCATTACATAACCAAAAGAACTCAAAGATCCAAGCTTTGCAAGCTCCAAGGCATCCAAGAGGCAAAACTAGATTAAAGATGTGATTTTGTAAGATTTTGTGAATTTTGTGATGGATTTGTGTTGGATAGGGAAGTGTTCAGTTTAGAGTTGAGGGAGATAGAGAAATATGAAAGAATTAAGTGAGAAAGAATGAGAGAGTGTGATGAAAAGAGAGAGGGAGGTGAGTGTAGGGTGAAAGTGAGAGGTGAGTGCACCATTTGCAATAACTCACCATTAATGCATTCATATAACTCACCATTCCACCTCTTCACACAAACAAAACCCAAAGTAAATATCTCTCTCACTCTCTCACACAACAATTATCTAGAAGATTAGGGTAAGGATTAAAGAAAGAATGGATTAAGGTAAAGGATTAGAATTAGGGTTAAGTGTCATGGTCACTAATACTAGATTAGCACAAACAAACCCTCACATTTACGTGCACACGTGCGTGCATGCCCATAAAAATTAATATTAAAATAATAATTAAATATTATAAAATGTGAGGAAGCCGAATTGGTAAAATTTTTACAGTAAACCCGCATTAACGTCTAAACTAACACTAACCGAAATCTAAGGCGTTACAACTCCACTTGCACTTAGGAACTTTTGAGAGAGTTTTTGCTAGAATTTTCAGAATAGTGAAGAGCTTGGGCATGGGATAGTATTTATAGTGGAGAATTAGGGTTTAAGAATTAAAAATGTGAATTAAAATGGAGTTAATTGGTAAATTGAAAAGTCTCTATTTGATTGCAGAGAAATCAAACAGTGCGGAGCAGTTGAGGGGAGTTGAAGAGGCGTGTGTGCAAAGCACGGAGTTCATTGGGCTCATCTTAACCATCCCCGCCGGCCATAAGCTCATTTCCGTCGGTCGATCTTGGGTATTTGGTTTCGAGATTCGTGCCATCTGATAAATTATGTACTTACACCATTTTCCACATGTTTGATTTTTCTAAAGTTTTCATTTCCCGGTGTATTGCACGTGTAATCTTTTGGGCTTCCAAAACGTTAAAAAAAATTCGGAAAAAAACTTGTGTCTGGTGGGAATCGGACACACAGGCTACGTCACAGTAGTGCAAAGGATTTACCCGTGATCTACAAGTGGCTTCTTGCTTTTATTAAACAAAAGTAACTTATAACTCAAACTCAGACTTTAAAACTCATTTCTTGTATATTAACAGAAAATTTCCATACAAAGATTTCAGATTCGTTACATTCTACCCTCCTTATAAAAATTTCGTCCTCGAAATTTACATTTACATAGGGACTAATTTTCAAATAGATAAGGGTATCTTGCACGCATGCCTTCTTCTCGTTCCCATGTTGATTCTTCTGGAGAATCCTTTCTCCACATCACTCGGACGAAGTTTACTTCCTTATTCCGTAATGTCTTCACCTTTCGGTCCAGTATCTCAACTGGTTGTTGCTCGCAAGTTAGGTCAATCTGTACTGTGAGCTTTGAGTGATCAAGTATGTGACTGGAGTCGCTCATATATCGTCGTAGCTGGGACATGTGGAACACGTTGCGCACACCTTCTAATGAGGGTGGTAGTGCTACACGGTATGCCACTTCTCCAACTCGTTCGAGTATGTCGAATGGTCCTATGTATCTTGGACTTAGCTTACCCCTCTTGCCAAAACGGATCACTCCTCTGTTTGGAGAGATCTCCAGGAATACATGTTCTCCAGGTTGGAACTTTAGATGTCGAAGCTTTGCATCTGCCCAATGCTTCTTTCTGTCTTGGGCAATGCGCATTCTTTCCCTGATCGTGCGAACTACGTCCACGGTTTCCATGATCATCTCTGGTCCAAGGAGTTCACGATCTCCGACGTCGTCCCAATTTAGCAGTGAACGACACTTCCATCCGTAGAGTGCTTCGAATGGTGCCATTCCAATGCTTGCCTAATAGCTGTTGTTTTATGAAAACTGCACAAGGTGTAGGCGATCTTCCCACGAACCTCCAAAGTCTAACATACAAGCTCTTAGCATGTCCTCCAGAATCTGCATTGTTCGCTCGGACTGTCCGTTCGTTTGTGGATGATAAGCCATGCTGAAATTCAGACTCGTTCCCAGGCTAGCTTGCAGACTCTGCCAAAATTGTGATCGGAATCCGGTATCGCGATCGGAGACGATGCAAACATGTAATCCATGTATTCTTACGATCTACTGCATGAGTTCATGGGTATCAAATATAGTACATCTTGAAAGTTTAAATCTTACTTTAGATTTATGCTTACCTTTATTTACTTCTTTGCTAACGTATCGGTTGATTGGCCAACTCGAAATGGAATAAAGTGAGCCGACTTGGTGAGTCGATCCACAATAACCCATATTGTGTTGTTACCCTTCGTGCTGTGAGGAAGGGCAGTCATGAAGTCCATGGTAATGTGCTGCTATTTCCATTCTGGGATTGGTGATAGCTAAAGTAGACCGGCAATTCTGTGATGTTCAGCCTTCACTTGCTGACACACGAAACACTTGGCTATGCTTGTAGCTACTTCGTGCTTCATTCCATGCCACCAGTAGTGTTGCCATAGATCCTTGTACATCTTTGTGCCACCGAGGTGTACCGAATAAGGAGAATTGTGAGCTTCTTTCATCAACTCTTCTCGAACAGGACCGATTGGCACACATAATCGACTTCCATATCTCAAGGATCCGTCTACATGGATGATGAAGTCAGTTCAAAGTCCATTTTCTACTTGTTCTCGGATCTTTTATAACTTGGAATCATTTTCTTGTGCTGTCTTGATCTGATTGGAAAGAGTCGAATGGACCTGTAAATTCATCAAATATGAAGCATTACCTGGCATAACTACTTCGATTGCCAATCCGTGCTATTCTTGTTGTAGCTTCCACTGAGGGGTGAGGTTCATTGCTAATGGTTGGCGGCTAAGTGCATCAGAAACTACGTTCACCTTCCCAAGATGATACTGTAAGTTGATGTCGAAGTCCGCCATGAGTTCTAGCCATCTTCTCTGCCGCATTTGTAATTCCTTTTGAGTAAATACATACTTCAGACTCTTGTGGTCAGTGTATATATCCACTCGTTCTCCCAGAAGATAGAGCTGATATTTTCGCAATGTCCCCAGGACAATCTGTAAGTGCTCAACGTGTTCTTTCCGATTCTTTGAATAAACCAGAATGTCGTTGATGAATATGACAACAAACATATCTATGTACTCTAGGAAAACTTTGTTCATCAGGTTCATAAAGATGGCAGGTGTATTGGTCACTCTAAATGGCATTACGAGATATTCATAATGACCATATCGAGTGCTAAACGCCGTCTTCGGAATGTCGGACTCTTTGACCTTCACTTGATGATAACCCGTACGAAGATCTAGCTTCGAAAATACAAAAGACCCACTTAATTGATCGAAAAGATCATCGATGCGTGGTAGTAGATACCTGTTCTTAATCATCACTTCATTCAAAGCTCGATAATACACACACATCCTGTATGAACCTTCTTTCTTCTTCATGAGTAATACCGGAGATCCCCAGCTTGAAGGACTGGATGAATCCAACCTTTCTTCAGAGGTTCGTCCAGCTGAATGCGAATCTCATTCAATCCTTCTGGGCTTAACTGGTACGGAGTTTTGATTACACATTGTGCACCAGGTTGTAAATCAATACTAAACTCAAGAGCTCGATCGGGAGGCAAACCTGATATGTCTTCAGGGAACACATCCTCGAACTTTCGAACTACCTCGGGCTTTTCTTCTTCTGCCGGTGGAGAAAACACTTCTGCATTCTTCGATTTAGCACGGTATCTTCCTGTCTCCAAAGTTCTATCTCCACTTTTGAAATAGAAGACTGGGTGATCTGGTATATCAAATACTACCCTTCTTTGATGGCCGTCAATAGTAACATAGAATACTCCCAGCCAATCTATTCCCAACACAATATCGAAATTTTGGATGTCCAGTATTTTGAAATTCGCGTAGAATTCTCGTATGCAAACTACAACTGGACTCTGATCAAACCCCATAGTTGCCTTCAAGACTCCATTCCCGGAACTGACATTCCATCTTGAAATGAGTGGCTTTACGGGAATCGCATGCATTCTCACGAATCGTTGGGATATGAAGCAGTGCGAAGCTCCAGTGTCGAAAATTGTGAGTGCAGGAAGGGTGGCTACTAGTATAGTACCTAAGTTGTGAGGTTAGGTTTAGATATAGGAAAAGTTATAGTGATACACAAAGATTGAAAAATTGAAAGAATTGGGGGATTTACCAGTGATGACTTGTCCTGTGGCTTCGGCCTCCTCGACCTTCATTGTGAAAGCCTGACGTCGTGGTACATTCCTCCTTGTTAGAGGCACATTCCTCTGTCCTTGGGGCACTTTTCTCTGCCCCTGAGGCACGTTTCTCTGTGCCTGATGGAATTGACGTTGAAGATGTGCAGAAGGTCCACGTGGAGCTGGTGCAGGGAGAGCTAAGAGGGGTATAGGTGCCTGAATGGCTGGCCGCTGCGGAACTGTGATCGCGGGTCTGGGTGCTGGTGCTATGTTGAAACGATATGGACATGCTCCTATGGCATGAGTGGATGAGCCACAAACCAAACACAGGCCATTTGCACGCCTGCAGTCATTCTCCAGGGGTCCAGTCCTTTTGTAGTAAAAACAGAAATCTGGACTAGACCGGTTAAATGATCCTGTTCCCCTCCGAAAGGCGGCGACGACGTGAAGACGTCTTGCCTGAGATTCGGGGCAGATGCTATTTGGTGTTATCCGTCCACCACTCCAAAGATGCCAAGTAGATTTATGGCACCGTGTATCGGAGGTTTAGACGGATGCGGCCGATGTAGCAGACTTCGTCAGATTCCCCCTCGTGGTGAGGGGTTTTTGATTGTGGGGACGCTCTTCCGTGCAGGCGCAAGCCCCTGCAGTTAATTACGCTACCGCGTCGCGGTAACAACTTTCTCATTCTCCAGAATTTCACTTCGTGTCGTGGGTGTTTGTTTTGTTTGTGGTTGCCCGTGGATTGTATACAGAGACTAATTTATTTCGTCACCCGTAGGACGTGGATTAGTCCAAATCCTTATTTACTTAGATTTGGGTTTGGTGTTTTAGTTTAAGGATACGTTAGCCATATTGAGGCTAAGATCAACTTAAACGTTCGTTAAGGAAACGTTAGTCTGATTTGAGACTAAGATCAACTTAACGGAAAGAGCGTTTCGAGGCTCTATTGTTCCAGTTTAGGGACGTAGTGGTCCAACATTCCCATTTTGGGGACGGATATTAGTTTAAGGACACGTTAGCCATATTTGAGGCTAAAATTAACTTAAACGTTTGTTAAGGATACGTTAGCCTGATCTCCAGACTAAGATCAACTTAACGGAAAGAGCATTTATGAGCTCCATTGCTCCAGTTTAGGGACGTAGTGGTCCATGTTCCAGTTTAGGGACATGGGGGTCCATTGCCAGTTTAGGGACATGGTGGTCCATTGTTCCAGTTTAGGGACGTAATGGTCCATGTTCCAGTTTAGGGACGTAGTGGTCCAGCATTCCCATTTGGGGACGAACATTAGTTTAAGGACGCATTAGTCCAACATTCCCAATTGGGGACGAAGATTAGTGTAAGGACGCATTAGTCCATGAGTTTAAGGACCCCACAGTCCGTATTCATGTGTGGTTGTCGGGACCCGTCACCTCTCTGACGTCATTGAAGGATTACAACGATAGGTGTCAGAGGAGTTCGGAGATGTACCCTTGAACCGGATATAAATTGATTTAAGAGAGCAGTCTTGCTCAGTCAATTTAATTTGAGGACTTATGGCCATGATTGGGTTAAGTCCAGTTGAAAATGTTTAACCTTTCATTTGCATTTGGCATATTAGGCCTTTGTTTGGGCTATGTCCATTTTCTTTAATAATGCAGAGCATTTGTTTTGGTCCATTGGACCTCTTAATTGGGCTTTGCGCTTTAATAATGCGCTGCATTGAATGTTCTGACAGTGCCCCACGTGGCTTGTCAGGCGCTTTGCGCCAATTGAGGAGCGCAAGACGCAAACTCATGTAGGGGTGTCACGTGTCACGCCCTGGTGATCGTAAGTGCAATGCGCTGCGCCAGTGCTCTGCGCTCTGCACTGCTGACACGTGGCGTGCTCTGGTGCAGTGCGCCAATTTAAGAGAGCAATGCTCTGTTTTGGAAGTGCATAGCGCAAGTTGTTCTGGAGCTGACACGTGGGCGCTCTGGTGAGTTGCGCCAATTTCAAAGAACAATGCTCTATTTTAAAAGCGCATAGCGCAAGTTATTCTGGTACTGACACGTGGCGCTCTCTAGTGGCTTGCGCCAACTCAGGAGCGCAACAGTGCAGATTTGCAAGTGCAAGACACTGTTAATTACCTTGATCCAATTTTGGATCAAAGAATATAATCTTTTAGATTCCAGAACCAATGGTTCATCAAAAGGCAATGCCTTTGTTATTTATTATATTTTTTTATTGAGGATCCTTGATCTTGTTCTTAGATCAATGATATATTCAGAAGAAATTCTTCTTTTTATTCAAAGGTTTTTACCTTTTTTGTTCTCTGAGTTCTTCTCAAAATTTTCTAGAGGAGTTCTCTTTGTTGTTGTTGTTCTTCCCTTTTTTGTATTGTTGGCACCCATTTTTTTTGTATGTTTTAGACTTAGAGTTTGAGGGCCTTTATATAGTGCCAATTTGTTTGTTAGGTTGTTTAAAAGTGATTTGGGAATATTTCCCCACCGTTGGATCTTTGATCCAAGGGCTTCTGTTTTACAGAAGACAATCTTCTTGTTTTAACAAGAACAGAAAGATCTTACTGGAATTTTAATTCTGTTTGGCATAAACGCATCTATGCTTGACACGTGTCGCGCAGCGCAGAGCGCAGCGCAACTGCGCTGACACGTGTCGCGCAGCGCAGAGCGCAGCGCAACTGCAATGACACGTGTCGCGCAGCGCAGAGCGCAAGTCAGCTGAAGCGTTGCTTCTTTATTTTAAGATTTGATTTTTATTATCTTTTAAAACAGAGCTTTGCTCTGACTGGGGGAAACAGAAGCATTGCTTCATTTCCCGCCTTGGGATTTGAATAGAGTTTTGCTCTGAAAGGGAGATTTTCTCCTTTATTATTATTTATTTATTTATTTATTTATTGTTCATTTTTTTCTTTTATTGTTGTTATTTTATACGGAGCGGGTTTTGAGCCAAAATTTTTGGCGGGAACAAATGTCCCCTACTACTTTGCCCACGTAAGTATGTACGTGGGTGAAGTAGTGCAAAATTATGCATGGCCACCGTATTGAGTGCTTGGGAGACAAGTTTAAGGTCCTTGTAGCCTAAGAGTTTTCAACTTTATGAGCCGTGAGGGTCTCACAAAGACTTTTCTCCCTACGGATCGAGAGGATCTCGTAGGTGTATTTTCTTCTTAGGAATCGTGAGGATTCCTAAGTGCGTTTCCTCTTATAAGTCGTAAGGATCTTATAAGAGAATTTTCCCTCTTATGAGTCGAGAGGACCCGTAAGCAGTTGTTTCCCTCCCTATCGAGGTTCAAGTTGGGAGAGTGAGACCCGTGGATAGTATGCAAGAGACCGTTTTTGGCCAACTTGCAGGGTCCCAGTGCTTAGGAAACAGATTTTTTAATCCTTACTGCCTAAGCCTTTATCTCACGAGTCGAGCCGCATCGAGAAGTTCTCGCAAAGACATCAATTTCTTCACAAGTCGAGACGAATCGAGCATTTCTCGCAAGAATATCCTAACGTCACAGTTAACCTCTGCTCTTTACGACAGAAGTCCGTTAGGGTCTGTGGTACTTAGGGTTTTGGCCGTCGTACCGTCGCATAAGCTGATATATTCCTCGATAGGCAATCGTGCTGTTCGAGTAGCCCTGCGACTGCCGTGTCTCTGATCCCTTTGGGGGTTGGGCAAGACGTCTTCAAGCAATCCTCCTTGGCAGTTTGACCGTCGGAAGAGCAAGCGTTAGGTATTTTGCCATGCCGCTTTTTACTTAAGGTTAGGCTCATTTTGGAGAGCCCCGATGATTCATAACCACTCCGCGCTGGTGTGGGGATGATCTCCGATAGTCTTTCAGGTTTTATATGAGTTTCCGTCAAGACCCAGAAGCTAGGAATCTGGCATTTGCTTCCTTTGCTGGCATCGCGTCTGCTGTATCGAGACGAATGTCGCGGTTGTCTCTAGGTTGCTGGTGAACCGTCGAGGTTTGGAACTAGGGATTTTGCCGTGGCTCCGTTAGTTTGATTGTCGCGTCTGAACCCCGCTGGAGGAAGAACGCTGGGGTGAAAACTCGTCTGCTGTATGTCTCTAGGTTGCTGGTGAACCGTCGAGATTTGGAACTAGGGATTTTGCTGTGGTTCCGTTTGTTTGATTGTCGCGTCTGAACCCTGCTGGAGGAAGAACGCTGGGGTGACCTCTCGTCTACTGTATCGAGATGAACGTCGCGGTTGTCTCTAGGTTGCTGGTGCACAGTCGAGGTTTGGTACTAGGGATTTTGCCGTTGCTCCATTGTTTGATGATGTTGCGTCTGCTGTGTTGGGACGAACGTCGTAGTTGTCTCTAGGTTGCTGATGAACCGTCGAGGTTTGGAACTAGGGATTTTGCCGTGGCTCCATTTGTTTGATTGTCACGTCTGAACCCTGCTGGAGGAAGAACGCTAGGGTGACATCTCCTCTGCTGTATCGAGACGAACGTCGCGGTGGGGCTGGGATTTTGCCGTGGCTCCGTTTGTTTGATTGTCGCGTCTGAATCCTGCTGGGGAAGAACGCTGTGGTGACATCTCGTCTGTTGTATCGAGACGAACGTCGATGTGGTGATCACTCCATGCTGGCGTGAGATGATCCCCGATGGTCTTTCCGGTTTTATATAAGTTACCGTCAAGACCCTAAAGCTAGGAATTTGGCCTTCGCTTCGTTTGTTTTGTCATGTCCGAATCCTGTTGGAGGAAGAACGCTGTCATGACATCTCGTCTGTTGTATTGAGACGGACGTCGAGGTGGTGACCACTCCGCGCTAGGGTGAGATGATCTCTGATTGTCTTTCGGGCTTTATATGAGTTGCCGTCAAGACTTGGCTCCGTTTTCTGATGGAAAATGGGGAGGGAAGATATGTTTCCTTCTTTGTTTGTGCCTCTGGATTGTATACAGGGATTGCTGTGATATCGCCTGTAGGGCATAAATTTCATTATATATTTTTCATTTTATTTCTTTTCCGCGATGCTCTATCATTTCAGCTTTTATATCGCGAAAGTCACGATTGCCCAATCATTTCGGCTATTTTTCGCGGTGCCCAATCATTTCGGCTATTTATTTTATCTTTACTCGCTGCTTTTTATTGCGAGTTGCCCAATCTTTTCGGCTATTTTGCATGCATACATCTTTACTTGCTGCTTTTTATTGCAAGTTGCCCCATCATTTCGACTATTTTATATGCATTTTTTTTGGCTCGCTGATTTTTTATCGCGAGTGTAGAACATGGAATCTGATGCCAATCTTAGCATCAGTATCGCTACGACTGGAATATTGCCAGGAGCGAATCATCATTTACTATGAAAGGGCTTAGAATTTGATACCGGTTTAAGCATCAGTATCGCTACAACTGGAATATTGCCAGGAGCAAATCATCATTTGCCTCTGTCGATAGAGAACAAAGGTGTCTTAGTAAACAAGGTTAGGATTCCTAAGTGTATGTTCCTCTGTAAGTCGTAAGGATCCTACAAGAGGGTTTTCTCCTCGTAAGTCGAGATCATGCGAACATATCCCCAGTCACGGATGGGACTTGGTTAGGGAAATGTTTATTCGCGCCCGTGGATTGTATACAAGGGTCAGTATTGAACCACTTGTAGGGCAGTATCGAAGGTTGTGGGGGTTGCTTAAGCACAGGTTTAGGTCTCTGTAACTTAAGACTTTCAAATCTTATAAACCGTGAGGGTCCCATAAGAGAGTTCTCCTTGCGAGTCGTGAGGATCTCGCAAGTGTATTTTTTCCTTAGGAATCGTGAGGATTCCTAAGTGTGTTACTCCTTTGTGGGTCATAAGGATCTCACGCGGGTGGTTTCTCCTCACAAGGTCGAGAGGATCCTGTAAGTGTCTTTTAACGAGGTTGCGCCTTTTCGGGTTTTCACAAACACTCGCCGGTAGTCCTGCTGTTTTTACTCACGGAGCCCTTTCGGGTTTTCATCCGTGCCCATTTTTCTTATGGACATACCGTTTTTTTTCTTTTTATTCTTTTTTTTTCCTAACGAGGTTGCGCCCTTTCAGGTTTTCACAAGACTCGCCGGTAGCCCTGCTGTGTTTACTCACGGAACCCTTTCGGGTTTTCATCCGTGCCCATTTTGCTTATGGACATACCGTTTTTTATTTTTATTCTTTTTTTCTAACGAGGTTGTGCCCTTACAGGTTTTCACATGACTCGCTGGTAGCCCTGCTGTTTTTACTCACGGGGCCCTTTCGGGTTTTCAATCGTGATCATTTTGCTTATGGACATACCGTTTTTTATTTTTATTCTTTTTATTCTTTTTTTTCTAACGAGATTGCGCCCTTTCAGGTTTTCACAAGACTCGCCGGTAGCCCTGCTGTTTTTACTCACGGAGCCCTTTCGGGTTTTCATCCGTGCCCATTTTGCTTATGGACATACCGTTTTTTATTTTTATTCTTTTTATTCTTTTTTTTAACGAGGTTGCGCCCTTTCAGGTTTTCACAAGACTCGCCGGTAGCCCTGCTGTTTTTACTCACGGAGCCCTTTCGGGTTTTCATCCGTGCCCATTTTGCTTATGGACATACCGTTTTTTATTGTTTTTTGTGTTTTTTTTACCACGTCAGCCTGGGGGTGCCGCGGGTTGTTAGTAGTTTAACGGCATTTCAGTCATTGGCTAGTTTTAGGACGTAGTGGTCCGTCATTAGTTTAAGGACGTTTCGGTCCACCGTCGCCGTATTTGAGGCAAATCTCTAGCTTACTGACTTTTCGGTCTAGCGTCACCGTATTTGAGGCGAATTTCTAGTTTGCTGACTTTTTGGTCTATATCCAGTTTTAGGACATAGTGGTCCGTTGGGATTTCTCTATGAGCGAGCATGATGCCCCCGGCGTGTCCACCTTTTTCGGAGCATGTGATTATGGCGGGCTCACCTTCCAGTTTTCGGACAACGCGAACTTGCCCTGTTGGTAGTCGCCATTAACTTGACTAACGACCAGTTGGGAGTCTTCATATATGAGGAGGTTTTCAATTCCCATGTCGATGGCGATCTCGAGGCCTGCTATCAAAACTTCGTATTCGGCCTCCTTGTTCGTCCTCGGCTCTGTTAAGGAGAAGGCGAATCGCATTATCCCTTCTTGCGGGGTCACGAAGATAAAGCCCACTCCCGATTTGATTATCGGCGTGCTTTTTTTGCGCTTCTTCATGGAGGCTGGTCCATCGAAAAAGCTTCCCTCGGGTACCACTTTCGTCGATCGTGTCGAACGCCCGTTTGTCTGGAAGTTCGCAATTCAAGGGAGAATCGGCCGGTATTGGATGTTCAGCGAGGAAAATTGGCGATGGCCTGGCCTTTCACTTCGATATAAGACGGACTTCATGCGCCAACGCATAGTGCCTGAGCTTTGTTATCGCGAAGATCAACGCTAGACAGTGCTTTTCGATGGGAGAATAATTGCTTTCTGCCCCCAGGAGAACTCGACTTAAGTAATAGAGAGCTCTTTTTTTCCCCTGGTCATTCTCTTGTGCCCATAATGCGCCTAAGGAACCTTCGAGGGCGGTTGTAGTCGGCGGAATCAGTCCAGAAGGAGAGTTGCCCCCAACCTTCCTTACTCGGCGCCAGTGGCATATCCCCCAGTAGGAGGAGTGTTGTCTCCTGAGGGTTTTCAGCGGATTACACCCACAAAATCATATAATAAAAGAGAGATGGTGAAAATTATATGAAGATAAGAACTATAAAAGAAAGAACTTGAAAATAAGAGTTTTCAATTATACCAGCTTTTCAGTTGCTATGAGCCCTATCTTAATGGTCATGAAAAAATGTTAGAAATCACATTATCCCTCAATAAAACATCGTCTTTAGTTTTCATTCCTATCTTTCTTCCAAACATTGATCATATATCCCTACGTGTGTGAACTGGACATCCCTACACTCAGAGAATTCAATTCAAGCAATCATACTCTTGTCCATCTACCTTAGTACTTTTTAATAGATATTTAGATGGAATTTGCTCACACATTCTTCATGCGACCGTTAATACTTCTTGAGGTACTAACCGACCGATTACTCATGTGCTCGCTAATTAGATATTTTTCCTCGTCTTGCAACACCTAAGGCTTAGCAGTGGCTCCCAAACCAGTTGGTCTAAGGCACTAGGTGATAAAGCACCCTCGCTATATTTTTTTTATTGCTGCCTCGGTGATAACAAAACCAGTGTTTATTTTTCTTTTCACCATTTTAACTTTTCTTTTCCATTTATTATTTCCTTCATACTTTGGCTTTTAGACAAGAGCATTTCAAGGGATCCTCTACTATCCCGAGTTTCAAGATGTGTGTAAGTGCGTATAGTAGGGTATCAACGTTCAAATGTTCGGCTTCCAGAATAGGAACTATTTTTCAGGCTTATTTTTATCCTCAGATTAGTAATTTCCTTCATCTTACTAACTCTTGGGACAACAGCTCATAGCTACTTATTACTAGTTTCATTTAAGAAAACATCTAACTTTCTTGTTTTTCTTAAACTATTCCTATCTTTTAAATATAATTTTTCACTTTTTACTCTTTTCTTATCACAATTTTTGTGTGTGCAGAGTAAGGCGTAGATAAGCACAGGAGCGCTGAAAGACGACTTCTTGGGAGCTTCTTGCGATGGTATAGGAGCGCTGAAGCTCGTTGGCGGGAGCATGGTCCCGAAGGATAGCCTAGTGGTGGCTTGAGTTGCCTGCTCCACTGGTATAGTGAAAAGGGAGGCCGCTTGGGGCCCATAGGTTACTCCTCCAGATGGGACAGAGCGAGAGTTGCTGTTGCAGTTAGTGCAGTTCGAAGCCTGTTGATTTCTTGAAGAGCTTGAATATTCTGCCCCCTGCGTCGACCTTGGTCTTTGGCATGTGCCAGTTGTTTGAGGACCGATTCCGTCGGCAAGGCTGCTGCTTGACAGACATCTTCTGGGCTTCCTCCATTGGCGTTGAGGCACCGAGGGTGGGAGGTGGGAGCGTCGACCCAAAAAGAATCCCGTTGATTTCTTGAAGAGCCGGATTGCAGAGATCTGAGGCTGCAAGTGACCCATACTTGACTCTGCCGGATATGACAGAGCCTAAGTTGCTGGGGTAGGAGCAAATGCCATTCTTTATAGAGACGAAATGCCAGCTTCAATATCCACTCCACTAAGGGCAACCAAAAACATATACACCGCGATTATTTGATCGCGGGAAAAACACGACATACGAAGTGTGGAGTGGAAAGAGGAAAAGGTCCCACCGGGCGTGCCAGAATCTGTTCCCCTCCGAAAGGCGGCGACGACGTGAAGACGTCTTGCCTGAGATTCAGAGCAGATGCTATTTGGTGCTATCCGTCCACCTCTCCGAAGATGCCAAGTTGATTTATGGCACCGTGTATCGGAGGTTTAGGCGGATGTGGCTGATATAGCAGACTTCATCAGATTCCCCCTCGTGGTGAGGGGTTTTTGATTGTGGGGTCGCTCTTCCCTGCAGGCGCAAGCCCCTGCAGTTAATTACGCTACCGCGTCGCGGTAACAACTTTCTCCTTCTCCAGAATTTCACTTCGTGTCGTGGGTGTTTGTTTTGTTTGTGGTTGCCCATGGATTGTATACGGAGTCTAATTTATTTCGTCGCCCGTAGGACGTGGTTTAGTCCAAATCCGTATTTACTTAGATTTGGGTTTGGTGTTTTAGTTTAAGGATACGTTAGCCATATTGAGGCTAAGATCAACTTAAACATTCGTTAATGATACGTTAGTCTGATTTGAGACTAAGATCAACTTAACGGAAAGAGCGTTTAGGGGCTCTATTGTTCCAGTTTAGGGACGTAGTGGTCCAACATTCCCATTTTGGGGACGGATATTAGTTTAAGGACATGTTAGCCATATTTGAGGCTAAGATCAATTTAAACGTTTGTTAAGGATACATTAGCCTGATCTCCAGACTAAGATCAACTTAACGGAAAGAGCATTTAGGAGCTCTATTACTCCAGTTTAGGGATGTAGTGGTCCATGTTCCAGTTTAGGGACATGGGGGTCCATTGCCAGTTTAGGGACATGGTGGTCCATTGTTCCAATTTAGGGACGTAGTGGTCCATGTTCCAGTTTAGGGACGTAGTGGTCCAACATTCCCATTTGGGGACGAACATTAGTTTAAGGACGCATTAGTTCGACATTCCCAATTGGGGACGAAGATTAGTTTAAGGACGCATTAGTCCATGAGTTTAAGGACCCCACAGTCCGTATTCATGTGTGGTTGTCGGGACCCGTCACCTCTCTGACGTCGTTGAAGGATTACAACGATAGGTGTCAGAGGAGTTCGGAGATGTACCCTTGAACCGGATGTAAATTGATTTAAGAGAGCAGTCTTGCTCAGTCAATTTAATTTGAGGGCTTATGGCCATGATTGGGTTAAGCCCAGTTGAAAATGTTTAACCTTTCATTTGCATTTGGCCTATTAGGCTTTTGTTTGGGCTCTGCCCCTTTTCTTTAATAATGCAGAGCATTTGTTTTGGTCCATTGGACCTCTTAATTGGGCTTTGCCCTTTAATAATGCGCTGCATTGAATGTTCTGACAGTGCCCCACGTGGCTTGTCTGGCGCTTTGCGCCATTTGAGGAGCGCAAGACGCAAACTCATGTGGGGGTGGCACGTGTCACGCTCTGGTGAGCGCAAGTGCAGTGCCCTGCGCTCTGCGTTGCTGACACGTGGCGCGCTCTGGTGCAGTGCGCCAATTTAAGAGAGAAATGCTCTGTTTTGGAAGCGCATAGCGCAAGTTGTTCTGGAGCTGACACGTGGCGCGCTCTGGTGAGTTGCGCCAATTTCAAAGAGCAATTCTCTTTTTTAAAAGCGCATAGCGTAAGTTATTCTGGTGCTGACACGTGGCGCTCTCTGGTGGTTTGCGCCAACTCAGGAGCACAACAGTGCAGATTTGCAAGTGCAAGGCACTGTTAATTAGCTTGATCCAATTTTGGATCAAAGAATAGAATCTTTTAGACTCCAGAACCAATGGTTCATCAAAAGGCAATGCCTTTGTTATTTATTATATTTTTTTATTGAAGATCCTTGATCTTATTCTTAGATCAATGATATATTCAGAAGAAATTCTTCTTTTTATTCAAAGGTTTTTACCTTTTTTGTTCTTTGAGTTCTTCTCAAAATTTTCTAGAGGAGTTCTCTCTGTTGTTGTTGTTCTTCCTATTTTTGTATTGTTGGCACCCTTTTTTTTATTATGTTTTAGACTTGGAGTTTGAGGGCCTTTATATAGTGCCAATTTGTTTGTTAGGTTGTTTAAAAGAGATCTTTCTCTGAGAGATTTGGGGATATTTCCCCACCGTTGGATCTTTGATCCAAGATCTTCTGTTTTACAGAAGACAATCTTCTTGTTTTAACAAGAACAGAAAGATCTTACTGGAATTTTAATACTGTTTGGCGCAAACGCATCTGTGAGAGCAGCGCAACAGCGCTAGTGCAACTGCGCTGACACGTGTTACGCAGCGCAGAGCGCAGTGCAACTGCGCTGACACGTGTCGCGCAGCGCAGAGCGCAAGTCAGCTGAAGCGTTGCTTCTTTATTTTAAGATTTGATTTTTATTATCTTTTAAAACAGAGCTGTGCTCTGACTGGGGGTAACAGAAGCATTGCTTCATTTCCCGTCTTGGGATTTGAACAGAGCTTTGCTCTGAAAGGGAGATTTTCTCCTTTATTATTTATTTATTTATTTATTTATTGTTTATTTTTTTCTTTTATTGTTGTTATTTTATACGGAGCGGGTTTTGAGCCAAAATTTTTGGCGGGAACAGATTCTCCCGGTCTCCTAGGTGCAAAGGTTGGCCTAGAATAGGCTCCTCCTGTTATATGTGCAACAGGGCGTTTGATTCCAGCTGTTTGGGGCTTACCCTTCTTCTTTACCACAGCTTCATAACGACGAGCTGCTTTCAGGGCGAGTTCATGAGTCGGGTAGTCGCCTGTAGCTAACGCCACCTGAATCACTGGGTCGAAGCCCTGTTGAAATCGTCTATCCCGAATCTCATCAGTAGGGATCAAATGTGCAGCGAACCTGATACGATATTGATGTCCGGAAAGAGATGTGTTTTAACGGAACAATATTTGAAACGAATTCTTTACCTACTAAGCATGATGAATTTGGCATCATATCTTTCCACCGATTTTACCCACATAGAACATTATTGCAGGTGGATGAACTTTTGCTCCATCTCAAATCGAGCATCTTTGGAAAGAACTTCGCGAAACGTCTTCCACTCAATAGGTTGGGTGAGACGACTTTCTTTAGCCTTCTACCAGACTCTTGCATTGTCTATAATTTGCAGCTTAGCAAATCTCAACCAGGCAAAATCTGGCACTTGAGCGGATGCCAGATCATCTTTGATCGATTGTGCCTATTCTTCTGCCTCCAGTGGGCTCTCTTTTCCCAAGAAGTGTTTTGGATGCAGTGCCCGAAATTGCTTGACTCTGGATACCTCGGCTTCGGGACAGTGCATGAGGATAGCAGTTTGTTGCTGCTGACCTTCCAATAATCTCTTAATAGCCTCAAGCAGTACCGTTTGCTCATTGACAGGAGCTGCAATGGTAGTTGGTGGTGGTAGAGTAGACGGTAGGGTATTGCCGTTGACGTTCATGCTGGTGTTGTTCGTACTATCCATTACCTTGATAGAAAATGAATGATTAGGATAGATTCAAGAAATTAGAAATGTAAGGAATTTATAGTTGCTAATTCTTATAATTTTTGTGATCCATTACCGTGATGTTTTTCCTAATGGTATAGTTTTAACAAAACTAGAAGAAGTGATATCAAAGTTCATGGTATTTTAATGAAATTTTTTAAATTATGGATGGTTCACATGAGATTCTTGGTTAAACTTGATTCTAAACATTTATATTTAAGGTTACAAGTATTGTGTAAAACATTTGTTGACCATGGTATAAAGGAGAAGGAGTTTCTAGGGTTTAGAAAATGGATATCGATAATAACTCCACTTACCGATACAAGTTTTAAAATTGGATTCTAATGAAGAGAGAGAGATTGGGAGGGACTTAATATTTGAAAAACATAAGAAGAGGATGAGGAAGGGAAGAGAGTCGTCGTGGCGTCATGGGAGCTCCGGAATCGGCTTCGATCTTCGACGAAAAAAGTTCGCTCGCTAACTCCACTTTACTCCACTTGCAATTAGAAACTTTTGAGAGAGTTTTTGCTAGAATTTTCAGAATGGTGAAGAGCTAGGGTAAGGGATGGTATTTATAATGCAGAATTAGGATTTGGGAATTAAAAAGCATTAAAATGGTGTTAATTGGTGAATTGAAGAGTCTCTGTTTAATTGCAGGAAAATCAAATAGTGCGGAGGAGTTGAGGGGTGTTGAAGAGGTGTGTGTGGAAAGCACGGAGTTCATTGGGCTCATCTTAGCCGTCCCCGCCGGCCATAAGCTAATTTCCGTTGGTCGATCTTGGGTGTTTGGTCTCGAGATTCATGCCATCTAATAAATCCTGTATTTATATCATTTTCTACATGTTTGATTTTTCTGAATTTTTCATTTCCCCGTATATTTCACGTGTAATCTTTTGGGCTTCCAAAGAGTTAAAAAGAAAAATTCAGAAAAAAATTTATTCCTAATAGGAATCGAAAACACAGGCTGCGTCTCAGTAATGCAAATGATTTACCAGTGAGCTACAAGTGGCTTCTTACTTTTATTTAATAAAAGTAACTTATAAGTCAAACTCAGACTGTAAAATTCATCTCTTGTATATTAACAAAAATATTCCGTACAAAGATTTCAGAGTCGTTACATGTTGAGTACGTCGCTGGAAGAGCAAATTGACAGGTTAATAAAAGTTGTCAAACGAGCCGGGACAATCATAGCCGTGAAATAGCCATTTATGAAAAGACCAGGATGCAGCATCTCA
The DNA here is from genome assembly GCA_030015575.1 of Agapanthus africanus. Taxonomy (NCBI): domain Eukaryota; kingdom Viridiplantae; phylum Streptophyta; class Magnoliopsida; order Asparagales; family Amaryllidaceae; genus Agapanthus; species Agapanthus africanus. Next base: position 434,812,653 of record JASDDO010000004.1, on the reverse strand, counting down.
ATCAGCAATCTGCGAAGAAGAAATACTATAATGCGCTTCATCCCCGGCCAACTGTATGTTCTCGTGAGAGGGGAAAATCCAGAAACAGTGGCAAAAACAAGGCAAAGAACGCAAACTGTAACAACCCTGAACTTTCTGTACAGAATTTTTTCAAAATACAGAAAGGAGTACCTTAGTTGAGCACATGTTATAAATTTAAATTGCTTAAGAACAGCAAGAAAGCACTTGTAGCTCATTAGTAAAGTCTTGCATTGCTGTGACGTAGCCCCTATGTTCAAATCCCCCCGGCCACATATTATTTTTGTTGATTTTTCTTTTAAACTTTTAGAATCCCAAAGGTTTACACATGCACTGCATATGAAATGAAAAGTCACAATAAAAGCAAACATGTGGAAATTGGTATTTAAGCAGACTACGACACGTGGCATTGATCCAAGCACCCCACCCTATAGAATGGCCGGCGAAGATCACCCCACGACCGGTGCTGCCGGTTTTCTCCGTAGGTAATGCCTAAATTTTTTTATCCTAGCACCCCTTGGACTCCCCCCACTAACCCTAGCCTGTTTGATTTCCCTGCACAATTCCAGAGAATTAAAATGAGGCATTGATCCAAATTTTAATGCATGTTTTTAATTCATTCTTCATTACCCTAAACCCTAATTACTCCTATAAATACCATACTACACCATAGCCTCCTCATTCAGAATTCCATTGCCAAAACTCTCTAAAATTCCTAAGTCCAAGAAGTTGTACAAGTGGAGTTAGCTCAAGGCAAAGTTCCGGCGACGTTTCGGGACGAATCCGGCAACGAAACGACTCCACGACACTTTCGAAATCCTCCTCTACCTACCCCCTCTTTAATCAATCAATAAGCCCTCTCTCCCATCCTCTCCTTCCATTCAAAAGATTTCTCTTTTCAAAATTCGTCGGAAGCGGAGTTAATCTGATTTCCGATTTTAATTTCTTTAAAAACTCAATTTTTTATAAACCACATAATAACCATCTCTTTATATCTTGTTTAATAAACATAAAAAAAAACATCTATAACAAGTTTCAATTCAAAATTTAGTGTTAAACAAATTCTATTTAACTTTTACGGTAAAATACCATCTAGTTTACATATGACATTACTTTATAGTTTGGCTCATATTACCTTTAGAAAACTCACGAGATCATGACCTACCTCATCACAACACTCATCTTGACATAGCGCGATGGATTTTGTAACAATTTTTGTGGGACAAAACACAAGTTACATTAAAATACGTTAACTATCAAAACTCGTATTTTTAAATTGTTTTAATTAATTCCTTGCTCTATTACCCATTTTGGGGAACCCGATCGGAATAGTGCGGGTTATCTTACGTCCTCGAGACTAGTAGAGCAAGATGCAGACCTCCTCAGGGAGCATTCGATCTCGATAGAATTCTGATTACAATTTTTAAGAAAAAGCGATTTCTATTTAATAAATAAATTCTATTTTTATTATATATATATATATATATTATCAAAATATCTATTTTAAATATAATATATATTCTATGTTTTCTAATCAAAAGAAAAGAATCACAAAAGATCATGAAAATACCATCACATTTCAATACAAGTCAAATTACAAAAAAATACCATATACGATTCAAAGTTAGGTTTATATCCACTAGAATATTTCATTTTATAAAAATTACAACTATGAAAACCCTAAAGACGATAATTAAATACTTGAGGTGTATTATGAAAATATATCAAAACTATTTTTCATAAAACCCCATCAAGTTATATTAATTGACAATAAGGACCCTAGTAAATATAGGTTTAAGCGGGACCAGTTCTCTTAAGCCTTAGGGAGCCGGAGAATGTGGGTGCTTGCCTATCTAAGGTACATAACCTAAAAATGGTGTTATCAATACGGAATTGTCTTGAAAAAAGACACAAATTCTGCCAGCCATGTGCAACAGTTACCGATAACTCCAAAACTAATTCAGGATTTCAATTCTGCTTAAGTGTCTGACTCAGGCAGAGTCTCAGTCTAATATGAAATCAATCAATCTATCCTTGAATATGATTCAAGTATAACTCCAATTCAACATGAATCCATTTATACCAGAATTCAATCTATATCAACATGAACATGACTTGACTGAACCGAACCATGGATATACTCTGATTACATGACTATCTATTTATATCCATTCCGTTTACATGATATCATGGTTTCGGCAAGTCGTACATCTATTAAACAAAATAATACAAATCAATACAAAATACACTACGGGGTTTTAAAGGGGTAGACTGGCACGCAATGTGTTAAAAATGGCACGAGATGGTCATTAAAAGACGTAACTATACATCCATTGTCGTTGTTCCGTGGTTTTATTGACGGAGCCTTATACTACGGGTTACCAAAGTCCACGGTGTAAGTTGGACTCCTCTCGTATACACTGGCATATTTTGTACCAAACTACAAACAACTGCGTTAACATAACAATCAAATAGTAATTATATTCTTTCCTTCTATTCTATTTCTACCTTTCATTAGGACTTACCGAGCGATTGTTCGCTGACGACATTCATTCTCTCTTCTTTTTTTGGAATGTTGTCAGGTGGATCCGACTCACTGCAGATAGAGCCCAGTTTAGAGGACTTGGATCAGTTCAGCGAGGACCCTGAGCTCTAGACTCTTGTATATACTTTACTTTCATGTTCATGCCATTGTTTAGGCATTGCTTTCATCATTGTATTTACTTTTCAATTGTATTGTAAAGAAATGTTTAATAAATAAAAGCTGCAATTCATTTACATTTCATGTCTTCTTGTGTATATTTACATTATATTGCTTAGTTACGCTTAGCGTGTTTACTTCTGAGTAAATACGTAGCGGGTCTCGTCGTGTCTACTTACCCGTATACTGGAAAGCGGGGCATGACACAAACAACGTTCTAAAAAACAAAGTGGGTTCAAAATGCCATGCAATCAAGAAAAACTCGATTGGAGTCCGTCCTTTATAAAGAAGATGGGTCGGGAATACTCTTTCCCTCAAGATAAGACAAGGAAAATATTAAACCTTGTCATGAAGTATCAAATGATGACGCTCCTGGAGTCTTGGCATCCCGAAAAAATAAACGAGGTCCCTCATCCGGATTATTGCTCCTATCACCGAGTAATAGGTCCTCCCCTTGAAGACTTCAGCTTCAAAGACTGGGTAGAAGATTAGTATCGACAAGATAAGTTAATGTTATCCGAATGTTGGAGGGTAACCACGCCGCAAAAGCATGAGCCAAAAAGGATCTATACCGTCATGACAGGACCAGCTCAACATCAAGAATAGAAGCGGGCTCGTACCTGCCATATAATAACACTCTCAAAAGAGGGAGGGCTCGAGACTATGGATGGCCTCCATATGTGCTTCGCAAATGAAGACGAGGAAGAGGAGATCTCAGACTTTTCACCAGCACCAAAAGAGCTGGAAGATAGGATACACACTACGGCGGACAACCTAAGAAAAATTGACTTAGGGACAGAAAACGATACGAGGCCGACATTCGTCGGTGAGATACGATCTGAAAAACATGCAACCAAGTTAAAAGACGTGCTCATGCAATATAACGACTGCTTCGCATAGAACTATTCTGAAATGCCGGGTCTAAATCCAAAAGTGGTAGTACATAAACTGGGTATATCACCGGACATAAAACCAATCAAACAGGCGCCAAGAAGGATGCGACTCGAACTTGAGATGAGTATTGTCGCTAAAGTCAAGAAACTAATCGACTCCGGCTTCATCCAAGAAGTTCAATATCCCGAACGGATCGCTAACATCATTCCGGTGATTAAGAAAAATGGGATGGTGTGCATCTGTATGGACATTCGGGACCTCAACAAAGATTTCCCGAAAGATGATTTTCCAGTACCTATTACCGAGCTGATGATCGATAGCACGTCTACCCATGAGGCCTTCTCCTTCATGGATGGATCTTAAGGATACAGCCAAATAAAAATGCATCCTGAAGACCAAAAGCCTATGCTTTCCGAACCCCAATGGACATATTCTGTTATAAAGTGATGCCTTTCGGTTTGAAGAATGCTGGAGCTACCTACCAGAGGGCCATGACAAAGATCTTTGATGACCTTATACACGAGAGCGTCGAATGCTACATCAATGACCTTATAGTGAAGAGAAAATCTCACGAAGAACATTGGGAACATCTAAAAATAGTGTTCCGACGTCTTCGGAAGTATAATTTGAAGATGAATCCTCTAATATGCACGTTTGGAATTTCCTCAGGCAAATTCCTAGGATTCATCATACGTCACCGAGGTATCAAAATCGAGCCCTCAAAGATCAAGGCGATTATGGAAATGCTCATTCTAATGACCCTCAAACAACTGCGGTCTCTCCAAGAAAATCTTGCGTATATCCAGCGGTTCATAGCCAACCTCTCCGGAAAATATCGTCCCTACAGTCATTTGATGAAGAAGGGGACCCCGTTCATCTGGGATCAAAAGTGCCAAAATGCACTGGACGAAATCAAACAATACCTGCAAAATCCACCGGTATTGACCGCTCCGGTTAAAGGAAAACCCCTTATCCTATATACAACGGCCCTTGAGGGTATTCTAAGCGCACTATGGGCACAAGAGAATGATCAGGGAAAGGAGAGATCATTGTACTATTTGAGTCAAGTTCTCCTCGGGGCAGAAAACAACTATTCCCCCCATCGAAAAGCATTGCCTAGCACTGACGAAGCTCAGATATTATGCCTTGGCACACGAGGTCCGTCTCATATCAAAGGTGGATCCTCTCAAATATCTAATATCAAAGGCCATACTAACAGGAAGGCTTGCCAAATGGGCCCTCCTCCTGATGGAATTCTCGATAACGTATCGACCCCTTAAAGCGGTGAAAGGTCAGGCTATAGCTGACTTCCTAGCAGAGTATCTGATACCAACCGACCCCCCCTTAAATTACGAGTTGCTAAATGAACATGCATTCGACGCAATCAAGGAGGAAAATGATTCCTAATGGGAACTCTACTTCGATGGAGCATCTTCCATGAAGCGGCGAAAGCAAAACACCCCCATAATCAAAGCCGGGATGGGCCTTATCTTCATGACTCCGCAAGGAGGGATATTGCGTTATGCCCTCTCCTTAACAGAGCCAAGTACTAATAAAGAAGCTGAATATGAAGTTTTGATAGCAGGTCTCAAGATCGCTATCGACATGGGAATCAAATACCTCCTCATATATGGAGACTCCCAGCTGATCGTCAGCCAAGTAAATGGCGAATATCATACATGCAAGCCAGAGTTTATAAAGTAAAGTGTATAGCAACTGCCGATCCCTTCCTACATCCTGGAGAGTATACCGTGTGCAGAAAACAGCAAGGCGGACGAGTTGGCCAAAATGGCTAAGGAACTGGCCGATGAAGACCTCGATAACGTAAAGATCATTATGCAAAGCCGCAGTATTCTCGTGCTAACAAATAAATCTTCGGAAGACCTGATAGAGACATCCGAAGGAAAAGAAACGACCGAACAAGTAGCCTACCAAATAGAGGATGAAGAAAAGGCCAAGGATTGGAGGGAAGTCTTCATAGACTACTTCAAATCCCAACGAACACCCAAAAATGTGTCGTTTAGATATCAACTCATAAAACGAGCTCTGTTTTTCGCCTTCGTCAATGATACTCTATATAAGAGATATTTGATTGTTTATGGTTAAGATGCCTAGGGCTGGAGGAAGCAAAGACAGTCGTCCAAGAAATACACGATGGACTCTGCGGTTCTCACCAAGCTGGACCAAAGATGAAGCTGAAGATAAAAAAAATAGGCTACTATTGGCCCACAATAATTCAGTATTGCCTCGAATATGCGAAGCAGTGTCACTCGTGCCAAATTCACGGGGACTTCATCCATCAACATCCAAATCCTCTACACTCGACAGTAGCCTGTTGGCCGTTCGAGATGTGGGGAACAGATATAATTGGCCTTATCGAACCAGCGTCCTCCAAAGGACATCGGTTTATATTGGCAATAACCGATTACTTCTCTAAGTGGGCAGAAGCAGTACTACTAAGGGAGGTAAAGACAAAGAATATCCTCCATTTCTTTAGAACCCATGTCATCTATCGGTTCGGCACTCTGCGACGGATAATCTCGGATAATGGGCCAACTTATAGAAGTCATAAAATCAGCCGCTTCGCACAACAACATAAAATAGATTGGAGATACTCTTCAGTCTATAATTCTCGGGCCAACGATCTAGCTGAAGCTTTCAATAAGACCTTGTTAAAAATTATAAAAAAAGACGGTGTCCAGAAAAAAAAGGACTAGCACTAATGGTTATATGAAGCACTCTAGGCGTACCGAACAACGTTGAAGACGGATACAAAAACAACACCGTACACATTGGTGTTCGGCACAGAAACAATGCTCCCATTGGAGATAGAACTCCCCTCTCTACGAGTAGCGGTTCGATACGAGCTAACAGATGAATAAAATGCTCATATTTTGCTTGAGGAGCTCGATGCCCTCGACGAAAATCGCCTTATAGCACAGTAAAATCTGGAGGCTTATAAGGCAAGGATGACACGGTCATACGAAAAACTGACCAGACCGAGAACATTCCGCCAAGACGAACTCGTGCTAGTTGTCAAAAGACCAATGATCCCCAATCGTGCAAAACGGGGGAAGTTCGAGCCGAACTATGAAGGCTCGTACATCATAGACAAAATCTACCAAGGTGGAGCCTATCTGCTCATATATATGCATGGCGAAAGACCCTTCCGGCCGACAAACGGTGGATTTCTAAAAAAATACTACGCTTGACGAGTCATGAATTAGGTCAATGATAGATGACGACACTTATGTCCGCTCGCTATCTTCCTGAGTCAGAATCTTGAGAGTAGTATCCAAAAAAGCTCTGTAGCCCCAAAATACAGGAACAATGGACCGAAACATCCTTAAACTAATATTCGTCCCAAAAAAGGAAACGTTGGATCGAAACGTCCTTAAACTAATACTCGCATAAAAAATGGTGATAATATACCAAGATGTCACTAAACTAATAATGGACCGAGATGTCACTAAACTAATAATGGACCAAGATATCCCTAAACTAGCGCATCGCCTCAAACACGGCGATAATGGACCGAAACATCCTTAAACTAGTAATGGACCGAAACGTCCTTAAACTAATATTTGTCCCCAAAATAGAAATGCTGGACCGAAACGTCCTTACACTAATAATGGACTGAAACGTCCTTAAACTAATGCTGGACCGAAACGTCCCTAAACTAATATTCGTCCCCAAAATGGGAATGTTGGACCGGAATGTCACTAAACTAGCATTTTGCCCTAAAATATGGCGATAAAGGACCGGCATGTTCTTAAACTCACACGTTTAGACCTACGGTAAAACCCCATATCGATTACCATATACAATCCACGGGCACAAACGATTCATAACTCTCCCAGGTCTTATATGATATAGTCCTTTGAACAAGGCCGGGACCTACAGCTAGTGGTGCGTTACCTTGCGGGACGCCTAAAACAACGGTACGTCCACAAGCAAAATGGGCACGGATGAAAACCCGAAAGGGCGCCATGAGTAAAAGCAGCAGGACTACCGGCGAGCTTATGAAAACCCGGAAGTGCACAAACTCGTTAAAAAGATGGTACGTCCACAAGAAAAATGGGCACAGATGAAAAACCGAAAGGACGCCGTGAGTAAAAACAGCATGACTACCGGCGAGCTTGTGAAAACCCGGAAAGGTGCAAACTCGTTAAAAAGGCCGAAATGATTGAGCACTGCGATAAATAGCCGAATGATTGGGCAATCGCGATTTTCGCGACATAAAAACTGAAAAGATAGAGTATCACGGAAAGAAATAAAAGAATAAAAAATAAAAATAAAACTTTTTTTGCCTTGCAAGTACGTCCATATTGACTCTTGTATATGACCCATGAGCACAAATGAAAGAAAGGGAACCATATTTTCCCACCGCGCTTCGCCAAAAAAAGCTCCAAATCTTGACGGTACATATACAACGTAGAGACTATCCCGGCGTTCCTTCTCATTCCAACAGGATGCAGACGCAACGTCATCATAAAAAAAGAAAGACAAAGGGTCAAAACAAAAATGGAGTAATGGCAAAATCCTAGCTCCAAGTCTTGACGGTTCATATACAACCTAAAGACTATCCAGGCGTTCCTTCTCGAGCCAGCAGGATGCAGACGCATCGTCAACAAAAGACCCAAGGGTCAAAGCAAAAATAAAGTCATGGCAAAATCCTAACTCCAAGTCTTCACGGTACATATACAACCTAGAGATTATCCCTGTGTCCCATCCCTCCTCATTCCAGCAGGGCCAGACACGACAATCAAATAAAACTGAAGTGACAGCAAAATCCTAATTTCAGGTCTTAATAGCAACATCTAAAGCCTAGAGATCACCCCGACGTTCTTCTCATTCCAGCAGGATGCAGACGCAACGTCAACAAAAGACCCAAGGATCAAAGAAAAAATAGAGCCATGGCAAAATCTTAGCTCCAAGTCTTGACGGTACATATACAACCTAGAGATTATCCCGGCGTTCCCCTTCATTTCAGCAGGATGCGAACGCGGCTATCAAATGAAATTGGAGCAATGGCATATTCCGAGCTCCGGACTTCAATTGCAATACACGCAGCATAGAGGTCCTACAGATATATACCCTACTTCAGCAAAGAATCAGCGCAATATAAAAAAAAAAACGAAGTGACGGCATATTCCCAGCTTCAGGTCTTGACGACAACACATATAAAACCTAAAAGACCATTGGAGATCATCCCACCCCAGAAGGGTGCGGTTATGGCTCACCGGGGCTTCAAATTGAGCCTAACCTCAGGTAAAAAGCATCATGGCAAATTCCTCTTCCGATGGTAATATGACCTAAGGAGATTACTTGAAGACGTCTTGTCCAGTCCCCGAAGGGATCATACATGACAGTCACGGGGCTATTCGAACAGCGGCTTAAAGACTGTATATCGAGAAATACATCAGCCAACACGATGATACCACAGACTAAAACCATAGTACCACAAACCTAACGGACCCCTATCAAAAAAAGGGGTTATCTACATTTCACGTTAGGATACACCTACGAGATCGTCTCGACTCGTAGGGAAAAAAATCTTTATGAAACCCTCATGGCTCATAAAGGTGAAAAGCCTTAGGAGACGGGGATATCAACCTATTTCCTAAGCACTGTGGCCCTACAAGTAGGTCCAAACTGACTCTTGTATACTATCCACGGGCTACATTCTCCAAAGTCGCATACCGATGAGGAGGAAAACCTATTTACGAGTCCTCTCGACTCTTAAAGGGGAAATTCTCTTATGGGATCCTTACGACTCTTAAGAGAAAAAGCACTAAGGAGTCCTTACGACTTCTAAGAAGAAAATACACCTACGAGATCCTCTCGACTCGTAGGGAGAAACAATTTTATAAGACCTTCACGGCTCACAAAGTTGAAAAGTCTTAGATGACAGATCAAAACCTATTTCCTAAGTTATCGTTGTCCTACAAAATGGTCAAATTGACTCTTATACACTATCCACGGATCACATTCGCCAATAAAGTGAAGAAGCCACTTGCAAGTCCTCTCGACTCGTACGGAGAAAATACTTGTGTGAGATCTTTACAACTCACGAAGGTGAAATACACTTAGGAATCCTCATGATTTCTAAGGAGAATATGCACCGATGAGATCCTCACGACTCATAGAGAGAAAACCCTTCTTGCGGCTCTTACGGCTCATGAAGATTAAAAAGTCTTAGGCGACAGGGGCCTAAACCTGTCTCCCAAGCCATCAATTCTATGGAGATGCATAACTTTGCATTACTTAACCCACGTACATACCTGCATAGGCAAAGTAGTGGGGGGCATTTGTTCCCACAAAAAATTTCTGCGCAAAAAAGCCCAAGGTATCAAATGGAAGCAATACGCTTAAGAAAATGCAAACCAGTATTTTCCGGGCTGTATTTTGCTAAACTCCCGAATGAGAATCAGGAAAATTCTAATGGCATCGAAAGATTCTCGAAAAGTCCTTCGATTTGATACATTCCGTGCCTCATAACTCTTCCGGAATCAAAAGTTATGAGCAAATGTGCTATGCACATATAGTCTAAATAATGCTCTACCACATGGGGGATATATTTTTAGTCCCACATCGGGAAAAAGAGATATCCCTTCTCTACCACTCCCCTATAAATAAGAGAGGATACCTCTTAGAAAAAATATGATTCAAACCTCAAAGGAGCTTAGGTCTCCAAGTTAGGGCCATAGCTGCCCCCCATAATGCGTATATGCGTAAGCGCCATGAGTGCTACATGCAACGCACGTCCGCCCGCCATATGCGCACCACGTGCAACGCACGTGCGCCCGCAACGTGCGCACTACGTGCGAGGATTCAATCCTCAAAAGAGCATAGTTCTCTATCGGAGCTTAGTTCTCTATCGGAGCTTAGTTCTCTAAGTTAAGGCTTTAGCTGCCTCCTATAATGCGCATATGCGTAAGCGCACCACATGCAACGCACGTATGCCCGCCACATGTAACACACGTGCGCCTGCCACGTGCGCACCACGTGCGAGGATTCAATTCTCAAAGGAGCTTAGTTCTCCATAGGAGCTTAGTTCTCCAAGTTAGGGCCTTAGCATCCCCCATGATGTACAAGCGCCACGTGCGCACCGCGTGCAATGCACGTGCGCCCACTAAGTACGTAACACGTGCGACACACATGCACCCACGCCGTGCGTCCTCCACATGCAATGCACGTGCGCCCAACACGTGTGACGCACGTGCGCGAACGCAAAGAAACCTTTTTCAAGCAGCTAGAAATTTAAGCTCCAACCAATTCTTCCCCCTGATGAATGAGACATGGTTCAAAGGGTACATTCCTCCACATCTTCGATACATGGCGCTGTAATCTCTCAGCGTCATCGAAGAGGTGGTGGGTCCCAACGACCAATGATCTCTCTTTCTAAATAAGGAAGAGATCATCCCATAAGCTTCTATAAAAATACAGAAATCTCTCAAAACAACAGAGAATTTAATTCTCAATAAAGAAGAAAATCTTCCTCCTCTTAGATCCTAGGTAAAGAAACTACAGAAATTAAAATATCTCCTTTACCTATCATAGCATATCTAAGGGTTTAACCCTTCTCAAGAACTTAGTTCTTTCTCTGGATCTGAGAACTACAAGACAAGCCTCCTACAAGTTGAGAATTTAATTCTCATCAGGAAATTCTTGTTCTTAAGAATAAAAAATTCAGGGAAGAACAAGGTTGAACAGAAATAAGATGGGGTTCATAATACTCCAGGAACTTAGTTCCTTCAAATTAAGAACTTAGTTCGTTAAAAACCCGATCCAAGATTCTCAAAATAGTGATCTTGGTGATCGTTAATGGTTAAAATACCATTAACAGATATTTAACCTCTTTGAAAGCATGAACATGAAGAACATGGAGTCCATAATACTCCAGGAACTTAGTTCCTTCAAATCAAGAACTTAGTTCTTAAAGAATCCGATCGAAGATCGTCAAAATAGTGATCTTGGTGATCGTTAATGGTTAAAATACCATTAACAGAGATTTAAGTTCTCTAAGAATATCAACAGAGATTAAATCTCCAAAAAACACAGCGCCTTACATGAAAAGCACGTGAGCACCCAAAGCCAAGTTACATAGCGCCTCACATGAAACACACGTGAGCGCCGGAAAATAGAAAAGTTTAGTGCTTAGCACTAGTGCAGCGCCTCACGTGAAACAAACGTAACCGCCAGACGCTCAGCTCCTCACGTGCAACACATGTGAACGCCAGATGCTCAGCGCTTCATATGAAACACACGTGAGCACCAGACGCTCAGCGCCTCACGTGAAACACACGTGAGCGCTATATGCAACTGAGTGCTTAACACTGCTGGGTGATACAGAAACCAATCTTAGCCCAAATTGGCTAAGCTTACATTCATGATATCCAAACTGATCTTAGTCCCATACATGACTAATGATCTTCATCCCATACCTTCTAAGTTAATCTTAGTCTCAAATAAGGCTAATAATTTTTAGATGATCCATCATGATCTTTCCCTTAAATAAGGGATTTGGTTCAAGGGTACTTCTTTCCATACCTCTGATATATGTCGTTGTAATCCCTCAACATCTTCAAAGAGGTGGCGGGTTCAGACAACCAACAACTCCTTTCATCCTATATTGATGCACTTCCAAATTGACGTGCACACCTCAAATCGGATCGCACCCCAAACTGGGTGCATTCCATGTCACCATCGTTCACTCCACCACGTAACAAATACACGTGCGTGTAAGATGGATATTGGACCAAAATTCCATAAACTAGACATTCGGCCCAAATACGGCGATAATGGACCGAAATATCCTTAAACTAACATTCGTCCCCAAAATGGGAATGTTGGACCATGATATCCTTAAACTAAAAAAATTAAGCCCATATGCTCATTTGTTTCTAAGTTGATATTGGTCTCAAATATGACTAACGATTCTGTAACGTTTCCAAAATAATAAAATATTATTTTCGGGAATTTTTATAATTTAATATTATTTTAATGAATATTTTAATATTCGGGTATAATTAAATACAAATAAATGGGGGAAAATTTTGGAAAATTATGGAAAATTCATAAATAGGGTATTTTTATGGAATTATGCCATTTTAAAGTTTTTAAGATTAGTTATATGCTAATTTAGTGCTAATCGCGATTAAGAATCGCTAATTGGATTTTTAGCTTTTTTGTGCAAAAATGTGCACATATCATTTTCCACACTTGTTACACTTGTGTTACATTTCTATTGCCATGGTTGTTCTTTTGGGTTCACTATTGGAGTGAGAAGGAAAAGAAAAGAAAGAAAAAGTAAGTGATGATGAGAGAGAGAGAGAGTAGGTTGCTTTTGACTTTTGACCCTTTCCTCCATCATTTCCCTTCTCATTTTCTCTTCCCTCTTCAAACAAGAGCTGCTGCTGCTCCTGCTCCCTTTCCCTCTCTCTCCCTCTTCATGAAACCCTAGATCCACAATGAAATCAACCCCAAAACCCCACTCCCACTTCACAAAACTTGCTCCCAAGCTCACTAGCTACACATTGAACCTAGCAAGATTGGATTTGGAGGACTTTGAGCAACTTAAGAATTTTCTTGAGTTGCCAAAGGAGGTAAATTCTGGACCTATTAGAGTAGTATTTCATTTCTTGTGCATCTATTATAGTTTCATATCGATAATGTGTTGGTTGTGGACTTTAGAGATTTCAAGTTAGGGTTTAGGGTAAAACTGAAATCAAAGATGAAATTGAGGATGGTGGTGACCTTAGAACCCCTGGTGTGATGTTATGTTGGACCAAACCTGAAGCTAGAACATAGAATACGGAATTACGGAATCGATATCGGGGAAAACTGTGAATCTGTGATCGTAATTAGGAATCTGCTATCACCCCGAGACCCCAAAAATAAAACCGAGTTGACAGTGAGATATGCAGGCACCATGGAACCACCACACCAAACCCTAGCCCCCAACTCCAAACCCCGGCCGCCAATTAATTCCTTCTGGCCGCAAATTGCGGCCAGAACAGGAGGGAACTGTCTCGATTTTTGTGCATGGCCCTATTTCCTCTAGTCTTGACCCTGGGTATGTCTAGTTTTGACTGATTCTAGTTAGGGTAAAATTTGAGTTGATTTTCCTATGTTGGTGCATGGTTTACGACTTGTTTTAGCATGGATTTTGGTATTTGGTGTTTCGTTTCTGTCGAGTGGCGTTTGGACGTCAACGACTAGTGACTATTGATCGTGTTTGCATGCGAGGTTATAGGTTTTTACCTATAGGCGTAGCGTGTGCCGTTTTGGTTTCCGATATGATTTTCATGTGCTTTAGCGTTTGTGATATCCTTGTAGGTACCCCACGTGATGTTGAGGCGAAGAAGATGAATATAGCGACATCGGCATCGGCACACGAGAAGCAAGGTGAGTAGATTATATCTACGGGGAGAAGTCGGGTGGATGGCGTATAGCACCCCCGCAGTCCGTGGTGATGTATATGAATACGTATACACACATATATTTATTATGTGTTGTTTAGGATTATTGATGGTAATAATGGTATTATTGGTGATAAGGATGTATTGGTTTAGTATAGTGCGAAACCCTAGAGTAGTGGTTGCACCCACACATACACGTACACATATACTTGCATGCATTCTTTCATTTATCTGTGCGCATATAGAGATGTGTATATCTACACATGGGTATGGGACTATGTGTTCATATACGGGATTGAGGATGATACATGGGATTGAGATGAGTCGATGAGGTTTGTGATGTGATATGATGGTAGTGATACCGGATATGTGATGAGATGAATGTGATATTGACCCGTACCCAGCTATTGGGATGCCGTACGACGATTTACCGTACGAGCTTTATATTGATGTTAGATCTGCACTCATGACTCGATGATGTTATATGATATACTGTATCGTATGTGATACTATTGAGGCGAGATCACCGACTATATATATATATATATATATCGACTCAGATTTAGGTGGTTTCCATACCCCTCCCGATTGACTTGATTGTTGGGTTCGTAGTTCGCAAAGTAGGCGTTAGACTAGACCCGAGTCATACCTATTTCAAAACTAACGAATCGGGGATATTTAAAGATAGGCAAAAAGGATTCTACGGATATTTTCAAGTGACGCATCTTTTCTTAAATCACCGTAGCCCTTATTTTACCAAAAGCCCTGATTCGTCTTATTTCAAAAGGCAAGGTTGCATGATATATCTATTGAAGCAGGTTCTTTACTATTGCGTTGATTATTCGATTCTGCATATTCATGCTATTTGCATTGCATCGCTTGTATTGTTGATATATTTCAGTCATGCTGCTAGGACACCAGCACCATTATCGATGATGCGTATGTTCCACGTACACTTGTTTGTCGGCTCACACACTTCATCATCGATAATTGCCATGTCACTATACTGTAGTACTGTTGCATTCAGTGTATGTTGCTTAAATTTCTTTACATGTCGCATACATCATGCTTTCTGATTATACGCATTGAGATATGTTGTTTCCATGATATTTCTGGTTTTTGGGAACCGTGGGTGTTTCAAAAAGAGAATATGTAATTGTTTTAAAACCCGGTTACCCTTGATATAATATTTCAGTGCGTCCACCATATTTTTTCTCGGTGCTGAGAGCGACATGTGAAACCCGATTCGAGGAGGCGGATGAGGCCGATTGTGGGTACATGATGGACCCGGTATGGTTCCCCGGGGCAAGAAATGTTTTTCGTAGAGTAGACGATGAGCCTGGCAGGGTGGCGAGTACGTACCGGTGATTGGTTGGACTTGGTGGTTATCCGAAGGATACTGACCAGAGTCGATAGATGGATATGGGCGTACTGCCGGGGCCGAGGGTCGATACCGCAGACAGAGCCCGTGGGCCGATCCGGACTGACGGAGCCCGATATATGAGGATTTACGTGCCGATGCTAGGCACATGTTTCATGATGATTTCCATGATTTTGATTATACCCTCATATTTACATACATGATGTTTATTGTCATTGGGTGACGGGTGGACGGGTTCCACGTTTTTACAGACTTGATCACATACAGACTGGATTTACATTATCATACTTCATTTGTATATATAACAGGGTATGAGGGCGCTGTTATATATACCCTTACACCAATATTAGTGGAATGGGACGCTAATATATGTGTATTGACATCCATTTGATACTTCATCATATTTACTTCATGCAGACATACCTTATACTGATGACATGTTATTACCTGAGTACTTGGCACTACATACATGTTTAGATGTTACATTGCCACCTTATTATGCTTCAGACGTACTCTTGTGGTTTATATATACTGATCGTTTGACTTAGGATTATGTCGTGCATTCGGTTTCTGCTTGTAGATATTTTCTATTCACGAGTTGGCAACGCACCCCCGTTGTGCCACAGTTCTTGCAGGTTTTGTCGTACAGATTCTATAGCGGCATTTCTGGCACACTGCTTCCTTATGGGTGACTTGCTTGGGTCGGTGGGTTCTTTTGTATCAGAACCGCCATTGTTCATGTATTATTTATTGTATCTAGAAATTCCATCAACCAAAACTTGTATATTGTTTCAGACTTAGAAAACAGTGTTGTATTATTTCGACCTTAGAGTCGCGCTTGTGGTATTACGGTTTTCTGGCTGTTTTGAGTTCTTTTTGGGTTTTGATCCTCGCCCTTTGGCGTTGTATATTATTATTGCTTGCGTGGTTATGACTGTCGATTGACGAAGAGCTAGCTCCCGCTTGGAGATGCCTTTTATCATTTCTTATATATTATTCTTGTTGTACCCCATTCGGGGCCAGTTTTTACAAAGAAAACTCTGCCGAAATTTTCAGGAAAGGTTACACTTTTTTAAAAATGCATATTCGGCTTAGTTATTTAAAAACTTTGATTTTCGAAACATGATTTCTTTACTTCTTAAAACCAGTTTTCCTTATTTACTCTTTAAATGGTTTTAGATTTCTGGGTTTTTGGCTTACTTGGATCAAATGGGGTCCTATAGACTTCATATGGTTCAAGGGCCAGTCACGTGCTCTTTCGGGTCGTGGCAAAGTTGGTATCAAAGCGCTAGGTTGACCTTGGTTCGAGTCTAAGTTTGACTATGTGGAGCCTAGGGCGTTATATATATATATACGGAACTTAGGCTTGACCTTACGGAACTTAGACTTAGTCGATGGGGTATTAGACCCGAACTTTCGTCGCGTAGGATGACCCTTGGTTGATGGAATAGGTGACTAAAGTAGAGTGACGTACCGTGGATATGTTCCGCGGCATACTTACGACACGCCACTCCGCTTAAGAAACCTTAGGTTGTACATTTCCTTGCACCGTATTATATTCCTTCCTATGATCTATCCTCATCGATACTGGTTATGGTTTTGCTGCCGCGATTGCATGGGCAGAGTGAGTTACGGCTCGAGTTGCGTCGGCATGAGCTCGTCGTGGATGAGGACTGACCAGGGCGTGATTCCAGAGACATACGATTGCATATTGAGGAGTCATCTTTTTGTGTTTTCGCGCCATGAGCATTGAATTGATCGCTTTTACGAGATTTCCGGATGTGCTGATCGGCACCAGAGGATTGAGCCACTGATAGAGGCCAGCCAGGATGTGATGACCGTTGATACTATCGCTTATTCAGGACGATTGAGGCGCTGTTCAGCGCACGGACGAAGGAGCCAGTCGTTGCTGCTAATGATGAGATATCGCCCAGATGATTGGAGCTACTGCAGCATGAGCATATTCTTAGAGATATGATAGTGAGTCGCTAGTCACCAAGGATTGATGACTAGGACATATGGTTCGTTCGCTTACCCCGATGCAAGGTCATCAGATATATTGATTCCAGCTAGAGGCGACTTCACGCAGATTCGTTGAGAGTCGATTGAGACGATCGAATGTCAGGAACCCATTTTCCAAGTTTAAAGTATTCGGAAAGGCATGCAAGCGATTCTATGGACCCTATAGAAGAATGAAACCCAAACTCGACATAATGACCGTGTGAAAGCCTTTGAACCTTAGGGTTTGCAGCAGTTCCGCGGCGCCATTAGTGAGGCTTGGGTTTGCCCTTCTACGGCTGGACCACCGATGCTGTGGTATGTACTCGATACTATTAAACTGTACCCGAGATGTTGAGCTCTTGGGGGATTGTGAGGTTCTGACGAGTCGATAGGACGATTCGACATCATTCGGATATCATGTGATGGGACACTGCTTGGGAGACTCCAGATACGAGTGTAGCCGTTGGAGCGCATCCTATGTAGCCACGATGAGATGAGTCTGAATCAGTCGATATTGAAGCAGAGTGGAGTAAAGAGTTCGCATGAGATTTCGACGAGATGACGTTCCACTCCGCCGACGTTAGAGATGCGATACACACGTTGAGGACGTGATCGGCTAGATATCTTCTACTAAGTGACGAAGATACCGAGTTCGTGATTTCGAGTCCGTGTTAGAGACTTCGGAGGGACCGTAGCCGAGGACATTGCAGTGCGCAGATAAAGACGCGGCGTCAAATGGTCGATGATACAGACAAGCGGGACAAGAAGTTTGTGCGAGAGGCAGACGAGCTGTTACTACACTCCGTTAAGATTAAAGGTCGGATGTGCATTCAGAGGACCAGAGGTCGGCGCCAGAGATGTGCTGCGTTACGAGCGATCGTGAGGATTGACCGAGAGATGAACAGGAAAGTGCCAGAACGGAATCGTTCCTGTCAACACACCTGACAGGGCTGATGAGCCGATGGATTGCGAGATTGGTAATCCACAGAGAAGATAAGGAACCAGAGGCAGAGGACGCCAGCCACGAGCATGAGGCAAGTAGATATCTTGCGCCGCTAGCATTGGATGTACCGGCGCCTTCTCGACCTCGAAGGAGGATATACCGACGACGGTATTTATGATTTGTGATTTTGTGATTTGATTATCACGTATCTGTCATCTTGGATTTCGGTATTTTGGGCGATGTATTCGCATGATTAGTCTTGATGACTGAGTTCCATGATATTTGATTTTGTGCACCATGGTTGCACTTACTGGGTATTCATATTTTTTGCGGAGTTATTACTCTTGAGATATTGATTGTGATTTCATGCCTATTTTATGCCGGTGATTTGATTTACGCTTCCAGCATAGTTTTCATGTACTTTTAGTGTTTTGATTTGATTTGTGCACGCTGATACACACTGTTGTAAGATTTCCATCGCGGTACACTTGATCTTGATTGAGCCGCATTATATATCGTCGATTTTGACCCTGATATTGATGACTGATTCTTGCACTCCGTGCTTTTGATTGGACTTACGCATGTTCGACGTTTGCTATTGGATTTCGTGATTCCGTGCATGTTGAGTGCGCAGGGTTTAGATTTTTATTCATGCACGATGGATGCACCGATTTGGATTTTCGCGCATGTTTTGAGATACGATTTTGGTGCACACCCGATGCACTAAATCGAGATTCTTCGTGCATGTCAGATGCACCGGATTTTGGCTGTCAGGCACACACTTTGCCTATGACAGATGCTTCGTGCACACCCGTTGCACGTAAATATGGTTTTGTGCACCTGTTTGGCACATATTTGGATTTTGATTTCCGTGCGCACCAGACGCACAGGGTGGTGTTATGTGCATTTTTGGGATTTAATCCTTTTGGAGCAGTACATTTCTATGATATTTGATATTGTTTTCATACTGAGCAGGACTAGTCAGAGGATAGTACCTGGATATATTTTGCATGCATTGATAGTTCAAAGGGATTTCCAAGAGCGAGCTATGGTCTCAATATATATACCTACGTGTCCGATATGACACGAAACGTTTAAAAACAAGGAAACCCTTCTAATTTGTTCTCAAAACGGCAGAACGTACCTATTAAACAAAGAATATATATATATACGTATATAGTTATTTTCTTATGAAAAACGTCCGCCACTGTGCAGTGTTACGCGCATCGCACAACGACTTAAAAAGATTCGGCATGCATTTACATCAGCTATTTACATGTATAGATTGGATGTCTACATGTATAGTTCTGATCTATATCATATTGGTTTTGTATTGGATTTGACATTTGTGTCTTTACCATGACTCCGATGATTGCGGGATGCTTGATGGAGTGTTGCTTTTGAGTTATCTGCTCGGTACTCGTGCGCATGCATTGCGCTATGATACGTTTTATGTATTGCTGATTTCGGAGCCCCGACGACTTGGAATTTATATCGAAACGTTTTAATATTTGGGGGTTTTAAATTTAAATTCGGGGACCGAATTTCTTTAAGGGGGTAGATTGTAACGTTTCCAAAATAATAAAATATTATTTTCGGGAATTTTTATAACTTAATATTATTTTAATGAATATTTTAATATTCGGGTATAATTAAATACAAATAAAAGGGGAAAATTTTTGGAAAATTAAGGAAAATTCATAAATAGGGTATTTTTATGGAATTATGCCATTTAAAAGTTTTTAAGATTAGTTATATGCTAATTTAGTGCTAATCGCGATTAAGAATCGCTAATTGGATTTTTAGATTTTTTGTGCAAAAATGTGCACATATCATTTTCCACACATGTTACACTTGTGTTATATTTCTATTGCCATGGTTGTTCTTTTGGGTTCACTATTGGAGTGAGAAGGAAAAGAAAAGAAAGAAAAAGTAAGTGATGATGAGAGAGAGAGAGAGTAGGTTGCTTTTGACTTTTGACCCTTTCCTCCATCATTTCCCTTCTCATTTTCTCTCCCCTCTTCAAACAAGAGCTGTTGCTGCTCCTGCTCCCTTTCCCGCTCTCTCCCTCTTCATGAAACCCTAGATCCATAATGAAATCAACCCCAAAACCCCATTCCCACTTCACAAAATTTGCTCTCAAGCTCACTAGCTACACATTGAACCTAGCAAGATTGGATTTGGAGTCTTGAGTTGCCAAAGGAGGTAAATTCTGGACCTATTAGAGTAGTATTTCATTTCCTTGTGCATCTATTCTAGTTTCATATCGATAATGTGTTGGTTGTGGACTTTAGAGATTTCTAGTTAGGGTTTAGGGTAAAACTGAAATCAAAGATGAAATTGAGGATGGTGGTGACCTTAGAACCCCTGGTGTGATGTTATGTTGGACCAAACCTGAAGCTAGAACATAGAATACGGAATTACGGAATCGATATCGGGGAAAACTGTGAATCTGTGATCGTAATTAGGAATCTGCTATCACCCCGAGACCCCAAAAATAAAACTGAGTTGACAGTGAGATATGCAGGCACCATGGAACCACCACACCAAACCCTAGCCCCCAACTCCAAACCCCGGCCGTGAATACGGAATTAAGTCTAGTTTTGACTGATTCTAGTTAGGGTAAAATTTGAGTTGATTTTCCTATGTTGGTGCATGGTTTACGACTTGTTTTAGCATGGATTTTGGTATTTGGTGTTTCGTTTCTGTCGAGTGGCGTTTGGACGTCAACGACAAGTGACTATTGATCGTGTTTGCATGCGAGGTTATAGGTTTTTACCTATAGGCGTAGCGTGTGCCGTTTTGGTTTCCGATGTGATTTTCATGTGCTTTAGCGTTTGTGATATCCTTGTAGGTACCCCACGTGATGTTGAGGCGAAGAAGATGAAGATAGCGACATCGGCATCGGCACACGAGAAGCAAGGTGAGTAGATTATATCTACGGGGAGAAGTCGGGTGGATGGCGTATAGCACTCCCGCAGTCCGTGGTGATGTGTACGAATACGTATACACACATATATTTATTATGTGTTGTTTAGGATTATTGATGGTAATAATGGTATTATTGGTGATAAGGATGTATTGGTTTAGTATAGTGCGAAACCCTAGAGTAGTGGTTGCACCCACACATACACGTACACATATACTTGCATGCATTCTTTCATTTATCTGTGCGCATATAGAGGTGTGTATATCTACACATGAGTATGGGACTATGTGTTCATATACGGGATTGAGGATGATACATGGGATTGAGATGAGTCAATGAGGTTTGTGATGTGATATGATGGTAGTGATACCGGATATGTGATGAGATGAATGTGATATTGACCCGTACCCAGCTATTGGGATGCCGTACGGCGATTTACCGTACAAGCTTTATATTGATGTTAGATCCGTACTCATGACTCGATGATGTTATATGATATACTGTATCGTATGTGATACTATTGAGGCGAGATCACCGACTATATATATATATATATATATATATATATATATATGTATGTATGTATATCGACTCAGATTTAGGTGGTTTCCATACCCCTCCCGATTGACTTGATTGTTGGGTTCGTAGTTCGCATAGTAGGCGTTAGACTAGACCCGAGTCATACCTATTTCAAAACTAACGAATCAGGGATATTTTAAAGATAGGCAAAAGGGATACTACGGATATTTTCAAGCGACGCATCTTTTCTTAAAACACTGTAGCCCTTATTTTACCAAAAGCCCTGATTCGTCTTATTTCAAAAGGCAAGGTTGCATGATATATCTATTGAGGCAGGTTCTTACTATTGCGTTGATTATTCGATTCCGCATATTCATGCTATTTGCATTGCGTCGCTTGTATTGTTGATATATTTCAGTCATGCTGCTAGGACACCAGCACCATTATCGATGATGCGTATGTTCCACGAACACTTGTTTGCCGGCTCACACACTTCATCATCGATAATTGCCATGTCACTACACTGTAGTACTATTGCATTCAGTGTATGTTGCTTACATTTCTTTACATGTCGCATACATAATACTTTCTGATCATACGCATTGAGATATGTTGTTTCCATGATATTTCTGGTTTTTGGGAACCGTAGGTGTTTCAAAAAGAGAATATGTAATTGTTTTAAAACCCGGTTACCCTTGATATGATATTTCAGTGCGTCCACCATGTGTTTTCTCGGTGCTGAGAGCGACATGTGAAACCCGATTCGAGGAGGCGGATGAGGCCGATTGCGGGTACATGGTGGACCCGGTATGGTTCCCCGGGGCAAGAAATGTTTTTCGTGGAGTAGACGATGAGCCTGGCAGGGTGGCGAGTACCTACCGGTGATTGGTTGGACCTGGCGGTTATCCGGAGGATACTGACCAGAGTCGATAGATGGATATGGGCGTACTGCCGGGGCCGAGGGCCGATACCGCAGACAGAGCCCGTGGACCGATCCGGACTGACGGAGCCCGATATATGAGGATTTACGTGCCGATGCTAGGCACAGGTTTCATGATGATTTCCATGATTTTGATTATACCCTCATATTTACATACATGATGTTTATTGTCATTGGGTGACGGGTGGACGGGTTCCACGTTTTTACAGACTTGATCACATACAGACTGGATTTACATTATCATACTTTATTTGTATATATAACAGGGTATGAGGGCGCTGTTATATATACCCTTACACCAATATTAGTGGAATGGGACGCTAATATATGTGTATTGACATCCATTTGATACTTCATCATATTTACTTCATGCAGACATACCTTATACTGATGACATGTTATTACCTGGGTACTTGGCACTACATACATGTTTAGATGTTATATTGCCACCTTATTATGCTTCAGACGTACTCTTGTGGTTTATATATACTGATCGTTTGACTTAGGATTATGTCGTGCATTCGGTTTCTGCTTATAGATATTTTCTATTCACGAGTTGGCAACTCACCCCCGTTGTGCCACAGTTCTTGCAGGTTTTACCGTACAGATTCCATAGCGGCATATCTGGCACACTGCTTCCTTATGGGTGACTTGCTTGGGTAGGTAGGTTCTTTTGTATCAGAACCGCCATTGTTCATGTATTATTTATTGTATCTAGAAATTCCATCAACCAAAACTTGTATATTGTTTCAGACTTAGAAAACAGTGTTGTATTATTTCGACCTTAGAGTCACGCTTGTAGTATTACGGTTTTCTGGCTGTTTTGAGTTCTTTTTGGGTTTTGATCCTCGCCCTTTGGCGTTGTATATTATTATTGCTTGCGTGATTGTGACCGTCGATTGACGAAGAGCTAGCTCCCGCTTAGGGATGCCTTTTATCATTTCTTATATATTATTCTTGTTGTCCCCGTTCGGGGCTAGTTTTTACGAAGGAAACTCTGCCGAAATTTTCAGGAAAGGTTACACTTTTTTAAAAATGCATATTCGGCTTAGTTGTTTAAAAACTTTGATTTTCGAAACATGATTTCTTTACTTCTTAAAACCAGTTTTCCTTATTTACTCTTTAAATGGTTTTAGTTTTCTGGGCTTTTCGCTTACTTGGATCAGATGGGGTCCTATAGACTTCATATGGTTCAAAGGCCAGTCACGAGCACTTTCGGGTCGTGACAGATTCTTAGATCAAACTCAAATATCCTATGAATGGATGGACCTCACAAATATGATAAATGCGTTCTAAGTTCATTCTCGTTGGCAAACCAAGCTACCAACGTGGACCCCGTCAAGCAAATCCTTGACCCAAACCCAAATATCAAATATGCGGATTTGGACTAATCCGCGCCCTACGGGCGATGTCATAAATTAGTCTCTGTATATAATCCACGGGCAACCCAAAATAAAACAAATACGACACGACAAGAAGTGAACCACTGGAGCAGGAGAAAGTGGTTATTGCAAGACGATAACGTAACTAACTGCAGGGGCTTGTGCCTACAGGGAAGAGCGTCCCCACAATCAAAAATCCCTCACAAATAAGGGGGAATCTGATAAAGTCTGCTGCAACGGTTGCGTCTATCCAAACCTTCGATATATGGTACCATAAATCAACTTTGTATCTTCAGAGAGGTGGATGGATAAGTCCAAATAGTATCTGCCCCCAAATTCAGGCTAGACGTCCCAATATCTCGGTCTCTGTCTTTCAGCGGTGAACAGATTCTTTGGTTGCGGATTATCCATGAAAAAAATAATAATAATAGAAATGAAACTTTCTGCCCTGCAAGTATGTCCATATTGACTCTTGTATACAATCCATGGGCACAAATGAAAGAAAGGGAGTCGTATTTCCCACCATGCTCTGTCAAAGGGAGAGCCAGATCTTGATGGCAACATCTACAGCCTAAAAATCAACTCGACATGCTTCTTATGCCAGCAGGGTGCAGACGCGACATCAAAAAAGACCCAAGGGTCGAATAAAAGAGGAGTGGTGGCAATATCCTAGCTCCGATCTCAATGGTGATACATACAACCTAGAGGTCATTTGGATGTCTACCCAACTTCAGCAAAGAATCGGTATGACATCACTAAAATAACAGTGGAGCAATAGCATATTCCTAGCTCTAGATCTCGATGGCAACATCTACAGCCTAGAGATCAGGTCGGCTCGACGTTCCTTCTCGGTGCAGATGCAACGTCAATAAAGACCTAAGGGTCATATAAAAGAGGAGTAATGGCAAAATCCTAGCTCCAGCTTGACGTGCTTCTCATGCCAGCAGGATGAAAATGCAACGTCAACAAAAGACCCAAGGGTCAAAGCAAAAATAGAGTCATGGAAAAATCCTAGCTCCAAGTCTTGACGGTTCATAAACAACTACCTAGGGACTGTCCTGGCGTTCCCCTTCATTTCAGCAGGATGCAGACGCAGCCATCAAATGAAATTCGAGCAATGGAATATTCCTAGCTCCAGACTTCAATTGCAATACATACAGCACAGAGGACCTATCGATGTCTACCCTACTTCAGCAAAGAATCGGCGTGGTATCGTCAAAGCAAAAAATGAAGTGATGGTATATTCCTAGCTTTGGGACTTGACGACAACCCATATAAAGCCTAAAGATCGTTAGAGATCATCCCACCCTAGAAGGGTGCGGTTATGGCTCATCGGGGCTCCAAATTGTGCCTAACCCCAAGTAAAAAGCGTTACGGCAAATTTCTAACGTTTGCTCTTCTGACGGTAATATGACCTAAGGAGATTACTTAAAGCCGTCTTGTCTAGCCCCTGAAGGGATCAGAGATATGACAGTCGCGGGGCTACTCGAACAACAGCTTAAAGACTGCATATCGAGGGATACATCAGCCAACGCAACGGTACCACGGCCTAAAACCCTAGTACCACAAACCTAGCAGACCCCTGTCGTAAAGAATGGGGGTTATCTACGCACAACGTTAGGATAAGTTTGCATGTAAACCTAAGGGAGGCAAACTAAAAATACTCCGAAATGAGTATATAAACTAGAGACTCCGAAATGAGTGGATAAACTACAAAATCCGATATGAGTACATAAACTAGAGACTTCGAAATAAGTGAATAAACTACAAAGTCCGAAATGAGTACATAAACTATAAACTCCGAAAAGAGTGAATAAATTACAAACTCCGAAATGAGTACATAAACTAGAGACTCCAAAACGAATGAATAAACTACAAACTCTGAAATGAGTACATAAACTACAAACTTCGAAACGAGAAAATAAACTAATTAGCGTCGAATCAGGACATCAAACACAAAGGAATGCATATATATATATATATATATATATATATATATATATATACTCTTTATTCATGAATCAAAATGTTTGAAAGGTACAATATATATATATATATATATATATATAAGGGATACAATTCAAGCCTCTAAGAGGGCGGGGCTTTCAATAAAGTGGCAACTCGTTCACTCTCTTGCCGCAGCTCCTCCTCACGCTCAACTATTGCAGCCAGCGTTGCTTCGACCTGAGCCCGTTGTTGCAAGCATGAAGAAAGCTTCTCAGTAATTTCCTGCTTAGCAACTTCGCAATCTCGCATTCCCCGCTTAGTAGAGTCAAGGTTCTGCCTCAGCGCCACTCTTTCAGAAACACATTGTTGAATATTTTCAAAGATAACTTGCAGTCGCGCGTCATTCGCTTCGGCCTGGGCACACAATTGGCTGGATTCTCCAAAAGCCATCTTATGCTCCTTTTGCTTCAGGACCAACTTCTGCTCGAAGTATTGAATGGAAGCAGCACTTTGCTCGATCCATACGACAAGTTGAGCAATGGCTCAGGCGCAAGATGTTTTTGCTCGATCTCATGGAGGCAAACCTCAATTCGCTTACAGTAGTCAACCCAGATGCCGACGAAATCTTCATTGTGGAAATTCACAAGAGTCACCAGCATGGGGTTGACTTCGTCCAAAAAGTCCGCAGCAGAAGTGAGAGCTTAGACATTAAGGTCTTCAATAAATTCGCTTAGCATCCGCCTGCTATTTGCCGCATCCCTGGAAGACCGACGCTTAGCGAAGGGCCCCGCGGGTATAGAAACGTGAGACTCGAGAGGAGCCAAAGCCGGTATAGCTGCTAAAGAGAAAGATATTCACAAATAAGGGTCAGTTTTCAACCTAAAAATAAAAAAGAATGATGATGAATGAGATCTAACATACCAATAATCAAAAGTGGCAAATCAGGGAGCATAGGAGGCTCAACTATTCCTTCGTCCTCTCCCTCAAGCCGTAAGACTGTAGTCAATACGAGAAAAGCCTAGAAATAGAAAGATTACTCATAGAAAGATGAAATAAAAAATGAAGAATATACTAACCAACGCCCGAAGGAGGGACAAATTCCAATTGGAAGGCGAAGTGTGAGTTTAACATTTGGTATAAACGGTCGAAAAGCACTCCTACAAGATTGCAACAATACACGGTAAAGAAATTAATCTAAGAAATAATACTTATACCAAAAAAAGGAAATAAAAGATCTTTACCTTCCGTCGCTGAACCCGAGAGAACTCGGAGGGTGAAAAAGAGATAGGTGGATCAGCGAAAGTCATGGCGACGGCTGACGGTGATTCTTCAATCAGCACAACACCAAGGTTTACCGCACCTATATTCGAAATAAAGGAGATATTAGAAAATGTGTCTAGCAGGACTGAGAACCTAAAAGTAATAATACGAAGAGTACCTGACGGTGTAGAAACCATAGGGGTATCTGGAGCGTCACTGGCCATGACAGCTTCTTCGATTTCCACCATCACCGGGAAGACGGACTCAACGTCTGCACCTTCGTCTCACGAATCAATAAGGGCCGTCATCATGCTAGCTCACCCGCCAATGTCGGGGATCCAAAAGGGGAGGAAGCGGCAGTTGGAACAGTCCCAGATTCGAAATTAAGGCCTGACACTCCAGAATCTTCAAACGCCGGCACTTCACCCGACACGTTAACACCTAAACTTGGCCCTGCTATATCATTTAAGGAAAATGTGTTATAATTCTTGAAAAACTGCCGTGGAAAGAAACCTAGAAAAATAAATAAGTCCTATTAGGTTTCATTAAGATATCGTGTGCTGTCTTACCTGCGTCGCGGATAGGGAAATCCGTAAGACCTGGGAAATCGACTGCGCGAAGGCCAAGTGCCTCGTGCTTGCCTCTATGGACAATGAACATCAGAGGAGGCACGAGAATATGGACCTCGAATCCATATTTCTCTATACAA
Source organism: Agapanthus africanus (assembly GCA_030015575.1). NCBI lineage: Eukaryota > Viridiplantae > Streptophyta > Magnoliopsida > Asparagales > Amaryllidaceae > Agapanthus > Agapanthus africanus. The sequence goes on along the minus strand of JASDDO010000004.1, from coordinate 434,784,605 downwards.
AAGAACTGTATGGAGAGCAATCTCGTATCGCCAGATACGAAGTGTCGAAGAAGTTGTTTTCGGCAAGATTGGCCGTCGGATCATCGGTAGCGGAACACGTGCTTAAGATGATTGGCTACATAGAGGAGCTCGCGGACCTTGGGACCACGTTGGAGAATGAGCTCTATACGGACTTGATTCTCCAGTCCCTTCCTTCCACTTACGCCCAGTTCATCCTGAACTTCAACTTGCAGGAAAAAGAAGTTGAACTTTCAGAACTCCTCAACATGCTGAGGAGTGTAGAGGGCACCCTACAGAAAGGTAGGGAAACATCCACTTTGTTTGTAGGAGGATCTTCCTCTTCTAGGTCCAAGGAAAAAGCCAAGGGAAAGAAGAAGAAAACCCCCGCCAAACCAAGGGGCGGTGTTAGTAAAGTGGATACGAAGGGAAAGGCAAAGGCAACAAAGGTAGCGGGAAAGCTTGTGGATAAGGAAGAGTGCTTTTACTGTCACAAGAGTGGACACTGGAAGAAAGATTGCAGGGCTTGGAAGGCCAGAACACAGGATCTGAAGCAAGTTGTGGCTTCAGCTTCAGGTGTGTATGTTATTGAAAACTATCTATTTATAAACTCTACATCCTGGGTATTGAATACCGGATCAGGATCTCATATCTGTAATTCTTTGCAGGCATTGAGAAAGCGTAGGTTTTTGAAGGCAGGTGATATGACCCTCAAAATTGCAAACGGAGCTAGCATGGATGCTGAGGCCGTGGGGGACTATCACCTGGGAATGTCAGATGGACATGCTTTGGTTTTACGTAATTGCTTTTTTGTACCCAATGCAACTTGTAATATCATTTCTGTATCTTTAATATCTAAAGAAGGTTATGAATTTGCGTTTGTAAGTAATGTTGTAAACATTCACCTTAATCAAGTTCTGATTGGGTCAGGTACATTAAGCAATGGTATATACGTATTAAACCAACCACAGATTTTCAATGTCCAGAATACACACAAAAGAAAGTCTCCGGAAACAAATCAGACTTTCTTATGGCATTGTAGACTGGGTCACATCAATGAGAGAAGGTTGACGAAGTTACATACAGAAGGATATTTGGATCCGTTCGAATATCAATCATATGCAACTTGTCAATCCTGTCTCAAAGGAAAGATGACAAAGACTCCGTTCATTGGACACGGAGTAAGAGCGAGCGAGCTCTTGGGACTCGTACACAGCGACGTGTGCGGTCCAATGTCTACGCATGCACGAAGCGGTTATTCTTATTTCATTACTTTTACGGATGACTTTTCAAGGTACGGATATGTCTTCTTAATGAAAAATAAATCCGAAGCCTTTGGAAAATTCCAAGAATACAAGAATGAAGTAGAAAAACAAACAGGCAAAAGTATCAAAACACTGAGATCTGATCGAGGTGGTGAATACTTGAGTGCCGAGTTCCAGGATTACTTAAAAGAGAATGGAATTCTCTCTCAGCTTACTCCTCCATACACTCCGCAACATAACGGTGTATTGGAGAGACGGAACCGAACCCTATTGGATATGGTACGGTCTATGATGAGTAACGCTGAGTTACCGCGATCATTCTAGGGATATGCACTAGAATCAGCTGCATACCTTTTGAACCGAGTTCCAACTAAGACTGTGCCTACTACACCATATCAGATGTGGTGTGGGAAGAGACCCTATCTTAATCACATTAAGACATGGGGATGTCCAGCTTTTGTCAAAAAGCAGCATGCGGACAAGCTCGAGGCACGCTCAGTACAGTACAAGTTTGTGGGATATCCAAAGAACTCCAAGGGATATTTCTTCTATTGCGAAGAGGAACAAAAGGTTTTTATTTCTCGCCATGCCCACTTCTTGGAAACTGAGTTTTTGGAAAATCAGATAAGTGGGAGCGCAGAAGAACTGGAAGAAATTCCAGAACCACGAGCTCTTACAGAAAGCTTAGTAGAACCAGAGGGTTCGAAAGATCAGGACATTCCTGCGCCGCTCCGCAGAAGTAGTAGGCAGTCTCATCCGCCCGAGAGATACTACGGTTTTCTCATAGACGGGGATAGAGAGGATTGCATCATTGATAGTGATGAGCCAACTAGCTTCCAGTAGGCCATTCAGAGCGTTGACTCGGTAAAATGGCTGGATGCAATGCAGACCGAAATGGAGTCCATGTACACCAACAAAGTATGGACGTTGGACATTGCTCCAGATAGGGTAAAACCCGTAGGATGCAAGTGGATCTTCAAAAGGAAGATTGGTGTAGATGGACAGGTTGAGACCTATAAAGCTAGACTTGTTGCAAAGGGTTTCCGTCAAAGATCTGGCTTGGACTATGACGAAACCTTTTCTCCAGTGGCTATGCTGAAATCCATTCGGATCCTTCTTGTCATTGCTGCCTTCCACGATTATGAGATTTGGCAAATGGACGTAAAGACCGCTTTTCTAAATGGAAATTTAGAGGAGTGCGTCTATATGGACCAGCCAGAGGGTTTCATTCAGAGTGGGAGCAGCGGAAATGTGTGCAAGTTGCTTAAGTCCATCTATGGACAAAAGCAGGCATCGCGGAGTTGGAACATCTGTTTTGATGAGGCGGTCAAAAAATTTGGCTTTATCAAAAATCCAGATGAACCATGCATCTATAGTAGATTTGTAGCAAGAACTGTTGTATTCCTCGTATTATACGTGGATGATATTCTCTTGATAGGAAATGACATTCCTATGCTACAATCTGTCATAGGGTTCTTGTCACACAGGTTCTCCATGAAAGACCTGGGTGATGCCTCATACATTCTGGGGATCCGGATCTATCGTGACAGATCCAAGAGGATATTAGGACTCTCACAGTCCCGGTACATCGACACCATACTGAAAAGGTTCAGTATGGAAGATTCCAGGCGCGGTAATCTACCGGCTTGTCACGGGATCACCCTCTCCAAAGAGATGTCTCCCAAGACTGATTTGGAAAGGGATCACATGTCTATTATACCCTACGCTTCTGCGGTACGCTCTATAATGTATGCGATGTTGTGTACCAGACCAGATGTAGCTTATGCACTGAGTGTGGTAAGCCGGTATCAGTCAAACCCTAGGGAGAAACACTGGATAGCGGTAAAGAACATTCTCAAGTACCTGAGAAGGACTAAGGAGATGTTCTTGGTGTATGGCGGAAAAGACCTCTAGATCGAGGCCTTTGCTGACTCCGGCTTCCAGAGTGACAAGGATGATTCCAAGTCCATGTCGGGTTATGTCTTTACCCTCTATGGAGGGGCGGTGTGTTGGAAGAGTTCCAAACAGGAAATCGTTGCTGACTCGACGATGGAAGCGGAATATATCGCTGCTGTTGATGCCGCAAAAGAAGCCGTCTGGATAAAGAAGTTCTTAACAGAACTTCAGGTGGTTCCGTCCATTGTTGATCCAATACCTCTGTATTGCGACAACAACGGGGCTATAGCTTTAGCGAAGGAACCCAGGTCCCATCAGAAGTCCAGACACATCTTGAGGCGGTATCACCTGATCAGGGAGATCGTGGGTCGCCAGGAGATCGAGGTTCGGAGAGTTGCTACGGAAGATAACACTGCTGATCCATTCATGAAGGCCTTACCCCAGATTCAGTTCGAGCGGCTGATCGAGATGATAGGTCTTCGATACGCCAGTACATGGCCTTAGTGTAAGTGGGAGATTGTTAGTGTATATGCCCTAGAGGCCATTACTGTATCATACTAGTATGTATATTACTTGATGGAAGCTTGGGATATTCACCTTGTATTGACAATCTTGCTCAAAATAGTAGTATGCTACTTGGTTTGTTTCTTCTTTAATGTGTGCATGTGTTTCTTTTAGCATATCGCCTTTACACATTAGTGGAGCCCTTAGGATCTTTGCTTGATTACCAGCGTTGTGATTGCAGTCACACTCGTGGGGGCTGGGTAATCTACAAGCACATCCTTATGCAGGTCCCTAGTCGTAGGACTATCGAGACAGGACATCGATACTCCGGAGTAGACTAGCGTATGCACTTCTCATCCCAGCTTGGGAGACGGCCTATCCCGCAGCCGTCAGTACGTCGTACTTGGGATAGTATGCGGGTGCTCGTTAGGTTACGAGTACACTGGACAGGACTCGTCGGGAACTGTTGGTTGGTATTATACCTATCGTCAGTTATCAGTTCCCAGGTGACATGAGTATAGCTTAGTCCGTTGACTTGACACTGTCACTTCGCCTCAAGTGTATTCCCACTGTACTTTGATTGCTACCCTACCCCGGCTCAAAGAAGTCGTGCAAACAGGTAGTTTTTGGGTGCAGTCCCGAAGCACTTGGAGGCAGTGACGGTTAGACAGGATTCGTCTCTCCCGGTATTGGGGGTTGGTATCGCGCTGTGTCTAGGAGAGCCTTTACACAAAGTCCCTGGCCAGGGCAAGCGAGATAGACTAGTAGGTTTCCAGTGTTATCTCAGGTGTTCTGGGCTACACTCCGACACGACTTGTACCGCTAGTAAGGGACTGACGTTTACCGCCCCCTAGACCCGCCATGCGATGTTCTTAGACGAACAGACCGGACTGTATGGAGACTGTCACTTTCAGGCTCAGTAGGAGTTCAGATGGGTTTACCTCGTCAGTCTTCTTATCGGCATCTACCTGGGGACCGTTACGTACAGCTAGTGCCGCTTGCGGTCTGTGGTTAAACCCACTGCCAGCGTAGTGTCGAGTTTTTAGAGTCCCACACAGAGCGTTATTCGCCTTTAGGCAAAATGAGTAGAGGTCGCATGGTTTTGCGACGGGGTTCGTTCACATCCGCGCACTTGTGCAGGTTTTGTGTCCAGACAGCTTATACTAGCGGGCTTTAGTTTAAGCCGGATCCTAGTATATGATTTGGGATTGGTTTTATCTCATTGTATTCGTGTTCCTCGGGACACGGATACGGGTGTGTATGCACAGTTGACTGAGGCAGAGTCAGAGGACTTTCATTAGGGTTGATGACCATTGTCATTTTCTTAACCCTAATGTTTATGTGTGAAATATGATTTATTAATATTAGTTAATTATAATTGTGCATGGTTAGGCTTGTTGACCATTTGACTATACTTGACTTGACTTGTTGACCTAGGTTGACAAGTTGACCATCATCATTCCATATGAAAGATGCTCTTTGATCCTTGCAAAAGCATTTAATGTGAAATGATAATGGTCATTTCTTGATTAACCATCACAATTATCTTTAGCTAATTATCTATTTTTCATAATTCACATATATGTGAGAAGGTTGGATTATTCTTCTCACTTTATCATTTTCATTCTCTCTCCTCCTCTTCCTCTCTCTCTAGCTCTCTCCTCTCATGAGTTGAGAACCCTTTGAGCTTGAGATAAATCCCTTAAAATTACTCTCTACTCTTTCTAAGGTTCTAGGTTTAGCACACCAAGCACCTTAGTTACTTCTAGTTTGAGGTTGGAGCCAAAGGTTGAGGCCCTCGGGTGGATCTTTCTTCGGCAAGAGAAGGCGACAAGGAGAACCCGTTCTTTCACTCCAAGGAGCAAGAAGAGAAGGACTTGAAGACCTAGGTATAACCCCTTTTCCAAGTAGCTATCTCTTTTAGCTTGTTTGTTAGTTTTGTTTAGCAAAGATCCCTCCTTTTGCATAGTCCATGTTGCCTAGTGTTGTAAAAATCCGATTTTTCATAACGTTTCCGCCTCCCCGCAAGCACCGGGGTGGGCAACGTGGACTTATAGAGTACGGGTCGATCCACAGGGAGATAGAATCCTTTTCTTTATATTTTAACGAGTTAAATCTGATTAAGTCGAGTTTTGTTTTAAGATCTACGAATGAGATAAAAGATGATAAAACGCTTGCTAGGGTTAGAATTAGGTTAATTTGAGTTTAGGAAATTCGTACTTCTTTCAATGCCTTAGTTATAAATATCGGTGTTAAGGTAATCGGCAACAACGGGGATTAGGACGACTAGGAAGAAACTTACAAGTCTAAGCTAGGCTTTCCATGCTTAGTTTCTTCCTTTTAGTCATTGTCCGTCCGTTCTTGTCTCTTAGCCCTAACCTCCAATTAATTCAACCACAACCGGTCTAACTAGGGAATCACCGCTATCATGTAGGATAGGGTGCCTTAGTGAGCGGATTGTGGTTCAATTAAAGGGAGTCTGAATTAAGGTGTTGGGAAAAGAAAGGAGTGAGAGAGATTTCCTTCTCTCAAACCTTCCTTCTCCTGCCCTAACAAGTGAGAAATTACTCACCCATTAAAATGATAAAAATAAAACAAAAGGGAAGGTAGAAAGAATTTTAGGTTAAGAGAAATTACAACTAGCTATTTAAGATCTCACCTAGGCAAGGATCTTACTCAAGCATCATCGTTGTTAATGATAAAAAGAAAATAGAAGAAAGAAAAAAACAATAAATAAATTCTACTGCTAGAATAACAAATAAAAATTGCAGATAATAAAATGCGATAAGAAAAATACGAGAAAAATAAAATGAACTTACTTTTATTGATAACCTCTCAAAAACACACTACAATTTCTCATAGAGAATTTTAAATTCTAAATCTAAAAATAAAAAGAGCCATAACAATTTGGCTTTGAGCTCTCCTATTTATAGATAAGAAACCCTAGGTTTACATTCTGATCCAATCACTAATTTACAAAACTACCTCAAGAGAGCCGAGTCAAAGCACCGACACTGCCACCGACACGTGCATAACACGGCCGTGGTTCCGTGCCAGAAGTGCCTGTTTGGCCGCGGTTCCGTGGCCGTTTGGTGGAATCATGGGGCCATCTCTTCAGGGTTTCTCCATGTTGCTTTCATCTTCTATTTTATTCACTTGGTTTCTCAGAATCTGTTCAATCTCCTTTCAGATTTCCTACAGTGCAGAATGATATGGACTCTTGCCTTGAGCTCCGCATTGAAGTCTTGGATCTTGTGCTGCCTTTGTGTTTTGTGCATTGAAATGCTCAATGATTTTCCATTTGTTCCTTGAACTGGTAGGCGGCATTATACGGATAGTGTGCGGAAATCCGTATTTCTCTGTTTGTTGGTCGTAGTCCCACATTTGTTGCGACTTTTCATGAATTTCACTGTAAAGAGCTGAGAACCTGTAACTTGCAACTATTTAGTAGACAAGGATCAAAAGTACCTACTTATATGCAATGTGATTAAGAATGGGTGGTATAAAAATGCAAAAATCTGATATGAACAAATACCCCCAAACTTATCTTTTGCTCGTCCCGAGCAAAGCCAATTTTATTCTCAAAAAATCCCAACCTCACTTTCGCAGGGAACGTGATTGCACTGAGCTCGTGCAACAAGCCGTTAAACCTCTAGGTGTCCCTAATAGGAGGAGTGTTGTCTCCTGAGGGTTTTCAGCAGATACTACCCACAAAATCCGATCAATTTGGCCATTGACTCTAATTCTTCAATTCAGTATTTTAGCAAGAAATTCTATTATCTTCAACTTAGAAACCATCAACCCGTATTTTTCACGCTTCCTTTTCATTTAACATAAGATCATATACGTTTTGCCAGTTTATAAAGCCTTCAGCATCTCCTAAGTTTTCCTTCTAAGGTGCAATCTTAACTCAAGAATTTTTATCATGTCTACTGAAGATATAAGTCCTATCTTTTATTCCTATCTCTCCTCCAAACTCCAATTATATACCTCTACGTGTGTGTAATTATCACCCCTACACTTGGAAATTCAATTCAAGCTATCATACTCTTGTCCATCTTCCAAAATACTTTTAGTTGGTGAATTTTAGATGAAATTGCTCACGCATCCTTCATGCGACCGTTAATACTTCTTGAGGTACTAAACGACCGATTACAAAATGTGCATGCACATTTAGGCGTAATTCCTCGTCTTGCAATACCTAAGGCTTAGCAGTGACTCCCAAACTAATTGGTCTAAAGCACTAGGTGATAAAGCACCATCGCTATATATTTTTATTTATGCTGCCTTAAGTAATTACAAAACCATTGTTCATTTTTTTTATCTCTTTATTCACCACTTATCCTTTTATTTTATTTTCCTTCATACTAAGAATTTTAGACAAGAGCATTTCAAGGTATCCTCTACTATCCCAAGTTTCAAGATGTGTGTAAGTGTGTAAAGTAGGGTATATATTTTCAGAATTTGGACTTAAGGTTCAGAATTATTTTTCAGACTTATACTTCAAATAATGCTTTCAATACTCTTCCCTTATTTCGATTTAGCCCAAGAACTGAACTAAAAATTGGCATATTTCTAAATAAACTACAAGGACATATATTTTCTACAGTAAAACTTTAAGAAATGTTATTTTTAGGGTTTTTAATTTACTAAGTTTAAGATCTAGTTTTTCCTAACTAGTCAACCGTCAGGTTAAACTTAAGTCAAATATGGCCAAAATTAAACTTTTCAATTTTTATAAGTTTTAAAAATTTTCAATTTTTATTGATTATATATATATATATATAAAGATGCAATGCGGAATTAAATATACAAAGAAAAAAATAAATATGTACAAAAAAATAAAAATAAAAATATGCAGCTGCAATGCAAAGATAACTATTTACAATACCCTCACCCCAAACTTATTAATAGCAGTGTCCTCACTGCTCTCTGCGGCGTCTACTTGACGTGGCCTCACTGGTCCCAGCCTCTCCATCCCCTCGATCTTGAGTGGGATCGTTCCTCTCTGGCCAATAGGGTGGTCATTCCCTGTTCCAGACCCGTTACTCGTTGATCCAAGTTGGTCATCATCCCTATCAATCATTCTACCCCCTATTGGTTCGTCGCATCAAGCGCGCTTGAGCAGTGGGGGTAAGCTCTTCGTCGCTCGCTGTGGAGCTCGAGCTAGGGGTCTTCGCCATTACGTCCTCGGCCGGCTCGATGCGCGACCATACATCATGTAATCGTGTGTAGGACGTGGAGACGCCCTCAAGAAAAGGTCTAATGGGAATCCCACCATGCATATAAAATTCAAATTCCTCAACAGGGAGGAAATGGCGACACAGTTGTGTCACCAACATAGGGCATGGATAATTGGCCGACCATTTCCCGGCGCCAATTGAGTGAAGCAAAACAGTGCACATGTCATAGCTTGGGTTTCGTGTCATTAATGTGTGCACTATATGGAGAGATGGTGTGAAAAATGTCGTGTTGTGCGAACTACCAAAAATATTATTTTGTGCCCAACGGTACACAGTTAACATATTCGCGAAAAGCGTGCGAACCTGAATACCCTTTCGTGGCTCCCTAGAACAATCGTTTCCTATTAAGGGTAGGTAGTCCTCAAATCGGAAGGGTTGGTCATGAATGGGGAGTCGTGGAATTAAGATGACTTCGTGAATGAAGTCCCTATCAATTATAATTTCCCTATCACCCTATATTAATATAATATACCCGTGTTGTGCAAGACAACCCTCTTCCATGCATTCATAAAAACGGGTGACAAGATCCGGAAGCGAGAAGGAATTCGGATGGTTAAATAAGAGAAAGTTCCATCCGCGCCTTCGGATCTCATCACCGAAGTAACTACCTTAAACAGTATGTGCAAACAACTTGGAGAAATCTCTTTCAAACTGAAGTGTAGGGGCCATTAAAATTAAATTGCAGAAAGCTAAAAATTTTACAGAGAAGAGCAGAGAAGATCGAACCACCTCTGAAAATTTCAGAGGGAGAAGTGGAAGAGGAGCGGCGGAAGCGCAGCAGTAGGAGCAGTTCGGCGGCGGTTGCGCGGCTGCGTGGGGAGATCTCTCTGCAGAACTTAGAGTGGCGGCTAGGGTTTTGGAATTTAGGGTTTCTGAAGCACAGGAAACTCAGCAGGGGGTCGGTGTGTTTTTATAGGGAGTGTTTTGGTTATTTACAAAAAGCCCTCATTAAAAAGAGGAATTTATTTGTAAAAAAATATTTTTTTATTATTTATTAAAACTGAAAATTAACAAAAACACCCCCGAAAATTTGAATTTTTTATTTTTATTTTTATTTTTATAATTACAAGTGGGAAATAAAAAATAATGGTACAAACATACGCCCAAACTTATCTGAAACAGTGTTTCCACTGTTTATGGCTGTATAACCAAAATTTGGGGGTAGATGGAGGAAGATCAGTCAATGTAAATCGGCTCCTGCAACATCAGGAGCTCCTCCGAAGGGTTGGCGGTGAGGAACGGTTTTAACCTATGTCCGTTCACTTTGAAGAGTGAATCGTCCTCAGGATTTTCTAAATCGACCGCACCGTGCGGATATACAGTCCGCACGAAATATGGTCTTTTCTAGCGAGATTTTTTCTTCCCGGGATGGAAATGTAACCGGGTGTCGTAAAGAAGCACCTGTTGACCAGGTGTGAAAGTTTTGCGCATAAGGTGTTTATCATGAAACACCTTCGTTCGGTTCTTGACGACAACCGCGTTTTCGTAAGCTTCATCCCGAAGCTCGTTCAATTCATTTAACTGCAGCTTTCTATGGCTTCCCGCATCTTCGATGGATAGATTCAACTCTTTTATCGCCCAAAATGCGCGATGCTCTATTTATACTGGAAGGTGGCAAGCCTTTCCGTAAACAAGCCGATAAGGAGACATGCCAAGATCGGTCTTATAGGCAGTTTGAAATGCCCAAAGGGCATCAGTAAGTTTTAAAGACCAATCCTTAGGGTTTTTGAAAACCGTTTTCTCCAAAATCTGTTTGATTTGCCGATTTGAAACCTCGGCCTGCCCACATGTTTAGGGTTGATAGGGCGTTGATAGCTTATGATTAATGGAATATTTCCGCATCAAGGACTCGAAAGTCCTATTACAGAAATGAGTTCCATTGTCGCTAATGATTGCTCGGGGGTGCCCAAACCGGGAAAAAATGTTTTCCTTGAGGAATCTAACGACAACCTTGTTGTCATTAGTCCGGCTGGGCACAGCCTCGACCCATTTAGAAATATAATCAACAGCGAGAAGAATATACAAGTTCCCAAAAGAATTGGGAAACGGCCCTATAAAATCAATCCCCTAAATATCAAAAATTTCCACAACCAAGATTGGTTGGAGCGGCATTTCGTTTCTCCTGGATATACGGCCCAAGTGTTGTCACCGGGAGCACGTCTTGCAGTAATCATGTGCGTCTATCAAGAGTTGTGGCCAGTAGAAACCACACTGCAAGATCTTTTCGGCTGTCTTTCTAAGGCCAAAATGCCCGCCACATGCTTGATCGTGGCAAAATGACAGCACGCTCTTGAATTCATTGTCGGGGACACACCGAAGAATAATCTGGTCGGGACAGTACTTGAACAGATAAGGTTCGTTCCGGTAAAAGTGTTTTACCTGGGATAGGAATCGGAGTCTGTCCTGATTTAACCATTCATTCGGCAGTAGTCCGGTGGCTAAATAGTTCACAATATCTGCGAACCAAGGTTCGCATGATACTGTCAAGAGCTGCTCATCCGGAGAAACGTCGTTTATCGGAAATTGAAGCGTCGGCGATAAAGGGAGGCGTGAAAGATGGTCGGCGACTACGTTTTCGCATCCTCTTTTGTCTTTGATAACAAGGTCAAACTCTTAGAGTAAGAGGATCCAACGGATCAGCCAAGATTTTGCGTCCTTCTTCGCAAAAAGATGGCGAAAAGTTGAATGGCCAGTATATACGATGACTGGAGAGCCGATCAAGTAGGGCCTGAACTTTTCTAAGGCAAACACAACAGCCAAGAATTCCTTCTCGGTTGTTGTGTAATTCAATTGGGCATCATTCAAGATTTGGATAGCATAATAGATTACATGCGGCATCTTATCGATGTGCTGTCCAAGGACAGTACCAATGGTAAAATTAGATGCATCGCACATAATCTCAAATGGATGCGTCCAGTCAGGAGAAGAAAGAACGGGAGCAGAAGTAAGTGAGTTTTTTAATGACTCGAACGCATTCATACAGCTCGAGTCGAAATCGAATGTGGTGTCCTTGGCCAGCAAAAGAGTCAAGGGCCTAGCAATCTTGCTAAAGTCCTTGATGAACCGTCTATAGAAACCGGCATGGCCAAGGAAGGCTCGAATGTCTCGGACGCATTTGGAAAGAGAGAGATTGGAAATAACTTCAATCTTCTCTTTATCTACCTCAATACCATTTTGCGAGATGATATGTCCTAAGACAATACATTCACGCACCATGAAGTGGCACTTCTCCCAATTTAAAGTAAGGTTCTTATCCTTACACTGGGTAAGGACAGCGTCTAGATGTAGCAAACACTCATCAAAGGAGTCGACGAAAATGGAGAAATCATCCATGAAGATCTCCAAGAATTTTTCCACCATGTCTGAAAAAATTCCCATCATACACCACTGGAAAGTAGCGGGTGCATTGCATAACCCAAAGGGCATGCGACAATATGCAAACGTGCCGAAAGGACAAGTGAATGTGTTCTTGTCCTGATCTTTTTCGGCGATAGGAATTTGATTATAGCCGGAGTAGCCATCCAAAAAGAAGTAGTATTCATGCCCAGCCAAACGTTCAAGCATTTGGTCAATGAAACGTAATGGAAAGTGGTCTTTCCGTGTCGTGGTGTTGAGTTTCCTATAATCGATGCATACTCGCCACCCAGTGTGGGTGCGAGTAGGAATTAACTTGTTCGCCTCATTTTTTATGACCGTTATGCCTGATTTCTTGGGGACAACGTGAATGGGGATAACCCACTGACTATCAGAGATAGGGTAAATGATACCACTATCGAGACACTTTACGATCTCCTTTTTAACAACCTCCTTCATGACTGGGTTGAGTCGTCTCTGTGGATCCCTGGCTGGTTTGGCATTATCCATCATATGAATATGATATTCAACTATCAGAGGACTAATCCTCTTGATGTCCACCATAGTCCAGCCAAAGGCTTGCCGATTGCTCTGCAAGACCGTCAGAAGGGCTTTCTCTTACTCTGAGGCTAGAGAAGTCGAGATGATAACAGGGAGGGTCTCATTCTCACCTAAGTAAGCGTATTTAAGGTGAGACGGCAACGTCTTGAGTTCGAGCGTCGGAGGTGAAACGATTAAAGGTAAAATCGGCGAAAACGTCTCAAACTCAAAGGATTCCAGCAGAGCTTCAAAATGAGTGTAAGCAACCGAGTCGGATGGTTAAGCTAACTCATCCGAAAACTCAAAGGATTCAAACTCGGGTGGTGACTGGTCAAGTTCGTGCGAGAAAGTGAAACACTTGTCATTATCGGGAGTAAAACAGTATCAGGTTCAAGGAGGAATGCACTGGTGGCGTTAAGATTGCTGTGATCGAACAAAAAAATTTCTAATTCACAGTCCTCCGGGGTGATCTCTTGGATCGAGCAAACGTCTAGTATATTAGCATTAGGTTCAGAGGGCTGATTCCCCAACTTAAAAATGTTGAGTTCAATTGTCATGTTTCCAAAAGATTGGTTCATCGAACCATTTCGACAATTGATCACAGCATTAGAGGTTGTAAGGAATGGTCGACCGAGTATCATCGAAATTTGATTCCGGGGGTTAGCCACAGGCTATGTATCTAAAACAATGAAATCAATGGGGAATATGAAGTCCCCTACTTTGATCAATACATCCTCTAGCTCACCCCTAGGGTGGGTGATAGTTCGGTCGGCCATTTGGAGAGTACAATGTGTGGGTTTCAGCTCTCCTACACCTAATTGTTCATATACCGAATAAGGAAGCAGGTTAACACTGGAACCAAGATCCAACAGTGCGCGGTTGATGTTCTTATCCCCAATAGTTATTGAAATAGTAGGACAGCCAGAGTCCTTTCGTTTTTGAGGTAAAACTTGGGTAAGAGCATCACTCACGGCACTAGCTAAGAAAACCTTCTTTGGTACCTGAGATTTCCTCTTCTTTGTGCACAAGTCTTTCAAGATTTTTGTGTAGGAAGGGACTTGTTGGATTGCATCCAAGAGAGAAATATTAATGTTAACATGTTTAAATAACTCCACAATCTTCTCCATTTATGGATTTTGTTTATGGGACCTCAACCGGTTTGGAAATGGAACATTTTGAAAATTGGTTGAGTCCAATGCTTGTGGAGGAGATTGTGGAGTTGGAACGGATCACAGTGCATGCATTTTCGTGGAGTGAGATGTGGGTCCGTTCGGAGTAGCAGAAGAAATAGATCCTTGTGAAGAATGGAGAACGGGCTCGGAAGACGAAGAAGAAGAAGAAGAAGCGGCGTTCGGTGTGTCATCATATGTGCCAACATTATTGTGCAGCATCCTTCCAGATCTCAAAGTAGTCACGGTACTCACATTATGGTTTTGTTGTTCAAGAGCAACATGTGCATTTTGTGGGTGACCAGGATTTGGGAGTGGTTGAGATGGAAGCTTCCCTTTCTCTGCTCGCTTAAATCCGCATTCAGTTGTGCAATCTGGGCTTCGATAGTTTTGATGCTTTGCCCATGTGCAGCAGTGTGTTGCACCAAAGACTGAATGGAAGACTGGATGTTGGAGGAGGATTGAGTTGATTATTTTAAAAATGCCTCCAGACTTCGTTCTAGAAAGGAAACCTTATCGTTATTTGGCGGAACAAAATTGTTTTGAGGAAAAGAATTGTTGGGTGCAAAATTGTTCGGTGGATTTTGGTAAGGTTGGGGTTGGAAAGGCTGCTGATATTGATGCTGAGTTTGTGGCTGTGCTTGTTGTTGAGGAGGAGGAGGCCTTTGGAAATTGTTGTTGCCTTGGAATTGTTGCTGATTTTGATTCCAGGCAAAATTGGGGTGGTTCCTCCAACCAGGATTATAAGTTGAAAAGTATGGATCATTTCTTTGTCTTTACTGACATGCAGCATTGACTTGATCCTGTTCTTGAGCAGGTGGGTTGTAAGGACACTCTTCGGTTAAATGTGATGGCTCCGAAAAACAAGCGCATATAGTGCGAGGGGGAAGAGCAGGGGCAGGAGAAGGCGATGAGAATTTGCTCTCAATTGCTTCTAGTTTTCGTGTAATCGCTGCCATTTCGGCTTTCATTGCAATTGACATATCAAGTTGATGAACGCCCGCCCTAGATAGACCGGAAGAAGTAGACGAAGTGGACGAAGTGTTCGGTCTAGTGCTTTCCCACTGAAGCGTTTGTTCAGCAAGATTGTCGAGAAATTGCCAAGCTTTCTCGTCAGATTTGGATAGGAAGTGGCCTTGACAAATGGTTTCCAACAACTGCTTAGTAGCTGCGTTCAGTCCTTCGTATAAGGTTTGGCAAAGTTGCCATCTCTCAATACCGTGATAAGGGCACTGAACAAGAAGGTCTTTGTATCGTTTGAAACACTTCCAAAAAGGTTCGGCAGGAAGCTGGGAAAATTGGTTAATTTCATTTTGTATTCTCGCGGTCTTGTGATTTGGGTAAAACTTTTTAAGAAACGCTTTAACAAACTCTTCCCAACTGTTTATGGAATGCGATGCAGTACTCTACATTCACTTTTCAGCTAGGTCACACAATGTGAAAGGAATGACTCATAGCCGTATAGCATCATCGGACAGTTGGGTTGTCTTCATTATTGCACATACGTTCTGGAATTTGTTGATGAAGATATAGGTATCTTCGGATTCCAGTCCGTGAAATTTAGGCAACATGTTGATGAAGTGAGGCTTAATTTCGAAATTATCCCCATTTGCCGGCGGTAGTGAAAGAAAGGTAGGAAGTGCGGAGCGGGTAGGATAGAAACGATCCTGGAGCGCGATTCGCTGTGGCGCTTCAACAGGAGGTTGTTACAGGTTATTCGCACCCAGTTGAGGTGGAATCAGTCCCAAGGTAGGTAAAGGGTTGTTAGGATTGAATCCTGACATCTTAGAAGAAGATGAAGATGAAGGTGAAGATGTATGAACAGAATTCTGGTCAACGTCGGAGTTGGCCGACAAAGGTAAGGATGAAAAAGGTGTGGAGGGAGTTTCTACTTCAGAGTCGATCGCGTAGTCGGTAGCGACTAACGAAACACAGACTAGGCGGGCGCTAGTGTCCCGAGTCCAACCGGACATACACTAAACGAGTTTAGTGTAGTCAAAGCGTAGAATGTAAAGGTAAGAAAACGTCAATGAAGAAAGGTAAGGATGGAAGGTGGGTGAAATGGGATTATAGTGACAAATGGTAAGTTTTTGTAAAAAAAATTTGTTTTGTGTTTTTTTTTATTATTTTATTTTTAGAAAAAAAAAACTATAAAGATTTTTTTGCAAAAATGTGTACGGACTCACGGCGTAACCTCAAACAATCACAGTTAAAACATGCACAATCATACCTAGAGCTATGGTCTTCTAAGTCTACTAGACTGCTCCTAACTGTTCCAAAGTGACAAGTTGTGAGATATCCCTCAAATCGCCTCTTCACCTCCAATTGTGTCCAGGTAAGCACAAATGAAGAAAGGAGGGTTCTGCTCATGAATCACCATGAGACGGGCCTTTTAAAATTACCTTTATCACTTGTCTAGCCTAGGCACAACAAAATCAGGTTTAGATAAATGAATGAATGTCCACAACCTTCCTCTGTCCTAATGAGCACGACAGTCCTTAATTGGCTGGGTCTAGATATTTTTTAATTAACTCAAGAGTAATGCATATGCTTTTTAGTGATTTTTGGGTCTTAGCAAGGGTAATGAAATCCCCACCCAATCTTAATTGGTATTATAGCCCCTTAGATTCCGTATTAATTATGCAAAGCAGTATCACACCAATTTTTTTTTTATTTGCGACGCAAAGAATCCTGCACAAATACAATTTATTGGAGAGGGAGAAGAGGTTGTTGTGTAAAGAATCCTGCAGGAAAAATTATTTCAGTGGAGTTCACGGGAGATGAGAGGAGAAAAAAGATACTTACAGAGAAATTCAACTGCTGACGTCACCAGTTGACCGCGGTTCCGCAGTCAAAGCCTTGATTCTGCCGCGGTTCCGCGGCTGAACAGTTGATTAGATCTTCTGAATTTTTCCCTGTGCTGAGTTGGTTCTCCTCTTTCTATTTAGATCCCCTATTTCTGGTTTTGTTCACTGAGTTGCTCCAGATCTGAACCAGTCCTTCTTCCTTTCCTGCATAATTTGCACAAATACCAATCAAAAATAACAAGATGATTTTTTTTAAATTTTTAAATTTTTAAATTTTTAATTAACCCGAAATTACACAAAAAAAAAAGAAACTACAGTCTCCCTGGCAACGGTGCCATTTGATTGTCAAGGTATTTCTATGCGTGCTTAAATTTTAATTACCGCAATCAAGACGGTTTCGCTTAATAGCTAGCCGGTTGAGTACGGGTCGATCCACAAGGAGATGGAATCCTTTTCTTTATGTTTTAACGAGTTAAATCCGATTAAGTCAGGTTTTGTTTTAAGATCTACGAATGAGATAATAGATGATAAAATGCTTGTTAGGGTTAGGATTAGGTTAGTTTGAATTTAGGAAATTCGTACTTCTTTCAATACCTTAGTTATTCATATCGGTGTTAAGGTAATCGGCAACAACGGGGATTAGAACGATTAGGAAGAAACTTACAAGTTTAAGCTAGGCTTTCCATGCTTAGTTTCTTCCTTTTGGTCCTTGTCCGTCCGTTCTTGTCTCTTAGCCCTAACCTCCAATTAATTCAACCACAACCGGTCTAACTAGGGAATTACCGCTATCATGTAGGATAGGGTGCCGTACTGAGCGGATTTTGGTTCAATTAAAGAGAGTCCGAATTAAGGTGTTGGGCAAAATAGGGAGTGAGAGAGATTTCCTTCTCTCAAACCTTCCTTCTCCTGCCCTAACAAGTGAGAAATTACCCACCCATTAAAATGATAAAAATAAAACAAAAGGGAAGGTAGAAAGAATTTTAGGTTAAGAGAAATTACAACTAGCTATTTGAGAGCTCACCTAGGTAAGGATCTTACTCAAGCATCATCGTTGTTAATGATAAAAAGAAAATAGAAGAAAGAAAAAAACAAAAGAAAAATAATAAATAAATTCTACTGCTAGAATAACAAATAAAAATTGCAGATAATAAAATGCGATAAGAAAAATGCAAGAAAAATAAAAAGAACTTACTTTTATTGATAACCTCTCAAAAACTCACTACAATTTCTCAAACAGAATTTTAAATTCTAAATCTAAAAATAAAAAGAGGCATAACAATTTGGCTTTGAGCTCTCCTATTTATAGATAAGAAACCCTAGGCTTACATTCTGATCCAATCACTAATTTACAAAACTACCTCAAGAGAACCGAGTCAAAGCACCGACACTGCCACCGACACGTGCATAACACGGTCGCGGTTCCGTAGAAGAAGTGCCTGTTTGGCCGCGGTTCCGCGGCCGTTTGGTGGAATCATGGGTCCATCTCTTCAGGGTTTCTCCATGTTGCTTTCATCTTCTGTTTTATTCACTTGGTTTCTCAGAATCTCTTCAATCTCCTTCCAGATTTCCCACAGTGCAGAATGATATGGACTCTTGCCTTGAGCTCCGCGTTGAAGTCTTGGATCTTGTGCTGCCTTTATGTTTTATGCATTGAAATGCCAATGATTTTCCATTTGTTCCTTGAACTGGTAGGCGGCATTATACGGATAGTGTGCGGAAACCCGTATTTCTCTGTTTGTTGGTCGCAGTCCCACATTTATTGCGACTTTTCATGAATTTCACTGTAAAGAGCTGAGAACGTATAACCTGCAACTATTTAGCAGATATGGATCAAAAGTACCTACTTATATGCAATGTGATAAAGAATGGGCGGTATAAAAATGCAAAAATCTGATATGAACACGCTCCCTCGCTGCGTGCTTCCAGCGCTTCTTCTCGGCTTTAGCCGTACGAAGAGATCTCTTCAGAACCTCAGACAGAGGAACGTCTTTATCTAAGTCAGGCTCGACCTCCGGATCTGTTGCAATTTCCGTCATCGGCTGCTTTAGCGACGCTTCCCGTAGCGGACCTGAGGAGACCTCAACTGTGGCCGGTAGCTCTGCAGGCTCCGTAGGTGCCATCGAGGGAGGGAGATCCTCCGCACTCGGAATAACATAAGTTGAGGTAGTTCCTGTAATAAAAAAGGGGAGTCAAGGTGGGAACGAAATGAGCTAAATATATATATTCAAAGGCGTCGTAAAACGAATCATACCGAGACCCATAGAAGCACGAAGCCTCTCCTCTTCCTCAAATGTTTTCAGGGATACCAAAAGAGCATCTTCAGCCGCAAGAGAAGCACGCGCTGCTTGCTCGCGAGCTAATCTCTTACAAGCCTCAATAGCATCTTGAAGATCAGTAGCGGCATTCTCATCAATAGAAGGCCCGAACAGATTGTCATTGGTGATGTATTTGGACAAGCCCTCGCTGTAGGGAGCATGCGGCTCCCGACCGAATACAACATCAGCCGAAAATAAAGATTTCTTCTTTTTCTACGAGCCAGCAATAACACCCAACGATAAAAGCTTTCTCTTAGCCGGAAAAGCTCACAGAACTACAGTCGCGGTGCTCTCTCTCAAAGAAGGACGGACAACGGCCCATCGCTTCAGCGGAACCGCAGGATTACTGGCTAGGACAGAATCCTTATGGTCAAGAAGCATCCGCCTTTTCTTCTTGATAACGGCACCTATTTCATGCTGATATCAGACAATGTGAGCATTGGAGGCCTTCGGGATATGACTCGGCTCAGCGATCAGGAAATGAGATCTCATATTCGGTCGCATAAAATGGTGCACCGCGTTGAGAACGCTTTCTTCTGTAGCAACCGGATCAATGAGAAACACTTCAAGGGGAACACCTTGATTATATCCAGATTGCTGAGCAAAGCAATGCGGGTTATATCGTATGAATAACACCGAGGCATTTTTCCTGAATACAAGGAAACCCGGCCTGATGGAATACAAATGCGCAATCTCTCGGGCCCTCAAAGAAGAAATTCCATCCTTAAAGACATCATGGAGAGGTTGGATCACTTTGGAGGGTTCCTTATCAATGGTCAAAACCCTATCAACGAAGTTCATGCTGTCTCCAACCATGCGCGGACGTAGGAGCAATCGCCGAGCCTCTCGCTGTGTTGGGTCTGGGGAAGAAGCGTCAACCAATTGCATGACCCGAGGGAAGTTGTACCCTTCATAAAATCTAGGCCTTTTATGCACACCAAAGGTACCCAACACGTGCATCTCAATCCACGATGTGAAGTAGTGCAAGGGGAAATTTACGGGCTTCAAGCCCGGCTGGGCGGTGTCGACCGCTATACTTAGACCATGATATAAGTGGGCCAATCCTGCAACCCCAACAGACATACGTGTCCCCGCCGCAATGCGATGGGCCAGATAGAAAACAGATGGTCTCAAGTAGCGAGGGTGCATTGGGAGTGCAACTAGCTCAGCCACAAACCAATAAAGCCCATGAAAAACATCTGCTCATCAATATCCAGAGCGTCAATCTCTGCAAAAGGGATGATGGGCGTATCCGGAATAAAAATAGCTTTAAATCTGCCTCTGCAATTGGCAATTTGTCCGAGCCAAATCCAAACGGACCATCGAGCTTGGAAAACTTTGCAACCTTCTTCGATAAAACCTCCGGACGAGGGAAACAGGCGACGAAGTCAAAAAGGCTACCCCCATGCCCCCCAGACTCCAAAAACAAGCTCCCATAGATATTCAACACTTTGATCAAACTAGGGAACTTGTGTTGGATAGTGTTTTCTAGAGGAAGTATCTCCTCATAATTCTCCCCTCTGACGGGTAACCCGGAGATTTCTGTGAATTCTTCCAGTGAGATCGATACCTCACGGTCTGATAAAAGAAACGTGTGGGTCGGAATGTTCCACTGTTCCAAGAAGGATTTAATCCACCACACATGAGGAATGTGATAATAGAAGAAAGACGCATAGACCGCTGGGTACAGCCCGGTCTTCAGTAGTAATTTATTCTTGGCCGATAAAATGTAACAGGCCCACTGCAGATAACCAGCCGGATGTCGAAGGGTCACTCCTATTGTATAAACCTGACCCTAAGGACGCGCTTCTCCTTGACATATGCGACGCCCCAGAATATCTAGGGCCATCAGCGGCTGGACTGGTATCGACGCCATGGAAGGTTGGAGACGACCTTCCGTAGTCAATTGATCTCTTCCACTGCATAAGCGACCTGCGGAGGGTCAGCATAATGAATCGATGGGATCAGTTCTGATGGCACCGCACAAGTAAAACTGCCCCGACCCAGGATAATATAACTATACTATGATCCCCATAGATGAAGAGACTTCTGCTCTGAATTGTAGCCCCGAATTAAAGCAATGACTTCCCTGTCCGTAGGCGCATCGGCAAAAGCGCTCTCCGAACGGACATAAGGAAAAAAGGAATCGGAAGCCATAGTACCTAAAAAAACCACAGAGAGTTAGTGATTGGCATAATGTAATTAACTGCAACTAAGGGCCTTAGAATTCTCAGTACACCCAAATCTATACTTCATTATGGCATAATAAAATCGTTGTGGTCTAAAAATAGTGGGCCCCATAAAATCAAGGTGATGGCTCATCAATGATGAGACATGCACCCATCGTGAGAATCCAAAAGAATTCTCATTAAATAAATAATCATATTGAGCAGTGGAGTTAAAAACACCAAATATTCTCGAAAAACGAGCCCTGCAACAGATTCAAATATGTAAAAAAGGGTATTAAAACCCAATATATATATTAAAAAAGAGGGGGAAAGGAAGGGGAATAAAATTCCCAAAAAGTTCAAAAATTTCTCAGAGCTAAGCTCTGTAAGACAAAATGGATTAAAATTCTTCATATGATGGGATTAAATCCTAGAAATCCCCCATATTCAGAGACAGATAGGAAATATAATGGAATTGAATTCCAGAAACCCTCAAAGCTCAAGATCAATGATAGGGTAAAACCCTAAGAAGAGAACTAACGATTCTCAGGAATTTGAGACCCACGGTTTATTTAAAAAGGGGTGAGAAGTTCTTCTTAATATATCTGAGAGATCATTTAAAAAAAAGAGCCAGGCTCTGTTAATGGGTTAAAAATCCAAAACAAAAAAAAAGGTTCTTTTAAGAGTTGAACTTTGGTCATGATCCTTACCAATTTTTTTAGCAGAGTTTAACTCTGAAAAAGTTCTGTGGACAGAGATCTAAGCTCTGAGATGAGAATTAAATTCTCAAGGAAGAAGAAGACTCAAGAAAGATGATGAGACGACAATCATCTTAAGGGCCAAAGGCCCTATTTATAGGATGAAAAGGGATGGTTCAACTCCCTAGAAGATCAAACGATGGAAAAGGTGACACCGTTGCACTCACGTGTGAGCCACGTGAAAACAACGGTCGGAGGAATTTGTTCCTCTAATATTTAAACATAATAAAAAGAGGTAAACTTTGTTAAATTTTAATGAGGCGGCGCCACACGTACTCTGGCGCCCATCCCTTAGGATTAAATCCTATGGTGAAGCTCACGTGGGCGCTAATGTGCAAAACACAGGAGCGCCTATCATAAATAATAATTAAATTCTTAAGTGGCGCCCACGTGCACAACACATGAAGGCCGACGTCGAAATATATATCAGTAGAATTAAATTTTGTATGAGGATATTTCCCTAAAAGAAATTGGGATACTCTCTGTTAAACAGAGCCGTTAGATCAAAAATCCAATGGTGATGTGTAACATTTCAGAAATATAAAATATTATTTTTGGAATTTAATATCAAAATAATATATCTCACGAAAACTATTCGATTTGCCAATTTGGGGTTTTCGTAAAATGGTATAAATATATACCAATATTTAGAAATTTGTCGGAGATTAAAATGTTTTATTTATTATAATGATATTTATCGGATTTTTCGTCAAATCCGTGTTTTTACATTTTTTTTCATTACTTGTGCACCATGTCATGTGCATGTTGCATTGTGTTATATTTTTGAGTTTGTGAGAAAGAGAATGAGTTGGGAATGAGAAAGGAAAAGAAAAGAAAAGAAAAGAGTGTGTGTGTGAAAGGAATAAAATTAGATGCCATGAGTGAAAAACAAAAGGAGAAGGAAACAAAATTGATATTTGTGTGATAGAGTGAGTGTAGGGGGAGATATTTTGTGAGAGAGAGTGAGCCTAAGAGAGAGTGTGCCGCCCCTTTTCCCTCATTCTCCATTCTCTTCTTCATAATTCTTCAAGTCACATTCATCTCACTACCCTCTTTGCATCATCTCAAATTCCTTTTCAAAACCCCATGCCATCTTCACAATAAGCATGCACAACCCTATTCTAAACCCTTAGAACCATTCAAGTTTGGATTTTGAAGACTTTGGGAAACTCAAGAATTTTCCCAAGTTGATAATGAGGTAATCCATACACTTTAAATTAGTGTTTATGTTAAATATGCTAGTTTAGTTTTGAATTTGATATAAATAGGATGTATGATCTTAGAAAATTCTAAGTTGCTGTTAAGTGGTTAATTGAGGTTTAGTCGGTGTTTTCAAGACCCCTAGTGGTGTTTTACTGGTCGAGACCCGAGTTTAGCACCAAAATACGAACTTAGATATTGTCCCGTGTCGATTTTGTGGGGTTTGTTAGCCTATAGGGTATCTGGAGCAAATTGGGCCATTTATGAGAAAATCTAGCAAGTCCATAGACCTAGGCAAACGACGAGAAGACCACCACCGAAGTTCGAGCCAATTCTGCCCTAGTATGGTCGGCGAGCTCGGATTTAGTGGGGATGTCGCCAGATTTTTACTGGGTTCTGGGGTTGGTTTTTGGCTGTAACTCCTAATCCCTATAAACAACTCCCTGTATCTGCTTGTTTTGTCCCAATTACCTGAGATGAAATCTGGGAGTGATTTCCTAGGTTGCTGAATATGGTATTTATGATTTATGAATTTGGGATTTGGTATTCGATATTGTATTGGTTCGTTGGATGTTTGTACGTCAACGACTAGGGTTGTTTGATTGTTTTTGCATGCGTAGGCTATAGGTTCTAACCTATCAGCACACCATGTGCCATATCGGTTTTCCAGACATTGATTTTAATAGCATTGCGATTGTGTATTGATTGCAGGTACCTTTGCGTGGATTCCGAGACGACGAAGCACATCGACTACGGCTGAACAAGGAGTTCCGCAGGTGAGTAGATTTACATCTACGGGGGAAGTCGGGTGGATGGCATATAGCACCGCCGCAAACATTGATATGTGATTTATAATTTGGAGACAAGATATTCCACGACTTAAGGTTATAGTTATGGTTTAGTGTGAAATGATATGATAGAAAGGATGTCTCGAATTGATATATATAAGGATGTGAATCACGATATATACATATGTAGTTGCAAGAGAATAAGTATGAGATTTTAGTGGCAGATAATGAGGTCGATAAATACGACATGAGATTTATAAGATGACTTGATGTGAGATATGAATGTGAGATATTAATGTGATGAAAAGAGTATACGATGTGATATGATGACTTGGTTTGATATGTCGTTATATGGATGCGAGTCGATAAGAGATAATTGATACCTTTGTCAGTTCCGTGATATGAGATTGATACAGATGTGACCTGAGATATGTGTGTGTGTGTGTAATGATGTGAATAATGAGTGATTTATCATACGAGACGTTAGGTCCGTACCCTCATTGTCATATAGGTTGATAGGATCCCTAATTGTTTAATGCCGCCGTACGATGAATTACCGTACGTGATGAGTTTATCTGATGATTGATCCGTACCCTTGACTAGAGGATGCCGTACGATGTATTACATCGTACGTGATGTTGTGAGGCTGGATGCCGATTAATAGATTCACTGACTCGGTTATGTTATAGCGTATACCTTATAGCATTTCGCTTACGATGTACTTTATGCTACGTCCATGATATTCTCATTGCATTACATATACCTGTGCTAGTACACCTACAGCATTATCGATGCCGCGTATGATACACTTACAAAGATTGGCCGACTCACACACTTTCATCATCGATAATTGCTATGTCACTTACACAGTAGAATGGCTACATCATGCTATGATATATTGCTATGTTCACATCACCATTCTATGTTACATGATATACTGATATGCTCACATTTCTGTTCTATGTTTGCATACATCATGCTTTATGATATTACGCATTGAGATGCTCATGAGATTCTGGATTTGAGAACCGTGGTTATATTTCAAAGGAAATTATGTATTGTTTTAGAAACCCGGTTTCTCATGATATGATATTTCGAGACGTCCACCATGTGTTTTCTCGATTATGAGTTATGTGATACCCGATTCGAGGAGCTGGATGAGGCCATTTGCGGGTACATGATAGACCCGGTAGGTACCCCGGGGCAAGAAAGGTATGTTGTGCAGTAGACGATGAGCCTGGCAGAGGGACTACTACCTACCGGTAATAGTATTTGGGCTCGGCGGTTATCTTAAGGATACTGACCGGTGTCGTGAGATGATATGGGCCGATTCGGACTGACGGAGCCAGTGGGCCGATCCGGACTGACGGAGCCCGAGATATGAGGATTTACGTGTCGATGTTGGACACGGGTTTCATGATGTTTCGAGTGTCGATGTTGGACACTCAGGTTCCATGATTTTGATGTGTCGTTGATGGACACACGTTAGTTGATATCCTCATATTTATATACATATGCTTTCATGATGTTTCGAGTGTCGATGTTGAACACTCAGGTTCCATGATGTTGTTGTGTCATTGATGGATACGTGGATGATATCCACATACGTACAGGCATTGATTATATTGTTGGCATATATGCAGACATGGTCACCCTAGATATCATAGTATTACCTTTATGATATAGTTGACCTAAGAATCGTTTTTTTATTCGATTTCTACCTGCTGATGTTTTCTACTCACGAGTTGGCAACTCGCCCCGTTGTGCCACAGTTCTTGCAGGTTGACCGCATGGATCAGTAGCGGTATCGCTGGCACACAGCTTGCTTTCGGGTGATTTGCTTTGGTAGGTGGGACATATTGGATTATACCAACTATTGTATTATTATCCATGTTGTATCTAGTTAACTCCATCAATCAGAAACTAGTGTTTGTAGAAGTAGTAAGACTTAGCAAGACTTGTGATTGCGAGACTTAGAGCGATGGGTTATATGTTCGCTTGGTGGGTTGATGTCTCGCTTTATTCATTATCCCTTGTGTTGATCTTCGCCGTTGGGCATCGTATACTTATATTTCTATCTTGCGTGGTTGTGATTCCGCCGATTGGTGAAGAGCTGGCTCTCACTTGGGGATGCCTTTATATTTATTATGTATATATGGTTTTGGATCAAAATATACAAGGGAGGTGCTGCCTAAATTTTTAAAAGACGAAACATGTTTTTCAACTAGTATAATCCACTTGCATTTTCATGTTCCGTTATCTATGCATTTAAGAAAACGTTTGATTTCATCATACCTTTTTTCAAAACTTCACATCTTTTATTTTATTTAAAAAGGTTTACATTTCTGGGCTTTGGCTTACTTAAGTTACGTTATGCCTTTAAACGTTGTGTGATTTAGGTGCCGGTCACGAACTAAATTTCAGGTCATGACAAAGTTGGTATCAGAGCGTTAGGTTTAACCTTGTTTTGAGTCTGGGTTTGACTATGCGGAGTCTAGGGCGTATATATTTCGGAACCTAGGCTTGACCTTACGGAACTTAGACTTAACGGGGGTTATTAGACCCGAACTTTCATTTCATAGGTTGACCTTGATTGATAGAGTAGGTAGCTTGAGTAGAATGACGTACCGTACATATGTTCCGCGGCTTATTTACGATACGATACTCCACTTAAGAAACTTTAGGATGTACATATCTTGAGATCTCTGATACTATTCGTTCCTATGGTCATCTATCCATTTGGGATCTGTTGATTTCTTTCGTTCATTGATCTATCTTCTTCGATACCTGCTAGAGATTCCTGTCACCATGGTTTGAGCGCAGATTGAGCTGCTGCTGGTGTTGCGGTCAGGGCGAGTGATCAGTCGAAAATATTGCATTTTTAACACATCAATTTCCCTACTATTTGTAATCATCGAAGGGTGTTTATTGTAAATATAACACAGATTATGAATTCATCTGTAAAATACCAAATAACACGTGTTATAGTTATAATCGACATTGTAGAGGGAAATTGAGTGTTTATTACTACACGCATGATTTTGTATATCTCAACACTTGTATCAAGATTGTGTACAGAAAATCCTTCAGGTTAAAGAGCTGGAATCACAAAAGTGCCGATAAAATGCATCAAGTCCAAGACTTGAGATCTGGCAGCAACCAAGAAATAAATGTCAGATTCCAGGTATCGGAAGAAGACCCCAACATTGTCAGAAGAAAACCACAGAAATTTCATGCAACGAGCCCACTATATGGTCGCGGATCCGCGGCCGAGTTGGCCGATCCGCCGCGGATCCGCGGTCTACTCGACACGTCATCAAATCAGATTTTATCCAGAAGCTTCATCTAACAACCCTTGTTTCTAGAAGACTCTCAATTACCACGTGGCTTTTTCCAGAAGGCTCTGCATAACAAACTTCTTCTAGAAGCCTCCTTGTAACAACCTCATTCTAGAAGATTCCCTCCAACAACCTCATTCTAGAATATTCCCTCCAACAAACTCATTCTAGAAGGCTCTCTCTAACAACCAAGCTTTGGAGGGAAGATTCAAATGAGGTGGTTATAAAAGGGGATCTAGATCTAGGGTTTTGAGGTTAGACAATTAGTTACACAATTAGTGGTGAGTTAGTTACACATTTAGAGCCAAAATTCAAATTCAAGTTGAGTGACACAACTTGATACCAAAACCCTAGCCCAAATTCAAAAGCCAAATCAAGATCATTTTGAGAAGCAATTCAAGCAAGCAACCATCGATCCTTCATCCGCGAAGCCAATGTTCATCCGAGCAAGAGATCCACGACGATCCGCAACTTACGGAGATCGAGCGGAGCGAAATTCGACGAATCTAGTTACCTCTTCAAAAGTAGCGATCAAGAGCTACATCTTGTAACCTCGAATTGAGGGAAAGTGTAATTAATCGTCGATTTAATAAAGGTGATAATTGAAATTCTTGTTTTCTTTACATTCTTGCGTTGTGAAATTTCTTGATCTTTAATTCATTTATTTTCATGATGCTTGGGTAAATTCTCCGCTTGTGGAGGATTCGAGAGAATTGATAGATCTAATGATAATCAAATCTTAATACTAATTTTAAGTCTTATGAGATTTGTGAACTCTAGGAAAAAAATCATCAATGACCTAGTTAGGATCGAGATCACATTCTTGCGAATTTCGTTGCAAATTAGGGATCAAATGATTGATGATTTCCTTTGCTAGAGGCTAGATCCGAATGATCATGATTGAAAAGACAAGGGATAGAAGGAGAAACCCTAATTTTTTCAATAGATCCATAATCTTCATTCATCATCATCAATCTAGCTACAAATTATCAATAGATAAGATTAGGAATTATTAGATTCATCATTAACTATTAACTCAATCGGATCCTACAAGCTAATCTTCATTATCTTGATAAATCAAATTGATTGGGAGATTTCTTGATTCTTGATTCTAGATCTATATTCTTTATGTTTTCTTGAAATCAAATCTTTCAAATCTTGAATCAATTTTCTTGCATTTTCTTTTATACTTTCATTTCAATTCATCTAAAATAAAAATCGATCAAAACACAAATCTCAGTGGACGATCCGTATTCATTAAGCGCTATATCGACACCGTTAATTGATTACGGTATAATTTTTTTTGATTGTGAACACTTTACATTTTATCACAACTTAGACGATCAATCAAATGGCGCCGTTGCCGGGGATGTGTGCTATTTTATCGTTTTTGTTATTTGAGTTGAAAAATTATTATTCCATCAAATTTTTATCCAAGATTCGCTTTAAGTGCTTAACGATTAGTGATTGAATTTTTTCGAGGGAATCTGGAATCATTTCAGTAGTACGATCAAGATTCAGAGAACATCTGAAGAATCCAGAGAAGCACAGAGACCTGCACAAAAATTTTTAAACCCTAACTCCTCCTTCTCACCGCGGATCCACGGCCATTAGCAGGTTTTTGCGGCGGTTCCGCCTCCGTTTAGGGTTTGCACTGTGCCAAGTTTCTCAGGTCTGCTCTCTGTACTCTCCTCTTCTCTCCGATCTTGTCCAATAATCAATTTCTTGCAGGATTCTTTGCAAAATTCAGTGCCGCTAAAAAAATAAATTTGTTGCGATTCTTGAAATTGGTTGTTTGTGCATATTTTAATACAAAAATTAAGGGGCAAAGACCAAATTCAGATTAGGTGGGGAGTTCATTACCCTTCCTAAGCCCCGAAAATCATAAAACTTGCATCCGCATCACCCTTCATTAACTAAAAAAAATCTAAACAAGACTCTAAGGACCGTCATGCTTACATAGGACAGAAGGAGGTCGTGAGTAATCTATTATCCGCGTTTCTTTTGTAGTGTCTAAGGCAAGTGTGTCTAAGGCAAGTGGTTACTTAATTAGGCCCGCTACTTACGTAGCGGAGAACCTCCCACTTACCTGGCGCTTACCTGGCCACAGGAGGGATAAAGAGGCACTAGAGGATTTATCCTGCGATTTGTCTTCTGGAAGTCTAGGAGCGGTCTAGTGACTTGACCTAGGTGACCATTAGATATAGGGTTGTTTGTGCATGTTTTTGTGAATTTTTGAAAATCCGTCCTTTTTCAAAACAAACCAATTATTTTCTCCCCTTTTTACCCTTTTCCCCCTCTTCTCTTCTCTTCTCTTCTCTTCTCTTCTTATAATAGGTGACCCAAACAGAAGAACTATTGCCGGGCTTTGCTGTCAACAACCAAATATTTCTTGTTTTCATAATCTCTTCGGTATACCGTCCGACTTTCCCATGTCCTTAAGTGATCGGATAGAACAAGCGGGTAGAAACAGTTGGCGACCTCAACCCATGTCCTATCAACAGTATCCTAATTCAACATCTGTTTCTGTTGATACTCCGAGTGAAAATGCCCCTAAACGCATGTCCATTGCTAAGCATATAGTTAGGGCTAAAGGCCAAAGTTTCAATACGGACCAATATCAACCGTATCCTAATTCTACATCTGTTTCTGTTGATACTCCGAGTGAGGATGCCCCTAGACGTATATCCATTGCTGAGCATATAGCTAGGGCTAGAGGCTAAAGTTTCAACCCGGACCAATATCAACCATCACCACCACTGTCCAAAGAAGAATTTCATAATCGGTTTGTGGCATGTATGATGTCCAATAGCCAACCGACCAACCAATATCAATATTCTTCTTATCATAATGTTGATCCGACTCCTACCCAATTTTCGCAACCATTCTACTCCTATCAATCCAATCCGACCTTTCCACCTTCTCTAAACAGTCCTTCTAATCAGTCATTTGGGAGTTTTAATTGTCCACAAGAATTTCAATCTTATACTGAAACCCCTTATCGACCCAAGTCTACTCTTGAGCAGACATTAGAAAAATATTTGGAAATGTCGAACCAAATGAGGAAGGAAATGACAGAATGGATGCAAGAAAATAATTTCAAACCAGCCCAAAATTTTTCAGTATATAATTCGGGCATAGGACAAAGTGAGAATTTGGGTAGTGAGACAGAATTATACACCCTTCCTAATCAAACCTTCCCTTTCCAAACTGAAATCCACAACTCCAGTTTCACAGATTCATCGAGTACACCAAATAATTCACCAATGGACGATAGAATGTATGAGAAGTTGTGTAATAATGCAGTGTTTGATTTACCCGACTGTGAAAGGTCCATTTCAAGTGAAACCATAGCAAACCCTTGTTATCTCTACACCTCAACTCTTGAACCAAAATTGATTGAAAACCATAATTTGAATGAGGTGTTTGAGATTTTAACCTTCACTTGAATGAGATGATTGACGTTGGGGATATATTGATTGATGAACCCGAAGTTTTGGATGAGTTTTTCCCACCAATTCATCAGATCCTTTCACTTCCTTGTGGTCATCATCTTGAGCCTTTAATTCTTCCCGAACCTTAAATACATCTTGAAGTTGATGATAATGGTATACCCGAATAGCCGACCAAAATTCAGCCTCCATCTTCCACATCTGGTTCAGTAACACTCGACACACCAATTTGTCTACCCATTTCACCTTCTACTTTCTCCGGTTCTTCTTCTGTTCCTGTAATGTTAGCGAGTATTGATGAATCACAATCCGATAATTCAAGTTCGACAATACCAGAAAGTCAACTTGATTTGGATATTTTTGAAAATGAGGTAGATGAGTTTTTCGAGTCTCCTACCTTCATAGATTTTGACAAATCAAGTATGATAAATTCTGGCACAACACTTATTGACAGCAAAATGTTCGATTACACCATTGATGAAAGTTTTGAAGAACTTTTTGCTGACGAACTTGCATTCCTAAACAACACGGATTTTGTGATTGATCAATCTCAGCCTATAAAAGTTGAACCGCCACCACTCCTTCTTCCTAATCATTCACACTCATCCTCATTCTTTCATTTCTATAATTTAAGATTCAAACCCTTTCCATCACACCACTTATCTCTTCCCCACTTTTTCCTGACTCGATACAACATCTTCTTCCACCGACCTATACGTTACACTGATAAAATCTTTGAATGGTTGGTATAAATTTTTGATCGTTGTAAAGTTTTATTTTGACCAAATGACTTACCCCCTCTTAAAATGTTTAATATTGTCTAACTCATGTTTGAGGGAGGGTATATTTTTGGCTCTTGAAAATAAATGTTGTCCTCAAAAATTGTGAGCCAAAAATAAGTTGGATTTTCACTTTCATATATTTATTGCCCCCATTAATAATGTCCTCCCAAGCTTACAGGTTTTTTGAGCTTTAGCAGAAAGCAACAGTGAGGGCACTGTTGAAAACAAGTTTGGGGGAGGTTTGTGCTTATTTACGCATATTTTGCATCATACTTTGCATAAGCACAAAACAAATAAAAAAATTATACATAAATAAGATAATAAAAGATTAGATAGTGAAAAATTAAATTCAAAAGTGTAGAAAAATTTAAGAAAACCAAGAAAATTAGAAGTTTTCTTAAACGAAACTAGTAATAAGTAGTTATGAGCCATTGTCCCAAAGGTTAGTAAGATGAAGGAAGTCACTAATCTGAGGATAAAAATAACTCAGAAAAATAGTTTCTATTCTAGAAGCCAAATATTTGAATGTTGATACCCTACTATTCGCACTTACACACGTCTTGAAACTCGGGATAGGAAAGGATACCTTGAAATACTCTTGTCTAAAAACCAAAGTATGAAGGAAATAATAAATGGAAAATAAAAGATAAAATGGTGAAAAGAAAAAATAAACACTGGTTTTATTATCACCAAAGAAGCAAAAAAATATAGCGAGGGTGCTTCATCACCTAGTGCCTTAGACCAACTGGTTTGGGAGTCACTGCTAAGCCTTAGGTGGTGCAAGACGAAGAAAATACTAAATACACCTAATCAGCAAGCACATGAGTAATCGGTCGGTTAGTACCTCAAGAAGTATTAACGGTCGCATGAAAAATGTGTGAGCAAATCCATCTAAATATTGATTAAAAAGTACTGAGGTAGATGGACAAGAGTATGATAGCTTGAATTGAATTCTCCGAGTGTAGGGATGTCCTTTACACACACGTAGGGTTATATGATCGATGTTTGGAAGAAAGATAGGAATGAAGAATAAAGACGATGTTTTATTGAGGGATGATGTGATTTCTATCTTTTCATGACTATTAAGATAAGGCTCATAGCAACTGAAAAGCTAGTATTAGTTGGAAACTCTAATTTTCAAAGTCTTTCTTTTACAATTCTTATCTTTATATATAACTTTCACGGTCTTTCTTTTATTATGGGATTTTGTGGGTGCAATCCGCTGAAAACCCTCAGGAGACAACACTCCTCCTGCTAGGGACACCTAGAGGTTTAAAGACTTGTTGCACGTGCTCAGTGCAATCGTGTTGCCTACGAAAGTGTGCTAGTTAGTTTTTCTCTTTCTTTATTTTCTCCTTCTTTTTAAAATAAAGATGTTTGCTCGAGACGACCAAAATTAAGTTTGGGGGAATTTCATCAGTCGAAAATATTCCATTTTTAACACATCAATTTCCCTACTATTTGTAATCATCTAAGGGTATTTATTGTAAATATAACACGAATTATGAATTTATCTGTAAAATACCAAATAACACGTGTTATAGTTATAATCAACATTGTAGAGGGAAATTGAGTGTTTATTACTACACGCATGATTTTGTATATCTCAACACTTGTATCAAGATTGTGTGCAGAAAATCCTTCAGGTTAAAGAGCCGGAATCACAAAAGTGCCGATAAAATGCATCAAGTCCAAGACTTGAGATCTGGCAGCAACCAAGAAATAAATTTCAGATTCCAGGTATCAGAAGAAGACCCCAACATTGTCAGAAGAAAACCACAGAAATTTCATGCAGCGAGCCCACTATATGGCCGCGGATCCGCGGCCGAGTTGGCCGATCCGCCATGGATCCACGGTCTACTTGACACGTCATCAAATCAGATTTTATCCAGAAGCTTCATCTAACAACCCTTGCTTCTAGAAGACTCTCAATTACCACGTGGCTTTTTCCAGAAGGCTCTGCATAACAAACTTCTTCTAGAAGCCTCCTTATAATAACCTCATTCTAGAAGATTCCCTCCAACAAACTCATTCTAGAAGGCTCTCTCTAACAACCGAGCTTTGGAGGGAAGATTCAAATGAGGTGGTTATAAAAGGGGATCTAGATCTAGGGTTTTGAGGTTAGACGATTAGTTACACAATTAGTGGTGAGTTAGTTACACATTTGGAGCCAAATTTCAAATTCAAGTTGAGTGACACAACTTGATACCAAAACCCTAGCCCAAATTCAAAAGCCAAATCAAGATCATTTTGAGAAGCAAATCAAGCAAGCAACCATCGATCCTTTATCCGCGATGCCAATCTTCATCCGAGCAAGAAATCAACGACGATCCGCGACTTACGAAGATCGAGCGGAGCGAAATTCGACGGATCTAGTTACCTCTTCAAAAGGAGCGATCAAGAGCAACATCTTGTAAGCTCGAATTGAGGGAATGTGTAATTAGTCGTCGATTTAATAAAGGTGATAATTGAAATTCTTGTTTTCTTTACATTCTTGCGTTGTGAAATTTCTTGATCTTTAATTCATTTATTTTCATGATACTTGAGTAAATTCTCCGCTTGTGGAGGATTCGAGAGAATTGATAGATCTAATGATGATCAAATCTTAATACTAATTTTAAGTTTTATGAGATTTGTGAACTCTAGGAAAAAGAATCATCAATGACCTAATTTGGATAGAGATACATTCTTGTGAATTTCATTGCAAATTAGGGATCAAATGATTGATGATTTTCTTTGCTAGAAGCTAGATCCGAATGATCATGATTGAAAAGACAAGGGATAGAAGGAGAAACCCTAGTTTCTTCAATAAATCCCTAATCTTCATTCATCATCATCAATCTAGCTACAAATTATCAATAGATAAGATTAGGAATTATTAGATTCATCATTAACTATTAACTCAATCGGATCCTACAAGCTAATCTTCATTATCTTGATAAATCAAATTGATTGAGAGATTTCTTGATTCTTGATTCTAGATCTATATTCTTTATGTTTTCTTGAAATCAAATCTTTCAAATCTTGAATCAATTTTCTTGCATTTTCTTTTATATTTTCATTTCAATTCATCTAAAACAAAAATCGATCAAAACACACATTTCAATGGACGATCGGTATTCATTAACGCGCTACATCGACACCGTTAATTGATTGCGGTATAAATTTCTTTGATTGTGAACACTTTACATTTTATCATAACTTAGACATCAATCAGCGAGCTCGTCATGGACGAGGACTGACCGTGTTGTTTTCTGGTGGCATAGGGTCGTGTAGGTATAGTATTGGTGTTGTGATCTCTCGTTTGAGGCGAGTGTTCGGTTTTGCACCGGATGATCGGGCCATTGATAGAGGCTGCCAGATTGAGAGGGCTGTTGATATACACCCTACCTCAGAGATCGTGATGTTGTCTACCGTGTAGACAGATGACCCAGCTATTGCTGATATTGATAGGATTTCGCTTCCAGAGCTTATGAGCTGAGATCACTAGAGCTTTCAGACAAAGATGCGACAGAAGATAGCTAGTCTATCTTGAGTTGAGTTGAGCGACTGAGATGATCCGTCTGATTTGATGCGCCGACGCAGGCCCAGTTGAGTTGAAAATTTCCAGTGTGGAGAATCTTTCTTAGATCTAGAGTAGATCGATCCATAGATGACGTTGTTCGTTGGATGATCCGATAGGAGATCGGTAAATTGACCAGCTTTCGATAGAGGACCTCACCCTGATGCGTTGTGAGTTGATCGAAAGCGGATGAATAAAGTATATTCCTCCGATGGTTGGGACGAGTTCCCGAGGACGTGTTCGGCTAGATATCTTCTACAGAGTGATGAAGATACCGAGTTCATAATTTTGAGTCTGTGTGAGAGACTTCGGATTGACTGTAGCCGAGAACAATTGCAGTACGCAGATAGCATGACGTGACGTCAAAGTGGACGATAATAAAGACGAGTGGAACAAGAGCTTCGTGCGAGATGTTAACGAGCTGTTATTACTCCCCGTTGAGATTAGAGATCTGATATGTATATAGAGGCATTGGGATACGGCCAGTTTCCGAGAAAATGCTGTGCTTAGAACGCAGATGTCCAGAAAATGAGAGAAGATTATGCAAGAGTACCAGCCTCCGTATAGTTCGGCATAGGCGAGATCGGAAGAGACCTTGAGCAGGTTCCTTCCAGGACACTGCTGCGATAAGATTTGCACCAAGGATCAGTTGTGTCACGTGTATTCAGAAGGCCAGAGGCCGACGCCAGTGACGTGCTGCTTTACGAGCGGTCATGCTAATTGGCTGAGAGATGACCAGAGGAGTGTCAGAGCGGAATCGTTTCCGTTAGTACACCGGACCGGGCCGATGAGCCGATAGATTGCGAGATTGGTAATCCACAGAGAAATGAAGATCCAGAGACAGAGGACGCCAGACTGTGAGCAGGAGGCAAGCGGATGTTCTTGCTCTGCCAGTTTTGGGCGCAACGACATTTTTTCGATATTGTAGGAGGTGTACCTCAATATCATTTGTTACGATTTGCGTTTGTGATCCGAGTATCACGCTTATATCGCTTGGATTTAAGTTTTGATGATTGAGTTTCATGATATTGTTTTCATGCACCATGGCTGCATCTACTGGGTATCTACATTTTGTGTATAGTTATTGCACTTGATATATGTTTTATACACCGTTATGTTGATGAATTGTGCATATCAATTGCACTTAATATTTATTTTAGTGCCTTGGTAGCACGTATTTACGATTTCGTGGATTTCATACGGTTGATTTGATTTTGTGCATGTGGTACGCACTCAATTTGGGTTCGCACTCGGTATAGCTCACATGTGCTTGCAGTGCATTGATACGTGTTTTGTGCACGCAATGTACACGTTTATGAGTTTATACACCTTGGTACACTCGGTGTTGCTTTTTATACGCATTTGAGTTATTGATGAGTTTTCGTGCACTGGATGCACCGAATTTGTATTTCGTGCACTGGATGCACCAGATTTGTATTTCGTGCATTTGTTGCACTAGATTTATATTTTTGTGCATTAGTTGCAGCAAATTGGTACTTCGTGCATTGGTTGCACTAGATTATACTCCGTACATTGGTTGCACCCGATTTATATCCTTGAGCATTTGTTTCACCAGATTTATGTTTTTGTGCGCATTTGCACTTGACGTTTGTTTTCGTGCGCTTTACCGCACTGGGCATTTATACGGACCTGACGCGTTTGGGTTGGATTTTTGCGCATATTAGGCGCTTGGTATTGGATTTTGTGCGCATCGGATGCACTTAAGTTAGATTTTATTCGTGCATGTCGGATGCACTTTACTGAAATTTTATTCGTGCATTTTAGATGCACTTGATTTAGATTTCATTCGTGCATGTCGGATGCACTTGATTTAGAATTCATTTATGCATGACGGATGCACTTGATTTGGATTTTCACACATGTTGAGCGCATGATGTGAGATGTGATTTTGTGCAAACCGGATGCACTTGATTGGGATTTTCATTCGTGCATGTTAGTTGCACTAGATTGAGATTTTCGTGCACCATAGATACACTAGATGTTGTTGTCGTGCACAACCGTTGCGCTGGACAGATGCTTTCGTGCATACCCGTTGCACTTTGTTTTGCTTTTGTGCATATTGTGGCACTTTTATTAGGATTTGATTTCCGTGCACACCAGACGCACGTGATTATTGGACACACCTTTTGGGGCTGATTTTGCTCTTGAGCACTTTATTTTCAGGATGGGCACTATATTAAGTAGGAGCCGAACAGGACTGATCTGAGGACAGTACCTGAATACTTTGCATGCATAAAAGTTTAACCAAGAGGTTTTCAAAAAGGATCTATAGTCTCTCTATTTCCGACGTGTCAGCGAGCGACACGAACGTTTACAAAGGGAAACCTTTTGGGATATTTCAAATAGGACGGAACGTATATTTGAGCAAAACATATATAAACATATATTTATTACTTTACAAATGAGCGTCCGTCACTTGTTCCGTGAGTTACGCATCACACGGCGATTCAAAAAAGATTTTTGCATGAGTTTTATTCAGTTTCAGGAGAATTTTCCAAGGATGCGTACTATATACGTATTATAGTATTTGACTAGTGCATATTGGATTTCGAGATTTGTATCTCTATTGTAACTCCGATGATTTGCGTGCAAATCCGATGATTTACGTGACGCTTGACGGAGTTCGATTTTGAGTTTCATACTCGTTTTCGGGCGCACACGATGCGCTGTAGTATTTCTATATCTTCCGTGATTTCAGAGCCTCATTGATTTGAGCTGATTATCGAAATGTTTTAGTAATTGGAGATTTAAATTTAAATTCGGGGAACGAATTTATTTAAGAGGGAAGATTGTAACATTTCATAAATATAAAATATTATTTTTGGAATTTAATATTAAAATAATATATCTCGCGAAAACTATTCGATTTGCGAATTTGGGGTTTTCGTAAAATGGTATAAATATATACCAATATTTGGAAATTTATCGAAGATTAAAATGTTTTATTTATTATAATGATATTTATCGGATTTTTTGTCAAATCCGTGTTTTTACATTTTTTTCATGACTTATGCATCATGTTATGTGCATGTTGCATTGTGTTATATTTGTGAGTTTGTGAGAAAGAGAATGAGTTGGGAATGAGAAAGGAAAAGAAAATAAAAGAAAAGAGTGTGTGTGTGTGTGTGTGTGTGAAAGGAATAAAATTAGATGCCATGAGTGAAAAACAAAAGGAGAAAGAAACAAAATTGATATTTGTGTGAGAGAGTGAGTGTAGGGGGAGATATTTTTTGAGAGAGAGTGAGCTAAAGAGAGAGTGGGCTACCCCTTTTCCCTCATTCTCCATTCTCTTCCTCATAATTCTTCAAGTCTCATTCATCTCACTACCCCCTTTGCATCATCTCAAATTCCTTATCAAAACCCCATGCCATCTTCACAATAAATATGCACAACCCTATCCTAAACCCTTAGAACCATTCAAGTTTGGATTTTGAAGACTTTGGGCAACTCAAGAATTTTCCCAAGTTGCTAATGAGATAATCCATACACTTTAAATTAGTGTTTATGTTAAATATGCTAGTTTAGTTTAGAATTTGATATAAATAGGATATGTGATCTTAGAAAATTCTAAGTTACTGTTAAGTGGTTAATTGAGATTTAGTGAGTGTTTTCAAGACCCCTAGTGGTGTTTTACTGGTCGAGACCCGATTTTAGCACCAAAATACGAACTTAGATATTGTCTCGTGTCGGTTTTGTGGGGTTTGTTAGCCTACAGGTATCTAGAGCAACCTGGGCCGTTTATGAGAAAATCTAGCAAGTCCATAGACCTAGGCAAACGACCACAAGAACACCACCCAAGTTCGAACCAATTCTGCCCTGGTATGGCCGGCGAGCTCGGATTTAGTGGGGATGTCACCGGATTTTTAGTGGGTTCTGGGGTTGGGTTTTTGGCTGTAGCTCTTAATCCCTATAAACAACTCCCTGTATCTGCTTGTTTTGTCCCAATTAACCTAAGATGAAATCCGGGAGTGATTTCCTAGATTGCTGA
The DNA here is from genome assembly GCA_030015575.1 of Agapanthus africanus. NCBI lineage: Eukaryota > Viridiplantae > Streptophyta > Magnoliopsida > Asparagales > Amaryllidaceae > Agapanthus > Agapanthus africanus. The sequence continues at coordinate 434,745,458 of JASDDO010000004.1, read as the reverse complement.
ATATGGTATTTATGATTTATGAATTTGGAATTTGGTATTCGATATTGTATTGGGTCGTTGGATGTTTGTACGTTAACGACTAGGGTTATTTGGTTGTTTTTGCATGCGTAGGCTATAGGTTCTAACCTATGAGCGCACCGTGTGTCGTATCCGTTTTCCGGACATTGATTTTAATAGCATTGCGATTGTATATTGATTGTAGGTACTTTCGCGTGGATTCCGAGACGACGAAGCACATCGACTACGGCTGAACAAGAAGTTCCGCAGGTGAGTAGATTTACATCTACGGGGGAAGTCGGGTGGATGGCGTATAGCACCCCCGCAAACATTGATATATGATTTATAGTTTGGAGACAAGATATGCCATGACTTAAGGTTATAGTTATGGTTTAGTGTGAAATGATATGATAGAAAGCATGTCTCAAATTGATATATATAAGGATGTGAATCACGATATATACATATGTAGTTACAAGAGAATAAGTATGAGATTTTAGTGGCATGTAATGAGGTCGATAAATACGACATGAGATTTATAAGATGACTTGATGTGAGATATGGATGTGATGAAAAGAGGATACGATGTGATACGATGACTTGGTTTGATATGTCGTTATATGAATGCGAGTCGATATGAGATAATTGATACCTTTGTCGGTCCCATGATATGAGATTGATACGGATGTGACCTGAGAGATAGGTATACAACAACAACAACTGAGCCTTTTATCCTAAGCATATGGGGTAGGCTACATGAACCAACATGAGAATCACGCCGGGTCCAGCACATGAATCCTCCGCCTCCACTCACTCCTATCGAACAATATACTTTCATTGAGTCCTTTGGCAACCATATCGTTTCGTATCACCTCCATCCATGTTTTCTTCGGTCTCCCTTTTGCCCTTTTGCCCTTTTGCCATTGCCATTGCCCATACCTGAGAGATAGGTATATATATATAATGATGTGAATAATGAGTGATATACCGTACGAGACATTAAGTACGTACCCTCATTTTCATATAGATTGATAGGATCCCTAATTGTTTAATGCCGCCGTATGATGAATTACCATACGTGATGAGTTTATCTGATAACTGATCCGTACCCTTGACTAGAGGATGTCGTACGATGTATTATACCGTACGTGATGTTGTAAGGCTGGATGCCGATTGATAGATTCACCGACTCGGTTATGTTATAGCATATACCTTATACATTTTGCTTACGATGTAATTTATGCTACGTCCATGATATTCTCATTGCATTACATATACCTGTGCTACTACATCTACACCATTATCGATGATGCGTATGATACACTTACACAGATTGGCCGGCTCACACACTTTCATCATCGATAATTGATATGTCACTTACACAGTAGAATGGCTACATCATGCTATGATATATTGCTATGTTCACATCACCATTCTATGTTGCATGATATACTGATATGCTCACATTTCTGTTCTATGTTTGCGTACATCATGCTTTATGATATTACGCATCGAGATGCTGTTTTCATGAGATTCTGGATTTGAGAATAATGGTTATATTTTAAAGGAAATTATGTATTGTTTTAAAAACCCGGTTTCTCTTGATCTGATATTTCGAGACGTCCACCATGTGTTTTCTCGGTTATGAGTTATGTGATACCCGATTTAAGGAGCTGGATGAGGCCGTTTGCGGGTACATGGTAGACCCGGTATGGTACCCCAGGGCAAGAAAGATATGTTGTGCAGTAGACAATGAGCCTGGCAGAGGGCCTACTACCTACCGGTAATAGTATTTGGGCTCGGCGGTTATCCGGATACCGACCGGAGTCGTGAGATGATATGGGCCGATCTGGACTAACGGAGTCCGTGGGCCGATCCAGACTGACGGAGCCCGAGATATGAAGATTTACGTGTCGATGTTGGACACGGGTTTCATGATATTTCGAGTGTCGATGTTGGACACTCAGGTTCCATGATTTTAATGTGTCGTTGATGGACACACGTTAGTTGATATCCTTATATTTATATACATATGCTTTCATGATGTTTCGAGTGTCGATGTTGGACACTCAGGTTCCATGATATTGTTGTATCATTGATGGACACGTGGATGATATCCACATGCGTACAGGCATTGATTATATTGTTGGCATATATGCAGACATGGTCACCCTAGATATCATAGTATTACCTTTATGATATAGTTGACCTAGGAATCATTGTTTTATTCTATTTCTACCTGCTGATATTTTCTAGTCACGAGTTAGCAACTCACCCCCATTATGCCACAGTTCTTGCAGGTTGATCTCATGGATCAGTAGCGACATCGCCGGCACACAGCTTGCTTTCGGGTGATTTGCTTTGGTAGGTGGGACATATTGGAATGTGCTCACTATTGTATTATTATCCCTATTGTATCTAGTTAACTCCATCAATCAGAAACTAGTATTTGTAGAAGTAGTAAGACTTAGCAAGACTTGTGGTGGTGAGACTTAAAGTGATGGGTTATATGTTCGCTTGTTGGGTTGATGTCTTGCTTTATTCATTATCCCTTGTATTGATCTTCGTCGATGGGCGTCGTATACTTATATTTCTGTCTTGTGTGGTTGTGATTCCGCCGATTGGCGAAGAGCTAGCTCTCGCTTAGGGATTCCTTTATTGTTATTATGTATATGTGATTTGGATCAAAATATAAAAGGGATGTGCTGCCCAAATTTTTAAAAGACGAAACATGTTTTTCAACTAGTATAATCCACTTGCATTTTCATGTTCTATTATCTATGCATTTAAGAAAACGTTTGATTTCATCATACCTTTATTTTAAAACTTCACCTCTTTTATTCTATTTAAAAAGGTTTAGATTTCTGGGCTTCGGCTTACTTAAGTTACGTCACGCCTTTAGACGTTACGTGATTTAGGTGCCGGTCATGAACTAAATTTCGGGTCGTGACATGATGATAAATTATCAAACAAAAGAATTAAATTCTATTATAAGGAATATTTGTTCTCAATCTTTACAAACAAAAAAGATTTCTCTCTGTAAAATAGAGAGCCCTTGGATCAAAAATCCAATGGAGATTAAAAGTTATCGTTTGACAGAATAAATTCTGGATATGGAAAAATATTTCTCCAATCTTGTTAAAAACAAGAAAACATATTTTTAAAAATAGAAATCCTTGGATTAAAAATCCAACGGTGGGTAAAATTCTCCAAACAAATTTTGAGACTAATTAAATCAATTGGAATCTCTTAATAAGAGATTTTCTCAAAACTAATTAATAATTTGCCTCCTATATAAAGGACCCAAGACTTTAAGTCTCATATAGAGGGAACCCCCCCTCCCCCCCGCCAAGCTTCTGAAAAATACAGAAAATTTTCAAAAAAACAAAGAATTTAATTCTCAATAAACGAAGAAGACTTTCCTTCTCAAAACCCTAGGTAAAGAAAAAACACAGAGATCAAAATATCTCCTTTTACCTATCTAAGGGTTTAACCATTTTCAAAGAACTTGGTTCTTTCTCTGAATCAGACATCCACAAGACAAGTCTTCCACAAGTTGAGAATTTAATTTTCATCGGGAAGATCTTGTTCTTGGGTATCGAAGATTCAGAAAATAACTAGATTAAAAAGAAAGAAAAAAGGGACAGAACATATGTTCGGGGGAATTTAATTCCTCCGAAATTAGGGTTTAACCCTACGTAAAGAACTTAGTTCTTATAAAAAGAAAAGAAGAATTTAGTTCTCCAATGAAGAAAAAACGATCTAAGGTCTTCAAAATAGAGATCTTGATGATCATTATCGGCCAAAATGGCATTAACAGAGATTCGATCTCTAAAAGAGGAAAGAGTTTAGCGCATCACGTGTTTCCCATGTGGGCGCCCTCCCAATAGTGCCCAGCGCCTCACGTAAAAAATACACGGGCGCCCAAAGTAAAAGGCCAGCGCCTCATGTGAAATACACATGAGCGCTGAATAAAAATGCTTAGCACCTCATATATACCCAAAATGGCTGAGTGCTTAGCACTGATTGGGCAGTTCCCAGCGCCTCACGTGCTCCACAAATGGACACCACACTAAAGTGTTTAGCACTTCATATACAGCCAAAACGGCTGAGTGCTTAGCACTAATTAGGCAGCGTCCAGCGCCGCACGTGTTCTTCACGTGGACGCCAAAAAAAGTGCTTAGCACTATATATATATAACTGAGTGCTAAGTATTGATTGGGCAGCGCCCATAACTGAAGGCTTCACATGATACACATGTGAGCGCCAGAGCGTCAAACAAATGCGTAGCACTTTTTCATAAAAAGGGGACTGAAAAAACAGAGCCCAAATAAATGCTTAACACTTTTGAACAAAAAAAAGACTGAGTAAACTAAGCCCAAATTGGCTAAGCCTCTTGCAACTGAGCCCAAATGCTCTGAATCTTAATAAAATTTAATGATTCTTAAAATATTGTTAAGTTGATCTTAGTCTCAAATAGGACTAATATATTCTTAGTTAAAAATAAATCGGGCTCAAATGCTCATATGTTTAAGTTGATCTTAATCTCAAACTAAATTAACGGTCCTTAATCCAAACAAAATATTTTTTAACTAAAGGAAAAATATAACTTAAGTTCAAAATCCCAAATATAAAATATACGGATTTGGACTAATCCGTGCCCTACGGGTAACGATATAAACTAGTCTCCGTATACAATCCACGGGCAATCCAAACAAAAAAATACACACGACACGAATTGAACTGCTGGAACAGGAGAAAGTGGTTATCACAACGTGATTGAATGAAATTTTCCGATTGTGTGTCGGTTTGTAGACAATTGAATATAGAAATCACAACCAAAAATATTTGACCGCAATCAATAACGGTGTCGTATATAGATTTCGTTAGCAAGTGCGGATCGTCCACAGGGATTGTGCGATTCGTTCGTATTTTGTTTTATTTGAATTGAAACTTTAATAGAAAAGAAAAGCAAAATGATTCAAGATTTTTATCGATGAATTTCAAGTATCACTATTCTAATCAAGAACCAAGAAAACGATAAACATCAAGAATCAAGATGTGATAGAATTCCAATCAATTTGGGTTTCAAGATTTGAAGTAAAACTCGTAGGAATCGATTAGATTGTAGATGTGATGAAGATTCGAAATTAACATTTCTTATCCATTAACGAATTGATGCTAAATCGATGTCGATTGATCGAGGTTTAAGGATCTTGCGAAGAATTAGGGTTTCTTCGTCCTATCCTTTGTCCTTTCGATGAATCACATTCGCTAGATAGCTTCTTGAAAATCTAATGATCGATCGTTGATCTCTAGATCGTGTGAAAAGAATCAAGAACGCATTTCACATCGATCTAGATCATCGATCATTCAATTTTCAAGAATTTACAATTGCTATAGGACTTAAGAAAACATTTAAAGATTCATCAACATCATCATTCTACAATCATCTCGACTCCTCCACGAGTGGAGTTTATTCACACATCATCACAAAGAATACATTCAAGAATCGAAATAAAATCATGATGCTTGAATTGAAATGTAAACAAGTTTAAAGAATCTTCACCTTTATTACATCAACAAGTAGTTACAACTCTCAAGAATTACAAGAGGTAGGAACTTCGCTCGTCGAATCTTGCATCGCTCGGTTCCTTGAGTCTTGGATCGCTTAGATCTCGTGCTCCGTTGAATGCCGGCTTTGCTTCTAAAGGATGGTTGAAGACTTGCTTTGCTTGAACTCCATGGATCTTGAATTGGGTTTTTCTAGATTGGATTAGGGTTAGGGTTTGGAAGTGGCAAGAATGTGGGTAGATGAAGAATTAGGGTTTCTCAACAATCAACAACTAATTCCCCAAAAGAGTGAATTCCTTTTCTAGTGAGCCTTGGGTCCTATTTATAGATTTCCCAAACCCTAGGTCTTGGATTTTGAATTTGCAATTCCCTCCAAAAGTTTGTTGTAGGGAGAGGCTTCTAGATGTAGTTAGTTAGGAGCTTAGCTTAAGCTCTAAGCTAGTAATGTTTAGTTAGGAAACCCTAAGGCTTGCTGATCTGGAAGAATCTTCTAGAGTCTTCTGGAATTTGCAGTGAATTTCTGAGGTGTAGGACCAGAGAGAAGAACACTGGAGTGAAACAGGGATGCTGACGTGGCAACATCACCACGGATCCGCGGCGCAAGCTTGCTCCTGCCGCGGATCCGCGGCTCTTTATGAGAGCTAGGGTTTCATCTTCTCTGTATTTCTTTGTTCTATTTTCAAGTATATTCTCTAATATGTTGAATCTCTGAATGCTTTTTAGATCATTACCAGATTCCAAATCCTTGAGTTGGTGTATTCTTTTAGCAGCATTGTTATGTAAATTTGACCATTCTTTTGGAATTCCTGTACAAACTTTGAAACACAAGTTGTGCAATATAGAAATGATGCCATGCTATGCAATGCAGTCAATTTCCCTAGAAATGCCGGTTTTAAGGTCTAACACATGTAATCTGATATTTTACGACCGTTTTGCTAATATGTGCTATATGAATGCCGAACACTTCTATATGAATGCAAATGATAGGGAAATTGCCGGTTTAAAGATGCAATATTTTCGACTAATCAAATTCCCCCAAACTTATTTTCGATCGTCTCGAGCGAACTTTTTATTAAAAAGAGATGGAGAAAATAAAGAAAGAGAAAAACTAACTAACACACTTTCGTAGGTAACACGATTGCACTGAGCACGTGCAACAAGCCTTTAAACCTTTTGGTGTCCCTAGTAGGAGGAGTGTTGTCTCCTAAGGGTTTTCAGCGGATTGCACCCACAAAATCCAATAATAAAAGGAAGATCATGAATATTACATTTAAAGATAAGAATCGTAGAAGAAAAGCCTTGAAAATTAGGGTTTCCAACAAAGCTAGTTTTTCGGTTGTCATGAGCCCTATCTTAGTGGTCATGAAAAGGTGTTAGAAATCACGTCCTTCCTCAATAAAACATCGTCTTATTCTTCATTCCTATCTTTCTTCCAAACATCGATCATATCACCCTGCGTGTGTGTAAAGGACATCCCTACACCCGGAGAATACAATTCAAGCTATCATACTCTTGCTCATCAGCCTCAGTACATTTTAATTAATGAATATTTAGATGAGATTGCTCACACACTTTCATGCGACCGTTAATACTTCTTGAGGTACTAACCGACCGATTACTCATGTGTTTGCTTATTTGGTGAATTTTCCTCGTCTTGCACCACCTCAGGCATAGCAGTGACTTCCAGACCAGTTGGCCTTAGGGTACTAGGTGAAGAGGCACCCTCGCTATATATTTTTATTGCCCTCGGTGATAACAAAAACAATGTCCATTTTTCTCACCACTTTATATATTTTTTTATTCACTTCTCTTTTTTCTTTTTCTTTTTTATTTCCTTCATACATCAGCTTTAAGACAAGAGCATTTCAAGGTATCCTCTACTATCCCAGGCTTCAAGACGTGTGTAAGTGCGAATAACAGGGTATCAACGTTCAAAATGTTTGGCTTCCAGAATAGAAACTATTTTTCAGACTTATTTTTATCCTCAGATTAGTGACTTCCTTCATCTTACTAACCCTTGGGACAACGGCTCATAACTACTTATTACTAGTTCGTATAAGAAAACTTCTAATTTTCTTAATTTTCTTAAATTTTTCTAATCTCATGGATGTAATTGTTCACTATCTTAACTTTTATTATCTTATTTATATACAAAAAGGTGTAAATATTAAAATTATTTTTATACTTGAAAATTTTTAAATTTTTATGGGTTTTGAAAATTTTTAAATTTTTATAGGGTTTTAAAAGAAATGTTTTGTGCTTATGCAAATGATATGAAAATGATGCAAAAAATAAGCACAAACCTCCCCCAAACTTGTTTTCAACAGCGTCCTCACTGTTGCCAACCGCTATACCTACAAAAACTGTAAGCCTGGGGGGAATTATTAGTGGGGGCAAAATATATAAGTGAATATCTTCCCCCAAACTTATTCTTTTCACTCACCTCCATTCAAAAGATGATGCAGTGATATACAGGATATGAAGGTGAGACGGAGGAATTTTAGTCCAAATAAATTGGTTCCTGTAAGAACAGGAGCTCTTCCGTGGGGTCAGTGCAAAAATATGGCTTTAGTCTATGTCCATTCACTTTGAAAAATATGTCGTTTTTAACATTTTCTACTTCTACTGCCCCGTGCGGGTATACAAACCGCACAATAAAAGGACCCTTCCACCGAGATCGAAGCTTACCCGCGTGAAGGTGTAATCGTGAATCATAAAGAAGGACTTGCTGACCAGGTGTAAATGTTTTCCTCAAAATGTTTTTATCGTGAAAAACCTTAGTCCTATTCTTTACAATTACAGTATTATAATAAGCTTCATCGCGGAGTTCGCTTAGCTCATTTAGTTGCAGCTTCCGAAAGTTGCAGGCTTGGTTTAAGTCAAGGTTGATTTCCTTAATAGCCCACAATGCTTTATGCTAAATCTCGACAGGTAAGTGACATGCTTTCCCGAACACTATCCTATATGGAGACATCCCTGGGTCGATTTTATATGCAGTTCTGAATGCCCAAAGAGCATCCGTCAGTTTGGTCGACCAATCTTTTCTATTCTTAGCAACAGTCTTTTCAAAGATTTGTTTGATCTGTCTATTCGAAATCTCAGCCTGCCCGCTCATTTGGGGATGATAGGGTGTAGAAAGTCTGTGGTTGATTCCGTATTTCCGCATCAGAGTCTCGAAAGACCTGTTGCAGAAATGTGTCCCGTTATCGCTAATGATAGCGCGTGGGTGTCCAAATCGCGAAAAGATGTTTTCTTTTAGGAACTTAATGACAACCTTCTTGTCATTAGTGCGACATGGAATGGCTTCAACCCACTTTGAGACATAATCAACCGCAAGCAGTATGTACAGATTCCCAAAAGAGTTGGGAAAGGGACCCATAAAGTCAATGCCCCAAACATCGAAAATTTCAACAACTAAGATGGGTTGTTGTGGCATTTCATTTCTCCGGGAAATTCTCCCCGTGTACTGACATTGTGTACAAGTTTTGCAATGCTCAAATGCATCCTTGAATAAGGTCGGCCAATAAAAACCGCATTGCAAAACCTTCTCTGCCGTCTTTTTAGGACCAAAGTGACCCCCGCAAGCCTGATCATGACAAAAAGAAAGAACACTCTTGAACTCTTCTTTCGGGACACACCGGGAAATGATCTGATCAGGACAATATTTAAACAGATATGGATCATCCCAGTAAAAGTGTTTTACTTGGGATAGAAAACGGTATTTGTCCTGTTTTGACCAATCGCTGGGTATAAGTCCCGTGACAAGATAGTTCATAATATCCCTGAACCAAGGTTCATTGGATATGCTCAAGAGTTGTTCGTCAGGAAACGAATCATTGATCGGCAGGGTCACAGGGGAAGAAGAGATGCGTGAAAGATGGTCGGCTACAACGTTTTCACATCCTTTCTTATCTTTGATAACAAGATCGAATTCTTGTAATAGAAGGATCCAACGTATTAGCCTACCTTTTGCATCTTTCTTCGCCAAAAGATGTTTTAAGGCGGAATGGTCAGTGTACACAACTATAGGTGAGCCAATCAAGTATGGCCTGAATTTTTCCAATGCAAATACAACCGCCAAAAGCTCTTTTTCAGTAGTTGTATAATTGATTTGCGCATCATTCAGGGTCTTACTCGCATAATAGATCACGTGTGGCATCTTTTCAATGTGCTGTCCTAAGACTGCACCAACTGCAAAGTCGGATGCATCACAAATCAGCTCAAAGGGGTAGTCCCAATCTGGAGACGATAGAATGGGGGCTGTAGTGAGGGAGTGTTTGAGTGAGTCGAATGCTGCCTCACAATCCGAGTCAAAGTGGAAGGTCGTGTCCTTGGCCAGGAGAAGAGTTAAAGGTCTAGCAATTTTGCTAAAATCCTTAATGAATCTCCTATAAAAGCCCGCATGGCCAAGAAATGATCGAATGTCCTTGACGCTTTTGGGATGAGGAAGGTTTTGAATGACATCTATTTTAGCCCTGTCAACCTCAATGCCTTTTCGTGAAATAACATGTCCAAGCACAATTCCCTCTTGGACCATGAAATGGCATTTTTCCCAGTTCAAAGTTAAGTTCTTCTCTTTGCAACGAGTAAGAGCAGCATCAAGATTCGATAGGCAATCAGAAAAAGAATCTCCAAAAATCGAGAAGTCATCCATAAAAATCTCCAAGAAATTCTCTACCATATCAGAGAATATCCCCATCATACACCGCTGAAAGGTAGCGGGAGCATTGCATAGCCCAAAGGGCATGCGTCTATAAGCAAATGTACCAAAAGGACAAGTAAAAGTGGTTTTATCTTGATCCTTTTTGGCTATGGGGACCTGATTGTAGCCAGAGTATCCGTCCATAAATCAATAATACTCACGTCCAGCTAAGCGCTCCAACATCTGATCAATGAAAGGTAGAGAAAAGTGGTCTTTCCCCGTGGCGGCATTGAGTTTTCGGTAATCAATACATACACGCCACCCAGTTTGGGCGCGTGTCTGAATCAACTCATTTGCCTCATTAGTAATAACAGTGATGCCAGATTTCTTAGGGACGACATGTATTGGACTCACCCATTGGCTATCGGAGATTGGGTATATAATACCATTATCTAGGCATTTGACGATCTCTTTCATCACCGCTTCCTTCATGACGGGATTCAACCATCTCTGTGGTTCTCGGGTTGGTCTGGCATCATCCATCACATGTATATGATGTTCTACAATCAAGGGACTAATCCCTTTGATGTCCGCCATGGTCCAACCAAACGCCTCTTTGTTAGATCTCAATACCGATAAGAGTGCATTCTCTTGCTCTGATGCTAGAGAAGCGGATATTATAACCGGTAAAGACTCATTCTCACCTAAATAAGCATATTTAAGATGAGAAGGTAACATTTTGAGATCTAATGCGGGCGGAGAAATAATAGAAGGTGGGATCATCGAGTGATTTTTGGAGTTACAAAGAAGCTCAGAGCCTGTGAAAGATACAGACTCGGGTGGTGAAAAGTCAGGAGTGTCGGACTCAAGTGTGGGAAAAGTGTCCTCACTAAGATCATGTGTAAGATCAAACAGTGATGTGGTAGTGTCGTCGAGATCTATAAAGCAAAGTTCATCAACTCCGCAACTTTCGTGTAGGGTTCCTAGGCACTCTAATGAAGTCTCACAAGGCATCAACCATGCCAATTTCAAAAATTATGGGTGCCGAGAAACTCTAATACGGATCGTTGACTAGAAGTTTAGGCGAAAAGATAATCTAGTTAACTACTTAACTAAAAGTTAGATGCTACAACCTTTGTAGATCCAGTTCTCCACTTCCTTAGCTCCACGTGGGTGTCCTCTCGCTGTCCATCATGAATCCCGAACTCAATCGTCGGCTTCATCGGAGAAACGGGCGAGCTAGGTCGTCGGCTTCGTGTCAAAGACGATCTACGTCGAGGCATCACAAGTTCAAGCTCCGACTTCACAAAGTTGTGAAACTTATGAAGAAAACACTCAAAACAACTTGGCAAGAGGTAGAGGATGAAGAAATAGGAGGTGGGTTCACTTTAGAATTGGATTTCTCACTTTAGAAATCAAGTTGCCATTGATGGCATCAAGGTTTCTTTCTTGAAGAAGAAGGTCAAGAAGAAGAAAAAGAATATGACAAGTATATCTTAAAATGAAAAAGAAAACCATACTTATCATATTCTAACTAGGGTTAAGTGTAGAGAATAGACCATGGTAAATGGATGGGTTAGGGTTAAGCATGAAGACAAAATGGTCTCCTTGGTCAAAACTTCATGAAGCTTCAACAAGCTTCATGACAAAAACAAACCATTTTATTTTCATTTATCCAATGAAATAAATAAAGAAATGAATAAATAAATGATAAGGCAAAACCCTAATTATCATTTAACCATGGTTTAATTCTTCACACTTAACCACATGATCAAGTATCATCAAACATGATACAAATATGTGCACAAAAGTATATCACATATACAACTTGCACATCAAGTGAGAAAATCCATATAAAGTGAACCAATACTAGTTAATGCAAAGTAATATATCAAATATATAATTATACATTAAATCATTAAATCAACATTTGATTCAATGATCCGGTCATGTCGCACATAACCGACTAGTATTCAATGTATCGATTTATCGAATCAATGATTCGATAACTAGGTCATATCGAATATAACCAATCGAAACATTTATCGTGAGAATGAAATGCAGTATCACATACACGCATTATTCTCGCTCCCGCACATATCTCATATGCGCTCCTATTTCGTTTCGCTTGAGCCAGGAAAGCTCTGTGTAGGACTCTAAAGACTCGTCAATACGCCGGTAGCAGATGATGATCATATCAAGCACCCACAAGCCGTAAGCGGTCTGCTAAACGTAACGGCCATCCGGGTATTGAGCGATCAGAAGATCGACGAGCTAGCCCGCTCACACTTCTGTGAATCCAACCAGTAACACTTACCGTACAGTCCGGTCTGTTCGTCTGATACGTCGCATATCAAGTATAGGGGTGGTAAACGTCAGACCCCAATAACCGATAAGTCGTGCTGATGTGAGGCTCATAACGGGTCGAGAAACTACTGGTAACACTTACCAGCAAATCTCTGATCAGCCCTGGCCGGGGACTTCCCTGTTACGGCCAATCGAGCACAGCGCAACATCAACCCCCAATACCGGGAGAGACGAAACCCCTCCTATCGCTCATTGCCTCCATGTGACTCAGGACTGTACCCAAAGACCACCGTTTTGCACGCCCTCATGGACGTGGTAAGGTGGAGATCAAAGCACAGTGGGAATCACACAAGACTCTATGACGATGTCGGGTCTACAGACTAACCTGTACAAGTGTCACCTGAGAACTGCCATCTGACGTGAGGTATAATACAATCTGGGAATTCTCGGCGAGTCCGTCCAGTGTACCCAGTCTCCACTGGGCACCCGTATACCATCTCTGATGTCAAACACCAATGGATATGGGATCATCCATCGCCCATCCCATGGGTCGAGAAGCGCATACGCTAGTCTACTCTGGTATATCGATGCCCCGTCTCGATACACCCACGACTAGGGACCTTGAAGGATGTACTTATGGACTACCATGTCCCCACTAGTATGATCTACATCATAGTCCAGGTAGTCAAGTATACATCCTAAGGGCTTTACCAACATGTAACTATATGACAGTTTAAAGAGACAAGTGTACATGTTAAGATAAAGAGTAACCAGATAGCATACTATCATATCGAGCAAGAAAGTCATCTCTATATATGTCCAAGCATCCAATATAATATACATCATCTGTACAATACTGGCCTCTAGGGCATACATACAACTAACAATCTCCCACTTGCACTAGGGCCAGCTGCTGTAGTATCGCATACCGAGCATCCCGAAGAGTCTCTCAAACTGTATCTAGGGAATGGCCTTCGTGAGTGGATCCGCCGTGTTGTTCTTCGTGTCAACCCTCCTGACCTCGATCTCCCGGCGATCAACTATCTCCCGGATCAGGTGATACCGCTTCAGAATATGCCTGGACCGCTGATGGGACCTGGGTTCCTTGGCCAAAGCCACCGCTCCATTGTTATCGCAATACAAAGGTATTGGATGCTCAATGGATGGAACCACTCCAAGTTCAGTAATGAACTTCTTGATCCAGACAGCCTCTTTGGCAGCATCGTTGGCAGCGATGTATTCAGCCTCCATCGTCGAGTCTGCCACGGTTTCCTGCTTGGAACTCTTCCAGCTAACCGCCCCTCCGTAAAGGGTAAAGACAAAGCCCGACTGCGACTTAGAGTCGTCCTTATCACTCTGGAAGCTCGAATCGGTAAAGGACTCCACTTGGAGCTCTCCGTTACCATACACCAAGAACATATCTCTAGTCCTTCGTAAGTACTTGAGAATGCTCTTCACAGCTGTCCAGTGACTCTCTCCAGGATCAGCTTGATACCTGCTCACTACACTTAGTGAGTATGCTACATCGGGTCTGGTACATAGCATCGCATACATGATAGAGCCTACTGCTGAAGCATAGGGTATCCCTTGCATGCGAGCTCTCTCCAAATCAGTCTTGGGAGACATCTCTTTGGAGAGAGTGACTCCAGAGATCGTGGGCAAGTTCCCACGCTTGGACTCTTCCATACTAAACCTCTTTAGTATGGTGTCAATGTACCTGGATTGGGACAATCCCAAAATCCGTTTGGATCTATCTCTATAGATCCTAATTCCCAATATGCAGGAGGCATCACCAAGATCTTTCATTGAGAATCTTTGTGATAAGAAGAGCTTGACCGATTGCAGCATAGGAATATCATTTCCTATCAAGAGTATGTCGTCCACGTACAATACGAGGAAGACAACCTTACTCTCTGCCACCTTCTTGTAGATACAAGGTTCATCTGGGTTTTTGACGAAATCAAACTCTTTGATAACGACGTCAAAGCAGATGTTCCAACTCCGCGACGCTTGCTTTAATCCATAAATGGATTTAAGCAGCTTGCACACCTTCCCGCTGCTCCCACTATCAACGAAGCCCTCTGGCTGAGTCATGTACACGCACTCTTCTAAATCACCGTTTAGAAAGGCGGTCTTAACATCCATTTGCCAGATTTCGTAATTATGATATGCAGCGATGGCAAGCATGATCCGGATGGATTTAAGCATAGCCACTGGAGAAAAAGTTTCGTCATAGTCCACACCTGGTCTTTGACGAAAACCCTTTGCTACAAGTCTAGCTTTGAAAGTCTCCACTTTCCCATCTACACCAAGTTTCTTCTTGAAGATCCACTTGCTCCCAATGGGTTTTACCCCTTCAGGAGCAACGTCCAAAGTCCATACTTTGTTGGTGTACATGGATTCCATCTCGGACCGCATAGCATCCAGCCATTTCACTGAGTCCCCACTCGTGATGGCCTGCTCGAAGCTAGTTGGGTCATCATCCTCCATGATGCAATCCTCGCTTCCACGGTCCATGAGAAAACCGTAGTATCTCTCAGGTTGGTGAGGAACCCTACTAGATCGGCGGAGTGGCTGGGGTTCATCGGGAACTACGGAATCCTCTGGTTCTACCAGATCTTCTGTTGTAGCATCTGCAGCTGGAACCTCTTCCAGTTCTACCTCATGACCACTAATCTCTTTTTCAAGAAATTCCTTTTCTAAAAAGGTGGCATGCCGAGAAACAAACACTCTTTGTTCCTCAGAGTGGTAGAAGATATACCCTTGAGAATTCTTGGGATATCCTACAAATTTGCATAGAACAGACCGTGCCTCGAGTTTGTCCGGATTTTGTCGTTTGACATAGGCTGGACAACCCCATATCTTAACATAGTTAAGACATGGTCTCTTCCCTTTCCATATCTCATATGGAGTGGTAGGCACAGATTTGGTGGGGACCATATTCAATAGATGTATGGCTGTCTCAAGCGCATACCCCCAGAAGGAAATAGGTAACTCAGCTGTGCTCATCATAGAGCGCACCATATCTAATAGGGTGCGGTTCCTCCGTTCTGATACACCGTTGTGCTATGGTGTATATGGAGGAGTCAGCTGAGAGAGAATCCCATTCTCTTTTAGGAAGTCCAGGAATTTATTGCTCAAGTATTCACCTCATCGATCAGATCGAAGGATTTTAATACTTTTTCCGGTTTGGTTTTCGACTTCTTGTTTATATTCTCTAAATTTCTCAAAAGCTTCAGACTTGTGTCTTATTAAGTACACATGTCCGTATCTTGAGAGATCGTCAGTGAATGTAATGAAGTATGAAAAACCATCCCTGGCATGTGTAGACATGGGACCACATACATCACTATGTATTAGTCCCAAGAGTTCGGTAACTCTTTCTCCGTGTCCCGTAAACGGAGTTTTGGTCATCTTGCCTTTGAGACATGACTGGCAAGTGTCATAAGATGAAAATTCGAAAGGTTTCAAATATCCATTTTTATGCAACTTAGCTAGTCGTGTCGCATTGATGTGACCCAGTCTACAATGCCACAAGAAGGATTCGTTCAGCTCAGAACTCTTCCTCTTGTGTGTGTTTGTTATGCTCAGAACTGTTGATTGATTTAGAACATAAATGCCATTGCACAACGTGTCTGATCCAACCAACTTTTGGTTACGGAAAATGTTCATAACATTGTCCTGTAATACAAAATTATATCCCTCTTTACTTAATAAAGAAACCGATATAATGTTGCATATCAGGTTCGGCATGTAATAGCATTCGTTCAGAACCAATGTATTACCAGTTGGTAATACTAGGTGATATTCCCCGACAGTCTTAGCTGCAACAATTGCACCATTTCCAACTCTAATGTCTTTATCACCTTCTCCAAGTTCTCTACCTTTTCTAAGCCCATGTAACTGATTACATATATGGGATCCTGACCCGGTATCTAATACCCAGGACGTAGAGCAAATAGAGAAACAGTTCTCAGTAACGAACACACCCGAAGAAAATGCATCAACATGTACTTTCTTCAATCGGGTGGCATGGGAATCCTGGTATTCCCCTATATCCTGTTCATTCCTATAACTCTTATAAGAAAGAACGGAACCAACGTTCCCCAGCACAGTATAACATGCGGGTTCGGTCAATACATCCATATTATTATCTTCATTAGGGCATGAAATGGTCGCTACCTGGAGAGAGAGAGAAGAAAACATTTTAGCGTATGCTCGTGCAAGATCAGATTGGTTATTATCTTATCTAATCAGGATGGCTCCCACTGCTTTTTATCAAATCTTCCTTCAAACCCTAAAAGGAAAGACTAGCCGGGATTAATTACACACTACAAGTTCTCCAATCTTTCAGCCAGGCCAGTGTCGGTACTTTGAGGGAGGTCCCCCGTGCTTTCGCACGAACCTAATTAATGTAAACCTCGTTTTCCCAGAGGCGTAACCTCGTTGACACCTTTCTAGACACCTACTTGATCGGCTAATTGTAATGTGCAAAACACTCCCAGGAGTAACTCTTACTCGCAGTGGGTATCGGGATCCAACTATCTCATAGAAGGTATGCAATCTCATTGCAAATTTCAACACTTGAAATTCCCGATAATACTTTTGCCCCTAGCGTGCTATGACCTTGACGAAAGCCAACAAACCACAGCCCGCTAGTCAAGTTCAACCCGTACATTTCTTGACTGAATTAAACCCACCCGCACGACTCTTGACGAAAGCCAACAAAGCCGTACGACTACCCTAATCCAGTCGCATCATATGCAGCAGATAAACAGCACATAGCTACCGCACACTACACCTTGACGAAAGCCAACAAATGTAACACGAATACTATATGTAACTTATCTGAAATGACGGAGGGCTACGCAGGTTTTTCTGAAAACCATGAGCGTAATGAACTTGATATCGTTGTAGAATCAAAATGAAGTTTTGAAATGGAGTGATTTTGAGGCTTTTCTAGTTTTGCTAAAGGAGTCACTCCTGGTGAAGGGATCTCGGTCCTTTCCTCGTCGAATGAGGTGCGGGATATATCATATATATCGCTGTGCAAAGCAAAAACTCTTAAAAGCAATCAAAACCAGACCGAGTGTGTAGCATCTACCATTTACTGCTAAAGGAGTCACTCCCGGTGAAGGGATCTCGGTCCTTTCCTCATCGAATAAGGTGCAGGATATATCACATATACCGCTGTGCAAAGCAAGAACTGTAGCTACCTGTTTTATTTAAAATTTGATTCTACAACATCTTAGGTTTCTATCTTTCATTAATCACATTAATGAAGTCCCATCATTTAAATACCTAAACATCACAGATAAATACGACGTACACTTATGCCATCCGCATTCGCCTCGATGTCCCCTCGTGCACCGTTAGGTTAGGTAACTAACGATAGAGCAGGGCAGGGCTAGTGCGGGTGTAAAACATAAGTAACGTCTATATAATATATCATATATACTATATACTATATCCATCACAGAACATCACATAATCGCATCACAGATATCGCAGCAGAAGAAACATATGAAACATTGGATATACTAGGACGTCCGTGTTTTCAATACGAGCCAGTATAAAACACGGATTCCACGGTCGTGATGAATAGCCAATCCCACACCCCTAGACCCCTACGAGAGCGGCAAGCAACCCTGCCAATTCTAGGGTTAGGAGACCCGGACTCGACTCCTCGAGTTGGTCTCCCACTGGACCGCAGAACCCGGTTACTTGTGCTCCCCTCCTTGGGTCTATCCTAATGCGGAAAAGTAAATAATATACAAGAGGTGACAACTTCCGCTACCTGGAAGTGCCCCAAATAAAAGAATATTACATACAAGTTTTTTTACATGAATGAAAATGAAAAACACTCATCTCACGTAAAAACCCCCGGCTATTCAAACATGACGATCCAATATAACATATCTAGCAACACATAATATCACATGTCATCAACGTAAGTAAGTATGCATACCCCAATTGTCGTTGACGTATAGCAACGAAACCGGCGATATGAACATACTACACTTACGGTCACAGAAAAGAAAGTGTAAAACTACAACAATTGGAATCCGCAACTTCTTTAGACATCGCATGCCTAATCAAATGAAATACTTAGACATCACATGCCTAACAGTTATAAACCCCGCATTTTAGTCTCATTATCGAAAACTCTTTTCAATATCAAGTGAAACCAAACTGCTAGATTTATAACATTCATTCAGTTATCACATAACTGTTTGTGAATTCCAATTATTGTATCACATTCCAGATAAACAGAAAATGTTAAACTTTCCGATCGAACAGTCGAATACCCAAGTTTTCCCGATACAGCTCAACACATGAAATAAGTCTAACAACATTCAGTTCGTGCCTCAGTACTAACGGTCCAGCCGTAGAAGGGTCAAGCCAACGCCTCACATGTGGCACGCCGTACTCCCCCAAACCCGAAGGTTCAAAGGGCAGTTCAAGACGGTCACATAATCGAGTTAAGGTTTGTTGTCTTCTAGAGGGTCCATCGTGTTACTTGCACTACTTAGAACGTCGTTAAACTACGGAAAAATCCAACACTTGGAAATTTCCCGACAGGGGAAAAATTGGGTATTTATATCCGGTCGAACTTTTTAACATATTCTAAAAATTATCCGGAAATACACAAAGACGAAATTTGATAATCCGATCGAAACATCGAAGATCTAAAACACCCCGGAAAATTCAACTCTTGGAAAAATATTAAAAATACCAATAAAACTCAGCTACTGAAATGATGAATTACTGTGCAAAGCATGAGGGGTGACGTCATCAAACTGCCGCGGAACCGCCGCAGAAGCCAGGCTTCTGCCGCGGTTCCGCCGCACTATTTACTGTTCATGGAATAATTTTTGCATCGTAATTCTTAGATTTCCCTGCTGAATTTTTTAAGCATTTTTAATCTGGAAAAATCCCAGTTTTTAGAAAAAGTCCAGAGAGCATCATGTGTTAGGGTTTCGATGCGTATTCGGGTTCCAAACGTCGTCTAGACTTCGCCTAAGGCTCTAGCTAGGCTCTGATACCACTGTAGGGTTCCTAGGCACTCTAATGAAGTCTCACAAGGCATCAACCATGCCAATTTCAAAAATTATGGGTGCCGAGAAACTCTAATACGGATCGTTGACTAGAAGTTTAGGCGAAAAGATAATCTAGTTAACTACTTAACTAAAAGTTAGATGCTACAACCTTTGTAGATCCGGTTCTCCACTTCCTTAGCTCCACGTGGGTTTCCTCTCGCTGTCCATCATGAATCCCGAACTCAATCGTCGGCTTCATCGGAGAAACGGGTGAGCTAGGTCGTCGGCTTCGTGTCAAAGACGATCTACGTCGAGGCATCACAAGCTCAAGCTCCGACTTCACAAAGTTGTGAAACTTGTGAAGAAAACACCCAAAACAACTTGGCAAGAGGTAGAGGGTGAAGAAATAGGAGGTGGGTTCACTTTAGAATTGGATTTCTCACTTTAGAAATCAAGTTGCCATTGATGGCATCAAGGTTTCTTTCTTGAAGAAGAAGGTCAAGAAGAAGAAAAAGAATATGATAAGTATATCTTAAAATGAAAAAGAAAACCATACTTATCATATTCTAACTAGGGTTAAGTGTAGAGAATAGACCATGGTAAGTGGATGGGTTAGGGTTAAGCATGAAGACAAAATGGTCTCCTTGGTCAAAGCTTCATGAAGCTTCAACAAGCTTCATGACAAAAACAAACCATTTTATTTTCATTTATCCAATGAAATAAATAAAGAAATGAATAAATAAATGATAAGGCAAAATCCTAATTATCATTTAACCATGGTTTAATTCTTCACACTTAACCACATGATCAAGTATCATCAAACATGATACAAATATGTGCACAAAAGTATATCACATATACAACTTGCACATCAAGTGAGAAAATCCATATAAAGTGAACCAATACTAGTTAATGCAAAGTAATACATCAAATATATAATTATACATTAAATCATTAAATCAATATTTGATTCAATGATCCGGTCATGTCGCACATAACCGACTAGTATTCAATGTATCGATTTATCGAATCAATGATTCGATAACTAGGTCATATCGAATATAACCAATCGAAACATTTATCGCGAGAATGAAATGCAGTATCACATACACGCATTATTCTCGCTCCCGCACATATCTCATATGCGCTCCTATTTCGTTTCGCTTGAGCCAGGAAAGCTCTGTGTAGGACTCTAAAGACTCGTCAATACGCCGGTAGCAGATGATGATCATATCAAGCACCCACAAGCCGCAAGCGGTCTGCTAAACGTAACGGCCATCCGGGTATTGAGCGATCAGAAGATCGACGAGCTAACCCGCTCACACTCCTGTGAATCCAACCAGTAACACTTACCGTACAGTCCGGTCTGTTCGTCTGATACGTCGCATATCAAGTCTAGGGGTGGTAAACGTCAGACCCCAATAACCGATAAGTCGTGCTGATGTGAGGCTCATAACGGGTCGAGAAACTACTGGTAACACTTACCAGCAAATCTCTGATCAGCCCTGGCCAGGGACTTCCCTGTTACGGCCAATCGAGCACAGCGCAACATCAACCCCCAATACCGGGAGAGACGAAACCCCTCCTATCGCTCATTGCCTCCATGTGACTCGGGACTGTACCCAAAGACCACCGTTTTGCAGGCCCTCATGGACGTGGTAAGGTGGAGATCAAAGCACAGTGGGAATCACATAAGACTCTATGACGATCTCGGGTCTACAGACTAACCTGTACAAGTGTCACCTGAGAACTGCCATCTGACTTGAGGTATAATACCATCTGGGAGTTCTCGGCGAGTCCGTCCAGTGTACCCAGTCTCCACTGGGCACCCGTATACCATCTCTGATGTCAAACACCAATGGATATGGGATCATCCATCGCCCATCCCATGGGTCGAGAAGCGTATACGCTAGTCTACTCTGGTATATCGATGCCCCGTCTCGATACACCCACGACTAGGGACCTTGAAGGATGTACTTATGGACTACCATGTCCCCACTAGTATGATCTGCATCATAGTCCAGGTAGTCAAGTACACATCCTAAGGGCTTTACCAACATGTAACTATATGACAGTTTAAAGAGACAAGTGTACATGTTAAGATAAAGAGTAACCAGATAGCATACTATCATATCGAGCAAGAAAGTCATCTCTATATATATCCAAGCATCCAATATAATATACATCATCTGTACAATACTGGCCTCTAGGGCATACATACAACTAACATTTCGAGAGCAATCTCGTGGACAGAGCACACATCAAGAAGATGAGCAGAGGGTTCTGATGGCTGACTTCCAACTTTGTAGATGTTCAGTTCAATAGTCATATTTCCAAAGGATAAGTTCATTGAACCATTTCTACAGTTAATGACAGCGTTGGAAGTGGCAAGGAAAGGTCGACCCAAAATCACCGGAATTTGGCTACAGGGGTTTGCTACAGGTTGTGTGTCGAGAACAATGAAGTCCACGGGGAATACAAATTCCCCGACCTTTATCAACACATCCTCTAGTTCACCCCTTGGTTTGGTGATTGAACGGTCTGTCATTTGGAGAGTGCAGTGAGCAGGTTTTAACTCTCCAATCCCTAGTTGCTCATATACAGAATATGGAAGTAGGTTAACACTTGCGCCAAGGTCTAAAAGAGCACGATTTATGTTTTTACCCCCAATAGAAATCGATATTGTAGGACATCCTGGGTCCTTTCGTTTCTTTGGTAGTTGTGGGATAAAAGCAATGCTGATAGTATTAGACATGAAGACCTTCTTCGGCACTTGAGTCTTCATCTTCCTAGTGCACAAGTCTTTAAGAATTTTCGCATAAGCGGGGACTTGTTGAATCGCATCTAGGAGAGGGATGTTGATGTTAACCTATTTGAACATTTCATAATTTTCTCCATCTGTGGACTCGTTTTGTTACCCTTTAACCGATTCGGGTAAGGAGCTTTCGCAATAAGCGCCGGGTCCATCATAGGTGAATGAAGATGGGGTAGACGTGATCCCAAAAGAGGAGTGGGGACCGTCTGTGGAGAACTAGAAGGGGGTTGCTGAGGTGTTGAGCCTAGTGGGAAATAGAGAATAGGCTCGCGAGAAGGCGGTGGGGTAGAAGAACAAGGATCAGAAATAGAAGTATGTGTGTGAGGGAAAGTCTCAGCCGGGGTGTTGATATGATTTTCAATATCATCAACTTCTTCCCCAATATGGTTATTCAGCACTCTCCCTGATCTCAACGTTGTGACGGCATTTACATTGTAATGCCCAGGGTTCGGTAGGGGTTGAGAAGGAAATTTCCCTTTTTCTCTCGCACTCATTTCGGCTTTAAGTCGTGCGATTTCAGCTTCCATCGATCTGATACTCTCAGCTTGAGACGCTGAGTTTTTCTTTATCTCACTGACGGAAGATCTAACCTTAGCCGAAACCTCTATAAAATTTGACAAAAGTGATTTCATGGTTTGAGTGAATTGAGAGAACTCGTCAGAACAGGTCATAGGATTAGACTGTGCAGGAGTGTTGACCTGATTTTGGAAATTTTGTGACTGGTAGGGGTGCTGAGTGAGTTGAAGGGGTTGCTGTTGTGGAGGAAGAGCCCTTTAGAAATTATTTTGGCTTGGAACCGTGTTTTGAGATTGTTGTTGTTGGTTCCAAGCAAAATTCGGGTGATTCCTCCAACCCTTATTGTACGTGGAAGAATATGGATCGTTTCTAGGTCTTTGAAATGCAGCATTGGTATGCTCGTGACCTTGAAACGCAGAGTTTAATGGACATTCTTCCGTTAAGTGAGACGGATCAGAACAGCACCCACATACAGTTTTGGGGAGCGACATTGGGTTTAGGGAGGCTGCTGCAAATTTGTGTTCCATAGCTTCGAGCTTCTTTTGCATTGCTGCCATCTCAGCTCGAACACCTATGGACACATCAATTTGGTGTACACCACCCCTATTCAATGATTGGGTTCCACTCTCCCACTGTAGTGACTTATCAGCGAACTCTTCTAAAAATTTCCACGCTTCCCCATCATCCTTAGTCATAAAGGTGCCTTGACACATGTTTTCAAGGTTCTGTTTAGTGTTTGGGTTAATGCCATCATAAATGATTCGGCACAGATCCCATCTCGGGATGCCGTGATGAGGACATTGAACCAATAGATCCTTGAAACGTTCAAAGCATTTAGAAAATGGTTCAGTCGGAAGCTGGGTAAATTGATTCAGTTCGCTACGGATTCGAGCTGTCTTTTGCATTGGGTAAAATTTCTTAAGGAATGCAGCAACGAATTCTTCCCAATTCGTGATGGAATGTGCGGTAGCGTTATATAGCCACTTCTCGGCTATATCACACAAAGTAAATGGAAGAAGTCGTAGACGCATAGCATCCACTGAAAGTTGTGACGTACCCATCATTGCGCATACGTTTTCAAATTTGGTGATAAAAACGTATGCGTCCTCAGTCTCGAGTCCGTGGAATTTGGGTAAAAGGTTGATGTATCGGGGCTTAATCTCAAAGTTATCCCCGTTGGCTGGTGGTGTGGATAAGCAGGTCGAAAGAGGACCTCGAATAGGGTAGCACCTCTCTTGGAGAGAGATGCGGGGTGGATTCTGCGCACTAACGGACGGCGGCAGATTGGTGGAAAAGAAGTTCGATGGAGTCGGATCCATCGGTGTGGGTGTGGTGGTGGGTAAAGGAATGGTAAATGTAGAAATACCGACTTCGGAGTCGATAAAGGGTACGCGGACTAAATGGGCACTAGAATCCCGTGTCCAGCCTATCTTGCACTAAAAAGGGTTAGTACAAGTGGCAGCGTGACTTATAATTAAGAGTAATGAATGAATGAATGCGGTGTTTGTTTTGAAAAGTGGACGGATTTTTGAAAAAGTGATGCAACACAACAAATGCAACAAGCAATACCCTAAAATCTAGTGGTCACCTAGGTCAGTCTCTAGACCACTCCTAACTGCCAAAAGACAAGTCGCAGGATAGAATCCTCCACTGCCTCTTTGTCCCCCCTGTGGCCAGGTAAGTGCCAGGTAAGTTGGAAGGTACTCCACTACGTAAGTAGTGGGCCTAATTAATAACCACTAGCCTTCGACACACTTGCCTTAGACACCACAAGAAAACGCGGATAAGCAATGAATTGCCCACGGCCTTCTTCTGTCCTAAGTGAGCGCGACGGTCCTTAGAGTCATCTCTAGATATTTTTTAGCTAATGTGGGTAAATGCGGATGCAAGTTTTGTGATTTTTGGGGCCTAGGAAGGGTAATGAACTCCCCACCTAATTTGGATTTTGCCGTGCCCCTTAATATTCGTAGTAGAATGCAAACAACCAAGAAACAAAAACACGCATAATTTTAATTTGCTTTTTGCGGCGCTGCGATTTTTGCAAAGAAGCCTGCAGAAATTTGTTAATTGGAGCAGACAGAGAAGAAGATAAGAAAGTTTGAAGCTTACAGAGGAAATTTTGCACAGAGATCCCTTCACAGAGGCGCGAAACCGCCGCAAATGCTGCTTAATGCCGCCCTTCCGCGGTCGTATGTACTATTCACAGTACCAAAAAACAACAGCAAGTTGATGTTAACTCCTTCAGCTCTCTGGGAATATCTGGAAAAAATTTCACTTTCTCCACAGCTTCCAGAATTCCTCGCAATCAAATCACAACACACGTTTAGGGTTTGTGCGAATTTTGATCTAAAAATCGTAATGGAATAAACTTTTCAATTCGAATTTCAATAAAGAACGAATTAGCGCGCGATCCCCGGCAACGGTGCCATTTGATTGAATGAAATTTTCCAATTGTGTGTCGGTTTGTAGACAATTGAATATAGAAATCATAACCAAAAATATTTGACCGCAATCAATAACGGTGTCATGTATAGATTTCGTTAGCAAGTGCGGATCGTCCACAGGGATTGTGCGATTCGTTCGTATTTTATTTTATTTGAATTGAAACTTTAATAGAAAAGAAAAGCAAAATGATTCAAGATTTTTATCGATGAATTTCAAGTATCACTATTCTAATCAAGAACCAAGAAAACGATAAACATCAAGAATCAAGATGTGATAGAATTCCAATCAATTTGGGTTTCAAGATTTGAAGTAAAACTCGTAGGAATCGATTAGATTGTAGATGTGATGAAGATTCGAAATTAACATTTCTTATCCATTAACGAATTGATGCTAAATCGATGTCGATTGATCGAGGTTTAAGGAACTTGCGAAGAATTAGGGTTTCTTCGTCCTATCCTTTGTCCTTTCGATGAATCACAATCGCTAGATAGCTTCTTGAAAATCTAATGATCGATCGTTGATCTCTAGATCGTGTGAAAAGAATCAAGAACGCATTTCACATCGATCTAGATCATCGATCATTCAATTTTCAAGAATTTACAATTGCTATAGGACTTAAGAAAACATTTAAAGATTCATCAACATCATCATTCTACAATCATCTCGACTCCTCCACGAGTGGAGTTTATTCACACATCATCACAAATAATACATTCAAGAATCGAAATAAAATCATGATGCTTGAATTGAAATGTAAAGAAGTTTAAAGAATCTTCACCTTTATTACATCAACAAGTAGTTACAACTCTCAAGAATTACAAGAGGTAGGAACTTCGCTCGTCGAATCTTGCATCGCTCGGCTCCTTGAGTCTTGGATCACTTGGATCTCGTGCTCCGTTGAATGCCGGCTTTGCTTCTAAAGGATGGTTGAAAACTTGCTTTGCTTGAACTCCATGGATCTTGAATTGAGTTTTTCTAGATTGGATTAGGGTTAGGGTTTGGAGGTGGCAAGAATGTGGGTAGATGAAGAATTAGGGTTTCTCAACAATCAACAACTAATTCCCCAAAAGAGTGAATTCCTTTTCTAGTGAGCCTTGGGTCCTATTTATAGATTTCCCAAACCCTAGGTCTTGGATTTTGAATTTGCAATTCCCTCCAAAAGTTTGTTGTAGGGAGAGGCTTCTAGATGTAGTTAGTTAGGAGCTTAGCTTAAGCTTTAAGCTAAGAATGTTTAGTTAGGAAACCCTAAGGCTTGCTGATCTGGCAGAATCTTCTAGAGTCTTCTGGAATTTGCAGTGAATTTCTGAGGTGTAGGACCAGAGAGAAGAACACTGGAGTGAAACAGGGATGCTGACGTGGAAACATCACCGCGGATCCGCGGCGCAAGCTTGCTCCTGCCGCGGATCCGCGGCTCTTTATGAGAGCTAGGGTTTCATCTCCTTTGTATTTCTTTGTTCTGTCTTCAAGTATATTCTCAAATATGTTGAATCTCTGAATGCCTTTTAGATCATTACCAGATTCCAAATCCTTGAGTTGGCGTATTCTTTTAGCAGCATTGTTATGTAAATTTGACCATTCTTTTGGAATTCCTGTACAAACTTCGAAACACAAGTTGCGCAATATAGAAATGATGCCATGCTATGAAATGCAGTCAATTTCCCTAGAAATGCCGGTTTTAAGATCTAACACATGTAATCTGATATTTTACGACTGTTTTGCTAATATGTGCTATATGAATGCCGAACACTTCTATATGAATGCAAATGATAGGGAAATTGCCGGTTTAAAGATGCAATATTTTCGACTAGTCACAACGCGATAACGTAATTAACTGCAGGGGCTTGTGCCTTCAGGGAAGAGCGTCCCTACAATCAACAAACCCCTTACAAATGAGGGGGAATCTGATGAAATGTTCTACAACGGTCGCATCTATCCAAACCTCCGATATACTGTGTCATAAATCAACTTCGTGTTTTCGGAGAGGTATATGGATATGTCCAAATAGTATCTGCCCCCAAATTCAGGCAAGATGATCAACACCAGTTCATCTCTGTTTTCGGCGATGAACAGTGATGAATTTGTACTTGATCTCATAACGGTTTCCATTATCAACAGGCAAATTGATGCAAGATGGGAGGGAAGATCTAACTGAATAGCATCTATCTCTAAGAGTAGTTGGAAGTTGTAAGATCCGGTTTCCCATTGCTAGCCGTATGTTTTTTTATGAAATAAATTTTAAGGAAAAGTTTTTTTTATTTTAGCAGAAAAATAGAACAAAATAAAATAATCTACTAATTGGCTAACAACCAAGCAATAAATATATTAATATAGTTTGGCTTGGCTGCATGCAAAGAAGTCCTGAAGAAAACAGTAGAATTATTGGAGATTTGAGAAGTGCCGAGGGTAAGAGACTTACAGAAAAAATCTGGAAGCCAGATATCTTAAAAATTTGGCTAAAAGAGTGAAATTTCCCCACTTTCCGCTGGAAAATTGCCTCTGTTCTGCTCCAATTTTTTTGTCAGCTTCTTCCTTGCTTGATTTCCTATAAAGCAAAATAAATCAAAGCCGAAAACAAAAAAGAAAAACTAAAAAAAATTAAAGAATAACAACTAATTAATCCGAAAAATTCAACTAAAATTACCGTGTTCCCCAGCAACGACGCCAAAAACTTGTTGAAAAAATTATAATACCGAAAATGCACGGCTCGTTTGTAGCGAGTGTCCAAGTACGGGTCGATCCACAGGGAAGAGGAATTTTTTGTTGAACTTAATCACATTAAAAGAAAGGTTTTTAATTTCCTACTTGAACTAATTAACTTAAATAAATTAATGCGAGAATGTATACCTAGGATGTTGAATCCTCTAGATCTAATCATATGCCAATATCCTTGTAAATCAATCTCTTGTATTACCCCTTTTTAATCATCATGAATTAATTTTAACCGCATAGAGTATATGGTTCTCAATACAATCTATCAATATTCTAATTAAATTTTGACTGCATAAACTATTTGTATGTCATCATAATCTATCAAAATTAACAGCAAAGCTAGATCCATAACATAAAAATCTAATTTTTATTAATCTTAATCTAACGTAATGCAAATCTACACCGTTGCATATCCTAAGCATGAACTATAAACGCATAAACATCATAACTCATCAAAGACATTATGCAAAAATATAAACTTGATGTATATAAATTAAAATCAACCATTAAAGCACATAGAAAGGCAAATAAAAATAAATTAACTAAGCATCCTACCCTAGATTCATCATCCTAGATATAAATAAATTTACCTAAACATAAATAAAAAGAAAGCAACACAATAAATCGAAGACATAATTAAAACTAAATAAAGTTATTGATAAAAATCATTGTTTCAAACTAATGATCCAAAATAAAAATACTAAAACAAGGGTTTTTAAAGAAGATAAAAGTGGCTGACAGATTTTCTGTCCTTTGGAAATACGATATAAATGACCTAATATTAAAATCAAATAGATCGTAGCCATAGTATCATCGTCGCCAAAGCTCACATCTAACGGCTGATAAATTTCGGCGGAATGTGTGGAAATCCAACACAAACCGCGGACTTCCTTAAGCTTCCGGCGCCCATCTTTTTATGACATCTTCGACTCCTTTCCATGGCTTTTTTTAAATGATTATTTCTTCAGTTTTTTAACCCAAGCACACTTGCACGTGATTGAATTAAGCACCTGTCTAGTTTAGACCGGTCCCTTAGTTGGCTTGACTGTATCTCCGTATAAATACGAATTTAAACACCCAATCGGACCTGATTTGATCCGTTTCATGAACGTAAATTTGTAATCTGTACTTACACTCAATACACATGTTTAATAGCACTTTTAATTAAAATAAATAACAAAATACAGGGATATAATACTGAAATAAATGCAATAAATTATGCTTATCAGCTATATTATTCTATCAATGTACGTGGATAATATGCTAGTAGCGGGTCCGAATTTCGAGAAAAATCAAAATCTAAAGAAGATGATGGCTGAAAAATTCTCCATTAAGGATTTGGGAGCGACCAAGCAAATTCTGGACATGATGATTGTAAGTGATAGGAAACAACGGAAGCTGTGGTTATCGCAAAAGGACTACATCGAGAAAGCTTTGAATCAGTTCAACATGGACAAATCAAAATCGGTGAGTACGCGTTTAGCGAAACACTGCAAACTTAGCAAGGAGTTGTGCCCAACAACTCAAGAGCCGAAAGATGAAATGGCAAGCGTGCCTTATGCATCTGCAGTGGGGAGTTTGATGTATGCAATGGTGAGTATGAGACCGGATATTGCACATGCAGTGGGAGTTGTGACCAGATATATGCAAAACCCGAGGAAGAAACAATGGAATGCGGTGAATGGATTTTGAGGTATCTAAGAGGTGCATCAAGTCATTGCTTATGTTTCGAGGGTAACTCTGTAAAGATGCAAGGTTACGTTGATGCGGACTACCCGGTGCCACGCTCTGCTTCCCAAAATATAGAATACGGAGAACAAAGAAGGCCAGCCATGCTACCTACGGTAAAAAAAGATCCTTCCATAGTCACATGAAGGCTGTCTAGCTAAACCTGAATGATAATATCCAAGATATAATACTAACAATATGATGCATAAATAACAAGTAATATCAAAAATGGGTTCATAAGATAAAAGATAGATCCAAATAACAATAGGTTGCGAGTCAAAAATAAATTAATACATGATCCGAAAAGAAAGATATATTATTCCTAATGCCCCCCGAGGGCGCACAAGCTAAGTACTAACTGAAATAAACCTACAAATACTATTGATTTTCGACAAACTCCTGATAGTCTCTCTCATCCTGCTCTGCTTGTAAATCGGTCTCTAAATCTAAGATGGCAAGTCCCAGAGATGTCAGAACATCCCGCAAATACTCAATCATAATAGTTTATGTATGTGCGTGATAGCAAAAATATGTGAGTGTAGTGAAGCCTGTGTGCACATGTGTATTAGAGTATGTCAATAGTATATGTCACTATAAGGGTAAAGTCCGGAGGCAAAGAAAACATGGGCACGGATAAAGGAAATATCAAATGGATGTTTAAGCTCGGTAATAGCTATAGTAACATATGATCGATCGAAGCCCTGTAACAGCAATGTTTACCGCCGAATATAGAGACGAACTGGGATAAGACTCCTTGTCTAAATTTAGGGGCAGATGTTATAAGGAACATATCCGTCCACCTCTCCGAAGATACCAAGTTGATTTATGGCACTGTATATCGGAGGTTTGGACATATGCAATAGATGTAGCATGACTTTATCAGATTCCCCCTCATTTATGAGGGGTTTGTTATTATGGGGAGGCTCTTCCCTACAGATGCAAGCCCCTGCAGTTAATTACACTATCGCGTTGCGATAACAACTTTTACCTGCTCCGGTAGGTCACTTCGTGTCGTGTTATATATATATATATATATATATATATATATATATATATATATATATATATATATATATATATTGTTTATTATAGTTGCCCGTGGATTATATACAAAGGCTAGTTTATGTTATCGCCCGTAGGACGCGGATTAGTCCAAATCCGTATATATTAGACTTGGGGTATTGAACTTAGGACACTGATCTCATATAAATGAGGTCCATCAGTTCACTAGATATTTGGGTTTGATCTAAAGATCGTTAGTTATATATGAGGCTAAGATCAAGTTAGGAACAATGAGCATATGGACTCAACAGATCATTGTTTCCCCCAATCAGAGCAAAGCTCTGTTTAAAATTCAAATTTTGGAATGAAGCAACGCTTCATAGCAGCGCCAAGTGCGTTGCGCCCTAAGTAGCGCACCACGTGCAAAGCACGTTTGCGCTAGCGCAAAGAGCGCAGCACTATAAGTAGCGCACCACATGCAAAGTACGTGTGCGCTAGCGCTACGTGCAAAGCACGTATGCGCTAGCGCTAAGTGCACTGCACTTTAAGCAGCGCACCACGTGCAAGGTACATGTGCGCTAGCACTGAATGCCCTACACTCTAAGCAGTGCACCACGTGCAAAGCGCGTGTGCGCTAGCGCTGAGTGCGCTGCACTCTAAGCAGCGCACCACATGCAAAGCACGGGTGCGCTAGTGCTGGAACTAAAAGCTTCCCACCGTCAGATCAAAGATCCAATAAAGATGATAAATCATTAATTAACAAGAATAAAATTCTGTTAAGGAAAGATTCCTCAAAATCTTTCCAAACAAAAAGATTGTGCTCTGTAAATCAGAGCACCGTTGGATCAATGATCCAAAGGTGATTAAAAATCACCAAAATTACAGAATAAATTCTGTATGAAAAGATTTCCCAATCTTGTTAAAAACAAGAAAATTGCCTTCTATAAATCAGAAGCCCTTGGATCAAAAATCCAACGATGGGGAAATCCCCAAATCGATTAGAGAAAAGATCTCTTTAACCGATTGAACAAATCAGCTTGCCCTATATGGCACCTAGACTTCAAGTCTCATATAGAGGAAACCCCCCCTAAACTTTGAAAAGAATTCAAAGATAAAGAGCAAGCACTCAGAAGAAGAAGATTTTTCTTCAAGGTAAAAAGAACAGAAAGACGAAATCGTCTCATATAAAAAGAAGAACTCGCTTCTTTCTTTAAGATCATAGATCTATAAGACCAAGGTCTTTCATAAAGAGATCAAAAGTTCTCATCATAAAAAAAAGAAGAACATAATTCTTCTCACAGATCATAAATCTATCAGACCCAGGACTTTTACAAAGAGATCATGAACATCTCATTATAAAAGGGGGGAGAATAAGTCAATTCTCTTAGGATCACAGATCCATAAAGGCAAAGACTTTCATTAAGATAAGAGATTGAAACATCTCCTACAAAATAAGAACTTTGTTCTTAGAATCTTGAGACAAACTCTCTTATAAACGAGAATTTATTTCTCAGATCATAAAATTGACCAGATGCGCTTTTGCGCTCTTTGACTGGCACAAAACGCCAAGCGCACCACGTGCTCCTCACGGGTACGCTACTTAACAGATAGCGCTTTGCGCTCTTGGACTAGCGCTTTGCACTCATAAAATAGCGCTCTGCGCTCATAAACTGGCGCTCAGCGCCAAGCACACCACGTGCTCCCCACGTGTGCGCCATTGAACAAATAGCGCTTTGCGCTCATAAACAATGTAACAACCCTAATTTTCCTATACACTTTTCTATACAAATTTTTTTAAATTTTTAAAAATCCATAAAGGAGTATTATAACCTGAGCACAATATATATATAAATAATTATTTTGTTTTTAAATAATTCCATTTTTAGTGTACATAAAATTGTTTTAAAATTAAACTATACTTGGGGTATTTAGTGTTGCTGTTACCACTTTAAGTAGTTATTTTCCCACGATAATTACAAGAAGGAGCTTGTGGCTCATTGGTAATACCTTGCACTACTGAACCAAGCCATCAGAGTTCAAATCCCGTGTCCCACATTATTTTTATATTTATTTTGTTTTAAATTTTTGGAAAGTCAACAGTCAAACAGCCATAACTCACAAAAATTGAACTGAAAACAAAAAGTTAAATATACCATAAATCCCCCGAAGTGAAGCCCTACCCATCGGTACCCCGAGTCGGCCGGCGGACCGGCCGACTCTGCCGGCGTCGCCGGCTGGACTCGGCCGGACGGCCGAGTCGTCAACACGGAATTTCTCCGTGTTGACTTGGTCTTTCCCCCTGCATACTTTATTTGGTCGGATCGGTTACAGAGAGCCCCATAAAACCCTTTTACTCCAAAATTTAATGATTTTTTAATGTTTTTTATATAATTTTTATATTTTTTTAATTAAAACCCTAACCCTAGCCTAACCCTAGCCTAACCCTATATAAACACCCCTACCCTCTACCCTTTCACCCTACATTCCTAAGTCCACTGTCTAAAAATTTCAAGAGAACTCAGTACATTAGAAAACGAGCGAAAGGCGAAGCGCTGCCGAAATCGACGGCGAATCCCGGCGATCGTACTAGGACTCTTCACGAAATTTCGACACACCGACCAACCCACTACATTCCTAGCACTCTCTAGCATTGTCCAAACCCGTAAGTCCCCTTTTCTACCTTTCTTTTCCTTCATAATAATACGACTTTTTAAAACCCGACGGAAATCGGAACAAACCGATTTCCGATTCGGTTTTCTATCAAAACTCACTTGTCACTAATTCCATAATGCTTAAACATATTCATGTTGACTACTAATCACTTAAAAATCAATTTGGATAAAGTTTCTCACATGAAATGATAACTTTTGCAGAATACCGTATTTTCGCACTTAAATACCATAATGTTTAGTTTTCACATTTAACCCCTAAACTTGACAATACCTTAAAATAGATCACGAGGTAATGACCTATCTCCACACACACGCAAATACAACCCTAATTGATATCATCAAAACTTAGAATACGATAATACAAGACTTTTCATTAAAATACCATTTTCTTTATAAACCTTTTCTGAAAGTTCTAAGTTGTATACAATTTTAAAACAAAATCTTTTAATAGGAAAATACGATATGTCAAGGACATCGATCGTTTATCTAAACCTGACTTTGTGGTGTCTAGGCTAGGCAAGTGAGCTTAGGTAACTTTAAAAGGCCCGTCTCACGATTTGTGAGCGGATCCCTCCTTCCTCACTTGTACTTACCTGGCCACAATTGACGGTGAAGAGGCGATTTGAGGCTTCTAATGACGTATCGTTTAGACCATTTAGAAATAGGCTAGTTGGCTTAGGAAACCCTAGAATCTAAATTACGGAAATTTACACCCTTTTACAAATAAATACCTTATTTTTATAAAACCGTTTTCTAAATGATTAATATTTATTAAATCTTTGCAAAGCGCCACTACAACCCACCTTTGGGGAACTAGTTAGGGATAGTAGGTTTTATCGTGCACTCTCGGGCTTAGTAGTGCGAGATTCAGACCTCCGCAAGGAGCATT
Organism: Agapanthus africanus; assembly: GCA_030015575.1. Taxonomy (NCBI): domain Eukaryota; kingdom Viridiplantae; phylum Streptophyta; class Magnoliopsida; order Asparagales; family Amaryllidaceae; genus Agapanthus; species Agapanthus africanus. The sequence goes on along the minus strand of JASDDO010000004.1, from coordinate 434,711,122 downwards.
CGGTCTCGAAAGGTTTAAAATACGACATTTAAGAAAAATGAGATTTTTGGAAAATAAAATATTTATTAAAAATTATTCTTGTATAAACATATGTATATTAATCATTTAAACACCTATTTTATTATAAGATAAAGTTTCCACCTTTCCCTAAAAATTACAAGATTAAAAGTTACATTAAAATACCATGAATTTCAATTAAATCAATATTGCAAATTAATATCTTTATTTATGTAATTTTCACTAGAAATATCACAAAATAAAATCACACTCATTATAACAATAAAAACGAATAATAAATACTTGAGGTGTATCTTGAAAACTATACAAAAGTATTTTTACATAAAACCCCTTCAAGTTTTATAAATTACAATAAAGACCCTAACAAATATAGAACTTAGACTTACATTTCTTTTAATCTGACTCGGGCTTGAGTCCGATTATTTCTGACTTGAATATGATTCAAGTCAATCTATATTTCTTAATATTCCAACTCAATATGAACATATGAATCCCAGAATCCAGTTAACAATATATACAACTTGACTGAATCAAACCATGGATATACATCCATTATTCCGTTACTCCATTTACCTGATATTGCAGTTACAATCCGTTTACTGATATCATGGTTTTGGTCAGTCATCCAACATACACAATAAAATACAACAATACAACTAAAACACTACGGGGTTTAAAGGGTATATTGGTACGGAAGGTGTTAAAGGTGGCACGAGGCGGTAAGATTAAGACATCTAACATGAATCCAATTACCGTTGTTCCGGGTTGTATAACGGAGCCTTATACTTCCATTTGCCTGGTCTCTAGCATACTGAGACCCCTCTCGTATACACTGGCATCTTTCCGTACCAAGTAACAAACAACAGCGTGAACACAATACTCTACAATATTATTCTATAGAAGATACCTCTTATTCTGTCTTTTCTAATTCTTCCTTATCTTTAGGACTTACCGAGTGACCTGTTCGCTGACGACATTCTATTTCTTTCTTCTTTGAATGTCGTCAGGTGCTTTGGACCCAGCAGAGATCGAGCCCACCGGTGAAGACTTGGATCAGTTTCACGAAGACCCCGAGCTCTAGACATTGTACCTTGTTCTATTCAGTATTTTCATTTCCTGTTATGCTATTGTTTAGGCATCACTTTTCATTCCAGTTGTATTTACTTTTCATGCATTGTACAAAAGAATGTTATTAATAAAGTTGTTGTTATTTCTATATCTCTTGTCTCTTGTGATTTATTTTATATTGCTTAGATACGCTTAGCGTATGTACTTCTAAGTATATACGTAACGGACCTCGTCGCGTTCCCTTTGTCGTACACCGGGAAGCGGGGCGTGACAAACAAGCGCAATGCGCTCATAATCTGGCGCTCAGCGCCAAGCGCACCACGTGTCCTTCACGTGTGCGCTACTCGGCAGAAGCGCACTGCGCTCTTTGACTGGTGCAAAGCGCCAAGCGCGCCACGTGTTCCTCACGTGTGCGCTGATAAAACATAAATTGTTCTTTAAATAAAGCCCAGAGCTATGATGAATGCTCAGTATTCAATAAAAGACAAAAACATTGTCAGAACTCAAACCAATGCTCAGCATTATCAAATGTTTAACATTTTAACTGAGTGGGCCGAGCCTAAGTTGGCCATAAAATCCTCATTCAAAATAATTGAGCCCATATGCTCAAAATCTGTGAACAGATCTTAGTCCCAAATTGGACTACAGATCTCTCAACCAAAATTAGTTCAAGGGTACATCTCTTTACTCCTCTGATATTTTTCGTTGTAATCCTTCAACGTCTTCAGAGAGGTGATGGGTCCTGACAACCATACATTCCACAGACTATGACGTCTTTAAACTGGACTGTGGGGTCCTTAAACCCATGGACTATGATGTCCTTAACCTCGGACTGTAGGGACCTTAAACCCATGGACTATGATGTCCTTAACCTTGGACTGTGGGGTCCTTAAACCCATGGACTATGATGTCCTTAACCTCGGACTGTTGGGTCCTTAAGCCCATGGACTATGATGTCCTTAACCTTGGACTGTGATGTCCTTAACCTTGGACTGTAATGTCCCTAAATTAAACAATAGAGCCCAAATGCTCTCTTATTGGATCTAATTGATCCCGTTAAGTTGATCTTAGTCTAAAATTAGAATAATGTATCCTTAACAAACGTTTAAGTTGATCTTAGTCTCAAATGAGACTAACGTATCCTTAAACCCAACCCCAAACCCAAATCTAAGAAAATACGAATTTGGACTAATCCACGCCCTACGGGCGACAACATAAATTAGTTTCCATATACAATCCACGGGCAGCCCAAAACAAAACAAACACATACGACACGAAGCGACCATCTAAAGAAGGAGAAAGTGGTTACCGCGATGCAGTAGCGTAATTAACTACAGGGGCTTGCACCTGCAGGGAAGAGCGTCCCCACAATCAAAAACCTCTCAAATGAAGGGAAATCTGACGAAATCTGCTACATCGGCCGCATCCGTTTAAACCTTCGATATATGGTGCCATAAATCAACTTGGAATCTTCGGAGAGGTGGACGGATAGCACCAATTAGCATCTGCCCTCAAAGTTCAGGCCCTGACGTCCCAACGTCCCGGTCGCGTCCTTTTGGCGGGGAACAGATTCTGGCACCCGGTGGAACCTTTTCCTCTTTCCACTCCACACTTCGTGTGTTGTGTTCGCGAGCTAATCGCGGTTTAATATAGTTGCCCTTGGGTTCGAGGTACTAAGATTTGGTTTTGCTCCTTTGCAAAAGAAAGAACATCAATGGAATCTAACTGCTCCAGCTGCAATGCAACTCCCGTTCCGCCTCATCTGGAGGTGTAACCTACGGGCCCCAAGCGGCCTCCCTTTTCACAATGCCGGTGGACCAAGTAACGCAAGCCACCACAAGGCTATTCTTTGGGACCATGCTCCCACCGATGAGTTTTAACACCCCTCTACCGTCGGAAGCTCCTAAGAAGTCGGTCTTTGATCGGCTTACCACTACTGCGGCCCCTCTCAACGGGTCGCCCAAACCAAGCACCTCAGTTTTCAGCAGACTGGGCCAAAGCTCCAACGAGCCCGTGAAGAAGCCCGCAATACCAGAAGGCGTTATCCCGAAGCGGATAACCATTCCTACTCCTGAAGTCACCAAGATGGCTTCTCCTGCTAAGGGGTCGGTCGTCACAAGACTGGCCATTTCAGCTCCCACTCCGGGTGAAGTAACCAAGGCCGTTTCCCCTGTACGAAAATCGGCCTTTTCAAGGTTGGCCATCCCCTCTCAACGGGCATCGGTCTTTAACATACTAACAACGACAACAGCCCCTCATTAGAGCAGGGGGCATGAAGAAGCTCATTCAACAGCAGAGGTGATACCGTCTGCTCGACATGCTCGACGTTGCCACTGGTGCCGAGTGAGGAAAGCTGGGGGCAGTTCACCCTCTGGATTTACGCCGCCAGCTCCAATGGTAGAAGTCGACGCTGCTGTTCCAACTGGGAACAGCTTTGAACCACTCAAGAGAGTAGGCAAAAAATCTCCGACTGCTGTGTTAAAAAGATCTCCACCAATGGAGAATGCCACAAAGGCGAAACTTGAACAGCCCCCTCAGCAGCTGTCCTCTAAAATTTACAAGGTCTGGTGTCAAGTCCAAGACTCGGTGATTGATCAAGATTACTCTCGCCGATAGAAAAAGGTGAAAATTCAGCGAGAAGAGGACCATCCTGTCAAGCCACAAAAGTTGAAAGCTACTTGGGTGCCCACTGCAACGGCCCCCTCAACTTCGACTGCCCACAAGAGGAGAAGGCCGGAGAAAATACCTGAGCCTACGACGAATCGCAAAAACGCTGAACCCAAACGCCCCAAGGCTGGGGGCATGGTGATACATAATATCTATTTAGCATCCGGGAAAGAGGATAGCCGTATCTCCACAGGTCATCGACCGCTTACGCGATCAGTGACTAAGGCCCAAGAGCAACAACAACAAAAGCTCCAAGAGATATTAACAGCTATGGCCGCACTCACAGAACCGAAAGCAAGCTCGAAGACATCCTCAGAGCAGCGCCGTGAGCAGGAAACTGATGCCGAATTCCTTCGGAGAATGCTCGAAAAGAAGGATAGAGAAGCAGCTGAACAAGTGGCCAATATAAAACAAATGGCCTTTCTATTCCAAGATATGGTGGGCATGATGATCCAACTGGACCCTCCAGCCGAATATCCTCCAGTAATAATTGAAGATGATAGAGGAAAGACATCAAATCCTCTGCCAGCTCTGTCAGTAGCCAAGGAGGAGACCATCTCCAAAGCCACGCTCGATGATTATATAGCTCAACAAATACGAGCTCATCAAGCGAATGAAGCGGCTGGCCATGTCGTCAGAACTGGACGACCCTATCCGGGTTGGTATGACCAAATAAAGTACCCGCCAGGATACACGATTCCTAAATTCCATGTATACAAGGAGACAGGCAATCCCCATCAACATGTCGCTCAGTTCAAGGCTCTTTGCGGCAACACTAGAGGGGATGATAAGTTACTGCTTCACCAATTCGTCGGCAGCTTAGCGGAGACGGCGTTCGAATGGTATTCAGAGCTTCCTAACGATTCCGTCAAAACGTTTACAGAGATGGAGTTGCTATTCACTCAGCGTTTCGCAAGCGCCAGCGAACGCACCCCAATCACAGCATTGATCAATGCCAGGGTGAAGCCAGGAGAGACATGGGTGCAGTATGCAATCCGGTGGCGAAACCTGTAGTCAAAGTGCGAACAACGCATATAGGAAGCTCCAGCCGTGGGCATGTTCGTAGGGACCCTCGACCCTCAGGCAACCATTTCTCAATTCATGATGTTCTTCAAGCCGACTACTTTCCAGGCCCTGATCGACAAGCTGGCCGAGATGGATCAGATGTGCTACAGGCCGTCCTCCTCAAAAACGGAACTTCGAAAAGAAAAGGGTAAAGAGAAAGCGACCTTCGTCGCCAACACTCAACAACAACCAAGTAACCCGAGACCGGTTGTTCGCCAAAGCAATAAGCCGCGATCCCTCGATGAGAAGTTGAGGCGCCCTTACTCATTCCCCCAGGATAAAATAAGGAGACTGTTCGAACTAGCAGTATGCAACAGACTCATCACTCTACCAGAGCCGAGACACCCACTACAACCGAACGATGTCAACAATCCCAATTACTGCCCCTATGGGTCATCCAATCAAAGATTGCTACGTCTTCAAAAACTGGGTTGAACACCAGTACCAGCAAGGCAAATTTGTGTTTTCTGAAAACTGGAAGGTGAGCCCGCCATAACCACATGCTCCGAAAAAGATGGACATACCGGGGGCATCGTGCTCATTCATAGGGAAAGCCCCATGGACCGAAAAGTCCGTAAACTAGAAATTCGCCTCAAATATGGTAACAATGGACCGAAACATCCCTAAACTAACGATGGACCACTATGTCCTAAAACTGGCTGTTGACCGAAACGTCGTTAAACTACTACAAACCCGCAGCGTCCCCAGGCTGACGTGGTAAAAAAAACGGTACGCTCACAAGCAAGATGGGCACGGATGAAAACCCGAAAGGGCTCCATGAGTAAAAACAGCAGGGCTACCGGCGAGTTTGTGAAAACCCGAAAGAGCGCAATGTCGTTAAAAGACACTTGCAAGGTCCTCTCGACCTTGTAAGAAGAAAATATCTACGTGAGATCCTTACGACTCACAAGGGAACGACACACTTAGGAATTCTCACGATTCCTAAGGAGAAATTACACTTACGAAATCCTCACGACTCGTAAGGAGAACCCTCTTATGAGACCCTCACGGCTCATAAGATGCAAAAGCCTTAAGCTACAGGGATCTGAACATGTTCTTAAGCCATCACATCCCCCAGACTGCCCTACAAGCGGTCCAATACTGGCCCTTGTATACAATCCACGGGCACAAATAAACATTTCCCCAACAGAGTCCCACCACTGACGAAGGATGTCCTAATATGGGGAAAGACACTTGTAAGCCCTCTCGACTTATAAGGAGAAAACACTCTTGTAAGATCCTTACGACTTACAAGAGACCATACACTTAAGAATCCTCACGATTCTTAAGGAGAAAACGCACCTACGAGATCCTCACAACTCGTAAGGAGAAATACCTTTATGAGACACTTATGGCTCATAAATTCAAAAGCCTTAGTCGACAGGATCTTAACCCTGTTTGCTAAGCCACCTTTGTTCGGACCGACAAAGGCAAATGATGATTCGCTCCTGGCAATATCCCAGTTGCAGCGATGCTGATGCCTAAATCGGTATCAGATCCTAAATCCCATACTCGCGATAAAAATCAGCGAGCCAACAATGCATATGAAATAGCCGAAAAGATGGGGTAATTTGCAACGAAATCAGCAAGTAAAAATGTATGCATACAAAAACAGCCGAAATGATTGGGCAACTCGCAATAAAAAGCAGCGAGTACAAAGAAAAATAGCCGAAATGATTGGGCACAGCGAAAAATAGCCGAAATGATTGGGCAATCGCGACTTTAGCGATATAAAAAGCTGAAATGATAGAGCATCGCGGAAAGAAAACGAAAAATATGAAATGAAACTTTTGCCCTGCAGGTGAGGTCACATTGATCCCTGTATACAATCCATGGGCACAAACAAGAAGGGAACCATATCGTCCCACCAGGCTTCGTCGAAGCGAAGCCAAATCTCGACGGTTCATAGAAAACCTAGAGACAATCTCGGTATTCGTCGCAATATTGCAGACACAATATCAACAAACGAAGCAAAGGAAGAACCCTAGCTTCAGGGTCTCGACGTCAACATCGAAAACTTAGAGATCAACACCGGTGTTCTTCCTCCCTCTAATCGGATGCAGACGCAACATCAACAAACGGAGCCACGACAAAGTCCCCTAGTTCCAAATCTCGACGGTTCACAGACAGCCTAGAGATCACCAACGGCATTTCTCCTTACTCCAGCAGGATGCAGATGCGACGTCAACAAACGACCCTAGGGTCAAAACAACGGAACCATGGCAAATTCCCCCCAGTTCCAAATCTCGACGGTTCACAGACAGCCTAGAGATCACCAACGGCGTTTCTCCTTATGCCAACCAGAAGCAGACGTGATATCAACAACCGACCTCAGAGTCGCAACGAAGCGGAGCCATGACAAAGTCTCTAGATCCAAATCTCAATGGCCACATTTACGGCCCGAAGACCAAAAACGGTGTGCCTCCTCATTCCAGCGGGACACAGATGCTGCACCATCAATCGGAGCCACGGCAAAAGTCCCCAGTTCAAAGACTCTACGGTTCACAGACAGCCTGGAGTCATCTAATGACCCCGTCTCGGAATCAAGTCAACGCAAAAACCTTGATTCAAGAAAATCAGTGTCCTTGATGAGAGCATCTCGATTGGCGTCGACTCGCAGACAAATCAGTGTCTTTGCAGGAATCGCTTGATTCGTCTCAACCCCAAGGAAATCAGTGTCCTTGGAAAAAATCTCGATTCAGGGAAATCAGCGTCCTTAACGAGAGCATTTTGATTCGCGTCGACCTGCAGAGAAATCAGCGTCATTGCAGGAATACCTCGATTCGTCTCAACTCCAGGGAAATCAGTGTCCTTGGCTCAACACCTCGTTTCAAGGAAATCAGCGCCCTTGGCGAGAGCATCTTGATTCGCGTCGACCCAAAAGGAAATCAGTGTCTTTGCAGAAATACCTCGATTCGTCTCAACTCCGAGGAAATCAGTGTCCTTGGCAAAAACCCCGATTCAGGGAAATCAGTGTCCTTGACGAGAGCATTTCGATTCGCGTCGACCTGCAGAGAAATCAGCGTCATTGCAGGATTACCTCGTCTCAACTCCAGGGAAATCAGTGTCCTTGGCTCAACACCTCAATTCAAGGAAATCAGCGTTCTTGGCGAGAGCATCTCGATTCGAGTTGACCCGCAAGGAAATCAGTGTCTTTTCAGGAATACCTCGATTCGTCCCAACTCCGAGGAAATCATCGTCCTTGGCTCAACACCTCGATTCAAGGATCAGCGTCCTTGAAGAGAGCATCTCGATTCGCGTCGACCCGCAAGGAAATCAGTGTCTATGTAGGAATAGCTCGATTCGTCTCAACTCCGAGGAAATCAGCGTCCTTGGCAAAAACCCTGATTCAGGGAAATCAGCGTCCTAGACGCGAGCACCTCCTGGTCCCGTAGAACAGAGCTAATGTCAATTCTGACCCCGTGGGAAATGCTCAGAGCACCTCCTGGTCCCGTAGAACGCGGCTAATGTCAATACTGACCCCGTGGGAAACGTCCAGAGCAACTCCTGACTCCGTGAAATACGGCTCTCTTTCATGACAAAGTGCTTTGCGTAAAGAACTGACTTGCCATTTGCACCCCCCCCATGAAATACGAATAAAGTCAACCCCTGACTCCGTGAAATGCGGATAAAGTCAACCCTCGACTTCTCCGTCAAAGCAATTCTTTGATTCGGGAGCAAGACAACTCATCAATCACTTACGAGTCCTCTCGACTTGTAAGGAGAAAATTCTCTTGTAAGATCCTTACGGCTCTTAAGAGAAAACGCACTTAGGAATCCTCATGTTTCCTAAGGAGAAGATACACCTACGGGATCCGCTCGGCCGGTAAGGAGAAAAGTCTTTATGAGACCCTCACGGCTCATAAAGTTGAAAAGTCTTAGGTGGCAGATCTTAACCCTGTTTCCTAAGCCATCATTGCCCCGCATAGAGGTCAAGGTAGATTTTCTACTGGCTACACTCTCCTAAGTCAAACATCAACAAGAAAGGAAGCAACCACTCACGAGTCCTCTCGACTTGTAAGGAGGAAATTCTCCTCAACTCTCAAGAGAAAACACACTTAGGAATCCTCACGATTCCTAAGGGGAAAATACACCTACGGGATCCTCTCGACTCGCAGGGAGAAAAGTATTTATGAGACCCTCATGGCTCATAAAGTTGAAAAGTCTTAGGCAGCAGACCCGAACCTGCTTCTTAAACCATCGCTACCCTACAAGGAGGCTGAGATGAAATGTTCATTTATTATCTACAGGCCATACATGCTAAAATCACACGGCAACGACACAGCAAAGAGAAGAAAGCAACAGTAGAACAAAAATGTGTATTTTTATTCATGAATTCAATGGAGTACAAGTTGAATCATATGAAAGAATAAAAAATGGATACATGTTATTCAAAGGTTACAAGTGTTCAATCTATACAAAACAGCTACTGAGAAGGAAGTGTTTTCAATAAGTCAGCAAGTTGCTCGCGCACTCCTTTCAGTGCCTTCTCATGATCGGCCGCCGCGGCCAGCTCTGCTTCAATTCGAGCCCGTTGCTGCAACCACGATGAAACCTTCTCATCAATTTCCCACTGGGTTGTTTCGCGACTCTGTGTAACCCGCTCAATAGAGTCGAGCTTCCGCCTTAATGCCAGCCCATCCAAAATGCATCGCTGCAAATTGTCAAAGACGGCTCTCAGTTGCGCGGCATTCGTTTCAACTTGGGCGCGCAGCCAGGCAGATTCTTCCGAAGCCTCCCCGCGTTTCTTCGACCTCAAGGTTGCTTCTTGCTCAAAATGGCAGAGGAAGGACACGCTCTGCTCGACCCACGCAGCCCGCTGGAAGTTCAAAACCTGAATCTCAAGAGCAGGACGCCTAAGCTCAAGCTCATGCAGGCAGGCCACAATCTTCCTGCAATGGTTAACCCAAGACTCAACGACGCCTTCGTTGTGGAAGTTCACAAGCGTCGCCAGCATTGGATTAATCTCGGCAGCAAAATCTGCAGTGAATGTAGGGGCCTCCGCGTCAAGCTCCTCGATATAATCGCTCAACATACGCAGACTGGTCACAGCGCGTGTGAAGATGGACATCTGGAAAAGGGCCCTGCCGGCATTATAATGCGAGACTCGAACGGAGCTGGAGTCAGTGTCACCGCTGCAAAACAAATCATAGTCAAATGACGGCTCAAGAAATAGAGAAGGTACATGAACAATGGAGTTTACTATACCGGCTGCAACAGGGGGCAGAGCTGGGAGTACCGGTGGCGCAACGATACCCTCGTCCCCTCCTTCAATTTGTAAAGCTACAAGAAATGCAGAGAAGAATTAGCAATGACATGGCTGGCCATTAAAGAAAAGAAAAGACGTCGGTTAAAAAAGATACTCACCAGCACCAGCGGGCAAACTAATCTCCGACTGGAAGGAAAAGTGCGGGTTCAGCACTTGATTCAGATGATCAAAGAGAACTCCTGCAAGATTACGATAATACATGGTCAGTACACGAAAGATACTGTCCCCGATTTAAATCAGTCGCAAACCCATACCTTCCAGCATTTGAGAAGATATAAGAGGGGACAAAGGGGCAGCGACTGTCAAAGCGGCGACTGGTGGTGCTTCTTCGGGTGTCGCAACCTCAGCAGTCGCCACACCTACATTCGAAAGAAACAAAATGTTATCAGAAAGGATTGCAAAACGAAAAGAATGCAACGACCCAAGACTTACCAGACAGGTCATCAGCCAGAACTGTGACGGGAGCATCGCCAAGCATCACGACTTCTTCAATCTCATTTGGGGTAATGGTTTCGCCGCCCGTAGCTTCATCCCCTGATTCCACGAGAGCCGTCGTGACACTTGCGATGCCAGGCGATGGCAGGGAACCGTAGGCCGAAAGAACGGCAATTGGAGCAGTCCCGGACTCCTGGAAAAGAGTAGCCGCTTCGGGCTCAGTGGTTTCCGTCATCTCACCCACCACCTCCTCACCAGGACTTGGCCCTACAGGGTAAGATATATGAAAATCTAAAGATCAAATTCTGCCAAAAGGACCCAGCGTTATGTTACCTTGGGAAGGATTTTCAATTGCTTTCTGAGCCGCGCGTACCGCCTGTCTATGGGCGGTAGACAGGGTGCCCTGAGTACCCTCTGAAGAAGCAGGGACATGGGAAGCAGCGCTCGAGCCTGCACCTACGGCCAAGGCGGCGTTACGTTCTCTTGCTGCACGCCTTCTGCGCTTCCTTTCCGCCTGGACCGTGAGAGCTGATCTTCTCAGGACCTCCGTCAAGGGGACGTCATCGTCCGCGCCAGGAGCTACCTCTGGAGCCGTTATATCATCCGTCATCGGTTGCTTAAGTAAAGCCTCCTTTGGCAATACTGGGGAAGCTGGGACTTCGGTATCAGGCCTTGGAAGCATCTCTGCACCACCCTGCAAAGTCGGCACAGCACTTAGGATAACTTGGGTCGAAGTAGTCCCTGCGATAAGATGAAAAAGAGGTCAGATTACCCATAAGAAAGGGGAATGAAGGCACAATGAACCGAAATATACCAACGCCCAGCGAAGCGCGAAGCCTCTCTTCCTCCTCAAAAGTCTTGAGGGAAGCCGCGAGAGCCTCTTCAGTGGAAACGCCTGTTGAAGAAAAAGTGTCAGTCAAAACACGATAATAAAAATGTACTGCAACGACAAAAAGATACGGCTGAAGACTACTTGACTCAGCGAGGATGAGCAGTCCTGCTTTATGGCTAGCTAATCGCTCGGAAGCTGCAATGGCAGCCTCCAAATCAGTATCATCCAGCGCCATAAATAAACCCTCGTTAGTCCCATATTCGCTTAGGCCCTCACTATAAGGAGCATGAGGCTCCTGGCCAAGTACAACATCTGCAGAAAGAATCGACTTCTTCTTATTCTTCTACGAACGAGTGCCCGTAGCCGCCAGCACAAGCTTACGCTTGGTGGGCACCTTTGGACGACGGGTCCCGATATCTGAACCCACGCCAGACTCGGGAGACACCACAGTCACCGCTTTTATGCGAGCACGGGGTATCGGTAGCTCAGGCATATCACATGGCGCCACAGTCGCAGAAGCTTCCCTCAAGGGAGGACGGACAATGGTTCGTTGCCTCAAAGGAATAGCGGGGTTACCAGCCGGGGCGGTGCCCTTGCGATCAAGCAGCAATCGCTTTTCTTCCCTAATGACGGCGCCCATCGAATGTTGATACCACGCCATATACACGTTCAGGGCTTTCAGAACGCAGCTCGGTTCACTAATGAAGAAGCTGGACCCTGTGTTTAGGCGCATAAAATGTTGCAGCGCGCTCCGGATACCCTCTTCGGTAGCAGCGGGTTCTGCCAAGAAAGCCTCAAGCGGGACGCCCTGATTGTAGCTTAACTGTTGGGCAAAATGATGAGGGTTGTATCTCATGAACAACGCCGCATCATTCTACCTAAATACGAGAAAGCCCGGCCTGATGGAGTATAGATGGAGAATCTCCCGAGCGTTCAAGACAGAGGCCATGTCTTTAAAAATGTCCTGCAATGGCAGCACCATTTTCGCGGATTCCTAGCCGACGGTCAAAATTTTATCTGTGAAGGACATACCATCTCCAACCGTGCGTGGACGAAGCAGCAAACCCCTAGCTTCCCGCGGTGTCGGATTTACGATGGATGCGTCGACTAGCCGTATTATTCGAAGGAACTTACATCTGTCATAAAAGGAAGGTCTTTTGGGGATACCGAAGACGCCAAGCACGTGCAACTCGAGCCACGAGGTGAAATAATGCATTGAGAAGTTGGCAGGCTGCACCCCTGGCTCAGTAGTATCCGCTGCCAAGCTGAGGCCATGATACAAATGGGCTAACCCAGCGATCCCGACGGCCACTTGTATCCCAGCAACCATTCGATGCGCGGGGTAGAAGACGGACGGTCTCATACGGTGAGGGTGCATCGAAAGTGCAAACTAGCTCAGCCATAACCCGAGAAACCCCAAAAAGAACGTTTCTTCGTCGATCCCAGGAGCTGCCAGCTCTGCAAAAGGGACGACCGGGGTGCCGGGGAGAAAGAAATTCTTCTGATCCGTCTCCGCCGTCGGAAGATTGCCCAAACCTAAGCCAAAAGGATCGTCAAGTTTGGCAAACTTCGCGGCTTCCTTCGACGGTACTTCTGTACGGAGAAAACGAGCGAAAAAATCCATAAAATTAACCCCGCGGTCTCTGGATTCGAGAAAGAGGCTCTCATAGATATTCAACACCTTTATCAAACTTGGGAATTGGTGTTGAATGGCTTTCTCGGGGGTAAGACCCATTACCACTGATTTGTTAGCAAAAATATACTCATCCGAAGGAAGCAGCTCCTTATAATGTTCTCCCCTAACGGGTAAACCAGAGATCTCAGCAAATTCTTCCAAGGAAATGGAGACTTCTTGATCCAATAAGAGGAGGTGTGGGTCGGAATGTTCCATTGCTCTAGAAACGCCTTGACCCACCATGTAGGAGGTGTAGAATACTGGAACAAGGAAACGTAGATCGCAGGGTACAATCCGAGCCTCAGCAGCTGTGACTTCTTCGCCGATAAGATGTATCGGGCCCACTACAGATATCCGGCCGGGTGACGGGGAGTTAGTCCTATGTTGTATGGCTGTCCCCAAGGGCGCGACTCTCCCTGACATATGTGCCTCCCTAGAGTGTCCAAAGCCACCGGCGGCTGCACGGGTACTGCGAAGGAGACCCTCTGAAGTCCAATCCACCTCCTCTACAGTATAGTTTATCAGGGGTGCATCTGCATAAGGGATCGCCGAAATAGGATCCGAAGGTGTCGTGCAAGAAAAGCTCCGCCGACCCCTGATGATTTGGTTGTACCATGTTCCCTATAGGTGAAGATTCTTGTGCTCCGGGTCATGGTCTTTGATCAGCGCAAAAACCTCTCGGTCTACGGGCGCTTCGGGGAATCCGCCTTCCAAACGGGTGAGCGGGAAGGAAGTGTCGAAAGACATAGTACCTGCAGGGAAAAGAAAAAATTTTCAGCCGCCAATGCTACAGTTTAAGTTTTGTCACTAGGTATTTTAAATCTATACCACACTGCAATGAAGTGAAAAGGGACCAAAGGAGACCCACATAATCTAGATGACAGTTCACCATTAATAAAACAGTCTCATCATTTGATGAGACTGTCATTAAATGAGGAAATCCTCAATTGATTCTCATTCAATGAGAACCCCCTTGGGCCAAGGAGTAAATCTCCCCTTGAGAGCAGTGCTATGTGACAGAGTGACATCTGTCAACTCTAATGATGAAGGAATAAAAATTTCTCAAGAGCCTTGCTCTGTAAAAATGATGGAATAACCCATCAGAAAAATTGAAATAAAATTTTTAATGAATTAAAATTCTGAGATCTTCAAGATCCGTAAACAAACTCTTAAGAGTTCTTCATAAGAGATTAATAAATCTGCATGATTTGAAAAGAGCAAAGCTCTGTTAATGGGCTAAGAAACCCCAAGAAAGACCTCTTTAGATCTATGATTTCAAGAGAGCAAAGCTCTGTTAATGAAACCCTAAAAAAGGGTTTTCTTTAGATCAAAAGATCTATGGAGAGCAAAGCTCTGTTAATGGGTAAAACCCTAGATTATTAAAAATCATTTAAAAGATTTAATCTTTACCTAAACTTTTGACAGAGTTCTGTCCTTAAGAAAATTCATAAGATGAAGAGCTGTGCTCTGAAGGAGAATAAAAATTCTCAGAAAGTAGGAAGATGAACAGGAATCATCTCAAAGACCAAGAAACCTATTTATAGGCACTGAGATGCCGTTTCAACTTCTGAGTTGATCTAAGGGCGCAGATGCTGCCACCGTTGCACTCACATGTAGGCTAGGTGAGCGCAACGGTAGAGGGGTATTTGTTTCCCCAATCAGAGCAAAGCTCTGTTTAAAATTCAAATTTTGAAATGAAGCAACGTTTCATAGCAGCGCCAAGTGCGCTGCGCCTTAAGTAGCGCACCACGTGCAAAGCACGTGTGCGCTAGCGTTAAGAGCGCTGCACTTTAAGCAGCGCACCACGTGCAAGGTACGTGTGCGCTAGCGCTAAGTGCGCTGCACTCTAAGCAGCGCTCCACGTGCAAAGCACGGGTGCGCTAGCACTGGAACTAAAAGCTCCCCACCGTCAGATCAAAGATCCAATAAAGATGATAAATCATTACTTAACCAGAATAAAATTCTGTTAAGGAAAGATTCCTCAAAATTTTTCCAAACAAAAAGATTGTGCTCTGTAAATTAGAGCATCGTTGGATCAATGATCCAAAGGTGATTAAAAATCACCAAAATTACAGAATAAATTTTGTATGGAAAGATTTCCCGATCTTGTTAAAAACAAGAAAATTGCCTTCTGTAAATCAGAAGCCCTTGGATTAAAGATCCAACGATGTGGAAATCCCCAAATCGATTAGAGAAAAGATCTTCTTAACCGATTGAACAAATCAGCTTGCCCTATATAAAGGCACCTAGACTTCAAGTCTCATATAGAGGAACCCCCACCCACCCCATAAACTTTGAAAAGAATTCAAAGATAAAGAGCAAGCTGTCAGAAGAAGAAGATTTTTCTTCAAGGTAAAAAGAACAGAAAGACGAAATCGTCTCATATAAAAAGAAGAACTCACTTCTTTCTTTAAGATCATAGATCTATAAGACCAAGGTCTTTCATAAAGAGATCAAAGGATTTCATCATAAAAAAAAGAAGAAGAACATAATTCTTCTCACAGATCATAGATCTATCAGACCCAGGTCTTTTACAAAGAGATCATGAATATCTCATTATAAAAGTGGGGAGAATAAGTCAATTCTCTTAGGATCATAGATCCATAAAGACAAAACCTTTCATTAAGATAAGAGATTGAAACATCTCCTACAAAATAAGAACTTTGTTCTTAGAATCTTGAGACAAAGTCTCTTATAAACGAGAATTTATTTCTCAGATCATAAAATTGACCAGATGCGCTTCTGCGCTCTTTGACTGGCGCAAAGCGCCAAGCGCACCACATGCTCCTCACGTGTACGCTACTTAACCGATAGCGCTTTGCGCTCTTGGACTAGCGTTTTGCACTCATAAAATAGCACTCTGTGCTCAGCGCCAAGCGCACCATGTGCTCCCCACGTGTGCGCCATTGAACAAATAGCGCTTTGCGCTCATAAACAAATGCAATGCGCTCATAATCTGGCGCTCAGCGCCAAGCGCACCACGTGTCCTTCACGTGTGCGCTACTCGACAGAAGCGCACTGCGCTCTTTGACTGGCGCAAAGCGCCAAGCGTGCCATGTGTTCCTCACGTGTGTGCTGATAAAACATAAATTGTTCTTTAAATAAAGCCCAGAGCTATGATGAATGCTCAGCATTCAATAAAAGACAAAAACATTGTCAGAACTCAAACCAATGCTTAGCATTGTCAAATGTTTAATATTTTAACTGAGTGGGCCGAGCCTAAGTTGGCCATAAAATCCTCATTCAGGTTAATTGAGCCCATATGCTCAAAATCTGTTAATAGATCTTAGTCCTAAATTGGACTACAGTTCTCTCAACCAAAATTGGTTCAAAGGTATATCTCTTTACTCTTCTGATATTTGTCGTTGTAATCCTTCAACGTCTTCAGAGAGGTGATGGGTCCCGACAACCATACATTCCACAGACTATGAAGTCTTTAAACTGGACTGTGGGGTCCTTAAACCCATGGACTATAATGTCCTTAACCTCGGAATGTGGGGTCCTTAAACCCATGGACTATGATGTCCTTAATCTCGGACTGTTGGGTCCTTAAGCCCATGGACTATGATGTCTTTAACCTTGGACCGTAATGTCCTTAAACTAATCGACCGCAATGTCCCTAAACTAAACAATAGAGCTCAAATGCTCTCTTGTTAGATCTAAATGATCCCTTTAAGTTGATCTTAGTCTAAAATTAGACTAACGTATCCTTAACAAACGTTTAAGTTGATATTAGTCTCAAATGAGACTAACGTATCCTTAAACCCAACCCCAAGCCCAAATCTAAGAAATTACGGATTTGGACTAATCCACGCCCTACGGGCGACAACATTAATTAGTCTCCGTATACAATCCACGGGCAACCCAAAACAAAACAAACACACACGACACGAAGCGACCATCTGGAGAAGGAGAAAGTGGTTACCGCGATACGGTAGCGTAATTAACTGCAGAGGCATGCGCCTGCAGGGAAGAGCATCCCCACAATCAAAAACCCCTCAAATGAGGGGGAATCTGACGAAGTCTGCTACATCGGCCACATCCGTTTAAACCTTCGATATATGGTGTCATAAATCAACTTGGCATTTTCGAAGAGGTGGACGGATAGCACCAATTAGCATCTGCCCTCAAAGTTCAAGCCCTGATGTCCTAAAGTCCCGGTCGCGTCCTTCCGGCGGGGAACAATCATCAGATCATATATGAATAACCCATGGATAGTATACGGTAGTCAATATGGAGACAGTCCGCAGGGCAAAACATATTAGTTTAAAGACATCGCGGTCCATAGAAGATATGGATGGAATATGGCTTGTTTGTGCCCATGGAATGTATACGGGGGTCAAGATGGAGACCAGCCGTAGGGTCAAACATATATTAGTTTAAGAATATCGCGGTCCAATATTAGTTTAGGGATATTTCAGTCCAACATTCCCGTGTTCGGGAATAAGTATTAGTTTAGGGACGTTTCGGTCCATCTTTCATCTTGCGCATATGTATTTTTATTACGTGGCAATGTGAACGATGGTGACATGGGATGTGCCTACCATTAGGGTGTTATCCAATTTGAAGGCATTTATATTTTCTTCAAAGATATACATTCCAGTCAAAAAATCAAAAAATAGAACTAATACCATTGAGACGACGATCCACCTCCATCATCCCGTGGCCTAAAGAATGCGCTTAACTCATTCCGTATGGCGTGTTGGACGGAATCGTCGTTCGACTGCCTCTTGTCACAGATCTCCATCCTAAGCTCCTGCAGCTCCTGTCGCGTCTCCTGAAGCTCCTGCCATGTCTCCTGATGCATCTAATGCTGCTGCTCTACCTGCTCGCGGAGCCAACAAATCTCCCCCTGCGACGCAGCTACCGCATTCATCCGTGTCTGGGTCATGGCGTACTCATGCGCAGTTGAACATCTAACAAAAAATTGATGGGCCCCGGGACCAACCTTGCGCTCATACCCACCATGATGCCCGCCGGATATCGAATCTAGGACAGAGACAATGGCGGTGATCGAGTAGCCGAGGCCAAGTCCTAAAGCATCCATCTTCTCTTGGAACTGGGTCTGTATAGAATATGTATGTATGTGTGTATACACATGTGCAAACTTAAAATACGTAATCAACTTGATTATATGAAACTTACCATGTATGCGTCTGTGCCCTTGTGTAATGCGGATCACCCCTTAGCTTCATTGTAGTTGGCGAGGTCTTTCTTTTTCTGCGATGAAATTAGTATTTAGTTTAATAATTAATTAATGATATAGAAAATGTATGTAATTAAGCGTCGAAATACTCACCAAGTGCCACTTAGCGTTGGCCTGCGAGAGCTTCCCTTGGATCTGGTAAGCGCGTTCTCGCACGCCGTTGTTCCGGTTCCGTTTTTTTTGAACCGACATCGTCTTGCAAAAATAAAGATTATAATACATTTTATAATATGATTTCATGTTATATTGTTAAAATATTAAAAATTAAATTCATACCTACACATCATCACGCTCAAAATAGGCAACAAGAAATGGCCAATCCTTTCTCGGGATCTCCAGTACTATGACCTCCATCAAGTGCATCCACTGATCCTCGGTCGCCGCGGTGCAGGGATGATAAAGTTCACTCTTCACTTCCCATCGGCGATGTCTGTTGATCACTTGACACTGATCTAGAAAATGAGCGAGGGCGCGATCTATATCGAATGGCCTGTACACGCCATCCTTACCGGGCTCGCCAACGAATCTGTAATTCTTCCTGATCTGAAATTGAAATATATTAAACAAATAATTATATGTATATGTATATAACGATGATTTAAATTTAAATGTGTGAAAGGATATGTCATACCTCCTCCGACCCAAAAAACCACGTAGCACGCTCGGTCTGGGCCTTGTTCCACTGAATATGGAGCGGGTACTTATAATAAGTACATATCTCCTGCCCAAATAATCCCCCACTGGTTCATGTTCTCTCCAACAGGCACACCTATCGCGTCAAAGATCAGATCTCATGACCCAGTATCCGCCCACGGCCTGCAGTGGTAGGGCCCAGTAAGACCCCTCGTCCTAACAGTGCTCGAGCCTGCGAAAAAATAGATATACATACATAATATTATAATATTTAGAATATGAATATAGAATTTGACAAATTTAAATTAAAATCGTTATTTAAAAGTTTTAAGAAATAACTATTATACATGTCATCCCCGGCGAGACGGTAGAACTGGCGCTAGATGCCATCCCGCGAGTAGAATGCGGATCTACAAACAATAAACTATTAGATGATTCAATATCCATCTATATTGTAATGATTTATCAAATTTTAAATAAGTAAACTACGCACCATGTGCAGGAGTGACTGGGGTATGAGGACCCGCTGAAGCACTAATAGGGGTAACAGGAGGCGACAACGCTGCGGGTGATCTGGCGGTAGTATGAGGAGTGCTAAAAAGGATAGTAAGGATAGCCGGGGGTGATGCGGTATGAGTAGGGGGTCATGGGGTGATGTGGCGGTAATAAGGGATTGCTGATAGGGATAGGCGCTGCTTCTGTGGCTCACGTGCCTGCTGAGGGTCTTGAGACGGTCTCTTCGGCGGGTATAGATCGACTCAGAATATTCTGTAGACGCTGTCTCTTGTGGCATTTAGTGCCTTTGCCTGTGCCCATGATCAAATCCTACATATATATCTAAATGTTATTTCATTATTTATAATCATTATATAATTTAGAACATTCAATTTAACTTCATTACCTATCATGTTTATGTGGTACATTATCCGAAGATTCATTGGGTGGATGCTACTTCTTACAAACGTATGGATGGGTGGCGCAGAATAGTTTGGATCCCTGGTATGTTCAATAGATGGACTGAGACATGTTATCACGAAATCTTCATCGTCGCTCTCATCTTCAGAGCCATTCAATGTCGGCACATTATAATAATCTCTCAGTTTCCAACGAAAAACAACATCTCAGTCTACCTTCTGTAAGTCCAGAGAATAATATATTTGTGTTGCCATTGTGGTAAAGATAAAGCTGTCGTATTTTGGTAACATTCATTTGGTGTTTACCAAAATCAGATCGTATTGATCAACCTTCATACCCCGGTCAGTCTTTGTATCGTACCATCTGCATTGGAATATATGAAATGGGACAGTCGTATGATGGTATGAGACCGCTATAACTTCCTCAAGAACATCGTAGTAGGGATTTCCATCCTCGTCGACAGTTGCGATGCCGCTATTTTGCATAGCTCTAATACGTTCCGTACTTTCTTCCTCAAATTTATATCCAAATATCCTGTACCCGTTGTAAAACCTAGCTGCAATTGTTGGACCGTTTAAAAAGTCATGGACCTCTCTAGCAACGTGCTCTCCACGATTCAATTGTTCGTTCTCTTCTTTTATAGACCAAGCGGCGAAAGTGCGTCTCTGTTCTTCTTCGATCCCATCATTCAACCACGTCCCAGGATTCTATCTCGTGAGTATATATTTGTGTTCTCTGTTCGTTAATATACAATTATCTTAATTAGATTACATTTAATTTCAAACGTTTAAAACGATGAAATAATAAACACTTACTCTGCATATTTAGCAAAACAATCGTTGTTTATCAAGATATACGCATGTACACTGGCCGAGAGATCATAAGACATGTTCTTTAGCCTTCCTGCTCCAATTGGACCGTTAGGAATACTCTACGGTTTGTTCATATTCGTCCTGACATCGTCGTTCCGGAAACGAGCACAGAAAAATGTGACTTCTTCCAGAAGATAACCTTGAGCAATCAAACTTTCAGGACGATGCTTGTTGAAGATATAGTTTTTTAAAGTTAACAAATATCTGTTGAAAATGAAATAAATTAGTAATTATTCTTTGCAATTTAAATGATGAATAATAAACGTCAATAATACCTTTCGATTGGATACATCCAACGGTAATGAACCAGACCTTCAATCCTGATCTCAATTGCCAGATGGACGGACAAGTGAACAATAATGTCGAAAAAGGAAGGTGGAAAGATAGTTTCGTGTTTGCAGAGGATCAAAAGAATATCTTTATTGAACTCCGATATCTCATTGATGTCCACATTTTTGGAACACAATTAGCAGAAATACGTGTAGGGTTACTAGGCACTCTCACAAGGGTCTATAAGGCATCAACCATGCCCGATTTAAAATTTAGACGTGCCGAACAACCCTAACCAAGATCTTTAAACTAGAGATTAGGCGAAACAAAGCATGTTAAACACTTTAACACTAAGAGTTTGGGATTACAACCTTTGTAGTCCGGTCCTTCAATTCTAAAGCTCCGTGTTGAGGTCCCTTCATTGCGATCATCGAGTATCCGGACTCTCGAAAAGCTCCACGAAGAGAAAGATGCAAGCTTGCTTCCGATTTTCGATAACTAAGATGATCTACCTTGAAGTTTCTTTAACACAAGCTCTCACTCACTAAATGAAGTGAACACCCAAATCTAAATGGCTAGGATAGATTAGGATAATGAAGTAGGATTTTAGCTCTCATTTATTATCAAATTCTCACTCTAATTCATCACAAAATGAAAACCTAGAAAGCTTTTTCAAAGCTCAAGGAAGAAGAAGAAGAATAGTAATCCTTTTGTGATGAATAATGAATTGTGTTGATAATTACTTATGCAACCATGGTTAAAGATGATAGGCTAACCATTGTAGAGACTTAACTAGGGTTAAAGGGTGTGGGTTGGGTTTGGAAATATCTTGCAAAATATCTTTGCAAAAACAAAAAGAAAGCTTCTAGAAGCTTCTAGAAAAGTTTAACCCAAATCAAACCCTAACCTCGTTTAATCTCCACTAATCATGTTGCATTAGTAATTATAACATGTTACAATATTATATATCATATATATAATATATTTTTGTAACAAAAGAAAATAATACAATTAACATATATCGCATATATATCAATGTATTACCCGAGTGAGAAAAAGAATCTTTTAGTGAGCTTATATCAGTTAATGTAATTTAATATATCAAATATATAATTATACATTAAATTATCGAATCAACACTTGATCCGATAATCCGGCTATTTCACAAATAACCGACTAATATAATCTGTATCAGTTCATCGAATCAACACTTGATCCGATGACTCGGCTATATCACATATACCCGGCCGATATCTCATATCGCGAGAATCTAATACGGTATCACATGCACGTATTGTTCATATATGTGCTCCTACTCCGTTTTGCCTGAGTCAAGAAACCTCTGTGTAGGACTCTAAAGAATCGTCAATACGCCGGCAGCAGGTGATGATCATATCAAACACCCACAAGCTGCAAGCGGTCAGCTAAACGTAACAGCCACCCAAGTATTGAGCGATCAGAAGATCAACAAGCAAGCCTGTACTTTCTCCCGTGAATCCAATCAGCAACACTCCCGTACAGTCCGGTCTCTCCGTCTGATATGTCGCATATCTCGCCTAGGGGTGGTAAAACGTCAGACCCCCAGTAGCTTGATAAGTCGTGTAGATATAAGGTCTATAACAGTTCGAGAAACTACTAATAACACTTACCAGTAAATCTCAGCAACCCTGGCCAGGGATTTCCAGTTATAGCCAATCGAACACAGCACAACATCAACTCCCTATACCGGGAGAGACGAATCCCCTCCTATCACTCATTACCTCCATGTGATTCGGGACTGTACCCAAAAGCCACCTTTTTGCACGCCCTCTTGGACGTGGTATGATGGAAATCAAAGCACAGTGGGAATCACACAAGACTCTATGACGATCTCGGGTCTACAGACTAACCTGTACCAGTGTCACCAGAGAACTGCCATCTGACGTGAGGTATAATTCCATCTGGGAGTTCTCGGCGAGTCCGTCCAGTGTACCCAGTCTCCACTGAGCACCCGTATACCTTCTCTGATGTCAAACACCAATGGATATGAGATCATCCATCGCCCATCATATGGGTCAAGAAGCGCATACGCTAGTCTATACTGAAGTATCGATGCCCTGTCTCGGTACTCCCACGGCTAGGAACATTTGAAGGATGTACTTGGCGACTACACTGTCCTCACTAGTATGATCTGCATCATAGTCTTGGTAGTCAAGTACTCATCCTAAGGGCTTTATCAACATGTAACATAGAGACAATCAGAGTACATGTTAAGATAAAGAGCAACCAGATAGCGTACTATCATGTCGAGCAAGAAAGTCCTCCCTATATATGTCTAAGCATCCACTACAATATACATCGTATGTACAGTAATGGCCTCTAGGGCATACATATAACTAACAATACGTGCAAAAGTCGTTAAGCACGAGACCAACTTTTGGTTTTACCGATGCTCTTAAGCATAAAGGAAGAAGATGCTGCATCAATATGTGGTAATCGTAGCTCTTAAGTCCTACGATTTTTCTATTTTCTAGCTGCACCTGTTTGGAAATGTTTGATTAGAAACCGTCGAGAACTTTCAATTCTTTCAACACACGTAAGAACCGCCGCTTTTCCTCTTTGTTCATGTTGTAGATTGCCGGTGGGATCTCGTAATAACCCGGTTTACCAGCCACAGGATAAGATTAAAATTCTTTTCTAATGGAGAAACCATCCAAATTCGTCAAATCATGACAGACGTTGAGATTGTCCTTCATTTTTCCATCCTTACACAGCAGAAGATTGATAATGTGCTCGGAGACGCCTTTCTCGATATGCATGACATTTAAATTGTGGCGCAGTGGTAGATCGGACTAGTACGGAAGCTGAAATAAAACACTAAGCTTTTTCTAGCCAGATGGGCATGGCATTTCATCTTTGTTCTGTTTCTTTCCGAATGTGATATTTTGATAACCTCTCCATTGTTGCAGTATATCGTTACCGGACAATGATTCAGGCGGCATACCGATCTCCGTCTTTCCATTGAACATTTCTTTATTCCTTCTGAATCTGTGAGTTATAGGAAAGAATTGTCGGTGACCCATAAACGACTCTTTTCCGCTAAACTTCAAGCGTACGCTGCTCATATGAATATGACAACCAGGGAAAGCAAACTTACGTTGAGTTGTCCACTCCAACAGCATGTCATAGGCAGGAAAATCATTAATCGTCCACAACAAAACAGCACGCATCTGGAAAAAAAAATTTGCCATCTGCGTCATAGGTTCTCACACCAGGTTCCCATAGCAATTTTAACTCATCGATTAAGAGTTGAAGGTACACATCAATATTTTTCCCAAGTGATGAGAGACCGTCGATTAAAAGCGCCAACGTAAAATAAGACTGTGTCATAGCCCTCCATGGCGGTAGGTCATATATAGTCACTACAACAGGCTAAGTACTGTGAGTATGCCCGCCGCGAACCATCCCAAATAGACTAAAACCGTCGCTCACAATTCCCAGCCTCATATTATGAGGGTCTGCGCTGAACGAAGGATATTTTTCATCTAAAACTTTTCACGATATCAAATTTCTAGGATAACTCATTTTTCCCTCTTCACGAGG
The DNA here is from genome assembly GCA_030015575.1 of Agapanthus africanus. Classification (NCBI taxonomy): domain Eukaryota; kingdom Viridiplantae; phylum Streptophyta; class Magnoliopsida; order Asparagales; family Amaryllidaceae; genus Agapanthus; species Agapanthus africanus. Next base: position 434,686,615 of record JASDDO010000004.1, on the reverse strand, counting down.
CGTTTTATGGTGCCACTGCATTTCGAACGCCGTCTCCTCACATATAAATAACCGTTGCAATCTCGGTATTAATGGAAACTGACGAAGAATTTTCATGGGCACATCACTCAAATGGGAGTCTTTCTTAAGCTTGAATCGGCTTTTCCTATACACTAGGCAGCTTTTGAGTGCGGCATGTTCTTTTCGGAATACAACGTAGTCATTCTCGCATGCATATATCTTCTCACACTTTAGGCCGATATTTATGATTATCTTTTGCGCCTTGTACCAGCTCGGTAGTGTTAGTTATATGTATGCTCTAGAGGCCATTACTATACATAGGATGTATATTGTAGTGGATGCTTGGACATATATAGGGAGGACTTTCTTGCTCGACATGATAGTATGCTATCTGGTTGCACTTTACCTTAACGTGTACACTGATTGTCTCTCTGTTACATGTTGGTAAAGCCCTTAGGATGTGTACTTGACTACCTGGACTATGATGCGGATCATAGTAGTGGGGACATGGTAGTCCATAAGTACATCCTTCAAGGTCCCTAGTCGTGGGTGTATCGAGACGGGGTATCGATATACCAGTGTAGACTAGCGTAAACCTTCTCGACCCATTCAGATGGGCGATGGAGGCAATGAGCGATAGGAGGGGATTCGTCTCTCCCGGTATAGGGAGTTGATGTTGCGCTGTGTTCGATTAGCTATAACCGGAAATCCCTGGCCATGGTTGCTGAGATTTACTGGTAAGTGTTACCTGTAGTTTCTCGAACTGTTATAGACCTCATATCGACACGACTTATCGAGCTATTGGGGTCTGACGTTTACCACCCCTAGGCGAGATATGCGACATATCAGACGACGAGACCGGACTGTACGGTAAGTGTTACTGGTTGGATTCACTGGAGTGTGAGCGGGCTTGCTCGTCGATCTTCTGATCGCTCAATACCCGGGTGGCCGTTACGTTTAGCAGACCGCTTGCGGCTTGTGGGTGTTTGATATGATCATCGCCTGCTGCCGGCGTATTGACGAGTCTTTAAAGTCCTACACAGAGGTTTCCTGGCTCAAGCGAAACGAAATAGGAGCGCATATGAGATATGTGCGGGACCGAGAATTATACCAGTATGTGATACTGTATTCTATTCTCGTGATTTGTATCATTGGTCGGTTATATGTGATATAGCCGGGTTACCGAATCAAGTGTTGATTCGATACATTGATACACTTGATATTATTCGGTTATATGCGATATGACCGGATCGTTAAATCATGTGTTGATTTAATGATTTAATGTATAATTATATATTTGATATATTACTTTGCATTAACTAGTATTTGTTCACTTTAAATGGATTTTCTCACTTGAAATACACAAGTTGTATATGTGATATACTTTTGTGCACTTGTTTGTATCATGTTTGATGATACATGCTAACTTGGGTTTGTTTGTGTGATTAAACCATGGTTATGTTAATGGTTAGGGTTTTGTTTATTTACTTATTCATTTATTTATTTATTCATTTTGGAAAGATGAAGAGAAATGGTGGCTTGATTTGTTTTCTAGTTGAAGCTTCATGAAGCTTTGAATAAGTCCACCATTTTTGTTTCATGCTTAACCCTAACCATTCAACCTAACCTTAGTTTATTCTCTATACCTAACTATGGTTGCAAATATTATAAGTATCATTTTATTTCCTATTTTATAATAGAGATATCATATTCTTCTCTTCTTCTTCTTCTTCTTCTTGAAGATGAAGAAAACCTTGCTACCAACAATGGCAACTTGAGAAAAAGAGTGAGAAATCCAATTCTAAAGTGAACCCACTTCCTATTTCTTCATCCTTTACCACTTGCCAAGTAGTATAGGGTGTTTTCTTCACAAGTTTCATGGCTTGGTGAAGTTGGAGATTGATCGTGTGTTGCCTCGACGTAGATCATCTTCGGCATCGAAGTCGATGACCTAGCCCGCCCATTTCTCCGATGAAGCCGACGCTAAAGTCCGGGATCCGATGATCGCAGCGAGGGTACACCGTCACGGAGCTATGGAGGCGGAGGATCGGATCTACAAAGGTTGTATTTCCGTTTACCCTTTAGTTAAGTTGTTAACTAGCTTCTAGTTTCACCTAAACTCTAGTCAACGATCCGTATTAGGGTTTCTCGGCACTTGTAAAATTTGAATTTGGCATGGTTGATACCTTTTGAGACCTCATTAGTGTGCCTAGGAACCCTACAGTGGTATCAGAGCCTACCTAGAGCCTTAGGCGATGCGTAGACGGAGTTAGAAGCCCGATCGAACCGAAACCCTAATCTCAAATCGCTCTCTGTACATTTTTTGAAAACTGAGATTTTTCCAAATTAAAAATATGCAGAAAAATCAGCAGGAGTTTCTATGAATTACTGTGAAATTTGAGCGGCCAATTCATCTACAGCGCGGCGGAACCGCGGCACGAGCATGGCTCGTGCGGCGGTTCCGCGGCCAAGTTGTCACATCACCTCTTGAAAATTGCACAGTAATTCCTATCTTTTAGTGCTGTATTTTCTGGGAATTTTTAAATTATACTCAACAGTTGAGTTTTCTAGGGTTGTTTTGGGAATTCGACGTTTCGATCGGGAAGTTTAACTTCGTCTGTGTTTTTCCGGATAATTTTAGAATATGTTAAGAAGTTCGACCGGATATAAATACCCAATTTTTCCCCTGCCGGGAAATTTCCAAGTGTTGGATCTTTCCGTGGTTTAATAACGTTCTAAGTAGTGCAAGTAATGCGATGGACCCTCTAGAAGACAACAAACCTTAACTCGATTATGTGACCGTCTTGAACTGCCCTTTGAACCTTAGGGTTTGGGGCAGTACGGCGTGCCACATGTGAGGCGTTGGCTTGACCCTTCTACGGCTGGACCGTTGGTACTGAGGCATGAACTGGATGTTTTTAAACTTGTTTCATGTGTTGATCTGTTTCGAGAAAACTTGGGTGTTTGACTGTTCGATCGGAAAGTTTAACATTTTCTGTTTATCTGGAATGTGATACAATAATTGGAATTCACTAGTTATGAGATAACTAAATGAATGTTATAAACATAGCAGTTTAGTCTCACTTGATCGGTTGCCACGGAATTTTGATGTGATCAAAAGTCCGTCGCAATCACGTAGTGTACGCGGATACTCGCCGGGTAAACTTAATAGACAGCCTCGCCCCATAGCCCCGATCAAGTGACTGTAGGAGAACCCCGTCGCCGAAAGCATCCGTTCGGGTGCTCGCGGCAGCAGTGTTCCGCCTTGGTGCACTTCGTCGACGGTATCAGGGGTGCGGCCGCCTACTAAAGTTTGCGACGAGCATTCGATCATGATGTCGGGAATCTTGTTGAATTGCCCGACTTGATATTGAAAAGAGTTTTCGATAATGAGACTAAAATGCGGGATTTATAATTGTTAGGCATGTGATGTCTAAGGAATTCATTGGTTTAGGCATGCGATGTCTAAGGAGGTTGCGGATTCCAACTGTTGTAGTTTTACACTTTCTTTTCTGCGACCGTAAGTGTAATATGTGATATCGCCGGTTTCGTTGCTATATGTCAACGACAATTGGGATGCGCATATTTACTTACGTTGATGACATGTGATGTTATGTGTTGCTGGATATGTTATATTGGATCGTCGTGTTTGAATAGCCGGGGGGGTTTATATGTGAGATGAGTGTTTTTCATTTTCATTCATGTAAAAACTTGTATGTAATATTCTTTTATTGGGGCACTTCCAGGTTGCGGAAGATGTCACCCTTTGTATATTATTTACTTTTCCGCACTAGGATAGATCCAAGGAGGAGGGCACAAGTAACCGGGTTCTAGGGTCCAGTGGGAGACCAACTCGAGGAGTCGAGTCCGGGTCTCCTAACCCTAGAATTGGTAGGGTTGCTTGCGCTCTTGTAGGGGTCTGGGGGTGTGGGATTGGCTATTCATCACGACCGTGGAATCCGTGTTTTATACTGGCTCGTATTGAAAACACGGACGTCCTAGTATATCCAATATTTCATATATTTCTTCTGCTGCGTTATCTGTGATGTGATCATGTGATGTTCTGTGATAGATACTGTATATAGTATATATGATATATTATATAGACGTTGCTTATGTTTTACACTCGCGCTAGCGCTGCCCTGCTCTGTCATTAGTTACCTAACCTAACGGTGTACGAGGGGACATCGAGGCGAATGCGGATGGCATAAGTGTACGTCGTATTTATCTGTGATGTTTAGGTGCTTAAATGATGGGACTTCATTAATGTGATTAATGAAAGTAAAAGAAACCTAAACATGTTGTAGAATCGAATTTCAAAAATAAAACAGGTAGCTACAGTTCTTGCTTTGCACAGCGGTATATATGATATATCCTGCACCTTATTCGATAAGGAAAGGACCGAGATCCCTTCACCGGGAGTGACTCCTTTAGCAATAACTGGCAGATGCTACACACTCGGTTTGTCTTTTGATTGCTTTTAAAAGTTTTTGCTTTGCACAGTGATATATATGATATATCCAGCACCTCATTCGACGAGGAAAGGGCCGACGATCCCTTCACTGGGAGTGACCCCTTTAGCAAAACTAGAAAAGCCTCAAAAACACTCCATTTTAAAATCATTTGATTCTACAACGATATCAAGTTCATTACGCAATAGGTTTTCAGAAAAACCTATCGTGGCCCTCCGTCATTTCAGATAAGTACTAGTTAGTATTCGTGCTGCGGTAGTTTGGCATTCGTCAAGGCGTAGTGTACGGTAGCTAACTAGTATTTATCTGCTTATGCATATGATGCAGATTGGATTAGGGTATTCGTACAGCGTTGCTTGGCATTCGTCAAGGGTCGTGCGGGTGGGTTTAATTCAATCAAGAAATGTACGGGTTGAACTTGACTAGTGGACTATGGGTTGTTTGGCATTCGTCAAGGTCATAGAACACTAGGGGCAAAATATTATCGGGAATTTCAAGTGTTGAAATTTGCAATGAGATTGCATACCTTATATGAGATAATTGGATCCCGATACCCGCTGCGAGTAATTGTTACTCCTGGGAGAGTTTTACACATTAAAATTAGCCGATCAAGTAGGTGTCTAGAAAGGTATCAACGGGGTTACGCCTCTGGGAAAACGAGGTTTACATTAATTAGGTTCGTGCGAAAGCACGGTGGACCTCCCTCAAAGTACCGACACTGGCCTGGCTGAAAGATTAGCGAACTTGTAGCGTGTAATTAATCCCGGCTAGTCTTTCCTTTTAGGTTTTGAAGGAAGATTTGATAAAAACAGTGGGAGCCATCCTGATTAGATAAAATATATAACCAATCTAATCTTGCAAGAGCATACGCTGAGTGTTTTCTTCTCTCTCTCTCCTGGTAGCGACCATATCACGCCTTAATCAAGATAATAATACGGATTATTGACCGAACCCGCTTGTTATACTGAGCTGGGGAATGTTGGTCCCGCTCCGACTTATAATTGTTATAAGACAGAGTAGGAAATTGGGGAATACCAGATTTCCCGTGCCGCCCAAACGAAGAAAGTGCATATGATGCATCTCCTTCGGGTGTGTTCATTACAAAGAACTGTTTCTCAAATGTCCTCTACGTCCTGGGTATTTGATACCGGATCAGGATCCCAGATATGTAATCTGTTATATAGGGCTACAGATAGGTAGAGAACTGAGAACGGGTGATAAGTTTCATGAGACAGAAAACGGGGCAAGTGTTGCAGCCAAGTCTGTTGGTCACTGTCATCCTGTATTACCAATACATTGATTCTGAACGAATGTTATCAGATACCGAACCTGATATACAAAATCATATCAGTCTCTTTATTAGTAAAGAAACGATAAAATTTTGTATTGTTGGATAATGTTTTGAACATTTCCTATATCAAAAGTTGATCAGTTCAAGCACGTTATCTAAAAACATTGAAGTTCTAAATCAAACTACAGTTCTTAGTATACGGAACACACACAAGAGGAAGAGTTCAGAAATAAACAGATCCTTCTTAAGGTATTGTAGACTAGGTCATATCAATGCGACCCGACTAGCTGAAGTTACATTTAGATGCATATTTAAATCTGTTTGAATTTACATTTTATGAAACTTGCCAGTCATGTCACAAAGATTAGATGACCATAGCTCCGTTTATTGGAAACAGAGAAAGAGTTAATGAACTCTTAGGATTGATACATGTTGATGTATGTAAGGTTCCCTGTTTACACATACCAAGACCGGTTCTTTTTACTTCATTACATTCTCTGATGATCTTTCGAGATTCAGACCTATGTTCCTGTTGAAACACAAGTCCGAACCTTTTGAGATATTCATAGAATATAAGTTAGAAGTAGAGAACCAAAATAAGGGTATAAGTATTATGTCCTATGATGAGATCAGGGAGGAGAATGCTTGTGCATGGAATTCTTGGATTATTCAGGAGAATGAGATTCTCTCTCAGTGTTACTCCTCTGGATACACCACAGCACAACGTTGTATCGGGGCGGAGCAATCACACCCTATCTGATATGGTGCGCTCTATGATGAGTACTACTGAGTTTCCTATTTCCTTTTGGGAGTTATGCACTTAAGAAGCTGCATACCTATTGAATATGGTTCAAATCAAATCAGTTGCCTACCGCTTCATATGTGATATGGAAAGGGAAAAGCCCATATCTTAAGTTGGTTAAGATTTGGGGTTGTCCGGGCTATGTCTAAAAGCATAATCCGGACAAGCTCGAGGCAAGGTCTGTTATGTACAACTGGAAAGGTTCCAGCTATGCAAACTACAGCAAATGATTTGGTAGAACCGAAGGATTCAATAGTAACCAACGAAGCTCAGCCTCTCCGCCGATCTAGTAGGGTTCCTCACCCACCTGAGAGATACTTCGGTTTCTCGATGGCAGTGGGAGCGAGGATTGCATCATGAGATGATGGCCTAACTAGTTTCGAGCAGGCCATCAAGAGTAGGGACTCTGTAAGAATGGCTGGATGCTTAGCGATCTGAGATGGAATCCTTATACACCAACAAAGTATGGACTTTGGTTGCTATATCTGAAGGGTTAAAACCCCATCAGGAGCAAGTATATCTTGAGAAGATTACTTGGTGTAGATGGAAAAGTTGAGACTTTCAAAGCTAGACTTGTTGAAGGTTTTCGTCATCGACCAGGCATGGATAATGATGAAACCTTTTCCAGTGGCTATGCTTAAGTCCATCCGGATCCTACTTGCCACAGCTACATACCATGACTACGATATCTGGCGGTTGGGTGTCATGACTGCTTTTCTAAAATGATGTTTTAGAAGAGAGCGTCTGTAAGTATACAGCCAGAGGGCTTCGTAGACAGTGGGAGCAGCGGAAACGTGTACAAGATGCTTTATAGGATAAAGCAGGCATCGCGGAGTTGGAACGTCTGTTTTGATGAAGTAGTCAAAGAGTTTGACATCATTAAAATGGTAGATGAATCTTGTATAAACAAAAAGGTAGTAGGGAGTATGGTGGTGATCCTCGTAGAGTACGTGGATGACATACTCTTGATAAGAAAGGAGTTTCCTATGCTACGCTCGGTCAATCTCCGTTTATCACAATGATTCTCTATAGGATCAAAGTGATACCTCCTAAATCCTGAGTTTTGATCTATGAGATTGATCTAAATGGATGTTAGGATTCTCACTAGTTGTAGTGAGATGGTATCAAACGATCCTGGGGAGAATCACTGGAAGTGTTCCAGGGTGATAAGGACGACTGGATGTCAGTCACAGGCATTGTCTTTACCCTAAGTAAAGGGACGGTATGTTGGAAGAGTTCCAAGCTAGATACCGTGGCATACTAGACGATAAAGGCAAGATACTTCGCTACTTAAGATGCTACCAAAGAGGCAGTCTGGATGTATATTTGTTCATGAGACGAACTTAGTTCCTCCCATTGTGTGACAATGGAGTTATGGCTTATGCCAAGGAACGTCCGTCCCATCAGTGATCCAGACATATTCTAAGGCAGTATCACCTGATCATGGAGATGGTTGATCTCCAGGCTGATCGAGGTTAGGAGAACAGACTCAGAGGACAACACGGCGGATCCACTCACAAAGGTCTTTTCCCAGAGAGAGACTTTTATGGGATGGTTGAGTATGAGATACTACAACCACTGCTATCAGATGGCCCTAGTGCAAGTGGGAGATTGTTAGTTATATGTATGCCCTAGAGGCCATTACTATACGTAGGATGTATATTGTAGTGGATGCTTGGACATATATAGGGAGGACTTTCTTGCTCGACATGATAGTATGCTATCTGGTTGCACTTTACCTTAACGTGTACACTGATTGTCTCTCTGTTACATGTTGGTAAAGCCCTTAGGATGTGTACTTGACTACCTGGACTATGATGCGGATCATACTAGTAGGGACATGGTAGTCCATAAGTACATCCTTCAAGGTCCCTAGTCGTGGGTGTATCGAGACGGGGCATCGATATACAAGAGTAGACTAGCGTAAACCTTCTCGACCCATTCAGATGGGCGATGGATGATCCCATATCCATTGATGTTTGACATCAGAGATGATATACGGGTGCTCAGTGGAGACTGGGTACACTGGACGGACTCGCCAAGAACTCCCAGATGGTGTTATACCTTACGTCAGATGGCAGTTCTCTGGTGACACTGGTACAGGTTAGTCTGTAGACCCGAGATCGTCATAGAGTCTTATGTGATTCCCACTGTGCTTTGATTTCCACCTTACCACGTCCAAGAGGGCGTGCAAAACGGTGGTTTTTGGGTACAGTCCCGAATCACATGGAGGCAATGAGCGATAGGAGGGGATTCGTCTCTCCCGGTATAGGGAGTTGATGTTGCGCTGTGTTCGATTGGCTATAACCGGAAATCCCTGGCCATGGTTGCTGAGATTTACTGGTAAGTGTTACCTGTAGTTTCTCGAACTGTTATAGACCTCATATCGACACGACTTATCGAGCTATTGGGGTCTGACGTTTACCACCCCTAGGCGAGATATGCGACATATCAGACGACGAGACCGGACTGTACGGTAAGTGTTACTGGTTGGATTCACTGGAGTGTGAGCGGGCTTGCTCGTCGATCTTCTGATCGCTCAATACCCGGATGGCCGTTACGTTTAGCAGACCGCTTGCGGCTTGTGGGTGTTTGATATGATCATCGCCTGCTGCCGGCGTATTGACGAGTCTTTAAAGTCCTACACAGAGGTTTCCTGGCTCAAGCGAAACGAAATAGGAGCGCATATGAGATATGTGCGGGACCGAGAATTATACCAGTATGTGATACTGTATTCTATTCTCGCGATTTGTATCATTGGTCGGTTATATGTGATATAGCCGGGTTACCGAATCAAGTGTTGATTCGATACATTGATACACTTGATATTATTCGGTTATATGCGATATGACCGGATCGTTAAATCATGTGTTGATTTAATGATTTAATGTATAATTATATATTTGATATATTACTTTGCATTAACTAGTATTTGTTCACTTTAAATGGATTTTCTCACTTGAAATACACAAGTTGTATATGTGATATACTTTTGTGCACTTGTTTGTATCATGTTTGATGATACATGCTAACTTGGGTTTGTTTGTGTGATTAAACCATGGTTATGTTAATGGTTAGGGTTTTGTTTATTTACTTATTCATTTATTTATTTATTCATTTTGGAAAGATGAAGAGAAATGGTGGCTTGATTTGTTTTCTAGTTGAAGCTTCATGAAGCTTTGAATAAGTCCACCATTTTTGTTTCATGCTTAACCCTAACCATTCAACCTAACCTTAGTTTATTCTCTATACCTAACTATGGTTGCAAATATTATAAGTATCATTTTATTTCCTATTTTATAATAGAGATATCATATTCTTCTCTTCTTCTTCTTCTTCTTCTTGAAGATGAAGAAAACCTTGCTACCAACAATGGCAACTTGAGAAAAAGAGTGAGAAATCCAATTCTAAAGTGAACCCACTTCCTATTTCTATATTCTCACCACTTGCCAAGTAGTATAGGGTGTTTTCTTCACAAGTTTCATGGCTTGGTGAAGTTGGAGCTTGATCTTGTGTTGCCTCGATGTAGATCATCTTCGGCATTGAAGTCGATGACCTAGCCCGCCCATTTCTCCGATGAAGCCGACGCTAGAGTCCGGGATCCGATGATCGCAGCGAGGGTACACCGTCACGGAGCTATGGAGGTGGAGGACCGGATCTACAAAGGTTGTATTTCCGTTTACCCTTTAGTTAAGTTGTTAATTAGCTTCTAGTTTCGCCTAAACTCTAGTCAACGATCCGTATTAGGGTTTCTCGGCACTTGTAAAATTTGAATTTGGCATGGTTGATGCCTTGTGAGACCTCATTAGTATGCCTAGGAACCATACAGGTAGCACTTCATTTCCATCGGGAAAAGCTTCCTTCGGCAATTCTAGGAGATCGGTGAAAGACCGTTCACTCCATCTGTTCTTACACTTGATATGGAAGAGATGTTCGAAAAAGAGTAGAATCGAAAACCCTTAGCAATTTAGATATAGAGGGATTCTCGAGGGAGTCTTGTACTTATCCAATAACGCAGGTCTAGTACTTTCCGTATTATAAGAAAGTCCAGCGGTATTTATAAGCCCCTGCATGTCATCGACCGGTGCGAACACAAAATCATCGTCTTTGACGGTTTCGTTTTCTTCAAACTGTCATTCCTCCTTTTCTTCTACTATCTCTTACCACTCTTCGGTTTCCACTTCAATAAATTCGTTTTCCGTCTCTTGCATCGGCCATTCATCGTTCTTTTCTCTGTGAATATCCTACTTAGTATAATCTCTAAGTAAACCGTTTTTTATGATGGGTAACTCTACATCCGACTTCTTCTGCAATCGCATATTCATACACTTATAACAAGGACAATAGATTTCACGGTCTTTCAGTATCCCAAGATGTATATAGGCAAAATCGGTGAAAAAGTAAACACCGTTAAGAAAAAAATTAGTGACTCTCAAGAAAACGTCGAAGTGCATCCAACTGTTGTCAAGGAGCTCCGGGAATACTATATTGGAAGAAAATGGAAGTAACAAGGTTTCTATAGATAAGAGTCATGTAATTAAAATTTCGTGACAAATATGAGATAGACGGATAATAAGAAGCATTAGTGTTAGGTTTAATTGACGACTTCGTTAAGTTTGGTTTTAATTGTTATTGGATTGGGCTCTCCTCTAACTTCTATTGAGGACTTTCTCCTTCTAATCTCAATACTTGAGAGTTGGATTCTTCTTCCAAGAAAGAAGATAATATTAAATGTTCTTTATTGGATGTCGAGGGTAACGGCTGTAAAGGTAAGACACCTATCCCATTAAGAATGTATATAGTATACATCCATTCACTTGTGTTTTCATCCGTTTTGAGAAAATTTCGACAGCACCTCCCCGCTATTCTCCGAGTACACTGTAATAGAACAGATAATCATTTCAATGCTGTGAAACACCATTGAAACGAAAATCTAATCTATCATTTTACACGGAGAACCAGCAGAAAGGAACCGACGAAATATCCCGAAACGAATGAAAAACATAAGTGAATGCAAGTTTCTGCATTATACATTCCTAACTTGTTCAAACGGGACAAATCTATCGGTTATCATACAATCGAATATTAATTCTCGTTACATAGGCTACACGACGGTTGTTAGAAACCGAACAATAATGTCCGGTGTTTAACAACCTTCGTATAGTTTTTATGTCACGACAAACACCGAACGTATATTAACCGATAGACGGGAACTAAGTCACGTTTTCATTTTCACATATGATTAATTATCGATGAGAATATGAAAATTTCATATTATCATCGAAAATCACACACTTCGTTTAGGATTTGATTTCAATTAGTTTTACGTTTACGTTTCAAATACAAGGTTTTGAAGTTCTATGTTTAAGGTAATTTTTTTTAAAGATGAGGGTTTTTTTAATCGAGTTTAAGATTTTGGATTTAGGGTTGGTTTTAAGGTGGAATTTGAAAAGAGTTTAATATAAAGAAGAACGATGATGAATTAAGGTTCGACGTTGTTTGTATGTATGTGTGTACGCGCGCGTGCGCGCATGCACAAATGCACAAATACACACACACGCCTAAGCAACATATTTCTTCAATTTTACTAAATTACACTAAAATACCCTTAACTGTTATTGGTTTTTCACTAAACTATCTTAAATTAACTAGGTTACACTAAAAACCCCAATTTGCTCGATTTCACTTAATTACACTAAAATGCTCTTAACATTGTTGTTTTCAACAAAATACCCTTAACTATTTCGCTTTTCACTAAATTACCTGCAACAATTTACTAAATTACCCCAACCCTAACTCTTAACACTAACCCTGACCCTAATCCTAACTCAATCCCTATTTCTTTAATTTTACTAAATTTCATTAAATTACCCTAAATTTTTGTTGGTTTTCATTAAACTACCTCAAATTAACTAAATAACTATAAATTTCATTAAAATACCTTAACTATTGTTGTTTTTGACTAAACCACCTTAAGAATTTTACTAAACTATTCATATTCTTAAATTGACTAAGCTGATATAAACCCTACTAAAATACCCTTGACTTTTGTTATTTTTACTAAAATATCATTAAAAATTTTAATTAAAAACCTACATTTGCTCAATGTCACTTATTTACAATAAAATACCCTTAACTATTATTGTTTTCACTAAAATCCCTAAACTGTTCTTGTTTTTCTCTAAATTACCTACAAAAATTCAGTAAATTAACCTAACCCGAACCCTAACCCTAAAACCCTAATCCCAACCGAGATACCTTAACCCATGCCCCAAACGAAACCCTAACCGTTCTCCCTACACCACCAACACCACCACCAACAACAACAGCATCAACAATAACATCAACAACAGATTTTTTGCAATTCGAGTTGAAAAATTAAAATAAAACCAAAAAAATTAAAATTTAACTATTTATGCTTATCTTTGACGAATGGCGGCGAGCTTAGAGCGGCGGCGAGCTTAGTTAGAACGGCAACGAGCTCAGAGCGGCCTTGATCTACAGCGGCGACGAGCTCGATCGTTCAGCTAGCAACGATCTTCCACAAAACTAGGGCTTCGACTGCGGCCGACCCTTGGGGCTTCGGTCAGCGGCAGCAACGTGCTCGAGGCGATGACAACATGGCGAAAACGGTGGTGATCGACGAAGAGAGGGAACTAAATTTCGCCCTAAATTATTTTGGAGGGGATTAAAAAAATAAAGGAGAAAGCCCGTAGTGGAGAAAAGGAGGAGCGGGGGGTTTTATCACGGGGGCTTTGTGGGGCCCGCAACATATTGCAATTGGTCAAATTTTGCACCGTGGCCATTTCTTTTACAACCGTGACTATTAAATGGTCACGGTTCAAACCGTGACGAAATCCCCGTTACTATAAAGCTCTTTTGTAATAGTATTATTCCTTCAACTAAGGAGAAAATGAAACTTTTAAATAGAAAAGATGTCGCTATGAATTTTTCAAAATCTTAAAAATATTTTCTAAATTAGTTCAACCCTCTTCTAATAAAAAGAATGTTCATATATCTGTTCATGCAAAATCAATTGTTCATTCACATGCATTTATCTATACAAAACAAACTTTTCAAAAGTATGCTCATCCTACACATCATAGGCATGTTGATAGTTCGAGTCCCATGTATGTATCTAATCACACTTGTCATTATTGTGAGCTAAAAATAAATAAATATTTATATACCAATTTGAAATGGGTCCTCAAAACTAACCCCTATAAACCCAGTAAAGTTTGGATACCAAAATGCACACCTATATCTTCTTTTGTAAGTGTTGAGAATTTGAAACCATGAAGATTTCGGAAAGGTAAGACGCACCTATGCGTGCACAATAAGGTAAGTACTCTAATACAATGAGAACATTGTTTAACTTAGGTGTGAGGGGGAGTTTACACTTGTATCTTTTATTTTAGGTTATTTTTCTTTTATTTCGTTTTGTTTGTAGGATAGTCTTTTTTGAAAAAAATAATATAAATAGTATTTAGAGATAAAGAAGAGAAAAGATGAAGGAAGAATTTCCGTGAAAATAAGTTAGTTTGTTTGAAAATAAGTAATTTTGGGTCTAGTTCTTAGGTGAAATTAATATGAAGGAAACTTATTGAATCTGAATATAGAACCGAAATCCGAAAAATAACTTCTTATTTTGAGATCAAATTTAGTGATTGTACACCCTAAAAATTGCACGAACAAGAATCTTGAAGTTTGAGATAGTAAAGAATACTTAGAAATATCTGTGACTCAATATCTAAGTAAAAAAATTATTATAAGAATATATATATGTGTGTGTGTGTGTGTGTGTGTGTGTGTGTGTGTAAATATAATAAGTTTGGTTTTGTGATTGCTTGGGGAGAGTAAAACTTCAGTTGTAGGGGTGCTTCATCACCTAATACCTTAGACCATCTGGCTTGGCAGTCACAGCTAAAAGTCCTAGGTAGTTGAAAGATTAGGCATAATTAAACTCACACATTAAGTAATCGGTTTGTCGGTGTCTCAGGAAGTATTAATGGTCGCATTGAAAGATGTGAGAGCATATCTATATATAGTTATATTAAATAAAATACAAGAATATGAGACATTGATATTATAGCTTGAATTGAATTCTCAAATTTAGGAATATTTTACATACACGTAAGGGTATATGAGTGACATTTGAAGAAAAGATAGGAGTGAAGAATAGAATTGAGTTCTATTGATAGGGGATAGAATTTCTGGATTAAGGACTAAACTTTAGGATGTAAGCTTAAGAAAGTTTACAACTTTACAAACTTTCGAGATACTTGGGAGTTCTTGCCTAATCTTCATTTTCTTGTTTCGAATCTTCTCTTTATGAATTTTGTGGCGCTAAAAACCCACGGGAGAATACTCCTCCTACTAGAGACACCTAAAAATTTAACTACTTGTTGCACATGCTAATTGCAATCGCGATTGCCTGCAAAAGTGAGCTAGATTTTAGTTAATTTTTTCTTTTTCTTTTTAGGTTTTCTTTTCTTAGTTTTGCTCGAGGACTAGCAAAAGATAGGTGTGGGGGTATTTGATAAGAATAATTTATTGCATTTATTTCAATATTACATCCATGTCTTTTGTTATTTATTTTAATTAAAAGTGCTACTAAACACGTGTGTTGAGTGTAAGTACAAATTACAGGTCTATGTGCAAGAAACGGATCAGATCAGATCTGATTGGGTGTTTAAATTTGTATTTATAAGGAGATACAGTCAAGCCAACTAAGGGAACGGTCTAAACTAGGCAGATGCTTACTTCAATCAGGTGCAAGTGCGCTCAGATCAAGAAACTGAAGAAATAATCATTTAATAAATGTCATGGAGAGGAGTTGAAGACATCATATAAAGATGGGCTCTAGAAGTTTAAGGAAGTCGGTGGTTTGTGTTGGATTTCCACACATTCCACCGAAATTTATCAGCCATTTGATGTGAGCTTTGGCGACAATGGTCCTACAGCTATGATCTATTTGATTTTGATGTTAGGTTATTTATATCGTATTTCCAGAGAGCAGAAAATTTCTCGCCCCTTTTATCTTCTCTGAAACCCCTAGTTTTAGGATTTTTATTTTGGATCATTAGTGTGGAGAAACGATTTTTATCAGTAAGTTTATTTAGTTTTAATTATTTCTTTTATTTATTGTGTTGCTTTCTTTTTTTTATGTCTAGGTAAATTTATTTATATCTAGAGTGATGAATCTAGGTAGGATGCTGGGTTAATTTATTTTTATTTGCCGTTCTATATGCTTAATGGTTGATCTTAATTTATATACATCAAGTTTATATTTTTGCATGATGTCTTTGATGAGTTATGATGCTTATGCGCTTATAGTTCATGCTTAAGGTATGCAAAGGTGTAGATTTGCATTACGTAAGATTAAGATTGATAAAAATTAGATTCTTATGTTATGGATCTAGGTTTGCTATTAACTTTGATAAATTATGATGACATACAAATAGTTTATGCAGTCGATATTTAATTAGAAGATTGATAGATTATGTTGAGAACTATATACTCTATGCGGTTAAAATTAATTCATGATGATTAAAAAGGGGTAACACAAAAGACTGATTTATAAGGATATTGACATATGCTTATATCTAGAGGATTCAACACCCTAGGTATACTTTCTCGTATTAATTTATTTAAGTTAATTAGTTCAAGTAGGAAATTAAAAACCTTTCTTTTAATTTGATTAAGTTCAATCAAAAAAGCCTCTTTCCTGTGGATCGACCCGTACTTGAACACTTGCTACAAACGAGCCGTGCATTACGGTATTATAATTTTCTCAACAATAGTCGTCGTCCTTAAAATTCTGAATGCAGACGCAGTGATCTGATTCACATCTTACAAATCCCGTCTCTAGCATAAACCGATCGAACTTGAGATACTAATGCCTAGGAGCTTACTTGATGCCGTAAAAGCTCTTTCGCGGTCTACATACCATACTTTCTTTCCCCTTCACCTCATATCCCAGTCGATGCATCATATAGATCTCCACCTCAAAATCTCTATGAAGGAATGTTGTTTTCGCATCTAGCTGTTAGTGTATATGCCCTAGAGGCCATTATTGTATCATACTAGTATGTATATTACTTAATGGAAGCTTGGGTTATTCACCTTGTATTGACAATCTTGCTCGAAATGGTAGTATGCTACTTGGTTTGTTTCTACTTTAATATGTGCATGTGTTTCTTTTAGCATATCGCTTATACATATGAGTAGAGCCCTTAGGATCTTTGCTTGATTACCAGCGTTGTGATGGCAGTCACACTCGTGGGGCTGGGTAATCTATAAGCACATCCTTATGCAGGTCCCTAGTCGCAGGACTATCGAGACAGGGCATCGATACTCCGGAGTAGACTAGCGTATGCGCTTCTCATCCCAGAGTGGGAGACGGTCTGTCCCACAGCCGTCAGTACGTCGTACTTGAGATAGTATGCGGGTGCTCATTAGGTTACGAGTACACTGGACAGGACTCGTCGGGAACTGACCGGTTGGTATTATACCTATCGTCAGTTATCAGTTCCCAGGTGACATGAGTACAGCTTAGTCCGCTGACTTGACACTGTCACTTCGCCTCGAGTGTGTTCCCACTGCACTTTGATTACTACCCTACCACGGCTCAAAGGAGTCGTGCAAACAGGTAGTTTTTGGGTGCAGTCCCGAAGCACTTGGAGGCAGTGACGGTTAGACAGGATTTGTCTCTCCCGGTATTGGGGGTTGATATCTCGCTGTGTCTAAGAGAGCCATTACACGAGTAGTCCCTGGCCAGGGCAAGCGAGATATACTGGTAGGCTTCCAGTGTTATCTCAGGGTGTATTGGTCTTCACTCCGACACGACTTGTACCGCTATTAGGGGACTGACGTTTACCGCCCCCTAGGCCCACCATGCGATGTATCAGAAGAACAGACCGGACTGTACGGAGATTGTCACATTCAGGATCAGTTGGAGTTCAGATGGGTTTCACCTCGTCAGTCTTCTTGTCGGCATCTACCTGGGGACCGTTACGCACAGCTAGTGCCGCTTGCGGTCTGTGGTTAAACCCACTACCAGTGTAGTGTCGAGTCTTTAGAGTCCCACACAGAAAGTTATTCGCCTTTAGTCAAAAGAGTAGAGGTCGCATGGTTTTGCGACAGGTCGTATGGTTTTGCGACAGGGTCCGGTCACATCCGTGCACTTGTGCACGTACAGTGTCCGAACAGTTAACACTAGCGGGCTTTGGTTTAAGCCAGATCCTAGTGTACGTTTTGAGATTGGTTTTATCCAGTATGTATTCGTGTTCCTCGGAACGCGGATGCGGGTGTGTATGCACAGTTGACGGAGAAACAGAGGCAGAGGATTCTCATTAGGGTTGTTGACCGTTGACTGTTGACTATTGACTTTTTGCTCAACCCTAATGAGAATATGATATATATAATTAGCAATAATATTAATTAAGTATTATAGTGACATGGTTGTTGAGGGGTTGACTTTGTTGACTTGTTGACTTTGTTGACCGGTTGACTAGGTTGGACTAGTTGACCATCATCATCACAATGGTTGTCATTTTCATGCAAAGACTTTTGCTTGCTTGTTGTGGTTTGCAAAATGAGTGCATGGAAATGATATTGCCTTTGACATGATATGAACCATCACATAATAATACTTGATTAACATTATGGCTCATGATGCTTTTGGATTATGAGAGGGTGAAAGAGAAAAGAGAGGCCCATTCTTTCATTATTTTTCTCTCTCTTGTTTTTGAGCTCTCTCATTCTCTTGCTCTCACCCTCTTCCTCTTGCTCTCTCTCTTGTCTATGGTTCACTTTTCTCATGTGTTGAGAAGCAAGAACCATAGAGAAAATCCCATCACACTCTCCTCTACTCACTCTAGTTCACAAGGTTTAGCAAACCAAGTGAACTAGTTTCAACAAAGTTCGAAGAAGAAGCCAAAGGTAGAAGCTTTTGGGTGGATCGATATTCGGCGCAAGGAGACGACGGGGTGAAGCCAATCCGTACACCATCAAGAGATGAAGACGAAGGAGTTCAAGAAAGAAAGGTATAACCCCCTAACCGAGTAGTTAACAACTCATAGTTAGGTTGTTAGGTAGATAGTTTAATAAAGATCCGTTTTGAGTCCATGTTATCGCCTCTATAAAATCGTTTTTCATCAAATTCCGCAAGCCCGTAAGTACCGGGAGAGGTAGCATGGACTTTCAGTGGTATCAGAGCCAGGTTAAACTCTATCTAACATGTTAGCATAGTAGCTAGAAATTCGATCGGAGAAAAAGTCCCGAAATGAACCCGAAAATTCATGCTTGCTGTCGATTTTCAAAGTACTGTAAAAGTAATAAATCATGCTTTAAAAATCGACTCAGGGTTTTTAAAGGCTACTGTAGAAAGACGGTCCTGTGAACCCATCAAACCGCCGCGGAAAGGAGGCAATAGCTTGCTATTGCCGCGGTTCCGCGGCCGATTAAGCTCTTCTCTGGATCTTCTTTACTGTAGTATACTCAGTGGGTTATTTTGAATTTTGGTATATGTTTTTTCAGCCCAGATTTTCCAGAAAGAAAATTTTGTTTTTGGGGCTTTAAAAACCGTATTTTGATCGAGTTTCTAAAGACTTAAGCTGACGGGTATTTCTGTGATGTGATATTTGTATTGAACGTCTGCTAATCGCTATATGTCGATTAGTGGGGGTTATACAAATCTGTGATCTGTAATATTGCTGGAATGTGTATATGAATTCATTGGATTGTCGCGGGTGAATAGCCGGGGGTTGTGAGACGAGAGTTTTCTTTTCTTTCAATTCATGTAAATTTGTAAATTGATGTAATAATTATTTGTATGGCCGCACAACCGGGTCGGGGTTGTAGCCGTCATTGTATAATTTCTTTTTACTGTTTTTGCTCCTAGGATAGACCCATGGAGGGGGTGCACAAACTACCGAGTATCCCGAAGTGCCGAGTGGCCTACTCACGGAGTTGAGGGAGGTTGCTTCGCTTCGGGTACTTGGCGGGTAGTTTGCCGCACCCGTAGGGGTCTTGGGTGGGTATTGGATATTCACCGCGACCGTGTAATCTGCTTTTCATTACAGGCTCGTACGAATTGCGGATTCCTAGTATATCCAATGTGTTCATCTGTGATCTGAAATGGCTATCATTGCAATATATCTATATATGATATTATTTAGGCGTTACTTATGTTTTACAGCCGCGCTAGCCCAGCCCCCGCTCTGTCGTTAGTTAAGTAACCTAACGGGTAATGACGGGGCCCCGTGGCGAATGCGAATGGTATAAGCGTACGCCATATTTTTGTTGTTTTCTGCAATGGTAGGATTAAATGATGGGACGCATTAAAAGAACTAATGCAAGAAAAATATGCATTAAAAGAACTAATGCAAAGGAAAATAAACCAAGTAAAAATCGTTGGAACACTTTGAAAACCACTCGGTTCTTTTCAAAACCAAACTTTTAAATGCGGAGCTTGAGCCACTCCTTTTAAAAGCTATCAAGGTTCCTTCGATTATATCAAGTTCATTACGTTCAAGGTTTCGCCAAAACCATTCGTAGCCCTCCGTCGTTTCGTATGAATATTCAATAGTATTCAAGCTATGTTTATTGACCTTCGTCAAGGCATAGTGATTGGTAGCTGTTGGGTGTTCATATGTAGCATAGATAGATGCGTTGGTTTGGGACAGTCGTATTACCTTGTTGACCTTCGTCAAGGGTATATACGGGTGGGTTCAAATTAACCTGGATAATGACGGGTAGAACTTGACATGTGACTTATGATTTGTTGACCTTCGTCAAGGTCATAAGAGCATGGTGCAAAAATCCACATCGGGAGTTTCAAAAGAACTGAAACTTGCTAGCACTGCATACCATTTGGAGTGTGATGATTCTGGTAGGATTCCTTCAGTTTTGTCACGCAATGATATTTGGATCCCGATCCTACTGTGAGTATATGCTACTCCTCGGGAAATTTCTCACTTAACGATCAATGCTATAAACCAAGTAGGTGTCTAGAAAGGTGTTAGCGGGGCTACACCCACAGGGAAAAGAGGTTATTTAATTAAGGAACTTCGCGAAAGCGTTGGAAAACCTCTCTCGAAGTACCGACACCAACCTGGCGAAACGGTTAAGCAAGAATTGTACGGTGAGATTGATCCTGACTAATTCTTCCTTTTTGGTTTAAGGAGGGATTCGAGAGACAGTGGGAGCCATCCTGTTTAGACAAATTAAAAACCACTCTAAACTTGCAAGAGCATCATGCTGAGTGTTTTCTTCTCTCTCTCTTAATTGCAGCGACCAAGTGACCGCACCTAGGTTACATCTAGATAATAAAATGACTGAACCTAACTGTTATGACTGGCAAAGGTCTGTCCAGATGTCCATTGCCCATGACAAGCTGGGACACCTCTTAACTAATCAAACCCCTGCCGTCTCAGGTCCAGTTTCCCCTGTCACGGATATTTACATCCGTAGGACATCGGAAAAGGATTGTGCGAAAGCCAAGTGCCTCCTGTTAGCCTCAGTTGATGGTGTAAGCCAGAGGTAGCACGAGAAGATGGACTCAGTTTCTATCTTCCTCCATAACAAAGTTTTATATGGAGAGCAATCTCGTATCGCAAGATATGAGACCTCGAACGAATTGCTTCAAGAGAGGTTGGCTGTCGGGTCATCTGTAGGGGGCAACGTCCTTGCAGAGACCAGCTCTTATGAGCTCACGGACCTGAAGACCACGTTGAAGAACAAGTCAAGTACTGACTTGATTCTACAGTCCCTGCCCTCTGCTTATACCCTGAAGGAAACCAGGGAAGAAGAAGGAAAAGGAAGGGCAAAAGTTTTGGGACTGGATATAGTTAAAGAGGGACGTTCCTATTGTAATGGGAATGAACATTGGCAGAAGGATTGCAGGGCTTGCAAAGCCAGTAGCCAGAATTCGAAGTATGTTGTGGCTTCGGCTTCGAGTGTGTTTGTAATTGAGAACTGTATGTCAGTTAACCCTACTTCCTGGGTATTGGATACCGGATCAGGATCTCATATCTGTAATTCGTTACAGGCTCTGAGAAACCGTAGGGTTAACAGGAAAGGTGATATGACTCTCAGGGTTGCTAACGGAATGAGCATGGATGCTGAATCCATAGGGGAATATCATCTTGGACTGACAACTGGGCAGATATTGATTTTGCGTAATTGTTTGTATGTACCAGGTGCGACTTGTAATATCATATCTGTATCCTTACTTTCTAAGGAAGGATATGAATTTACTTTTGTAAGCGATGTAGTAAACATCCACCTAAATCAAGTTCTGATTGGGTCAGGTACATTAAATAACGGGATATACGTATTAAATCAAGCTCAGATATTCAGTGTCCAGAACACACTTAAAAGAAAGTCTCTGGATACAAATCAGGCTTTCTTATGGCATTGTAGACTGGGTCACATTAATGGGACACGATTAACTAAGTTACATAAAGAAGGGTACTTGAATCCGTTCGAGTATCAGTCTTATGCCACTTGTGAATCTTGTCTCATGGGAAAGATGACAAAGACTCCGTTCACTGGACACGGAGTAAGAGCGAGCGAGCTCTTGGGACTCATACACAGTGATGTGTGTGGTCCAATATCTACACATGCGTGAAGTGGTTATTCATACTTCATTACTTTCACAGATAATTTCTCTAGGTATAGACATGTCTTCTTAATGAAGCACAAATCCGAGGCCTTTGGGAAATTTCAGGAATACAAGAATGAAGTTGAAAAACAAACCGGCAAAAGTATCAAGATTCTAAGATCGGATCGAGGTGGAGAATACTTGAGTGCCGAGTTTCTGGACTACTTAAAAGAGAATGGAATTCTCTCTCAACTTACTCCTCCATACACACCACAACACAACGGTGTATCGGAAAGGCGGAATCGGACCCTATTGGATATGGTTCGTTCCATGATGAGTAAGGCTGAGTTACCGCGATCTTTCTGGGGTTATGCACTAGAAGCAGCTGCATATCTCTTGAACAAGGCTCCAACCAAGACTGTGCCTACCACTCCATATCAGATGTGGAGTGGGAAGAAACCCTGTCTTAAGTATCTTAAGGTATGGGGATGTCCAGCTTTTGTAAAAAAACAGTATGCGGACAAACTCGAGGCACGCTCAGTACTGTGTAAGTTTGTGGGATACCCAAAGAACTCCAGGAGGTATCTTTTCTATTCCGCAGAAGAACAAAAAGTTTTTGTTTCTCCGCATGCCCACTTCTTGGAAACTGAATTTTTGGAAAATCAGATAAGTGGGGGCGCAATAGAACTGGAAGAAATTCCAGAACCACAAGCTGTTACTGAAAGCTTGGATGAACCAGACGTTTCAGGAGAACCGGACATTCCTGCGCTGCTCCGCAGGAGTAGTAGGCAGTCTCATCGGTCCGAGAGATACTACGGTTTTCTCGTAGACGGGGATAGAGAGGATTGCACTATTGATTATGATGAGCCTACTAGCTTCTAGCAAGCCATTCAGAGCGGTGACTCGGTAAAATGGCTAGATGCAATGCGGACCGAAATGGAGTCCATGTACACCAACAAAGTATGGACGTTGGACGTTGCTCCAGATGGGTAAAACCCGTAGGATGCAAGTGGATCTTCAAAAGGAAGATTGGTGTAGATGGACAGGTTGAGACTTATAAAGCTAGACTTGTTGCAAAGGGTTTTCGTCAAAGACCTGGTTTGGACTATGACGAGACCTTTTCTCCAGTGGCTATGCTAAAATCCATTCGGGTCCTTCTTGCCATTGCTGCCTTCCACGATTATGAAATCTGGCAGATGGACGTAAAGACGGCTTTCCTAAATGGATATTTGGAAGAGTGCGTCTATATGGATCAGCCAGAGGGATTCATTCAAAGTGGGAGCAGCGGTAAAATGTGCAAGTTGCTCAAGTCCATCTATGGACTCAAGCAGGCATCGCGGAGTTGGAACATCTGCTTTGATGATACTGTCAAAGAATTCGACTTTGTCAAAAACCCAGATGAACCATGCATTTACAGTAAGATTGTAGGAAGAAATGTGGTATTTCTCGTCTTGTACGTCGATGACATTCTCCTAATAGGAAATGATATTCCTATGCTACAGCCAGTCAAAGGATTCTTGTCACAGAGGTTCTCCATGAAGGACCTGGGCGATGCCAACTACATTCTGGGGATCCAGATCTATCGTGATAGATCTAAGAGGATGTTGGGACTTTCACAGTCAAGGTACATCGACACCATACTGAAACGATTCAATATGGAAGATTCCAAGCGCGGTAATCTACCGGCTTGTCACGGAATCACCCTCTCCAAAGAGATGTCTCCCAAGGTTGATTTGGAAAGGGCTCGCATGTCATCAATACCCTACGCATCTGCGGTAGGCTCTATTATGTATGCGATGTTGTGTACCAGACCAGATGTAGCATACGCATTGAGCGTTGTAAGCCGGTATCAGTCGAACCCAGGGGAGAAACACTGGATAGCAGTAAAGAACATTCTCAAGTACCTGAGAAGGACTAAGGAGATGTTCTTGGTGTATGGCGGAAAAGACCTCCAGATTGAGGCCTTTGCTGACTCCAGCTTCCAGAGTGACAAGGATGACTCCAAGTCCATGTCGGGTTATGTCTTTACCCTCAATGGAGGGGCGGTTTGCTGGAAGAGTTCTAAGCAGGAAACCGTTGCTGACTCAACTATGGAAGCGGAGTACATAGCTGCTTGCGATGCCGCAAAGGAAGCTGTCTGAATGAAGAAGTTCCTCACGGAACTTCAGGTGGGTCCTACCAGTGTTGATCCAATACCGCTGTATTGTGACAACAACGGCGCTATAGCTTTAGCGAAGGAACCTAGGTCCCATCAGAAGTCCAGGCATATTTTGAGGCGGTACCACCTGATCAGAGAGATCATTGATCGCCGGGAGATCGAGGTGAAGAGAGTAAATACGGAAGATAACACTGCTGATCCACTCATGAAGGCCTTACCCCAGACTCAGTTCGAGCGGCTGATCGAGATGATAGGTCTTCGATACGCCAGTTCATGGCCTTAGTGCAAGTGGGAGATTGTTAGTGTATATGCCCTAGAGGCCATTATTGTATCATACTAGTATGTATATTACTTAATGGAAGCTTGGGATATTCACCTTGTATTGAAAATCTTGCTCGAAATGGTAGTATGCTACTTGGTTTGTTTCTACTTTAATATGTGCATGTGTTTCTTTTAGCATATCACTTATACATATGAGTAGAGCCCTTAGGATCTTTGCTTGATTACCAGCGTTGTGATGGCAGTCACACTCGTGGGGCTGGGTAATCTATAAGCACATCCTTATGCAGGTCCCTAGTCGCAGGACTATCGAGACAGGGCATCGATACTCCGGAGTAGACTAGCGTATGCGCTTCTCATCCCAGAGTGGGAGACGGTTTGTCCCACAGCCGTCAGTACGTCATACTTGAGATAGTATGCGGGTGCTCGTTAGGTTACGAGTACACTGGACAGGACTCGTCGGGAACTGACCGGTTGGTATTATACCTATCGTCAGTTATCAGTTCGCAGGTGACATGAGTACAGCTTAGTCCGCTGACTTGACACTGTCACTTCGCCTCGAGTGTGTTCCCACTGCACTTTGATTACTACCCTACCACGGCTCAAAGGAGTCGTGCGAACAGGTAGTTTTTGGGTGCAGTCCCGAAGCACTTGGAGGCAGTGACGGTTAGACAGGATTCGTCTCTCCCGGTATTAGGGGTTGACATCGCGATGTGTCTAGGAAAGCCATTACATGAGTAGTCCCTGGCCAGGGCAAGTGAGATATACTGGTAGGCTTCAAGTGTTATCTCAGGGTGTATTGGGCTTCACTCCGACACGACTTGTACCGCTATTACGGGACTGACGTTTACCGTCCCCCTAGGCCCGCCATGCGATGTATCAGACGAATAGACCGGACTGTACGGAGATTGTCACATTCAGGCTCAGTTGGAGTTCAGATGGGTTTCACCTCGTCAGTCTTCTTGTCGGCATCTACCTGGGGACCGTTACGCACAGCTAGTGCCGCTTGCGGTCTGTGGTTAAACCCACTGCCAGCGTAGTGTCGAGTCTTTAGAGTCCCACACAGAAAGCTATTCGCTTTTAGGCAAAAGAGTAGAGGTCGCATGGTTTTGCGACAGGTCGTATGATTTTGTGACAGGGTCCGGTCACATCCGTGCACTTGTGCACGTACAGTGTCCGGACAGTTAACACTAGCGGGCTTTGGTTTAAGCCAGATCCTAGTGTACGTTTTGGGATTGGTTTTATCCAGTATGTATTCGTGTTCCTCGGAACGCGGATGCGGGTGTGTATGCACAGTTGACGGAGAGACAGAGGCAGAGGATTCTCATTAGGGTTGTTGACCGTTGACTGTTGACTATTGACATTTTGCTCAACCCTAATGAGAATATGATATATATAATTAGCAATAATATTAATTAAGTATTATAGTGACATGGTTGTTGAGGGGTTGACTTTGTTGACTTGTTGACTTTGTTGACCGGTTGACTAGGTTGGACTAGTTGACCATCATCATCACAATGGTTGTCATTTTCATGCAAAGACTTTTGCTTGCTTGTTGTGGTTTGCAAAATGAGTGCATGGAAATGATATTGCCTTTGACATGATATGAACCATCACATAATAATACTTGATTAACATTATGGCTCATGATGCTTTTGGATTATGAGAGGGTGAAAGAGAAAAGAGAGGCTCATTCTTTCATTATTTTTCTCTCTCTTGTTTTTGAGCTCTCTCATTCTCTTGCTCTCACCCTCTTCCTCTTGCTCTCTCTCTTGTCTATGGTTCACTTGTCTCATGTGTTGAGAAGCAAGAACCATAGAGAAAATCCCATCACACTCTCCTCTACTCACTCTAGTTCACAAGGTTTAGCAAACCAAGTGAACTAGTTTCTTCAAAGTTCGAAGAAGAAGCCAAAGGTAGAAGCTTTCGGGTGGATCGATCTTCGGCGCAAGGAGACGACGGGGTGAAGCCAATTCGTACACCATCAAGAGATGAAGACGAAGGAGTTCAAGAAAGAAAGGTATAACCCCCTAACCGAGTAGTTAACAACTCATAGTTAGGTTGTTAGGTAGATAGTTTAACAAAGATCCGTTTTGAGTCCATGTTATCGCCTCTATAAAATCGTTTTTCA
This sequence comes from Agapanthus africanus, assembly GCA_030015575.1. Lineage (NCBI taxonomy): Eukaryota > Viridiplantae > Streptophyta > Magnoliopsida > Asparagales > Amaryllidaceae > Agapanthus > Agapanthus africanus. Next base: position 434,659,875 of record JASDDO010000004.1, on the reverse strand, counting down.
TCAAATTCCGCAAGCCCGTAAGTACCGGGAGAGGTAGCATGGACTTACACTAGCTGCTCTAAGTGTAAATACTCTATTGCCACGATACTGAGCATTACCCGAATAGTTGTCATCTTCACAACTGGGGAAAAAATCTCTTGATGGTCAATTTCTTACTTTTGCGCATATTTTTTGACTACCAAGCGAGCCTTATGTCACGCTCCGCTTCCCAGTGTACGGCGAAGGGGACGCGACGAGATCCGCTACGTATATACTCAGAAGTACATACGCTAAGCGTATCTAAGCAATATAAAATAAATGCACAAGAGACAAGATATAAAAAGAACAACAACTTTTATTTATTAACATTCTTTTGTACAATACATGAAAAGAAAATACAACTGAAATAAAAAGATGCCTAAACAGTGGCATAACAGAAAATGAAAAATACAGAAAGGAAAAGTGTACAATGAACTAAAGTGCAGGGTCTTCGGCAAACTGCTCCAAGTCTTCTTGAGATGACTCGATCTCCGCCGGGTCCAAACCACCTGACGACATTCAAAGAAGAAAGAAATAGAATGTCGTTAGCGAACAGGTCACTCGGTAAGTCCCAAAGATAGGGGAGAAATAGACAAAGAGTAGGGGAGAGAGAGAGTAGCTTTTAATGTTGTATTATAATATTTTAATGTTGTATTATAATATTTTAATGTTGTATTAACGCTGTTGTTTGTAGCCTGATACAGAAGATGCCAGTGTATACGAGGGGAGTCCCACTTACACCGGGGATTTTGGTAACCTGTAGTACAAGGCTCCGTCGATAATACCACGGAACAATGGCATGGATGTAATTACGTCTTAAGTGACCACCTCGTGCCACCTTTAATATATTCCGTACCAGTTTACCCCTTAAACCCCGCGATGTCTTGTTTGTATTGTTATCTTGTAAATTGTATTATAAACTGAATTAATTGTATAATTGATTGACTGACCAAAACCATGATATCGGTAAACGGATATAACTGTCGAGTCATGTAAATGGAATAACTGGAGAACCATGTAAATGGAATGTATATCCATGGCTCGGTTCAGTCAAGTTGTATAGATTGATAATTGAATTCATGGATTCAAGAGTTCATATTGAAGTGGAAACTTGTAGATTATAGATTGACTTGAATCATATTCAAGTCAGATTAATCAGACTCAAACCCGAGTCAGACAATCAGAAATGTGAATCGAAGTCTTATAATTGCTAAGGTCCTTAGGGTAATTTATAAAACTTGAGGGGGGTTTATGTAAAAATACTTTTTATACTTTTCAAAATACGCCTAAAGTATTTATTGTTCGTCTTTAGAGTTGTAATGAGGGTATATTTTATGTTGTGACATTTCTAGTGATCATATCCTAGTTTTATAAATAAGGGTATTTATCTGTAATATTGATTATTTGAAGTTCATGGTATTTTAGTGTAAAATTTATTCTTTGTGATTTTTAGGAAAAGGTGGAAAATTTATTTTATAATAAAATAGATATTTAAATGATAAATATACATATGTTTATACAAAAAATAATTTTAATAAATATTTTATATTCCAAAAATTTCATTTTTCTTAAGAAGTCGTACTTTAAACCTTTCGAGACCGAATGCTCCTTGCGGAGGTCTGAATCTCGCACTACTAGGCCCGAGGGTGCACGATAAACCGTACTATTCCTAACGGGTTCCCCAAAGGTGGGTTGTAGCGGCACTTTGCAAAAATTGTAAAATACTAATTCTTTAGAAAACGGTTTTATAAAGAAAACGGTATTTATTTGCAAAGTGTAATTTTCCGTATTTTAGATTCTAGGGTTTCCTAGGTCAACTAGCCTATTTCTAAATGGTCTAAACGACAAGTCGTTAGAAGCCTCAAATCGCATCTTCACCGCCAATTGTGGTCAGGTAAGTACAAGTGAGGAAGGAGGGATCGGCTCACGAATCGTGAGATGGGCCTTTTAAAGTTACCTTTGCTCACCTGCCTAGCCTAGACACCACAAAGTCAGGTTTAGATAAACGATCGATGTCCACAACTTATCGTGTTTTCCTAATAAAAAGTATTTATTTAAAAGTGTATCAAAACTAAAACTTTTAAGAATGGTTTTATTAAGAATACGGTATTTAAATGAAAGCTTTGTTTTTATCGTATTCTAAGTTTTTGATGATGTATTTTAGAGTTGTATTTGAGTGTGTGTGGAGGTATGTCATTACCTCGTACGCTACTTTAAATGTATTGCAAAGTTAAGGGGTTAAATGTGAAATTGAAGCATTGTGGTATTAAAGTGAAAAATACGATAAATTGGAAAGCTTATCATTTCATGTGAGAAAACTTGTTCAAATTGATTTTTAAAAGTTTAATAGTCAAGACTAAGATGTTTAGGCATGAATGTATTGATTAGAAGTGAAATTTTATAGAAAATCGAATCGGAAATCGGATTTGTTCCGATTCCGTCGGATTTCGTAGTTTCGTATTTCAGAGAAATAGAAAGGGGGATAGAATGGGAATTACAGGTTTCGATCTATACTAAGGAGTGTAGGGGAACTAAAGGAGTTGCCGAGGCATTGCTTCGTCGCCGGTTGTTTTTAAAAACGTCGCCGGAATTCCCGCCGGAATTTCGTCGGAGCTTCGCCGCGAGCTTGTTTTCAAAGTACACACTTCTTGGAAAACTTTTGAGAGAGTAACTCAAGATTTTAGGGGTGAGAGGGTAGTGTGTAGGGTTGGTATTTATAGGGTTAGGCTAGGGTTAGGGTAGATGAAAAGTTAAAAATAAAAATGTGATAAAATGTAATAAAAAATGTATTAAAAGTGGAGTAATTGGGGTTTTTAAAGAGATATGGAAGTGATATGAAGCTGAAATTTTGCAGGTGCATAGGGAATATGAAAAGACACAACTTTAATGTTGGGGCCGTCGCCGGAATCGGCCGACTCGAGGGTGATTCGGACGTGACTCGGTCGGAGCACTGAGTCGGCCGAGTCGAGGCCGAGTTGGACGATTCCCGGCCGTGTCCGGAGGCCAGGATCCCCCCCGACGATTCATCTAACACCTGCAAGTGTTACATGTTTGGGTGTAGTGGGGTTTTTGTGAGATATGCATGTGTAAACTCTTGGTATTCTAAAGGTTTTAAAAAAAATCAATATTAAAAATAATGTGGGGTATGCGATTTTGAACTCTGGTGGCTTGGTTCAGCAGTGCAGGGTATTACCAATGAGCTACAAGCTCCTTCTTGTAATTATGGAGTTATTTAATTACTTAAAATGATAGCAGCAAGAGTAAATACTCCAAGTATATATTAAATTTAAAGTAATTTCTTGTACACTAAAAATGGAGTTATTACATTCTTGTAACTTGTAATTAAAAACAAAATAATTACTTATATCTTGTGCTCAGGCTAAAATACCCCTTTATGGATTTTGAAAAAAAAATTTAAAATTTTGTGTAGAAAAGTGTATAGGAAAATTAGGGTTGTTACACCTTGTATCGCTTTACGCCATCAGTCTCATCTTTTATCATGTATACTCACTTATTTAGCAACGCCTTCCGACCCTTGGGTAGTTTCACTAGATTCCACGTACGGTTCTTCTTTAAAGAATCTATCTCCTCGTTCATAGATTGCTCCCACTGCTTGCTAGCACCGTCGCTTGCTGCTTCTGCAAAGGATTCGAGCTCTTCCGAATCTGTGTACAAAATGAAGTTGGTAACAAGTCTATCAGGTAGCCTCTTATCTCTTGTAGATCTCCTCAGAACTGGTATATCTTGTTGCTGAACTTAGTCATCAATCTGTTCTTGAACCTGATCCTACACTGCACTCTCCTCCATGTTTTGATCTCCACCTGTAGGTACCTGATTGCTCTCTTAAGTTCCATCTAACTCGACGAACTCATGTACCGCACCATCCTTGTGTTACTTCTCTTCTTTTTATAAGTGTTTCTCATCAAAGACGATATTCCGACTTTGTATTACCTTCTTGCTTGTGTAATCCCACAGCCGATATCCGAACTCATCTCCACCATAGTCGATGAAAGCACACTTTTTAGATTTTGGGTCAAGCCTACTCTTTTCTGCCTTATTAATCAAAAAATACACAACGCAACCAAATAGTTTGAGGTACGAATAATTAACCGGTTTACCTGACCTAATTTCTTCCGGAATACCTCCATCGACCGCACTCGCCAGGCTTTTATTGATCAGATACACAGTAGTATCGATAGCTACTGCCCATAGGAATTTTGGCACATCCGCATACAAAGTCATGCTCCGCACTCGCTTTAGGATCGTCATGTTCATCCTTTCAACGATACCATTCTGTTGTGTATCTCCGGTACCGTTTTCAACCAACGAATACCCTTTTTGCGAGCAAAACGCCTCGAACTCATGTGTGCAATATTCCCCTCCATTATCGGACTTAAAGTATTTGACATTAGTCCCCGTTTGGTTCTCAACTTGTGCAATCCAGTGTTTGAAGATACCAAACTCATCGGACTTCTTCTTCATCACATACACCCATGTCTTCCAGCTTGCATCATCGATGAACCTCACAAAGTACCGATTTCCTCCATAAGACTCCACTGATGTTGGACCCTATACGTCCGTATGCACCATCTCTAGCATCTTGGTCTTCTTAGAAATGTCTCCAATTTAAAATCTGAGTGCATTTTGCTTCCCGCAAACGCAGCTCTCACAAAGCCCCAACTCCACCTTTTTCAGTCCTAATAGAAGCCCCTACTTTGAAGAATTTTCATGTTCTTCTCACTGAGGTGCCCTAAACATTTGTGCCACAATGAAGTCTCTGAATCTATCTCCGAACTCGTCGCTAATGCAACCGAACCTCCACTGCTCCCATTGAAGAAATACAATGAACCACTCAGCTTGCCTCTTGCAACTACCAACGATTCTTTAGAAATCTTCCGCCGAGAATTCAAAAACACCGTCATGTAACTTTCATTGTCTAGCTGAGTTGTGGAAATTAGGCTTTTCTTCAAATATGGAATATGTCTCACGTTCTTCAGCTTGATCTGACTTCTTCCTGACAGTTGCGGTATGATCGTCACCTTTCCAACAATCTTCCATGGCTAACTTTTTCCACCGCCACATGTCCAAGATCATCTTGAACATACTCTTTAAAATGATGTCGGACCGTAATGCAGTGAAACGAAGCCCTCGAATTTAGGAACCAAATATCAGCCTTTGTGCTCTCGCTCACCGATAGACAGACCTTGTTCCCCATGTTCTTGTGTAGACACCACATTTGCTTTCTTTTCATCTTCCTTCTCATCTGAGCCTTTCTTGGAAAGTCTGCATTCACTTTTTCTGTGACCCTTCTTTCCGCAATTCTAACAAGCGCCTTAGATTTTTCTTTGAGATTTTTCTCAGGTTTTTGACTTGTCCTTCTTTCATTTTCCCCTTTCTATTGTCATGTCTTAATTCTCTACTGAAAGTGCAGAAATTCTCGAACTCCCAATCACAGCCTTTCTCCGCATCTCATCACTTAATATGAAACCCACTGCATCATTAAATGTGAGAGTCCTTGAGATTGAGTTGCTAACTGCTATTATGAAGTTCTCCCAACTCTCTGGAAACGAACATAGAAATAAAAGGGCACGAACCTCATCTTCAAATGAAATTGAAATGATTCGAGTTGGCCCGTCACACTATTAAAATCGTTCAAGTGTTCTGTCACCGAACTACTTTCTGACATTTTCATGTTGAAAACCTTCTTCATCAAGTATATCTTGTTTGACATTGAAGGCTTCTCATACAACTTCTCTTACGTCGTCATTAGAGCCGTGGTTGTCTTCTTCTATGAGATGTTAAAAACCACCTGCGGAGTCAACAATAGTCTTATCATCGCCTGGGCTTTGCTATCCAAAAGAATCCAAGCCTCATCGGCCATCTTCTCGGGTTTTTCGCCTAGCAACAGAAGATATAGATCCTTTTTTGTATAGATAGTCCTCCATCTACATGCGCCACTAACCATAATTGTGACTATTGAATTTTTCAATCTTTATTTTATCCTCCGCCATTTTTCGTCTATGTCGCAGCAAACCCAACTTCACCTTCGATCTGAACCAACGCCTTCAAAACTACAATCTAAGAAAGTGGGGAAGAGGACACAAGTGTTGTTACCCACCATTAACCTAGATCTTAGAATCGAAGAACCCTAGGTTTCCTAATCTTGCTCTGATACCAGTTGTTGGGAGGAAGAAGTCGATACACGGAACAATGCTCACGACAAAGCAAATCACGTAATAAAAACAACTACGCAATTAACAACGAAAGATAAATATATAATGATGCGAGAATAAATAAATAAGAATCAAACAAGATATAGAGGATTTGTTAACGAGGTTTGCCCACTGTATGGCTAGTCCGAGGCAGAGCAGAATCTGCAATGTCTACTGTAATCTTGAATCAAATACATCACGAGCAAACGCTAGGAGATTTCTCTCAAATCACTCCAGATCTAAATCGTCACCCTCTCAATACAATAGTCTTTCCTTCCTATTTAATTTTGGCAGTACAAATATTATATTTGAGGTCCCTATTTATAGGCAAACTCTAATCCTACCCAAAATAGAGATAAATCACAATTTGGTAAAATAAAATTCGCAGCAGTTTTCACGATGGCAAACGACTGACCCACACTTAGGCAGACGTCTGTTTCGACTCTATATCTCTTTAGCGTCTTCGGTAGATGTCTGGTCTTTTACCACCAGATGCCTGCCGCTGTTCTGGACTAGGCTTCAAGCTTACCCAGACGTCTGAACCATATTTGGTCAAACGTCTGGCCACACTCTCACTCTGTACTTGGGCTTAGTTTTTCTGCAAACGTCCGCCTCGCTGGCCTTCAGACGTCTGTCGTTACTTTTTGTTTCTAACATGCTCTCGTGTGCACGTCCGGACGTCTGCCTTCTTCTTCTGTAGACGTCTGACCTGAAGTATTCTCCATAATTATTAACAAAAGCCTCGTCCTTTCGCAAATTGCGACCAGTAGCAAGAAAATTTGAAATTCTTAAGGTACTTTGTTGAATCAGAGTTTTGAATCATTTCAACGATCCACTTGGTTATGGATAAACGAGAAAAATAGAGATACATATGCTTCTTCGACTTTGGAAGCACTGATTTCCATTTTCCTACTTTCTTTGTTGCACATAGGCTCCCATGAGTCTAAGAACTAGCTTACTTGGTCCCGAGAGAAAGATCGAAGCAAGTTAGTTTCGAACTCTCTCTCTCTCTTGGGAGTCAGTTTCCCTACCAAAAAGGGAGAATGGCATGAAGCTTCTCAACCAACAAATATAAACAATAGCAATCACCACAAAGACACGGATTTGCATGGAAAACCCAAATCGAAAAAAGCCACAAACAACAACAAAACTTGTTTTACTAATTACATATTTTTCAGATGACAAGTTCTTAGCTCCCTAAACTTTTAAATAGCAGTTAGGCAAGCTTAATTACAGACGGAGTTCCCAAAATACGCCTCCACAAGTACAGGTACAAAATAAAGTTTACACCATATAACAAAATTCGCCCGGCGGACTCGCTCTTTTTCAGATAGGCTGGAACAGTTGGTAACTGTGCCAGCTTGGAAATAAAACAGATTTAGGATTCATGATATCCCAACTGTATCTTTTTTCTTGCATGATAAACAAAAGATCTAAATATCTTGCTTAACATTTAAAGTCTTGATAACATATAACATTTTTTTCTCACAAAAGAAAACTTGCATTACATGAGTTAGAAAAATCAGGGCATATATATGCAGGTGAAGATCAAATAGCTAAGGCTGAATTGCTTTCACTTATATTCAAGAGGGATTATGCATGAGTCGTTCTCATAAGGGGCCCATGAGACTAATTAATAAGCCTTTTAAAGTCCTAAACATCACTGATCAAGAAAACCACAACTCAATCAACTCTTCTTTGAATATATAAGACCTATAAAACATAAGCCCTAGACAAGCATGCACCATACATAATTCAGCCGCCCCTATATATATATATATATATATATATATATATATATATATATATCTTAGGCTTAGTCATGATCCTTTTTTCAGCTAACATCTTAGGAAAAGGAAAGGACCCATCAAAACCATGTACAAATGAAATGATCGATGTTACCACCACACATATGATATCAATTCAACAAAGTGTAACAAGATCAAATTAGTTATACAACTCTGCAATATATATAAATAACAATATTTGAAGAGAATAATTTTGTCGTCTCCCATCATGCATCACAATGGATATCAATCTTAGCTATCAGAGGACCGAAGAATCTTTGTATGTAACTTTGTATGTAACGTAACAGTAAAATATGTAACAAACAGTAGTGATGGGTCTGCATGCAGTGCTCATTATATCTACTAGAATTTGTGAACGTGCAAACACGTGTTAATTTAAAATTTAATTATTTTTTTTTAGAGAAGAAAAAAATGGAGGGCTCTAATAATTAAAAAATTAATTATTTTTTTAGAGGAAGAAAGAGAGAAATGTGAAGGGTTTTAGTATTTTTTTGGAAGGAGAGAGAGATGTAGAGAGTTCTACATATAAACAATTAATTGTTTTTGGTAGATAGAGAGACGCGGAGGGTTCTAGTATTTTTTGGGAGGAGAAAGAGATGTGGATGGTTCTACATATAAACAATTAATTTTTTTTGGTAGAGAGAGAGAAAGATGATGATGTGGACGGCCTAAGAGGATTTTTCTCCCTTTTTCTTCTTTTCGTTTGAATTTAACATTTTATTAGTGAGAATGAAAATTTATTAATAATGAGGGTTTATGAGTAAATTTTACTTTTAAATGAGGATTTATGTGTAAATTTATAAATAATGGGGTGTATGTGTAAATTTTTATTTCAATGCATTATTATTTTTTTCTTTTTCTTAGATGAGATGGATGCCTAAGATGTGAGGTTTTTTTTTCCTCTCTCTTTAAATTTTGAAAATAGAAGAGAAACTTTTAATTTTTTGTTTTATCTTTGTTTTCGAAGTTAATGATGTGTAGACTTGAGAAGTGGAGATTTTTCTACTTTTTTCTTTTTTTTCTAGAAAAAGGAAGGGGTGGAACTCTAACCAAAGGGTATTTGTATTGTATGTTGAAAATATTTGGATTATATATAGAAGATATATTTGCAATATATATTTGCCAACTCCAACACGTTTCTAGTACGTGCACGTACTATTAGTATACGTGATACGTAAACGTAAACCTAAACAATCTGCCCAATATCTTTTCCCGCGCGTTACACATGTATGTGTCTTCGATCTGCATCATGAATGTGTATTATATATATTCATGATGAGAGGAGGAGAGAGAAGTAGCAGTCATATCAAGTGAGTTTTTCTCTCTCTCTTTCTCTCAAAGCTAGGGCTAGGGCTAGGGCAGTGTTGCTCTCTCTCTCTCGTATATGTGTACATGATGTGTGTTTGTGAGTGATTTTCACTGATTTGTGAAGGTTACACAAGGCTACTATGAAAGGAAAGGAGATGGGAGCATAGATTAGAGGGGCAAACATCCTGTGCCTTCACATGGAGGTGTACAATCATGTGATTGGACCTTGTACTTGACCCCCATTATCCAATGCTTCTCTCTTTATTATTCATTCATTTAATCTTATACTAGGCCAAGAAGCACTATACAGTAGTATACCAGGCATTAATTAAGAGTGCAGCATGAGATTTTTCCGGCGCCGCGGGGGGCGGGGGGGGGGGGGCGTGGGGGGTGTGTAATATTTTGACTTATGTGTTTGAGTTTAAAAAAGAAAACAAACAAAGAATAAAAACCCATTATTTTTATAAATCTATACGAAGATATTGTCATGATGCATGCCATCTTTAAATGGAGCTCAATTAATCGAAAGATAAATATACACGAAAATCTTTTTGAACATTTCTTTGTAAAAAAAAATTTAACGAGCTAACCAAATAGGTTTCATGTAAGTGATTTGTTAGAAAAGCGTCATAAGAGTCCTTGAGATGTCGTTGCCAGCATGTAAGAAAAATATTAATGTAATGGGCTTCTCCATCTCATTTAAAGATTGTCTAACCAAATTATTACTCATGATAGAAACTAGCACATGTAAAGAAAAAAGGTTTTTTTTTTTATCTAGAATGCACATTGTTTTAAACCCTTATTATTAAAATTTAATTTTATCAAACATGAAAACAATACTTTCTTTTATGACGCTTACGGCTACATGCTTTAACTAGATTTTAAATGCATCTGATATGCCTAGCGTGATAGATGTAAGAGCATAAAATTATCGTAAAGAACATTATAAAATAATTATATTGAGGGATTATGTATAATTTTTCATTTTAAATTCCAAGATGTATGCATGCAGGGAGGAGAGAGAAGCATGACAGCCAAGAAATAAAATGGCAACATGAGATGGATTTTTTGCATTATAAGAAAACGAGGTGGCTTTTTCCCAAATTTTGAAATTTTGAATGTTCTTTTTTCGAAAAAAGAGAGGAGGACAGGCATACTCGTTGAGTTCTAGTTATAAGAGTAAAGATATATAGGCAGTGGGCACTGTATGGTCGCACCTCCCTTTTCTATGCCATTACCAAGCCCATAAACTATATATATGGAACTTAGTTTCGGGACCAATCGACATAAGATGTAATTTTCTTTCAGAATAATAAACATGAAATTATAATTGTTAAACATGGAATTCTAAGCAAACTGTGGAGGTGAAAAATTTATCTAAAGAATCTTAAATAATTCAAGGGGTTGCACGCAAATATATACATATCTCAGGCGAGGGGAGAAAATTTCCTCAAATGGAGTTATAAAAGGTCAGCCCTCCACCATTGTTACTTTTGTAAGTTAAAAATACCTTAAAAATTCTATTATGGGAATACCGTGTAAACTTTGGGCTCACTAAATCAACGATAAAATTGTGTTGGATCCACATAAAATTTGGTGTATCCAAATCTTAAACGATAAAGATGAAGATGATGGGTGCCAACAAAAAAAAAAAATAGTGAAGGATTGACTTTTTCCGACTCCATCTGAGAAAATTTTCTCATGTACCATCTGAGATTACATTTTCTCATGTATATATAAAAACATTAAGAAGAGGGGTACAGTCCACAATAGCTTGGAATACAAGGGAGAAATAGAAAAAATAAGTTCAGCCCAAAAATTGGAAAACACAAGTTTCGGACTAGCAACTTCGATGTTTTTATTTTGCCAGGACCAAACCTCTATGACCATCAACCTTTGGTAAATTATTGACACCAATCTTATTTGTTTAAACCTGCACCTATATACATGTATAAGGAATTTTCGGAATGATCTGAGTGCTGCCTAATCTCGCTTCTTAAAGGGATCCGTTCCTGCCCCTGGCATTAATGTGTACAAAATTGTTTAGTTCCCTCACATGAAACCGATGGAGGATAGCCACTCTATTCTTTACATATGGAGTTTTTAAATTGAGAAGAGGGTTGCTACCCTTTTCTACACAGAAAATCGCGCAACCACCCAGCCGTGGGTGTCGAGCCCATACGGGCCCATGCGCTTAAGTGTGGGGCAAGAGGAGGCCTCGGTCTTGTTGCGCAGGTTTCTGTGTTGACAAGATTGTGTAGTAGAATTCAAATTCAAGCAGAATTTATCTTTATATCTCTGCATTGATGCAGGACTTGTGACATTATTTCCTTTTCTCAAGGAAATCTTCAAAAGAAAAGGCTAAAATTTCTATAATTTATTCAGATTCAAAACTTGTCCACGTCATCTCCTCCTCCCCCCACCACCTTAAAGCATGCACTTGTTTTGGAATTCGAAACTTAAAATTGTACACAAGCGTGTTAATTAATTCAACTAAAATATACATATTGCCTTGATAATTCCATATATAATCTCTCAACTTTAATGGGCATGGCATGTGCTAAAATGTGTTTATGAGACAGATCGTTAATGAGAGAATGTTTGTGTTTCTTTGTACTAAATATAAATAAGGAAGGGGAGATTACGGGCCTCCTCAACTACAATATTCTTTCATTTAACCACTAATTGTCTTATTCATCTCTACGTTAATACTCACTGATGATGCTCGATATCGGTGATCTCCCAGATCATGACACGTGGTAGATGACGTGTCCCGAAGCTTACAAGAAAGGACCTACAGTGGCCGACCGACCGCTCCTATTCCCGTCCTACAAACGACCGTTGGCTCATCTCGGAGCCCCCCCTGCACAACTGGCCTCCTCGGCCCTCTCAGCTCGCCTCCGGGCTATAGCAAAACCAAGATACCTCGGCCTCTCACTCGTCCCCGAGCCGTCCGCCGAGCTTATCTTCCTCGGTCCCATCGACTGACCAACGGCACCAAACGCAGGCGCATCCGCCTCACCTCCGCGAAACTCGCCATGCGCGAGATATCCGCCGGCCACATCCCGCGTTCCACGCCATCACGATCCCCATTAACGAGCCTGTCTCGCCATTAATAGGGGATCCCGCCCATCGAGCGGGCGTGACGTCGGGAGCGTAACGGCCGGCGTGATTCTCGCACCTGCCTGCCTGCTGCCACCACTATATAAACCCCTCCTTCAGACGGTCCAAGTAAGCCATTTTTCCCCCACTAGGCCGTTACTCTGCTCAAATACCCGGTCTAACTTGATCGTCAAAGGGTCCTTGGTGGTACAACCACCCCGGGACTTCCTTGTAGATAGCTCGGCCCCAACAACCTCAAATCCATTGAGATCCATACGGATCAGGAGGCAGCCTCCAACTCCAATCTTAGCCGTCCACTGTCGCTCCCAGAAGATCTACGGAAGGTAACATCTTGACGCGATCCGACATCCGTCAGTTGGCACCGTCTATGGGAACTTCTTGATTCCACTAAAACAAAGTTCATCTTCTGATCTCCATTCAATGGCGAGCGATCGCCGCGACGATCTAAGCACTAGCTGTCGCCTCCCTCACAACGGAAGCGCGGACGAATCACCTCCCCCGAACTCCATCAACGCCCTAGCCGTCCGAATATATCGACTCGAGTCTGTCGTGGTTGCGCTCGTCTGTGTCCAAACGGCAGGGCAAGCTCCCCAGAAAGCCGCTCCCTCACCTCGGGACCGGGACCTCTACAGAGGGAGAGAAGACTCCGCTCGTGTCGGCACGGCCGACCACCGCCTCGCTGCCTCCCACGACTGCAGATCTCCCAGGCCAACAAATTCTATGACCCGCTAGGCGCCCCACGGTTCAACACCGAGGTCTGTCGCCAGAGCGCCTCGCCCCAAGCCACTTCGCACGCCCGTCCCTCTCAAGGAGATGTCGGTCAGCTCGCCTGCTCCCAGGCATGACCTACACCCCCTCCCTCGATGGGGTAGCGCGGACGGGACTCGTCACGGTAACTCGAAGACTACCTCGCCCGGGGACCTAAGAAACCTCATTGAAAAGAACCGGGGCCGTGGCCAGGTCCTGGCCTCCAACAGCGGAGGCCAAAGATCAGAATGTGCCGAATCGACGGGGTACCACGGCCGACTCGACGCCCTCGAAAAGAAGATCTAGGGTATGCATCCGGAAGGTCATCACACGAGCGACGGGGCTAAGTACGCCGCCAACTCGCTCACAAAACCCTTCACCGAAGAGCTGCTCGCCGTCCATGTCTCCTCCCGGAACAAGCCCCCAAAGGTCTCTCTCTTCGACGGAAAGTCTGACCCGAAGGAACACTTGGACGCACTCACCGCAGGAATGATCTCCAAAGACAACTCTAACGCCGCCCAATGCCGAGCTTTCCCGGCCACTCTCATCCGATCTGGACTAGACTAGTTCCGAGGACTCGCGCCACACTTGATCTCAACTTTCGACGAGCTGGTCACACAATTCCTCGGCCACTTCATTGGGAACAGACGGCAGAAACGGACCGTCGACCATCTCTTCACAATTAAGAGCGGGGACAAAGAAACATTCAAAGGGTACGTCACCCGCTTCTACAACGCCCTTCTCGAGGTTCCAGAGCACCGGGATGAGAAGGTCATTACAACACTCAGGTCTGGTCTTAGGCACAAGGAGTGGTTACGCTCCTTTACATTGGCGCAACCTAAGACCATGGCCGAGGTAAAGGCCTGGACTGAGCGTGAGATCCATCTTGAGTCCGAGGTAAACGCAAATCTCCCCGGGGCAGAGCAAACCGACCAAAATAAAAGGGTGAGGGAAGAAAGAAGGAGACTTGAACGGCCAAAGCCCTTCTCCCCGAAGTTTCAGGAGTACAACCCGCTCAACGTCTCCCAGACGGTACTGCTAGAGGAGGCTAAGGGCGAGGGGTTCTTCAAGCTTCCCCCGGTCTCGCGCATGGAGGCGAAGCGCACCCGGGGCCCCTTCTGCGGTTTCCACAGATCGTAAGGCCACTCCATGGAGAGCTGTAAGCAGCTCCGAGACTACATCGAGGAGCTCATCCGTTTGGGACACCTGGAAGCGTATTTGCGGGATAAGCGGCAAGCCGACCGCGAGCAGGAGCGGCGACCCTCTCCTGGCAAGTTGACAATCGGCCAAATCATGGTCGTGGCAGCGGAGGGTACATCGGGTGCCTGCGAGGCTTACCCACGCCGGTCGTGGAAGCCAACAACCATCCGAGGATGAAGGCCAGGGAGACCGAGCTGATCGTTTTTACGGCTTTACACCGCCAAGGAGCTCAAACCGTACCAATAAAAATAACATCTACTAGCGTGTACTTTTTTTACTGATGCAATGTAAACTTTTCTCTCAAGATCTTTCTGTCTATATAATAAGAAGAGACCAATGAACATTGCAAAAAGAAGGGTTTTGTTTATTCAAAAGGGTACTATAGGCTCCTCAGCCGTACATCGAAAAAGAAAAATTACAATAGCGGAAGATGGGGTGCAGAGAACATTGCTCATGGTACTCCGAGGATATCTCCGCCAACCGAGCCCTCACAGCCTCGGACCTCTGCCCCCGATGCCGCCCGCGAACGTCGGCACCGTACTTCAATTGGTAGCGCTCAAGGATGAGCGCCGCCGAACGATCCCGCCGAGCCGCGTAGTTCAGGCAAAAGCGCCACAGAGACTTTAGCTTACCAACCGCCTCATCCCTCAGCTATTCGGACAAGGGGTTGTAGAGCCCCGGCGACGCCCTCCAAATAGAGTACATCAACAGCTGGAGCAAGAAAGAGCGCCGGGGAAGCAGTCGGCCAAAATGATCCTCAAGACGGCCTATCACTAATCGCACCGTGTTCTTGGTGCAATGCTGGTCATAGAGGTACACGTCCTCAAAGTTTACTATGTCAGGGATGGTAAAAGGGAAGTCCTCCATTCTTGCGTTTTGGATGCGAAGGAAGGGGTGATCAACGCTCCCTCCATTTTATAGCCCACAACGCCCAGGAGTCCAACAGTCGCTCGTATCACCCACAACTGTACCGTCACGTGGTAGACACCGAGCCTTTCTTGGCGAAATCGAAACGACGCGGCTCCGGCACTTCGCCTCCCCTCTGTGCTCATGACGCGTGTCACCCACGACTGTCCCTCTTCCCGATACTCACACTGGCAAGGTCAGACATGACCTCACGAATCAATCGGGAAGCAACCCTGCCCGGTCATCCCTGGCTGGTAGTTCCTTACCCCACGACGCCAGGGATCAAAGCCCTCGCCAAGAGGCAACTGAGCAGCTTCACTGCTCGGTCAATCCTTAGCAGGCCTCTTACGGCCCCTCCCGTGCTAAGGATCGAAGCCCTCACCAAGAGGCAACTGGGCTCGTCCTTGCTCGGTTATCCCTGGCTGGTAGTTCCCTACTTCACAACGCCAGGGATCGAAGCCCTCACCAAGAGGCACCGGGCCGCAACCCTGCTCGGCCATCCTTAGCGGGCCTCTTACGGCCCCTCCCGCACTAAGGATCGAAGCCCTCACCAAGAGGCAACCGGGCCAGCCCTTGCTCGGTTATCCCTGGCTGGTAGTTCCTTACCCTACAACGCCAGGGATCAAAGCCCTCGCCAAGAGGCACCGGGCAGTAACACTGCTCAGCCCATCCTTAGCAGGCCTCCCACGGAAAGGATCGAAGCCCTCACCAAGATTCAACCGGGCCCGCCCTTGCTCGGTTATCCCTGGCTGGTAGTTCCCTACCCTACAACGCCAGGGATCGAAGCCCTCGCCAATAGGCACCGGGCAGCGACCCTGCTCGGCCATCCTTAGCAGGCCTCCTACGGTCCCTCCTGCGCTAAGGATCGAAGCCCTCACCAAGAGGCAACCGGGCCCGCCCTTGCTCGGTTATCCATGGCTGGTAGTTCCCTACCCCCACAATGCCAGGGATCAAACCCCTCACCAAGAGGCACCGAGAAGCAACCCTGCTCGGTCCGTCCTTAAGGATCAAAGCCCTCGCCAAGAGGCACCGGGCAGCAACCCTGCTCGGCCCGTCCTTAGTAGGCCTCTTACGGCCCCTCCCATGCTAAGGATCAAAAGCCCTCTCCAAGAGGCAACCGGGCCCGCCCTTGCTCAGTTATCCCTGGCTGGTAGTTCCCAACCCCACAACGCTAGGGATCAAAGCCCTCGCCAAGAGGCACCGGGAAGCATCCCTGCTCGGCCGTCCTTAAGGATCAAAGACCTCGCCATGAGGCACCGAGCAGTAACACTGCTCGGCCCGTCCTTAGTAGGCCCCCTACGGCTCCTCCCGCGCTAAGGATTGAAGCCCTCACCAAGAGGCAACCGGGCTCTCCCTTACTCGGTTATCCCTGGCTGGTAGTTCCCTACCCCACGACGCCAGGGATCAAAACCCTCTCCAAGAGGCAATCGAGCAGCTACCCTGCTCCGTCATCCATGGCTGGTGTTACTACCCACCGACGCCACGGTCCAAGCCCTCGCCAAGAGGCCATCCACGTTTAAGCAATCCCTACCTCGACTTCGGGGCCATGGAGATACCGTCTTCCCACCGGTCTTTGCACACTCGGCAAATGATCAGATTCAACTCGATGTGTGATCGCTAGACGAAAAACAGGCCTAACATGAAGACAGCACCGCGCAAACAGAGATCCAACAACAAGCAGAAGGAAAATCTGCGCCGAAACACCGCAAAAAATGCTTCATCCAAAAAGTCTTTACGAAGGTATTATTGGCCCCCGGCTTTACAAAAATGCCCGAAGGCTTACAAAATTCCCGAAGCAACAAAAGAAAAGAAATAAGAAGACGAGGGGTTTCAGGCCCCGGGCCCTGGCGCAACCCCGGGGAGCTCAATGTCCACCACGACTGGGGCTGCGTCTTGGGGATCGGCGCCCTTCGCAGGAGCCTCGGCGCCGCCATCGCCAGGAACCTCATCCCCGGCGGCGCTACCGGGGGTATTCCCCTGCGCGTCAGCCCCGCGAAGATATTGGTTCCGGAGCCCTTCATCAGGGAACTCTGGCATCCGAGACTTAACGGTGTCGAGGGCATCGTGCCAGATGAGGGTAGAAGCATCGGCTAGGTCGGAGTAAAAATGGTCCGACTTCTTGTAGTTCTCCACCGCCTTTGCCGCCCTGAGCTCGGCTCGCTTCGTCCCCTCTATCACCGCCTCCAGCTCCTTCCGGAGGGTTCTCGCCGACTTCTTCAGGGTGCCGACGAGCAACTTGGAGTCCTGAAGCTTGGCATCGGCGGCCCGGACAGCCTCACGGTGCTTAGCGACCTCCTGCTTCTCGGCCGCCACCTCCTGCTTCCCGGCAGCCACCTCGTCCTCAAGGGCAGCGACCCTCACCACCGCCGCCTCCAGCTCCAACTTTGAGCTCTCCTCCAGCGCGGAGAACTCGCCCGTGGCTCGCATCGCCGGGGCAATTTCCTCATCCTCCATCTGGACGACAAGGGCGACGTGCTGGAGGACCTGAAGAAATCAGGGAGGGGTCAGAAAGAAAAGGGAGGCACCAAATCTCGCGAATGATAGGACGCTGAGTGAAAAATCAAGTGAGGTGCGAGCACTAACCTCAAAGGCCTCTTGGGCGATGGCCGCCATTTGCGCCCTGAGAGTCCCTAAAGGGATCTTGCCCCCGGCCGACCTCTCCATGTCTGCCAGCAAACTGTCAGCGACGGAGAGCCCCGAGGGCATATCAAAGTGGAGGTCCCCCTCGTCCACTGAGATCGAGGAGGCCGGGGTACGCGGGACCGTCCGGTGGAACCTTTTGAGAGACGACACCGGGGAGCCGGTCTCTACTTCCGAAGCTCGGGCCTCTTGTTCCCGAACCCGCTTTCGGCCCGGCGCCTGGCTGGGCTCCGCGGCACGGGCCACACTCGAACGCCTCGGTGGAGCGACTGCCGGGGGAGCCGGGGCCGACGCCGGACGGGAGGAGCTGGCACCTCCAGCCCTCGATCCCTTCTTCGGCACGTGCATGGCCGATCAAAGTTTGCTCAGGTCGATGGGTTCTGCACAAGACAAGGTACAATGGAGTCAGCAACATAAGTGGAAATAAAAATAAACGCAAGTCTAACAGATCGCCTGTAAACTCCTAACTTACCGGCGAACTAGGCGGGGCTGAGCCCAACCCAACTAAGGACCCGCTCAGAAAGCAGCACGTCGGCCCGGGGGAATGGGTTCCCACTCCGCCACTTTCACCGCGTCGGGATCGATAGACTGACTCTCCCGCCGGCACCTATCCCCAAACCACTGGGTAGGCATGGGCCAGTCCTCACCCTCTGGCGGCCCAACAAAGAAAAACTTCTTCATCCAATCGTGGATGGAAGAAGGTACGACAACGACTCTCGACCCGGCAGCACTTCCTCGTTGTTTCCTAAAGGAGATGTAAACCCACCTCAGCTCGTCCACGCGAGTGCCGATGTGACCTTTGTAGCAGAGAGAAGAAGCAAGGGTAGCCAGCCAGAAAGGGATCGACTGCAACTTCAAACGGACCAGGAACCTAAGGAGAATCCTCTAGGAGTTCGGCACCAGCTAGCCCGGGGCAAACCTAAAATGATTCAGCGCTCTAACAACCTTGGAAGATAAGGGCAGGCGCATTCCGGCCCAAAAGGCTTGCAGGTACAGGGCAATCTCCCTGCCTCGCACCTGATCTGCCCTCTCCCCTTCCTCGGCCAAACGCAACGTATAGCCGGGAGGAATGTGAAAACGAGTCCGAACGGTAGCGAGCTCATCCTCATACCTCACCGTGGACGACACGCCAGGTACGTCCGCGACCTCCGCTCGGGGGACCGCCCCCGTCGCGCGACCCCGGGAAGAGAATCTGACCCTAGCTCCCGGGGAGGACCCCGACTCCGAAGAAGAAGAAAAGTAAGAAGAGGAAGAATCCACAGAGGGCACCCCAGACTCTACCCGAATTACATCTACAGACTCTTCAGAAAAATACATCTAACCCGATAGAGCGGATGAGCCCTCGGAAGAGAAAACGCGGAAATCCCGACCTAAAGAGGAGAGCGCCGAGCTTACAAGACCAAAGACGAGGAAAATTACGATGAAGTGTGGGCCCTGAAGAGGACCCGTCTCAATTTATAGCATCCGGCGTACACATCCAACGGCGACAGACATCTCCCGCCAAAACGACCCATCGCATTCAAAGGCCACCATCGCTCCACCTGTCACACACGCATTGGTCGCACCCTATCGGACGCAGGGAACCCTTGCCCATCACATCAACCAACCAGCGCCAGAAACGTGGGCTGTCGCTTCGGCAAACATACGCACGATCCGGCGCATCCTCTTTAATGCAAGATCTGACATCTGACTCGCTGGCGTCACCCAAAAAATACAGTTGATCGCCCGGCAATGCACCCTTGCGATATCTTCGAAAAGGAACTCACCTCGGGTAACCTGGCAGACCACTCTCGACCTAACCCATGAGCGGGTCAGGACGAGAGTGGGGGGCTAATGATGATGCTTGATATCGGTGATCTCCCAGATCATGACACGTAGCAGATGACGTGTCCCAAAGCTTGCAAGAAAGGACCTACAGTGGCCGACCAGACCGCTCCTATGCCCGTCCTAAAAACGACCATTGGCTCGTCTCCGAGCCCCCCTGCACAACTGGCCTCCTCGGCCCTCTCAGCTCGCCTCCGGGCTATAGCAGAACCAAGATACCTCAGCCTCCCGCTCGTCCCCGAGCCGTCCGCCGAGCTTATCTTCCTCGGTCCCATCGACTGACCAATGGCACCAACCGCAGGCGCATCCGCCTCACCTCCACGGATCTCACCATGCGCGAGATATCCGCCGGCCACATCCCGCGTTCCACGCCATCACGATCCTCCATTAACGAGCCTGTCTCGCCATTAATAGGGGATCCCGCCCATCGCGCGGGCGTGACGTCGGGAGCGTAACGACCGGCATGATTCTCGTGCATGCTCGCCTGCTGCCACCACTATATAAACCCCTCCTTCAGACGGTTCAAGTAAGTCATTTTTCTCCCACTAGGTCGTTACTCTGCTCAAATACCCGGTCTAACTTGATCATCGGAGGGTCCTCGATGGTACAACCATCCCGGGACTTCCTTGTACGTAGCTCGGCCCCAACAATCTCAAACCCATTGAAATCCACACAGATCAGGAGGCAACCTCCAACTCCAATCTCAGCCGTCCACTGTCGCTCCCAGAAGATCTACAGAAGGTAACATCTTGACACGATCCGACATCCGTCACTCACACATGTATCCACAGAGACAAGGATATATATATATATAGAGAGAGAGAGAGGATGCCCTTTTCACTTGCCCTAAAATTTGAAATGACCCTGATTGATGGGAGTGTGGAGACCGTCTCTAACGGAAAAAACTACTCTAGAAGGGCTTGCATGGTGCAAGCCCCTCTAGAGCCCTTGGGTGGGCTTCCCTTGCATGTGGGGAAAGCCCATCCAAGGGCTATGCAAGGGTTTGTACCATGTAGGTTCTTGCATAGTAGTTCTTTTCGTCTATAACATTGGGAGTTGAGAGGGAGAAAAAAAGTATATATTTCAACATTTAATTAACTATGTATTAGTTACCTAGGCCTAGTCTTTGTGGTGCGTGGCAAAAACTGACTAGAGTTAAACCAAGGGAAGTTTTTTTTGGACGCGACCCGAATCGGCGGCTTCTTATATTAAAACGAAAATTAAGGAATACCAAACCGAGAAAAATTGATGAGTTGGAGTTTGTGTAATGATAGATTATGGGTTTAAATAATGATAAGAAATTAAACTATTCATGGTTATTGACAAAAATTATAAGTTATAGCTTTTAATAAATTATTGTCATAAATTGTAGTATTATGACATATTGGATGTCTTTTGGTTGTCTTAACCTAAGGAATTAACTCTTTGTACTTACGGCTTGTGATCATCAATATATGAGATAATTGAGAAAGTGAAGACACTGGAGAGGGTGGATGGTAACTCCTTGTAATTTATGACTCTTAATTTCTAATTTCATGAGCCTATAAATAGAGGTATTATAAAATTCATTGGATACAACAAGAAAAAACAAATACTTTCTCTGTATTTATTTTCTATATTTCTCTTTTATCTCTGTAAACCTTTCTTAACACGTTATCAGCACGAGTGTATTATCTTTAAGAGCTAAGATACTTTTTTAGATAGTCTCTTCTGTTATTTTAACATGCATACCCAATTTCAAATTAATTAGTCCTCAATTTCTCATTTTAACAATAAAATAACAAGAGTTGATTATTTCACAGTTTCTTTAATTTTCATGCAATACATATAACCTGGTTTTCTCTCCATATACCTTCTTTTTCTTTACCTCAACATATCACAATTCTATCGACTTGTTAAATATTTAAATCGTATTAAAAATATAACTATTGTCTTTATGATCTAACATGCAATTTTTTTATATAGTACTTTATCATGTCAAATCTTACGAAGCTAGAATTTGTGGACATTTCTGGCAAAAACTATTTATCGTGGATACTAGATGCTGAAATTCATCTAGAATCGATGGGACTTGGAAATACGATTAAAAAAGCGAACGAAGAAATTACACAGTCTCGTACGAAGGCAATGATTTTCCTTCGTCAACATCTGCACGAGAGATTAAAAAGTGAGTACCTAATAATAAAAGATCCATTTGGACTTTGAAAAAATTTAAAAGAAAGATTTGACCACCAAAAAACAGTAATTCTCCCAAAAGCTCATTATGACTGGTTTCATTTACGTTTTCAGGATTTTAAATCAATAAGTGAGTATAACTCTGCAGTTTTTAAAATTAGCTCTACTTTAAAATTATGTGGAGAGAATATTACTGATGTAAACTTGTTAGAAAAAACATATTCTACATTTCAAACCACGACTCCTGCAGGAGCAGTATCGTACAAAGGGTTTTAAAAAAAATATTCTGAATTAATTTCATGCCTTTTTATGGCCAAATAAAATAACGAGCTATTAATGAAAAATCATGAATCTCTTCCTACTGGTTATGCTCCATTTCCTAAAGTGAATACGACATTTTCTAATAATTCTTTATGTGGGCGAGGTCGTGGCCGTAGACGTGGACGTGGTAGTAATAATCATCATGGTCGTGATAGTTACAATAAAAACTTTTCTAATTTTAAGAACAAAAATCATCATCAGAAGATGAATAATAATTATAGGAAAGAAAAGAACAAAAGTGGACAAGACAAGGATTTTGAAGATATCTGTCACCGGTGCGGTATGAACGGATATTGGTCGCGTATCTGTCGTACACCGAAATACCTTGTTGAATTTTATTAAGCATCGGTGAATAGGAAAGAAAAAAATGTAAAGGCAAATCTTGCCTTTCAAAATGATGATTTCTACATTGGATCAATTGGTATGACACATTTTGATGTAGCGACTTTTCTCAAAGATTCAGAAGCGAGAACTGAAAATTTAAATAATGATAGGATTATCCTAAATAATTAAAATTCTCCTTTAACACTTCTATGTTTCTTTTTAAGCATCTATCTTTTTAGTCTCATATGTAATCTTCTTTTTCTTTTTTTCCTAAATTTACAGTGTTTCTTACAATGTATTTTGTTTTGTTTTAATGAAGGATATGAATATTTCCAAATCTTTAGTCGGATCTAAGATCAATGCTGAAGATGTATGTCTCGTAGATAATGTAACAACGCATACGATATTTAAAGATATGAAATATTTTTTCTATATAAAAATGGATGAAGCCAATGTTAACACGATATTTTATAGTACAAAATTAATTGAAGGCTCTGAAAGAGAAAATATATTATTATCTGGAGGAACAAAGTTTATTATTAATAACGTATTGTTCTCAAATAAATCTCAAAGAAACTTGTTAAGTTTTAAAGATATCCGTCTTAACGGATTTCACATTGAGACTGTAAAAGAAAGAAATAATGAATATCTATATATTAGATCTTTTACCTTGGGTAAGAAATGTGTACTTGAAAATTTATCAACATTCTCTTCTGGTTTGTACTACACAAATATTAATACAATTGAAACCCGTGCTATAGTAAACTAGAAGTTCATTGATCCAAATATTTTTATTATTTGGTATGATCGACTGGGACATCTCGGATCAACAATGATGCAAAAAATCATTGAGAGTTCACACGGGTACCCATTGAAGAACCAGAAGATTTTTCAATATAATGAACTCTCATGTGCTGTCTGTTCCCATGGTAAATTAATCATAAAACCATCACCATCTAAATTTGGAATTGATTCTCCTGCATTTTCGGAACGAATTCATTGTAATATATGTGGACCTATTTACCCACCATGTGGACCATTTAAATAATTCATGGTTTTAATAGATGCATTTACAATATGGTCACATGTGTGTTTATTATCAATTTGCAACGTTGCTTTTGCAAGATTACTTGCTCAAATAATTAGATTACGAGCATAATTTCCTGAATATGCAATTAAGAGAATCCGTCTTGATAATGCTGATGAATTTACATCCCAAGCATTTACGATTACTGTATGTCAATTGGGATAGTTGTTGAACATCATGTTGCTCATGTTCATACACAAAATGGTTTAGCTGAATCATTTATTAAACGCCTCCAATTAATAGCTAGACCATTAATTATGAGAACAAAACTCCCAATTTCGATATGGCATGCTATTTTGCGTACAGCGGCATTTGTACGCATCAGACCAAAAAGTTATCATAAGTTCTCCCCTTTACAATTGGCGTTTGGTCAGGAGCCAAATATTTCCCATTTAAGAACCTTTGGGTGTGCGGTATATGTTCCAATCGATCCACCACAGCGCACTAAGGTGGGTCTTCAAAGGAGGTAAGGAATATATGTTGGCTTTGAGTCCCCCTCCATAGTTAAATATCTTGAACCATTGACGGGAGATGTATTTACAACACGGTTTGCCGACTGTCAGTTTAATGAAAATGTTTTCCCAACATTAGGGATAGAAAATAAGCAAGAAAAATTGGTTATATGGAATGCGTTATCTTTATCTAAATTTGATTCTCGTACATGATAGTGTGAACTAGAAGTTCAAAAGATAGTACAGGTGCAATCTATAACAATTCAGCTGCCAAATGTCTTTACTGACCTAAATAAAGTAATCAAACCACATATTTCTACTGTTAATACTCCAGTTAGAATTGATGTTCCAGAAGAGGGATCACTAAATATTGCAATAAGAGTCTACGACACATCTAAAACATGGTAGACCAGTCAGTTTCAAAAATAAAAATTCTCGAAAGAGAAAAGGAGCAAATAATCAAAATGCCCAGATCGAGAAGGCAGATACTCATAAAGAGACCTAAGACATAATTGATGATAAAACCCCATAGAAGGTTCAGGTATCTAGTAATAACGAAAATAATGATAATGAAGAGATCTCAATAAATTATATCTTTACTGGAATAAGATAGAACCGAAAAGAAAAAAAACATCGATGATATTTTGTTTATAATATAGCGCTAGATAATATGGAAGAAAGCGAGGATCTTGAACCAAGATCATTCGATGAATGTCGAAAAAGAAATGATTGGCAAAAATGGAAAGACTCAATACAAGAAAAATTAAATTCACTTGCAAAATGTGAGGTTTTTGGACCTGTAGTCCAAACACCTTAAGGTGTAAAGCCTGTGGGGTACAAATGGGTATTTGTGCGAAAACATAATAAGAAAAACGAAGTCGTTAGATACAAAGCATAACTTGTAGCATAAGGTTTTTCCTAAAGACTTGGTATTGACTTTAAAGAAACATATTTTTTGTGGTGGATACTATTACAATTCGACATCTTATCAGTCGACAGTACAAGAAAAACTTAATATGCGTCTGATGGATGTAGTTGCAGCTTATTTATATGGATCCCTTGATAGTGATATTTATATGAAAATCTCGAAGGTTTTAAGATGCTAGAAGCATGTGGTTCAATATCCCAGGATATTTGTTCGATCAAATTATACAAATCCTTATATGAATTAAAACAATCTGGACGTATGTGGAATAATCGTCTCAGTGAATATTTATTAAAAGAAAGTTATATATGACGAAATTTTTCCATGTGTTTTTATAAAGAAATCTTTATTCGGATTTGCCTTAATTGCCGTATATGTTGATGATTTAAATATTATTGGAACTTCTGAAGAGCTTTCAAAAGCGGTCGACTACTTAAAAAAAGAATTTGATATGAAAGACCTTGGAAAACAAAGTTCTGTCTTGGCTTACAAATCGAACATTTAGCTGATGGAGTTTTTATTCATCAATCAACTTATACAGAAAATGTCCTAAAATGACTCTGTACGGATAAAGCACATCCATTGAGTACTCCAATGGTTGTTCGATCACTTGATGTGAATAAAGACCCTTTCCGGCCTTGAAACGATAACGAAGAATTACTTGGTCCTGAAATACCAGACCTTAGTGCAATAAGAGCACTAATGTATCTTGCTAACAATACCAGACCTGATATAGTGTTTGTTGTTAATTTATTAGCAAGATATAGTTCTTATCCAACCTGAAGGCACTGGAATGGAATTAAGCATATATTTGAATATCTCTAAGGAATGATTGATATGGATTTGTTTTATTCGAATATGTCGAAATCTCAACTAATTGGTTATGCAGATGCAAAATATTTATCTGACCCGCAAAAAGCTCGATCTCAAACATGTTATCTATTCACGTATGATAATACAGCTATATCATGGTGCTCCACTAAACAAACTTTAGTTGTTACTTTTTTCAAATCATGCAGAGATATTAGCAATTCACGGGGTAAGTAAGGAATGTATTTGGCTAAGATCGATGATCCAACATATCCAAGAAACTTGTGGTCTACGTTCATATAAAGAAATTCCAACAACATTATATGAAGATAATGTCGCTTGCATTCCCCAGCTAAAGAGTGGATTTATCAAAGGGGATAGAACGAAGCATATTTCACCAAAGTTCTTTTTTACGCATAACATTCAAGAAAAGAGAAAAATTAAAGTTCAACAAATTCGTTCAAGTGATAATGTAGATGATTTGTTTACCAAGGTATTACCTACTTCAACATTTAAGAAATTGGTTTATAATATTGGAATCCGTCGGCTCAAGGATATTTCTAACATGGGGCGATAATATGCGTTGCACTCTTTTTCCCTTGTACATAGTTTTTCCCACTGGGTTTTCCTCACAAGATTTTTAACGAGACATCAATTTGTTCGTATTATCTAACGCAAAGTATAATATACACTTTTTCCTTAGCTACGATTTTCCCCACTAGATTTTCCCTAATAAGGTTTTAACGATGCATATTTTTGCAAAATGGACATCCAAGAGAAGTGCTATAAATTGTATTATTATGACATAGTGGATGTCCCTAAGCTAAGAAATTAACTCTTTGTATTTATAATTTATCATCAATATATGAGATAATGGAGAAAGTGGAGAGAGTAGATGATAACTCCTTATAACTTATGACTTTTGATTTCTCATTTCTTGAGCCTATAAATAGGGGTATTGTAAAATGCATTGGATACAACAAGAACGAATACTTTCTCTATATTGATTTTCTATATTTCGCACTTATCTTTATAAACCTTTCCTAACAATTATTACTTTCTAGGCTTAGTTTAAAAGTGAAAATAATTATGGCTTATGTGATAAGAACCTGTCTAACTATTTTCTTGCTTTTGATTCTTTTTTTTGGCCGAAAAGAGCTGGATTGTGAGCCGGTCTCCTATATTTAATATAAAAAGCTAAAAAAGGTTCGGTAATTAAAAAAATAATAAAAAACAAGAAAGGGTAAAAATTTACAACCCTCACGGATTCGGAGTGGGTGCTATTTTGAGCACATAGTATTGATATGATTCATGATCCAACGGTGGCCAATAGGGTCAAACAGGGGAACTCATGGTGTTATGATCTTGAAGTGAGATTAGGATTCACAAATAGCACCAAAATAATATGGAAGCAATAGCACCTTCCCTAAATCCACCCCCGTCTCCCGCCCCACAAACACACACACATTGTGATCCGGAAAGAAAGTCATTTTCTTTCTTTAAACATCCTAAACCAGAAATGTATTTTCTTCTCTTTATTTTCTTTCTTTCCCTTTCAATTTCATCTACCAAAACAGCCCATATTGAATTCTCTCTCTCTCTCACTATATATATATATATATATATATATATATATATATATATATATATATATATATATATATATATATATATATTGTCGTGATAAAACGATCACGAAGTAAAACAAACGATAAAGAGAAAGCACAAACTAATCAAAGGCAAATAGAAAATAAGTGCACTAACCAAAAGGAACAAGATATACATGGAAAACCTTTACGGAAAATCATGGGAGAAGGAGAAACTTTATTAATCATCAAAATATAGAGGAGTACAAATGGTGGATGAGTCTCACAAATCCCTCAAAAACTCTAGCTCTCAAATTACAAAAAGGTTCTCTCAAATTCTATCTCAAAGGCTATCCGATTTAGGGTTACAAAATACTACAATATATATATATATATATATATATATATATAATATACAAAAGATCTGATTAAATAACAAATTTCCCAATTATCTCGAAACTGAAAGATTCGGCTCGATCCGCACTTGAGCCGGTTCAAGTTGATGATGAGTCGGCTCATACAAACAGAGAATAATTTTCGATTCTGGACTCCACATGAGATGGCTCAAGATTACTTTGAGCCGTCTCTTGCACACAGAGAGTGATAACGAATCCTAAACGTCTTTTGAGCCGGCTCAAGATTACCTTGAGCTGTCTCTTGTAACCAGAGAAGATGAGGTAATCCTGGACAACTTGTGAGCCAGCTGAGGATTGTCCTGAACTGTCTCGACTTCAAAATCCTCAGTGATACGCCGAATCATGGGAATGTTCAATAGGGATCAAGAATATGAGGTATACTAAACAAATCTCCACCTTGCCTCGCATTCGCCACAAACTCCTTCATAAAATAAATAATAGCTTCACCTTCTCCACAAAACCCCTAAAAGGACTCAATGAGTGCGACGCACTCTAATTAAATTCAAGCAATACTTAAACTTAACAACCGAAAGAGACTTTGTCAACATGTCGGCCAGATTATCCGTTGTTCTAACCATCTTCACGATAGTGCAATTGGTAGTTATAGTTATTATTCGACCCGACCCGCATGTTTGAACCCAACATGGTTCAAGATTACATCAAATATTTGCTAGTACAGAGTATTCATGCAAATATAGATTTTATAAACATATATAATATATTTTAGTATCCGCATATCTTTTAAAATACAATATAAAAATAAAAATATATATTTTCTTATCTAACCTTCACTACTACAATATTGGGTTGCCCCTACGGATAAAGGAATCCGTAGGGGCAACTATTTATTGCCCCTACGGATTGACCGTAGGTCCATATACTTGGCCCTACGGTTCTCTACGTTTTAATTTAAAAATATTTAATCGCAATTTGATGTTTGGCCCTACGGAGCCGCAAATAAAGGATCTACGGGTTAGTCCGTAGGGGCATGTATAAGGGTTAATTAATAATAAAAAAATGGCACTGAAAATCCCTCCGTTCCCAAAAATCTTTATCATCTTCCCGCGCCTCGCGATCGATTTCCTCCCGCGCCTCGTCGACTTCCTCGTCGCCTCCTCCGTCTCCTCCTCTGTCTTCTCCTCATAACATCCTCGTCGACTTCCTCCAGCGCCTCGATCCCGAGCCTCATCGACTTCCTCGTCGCCTCCTCCGTCGTCTCTTCCACCGCGAAAAAGGTTAGTAAATCTCCAATTTTTACTTCTAATTTAATGCTTTTATTTCCCTCTTTTGATGATGTTAGGTTCAGGGCAGGGTTCGGGTACGGGTGAGGGTTAGGGTTAGGCATCGGGTCAGTTTAGGTTAGGGTTAAGTTTAGGGTTAGGGTTAGAGGTCGGTTGGGGTTGGGGTTAGGGTTCTGTTGCGGTTGGGGTTGGGTTTAGGGTTGGGGTTGGGGTTGGGGTTAGGGTTAGGGTTCGGAATTGGGGTTAGGGTTAGGGTTAAGGTTCGGAATTTAGGTTGGGGTTGAGGTTGGGGTTGGGGTTAGGGTTGTTTTTTCTTGAAAACAACTCTAAGTAAAGGCTAGGGTTAATTTGGGTTTAGTGTTAGAGGCTAGGGTTAATTTGGGTTAATTAAAGGGTAGGGTTAATTTGGGTTAATTAGTGATAATTTGAAAGGGTTATGGTGTTGATTAGGTTTAATTTGGTTAAGTTTGGGTTGATTATGGTTAATTAGGTTAATTTGGGTAAATTGGGTTAAGTTTGGGTTAATTAGAGATAATTTGTGTTAGGGTAACGATTATGGTTAATTGTGGTTAATTAAGTTAATTTGGGTTATTTGGTTTATGGTGCACTAGTTTATTAAGTAGGATACAATAGTTCATTGCAGTAGGATACTCGATTATAACGTAAACGTACAACTTTACCGTAAATGCAAGAAAAATTTACCCTAAACTTGAAATTTCGAACCCTTACTAACGAAACGTAAACGTAAAAACTATTTATGTTAAATGTTCAAGTTAAAACCAATATATGATACTCGATGATAATATGAAACCTTCATATTCTCATCGATACTCATATATGAAACTAAAAGCACCACTTAGTCCCTGTCTATCGGTTAACAAATGTGCGATGATCGTCGTGATATAGAACTATACGAAGGTTGTTAAATATCGGACGGTATAGCTCGATACTAACAACCGTAGTATAGTCTATGCGACGAGAAGATTCAATCGTATGGTAACTGATAGATTTGTCCCGTGTGGACAAGTTAGGAATGTATAAAGCAAACACCTTCATTCACTTGTGTTTTCATCCGTTTCGAGATATTTCGTCGGTACCTTTCCGCTGGTTCTCCGTGTACAAAGATAGATTAGATGTTCATTTCAACGTTGTTTCACAGCTTTGAAATGATTATCTATTCTATTACAGTGTACTCGGAGAACAGCGGGGAGGTGCTACCGAAATTTACTCGAAACGGTTGAAAGCACAAGTGATGGGTGTTCGCTCTATACATTCTTAATGGGATAGAAGCCTTACCCCCGACAGCCGGAACACACACATACAACAAGAATACACAACAAACGCATAATTAGAGAGTGATTCGAGATGTTCAAGTTAAAACCAATATATGATACTCGATGATAATATGAAACCTTCATATTCTCATCGATACTCATATATGAAACTAAAAGCGCCACTTAGTCCCCGTCTATCAGTTAACATACGTTCGATAATTTATTCTTTTCAACGACAAACGCATACACAAAGCATATACACGGATTTTCTCCTTTGTCAGTAACTATACCGTTCTTATATTCCTCAGTATAGTCACCATAACCTATAATTTATATGTTATACAGTCTAACATGGCCCATGAGTACGTCAGAGTTAAGGACTGGATGTATGTGGATTGGCAACAACGTATGCAACCTAAGTTTGTCGCAGGAGTTGCTGCTTTCATTGAATTTGCACGCGCACATAATAAGATCATAATAGAGAAGATTCTCTATCCGTGCGATAGATGTGGCAATAAGTACTGGCAGAAGGTAGAATTGGCAGAGCTTCATATTGTAAAATATGGGTTTACTAGACTTTATACAACTTAGAAATATCATGGGGAAGGAGAAGAATGCAGTAATGCGGCAGAAGAAGAAGGAGAACACGATAATGCGGCAGGAGAAGAAGGAGAATTCGGTAATGCGGCAGAAGAAGAAGACGGTAATTTATTTCCATCAGAAGAAATGGAGGATATGGTAGAGGCTGCCCTAGGTGAATCTATTCGTACCGAGGATGACATTCCTTCAGGTCAAGGACCGCGTACGGATAAATATGAAAATTTCATGAATGATGTTAGAAAACCAATTTATGAGAATGCGAAGTATTCCACCCTCTCATGGTTCGTCCAACTTTTCCAGATTAAGTGCATAAATGGATGGAGCAACAAGTCATTCACAATGCTTCTTTCGTTCTTGAAAGATTCTATGCCCCCGGGAAATAACGTGCCCAACAGCTGGTACGGAGCCCAGAAGATGATGTCTGATTTAGGTCTAAAGTGCGAGAAGATTCAAGCATGTCCTAAAAATTGCGTGTTGTACCGGAATGAGAATTCAGATTTGAAAGAGTGTCCAGCATGCAGAGAGGCCAGGTATAAGCCGAAAGATTCTGAGAAGAAGCCTGATATACCTGTCAAGATGGCACGATACTTTCCCATAACACAGAGGCTACAGAGGCTATTCAGGTGCAAGAAAACAACCGAGGCAATGATTTGGCATCACCGTGCTCCTCCAAGTGAAGATGGAAAAACGAGCCATCCAAGAGATTCACCGGCATGGAAGGATTTCGATAGGAGGCACGCAATATTCAGTAGCGATCCTCACAATATCCGGCTCGGACTGGCTAGTGATAGCTTCTGCCCATTCAACTATATGGCTGGAAGGCACAGCACATGGCCCATTGTAATGATAATTTATAATCTGTCGCCTTGGTTGGCTATAGACCAATCATACTTTATGATGCCTCTTCTTATCGACGGACCAAATTCACCGGGAAACAATATCGACGTCTATCTCCGACCTCTGATCGAGGAGTTGAAATCTTTGTTCATTGATGGTGTAGAGACATACGATGCAAAGACAAATACAACCTTCATACTGCGTGCGGCTTTAATGTGAACAATTAATGACTTTCCTGCGTATGGAATGCTATCAGGTTGGTGCAAAGCATGTCCTCATTGCCATGAACACACAACATCGAAATTCTTGAATTTTAGCAGGAAGGTTTGTTATTGCGGCCATCGACGTTTCCTGCCTCCAGACCACCCCTATAGGTTAGACACGGTTCACTTTGATGGTCATCAAGAGCTTCTTGGACCTCCATCCCCATTGTCCGAAGAGGACGTGACTGCTCAATGGTATGGTTACAATAATGTGACCTTCGGGATGGATCCGACGAAACAGGTCAAACCACCATTTTGGAACAAGTTAAGTATTTTCTTCGAGCTTCCGTACTGGTCAACAAATTTAGTGCGTCATTGTCTGGACGTCATGCATATAGAGAATGGAGTATCATAGCACATACTCAACTTGCTTCTTTGTAAAGACGGGAAATCGAAAGACAACCTGAATGCTCAGATGGATCTACAGGAGTGGGGAATAAGAAGTGAATTGCACCCTAGACCGGTAGCGGGTAACCCGGGCAAGTTTGTACTTCCCAATGCCGCTTATCATATGTCACAATCAGAGAAGAAAAGATTCCTGCAGCTGTTCATGATTTGAAAGTTCCCACAGGTTTCTCAGGATCATTCAGCAAGAAAATAAAAATTGTGAAAGGCAAGATCGATGGGCTGAAAAGTTATGATCACCATGTTATCGTGGAGCACCTTCTTCCATTAGCCCTCAGGACTTCTCTCCCCGAATCGGTTGGTCTAGTAATCAACGACCTATGTTGTTTTTTCAGAGAGTTGTGTGTTAAAACACTGGAGGTTGTGACGCTGGATAAACTAGAAAATTCTATTGCATTGATACTTTGCAAATTTAAGCGTATTTTCCCACCGTCATTCTTTGATATCATAATACACTTGATGGTTCATCTTGCAACTGAGGCTAAGTTAGCCGGACCGGTACAATATCGATGGATGTATCCCATCGAGAGGTACGTGTAATTTTTCGTTTCGCGCAATTTATAAATTTATTGTTATCCTGTATGCCCGTATTTATTTATTCAACATATTTTCATTAGGTACCTGTACACTCTTAAAAAGTATATACGCAATAAAAATCGACAAGAGGGTTCTATCATGCAAGGTTATCTTCTTGTTGAAGCAACCACATTTTGTTCCCGCTATCTGCACGAGAACATTGAGACAAGACTTAACCGGCCTCGAAGAATTCAAGACGGGCCATAAGGTAAAGCCGAGTATAAGAGGGTAGACACTATGTTTATCAATAAGATATACCGGTTTATCTTGCTTAATTGAGCATGTCTTGAACAAATTAGAGAGTAAGTTTTTTTGGATTAATTGTTATATTTGTGTTTGTGTGTGTATGAAATGATATAATATTAATTTCACCATTATTTGTCGAAAACAGAATTCATTTTAACAAGGTACGTGAGGGGCATCCTGATTGGAACGAAGAACGATTAGAAAAATATCATCAGGATAATTTTTGTGATTGGGTCACAGATCATGTAAGTTATTCGAATAACATTTTATTGCTATCAGTTTTAATCTAAACTTGTATCGTTAACCCTTATTCGTAAAATTTGTTTTGTTAGATCCACGATCCGAACTTGTCTGCATCATTTGAGAATGATTCAAGATGTTTAGCTCAATTTTCCAGTATGGAGTTTGCATATTACAAAGGATTTGGTGTCCTTGGATACAAATTCGAAGTTAAGTACATAGAAACATCTAGAACCACTCAGAATAGTGGGATTGCGACGGTAGGATCGGACGGTGTAATTTATTATGGGTACTTAAATTGTATACTCGGCATCCACTATCCTGGACGATCAGAACCCTTTTATGTATTCCAGTGTACTTGGTACGATACGCGAACCGATACAGATAAGTGGAGAAGCAATCTTGGGACTTGGAAAGATGAATATAGATTGACCAGTGTGAACACACTTCGATTTTACGGTCAGGAAGATCCGTTTATCTTTCCGAACCAAGCGTTCCAAGTATACTACTCACAGTGTTTGAAGCATCCGGGATGGAGTGTTGTATGCCGATGGAAACCTAGAGATGTCTACGATGTCTCAGAATTCGAGGACAGCGATGAGGATGAAGAGGAGAGAAGGCTTAGAGTGCTCCGACCGTCTGTTTCGAAAGACGGGTTGTCTTCATCCGATCATGAAGTTACGTGGGTTAGAAATGATATCGATGATGAAATCCAAGTAGATATGTATAATGCGCCCACGAAACGAAAAAAGGTTATCAGTAATGTTATATTATTACTTCACATTTTACGATATATATATATATAGTCAATACTTTTAATGATTGTCTAATGCGTCCACGAACCGTTTATCTAGATTTGATGACGATGATGGGAGCAGCGAGGGGCGGCAGGAGCTCCAGCCGCGGCACCGGCAGAGGCAGAGCAGTTTTGCCTCCCGGAGAGCTTCAGAGGGCCGGTCTTGCACCCAGATCGGAGACCCCTTCGGATGCCTCCTTCCGTGTGGATTTTGCCACATCTCTAGGTATATTGCACGCATATCCATTTTGAATGTAATATTATAGATATTCATGCTTGTTTATGTCAAAATTACTTATATTGTCAATGTTTGATTGTCTAGTTGTTGGTGATGCGTCCACATCAGGGACAGAGGCCACTCCCGCTCCTCCAGGTATGTTTATATATCATATAGTGCATGTATATTGATTTAGAATGCTATATCATAAATATACACACATTCCTTTTGCTCTTACTTAGATAGTAATTTTTATTATTGTCTAGCTGTAGGTGGTGACACCACCGTACCTGCGGGTATGTTTATATATCCTATAGTGCATGCATATTGATTTAGAACGTTATATTATTGATCTACACATTCTTTTTGCAATTACTTATATAATCTATTTCTAATTGTCTAATTATAGGTGGTGCGTCCACATCTGACGCACGCCCCTCTCCTGCCACTTCCGTACCCTCCGCATCGTCTGTAGGTTAGTATGAATAAATATAAAATATTTATTCATTTTATATATGCTCTATAGAATAAATATGAACTTCATGGAAATTTAGCGTCAATGTTTATTTTCTAGTTGGAGGGGATGCGTCCACATCCGGGACACCGACTGTTCCTCACCGGAGGAACTATCATCCCGCTCGTGCTGCTGCCCGGGCCCAGGCTCGTGGTTTAGTCACCGGAGGTATATATCACACTTCAATTTTCGTTTAACCTTGATTTCTTAATACAACTTTGTCTTAATATTGATTGTCTTGATATTTCTTGCAGACGCAGGGCCTCCCCATCCCCAGAGGGGGACTCGAGGCCCGAATCAGTCCCATAGGCTGAGGCCTGACAGAGCTAGGGGGAAGGCAGCATTCCCCCTCTTTTTTACCCTTGACTATCGCTATACCGGTCCTCATGCCGAGAGGTTCGGCCGATATATGGGGGATGAAAGCCGGCTCGTGAAGAACTATCCACTTCACGTTGAGTGGGGCGAGCAGCACCGGCGCTCATTCGCCCTCTTCTTCGATCAGGCTCGGGTATTAATATATGTTTTCATTTGATTTATCCAATATACTTATTATTAACACTTACAATCTAATAACAATGTTTTTTTTGTATTTTCAGTCGGATTACGATTTTCAGCCTGTATCCGACCCTGATCACCCTGGGAGGGTGCTCGACCTTCATGCTCTGTACAATGGCCTGATGAAGAACATGCAGACCAAGGTCCGATACAACAGGAATGAGATGAAGGCCGACTGCTACTCCCTGTGGATGGCGACCCCCGAGGCAGAGAGAGCGGCCCTCTTATCTACTCCGGCCTTTGCGAGAGTCGACGTAGAGACATGGCCTCTATTGTGCAAATATTTCGACTCTCAACGCAAACAGGTATGTATTTTAAATATAATTCATTGTTTAGAATATAATTTATTTTTTTGTGTTCCTTAATTAGAAAACTAAATGTGAATGCGTTGTGTAGAAACAGGCCGCTCAAAATATAGAGAATAGGAAGTCGGCGAAGAGGGGTCGCCCCACTTACACAGGTGGCTCGAGGAATATTACTCGAGCCATGGAGTTATCGGTAAATTACAATAGACCGGCCTTTGTGATATAATGCAATATTAAGAGTTATTTTCTAATATATCTAATATTAAGAGTTATTTTCTAATATTGCAGACAGCTCAGACCCTGGCGCAAGGTGGTACACCGAGCGTGCTGTCCGCATATCTTGCCGTCCACGGCACCTCGACAGATCCCGCCACGGGCGAGCTTCGATATCCCGATGTTGCTACCTAGGAGTATTGCGTAAGTGTTAATATTTATTCAACCCATATTTGAAATTTTAGTTTTGGAAGGTTCAAATTTAAATTTTATACTTATACTTTACTGCTTAATGTGGGTGTAGGAGCGGGTGGTTGAGCAGGCCGAGGCATCGGGGATCGATTTTACCAGACATAGCGATCCGAGGCTGCTGACCCCAATCCTGGACGCCGCACACGGAGGGCACCACGGAGGTTGCGAGAGAGGCTGGGGACTAGGCCCTAGCAGGGCCCATATGAGGTTGGACTCTACCCCGGCGGTTACTTCCTCCGTCTCCAATGAGTGACGTGTCCAGCAGGAACTGGAGAGCTTGAAGGCCACTGTTCAGGAGTTGAAGGAGATGCTGGTATGTATACTACTTAATAGTAAAATATCATGCCATATTATAGATATCAACATATCCAATATTAGTACGTAGCCTGAGATTAATCATACATACATATCTAATTAAAATAAACTACGGTTTTCCAAACTAGATATCCAAATAGGGTTTCGAAATAACTTGATAATAATACGAATTCGAATAATACACAGTTCTTACACGCTTATTACACACGTTAGGTCCAGACGCGACAGGGTACATCGGCCGAGCCTCCACATGCATCTCCTTCGGCTGCGGCTCCGCAAGCCACTACATCGGCTGCGGTTCCGCAGACAACTCCTATAGCTCCACCGCCCGCTCAGACTCCCGCAGCCACGGCTCCGCAAGCCACTACCTCGACGGTGACTGCGCAGACAACATCGCCAGCTCCACAGCCCGCTCAGACTCCCGCACTGTTTCCCCCAATCAGAGCAAGACTCTGTTTGAATTTCAAAAATTCAAATTTTGAAGCAACGCTTCAGATTTCGTACGCTGCGCGCAACGCGCCACGTATCAGAAGCTGATACATCAGCGCAGCGCCCAAGACAACGCGTCCAATCAGAGCAAGGCTCTATTAAAAAACAAAATTAAAAGAAGCAAAGCTTCAGTTGCACAAGCGCTGCGCTGCGCTGCGTGACACGTGTCAGCGCAGTCGCTTTTGCGCAAGCGCTGCGCTGCGTGACACGTGTCAGCGCAGTAGCTTTTGCGCAAGCGCTGCGCTACGTGACACGTGTCAGCGCAGCTGCGCTGCGAGCTGTGCGATACGTGTCAGCGCAGCTGCGCTGCGCTGCGCGACACGTGTCCCGCGCTGGGGCATTTGCGCCAAACAAAATTAAAATTTTAAAGAAATCTTTCTGTTCTTGTTAAAATAAGAAGATTTTCTTCTGTAAAACAGAAGCCCTTGGATCAAAGATCTAACGGTGGGGAAAATTCCCCAAATCACTCAGAGATAGATCTCTTTAACAAATCTAACAAAATTTATGGGCACTATATAAAGGACCCTAGACCTCAATTCAAGAGGAGCAACATCATCATTGAGAACTCTGAAGAATTGGAGAGAATTCCTCAAGAACAAAAAAGGTAAAAACCTTTAGAAAAAAGAGAAAATTCTCTTATGAATAGATTATTTATCTGAGAACAAGATCAATGATCTTCAATAAAAAGAAAAATAAATAATAATAGTGCCTTGCACTTTCTTATAAACCATTGGTTCTTTGAAAACAAGAAAAACTTGTTTGGATCAAGAAATCAAACAGTGCTTTGCACTTTTTATGAACCATTGGTTCTGGAATCTGAAAGATTCTCAAATTATTGAAATAGTGACTTGCACTTGCAAAACTGCACTGTTGCGCTCTTGGGTTGGCGCAAGCCACCAGAGAGCGCCACGTGTCAGCATCTGAACCACTTGTGCTATGCGCTTTTGAGATAGAGCCTTGCTCTCTGAAATTAGCGCAACTCACCAGAGCGCGCCACGTGTCAGCAGCGCAAGCGCAGCGCACTGCGCTTGCGTGACACGTGTCATCACCGCAAGCGCTTGTGCTCATTGATTGGCGCAAAGCGCCTGACAAGTGCAATGCATTATTCACTAAAGGGCCAGACCCAAATCAGAAAGGCCTAGTAGGCCAAATTAAGTTGCAATGCAATAAAAAGGGCAGAGCCCAAACAAAATTGATGCTCTGCATCATTTATAAATGGGCAGAGCCCAAACAAAATAATAAATAATGCAATGCATTATTTTAAAAGGGGCAGAGCCCAAATAAAGGTCCAACAGAGACCAAAAGTAATGCAATGCATTACTTAAACAGGGGCCAAGCCCTAACACAGGCCTATTAGGCCAAAAACAAATAAAAATGTTGAACATATTCTCAACTGGACTTAGCCCAATCATGGCCGTAAGTCCTCAAATTAAATTGACTGAGCAAGATTGCTCTCTTAAATCAATTTATATCCGGTTTAAGGGTACATCTCTGAACTCCTCTGACACCTATCGTTATAATCTTTCAACGACGTCAGGGAGGTGACGGGTCCCGACAACCATACATCGATACGGACTGCGGGGTCCTTAAACTCGTGGACCGAAACGTACTTAAACTAACATTCGTCCTAACATGGGAACGTTGGACCGAAATGTCGTTAAACTAATGTTCGTCCCCAAATGGGAATGATGGACCACCATGTCCCTAAACTGGAAATCGACCGCAACGTCATTAAACTAAACAATAGAGCCAATTGCTCTCTTGTCGGATCCAAACGATCCCGTTAAGTTGATCTTAGTCTAGAGATTAGGCTAACGTATCCTTAACAAAAGTTTAAGTTGATCTTAGCCTCAATATGGCTAACGTATTCTTAAACTAAAACACCAAACCCAAATCTAAGTAAACACGGATTTGGACTAATCCACGTCCTACGGGCGACGGCATCACTTAGTCTCCGTATACAATACACGGGCAATCACAAACAAAACAAACACACACGACACGAAGTGAACATCTGGAGAAGGAGAAAGTGGCTACCGCGATGCGGTAGCGTAATTAACTGCAGGGGCTTGCACCTGCAGGGAAGAGCGTCCCCACAATCAAAACCCCTCAAGCGAGGGGGAATCTGACGAAGTCTGCTATATCGGCCGCATCCGTCTAAACCTCCGATACACAGTGCCATAAATCAACTTGGCATCTTCGGAGAGGTGGACGGATAAAACCAAATAGCATCTGCCCCGAATCTCAGGCAAGACGTCCAAGGCGTCTCCGCCGCGTCTTTCAGAGGGGAACAGATTCTGGCACGCCCGGTGGGACATTTTCCTCTTTCTACTCCACACTTCGTGTGTCGTGTTCGCGAACGAATCGCGGTTTGCTATGGTTGCCTGTGGATTCGAGGTACTAAGATTTGGTGTCTTGCTCCGTGCAGAAAACAGAAGATCAATGGCTTCAAACTGCACTACTTGCAACTGCAACTCTCGCTCGGTCTCTGCTGAAGGAGTGACTTACGGGCCCCAAGCGGCCTCTCTTTTCAAGATGCCAGTAGGGCAGGTAACTCAAGCCACCACTGGACTATTATTCGGGACCATGCTCCCACCGATGAGCTTCAATGCCCCAATGACGTCGCAAGAAGCTCCGAGGAAGTCGGTTTTGATCGGCTTACAACTACCGCGGCCCTTCTCAACGGGTTGCTCAACTCCACTGCCTCGGATTTTAACAGACTAGGTCAGAGCTCCAACGGGTCCATGAAAAAGCCAGCAATACCAGAAGATGTTGTCCCGAAGCGGATAGCTACCCTACTCCAGTTTCAGGCGAAATCACAAAGGTTGTTTCCCCTGCTCGGAAGTCTGCTTTTGACAGGTTAGCCGTCCCCATTCAACGGACGTCGGTCTTTAAAAGGCTGGTGCCAGCAGATTATGACCAACACAGGGGGCATGAGGAGGTCACCCCTACAGTTAGAACAACTCCATCCGCACGACACGCTCGACGTCGCCACTGGCGCCGAGTGAGGAAGGCTGGGGGCAACTCCCCCTCTGGGATAACTGCGCCAGCTCCAACGGTGGGGATCGATGCTGCTGTTCCAACCGGGAACAGCTTTGAATTGCTGAGCGCGGTGCGCAGAAACTCTCCCACTGCGGTGTTGAAACGAACTCCTTCACCTGTAGAGAATACTCCAGAGAAGAAGCTAGAGCAGCCCCTTCAACGGCTGTCCTCTAAAATTTACAAAGTCTGGCGACAAATCTAAGAGTCGGTGATCGATCAAGACTACCTCCGCCGACAGAAAAAGGTGAAAGTTCAGCGGGAAGAGGACCATCCTATCAAGCCACAAAAGGCGATAACTGCTTGGGAGCCCACTGCAACGGCCCCCTCAACTTCGACCGCTCAAAAAGGAAGGAGGTCGGGGAAGATCCCTGTGTTTTTGGCGAATTGCAAAGACACCGAACACAAACGCCCCAAGTCTGGGGGCATGGTGGTGCACACTGTTTATATGGATTCCAGAAAAGAAGAAAGCCACGTTTCGACGGGTCACCGACCGCTCACCCGGTCATTGACAAAAGCCCAGGAGCAGCAACAGAAGCTTTAGGAAATGATGACTGTGATGGCCGCACTTACCGAACCGAAAGAAAGTTTGGAAGTATCATCAGAGCAGCGTCATGAACAAGAAACTGACGCTGACTATCTACGCAGAGTCCTCGGAAAGAAGGACAAAGTGGCAGCCGAACAAGCTGCCAACATAAAGAAAATGGCGCTCCTCTTCCAAGATATAGTAGGGATGATGTTACACCCGGACCCTCCAGCTGAAGACCCTCCGATCATTGTTAGAGACGAAAGAGGGGAGACATCTAATCCTCCACCGGCTCTTTCAGCGGCCAAGGAAGAAACCATTTCCAAGGCCGCACTGGATGACTGTATAGCTCATCAAATACGAGCTCATCAGGCGAGTGAAGCGGCTGGGCAAACTGTTAGAACTGGACGACCCTATCCGGGCTGGTATGACCAAACCAGTTACCCGTCGGGATATACAATCCCTAAGTTCCACGTATATAAAGGGACAGGGAATCCATATCAGCATGTCGCTCAATTCAGGGCCTTATACGGCAACACTGGAGGCGATGACAAACTGTTGCTTCGCCAATTTGTCGGCAGCTTAGCAGAAACAGCCTTTGAATGGTATTCGGAGCTACCTAACGACTCTGTCAAAACATTTGGGGAGATGGAGTTATTGTTTACACAAAGATTCGCGAGTGCTAGTGAACACACCCCGATAACAGCACTGATAAATGCCAGGATAAGGCCAAGCAAAACGTGGGTCCAATATGCAACACGATGGCGGAACCTATGGTCGAAATGCGAACAACGCATAGAAGAGGCACCTGCGGTAGGCATGTTTGTAGGCACTCACGATCCGCAGGCGACTATATCCCAATTCATGATGTTCTTCAGGCCGACCACCTTCCAGGCATTGATCGATAAATTAGCCCAAATGGACCAGATGGGCCATGGACCGTCTCCTCCAAATCCAGACTCTCGAAATGAGAAAGGAAAAGGGAAAGTCACTGTCGTTGCCAATGCTCAACAACAGCCGAGCAACTCAAAGCCGGTCGTCCGCCAAAATAACGCGCATCCACGCCCATCCCTCGAGGAGAGACTAGGACGTCCTTACTCGTTTCTTCAGAATAAAACGAGAAGACTATTTGAACTGGCAATACGCAACAGACTCGTCAATCTACCGAATCCAAAACGTCCGTTACAGCCAGGCGATCTCAATGATCCCGATTACTGCCCTTACCATCAAACGGTAAATCACCCGATTGAGGATTGTTTAGTCTTTAAGGGATGGATCGAGGATCAATACCTACAGGGCAAGTTTGCGCTGTCTGAAAACTGGAAGTTAAACCCACCGCCGCACACTCCAAAGAAGACGGACACAATGGGGGTAGCTTGTTCTTTTGTCGAGGACAAAAATGATGGAGAAGACTCATCAGACGAGTCCGAAGACTACATAGCGACTTGTCACGTGATCTCTCACTCATTGGCGGATGATAAAGAGGCTCCTTGCGCTGATAAACCGAGGGCGGACCCTGAACCAGAAATTCCACGGCCGTCAGACGAGTTGATCGATGCCTTCCTGAATGAGATTCGTCTGAAAGTTAAAGCCAATCAAGAGTGTGAGATAGCCATACTGGAAGGAGCCAAACACCGACTACTAGACCAAAGAGTCGAAGCACTTCCATCAAATCAAAAGCCATCCTCTGCGGATAAAAACAAACTCAAAACGAGGAAAAGGTTTGCTACAGCCCTGTCAGCAGGAATGAGGCAACCGCCCTCTGAAGAGAATACTCTCGGTGGAGTAGAGATGCATCCTAACTTCTGCTTATATCATCAGAAGGTCATACATCCTACCGAAGACTGCGACTCCTTTAAGTGTTGGTGGCAAGGATATGTTGCTCAAAAGCAACACTTCAACAGGACAAAATGTGAAGCTCATAGACATCAGAAAAATGTGATAGATGAGCGCAAAAGAGCCGCCGACGATTGTCATATAGTCGACTCTAAGGGATCGCAAATTATCACCTTTGGAAGCGACTCTGACGAGGAAGCTTCCCTCAACCCTCTCCTCAAGGAATCCATTTCAAAGATGAAAGAATTAAGAAGTTGCGATAACGTTCAGCCGTGTAATCGCACGCTGCTCGGAAAAAACCACGGCCCCGCAAACAAGGGATCGAGCAAAAAGGATAAAAGGAAGGGAAAAACAGCCCTCATAGCCAATACTCAACAGCAATCGAGTGGCCCTAGACCGGTTGTTTGCCGAAACAACAAGCAGCAACCCCTCCAGGAAAAGTTAAAACATCCTTACTCGTTTCCGCAAGATAAAACAAGGGGACTGTTCGATCTGGCAGTGCGCGACAGACTCATCAATCTGCCGAGTCCAAAACATCCGTTGCGGCCAGGCGATGTTAATAATCCTAATTATTGCCCTTACCACCAAACAGTAGGTCACCTGATCGAGGATTGCTACGTCTTCAAAAACTGGGTTAAAGACCAATACCTACAGGGCAAGTTCGCGCTCTCCA
Organism: Agapanthus africanus; assembly: GCA_030015575.1. NCBI lineage: Eukaryota > Viridiplantae > Streptophyta > Magnoliopsida > Asparagales > Amaryllidaceae > Agapanthus > Agapanthus africanus. The sequence continues at coordinate 434,616,581 of JASDDO010000004.1, read as the reverse complement.
AAAACTAGAAGGTGAACCCGCCACAACCGTAGGCTCTAAGAAAGACGGATACGCCGGGGGCATCATGCTCAGTCATAGAGAAAGCCTTCCAGACCAAAACGTCGTTAAACTAACAATGGACCTCTACGTCCTAAAACTGGATGATAGACCGAAACGTCGTTAAACTAACAATGGACCACTACGTCCTAAAACTGGATGATAGACCGAAAAGTCAGTAAACTAGAGATTCGCCTCAAATATGGCGACAACGAACCGCAAAGTCCTTAAACTAACGACGGACCGAAACTTCCTTAAACTAATGGTGGACCGAAACGTCCTTAAACTAATGAAGGACCGAAACGTCTTTAAATTACTACCGCAGCATCTTTAGGCTGACGCGATCAATAAAAAAGAAATAATAAAAAAATATATATAATAAACGGTATGTCCATAAGCAAAATGGGCACGGATGAGAACCCGAAAGGGCTCTGTGAGTAAAAACAACAGGGCTACCGGCGAGTGTTCGTAAAAACCCGAAAGGACGCAACCTCGTAAAAAAAAGAGAGAATAAAAAGAATAAAAAGAAAAAACGGTATGTCCATAAGCAAAATGGGCACGAATGAAAACCCGAAAGGGCTCCGTAAGTAAAAACAGCAGGACTACCGGCGAGTGTTTGTGAAAACCCGAAAGGGCGCAACCTCGTTAAAAGACACTTACAAGATCCTCTCGACCTTGTAAGGAGAAACCACCCGCATGAGATCCTTATGACTCACAAGGGAGCAACACACTTAGGGATCCCCACGATTCCTAAGGAGAAAATACACTTGCGAGATCCTCACGACTCGTAAGGAAAACTCTCTTATGGGACCCTCACGGCTCATAAGATTTGAAAGTCTTAAGTTACAGAAACCTTAACCTGTTCTTAAGCAACTCCCACAACCTTCGATATTGCCCTACAAGTGGCTCATACTGACCCTTGTATACAATCCACAGGCGCAAATAAACATTTTCCTAACCAAGTCCCACCCGTGACTAGGGATATGTCCACATAGTGAACAACCCTTGTAAGTCCTCTCGACTTATAAGGAGAAAACCCTTTTGTAAGATCCTTACGACTTACAGGGAAACATGCACTTAGGAATCCTCATGAATCCTAAGGAGAAAACACACCTACGAGATCCTCACGACTCGCAGGGAGAAATACCTTTGTGAGACCCTTACGGCTCATGAAGTCAAAAGCCTTAGTCGACGGGATCCTAACCCTGTTTGCTAAGCCACCTTTGTTCGATATCGACAGAGGCAAATGATGATTCGCTCCTGGCAACATCCCAGTTGTAGCGGTGCTAATGCCGAAATCTTTGTCTAATTCCAGGCTTACAGCGAAAAGCCAGCAAGCCGCACATGCACACAAAATAGCCGAAATGATGGGGCAAGTTGCAATAAAAAGCAGCAAGTAAAAATGTATGCATACAAAACAGCCGAAATGATTGGGCAACTCGCAATAAAAAGCAGCGAGTAAAAATAAAATAAATAGCCAAAATGATTGGGCACCGCGAAAAATAGCCGAAATGATTGGGCAATCGCGACCTTCGCGATATAAAAGCTGAAGTGATAGAGCATCGCGGAAAGAAATAAAATAAAAAAAAGTATAATAAATAAAATCTTTGCCCTACAGGCGATATCACAACAATCCCTGTATACAATCCAGGGGCACAAATAAAGAGGGAACCACACCTTCCCTCCTCAGGCTCCATCAAAAGAAGAAGCCAAATCTCGACGGTTCACAAACAACCTAGAGGCCACCTCGACATTCGTCTCGTTACAAGCAGACGCAACGTCAACAAGGCGGAGTGATGGCAAAATCCCAGCTCCACCTTAGCATTCGTATCAATACAACAGACACAATGCAAGCAAGCGAAGCAAAGGCCAAATTCCTAGCTTCAGGGTCTTAACGGCAAGTCATATGAAGCCTGAAAGACAATCGGAGATTATCTCACACCAGTGTGGAGTGGTCACCACCTCGACGTTCGTCTCGATACAGCAGACGCAACATCACCAAAAAGAGCCACGGCAAAATCCCTAGTTCCAAACCTCGACGGTTCACCAGCAACCTAGAGACAACCACGACATTCGTCTCGATACAGAGGACGCAATGCCAGCAAACGAAGCGAAGGCCAAATTCCTAGCTTCAGGGTCTTGACGGTAACTCATATAAAACCGGAAAGACCATCGGAGATCATCTCACACCAGCATAGAGTGATCACTACTTCGACATCCATCTCGATACAACAGACGAGAGGTCACCACAGCGTTTTTCCTCCAGCAGGATTCAGACGCGACAATCAAACAACAGAGCCACGGCAAAATCCCTAGTTCCCACCGTGACATTCGTCTCGATACAGCAGATGCGATGCTAGCAAACGAAGCAAAGGCCAAATTCCTAGCTTCAGAGTCTTAACGGCAACTCACATAAAACCTGAAAGACTATCGGAGATCATCCCACACCAGCGCGGAGTGGATATGACTCATCGGGGCTCACCAAAATGAGCCTAATCTCAAGTAAAAAGCGGCATGGCAAATTCCTAACGCTTTCTCTTCCGACGGTCAAACTACCAAGGAGGATTGCTTGAAGACGTCTTGTCCAGCCCCCGAAGGGATCAGAGACACGGTAGTCGCAGGGCTACTCGAACAACACGATTTCCTATCGAGGAATATATCAACTGATGCGACGGTATGATGGACAAAACCCTAAGTACCACAGACCCTAACGGACTTCTGTCATAAAGAGCAGAGGTTAACTGTGACGTTAGGATATTCTTGCGAGAAATTCTCGATTCGTCTCGACTTGTGAAGAAATTGATGTCTTTGCGAGAAAGTCTCGATGCGGCTCGACTCGTAAGATAAAGCCTTAGACAGTAAGGAATAAAAAACTTGTTCCCTAAGCACTGGGACCCTTCAAGTTGGCCCAAAATGGTCTCTTGCATACTATCCACGGGTCTCACTCTCCAAACTCGAATCTCGACAAGGAGGGAAACAACCGCTTACGGGTCCTCTCGACTCGTAAGAGGGAAAATTCTTTTATAAGATCCTTATGACTTATAAGAGAAAATGCACTTCGGAATCCTCACGATTCCTAAGGAGAAAATACACCTATGAGATCCTCTCGATCCGTAGGGAGAAAAGTCTCTATGAGACCCTCACGGCTCATAGAGTTGAAAAGTCTTAGGCGGCAAATCTGAACCTGCGGCCTAAGCCATCGCTATCTCTTGGAAAAACTAAGTTATCTGCCAATTATGTTTATCAAGTCAACATGCTGATAATAAGAGAAAGGGAGAAAGCGAACGAGCATACAAGACACTGCAGAGAAAAAAATGTGTATCTTTATTCGTTAATTCAAAGAAGTACAAGGTAAATCGTATAAAAGAATAAAGAATGGATACATGCTATTCGAAAAAGAAAAAAATTTACAAGTATATGGATACAAGGAGAACTACTGGGAAGGAAGCGTCTTGCATAGCTTTAGCAATTGTTCGTGCACTTCCTTTCACGCCTTTTCCTGATCTGCCACCACCGCCATTTCTGCCTCCACCTGAGCCCTTTGCTGCAAGAGAGATGCAAGCTGCTCCCCGACGGCCTGCTGAGTGGCTTCGCGGCCCTGGGCATTACGCTCAGCAACGTCAAGTTTCTGCTTCAATTTCAGCCCATTTGAGATACGCTTCAGAAGGCCCTCGAAAACAGCCTTCACCTCGGCAGCGTTCGCCTCAACTTCAGCACGTAAGCGAGCAGTTTCGCTTAAAGACTCCTGACGCTCCTTCGGCCTTAAAGCTGCTTCTTGTTCCAAATGGCGGAAATGAGAAGTGCTTTGCTCGAGCCATGCTGCCCGTTGAGTACTCACGGCCAAAATCTCGGGAGCAGGACGAATCGACTCCAGCTGATGCAGGCGAGCCTCGATCTCCCTGCAATGGTTAACCCAAGATGTGATGATGCCCTCGTCATGGAAATTCACGAGTATCACCAGCATCGGGTTAACCGCCGTAGCGAAATCCACAGCAGACGTAGGAGTCTCAACGTCGAGCTCCTCAATGTAGTCGCTCAACATACGCAAACTGTTCACGGCGCCTTTCGAAGACGGACGTCTCAGGAAAGGATCTGGCGGCATTGTGATGCGAGGCTCGAAGGGCGCCGAGACTGGAACGACAGCTAAAAAAAAACAAGTTATGATCAGATAACAGTTCAAGAAATTAAAAAATGGGGAGTTATCAATGCGATAGTTTGTTGTACCAACTGCGGCAGATGGCAAGGTCGGAAGGGCCGGTGGCGCGGCCAATCTTTCATCCCCTCCTTCAATTTGTAGCACTGCAGTCAGGGCGAGAAAAAGTTAGAAATAATTCCATCACTGAAAAAGAAAGATATCAATTGGAAACCATACTCACCAGCGCCACCAGATGGAGAAGCGAATTCAGATGGGAAGGAGAAGTGTGGGAGCAACACTTGATAGAGATGATCAAAAAGCACTCCTGAAAAGACACAGCAGTACAAATTTAGTACATAAATTAGGCGGCTGAAAGACGAAACTAATAGGATGCAAATCCATACCATCCAGCATCTTCGATGGTATAAGAGAGGGCTGAGAAGTGACCACCGCCAAAGCAGTAGTTGGCGGCGCTCCCTCGAGCAGTGGAGCATCGGCGCTGGCCGCACCTGCGTTAAAAAAAACAAGGGTAAACCTGTCAGAAGCGATTGCAAGATAAAAAAAGGGGGACGGTAATCCGAAATTTACCTGATGATCCTCCAGCCGAGACGGAGGCGTCTCCCTCCTCCATCGACATAAGACCACCACCCGTGGCCTCATCCCCAGACTCCACGGGGGCCATTGTCGTGCTCGCGAGGCCAGGAGACGGCGGAGGGCCATAGGCGGGGAGAGCTATGACCGGAGCATTGCCAGACTCTTGAGAAAGAGTGGCTGGCTCTTCCCCAAGAGTTGTGCCCATCTCACCCGCTACTTCTTCGGGCTCGGCGGTCGCCGTCGTCTAATCTGCCGCCACCATGAGGTCGCCGGTCTTAAGCGCCTCGTCCGCCGCCACTTCAGGCTCGGTAATAATGATCATCTCATTTGCCGTCACCTCAGGCTCGGCATCAACGACCTCTTCGGGTGCGGCTCCCCCAGCCCCCAACTCAGGCTCAGTAACCCTGGCGACGTTGCCCACCGTCGGCTCGGGTTCGGCCGGTGCCTCCTCCTCTGTTTCCTTGGGTTCGACGGTCTCCGCCTCCCCCTCGGTCGGACTTGGCCCTGCAGGATAGAATATATAAGAACCGACGGCTTTATAATTCTTACAACAAGATTCTGAAAGAAATATTACCTGAAGTGGACTTATCATTAGCTTCCCGAACCGCACGCGCTACCTGTCTGCGTGCGGTAGATAGACCGGCCGGGAGCTCTTCAGAAGGAGAAGCAGAGAGAATAATGGTGCTTGGGCCCGCTCCCGTGGCCAAAGCAGCCCTGCACGCCTTCGCCTCGTGCCTCAGCCGCTTCCTCTCCTCCCAAGCCGTTGAGACGGACCTCGCCAGAGCCTCTTTTATTGAGGCGTCTTCGTCCGTGAACAGGGATGCCTCCAAATTTTTCAAGGCATCCCTCGTCGTTTTGTCAAGTTGAGGCTCCCGCGGTAGCCCCGAGGAAGCTGGGACTTCAGTAGGGGATCCAGGGATAGTCCCCACATCAGCTGGCGCAGCCCCTGCAAAGAAACAAAGGAAGAAGGTTAGATTGGCCATCAGAAAAGAAGACAAAAATTCCTGATAAGGCGATACGTACCAACGCCCATTAAAGCGCGCTTATTCTCTTCCTCCTGGAAGGTTTTCAAAGAAGCAGCGATGGCTTCTTCGGTAGTGACCCCTGTTTAAAAAAGGAGAAAGCATTAGTCAAAAATAATGATAAAAAAATGCGATAAAATGACGAAAAAAGCAACTAATGGTTACCTGACTCAGCGAGTTTACTCAACATCGCTTCGAGCCTCGATGATCGCTCAGAAGCTGCATTAGCAGCCACTAAATCGGTGTCTGCGGGGTCTACCGAGAAGCCCTTATTGCTGCCATATTTGCTTATTCCTTCGGTAAGAGGGGCCTCAGGCTCTAAATCGAGGATCGCATCGAAGGAGAGGAGCGACTTCTTCTTCTTTTTCCCGCCAGCTCTGGATGCACCCGGGGCTGATTTGCGCTTGGCAGACACCTTGGGGCGGCGGGTCCCGATATCCGCGCCTGCGCCGGACTCCGGCGATACCACATTTACCACCTCCACTAAAGTACGGGGGGCTGGTGGCGCATCCACAATATCGCGAAGCGACAATCCGCGCGGAGGGCTCAACACGCGCGGAGGTCCAACTCCGGCACCTTTCAATGGAGGAATGACCGGGGTCCTCGGCTTCAGGGGAGCCTTGCGATCGCCGCCGGGAGGCGCACCCTTGCGGTCGACCAGCATGCGCTTTTCCATTTGGATAACTGGACCCATAGCATGCGCATACCAGGCCACGTACGCGTTGAGGACCTTGGGGATGCAGCTCAGCTCGCTGATTAAGAAATAGGAACCCTTGTTAAGCCGCATGATTGCTGAGCACGGGCTTTTCCAAGAAAGCTTCCATCGGGATCCCTTGGTTGTAGCTCGATTGCTGAGCAAACCGGTGCGGGTTATACCTCATAAAGAGTGCTGTCTTATTCTGCCTGAACACCAAGTAGCCCGGCCGAATGGAGTAGAGATGGAGGATTTCCCGAGCCTTCAATATAGAAGCCCCGTCTTTAAAATCATCGCGTAGCGACACTACCGACTTGGTGGTCTCTGAGCCTATTGTTATGACCTTATCCAAGAAAGAAGTCTTCGCTCCAACCAGGTATGGTCGAAGGAGCAGCCCCCTAGCCTCCCGCGGAGGTGCAACTACGATCGAAGCCCCGACCAACCGTATGACCCTCGGGAGTCTGCATCTCTCAAAAAAGGGAGGAATCTTATGGGCGCCGAACACCCCGTGCACGTGCATTTCCATCCAAGAGGTAAAATAGTGCATCGGGAGGTTAGCGGGTTGCACCCCAGGCTCACTGGCGTCCGCCGCTACGCTGAGTCCATTATAGAGATGAGCCAACCCTGGGATTCCTACTGACAACTGCAAACCAGCCACCATCCGATGCACTGGGTAGAAAATGGATGGCCGCATATGGCGCGGGTGCATGGGAAGCGCAAAGCTGCACAACCACAAGCCCAGGAACCCTACAAAAAAGGTCTCCTCATCCATGCTTGGGACGGCAATTTCTGAAAAAAGGACGACGGCGGCACCGGGGAGATAAAAGTCTTTGTGGTCATCCTCCGATGTGGGTCGGCGATCCGAACCGAACCCAAAAGGGTCGTCGAGCTGGGCGAACTTCTCGCTCCGCTCCGATAGGAACTCTGGTCGAACGAAGCGGGCAATAAAATCTGCAAAACTGACGCCCCGGACGCCCGATTCCAAATAGAGTCCTTCATAGATCTCCAGCACCTTAACCAAGCCCGGGTACTGGCGCTGAATAGCGTTCTCTGGCGTCAGGTCAAACACCAGCGGCTTGGTGGCAAAGACGTATTCATCGGGAGGAAGCAGCTCCTCATAAAGCTCTCCCCTCATCGGCAGACCCGAGATTTCAGCAAACTCCTCCAAGGAGATAGAGACTTCCCGGTCCGTCATCAGAAAGGTGTGGGTGGGGATGTTCCATTGCTCGATAAAAGCCTTAACCCACCACGTTGGAGGAGAAGAATACTCAAAGAGCGAGACGTAAATGGCCGAGTACAAACCAATCCTCATCAGATGAGTCCTCTTCGCTGATAGGATGTACCGGGCCCATTGCAAATATCCGGCAGGCGGTCGTGGGATCAATCCAATATTATAGGCCTGTCCCCAAGGGTGTGCTTCACCCTGACAAATTCGCCTCCCTAAAATATCTATTGCTGGCGGCGGCTGCACGGGGATAGCACCAATCGCAGGCTGGAGGAGGTCATCCGAATTCCAATTTTTGTCCTCCACGGCATACTTCACCGGGGGTTCATCTGCGTAGGGGAGTGAAGATATTGGCTCAGACGGCGTGGCGAAACCGAAACTTCGGCGACCCTGGATAATCTCATTGTACCATCTACCCCACAAGTGAAGGCTCTTATGCTCGGGGTCATGATCCTTGATGAGAGCGAGCACCACGCGGTCCACCGGTGCCTGGGGAAACCCTTCCTCCGAGCGCACAAACGGAAAAGAAAAATTGGCAGACATGTTTCCTGCGAAGAGACAAAAATTAGCCGTCGGTGTTATAATTCCAACGCTCAACATTTTAAAATTTTTACCCCACACTGCAATGCAGTGGGTAGGGGAACCAAATGGGGACCCACAAAATCTGGATGACAGTGCATCATTTAACAAGACAGCCCCATCATTGGGTGAGACTGTCAACTAATGAAAAGATCCCCAAGAGAATATTCTCATTGATGGGAAATCCCTAGAGACAAGGAGAAAATCTCCTCTTTTAGAGCAAAACTCTGTCACAGAGTGACATTTGTCAAACTCTGGTCTCAAGAGAATAAAATTTCCTTAAAAAGAGCCTAGCTCTATAATAATGATGGAAAAATCCATCAAAAAGAAATTTTAACTCCTGAAGATTAAAAAATTTGGGATCTTAAAGATCCATAAAAACTTTTAGGAGTTCTCCATTTTCAGATCAAAAAAAATCTACATTTGATCCATGAGCAAAGCTCTGTTCATGGGTTAAAACCCATGGACAAGATCTCTGTAGATCTATGAACTTTTAAGAGTAAGGCTCTGTTAATAAAACCCCAAGGGGGTTTCTTTTTTAGATCAAAGATCTATGAGAGCAAGGCTCTATTAATCAACTTTAATTTAATTTAATTCAATTTTATTATACCTAAGATGGTTTTAAGTTATGAACTCTGGAGTTCTTGGGAAAAAGCAAAAGCAAGAGCAAGGCTCTAAAATTCTTAAGCAAAAGCAAGGCTCTGAAAATCAAGATTCCTGAGAATGGTAAAAAATTACCAAGGACCAAGGGTCCTATTTATAGGCGCCTGCGCCCCTTCAGATCACCCATTGATCCAACGGTTGGGATCTTGCCACCGTCGCACTCACGTGCGCACCACGTGAGCGCAACGGTGGGGGGGGCATTTGTTTTTCCCAATCAGAGCAAGACTTTGTTTGAATTTCAAAAATTCAAATTTTGAAGCAATCTTCAGATTCCGTGCGCTGCGCGCAACGCGCCACGTATCAGAAGCTGATACGTCAGCGCAGCGCCCAAGACAGCGCGTCCAATCAGAGCAAGGCTCTATTAAAAAACAAAATTAAAAGAAGCAAAGTTTCAGTTGCGCAAGACAGCGCGTCCAACTGCGCTGCGTGACACGTATCAGCGCAGCTGCGCTGCGCTGTGCGCTGCGCGACACGTGTCACGCGCTGGGACATTTGCGCCAAACAGAATTAAAATTTTTAAGAAATTTTTCTGTTCTTATTAAAACAAAAAGATTTTCTTCTGTAAAACAGAAGCCCTTGGATCAAAGATCTAACGGTGGGGGAAATTCCCCAAATCACTCAGAGAAAGATCTCTTTAACAAATCTAACAAAATTTATGGGCACTATATAAAGGACCCTATACCTCAATTCAAGAGGAGCAACATCATCATTGAGAACTCTGAAGAATTGGAGAGAATTCCTTAAGAACAAAAAATGTAAAAACCATTAGAAAAAAGAGAAAATTCTCTTATGAACAGATCATTGATCTGAGAACAAGATCAATGATCTTCAAGAAAAAGAAAAATAAATAATAATAGTGCCTTGCACTTTCTTATGAACCATTGGTTCTTTGAAAACAAGAAAAACTTGTTTGGATCAAGAAATCAAACAGTGCTTTGCACTTTTTATGAACCATTGGTTCTGGAATCTGAAAGATTCTCAAATTATTCAAATAGTGCCTTGCACTTGCAAAATTGCACTGTTGCGCTCTTGGGTTGGCGCAAGCCACCAGAGAGCGCCACGTGTCAGCATCTGAACCACTTGCGCTATGCGCTTTTGAGATAGAGTCTTGCTCTCTGAAATTAGCGCAACTCACCAGAGCGCGCCACGTGTCAGCAGCGCAAGCGCAGCGCACTGCGCTTGCGTAACACGTGTCATCACCGCAAGCGCTTGTGCTCATTGATTGGCGCAAAGCGCCTGACAAATGCAATGCATTATTCACTAAAGGGCCAGGCCCAAATCAGAAAGGCCTAGTAGGCCAAATTAAGTTGCAATGCAATAAAAAGGGCAGAGCCCAAACAAAATTGATGCTCTGCATCATTTATAAATGGGCAGAGCCCAAACAAAATAATAAATAATGCAATGCATTATTTTAAAAGGGGCAGAGCCCAAATAAAGGTCCAACAGAGACCAAAAGTAATGCAATGCATTACTTAAACAGGGGCCAAGCCCTAACACAGGCCTATTAGGCCAAAAACAAATAAAAGTGTTGAACATATTCTCAGCTGGACTTAGCCCAATCATGGCCGTAAGTCTTCAAATTAAATTGACTGAGCAAGATTGCTCTCTTAAATCAATTTACATCCGGTTTAAGGGTACATCTCTGAACTCCTCTGACACCTATCGTTGTAATCTTTCAACGACGTCAGGGAGGTGACGGGCCCTGACAACCATACATCGATACGGACTGCGGGGTCCTTAAACTCGTGGACCGAAACGTCCTTAAACTAACATTCGTCCCAACATGGGAACGTTGGACCGAAATGTCCTTAAACTAATGTTCGTCCCCAAATGGGAATGATGGACCACCATGTCCCTAAACTGGAAATCGACCGCAACGTCATTAAACTAAACAATAGAGCCAATTGCTCTCTTGTCGGATCCAAACGATCCCGTTAAGTTGATCTTAGTCTAGAGATTAGGCTAACGTATCCTTAACAAAAGTTTAAGTTGATCTTAGCCTCAATATGGCTAACGTATCCTTAAACTAAAACACCAAACCCAAATCTAAGTAAACACGGATTTGGACTAATCCACGTCCTACGGGCGACGGCATCACTTAGTCTCCGTATACAATCCACGGGCAACCACAAACAAAACAAACACATACGACACGAAGTGAACATCTGGAGAAGGAGAAAGTGGCTACCGCGATGCGGTAGCGTAATTAACTGCAGGGGCTTGCGCCTGCAGGGAAGAGCGTCCCCACAATCAAAACCCCTCAAGCGAGGGGGAATCTGACGAAGTCTGCTACATCGGCCGCATCCGTCTAAACCTCCGATACACGGTGCCATAAATCAACTTGGCATCTTCGGAGAGGTGGACGGATAAAACCAAATAGCATCTGCCCCGAATCTCAGACAAGACGTCCAAGGCATCTCCGCCGCTTGTAGGTCCTCTCGATTTACAAGGAGAAAACCCTCTTGTAGGATCCTTACGACTTACAGAGGAACATACACTTAGAAATCCTCACGATTCCTAAGGAGAAAATACACCTACAAGATCCTCACGACTTGCAGGGAGAAATACCTTTGTGAGACCCTTGCGGCTCATGAATTTAAAAGCCTTAGTCGACAGGACCTTAACCATGTTCGCTAAGCCACCTTTGTTCGACATCGACAGAGGCAAATGATGATTCGCTCCTGGAAATATCCCAGTTGTAGCGATGCTGATGCCGAAATCGGTGTCTAATTTCTGGTTTACGGTGAAAATCCAGCAAGCCGCACATGCATACGAAATAGCCGAAATGATGGGGTAGCTTGCAATAAAAAGCAGCAAGTAAAGAAAACGTATGCATACAAAATAACCGAAATGATTGGGCAACTCACAATAAAAAGCAGGGAGTAAAAATAAAATAAACAGCCGAAATGATTAGGCACCGCGAAAAATAGCCGAAATGATTGGGCAATTGTGACCTTTGCGATATAAAAGCTGAAATGATAAAGCATCGCGGAAAGAAAACAATAACATATAAAAAAAATAATGAATGAAACTTTTGCACTACAGGTGAGATCACATCGATCCCTGTATATAATTCATGGGCACAAACAAAGAGGGGACCATACCTTCCCAACAGGCTCCACCAGAAAGCAAAGCCAAATCTCGACGGTTCATAGACAACTTAGAGACAATCTCGATATTTGTCGCAATATTGCAGACACAGTATCAACAAATGAAGCAAAAGGAAGATTCCTAGCTTCAGGGTCTTGACGTCAACAACCGACCTCAAAGTCGCAATGAAATGGAGCCACGGCATAGTCCTTACTTCCAAATCTTAACGGCAATATCTACGGCCTAAGAATCAACAAAAGCGTTCCTTCGCAGTCCATCAAGGTGCAGATACAACGCCAACAAAAGACCTTGCGGTCAAAACAAAGCGAAGCGACGGCAAAATCCCAGCTTCAGTTCAACAATCATCCCGATACAGCTGACGAGATGTTAACAAAGGCGTTCCTTCGCAGTCCATCAAGATGCAGATACAACGCCAACAAAAGACCTCACGGTCGAAACAAAGCGAAGCGACGGCAAAATCCTAGCTTCATCTCAACAATCGTCTCGATACAGCAGACAAGATGTTAACAACGGCGTTCCTTCGCAATACATCAAGATGCAGATACAACGCCAACAAAAGACCTCGCGGTCGAAACAAAGCGAAGCGACGGCAAAATCCCAGCTTCATCTCAACAATCGTCTCGATACAGCAGACAAGATGTTAACAACGGCGTTCCTTCGCAATACATCAAGATGTAGATACAACGCCGACGAAAGACCCCATGGTCAAACAAGCGGAGTAACAGCAAAATCCCAGCTCCACCTCGGCATTTGTCTCGATACAGCAGACGAGATGTCACGATAGCGTTCTTCCCCCAACAGGGTTCGGACGTGACAAAAGCAAACGAAGCGAAGGCCAAATTCCTAACTTCAAGGTCTTAACGGCGAGTCATATAAAGCCTAAAAGACAACTGGAGATTGTCTCACACCAGTGCGGAATGGTCACCACTTCGACGTTCGTCTCGACACAGCAGACGCAACATCATCAAACAAATGGAGCCACGGCAAAATCCCTAGTTCCAAACCTCGATGGTTCACCAGCAACCTAGAGACAACCGCGACGTTCGACTCGATACAGCAGACGGAATGTCACTACAGCGTCCTTCCTCCAACAGGATTCGGACACACCAAAGCAAATGAAGCAAAGGCCAAATTCCTAGCTTCACGGTCTTGACGGTAACTCATATAAAACCTGAAAGACTACCGAAGATCATCCCACATGGAATGGTCACCACTTCGACGTTCGTCTCGACACAGCAGACGCAACATCATCAAACAAATGGAGCCACGGCAAAATCCGTAGTTCCAAACCTCGACGGTTCACCAGCAACCTAGAGACAACCGCGACGTTCGTCTCGATATAGCAGACGAGATGTCACCCCAGCGTTCTTCCTCCAGCAGGGTTCAGACGCGACAATCAAACAAACGGAGCCACGGAAAAATCCCTAGTTCCCACCGCGACATTCGTCTCGATACAGCAGACGCGATGCCAGCAAACGAAGCAAAGGCCAAATTCCTAGCTTCAGGGTCTTGACGGCAACTCACATAAAACCTGAAAGACTATCGGAGATCATCCCACACCAGCGCAGAGTGGATATGACTCATCGGGGCTCACCAAAATGAGCCTAACCTCAAGTAAAAAGTGGCATGGCAAATTCCTAACGCTTGCTCTTCCGACGGTCAAACTGCCAAGGAGGATTGCTTGAAGACGTCTTGTCCAGCCCCCGAAGGGATCAGAGACACAGCAGTCGCAGGGCTACTCGAACAGCACGATTGCCTATCGAGAAATATATCAGCTGATGCGACGGTACGACGGCCAAAACCCTGAGTACTACAGACCCTAACGGACTTCTGTCGTAAAGAGCAGAGGTTAACTGTGACGTTAGGATATTCTTGCGAGAAATGCTCGATTCGTCTTGACTTGTGAAGAAATTGATGTCTTTGCGAGAAATTCTCGATGCGGCTCGACTCGTAAGATAAAGCCTTAGACGGTAAGGATTAAAAAAACTTGTTCCCTAAGCACTGGGACCCTGCAACTTGGCCCAAAATGGTCTCTTGCATACTATCCACGGGTCTCACTCTCCAAACTCGAATCTCGACAAGGAGGGAAACAACCGCTTACAGGTCCTCTCGACTCGTAAAAGGGAAAATTCTTTTATAAGATCCTTACGACTTATAAGAGAAAACGCACTTAGGAATCCTCACGATTCCTAAGGAGAAAATACACCTATGAGATCCTCTCGATCCGTAGGGAGAAAAGTCTTTATGAGACCCTCACGGCTCATAAAGTTGAAAAGTCTTAGACAGCAGATCTGAACCTGCGGCCTAAGCCATCGCTGCCTTTTGAAGAAACCAATACAGGATGCTCGCTCTATCACCTGTCAACCATGTTTACTAAAGCAGTATACTGATAATAAAAGAAAGAGGGAAGCGACAGAAAAGGACATTCGATTTGCATTTGATCAAGCGTTCGAGACACATCCATTCATGCGTGTGCAAAAGACTCAGAATGAGAAATAAGACAAGCTGAAATAAAAAAAAATTCATTCATATTGCAAAGGGTTCTTACAATCATAAAGAAATAAACAAAGACACTATCCAAGTGATTACAATGGCAAAATCTCAAATCCAGGACATGGATTGAGGAACTCAAAAGTGACCTTGTCCAAGACTTTCCAAGCCTGGCGAACCATCCAGTGTGCTTCCTTTCGTGAGCATGAGCGTCGGGATCCCCACTGATGTCCTCCTCCCTCCGATAGGCAGCAAGTATTGCAGATTGTTAAAAAGCTTGGTGCAGAAGATCGATAAGGTTATCTTGCCTCCTTTTTGAGATTAGGCTCATCAGATACACCGAGTGCACCTTATCCTCGGCGGCATCCAATGCCCCAAGTGACACACCAGTACAGAATAGAGAAAGCGCTTCCCAGATGGCTCCCACGATAAGCTTCAGGAGGGAGGAACGTCGGGGAAGTAGTTGACCCTTATATGCGTCGAAGCGGCTCATGATTTCAGCACACTCCGCGTTTGTGAACGCTCGATTTTGAGAACGGCCAAGTCGCAGATGTCCCCGTAAGAGATGATCTCGTTAAGATCGTACATGTGGGCGTCCATTGTTTCTGTAGAAGAAAATCAACAAAATTATCAGAAAAACTGATTAAGCAAAACGATATAATGCACCGAGGAATAAAATGCCATCTTTAAACTCCAAGATTAATGAAAAACTCTTAAGAGTTCTTTTGTATGATTTGGAAGGAGCAAAGCTCCATTAATGAAATGAGAAAATACAAAGAAAATCTTTTAGAGAGCAAAGCTCTATTAATGGAACTTTAATATGGTTCCCTTTAGTTCTCTTTAGACCCCCTTAGAGCAAAACTCTGCTAAGTGAAACCCTAAATGTGTTTTCTTTAGATCAGGGATCTATTGAGAGCAAGGCTCTGTCAATGAAAATTAATTTAATTTAATTTAATTTAAATTAAAAAAATTACCTAAAAGTTTTAAGAGTTTAACTCTTTGAGTTCTTGAAAATAAAGAGCAGGGCTCTAAGGTTCTGAAAGTAAAATTTTGAAGATAATAACCATCTGTTGAGGACCAAAGGTCCTATTTATAGGCATCAAATGCCCTTTCAACTTCCAAAAGTTGTCGCGACGGTTGGAATTCTGCCACCGCTGCGCTCACGTTTGGGGGCCACGTAAACGCAACGGTGGGAGGGCATTTGTTTACCCCACTCAGAGCAACGCTCTGTTCAAATTCTAAGGCGGGAGACGAAGCAGCGCTTCTGTTTCCCCCAATCAGAGCAAAACTCTGTTTTGAAATTGAAGTGAAAATTAAAGTCAAAATTAAATGAAGTAACGCTTCAGATGATCTGCGCTCTGCGCTGCGCTGCGCACCACGTGGCAGCGCAGTTGCGCTGCGCTCTGCGCTGCGCGACGCGTGGCAGCGCAGTTGCGCTGGGCTCTGCGCTGCGCGACACGTGGCAGCACAGTTGCGCTGCGCTCTGCGCTATGCAACACGTGTCAGGCGTTGGTGCGTTTGCGCCAAACAGAATTAAAATTCAGTAAGATCCTTCTGTTCTTGTTAAAACAAGAAAATTGCCTTCTGTAAAACAGAAGCCCTTGGATCAAAGATCCAACGGTGGGGAAAATTCCCCAAATCACTCAGAAAAGGATCTCTTTAACAAATTTAACAAATCTATGGGCACTATATAAAGGCCCCTAGACCCCAACTCAAAAAAAACACAGAGAGAAAAACAGAGAATTCCTCTAAAGAATTTTGAGAAGAGCTGAAAGAAAGAAAAGGTAAAAACCTTTAAGAAAAGAAGAATTTCTTATGAAAAGATCAATGATCTAAGAACAAGATCAATGATCTTCAATAAATAAAAAAATGATAATAGTGCCTTGCACTTTTTATGAACCCTTGGTTCTGGAATCTTAAAGATTCTTTTCTTGAATCCAAAATTGGATCAAGTTATTAAAACCGTGCCTTGCACTTGTAGAACTGCACTGTTGCGCTCTTGGATTGGCGCAAGCCACCAGAGAGCGCCATGTGTTAGTACCGGAACCACTTGCGCTATGCGCTTTTAAGACAGAGCATTGCTCTCATGAATTGGCGCAACTCACCAGAGCGCGCCACGTGTCAACAGCGCAGCGCACTGCGCTTGCGCTCACCGAAGCGTGACACGTGTCACCTCCACATGGACTTGCGCCTTACGCTCCTCAATTAGCGCAAAGCGCCTGACAAGCCACGTGGCGCTCTGTCAGACTAATGCAGCGCATTATTAAAGGGCAGAGCCCAATTAAGAGGCCCAATGGACCAAAATAAATGCTCTGCATTATAAAAAGGGGACAGAGCCCAACTTAAAAGGCCTAACAGGCCAGAATAAAATGCAGTGCATTATTAACAGGGGCAGAGCCCTAATAAAAGCCTACTGGGCTAAATATAAATAAAAATGTTGAACATTATCAACTGGACTTAGCCCAATCATGGCCGTAAGTCCTCAAATTAAATTGACTGAGCACGGCTGCTCTCCTAAATCAATTTACATCCGGTTCAAGGGTACATCTCTGAACTCCTCTGACACCTGTCGTTGTAATCTTTCAACGACGTCGGAGAGGTGACGGGTCCCGACGGCCATAAACAAATCCAATGGACCACCACGTCCTTAAACTGGAATATGGACCACCATGTCCCTAAACAGGAATATGGACTGCAACGTCCTTAAACTACCTATGGACCACTACGTCCCTAAACTGGAACAATAGAGCCCCCAAATGCTCTTATGTCGGATCCAAACGATCCCGTTAAGTTGATCTTAGTCTCAAATCAGACTAACGTATTCTTAACAAACGTTAAGGTCGATCTTAGCCTAAATACGGCTAATGTATCCTTAAACTAAAACACCAAACCCAAATCTAAAAAAATACGGATTTGGACTAATCCACGTCCTACGGGCGACGGCATCACTTAGTCTCCATATACAATCACCGGGCAACCACAAACAAAACAAACACCCACGACACGAAGTGAAATTCTGGAGAAGGAGAAAGTTGTTACCGCGATGCGGTAGCGTAATTAACTGCAGGGGCTTGCGCCTGCAGGGAAGAGCGTCCCCACAATCAAAACCCCCTCGAACGAGAGGGAATCTGACGAAGTCTGCTACATCGGCCGCATCCGTCTAAACCTCCGATACTCGGTACCATAAATCAACTTGGCATCTTCGGAGAGGTGGACGGATAAAACCATATAGCATCTGCCCCGAATCTCAGGCCTAGACGTCCTCACGTCGTCGCCGTCTTTCGGAGGGGAACAACGCCGAATTGGATGATTTATTGACCGAGGAGCAGGCGCGCCAGATTCTAGCGTTTATCAGAGGTGGAGCTGGATCGAGCTAGGGTAGCTTTTAGATTCTTATTTTTTGAAACATGTATTTATTTATATGATACATATTGTACTACATTTTGGACGATATTGATATTGGTGGTCCTACGGTGTTTATATTTATATCATATTCTGTTTTTTGGTTTCTTTTGTATATTATATGCGTGAGATGTGATTATGAATACTGCGATATATATTGTGTGATGATTAATTTTATATTTGATTGATGTATATATTATTGTGCACAGGGCGAGAAAAAAATAGGCAGCCCTTTTTTTAAAAAAAAACTGATAATATGTATCTACGGATTAATCCGTAGGTACACACGTTGCCCCTACGGATTAAACCGTAGGGGCAAAATATCAGAATAACTGATATTTTCCCTTGTGATCTCAGTATCAAGGGGTTGGGCTTGGCCCTACGGATATATCCGTAGGGGCAAACAAATGCCCCTACGGAGTTATCCGTAGGGGCAAAATATCAGGATTCCTGATATCTTTCCCCTACGGATATGTACCTACGCATGTATTCGTAGGGGCTATTACTTGGCTCTACGGATTGATCCGTAGGTACAAGTAATCTATTTTTAAAAACCGTAAATAAAATAAATTTTTTGCCCCTACGGCCTATTCCGTAGGGCAAACGAGACCTACACAGAACTCCGTAGGGACAAGTTTTTGTCCGTAGCGGTAAGTTCAGGGCTTCAACTTGCACCTACGGCGTTTGTACCTACAGGGTATTTTCGTGTCCCTACGGCTATATCCGTAGGGGCAGTGGTTTGCCCCTACGGATAAATCCGTAGGGGCAACCCTTATTTGTAGTAGTGCTTGCATGTCATAGCACCCCATATCATGTGGTTGCACCCATATATCATGTTCATACTATAAGTGTTAAACTGACAAATTATTTGATTGCTACGTATATTTACGTAGATCCATATTTAGGTTTATATATTTTTGTTTACTGGATACCACATTATAGTTTAAACTTTTACGTATATTCTCCATATTTAAAAACTAGTTTTTTGAACGGTTACAGGTAATATTCGGAGTAATCTGATATTATCTGTAAAATCCTATAATATATATATTATAATATTATAACTAATAATATATATAATACTGTTATATATAATATATAATATATTAATAATATTAACTAATTATAATTACTCTCAATCTCTCTCTCAGTCACTCTCTCTATTTCTCTTTCTCTTCCTCTCTCTCTCTCTAACCCCCTTAAAACCCCGTCCCACACCTTTCTATCTCCCTCTCTCTCTAATATATATATATATATAAAATAAAAACAACACCTCTCTTTCTCCTCCCTCGTTTCCTTTCTTCTTCATTGCCCACGAACCCTAACCCACCTCCATCTCCCCGTCGCTTCCCTCACTGTCGCCGTCCCCATTGTCTTCACCCCTGCCTCACTGATTAGTCTAAAATATTGCACATTTGTATAAACATTTTCCCTACTATTATTAACTACTAAAAAGTGTTAATTGTAAATAAAGAACGCATGTAGGTTTATTTGTACAAAAATTATTATCATATATTTCTATATTTATAATTAATATAATTAGGGAAAATATATGCATATAATATTTAAATGAAATATTAGTAATTAAAATATGCATATTATATCAAATATTTCTAATCAATATTCTTAAAATATCATATCATATAAATGATTAGAATAATATCTAAAAATTACCAAATGTTACTAATACTTTGATTTGAGATATTGTGCAGGTACCAGCTCAGGTCTAGAATCCAAGTAAGAAATCCAAGTCAAATCGGGCTATCGGAACTGAATCTGCCAAATTTAGGAAGCAAATCGAGGAATCAAGCAACGACAAAGACATAGAGCGATATTTTCAGAATCTATATATCAAAAGGATCTCCACATGTCGACACAAAATGCCAGAAGAAATCTCAAAACCTAGTTCTACTAGGATTCGGCGGATCCGCGGCCAAACGTAGCAATATGCGGCGGTTCCGCGGCTCTTTAATAGCCATTGGATGAGAGATTTTGTGGATATGATCTTAACTGCATCGACTCACATGTGAAATCTAGGGTTTCTGGTTTCAAGGACTATATAAAGGACTGAGAGCTATACATTCAAAAATCATCATCGAAGAGATCAAGAGATCCAAGTATCCGAGTGATCATCATCTATTCATCGACCTCCAACAAGAGAGAGATCTAGAGCAAAACTAGGGTTCTTGTAATCTATTTCTAAGGAGAATTGTAAATGCAATAGTTAATTAATAAAGGTATTTTTTATTTTAATTCTTTTTACAATTTAATTTCCGCATTTAATTTCTGCACCTACTTTTACGCATTACTTTTCTGCATATTAATTACGCTTTCATTCTTCTTCAACCTTTATTTTAAATTAATCATGAGCGAGTAATTCCTTACTTGTTAGGGTTTGTAGAATAGTGTAGAATAATGGATAAGAAAATATTTTAACTTCTTTTTAAAATTTTAAAGTTTATAAAGTTTAGCAAAATAAATGTTAACCTTCCAATTTGGTGCTCTATCAATTTATTGATAGTCACGACCACGATTTGAGATTGGTTAAACACTTGTTTTGTTAAGGGATAGACATGTATAAAGATCAATGGACAGACATGGGTCGATAGTGGGAAACCCTAATTCCCTTCAAGAACCCTAATCCACATTCATCACTATCGCTCTACTTTTAAACTATTAAAAGATAAAATAGTCATTTTTAATTATTCATCCATTACTACTAAGTCCTATGAACCCTACAAGCCTTTTTATTATAAATTTTATATCCGTTTTAAAATATAACTACAAACAATCACTCATCAACTCGTCTAAAGCAAGAAAAGAGTTCACGTTTTCCTGCGGACGACCCGTACTCATCACGGCTAGCTATTAGCGACACCGTCTTGATTGCGGTTATTTACAAAACACTGCTTTTTCACACGATCAATCAAATGGCGCCATTGCCGGGAAGACGGTCGTAATTTTTTTTCTTGTTATTCGGGTTGATCCAGCAAACATAAAAAATTAAAAAAACCGCATTTTGTATTTTTAACGATTATTGTGCGAGTTTTGCAAGGGAATATGGAATAATTGGAGCAGGTAAATAGAGATTCAGAGACTTTCAACTTGGATCAAAGGAGTGTATAGATGGGGATTTGAACCTAAGGATACCACACCAACCCTCGGGTGCCTCACGTGCCACACGTGAGCGCTCCAAATTGCAGTGTTTAACATTGCTTTAGAGCCTCATGTGGGATCATATGAGCGCCGAGCAGATGTTAGTGTTTAACACTATGAGAGACCAACCTTAGCCCAAATTAGTCAAGTCTCCTAAGGCCAAACCCCCTTTGATCATTAATCAACCGAGCCCTCCTATACTCAGGTCTCCCCAAATCGATCTTAGTTCCAAAGATGACTAATGATCTCCTAACATATGGTGTCTAAAATGATGTTCATTCTACAATGATCAATCCCTTCATTTTGGAATTTGGTTCAAGGGTACATCTTTCCATACCTCTGATACACGTCGTTGTAATTCTTCAACATCTTTAAAGAGCTGGAGGGTCCCGACAGCCAACAGCTCCCACCTCCATTTCTCCAAGCGGCCAGAGGACTCGGGGGAGGCGAGGATAGCCCCCAAAGGCCGCTCGGTAAGAACGAGGATGGTGTGAGCCTGGAAATAGTGTCGTAGTTTCCTTGAGACCACGATGAGTGCCAAGACGATCTTCTCTATGGCCGGGTACCTCGTTTCCTCGTCCTTGAAGACGTAGCTCACATAGTATACTGGCTTCTGGACTCCCTTGACCTTTCGGACGAGCACTGAGCCTGCAGCTTGGTCGTATACGGCAGATATAGTGATAGCTCGTCCCCTTCAACTGGCCGGGTGAGCAGCGGGGGAGTCGCAAGGTGCCTCTTTAATTTCTCAAAGGCGGTCTGGCATTCCTCCGACCACTCGAATCTTGGTATCTTCCTTAGAGCTTTGAATAACGGGAGGCACTTCTCTCCAAACCTCGACATGAAACGATTCAGAGCGACTACCCGCCCTGTCAGCCACATGATTTCAACGTTAGTCTTGGACGCGACCATGTTGAGGATGGCGTTGATTTTCTCCGGGTTGGCTTCGATTCCACGGTGGGTGACCATGAAACCGAGGAAATCTCCACCGGTGACCCCGAATGCGCATTTGGCGGGGTTCAGTTTCATCTTGTATTTGCGGAGGACGTTGAAGGCCTCGTCTAGATCCTTGGCGTGTTCTTCCGATGAGATCGATTTGACGAGCATGTCGTCGACGTAAACTTCCATGTTCCTGCCGATCTCCGGCTTGAACATGTGATTGACCAAGCGTTGGTACGTAGCTCCGGCGTTTTTGAAGCCGAAAGGCATCATCTTATAACAGTATAACCCCCCGGTCCGTTGTGAATGCGGTGAGATCCCCGTCTGCCGGATTCATACGGATTCTGTTATAGCCGGAGAAAGCATCCATGAAGCTAAGTAGTTCGTGGCCTGCCGAGCTGTTGACGAGCTAGTCTATCCGAGGGAGGGGATAGTTGTTTTTCGGGCAAGCCTTGTTGAGGTCGGTGAAGTCGACGCACATGCGCCACTTCCCGCTTGACTTTTTGACCATGACTACATTCGCCAACCATTCCGAGTATGGCACATTCCGAATGAAGTTGGCGGCGAGGAGTCTGTCTACCTCGTCCTCGATCGCCTTTTGTTTGATCGGTGCGAGGCTTCGATTTTTCTGTCGGACGGGTCGGATCGTAGGGTCCAGCCCGAGCTTGTGAGATATGATTTTGGGGTCGATCCCGGGCATGTCGGCAGGCGCCCAGACGAACACGTCGGAGTTGTTTCTAAGGAAGTGAACCAGGTCGTCTCGCTGAGTCCCCATCAAAAGTGAACTGATCTGGATGGTTCGTTCGTCGCCCCCTTCTACGAGGGGAACCTCTGTTAGTGGGTCCACCGGGGTCCCTCAAACCTCTTTTTGCTCGCCTTGACTGTCCAGAGAACCCTTGATGTCACCCTCGCCCTCAACATCATTGTTCGGCCGCTCAGACGTAGACGTTGCGGTGAAGTGAACCTTTGCGGTTCGTTGGTCTCCGTAGGCCCGACCTATCCCGCCTTGGTCGAGCGAGATTTTCATTGCTAAGTAGTAGGTCGATATCTGGGCCCGGAGGGAGTTCAGTGTCGGGCGACCGAGGAGGAAGTTGTAGGCCGATGGGATTCTCACGACGATAAATTCCACAGGCACGGTGCGCGTACGGCCCGCCTCCCCGATGTTAAATTGGAGAGTGATTACCTATTCCGCCGGGATGGAGTGGTTAGTGAACCCTGATAGGACGTGGGCGGTCGGCTTTAGGTTCGACGGGGTGAGTCCCATACGCAGGAAGCAGTCATAAAAGAGAATGTCTGCCAAGCTTCCCGAGTCGATCAGTATCCTCTGCACCTCATAGCGGTGGACCCGAGCTGTGATCACCAGCGGGTCGTTGTGAGGCAAGGATATACCGTGGAGGTCCTCGTCGGTAAAAACGATCGGCTCGGCCGCTTTGGCCTTCTTCCTCGGGTGGCTGCAAGTTCCCTCGATCGGTGAGGGACGCTGAGTCTCGTCGATCCATGCTGTACCCCCCGCTGATATGGCCATGATTTGGCCGATTGTCAATTCGCCGGGAGGGGGACGTTACTCTTGCTCACGGTCGGCTTGCCGCTTGTCTCACAAGTACGTTCCCAGGTGCCCTGAGCAGATGAGCTTCTCGATGTAGTCTCGGAGCTGCTTGCAGTTCTCAGTGGAGTGGCCCTGCGACCTGTGGAAACCGCAGTAGGAGCCTCTGGTGCGCTTCGCCGCCTTATTCGAGACTGGGGGGAGTTTGAAGAACCTCTCGCTCTTAGCCACCTCCAACAATACCGTCTGGGAGACGTTGAGCGGGGTGTACTCCTGAAACTTCGGGGAGTAGGGCTTTGGCCGCTCAATCTTCTTTTTCTCCTCCCGGGCCCTTTTCTTCTGATCAGCTTGTTCTGTCCGGGGCATGTTGGCGTTCACCTCGGACTTAAGCTGGATCTCACGTTCGGTACAGGCCTTTATCTCGGCCATGGTCTTAGGTTGCGCTAATACAAAGAAGCATAGCCACTCATTGTGCCTAAGACCCGACCTGAGGGCCATAATGACCGTCTCGTCCCGGGGTTCTGGGACCTCGAGGAGGGCGTTGTAGAAACGGGTGACGTACCCTTTGAATTATTCTTTGTCTCCGCTCTTTATAGTGAAGAGATGGTCGACGGTCCGCTTCTGCCGTCTGTTCCCGACGAACTGGCCGAGGAATTGGATGACCAGTTCATCGAAGGTAGAGATTGAGCGTGGCGCGACTCCTCGGAACCGGTCTCGTCTGGAGCGGATGAGAGTGGCGGGGAAAGCGCGGCATTGAGCGGCGTCGGAATAGTCCTGGAAACTCATCCCGGCTGTGAACGCGTCCAAATGGTCCTTCGGGGCGGACTTCCCGTCGAAGAGTGAGACTTTCGGGGGCTTGTTCCGGAGGAGACGTGGACGGCGAGTAGATCTTTGGTGAAGGGCTTCGTGAGCGAGTCGGCGGCATATTTAGCCCCGTCGCTTGAATGACGACTTTCTCGATGCATGCCTTCGATCTTCTTTTCAAGGGCGTCGAGTCGGCCGTGGTACCCCGATGATTCGGCACATTCTGATTTTTGGCCTCTGCTGCCGGAGACCTCTGCCTGGCCACGGCCCCGGTTCCATTCGATGAGGTTCCTCAGGTCCCCTGGCGAGGTCGTCTTCGAGCTACCGTGGCGAGTCCCGTGCGTGTGACCCCGTCGATGGAGGGGGTGCCAATCATGCCTGGGCGCAGGCGAGCTGACCGACACCTCCTCGGGAGGGACAGGGGCGAGATGCGGCTCAGGGCGAGGCGCTCTGGTGAAAGACCTCGGTGTTGAGTTGTGCGGCGCCCACCGGGTCATTGAATACGTCGGCCCGGGGGATCTGCGGCCGCCGGAGATAGCGAGGCGGTGTCCGGTCGTGCCAACGCGGGCAGAGTCTCCTCTCCCTCTGTAGGGGTCCCGGTCCCGAGGTAGGGGAGCGGTGACCTGGGGAGCTTGCCCTGCCGTTTGGACAAGGACGAGTGCATCCACGACGGATGCGAGTCGATCTATCCGAGCGGATAAGGCGTGAATGGCGTTCGGGGGAGGAGGGGATTCTCCCTCGTCTCCACTGCGGGGAGGACAACGGCTGGTGCTTGGATCATCACGGTGACCGCTTGCCATGAAGTCGAGATCGGAAGATGAACTTTCGTTGAGTGGAACTAGCTTCCCACAGACGGCGCCAACTGATGGATCTCTGGATCTCCTTCAGATGTTATCTTCCGCTGATCTGCAACGAGCGCTGATGGATGGCTTAGATTGAGTTGGATGGTTGCCTCCTGGAGCGTGCGGATCTCAATGGGTTTTGTGTGGTTGAGGCCGAGCTACCTGTAAAGAAGCCCCGGGGTGGTTGTGCCACCGAGGACCCTCCGACGATCAAGTTAGACGGGGTATTTGGCAGAGTAACGGCCTATTGGTGTAAAATTGGCTTACCTGAGTCGTCTGAGAGAGGGGTTTATATAGCGGCAGCCATGGGCAGGCAGGCGCGAGATTCACGCCTGGCGTCACACCCGCGTGATAGACGGGATCCCCCATTAATGACGAGACATGCTCGTTAATGGGGGATTGTGATGGCATGGAACACGGGATCATGGGCGGCGGATATCTCGCGCCTGGCGAGATTCGCGGAGCCATGGCGGAGGCGTCTGTGATCGGTGCTGTGGGTCGGTCGGTGAGACCGAAGAAGATGAGCTCGGCGGGAGGCTCGGGAACGAGCAGGAGGCCGAGGCATCTTGATTCTGTGATAGCTCGGAGGCGAGCCGGGGGGGTGGTCTTGAACGCCACCGAAGGTCGGGAACATCCTCGGGCCGGAGGCCAGGGGTGTGATCCCAACGTAACGTTCTTGATCCTTTCTTGTAAGTTCTGAGACACGTCATCTGCCACGTGTCATGATCTGGGCAGTCACTGATATCGAGCATCATCACTAACAAAAAATGAAGGGAGAAAACAACAACATGCAACCAAAAAGAATAAACTCTATAATTAGTACATTCCTCTTAAAATCCCCATACAGATAATATCTCAACCTCTATTTTCTTAGAAATTTGAAATCAGGAATTCATAATTCCTAAAATTCTAGTTTAAGAATGAAATATGCATAGCAAAGGCCGTGCTCAGCAACACGAGCTTGTAACCAAGCGGGGCATTAAGAGTGCTGAGGATGCTGGGCCACCAGACAAAGGCCAAGATGGCATCAAATCAACCCATATAGGCTATGAGATGGTCCCCTCATGGCAGTGTGTGACAAAAACAACAGCCATCGGACCGTCATTTAACTTCCAAATTGCAATACACTTGCAATCAACTTTTTATTAGGAGGTCTTGTCCTACTTTTTTCCTCATAAACGTGTAGCAAATAATTTATTTATTTATTTACTTAAAACCATTATATTATGCTTTAAAAATACCGTATGGTTTGTTCACAACATTTATTATACATGTATATGGCACGTGCAAAACCTTAGCTTAGAGCTACATGAAACTCAAAACAATCTTTTTATCCGTCTTTAATTTGCAGCAAACTACCAAGGTTTGTTGATGGGACAGCTATTCAATATTGCAGACATATATATACTCTCTCCGTGCCCATTGCATGGGGAATTTAAGTCCATAGAGTTTATTCCAAGATGTTGAAATTTGAAGTAGTGCACAACCTTCAAAAAATGTCAATGTTACGTATATTTGGCACTTTATATGTTGGCAAAGTTGGTCTCCAGAATCCAAAGAAAATCCACTGCCCTTGAATATTCAAATTCACCTGCTCATTCCCAAGAGTAAAAATAAAGCCTGTACAGTATATATGTAAAGAGATCACAGTATCTACTTTCATCTAGTATTTTTTGGGTAGATAACTTGTTGCACATCATATTTTAAGGGGGGAAAATACAAATACAAATAAAAAGAATTTTAAGTTTGCGATCGAAATATAATTTACTTGGCTTTGCGGAGTTGATGAAAATAGAGAGCATACAAAAATTTATGGCACATTAGTATCCTAAATTCTAATGCATTTTGCCAAGATTTTTTGGACTTCAAACAACAACTGAACCTTTTATCCCAAGCATATATATATGGGGCAGGCTACATGAACCAACATGAGAATCACGCCGGGTCCAACAGATAAATTCTCCGCCTCCACTCACTCCTATCGAACAATATACTTTCATTGGGGCCTTTGGCAACCATATCTTTTCGTATCACCTCCATCCATATTTTCTTCGGTATCCCTTTCGTCCTTTTGATATTGTCTATATCGAGAGTATCCATTCGTCGAACCGGTACTTCCATATGTCTGCGTCGTACATGACTAAATCATCTTAGCCGGTTTTCCCGCTTCTTCTCCTCCACAGGTGCTACACCATCTTTTGTACGAATATTCTCATTTCACACCTTAACTTTTCGAATATTACCACACATCCAATAAAGTATGGGCATCTCCGCTACGTGTATCTTCTGTGTATGATACTTCTTAGGAGCCCAACATTCTGTACCATATAATGAGGCACGCCGAATAGCGCTCCGATAAAACTTCACTTTCAATCTTAACGGAAGGTTAAGATCACACAAAATCTCTGTTGCACTCCTCCATTTCAACCAACCAGTTTGGATCGCTTGGTTGACATGCCTATCGATCTTCCCATCCTTTTGGATGATGGAACATATATATCTAAACTGATCGCTCGGTGATATCTTTTGCACATCCTGTAAGGTCCCTAGTGGTCGCACCACAAGACAAGCGGCGAAGGTGGAAATGAAAACAAAAACTTTTAAGCAAGTATTAGCGACCAAACCCTAGAATCGATTCCAAAACACTAAACTAATAAACATACATACAAGGTTAAGGGGTTTAGCTACCTTCATAGCGTGTCCGTCCATTTGCGGAAGACCCATATATCTCTCCATGGACTCTAGCTCGGCTCCGAAATTATCGGGAATGAGCCTGGTTACCGATTTTTCTCGTCGAAGATGATCCATCCGAGAGAATCCAGATTCAAGCTATAGCCTCACACTAAATATCCAGTGAAACTACTCAAGATCTCAAGTTGCTAATTTGTGATGCTAAAGGATATAGTGAGGTGTTTATCTCAAGTTTTTTCTCTCTTTGTCAATTTTCTTTTCTAAATATGGAAGCTCACCAAGAGAAGAGAAGAGAAGAGAAGGATAATGTGCAGGATAAAATCCTTTTTTTCATCCTCACTCTTCTTTGCTCTTATCTACATGAGAAATGATGGGTGGAGAATGACACACCCAATGACTCATTAAATGGGTCATGAGCCCAAACATATTCTCAAGCTTACAAAATGAGAAGACAAAACCATATGTACATATATGTGTATATCCGTATATGCAACAGATACATATATCCGTATTTGTACCAAAATGCGAATACCGTATTCATATAAAAATACGAATATTGTATTTGTATCGAGATAAAAATACCCGCATTCGTATTAAGATATAAATACCCGTATTTATACAAATATATGTATTCGTATAAATACCGTATTTGTAACGACCTGTATGGGCCACCAATAAAACCTGTCACGCCCTGCTTCCCAGTAGACGGAAACGGTGACGTGGCAAACCCGCAACGTATTTACTATAAGAATACGTTAAGCGTCTATAAGCAATATAAAAATGACATAAGAATAGACAAGTGAAAATAAAATCCAACCACTTTATATATTACACATCTCTATTGGGACTTACCGACCGCAAGTTCGCTGACGGGCATTCCAGCCATCATTCTTTCTTTCTTGGAATGTTCATCAGGTGATTTAGGATCAAAGGAGGTGGAAGTGATTGCAGAGAATTACAACCAGTTCACACCTGAAGCAAATAATTAGTTTTCTTTCACGCTTTTCTTTTTCAGTAAGTTACATATTTAAACGTTTTCTTTTTATGTTCAGACCTCTTGTATCAGTTAAACTCTGTAAAGTTGAGAATGTAAATATATAAAGTGGTTGGATTTTATTTTCACTTGTCTATTCTTGTGTCATTTTTATGTTGCTTATAGACGCTTAACGTATTCTTATAGTAAATACGTTACGGGCTTACCACGTCACCGTTTCCGTCTACTGAGAAGCGGGGTGTGACAATATTCGTATCAAATACGAATACTCAAAAGAGAGAAAATGAGAGATAATAATAATACAAATCCGGCTATCTTTCAAACCCGTTAGTATTATCAAATTGTCTGATTAAAGTATGTATATCAAGTACACGTATTTAATCAAACACCCGTACGTATCAAAATACGCACACTGTATCGTTTCGCCTGAACCGGGAAATCCTTTGTGTGGGACTTTAAAGACTCGAAATTACGCTGGCAGTGGGGTTTAACCACAAGCACGTCAGCGGCACTAGCTGTGCATAATGGCTACTCAGGTATTAAACAAAAGGAAGGTCGACAAGTAAGCTCGTCCATACCCCTACTGAGCCTGTAAATGACAATCTCCGTACAGTCCGGTCTCTTCGTCTGAGAGTATCGTATACCGGGTCTGGGGGGTGGATAACGTCAAACCCCTAATAACCCGATAAGTCATGTTGGTGTCAAGCTCATCAACCACCGAAAAACTATTGATCTACAATCAGTAATTCTCATCCACACTGACCAATGATTTATGGTGATAGCCAACCGAACACAGCGCGGCATCGACTCCCTATACCGGGAGAGACGAATCCCTGACGATCGCTCACTGCCTCCATGTAGCTCGGGACTGTACCCAACTAAAACCCGTTTGCACGACTCAATAGAACCGTGGTAGGGTAGTAATCTAAGTACAGTGGGAACTCACACGAGACAAATGACGATCTCAGGTCAACGGACTACCTGTACTCATGTCACCAGAGAACTGCCATCCAATGATAGGTATAGTACCATCTGGAAATTCTCGGCGAGTCTGTCCAGTGTACTCATCTCCAGTGAGCACATGTATACAATCTTAGGTGCAACACACCAATGGCTGTAGACCTGCCACCGCCCCTCGTCGGGGTCTAAAAACGTATACACTGGTCTACTCTGGAATATCGATATCCGGTCTCGATACTCCCATAATTATGGACATTTAAGAATGTGCTTATGGACCACCCAGCTCTCATAAGTATGATCGCCATCATAACTCTGGTAGTCTAGCAAAGATCCTACGGGCCTTATCATTATGTATTATCGACACGTAATACCCAGTAAAACGTATACACATCAATGATAAAGACAAACCAGATAGCATACTATCATCTCAAATAAAACTGTTCTATCTGTATAGTTCTCCTTTAATTATCATAATCGTCTACTTACAATTACAATAATTGTCGTGAGGGCACTATAGCCAACACATCCAGTGTTATACCATTGTGGTCTTGACTTTTCTGTTTGCTAAATTTTCATTGCATATTCTTGGACCTGCTCAATCTGAACCTCTGAGATTCCAACGTTTGCCTCCATATCTCCAATTTGGCATTAACCCCTGCTTTCGTCTCATTTACCAGAAAAATATCATCGGTGAATAACATACACCAAGACACCTCATCCTAAATAGTTCTAGTAAACTCATCCATCACGATGGTAAATAGTAATGGACTTAATGCAGATCCTTGATACAAGCAAATTGTAATCGGTAAATCACTCATTAGGCCGCCGCAAGTTCTGACATTTTTCACTACTTCATCATACGTGTCCTTGATTATGTCAATGTAGTTGACTGGGGCTTCCTTCTTCATCATTGTCCCCCATAATACCTCTCTAGATATCTTGCCATACGATTTCTTTAAGTCAATAAATATCATATACAAATCTCTTCTCCTTTCTCGAAAACACTCGACAAGTTGACAAAGCAAATGAATAGTCTCTATCGTCGATCGTCTAGGTATGAACCCAAACTGGTTTTCTATTATCTTAATATCTTTCCTTAGCCTGTGTTCAATCTGATAGTAAATTGATGCTAGCGTCGCTACAACAGAGGACCACGGCGGAATGATAAATTGAAAATTTTCGAGATAGCATCAATTTACAATACAAGACCAATTCATTCACTACTAATTGCCAAAACACAAGAAAGCAAAAGAGCTAGAGGGGATACAACCTTTATAGTGTGTCCAATCGTCTATCGGAAAATTCTCGCTAGAGTAGTGAGCTCCCGGACGTGCTTGGACGTCGACCATTTCGCCGTAGATGATCCGCGTGAAACCCCAAATCCAAATCTCCATCTTCACTTCTTAAAGTGAAGAAACCAACTCATTTAGCTTGCTAGGATAACGAGGAGGGTGTAGTGGTGATGAAAGTCTTTCTCTTTTTCTCTTTCTAGATAGCATCAATTTACAATACAAGATCAATGCATTCACCACTAATTACCAAAACATAAGAAAGCAAGAGAGCTAGAGGGGATACAACCTTTATAGCGTGTTCAATCGCCTATCGGAAGATTCTCGCTAGAGTAGTGAGCTCCCGGATGTGCTTGGACGTCAACCATCTCACCGTAGATGATCCGCGTGAAACCCTAAATCCAAATCTCCATCTTCACTTCTTAAAGTGAAGAAACCAACTCATTTAGCTTGCTAGGCTAATAAGGAGGGTGTAGTGGTGATGAAAGTCTTTCTTTTTTTCTCTTTCTATTTATTTTTCTCCACTTAGAAAAATCAAGAAGAGGAAGAAGAAAAAGCCATGCTAAAAAATATTATGAAAATAAGAAGAAGAAGAAAATAAAAGAAGAAAAATTGAAACTTCTTTTCTTTTCTCTTCTCTTCTCTTCACTTCTATTCATTTCTTTTCTCTTTATATATAATAAGAAGAAGAAAATAAAAGAAGAAGAGAGAAGAAAAATTGAAACTTCTTTTCTTTTCTTTTCTCTTCTCTTTACTTCTATTCATTTCTTTTCTCTTTATATATATAAAGAGTTTCAAAACTCTTCTCTTTCCCCCTCTCTCCTCTTATGTCATCCAAAGAGAGAGAGTGGGCCTCACATGCATTCTTTGCTTATTTTTTAATAATAAAGAAAATGTATTTGTATCAAAATACAAATACACAATTTATCAAATACATAGCATGTATTATATGTATCAAATACATATAAATTAGAGAGTGTATATGCATCCGTATACATACACTTATATATATAATCTTAAAGAGAAAATATATATACCATATACATAAAAAAATCCATCAATATCATATATTAATGAGAGAGCAAGAGAGAGTGTGTGTATTATATATACACATATATTAGAAAGCATATCATCTATACGGTTAATAAGTCAACACTTGACTTAATATTCCGTTTTATAAATAAACCGGCCAGTATATCAACCGTTCGATTAAATCACGCGTATCATATACACGTATTTATAATCGAACCCTTGCACGTAACCCTATACGCACCCTACATCATCGTTTAGCCTGGACATGTACTTTCGTTGCGGGACTCTAAAGACTTGTCAATACACTGACAGTAGTTTATACAGGATCGTATCCGATTGAATCTGAAACACTTTCAGATTCAATCCCTTCATGGGTTAACCCACAAGCTCGTCAGCGGTACTAGTTGTACGTAACAGCTACCCAAGTATGAGCAAGATAAAAGCAGGTCGACGAGAAAACTCGTTTGGACCCTACAAAGTCTATAAGCGACGAATACCATACAGTTCGGTCTCTTCGTCAAAGATTATCGCATATCGGGTCTGGGGGGGTTGGAATCTGTCAAACCCCCAATAACCCAATAAATCGTGTTGATATCAAACTCATAACCAACAAAGATACAACTGATAACACTTATCGGTTTATCTCACTTGCTATGAACACAGACTTATAGTTGTAGCCATGTCCTGCACTGCACGATATCGACTCCTTATACCGGGAGAGACGAATCCCTTCGACCACTCACTGCCTCCATGTGCTTCGGAACTATACCCGACTAAAATCTATTTGCACGACTCGGTAGAGCCGTGGTAGGGTAGTAATCAAAGTATAGTGGGAATACACACGACACTATGGCGATCTCAAGTCAAGAGACTACCATATACTATCATTACCGGAAAACTGCTATCTGACAATTGGTATAATACCAGCTAGCAGCTCCCTTGCGGGGTGCGGGGCAGCGCTCCGTTAGAAAAAAATTTCTAATGGGGGACGTGTTTTGGGTGTGGAGTGCATGGGAAATGAGGGATGTGGAGCGTCTTAAAGACGCGTGCATGGCACGTGGGCGCTAGACGCCCACGGGTCACATGCCAGGTGCTGGGCGCCCATGGGTCACGTGCCAGGCGCGTGGGCGCCCGCGGGTCACGTGCCAGGCGCTGGGCGCCCGCGGGTCACGTGCACGGCACGCGACCGCTGGACGCCCGTAGGTCACGTGCGCGGCACACGACCCCTGGAAACACCAGCGGAAAAAGGGCCTTAGCCCTTGGGCTGGGAGTTGAACTCCCAAGGGGCTTTAGAGTTGAACTCCTAACAGGGATTATGTATAGATTTGGAGTTAAACTCCTAAAAAGGGTTATGTTTATGGAATTAAACTCCAACAGATCTTGAATGGAGTTAAACTCCTAGAAATCTTTGAAGATGATCAGAGGGGACCCCTTTCTTCTTTTCTTTAGCCCTAGATCTTCTTTTGAGCCTTTGATCTTCCCGAAATGGGATTTTTAGAAAAGGGTCTCCTTCTTCCTCCTCTTCGTTGGCTGAATCTTGAAGAAAAAGAGGGGTGAAACTCAAAAATCTCCTCTTTTGGGGATTTGATGAAAGATCCGAGTTCCCCTTTAAGGGTTTTATGGTGAAAAACAGTTTCTTTTTAGAAAAAGAGGGATTGAACTCTTGATTTAATTAAAAAAAATAAAGAAGATTTAGAACCTTGAGGAAGAAGGAGGCACAAACCCTAGAATTTGAGAGAATGAAAAAGTTGTCCTTGATTTTTTTCATTATGTTTGCCTTTATATGCTACACATTTTACATATAATCCCTTGAGCTTTGCTAAATGGCACTTGTGCCACCCCATATCTTATGTGCTTATCTCTTTTTTCACATAAGTCATGGGGTTTACAAAATTTTGGCTTTTTGCCTATTTTACATACATTTATTTCTATATATATATATATATATATATATATATATATATATATATATAATTGCATTAAACCAATTTATGCCTTCATTCCTTTTGTCATGGGGCCGGTCCCTTTGACCTAGGTTTGGGGTTGATTTTGATTTTGACTTGGTCAACTGGGGTGTAATTTTTGACCCCAACAGGTGAGTCCGTCTAGTGTAACTTATACTCCTATGAGCACCTGTATACAATTCTCGGTGTCAAACACCAATAGCTGTAGGATCAACAATCGCCCTTTAACCCGGGTCAGGAAACGTACACACTAGTCTAAATTGGAGTACCGATACCCGGTCTCGATACTCCTACGACTAGGAACATTTAAGGATGTGCTTATAGACTACTCTAGGTCCCACTAGTATGATTCCTATCATTAATCAAGCAAAATCCTAAGAGTTATATCTCATATATTAGCGATATGTGATAACGAGTAAAATGTATACACATGACAGATAAAGACAAATCAGATAGCATACTGTTATCTCGTGTAAAATTGTTCTCCATGTAGGTCCTCCTTCAATTACAATAATTGCCTTGAGGGCACCTATATCCAACAATCTCCCACTTGCAGTTAAGGCCAATTATTGCGGTATCACATACCCAACTTCTCTACTAACAGTTTCGCAAACTGTGTTCGAGAAATAACCTCAGTAAGTGAATCCACCACAATGTTTCTAACTATATCTCTATGCATCTCAACTTTGCGGAGTTCAACTATCTCCTGAAATGAGTGATACCTACCTTAGAATTTTGTTTGGACATTTGATGGGATCATGTTCCTAAATGGACATATTTATCCAAACATCTTAGAATGTATCCTATGCTGATTCACAATCAGCATATGGCGCCATGAGTACGTTAGTATCCCGCTTGGAACTCTTTCCAATATACTGCTCCTCAGAAGAGGGTAAACTAATATCTCGCAACAGACACTCTGTCATCCATGTCACCTTAGAAGCTGGAATCGGTAATCGCCACGTGATGGAGACTGTCATTACTAAATTCCAAGAACATCTTCTTATGTTCTTTATTGCTTCCTATGTTTCTTCAGGATTGGACTAATATCTCTTATTACACCAAGTGTAAAAGCATTATCAGGTCCGGTACATGATATCGCATGACTGACCCAACTGCCGAAGCAAGTGGAATGTCATTTATGCGAGTCCTTCTCCTCATCAGTCCAGAAGACATCTCTTTAGAAACGATGACTCCTCTACTTGCGGATACACTACCACGTTAGGAGTCGTACATTCTAAACCCCTTTTAGAATGGTGTTAGAGTACCCGAATCGGGATAATCCTAAAACCTATCTAGATCTATCTCTATAGACGTAATCCCCAGATCTATAGCCCAAATCCTAACCATATTTTAACTGATTGTAGTATAGGAACAACATTTTCTATCAAGAGTATGTGATCCACATAAATATGGGGAACCTAACAACACTACCTACAACCTTCTTATAAATACCAGGTTTATCTTTAATTTTGATGAAGTCAAACACTTTGACCGCAACATCAAAACAGATGATCCATCTCCGGTATACTTTCTTTAGTCTAAAAATCAACTTAAGCAACTTACACGCTTACCGCTGCTCCCATTGACTAAGATAGCCCTCTGGCAGATTCATATATACGTACACTTCTAAATCCAATTTAGAAAGACGTTATAGTCATGCACATACCAGATATCATAGTCATGAAAAACAACAGTGGCAAGTTTTATCCGTATGGATTTCAGGACATACACTGAAGTAACAGTATCATCATAATCCACATCAGGTATTTGATGAATACCGTTTACTATAACTATAGCCTTATCAGGTTAATACATTTCCATTTGCACTGATCTCGAAAGATCTGCTTGCTCTTTATGGTTTTACCCCTTTCAGGAGCACACACAAAGTCCACACTTTGTTGTAGTGCATGCAGTCCGATTTTAATAACTTGGCATCCAGTCATAGGTCGGAAGTCATCACTTCCTATGGCATGTTGATAACTAGTAGGGTCGTCATCATATAATGCAAGCCTCCCTGTCACCATCTACGAAAAAATCGAAGTACCTCTTGGATGGCTAAGATCGCCTACTAAATCTGCGGAGTGGCTAAGGTTTTTCAGGGTTAATTGAATCTCCAGATTAATTTTCAGTAATCGTTTGTGGTTCTGGAATCACTTCCAATTCCACTATACTCACGTTAATTTCTTTTGCAAGAAATTCCTTTAGTAAGAAGGTGGCGATTCAAGAACAAAACCAATTTTTGTTCTTGAAAATGGTAGAATTTATACCCTTGTCTAAGCTTAGGATAAGCCACAAACTTCATGTTACCGAAACGTGCCTCGAGTTTGTCCGGATTATGTTTTTAAGCACAAACTGACAACTCTATATCTTAACAACCTTAAGATATAGACACATTCTATATCTCACATAGAATCAAAGGCATAAATTTAGATTAAATCATTATCAATTGATACGCAATTGTTTCCAGTGCAAATCCCCTAATTGAAAAAAGCGGTTCGGTATTACTCATCATGGAGCGCACCCTCGGAGGAGTAATCTGAGAGAGAATCATATTCTCCATATGGAATAGCTAGTGCAGGGTTACCTAGGACGGCAACAAGGTTTCGGGAGGCATCGTCCATGCCAAATTCAAAAATTTGTCGTTCTCACTAACCCTAACTAAGAATCGTTAACTAGAAATCGACGGAAATGTAAATGCAAACACTTTGCAAGTTTAGTGAGCAAGGAATACAACCTTTGTAGACCGGTTCTTCACTTCAATAGCTCCATGTAGTAGTCCCTTCGCAGCGATCGTGAACTCCGGACTCTAGAGAGACTCCCATGAAGAAACGAACATGCTTGCTTCGAAGTCTTCGAGGCCGAAAATGATCTACGTCGAGGAGACACTAACCCAAGCTATCTCTTCACTAATTACGGAATTAGTGAAGCAAACACCCTATACTAAATGGCAAGTAGTAGAGAATGATGAAGTAGGAAGTGGGCTCATTTTAGATTTGATTTTCTCACTCATTTTCTCACATCTCCATTGAAGCTAGAAAGCTTTGAGGAAGAAGAAGAAGATAACTCTCATGATAATTATCAAGTGAATGAAAAATAAATCATGAGGTTAGAAAATAAACCATGGTGAGTATATGACATCCCTTAACCCTTGTTGAGAGTTAACCATGGCTAGCTTTAATTGGTTGGGTTAATAAAAATCTAAGGCAAAACAAAAGAGTGGACTTGGTCAAAGATAACTACAAACTTCTACAAGCTTTCATCCATGACAAAATACCACCATTTTGTAATTACCAAAATAAATAAAACCCTAGCAATTAAACCAAGTATGGTGTAAGTCAATATCCATGTATCATCAAGCATGACACAAAATAATGTACACTTGCATATATCACATATATACAATGTGCACAATCCAAGTGAGAAAAGAAATCTTAAGTGAATTAATATTAGTTAATGTAATTTAATATATCAAATATATAATTATACATTAAATCATTAAACCAACAATTGATTTAATAATCCGGCTATATTACATATAACCGACTAATATCAAATGTAACAACTTATCGAATCAACACTTGATCCGATAACCCGGCTATATCTCATATAACCGAGCGATGTCACATGACGCGAGAATAGAATACGGTATCACATATTGTATTAATCTCGGTCCCGCACATATCACATATGTGCTCCTACTCCGTTTCGCTTGAGCCAGGAAACCCCTGTGTAGGACTCTAAAGACTCGTTAATAAGCCGCAGTAGGTGATGATCATATCAAACACCCACAAGCCGCAAGCGGTCTGCTAAACGTAACGGCCACTCGGGTATTGAGCGATCAGAAGATCAACAAGCAAGCCTGCTCACACTCCTGCGAATCCAATCAGTAACACTACCGTATAGTCCGGTCTCTTCGTCTGATATGTCGCATATCTCGTCTAGGGGTGGTAAACGTCAGACCCCAGTAACTCGATAAGTCGTGTCGATGTAAGGCTCATAACGGGTCGAGAAACTACTGATAACACTTACCAGTATATCTCTGAAGCAGCCCTGGCCAGGGACTTCCTGTTATAGCCAATCGAGCACAGCGCAACATCAACCCCCAATACCGGGAGAGACGAAACCCCTCCTATCGCTCATTGCCTCCATGTGATTCGGGACTGTACCCAAAAGCCACCATTTTTCACGTTCTCTTGAACATGATAAGGTGGAAATCAAAGCACAGTGGGAATCACACAAGACTCTATGACGATCTCGGGTCTACAGACTAACCTGTACCAGTGTCACCAGAGAATTGCCATCTGACGTGAGGTATAATACCATCTGGGAGTTCTCGGCGAGTCCGTCCAGTGTACCCAGTCTCCACTGAGCACCCATATACTGTCTCTGATGTCAAACATCAATGGATATGGGAACATCCATCGCCCATCTACATGGGTCGAGAAGCTATACGCTACTCTACTCTGGTATATCGATGCCCTGTCTCGATACACCCACAACCAGGAACATTTGAAGGATGTACTTAATGACTACTCTGTCCCCACTAGTATGATCTGCATCATAGTCCTGGTAGTCAAGTACTCATCCTAAGAGGTTTATCAACATGTAACATAGAGACAATCAGAGTACATGTTAAGATAAAGTGCAACCAGATAGCATACTATCATGTCGAGCAAGAAAGTCCTCCCTATATATGTCCAAGCATCTACTACAATATACATCGCATGTACAGTAATGACCTCTAGGGCACACATATAACTAACAATCTCCCACTTGCACTAGGGCCATCTGTTGTAGTATCCCATACCCAACAATCAGCAGTGGTTGAAGTATCTCATACTCGACCATCCCATAAAAGTCTCTCCTGGGAATAGGCCTTTGTGAGTGGATCCGCCATGTTGTCCTCTGTGTCTATTCTCCTAACCTCGATCTCCCTGGAGATTATCCATCTCCATGATCAGGTGATACTGCCTAGAAATATGTCTGGATCACTGATGGGATGGGGGTTCCTAGGACAAAGCCACAACTCCATTGTCACACAATGGTAAGAACGAAGTTCATCTCATGAACTTATATATATCCAGACTACCTCTTTGGTAACATCCTTGGTAGCGATGTATTCAGCCTTTATCGTCTAGTTTTCCACGGTATCTATCTTGGAACTCTTCCAACATACCGTCCCTCCACTGAGTATAAAGACAATACCTGTGACTGACATTCAGTCGACCTTATCACCCGGGAAGTTATCCAGTGATTCTTCCCAGGATTGATTGATACCATCTCACTGCACCTAGTGAGAATCCTAACATCCACTTAGATCTATCTCATAGATCCAAAACCCAGGATTTAGGAGGTATCACCTTGATCCTATATGGAGAATCCTTGTGATAAGAGGAGATTGACCGAGGGTAGCATAGGAAACACCTTTCCTATCAAGAGTATGTCTTCCACGTACAATACGAAGAACGCCACCATACTCCCTACTACATCTTTGTATATACAAGGTTCATCTACCATTTTGATGAAGTCAAACTCTTTGACTACCACATTAAAATAGATGTTCCAACTCCGCGATGCCTGCTTTAACTCATAAAGCAACTTGCACATGTTTCCGCTCCTCCCACTGTCTACGAAGCCCTCTGGTTGTGTACTTATAGACGCTCTCTTCTAAATCACTATTTAGAAAAGCAGTCATGACACCCAACCGCTAGATATCGTTATGGTATGTAGCAATGGCATGTAGGATCCGGATGGACTTAAGCATAGGGACTAGAAAAGGTTTCATCATAATCCACACCTGGTCAATGACGAGAACCTTTTGCAACAAGCCTTAGCTTTGAAAGTCTCAACTTTTCTATGTACACCAAGTAATCTTCTCAAGATATACTTGCTCCTGATGGGGATTTAACCCTTCAGATAAAGCAACCAAAGTTCATACTTTGTTGGTGTACATAGATTCCATCTCATATCGCTTAGCATCCAGCCATTCTCACAGAGTCACCACTCTTGATGGCCTGCTCGAAACTAGTTGGGTCATCATCTCATGATGAAATCCTCGCTCCCACTGTCATAGAGAAAACCGAAGTATCTCTCAGGTGGGTGAAGAACCCTACTAGATCGGCGGAGAGGCTGAGGTTCGTTGGGAATTATTGAATCCTTCGGTTCTCCCAAATCATCAGCTGTAATTTGTATAGCTGGAACTCCTTCCAGTTCTACCTCATGACCAACTAATTTCTTCACAAGAAATTCCCTTTCCCAAAGGTGGCATGCTGAGAAACAAAACGCTTTTTGTTTCTCGGTGCGATAGAAGACATTCCCTTGCGAATGCTTGAGATATCCAACAAACTTCCATAGAACTGACATTGCCTCGAGCTTGTCCGGATTTTGTTTTTGACATAGGCCGGACAACCCCAAATCTTAACTTTCTTAAGAGATGGGCTCTTCCCATACCATATCTCATATGGAGTGGTAGGCACCTGATTTGGTTGAAACCCTATTCAATAGGTATGCAGCTTCACAAGTGCATAACCCCCAAAAGGAAATGGGCAACTCAGTAGTACTCATCATAGAGCACACCATATCACATAGGGTGCGATAGCTCCACCCTGATATACCAACGTGTTGTGGTGTATACGGAGGAGTAATGCTGAGAAAGAATCTCATTCTCCTTTAACATAGTCCAGGATCTCTATGCTCAAGTATTCTCCTCCCTGGTCACATCAAAGGACATAATACTTAGACCCGTTTTGGTTCTCTACTTCCAACTTATATTCTTTGAATTTCTCAAAAGGTTCAGACATGTGTTTCAACAGGAACATGTGTCCGAATCTTGAGAGATCATCAGTGAATGTAATAAAGTACAAAGAACCGGTCATGGTATGTATAGACTGGGGACCTGCAGACATCATCATGTATCAATCCCAAGAGTTCACTAACTCTTTCTCTGTTTCCATTAAACGGAGCTATGGTCATCTTATCTTTGTGACATGACTGGCAAGTTTCACAAGATGTAAGTTCAAACTGATTTAAATATGCATCTTAATGTAACTTAGCTAGTCGGGTCGCATTGATATGACCTAGTCTACAATGCCTCAAGAAGGATTCGTTCATTTCTGAACTCTTCTGTTTCCTGATTTAAAATCAGGAAAGCTTACGGAAGAGGCATCATGTGCTAGCACGTGACCAGCAGTCACGTGTTGGCACGTGACATTTAAAAGCAGCGGCAAAGGCACATCGGTTCCCTGAGCAAATCAAGGAAAAGGCTTCAGAAAAGGTCACGTGCTAACACGTGACCAGGGGTCACGTGTTGGCACGTAACGGTTGAACAGCTGCCAGAAAACAGAGCGCAGAAAGGAGAGGAAAGCTCGTTCCAGGGGGTCACGTGCCTACACGTGATCAAGGGTCACGTGCCTATACGTGACCAAAGGTCACGTGGTCACACGTGACCAACTTTCAAAGCCTCTCTATTTAACAGAATTAAATTCTGAAAGGCATTCAAATCTTTCCAAAGGAGAATGATTATTTGGAACCGATTGGATTGAAAATCTAAAGGTGATTAAATATCACCTATTCATGGAAAAATCCTGAACTTGGAAAGATTTCCCCTTAAAATCTTACCGAAATAACAAAGGAATATCTCTGGATTTAAAATCCAATGGTGAATAAAATTCACCTAATAATCCAAAGGTCCAAATGAATGATGAATGCAAATCAAATCCCTCAATGAATGATTCACTAAAACTAATTGATTCTGCTCCTTCTCCTATAAATAGGAGCCAAGAGATATACAAAGGGAGAGAGACAGAAAGAAAAAAAAGCCTAGAGATTTTAGAAGAATTTGATCTTCTGCAGAAGAAAACCTTAGGTAAGAAAGGAGAGGCTTCAAAAGAGAATTTAATTCTCAAAAGAGTTTAACTCTTATATAAAAGAAGAACTTAGTTCTTCCTCTAGCTGAGGATCTGCAAAGTGCACATCTCCCCATGAATTGAGAATTTAATTCTCATTGGGTTGAGATCCTGCCATGCAGATCCAAAGCATAGAGGGGGAATGGGAGTTTGAGAATTTAATTCTCACAGGATTATAGGAATTTAATCCCTTTGAAATAAAATTATGGTTTAACCCTATAGGAATTTAATTCCTTCAAAATAAACAAAGAACCAGGGTTTAACCCTAACTGAGAACTTAATTCTGTTAAAATAACAGGAATTTAATTCCCTTAAGAAAGGATAAATTATGGTTTAACCCTATGATAGAATTCAGTTCTTCACATATATGAGGAATTTAATTTCTACAAAAAAGAAACTAGAGTTCAACTCTATCTAAGAAAATAATTCTTCAGAAGAAAACAGGAATTTAATTCCTCTAAAGTTTATTGCTAGGGTTTAACCCTATGAAGAATTTAATTCTTAAAAAGATAAAAAAAAATCTTCAAACAGGCAAAGGAACAGGGTCACGTATTACTACGTGACCCCTGTAAAGATCCATAAAGAAGAACTTTGAGGCAACGCCTTACGTGCTCCACGTGACCCCCAAAGCGCACAAAGAAAAAGCAAAAGAAAAGAAGCTCTGGGGTGCCCTCACGTGTCATCACGTGACCCCTAATGAACATTCTAACAGATCAAAGCGTGAGCCCCCATCACGTGCCCACACGTGATGGCCTTCAGAATTAAAAGTGTTAAACGCTTATCTGTAGAACAAAATGAAGGGGATCTGGCCCCACCTTTTGGACGCCATCACGTGCCCCCACGTGATCTCTTCTCTTACGATATTTAGCATCAAACTGATGATCTGTTCCCAGTGTTTAACACTGATTTCGATAGTGTTTAACACTAGTTTGAAAACTCCATTTCCAGTGTTTAACACTGATTTTCTTAGTGTTCAAACACTAATTTGGAAAATTCTGCTCCCAGTGGATTTGCTTAGTGTTTAACACTGATTTGAAATCTTTGTTCCTAGTGTTTAACACTGATTTGTCTTAGTGTTTAACACTAATTTGAAAACTCTGTTCCCAGTGTTCAACACTGATTATCTTTTAGTGTTTAACACTAACTTGTTAATCTTATTCCCAGTGTTCAACATTGATTATCTTTTAGTGTTTAACACTAACTTGTTAATCTTATTCTCAGTGTTCAACACTGTTGGTCTCTAGTGTTCAACACTAGTTTTAGCCCAATTGGCTAAGTTTCTAGAGGCAAAGCCTCTCCTTCAATGGACCAACAGAAAGCTAATATTCTAAACATGATTGGACTAAGCCCAAGCTTGTCATAAGTCCTCAATTCAAACTTAACTGGGCCAATGGGCTCATAACATAATTAATTGGTCTTGGTCCCAAATTGGGCCAAAGATTATATGATCTACCTCGGTTTAAGGGTACATCTCTTCACTCCTTTGATACTTGGCGTTGTAATTCCTCAACGTCTTCAAAGAGGTAACGGGTCCCGATGACCACACATTGATACGGACTGTGGAGTCCTTAAATCCACGGACTACGAGGTCCTTAATCTTGACCGTGATGTCTTAAAACTAACATCGGACTGTGGAGTCCTTAAATCCACGAACTACGGGGTCCTTAACCTTGACCGTGATGTCTTAAAACTAACATCGGACTGTGGAGTCCTTAAATCCACGGACTACGAGGTCCTTAACCTTGACCGCGATATCTTAAAACTAATATCGGACTGTGGAGTCCTTAAATCCACGGACTATGAGGTCCTTAACCTGGACCGCAATGTCCTTAAACTACCTATGGACCGCAATGTCCTTAAACTACCTATCGACCGCAATGTCACTAAACTAAACAACAGGGCTCCCGTAATTGCTCTCTTATCGGATC
This sequence comes from Agapanthus africanus, assembly GCA_030015575.1. NCBI lineage: Eukaryota > Viridiplantae > Streptophyta > Magnoliopsida > Asparagales > Amaryllidaceae > Agapanthus > Agapanthus africanus. The sequence goes on along the minus strand of JASDDO010000004.1, from coordinate 434,572,584 downwards.
TAAACGATTCCGTTAAGTTGATCTAAGTCTAAAAACTAGGCTGACGTATCCTTAACAACTGTTTAAGTCGATCTTAGTCTCAAATGAGACTAACGTATCCTTAAACCCAAACCCCCAAACCCAAATCTAAGACAATACGGATTTGGACTAGTCCACGCCCTACGGGCGACGACATAACTCAGTCTCCGTATACAATCCATGGGCAACCAAACACAAAACAAACACCCACGACACGAAGTGACCATCTGGAGAAGGAGAAAGTTGTTACCGCCATGCGGTAGCGTAATTAACTGCAGGGGCTTGCGCCTGCAGGGAAGAGCGTCCCCACAATCAAAAACCCCTTAAGCGAGGGGGAATCTGACGAAGTCTGCTACATCGGAAGCATCCGTTTAAACCTTCGATATATGGCGCCATAAATCAGCTTGGCACCTTTGGAGAGGTAGACGGATAGCACCAATTAGCATCTGCCCCGAATCTCAGGCAAGGCGTCATGTCCTGGCCGCCGTTCGGAGGGGAACAGATTCTGGCACGCCCGGTGGGACCTTTTTCTCTTTCCACTCCACACTTCGTGTGTCGTGTTCGCGAACCAAACACGGCTCACTAATGGTCGCCCTTGGGTTTCAAGGTACTAAGATTTGGTGTTTTGCTTATTGCAGAAAGCAAAGAATCAATGGCTTCCACTTGTGTGAAATGCTCCAACTGCAACTGCAACCGGCGCTCCGCCTCGCCAGGAGGTATAGCCTATGGGCCCCAAGCTGCTTCGCTGTTCACAATGCCCGTGGAACAGGTCGCTCAAGCCACCACCGGGTTATTTTTCGGGACCATGCTCCCGCCAACGAGCTTCACCACTCCTGTGCTGACGCCGGAAGCTCCCAAGAAGTCGGTCTTTGACCGGCTTACACCTACCGCGGCCCCTCTCAATGGGTCGCCCAACACCAGCGCCTCGGTCTTCTCCAGACTGGGCCAGAACTCCTGTGGACCCGCAATGGGGCCTACAATCCCAGAGAAGGCTGCTCCTAAGAAGATAATCAGTCCTGCTCCTGAAGTCGTCAAGGCGGCTTCTCCTGCCAAAAAGTCGGTCTTTACAAGATTGACTGTTCCAGCTCCCGCTCCTGCTACCCAAAGGACATCGGTCTTTAACAGGATGGCACCAGCAGCAACCCCTCACCTACACAGGGGGCAAGACAAGGCTATCGCCCTCACCGAGCCGATTCCATCAGCACGACACGCTCGACGTCGCTACTGGCGCAGAGTGAGGAAGGCCGGAGGCAACTCCCCTTCTGGGCTAACTCCTCCAGCCCCGATGACAGAAGCTAATGCTGCTGTTCCAACTAAGAACAGCTTTGAGATGCTGAATAAGGTGCGTAGGAATTCTCCTATCGCGGCGCTAAAGAGGTCTCCCCCTCCGCTGAAAAAGGCCGCAGAAATAAAGCCAGAACAGCCCCAATCTCCTCAACGGCTGTCTTCCAAAATCTATAAAGTCTGGCGGCAGACCCAAGACTCGGTGATCGATCCAAATTTCTCCCGCCAGCACAAGAAGCTGAAAATTCAACAGGAAGTCAGTCATCACGTTAAGCCACGAAAAGCTGTCTGGGTGTCCACCTCAACGGTCCCCTCAACTTCCACTGCTCATAAAAAGAGGAGGCCGGAGAAGATCCCCGGGTCGGCAACGAGAGCTAAAGGCGCTGAGTCCAGACACCCTAAGTCTGGGGGCATGATGGTCCATACTGTATACATGGCGTCGGGGAAGGAAGATAGCCGTGCGTCTACAGGGCATAGACCGCTCACACGGTCGGTGACCAAAGCTCAGGAGCAACAGCAGAAGCTCCAAGAAATGATGACCGCGATGGCCGCACTTACTGGGCCGAAAGAAAGCCCCGAAGCGTCATCTAATCAACGCCAGGAGGAAAAAACTGACGCTGAGTTCCTTCGTAGGATACTGGAGAAGAAGGATAAAGAGGCTGCTGAACAGGCAGCCAATATACAACGAATGGCCCTCCTGTTCCAGGACATGGTGGGTATGATGATCCAACAGGAACCCTCTATTGAAGATCCTCCAATCATTCTTGAAGACGACAGGGGAGAAACGTCAAATTCCCCACCCGCTCTGTCAACGGCTAAGGAGGAGACAATCTCTAAGGCCGACCTAGACGAATACATAGCCCAACAGATACGCGTTCACCAGACGGCTGAGGCAGCTGGTCAAGTTGTCAGGACAGGAAGACCATATCCGAGCTGGTATGACCAGATCAAATACCCGCCGGGCTACACAATACCAAAATTCCATGTCTATAAGGGGACAGGAAATCCCCATCAGCATGTGGCCCAGTTTAAGGCGCTTTGTGGCAACACTGGTGGCGACGATAAACTGTTGCTTCGCCAGTTCGTGGGCAGCTTATCAGAAACGGCATTCGAATGGTATTCAGAACTCCCGAACGATTCCATCAAGACGTTCGCTAAAATGGAATTGCTATTCACTCAGCGATTCGCAAGCGCCAGCGAACGCACTCCGATAACAGCATTAATTAATGCCAGGGTGAAACCAAGCGAGACGTGGGTCCAGTACGCTATACGTTAGCGAAACTTGTGGTCAAAATGCGAACAACGCATTGAGGAAGCGTCTGCGGTGGGCATGTTCGTGGGTACACTAGATCCTCATGCAACCATCTCACAGTTCATGATGTTCTTTAAACCAACCACGTTCCAGGCTCTGATCGACAAGTTGGCCCAGATGGACCAGATGGGTCACAGACCGCCTCCTCCGAAGCCAGAACCTCGGAATGACAAGGGTAAAGGGAAGGCAACCTTCGTTGCGAACGCCCAGCAGCAACCCAGTGCCCCAAAGCTGGCAGATCAGCTGGAAGAAAGACGGCGGTACTACAACGAGAAAATGAAGCGCCCCCACTCATTCCCGCGGGATAAGACAAAGAGGCTATTCGAGCTGGCAGTACGCAACAGGCTTATCAACTTGCCGAACCCGAGGCGGCCGCCGCAACCCACTGGGGTGAATAACCTCAATTATTGCCCTTACCATCAAACGGTAAGCCATCCGATTGAGGATTGCTTCGTCTTCAAAGGATGGATTGAGGATCAATACCTCCAGGGAAAGTTTGCGTTGTCCGAAAAGTGGAAGGTGAACCCGCCACAGCCGCATACTCCTAAGAAGACAGACGCACCAGGGGAAACTTGTTCCTTTATTGAAGAAGCTCCATGGGAGGTCGTGCTATCAGCTAAAACCGAAAGGATGCTGAGTGATCTTCATGCGTGCTCAGCAGTCGAATGGAAGAACCCGCTTGAACCTCAAATCATCGAAGGGATGCTGAAGCCGTGTCCAACTGCAAAGAGCGGTGGTGATGGCCTAAGTACTCACACCCAACCGTCAAAATCTTTGAAGAAAAAGAAGAAGAAGTCCAAGAAGCCCGTGAAGCCTGGAGACAAGCGCACGGACTTGCAGAAACAGATTGACGCGCTGGAGGAGTACAATCAAAAGGCGCGGACTCCCGTCACACTGCAAAATTTCCTCAACCACGTCTTTTAGGATGAAGATGATGGAGAAAGCTCGTCGGATGAATCCGAGGGTTATGTGGCGAGTTGTCATGTGATCTCCCACTCGTCTACGGACAATGAAACAACCCCTGGCGCTGAGAAACTGGGAGCAGAGCCTGAACGGGAGCTTGTGTAGCCGACAAACGAAATGATCGACGCCTTTCTAGACGAGATTCGTTTGAAAAGTAAAGCCGACCAGGAGCGTGAGATAGCCGCATCGGAAGGAGACAAACGCAGGCGATTAAACGAAAGAGTCGAAGCACTCCCGCCAGATCAAAAGACACCCGATGTGGATAAAAATATATTCAAGACGAGGAAAAAGTTTGCCAAAGCCATGTCGATGGGAATGAAGCTACCACCCTCGGAAGAAAACACGCTCAATGGGGCGGAGAGGCACCCTAATTATTGCTCATATCATCGGAGGATTTCGCATCCCACTGAGGAGTGCGGCGCTTTTAAGATGTGGTGGCAAGGATATGTCGCTCATCGGCAACATTTTAAGCGCATGAAAAGCAAGACTCGTCGGGAACAAAAAAGTACGACCGAAGGGCGCAAAAGAACCGCCGGCAACTGTTACATGGTTAACGCCGGAGGGTCACAAGTTCTTACCTTTGGGAACGACTCTGATGAAGAAATGGCTCTGGGCCCTCTCTTTAAAGAATCCGTTTTAGGGAAAGAGGAAGAACCAGAGGCCTGCGAAAACATTCAGCTGCGCAATCGCACGCTCCCGGAAAAGAATCTCGGACCCACGAATAGAAAAGATAAGGGAAAGGAGAAGGTCACTGAGGATATCACCTTAGATGACCAAGTCATGAAAGAGTTGACTGCCAAAGACCCTCCCAGGAAGGGTAAGGTGGACTATAACATCCTAGCACACCTAAGGAAGCGAGAGATTCATTAATCAAGGCGTTACAAGAGCCCGACCAATTCCAAGCCTTCCTCGCCGCAGAAAGGATGAAGGATGAACTGGAAGAAGTGCACACGGCCGACATCACTTTCGGTGACGAAGACCTTCTCCTCGGGACGTGCGACCACAACCGTCCCCTATACGTCTCCGGATACTGCCACGATATCAAGATAGGCAAAATCCTAGTTGATAATGGATCCTCCTTCAATCTCCTTAATGTTCGGGTGTTGAAGGAAATCTGCATGAGCGTGCAGCACCTCGCTCGTGACAAAATTACCATCTCCGGTTTCGACTTCCAGTCATCACGGACTCTCGGATCCGTGATATTAACATTACGCTTCGGACTACTCGTCACGGACATCAAGTTTCACGTCATTGACGCCAAGACCTGCTACAACGCCTTGCTCGGTCGTCCTTGGTTACACGAGTACAACATCATCCCTTCTACACAGCATCAGTGTATGAAGTACTTTAAGGATGGTTTCGAGTATACCGTAACAGGTTAGCTGAACCCATTCTCCGTGAACGAAGTCCGCAAGTACGAAGATGTAAAGTACTTTTTGCCAGACTTCGAGGATACAGAAAGGTGTCGCAAGCCGGAGAACAAAGCCGCCGCCACCATCCCTGTTTTCGGAAGCGATGCCGAAGAAGAAGAAGAGATAGTTTATGCTGGTCCGTCTCGACGTAACAACCCGGGACCGTCCGCCCCCATGTTGATCTTCGAAAGTGACTCGGAAGACGAGGTTAATGCCGTGTTCTCCAGTCGGCCATCAATACAAGCATCCCCTGGCGATGATCAGAGTTTGCAAATCACCATGGTGCCGCGGGAACACTACAAAGACCTTGACGCACTTGAAGCTTACCATGTGCAGGACCTGCAGGCATTTTACGTCCCTCCCAGGCGAAAGGGTGAAAAGGCGATCCTGTTCTATCGATCCTCGGAAACAAGAGTGGAGAAAGAGATCTGGCATGGCGCGGATTCCACACTTGACAAGTTTCAACCCATCCGTTTGCCCAGAAACTACACAGACGAGTTGAAAAGACTATTGAAGCGCCAAGGGGTACCCTTAAAACAGACTATCCGACAAGCTCGATTCTATATCAGGATTTGGGATGTCCCTGAGACCCAGCGCAAATTGCCCAACGGGAGAATGGAAACGCTCGGGCTTGGATACATGAGAGCCGGGAAACGGGAACGGGTCCACGGTAGTTACGCCATATATAATTTCGATGAAGAAGATGACGCCTTGTCAGAAAATGCCAACCCCTCATCGGAACTGCATCCCGCGATCGAAGTCCCGAATCCATCATTTGAAGAACGAGTGAACGAGCTTATCAGGAAAGCAGGTCAAAAAGCTCGGGACGACCATAACCACGAAATGGCCATCTACGAGAAAGCCAGGACGCAACGTCTTCTTCAACAGACTGCAAAAGACGAAAATACTCTTCCCTGTCAACCCGTGGTGCAAAAGGCCCGACGCAGAGGTAGAAACAAGTCGAAAAGCAGAAAAAGCGTTCGACAGAGACAAAGCGGGACCGAGAAGTCACGCGATCGGAAATCGAGCGGTCTGGATTCGTCCCTTATGAAGAAGATGAGTCAGGCATACTCTTTTCCTTAGGATAAAACAAGGAAGATACTTGACCTCGCTTTGAAACATCGAATGATTACACTTTCAGCATCTAAACACCCTGAGCAAGCTAACGAGGTCTCTCATCCGGACTATTGCTCTTATCACCAAGCCATAGGACATCCTATCGAAGACTGCTTCACCTTCAAAAACTGGGTCAAAGACCAATACCAGCGAGGCAGATTTGCTCTATCCGACAGTTGGAGGGTAATGCCGCCGCGAAAGCACGAACCCAAAGCCACAAGAGCAGAACCGGATCCACAACGGTCTTGGAAGCAAGCTCGTACCTGTCATGTGATAACGATATCAAGAGAAGGGCCCGAGGATAGGGACGACCTCCCTTGGTGCTTCGAAAACAATGACAATGAGGTGATCTCAGAATTTCCACCAGTTCCGAAAGAACTAGAAGATGGCATACATACTACTGCAGATAACCTCAAGAAGATTGAGTTGGGGTCGGCAGATGACCCGCGACCGACATTCGTCAGCGAGCTGCTATCTGAAGAAAGGGTGGCCGAGTTAAAAGACGTGCTTATGCAGCATAGAGATTGCTTCGCATGGAATTATTCTGAAATGCCAGGACTAGATCCAGAAGTTGCTGTGCATAAACTGGCGATATCCCCGGATGTTAAGCCGGTCAAACAGGCGCCGAGAAGAATGCGGCTCGAGCTTGAGATGAGCATCAACGCCGAAGTCAAGAAGCTGATCGACTCTGGGTTTATCCAAGAGGTTCAATATCCTGACTGGGTCGCCAACATCGTCTCGGTAATGAAGAAAAATGGGACAGTGCGCATATGCGTGGACTTCTGGGATCTCAATAAAGCCTGCCCGAAGGACGATTTCCCAGTGCCAGTCACCGAACTGATGATAGACAATACGTCCACTCATGAAGTTTTCTCTCTCTTGGACGGTTCATCAGGATACAATCAGATAAAGATGCACCCCGAAGACCGAAAGCACACCGCTTTCCGGACTCCTTTGGGTATATTTGGCTACAAAGTCATGCCTTTTGGTTTAAAGAATGCCGGCGCCACCTATCAGAGGGCCATGACAAAGATCTTCGATGGTCTTATACACGAGATCGTCGAATGTTATATCGATGACCTCGTAGTGAAAAGCATGTCATACGAAGAGCGCTTAGAGCATCTGAAGACCGTATTTCAACGCCTTCGGCAATACAATTTGAAGATGAATCCCCTCAAATGTGCATTCGGAGTTTCCTCGGGTAAATTCCTGGGATTCATCATCCGACACCGAGGTATCGAAATAGATCCATCTAAGATCAAGGAGATCATGGAAATGCATCCGCCAAGAACTCTCAAACAATTGCGGTCTCTCCAAGGGAAGCTCGCGTACATCCGGCGGTTTATCGCCAACCTCTCAGGCAAGTGCCACCCTTACAGTCACCTGATGAAGAAAGGAACCCCGTTTGTCTGGGATCCCAAATGCCAAGGCACGCTAGACAAGATCAAGCAATACCTGCTGAACCCGCCGGTGTTAGCTGCTCCAGTAAAGGGAAAGCCTCTTATCTTATATACAACAGCCCTCGAAGGTTCCTTAGGCGCATTATGGGCACAAGAGAACGACCAAGGGAAGGAAAGAGCACTCTACTACTTAAGTCGAGTTCTATTGGGGGCAGAAAGCAACTACTCCCCCATTGAAAAACACTTCCTGGTGTTGATCTTCGCGATAACAAAGCTCAGGCACTATGCGTTGGCGCATGAGGTCCGTCTCATTTCAAAGGTGGACCCTCTTAAATATTTAATGTCAAAGGCCATATTGACGGGACGACTCGCTAAGTGGGCCCTACTCTTGATGGAGTTCTCGATAACTTATCAACCTCTCAAGGCAGTCAAAGGCCAGGCCATCGCCGACTTCCTCGCTGAGCATCTGGTACCAGCCGACTCTCTTTTGAATTGCGAACTGCCAGACGAACACGCGTTTGATGCGATCGATGGCGGTAATATCCAATGGGAGCTGTATTTTGATGGAGCATCTTCCGTGAAGAAGCGCAAACAAAGCACCCCTATAATCAAATCAGGGGTGGGTCTTATCTTCGTAACTCCACAGGGAGGGATAATGCGCTTCGCTTTCTCCTTAACAGAGCCGAGGACGAACAATGAAGCCGAGTACGAAGCTTTGATAGCAGGCCTCGAGATCGCCATCGACATGGGAATTGAAAACCTCCTCATATACGGAGATTCCCAACTGGTCGTTAGTCAAGTAAACTGCAACTACCAGACATGCAAGCCAGAGCTGGTGAAGTACGGCGAGAAAGTGCAGCAACTGTTGACCCAAATCCCCTCCTACACCTTGGAAAGCATACCGCGTGCCGAAAATAGCAAAGCGGATGCATTAGCCAAGCTAGCTAAAGAACTAGCTGATGAGAACCTCGATGATGTAAGAATCGTGGTACAAAGCCGTCGGGTTCTTGCGCCGGCAAAAATATCTCCGAAATCGTCCGAGGAAAGGGAAGCGACCGAGCAGAAGGCCATGCGAATAACCGACCGGGAAAGGGCTGAAGATTGGAGGGAATTCTTTATAGACTACTTCAAATACCGTCGAACGCCCGAAGATGCGTCCTCAAGACATCAGCTTATGAAACGAGCCCTGTCTTTCGCCCTCGTCAACGATACTCTGTATAAAAGGTCGTTCGATTCTTTGTGGTTGGGATGCCTGGGACCTGTCGAAGCGAAAAGGGTCGTTCAGGAAGTTCATGACGGACTCTGCGGTTCTCACCAAGCAGGCCCGAAGATGAAGCTGAAGATCAAACGAATGGGTTATTACTGGCCAACGATGATTCAGGACTGCCTTGAATATGCGAAGCAATGCCACTCATGCCAAATCCATGGGGACTTCATCCATCAGCATCCAAATCCACTACATCCAACGGTGGCTAGCTGGTCGTTCGAAATGTGGGGGACTGACATAATCGGCCCCATCGAACCAGCATCATCCAAGGGACATCACTTCATTCTGGCGACGACTGATTACTTCTCCAAATGGGAAGAAACAGTACCGTTAAGGGAAGTGAAGACAGAAAATATTATCCATTTCTTCAAGACGCACGTCATTTATCGGTTTGGAACTCCGCGACGGATTATTTCTGATAACGGGCCAGCCTACAGAAGTCACAAGATCAGCCGCTTTGCGCAACAGCATAATATAGACTGGAGGTATTCCTCGGTTTATAATCCACGAGCTAACGGTCTAGCCGAGGCCTTCAACAAGACCCTAACGAAAATCATGAAAAAGACGGTGTCCCGAAATAAGAAGGACTGGCACGAGAAACTGCGGGAGGCTCTCTGGGCATACCGAACTACGTTCAAAACGGCCACGAACACAATACCATACGCGTTGGTGTTTGGTACAGAAGCAGTACTCCCCCTCGAGGTAGAGTTACCCTCTCTACGAGTGGCAATCCACTACGAGCTAACAGATAAAGAAAATGATTACCTTCGGCTTGAGGAGCTTGATGCCTTTGATGAAACCCGGCTCATAGCGCAACAAAACCTGGAAGCTTACAAAGCAAAGATGACGCGCTCGTACGAAAGATTAACCAGGCCGAGGACGTTCCGCCAAGGCGAACTCGTGCTAATTGTCAAAAGACCCATGATCCCCAATCGCGCTAAGCGGGGAAAATTCGAGCCAAACTTTGAAGGCCTGTACATCATAGACAAGGTCTACCAGGGTGGAGCGTATCTACTCATGGATATACACGGTGAAAGGCCTTTCAGGCCAGTGAACGGTCGCTTCCTGAAGAAATACTACGCTTAACGGGTCAAGATCTAGGTCAATGATAGATGACGACGACTATGTCCGCTCGCTATCTTCCTAAGCCCGAACTCTAGGTAGTAACCAGCATCCTTAACGGCGGACCGAAACGTCCTTAAATTAACGACGGACCGAAACGTCCTTAAACTAACAACGGACCGAAACGTTCTTAAACTAACGGCGGACCGAAACGTCCTTAAAATAACAATGGACCGAAACGTCCTTAAACTAATATCGGACCAAAACGTCCTTAAACTAACAATGGACCACTATGTCTTAAAACTAGCCGCTGACCGAGACGTCGATAAACTACGGTGGATTGCAATACCTCAAAGCCGATATATAAAAATAAAAATAAAAAAAAATAAAAACGGTATGTCCATAAGCAAAAAGGGCACGGATGAAAACCCGAAAAGGCTCCGTGAGTGAAAACAGCAGGGCTACCCGCGAGTGCTCGTGAAAACCCGAAAGGGCGCGACCTCGTAAAAAAAAAAAGAAAATAAAAAGAATAAAAAAACGGTATGTCCATAAGCAAAATAGGCACGGATGAAAACCCGAAAGGGCATCGTGAGTAAAAACAACAGGACTACCGGCGAGTGTTTGTAAAAACCCGAAAGGACGCAACCTCGTTAAAAGACACTTATAGGGTCCTCTCGACTTTGTACGGAGAAACCACCCGCGTGAGATCCTTACGACTCACAAAGGAGCAGTACACTTGAGGATCCCCACGATTCCTGAGGAGAAAATACACTTGCGAGATCCTCACGACTCGTAAGGAGAACTCTCTTATGAGACCCTCACGACTCATAAGATTTGAAAGTCTTAAGTTACAGAGACCTGAACCTGTGCTTAAGCAACCCCCACAACCTTCAATATTGCCCTACAAGTGGCTCAATACTGACCCTTGTACACAATCCACGGGCGCGAATAAACATTTCCCTAACCAAATCCCACCTATGGCTAGGGATATGTCCATATGGTGCACAACCCTTATAAGTCCTCTCGACTTATAAGGAGAAAACCCTCTTGTAGGATCCTTACGACTTACAGAGGAACATACACTTAGGAATCCTCACGATTCCTAAGGAGAAAATACACCTGCAAGATCCTCACGACTTGTAGGGAGAAGTACCTTCGCGAGACCCTTACGGCTCATGAAGTCAAAAGCCTTAGTCGGCCGGACCGTAACCCTGTTTACTAAGCCACCTTTGTTCAACATCGACAGAGGCAAATAATGATTCACTCCTGGCAATATCCCAGTTGTAGCGGTGCTGATGCCAAAATCGGTGTCTAATCCCAAGTTTGCGGCGAAAAGCCAGCAAGCCACGCATGCATACGAAATAGCCGAAATGATAAGGCAACTTGCAATAAAAAGCAGCAAGCAAAAATATATGCATAAAAAAAATATAGCCGAAATGGTTGGGCAACTCGCAATAAAAAACAGCGAGTAAAAATAAAACAAATAGCCGAAATGATTGGGCACCGCGAAAAATAGCCGAAATGATGGGGCAATCGCGATCTTCGCGATGTAAAAGCTGAAATGATAGAGCATCGCGGAAAAAGAAATAAAACAAGAAAATGAAATTTATGCCCTACAGGTGATATTACATCAATCCCTGTATACAATCCAGGGGCGCAAAAAAAGAAGGAATCGCACTCCTCCTCTCTCAGGTTTCATCGGAAGAAAAAGCCAAATCTCGATGAGTCACAGATAGCCTAGAGACTATCTCGACGGCCGTCTCCTTGCAGCAGACAGAATATCAAGCAAAGCGGAACATCGGCAATTCCCAGTTCCATGACTTAATGGCGCACAGATGACCGAGAGTCGAATCCCAACTCCATGAAATGCGGATACAATCAACAAAATTCCTGGTCATGTGGAACGCGAATAATGTCACTCTTTGACCCCGTGGAAAACGTCCAGAGCGGATCCTGGTCCTCGCAGAGCACGGCAGTGAACCCGTGTGAAGCATCCAGAGCGGAGCCTAGTCCTCGCCGAACATGGCAGTGAACCTATGTGAAGCATCTAGTGCAAAATTCCTGGTCACGTGGAACGCGGATAATGTCACTCTTTGACCCCGTGGAAAACGTCCAGAGTGGATCCTGGTCCTCGCAGAGCACGGCAGTGAACCCGTGTGAAGCATCCAGAACGGAGCCTAGTCCTCGCCGAACACGGCAGTGAACCCGTGTGAAGCATCTAGTGCGAAATTCCTGGTCACGTGGAACACGGATAATGTCACTCTTTGACCCCGTGGAAAACGTCCAGAGCGGATCCTGGTCCTCGCAGAGCACGGCAGTGAACCCGTGTGAAGCATCCAGAGCGGAGCCTAGTCCTCGCCGAACACAGCAGTGAACCCGTGTGAAGCATCTAGTGCAAAATTTCTGGTCACGTGGAATGCGGATAATGTCACTCTTTGACCCCGTGGAAAACGTCCAGAGCGGATCCTGGTCCTCGCAGAGCACGGAAGTGAACCCGTATGAAGCATCCAGAACGGAGCTTAGTCCTCGCCGAACATGGCAGTGAACCCGTGTGAAGCATCTAGTGCAAAATTCCTGGTCACGTGGAACGCGGATAATGTCACACTTTGACCCCGTGGAAAACGTCCAGAGCGGATCCTGGTCCTCGCAGAGCACGGCAGTGAACCCGTATGAAGCATCCAGAGCGGAGCCTAGTCCTCGCCGAACACGGCAGTGACCCCATGTGAAGCATCTAGTGCAAAATTCCTGGTCACGTGGAACGCGGATAATGTCACTCTTTGACCCCGCAGAAAACGCCCAGAGCGGATCCTGGTCCTCGCAGAGCACGACAGTGAACCCGTGTGAAGCATCCAGAGCGGAGCCTAGTCCTCGCCGAGCACGGCAGTGAACCCGTGTGAAGAATCTAGTGCAAAATTCCTGGTCACGTGGAACGCGGATAGTGTCACTCTTTGACCCCATGGAAAACGTCCAGAGCGGATCCTGGTCCTCGCAGAGCACAGCAGTGAACCCGTGTGAAGCATCCAGAGCGGAGCCTAGTCCTCGCCGAACACGGCAGTGAACCCGTGTAAAGCATCTAGTGCAAATTCCTGGTCTCGTGGAACACGGATAATGTCACTCTTTGACCCCGCAGAAAACGCCCAGAGCGGAGCCTGGTCCTCGCCAAGCACGGCAGTGAACCCGTGTGAAGCATCCAGAGGAAACATCGGACTGTGGAGTCCTTAAAATCCACGGACTATGATGTCCTTAACCTCGACCGTAATGTCTTAAAACTAACGATCAACCAGCCTGCTTCTGTACTGATTCTTCCTTGGTTTAAGGGTACATCTCTTCTCTCCTTTGATACCTGGCGTTGTAATTCCTCAACGTCATCAAAGAGGTGACGGGTCCCTGCAACCAAACATCGGACTGTGGAGTCCTTAAATCCACGGACTATGAGGTCCTTAACCTTGACCGTGATGTCTTACAACTAACATCGGACTGTGGAGTCCTTAAATCCACGGACTATGAGGTCCTTAACCTTGACCGTGATGTCTTAAAACTAACATCGGACTGTGGAGTCCTTAAATCCACGGACTATGAGGTCCTTAACCTTGACCGTAACGTCTTAAAACTAACATCGGACTGTGGAGTCCCTAAATCCACGGACTATGAGGTCCTTAACCTTGACCGCGATGTCTTTAAACTACGACACCCTGGAAACCATCCCAAACCAACCCCTGACCCCGCGAAATACGGATAAGGGTGATCGCATCCAGCACTTGCGGGTCCTCACGACCTGCAAGGAAGAAAACTCTCATATGAGATCCTTACGACTCCCAAGGGAAAACCCGCTTAAGAATCCTCACGATCCTTAAGAAGTACTTACGCCTACGGGATCCTCTCGACCTGTAGGGAGAAAAACTTTTTATGAGATCCACCACGGCTCATAAAGCTCAAAAGTCTTAGGAGGCAGATCTTAACCCTGAATCCTAAGCCATCGCTGCCCTGCAAAGAGATCAAGATAGACTATCCGCAGAATACATTCAATAAAAAGGGACACTCCATTGAGAAGAAAAATGTATCTTTTATTCATAAACCAAAATGGATACAAAGTACAATTCATGAAAGAACAAAAAGAAAATACTCTCATCCATGAGTATGTACAAAAAAGAAAGGAAAAGATACAAGTTTTTCAAGCCGGCGGGCGATTTAGCAATTTCGTTAGCTCATCCTGCTTTTGCTAGGCCACGGCTTCATGATTTAGGATCGCCAGAAGACGGGCCTCCGCCTGAGCCTGCTGGGCCTGATACGAGGCGAGCCGGCCTTCAAGCTCTTTCTCGGTGGCCTTATGAGCCTCGACCCTCTCACGAGTGAACGTGACAGCTTTATCAAGAGCCACCACCTCTTTGATAGACTCTTGAAGCACCCGCCAGAGTTCATACGCTTTGTTGGCCTTGGCGGTAAGATTAGCTTGAAGCTCGCTCAGCGCCTTAGAAGCCAGCTCCCTCTTCGAGAATTTACGGCCGAGCCCTTTTCTCGCACAACAATATGTTCACCACGTGTCGCCCTATCAGGCCACGTAAGCTCACTTTCGCGACCGCAACCTTGGAAACGGGACATACACGCTCAAGACCGTATATATGGGCTTCCAGTCGACAACAATAATCGATCTAAAACGCGCTCACATCACCTGGTATGAAAAGCAACGAGAAAATTTCCAACGTTTATCCTATCGAGCATGTGTTCGCAATTATATGAACATCCGAAAAAGAAATAATATTCGAAGCTTTAATGTGCATGCGACATAATGATAGTGTTGATAATTAAAGAAAGTTCTTATAAGAAGAACACAAAGTTTATTTATGCAAGCGAAAACATACATACGAGTACCGAGCCTACATGGAAGTTTAGCATAAAGCATACAAAAAAAAGAGACTAATTTAAATATACTACGCTAGCGGGAAAAGGTCACCAAACACGGGATCAGTAGCACAAGGGTTAACAAAGCAAAGAACAAAATTCTCCATCTCTCTCTCTGCTTTCTCCAGCACATCAAAGCGACGGTTCTCGCGAGGAGTCACTCCCCATCGATTGGCGCCATGTTCGTCCGCGAAAGCAGACATAATAGCTCGCCGGGCCTTTATTTGGCTCAGCAGGTGAATTGAGCAATCTTTCAAAGCCTGAGTAATCAGGCACGCTTCGTGAAAGCCCTCGGGCTTTTCTTCAGCCGCATCAAGCATCGCCAGGGTCATCTCCGCCGGGTGAGGAGGGATGTCGGCAAGCACGGCCGCGAGAATCATCCGGAGCCAGAGAGACCCCATCGGGAGGGGGACCCCCTACGGATCGAGAGTTCATACATCGCCGAGTCGCATTCGTCATCGGTAAGTGTAGGGTTCCTAGGCACACTAATGAGGTTCCACAACAGATCAACCATGCCATAATCAAATTTTACAAGTGCCGAGAAACCCTAATGCGAGATCGTAAACTAGAGGTAAGGCGAAACAAAAGCAAGTTAACAACTTTAACTAAAAGGAAAGTGACTACAACCTTTGTAGATCCGGTCCTCCACTTTCTTAGCTCCGTGATGACGTCCCTTCGCTGCGATCATCGGATCCCGGACTCTAGCGATGGTTTCGTCAAAAAATGATCGGGCTAGGTCGTCGACTTCGATGTCGAAGATGATCTACGTCGAGGCAACTCAAGATCAAGCTCCATCTTCACCAAGTCATGAAACTTGTGAAGAAAACACCCTATACTACATGGCAAGTAGTAGAGGATGAAGAAATAGGAAATGGGTTCACTTTGGATTAGGGTTTCGCACTTGAAATCATCACTTGGAAATTTTCAAGAGGACTTTCTTCTCTTCATGAAGAGGAAGAAGAAGAAGAAAGAAAAAAAGGCATTATTAAAAATAAAATCCAAGTGATTCTTATCATTTTTGCAACCATGGTAGAGTGTAGAGAATAAACTAGAGTTTAGTTAAATGGTTAGGTTTAGTATAAAACAAAATGGTAGACTTTGTTTCAAAGATGCATGAAGCATCATGAAGCTTCTTGCATAAAGACAAAGAAAGCAACCATTCTATTTTACCAAAATAAATAAGTAAATGAATAAATAAGGTAATGGAAACCCTAACCATTAACTAAACATGGTTTAAAGTAAACACACACCCAAGTTTGCATGTATCATCAAACATGATACAAACTAGTGCACAAACATATATCATATATACAATGTGCACATTCAAGTGAGAAAAATAATCTTAAGTGAATCAATACTAGTTAATGTAAAGTAATATATCAAATATATAATTATACATTAAATCATTAAATCAACACTTGATTTAACGATCCGGTCATATCGCATATAACCGACTAATATCCAATGTATCGACTTATCGAATCAATCCTCGATTCGATAACTAGGTTATATCGCATACAACCAATCGATAAATTCATCGCGAGAATAGAATATGGTATCACATACTGGTATTATTCTCGGTCCCGCACATATCTCATATGCGCTCCTATTTCGTTTCGCTTGAGCCAGGAAACCTCTGTGTAGGACTCTAAAGACTCGTCAATACGCCGACAGCAGGTGATGATCATATCAAACACCCACAAGCCGCAAGCGGTCTGCTAAACGTAACGGCCATCCGGGTATTGAGCGATCAGAAGATCAACGAGCAAGCCTGCTCACACTCCTGTGAATCCAACCAGTAACACTTACCGTACAGTCCGGTCTGTTTGTCTGATATGTCGCATATCTTGCCTAGGGGTGGTAAACGTCAGACCCCAATAGCTCGATAAGTCGTGTCGATATGAGGTCTATAACAGTTCGAGAAACTACTGGTAACACTTACCAGTAAATCTCAGCAACCCTGGCCAGGGATTTCCGGTTATAGCCAATCGAACACAGCGCAACATCAACTCCCTATACCGGGAGAGACGAATCCCCTCCTATCGCTCATTGCCTCCATGTGATTCGGGACTGTACCCAAAAACCACTGTTTTCCACGCCCTCTTGGACGTGGTAAGGTGGAAATCAAAGCACAGTGGGAATCACACAAGACTCTATGACGATCTCGGGTCTACAGACTAACCTGTACCAGTATCACCAGAGAACTGCCATCTGACGTGAGGTATAATGCCATCTGACGTGAGGTATAATACCATCTGGGAGTTCTCGGCGAGTCCGTCCAGGGTACCCAGTCTCCACTGAGCACCCGTATATCATCTCTGATGTCAAACACCAATGGATATGGGATCATCCATCGCCCATCTGTATGGGTCGAGAAGGTATACGCTAGTCTACTCTGGTATATCGATACCCCGTCTCGATATACCCATGACTAGGGACCTTGAAGGATGTACTTATTGACTACCATATCCCCACTAGTATGATCCGCATCATAGTCCAGGTAGTCAAGTACACATCCTAAGGGCTTTACCAACATGTAACAGAGAGACAATCAGCATACACGTTAAGATAAAGAGCAACCAGATAGCATACTATCATGTCGAGCAAGAAAGTCCTCCCTATATATGTCCAAGCATCCACTACAATATACATCCAATGTACAGTAATGGCCTCTAGGGCATACATATAACTAGCAGTAAGGAGTGGATCCACCAATCGGGCGGCAAAGTAGGGGATCATCTCCTCGATAGGAACTTCCCATGGCTGTCGACGAGCATGAGAGCAATTGCAGGCCATGGCGCTCGGTTGTTTCTCAAGACAAATCACACCAAAATGAAAATAAATCTCTCTATGAAGAGAAAAGAAGGCTATGGTCTCAGATATAAAGAGGTGCATTAAGTGTTGAGCGCGGAAAATTTTGCATGTTAAAGCTATTTCAAAGGCCTAAAAAAAGGAAAGGCATCGGAAATCAAGGAAATGGAACTATTTCCAAGGCTACTTTTCTGCATCTGATATTGTGCACTAAAAATATGGCATTGGAGAGTTTTTTGAACAGTCTCATCAAAAGGACCCCACGTGTGGAGCACGTGAACCCCAAACTTGACGTGCACTAAAAAATGGAATAGCACCCTGCATATTAGAAGCACCAACAACAACAATAGCAAAATGATAAAATCCTACAGAAAGGCATGCAAACATACAAAGACATAATAGAACTTATCATTCTAAATCCCACAGAAAGGCATGCAAACATACAAAGACATAATAGAACTTATCATTCATACTTTAAGAAGTTCATACAAAATAAAGAGAACACGTTTACAATGGTAAGACCTCAGACGCAGGGCATGGATTGAGAAACTCAAACTTGACTTTGTCCAAGATCTTCCAGGCGCTTCGAACCTTCCTGGTATGCTTCCTCTCGTGGTCGCAAGCATCGGGGTCCTCACGAATGTCTTCCACCCTCCGATAGGCAGCAAGTATGGCTGACTGCTGAAAGGCCTGGTGCAAAAGATCAATGAGGTGATCTCGCCTCCTCTTTGAGATCAAGCTCATCAGGTACACCGAATGTACCTTATCCTCAGCAGTGTCCAAGGCCCCGAGCGGTACGCCGGTGCAAAAGAGAGGGAGTGCCTCCCAGATCGCCAGCACAATCAGTCTCAGAAGAGAAGAGCGACGGGGGAGTAGCCGATGGTTGTACTCGTCGAAGCGGCCCATGATCTCGGCACATTGAGCGTTGGTGAACTCCTGGTTCTGACTGCGACCCAATGCACGAATGTTCTCGTAAGAAATGATTTCGTTAAGATCATACAAATGGGCATCCATGATACCTGAAATAACAATCAAAAAAAAAATTCATTACGAACTTCTTCCTCTCGGTTGAGAAGGACAACCTCGGACAAAGAGACCCTAAGAAGCCTCCATGCGAAGAAATCGAGTTCTTCATAGGAAATAAATTCCTTATTAAGAAAAGAGAATTAAATTCCCAAAAATTTTTTTTTGGGATGGAATTAAAATTTCATAGATTTTAACCGCCACCATTATCTCCCTAAAGATCATATGAACCCTAAAAAGATCTACTGTTGAAGGTTAAATGGTTTCATACTTTGGTTGAAAAACTTGAAGGAAAAAAAATGGGTTTATATTCAAAAAGGGTAAAACCCTTGTTTTGGATTTAAAATCCAGAGGAATGTAAGAGTTCATCGTTCATTTAAGAGCATTACCTAAAGAAAAAAGTCTTTTTCGGACAGAGTTAAACTCTGAAGATGATTCGAGACAGAGAACTAAGCTCTGGAAGAAGAGAATTAAATTCTCAGAAAGAGTTTGCAAGGAAGAAGATAAGCAAAGTGGAGGCGTATATTTATAGGATATGATGGAGACGCTTCATCTCCCCAAATCCCTAGAGAAATCCAACGGTCACAAAAAGTGACAGCGTTGCACTTACGTGCAGACACGTGAGAATAACGCTGTGGGGGCATTTGTTTCCTGATTTAAAATCAGGAAAGTTTACGGAGGAGGCATCACGTGCTAGCACGTGACCAGCAGTCACATGTTGGCACGTGACATTTAAAAGCAGCGGCAAAGGCACATCGGTTTCCTGAGCAAATCAAGGAAAATGCTTCAGAAAAGGTCACGTGCTAACACGTGACCAGGGGTCACGTGTTGGCACGTGACGGTTGAACAGCTGCCAGAAAACAGAGCGCAGAAAGGAGAGGAAAGCTCGTTACAGGGGGTCACGTGCCTACACGTGACCAAGGGTCACGTGCCTACACGTGACCAAGGGTCACGTGGTCACACGTGACCGGCTTTCAAAGCCTCTCTATTTAACAGAATTAAATTCTGAAAGGCATTCAAATCTTTCCAAAGGAAAATGGTTATTTGGAACCGATTAGATTGAAAATCTAAAGGTGATTAAATATCACCTATTCATGAAAAATCCTGAACTTGGAAAGATTTCCCCTTAAAATCTGACCGAAATAACAAAAGAATATCTCTGGATTTAAAATCCAATGGTGAATAAAATTCACCTAATAATCCAAAGGTCCAAATGAATGATGAATGCAAATCAAATCCCTCAATGAATGATTTACTAAAACTAATTGATTCTTCTCCTTCTCCTATAAATAGGAGCCAAGAGATATACAAAGGAAGAGAGACAGAAAGGAAAAAAAAAAGCCTAGAGATTTTAGAAGAATTTGATCTTCTGCAGAAGAAAACCTTAGGTAAGAAAGGAGAGGCTTCAAAAGAGAATTTAATTCTCAAAAGAGTTTAACTCTTATATAAAAGAAGAACTTAGTTTTTCCTCTAGCAGAGGATCTGCAAAGTGCACATCTCCCCATGAATTGAGAATTTAATTCTCATTGGGTTGAGATCCTGCCATGCATATCCAAAGCATAGAGGGGGAATGGGAGTTTGAGAATTTAATTCTCACAGGATTATAGGAATTTAATCCCTTTAAAATAAAATTAGGGTTTAATCCTATAGGAATTTAATTCCTTCAAAATAAACAAAGAACTAGGGTTTAACCCTAACTGAGAACTTAATTCTGTTAAAATAACAGGAATTTAATTCCCTTCAGAAAGGATAAATTAGGATTTAACCCTATGATAGAATTCAGTTCTTCACATATATGAGGAATTTAATTTCTACAAAAAAGAAACTAGAGTTCAACTCTATCTAAGAATATAATTCTTCAGAAGAAAACAGGAATTTAATTCCTCTAAAGTTTATTGCTTGGATTTAACCCTATGAAGAATTTAATTCTTAAAAAGATAAACAAATCTTCAAACAGGCAAAGGAACAGGGTCACGTGTTACCACGTGACCCCTATAAAGATCCATAGAGAAGAACTTTGAGGCAACGCCTCACGTGCTCCACGTGATCCCCAAAGCGCACAAAGAAAAAGCAAAAGAAAAGAAGCTTTGGGGCGCCCTCACGTGTCACCACGTGACCCCTAATGAATATTCTAACAGATCAAAGCGTGAGCCCCCATCACGTGCCCACACGTGATGGCCTTCAGAATTAAAAGTGTTAAACACTTATCTGTAGAACAAAATGAAGGGGATCTAGCCCCACCTTTTGGACGCCATCACGTGCCCCCACGTGATCTCTTCTCTTACGATATTTAGCATCAAACTGATGATCTGTTCCCAGTGTTTAACACTGATTTCGATAGTGTTTAACACTAGTTTGAAAACTCCATTTCCAGTGTTTAACACTGATTTTCTTAGTGTTCAAACACTAATTTGGAAAATTCTGCTCCCAGTGGATTTGCTTAGTGTTTAACACTGATTTGAAATCTTTGTTCCCAGTGTTTAACACTGATTTGTCTTAGTGTTTAACACTAATTTGAAAACTCTGTTCCCAGTGTTCAACACTGATTATCTTTTAGTGTTTAACACTAACTTGTTAATCTTATTCCCAGTGTTCAACACTGATTATCTTTTAGTGTTAACACTAACTTGTTAATCTTATTCCCAGTGTTCAACACTGTTGGTCTCTAGTGTTCAACACTAGTTTTAGCCCAATTGGCTAAGTTTCTAGAGGCAAAGCCTCTCCTTCAATGGACCAACAGAAAGCTAATATTCTAAACATGATTGGACTTAGCCTAAGCTGGCCATAAGTCCTCAATTCAAACTTAACTGGGCCAATGGGCTCATAACATAATTAATTGGTCTTGGTCCCAAATTGGGCCAAAGATTATATGATCTACCTCGGTTTAAGGGTACATCTCTTCACTCCTTTGATACTTGGCGTTGTAATTCCTCAACGTCTTCAAAGAGGTGACGGGTCCCGATGACCACACATTGATACGGACTGTGGAGTCCTTAAATCCACAGACTACGAGGTCCTTAACCTTGACCGTGATATCTTAAAACTAACATCGGACTGTGGAGTCCTTAAATCCACGGACTACGAGGTCCTTAACCTTGACCGTGATGTCTTAAAACTAACATCGGACTGTGGAGTCCTTAAATCCACGGACTACGAGGTCCTTAACCTTGACCGCGATGTCTTAAAACTAACATCGGACTGTGGAGTCCTTAAATCCACGGACTATGAGGTCCTTAACCTGGACCGCAATGTCCTTAAACTACCTATGGACCGCAATGTCCTTAAACTACCTATCGACCGCAATGTCACTAAACTAAACAACAGGGCTCCCGTAATTGCTCTCTTGTCGGATCTAAACGATCCCGTTAAGTTGATCTTAGTCTAAAAACTAGGCTGACGTATCCTTAACAACCGTTTAAGTCGATCTTAGTCTCAAATGAGACTAACGTATCCTTAAACCCAAACCCCCAAACCCAAATCTAAGACAATACGGATTTGGACTAGTCCACGCCCTATGGGCGACGACATAACTCAATCTCCGTATACAATCCACGGGCAACCACACACAAAACAAACACCCACGATACGAAGTGACCATCTGGAGAAAGAGAAAGTTGTTACCGCCATGCGGTAGCGTAATTAACTGCAGGGGCTTGCGCCTGCAGGGAAGAACGTCCCCACAATCAAAAACCCCTCAAGCGAGGGGGAATCTGACGTAGGCTGCTACATCGGACGCATCCGTTTAAACCTTCGATATATGGCGCCATAAATTAGCTTGGCACCTTCGGAGAGGTAGACGGATAGCACCAATTAGCATCTGCCCCGAATCTCAGGCAAGGCGTCATGTCCTGGCCGCCGTTCGGAGGGGAACATCTTCTTCTTGTGTGTGTTCTGTACGTTAAGAACTGTAATTTAATTTAGAACGTATATGCTTTTAGATAACATGCCTGAACCGATCAACTCTCGATATAGGAAAATGTTCAAAACATTATCCAACAATACAAAATTATATCCTTCTTTACTAAATAAAGAGACCGATATGATGTTGTATATCAGGTTCGGTATCTAATAACATTCGTTCGGAATCAATGTATTTGGTAATACAGGGTGATAATTGCCAACATCTTGGCTGCAATCGTTTCCAACTCTTAAAACCTATCACCCATTCTCAGTTCTCTACCTATCTGTAGCCCATGTAATATATTACATATGTGGGATCCTGATCCGATATCTCATACCCAGGACGTAAAGGAAACTGAGAAACAGTTCTCTGTAATGAAAACACCCGAAGAAGATGTATCAACATACACTTTCTTTGTTTGGGCGGCATGGAAATTTTGGTAATCTCATATTTTCTGCTCAGTCTTATAACAATTAAAAGTTGGAGCGGGACCAACGTTCCCCAGCACGGTATAACAAGCGGGTTCGGTCAATACATCCGTATTATTATCTTGATTAAGGCGTGGCATGGTCGCTACCTGGAGAGAGAGAAGAAAACACTCAGCGTATGCTCTTGCAAGATTAGATTGGTTATTAATTTATCTAATCAGGATGGCTCCCACTGTTTTTAGTCAAATCTTCCTTCAAACTCTAAAAGGAAAGACTAGCCGGGATTAATTACACCCTACAAGTTCATCAATCTTTCAGCCAGGCCAGTGCCGGTACTTTGAGGGAGGTTCCCAGTGCTTTCGCACGGACCTAATTAAAATAAACCTCGTTTTCCCAGAGGCATAACCCCGTTAACACCTTTCTAGACACCTACTTGATCGGCTAATTGTAATGTGTAAAACTCTCCCAGGAGTAACTCTTACTCATAGTGGGTATCGGGATCCAACTATCTCATAGAAGGTATGCAATCTCATTGCAAATTTCAACACTTGAAATTCCCAATAATATTTTGCCCCTAGCGTCCTATGACCTTGACGCAGGCCAACAAACCATAGTCCGCTAGTCAAGTTTAACCCGTACATTTCCCGATTGAATTAAACCCACCCGCACGACCCTTGACGCAGGCCAACAAAGTCGCACGACTACCCTAACTCAATCGCATCATATGCTTTAGCAGATAAGCATAAATAGGTACCGCACACTACGCCTTGACGCAGACCAACAAACGTAGCACGAATACTATGAAGTACTTATCTGAAATGACGGAGGGCTACGACAGGTTTTTAAGAAAACCTTTTGCGTAATGAACTTGATATCTTTGTAGAATCAAATGATTTAAAATGGAGTGTTTTTTAGGCTTTTGCTAATTTCGCTAAAGAGGTCACTCCCGGTGAAGGGATCTCGGCTCTTTCCTCGTCGAATGAGGTGCAGGATATTCACAATACCACTATGCAAAGCAAGAACTAGAAAAGCAATCAAAAGACAAAACCAAGGGTTGTAGTATCTTCCAGTTATTGCTAAAGAGGTCACTCCGGGTGAAGGGATCTCGGCTCTTTCCTTATCGAATAAGGTGCTGGATATTCTACAAGGAATACCTCTATGCAAAGCAAGAACTAGAGCTACCTATTTTTGAGACAAGTTTCTACAACATTTTTAGGTTTCTTTTATTTCATTAATATCATTAATGAAGTCCCATCATTTTAAGTTACCTAAGCATCTCAGATAAATACAACGTACGCTTATGCCATCCGCATTCGCCTCGATGTCCCCTCATGCACCGTTAGGTTAGGTAACTAACGGCAGAGCGGGACAGGGCTAGCGTGGATGTAAAACATAAGCAACGTCTATATAATATATCACATATACTATATCCAGTATCTATCTCAACATATACAGTGATTACATCACAGATATCGCAGCAGAACACAACATATGAAATATTGGATATACTAGGATTTCCGGGTTTTATTTTAAGCCTGTATAAAACACGGATTCCACGGTCGTGATGAATAGCCAATCCTACACCCCTAGACCCCTACGAGAGCGGCAAGCAACCCTACCAATTCTAGAGTTAGGAGACCCGGTCTCGACTCCTCGAGATGGTCTCCCACTGAACCCTAGAACCCGGTTACTTGTGCTCCCCGCCTTGGGTCTATCCTAATGCGGAAGAGTAAATAATATACAATAGTGACATCATCCTCAACCCGGAAGTGTCCCAATAAAAGAATATTACATACAATGAAATTTACATGAATGAAAATAAAAAAAACCTCATCTCACATAAAACCCCCGGCTATTCAAAACACGACGATCCAATAAAACATATCCCAGCAACACATAACATCACATGTCATCAATATAAGTAAATATGCGTATCCCAATTTTCGTTGACGTATAGCAACGAAACTGGCGATGCACCACATATTACACTTACGGTCGCAGAAAAGAAAGTGAAAAACTACAACAGTTGGAATTCGCAACCACCTTAGACATCACATACCTAACCAAATGAATTCCTTAGACATCGCATGCCTAACAATTATAAACCCCGCATTTTAGTCTCGATCTCGGAAATACTTTTCAATATCAAGTCGAGCAATTCAACAAGATTCCCGACATCCTGATCGAATGCTCGTCGGAAACTTTAGTAGACGGCCGCACCCCCCGTTGCCTTCGACAAAGTGCACTAAGGCGGAACACCGCTGCCGCGAGCACCCGAACGGATGCTTTTGGCGACGGGGTTCTCCTACAGTCACTTGATCGGGGCTATGGGGGGTGGATGTCTAATAATGTTACCCGGCGAGTATCCGCGTACGCTACGTGATTGCGACGGACTTTTGATCACATCAAAATCCCGTGGCAATCGATCAAATGAGACTAAACTGCTAGATTTATAAAATTCAAACTAGTTATCTCATAACTACTTGTGGATTCCAAATATTGTATCCCATCATATAATATCCGGACGACGTTAAACTTTTCGATCGATTCATCAAAGTCCCAGAATTTCCCGACAGCTCAATACTTGAGTACAGTTTTAATAATACTCAGAAGATGCCACGGTACCTATGAACCAGTCGTAGAAGGGTCAAACCAACGCCTCACATGTGACAATGCTGAACTACCACAAACCCTAAGGTTTAGTGGCGGTTCTGACGGTCACATAATCGAGTTAAGGTTTCGTTCTTCTAGAGGGTCCACAAAATCACTTGCATATTTTTCTGAATACGTTAAACTTGGAAAAATAGGTTTTTGACAATCGTTCGAACTTTCTAATTTCGTCTAGACAAGATGCGAATAACCCGAAACAATATTAAAACTACGAATATGAAACACTCCGAATTGCTTATAGTGTAAGATTACATCACATGCAAAATTAGAAAAAATAAACAACACGTGAAACACCAAAACTCAGTCTATGGAACACTGAAAAAAATTGAGGGGGGTGCTCGGATTTGACCCGAGATGGGGGGTGGCCGGCCAAATTTTCTGTGAAATGCTTCAAATTTCTCCAGTGTTCATGTTATATCCCATACATCATTCTGTATTTGTTTAAAAAAAATTTGACAACTTTTAAAAAAACGACAGAAACTTCATTTTTGCGTTTCAAGTTTCAGAGTATTTCGGTTTCGTAATCCTAACAAAATCCATCTAAATTTCTAGCATGGCTCTGAAACCACTGCAGGGTTACCTAGGATGGCAGCAAGGTTTCGAGAGGCATCGTCCATGCCAAATTCAAAAATTTGCCGTTCTAGCTAACCCTAACTAAGAATCGTTAACTAGAAATCGACGGAAATATAAATGTAAACACTTTGCAAGTTTAGTGAGCAAGGAATACAACCTTTGTAGACCGGTCCTTCACTTCAATAGCTCTGTGTAGTAGTCCCTTCGCTGCGATCGTGAACTCCGGACTCTAGAGAGGCTCCCATGAAGAAACGAACATGCTTGCTTCGAAGTCTTCGAGGCCGAAGATGATCTACGTCGAGGAGACACTAACCCAAGCTATCTCTTCACTAATTACGGAATTAGTGAAGCAAACACCCTATACTAAATGGCAAGTAGTAGAGGATGATGAAGTAGGAAGTAGGCTCACTTTAGATTTGATTTTCTCACTCATTTTCTCACATCTCCATTGATGCTAGAAAGCTTTGAGGAAGAAAAAGAAGTAACTCTCATGATAATTATCAAGTGAATGAAAAATAAATCATGAGGTTAGAAAATAAACCATGGTGAGTATATGACATCCCTTAACCCTTGTAGAGAGTTAACCATGGCTAGGTTTAATTGGTTGGGTTAATAAAAATCTAAGGTAAAACAAAAGAGTGGACTTGGTCAAAGATAACTACAAGCTTCTACAAGCTTTCATCCATGACAGAATACCACCATTTTGTAATTACCAAAATAAATAAAACCCTAACAATTAAACCAAGTATAGTGTAAGTCAATATCCATGTATCATCAAGCATGACACAAAATAATATACACTTGCATATATCACATATATACAATGTGCACAATCCAAGTGAGAAAAGAAATCTTAAGTGAATTAATATTAGTTAATGTAATTTAATATATCAAATATATAATTATACATTAAATAATTAAACCAACAATTGATTTAATAATCCGACTATATTACATATAACCGACTAATATCAAATGTAACAACTTATCGAATCAACACTTGATCCGATAACCCGGCTATATCTCGTATAACCGAGCAATGTCACATGACGCGAGAATAGAATATGGTATCACATATCGTATTAATCTCGGTCCTACACATATCACATATGTGCTCCTATTCCGTTTCGCATGAGCCAAGAAACCCCTGTGTAGGACTCTAAAGACTCGTCAATACGCCGGCAGTAGGTGATGATCATATCAAACACCCACAAGCCGCAAGCGGTCTGCTAAACGTAACGGCCACCCGAGTATTGAGCGATCAGAAGATCAACAAGCAAGCCTGCTCACACTCCTGCGAATCCAATCAGTAACACTACCGTACAGTCTGGTCTCTTCGTCTGATATGTCGCATATCTCGTCTAGGAGTGGTAAACGTCAGACCCCAGTAACTCGATAAGTTGTGTCGATGTGAGGCTTATAACGGGTCGAGAAACTACTGATAACACTTACCAGTATATCTCTGAAGCAGCCCTGGCCAGGGACTTCCTGTTATAGCCAATCGAGCACAGCACAATATCAACCCCCAATACCGGGAGAGACGAAACCCCTCCTATCGCTCATTGCCTCCATGTGATTCGGTACTATACCTAAAAGCCACCGTTTTGCACGTTCTCTTGAACGTGGTAAGCTGGAAATCAAAGCACGGTAGGAATCACACAAGACTCTATGACGATCTCGGGTCTACAGACTAACCTGTACCAGTGTCACCAGAGAAATGCCATCTGACGTGAGGTATAATACCATCTGGGAGTTCTCGGCGCGTCCGTCCAGTGTACCCAGTCTCCACTGAGCACCCATATACTTTCTCCGATGTCAAACACCAATGGATATACCATCCATCGCCTATCTACATGGGTCAAGAAGTTATACGCTAGTCTACTCTGGTATATCGATGCCCTGTCTCGATACACCCACGACTAGGAATATTTGAAGGATGTACTTAACGACTACTCTGTCCCCACTAGTATGATCTGCATCATAGTCCTGGTAGTCAAGTACTCACCCTAAGGGGTTTATCAACATGTAACATAGAGACAATCAGAGTACATGTTAAGATAAAGTGCAACCAGATAGCATACTATCATTTCGAGCAAGAAAGTCCTCCCTATATATGTCCAAGTATCCACTACAATATATATCGTATGTACAGTAATGGCCTCTAGGGCACACATATAACTAACAGCTAGTACCAACCCCTTTTCCATATGGACATCGGACAACTTACATTAATATGTATAAGTCATATGAGTTCACTAACTCAAACTCCGTGTGTTGTAAATTATAAATTGTATATTGGTTGAGAATATCTATATCGTTATTCAATGCACCTTACCTAATTATCAAATGATAAAGGTAAATGTTTAGAACATAATTTTTTAAAATTTATATCCCATTTTATCAAATAAAGAGATGGATGTGTGTTTTAAAAGTTGGTGCATAACAACGGATATTCAAAACCAAATAATTGTCATTAGGCAAAACTAGGTGGTTTTCTCCAATATCAACATTTGCTCTGAATTCGATTTTGAGGATCAAATCACCATTTTTCAATACTCTACTCCTTAGCACCTGCAACAACTTACAGATGTGGGATCCTAATCCGGTATCCATATACCCAGAAGTCAGAGTTAATTGAGAAACTGTTTTCAATTACAACCACACGGGAAAATTGAAACATAAAATGTTTCAAGAGGTTAGACGGGCATTCCTAATAATGCCTGTTACACTGCCCAGGCTCATGACAGTAGTCGCAATTTCTTTTCCCTCACTTCAACCCATTTTGGTGTCTCTCCGTCTTACCTTCTGTATACCGAACTTGGGCTAGTTGGTTTTCTTCCTTCCCTTCCCTTCAGCACTAGCTTCGGGATTGAAAGAAGACTATCCAACAAGCGTAATAGGTATATTCTCCTTATTTAAGGAGCTCTCGAACTTGAGATAAGGTGGATGAGAGAGACAAATGAAAGTTCAGAACCAGAGGTCATTCTCGGACTGAACAATTTATTCAAGTTCTTATCTAACTATACAAGATGACTTTTCCAAGCAATATGGATATCTCTATTGGATACAGAAGATATGCGGTTTTGTCATGAATTAAGGCAATCTTGACATTCCAAACCCAATGGTGGTGAAAAGGTTTGGTTAATTTGGTTTACGAGTTTTAGTTTAAGATAAGTTTTAGGTCGCTACCAAAAAGAGAAAAGAAATACTCGACGTACACTCTATCAAGATTAGATTGGTTATTAATTTATCTAATCAGGATGGCTCCCACGGTTTCGTCAAATTCTCCTTCAAACCCTAAAAAGAGAACTAGCCGGGATCAAGTATAGAAAATCTCCCGAGAGTAAATCGGGACCCAAACTATCACATAGAAGGTATGCAATCACATTGCAAGTTTCAACACTTGGAACTCCCAATATCGGTTTTGTTGGAGATAGTGCCCTCAAAGTCAATTATTGGATCGCAGGTACGTGATTACAATGATTGAGGCAGGACCTATACCGATATGACAGTCTTGCTCGAGATGATAGTATGCTATCTGGTTTGTCTTTATCATCGTATACATGCTTTAGTTCACTATTGCATGATGATAGAGCCCATAGGATTCTTGCTTGACTACCAGCAATATGATGGCGATCATATACGTGGGAGCTGGGGTCTGTAAGCACATCCTTAAAAGTGTCCCTAGTCGTGGGAGTTTCGAGACAGGGTATCGATACTCCAGAATAGACTAGTGTATACAATCGAGACCCCGACGAGGGGCGGTGGCCGGTCTCACAAGCCATTGGTGTTAGTTTGTTCACCTAAGATGTATACAGGTGCTCATTGGGTTATGAGTACACCGGACAGGACTCACCGGGAATCTGCTAGTTGGTATTATACATATCGTCAGATAGCAATTCCCTGGTGACATATGTACAGGTTAGT
Source organism: Agapanthus africanus (assembly GCA_030015575.1). Taxonomy (NCBI): domain Eukaryota; kingdom Viridiplantae; phylum Streptophyta; class Magnoliopsida; order Asparagales; family Amaryllidaceae; genus Agapanthus; species Agapanthus africanus. The sequence continues at coordinate 434,542,518 of JASDDO010000004.1, read as the reverse complement.
TCATCGACCTGAGATCGTCATTTGTCTCATGTGAGTTCCTACTGTGCTTAGATTACTACCCTACCACGCTCAAAGGAGTTGTGCAAACAGGTTTTAGTTGGGTACAGTCCCGAGCCACATTGGAGGCAAGTGAGCGGATCGTCGGGGATTCGTCTCTCCCGGTATTGGGGGTTGATGTCGCGCAGTGCACGGGTGGCCATCACTAGGAATCCTCGGCCGAGGTAGTGGAGAATTACTGATTTGGATCAGTAGTTTCTCAGGTGGTGATGGGCTTCATGCCGACACGATTTATCGCGTTATTAGGGGTCTGACTTTATCCACCCCTCTAGACTCGATATGCGATACTCTTTAGACGAATGGACCAGACTGTATATACATTGTCACTGTCAGGCTCAGTAGGGTTTATAGATGAGTTCGCTCGTCAGCTTCCCTTCCAATCAATACATAGGCAAAACATTACATGCAGCTTGTACCTCTGACGTGCTAGTGGTTATACCCAGTGTCAGTGTGTTGATGAGTCATTAGAGTCCCCCACAGACACTTTCCCAAGTTCGGGCGAAACGTTGTAGAGGTCGTATGGGTTTATGGCAAGGTTCGGAAAAAGCACGTGCGTTTTTGCACGTGTCGTTTTTTGGACAGATAATACTGGTAGGCTTTGGTTTAAGCCGGAACCCAGTATTATACTGTGTAGATATAATATCTTTGTCTCAGTTGCATTTGTATTCGGTCGTAATACAAATGCGGGTATGTTTATACTGATACGGGGTTATCCTGAAATTCATTTCAGGATCACTTTTGGAAGTTGCCAGTTTCCTGTTTTCTATCAGCCGTATTTAACATTCGGTTAAATGCGGATTTATCTTTTCTTGATGAGGGTGGGTCATGGTTCTAGAAGGTTCTATATTTGGTGACAAGGCTTGATGATTCATCGTTAGCATTAATTGTTCCATTAATGTTTTGGTGACTAAGGTTAATGAGTCATGCTTTACATTATTGTGTTCATACTAGGTGTTATGATAAGTTTGTGCTTATGGTCACCTCCCCTTCTCCTACACTCACCCCCACCTCCTGTTATAGTGGCCGCCCCCCTTGGTGTGATATATGGTTGTTCATTTGGTTTTGAGAGAAAAGATTATGATAATTGAGTGTATGGAAATTTCATAGCCCAATTTCCATTTACCCGATTCCAACTGGCAACTTCATTAACCGTTCGTCCATAGCCTTGGACGTAACGAGACAAAGTGTTCTACTCATTCTCTACTTCATCTTAGTCGTCTCTTTTAGCAAACTTGACGATCGAGTTGCCTCGGTTCAGAGGCGGGAGCCCGTTTAAAGATCCGTCGACGTGGTGCCACCTGGACGACGAGACCGGAGATTCAGGAGATCGGAGCAGCCGCAACAAGCGTGGGATGATGGTTGAAGACCGAAGGACTCGGATCGTTCGGTATAACTCTTCTACCCACTTTGTAGTTTGTTAGTTTAGCTTTAATGGCAGATCCGGACTATAGTACACGATAGCGCCAGTTGTAAAAAGGTTTTGTTCCGCATTTGGCGTCTGTTAGACGGCCGGGGCGCTGTCGTGGACTTACAGGTTTTTACTCCTAACGGCTTATGATCTTGACTGAGCCAACAAATCATAAATCACTAGTCAAGTTCAACCCGTCATTTCGTGACTAATTTAGACCCAACCGCACAAACCCTTGACTGAGCCAACAAGGTTGTACGACTGTCCTAACTGATCGTATCATCATGTAAGCAGGAAGCACCAATTAGCTATCGTACACTACGCCTTGACTGAGCCAACAAACTCAACACTAATACTAAGTAATACTTCCTGAAATGACTGAAGATTACAACTGGTTTTGAAGAAAACCTTTAATGTAATGACTTGATCTCACTGAAGGAACCGAGTAGTTTTGAAAATTTATAGTTACATAGAGTTTTGCTTAAGTGCGGATCCCCGTGAAGGGATCATGGTTCTTACCTCATCGAATGAGGTGTAGGATATTCCTAACCGAATATCTCTATGCAAAGCAAAAGAATACGGCTATAATTTCTTTTGAAAAATTAGATTGGTTCCAACAACATGTTAGGTTTGTTTTCTTTGCATTAATCCGTATTAATACAATCACATCATTTAGATAATCATATATTATCTTGCATCTTCTCACATCATTACAGAAAAAGCATGATATGAAAATAAAAATAGAATGCATTTATACGCCATCCGCATTCGCCATAGTGCCTCAGGTCTTCACCGTAAGGTTACTTAACTTACGATAAGACGGAGGCAGTGTTAGCGCGGATGCAAAATGTATATTAGCATTTATTTATATGTCATATATATCAACATATATATCATCGCAGGCAGATAATCAACATTACAGACAAATGATAAAGCTCATCACAGGAAGGTAATCACATTACAATCAAAGCAATGAATATCACAGAAATGGAATGGTCGAATTTCCTAGGAATCCCGCATTTCGTTTGAGCCACAAACAAAACACGAAATTCTCTGGTCGCGTGAATAGTACATAGCCAACCGAAAACCCCTAAGAGCGCGGCGAGCTGCCCGCCAATCCTGTAAACGAGGCAACCCACACACAACGTCATGAGTGGGCCACCCAACGCCTTCTAGAATCCGGCAACTCGAGCGCTCCTCCATTTGTCAATCATATACCCCTACAAGCACGGCAAGCAGCCCGCCAATTCTAAAACGAGACGGCCCGGTCTCAACGCCTTGAGATGGCCACCTACCGCATTCTAGAATTAGACTACCCGAGCACTTCTCTATGGGATAATCCTATAACCTGTATTATATACAACGACAACAACGACCTCTTCCTGGCTATATCATGACAAATAATAATACATCCAATGGTAACGACGACCACAAGTCGGCCACTCATCCCGAAAAATAGAATATACATTGGCTAAGATATGAATTTCAAATAAAATATCAAGTACTCTAAACAATTCACACATGCGGGGCTATCCGTTGCGACAATCTGATCCAAACAAACACACTAACATAGCAGACTCACTATGTTGCAACCCCGTTGAATTGATCAAACATCAATCCGTCGACGTTAAACAACACATATCACATATGTAAAAACGAAATGATGTAATATTTTCAAAACCAAAACTTTCCCTATGTTTAAAAACATACCAGATATCATCACATGAAAACTGGGAAAAACGGCTTAGTTTTCAAGTCTACAAGTATCTGCCCAAACCACAAACCTTATTTCCTAAACTTGGCCGACTTAATAGCTACAATAACCGCCAAAGACGGCCCAAACATGGAATTAGGGGCTCGATTTTTAAGGAATGTTAAAACATAGCAAAACTAGGCCAAAACGATCTATTAAATTTTTTTCAGAGATCACAAATATTACCAACAGAAACTTGTAGGCAAAAAAAACAATGGGAAAGTTTAGTTTTGAATCTATTGAATCAATCGTGCAAACAATTAATAAATGATCGGCTCTGATACCATGATGGTAAATCGATACTAAGGTCGCTACAATAGCGGACCGCGGCGGAATGACAAATTGAAAATTTTCGAGACTTAGCATCAATTTACAATACAAGATCAATTCATTCAGTACTAATTGCCACAACACAAGAAAGCAAGAGAGCTGGAGGGGATACAACCTTTGTAGCTGTTGGGGTCAAAAATTACACCCCGATTGACCAAGTCAAAGTCAAAGTCAACCCCAAGTGAGCGGGCCCAAGCCCAGGTCAAGAAGGCCCATGCCCAAGTCGAGCCCCGAGGCCGGCCTACCCCATGACAAAATGAAAATTATGTAATAAATAATTTTGATATAATTTTTATGAATAAATGTAAGGAAAATGGGCATAAAACCAAATTTTTGTAAAGCTCGTGGCTTATATGCAAAAGAAATAAGCACATAAGGCATGAGATGAGCAAAATACCACTTTGTAAAGCCCAAGGGGTTATATGTAAAATTATAAGCCTATATAAGGCAACATGATGATGAAATGAAGGACAATAATTCATTCCTCTCAAAAGTTAGGGTTTCTGTGTCTCCTTCTCCTTCCTCAAGGTTCTAAACAGTTTTCCCTTTTTTGAATTAAATCAAGAGTTTAACTCTTCTTTTTCCAAAAAGAAGCAGTTTTTCACCATAAAACCCTTGAAGGGGAGCTCGGATCTTCCATCAAATCTCCAAAAAGGGAGATTTTTAAGTCCCACCCCCTTTTCTCCAAGATCCAGCCAACAGAGAGGAGGAAGAGGGAGACCCATCTCCAAAATCCCCACTTCGGAAAGATCCAAGACTCAAAAGAAAATCCAGGGCTAAAGGGAAGAAGAAAGGGATCCCCTTTGATCATCTCCAAACCCTTTCTAGGAGTTCAATTCCATTTGTCAAGATCTTTTGAAGTTTAACTCCATAAATAAAACCATTTTTAAGAGTTTAACTCCATTCAATATCTTTTGGAGTTTAACTCCATAAATAAAATCTTTTTTAGGAGTTTTACTCCGTTCAACATTTTTTGGAGTTTAATTCCATAGATAAAAATCATTGTTGGGAGTTTAACTCCACCCAAAATCTTTTGGAGTTTAACCCCATAGATAAAAATCCTTTTCGGGAGTTCAAATCCTCATTCCGGAGCTAAGCCCCTTCTTTCTGTAGGCGCCCCGCACCCACATGCCGGGCGCGTGAGGCGTCCAGCGCCCACACGTCCTTAGGACGTTACTCACTGTTTTTTTTCTTTTCTTCTTTCTTTTTCTATTCTTCTTTCTTTTTTCATACACTCCACACTCAAAACACATCCCCCGCTAGAAAAAATTTCTAACGGGACGCTATCCCGCACCTCGCAAGGGGGCCGTTAGCCTCCTTAACCCCCAGCCCGCTATCCAGGTAGCAGGTCTCCCTTAAACTCTGCGAGGCCCCCGATATATTCAAAACCCTTCAAAACACAACACACATACACGGCACATTGAGTTCGCATGACCAGTTTGACCCGTCAATCGGAGGTTCTTTCGCTTCAAAGGCAAGGGGTAATTAACGGCAGTTAGTCCGCCGCTTCCGGAGATTCGGATCCCCATAATCAATAAACTCCGGCCTATTCTAGGCAGGGGGAATCTGTAATGCGCCTGACAAGAGACGCGTATTTCGCATCTCAATGGGATGACGAAAAACACCCTACAGGTTTTGGCACGCCCGGTGGGACCTTTTCTATCCTCCCATATTTCGGGTTAAACGTTCATGCAAACTCAATCACATACATATCGATATTTATACTAAAATAATGCTCTTTCATGCAGGTTTTCAAGCAACCAATTCTCATCAATGTCTCCAAAGATGAACTCAGCTCTCAAAACAGCTCCCGTCTTCTACACGATGAAGATGGACGTCAGGACGGTCCTCCCGGCCAGTCTCGGGCGACAGTGGGAGGAGCCGCTGCTACCATTTGGCTCTATTCTGTTCGTGCCAACTAACGTCATCCCTGCTCCTCAAGCCCCGGTGACAGATAAACCGACCTCAAATGGGAAAAGGCCAAAGGTCATGGTCGCGAAGGCACCTCAGCCCAAGCAAAAATCCGTTTCCGAACGACTCTCCGTTGCTCAGGCTGGGGGTAAGGCCATCAACACCAACAAAGCAATATGACGTCTCGGGCAAGTTTCAGCGGTGCCCCTGACGACTGCTCGATTGGGTATCTTCTTTAAGCTCCCCGTCAACCGACTTACGATGGCTTCCTAGATAACGGATGCCCGCCAAGCCCTCAAAATCAAGAAGCTAAGACAAAAAAAGGCTCAAATACAAAGCCAACAAAAGGGCTAGGGCTCCTACTAAGCTGAACTTCATGAGGTTCCAACGATAGGGTTGCCCCGCAATGACAGTTGTAGAGGTCGCTAACTCTTTTGAACCACTGAAATTGGTTTTGAAGAATACCATGACCGCAAGAGTCAAGAAAACTGCGATCCGAACAGCGCCACCTAAGGACCCAGTCAGGCCAACCGTCTTCAGTCGCCTGTCCTTTCCAGAAAAGGAAGCGCCACGACGACGGTACGAAAAATCAGCTGCCAAAGATAAAGAGATGGCTGGACATGTGGTCCACACTGTCTACATGGTGGGCACACACAACAAGAGCAAGGATGGAGCCACCACATCTCAAATCCAATCTGATGTGAATGTAGTTACCACTTTCCAAGAACAGCCTCCTCTGGAAGGTAATGAAGACCCTTCCAGTGAGGCTGATAAGCAGAGAGATCCCTCAGTTCATGAGGAGTCGGGCTCGGAGAGCGAAAAGGAGCCAACCTTCTGTCCCAAGACCGCAAAGCAACAACTTCTCCAAGATCTCCAGAAGCAGCTCAGAAACAAAGACAAGCATATGCCCAAGCTCTACACAAAGATTGACGACTTGACAAACGTCGTCTTACAGCTCACGGTCTAAGTTGCCTCTCAACCGCCTAATCAAGCGCGGGGCTCTCTGCTCATGAACTGGGAAACAGTGTCCTAAGACAGCCGACGCCAATTCTCTTAAATCCAAAGGTGGGTGAGCCGCATGAAAGTCGGCCGCAGCCTATCTCGGGAAATGTCTTGACTATCGATGATAGCAACCCGCTAACGCAAGATCAAATCATGGATTTGGTCGCTAATAAATTCAAAATATTGATAGATGAAGCTGAAGCGCAAAAGGATGTCAGCAGTGGTGGGAGACCATATCCTGCTCGGTATGATCTGGTAGAGTTTTCTAGTGGCTATGTCATTCCCAAATTCGGAAGATTCGATGGGACGGGAAATGCGAATCAGCACATCGCCCACTTTAAAGCCTCATATGGGAATTGGGGGCAATGATGCGCTCCTCCTCCGCCAGTTCGTTAATAGCTTAACCGATATCGCTTTCGACAGGTATGCGAGTATACCAGATGGCTCCGTTACTACTTTTGTCCAAATGGAATCTCTGTTTCGGCAAAGGTTCATGAGTGTCAGTGATAAGATCACCATTGCCGACCTCGTAAGGACCAAGCCAAAGAACAACAAGAGCAGCACGGATTTTATAACCCGATAGCGCAATCTCTCCGTCAAATGTGAACCGCCGATAGAGCAGGACCAATCTGTCAGCCTCCTCGTCGGAACTCAACAATTGGATGGCCCCGTTTCTATGCACCGCGGGTCTCAAGACGTTCCAAGAACTGACCAAGAAAGTTCAAATATTAGAGCGCTCAAAGAAGGAATCATCCTCGGATTCCCAAAATAGCAATAAATCCTTGAGAAACCGAAAGGACGACAATCGCAAAAGCGAAAATTCCGACGATGCTGAATCTTTTAACACTTCGGCTAACCAAAATAAACGAGGGATGAGCGAGCCTAATGCAAACCAGCCTTGGAAGCTAGTATTTGGAGAAGAAGGAGAATCTCCACTGAAAGAAAAGCTGGATAAAGTCTATTTCTTCAGAAGGGACAAAGTCCGTAAAATATTCAAGGATGTCCTAAGAAACGGTCTACAATTGCCAGAATCAAAAACACCTCAAGAAGCGAATATGACCGACGACCCCAAATATTGCCCCTATCCTAGAGTGATAGGTCATGCCATTGAGGATTGCTTCGTCTTCAAATATTGGGTCGAAAAGCAATACAAGGCACGAGAGATAGAACTGTCTAAAGGCGTGTTAACAAACAGACAAGCTGCGATCTCCAATTTCATACAAACAGAGACCGATGCCCTTCGGGAACCTGATTCTCTCAGACATCTACCTTTCTCTGAAAAGAGCGGACCAAGACAACAAGCTAAGAGCCAAACGAGCAACATTGCCAATGAAGAAGTAATGGACGGGTACACAACCCATACGGTCTACATGATGGAGCCCAGAGGAACAAGTCCTCCTACGCCTTATAGCCATGATGATGACGTGGTTGTTGCCATCCAACACTGGCTCGGTCTAGATGAAGAAAATTCCGCTTATGCAATTAAGCCAAAGGAGCCCATGGTTCCTGCAGAATCGAGCCCAGGCTCCAACAGATGACCACCACGTCGTTAAACTGGGAACAGTTGACCACCACGTCGTTAAACTGGAAACAATTGACCACCACGTCGTTAAACTGAGAACACACGACCCCTAAGTCGTTAAATTGGGAATGTAAAAAAATGTGTAAATAAAAAAAAGAGCCGAAACGATGGGGTAATTCGCAATAAAAATCAGCGAATAGAATAAAATTGAAAATAAAGCCGAAATGATAGGGCAACCGCGAATAAATAGCCGAAATGATGGGGCAATCGCGACCTTTACGATAAGAAAAGCTAAAATGATAGAGCAATCGCGGTTTAAAAAAAACTTGTATATAAATAAATATACCAAATGCCCAAAAGGCGAATGATGAGTCGCTCTTGGTACCATTCCAGTGTTAGCGATGCTGACGCCAATAAAATTCTAAATTCCCCAAATTCTCCCAGCCCTACGGTCGGTCCCTAAATTGACTACCGTATGCAATCCATGAGCTCAAATAATCCCCATCACGTCCGTGCATCACCGTAATCACCAGTCACACGGCCGGTCTCCGCTATCGGAATTATGCTCCATTTGGGAAGACCCATTCATGTGTCCTTATGATACATGAGGAGAACAAAGCTTACGAGATCCTTTCGACTCATAAGAAAACACCTTTATGGGATCCTTACGACTCATAAGAGAAAAACACACTTGGGGTCTTCACGACTCCTAAGAAGAAAATACACCTACGAGTCCTTTCGAATCATAGGAAGAAAATGCTTTTATGGGACCCTTACGGCTCATAAAATTGAAAAATCTTAGGTGATAGGGACCTAAACCTGTCTCCTAAGCCATCGCTCCCCAAAAAGCAAAGGCAAATGATGAATTGCTCCTAGCACCTGTGCTCCAGTTTAGCAGCGCTGATGCCAACCCCAATCCCAAAATTCCAAACTTTCGATCCAATAGACCCCTAAGTCGTTAAACTGGGAACAGATGACCCCTAAGTCGTTAAACTGGGAACGAGGGAAATCCCCTCATTGCAAATGATGATTCGCTTCTGATATTATATTCCAGTGTAGCGATGCTGATGCCAAACCAAAACCAAAATCTCCAAATCCTCTCATGGCAAATGATGATTCGCTTCTGGTACCATATTCCAGTATAGCGATGATGATGCTAACAAAAATCTCATATTCTCCACGGCAAATAATGATTCGCTCCTGGTACCATATTCCAGTATAGTGATGCTGACGCCGAACAAAAACCCAAATTCCAATTCCAATGCTCAAAATCCCCGCTGGACGGATAATAAACTCCCAAATCAAATCAAACCAACAAGCTCTGTGTCGGAATCATGTTTCGTCTCAGAATGTACCTCGTGTCGGAATTATGCTCCGTCTCGGAATCAAGTCAACCAACAACCTCCCTGTCGGAATTATGCTCCGCCTCGGAATCAAGTCAACCAACGACCTCCCTAGCGGAATCAAGCTCCACCTCAGAAACAAGTAGAATTCCAACACCGCAGAAAGCGGAGCAAGTCAAATCTAGCCCTGACACCGCAGAAAGCGGAGCAAGTCAAATCCAATCCCTGACACCGCAAGAAGCGGAGCAAGTCAAATCGCCACCGACCGTCCACATCGCTAAAAGGGCTATATCAACCGTCCAAGTCGTAAAAATGGCAGCACTGTTAGTGTATATGCCCTAGAGGCCATTACTGTATCATACTAGTTTGTATATTACTTAATGGAAGCTTGGGATATTCACCTTGTATATACAATCTTGCTCAAAATAGTAGTATGCTACTTGGTTTGTTTCTACTTCAATGTGTACATGTGTTTATTTTAGTATATCACCTATACACATTAGTGGAGCCCTTAGGATCTTTGCTTGATTACCAGCGTTGTGATGGCAGTCACACTAGTGGGGGCTAGGTAATCTATAAGCACATCCTTATGCAGGTCCCTAGTCGCAGGACTATCGAGACAGGGCATCGATACTCCGGAGTAGACTAGCGTATGCGCTTCTCATCCCAGAGTGGGAGATGGTCTGTCCCACAGCCATCAGTACGTCGTACTGGAGATAGTATGCGGGTGCTCGTTAGGTTACGAGTACACTGGACAGGACTCGTCGGGAACTGACCGGTTGGTATTATACCTATCGTCAGTTATCAGTTCCTAGGTGACATGAGTACAGCTTAGTCCGCTGACTTGACACTGTCACTTCGCCTCGAGTGTGTTCCTACTGCACTTTGATTACTACCCTACCACGGCTCAAAGGAGTCGTGCAAACAGGTAGTTTTTGGGTGCAGTCCCGAAGCACTTGGAGGCAGTGACGGTTAGACAGGATTCGTCTCTCCCGGTATTGGGGGTTGACATCGCGCTGTGTCTAGGAGAGCCATTACACGAGTAGTCCCTGGCCAGGGCAAGCGAGATATACTGGTAGGCTTCCAGTGTTATCTCAGGGTGTTTTGGGCTTCACTCCGACACGACTTGTACCGCTATTAGGGGACTGACGTTTACCGCCCCCTAGGCCCGACATGCGATGTATCAGACGAACAGACCGGACTGTACGGAGACTGTCACATTCAGGCTCAGTAGGAGTTCAGATGGGTTTCACCTCGTCAGTCTTCTTGTCGGCATCTACCTGGGGACCGTTACGCACAGCTAGTGCCGCTTGCGGTCTGTGGTTAAACCCACTGCCAGCGTAGTGTCGAGTCTTTAGAGTCCCACACAGAAAGCTATTCGCCTTTAGGCAAAAGAGTAGAGGTCGCATGGTTTTGCGACAGGGTCCGGTCACATCCGTGCACTTGTGCACGTACAGTGTCCGGACAGTTAACACTAGTGGGCTTTGGTTTAAGCCATATCCTAGTGTACGTTTTGGGATTGGTTTTATCCAGTATGTATTCGTGTTCCTCGGAACGCGGATGCGGGTGTGTATGCACAGTTGACGGAGAGACAGAGGCAGAGGATTCTCATTAGGGTTGTTGACCGTTGACTGTTGACTATTGACTTTTTGCTCAACGCTAATGAGAATATGATATGTAATTAACAATAATATTAATTAAGTATTATAGTGACATGGTTGTTGAGGGGTTGACTTTGTTGACTTGTTGACTTTGTTGACCGGTTGACTAGGTTGGACTAGTTGACCATCATGATGACAATGACTATCATTTCATGGCAAAAACTTTTGCTTGCTTGTTCTCTTGTGCAAAATGAGTGCATGAAATGATATGGCTATTGTAGCTTAAACCATCACTAATACTTGATTGCTATTATGGGTTATAATGGTTTTGGATTATGCGAGCCAAGAGAGAAAAGTCTTGCTCATTCTTTCATTTCCTTTCTCTCTCTTGTGTTCTTGAGCTCTCATCTTCTTCCTCCTGCTCTCCCTCTCTTTAGTCTATGGTTCACTTGTTTCATGTGTTGAGAACCAAGAACCATAGAGAAAAATCCCAACACACTCTCCTCTACTCACTTTAGTTCATAAGGTTTAGCAAACCGAGTGAACTAGTTTCTTCAAAGCTCGAAGAAGAAGCCAAAGGTAGAAGCTTTCAGGTGGATCGATATTCGGCGCAAGGAGACGACGGGGTGAAGCCGATCCGGACAACCATCGAGGCTTGAAGACGAAGGAGTTCAAGAAAGAAAGGTATAACCCCCTAACCGAGTAGTTAACAACTCCTAGTTAGGTTGTTAGTTAGATGTTTAACAAAGATCCGGTTTTGAGTCCATGTTACCGCCTCTAGAAAATTATTTTTCACCAAATTCCGCATGCCCGAAAGTACCGGGAGAGGTAGCATGGACTTACAGTGGTATCAGAGCCTAGTTAAACTCTATCTAACATGTTAGCATAGTAGCTAGAAATTCGATCGGAGAAAAGTCCCGAAATGAACCCGAAATTCATGCTTGCTGTCGATTTTCAAAGACTGTAAAAATAATAAATCATGATTTAAAAATCGACTCAGGGTTTTTATAGTCTACTGTAGAAAAAACGGTCCAGAGATCTCACCAAACCACCGCGGAAACGCGGCAATAGCTTGCTATTGCCGCGGTTCCGCGGCCGATTGAGCTCCTCTCTGGATCGTCTTCACTGCAGTTTTTTCTATGGGGTATTTGGGAATTTTGGTATATGTTTTTTCAGCCCAGATTTTCCAGAAAGAAAAATTTGTTTTTGGGGCTCTAAAAACCGTATTTTGATCGAGTTTCTAAAGACTTAAGCTGACGGGTATTTCTGTGATGTGATATTTGTATTGAACGTCTGCTAATCGCTATATGTCGATTAGTAGGGGTTGTACAAATCTGTGATCTGTAATGTTGCTGGAATGTGTATATGAATTCATTAGATTGTCGCAGGTGAATAGCCGGGGGTTGTGAGACGAGAGTTTTCTTTTCTTTCAATTCATGTAAATTTGTAAATTGATGTAATAATTATTTGTATGGCCGCACAACCGGGTCGGGGTTGTAGCCGTCATTGTATAATTTTTTTTTACTGTTTTTGCTCCTAGGATAGACCCATGGAGGGGGTGCACAAACTACCGGGTATCCCGAAGTGCCGAGTGGCCTACTCACGGAGTTGAGGGAGGTTGCTTCGCTTCGGGTACTTGGTGGGTAGTTTGCCGCACTCGTAGGGGTCTTGGGTGGGGTATTGGCTATTCACCACGACCGTGTAATCTTCTTTTCATTACAGGCTCGTGCGAATTGCGGATTCCTAGTATATCCAATGTGTTCATCTGTGATCTGAAATGGCTATCATTGCAATATATCTATATATGATATTATTTAGGCGTTGCTTATGTTTTACAGCCGCGCTAGCCCAGCCCCCGCTCTGTCGTTAGTTAAGTAACCTAACGGGTAATGACGGGGCCCCGTGGCGAATGCGAATGGCATAAGCGTACGTCATATTTTGGTTGTTTTCTGCAATGGTAGGATTAAATGATGGGACGCATTAAAAGAACTAATGCAAGAATAACACGCATTAAAAGAACTAATGCAAGAAAATAAACCAAGTAAAAGTCGTTGGAACACTTTGAAAAACCACTCGGTTCTTTTCAAAACCAAACTTTTAAATGCGGAGCATGAACCACTCCTTTTGAAAGCTATCTCGTTCCATCGATTATATCAAGTTCACTACGTTCACGGTTTCGCCAAAACAATTCGTAGCCCTCCGTCGTTTCACATGAGTGGTCAATAGTATTCAAGCTATGTTTGTTGGCCAAAGTCAAGGCATGGTGATTGGTAGCTATTGGGTATTCATGTGTAGCATAGATAGATGTGTTGGTTTGGGGCAGTCGTTCTACCTTGTTGGCCAAAGTCAAGGGTATGTGCGGGTGGGCTCAAATTAACCTGGAGAATGACGGGTAGAACTTGACATGTGACTTATGATTTGTTGGCCAAAGTCAAGGTCATAAGAGCATGGGGCAAAAATCCACATCGGGAGTTTCAAAAGAACTGAAACTTGCTAGTGTTTCATACCATTTGGAGTGTGATGAATCTAGTAGGATTCCTTCAGTTTCGTCACGCGATGATATTTGGATCCCGATCCTACTGTGAGTATATGCTACTCCTCGGGAAATTTCTCACTTAACGATCAATGCTATAAACCTAGTAGGTGTCTAGAAAGGTGTTAGCGGGGCTACGCCTCCAGGAAAAGAGGTTCTTAAATTAAGGAACTTCGCGAAAGCGTTGGAAAACCTCCCTCGAAGTACCGACACTAGCCTGGCTGAACGGTTAAGCAAGTATTGTACGGTGAGATTGATCCTGACTAATTCTTCCTTTTTGGTTTGAGGAGGGATTCGAGAAACAGTGGGAGCCATCCTGTTTAGACAAACTAAAAACCATTCTAAACTTACAAGAGCATCGTGCTGAGTGTTTCTTCTCTCTCTCCTAATTGCAGCGACCAATCGACATGACTGGACTTAAGTTACTCCTAGATAAAAACATACTGACAGGGCCAAACTACAAAGATTGGCTCAGGAATGTCAAAATGGCAATCACTTACGACAAGCTGGGGTATCTTCTTACCACCAAAGCTCCCCCTGTCCCAGGTCCCAAAACCAGCATCGCGGATAAGGAAATCCGTAAGACCTGGGAAATCGATTGCGCGAAGGCCAAGTGCCTCGTGCTTGCCTCTATGGACAACGAACATCAGAGGAGGCACGAGAATATGGACCTCGAATCCATATTTCTCCATACAAAAGAACTGTATGGAGAGCAGTCTCGTATCGCAAGATACGAAGTGTCGAAGAAGTTATTTTCGGCAAGGTTGGCCGTCGGATCATCGGTAGCGGAACACATGCTTAAGATGATTGGCTACATAGAAAAGCTCGCGGACCTTGGGACCACGTTAGAGAATGAGCTCTATACGGACTTGATTCTCCAGTCCCTTCCTTCCACTTACGCCCAGTTTATCCTGAACGTCAACTTACAAGAAAAGGAAGTTGAACTTTCAGAACTCCTCAACATGCTGAGGAGCGCAGAGGGCACCCTACAGAAAGGTAGGGAAACATCCACTTTGTTTGTAGGAGGATCTTCCTCTTCTAGGTCCAAGGCGAAAGCCAAGGAAAGAAGAAGAAAGCCCCCGCCAAACCAAGGGGCGGTGTTAGTAAAGTGGATACGAAGGGAAAGGCAAAAGCAACAAAGAAAGTGGGAAAGCTTGTGGATAAGGAAGAATACTTCTATTGTCATAAGAAGGGACACTGGAAAAATGATTGCAGGGCTTGGAAGGCCAGAACACAGGATCTGAAGCAGGTTGCGGCTTCAGCTTCAGGTGTGTATGTTATTGAAAACTGTCTTTCAATAAACTCTACTTTCTGGGTATTGGATACCGGATCAGCATCTCATATCTATAATTCTTTGCAGGCATTGAGAAACCGTAGGGTTTTGAAAGGCAGGTGACATGGCCCTCAAAGTTGCAAACGGAGCTAGCATGGATGCTAAGGCCGTGGGGGACTATCACCTGGGAATGTCAGATGGACATGTTTTGCGTAATTGCTTTTTTTGTACCCAACGCAACTTATAATATCATTTCTGTATCTTTGGTTTCTAAAGAAGGTTATGAATTTGCGTTTGTAAGCAATGTTGTAAACATTCACCTTAATCAAGTTCTGATTAGGTCAGGTACATTGAGCAATGGTATATACGTATTAAACCAACCACAGATTTTCAATGTCCAGAATACACACAAAAGAAAGTCTCCGGAAATAAATCAGACTTTCTTATGGCATTGTAGACTGGGTCACATCAATGAGAGAAGGTTGACGAAGTTACATACAGAAGGATATTTGAATCCGTTCGAATATCAATCGTATGCCACTTGTCAATCCTGTCTCAAAGGAAAGATGACAAAGACTCCGTTCACTGGACACGGAGTAAGAGCGAGCAAGCTCTTGGGACTCGTACACAGCGACGTGTGCGGTCCAATGTCTACACATGCGCGAAGCGGTTATTCTTACTTCATTACTTTCACGGATGACTTTTCAAGATACGGTTATGTCTTCTTAATGAAACATAAGTCCGAAACCTTTGGAAAATTCCAGGAATATAAGAATGAAGTAGAAAAACAAACCGGCAAAAGTATCGAGATTCTAAGATCGGATCGAGGTGGAGAATACTTAAGTGCCGAGTTCCTGGACTATTTAAAAGAGAACGGAATTCTCTCTCAGCTTACTTCTCCATACACTCCGCAACATAACGGTGTATCGGAGAGACGGAACCGAACCCTATTGGATATGGTACGGTCCATGATAAGTAACGCTGAGTTACCGCGATCATTCTGGGGATATGCACTAGAATCAGCTGCATACCTTTTGAACCGAGTTCCAACTAAGACTGTGCCTACTACACCATATGAGATGTGGTGTGGAAGAGACCCTATCTTAATCACATTAAGACATGGGGATGTCCAGCTTTTGTCAAAAAGCAGCATGCGGACAAGCTCGAGGCACGCTCAGTACAGTGCAAGTTTGTGGGATATCCAAAGACTCCAAGGGATATTTCTTCTATTGCGAAGAGGAACAAAAGATTTATGTTTCTCGTCATGCCACTTCTTGGAAACTGAATTTTGGAAAATCAGATAAGTGGGAACGCAATAGAACTGGAAGAAATTCCAGAACCACGAGCTATTACTGAAAGATTAGTAGAACCAGAGGGTTCGAAAGATCAGGACATTCCTGCGCCGCTCCGCAGAAGTAGTAGGCAGTCTCATCCGCCCGAGAGATACTATGGTTTTCTCATAGACGGGGATAGAGAGGATTGCATCATGGATTATGATGAGCCTACTAGCTTCCAGCAGGCCGTTCAGAGCGTTGACTCGGTAAAATGGCTGATGCAATGCGGACCGAAATGGAGTCCATTTACACCAACAAAGTATGGACGTTGGACATTGCTCCAGATGGGGTGAAACCCGTAGGATGCAAGTGGATCTTCAAAAGGAAGATTGGTGTAGATGGACAGGTTGAGACCTATAAAGCTAGACTGGTTGCAAAAAGTTTTCGTCAAAGACCTGGTTTGGACTATGACGAGACCTTTTCTCCAGTAGCTATGCTGAAATCCATTCGGATCCTTCTTGCCATTGCTGCCTTCCACGATTATGAGATTTGGCAGATGGACGTAAAGACCGCTTTTCTAAATGGAAATTTAGAGGAGTGTGTCTATATGGACCAGCCAGAGGGTTTCATTCAGAGTGGGAGCAGCGGAAAGGTGTGCAAGTTGCTTAAGTCCATCTATGGACTAAAGCAGGCATCGCGGAGTTGGAACATCTGCTTTGATGAGACAGTCAAGGAATTTGGCTTTATCAAAAATCCAGATGAACCATGCATCTATAGTAGATTTGTAGAGAGAACTGTAATATTCCTCGTTTTATACGTGGATGACATTCTCTTAATAGGAAATGACATTCCTATGCTACAATCTGTCAAGGGGTTCTTGTCACACAGGTTCTCCATGAAAGACCTGGGTGATGCCTCATACATCCTGGGGATCCGGATCCATCGTGATAGATCCAAGAGGATATTAGGACTTTCACAGTCCAGGTACATCGACACCATACTGAAAAGATTCAGTATGGAAGATTCCAAGCGCGGTAACCTACCGGCTTGTCACGGGATCACCCTCTCTAAAGAGATGTCTTCCAAGACTGATTTGGAGAGGGATCGCATGTCTATTATACCCTACGCTTCTGCGGTAGGCTCTATAATGTATACGATGTTGTGTACCAGACTGGATGTAGCTTATGCACTGAGTGTGGTAAGCCGGTATCAGTCAAACCCTGGGGAGAAACACTGGATAGCGGTAAAGAACATTCTCAAGTACCTGAGAAGGACTAAGGAGATGTTCTTAGTGTATGGCGGAAAAGACCTCCAGATCGAGGCATTTGCTGACTCCAGCTTCCAGAGTGACAAGGATGATTCCAAGTCCATGTCGGGTTTTGTCTTTACCCTCAATGGAGGGGCGGTGTGTTGGAAGAGTTCCAAACAGGAAACCGTTGCAGACTCGACGATGGAAGCGGAATACATCGCTGCATCTGATGCCGCAAAAGAAGCTGTCTGGATGAGGAAGTTCTTGAAAGAACTTCAGGTGGTTCCGTCCATTGTTGATCCAATACCTCTGTATTGCGACAACAACGGGGCTATAGCTTTAGCGAAGGAACCCAGGTCCCATCAGAGATCCAGACATATCTTGAGGCGGTATCACCTGATCAGGGAGATCGTGGATAGCCAGGAGATCGAGGTTCGGAGGGTTGCTTCAGAAGATAACACTGCAGATCCATTCACCAAGGCCTTGCCCCAGACTCAGTTCGAGCGGCTGATCGAGATGATAGGTCTTTGATACGCCAGTACATGGCCTTAGTGCAAATAGGAGATTGTTAGTGTATATGCCCTAGAGGCCATTACTGTATCATGCTAGTTTGTATATTACTTAATGGAAGCTTGGGATATTCACCTTGTATATACAATCTTGCTCAAAATAGTAGTATGCTAATTGGTTTGTTTCTACTTCAATGTGTACATGTGTTTATTTTAGTATATCACCTATACACATTAGTGGAGCCCTTAGGATCTTTGCTTGATTACCAGCGTTGTGATGGCAGTCACACTAGTGGGGGCTGGGTAATCTATAAGCACATCCTTATGCAGGTCCCTAGTCGCAGGACTATCGAGACAGGGCATCGATACTCCGGAGTAGACTAGCGTATGCGCTTCTCATCCCAGAGTGGGAGATGGTCTGTCCCACAGCCATCAGTACGTCGTACTGGAGATAGTATGCGGGTGCTCGTTAGGTTACGAGTACACTGGACAAGACTCGTCGGGAACTGGCCGGTTGGTATTATACCTATCGTCAGTTATCAGTTCCTAGGTGACATGAGTACAGCTTAGTCCACTGACTTGACACTGTCACTTCGCCTCGAGTGTGTTCCCACTGCACTTTGATTACTACCCTACCACGACTCAAAGGAGTCGTGCAAACAGGTAGTTTTTGGGTGCAGTCCCGAATCACTTGGAGGCAGTGACGGTTAGACAGGATTCGTCTCTCCCGGTATTGGGGGTTGACATCGCGCTGTGTCTAGGAGAGCCATTACACAAGTAGTCCCTGGCCAGGGCAAGCGAGATATACTGGTAGGCTTCCAGTGTTATCTCAGGGTGTTTTGGGCTTCACTCCGACACGACTTGTACCGCTATTAGGGGACTGACGTTTACCGCCCCCCTAGGCCCGCCATGCGATGTATCAGACTAACAGACCGGGCTGTACGGAGACTGTCACATTCAGGCTCAGTAGGAGTTCAGATGGGTTTCACCTCGTTAGTCTTCTTGTCGGCATCTACCTGGGGACCGTTACGCACAGCTAGTGCCGCTTGCGGTCTGTGGTTAAACCCACTGCCAGCGTAGTGTCGAGTCTTTAGAGTCCCACACAGAAAGCTATTCGCCTTTAGGTAAAAGAGTAGAGGTCGCATGGTTTTGCGACAGGGTCCGATCACATCCGTGCACTTATGCACGTACAGTGTCCGGACAGTTAACACTAACGGGCTTTGGTTTAAGCCATATCCTAGTGTACGTTTTGGGATTGGTTTTATCCAGTATGTATTCGTGTTCCTCGGAACGCGGATGCGGGTGTGTATGCACAGTTGACGGAGAGACAGAGGCAGAGGATTCTCATTAGGGTTGTTGACCGTTGACTGTTGACTATTGACTTTTTGCTCAACCCTAATGAGAATATGATATGTAATTAACAATAATATTAATTAAGTATTATAGTGACATGGTTGTTAAGGGGTTGACTTTGTTGACTTGTTGACTTTGTTGACCGGTTGACTAGGTTGGACTAGTTGACCATCATGATGACAATGGCTATCATTTCATGGCAAAGACTTTTGCTTGCTTGTTCTCTTGTGCAAAATGAGTGCATGAAATGATATGGCTATTGTAGCTTAAACCATCACTAATACTTGATTGCTATTATGGGTTATGATGGTTTTGGATTATGAGAGCCAAGAGAGAAAAGTCTTGCTCATTCTTTCATTTCCTTTCTCTCTCTTGTGTTCTTGAGCTCTCATCTTCTTCCTCTTGCTCTCCCTCTCTTTAGTCTATGGTTCACTTGTCTCATGTGTTGAGAACCAAGAACCATAGAGAAAAATCCCAACACACTCTCCTCTACTCACTCTAGTTCACAAGGTTTAGCAAACCGAGTGAACTAGTTTCTTCAAAGCTCGAAGAAGAAGCCAAAGGTAGAAGCTTTCAGGTGGATCGATCTTCGGCGCAAGGAGACGACGGGGTGAAGCCGATCCGGACAACCATCGAGGCTTGAAGACGAAGGAGTTCAAGAAAGAAAGGTATAACCCCCTAACCGAGTAGTTAACAACTCCTAGTTAGGTTGTTAGTTAGATGTTTAACAAAGAACCGGTTTTGAGTCCATGTTACCGCCTCTAGAAAATTATTTTTCACCAAATTCCGCATGCCCGAAAGTACCGGGAGAGGTAGCATGGACTTACAAGCACTGACCATCTAAGTCGCAAAAAAGGCAGCACCAACCGCCCACGTCGCTAAAAGGGAATCACCGACCGTCCAAGTCGCAAAAATGGTGGAATTGACCGTCCACATCGCAAAAAGGGCAGCACCGACCTCTAGGTCGCAAAAAGGGCAGCACCGACCGTCCAGGTCATAAAAATGGCAGCACCGGCCGTCCACGTAGCTAAAAGGGCAGCACCGACCGTCCACGTTGCTAAAAGGGCGGTATTGACCGTCCAAGTCGCAAAAAAGGCAGCACTGACTGTCTTAGTTGCAAAAATGGCAGCACCGACCGTCCACGTCGCAAAAAGGGCAGTATTGACCTCCACGTCATCAAAATGGGAACCAAATCAAGTCAATTAACAATCTCTGCACTGGAACTATGTTTCTTCTCAGAATGTACCATGTGCCGAAATCATGCTTCGCCTCGGAGTATCTATCTTTCCTGTTGAAATTATGTTTCGCCTGGGAATCAATCTCTACATCGGAGTCACGCTTCGTTCAAAATGTCTGCCCTGCGCCGGAATTAAGCTTCGTCCCACGATACACCTGTCCCGTGTCGAAATTATGTTTCACCCCGAAACCCTGCGTCGAAACTATGCTTCGTCTCAGAATATATCCTCCCATTGGAATTATGCTCCGCACATCGGAATGATGCTCCGACCCCCAGAATTATGCTCCGCACATCGGAATGATGCTCCAACCTCCGGATTTATGCTCGGCTCTTTGGAATGATGCTCCGACCCTGGAATTATGCTCCGCAAATCAGAATGATACTCCGACCGCTGGAATCATGCTCCCGGAAAAATGCTCCGCCCCCTGAATGATGCTCCACCTGAAAGTCAAACTTCTGCGAAACAAGATCCATCAATTACATGCACACAACTCATATACGCGTTGTGCATTTATTGATGGGGGCACTTTGTTGGGGTCAAAAATTACACCCCGGTTGACCAAGTCAAAGGCAAAGTCAACACCAAGTGAACGAGCCCAAGCCAAGGTCAAGTCGGCCCATGCCCAAGTCGAGCCCCGCGGCCGGCCTACCCCATGCCAAAATGAAAATTATGTAATAAATAATTTTGATGTAATTTTTATGAATAAATGAAAGAAAAATGGGCATAAAGCCAAATTTTTGTAAAACCCGTGGCTCATAGGCAAAAGAAATAAGCACATGAGGCATGGGATGGGCAAAATACCACTTTGTAAAGCCCCAAGAAGCTATATGTAAAATTGTAAGTCTATATAAGGCAATATGATGATGAAATGAAGGACAATAATTCATTCCCCTCAAAATCTAGGGTTTCTGTGCTTCCTTCTCCTTCCTCAAGGTTCTAAACCTTCTTCCCCTTTTTGAATTAAATCAAGAGTTTAACTCTTCTTTTTCCAAAAAAAAAGCAGTTTTTCACCATAAAACCCTTGAAGGAGAACTCGGATCTTTCATCAAAGCTCCAAAATGGGAGATTTTTAAGTCTTACCCCCTTTTCTCCACGATCCAGCCAACAAAGAGGAGGAAGAGTGAGGCCCATCTCTAAAAAACCCACTTCGGCAAGATCCAAGGCTCAAAAGAAGATCCAGGGCTAAAGGGGAGAAGAAAGGGGTCCTCTTTGATCATCTCCAAACTCTTTCTGGGAGTTCAATTCCATTTGTCAAGATTTTTCGAAGTTTAACTCCATAAATAAAACCCTTTTTAGGAGTTTAACTCCATTCAATATCTTTTGAAGTTTAACTCCATAAATAAAAACATTTTTTAGGAGTTTTACTCCATTCAACATCTTTTGGAGTTTAACTCCATAGATAAAAATCATTGTTGGGAGTTTAACTCCACTCAAAATCTTTTATACTTTAACCCCATAAATAAAAATCCTTTTCGGGAGTTCAACTTCTCATTCCGGAGCTAAACCCCTTCTTTCTGCAGGCGCCCAGCACCCACGTACCGGACGCGTGAGGCGCTGACGTCCAGCGCCCACACGTCCTTAGGACGTTACTCACCCTTTTTTTTTCTTCTTCTTTCTTTTTTTCATACACTCCACACTCAAAACACGTCCCCCGCTAGAAAAAATTTCTAACGGGGCGCTGCCCTGCACCCCGTAAGAAGGCCGCTAGCCTCCTTGACCCCTAGCCCGCTATCTGGGTAGCGGGACCCCCATAAACTCTGCGAGGCCCCCGATATATCCATAACCCTTCAAAACACAATGCACGTACACGGCACATTGAGTTCGCATGACCAGTTTGACCCGTCAATCGGAGGTTCTTTCGCTTCAAAAGCGAGAGGTAATTAACGGCAGCTTAGTCCACGGCTGCCGGAGATTCGGATCCCCACAATCAATAAAACCCGGCCTATCTTAGGCAGGGGAATCTGTAATACGCCTGACAAACGACGCGTATTTCCCATCTCAATGGGGTGACGAAAAACACCCTACAGTAGCGTATCCAATCACCTGCTGGAAACCCTCGCTAGAATAGTGATCTCCCGGATGTGCTTGGACACAGATTGCCTCACCGTAGATAATCCGCGTGAAAACCCCAAACCCAAAGCTCCATCTTCACTTCTTAAAGTGAAAAAACCAACTCATTTAGTTTGTTAAGCTAATGGGGAGCGTGTAGTGGTGATGAAAATCTCTCTTTTTCTTTCTCGCTTTCTATTTCTTTTTCTCAACTTAGAAAAATCGAGAAGAGAAGAAAAAAGAAGCCGTGCTAAAAAGTATTATGAAGAGAAGAAAAATTGAAACTTCTTTTCTTTCCTTTTCTCCACTTCTACTTCTTTTCTTTTCACTTTATATATATATATATATATATATATATATATATATATATATATATATATTACGAGTTTCAAAAACTCTCCTCTCTTTCCCTCTCTCCTCTTATGTCATCCAAAGAGAGAGAGTGGGCCCTATATGGATTCTTTGTTTATTTTTCAATAACAAAGAAAATGTAATTGTATCAAAATACATAGCATCTATTATATGTATCAAATACATATAAATTAGAGAGTATATGCATCTGTATACATGCACTTATATATATATATATATATATATATATATATATAATCTTAAAGAGAAGAATATATATATATATCCTATACATAAACAAATCCATTGGTACCATACACTAATGAGAGAGCAAGAGAGTGTGTGTGTTTTATATATACATATACTAGAAACCATATCATTTATACGGTTATTAAGTTAACACTTGACTTAATATTCCGTTTATAAATAAACCAACTAGTATATCAACCGTTCGATTAAATCACGCGTATCACATACACGTACTTAATCGAATCCTCGCACATATCCTTATACGTATGCCACATCATCATTTCGCCTGGGCAGACACTTTCGTTGCGGGACTCTAAAGACCTGTCAATACGCTGGCAGTAGGTTATACAAGATCGTATCCGATTGAATCTGAAACACTTTCAGATTCAATCCCCTCACGGATTAACCCACAAGCTCCTCAGTGGTACTAACTGTACGTAACGGCTATCCAAGTATGAGCAAGATAAAAGCAGGTCAACGAGCAAACTCATCCGGACCCTACAAAGTCTATAAGTGACGAATACCATACAGTCTGGTCTCTTCGTCAAAAATTATTTCATATCGGATCTGGGGGTTGGAATCTGTCATGCCCCCAATAACCCAATAAGTCGTGCTGATATCAAACTCATAACCAACAGAGATACAACTGATAACACTTATCAGTTAATCTCACTTGTTGTGGCAACAGACTTATGGTTATAACCATGTCCTGCACTGCATGATATCGACTCCCTATACCGGGAGAGACGAATCCCTTCGACCACTCACTGCATCCATGCGTTTCGCGACTATACTCAAATAAAAACTGTTTGTACAACTCAGTAGAGTCGTGGTAGGGTAGTAATCAAAGTATAGTGGGAACACACACGACACTATGGCGATCTCAGGTCGAGAGACTACCATGTACTATCGTCACCATAGAACTGCTATCTAGCAATTGGTATAATATCTAGGAGTTCTCGGTGAATCCATCCGGTGTAACACATACTCCTATGAGCACATGTATACAATGTTGGATATATGTATGCCCTAGAGGCCATTATATATATATATATATATATATATATATATATATACACACACACACACACAGATGACTTTCTTGCTCGACATGATAGTATGCTATCTGGTTTACTTTATCTTGACATGTTCATTTGATCATGCATCTTACTCTTTTGGTACATGTTGATAAAGCCCATAGGATATTTGCTTGACTACTGGGACTATGATGCAAATCATACTAGTGGGACACGTGTAGTTTATAAGCATATCCTTGAAACATTCCTAGTCGTAGGTGTATCGAGACAGGGCATCGATATTCCAGAGTAGACTAGCGTATACCATTCTTGTCCCATATAATGGGTGATGGATGATCCCATATCCACCTGGTGTGATGACACCAAAGATTGTATACGGGTGCTCAGTGGAGACTGGGTACACTGAACGGACTCGCCGAGAACTCCTATGTAGTATTATATCTATCGTCGGATAGTAGTTTTCAGGTGACACTGGTACAGGTTAGTCTATAGACCCGAGATCGTCATAGAGTCTTGTGTGTCCTCCCACTGTACTTTGATCTCCATCCTACCACGGCTCTACTGAGTCGTGCAAACAGGTGGATTTTGGGTACAGTCTCGAGGCACATGGAGGAAATGAGCGATAGGAAGGGTTTCGTCTCTCCCGGTATTGGGGGTTGATATTGCGCTATGCTCGATTGGCTATAACAGGAAGTCCCTAGCCAGGGCTGCTGAGATTTACTGATAAGTGTTATCAGTAGTTTCTCGATCTGTTATGAGCCATACACCGGCATGACTTATTGAGTTAGTAGGGTCGACGATACCATCCCTAGACTCGATATGCGACACATCTGATGAAGAGACCGGACTATACGGTACGTGTTTCCAGTTGGCTCGACGGGAGTTTTGACAGCTTCGCTTGTTTTTCTTCTGATCGCTCAATACCCGGGTGGCCGTTACGTTAAGCTGACCGCTTTGCAGCTTGTGGCTGTTTGATGTGATCATCACCTACTGCCGGCATATTGACGGGTTTTAGAGTCCCACAGAGAAGTTTCCTAGCTCAGGCGAAATAATGTGGTGTGCATATGAGATATGCGCGGGGACCCGATTAAATGCGTGTATGTGATACCGTATATTAATCGGGCGTTTTTCTATTGGTCGGGTCGTATGTGATATGACCGGTTTGTTAAATCAAGTGTTGATTTAACATTGACTTTATAGCTCACTTTTATTAAACTCTTTTCTACTTTGATGTATGCATGCATGTATGCATAGATTTTTGTTCATGCACATGATGATGTGAATGAATACATACATACATACATGGTGTCATGGTTTATGAAACATATAAGATGGCAATACAAGACTCACATAGGAATAAATTATGTATATATTTATTTAAGAATTAAAGAAAAAGAAAATTCACTCATGGTTGATAATTCTACACACTTCCTTCACTTAACCCATGCTTTGACCTTGAGTTTATTTTCCTTAGTTGCTTTGACTCCAAAATAAATATCTAGATATTTATTAACCCATGGTTAATTGTGAGAGTGACTTTTATTTATATTATTCATTCTCATTTTTATTTAAGATAATCACAACTTTGAGCTCAAGCTTGTCATCTTCTTCTTCCTCCTCTCTTTTGCTCTCTTGAGATTTCTAGTGAGTGAGTTAGTTAAAAAAAAGGGTTTTGAAGTGAGAAAACAAACCACATCACCATTCTACACTACTCTAGCCCATTAGTGTAAAGTGTTTGCTTCATTTTCATTCTTGATCAAGTGAAGCAAGAAGGTTTGAGCAAAGGGACTTCGGGTGGATCATCGTAGACTTGGAAGATCTCTAGCGAGCCGGTTCAAACTTTCAAGGATCCAAGGAATCACTAAAGAAGGACTACAAAGGTTGTATTCTTCCCACTTAGTGATAGTTTCTATGTTGTATGAGATACTATTTGTGTTACCCTAAATTTTCTAGTTCGATTCATAGTTTGTTTGCTTAGCACCTCCTAAAATAATAAAACGGCATGTGTGATGCTTCCAAACCCTAGGCATGGTGCTAAGGAAACCCCAACAGTGGTATCAGAACCTAGCTAGAACTTTAGAGTAACCTAGACGACCTTTAAAACTTCGAACGAACATCGATTGCTCCGAGAAAATGTTCTCTGGAAATTTTTCAAAAAGTTGGAATTTTTCACATTAAAAATATTCAAAAAATCTTGTAGGTAATTCTATGGACCCTCTAGAAGAACGATACCCTAACTCGATTAAATGACCGTAGAACCGCGGCCAAAACGCGCTTTTGGCCGCGGTTTCGCGACGCCATTTGTGAGGCACGGGTCGGTCCTTATACGGTTGGCCCATAGGTACCAGGGCATGTTTCTGGGCATTTTAATACTGCTCAAGTGTTGAGCTTCTCTGTGAATTTTTGGGTAATCGATTAATCAATCGAATGGTTTAACATCACCTAGTATTTGTGAATATGATACAATATTTGGAATCTACGCTAATTAGTTTTGAGAAAATTAATTGATTATTTGTAAATCTAACATTTCGGTCTCGTTGGATATCGGGAATCTTGTTGAATTACCCGATCTCTTTTGAAAAAGTGTTTTCATTATTAAGACCTAAATGTAAGATCTACAGTGTTAGCATGAAATCCGGAGTATGTGATATTCCTAGTTTGCGATGTCTAAGGAAAAGTGCGGATTCCAAATGTTGTAGTTTTACATTTCTTTTCTGCGACCGTAAGTGTAGTATGTGGTGTATCGCCGGTTTCGTTGCTATACATCAACGACAATCGGGGTACGCATACTTACTTACGTTGATGATATGTGATATTATGTGTTGCTGAGATATGATGTGCAGGATCATCGTGATTGAATAGCCGGGGGTTTTATGTGAAATGAGAGTTTTTATTTTCATTCATGTAAAAATTAATTGTATGTAATATTCTTTTATTTGGGGCACTTCCGGGTTGAGGATGACGTCACCATTATTATATATTATTTACCTTTCCGCATTAGGATAGACCCAAGAAAGGGAGCACAAGTGACCGGGTTCTACGGTTCAGTGGGAGGCCATCTCGAAGAGTCGAGACCGGGTCTCCTAAACTCTAGAATTAGGCAGGGTCACTTGCCGCTCTCGTAGGGGTCTAGGGGTGTGGGCTTGGCTATTTATCGCGACCGTGGAATCCGTATTTTCTATTATTGGCTAAATACAAAATACGGACCTCCTAAATATCCTATATTTTTATATGTGCTTCTGTTGTTGATATTCTGTGATGAGATTACTAAATATCTGAGATGAATGGAATATTATTATATATATATGATATATAATAAACGTTGCTTATGTTTTACATCCGCGCTAGTCCCGCCCCGCTATGTCGTTAGTTAAATAACCTAACGGTACATAACGGGACACTGTAGCGAATGCGGATGGCATAAGTGTACGTTCTATTTTCATTTCTTTTCTGTGATGGCTTAGGAACTTAAATGATGGGACTACATTAATAAGATTAATGTAAAGAAAAAGAAACCTAAAAATGTTATAGAATCGGATTTAAAACACACTCGGCCTTTTTTTATGAAATATGCAAGTTTCAAAAGATACGAAGCTTGAGCCATACCTTTTCTAAACAATTTAGATTCTACAACGAGATCAAGTTCAAAGCGTTAAAGGTTTTCATAAAAACCATTCGCAACCCTCCATCATTTTAGGATGCAGAGTACTTAGTATTCGTGCTACGTATGTTGATCATAGTCAAGGCGTAGTGTACGGTAGCTAAGTGATGTCTTCCTACAAAGCATATGATGCGATCAGTTGGGACATTCATGTGATTATGTTGATCATAGTCAAGGGTCATATGGGTGGGTCTAGTTAATCACGAAATGACAGGTAGAACTTGACTAGTGCTTATGATATGTTGACCATAACCAAGGTCATAAGAAGCTAAGGGTAAAAACCATATCGAGAGTTTCAAGAGTTAAAATTTGCAATGAGATTGCATACCTTCTATATTATAGTTGGATCCCGATCCGACTGTGAGTAAGAGTTACTCCCAGGAGAGTTTTGCACTTTACAATTAGCTAATCCAGTAGGTGTCTAGAAAGGTGTCAACGGGGTTAGACCTCTGGGAAAAATGAGGTTTATTTTAATTAGGTCCGTGCGAAAGCACGAGGAACCTCCCTTAAAGTACCGACACTGGTCTGACTAACCGGTTAGCGAAACTGTAGAATGTAATTAATCCTGGCTAGTTTTCTTTTTTTGAGGTTTTGAAAGAAAATTTGATAAAAGCAGTGGGAGATATCGATTGGATAAGATAATAACCAATCTAAATCTTTGTAAGAGCATTTCGCTGAGTGTATTCTTTTCTCTCTCCTAATGGCAGATACCAGATGACGGGACTTAAGTTTCTTTTAGAGAAAAACAAACTGACAGGACCAAATTATAAAGAATGGCTGAGGAACCTGAACATTGCACTCACATATGATAAAGTATCATATGTCCTCACTGCCAAAGCCCCACCCGTCCCAGGTCTGAATCATCTGTTTCGGATAAGGAGATCCGAAAAACATGGAATATTGATTGTGACACGGCCAAGTGCCTCGCGCTAGCTTCTATGGACAGTATATATCAGAAGCAGCATGAGAAGATGGATGTACAATCCATCTTTCTTCATACAAAGGAGTTGTATGCAGAGCAATCTCGGACTTTACGATACGAGCCATCTCGAAAGTTGTTTCAGATGCGGATGGCTCCTGGCACATCAGTAGGTGAACATGTCTTGAAGACGATTGGTCTTATAGAAGAACTTGAGGACCTAGGATGGACCATGGATAACGAGCAATATACTGATATTGTTCTACAGTCTCTCCCCCCTGCCTTTGCTCCATTCATAGTAAACTTCAATATGAATGATTTGGAGCAATCACCGCATGAACTTCTCAATATGTTGAGAAGTGCAGAGAGCACGCTTAAGACAGCGAAAACTCCCGCTCTGCTTGCTGGGCCATCTTCCTCTTCCATCCCAAAAGCCAAGGCCAAGAGAAAGAAGAAGAAGAAACCCACCAAACCGAGAGGTGGAGTTATAAAAGCAAAAGGGAAAGACAAATCCAGGGCTACGCGGAGTGGAAAAGGAGAATGTTTTTACTGCCACAAGTCGGGACACTGGAAATGCAATTGTACTCTGTATCTTGCTGATCTCAAGAAGAAAAAGCATACTGATGCTTCCGCTTCAGGTGTGTTTGTAACTAAAAACTGTTTTTCTATAAACTCTGCATCTTGAGTATTAGATACCGGTTCTGGTTCTCACATCTGCAATTGTATGCAGGAATTGAGAAACAGTGGAGTTTTGAAGACTAGTGACCACACTCTTCGGGTTGGAAATGGTTCCAATGTACATGTTGTATCTGTAGGAGAGTATCATCTGGGGTTGCCTTCGGGATGTATTTTGGTTTTGAACCCTTGTTATTATGTACCCAATATACTATATAATATAATATCCGTTTCTTTGTTAGACAATGAAGGATATCATTTTGTGTTACAAAATAATGTTATGAACATTAACTTGAATCAACAGTTGATTGAGTATGGTACACTAAATAACGGTATTTACGTCCTAAACTAACACACAGTTTTCAATATACAACATACAAATAAAGAAAATTTTCAGATATAAATGAAGCTTTTCTTTGGCATTATAAACTTGGTCATATTAATGAAACAAGACTAAACAAGCTACATAAAGATGGATATTTAAATCCTTTTGAATATAAATCTTATGCGACTTGTCAGTCCTGTATCAAAGGTAAAATGACCAAAACTCCGTTTACTGGACACGGAGAAAGAGCTGTAGAACTTTTAGGCCTCATATATAGTGATGCATGCGGACCAATGTCTACACATGCTAGAGGCGGTTTTTCATACTTCATTACTTTTACTGATGATTTCTCAAGATTCGGACACGTGTTTTTATTAAAGCATAAATCCGAAGCTTTCGAGAAATTCAAGGAGTACAAACTTGAAGTAAAAAAACAAACAGGCTTGAGTATCAAAAAACTTCGATCAGATCGAGGTGGAGAGTATCTTAGTACAGAGTTTTCAGACTTCTTAAAAGAAAATGGGATTCTCTCTCAACTCACTCCCCCTTACACACCACAGCACAACGGTATGTCAGAACGGAGGAACCGTACCCTATTAGGTATAGTACGGTCCATGATGAGTGATGCTGAGTTACCGTTTTCCTTTTGGGGACATGCATTGGAGACAGCAATGTATCTGTTAAACAGAGTTCCAACCAAGACCGTCTACCACTCCATATGAGATATGGTGTGGAAAGAGACCATCTCTTAAAAGAGTTAGGATATGGGGTTGTCCGGCTTTTGTAAAAAAAAGAATCCAGACAAACTCGAGACACGATCGGTCATGTGTAAATTTGTGGGATATCCAAAACATTCATATGGATATCTATTCTACCACAAGGAGGAACAAAAGGTGTTTGTTTCTCAACATGCCACATTTTTAGAAAATGAAAGTTTTACAAATAGTACTGATGGCAATGCGGTAGAACTAGAAGAGCTTCTATAGACATAAATTACTCATGACGAATTGGTTGAAACCGATGTTGCAGTAGAACTTCAAGAACCTCAGCCGCTCCGGAGATCTAGTATAACTTCTCGCCCACCGGAGAGATACTATGGGTTTCTTATTGATGGTGATAGAGAAGATTGCATCATGGATGATGATGACCCTACTAGTTTTCAGCAAGCTATCACGAGTGGTGACTCAGTAAAGTGGCCGAATGCCATGAGATCCGAAATAGAGTCCATGTACACCAACAAAGTATGGACTTTGGATGTTGCACCTCCTGGGATAAAACCCGTAGGGTGCAAATGGATGTTTAAGAGAAAGATTGGTGTAGATGGATAGGTAGAGACCTATAAAGCAAGACTTGTAGCGAAAGGTTTCCGTCAAAGACCAGGATTGGACTATTATGAAACTTTCTCTTCAGTAGCAATGCTTAAATCCATTCGGATCCTACTTGCTATTTCTGCTCACTACGACTATGAAATCTGGCAGATGGACGTTAAAACTGCATTTCTAAATGGTGATTTAGAAGAATGCGTTTTTATGGATCAGCCAGAGGGCTTCATTGACAGTGGGAGCAGCGAAAAGGCATGTAGGTTGCTTAAATCCATTTATGGATTAAAGCAGGTATCACGGAGCTGGAACATCTGCTTTGATGATACAATCAAAGAGTTTGATTTTATCAAAAATATAGATGAACCATGCATTTATAAGAAGATTGTAGGGAGTACCATCACATTCCTCGTATTGTACGTAGATGACATTCTCTTGATAGGAAATGATATTCCTATACTACAATCGGTCAAACTATTCTTATCACAAAGGTTCTCCATGAAGGACCTGGGTGATGCCTCGTGCATTTTGGGCATTAGGATCTATAAAGATAGATCCAAGAGGTTATTGGGATTGTCCCAATCAAAGTACATCGACACCATCCTAAAAAGATTCAGTATGGAAGATTTCAAGCGTGGTGCCTTACTCGCTTGTTATGGAATCACTCTCTCCAAGGATTTCTGTCCGAAGACTGATGAAGAGAGAGCTCGCATGAGCATTATACCCTACGCTTCAGCCGTAGGATCTATAATGTATGCGATGTTATTTACTCGTCCTGATGTAGCTTATGCACTAGCTGTAGTAAGCAGGTATCAATCCATCTCAGGAGAGAAACATTGGATAGCAGTGAAGAACATTCTTAAGTACTTGCGAAGGACTAAAGAATTGTTCTTGGTGTATGGTAATGGGGATCTCTAAATGGAGGCATTTACCGATTCCAGCTACCAAAGTGATAAGGATGACAGCAAATCTATCTCAGGATTTGTATTTACCCTCAATGGAGGGACGGTTAGTTGGAAAAGTTCCAAACAAGATACCGTTGCAGACTCCACGATGGAAGCCGGGTATATTGCTGCAAATGATGCTGCCAAGGAAACCGTTTGGATGAGGAAGTTCGTCGCGGAACTAGGATTAGTTCCAACCATTGTTGATCCAATACCATTGTATTGTGATAATAATGCGGCTATGGCGTTGGCCAAAGAACCCAGGTCCCATCAGAAGTCCAGACACATCCTGAGGCGATATCATTTGATCCGGGAGACAATAGATCGCCACGAGATCGAGATTCGGAGAGTAGATACAAAGAATGACACCGCGGATCCACTCACCAAGGCCCTTCCACAGCCGCAACATGAGTGACTTTTTGAGATGTTGGGTATGAGATACGCCAATAATTGGCCTCAGTGCAAGTGGGAGATTGTTGGATATATGTATGCCCTAGAAGCCATTATATGTATAGTGGATGCTTGGACATGTATATATATATATATATATATATATATATATATATATATACATATGACTTTCTTACTCGACATGATAGTATGCTATCTGGTTTACTTTATCTTGATTTGTTCATTTGATCATGCATCTTACTCTTTTGGTACATGTTAATAAAGCCCATAGGATATTTTCTTGACTACTGGGACTATGATGCAGATCATACTAGTGGGACACGTGTAGTTTATAAGCATATCCTTGAAACGTTCCTAGTCGTAGGTGTATCGAGACGGGGCATCGATATTCCAGAGTAGACTAACGTATACCATTCTTGTCCCATATGATGGGCGATGGATAATCCCATATCTATCTGGTGTGGTGACACCAAAGATTGTATACGAGTGCTCAGTGGAGACTGGGTACACTGAACGGACTCGCCGAGAACTCCTATGTGGTATTATATCTATCGTCGGATAGCAGTTCTCAGGTGACACTGGTACAGATTAGTCTGTAGACCCGAGATCATCATAGAGTCCTGTGTGTCCTCCTACTGTACTTTGATCTCCACCCTACCACGGCTCTACTGAGTCGTGCAAACAGGTGGATTTTGGGTACAGTCCCGAGGCACATGGAGGCAATGAGCGATAGGAGGGGTTTCGTCTCTCCCGGTATTGGGGGTTGATGTTGCGCTATGCTCGATTGGCTATAACAGGAAGTCTCTGGCCAGGGCTGCTGAGATTTACTGATAAGTGTTATCAGTAGTTTCTCGATCTGTTATGAGCCATACACTGGCATGACTTATTGAGTTATTGGGGTCGACGATACCATTCCTAGACTCGATATGCGACACATCTGACGAAGAGACCGGACTGTACGGTAAGTGTTGCCAGTTGGCTCGACGGGAGTTTTGACAGCTTCGCTTGTTTTTCTTCTGATCGCTCAATACCCGGGTGGCCGTTACGTTTAGCTAACCGCTTGCGGCTTATGGGTGTTTGATGTGATCATCACCTACTGCCGGCGTATTGACGAGTCTTAGAGTCCCACAGAGAAGTTTCCTAGCTCAGACGAAATAATGTGGTGTGCATATGAGATATGCGCGGGGACCCGATTAAATGCGTGTATGTGATACCGCATATTAATCGGGCATTTTTCTATTGGTCGGGTCGTATGTGATATGACCGGTTTGTTAAATCAAGTATTAATTTAACATTGACTTTATAGCTCACTTTTATTAAACCCTTTTCTATTTTGATGTGTGCATGCATGTATGCATAGATTTTTGTTCATGCACATGATGATGTGAATGCACACATACATACATGCATGGTGTCATGGTTGATGATACATATAAAATGACAATGCAAGACTCACATGGGAATAAATTATGTATATATTTATTTAAGAATTAAAGAAAAAGAAAATTCACTCATGGTTGATAATTCTACACACTTCCTTCACTTAACCCTTGCTTTGACCTTGAGTTTATTTTCCTTAATTGCTTTGACTCCAAAATAAATATCTAGATATTTATTAACCCATGGTTAATTGTGAGAGTGGCTTTTATTTACATTATTCATTCTCATTTTTATTTAAGATAATCACAACTTTGAGCTCAAGCTTATCATCTTCTTCTTCCTCCTCTCTTTTGCTCTCTTGAGATTTCTAGTGAATGAGTTAGTTAAAAAGAAAGGGTTTTGAAATGAGAAAACAAACCACATCACATTCTATACTACTCTAGCACATTAGTGTAAAGTGTTTGTTTCATCTTCATTCTTGATCAAGTGAAGCAAGGAGCTTTAAGCAAAAAGATTTCGGGTGGATCATCGTGGACTTGGAAGATCTCTAGCGAGCCAGTTCAAACTTTCAAGGATCCAAGAAGTCACTAAAGAAGGACTACAAAAGTTGTATTATTCCCACTTAGTGATAGTTTCTATGTTGTATGAGATACTATTTGTGTTATCCTAAGTTTTCTAGTTCGATTCATGGTTTGTTTGCTTAGCACCTCCTAAAATAATAAAACGACATGTGTGGTGCTTCCAAACCCTAGGCATGGTGCTAAGGAAACCCCAACATACAATTCTCAGTGTCAAACACCAATAACTATGGGATCAGCAATCGCCCTCCAACCGAGTCAGGAAACATACACACTAGTCTAAACTTGGGTACCGATGCCCAGTCTCGATACTCCTATGACTAAGGACAATTAAGAATGTGCTTATAGACTACCCCAGGTCCCATTAGTATGATCCCTATCATTAATCCTGGTAGTCAAGCAAAATCCTAAGGGCTCTGTCTCATGTATTAGCGATACGTGATAACGAGTAAAATATATACACATGGCAGCATACTATCATCTCAAGTAAAATTGTTTTCCGTATAGGTCATCCTTCAATTACAATAATTGTCTTGAGGACAGCTATATCCAACACTATCACTCTCCCACAAACCTTCATGGTGTGACACATAAGTTTTATTCCACGATAGTCTGAGTAACTTTAAATGTCGCCATTGTTCTTATAGATGGGTACAAGGGTGCTTTTCCTCCACTCATTTGGTATCTTTTTAGTCTGCCAAATCTTATTAAACGGATCTGTGAGCCCTCTAACGCCTATCTTTCTTAAGCATCTCCAAATCTCGATAGAAATCTGGTCTGAACTTACTTTTCTTGATTTCATTCTCTCCAAAGCCTCTTCAACCTCACGTATTCTTATTCTACGCATGACATCACGGTTTAATCTTAAGATTAAATGACAAGTCCATCCAAATCGACAAGTCCATCCAAATCCTTAGTAAAAATCTCATTGAACAATTTGTCGAAATAATCCTTCCACCTTTCCATGATATCCTTATCTCGAACTAAAACCTTCTGATCTTCATTTTTGACACATTTCATCGCACATAAGTCTCCGGTCTTCCTTTCCCGCATCCGAGCAATATTGTATATATCATTTTCAGCATCCTTAGTGTCCAACTTCTCGTACACCTCCCTGTAGATCTTAACTTTAGCTTTCCGAATAGCTTTCTTAATTTTTTTTTGTCATTTTATACTTCTCAAATATCTCTGCATCTCTACTTTTCTCAAATATTTATAAGAATCACTCTTGATTTTAATAGCAGACTTTACTTCTCCATTCCACCATTACGTGCCCTTAGATGGTGGAGCATCACCCATCGACTCACCAAGTAGATCTCTAACTATCCCTTTGATACAACTAGCTATCATGTTCCATATTATGACTGAATCATTTTCAAACTGCCAATCCGTATATTGAACTACACGATCTATAAAGGCTTTTTGGTTACCTTCCTTCAGTCGCCACCACTTAATTCTAGGCTCTACCTTACGTCTAATCTTCTTAGAACCTCTTCTAAATCGAACATGTAGAACTAAAAGTCTATTTTGAGTGGTAACACTGTCACCTGACACTACCTTACAATCAATGCAACAAGCTCCATCTATCCTTCTAGTCAGAAAAAAGTTTATTTGACTTGCACTCGATCCATTTCTAAAAGTGATAAGATGGGACTCTCTTTTCCTAAACTAAGTGTTTGCTAAGATCAAGTCATAAGACAAGGCAAAATCTAAAATCGAGCTATCTGCTTCATTTCTCTATCCAAAACCAAAACCTTCATGAATAGTATCAAACTCACTACGACTAGTACCTACATGTCATAAAGATCACCACCGATAAATAACTTCTCTCCGTTAGGTATCCTTTGCTCCATCTCGTCTAAATCCTTCCAAAATAGACGTTTGCCGGAGTCATCAAAACCCATTTGTGGTGAGCACTTATAATATTAAGAACCTCCCTAACTAGAATAAGCTTAACCGGTAAAATCCTACCACTATTTCTCCTGATCTTAACTACATTCTCAAGCAACCATTTATTTATGATTACGTCTATCCATTACGATTTTTATCTCTACCCGTATATCAAAAGCTTATAAACCCAAGGCTTTATGACTCAACCATTTTCACCTACCAACTTAATTTCTTACAAACACATAATCTAATCATCACCTCCACTAATTCTGCTAGTCTACTCATAAGAAAACCTATGTTCCAAAAATTTTGACGGATCCGATGATACCCTTGCTCATTTGTCACTAGACCCGGGATCCGATATAGCGCGCCGCTTCCGAATGACGACCTAAAAACCCTTGCATACTTAATACTACATCCAAAATCCGATCCGGTATAGCGCGTCACTGAGCAAAGGACGCCCCCACGATAAAAATTGGTAGACTTCGAGTAACAATAAGTTTCATAGTTTTTATATTTGATCCACCTCGGCTATCTTTAATAACACGGTCGATGGCAAAATATATAATCAGGCAATAAACCCCAATCCAACCTGAAACGGCACAACATGAATAATTTGCTCATTACACCGTCCGAGTACTTTAAACAGAATATGAAACTGAAGATTGGATAATATTTTTAAAAATTACTGTGAACAGGCAGCTTAGAGTTTCTGAATCACAACCGAATTGGCAAGCCCAGCCTGCTCGATCGTTTGGGTTGCATCAGTAAGCTGCTTTGGGGGAAAACCAACGGTCTGCAACGTGTAACTAGCTGGAGCTGCTCTTCCATTGTTTGCTGCGTGATTAGCAACGAATGCTCTAATATCACCGACGGTGTGATTGGTATTGAAACGTGCAACCGTGCGAGAGCCATCAGACAACCTTAACTGAATTGAGGTAGTCGGATTAGACTCATCGACGACAATGGGAGCAGCAGCAGCAGCAGGCTCAGTAGAGGAAGATGAACTGCTGCCGAGAGTTCTTCCAACGCCTAGAAATGGACTGAGCTTTTTCACAGGTTCCTGGAAAAAACATAGGGTTAGTATTTGGGAGCCGAGAAAATAAAGGCATGTAACGATTGTAGTTTTGTGTTAGGTACATACCGGACAATTTTCTTCTCTCCTTGTGAGGTTAACATGCACTGTGGACCTCCTATCCTCTGGAGCGAGTTCTTGTGGGCACTCGGACTTTTTGATGCTCTGCAAGAAGTTAAATATAATCAGACTTTACTTATATTCAAAACACAGAGACCAGAGTGCAAACTGTGGGAGAATGTTAAAGTAGTTGTTGTAATAGGCATTAGTCAAAGAACATTAGACACAGAGGCAAACCTAAATTCTTAGTTATTAGAAGCCTATATCATACTAATTTATGGAAAAATATGTTGCAAACATTCACCTCGGCTCAAATACTGAAGGGCCAAACAAGTTCGTATCTAAGAAAGAAAATTCCCTTCTGTATGATAGAATAAACGATTCAACTCTGATTTGGATTTAATAGTTACTGAACCTCGGCATAACTTATGGTCCTAGCGTGCAGTGAGTACATTAGCTATTACAACTGTTTCCATAATACAAGTCTTTTATTCACTTCATTTTTATTTTTTATCAGCTTACTTTGCTCCAGCAATGCTGTTTTTTTAATATCGCATACCTAAACCATCCTTAAAAAGTAATGCTTATACTATACAAGTTTCAAGAGAACTATAAAACTATCATGAGGTTAACTTAGGGATTTCACATTTATTTTAGAATTTGATGAAGTTATACTCTTCTTAACAAATGAGCAAGCGGCCAAAGAGACTTCAATTATGAAATAGAGGGAGTAACTTTTCCCTTTCAATTATCAGACATTAGCACTTGGCACGTGCCTTCCACATGTATAAGAAACTTAAAGATGATAAAGGAGACATCTTGTTTGTTTGGGGGCTATATTGGATATGTTAAACATTATGGAAAACATTAAAAAAATTGGTTGAAATAGTAATGTCTTGAAGGTTTCTAATAATTATTCTTACATATTTGAGAAATTAGCAATGAAATTATTTTAATATTATTTTCTGTTTCAAAATTACAGGATATCTCTTGCTATATGTCATACAAAGAATTAAATTAAAACTTTCAATTTTAAACCCTCTCTTATGAACTAAAGATAGAAATGAATGATTCATAGCATTAAAAAAAACTTAAGGGGTCTATATAAAACTAATCCATTTTCAAGATGCATGACTGTCTTTTTCTTTAACTTTTTTTGTGAGTAATAAATGAGAGAGATGAAGAGAGAAGTGGATGAGGTGGCATCTCTAGCATTAAGAATGAGGTGAAGAAATTTCCAAACTTTTGAATTTTTTTTAATAAAATAAGAAAATGCCACATGCTACCCCTTGTTTTCTAGTTGCTAGTACTAGCCACGTACGATTCACGTATATATTGTATAAATTGTGCATAAAATAATAAAAATACATTTGTATGATTAATGTTGCAACACATGAAAAAACATACGAAATCTTATTTTCATTAGAAGTATAACAACTTACTCCCAGAATGCTATTTAATTTTCAATCTTAATTCTATTTTTATTAACAAAAACAAATAAAAAACCGGTGCTAATGCGATTTTTGTATATCACAGATTATTTAAAATAGAAAAACAATAGGTGGAAATTAATAATGTAGAAAAGTTTTACTTCGTATAAATACATTTATACATTATACATCAGTTTAGTGATATAAAATTGGAAAAAAAACTTATGATTTATAACACATTATAAAAAAATATTTGTGACAATATGGTAGTTATTGAATATTTTTTTAAACATCAAAACATTAATATTTTTCATTGTGGCGAAGGCAGTGCCTTCTTGGAAGGCGGGCCACTTCTGGGATATTTTTTTAATTTCCAAAGCCATGTTTTTTGGGTTATTAAGAAAAGTTTTGGCATTTGTGTTAAGGGTATATACGTAAAATCAAGTATATAAGAAGATGAGTTGGCATTCTCTAAAGCTAGAACTCCATAATGGATTTTTCTTGTTTTTTGTTTTATTGTATACAAAAAAAAAGAAGAAACTTTTTATGTTGCACCCATGAGTTTGAGTTATAATAGTAAAGAGTAGAATTTAGTGCACATTAAGAAAAATAATTGTGGTGCGTCGCCTTGGGGTTTTTTTTAAAAAAAATAATTTGGTCACTTTGACTAACCATTATTGCATTTGAATGGTGAAAGAGTACGAATGTAAATTCATGAGCTTGAGAGTATGAGTTAGCATGTTTTGGA
Source organism: Agapanthus africanus (assembly GCA_030015575.1). Taxonomy (NCBI): domain Eukaryota; kingdom Viridiplantae; phylum Streptophyta; class Magnoliopsida; order Asparagales; family Amaryllidaceae; genus Agapanthus; species Agapanthus africanus. The sequence continues at coordinate 434,503,061 of JASDDO010000004.1, read as the reverse complement.
GTTAGCGTTCCATAAGGGAATTTTCTCATATTTTGCAATATCTAATTTGAAAAAAGGAGAAACTTTTTTTGATACCCTCGTGTGTTCAAGTTATGATAGTAAAGATTTTTCGCACGTATATTTTGAGCAACATTCATACATCCCAATGAACAGCATTCTTTTAATTTAAACTCAGAAAAAACTATAGAAATCACTAGAAATTTATGAGTTATATAAAATAACGAAGATATAACGGCTAATGTGAGTTTTGGACCATGAGAGAGATTGTGTGGTGAATGAAATAGAGAATTGTTGACCTTTCATTTACTTATTTTTGTCTTTTGTTTTACCTAAAAGAAAGAAAAAATATTTGAGGTGGACACCTATTCTCAACATTGGCTATAGAATTCTCCTTTTTTCTATTTTAAAAATTAATGTCATCCAAGAGATTTCTAGTAATAATAGTAAAGATAATAGTACAGTAGAGATTCAAAAACAATATACAATCTTAACCAACTCCGGTCGTAAACATAGCATTACCTTGATGTGATAAGCAAACCTTAACCATGTGTAGTGTTCTTGAGAAAAGTTGTACCTTTGAGATCCAAAAGAATAAAGAACGAAATGTGATCGGTACCGATCTATTAATTATTATACGAGCTTTTCTCAAGATAAGTAAACCTTAACCATGTGTAAGGTGTTCTTGAGAAAAGCTGATATGATAATTAATAGAACGGCATCTATACCGATCACGTTTCGTTCTTTATTCTTTCGGCTCTCAAAGGTATGGGAACAAACTCCTTATGGACTTGATTCCCGCCTACAGTCTACCAAAACCCCCATCCAATCATTCCCAGTGAGCAATTTGTACATTCCAAGTTTCTCGCTTGATACTTCTTTTAGTTCCATTTTAAAATGGAGTAGCATACTTATGCCATGCTCCCTCAGGGTCGAACTAATCCTCAGAATTGCAATCATATAGCTTCACTCTAAGTACACAAGATTAGCTTGCATATACCAAGACATCATCTTCTCGTCCGTCCATTATGTTCAGGCCTAATCCAAATCCACTCTAGAATTTCCAAAATACAAGAACCTTTGCAGTAGCTCCCGTCTGGTCATCTTATGCCCAATCAAACCCCACCCTCCTTTTAAACCTGATAACTTGATACCCGTTTCCACAACAATTACTTAAATACGTAACCAAATACCCCCCCCCCCAAAAAAAAAAACCCCAAACCCAAACCCGAAACCGAAACCGCAAAAGTGCCGGATCCTAGCAGTGGGTTCCACCGTATGCGAGCATCTATTCAGTTTACATTAAACTAACAGTGGGTTCCACCGTACGCAAGCATCAATTCAGTTTACATTAAAAAGTTGATATTACGCTTGCCTTGGAAATTACTCCATAATGAATCTTAACCATACCTCTAGAAATGATGCATTCGCAGGATCATCAAACCTCCTCAATGGTCCATCATCAACAGAAAAGCCATTAGTCCATAAGTATATGTTGTGGACGATATTCCCAGGTGGTCGAGGGGCGGCTGGTACCGTTTCACCTGAGATTCGTCTACCAGTGCCAGTAAAACTTCTTGAGCTTGAAGATGGATGAGGGTCAAAACTTCCCTGTGTGGCTCCCATTTGCCTGGCTTGGTCAAATATAGCATCAACATGCCCCTTTTTGTTAGGATCTTGGACAAGCATTCCGCTGCATAGTAAGCAGAATATTAACAATTCAGCATTCAATTGGAGGGGAAAAAGATCTGATGCATTGAAGGAGTTCTACAGACACCATTGACTTAGAGGAATATAAATGGAAAAAAAAATCGAGGTTACCAAATAATAAAGTCCACGATATTGACTTTGGTGATTAATAATTCAACAAAATCGGTTATGTTTAATTGAATATTTGAATGCACGATAATCATAACAAAATTGTACAACTTGATACATACATAACAAGGTCTTAAAATAAGATTGGTCAAGATAAGTTCACTTGAGTTGAGCATTACTTCCACAATTGTTTGACCCTTCTTAATAAAAGTCACTAACTAGTATTTCATTATTTCCACGGAATAAACAAGTACTTTGGAATGGAGTCCGATATCAATCATTTAACTTTTATCTTCTTTGCAAAGCATGCAAGTTAAGTTAAACCTTATCAAGGTAAACAATCTAACTTTGCTGTCCGAACTTATAAATCATCAATATCATAGAATAAGCACGGATTGTATGCAATTTGGCTCTTTAGCTCATTTTATAAAAGAGCTGATGGGAAGTTCAAAAGTTTTCTCAAAAGGCTGTGAGAATTAAATAGGTATCAACAAGGAACTTGAACAAGAAAGATTGCTCTCTTTCAATTCTTTTTACCAGACCAACAAAATACAGCCCGGATGCTTCTAGTTTTGTAACTGAAGCTAAAGAAGAAACAAGCACATGTTTTTTTAAGGCTGGAGCTGTCCAGTTGACTGATTTTGTTTTGCTTATGCCCTTTAACTTCACTGCTCCTGTTTTAAATAATACTTAATACTCATTGTTTCATCAGTCAACTCAACCCGCTATTATCTAATATGCCCCTTATCAAATATCTTACACAAATATCTTGTCCTCTCTTTGATCCTTCCATAACTATTTATTCACTTGGGCTGGCAGTTTCAGCTTCGTTTTGGGCTCCAAATTCAACTCTCTGTCCCCTTAAACTTGGGAATGACAGCGAGGCAAAACTGACTGAAGGAGGTATTTCTCTAGAACCGTCTAAATGATATGTAACCTCATCTCCAAGTGATACCTATAAATGATTTGATTAATGATCCTATCTTAAAAAATAAGTTCAATAATTTAAGATATAATTAAGATTTATGATCTAGTTTAATTCTCAAATTAAAACAAATCTTTTGATGCTAAAAGTGTTAATGGGACATGCTCAAGAGTTGGAGCTCGGACGAGCCTAATCGCTACCAAAGACATTATATATACTTCTTGAGATAGAAACATTAGTAAAGAGCCAAGCAGTTTATAGAAAGATAACAAAATGGGTTTTTTACTATATAGTCCATCAAAACTTGGGTCATTACTAAAATCCCACCAATACTTGATAATTCATGTTTCCTCCCCAAAACCTTTAAGTTCTTACTTTTTAGTCCCCCTCCAAGATTGTCATCCAAAGATAATGTCGCCGTTACGAATTTTTTACTACCTCCTCAATTACCCTGACTTCATTCGAGAATCAATCTTTTTTCCTATTTCAAAGTCCTCCTAATTACCTTCGACTTCTCTCCCTTCAATTTAGATATTTCTCTTACCTTAAGCTTGCGAATCTAATCATATTCGCATTCCACTAGTGCATGAGAAGAGAAGGTTGAGGAAGAAGATCTTGTTTCCATGACGAATTGAGTTTTGATAACTAATCCTAATTTTGATTTGGGGTCGAATTTAGGGATTTTAGACGTAGGAGAAGGGTTAGCCTCGACATTTCTCCTTTAGATGCCTAACGGCATGAAAGAAAGATAATATTTTTAGCAAATAGGAGGACTTTTAGTAATTATTTAGAGTTTTTGGGGAGTAAAGACTAATTATCAAGTATTGGGGGGTTTTAGTAATTAGTCAAGTTTTAAGGGACCATTTAGTAAAAAACCCTAACAAAATTAATTTATGGGGTAAATCTAGAGAATGATTATAGGCGTTGAAACTTTAAGATAAAGGCAGTAAGCCCCTTTATTCCCTTGTTCTTTTAATAAAGATTATATGATACATAAGGAATTTATTAGGCTTGAAATACTTGCGAACTAGGTATCTTAGTTTACATATAAATTGAATACTCGATATTCAATCATTTTTTAAAAGGGAAAATTGCCCCGGAACTAGAAGTCGATTTATTTTTAAACCCGCGTATTTTCATAAATTCGAAATCACCCAATACATTGATATACGATTATTCTTAAACCCTGGGTCCACTTTTTGTATACGTATCTTATTGTATAATACACATTTTAAGTAATTTACATCTTTAGATTCCATATTAAAATTCATCTATCCAATTTTGCTTAATCAAATTAAGAAGACATCACAACTTATAGAAATTATAATCTAATTAATATTTCATAAAGTCTTTCGGCCATAATTGAACAAGTTTTGATCACAAGAAAAAAAATGGAAAAGTCATACCTCATATTAGACTAATATAGGCAAGACAAAAGTAAATGTTGCACAATAAAAATTAGATTGATGTACAAGTCAAGGTAAGGGTGGGCATTGGCTTGTGAAAAGTCATTATACTTTATTTAGAAAACTGAAGAGAAGTCGGTTAGGGTTTTGATGGCTTTTGGAAAGGGTTCAAGATAGAAAATGAGGGTAATTTTGGCATTTTAAAAAAATAATGCATACTACTCCGTATTTGTACTCCTTGAGAGTATTTTGGGTTTAAAAAAATTATATAAAGGCATAGGATTTTCGGCAATTATCGAAGTTTGTGCGTTAAAAATAGGTCACTTTTAATTAATGGGGATAAAAGCATTTTTCCCATTTAAAAAAATTCCCTTGGCATATGATGCCCAAAATATGGGCATCGAAAGCTAGTAGCATGTTTTGGGAAATATAATCTACTTCACAACTTACTAGCTTGATAATGAATTGTTCAAATTTGGTTTGATACCACGGAAAATAATGATTGTAAGAGAATGAAACATCAGGGTATAATGAACAACATAACACAAAGTTGATAGAAATCCTAGCAGCGGTAAATAATCTAACAAACCAAAAGTTTCCTGGAAATAAAATTCTATAACATGATTGAACCAATCCTGCTGCTAAACATTAATGTTGTAAATGCTGCAGAAAACTAAAAGATTTGATATTCAAAAACAACTAAGATTTGAAAACACATCTGCAAAATACAAATCTTGTTATAGAATATTTTTCTAACCTTCTAAAAATATTAATTGAGTCATCACTTACCTACTCAGGAAAACATATCCTAAATATGATAATCATGCATAACAAATATATAGAGGTGGTACATAAGCAAGAAGTTAGTTGGATGCTATGTACAAGAACTCATGCGGCATTCTACACCAAACATGATTATTAGTTTATGAAAAGCTCTAATGAGTACTAAGGCTCCAAATTCCAAATCATGGTATATGAGAAGCTCTAATGAGTACTAAGGCTCCAAATTCCAAATCATGGTAGGGGTTTTTTTTTTGGTTTTTTTGGGGGGAGGCTTTAGTAGCATAGGGTATAATATATAATTTCCCTGTTACTTTCAAAGTTTGTATAAAGGAACATGAAGCACAATGATTCACGGCCATAATTTATGCTTTACTGAAACTATCATTGCAATGCAAAACATATAAAAGTAACCCCAAAGTACCCGCTGGACATTGTCTAGTGAAAGCCACATACTAAGCACAGAACGCCTCAACTGCACAAATTTTCAACCCACCACCCAAATATATTGACATGGGTGTCGAATAAGGTTGAAAAAAGCGCTAGGCGGAGCCGAGAGTTTGGGGTAGCAGATAGCGCCTAGCCACCGCTTAAGCGCCGCATAGATGTTTTTTTTTTAATTGTAAGCAAAATTGTATTTAATATATATACATATTGTAATTTCAGCAATATATTGACAATTCAGCATAGAAAATAGCAATATATTGAAATTTCAGCATTATATATATAAATATATTGATAATTTAGCATGATAACCCGTAACATATTGATGTTTTAACAATAAAAGTCAACAAAAAATAAATTTTGAGCTATATAATTCAAAAATTATTCAGAAAAGAGAAACAAAATTGACTTTTATTTCATTAGGTATGGATTTGGATCGGGTATGGTGAAAAGAGAACAAACCCGACCCATGATACTTCAAAAAAGACTAATTTTTATTCCATTAAGTGGGTTGGGTTCGTCTAGGCGTCCACTTAAGCGGGCTGAGCAGCGTAAGCACTTATTAAGCGCTTAAGCCGCTTAAATAAAGCGCCTAGAGCTGAAGCGGAACGGCTTTGCACCTCTTCCGCCAAGACGACCGCATAGAACGCTTTTTAGAACAATGGTGTCGAATTACCGGAAAGTTGAATGCCATAAAAATTCACATGCTTTGTTTGGTCTTCAGATCCCACCAATGCTCGAATGCTGACACTCACAGTGCCATTCGAGAAAGTCAATAAGGACCTATCTTCAAGACAAAAAAAAAGTAGCTTTACTGCTTTAAAGTTGTCTGAGCAACAGCCAAGCTAGTCCTAATCATAAATCAACAATACAGCAACAATCCTTTATCCCACACCTTTGAGGTCGCTAAATGAATCATTTTTATATAACAAGTTAAGGGCCATCGAATCAATTGAATTAACAATCTACTATTTTTTCTAAGACTCTTTTTCATCCATGTACATTCGGGACTACCCAAGTCCGATCTGTACTTATTGACATCTATCTCTAGACACATGCTCAAGTTCAAACCATCTTCATCGTTTCTCTCTTATTAAATCTCTATGTGAGTTACCTCTAACTTCATACTAGACTTATCGCTTATCCTATTACATAGTATTGACTATTGACACAAATCAGCTGCAGCATTTCAATTTCTCCTGCATTCCCTCGATGAACATATCAGGTTGACTCTCACTCCACAATTCATCCATCCATCTCCCTAAAAATCCAGAAGAACAGTTATAATCATAAAAGCACATGACTCAACAATTAATCTCTAGACTTCTAACATTGTTCAATTTAGTCCCAAACATGCAAAAACCCTAACTTGAGAAAAATATATCACCTTTTCTCTCCGCCAGTGTAGTACTCCTGCGGCCCATCCGAATCGCTATCGGATCCGGATCCAGACTGCCGATTCAGATCCGCGAGCGTCCGGATCCCGCCGCGCGCACCCGCGGCCTGCTTTTTCTTCCTCTTGTCCGCTCTCGAGCTCATCGCCGGCACAGGCAAAGGCGATGGATCGATCGATCGAGTAGCAGCAGAAGCAGCGACAGCAGCAGGAAGATCCTCTTCCGCTTCGTCTTCGATCACCGCATCCAGCGGTTGCTGGTTGTTGTTCTCGAAAAAGGAAGTGACGGCAGAATCGAGATCGAAGTTGTGGCTCTCGAGGAAGAAGAGGGCCTCTTCTCGTGAGGTGGAGGTGACGCTGACGAAGGTCTCGATTAGGGTTTTCTCTTCGTCTTTGCTCATGGACTCCATCCCCTCCTCTCTCTCTCTCTCTCTCTCTGGATTTTCGATCGCTTGGGGTCTAAGCTTTCTATTTTAGAGATCGCCTCGGTGTCGGGTCGGGTCGGGTCGGATCTATGTGGAACTGGATCCAAGCTTGGTCTTCTTTTGGGCTGGATCTCACTTCTTACTTTCAGTACTTTCCAGACGTCTGAATAAAGAGGTTTGGCTCTAGAGACGTCTCAGATCCTTCGATAAATGTCTACCACTTTGGCCTTCAGACGATATGGACTTGCTCTAAACTTTTACTCGATATTTTGTGCATGGTCAAACGTCTCAACCTCTTTATTCAGATGTCTGAAAAAGATTCTCCATAAATATTAACACTTGCATGCTGCAGATTTTAATCCTAGACTAATTAAAACAAATTTAATGTCAGGATTTTATTGACCGCATGATTTCACGTTTCACAAGTAAATATTTGCCCGTTGGGCTCTTCCGTTGCACCCATTATTGATTTTCATGTGAAAATAAAATCTGGCTAATCATTTCCCTTCATTGCTTTTATTTTGTTTGGCCCTATAATTAGATATGCTATCTTTTCATTTGTGATACATAACCGAATTTCTTGTCTAAAACAATCCTCCATGTAATATCAAGCAGAGAAAGGCGTAAGAAGCTCTTCATTTATGCAAGAATTGAAGAGCGAATCGATAGAGTCAGGGCTATTGTATTCTGGAGGTAATATACCGGTAACCCGCTGTATTTGATCGAACCACTAGATTTCGTCCGGGACGTTGCGGAATTTGTCTTAAAGAAAGCGTTATACTTGTGTCTTAGCTTCCGCTCCATCGATAATTATTTTAGTGCAATTTTATTACTATTCATTTTTGGTTTCATTGTAATAAGTTCCAAATTTTTTCGGAAAATGAAACCTTCTTGTGGAAAGCTAGATGGTGGAGCAAGCAAGGGGTTTGCCATTATGTCAATTTGAGACATGCAAAAAGAGAAGTGCAATTTGCTAATTTTAAATATTATTTTTGGATAATAATATTTGTTGGTGTTAAAATATATAAACATGTTTCTGATAATATTTGAAAGGGTATGTGAGGAAAGGATGCAATGGAACGAATTTCGGAGAATCGTATATTCAAATGGAAGGGAAAGTGATGAGCCAAAAGGATCTTATCACATGAAATTAAATGATTCTCTTGAGCTACAAACATTTAGTTATTTTATGTCAATATTTTTTATTATACTCATATATATAAAGCCTAAAAGAGAGGACATGAAAAAATTTCATCCAAAAAAAATAAATTTAGGACCATATTTCATCATATATATAATGCCTAATTCCATAACTATGTGTATGGAAATGGGCATATTGCTCCAATTAACCGGAAACATGGCATGAGCCAACATTACCGAGAAGCCTTTATGGCTATGATATAATAACCAAAATAAGTTTGGTGGAGAATATTATAGGATGGTAATTAAGTAGATTCTTGGCGCTAATTATTAGACAAGTATGCAGTGATAACTTTTGGTCTAACACCTATACCACCATATTACATATGACTCTCTTAAGGGTCATAGTAGAATATTGTTGATTAGAATTTTGGATAATGGTTCGATTGAATTTTAATTGGGAATTGACAATCATGATTGAATTTTATACTCTGTAATTGAATATGATATCATATCATTATTTGTCTTTTTAGGAGCTAACTTTTGAGGAAAATTGACCAACCGTTTTTTTTTTTTTGGAAGTAAGGGATATGAGGTAAGATATGAGACAAAGCATTTTATCATAATCAAAAGATTTGAGATTTTTTTAAAATAAATTAATTAATATAAGAAAAGATTTTTGAAGAATTTGAGGTAAGATAATAAAGATTGTTAGTTATGTTTTTTGTTTAAAACATTTTTCTTTATAATTAGGAATTGATGAGATGGATGTTACTTTAAGAAAAACAAAACGTTTTCTTTTTTTTACTGCTTAATATTCGTATGGTCATGTGTTTTACATTTATAATAATAGAGATGCCGTTTTTTAGTTTTTTAGTTATGATAGTAGATCTATTTTCATTATGTCACAAGATTATATCCCAATTACATTGTCAATATATAATTTTTTTTACTATATACAAGGGATAAGAACAAAAACTCATATGCGTCACTTCAGCATCTTCACCAAACATTTTGATTCTTAGTGCAATTATTATGTAATTTAAAATAGACACGATTGTGCTCATGCTTGCTTAAATAATCTTTAATTATCACTTCAAGAACAAGAATCATGTGAGGAAAAATAACCACCTTAAATTCTTTCTAACTTTCTTAATGCTTGTTCAGATTTTCATTCTCTATATATATCGTCAAAGTAAACAGGCAATCATTCTCTATTAGCTGAATATGTACCTCTGGAATTCGAAAGGAATAGAGAAAGAGAAAGAATCATTTTAGTGTAATCATCTGGAAGCAGCCTTCACTTTAAGCAAGTTTATCAAACTCCAATCATTTAGCAGATTCCAAACAGCGATACAATCCAATCCTCCTATAAATACAAACACATCAACTCTCAAAACCCATAAAAATGCCTACACTCCAGAAACTGAGGCTCAGAAGCAAATCCTAGTGCGAAAAATCCGGCGAAATCGCCATAAACATAACCAAACTCTCCTCTCTGTACCTAGCAAGGATCACACTCGGTTCTCATCGTGGGCCCGCAAACGCCCTGCAGCCATGCGTAAATTCGCCAGGAACGACCCCTGTCGAGGATTCTTGGATCAAAAAATTGGTGGAGAAGGAGAGAAACTCGGGTTTGTCAATGAAGCATATGATGGGGCCAGCAGATGAAGGTGGAGGAGTCGATGCGGGAGCCGCCGAGTTTATAAGCAGGTTCAAAAAGAGGAACCAGCAAAATCATGATCCTGTTGTGTATAAGGAAGTTTCAAATTGCATCCCTCCTACTACTACAAGAGTGAGGTTGGGCACTTAGTTAAATTCTTATAATGCTTTAATTATGTGTGATTATATTTGGTTTCTGTCTTAATCTGGTGTGTATGTTGTAAGGGTTTGTTTGCATGTATGCTTTAAAAGCTATAATACATTTATATTTCACGGGTACAACTTCAAGTACCATATACACGAGAAATTTTAATCAAGTATGAAAATATATCTATCAACTTCGGCCATAACTTTAGAGTTTGTTCAATGCAATGGTAGCGCCTCTAAGATACAGTGAAATACTTTATTATTGAATATTTTTTGAGAGGGCTTAAGCTTTCTAAGATATCAAAATTAGCAGGCTCAGCTCTGCCTTATCCTAATCCTGATCAATTATGCCACTTTGTAGTGCCATTTTTTACCCAACGAGAATCCATGTAGCCTATATGGATTCCACCATCCCGATAGAAAAAGTATCCATTTGGTAAAAAATGGGTACCCAATAAATGTTCCGGTGGATGATGTGTATTCCACCATCACGGTAGGAAAAGTATTTCTCAAAAAATAATGGAAATTACGGAAATTGCACATCAATAGATGAGTCCTGCAAGTATAACAATCTAGTATCAACCAAACACTCAAGGGCATTCGAGTCTCAAATTGTATGATCAAGAATGATGAATGAGACTGCCCATATATGCTTAAGGTGATCAAAGATTAACCACTGAGAATTTCTATAATTGGGAAGGATTCTTCTATTTGATTCCAACCCAAGCTTACAAAAGACTCAAATGAATACAATAACTGTTTAGATCCTAAGTTGCACAAACTAGATTCTGTGCTCATCCAACAACAATACAAAAAAAAAGCACCTCACCTTGTTTCTCCAGTCTCCACTTTCATTGTTGGTCGCATGATAAGAGTAACTGATGTCTAGCCTTGGAATGCAGCCATTTGTATTCAACCCTCATCGGCAACTTTACAGAGAAAAATAGTACAGTGCTGACCAAGGTAAAAGCACATGGTTCCGTATTTTGACACTTCCGCTGTTTCTCTTCATGCATGAAAAGATCACGATAAGAATTAGTCGGCAACTAAAAAACATCCGTGCTGGCCTTCTTCCGTGAGGTCAATCACAATGCAACTGCCATGAGCTCTGCTTCTGTTTCATCAGTTGCCTCATCAGTTACACTCTGTTCATCGCTGTCTGCTTCTGCAGTATATAGTCGAGTTCCAGGAAGTGGGAAATTCAAATTGGTAATGGAAACAAACTTCAAGGATTCATTGGAAGATTGATCAGGGGTTGCTGAGAGGAGCCGTTTTAGCTGAGATCTGTGGCAGACGATGCGGCCCTTGTTCCACCCAGGAAAGTGGAATGATGGAGATATTTCGTCCCTTAAAAATGAATATGATGCTTTTACAACAGGCAATCCCCTGGCCACCGAACTCTTCTCCATTTCTCCTCGTCTGATTAGAACACAAATCAGTGTTAGTAACAATGTTTTTAATAACTTTACATTCCGTATAAATAATCAAAAAATTTAACGGGACGCGTGTATTGAGACGCTTTGAAGCGCCGATACTTGAAACAGGGCATCCTGCATGTGTCCAAGGCGTGTGAGACAGGGATATGATTCCGATACTGATGATGCTCAAGATCGGCAATCTCCAAGATCAAGGCACGTGGTAGACGACGTGTCCCAGGACTCGGAAGAAAGGGCCCACGGGGACCGATCAGGCCACCCTACGCCTGACCCGCAAGCACAAGCTGGCCCTCCTCGGGGCTCCCTGCAAATTGGCCTCCTAGGCCCCCCAGCTCGCCTCGAGCTGCCACAAGACCACGACTCCTCGGCCTTCTAGCTCGTCCCCGAGCTCCCGTCGAGGCCGTCTTTCTCGGCCCTCCGACCAGCTCCACCACTCGCAGGCGTAACCGCCGCTCCGCGAATCTCGCCATGCGCGAATTTTACGCCAGCAACATCCCACGTTCCACGCCATCACGATCCCCATTAATGGGCGATCCGCTCTCTACGCGGGCGTGACGTCGGGAGCGTAACTGCCGGCGAGATTCTCGCGCCCGCTGCTGCATACCACCGCTACTATATAAACCCCCATCACAGAGGGGTCAAGTAAGCCATTCTTTACTCTTTTAAGCCGTTACTCTGCTCAGATATCATCACTAACTTGACCGTCGGAGGGTCCTTGGTGGTACCAAACCACCCCGGGACTTCTTTGCAGATACTCGGCACCAAACTCCTCACTCTATTCTTCCTCCAAACCCATTAAGACCCACACGCAACAGAAGATAATCAACAAAGTCCATCCCGAGATCAACGGAAGACAACATCTGACGGAGACCCGAAAAGGAGCTCCATCAGTTGGCGCCGTCTGTGGGAACCTCGAAAACTCCACAAAAGCAAAAGTTGGCCTTCTGATCTCCGCCCACATGGCAATCGATCCCCCTGAAGATCCAAACGCCCGCTGTCGCTTCCCTCACAATGGAGACGCCGACGGGCCCTCACCCAACGTCGTCGCCCCCCCCCCCCCCCGCTGGCTGCCGCCTCATAGGCCCCGGCGATTGCTCGAGCAAAAGGGCTAAGGGCCGAGAGCCCGTCACCTTTGACGATGTGAATCTCCACGGCATATCTGTGCCCCATAGTGACCCGTTGGTGATCATAGCCCAAATTCACCAGTACGAGGTCCACAGGATACTCATCGATTCGGGCAGCTCGGCGGATATCCTCTTCCACGACTGTTTCCTACGTATGGGGCTCGCCCCCGCAGACCTGAGACCGACCTCTCACGTCCTCTCGGGGTTCACCAACCACTCTATCCCGGCACAAGGGGTGGTCACCCTGCAGTTCATGATCGGGGAGCCCGGTCGCACGCGCACGCTGCCCGTGGACTTCATCGTAGCGAAGGTTCCGTCAGCCTACAACGTCCTCCTCGGCCGCCCGACGCTGAACTCCCTCCAGGCCCAGATCTCGGCATACCACCTGGCGATAAAATTCCCCCTCGACCGGGACGGGATAGGTCGGGCATACGGGAGCCAGCGGGTCACGAGGATAGGCCTCACAGAGACATTTTCGCCCGAGCAGCACGCTGACGACGCCGATGCGTGCAGCGACATCAAAGGATCCCTGAACACCCGGGACAAGCGGAGGGAGGTCCGTGGGGCGCCGGTCGAACCTCTTACCGAGGTTCCCCTAGCAGAAGGAGACCAAGGAAAGACCGTCCAAGCCGGGTCGCTCCTAGCGGGGACCCAGCGGGATGACCTGATCAAGTTCCTCAGAAGCAACTCCGACGTTTTCGCATGGGCGCCTGCTGACATGCCTGGGATCGACTCCAAAATCATCTCCCACAATCTCGAAGTTGATCCTACGGCCCGACCCGTCAGACAGAAGAAAAGAAGCTTCGTCCCGGTCAAGCAGAAGGCGATCGAAGAGGAGGTCGATCGGCTCCTCGCCGCCAACTTCATCCGGAATGTGCCCTACTCAGAGTGGCTAGCAAACGTAGTCCTAGTCAAGAAGTCAAGCGGGAAATGGCGTATGTGCGTCGATTTCACCGACCTTAATAAGGCCTGCCCCAAGGACAACTTCCCGCTCCCCGCATAGACCAGCTCGTCGACAGCTCGGCCGGTCACGAGCTATTGAGCTTCATGAACGCCTTCTCCGGCTACAACCAAATCCGTATGAACCCCGAAGACGAGGACCTGACCGCATTCACAACGGACCGAGGGGTGTACTGCTACAGGGTGATGCCCTTCGGCCTCAAGAACGCCGGGGCCACATACCAAAGGCTGGTCAATCGCATGTTCAAGCCACAGATCGGCAGGAACATGGAAGTCTACGTCGACGACATGCTCGTCAAGTCATCGTCGGCCGACCATGCCAAGGACCTGGGCGAAGCATTCGGAGTGCTCCGCAAATTCAACATGAAATTAAACCCCGCCAAGTGCGCATTCGGAGTCACCGGTAGAAAGTTCCTCGGGTTCGTGGTCACTCACCGCGGAATCGAAGCTAACCCGGAGAAGATCGACGCAATCCTGAGCATGGCCACACCCAAGACCAACGTCGAGATCATGCGGCTCACGGGGCGGGTCGCCGCTCTGAGCCGTTTTATATCCAAGTCGGGGGAGAAGTTCCTTCCGTTCTTTAAGGCGCTGAGGAAAATTCTGAGGTTCGAGTGGTCGGAGGAATGCCAAGCCGCCTTCGACCAATTGAAGAAGCACCTCGCTACGCCGCTGCTGCTCACCCGGCCAGTGGAAGGGGACGAGCTGTCGCTGTATCTGGCAGTATCCGACCAAGCAGTAGGCTCGGTGCTCATCCGAGAGGCCGAAGAGGCGCAGAAGCCGGTGTACTTTGTGAGCCACGTGTTTAAGGACGCAGAGACGAGATACCCCGCCATAGAGAAGATTGTCTTGGCCCTCGTGGTAACCTCGCGGAAGCTGCGGCACTACTTCCAAGCACACACCATCATCGTCCTCACCGAGCGCCCGTTGGGGGCTATCCTGGCATCACCGGAATCCTCAAGCCGCCTGGAAAAATGGAGGTGGGAGCTATCTCAATTCGACATAAGGTATCGCCCGAGGCAAGCCATCAAGACGCAGGCCCTGGCCGATTTCATCGTCGAATGCACCATCCCTAGCAGGAAGCCAGAGTCCGCGCCGCCCCTCGCAGCCCGGTGTCCCGTCCCGGAAGGCCCTAGCTCAGTTCCGGAGTGGGTCATCTACATCGACGGGTCTTCTACCGAGGAAGGCTGCGGTGTCGGCCTCATCATCCGGGGCCCAAACAAAACTGAGATGGAGTACTCCTTGAGGCTCGGCTTCAAAGTTTCAAACAACGTGGCAAAATACGAGGCCCTCCTGGCCGGACTGCGCATGGCCGTCGGTCTGGGGCTGAAGATAATTCGAATCCGCAGCGACTCGGCCCTCGTTGTCGGCCAAGTGACCGGCCGCTTCGAAGCTCGAGAGCCTCTAATGATGAAATACCTGAACGAGGTAAGGAAGCTCCGGAAAAACTTCGACGAGGTCCAAGTAGAACAAATACCCAGACAGCTGAATGCCCAAGCAGACGCCCTGAGCAAGCTAGCTTCGTCGTACTCGGCCAGTAATAGGCGGTCAATCCTCTTCGAAACCTTGCCTCGACCCAGCGTGGGAGACGAATCGACGGCACTCCACGTGTACGCGGCGCAGGAGAGCGACCGGGATTGGAGGAAGCCCCTTGTGGAGTTCCGGAAGGACGACGCGCTCCCGGAGGGCCGGGCGGCCGCCCGCCGTCTCCGGGCCAAAGCCCGCCACTTCGTCTGGAGCAACGGGAACCTCTACAAGAAGGCCTTCACTCAGCCCCTGCTCCGATGTGTTGACCCCCAAGAGGCCGACTACGTCCTTCGGGAAATCCATGAAGGGATGGGCGACGCGCACCAGGGGGCTCGAACCTTGATCCAAAAAGCGTTGCTCCAAGGGTACTACTGGCCCACCATGCACGAGGACGCCCTGAAGCTGGTCAGGAGATGCAAAAGCTGCCAGCTCCACGGCAGCATTCCACGCCTCCCGGCTACCGAGCTAACCGCCCTGACTTCCCCATGGCCGTTCGCCCAGTGGGGGCTGGATATGATCGGCCAGTTCCCTACTGGAACAGGCGGGCACAAATACGTCCTCGTTGCGGTGGACTACTTCACCAAGTGGATCGAGGCCGTCCCTATCAGAAAACCGGATGCCGCCACGACCATCAAGTTCCTGCAAAACAACCTGATACTCCGGTTTGGCATCCCGAGGTGCATCATCACCGACCATAGGACGAACTTCGAGAATGAGAAAGTAAAGGACTTCTGCAAAGAGTACCATATCCTCATGAAGTTCGCCGCGGTCGTGCACCCCCAATGCAACTGACAGGCCGAGGTCGCTAACCGAGACGTCCTCCGGGGTTTCCGGACCCGCCTAGAAGGGAGGCAAGACAGTTGGGTCGAAGAGCTGCCTCGGGTCTTATGGGCCCTGCGGACGTCAAAGAAGACTCCTACCGGGAGACCCCCTTCAGCCTCTGCTATGAGACCGAAGCGATGGTCCCAGCGGAGATCGGGCTGCCCGGTCACCGGGTCGAGCACATCGACGATGACGCAAACACCATGGCGCTGCGGACCAACCTCGACATATTGTTGGAAAGAAGGGATCGGGCCCAGATCAGGGCCGCCGCCTATCAGCAACAGACGGCCCGATACTACAACGCTCGGGTTAAACGCCGCTCCTTCAAGACCGGAGACCTGGTCCTCCGGAGGAACGAGTTCATCGACCAAGGCAGGCTTCACAAGTTCTCCCCAAAATGGGAGTGTCCTTTCCTCGTCTCTGAAGTGCTCCCCGGCGGAGCCTACCGTCTACAGGACGCGGACGGACGAAAGCTGTCGCGGCCTTACAACGCCGAGAAACGCCGAGAAGCTCAAGCTCTACCAATGAGGTCAAAGCCAGCGAGTGTTGCCCAACCCCCTCGAAAATTTCCCTTTCACAAAAATGGTGTAAAGCGTTCTCTGAAATTCATGTCTATACGAATAAGAACGTCGAATCTTTTTACCCCAGTAGAGTTCTCCGAACGTCGAATCTTTTTACCCCAGTAGAGTTCCCCCTTTACAAAAAGCCCTCCCAGAGACGGTCGAGCCCGAGGATCCCTCGCTCGGCTATCCTCATAGGGCAGCTACCCTGCCACAACGCCGGAGATCAAAAAGCCCTCACAGAGGCAGTCGAGCCCGAGAATCCCTCGCTCGGCTATTCCCAGCGGGTAGCTTCCCTGCCACAACGCCGGGGATCAAAAGCCCTCACAGAGGCAGTCGAGCCCGAGGATCCCTCTCTCGGCTATCCCCATCGGGCAGCTTCCCTGCCACAACGCCGAGGATCAAAAAGCCCTCCCAGAGACAGTCGAGCCCGAGGATCCCTCGCTCGGCTATCCTTCAGGACGAAGCCCTCGCCAAGAGGCACCGGGCACCGGACAGTAACCCTGCCCGGCCAAGGGTCCTTGGTAGGCTTCTACAGCCCCTCCCGCGCTAAGGACCAAAGTCCTCCCAGAGGCGGTCGAGTCCTTACTCGGCTATCCCCGGCTGGTAGCTTCCTACCACAACCGACAGGGATCAAAGTCCTCGCCAAGAGGCACTGGGAAGTAACCCTGCTCCGTTCCCGTCCTGAAGGATCAAAAGCCCTCGCAAGAGGCAACCGAGCAGCTACCCTTCTCGGTCTACTCCGGCTGGTAGCTCCCTACCTACGATGCCAGGGATCAGAATGCCCTAGAAGGGGCACCATAGCGGCTACCCCGCTCGTCCTTCCCAAGCTGGTAGTTGCCTACCCCCGACGCCAGAGTCAAAGCCCTCGCCAAGAGGCAACCGCGCAGCTTCACTGCCCGGTCATCCACAGCGAGCTTCTTACAGCCACTCCAGTGCTAAGGACCAAATTTCTCCAAGAGGAAGTCGAGTCCTTGCTCAGCTATCCTCGGCTGGTAGCTTCGTAACACAACCAAAGCCCTCACTAGGAGGCAACTGCGCAGCTACTCTGCCCAATCACTCCCGGCTGGTGGTCAACGCTCGAAGTCAAAGATGCCCTGTGGCCAGCGGAAGATCTGATACACCAGGGAGGGTAGTCAGGTTATCCAAATCTAGACGATCTCCCCCCGACTCCGGGGCCCATGGGGATACCTCCTCGACAGCGATTGTCATGCTCGTCAGCTAGCAATTGAAGTCAACTCGACGGAAGATCGCCAGACAGATGGCCAACCTTACACGAGAACACGACGGTACAAGCAAAGATATCCTACGAACATCCTTCACACACAGAAGACAAAATGCAAACCGACGAATCAAGGATTTTCTTTTATTGCCAAGATCAAGGTTTTTACAAAGGGTATTCTGGGGCCCCCCAGCCCTACAAACTGCTCGGAGGCTTACTTCGGCCCCTTCATCGCTAGCGTCACGGCCTGGGGCTCTACCACTGGAGACTTTGCCACCAGGGGCGCGCCCTACTCCCCTCGCCATCTCCCACCGGATGCCTCACCGCCGGAAGCAGAACCCGAGCGCGGAGTTCACCATCGTCGAACCCAGGAAGCTGTTCCTTCACGGCGTCCAGGGCCTTGTTCCACGCGACGACAGAATACTCCCCGAGCTCGGCGTAAAACTGCTCTGATGCCTTATACTCGGCCACAGCTTTCTTAGCCCGAGCCTCGGCAACTTGGGCCTTCAGCAACGCCGCCTCAGCATCTCCCCTGCTGGCATCCCTCTCTTTTTCCAGGGCCGCGAAGCGTCCGGCCAAATCTGCCAGTTTCCTATCGACGACCCTAAGGGACGCGTTCAGACGACGAAGGACGCCCCGATTCGCCGAATTGGCAAGTTCCGCAGCCTCCGCCCGGCCCTCCAAGACGTCGGCCCTTGCCCTCTCCGAGCGCAGGTCACGTCGCAAAACCTCGACCTCTGAAGGGAACGTTTCCACTGGCCTCGGGGCGTGGAACGCCCCCTCGGCCTCCATACGAGTGGCAGGGACACAATGTTGAAGGACCTGAAAAAAAGCCGATGAGAAACCAGGAGGCCCCCGAGCCAGGGTATGGTATACCAAGAGGAATACACGTAAAGGGGTCCGTACCTGGACCGCCCCCTGGGCCATGGCCTCCAATTGATCCCTCAGGGAGCCGTGCAGAAGCTTTCCCCCGGCCGACTCCTCTATCCCGGCGAGCAGGCCAACGGCGACGGAAAGTCCAGACGGAACCATAAAGACGGCGCCCCCTCCTGCACGGAAATTCCCTCAGGAACCCTCGACGACGACGCGCGAGAGACCGTCCTCTTCCTCTTGAGAGAGGGCCTGCCCTCGCCCTTCCCTCTGTCCCCCGTCTGGAGCTCGGGTAACCGTGGACGTCCCTGGCCGCCGCCGGAGAAACCACCGGATGCCATCGACGAAGCAGACGGCCCTACCCGGGGCTCGGCCACGCCACCAGCCTCCTTCTGGCGCGAGCAGCCCGAAAAGTGAGAGCGAACCATGTATTCAAAAGAAAGAAGAACGCCGAGCAGCAACGCCTCAAGGAAGAGGGGAAAATGAAAGATTGGGGGCCCTGAGACGAGCCCCACCCCTGTTTATTGCTGCGTACGGCCTCACCCAACGACGACCGTCATCTCCTGCCAAAACACCCCCTAGACCAGCGGCCCTGATCGCTCCACGTGTCGACCCTGCGTTGGACAACATCCCATCTGACGCCGCAGGCCTGCATACGTCGCGTCGGCCAATCGACGCTTGACGCGTGGACCGCCACTTCAGTTGCAGGGTGCACAAACCGGCGCACCTTCTTTAGATACAGAGACCTCGCCTTGATTCACTAGCGGAAAAGACAACCTACGGCCGAGGACTCGTCCCGATCGAGCCCGGGAAAGGAGCTCACCCCGGGAGGCCTGGCAGTCCATCCCTGCCCCGACCCGCTAGCTGGTGGGGACAAGAGTGGGGGGCTAATGATGATGCTCAAGATCGGCAATCTCCAAGATCAAGGCACGTGGTAGATGACGTGCCCTAGAACTCAGAAGAAAGGGCCCACGGGAGCCGACCAGGCCACCCTACGCCCGACCCGCAAGCACAAGCTGGCCCTCATCGGGGCTCCCTGCAAATTGGCCTCCTCGGCCTCCCAGCTCGCCTCGAGCTGCCACAAGACCAAGACTCCTCGGCCTTCTAGCTCGTTCCCGAGCTCAAGCCGAGGCCGTCTTCCTCGGCCCTCCGACCAGCTCCACCACTCGCAGGCGTAACTGCCGCTCCGCAAATCTCGCCATGTGCGGATTTTACGCCAGCAACGTCCCACGTTCCACGCCATCACGATCCCCATTAATGGGCGATCCGCTCTTGTTCATACCATAATATTGCATTATTATATTCCCCATTCTTATTCATTTTATAAATAAACAGGTGCTTTTGACGCATGTCTGCTACATATTACAGGTTACCGGTTCTTGGATCCAAAACAGTGAAAAAGATAAAAGGCGATGCAAAAGTAGAACTACAACCAACAAATAGAAGGATCTTAGTCAAGCCTAGACGAAGAACAGTTCACAGAGTACAAGGCAACGCAAGGTCTAAGATTACAAAGCGAAAGGGAAAAAGTCTACTGCAATTGTTCACTGGGAGATCTGGAAGAAACCTAGAAGCCCATTTGAGAAAAATACTGAAGAAATAGGAAGCCCAAAAAGCCCAAAGTCAGCAGAAGAAAATTGAAGCAACAAGCCTCTTATTGGGCCGCGGAACCGCGGCCCAACCCCTACTCCCGCCGCGGTTCCGCGGCCATCTAGTGCCCGTACTTGGTAAAAATTTTACCATAACGTGGAGGAGGCGCTGTCTAGTCAACCTAGGGATATTTTGGTAAATGCAGACGTGCGAATCAATTGTAACCTAAGGTTTCTATCTCCTATAAATAGAAGCCTAAACCATTGTATTTTCTGATGCCTCCCTATGCCTCTTTCTATGAATAAAATTCAGATTTCTTTTGGAGAGTATCGATGCCTCTTTTCAATTCATAAATTCAGATCTGACAACCCTGTGTTGATGTTTGGAGAGAGCCACCTGTAAAGTAAGTAGTTAATTTAAATTCTTGCCCTAGGTAATCTTTCATTCTTTGCCCTAGATAAATGTTTTTAAATTCCCTAATGAGCGAGTAGTCTCCTCGCTTGTTAGGGTTAGCTTTGGGGAAGGCTTTTGAGAGATGAGATCTTTCATCCCTTTCTTGCCCATTATATATTTTCAATAGGACTCCATGCATACACGCACACACCGCACCCTACGGCACCCTATCCCTCGAGGTAGCGGTGAGACCGTAGTATAAAGGCCCGGTTGCGCGTGTTTTCCATGGAGATTAGGGTAAGGATCTCTAAAGGAAGGACAAGAAGCTAAAGGAAGGAATATCTTCCCGAATGGATTTAATCCCCTTTATTGATAATTACCATAACTCCTCTTAGATCCTAATTTGGGTATAGAAAGCGTTGAGATTTATTTACATTTCCAAATCATTCCTAAACCTAACCCTAGCAAGATTTAGATCTAGATAATCTTAGTATAGATAGATTTAGTTTTTAGATTTAATAATCAATCCGAACACCCATCGGAATTAACTCGTTTGAGCGACTAGGAAATTCACAACATCTCTGTGGACCGACCCGTACTCACTGGCTAGCTGCCAAGCGACGCCGTTCTTGATTGCGGTAATAGATAGTTTTTTAGATCAATCAGCTCTCTACACGGGCGTGACGTCGGGAGCGTAACTGCCGGCGAGATTCTCGCGCCCGCTGCTGCATACCACCGCCGCTATATAAACCCCCATCACAGAGGGGTCAAGTAAGCCATTCTTTACTCTTTTAAGCCGTTACTCTGCTCAGATATCATCACTAACTTGACCGTCGGAGGGTCCTTGGTGGTACCAAACCACCCCGGGACTTCTTTACAGGTACTCGGCACCAAACTCCTCACTCCGTTCTTCCTCCAAACCCATTGAGACCCACACGCAACAGGAGATAATCAACAAAGTCCATCGCGAGATCAACGGAAGACAACATCTGACGGAGACCCGAAAAGGAGCTCCATCAGATACAGACACGAGTCCAGCACTTTGATGGAATTTTTTGTCATTATTTTTTCTTGTTTGCTTCCTTGTCATATTAATTTAGTCTATATATCTGCATTTTTTTCACCTTGATGAATAGTGACAAGATTTTTTAGGGGATTGTAAAGATTGTATTTTGGCACTTCTGAGTAAGAAATTGATTTATAATACTGTTGTTTCTGACCAATCAATCATGTAACATTGAAACAGCATACTGCGAAGTATTGGAACAAAGAGCACATAGATTTTTCAATAAACTATCTCAATTAGTAGATGAAGCCAGAAATAAAAACTAAAAGAAATAAACAGGGTAGGGTTAGAAACATACACTACAACAGCAGCAGCCAAATTAGGAAGATCCTCCCCCATCTGAAATTTTTCTAGTATTTCATTAAGCCACACAGATATTGCAGTAAGAGCACCGCCTACTGACATCCTAATGAGGATAAGATTTTAATGTCACGTTAATAATAATAACAATGTATTAACTACCATACTGAAAAATTAGTGTAGGGTTGAGAGCACATAAAGAACATGTGTTACCTGTGAACATCCACAGACCACACAAGTTTACTCTGGCGAAATAACTCTGGAAACAGCGAGCGTCTTGTTGCTTCATGAAGCACGTGAGCAGCCCGTGCTTTCTGCCCCAGCCACCAAAGTGAATCTAAGAGAGCATTGTACAGTCTCAAACCAAACCCGCAGCCTTCAGAGTTATATTGATCTAAGACGTACTCCACCATTTGCCAGTTAGATTCATCATCGTAATCCCCCTTGATCATCGATCCAATCACTTGATGAGCGTTGGAAAGCCTACTTGTTTTCATTTCTTCCAGAATTTCATATGCCTCTTCCCACCTGTATAAATAAAATACTGTATAATCCTAGGAAAAAGGGGTAACTTATATAAAACACGATTGTTCTTGACCCTTTTTTAAAACAAAATACCATCTGCTGTTAAAATGATAAATATCACCACTGATTTGGGTTTTTAATGCAACTTTTGAATGGTTTCTTGTGGATTTTTTTTAATGCACTTTCTAAAATGAAGGGTACTTAATGCAATTTTTTAAAAGTTTGATGGTGTAACAACGAAAAAAGATCCACCGTGTTTTATGTGATTTACACTCAAAAAAGAAAGAAAGAAAAAAGACCAGTTCTTGAAGGTTACCTGTCATTCTTCGCATATACAGATATCATCATGCAGTAAGCAACAACACTTGGCATAACCCCAGCTGAAACTATTTCTTGAAATTGCTCTTTGCTTTCTTCAACTAACCCCGCTGCACTATACACATTGAGAACCTCCTCAAGAGTCCGAACATTCGGATCAAACCTCGACTTTTGCATATCCACATAAGCCTTCACAGCATCCTCATACTGCCCTCCTTGACAAAAAGCTTGTATCAAACCATTGAAAGAATCCTCATTTCTTTGAATCCCGGACCCATTCATCTTTGTCAATATTGCTTCAGCCTCCTTGAAAAGCCCACCGCTAGCAAACGCAAACAAAAGCGAATTATAGGTATCAACAGTCGGCAGACTACCAACCTCATGCATCGTGTTGAACGAGACAACAGCTTCCTCATAAAGAGCGGCTTGCCCACAAGCTTCCACAACTCCTGTATAAGCCTTGGAGCTTGGAACCACACCTTGGCTATTCATATGTGAAAGCACTAGTTTTGCATCTCTATGGAGCCCGCCCTTTCCGCAAGCAAACATGAGACCTTCATAAGTTTCCATATTTGGCTCTACTTTCTCCTCCACCATATCTTGAAACAGCATCACCACCTCCTTAAAATACCCACCCTCTCCAAAAACCCTAATTAAAATGTTGTATGTCGCAGCGTCTGGCTCTGTATTGCCTACCTTCATCTCTAAGAACAGCTCCCGCACATCTTCATACTGCCCGTTCTTTCCATATAAATTAAGAAGGATGCTGTATGTTGCAGCGTTGGGTGTGGACCCTGCAGCTTGCATCTGGCGAAGCACTGACATCGCTTCTTTAGCTAAACCTGCACGTGCATAGGACTCAATGAGCACGTTGTAAGCAGAAACATCCGGAAGGTGGCCTAGGGTTTCCATTTCGGAGAGGAGCTCAGAGACTCGATCCAGGCGGTTGAGTTTTGCGAAGGTGTCAACGAGGTAAGTGTGAGTAGTGTGATCGGGTAGGACACCGGCCTCAAGCATGGTCCTGAGGACCATCTCAGCCTGGTCTGCGAAGCCACGAGCCCCAGCGGCGGCGAGAAGGGTATTGTAGGTAACGAGATCAGGGTGGAGGCCGTCGTGGCGCATTTCGGCGAAGAGGCCCAGGAGGGAGTCCCAGGGGACGCCGCCGCGGGCGCAGGCGTTGATGACTGTGTTGTAGGTAAGGACGGAAGGGGGAATGCGGTCGGCCTAATTAGTTTTAAAAAAATGTTTGGTTAACAAACAAAAGAATGCACAATATCGGTAATGTTAGAAATATAGGCATGTAAAGTAACAACCAGGGGCAGAGCCAGGGCTTTTTTTTATTTTGGAGGTTTCTTCTTTTTTTCCCCTTTGGGTGTGTGTGTGTGTTGGGGGGGGGGGGGGGGGGGCACTTATGTGACAAATTTTAATATTTAATTATCAATTTTGAGTTAACAAATAAATTTCACAAAATCTAAACAACATAAGTTCATCAAATTACAAATGATATATGGTCAGCCTAATTGGTTTAGAAAATGATTGGTTAACAAACAGAAATGCCTTGGTGTTGCTAAATGTTATATGCTCCTGCAAGTGAATAACTACTATCATGTTATCAACAAACAATGTAGGATTAAGAAGTGAAATAGCCCAGATTATACTAGGATTATAGCATGAATGTGCTTGAAGAAACAAAATCGTAACATAACTCTTGAATCCTAATAGGCCACAGCCAAAAGGGCACACCCAGCTTTCTCACCATTATCAATATCCAGACATTTCCCCCCAATAAAAACAAGGTTGTAATATTAATTAAAACAAAAGTTTGGTAGGAATATGGAGTTAATTTTTTTTTAAGATGAGGAATATGGAGTTGCATGCAACATAGATCTCCATTTTCGGTAGCATTAAATAGAAACTGTAAGGAAAATGCAATACAAAGCCATCACGGCTAATTTGTTGGAACCATTTGCAACGAAAAAATAGCGTATAAACCTCAGCACTTTAACATTTGTACTTCCAATACTGTATTAAAAATCATTATTAAAGTCATAAATGTTGCACCGCATCAACAACATAACGACTTTTAGTTTCTAACTTAAGTTATTGCTGCAATTCCTATATGAGGCAAACAAATGCTATATGATATTGGAGCTAGGTTTCTTCCAACAAATACCCTAGAAGAACTGACAGAAAATCCACTTTCAGCTTAAAAGAACATTTTTGATCCATCATTGAACTATCAATCAACTTAAACCTACATCTGCACTAATAGCTACAATGCAGTTTGGCATAATGAATACGGTTGTTTGATAAATTTAGTGTGATATCATACCAACTAGATATAAAAAGTTATGCCGTCAATAAAAAATGGTATAGATCTTAAGTCATAACGCAGAAGACAGAATGTTAAAAAGAGCCCAATAATTATCATGTTCAAGTTTTTAAATTATAGGACCCAGAACCATTTCCCCACATATGTTAAGAATTCGGACATCTTGATCCAATTATGTTTAACTTTAAAATCCATAGAACTCATAATTCCTTGAGTAGCAAACTTTCGAAAATACAAACTTTATCCAACCAACGGGCCGTTCTTTATAGCATTTATTACTATGGGATTGTTTTATGTAAAGCATTATCCTACATTTAATGAAAAACATTCTTTAATAATTTGGTGCATGTACATTAGTTCTAGATGCACGGTATGGCTTTTCTAGTTATATAAAGAATGAGAATCTTGGTTTATAGAAATTTTGTGTGATATTATACCAACCAGATATCAAGAAAAGCTATAATAAGGCTATCATCAATGAAAGATGGTACGGATTGTAATGTAGAACATGAAATGTTAAAAAGAGCTCAATAACCATCATATTGAAGTTTTTAATTCATAGGACCCATAACTATTTCCCCACATATGTTAAGAAACATCCAGAATCAATTAAGTTGAACTTCTTAATCCCCAAAGCCCCTAATTCCTTGAATAGAAAATTTTCATGAATACAATCTTGATTTAAGTATTTAACTGTAATACCCCAGGTATTATCCGGTATACCCATTTATACCAGATAAGCATGGGGACCCACAGTAAAATAATGGAGAATCTTCGGAATACATTCCGAAAGATGACAGATATGTACTATAAATGAAATGATACCGCTCTTCAATACAGAGGCGCCTTTTAAGTGGACCGGCACTACAGAAGCTTGAGAACTCCGTAGTTAAGCGTGCTTGAGCCAGGGAAGTTCTGGGATGGGTGACCTCCTGGGAAGTGGCTCCTGGTCGGGTCCAGTTCGCCCCGAAGGACAAAACCGTGCGGTTTCGGCCAGAGCGGACAATACTCTCTATATTGGGGGTGGGTCGTGACAGAATGGTATCAGAGCTGGTTACTCAATATTAGGTCTGTGGTTCGAGGACGAACTATTGTTCTAAGTGGGGGAGAATGTAATACCCCAGGTATTATCCGGTATACCCATTTATACCAGATAAGTATGGGAACCCATTGTAAAACAATGGGGAATTTTCGGAATACATTCCGAAAGAAGAAATATATGTACTATAAATGGAATGATACCGTTCTTCAATACATAGACGCCTTTTAAATGAACCGGCACTACAGGAGCTTGAGAACTCCGTAGTTAAGCGTGTTTGAGCCAGAGAAGTTCTGGGATGGGTAACCTCTTGGGAAGTGGCCCCTGGTTGGGTCTAGTTCGTCCTGAAGGACAAAACCGTGAGGCTAGAGCAGACAATACTCTCTGTATTGGGGGTGGATCGTGACATTAACTAACAAGAAACCATTCACTTGAACACAAT
Source organism: Agapanthus africanus (assembly GCA_030015575.1). Classification (NCBI taxonomy): domain Eukaryota; kingdom Viridiplantae; phylum Streptophyta; class Magnoliopsida; order Asparagales; family Amaryllidaceae; genus Agapanthus; species Agapanthus africanus. The sequence goes on along the minus strand of JASDDO010000004.1, from coordinate 434,476,398 downwards.
TATCAATATGGAATTATTTTACGTAAGGAATTGTTTAGGAATCTAGTAATAAATATCCATTAACAATTTGGTGCATCTACATTAGCTCTAGATCCACAATTTGATTCCTATAAATTGGTTCTATAAAGAGCGAAAATTTTGGATAATAGAAATTTAGTGTAATATTATACCAACCAGATGTAAAAAGCAATAATAAGTCTATCATCGATGAAAAATGGTACAACTCATAATGTAGAAAACGAAAATTTATATAGAGCTCAATCATCATCACATTTAAGTTTTTAATTCATACGACCCGGAAACTTTCTAATCCATAGAACCCCTAATTCCTTGAATAGTAAACATTGACGACTATAATCTTTATTCAACTAATGGTACGTCATTCATTGAACACATATTGATATGGAATTGTATTGTATAAAGAATATTTAAAATTTAATAGAAATATTCATTCACAATTTGGCGCATGTACAATAGCTATATGTATAGTTTTATTCATGTTTATTGCTTCAATATGGGATAGTTTCTCCAATAATATGATGGGAACTTTTGGGTATGCTACAACTCTCTCACCCCACTCCCAATCTTGAGCAAGCCTCATTTTCTCTCCCATAGCGACTCCATGATGATAAGGATCAAGTCCCTATGTGGAACATAAACAAAATCGAAAAGGGCAATCGTGTGTCTCACGGTCACGAGGAGAATGTAACTAGGTTGGTTTGTGTTGCGGTTTTTCCATAGGTATGGGAGGAAGACAGGCAAGAATAAAAACACGCAACATCAATATTTAACGTGGTTCAACCAACAGCCTACATCCACGAAGTAAACATGAGAATCTTCTTATTAATGATCAAAAATACCAGTACATTTTATATTCTCTCTCATCTCTCTTCGTATCTCAACGCTCATACAAACACAGACTGCTCTTGGTAAATCCCTCTACCTTCACCCGTGGATGACTAACATTTGCCTCCGCCTTCGTCTCTTCATACAAACACAAAGACTACTCTTCCGGTGCTTCACCTTCACCTATGGATAACTACCCTTTGCCTTTGCCTTCATCTTCTCTTCTTCTTTTTCATGTTTGACCATTTTTCTGATGAGACCCTTCTCTATTTATAACAAAAAACAATAGAATTTCTACTCCGATTAAGATCTCATCAAATTTTCAAAACAAATCTTCAAATATCTCTTCACAAATCTTCAAATAAATCTTTAAACAAATCTTCAACAGATTCTCCTAATTAATCTTCAAATTACCAAACTTCACAAACTTTCCAAATTACGCCAGAAATCATCGACAGACGTCTGAAGCATTTGACCACGCTCTGGATTTCTAAAAACTTCTTCTTCAGATGCCTAAAGCTCTATGTCGCATACGTCTTATGTCTCTCTGCTGTTGAATACAAGTCCGTTTTCACAACAGTTTGTTTGTTCGGTTATTCTTCCAAAAATTCATCCAAACAGATAAATGTGTTCTTAAAAAATATTTTAAATCGAGTGTATAAAATATAATGTGTAATTTGTATATAATCTTTCACATTGCAAGAGCAATGTCACTCTTCTGGTTGTTTATGAATAATATAAACTTTTGTGCAGGGTCATTGAGATGTTTGATTGGTAGGAAATCGAGTGGCATGCAACATAAATTTCCATGTTCTATAGCATTATTATAAACAAATTTCCAGTCAAAAATTCACAGTTTTCAACGGAAATCAACATTTTTTATTCAAAAACACAGAATCAAGCATTCAATCGAAAATTCAATATCAATATACCTTCATCTGCGCCAGCAGCTCCAACGCAGCGGCATGCTCCCCATTCCTCCCGTAAGCATTAATCAGCGCCGTGTACGACAGCGCCGTCCTGGCGACCGAGTTCCCGGGCATTTCATCGAATACCTCGCGGCACTTGTCGAGGAGCGCCTCCCTCCCAAGGACCCCGATGAGGATGGCGTGGATCTGCTCGTTGGGCCTGCACCAGATCTGGCGCTGCATGTACTTGAAGAGCCTGAGGGAGCGCTGCCAGTCACCGCGGCGGGCGAACTCCTTGAAGACGAGGGCGAAGTCGGCGAGGGAGAGGCGGTTGCGGAAAGAGTCGAGGCAGCGGGCGATGCTGCCGCGCGGGGGGAGGCTGCTGAGCTTGTTGATTAGGGTCTCGACGTCGTAGCTGTAGGTTCCCTTCTCGATGGTGAAGGATGGAGTGCCCAAGATCAGATCTTTGGGCTTCGATCTCGACGGCGACGGCGATTGTGATGCGAGTGATGCTCTTCTTTTGAGCTTGAGCTTGAGGTTGAAAGGGTAGGGTTTGGGGAGGAATTGGGGTGAGGGAGTGGGGATGAAGAGAGAGAGATGCGCCATGTGAGAGAGACTTAGAGAGAGAGGTGACCCTCCGTGGGTTTTGAGCTTCGGATAACGAGAGGTTTAAGAGAAGAGAGTCGGCACGGGGTATCCAGCCTTCCCTGTAAAATCGCGGTTAGATGTTTTTCTTCCTTTTTCTTCCCCTCTTTCTTGCGAATAAATTATTCTTTGTGCCAAATATAATATATACAATGAGAGTGAGAAAATGATAAAAAAAAATTGGACACATTTAGAACAGTTTATAAGGTTCAGTGTTTTTATTTTTTCTCTTTCATATTAGAACACATGATACCGGCACACTTGATACCGGCACACTTTAGAAATTTCTGGTTGTTCTATAGTTTGTTTCTAACAAATAAGAAATTTATGTTAGATTTTTTTGTCTAAAAAAAGGGCATACTTTAGGAAAGCATTTAATTAGAAGAAATTTCCTAATACTTTCACCTTTAGCAATTAAACAGTCTTTCTTTTCACCAAAATTTAGAATCATAAGTATTTGTTATTTTTCAGCTGTACAGTTTTTTTCAACATCTTATTATCTGGTTTTAATTAATTAGTATCAGCAACAAACCGAATCCTTGTGAGCCGTGTAATTGGCAACCATTTTGCATAGTTCATGAGACTTGAGTGAAAAAATCTACCATGCAAGGGCTTACTGCATAGCCCTTGGATGGGCAGCCCCCACATGCATGGGGAGCCCATCCAAGGGCTCTAAAAAGGCTTGCACCATGCAAGCTCTTCCGGAGTAAATTTTTCCCACTTGAGTACGCCACAGCATCATTACCCCTATCCAATTTTTGCTCCAACTTCTCCTTCAAACTACCAAAAAATGAGATTCTTGCGGAATGCGAGATTGGTGCTCCAACCACTGCAGAACTCATATGCATATGATGCAGATCCGTAGCAGATCAACAAGAAAAGCAAGGTGCCGTAAAGGGTTGCTTCAGGTTAGTATTAGGGTGAAGCTTCTTGTCTCCGACAGACCATATAGCGTTGATGCGAGAAGTTTCTCTATTTACTATCATCAAACACCATTATACCGACATTGAGAAAATCGGTACATCTGAATAAATTGTGATCAAGCTATACATATCAAGAGTTAAATGATAGCATCAAAGGAAATCGTGATGCGGATTTTTAGGGGAAGAAAGCTTAAATAAGATTAATTAAGACGGGTAAAGAAAAATTGTTCATACAACCCACTACAAAGGAAAATTTGGATTAAAGGCTTGTAGGCAAGTATGAAACTTGTATTAAGTTTCAGATTATTCTTGTACACGAACAGCAAAATCAAGTGCGGGGATCAAAATACAATATTTGTTACTAAATCAAGCAGATGGGCCTTAACAAAGCTGACTCATATAGCCGACTTCCAATATTCTAGAACTAAAAAAAACTATGAAATTGCTCAAGTGCTCATAAACTGACCCAAAAAAAAACAAAAGAAAATTACAGAAACAACAAAGAACAAAAGCGTTGAAGATTCTATCTCCAGAGTCCTCAGCCCCACCTCATGATTGCGGAACCCCATGTCAGTCCAGCTCCAAATCCAGCTGTGGCGATGGTGTCACCGGCCTTCACCTTGCCACTCCTTACAGCCTCGTCCAAGGCCAATGGAATAGATGCAGCGCTCGTGTTTCCGTAGTTGGCTAAGTTTGATATGACCTTTTCTGGCGGAATCTCCAATCGTGTCGAGACTGCATCTATGATCCTCTGGTTCGCCTGCAGACCGAAAAATATGATCAGTGTTGTAAAACAAGGGAATAACCAATGAATTGGCACGTGGCATTTGATATCCAAAACTCAATATCCACTAAATAAAACTAAAAAAGCATAGTTCTTTCCTTCATCCCCGCCCTAGCATATTCTTCCAGACTTTTCTAATTTTGTTGGAATTTCTACACACACAAAAAAAAAATTTATATTTTGACCTAATCCACATGTTTCAATTATGCAGTGCATAACTTGTTTGTGTGTTATGCGCTCACCAACCCAATTGAGAACAAATAGGTGTTTGCCATCAAATTCTAAGATTGGTTTGGTTAGAAGCTGATCTGAAACCATCAAATTTTTCGGCCAACAACCCAACGAGCTACCAATGAGCAATAGCCAGTTGGTATGGGCACATTCCCTCTTGGGGAGAGTGCGTGGTTTGAACCACATGAACCCATGAGAGGAAGTGGCCACAAATTAACGCTTTCGGGGCAAATTCGTGGGTCCTTTGGATGCGTGTTGTGTGGTGTGTGCGTGGATGTGTGGCGGGCATATGTGAGGGCTTATGGACCAATGCCAAAAAAAACTACCGAAAGAGCTGGGAGTTTTCCATAGTCATCGCCTCATTGGGTAAGAATCTAAACCCCGGGGTGTTTGCCATACCCAAATTAAACTTATTTAAGGAAATTATAGACATTTTGTGTAACTGTGTTATAAATGGCAATGAATCAACTATCAACAATAAGTAATCATATGGTAGCCACTTTGGAAAAATGTTATCGGTTACGGTCTGGTCGTTATTTATGCTCTAGAATCGAACATAATTCCTTATAACAAATCTCTGTCATTCTTTATAGACCCCCAACTCAGTCTAGAAGAATTTGGTGGTGCCGATACTCATAGATTGTGATAAGCTCCTCCAGGGGCGGACCCACATGGAGAGGAGAGGGGGCACGTGCCCCCACTCAATATCCGGGAAAAACGGATATCAAAATAGAGGTTCAGTGTTTATAAGTATATGTTATATATAATTCTATATCATAAATGGCCAATGATGATGTCTAGCTCAAGTGGTAAGATGTTTTGCTCTTTTGTGGGTTCGGCACATGATAAAAACACATTCATTTCAAATTTTATTCAATGGACAAGGATTCTAGCAATTCCATTTTAGATATGTATCCAAATTTGTTTTAATTCTTGAATCCCAAAAAGAAAAATAGCTATCATGTAAGTTAGACTTCTCAATAAAATTTTGTTGTTTGCGGCGTGCCCCGTTGTCTAAAATTTCTGGATCCGCCACTGAGCTCCGTATAGTTCAGCACACTACTCTTGGCACTGATTAGGAGAGGGTTGAGATCAAGTTGATAGTTGTAAATTCTTTCGTAGATATATCTTTCAATAGCCGATCCATGATGATGGGGAATGGTTTTGATGCTGAATATGATGATTAATCAGCCTCTTCATTTATTCAGGTAATAAAAGATATTTCTATCCTAAAAGTGTTAATATTGATCTTTATTTACATAGCTGATCATGATGATGGAGAATGGCTTTGATGTTAAAGATGATGATTTATCAGCCCCTCCATTTTTCAGGGAGCAAAGATATTTCTATCCTGAGACTGTTAATATTGATGCATACTGCAAGTTGACGCCTAATAACAGTTAAGACATCAGCTCTAACTAATAATTTATTATAATGCCCTTCTCAGTCGAACGATTTCACATTAAACACACTACATACTACCCTCTCTCCTTTTTTCAATGGGTTCCTATTTTGAACTTATATAATTTTCTCTGAGCGAATGTTGCCACCTTATCCGAATTCCTTGCGTTTCCTTTTCAGAATGGGCGATTGGGCGTCAAGCACAGTGTTTAGTATCACAATTAAGTGTTGCCGTCACTTTAGCTGTTTGCCTAAATGAATCTAAGGACTCTCAGAATATTATTATATTTATAACTTATTTTTGTGGCTTGTTTACACTAACCTACCTCTAACTATTGGTGTGTCCTTCAAAATTTTATTTTGCAGTAAACTCCCTTGAAATTTGGTTTTGAAGGGTTTTTACTGAAAAAACGCAACACTTTTAAGGAACTTATTGTACTTATAATAATATAAATAAAAACCTTCAACATAGTTTAGTGAAAGACAGTGTCAGTTAAGGGCATTTTAGTGTAATCTATCCTCCTTAAATTTATACTACCTTGTTATCATAACTGAAACAATTCTATTGGACTCAAAGCAAAAGGTTTTGCATCTTTTAATAATTATCTAGAATTTTACTCGACGGGGAGATTGTGTACTTAATTGTGGTAATAATCAAATAGCTTATACTTTACTTCAAAGCAATCCATACCTGGTGAAGCAGAAGCCAATCAATATTGGAACCCGTGAGACCAGCCTCCTCAAGAGAGGCCTGAATCGACTGTGGGACGCATCGGCAGGCGAAACGGAACACCTCTTTTCCATTCATTTGAATGCAAGAGTAGGATGACTTTTTTGGGGGGAAAACAGGGGCGCCATTTGTATTCGAGATGGCCTTGGGGTCTTCATCTTTGGCTGTCGCATTCAAGTGCCTGCAGTAGATGGAAGGGGATCATAGGAAAGAGAAAAGGTGTTTTTAATTGAATGCCATTTTTAAGAAAACCCAAAGTACCTTTGGCCAGAGCCGTCGCTGTTCACATCAAAGCCAAGCAAGCCATCTTCATCGCCACCGCAAGCCTGCCAAAATTTGTATACGGAAGCAATGAGATAAATACTGATACTGATCTTACAAACGAAATCTATGCTTTCAAGAAAATTAGGCGCATAACGGACACTGATGTTTTGCTCATAACAAACTTGTTACATGAATTATTAGCTTTGAGTTTCATGAATTTTGTTGGATACGACAACTTCTAGAGGTTCACTCAGCACGTCCCAATATTTAGCTCCTTTTCCTGTTTGTTGATCTGTATTACACCTGAGAATTGCATGTATATGTTCAACATTTTTAACTAACGGTATCTTACTATGGCGTGTAACTATATTTCTGTTTATGCTCTATTTGGTTTTAGAGAAAGAGGCTAACAACTTCAAAAGAATTGGCATTCTGATATGCATAGTTCCTAAATTGGAGGAAAATTCAAACATGAAGTAAAAATCCGACTTTGTTCAAAACAAAGAATTGTTGTGAAAATTATAATCTCAAAACTTTTCAGAGTGTGGACCAACACTCATAATAGCTACCATGCACTATCACAAAAGATGATGAATGAGAAAATATAACGAAGAAAGAGTATTAACATGAGAATGCTAGATAAAACTATGTACCTGAACTAGTACAGCACCAGCAGCATCACCAAAGAGAATGCATGTTCCTCTATCAGTCCAATCTACAAAGCGTGATAGAGCATCTGCACCGATCACTAGAATATTTTGATAACCACCACCTGTAATTTTGAAGCATGCCTCATTTAAGAACTATGCAGGATAATCAAATATGCCATTAAGCAGTTATATGATATGTTTACCTTTAATAAAGCGGGTCGCTGTGATTAGACCCACTACAAACCCACTACATGCAGCTGTAATGTCAAAGGCCCAAGCACTTTTGCACCCTAGATCTTTCTGAATCTGAACCAATATGGACAAAAGAAGAAAACATTGGTTCAAGATTAATACTAACATGCTGAAAAAATTGAACAGTAGAAGTAGAAACTGATTTCTGCACAGTATCATGAAACCAAGCATTGACGTGGTAGTTCGTGGATATGCATAATTTTTATTCTCTTCTCTTCATCGACGAAGGAAGCACAGCCTAAAAGCCCGAATTCTAGTTCTGGGCCAAGTTGTTGGGTGAATCAGTCCAGGTTAGTCAGCTTACATATTGAAACTATCTTCTAGCAGTGAAATATTATGTCAAAGTCAACAGTTGATACAATTGCAATTTGAAAGTATTGTTTGTAATACAGGTCTAAAAATCAATATAACCAATGTGTATTGGAAAAAATTCTAGGAGGGTAATGTGATGATGGTTGGTCACCTGTTTTAGATAATAACAAAGGGATTGTTGAAATATTTAATAGAATCAGTGTTTGGAGAATGAACAGCAAATTAGTTTATCGACACAGTTAGGTTATGGGGGAAACACTTCCCTGAAATAATCCGCCCCCCTCCATATAATTCTGGTAACGGTGTAAGCCATCATCCAAGAACAAGCTCTAAATGTGAAACAGATACACTAGATTGTCACTAAGGCGGATACTACCTATCCCATGGGGAAAAAACCCAGAAGCCATTTTTCCGCCGAATTTGCCAATCTTGCAAAAAAACATGTTTGGATGGGTTTTTTTGTTTTTTGATCCAGAGGGAAAAAAACCTCTACTTTGACCATATCCCTGGATAGAAAATATTGACCCAGACTCGATTTTTCCTCCCAACTTTCACTCGCGTCTCCTACCTCGCTTACTCTCTCTTCTTCTTCCCTCCTCTCAAAATCTCTCTGGTCTTTTTACCCAAAAAAACCCTAAAAAAATGGAAACAACGGCCATGGTAACCTCCGACGTCCGTCTCGAGCTCATCCTCTCCAGCCGGTCCCCGCCATTGATGCCGCCCTCTTCTCCCTCGACATGTCCTCCAATCACAGGCATCGCCCCCTCGATTTCATCGCTGATTTTGAGCCTCTCGCCATCAATGTCGCCGCATTCGAGAGCTTCACCGTCAATGTCACCAATCTCATGCATCTCCCCCTCGATTTTGACAACCTCTCCCCAATTGATTATATTGGGCATTCATCACACACTTGGAGCTCAACTCTCTCATGCTCTTCAATGAACCCCTCAAACCCAACTGCTATTGCAACAGAAGAAGGCTTGAGCCCCCGAATAATTGCTCTCTTTCCAACTTTTTCTTAAATTTTTTTTATAAAGATTCAATTTTTCCTGCTATTATGAGCATTTTTTTCATCTGAGCTTGGGAAAGATTCCATTTTAACAGGATATGTTTTGTTCTACCTTGGTAGATTTGGCATTTTGCTTCGAAATTGGCATTTTTCTTTAAAGACCATGCAGATTTTATTTTTTTCTGGTAAAACATTCAACATTTTTTTGTGTGGAGGATGATGTAAGTTGTTATCTTTATAGGATTTTTGTACCTTTTTATTGTTACTATTCATCATTTCTCAGAGTTGGATGATGTGGGTCATGGTAAAAATCCGATTTTTGCGGATAATATATGACCAAAATTATAAGTTTTGTTTGTATTGATGTCATTGGATTTCAAAATTTCCAATCATCTTTGGCTGCCCTTCCTTGTATTTATATCATTGTTTTGAATCATTCTTGCTATTTTTCCTTTTGTTAAAATATCATTATCCCAATCTATCCAAACACTCATTCAAGTTGAAAAAACCCTACATTTTCACCCAAAAGGAATACAAGTACATTATGGGATATTCTAATTCTAAATTAAATCCTATGAATTTTAATCCTCACTATCCAAATATGCCCTAAATAAGTTTGTGTGGAGCTAGATATCTATTGAAAAATATTGAATGCCAACACAAAACCGAAAGTTGAAGTTCTATGTTGACTGCAAATTTAGAACTAGAAAGCACTACTTTGTTACAATGGTGATTAATGCCCTGTTTGTTCCATAATACTAAAAAAATAACAATCGGAAGTCATTAGTTCCCTTGGGAACATAATTTCCTCATAAATTAAGCACAAAATTCTCTAAGAGAATAAATCAATAAATTTTATCCATTTAAAAAGATCCTTCAATTTAGCCCCCATGCAATCCTTCGCGTTCATCTTTCTATACCTTCATTTTATATGTGCTCAATAAGGACGGTATAAGATGAATAAATCCTTTGGAAAAGAAATTAACACAAATTATTACATAGCCCTAGTATGTGCAAGAAAACTAAAAGTTAAATGTCCTCATATTAACGAATGCTTTCTTCATGTGCATGTGATAGTTTATATACTTGTGAAGTCCTCCAGTACAGAAAAATCAGTAAATCTAAAATCATAATTGTCTAATTTCAATTGTCAACAACAACAACTGAGCCTTTTATCCCAAGCATATGGGATAGGCTACATGAATCAACATGAGAATCACGATGAGTCCAGCACATGAATCCTCTGCCTCCACTCATTCCTATCGAACAATATACTTTCATTGCGGCCTTTGGCAACCATATCTTTTCGTATCACGTTCATCCATGTTTTCTTCGGTCTCCCTTTCGTCTTTTTGACATTGCCTATATCGAGAGTATCCATTCGTCGAACCAGTGCTTCCATAGGTCTGCATCGCACATGACCAAACTATCTTAGCCGGTTTTTCCGCATCTTCTCCTCCACAGATGCTACATCAACTTTTACACGAATATCCTCATTTCGCACCTTATCTTTTATATTGTTACCACACATCTAACGAAGCATGCGCATCTTTTGAGTATGATGTTTTTAGGAGCCTAGCATTCTGTACCATATAATACGGCAGGCCAAATAGCACTCCAATAAAACTTCCCTTTCAACTTTAACGGAAAGTTACGGTCACACAAAATCCCTATTGCGCTCCTCCATTTCAACCAACCAGCTTGGATCTTTTGATTAACATCGCTATCGATCTCTCCATCCTTTTGGATGATGGAACCTAGATATCTAAACTGATCGCTCGGTGATATCTCTTGCCCTTCTAATGTCATACCAATATGGTTTTGACTTCTCTGTTTGCTAAATTTGCAATGCATGTGTCTTGGACCTGCTCAATCTGAACCCCCGAGATTTCAACATTTGCCTCCATAACTCCAATTTGGCATTAACCCCTGCTTTCGTCTCATTTACTAAAACAATATCATCAGCGAATAGCATACACCATGGTACCTCATCTTAGATAATTCTAGTAAGCTCATCCATCACGATGGTAAACAGAAATGAAGTTAATGCAGATCCTTGATGTAAACCAATTGTAATCGGAAAATCATTCGTTAGGCCGGCGCAAATTCTGACATTTGCCACTACTCCATCATACATATTCTTGATTATATCAATGTACTTGACGGGACCCCTTCTTCATCATTGTCCCCATAACACCTCTCTAGGTATCTTGTCGTACGTTTTCTCTAAATCAATAAATATCATATGCAAATCTCTTCCTCTCTCGAAAACGTTCGACAAGTTGACGAAGCAAATGAATAGTCTCTGTCGTCAATCGTCCATGCATGAACCCAAACTGGTTCTCTGTTATCTTAACATTCTTTCTTAGCATGTGTTCAATCACTCTCCCAAAATTTCATAGTGTGACACATAAGTTTTATTTTACGGTAGTTTGAGCAATTTTGAATATCACTCTTGTTGTTGTAAATAGGTTCAAGGTATTTTTTCTCCATTCATTTGGCATCTTTTTGGTCTGCCAAATTTTATTATTTAACGCCTATTTCTCCTAAATATCTCCAAAGCTTGATAGGAATCCCGTCTGGACCAACCGTTTTTCTTGATCTCATTCTCTTCAAAACTTCTTTAATCTCAGGTAATCTTATTTTACGCATGAAATCACGGTTTATATCTTGAGATTAAATGACAAGTCCATCCAAATTCTAAGTAAAGCTCTCATTGAACAATTTGTCAAAAGAATCTCTCCGCCTTTTCTTGATATTCTCATCTCGAACTAAAACCTTCTGATCTTCATTTTTGACACACTTCACCGCACATAAGTCTGGTCTTCCTTTCCCGCATCCAAGCAATCCAGTATATATCATTTTCAGCCTCCTTAGTGTCTAACTTCTCGTACACTTTCTTGTAGACCTTATCTTTTAACTTCCCGAACAGCTTTCTTGATTTCCTTTTTAGCCATTTTATACTTCTCAAATCTCTCCGCATCTCTGATTTTCTTAAATCTTTATAAGAATCCCTCTTAATTTTAATAGCAGTCTTTACTTCTTCATTCCACCATGATGTGTCCTTAAATGATGGAACACCACCTCTCGACTCACCAAGTAGATCTCTAAGTACCCTCTTGATACAACTAGCCATTTTGTTCCATATTCTGTCTGAATTATTTTCAGACTGACAATCCGTCTCTTGAACTATAAATGGTGGAACACCACCTCTCGACTCACCAAGTAGATCTCTAAGTACCCTCTTGATACAACTAGCCATTTTGTTCCATATTCTGTCTGAATTATTTTCAGACTGACAATCCGTCTCTTGAACTATACGATCTATAAAAACCTTTTGGTTACCTTTCTTCAATCGCCACCATTTAATTATAGACTCTACTTTACGTCTAATCTTCCTAGATCCTCTTCTAAATCGAAAATCTAGAACTAAAAGTATATGTTGAGTGGTTACACTCTCACCTGGCACTACCTTACAGTCGATACAACAACCTCTATCTATTCTTCTCGTCAGAAAAAAGTCTATTTGACTTACACTTAATCCGTTCATAAAGATGATAATGTAAGACTCTTTTCATAAACCAAGTGTTTGCTAAGATCAAGTCATAAGACAAGGCAAAATCTAGAATCGAACTACCTACTTCATTTCTTTGTCCAAAACCAAATCCTCCATGGATAGTATCAAACCCACTACGACTAGTACCTACATGTCCATGAAGATCACCATCAATAAATAACTTCTCTCCACTAGGTATTCTTTGCACCATCTCGTCTAAATCCTCCCAGAATAGACGCTTACTAGCGTCATCAAGACCCATCTGTGGTGCATAAGCACTAATAACATTAAGAATCTTCCCAACTAGAATAAGCTTAACCAGTAAAACTCTATCATCTTTTCTCCTAATCTCGACTATATTCTTAAGCAACCGTCTATTTATGATTACGCCTATCCCATTACGATTTTTATTTCTACCTGTATACCAATGCTTATAACCCCAAGGCTTTATGACTCTACTCTTTTCACCTACCCACTTAGTTTCTTGCAAACACATAATACCAACTCTCCTCCTAATTATCACCGCCACTAATTCTGTTAGTCTACCCATAAAGAAACCTATGTCCCAAGAAACTAGACGGATCCTATGAAATCCTTACTTATTTGTCACTACATCCGGAGTCCGATGCAGCGCGCCATTTCCGGACGACGGCCTAGAAGCCCTTGCATACTTAACACTATATCCGGATCCAATATAGCGCGTCGCTGAGTAGAGGACGCCCCAACGATATTTTTATTATGGTTCATGTCATATAATGTGACAGTTTTACGTTGGCTGTCACAAGCCTGCCACAACTCTCACCCATTCTCATCCGGACTTGGGACCGGCAACGGTGAGTTTCTAATTTCAATTGTCAATTGTCATTTTAGGGTAAAAAATGAAAACAACATTGTGCTTTCTCTATATTAAACGGGTACAGATAGTCAGATATTATTACAAGTAAGGATTAAACTTAACCAGATTTTACTTAAAATTTGTTGACAAAGCTTTATAAGAAAAGAGTCAGCAGAAAGCATATGTGCAGAATCCAACTTAAGTATGGAACTGAGATAATTCATTTAACCTAGAATATAGCTAGTACACATGCTCAAACAGAAAGGTTCTATTGAGACATGTTGATAAATATTTATTCAAAAGGTATTCTAGAAAGCATATTACGAGAAAATTGCAGCCAATGGCTAAACATAAGTATGATAACATGGTACACAAAACTTAGCGTATCATTGTGTCAGAGTGGATTGCTCCATAGTGAATATTCATACAGTGATATTTAGGGCAATTTCGTAGTGCAAGGTAAAATATCCTTAGCCATTAAACTCCCTTAAACATAGTGAATGTTCATACAGTGCATATTTAGGGCAATTTCGTAGTGCAAGGTAAAATATCCTTAGCCATTAAACTCCCTTAAACCTTTCGACTCTAAGAGCTTGTATAGCTGATTTGATGTGTTTCATCTGGACATTAACTTAACAATTTGTTCTCTTTTCACCCCAAAGGACCAAAACAATAAAATGAACTGCAAATAAATAACTAGTGTTGCATCCACATACTAGTCCAAGACAACTCCACCAAAGTGTATTTTATTGCTTACCCGAGCAGCACCTCCGAAAAGATCATCAGGAGTGGATGAGCACAGTATGACAAGGTCGACATTCTCAGCCTCAACTTCGGCCATTTGAAGAGCCCCCTTTGCTGCCTCAACAGACAACCCATTCAGAGTTTCATTTCCTGTCAGGATATTAACTAGTCAGATACAAATGGTTGCAAATGTTTTTTTATTTTTAAATGCAACATCGTCAGCATATGTGAACATCCGCTAACAGAGTAGACTAATATTTCCAAGAAAATCTAGAGGTTGGTCCTGCTGATATTGTGGCCATTGCTAACTAAATGTTTTGGAGTAACTTTTCAAGACTAATCGGCTTTCTATTTGCACTGATATTTATTTCATGAAAATCTTGTGTTGTTTCCTTTTAATATGCTTTAATGAAAAACAGATGTGTCAGAGTTCATGCAGAATTCAGGCCACACGCCTTGGTCATCATTAAATACGCTACGCTGTTTGAACTTGGTATTTGCAGAAATGCTAGGGACTATCCTTATGAAAGAGGGAAGTTGAGATTAAAATTATTTTTAAAAAAATCTTGATCACTTGTTTTCAATTCTCATCCAAAAAATGCACAGTTATAAATGGTTATAGAACACTATGGAAAAATTATTCAAATGTAGAACACATTGAAATTCTATGGTTTTAAGGCTATGACATAAGCTCCATTGAAAGAAAGAAAATCTATTTACATAATCTCATAAGAAATACCTGTAAGAACACGTCTGTTGCGAATTCCTGTGCGGACAGATATCCACTCATCTGAAGTTTCAACAAATTGAGCAAGGTCATCATTGGAAAACTGAAGCTTTGGCACAGCCGAACCACATCCAATAAGCTTCGAGCCCATGCCAACAAGTCTGCACAATTTCTTATCACAATTTAGCAGGCATATCAAAATTGCATAACTTCTATTCCATAATTTGCTAAATAGATATGCTAAATGCTGATGCGTTCGATTCACCACGAATGCAATACTTCTGAGAAATCTTAAGCAAACAAGAAATGTGTGAGGTATACATATCAGTAACATATATGTGGGCTGTAGATATTTTGAATTTGGGTGTAATCAATATGATACAGATACAGTGTCGATTTAAACTACATATTTACTTGATAAATTTATTGCAATTAAGATCAAAGCATATAATACATGGATACAAAATAATGTAGATGTTACAAAAATGAGAACTGCATCTGAGAAAGTTATTTGGAGGTAAAGCGTGAACAAATTGGAACGAAGAATGAAAAAACATGAATAATGAACCATTTATCATGTCTTCTTACTAAAGTTTACAAAGCTTCCCATCTTGTCACAACTATCTGGTTTCGGCTCTTTTCCTCCTCGCAACAAATTACTAGTTAGGGTGGTATCTTTTCTATCATGTGGAATCCAAAAAACCTGGCAAACGGTATGGTGCGGAAAAGTGAGCTCCACACGCCGGGCACAGTCCCAGACTGTCATTTTTAGGTATATATGTGTCAGAAATTTTCTTTTGAAAAATCGTAATGGTTCTGAATGTATAAGTCCTGGTTATACCAGTTCTGAAGGTATAAGGGTCATGATTTATGATTTACATGGTTATTATCCTTTTGATCAAGAATTCATCTAACATCAGATAAAGGAGTGCCCTGATAGCCAAATGAGAGAGAAACATAAAGGTTGTAATTGTTGAACCATATGGAAAGCCACCTTCCTTGCTTCTCTTGAAAAGTAAGTGCAGTGCACACTAGTGGTCAAACTTAAGTATATCTCATCAACTCATCATTTTCAAGTGTGGCAGTCCAGGGAAAACTTATGTTCTTTTCCGTTTTTAGGGGCGTTGGGAGAGGAATTACGAGATAGTTCTACCCTTGAAAGTAGCCAAAAAACGGAACAGGAGGGCTGGGAAAACATTCTTACATATACAGCAGTGTTACGAACGACCTAGATCTTGAAATCTAATGGCATCACAACCAAATTTAATGAGAGAGAGAACGAAGGGAGTCGTTAATCATAATTCTTCAGCTTCTGCAATCGTTTTCCACGAATACAATCAACTTAATCATGATAATGCAAATTGTTTGAGCTCAGAGCTAAATCAAATTATGAATACACCTCATCATTACAAGATCTCTGAATGTAAATAGCATCAGATCTTATTTTACTTTTCAAAGAGTACAGCTAATAAATCACCCCCGATAAGTAAAATTTAACGTCTCTTTTTGTTTTTTTGTTGTTTTTTTTTGCATTTGTTCCTATCGATAATCAAGAATTAGCGCTAAACATCAAATGCAACACAACAAGCACCATCACTCAAAACCAAAAAAATAAAAACAGACAAAATGTGTCGGAAATATTCCACCTCGGGTGGCGATTCCTCAAAGAGGAAGAAGAAGGGCCTTCGACGTGATCCTCCACAGCAGCGGAGCAGCATCGAATCCAAACCCTTTTCGAGCTCTTCTCCAGCGAGAGGACCCCAGATCTCGAAACCCTAACCCTAGGGTGAGTCGATGGGGACACGAATCCAATCGAGGCCGCAGCCATCTCTAATCGATGATGACGATGAGAGCGAAGAGAGAGAGAGAGAGAGAGAGAGAGAGAGATTCAGTGAGAATGAAGCATGGGATTGAGAATTTAATGGGGGATGAGATTGGATTTGAGTGTGAATCTCTTTGTTGAACTCTAAATGTTTAGAGAGCTTCGGAGATTACAAAGATTCGGGGGCGATGACGACGAAGAGACATAGGAGCTTGAGAAGTTCTCTCCGCGGAGAAAAGGAAGGCCTACTTTCACACAAAACTACCTCGTGTTTCACAATTTTCACAACTAATATATTATCATTTCCATGGTAAAGAAAATTTAGTTTTTAATTTTTGGGGAAAATAGCTCTAACTTGCAGGTCTTGAAAAACAGGGAATACTCCGCGGCCAAAAAAACAAACACGCGAAAAACTCCCAACATCCAAATAGTTATAGGTTTAGCTATCTATATTACGACCAACCATTTTTTACATTTTAATATTCCTATATTACCCTTATCAACTTTTGGCATATAACCGATACATTTAGCAGATAACCGATACATTCATCAAATGTAGCAGTTTACATTAACCGTTACACTTAACAGATAACTGCTAAATTTATCGGGTGTAGCAGTTTACCTGCTAAATGTAGCGGGTTACATGTTAAATGTAGTGGTTATCTACCAGGAGTTGGCAAAGGGTAATATTAGAATATTAAAAAAGTAAAAATTGATTGGTTGTACTGTAGGGACCTGAACCTATAACTTTTTATATTTAGAGAGTTTTTTCATTAGATTTTTTTGTCGCGAGAGTTTTTCCACTTGGTTTCAGGATCTAGAGAGTCAGGCTCATCTTTCCCTTTCATTTTTGTTAGTCGAGGCAGGTGAAAATCTTCGACGGGGCCAAATTACACTAAAATACCATTAGCTATCCAGCTTTTCACAAAAAAATCTTTGGGTTGTTTTTTCTTGACAGTAAAATACCTCAAAAGAAACAGCTAAGGAATTTTACTGTAATAAAAAACTTTAAGGAATTTTACAGAAAACCCGATATGGTTAAGAGTGTTGTAGTGTTATTCATTTCGTAATATTTTGCTCTCTTCAACAGGGATATTAGATAATTCAAGAAACAGTGAGAGAAGTTAAAAGGCTGATTCCAAAATATTGATTGGTTCCAAGATATTAGATAATTCAAGAAAAGTAACACAATTTGATTCATTGCATTTAATCATTTAATGAATTTGTAGCTTTTAAAAAATAAGAAGGAAAATGCAACCAATTTTTCATTGCATTGAAGAGTAACAGATCATATTAAAACACCTAGATTATTCATGCGGGTAACAGTTGACATCATGGCAGTTAGTGCATGTGTTTCAACTTTTTGTATGACTGCAAAACGTCTTAGATAAATAACTTTGAATCATGATAAACCTGCTTATTTTTATTCCTTTATCACTTTGGATCCAATTCTCTTAAAATAAATTAAATAAAAATTCAACCGCCATCAACATTATAAAAAGAAGAACCAAGTTATTTATTTTGTTATTATTTTGCAGATTATCTAACAATTTTATATAATATTTATTTTTAATTTTTAATATAAGCTTACTTTGTTTGGTACCCAAATTTTTGCTTTCCCCCATAATAGCTCAACCGGTATTATTCCAGTAGCAGTTTCACTCTGATAATTTCCTCAACTCCATTCTCTTACAAAGAAATGAGTAATTAAATAATTGCTACAATCAGAAAAATCAAAACAGATTCAGCATGATGAAATTATTGACGACCTGCAAGACAAATTTATTAATCCTGCATCTGAAGAATATAAAACAAAATAAAAAAGTTCAACGGAAGAAAAAGAAATTGCATGGAATGCAAAAAGAACAATGCCAATTAATCAGCGACTTTTTTGAAATTGTTTTCAAAGAAAATAAATTGATCTTGCGAAACTGTTTTAAGAGAATTTTGGTCAAGCTTCAAAAATTAGCAAGACAATGGATTTTAGTAGAAATGATGATCATTACTGCAATAACATGTTTCTTGAATTCTTGAGCAGCTCTGTCTGCCCGTGCAAGTCACGGGATACTTGCTAGTTCTTGATTATAATTATAATAATACATGCTTAAAAGCATATAATTATGTCAAAATCTATGGTTCTGTGAAGGCTGCTCAAATCATGCAACTTCTTTAATTATGGTACTGTGCTTATAACATATTTCCCCTTCCATATGCCTAACCTCTATAATTGATTGTCTTCTTTGATTATGGCACAGTGTTTTTGGATAGGGAGGAACGATATCTCTTATTCCATTAACTTGGTTACCGAGTCCCCCAATGATTGAATGTTAAAAGCTTCATTTTCTCTATAAACTATGCCGCGGCTAAACTCTAATTTTACAAAACCGCCGTCATTTAATTTAAACGAAATTTAGGTGTTGGTGTTGGTAACCTTGTAGGCACCGTGGGCCCAGGGCCTATTCCAGGCTCCCCCCGCCATCACCAAAAAAAAAAAAAAAGGGCTCTCGGTTGCCATGGTTATGGGCACTGCAGGGTCCCTGTAAGTCCCGTGATGGACGTCGGAATCTCTCTCACATGTTGTCCTCCGTTCATTTTGATGTCAGTCAGGCTGAACGGTTGAGATTCGGTGTGAGAATTGACTGTGTGGGTCTCAATGGGTTGTCGGTTGTTGCTGACACCGAGCTACCTGCAAGAGAAGTCTCGGGATGGAAACCATCGTAAGACCCCCCCCCCCCCCGACGATCAAGTACCGAGAAGTAATTGGACAGAGTAGCGATATCTTGGGAATGAGTTCGACGTACTTAGTCGTCTAGAGGTGGGTGGGGTTTATATAGGGGTCGCATTGGAGCGAGCCGACGCGGGATTCTCGCCGTCCGTTTCGCCCCCGCGTCACGTTTGCGTGGATAGCGGGATACGCTTATAACGACTTTGATTTTACTGTACGAATTTTTTTTAAATTAATGTACAGAATGGAGTTTGCAAACCTTAGTACAATTTAAAAATTAATTTTGTTTAAGAACAATAAGAAACAATTTGTAGATTATTGGTAAAGCCTTGCATTGTTGTGACATAACCCCTGTGTTCGAGTCTCTTCAGACAAATTATATTTTTTTCTGAATTTTCTTTTAAACTTTTTGGAAACCAAAAAGTTTACACGTGCACTGCATATAAAAATTAAAAGTCTGGAAAAAAAACATATATAAATTTATATAAACACAGAGCGGGACATGTGGCCAAGATCCACCGGCTCCCCTCTACAACTTGGCCACGAGATGATCATATGGGCCGGCACCGACGAGCCCACCATGGGTAAAAGTTCCCAGGCTTTGCACACAAAATCCTTTGCCTACCCTATCACTCCTGCACTGTTTGATTACTCTGAAATTAAACAGAGACTTCAATTTTACCTTTAAATCAAATTTAAATGCATTTTAATTCATTTTCAATTCCAAAACCCTAATTCCACACTATAAATACAACATCATATCCTAGTTCTTCCTCATTCTGAAAATTCTAACCAAAACTATCATATTTCTCAAGTACAAGAAGAGTACAAGTGGAGTTAGCCAAAGATTAACTTCCGGCAAGAAATCGAGGTAATTCCGGCGACCCCGCAACACCATGACGACTACCCCCTCTCCTTCTACCTCCTCTTCATCCCTCTTCATCCATCTAAGCTTGTAAGTCCCTCTTTATTCTTCTTTTCCTTCTTAAAAAGTTCTTTGTTTCAAAACATGTCGGTAAGTGGAGTTAACACCGACCTTCTATTCTAAACCTAAAATTTTCACTATTTCTTCCATATCTTTCATTCAAGTCCTTACCCTATATTTGTAATCTTATAACTAATATTTAGAACAATTTGCACTAAAAAAAATCATGAAACATGATTTTAAATCAACTTTTATATTAAAATACAATTATCTTTGTATCTACCATATTTAATTGTTTTGCTTAATCATACCTTTAGAAAACTTTACGGGGTAATGACCTACCCCTCACATACACACATATTTATATAGCACGATATCACTTGAGCTTACTTTTATTATAATATTTCATCAAAATACCATGTACTATAAAAACCCAGTTTTCTTTCGAATTGTATTATCAAAACTCTTTGCAAATATACCTCTATAACTCATTTGGGGAACCCGCTATTGGATGATGCGGATTATCGCACATTCTCGAGCTAGTAGAGCGAGATACAAACCTTCTCACGGAGCATTCTATCTCGAAAGATTTTTAATACGATCTTTTAGAAAAACAAAATTTCCTATTTAATAATAAAATTAATTTTTAATAATATTATTAAACCACATATTTTCAAGATATAATAAAATTCCATATTTTCTAAAAAAATAAAAGAATAATAAGCTTCATCAAAATACGTTCAAGTTATCCAAAAGTCAAGATTTACAGTAAAATACCTTGAACTATCCAATCTAAACTATTATCACTAAAATACTTCACATTCTTAAAATTCACAATTATGGAAATTCTAAATAATATAAATAAATACTCGAGATTTATTTTGAAAGTATATAAAATATTTTTCATAAAACCCCCTCGAGTTATATAAAATTACATTTAAGGACTTTAGTAAACATAGGATTAAACTGAATCAATTCTATTGAGCCTCAGGGAGCCGGAGAAAGTGAGTGCTTGCCTATTTAAGTTAGAAAAACTTAACGGTGTTATCAATGGTAATTGTCCTGAAAAAAGACACAAATTCTGTCGTCTATGTGCAGCAGTTACCGATAACGTCCGAACATAATTCAGGATCCAAATCAGTTCTAAGTGTCTGACTCAAGTCTGAGTCTAAATCAAGCTTGAATTCAACTTAAACTAGAATCCAATTCAAACATGAATCCAAACTCTGACATGTATAGTTGAACCTGAACCTGAATACCAGAACAAGATCAACATGCAAATATGACTTAACTTGACCGAACTATGGCTATAACTTGACTTGATTACATGACTAATTGTTTACATTCTGAACCTGATTACATGAACAATTTATATCCATGGTTTCGACAAGCCTTGTAACTATAATCAATACAATATATATTACGGGGTTTAACGGGGTAGATTGATACGGAATGTATTAAAAGTGGTACGATGATGGACACTAAAAGACACCTACATGAACTCTCGTGCCGTTGTCCCGTGGGTTTTGACGGGGCCTTATACTTATACGTTACCATGGATAGTTGGACTCCTCTCGTATACACTGATACCTTCTGTACCAAGCTATAAACAACTACGTCAGTATAATAAACATATATCTGTATAATTACCAGTTCTTTCTCTTAACTTGGTCTATTCCATTCTTACTTCTGGGACTTACTGAGCGCTAGTTCGCTGACGGCATTTCTGTTTCTTTCTTTCTTTGGAATGTTCGTCAGGAGGATCGGACCCTCAGGAGACCGAGCTCAGCCAGGACGACTTGGACTAGTTCACAGAGCAGCCAGACTTCTAGTTTTTCCTTACACTTACTTTTCATTTCATATGCCGTTGTTTAAGTATTGCTTTATATCCTTGTACTTTTCTTTTTAAAGCAATGAATTATAAAGATGAATGTTAATAAAAGTTGCTGTTTATTTTATATTTCTTTTTATTCTTGTGCATTTTATTTATATTGCTTATTTACGCTTAACGTATTTATTTCTGAGTAAATACGCCGCGTGCCCGTCACGTCTCCTTCTCCGTACACTGGGAAGCGGGGCGTGACAGGTTTTGTTGGCAGCCCATGCAGGTCAGTTCTGCATGGAATCCTAAACAATATATCACAAGAATTATAAAAATCAGCAACTATATATTCTTTACATTTCAAATTTCTTGAATCTATCCTAACATTTTCTTTTCTATCAAGGTTATGGATTCTTCTAACAACACGAGTACCAACGTCAATGAAAACACCCCACCACCTACTCTACCACCACCGTCTACCGTTGCAGCTCCCATCAACGAGCAAACGGTATTGCTTGAGGCCTCTTGGAGGGTCGGCAGCAACAGACTGATATCCTCATGCATCGTCCAGAGATCGAGGCACCCGGAGTCAAGCAATTCCGGGCTTTGCATCTGAAACATTTCTCTGGGAAAGAGAGCCCACTAGAAGCAGAGGAATGAGCTCGGTCTATCGAGGATGATCTGGCAGCAGTACAAGTGCTAGAGATTGCTTGGGTGAGAGTTGCAAAGCTGCAACTGACAGATAACGCCAGAGTCTGGTGGAAGGCTGAAGAAAACCGACTCGCCCAACCAATTGAATGGAAGACATTTCGCGATATGTTCGACGCGAATATTTCCCTAAGACTGCCCGTTTCGACATGGAACAACAGTTCATCCACTTACAGTAAGGTTCAATGTGGAACAAATCTGTGGATGAATACAATACTGAGTTTACCATGCTTAGCAGATAAGATATGTCTAAATATTCAATTTTCTGATATCACATACTACACTGCTAACATAAGGTCGTAACAGGTTCGCGGCACACCTGATCCCGACTGCTGAGATCCGGGCTCGACGATTTCAGCAAGGGTTGGACCC
This sequence comes from Agapanthus africanus, assembly GCA_030015575.1. Lineage (NCBI taxonomy): Eukaryota > Viridiplantae > Streptophyta > Magnoliopsida > Asparagales > Amaryllidaceae > Agapanthus > Agapanthus africanus. Next base: position 434,453,207 of record JASDDO010000004.1, on the reverse strand, counting down.
GGAAATTCAAGTTGCACTAGCTACAGGAGATTTCTCAACTCATGATCTTGCGCTGAAGGCTACCTGACGCTATGAGGCAGTGGTGAAGAAGAAGGGCAGACCTCAGACTGCCGGTGTGAAATGCCCTGTCACTCAGATGGCAGGAGGAGTCTCTTCCAGGCCATCTTTTGCACCCAGAAGACCGGGAGTAACTTTTAACCGGCCCAGTCCAGACTTTTGCTTCTATTGCAAGAGGAATGGACACCTGGCGAAGTACTGCAGGCATGCAAATGGCTTATGCTTAGTTTGTATCGCATCCACTCACGCCATTGGAGCATGCCCACATCGTCTCAACCTAGCTTCTGCACCCCGACCAGCGATCACTCTTCCGTAGCGGCCAGCTATTTAGGCTCCTGCATCTCGTCTTGCTCTCTCTACTCCACCTCCATGTGGACCTCCTGCATAGCCTCCTCGTCAGTTCCATCAGGCCCAGAGGAACATACCTCAAGGGCAGAGGAACATGCCCCAGGGACAGAGGAATGTGCCTCCAGTAAGAAGGAATGTACCCCGGCGTCAGGCTTTCACCATGACCGTTGAGGAAGCCGAAGCCATTGGCCAAGTTATCACAGGTAATTCCCAATCTTTTCATCTTTTCAAACTCTTGTATATCTCTATATTTTTCCTGTATCTAAACCAACCTCACACAACTTAGGTACAATCTTAGTAGCCTCCCTACCTGTTTTAGCACTTTTCGACACTGGAGCATCACATTGCTTTATGTCGCAACGGTTCGTCCGAACTCATACGATACCCGTTAAACTACTCGTATCCAGCTGGAATGTCAGTTCACGGAAAAGTGTTCTAAAGGCAACTATGGGATACGATCTGTATCTGGTGGTCGTGTGCAGTAGAGAATTTTATGCGGACTTCAAGGTGCTGGACATACCGAACTTCGATGTAGTCTTGGGAATGGACTGGCTGGGAACTTTCTTCGCTACTGTAATACCCGGGTTCCTTTTATATACCAATATCCGTATTTACGAAAATTGTCACTTAAAAATTCGTTAGTTTATATATATAATTATTTTAGCTTTAAAACCCTATTACCTATCTATCTTATATTATTCCCAAACTCTTTTATTGCTATTTCCAAGCCGTCCCCTCTTCCCCAATTCCTTATCTCCTTTCCCATTTTTATTTAAATCCCCAGCCCAAGCCCAAAGAGAATTAAAATTTAATTAAAACATTAAATCCTCACTTCCCCAGCCTCTCCCAAAAATCAAGCCCAAACATCAAATTAATATTCCCTTCTTGCCGGCCCAACATTTTCCCTCAGCCCTAAGTGGAAATCCCTATTAAATTAGAACAAAAAGAAAATCTCAGCCTGGCCGTTCCCATTTTCCTTTTAATTCTTTTATTTTATTCCGAGCCCAGCCCAGCCCACTTCCTTCTCCAATTTATTCTTTTCTTTTCTTTATTTCTTGGCCCGGCCCTCTCCTTCAGCTCAGCCCACCTTCCCTCACCCGCTTCAACCCGACCCGACCCGCTCCCTACAGTCTCTTCTTCTCAACGGCTACCCCGCGTTTCCCGCCCCCTGCTCCCCGCGACCCGCCTTCTCCGCCGTCGCCCCCGCCCTCGCGACGTTACACCCACGACGCGCGCGTTTTCCCCGCGACCCGCTCCCTCGGTCCCTCACTCCTCTCTTCCCCTCTCATCCTCGTCTCCACTTCTCCCTCCTTCTCTGCTGAGCACGAACGCTCGAGAAAAACCCGCAACACCTCCTCGAATCCCTGCCGACGACGAGGACGAACACCTTAACCTTCAACGTCATCATCCCTCGTCACCGTCCTCATTCTTCTCATCACTCGCTCCACTCCTCTCTTTCCCGTTCTTCCTCCTCTCTCATCCACTCCCGCGCCCACTCCTTTTCACCGGCAACGACGACGACGACCGGTTCTCAACGCCGCGACCACCACTGCCGCACCCTCCTCGTCGATCATCCCCGATCACCACCACCTCCACCCTCGATCACGAGCACCCACAGAGCACCAAACCCCTGCACCCATCACCGGCCATCTTGCGCCTCTCGCCGGCGATCTCCTCATTGTCGTCGCCACCTTCTCTTTCCCCTCCCCCTTGTCTCTCTGTCTCTCCCCTCTCTCTAGCTCACACAGTCTTCTCTCTCTCACTCTGCTTCTCTCTCTCTCTCTCACACACACACACAGTCCCCTCTCTCTCTTTCACACTTCCCTCTCTCTTTCACACTTCTCTCTCTCACTCTGTTATCTCTCTCTCTCTCTCTCATTGTTCTCCCTCTCTCTCTCTTTCACACTTCTCTCTCTCTTTCTCACTCTCTCTCCCTCTCTGTATCCCTCTCACACTCTATCTCTACATTTTCCCACTCTCTCTTTTCCCTGCTCTCTCTCAATTCTTTTCTCTCTCTAACTCTCTCTTTCGCGATATCTCTCCCCCTCTGAAACCCCTCCACCAGCCGACCCTCACAACTCCATAGACGATCGCTACACCACCCCTTCGCCACCGCTGCCAAGCCGTCAAGACCGTGCCAGGTTGAGCTGAGACTCGAATTCGAGCCATGTCGAGTTGCCGTGACGCGTGTGCGTCGCGCGTTCGTGACGTTACAATCACCGTGCATCCCCGGGACTGATCCAGGCAAGTTTTTACTTGCTTACATGCTATGTTACTTAAGTTATAATCGTTAAATGCATAGATTATTAAAGTACAAGTTTAACTAATTATGTGCCTTAACCTGTTCGACGGGTGTTCCCAAAGGAAATCTTTCCCTAATTTGACGGAACTAAACGGTATTGGTTGGCCCGTATAGCTGTGAACTTAGAGTATGAATTTCGCTGCATAATGTGATCGTTAAAGATTAAAACGGCTACCCCCAAGTTTAATTGCAAAACTGAAATTATATTGTACCTGAAAACCGTTAAATTCACCATAAATCATATACATACGAGAATGGTGCGTTCGAGGGCTCAAATCGAAGCCGACTCGACAAAATTTAACCCTGTATTAGTTTCCAGACATTCCTGTACTTAAACCATGATGAAAATAGGATCGGAGTGCGACTCTGGACTGCAGTCCAGAGCGACTCCAGTTATTGGTAGCTGTTCCGTAATGGGTACCACAGGATTTACTTAACTCTTAGGTTGCGGAACCCCGCTGTTCACTATAGATAAATCTGTTAGCTAGACAACACAATTGATTTCATTCTGTTTCGTTACCGTTTGATATTTAAATTGTAATTTAGAAGATCGGGACACATAACAGTCCCAGCAGAATCAGAATTGACATGTTAATATTAAACAGATTGTAACTCCTAACGTACAGACGCGATTGAAGATCCGTTTGTTGCGTTGAAAACTTTACTGAAAACCCTAGAATTCATTCAACTGTATCATCGCTAAATTATGATCCCAACTGGGGTTAAAATGCGTTGCGAAATGGACTTCTGATTCTGAAATTGGATTTCCAGCCGTGAGCGCTTAAAATGAAATGGATATAACTAATGATCCTGGAACCCGATTTGCTTGAAACAAAATTCTATGGATGGATAACTGAACATACTAATTACTACCTGTTTATTGTTTCGCTAAATTATATACGTACGTTTCATGATAAATCGTGCAAGTGATAGACTACTGTTTTTATGACACCTTAATTGTGCTTATATACTGTTCATGCATCATATCATGCCTATATCATTGTAGTGATAACCTAGTGATATCGTGCATTCACCCAGTGTTAGATTTTAGCGATGATTGTGGCAAGTACGTCAGTGTTCGTGTATTCGTGATTAAGTGAAAGTGATACGTACTTGTACACAATCAGTGACCTTATTATTCTATTGCATTGTCGACGTCTGTGGGATGCGTGTACGTGTGACTATAAGTGGTATGGGACACTTATGGAAGCGCTTGCACGGGTGTCACAGATAAGGCATCCGACACTGCCATTTATCTTAGGTATTAGTCGGGACGTGCTTGATGGAGGTCCTGCCTCCAGCTCTCGCGCAGACTTGTCACGGATCGATTAGTATTTAGGTTGATGGTTAGCGTTTGATGTAGACCACGGGGTGTGGGGTAGTTTAAGTGTGAGTTCAACAGAATCTCGGGAGTCCCATGCCGGCTTATATATTTAGGGAGTTATATGGAGATTTACAGGGTACGTGATATATACACCGTGATATTCTTGTTACATGTTGGGCCCGTGGTCCCTTGCCCTTGGATGGAGGACACTCGCGAGTGGTTGACTCTCACACTTGGACTGACGATAGGCTTAGTGACCTGTACAGTGAGACTTAGAGACTGATAGGGATACTGGCATTTATATTCCTTATATACTGTGTTGGCATACGTGACATATCGTTATACTGCTTTACTGTTCCGCTGCATCGATTACTGCACATTCATATTCATGCTGTCGTTGATTTACTGTTATTCATATCCATTACCACTGTTAGAACTGTCACTTGATTTTTATATATATTATATTGTTATTGTGTCGCTCTGACGACCTGAGTATGCATGCTCAGTGTGAGGAGAAGATTTAGCCTGGATCAGAACTAGACGTGCATCACAGACTTCTTGACTTGCTATTCCGAGTTACTTCCGTTTGTTCCACTTCAGGTCAGTTTATATTATTGTATCTTTCAGTTACTGCATTTCTCATTACCTGCGCATCGTTTACTGTTTACCATGATAAACTAGAAGCCGAAGTGTGACTACGGCAGGACATTTCCTTGACCGTAGGAGCATGGCTGGCCTTGTCTACCCCTCGTATTCCGTATTTTGGGAAGCGGGGCATGACATGGTTTAGTTGGTATCAAAGCCAGGTTTTGCATCGATTGGGATTGCAGTTTTCCGTGTATAGCTTGGCAACCTAAGATATTTCTCGGTATAGGTTGTAAACTTGTCACTCTTGATCCATATTCACATCGTGTGTTCAACTATCCATTCGCTATGGTTTCGGGTGACCTGACAAGATTACGTGGTTGCAATTGCACTACCGTATTCTGTCTAGGTGACTTAAAGTCATACGGTTGATTCTCCACTTGTAATGAAATTCATCGTCTCTGGTATTCTTGAATCCTTGTCCTATCCATATCATATTTTGATTCATTTAGCGTGTGACTCATATCAATCTCGAAATTGTTGTTCCAGGATCATGCCTTCCAACGACTCTTCACTTCATCTTTATCCGCTCCCCAGAATCAGACTGTTGAGATCCTTAGTGTACTGCAAGGTTTAAAGGAAGCCCAGGAGCGAACAAACGACCTATTAGCTGAAGGGCTGAGAAGACAGGTGAGTCGGACCCCAGCGGGAGCCTCCTATCATTAAGGGATCCCTATTAGACGAGGAAAAGAGAAGAAGATGAAGCGTCAACAGAAACATCAGAAGAACCCTTGCTGTGGGTACTGTAAGAGGCCAGGACATTTTCAGAAGGATTGTAGCCGCGCCCAAGGGAAATGTATGATTTGCGGATCCAACAAACATCTCATCAACGGTTGCCCAGAACGGAAGGAACTACAAGGAGGAAACTCGTACACACTCCCCACTTCTGCCAAGTGAGGATTACCGCGTAGTTCGGACTTCGACGATAAGGCGGATCAAACGCAGGATTCAACTCACGCGACGAGAATGCAATGTTATAGTGGTCGAAGAATGATTTTTTTCATGTTATCTACTTTCAGTAATAATATTGTCGTTTTTATGAATGTTTCCTTCCGTTTGAAATCTTGTATCCGTTGAGATTTTAGTTGAATGCAATAAAATTTGAATCGTAATATATATATCAATCTCTTGTCTTTTCCCTTGTTCATACTAATCAGTAGCATAATATTTAAATCTTGATTTTTCAATTCCTGCAACCGCATATCTTTCCATACTTCGTACACTTGGCCGTTTTCCTTATTCATTCCATTGTCTAATCATGACTCTTTTTCTTTCAGACCATGGCCCACCCTGGAGCAGCGCCACAACTAGACGAGGATGCACAGCCTTGCGTTTCCTTAGACCGCAAGCTGATGAGTTCTGACGATGAGATAAACGGCCCCCAAGTCAATTTCGGAAACAACGATTCAGAGATCAAAGGAGCAGCCGCCCCAGAGTTTAACGTGATAGCCGATTCCGACGGAGAAGAAGAAGATCCTGAAGAGAACCCTATAGAAGAAGACCCGATAGAGGAAGATCCCGAGGGAGATCCAATAGAAGAAAATCCCGTGGAGGAAGACCCCATGGAAGAGAACCCAGAAGGAGAGGATCACATGGAATCAGATCTCGATGAAGAAGCTCTATTCGAGGAAGAAGGACCAGAAATTCAAGACCCTGTGGTGGAAGGACTTCCAATAGAGATATCGGCGAGACGATATGGAAATGGATGTCCCTACCTGAGTGCGCGAGCCTACCGCAACCTACTGAACCTCCACAACCGTGACTAACGGAATATCTTTTGATGTTGTCTTTCTGGCCAAATAAAATGTGTATAGTTTAGGGCCACTTTTCTTTTTTGGGAATGCCTTGTTTCAAATTCTCTTCAATAAAATAAATCTTCTGAGTTTGTAAACCTTTTTGATTATTGGTTCACTGATACTTGATTATTGCTCATATACAATTATTCTTCCTACTGAGACCTGTCCACCCCTACCCCTTACATTGCCTTAACCCTCACTCAGATCAACCAGTACTACACCCCGATCTTTTAAAGGTCCACCCTTCATCATTCGACTGTGCCCCTTTGAGATACTTCTACGAGGAGAGCACATCTTATGAAATTTCGAGTTCTTAACCCTTCAAATCTTTGATTCATAAGATATACCGACCAATATCCTCCCCATGCTTTCCCTTTGTAGTCTTTTGTTGCTCACCATTACTTCTTGGGCTGACCCGATTCCAATCTCCTTGATCCTCATCCTAAAACCGCCACATTCCAACCTTCTAATTGAGCCACACCTTCTTGTAATCACTACCCTAGCTAGTCCTATTCATATTGGTGATTTCTCTATTACCCCAAATATATTTAGAGACATTGTTATTCAAAATTTAGTTTTCATTATTTTAAATTTATTAAAGAGTGTGTGTTATTGATTACTCCGTTTTATGAATTTTAAGTATATTATTATTATTCTCATTTTCAGTAGCGCAACCTTACACCGCGCATACTTTTGGTCTATACTTCTTAATTTCACTATACCAGTTTTCTGAAATATTTTAAACCTAATTGATCGATACCTTACCCTAAACTATGTTAACCTACCGACCAATTTTCACTGCTTTATTGTCGTTAATTTATTTTTGGGTTTTGTGCATATAATTGCTATTATAAATGATTGAACCTTACACTTATTTTTCTGCTTACCTTTGATAAACTTAGATGTGCACATATCGGGTTTTGATTCTTATCGAGCACTTTGATCAATATTATTCATTATTGTTGACTGTATTCTCATATACTTGCAGTTACCCTTATAGTTATTCCTGCCTTATAGCTATTTAGACCTACCTTTTCGTACGTTGTTCTTACTTATATATATTTTCAATTTCTTCGTCCTCGTACGGCTAATAAATCTTTTGTGTTAATGTGCAACATAATAGCTTTCGTTTATGTTGGAATAATCTATCGTTTATTTTAAATTTCGAGGACGAAATTTTTGTAAGGGTGGTATGATGTAATACCCGGGTTCCTTTTATATACCAATATCCGTATTTATGAAAATTGTCACTTAAAAATTCGTTAGTTTATATATATAATTATTTTAGCTTAAAAACCCTATTACCTATCTATCTTATATTATTCCCAAACTCTTTTATTGCTATTTCCAAGCCGTCCCCTCTTCCCCAATTCCTTATCTCCTTTCCCATTTTTATTTAAATCCCCAGCCCAAGCCCAAAGAGGATTAAAATTTAATTAAAACATTAAATCCTCACTTCCCCAGCCTCTCCCAAAAATCAAGCCCAAACATCAAATTAATATTCCCTTCTTGCCGGCCCAACATTTTCCCTCAGCCCTAAGTGGAAATCCCTATTAAATTAGAACAAAAAGAAAATCTCAGCCTGGCCGTTCCCATTTTCCTTTTAATTCTTTTATTTTATTCCAAGCCCAGCCCAGCCCACTTCCTTCTCCAATTTATTCTTTTCTTTTCTTTATTTCTTGGCTCGGCCCTCTCCTTCAGCTCATCCCACCTTCCCTCACCCGCTTCAACCCGACCCGACCCGCTCCCTACAGTCTCTTCTTCTCAACGGCTACCCCGCGTTTCCCGCCCCTATTCCCCGCGACCCGCCTTCTCCGCTGTCGCCCCCGCCCTCGCGACGTTACACCCACGACGCGCGCGTTTTCCCCGCGACCCGCTCCCTCGGTCCCTCACTCCTCTCTTCCCCTCTCATCCTCGTCTCCACTTCTCCCTCCTTCTCTGCTGAGCACGAACGCTCGAGAAAAACCCGCAACACCTCCTCGAATCCCTGCCGACGACGAGGACGAACACCTTAACCTTCAACGTCGTCATCCCTCGTCACCGTCCTCATTCTTCTCATCACTCGCTCCACTCCTCTCTTTCCCGTTCTTCCTCCTCTCTCATCCACTCCCGCGCCCACTCCCTTTCACCGGCAACGACGACGACGACCGGTTCTCAACGCCGCGACCACCACTGCCGCACCCTCCTCGTCGATCATCCCCGATCACCACCACCTCCACCTTCGATCACGAGCACCCACAGAGCACCAAACCCCTGCACCCATCACCGGCCATCTTGCGCCTCTCGCCGGCGATCTCCTCATCGTCGTCGCCACCTTCTCTTTCCCCTCCCCCTTGTCTCTCTGTCTCTCCCCTCTCTCTAGCTCACACAGTCTTCTCTCTCTCACTCTGCTTCTCTCTCTCTCTCTCTCTCTCTCTCTCACACACAGTCCCCTCTCTCTCTCTTTCACACTTCCCTCTCTCTTTCACACTTCTCTCTCTCACTCTGTTATCTCTCTCTCTCTCTCATTGTTCTCCCTCTCTCTCTCTTTCACACTTCTCTCTCTCTTTCTCACTCTCTCTCCCTCTCTGTATCCCTCTCACACTCTATCTCTACATTTTCCCACTCTCTCTTTTCCCTGCTCTCTCTCAATTCTTTTCTCTCTCTAACTCTCTCTCTCGCGATATCTCTCCCCCTCTGAAACCCCTCCACCAGCCGACCCTCACAACTCCATAGACGATCGCTACACCACCCCTTCGCCACCGCTGCCAAGCCGTCAAGACCGTGCCAGGTTGAGCTGAGACTCGAATTCGAGCCATGTCGAGTTGCCGTGACGCGTGTGCGTCGCGCGTTCGTGACGTTACAATCACCGTGCATCCCCGGGACTGATCCAGGCAAGTTTTTACTTGCTTACATGCTATGTTACTTAAGTTATAATCGTTAAATGCATAGATTATTAAAGTACAAGTTTAACTAATTATGTGCCTTAACCTGTTCGACGGGTGTTCCCAAAGGAAATCTTTCCCTAATTTGACGGAACTAAACGGTATTGGTTGGCCCGTATAGCTGTGAACTTAGAGTATGAATTTCGCTGCATAATGTGATCGTTAAAGATTAAAACGGCTACCCCCAAGTTTAATTGCAAAACTGAAATTATATTGTACCTGAAAACCGTTAAATTCACCATAAATCATATACATACGAGAATGGTGCGTTCGAGGGCTCAAATCGAAGCCGACTTGACAAACTTTAACCCTGTATTAGTTTCCAGACATTCCTGTACTTAAACCATGATGAAAATAGGATCGGAGTGCGACTCTGGACTGCAGTCCAGAGCGACTCCAGTTATTGGTAGCTGTTCCGTAATGGGTACCACAGGATTTACTTAACTCTTAGGTTGTGGAACCCCGCTGTTCACTATAGATAAATCTGTTAGCTAGACAACACAATTGATTTCATTCTGTTTCGTTACCGTTTGATATTTAAATTGTAATTTAGAAGATCGGGACACATAACAGTCCCAGCAGAATCAGAATTGACATGTTAATATTAAACAGATTGTAACTCCTAACGTACAGACGCGATTGAAGATCCGTTTGTTGCGTTGAAAACTTTACTGAAAACCCTAGAATTCATTCAACTGTATCATCGCTAAATTATGATCCCAACTGGGGTTAAAATGCGTTTCTAAATGGACTTCTGATTCTGAAATTGGATTTCCAGCCGCGAGCGCTTAAAATGAAATGGATATAACTAATGATCCTGGAACCCGATTTGCTTGAAACAAAATTCTGTGGATGGATAACTGAACATACTAATTACTACCTGTTTATTGTTTCGCTAAATTATATACGTACGTTTCATGATAAATCGTGCAAGTGATAGACTACTGTTTTTATGACACCTTAATTGTGCTTATATACTGTTCATGCATCATATCATGCCTATATCATTGTAGTGATAACCTAGTGATATCGTGCATTCACCCAGTGTTAGATTTTAGCGATGATTGTGGCAAGTACGTCAGTGTTCGTGTATTCGTGATTAAGTGAAAGTGATACGTACTTGTACACAATCAGTGACCTTATTATTCTATTGCATTGTCGACGTCTGTGGGATGCGTGTACGTGTGACTATAAGTGGTATGGGACACTTATGGAAGCGCTTGCACGGGTGTCACAGATAAGGCATCCGACACTGCCATTTATCTTAGGTATTAGTCGGGACGTGCTTGATGGAGGTCCTGCCTCCAGCTCTCGTGCAGACTTGTCACGGATCGATTAGTATTTAGGTTGATGGTTAGCGTTTGATGTAGACCACGGGGTGTGGGGTAGTTTAAGTGTGAGTTCAACAGAATCTCGGGAGTCCCATGCCGGCTTATATATTTAGGGAGTTATATGGAGATTTACAGGGTACGTGATATATACACCGTGATATTCTTGTTACATGTTGGGCTCGTGGTCCCTTGCCCTTGGGTGGAGGACACTCGCGAGTGGTTGACTCTCACACTTGGACTGACGATAGGCTTAGTGACCTGTACAGTGAGACTTAGAGACTGATAGGGATACTGGCATTTATATTCCTTATATACTGTGTTGGCATACGTGACATATCGTTATACTGCTTTACTGTTCCGCTGCATCGATTACTGCACATTCATATTCATGCTGTCGTTGATTTACTGTTATTCATATCCATTACCACTGTTAGAACCGTCACTTGATTTTTATATATATTATATTGCTATTGTGTCGCTCTGACGACCTGAGTATGCATGCTCAGTGTGAGGAGAAGATTTAGCCTGGATCAGAACTAGACGTGCATCACAGACTTCTTGACTTGCTATTCCGAGTTACTTCCGTTTGTTCCACTTCAGGTCAGTTTATATTATTGTATCTTTCAGTTACTGCATTTCTCATTACCTGCGCATCGTTTACTGTTTACCATGATAAACTAGAAGCCGAAGTGTGACTACGGCAGGACATTTCCTTGACCGTAGGAGCATGGCTGGCCTTGTCTACCCCTCGTATTCCGTATTTTGGGAAGCGGGGCGTGACAGCTACTATCGACTGTCGTCAAAGGAGGGTAGTGTTCAAAATACCAGATCATTCGGTCTTTTATTTCAAGAGTGGAGACCGTACCCTAGAACCTAGCATCTACAAAGCTAAACTAAAGAAGGCAGTGATTGCAATATTACAAGCAGAAGAATCAAATCCAGAGGTAGTTCGAGAGTTCGAGGACGTATTCCCTGAAGATATAACAGGTTTGCCTCCCGATCGAGCTCTTGAATTCAGTATTGATTTAGTACCTGGTGCGCAACCGGTGATCAAAGCTCCGTACTGGTTAAGTCCTGAAGGATTGAAGGAGATCCATACTCGGTTGGACGAACTTCTGAAGAAAGGATGGATTCGTCCCAGTACTTCAAGTTAGGGATCTCCAGTTTTGCTTGTGAAGAAGAAAGAAGGTTCATACAGAATGTGTATAGACTACCGAGCTCTGAATGAAGTGACGATAAAGAACAAGTATCCACTGCCGCGCATCGATGATATATTCGATTAGCTAAGTGGGTCCTGTGTATTCTCAAAGTTAGACCTTCGTTTGGGTTATCATCAGGTAAAGGTCAAAGAGTCTGATATTCCGAAGACGGCATTCAGAACTCGCTATGGTCATTATGAATGGGCCGAACTAGACTGGCTGGGAACGGTTCCAGGCCACTTAGCCGTGGTGAATGGGCCGATCTGGAGGCTACCCGGCTGCCTCATGATGAAAGCTTTGGATCCACAGCGTTGTTAGGCAGGAAGCTACCCGCTGCGGATGGGCCGGACAAGAAGCTGCCCGGCTGCCTCATGATGAGGGCTTTAGATTCATGACACTGTTGGGCATGAAGCTACCCATTGTGGATGGGCCGAGCAGGAAGTTACCCGGCCACCTCGTGATGAGGGCTTTGGATCCACAGCGTTGTTAGGCAGGAAGCTACCCGCTGCGGATGGGCCAAACAGGAAGCTGCTCGGCAGCCTCGTGATGAGAGCTTTAGATCCACGTCTTCATTGGGTAGGAAGCTACCCATTATGGATGGGCCTAGCAGGAAGCTACCCGGCCGCCTCGTGATGAAGGGTTTGGATCCACAGTGTTGTTAGACAGGAAGCTACCCGCTGTGGATGGGCCGAGCAGAAGCTGTCCGGTTGTCTCATGATGAAGGCTTTGGATTCTCAGCGTTGTTAGGCATGATACTACCCGCTGCGGATAGGCTGAGTAAGAAGCTGCCCGGCGGCCTCGTGATGAGGGTTTTAGATCCACGTCTTCGTTGAGCAGGAAGCTGCCCATTGTGGATGGGCCGGGCAAGAAACTGCTCGGCCGCCTCGTGATGAGGGGTTTGGATCTACAGCGTTGTTAGGCAGGAAACTACCCGCTGCGGATGGGTCGAGCAGGAAGCTGCCCGGCGGCCTCGTGATGAGAGCTTTAGATCCACGTTGTCACGCCCCGCTTCCCAGTATACGGCGAAGGGGACGCGACTGGTCCGCTATGTATTTACTGTGAAGAAAATACGCTAAGCGTATCTAAGCAATATAAAAGTAAAACACAAGAGACAAGATATAATAAAAACAACAACTTTATATATTCACATTCTTTTGTACAATGCTTGAAAAGTAAATACAACTGATAAAAGGCAATGCCTAAACAATGGCATAACAGAAATGAAAAGTACGGAATGGAAAGTGTACAATGAACTAGAGCTCGGGGTCTTCACTGAAATGGTCCAAGTCTTCAGCAGTGGGCTCGATCTCTGACGTGTCCAGATCACCTGACGACATTCAAAAGAGAAAGAAAGAGAATGTTGTCAGCGAACAGATCGCTCGGTAAGTCCCAAAGATAAGGAAGAATAGAATAGACGGAATGAGAAGGTAGCTTTTAAAGTTGTATTATATAGTTATAATATTGTGTTAATACTGTTGTTTGTAGTTTGGTACAGAAGATGCCAGTATATACGAGAGGAGTCCCACTTACACCGGAGACTTTGGTAACCCGTAGTACAAGGCTCCGTCGATAATACCACGGAATAACGAGATGGATATAATTACGTCTTAAGTGACCACCTCGTGCCACCTTTAACATATTCCGTACCAGTGTACCCCTTAAACCCCGTAGTGTTATCTTGATTGTATTGTATTGTATTGTCTTGTATTGTAAACTGTATAAATTGTATAATTGGATGACTGACCGAAACCATGATATCTGTAAACGGATGTAACTGGAGAATCATGTATGTAACTGTAGAATCATGGATGTAACTGAATAATCATGTAAATGGAATGTATATCCATAGTTCGGTTCGGTCAAGTTGTATAAATTGATAATTGGATTCATGGATTCATGTTAAATTGTAATATTGAATATTGTAGATTGTACTTGAATCATATTCAAGTCAGATTATACTGAGACTCAAACTGAGTCAGTCAATTAGAAAAGTAAATTGAAATACTGATTGTTTTGATGTTATCGGTAACCGCTGCACATGGACGGCATGATTTGTGTCTTTTTCAAAGACGATTACCGTATTGATAACACCATTATTAATTTGTCTAGCTTAAATAGGAAAGCACCCACTTCTCCGGCTCCCTGAGGCTCAAGAGATTGGTCCCGCTTAAACCTATGTTTGCTAGGGTCCTTAGGGTAATTTATAGAACTTGAAGGGGTTTTATGTAAAAATACTTTTATATACTTTTCCAAATACACCCCAAGTATTTATTATTCGTCTTTAGAGTTGTAATGAATGTAGATTTTACATTGTGATATTTCTAGCGAAAATATCCTAATTTCATAATAAATGGTATTTATTTGTAATATTGATTTGTATGGAATTCATGGTATTTTAGTATTCTTGTGACATTTTTAGAAAAAGTGGAATATTTGTAATAATTCAAAATAGATATTTTTATGTTACATATACATATATTTATATGAAAATAGTTTTAGTATATATATTATATTCTAGAAATCTTGTTTTCTTAAGATGTCGTATTTTAAATCTTTCGAGACCGAATGCTCATTGCGGAGGTCTACATCTCGCACTACTAAGTCCGAGGATGCGCGATAATCTGCACCATCCCGAACGGGTTCCCCAATTGGGTTGTAACGGCACTTTGCAAAGATTTGTATAAATACTAATCATTAAGGAAAAACGGTTTTATTAATTATGGTATTTATTTGTAAAGATATCAATTTCCCGTATTCTATGTTCTAGGGTCTCCTAAATCAATTAGACTGCTCCTAACTGGTCCAAAGCGACAAGTTGTGAAATATCTCAAATTGCCTCTTCACCGCCAATTGTGGCCAGGTAAGTACAGGTGAAGAAAGGAGGGATCCGCTCACGAATCACCGTGAGACGGGCCTTTTAAAGTTACCTTTCTCACTTGTCTAGCCTAGGCACCACAAAGTCGGGTTTAGATAAACGACTGAATGCCCGCAACCTTTCTCTGTCCTAATGAGTGCGACAGTCCTTAATTGGCTGAGTCTAGATATTTTTATTATTAGCTCAAAGGTTATTTATTTGTAAAGATGTATCAATACTAAATCTTTTAGAAATGGTTTTATTAAGTAAAGGGTATTTAAATGAAAATGTTTGTTTTCCCATATTCTAAGTTCTCGAGGGTATCGTGCTATGTTGCATATGAGTGTGTGAGGAGGTAGGTCATTACCTCGTGGTCTACTTAAAGTTATAACAAGTTTAATGAAGTTAAATGTAGAATTGAAACAATATGGTATTTAAGTGAAAAATACGATAAATTGAAATAGCCATCATTTTATGAAATGAAACTTGATCAATTTGGTTAATTAGTGTTTAATAGTCAATATGAGGGAGTTTAAGCATAATTGCATTAACGAGAAGTGAAGTTTTATAAGAAAACCGAATCGGAAATCGGATTTGTTCCGATTCCGTCGGGTTTTGTAAATCCGTATTTTTAGAAAAGAAAAGAGAGGTAGAAATAGGGACTTACGGGTTTCGATCAAAGATAAGAGGAAGGTGGATCGGGAGGAGTCGCCGGTGCGTCGTTTCGTCTCCGGGAGTTCCTAGAACGATCTCCGGAAGTTCGCCGGGAATTTCGTCGTAGCTTCGCTTCGTGCTCGTTTTCAAAGTACACAAGATTTCTTGAGAATTTTAGAGAGTTGGCTCAGAGTTTTGGGTGAGAGGGTAGAGGGTAGGGGTGGTATTTATAGGGTTAGGCTAGGGTTAGGGTAGATGAAGAGTTTAAATGAAAAAAATGTAAAAAATATATTAAAATTCATTAAAATATGGAGTAAATGGGGATTTCAAAGGTGTCTGGAACCAATATGGGAAAATGAAGTGTGCAGGGAAGTAGGGAGAGGAAGAGACACCTTTTTGGTGTTGACGACTCGGCCGAGTCCGGGGCTCGGAAGGTGGGGGGTCGCCGGAGGTAGTCACTGGTACTTTCAGTTTTTCATGTGTAGTGGGAAAATCTGGAGTTATCTTGTGTGGACTGTTGGGCTTCTATAAAATTTAAAACAAAATAAATATTAAAAATAATGTGGGGCATGGGATTTGAACTTTGGTGGCTTGGTTAAGCAGTGCAAGGTATTACCAATTAGCCACAAGCTCCTTCTTGTAATTAAATTGCTAATTAATTACTTAAGTCTTGTGCTCAGGCAATAAATACCTCTTTAAGGATTTAAAAAAAAAATTAAAAATTTGTATGGAAAAAGTATATAAGAAAATTATGGTTGTTACATTCTACCCTCCTTATAAAAATTTTGTCCTCGAAATTTGAAAAAGAAAAGTGTAACAGTTTCAAGGAAAGTCTGGTGACTGGTGTACTGACAGTATGTGAAAAATAACAAGGTGGTGTAAGGGTTTTAAAAATGTGAAGAATGTGTAAAGGAATGAAAGAATGCGAAGGTTTTGGTAAGATTGTAAAAGAGGTGAGAGAATTTTGGGTTAGGACAGATTCAAGGTATATGATTCAAAGAACATGAAATTGTAAGATTCAAGAAATATGATTGTAAAGAATGTTTTAGTTGCTGGTTTTTGTGTTTTATATTGCTTAGGGTTCCATACAACTCTGACCTGCATGGGCCACCAACAAAACCTGTCACGTCCCGCTTCCCAGTATATGGCGAAGGGGACGCGACTGGTCCGCTACGTATTTACTGTGAAGTAAATACGCTAAGCGTATCTAAGCAATATAAAAGTAAAACACAAGAGACAAGATATAATAAAAACAGCAACTTTATATATTCACATTCTTTTGTACAATGCATGAAAAGTAAATACAACTGATAAAAGGCAATGCCTAAACAATGGCATAACAGAAATGAAAAGTACGGAATAGAAAGTGTATAATGAACTAGAGCTCAGGGTCTTCACTGAAATGGTCCAAGTCTTCAGTAGTGGGCTCAATCTCTGACGTGTCCAGATTACTTGACGACATTCAAAGGAGAAAGAAAGAGAATATCGTCAGCGAACAGATCGCTCGGTAAGTCCCAAAGATAAGGAAGAATAGAATAGACAGAATGAGAAGGTAGCTTTTAAAGTTGTATTATATTGTTATAATATTATGTTAACGCTGTTGTTTGTAGCTTGGTACAGAAGATGCCAGTATATACGAGAGGAGTCCCACTTACACCGGAGACTTTGGTAAGCCGTAGTACAAGGCTCCGTCGATAATACCACGGAACAACGGCATAGATGTAATTACGTCTTAAGTGACCACCTCGTGCCACCTTTAACATATTCCATACCAGTCTACCCCTTAAACCCCGTAGTGTTATCTTGATTATATTGTATTGTATTGTCTTGTATTGTAAACTGTATAGATTGTATAATTGGATGACTGACCGAAACCATGATATCAGTAAACGGATGTAACTGGAGAATCATGTATGTAACTGTAGAATCATGGATGTAACTGAATAATCATGTAAATGGAATGTATATCTATGGTTCGGTTCGGTCAAGTTGTATAAATTGATAATTGGATTCATGGATTCATGTTAAATTGTAATATTGAATATTGAATATTGCAGATTGTAGATTGTAGATTGTACTTAAATCATATTCAAGTCAGATTATACTGAGACTCAAACTGAGTCAGTCAATTAGAAAAGTAAATTGAAGTCCTGATTGTTTTAATGTTATCGGTAACCGCTGCACATGGACGGCATGATTTGTGTCTTTTTCAAAGACGATTACCGTATTGATAACACCATTATTAATTTGTCTAGCTTAAGTAGGAAAGCATCCACTTCTCCGACTCCCTGAGGCTCAAGAGATTGGTCCCGCTTAAACCTATGTTTGCTAGGGTCCTTAGGGTAATTTATAGAACTTGAAGGGGTTTTATGTAAAAATACTTTTATATACTTTTCCAAATACACCCCAAGTATTTATTATTCGTCTTTAGAGTTGTAATGAATGTAGATTTTACATTGTGATATTTCTAGTGAAAATATCCTAATTTCATAATAAATGGTATTTATTTGTAATATTGATTTGTATGGAATTCATGGTATTTTAGTGTTCTTGTGACATTTTTAGAAAAAGTGGAATATTTGTAATAATTCAAAATAGATATTTTTATGTTACATATACATATATTTATATGAAAATAGTTTTAGTATATATATAATATTCTAGAAATCTCGTTTTCTTAAGTTGTCGTATTTTAAATATTTCGAGACCGAATGCTCCTTGCGGAGATCTGCATCTCGCACTACTAAGCCCGAGGATGCGCGATAATCCGCACCATCCCGAATGGGTTCCCCAATTGGGTTGTAGCGGCGCTTTGCAAAGATTTGTATAAATACTAATCATTAAGGAAAAACAGTTTTATTAATTATGGTATTTATTTGTAAAGATGTCGATTTCCCGTATTCTATGTTCTAGAGTCTCCTAAATCAACTAGACTGCTTCTAACTGGTCCAAAGCGACAAGTTGTGAGATATCTCAAATCGCCTCTTCACCGCCAATTGTGGCCACGTAAGTACAGGTGAAGAAAGGAGGGATCCGCTCACGAATCACCGTGAGACGGGCCTTTTAACGTTAGCTTTCTCACTTGTCTAGCCTAGACACCACAAAGTCAGGTTTAGATAAACGGATGAATGCCCACAACCTTTCTCTATTCTAATGAGTGCGACAGTCCTTAATTGGCCGAGTCTAGATATTTTTATTATTAGCTCAAAAGTTATTTATTTGTAAAGATGTATCAATACTAAATCTTTTAGAAATGATTTTATTTAGTAAAGAGTATTTAAATGAAAATGTTTGTTTTCCCGTATTCTAAGTTCTCGAGGGTATCGTGCTATGTTGCATATGAGTGTGTGAGGAGATAGGTCATTACCTCGTAGTCTACTTAAAGTTATAACAAGTTTAATGAAGTTAAATCTAGAATTGAAACAATGTAGTATTTAAGTGAAAAATACGATAAATTGAAATAGCCATCATTTTATGAAATAAAACTTGATCAATTTGGTTGATTAGTGTTTAATAGTCAACATGAAGGAGTTTAAGCATAATTGCATTAACGAGAAGTGAAGTTTTATAAGAAAACCGAATCGGAAATCGGATTTGTTCCGATTCCGTCGGGTTTTATAAATCCGTATTTTTTAGAAAAGAAAAGAGAGGTAGAAATAGGGACTTTTGAGTTTCGATCAAAGATAAGAGGAAGGTGGATCGGGAGGAGTCGCCGGTGCGTCGTTTCGTCTCCGGGAGTTCTTAGAAAAATCGCCGGAAGTTCGCCTGGAATTTCGCCGTAGCTTCGCTTCGTGCTCGTTTTCAAAGTACACAAGATTTCTTGAGAATTTTGGAGAGTTGGCTCAGAATTTTGGGTGAGATGGTAGAGCGTAGGGGTGGTATTTATAGGGTTAGGGTAGATGAAGGGTTTTAATGAAAAAAATGTAAAAAATATATTAAAATTCATTAAAATATGGAGTAAATGGGGATTTTAAACGTCTCTGGAACCGATCTAGGAAAATGAAGTGTGCAGGGGAGTAGGGGAGAGGAAGAGACACCTTTTTGGTGTTGACGACTAGGCCGACCGGCCGAGTCTGGCCGCAGCGCCGGCCGGTCCGCCGGCCGAGTCGGGGGCTGGAAAGGTGGGGGGTCGCTGGAGGTAGTCACTGGTACTTTCAGTTTTTCAAGTGTAGTGGAAAAATCTGGAGTTATCTTGTGTGGACTGTTGGGCTTCTATAAAATTTAAAACAAAATAAATATTAAAAATAATGTGAGGCATGGGATTTGAACTCTGGTGGCTTGGTTCAGCAGTGCAAGATATTACCAATGAGCCACAAGCTCCTTCTTGTAATTAAATTGCTAATTAATTACTTAAGTCTTGTGCTCAGGCAATAAATACCCCTTTAAGGATTTAAAAAAAATTAAAAAAATTGTATGGAAAAAGTGTATAAGAAAATTAGGGTTGTTACACACGTCTTCATTGGGCAGGAAGCTACCCATTGTGGATGGATGGGATGAGCAGGAAGCAACCTGCCGGCCTCATTATGAGGGCTTTGGATCCACGTCTTCGTTTAGCAGGAAGCTACCCACTGCGGATGGGCCAAGCAGGAATCCACCCGATCGCTTCATGATAAGGGCTTTGGATCCGCAACGTGGTTGGGCAGGAAGCTACCCGTCACGGATGGGCCGAGCAGGAAGCTACCCTGCCGCCCCGTGATTAGGATTTTGGATTCACAGTATTGTTGGGCAGGAAGCTACCCGCTGGGGATGGGCCGAGCAAGAAACTGCTCGGCGGCTTCATGATGAGGGCGTTGGATCTATGTCATCGTTGGGCAGGAAGCTACCCACTGTGGATGGGCCGAGCAGGAAACTGATCGTCCGCCTCATGATGAGGGCTTTAGATCCACGTCTTTGTTGGGCAGGAAGCTACCCGTGGTGGATGGGCCGTGCAGGAAGCAGCCCTGTGGTCTCGTGTTGAGGGCTTTAGATCTACGATGTTGTAGGACAGGAAGCTACCCGCGGTGGTTGGGCCGGGCAGAAAGCTACCCATCCGCCTTGTGACGAGGGCTTTAGATCCACGTCTTTATTGGGCAGGAAGCTACCCACTGTGGATGGGCTGAGCAGAAAGCTTCCCGGTGGCCTTGTGACCAGGACTTTAGATCCACGGCGCTGTTGGGCAGGAAGCTACCTACGGTGGATGGACCAGATATGAAACTACCCGGCCGTCTCGTGATGAGGGTTTTGGATCCACAACGTTGTTGAGAAGGAAGCTACCCGTTGCGAATAGGCCGAGCAGGAAACTGCCCGGCGGCCTCGTGATGAGGGATTTAGATCCACGTTGTCATGCCCCGCTTCCCAGTGTACGGAGAAAGAGACGTGACGGGCACACGATATATTTTCTCAGAAATAAATATGTTAAGTGTAAATAAGCAATATAAATAAATGCACAAGAAAGACAAGAGATGTAAAATAAACAACAATTTTTATTAACATTCATCTTTACAATACACTGCTTCAAAAAGGAAAGTAAAGGGATATAAAGCAATGCCTAAACAATGGCATATGAAATGAAAAGTAAGTACAAGGAAAAGCTAGAAGTCTGGTTGCTCTGTGAACTGGTCCAAGTCGTCCTGGCTGGGCTCGATCTCCTGAGGATCCGGTCCTCCTGACAAACATTCCAAAGAAAGAAAGAAACAGGAATGTCGTTAGCGAACTAGTGCTCGGTAAGTCCCAGAAGTAAGAATAGAATAGAATAAGTAAAGAGAAAGAACTGGTAATTGTACAGATATATGTTTGTTATACTAACGTAGTTATTTGTAGCTTGGTACAGAAGGTATCAATGTATACGAGAGGAGTCCAACTATCCCGTGGACTATGGTAACATATAAGTACAAGGCCCCGTCAAAACCCACGGGACAACGACACGAAAGTTTATGTAGGTGTCTTTTAGTGTCCATCATCGTGCCACTTTTAATACATTTTGTACCAATCCACCCCGTTAAACCCTGTAATATATATTTTATTGATTATAGTTACAAGGCTTGCCGAAATCATGGATACAAGTTGTTCATGTAATCAGGTTCAGGATGTGAATAAGTAGGTATGTAATCAAATTAAGTTATAACCATGATTCGGTCAAGTCAAGTCATGTTTGCATGTTGATCTTGTTCTGGTATTCAGGTTTAGATTCAAGTATACATGTTAGAGTTTGGATTCATGTTTGAATTGTATTGAGTTTGGACTGAATTCAAGTTTGGTTTAGACTCAGACTTGAGTCAGACACTTAGAACTGATTTAGATCTCGAATTAAGTTCGGGAGTTATCAATAACCGCTGCACATGGACAACATGATCTGTGTCTTTTTCCAGGACAATTACCATTGATAACACCGTTAAGTTTTTCTACCTTAAATAGACAAGCACTCACTTTCTCCGGCTCCCTGAGGCTTGCTTCCCCCAATCAGAGCAAAGCTCTGTTAAAATTTTGAAATTTGAAATGAAGCGGCGCTTCATAAAAGCGCTAGCTCTAAGAGTCAAAGACTCTGATGCAACGCTCATTTGCAAAGCACGACAGCGTTAGCGCTCGCAGCGCCAGCGCTAAGAGTCAAAGACTCTGATGCAGCACTGACATGCAAAGCACGAGAGCGCCAGCGCCAGCAGTGCCAGCAGCGCCGGGGTTAAGAGTCAAAGACTCTGATGCAGCGCTCACGTGCAAAGCACGAGAGCGCTAGCGCTAACGTGGAAAGCACGAGAGCGCTAGCGCTAAGGGCGCTAGCACCCAGAGTCAAAGATTCCGATGCAGCGCTCACGTGCAAAGCACGAGAGCGCTAGCGCTGGAACTAAATGTTCCCCACCCTTGGATCAGGGATCCAACAAAGAAGACTAAAAGTCATCAAATTATCTCTGAAAATTAGAGCACCGTTGGATCAAAGATCCAATGGTGATTAAAAATCACCAAGATACAGAATAAGTTCAATATGAGAAAAGATTTTCCCAATCTTGTTAAAAACAAGAAGATTGCCTTCTGTAAAACAGAAGCCCTAGGATCAAACATCCAACGGTGGGAAACATCCTCAAATCGATTAGAGAAAAGATCTCTTCAACTGATTCAACAAATCAACCTCCCTTATATAAAGGACCCAAGACTTCAAGTCTTGCAGAGAGGGACCCCCCCCACAAACTTTGAGAAATTTCAAAGAGAAGAGCAAGCTCTCGGAAAAAGAATTTCTTCAAGATAAATAAAACAGAGAGATAAAATCATCTCATAAAAAGAAGAACCTATTTCTTTTTCTAGATCATAGATTTATAAGTCAGATATCTTTCACAAAAAGACATTATAGCATTTCATCATTATTGGGGTCAAAATTTACACCCCGGTTGACCGAGTCAAAGTCAAGGTCAACCCCAAGCCAGGTGGGCCCAAGCCTAGGTCAAGCGGGCCCAAGCCCAGGTCAAGCGTGTCCATGCCCATGGTTTATGTAATTTTTGTAATTTTTTATGTAGCCTCCTCCATGCCAAAATATAGATCGTGTAATAAATAATTTTTATGTAATTTTTTATGCAATTTTTTATGCATGAATGTATGCAAAATGGGCATAAAGCCAAATTTTTGTAAAGCCCATGGTTTATGTGCAAAAAGAAATGGTACATGAGCCATGGGATGGGCAAAATGCCATTTTGTAAAGCCCAATGAGCTATATGTAAATATGTAAGCGTATATAAGGTAACAAGATGATGAATAAAGCATATACTTTTCATTCCCCAAAAATTAGGGCCTGTGCCTCTTTCTCCTTTCTCAAGGTTCTAAAACCTTCTTCTTTCTTTTGAATTAAATCAAGAGTTTTACTCTTCCTTTTTCAAAACTAAATAGTTTTTCACTACAAAACCCACAAAGGGAAACTTGGATCTACCATTAGATCTCAAAAAGAAGATATTTTTAAAATCTCACATCTCTTGATTTTCAAGATCCTGCCAACAGAGGAGGAAGAAGGAGACCCATCTCCAGAGACCCCACTTTGGGGAAGAACTAGGGCTCAAGGGGAGAAGCCCTTCATCAGCTTCAAAACATCCTACGAGTTTAACTCCTCACACACACACACACACACACACACACGCACACACAGAGTAATAAGTGCTCCTTTCTGGGAGTACAACTCCCATTGCAGGGACCAAGTCCCTTTTGCTGCTCGAGCGCCCACGTGCTGACACGTGGAGCGCTAGCGCTCAAAGCGCTAGCACTCTTGCGCTCAGAGCGCCAGCACCCAAAGCGCTGGCGCTTTTCCCACGCATCCTTTGGATGCCCTTTTCCTTTATTTATTATTATTTATATATATATATACATGTATACACACACATACACATACACATACTCTACAACACTGTCCTTCCCAAAAAAAAATTGGGCCAGGGCGCTGCCCCGCACCCCACAAGGGGGCTGCTAGCCCCTTGACCCCCAGCCCGCTATCCGGGCAGCGGGACCCTCGTAAAAACTCTGCGTGGCTCCTGATATATCCAAAACCCTTTCAAAACACGACACTGCACATTGAGTTCGCATGACCAGTTTAACCCGTTAATCGGAGGTTCTCTCGCTCCAAAGGCGAGGGGTAATTAACGACATCTTAGTCCGCGGCTGCCGGAGATTCGGATCCCCATAATCAATAAACCCTTGCCTACCCTAGGTAGGGGGAATCTGTAATGTGCCTGACAAGCGCGCGCGTATTCCCATCTCAATGGGATGACGAAAAACACCCTGCAGATTCTGGTACGCCCGGTGGGACTTTATCTCTCCTCCCATATTTCGGATTAAATATTCATGCGAACTCAATCAACATATACAGTGATTGCCTATACTGAAATCATGATTTTTTGTGTGCAGGGGTTAACAATTTCCAATTGCCATCTTCGAACGCAAGTCAGTATTTGAACGGCTTTCCTTGGCCCCAGCTGGGGGCAAGGCCATCAACACCGACAAAGTAATAAGACATCTCGGGCAAACTCCAGCGGTGCCCCTGACAACTGCTCAATCGGGTATCTCTCTAAGCTCCCCGTCAGATGACCTCTATGTCGCTAAACTGGAAACAGATGACCTCTACGTCGTTAAACTGAAAACAGATGACCTCTACGTCATTAAACTGGAAACAGATGACCTCTATGTCGCTAAACTGGAAACAGATGACCTCTACGTCGTTAAACTGGAAACAGATGACCTCTACGTCGTTAAACTGGAAACAGATGACCACCACGTCGTTAAACTGGGAACAATCGACCTCTAAGTCGTTAAACTGGGAATGTAAAAAAAATGTAAATAAATAAAAAATGTGTAAATAAAAGAAAAATAAAAGCCGAAATGATGGGGCAACTCGCAATAAAAATCAGCGAGTAAAATAAAGATGAAAATAAAGCCGAAATGATGGGGCAACTCGCAATAAAAATCAACGAGTAAAATAAAAATGAAAATAAAGCCGAAATGATGGGGCAACCGCAAATAAAAGCCGAAATGATAGGGCAATCGCGATCTTCGCGATAAGAAAAGCTGAAATGATAGAGCAATCGCTGTAAAGAAAAAAAAAACAAAAAATGGCGAATGATGAGTCGCTCCTGGTACCATATTCCAGTGCAGCGATGCAGACGCCAACAAAGTCCCGAATTTTTACGGCCCTACGGTTAGTCCCCAAATTGACTACTGTATACAATCCACGGGCTCAAATAACTCTCATCACACTCATGCCCCACTGCAATCACCAGTCCAGCGGTTGGTCTCCGTCCTTGGAATTATGCTCCGTTGGGAAAACCCACTCATGTGTCCTCACGATACATGAGGAGAACAAACCTTCGTGGGATCCTTATGACTCACGAAGGAAAAACACACTTGGGAGTCCCCACGACTCTTAAGGAGAAAATACACCTGCGGGATCCTTACGACTCGTAGGGAGAAAATGCTTTTATGGGACCCTCACGGCCCATAAAATTGAAAAGCCTTATGCGATAGGAATCTAAACCTGTCTCCAAAGCCATCGCTCCCCAATCCCCAAATGGCGAATGATGAGTCGCTCCTGATACCATATTCCAGTGCAGCGATGCAGACGCCAACCAAATTCCAAACCCCAAGTAGCGAATGATGAGTCGCTCCTGGTACCATATTCCAGTGCAGCGATGCAGACGCCAACCAAATTCCAAACCCCAAGTGGCGAATGATAAGTCGCTCCTGGTACTATATTACAGTGCAGCGTTGCAGACGCCAACCAAATTCCAAATCCCATACCCCAACGGCGAATGATGAGTCGCTCCTGGTACCATATTCCGGTGCAGCGATGCAGGCGCCAAAAACGTCCCGAAATTTTTTTGGCCCTACGGTTTGGATCATACATCCTGCAAAACCGTATATAATCCACGGGCGTAAAACAATCCCAATCTCTCCCAAGTCCTACCGGTGAGACCACATTCAAAGTCCCACCAAAAATAATAAGATAAAAATAAAAAAATAAAAAAGGTATGTCCACAAGCAAAATGGGCACGGATGAAAACCCTAAAGGGCTCTGTGAGTAAAAACAGCAGGACTGCCGGCGAGTTTGTGAAAACCCAAAAGGGCGCAAACTCGTAAAAAAAGAGATGAAATGCACTCGCAAAGTCCTCTCGACTTTGTGAGGAGAAAATTCCCGTGTGAGATCCTTACGACTCACAAAGGAGCAACACACTTAGGAGTCCCCACGACTCTTAAGGAGAAAATACACCTACAAGATCCTTTCGACTCGTAGGGAGAAAATGCTTTTATGGGACCCTTACGGCCCATAAAATTGAAAATCCTTAGGTGATAGGGATCCAAACCTGTCTCCCAAGCCATCAATTTCCAAATCCTCCCGGGGCAAATGATGAGTTTCTCCTGGCATTATTCCAGTGCAGCAATACAGATGCCAAACCAAAACCAATTCCCAAATCCTCTCATGACAAATGATGATTCGCCTCTGGTACCATATTCCAGTATAGCGATGCTGATGTCAACCCAAATCAAAACAAACCAACAACCTCTGCGGCGGAATCATGCTCCGTCCCAGAATTTACCCCGTGTCGAAATCATGCTTCGCCTTGGTGTATCTGCCTTCCCTGTCGAAATTATGTTTCGTCTCGGAATCAAATCAACCAACAAGCTCTGTGTCGGAATCATGCTTCGTCTCAGATTGTGCACCCCGTGTCGAAATCATGCTTCGCCTCGGTGTATCTGCCTTCCCTATAGGAATTATGCTTCGGCTCGGAATCAACCAACGACCTCCTCGTCGGGATTATGCTCCGCCTCGGAATCAAGTCAACCAGCAAGCTCTGCGTCGGAATCATGCTTCGTCTCAGAATGTGCACCCCGTGTCGAAATCATGCCTCGCCTCGGTATACCTACCTTCCCTGTCGAAATTATACTTCGTCTCGGAATCAAGTCAGCCAACAAGCTCTGCGCCGGAATCATGCTCCATCTCAGAATGTACACCGTGTCGAAATCAATGCTTTGCCTCGGAGTATTTGCCTTCCCTTTCGGAATTATGCTTCGCCTGGGAATCAACCTCTACATCGAAATTATGCTTCGGTCAGAATGTCTGCCGCTCTTCGGAATTATGCTCCGATCCTTGGAATCATGCTCCGTTCTTCGGAATGATGCTCCGATCCCTGAAATCATGCTCCGCTCTTCGGAATGATGCTCCGAACCCTGGAATCATGCTCCACTCTTCGGAATGATGCTCCGAACCCTGGAATCATGCTCCGCTCTTCGGAATGATGCTCCGATCCCTAGAATCATACTCCGTGCTTCGAAAGGATGCTCCGATCCCCTGGAATCATGCTCCGCTCTTCGGAATGATGCTCCGATCCCTGGAATCATGCTCCGCTCTTCGGAATGATGCTCCGATCCTTGGAATGATGCTCCGCGCTTCGGAATGATGCTCCGATCTTCTCCGACCCAGGAATTATGCTCCGCGAATCAGAATGATGCTCTGATCTCCGGGAATCATGCTCCCCGGGATGATGCTCCGCATCCGGGATGATGCTCCGCCCCCGGAATGATGTTCCACCTCGAAGTTCAGCTTCAAGATCCATCAATTTCATGCACACAACTCAAATGTGTGGTGTGCATTTATTGATGGGGGTACTTTGCTGGGGTCAAAATTTACACCCCGGTTGACCGAGTCAAAGTCAAGATCAACCCCAAGCCAGGTGGGCCCAAGCCCAGGTCAAGCGGGCCCATGCCCAAGTCGAGCCCGCGGCCAACCTCCTCCATGCCAAAATATAGAGCATGTAATATATAATTTTTATGTAATTTTTTATGCATGAATGTATGCAAAATGGGCATAAAGCCAATTTTTTGTAAAGCCCATGGTTTATGTGCAAAAAGAAATGGAACATGAGCCATGGGATGGGCAAAATGCCATTTTGTAAAGCCCAAGGGGCTATATGTTAATATGTAAGCTTATATAAGGCAACAAGATGATGAATAAAGCAAAGACTTTTCATTCCCCAAAAATTAGGGCTTGTGCCTCTTTCTCCTTCCTCAAGGTTCTAAAACCTTCTTCTTTCTTTTGAATTAAATCAAGAGTTTTACTCTTCCTTTTTCAAACCTAAATAGTTTTTCACCACAAAACCCACAAAGGGGAACTTGGATCTACCATTAGATCTCAAAAAGAGGATATTTTTAAAATCTCACATCTCTTGATCTTTAAGATCCTGCCAACAGAGGAGGAAGAAGGAGACCCATCTCCAGAGACCCCATTTTGGGGAAGAACTAGGGCTCAAGGGGAGAAGCCCTTCATCAGCTTCAAAACATCCTAGGAGTTTAACTCCTCACACACACACACACACACACACAGACACAGAGAGAGAGAGAGAGAGAGAGTAATAAGTGCTCCTTTCTGGGAGTACAACTCCCATTGCAGGGACCAAGTCCCTTTTGCCGCACGAGCGCCCACATGCTGACACGTGGGGCGCTAGCGCTCTTGCGCTCAGAGCGCTAGCGCCCGAGCGCCCACGTGCTGACACATGGTGCACTAGCGCTCAAAGCGCTAGCGCTCAAAGCGCTAGCGCTCTTGCGCTCAGAGCACTAGCGACCAAAGTGCTAGCGCCCGAGCGCCCACGTGATGCGCTAGCGCTCAAAGCGCTAGAACCAAAAGCGCTGGCGCTTTTCCCACGCATCCTTTGGATGCCCTTCCCCTTTATTTTTTTTTATATATATATGTATACACACACACACACACATACTCTACAACACTGTCCTTCCCAAAAAAATTTAGGCCGGGGCGCTGCCCCGCACCCCGCAAGGGGGCTGCGAGCCCCCTTGACCCCCAGCCCGCTATCCGGGTAGCGGGACCCCCGTAAAAACTCTGCGTGGCTCCCGATATATCCAAAACCCTTTCAAAACATGAAACTGCACATTGAATTCGCATGACCAGTTTAACCCGTTAATCGGAGGTTCCCTCGCTCCAAAGGCGAGGGGTAATTAACGGCAGCTTAGTCCGCGGCTGCCGGAGATTCGGATCCCTATAATCAATAAACCCCTGCCTATCCTAGGGAGGGGGAATCTGTAATGCGCCTGACAAGCGCGCGCGTATTCCCATCTCAATAGCGTGACGAAAAACACTCTACAATCATAAAAGGGAAGGAGAAAAGAATTTAATTTTCCTTGGATCACAGATCCACAAAGATAAGGTCTTTCATAAAAACAGAAGAGATTGTAAAATCTTCCATTAAGATAAGAACGTAGTTCTTAGATCCACGAGACAAAGTCTCTTATAAACGAGAATTTAATTCTCAGAGTGAAGAAATGATCAAAGTTGCCTAAAAAGAGCCTTAGCGCTCTAAAAAGAAGCGCCTTAGCACTTCAAGACTGGCATACAGCACCACAGCGCTCCAATTTAAAGAAGCGCATCAGCGCTCCAAGACCGTTGCTCAGTGCTAAGTGCACCACGTGCTCCTCACGTGTGCGCTCTTTCACAAAGAGCGCTTTGCACTCATTTACTGGCGCTCGGCGCCAAGCGCACCACGTGCTTCTCACGTTTGCGCTCTTTCACAAGGAGCGCTCTGCACTTATTAACTGGCGTTTAGCGCCAAGCGCGCCACGTGCTTCTCACGTGTGCGCTCTTTCACAAGGAGTGCTCTGCACTTATTAACTGGCGTTTAGCGCCAAGCGCGCCACGTGCTCCTCACGTGTGCGCTATCTCACAGGAAGCGTCTTAGCGCTCTAAATCTGGCGCTCTGCGCCAAGCGCGCCACGTGCTCCTCACGTGTGCGCTGAGAGAACACAAAGTGTTTTTTAAATAAAAGCCCCAGAGCTATGATGAGTACTCAACACTCAATAAAAGACAAAAAAGGTTGTCAGAATTTAAACCAATGCTCAGTATTGTTAAATGTTCAACATTTTAACCGAGTGGGCCGAGCCCAAGTTGGCCACAGACCCCTAATTTAGATTAATTGAGCCCATATGCTCATAAATATTTTAAAAAAAATTTAGTCCCAAACTTGACTACAGATCTCCCAACCAATATTGGTTCAAGGGTACATTTCTTCGTACCTCTGATATATGTCGTTGTAATTTTTCAACGTCTTCAGAGAGACGAAGGGTCCCAATAACCAATAACTTTTGGTGCATCCCCAAACGGTTAAACCAAAACCAGACTACGATGTCTTTGAACCAGACTACGATATCTTTAAACCAGACTACGATGTCTTTAAACTTTACAGACTATGATGTCTTTGAACCTTACAGACTACGATGTATTTAAACCAGACTACGATGTCTTTAAACCTTACAGACTACGATGTCTTTAAACCAGACTACGATGTCTTTAAACTTTACAGACTATGATGTCTCTAAACTCCATGGACTATGATGTCCTTAAACTTATGGACCGCAATATCCCTAAACTAAAACAATAGAGCCCAAATACTCTTTTGTTGGATCTAAATGATCCTGTTGAGTAGATCTTAGTCTAGAATTAGATTAACGTATTCTCAACAAATGTTTGAGTTGATCTTAGTTTAAAACAAGACTAACAATCTTTAAACCCAACCCAAACCCAAATCTAAGAAAATACGGATTTGGACTAATCTACGCCCTACCGGCGACAACATAAATTAGTCTCCGTATACAATCCATAGGCAACCAAAAATAAAACAAACATACACGACACAAAATGACCATCTGGAGAAGGAGAAAGTGGTTACTGCGATGCGGTAGCGTAACTAACTCCAGGGGCTTGCGCCTGCAGGGAAGAACGTCCTCACAATCAAAACCCCTCACAATGAGGGGGAATCTGACGGAGTCTGCTACATCGGCCGCATCCGTCCAAACCTTCGATACATGGTGCCATAAATAAACTTGGCATCTTTGGAGAGGTGAAGAATAAAACCAAATAGCATCTGCCTCCAAAATTCAGGCCGGACGTCCCAAAGTCCCGGCCGCGTCTTTCGGCGGCGAACAGATTCTGGCACGCCCGGTGGGACCTTTTCCTTTTTTCACTCCACACTTCGTGTGTCGTGTTCGCGAACGAATCGCGGTTTGCTATGGTTGCCCCTGGATTCGAGATACTAAGATTTGGTGTCTTGCTCTGTGCAGAAAAAGAAGATCAACGGCTTTCAACTGCAACAACTCCCACTCCCTCCCTGCTGGAGTAGTGACTTATGGGCCTCAAGCGGCCTCCATTTTCAAGATGCTAGTCGAACAGGTGATGCAAGCCACCATTGGGCTGTTCTTTGGAACCATGCTCCCACCCATGAGCTTCAACACCCCATTACCGTCGCAAGAAACTCCGAAGAAGTCGGTCTTTGATTGGCTTACGTCTACCGCGGCCCCTCTCAACGGGTCGCCTAAATCCAACGCCTCGGTCTTTAACAGACTGGGCTAAAACTCTAATAGGCCCGTGAAGAAGCCCGCGATACCTGAGGGGGTTATCCCAAAACGAATAGTCATTCTTGCTCCTGAAGTCGTCAAAGCGGATTCTCCTGCTAAGGGGTCGGTCTTCGCAAGACTGGCCATTCTAGCTCCCGCTCCAGGCGAAGTAACCAAGGCTGCTTCCCCTGCCAAAAAGTCGGTATTTTCAAGATTAATCATTCCCTCTCAGCGGATGTCAGTCTTCGATAGGCTGGCATCAACAGCAACCCCTCATCAGAGCGGGGGGCATAAAGAAACTCATCCAACAGCAGAGGTGGTCCCGTCCGCAAAGCATGCTCGACGTCGCCACTGGCGCCAAGTGAAGAAAGCTGGAGGCAATTCCCCATCTGGACTTATCCCGCCGGCTCCAACGGTGGAAGTCGACGCTGCTGTTCCAACTGGGAACAGTTTTGAACCACTCAGGAGGGTCCGCAAAAACTCTCCAACTGTCGTCCTGAAAAGATCTCCTCTACTTATAGAGAATGATACAAAGACAAAACCAGAACAGCCCCCTCAGCGGCTATCCTCTAAAATTCACAAGGTCTGGCGACAGGTCCAAGACTCGGAGATTAACCAAGACTACTCCCGCCGACCGAAGAAGACGAAAGTTCGGCAAGAGAAGGATCACCCTGTCGTACCATAGAAGGTGTCGTCTACTTGGGTGTCTGCCGCAACGACCCCCTCAACTTCGGCTGCCCACAAAAGGAGAAGGCCGGAGAAAATCCCCGGGTCTGCAGCGAATCTAAAAGACATTGAATCCAAACGCCCCAAGTCTGGGGGCATAGTGGTGCACACTGTTTATATGGCTTTTGGAAAAGAGGAAAGCCGTGCTTCTACGGGTCACCGACCGCTCACCCGATCAGTGACAAAGGCTCAGGAGCAACAACAACAAAAGCTTCAGGAGATGCTGATAGCTATGGCTGCACTCATTGGGCCAAAAGAAAGCCTGGAGGCGTCGTCGGAGCAGCGTCAAGAACAAGAAACCAATGATGAGTTCCTCCGCAGAATCCTCGAGAAGAAAGACAGAGAGGCCACGGAACAAGCGGCCAACATAAAACGAATGACGCTTTTATTCCAAGATATGGTCGGGATGATGATACAGCCGGATCCTCCAGCTGAAGACCCCCTGATTATCCTTGAAGACGACAGAGGGGAAACATCGAACTCTCTTCCGGCTCTATCAGCAGCCAAAGAGGAGACCGTCTCCAAAGCCGCCTTGGATGACTATATCGCTCAATAGATACGAGCTCATCAGGCGAGCAAAGCGGCCGGCCAAATTGTTAAGACTGGACGACCCTATCCGGGTTGGTATGACCAAATAAAGTACCCCCTGGGATATACGATCCCTAAATTCCATGTATATAAGGGGATGGGGAATCCACACTAGCACGTTGCTCAATTCAGGGCCTTGTACGGTAACACTGGAGGTGACGACAAACTGCTGCTTCGCAAGTTTATTGGCAGATTGTCGGAAACAGCGTTTGAGTGGTATTCCGAACTCCCAAATGACTCTGTCAAGACATTTGCAGAAATGGAGCTGCTGTTTACGCAAAGGTTCACAAGCGCTAGCGAATGCACTCCAATCACCGCACTAATTAACACTAGGGTGAAGCCAGGCGAAACATGGGTTCAGTACGCGATACGGTGGCGGAACCTATGGACAAAATGCGAACAACGCATAGAGGAAGCTCCTGCAGTAGGCATGTTCGTGGGTACCCTCGATCCGCAGGTGACCATATCTCAATTCATGATGTTCTTCAAGCCAACTACTTTCCAGGCCTTGATTGACAAGCTGGCCCAAATGGATCAGATGGGCCACAGGCCGTCCTCTTTAAAAACGGAGCTCCGAAATGAAAAGGGGAAAGGGAAAGCAACTTTCATCGCTAACGCTCAACAACAACCGAGTGGCCCGAAACCGGTTGCTCACCAAGACAATAAACAAAGATCCCTTGGAGAAAAGATGAGACGCCCTAACTCGTTCCCTCGGGATAAGACGAAAAGGTTATTCGAGCTAGCGCTGCGCAACAGGCTCATCACTCTGCCGGAGCCAAGATGCCCAACGCAACCAGGCGACGTTAACAATCCTAATTACTACCCTTACCACCGAATATTGGGTCATCCAATCAAAGATTGTTACATTTTCAAAAGTTGGATCGAAGATCAGTACCAACAGGGCAAATTCGCGTTATCTGAGAATTGGAAAGTAAGCCCGCCCCAGCCGCACGCTCCTAAAAGGGTAGACACGCCGGAGGCATCATGCTCATTTATAGAAGAAGCTCCATGGGAGGTCGCTCTTTCAGCCAGAACAAAAAGAATGCTGAAGTATCTTCAAACATGCCCGCCGATCAGGTGGAAAAGTCCGCTGGAACCCGAGGTCATTGAAGGAATGCTGAAGCCACGCCCGACGCCAAGAATTGGTAGCGATAGTCAAAATGCCCATTCCCAGCCGTCAAAGTCTTCAAAGAAGAAGAAGAAGACCAAAAAGCCCGTGAAGCCTGATGACAAGCGCACGGACCTCCAAAAACATATTGACGCGCTGGAGAGATACAACCAGAAGACGCGAACCCCGGCCACACTCCAAGAATTTCTCAACAATATCCTTGAGAGCGGAGACAACGACAATAACGACGGAGATGACTCGTTAGAAGAATCTGAAGATTATGTAGCAAGTTGACACCTGATCTCTCATTCGGCGTTAACTAACGAAGAAACTCACTCGGCGTTAGAAGACAGCATAAAGGAGCTGGGGGCAGGATCGAAGCCAAAACCCTTGGAACCGTCTAACAAGATGATCGACCTGCTGCTGAATGAAGCCAGTCAGAAGAGCAAGGATGATCAAGAACGTGAAATGGCCATATTCAAAAAGGCCAGGAGTCGGCGTCAATTTGAAGAAGTCATGGGTCACAAACACTCCAACCAGATCAAAGCACATTCGCGGCAGACAAAAGCAAACTTTAGACGAGGAAACGGTTCGCCAAAGCCTTGTCCATAGAATGAAGCTGCCACCTTTCAAAGGGAATACTCCCGGCGGTATGCACCCTGCGAAGCGGATGTACATCCCACCTATTGCTTATACCATCAGAGGATTGCACATCCCACCGAAGAATGCACGGACTTTAAAAAATGGTGGCAAGGGTATGTCGCTCATAGGCAACACTTCAAGAGGATGAAGTGTGAAGTTCGTCGACAGCGAAAAAGTACGACAGACGAACGTGGAAGAGCTGCCGGCAACTGTCACATGGTTGATAGTAGGGGATCGCAAGTTCTCACCTTCGGGAGCAAATCTGAGGAAGAAATGGCTCTCGGCCCTCTCTTCAAAGAATCCACTTCAGGAAAAGAGGAAGAAACGAAGAGCTATGAGAGTATTCAGCTGCGTAGTCGCACGTTGCCCGAAAAGAATCTTGGACCTACGAATAAAGGATCGAACAAAAAAGATAAGGGGAAGGAAAAAGTCCTTGAAGATATTGCCCTTGATGGCCGAGTTGTCGAAGAGCTGGCAGCCAAGAACCCGCCCAAGAAAAGCAAAGTGGATTACAACGTCCTAGCACACTTGAGGAAGATACCCTCACAGCTGAGTGTCTTGGATGCCTTTCTATTGTCTAAAGATCCATAAGATTCTCTAATCAAGACGTTACAGGACCCTGGGTAGTTTCAAGCCTTCTTTTCCGAAGAAAAGATGAAGGACGAGATGGAAGAAGTGCACATAGCAGACATCACCTTCCGCGACTAGGACCTCCTCCTCGGGACGTGCGAGCACAACCGTCCCCTATATATCATCGGCTACTGCTACGACATTAAGATAGGGAAGATTCTAGTTGACAACGGGTCCTCCGTCAACCTCCTAAATATTAGAGTGCTAAAAGAAATTTGCATGAGCATTCAGCACCTAACTCGGGATAAAATTACCATCTCCGGTTTTGACTCCCAGTCATCACGGACGCTCGGGTCCGTAATACTGACGTTACGCTTTGGGCTGCTCGTCACTGACATCAAGTTTCACGTTATTGACGCCAAGACTTGCTACAACGCTTTGCCCGGCAGGCCTTGGTTGCACTAGTACAACATCATCCCTTCTACACAACATCAGTGTATGAAGTATTTCAAGGATGGTCTTGAGTATACCGTGACGGGTGAACTAAACCCATTTTCCGTAAATGAAGTCCGAAAGTACGAAAATGCAAACTATTTCTTACCAGACTTTGAAGACACGGAAAGATGCCATAAGCCGGAGAATAAGCAGAAAGCTGTCACCACTATTCCGGTCTTCGGGAGCGATACCGAAGAGGAAGAAGAGCTAGTCTGTTCGGGGCCGCTCCAATACAACAAGCCCGGACCGTCTACCCCTATGTTGATCTTCGGCAGCGACTCTGAAGATGAGGTCAACGCGGTATTCTCGGTCCGCCCATCGACGCAGGCCCTCATCAGAGATGATCAGAGTTTGAAAATCGCCATGGTTCCGTAAAAGTATTATAAAGAGCTCGACGCACTTGATACCTATAGTGTGCAAGAACTGCAGACATTCTACGTCCCTCCCAGGCAAAAAGATGAAAAGGCGACCATCTTTTATCGATCCGCGGAAACCAAAGTGGAGAAAGAAATCTGGCAGGGTGCCGATTCTAAGCTTGACAGGCTCCAGCCCATCCGTCTGCCCAGATACTACACAGAAGGATTAAAAAGGCTGTTGAGGCGCCAGGGCGTACCCTTCAAACACACTGCTCGACAAGCTCAGTTCTATAATAGGATCTGGAACGTCCCCGGAACTCAGCGAAAATTTCCCAACGGGAGAATGGAAACGATCGGGCTTGGATATGTTCAATCCAAGAAATGGGAGCGATTCCATAGCTGCTACATTATAAATGACTTTGATGAAGAAGGAGATGCTCTGTTAGAAGACGCTAACCCTGAACCAAAACGAGGTCCCGCCATGAAAGTGCCAAGTTCGTCGTTCGAAGAACAGATGGACAAGCTAATAAGGGAAGCGGGTCAAAAGGTTCGGGATGACCATAGTCGCGAAATGGCCATTTACGAGAAAACCAAGACGCAGTGTCTCCTTCAGCAGGCTGCGGAGAATGACGATGCTCTTCGTCGCCAGCCCGTCATACAAAAGACCCGACGCATAGGTAGAAATAAGCTAAAGAACGGAAAAAATGTCCGACAGCGGTAAAGCGGGCCCAAAAGACCACGCGATCGAGAATTGAGCAGCCGGGATCCGTCTCTTATAAAGAAGATGGGTCGAGCATATTCTTTTCCCAAGACAAGACAAGGAAGATATTCTATCTTATCATGAAATATCAAATGATTACGCTCCCGGAGTCCAAACACCCCGAACGAGCAGACGAGGTCTCTCACCCGGATTATTGCTCCTATCACCGAGTGATATAACATCCTCTCGAAGACTGCTTCACATTCAAAGACTGGGAGAAGACCAGTATCAGCAAGACAGGTTCGCTCTATCCAGCAGTTGGAGGGTAACCCCACCACATAAGCATGTTCCAAAAGCAACGTACATAGCAAGAGTAGAACCAGATCAACATCGGTCTTGGAAACGATCTCGTACCTGTCACGCGATAACGCTGTCAGAAGAAGGAGTGCGCCAGGATATGGATGATCTCCCCTGGTGCTTCGAAAATGGGGATGAAGATGATTTGATCTTAGAACTTCCACCGGTGCCAAAAAGCTGGAAGATGGAATACATACTACTGCGGACAATCTAAGGAAAATTGACTTGGGGACGGTAAACGACCCAAGGCCTACGTTCGTCAGCGAGCTGCTGTCCGAAGAATAGGTAGCTACGCTAAAAGACGTGCTCATGCAGTATAAAGATTGCTTCGCATGGAACTATTCCGAGATGCCGGGGCTAGATCCGGAAATAGCTGTGCATAAATTGGCAATATCTCCGGATATCAAGCCAGTCAAACAAGCGTCGAGAAGAATGCGTCTCAAACTTGAAATGAGCATCAACGCTGAGGTCAAGAAGCTAACCGACTCTGGTTTCATCCAAGAAGTTCAGTACCCTGACTGGATCGCCAATATTGTCCCAGTGATGAAGAAAAATGGGACGCTGCGCATATGCGTGGACTTTCGGGATCTCAACAAAGTCTGCCCAAAGGATGACTTTCCCGTACCGGTTACCGAGCTTATGATAGATAACACGTCTACTCACGAAGTATTTTCCTTCATGGACGGCTCATCGGGATACAATCAAATAAAGATGCATCCCGAAGACCAGAAGCATACCGCTTTCCGGACTCCTCTGGGTATATTCTGCTACAAAGTAATGCCTTTCGGCCTGAAGAACGCTGGTGCCACCTATCAGAGGGCCATGAGGAAGATTTTCGATGACCTCATACACAAAATCGTCGAGTGCTATATTGACGACATCGTGGTAAAAAGAAAATCGCACGAGGAGTATTGGGAGCATCTGAAGATAGTATTCCAACGTCTTCAAAAATACAACCTGAAGATGAACCCTCTCAAATGCGCGTTTGGAGTTTCCTCAGGCAAGTTCCTGGGATTCATTGTATGACACCGGGGCATCGAAATAGACCCATCAAAAATCAAGGCGATTATGGAAATGCCTCCACCAAGAACTCTCAAGCAACTGCGGTCCCTCCAAGAAAAGCTCGCATATATCCGGTGGTTCATAGCTAATCTCTCCGGCAAATTCCGCCCCTATAGAAATTTAATGAAGAAGGGGACCGCTTTCGTCTGGGATCGCAAATGCCAAAGCGCTCTGGACGAAATCAAGCAATACTTGCAGAATCTGCCAGTACTGACCGCTCCGGTCAAGAGAAAGCCCCTCATCCTGTACACAAAGACCCTTGAAGGTTCTTTAGGCGCGCTATGGGCACAGGAGAATGACCAAGGGAAAGAGAGCCCTTTACTATTTAAGTAGAGTTCTCCTGGGGGCAGAAAAAACAACTCCCCTATCGAAAAACACTGCCTGGCATTAATCTTCACGATAACGAAGCTCAGACACTACGCATTGGCGCATGAGGTCCACCTCATATCAAAATTGGATCCTCTCAAATATTTGATGTCAAGAGCCATACTAAAAGGGCGGCTCGCTAAATGGGCCCTCCTCTTGATGGAGTTCTCGATAACTTATTTCCCCTCAAGGCAGTGAAAGGCCAGGCCATCGCCGACTTCCTCGCTGAGCATCCGATACCTACCGATTCACCTCTAAATTGCGAACTACCAGATGAGCACGCGTTTGACACGATCGACGGGGGGAAAGGAGAGAGTGGCACCCGATGGGAACTCTACTTCGACGGAGCATCTTCTATGAAGAAGCGAAAGCACAGCTCCCCCATAATCAAATATGGGGTAGGCTTCATCTTCGTGACTCCACAAGAAGGGATACTGCGTTTTGCCTTCTCCTTAATAGAGCCGAAGATGAACAATGAAGCCGAATATGAAGTTTTGATAGCAGGTCTTGAGATCGTTGTCGACATGGGAATCAAAAACCTTCTCATATACAGAGACTCCTAGTTGGTCGTTAGTCAAGTAAATGGCGACTATCAAACGTGCAAACCAGAGTTGGTAAAGTACGGTGAGAGAGTGCAACAATTACTGACTCAAATCCCTTCCTACACCCTGGAAAGCATACCGCGAGTGGAGAATAACAAAGCAGATGTGTTAGCCAAACTCGCTAAAGAACTGGCTGACGAAAACCTCGATGACGTAAGGATCGTGGTACAAAGCCGTCGGGTTCTTGCACCGGCAGAGATATCTCCGGAGTCGTTCAAAGAAAAGGGAGCGATCAAGCAAATGGCCCTACAAATAAAAGACCCGGAAAAGGCTAAAGATTGGAGAGAAGTCTTTATAGACTACTTCAAATCCCGTCGAACACCCGGAGAAGCGTCCTCAAGACATCAGCTCATGAAAAAAGCCCTGTCTTTCGCCTTCGTCAATAATACTCTGTATAAGAGATCGTTCGACTCTCTGTGGCTAAGATGCCTGGGACCAGAAGAAGCGAGGAGGGTCGTCCAAGAAACTTATGACGGACTCTGCGGTTCTCATCAAGCCGGGCCAAAGATGAAGCTGAAGATTAAAAGAATGGGCTACTATTGGCCCACGATGATTCAGGACTGCCTTGAATTCGCGACGCAATGCCATTCGTGCCAGATTCATAGAGACTTCATCCACCAGCATCCAAACCCGCTACACCCAACGGTAGCGAGCTGGCCGTTCGAAATGTGGGGAACCGACATAATTGGGCCCATCGAACCAGCATCATCCAGAGGACATCGGTTCATATTGGCGACAACCGATTACTTCTCTAAGTGGGCAGAAGCAGTACCGCTAAGAGAAGTGAAGACAGAGAATATCCTCCATTTCTTCAAGATACACGTCATCTATCAGTTCGGCACTCCGCGACGGATTATCTCCGATAACGGGCCAGCCTACATAATTCACACGCTTCGCACAACAGCATAACATAGACTGGAGATACTCTTCGGTCTATAATCCCCGAGCTAACGGTCTGGCTGAGGCTTTCAACAAGACCTTGACGAAGATCATAAAGAAGACGGTGTCCATAAACAAAAAGGACTGGCACGAGAGATTGCATAAAGAACTCTGGGCTTACCGAACCACGTTCAAAACGGCCACGAATACAACGCCGTATGCATTGGTATTCGGCACAGAAGCAGTACTCCCCTTGGAGATAGAGCTACCCTTTTTACGAATGGCGGATCATTTTGAGCTAACAGACGAAGAAAATGCTCACCTTCGGCTCGAGGAGCTCGACGCCCTCGATGAAACCCGTCTCATGGCACAACAAAACCTAGAAGCTTACAAAGTAAAGATGACGCGCTCGTATGAAAGATTGACTAGGCCGAGAACATTTCGCCAAGGCGAACTCGTGCTAGTGGTCAAGAGACCTATGATCCCCAATCGTGCCAAACGGGGAAATTCGAGCCAAACTATGAGGGCCCGTACATCATAGACAAAGTCTACCAAGGAGGGGCTTACTTGCTCATGGATATGCATGGCGAAAGACCCTTCAGGCCAATAAACGGTCGGTTCCTTAAGAAATACTACACCTGACGAATCATGGCCTAGGTTAACGATAGATGACGACGCTTATGTCCGTTCGCTATCTTCCCAAGCCCAAACTCTATAAGTAGTATCCAGCGAAAACTTGCCTCAAAATCGCTGCGGACCGAAACGTCCCTAAGCTAACAATGGACCGAAACGTCCCTAAACTAACAATGGACCGCAATGTCCTGAAACTAACTACTGACCGAAACGTCTGTAAACTACTACAAACCGCAACATTCTAGGGCTGACCCAAAAAAAAAGGTACGTCCATAAGCAAAATAGGCACGGATGAAAACCCGAAAGGGCTCTGTGAATAAAAACAGCAGGGCTACCGGCGAGTTTGTGAAAACCCGAAAGGGCGCAATCTCGTTAAAAGACACTTACAAGGTCCTCTCGACCTTGTAAGGAGAAAACTACCTGCGTGAGATCCTTACGACTCACAAAGAAGCGATACAATTAGGAATCCTCATGATTCCTAATGAGAAATTACACTTTCGAGATCCTCATGACTCGTAAGGAGAACCCTCTTATGAGACCCTCACGGCTCATAAGATTCAAAAGCCTTAAGCTACAGGGATCTGAACCTGTTCTTAAGCCATCACCTTTCCCAGACTGCCCTACAAGCGGTTCAATGCCGACCCTTGTATACAATCCACAGGCACGAATAAACATTTCCCCAACAGAGTCCCACCAGCAAAAAGGAATATCCTCACATGGTGAACGACCCTTGTAAGTCCTCTCGACTTATAAGGAGAAAACACTCTTGTAAAATCCTTACGACTTATAAAAGAACACACACTTAGGAGTCCTCACAGGCCCTAAGGAGAAAACATACCTACGGGATTGTCACGCCCCGCTTCCCAGAGTACGCTAGATTGGGCACGTGACATAGCCAACCATGCTACCTGTGGGTAGGAAGTATCCATCCACAGTCACATTACGGCTGTAGAGATATCAAGAACAAGATAAAACTATCTAAAACATGTCCATAATCCAGAATAACAGGAGTCAATAATAAATAAATGCGGAAGCCAATGATCCAATACAAATAACTGAAAAGTGTATCCCATAATGCGGGCTCACATCAGGAAATAAATGCAGGAAATAAAACTAATTACTACTGAACTCACAGCTCAGCCTGCTGGCTGAAGTACTCCTGCTCGGACTGCAACAGCGGTACGGAATCTGGGCCATGCAAAACCCAGACGTCAGCGCGTCATGTCATCAAGTAATATAATATGAACAGTGTAGCAGGCAATGTAATATAAACATGAATACAGCAAGAATAACAATAATATGAATCATACCAGTACAGGGTAGCGTGCAGTGGGTAAACTAAACTGTTCTATCAGGTTTTCTATTCTAAAGTCTTTGAAATCAATTGAGTAATCCTCCATGTAACTCAAAGGATATGTCCCGTTACCCCCCGGGACCACGGATCAGGAATATGTGAACCAATAGTGGTTCTGTCCCGTTACCCCCCGGGACCACGGATCAGGAAAATGTAAGAGTCACGAATGGCTCTGTCCCGTTCTTCCCCGGGACCACGGATTAAGTAATACCCTTTTAAGTTACACTTTAGTTTACACTTTTGATTTCCCCATACCCCCAAGTTATGTATGTCGAGTCAGGTATTCAGTAATCAAGAACTAATGCCAACACAGGATCAGGTAAAAGCAGGTTTGTCTGGATAGACAACAGGAACGGTCCATGAGGACTACATGTTATGTTTGTTGGCATTAGACACAAGATCAGGTAACAGGTAAAGCCATGGTACATCAGGTCCAGCCAGGTAATGTATAAAAGTGTCATATCATGTCAAGAGTGTACGGTACCATGTCATGTCAAGTAGGAAGTGTAACAGGTCATGTCAGGAAGCACAGGATGTCATGTGGGTGCTCATAATCAAACTAACATAAGCATGTGTATAAATAAACAAGCATGAGTACTATCGGAACAATAAACTGGAACATATAATATGATATGCAAATAGATATAATTTCAAGGATATGGATGCACAGTTATCGATTAGGGTTACATTTATTGCTCCAATATTAATTAAGATGCAATTTATTAAACATGGAGGGTTAATATCACATTATTATGTAGTAATGTGATCTATGGATGCAATTATATGTATCTTAAATGCGATGGATGCAAACGGGTATCCGAAAAGTTATAAAACTATAAAATGGTAATGTGGGATGTACAACTAAGCAATATGTGATATAAATATTGATATAATAATATTAATATGGATAGCATATTCAAAGCGATTAATAACTATAAAAGTGGTATTGATTAACCATGCACAAGAAGGTTCCGTTCAGAAATTCAGCGTCACCCTAATTTGTAAAATAGCTTAAAAATAACAAAAGTTCTCCAAAAGGGACGTGTCTTATACCAAAACAAAGATAATTCAATAAGGTTTTCAGTTTTATAAGTATAAGCATCTCAGATTGTCCCTACAAAAAGTTATAAACATTCGAAATTGAAAGTTTGCTGCTGGAATTTCCCTAGACAGCAGTTTGGAGACATTTTCATTTGCATTTTACGTTATTTAAAAAATTTATTTTGCAAGTAAATATTTCATGGAGTTATAGTATTCTGAGTTAGCTTCGTAACGAACTAAAGAACGTATACTACTGATTTTTCTATGATTTATAATAAATTTTATAAGATAAGGTGTACAGTAAATTTCAGATTTGTCATATCCGATTTTTCAACGACGTTTCATGTGTAAACTATAAGATTTTCAAATGTATAACATTATAAAATGAAGATTATAAACTAATTAAAGATAATAATAATAAATATTACGACGATATATATTTTAAATGATATGGTTGCAGTATAATGTGATCTAGTATGTCACAAGATAAGTTTTCATGATCTAGATTTAATATGATATAAACGGATGCAAACGGAACATCGAAACGTTATAAAATTAAACATGGGGTACTAGATTTAAACTATAGGTATGGTATTTATTTAAATAGGTATAAAATGAATTATATAGCATGTAGCAAGATTAACTTGCCTCGATAGGTCGCGAATCGGGAAAACGGAACGTTAACCGTCGGCGGGGAAAACTCGCGACGGGCGCACGGTTCACTGAATGAACCCAAACGATGAACAAAGGAACCACACGGGTCGGGGTACCTCGCTGGAACGTCGAGAAGCGTCACCGGCACGACGGAATTCCGGCAACAAAAGAACAGTTAAAAAAATGAGAAACGAGACATGAAGCAAGAAGAGAAAGAATGATAAAGAGAAGTACGAGAGAATATATGAGAGAGAGAGAGAAAAAGTGGAGAGAGAGAGAGAGCTGCAGATGGGGGCCCACGGAATTAAAAGGAACACGATTGGCTAAAGGGGAATCGTTAGTTAGGGATAAATATTAATTAAAGATTCAAAACATTTTAAGGAACAGTAGAATATATATATATAGGTTAATTTAAAGATTTAAAAGATAGGTAATGAACAGTAAGATATCAGGTTAGTTAGAAAAATATATGCGGTGATTTTAATAATATTAAAATTTGGGATTTTGGCGCCAAATAAAACAATTCCAAATCGCGCCCGGGTCGAGTCCAAAAATTTGAAATTGAAATAATAGGATTTTAAGCGGGATCCAAATTTTAAAATTAAGTGTTTTATGATTAAAAAGCATACCCCCAAAACGGACACATGTACGCGCGCGTAGCCGTCCAAACTCGCCCGTTTCACTGAACGGGACGAGAACATAATGCACGGACGCTACCACGAGTC
The DNA here is from genome assembly GCA_030015575.1 of Agapanthus africanus. Taxonomy (NCBI): domain Eukaryota; kingdom Viridiplantae; phylum Streptophyta; class Magnoliopsida; order Asparagales; family Amaryllidaceae; genus Agapanthus; species Agapanthus africanus. The sequence continues at coordinate 434,409,081 of JASDDO010000004.1, read as the reverse complement.
TAGGGGTGTCATGTAGGCCAAGATGAATATTTTCAATTTTATTTTAGATGCCAAAATTTGTTATATGTAGAAATGACTTTGCCGGGTAAATTTTACAGTAAGCAACAAACAAGCAAGTTAAATGAAATGAGTACCACATTATGCTCAAACAGTAACTGAAAATAGTAGCATTGGGCTCGGGTGTTACATTATACCCAACTACAAAAAGAATTTCGTCCTCGAAATTCCAAGAATACAAAGATAGATAACTACAAGAAAAGGTGAGGAAGCTTCTGCCGGATTTCATCTTCTCGTTCCCAAGTGGACTCTCCATCCGAGCGATTACCCCAAGAAACAAGCACAAGGGGGATAACCTTGTTCTTCAGAACCTTTTCCTTTCGATCCACGATTTCAATCGGTCGCTCCTCAAAAGTCAAGTCTTCTCGTACTGTTAGCTCCGAATGATCCAAAACGTGTGTTTCATCTCGAACATACCTTCGTAGTTGAGATACGTGAAACACATCGTGCATATTTGCCAAGGACTGCGGTAACGCCAAAAGATACGCTACCTCACCAACACGCTCCACGATCTCAAGGGTCCAACGAATCGAGGACTAAGCTTTTCTCGACTTTCAAAACGAATCACCCCTCTAGTCGGTGATATCTTCAAGAATACCAAATCTCCCACGGTGAACTCTAGAGGTCTTCTTGACGTATCTGCCCAACTCTTCTGTCGGTCCTGTGCTGCCTTCATATGATTTCTGATAGTGTTAACCTTCTCAACTGTCTGCACAACCAAATCTGGTCCCAATAATCTTCGTTCACCGATATCGTCCCAACAAACAGGTGAACGGCATTTACGACCATACAAAGCTTCAAATGGAGCCATCTGAATAGTTGCCTGAAAACTGTTGTTGTTAGACAACTCCACCAAAAGTAGATGATCCTCCCAAGACCCCTTGAAGTCCAACATGCATGCTCTCAACATATCCTCAAGAGTTTGGATCGTTCTCTCCGACTGACCATCAGTTTGAGGATAATAAGCTGTGCTAAACTTCAATCGAGTCCCCAAACTTTCCTGTAAACTCTTCCAGAAGTGTGATAAGAACCGAGTGTCCCGATCGGACACGATACTCACCGGTACTCCATGCAATCTTACAATCTCCTGCATGTACCGCTCTGCCAAAGTCTCTGTTGATTGACCAACCCGAAAAGGAATGAAGTGAGCTGCCTTGGTCAATCGGTCAACAATTACCCATACTGCATTGTTGCCTTTTGGACTCCGCGGTAAAACCGTCACGAAATCCATGGTTATATGTTCCCACTTCCACTGAGGAATCGGAAGTGGTTGCAATAAACCAGCAACCCTTTGATGTTCAACCTTAACTTGCTGACACACCAAGCACTTCGCCACAAAGCGAGCAATCTCCCGCTTCATGCCCTCCCACCAGAAATGCTGTCGAATATCTCGGTACATCTTTGTGCCTTCTGGATGTACAGAATAAGCTGAACTGTGTGCCTCCTTCATAAGCTCTTCACGAACATCACCCTTTGGCACACACAAACGGCTACCATACCTCAACGAACCATCTTCGTGGATCAATAAATCTGTTCGTAGCCCGGCTTCAACCTGCTCTCGAAACTTTTGCAGTCTAGGATCCTGCGATTGAGCTGCTTTAATATTCTCGATCAAAGACGAATGTACTTGCAGCTGCAACAACTGTCCCGTAGAACGCGGTAGCACAACCTCCAAGTCAAATCTTCGAAAATCTGCGACGATCTCCTTCTGCGTAGTTAACACCTGAATTACTGGTAACCGACTAAGCGCATCCGGCACAACATTAACCTTTCCCGGATGGTACTTAAGGTCAAGATCGTAGTCAGCCATCTGCTCCAACCATCTACGCTGCCTCATGTTAAGCTCCTTCTGTGTGAACACGTACTTCAAGCTCTTATGATCTGTAAAAACTTCAACCCTTTCGGCTAAAAGGTAGTGTCTCCAAATCTTCAAAGCGAAAATCACAGCCGCAAGCTCCAAGTCATGAGTTGGATAATTCTTCTCATGGGTCTTCAGTTGTCTCGATGCGTACGCTACAACCTTCCCATGCTGCATCAAAACACATCCCAATCCTTTCCCAAATGCGTCGCTGTGAATCACCAATCCTCCGGAATTGTCTGGCACGGTCAGAATAGGGGCGGTTATCAACTTCTGCTTCAACGTCTCAAAAGCTAACGCACACTTATCCGTCCATATAAAAGGTACTTCCTTGCGCGTAAGCTTGGTCAACGGCTCTGCCAGACGAGCAAAGTTCTCCACAAATCTTCTGCAGTATCCGGATAATCCAAGAAAACTTCTTATCTCGGCAACATTCTTTAGAATAGGCCAATCTCGAACTGCTGCAATCTTTTCTGGATCGACGGCAATGCCATCGCCAGACACAACATGTCCCAAAAACTTCACTTCCTCCAGCCAAAACTCGCACTTACTCATCTTCGCATAAAGCTTCTCCTGTCTCAACGTCTGCAGTGCGATCTTCAAATGCTCAGCAAGCTCCTCAAAACTCTTCGAGTAAACCAGAATATCGTCAATGAATACCACAATGAACTGATCCAAGAACGGTGAAAAGATTCGGTTCATCAAGTCCATGAATACTGCCGGCGCATTCGTTACTCCGAAGGGCATCACTAAGTACTCGTAATGTCCATACCGAGTTCGGAACGCCGTCTTGCAATTATCTTCTATTTTCACTCGGACCTGATGATATCCGGATCGTAAATCCAACTTCGAGAATATCCTCGCGCCACTAAGCTGCTCAAAAAGTTCTCCAATGCGAGGGATCGGGTACTTGTTCTTGATAGCCACCCGGTTTAATTCTCGATAGTCGATGCACATCCTTCTTGTGCCATCCTTCTTCTTTACTAGAAGAACTGGAGCTCCCCAAGGCGAGTTACTGCTTCGAATCCAACCCTTTCCAAGCAATTCAGCAACCTGTTTCTTTACTTCTTCCAACTCTACTGGCGCCATTGGATAATACGCTTTAGATACTGGCGCTGCACCAGGAATAAGATCAATTGCGAACTCCACATCTCTCCTCGGCGGTAAACCCGATATATCTTCAAACACGTCCATAGAATCACGAACAACAGCCGGCTCTTTACTTTCATCACTTCCATTGATGCAAGAATATTGTTTGTCGGCCTAGCCCTAAACTAGACCGGCCCGACCGAACTGCTTCCTTAACGCAACTGTTGTCTGCTGCAAACTCCCTTTCATCCCAGATAAACTCTGCTGCTCTTGGCTGCTGCAAGTATTTGTGAGAAAGTGGTCAAACCCAGGGAGCCAATCTGCCTCTGGATGTCCACGTCCAGTCTGCGCATGAACCTCCGTGCCCTGTCTGCATCGTTGGCAACTAAAGGTCCAGCGAAACTACTGAGTCTCGTCCATTCTGCTACATGCACATCTACGGGTGCTCCCTTCTGCTTTAGTCCGATGAACTTCTCTTTCATTTCCTCCCGCGCAGTCCGCGGGAAGAACTTCTCCAGGAAACTCTTCGAAAAATCCGCCCACTTGATCGGCTTGGGCAAACGGTTCTCTTCTACAAGCCACCATTCTCGGGCGTAATCCACTAACTGAATGCGTACCACAACAACTTTTTTTGTCATCTGGAATCTGTGCCGCAAAAAGCAAGTTCTCTGTGTCAACTAGCCACTGCTCCACTGGCAACGGCTCCTTTAAACCAGTAAATGTAGACGGACCCAACTGCCTGAAATCTTCTACGGTCCCTACTCGGTCAACTGGTCTAGCTCCAACATTGTTCACAGACTGCTGAACGATCTGCAAACCTTCCCGAAACGAGTCTGCTTGCTGCTGGATCAGCTCGGTCTGTTTCTTTGATTCTCTAGCATTCCTCTTATCACTCCAAGCATGGCGGCTTCGTCCACACGCCTCTGGTATGTCTTCAATTTCTTACCGGCCATAATCCTGAACTCAAAATACCCAACATTAGCATGATGATAGATTTTGAATATAGATCAAGGCTAGAACTCCAAGATACTTAAATAGAGTACCGCATTGTAACTATGCCGCGGTATCATAGCCACAATTACATAACTCCATCCAAGTCGCCTAAGTCCTAGAGATAACAAGGAATCAGGTTTTCGAATCGATATGCAAAGGAAGTTTGCACATCGTAAAAGATATAATCAGGAAGAATGTGATTCAAGAATGGTAAAACGGTCAAGGTGGCAGGACATGTTTCCTAAACACGGGTATTCTGATTCGTGTATTGGGTACAATACCCAACTACAAAAGAATCAACCCGACTATCCTATGGCTCTGATACCAAAAGAACCATGTCACGCCCCGCTTCCCAGAGTACGCTAGATTGGGCACGTGACATAGCCAACCATGCTACCTGTGGGTAGGAAGTATCCATCCACAGTCACATTACGGCTGTAGAGATATCAAGAACAAGATAAAACTATCTAAAATATGTCCATAATCCAGAATAACAGGAGTCAATAATAAATAAATGCGGAAGCCAATGATCCAATACAAATAACTGAAAAGTGTATCCCATAATGCGGGCTCACATCAGGAAATAAATGCAGGAAATAAAACTAACTACTACTGAACTCACAGCTCAGCCTGCTGGCTGAAGTACTCCTGCTCGGACTGCAACAGCGGTACGGAATCTGGGCCATGCAAAACCCAGACGTCAGCGCGTCATGTCATCAAGTAATATAATATGAACAGTGTAGCAGGCAATGTAATATAAACATGAATACAGCAAGAATAACAATAATATGAATCATACCAGTACAGGGTAGCGTGCGGTGGGTAAACTAAACTGTTCTATCAGGTTTTCTATTCTAAAGTCTTTGAAATCAATTGAGTAATTCTCCATGTAACTCAAAGGATATGTCCCGTTACCCCCCGGGACCACGGATCAGGAATATGTGAACCAATAGTGGTTCTGTCCCGTTACCCCCCGGGACCACGGATCAGGAAAATGTAAGAGTCACGAATGGCTCTGTCTCGTTACCCCCCGGGACCACGGATCAAGTAATACACTTTTAAGTTACACTTTAGTTTACACTTTTGATTTCCCCATACCCCCAAGTTATGTATGTCGAGTCAGGTATTCAGTAATCAAGAACTAATGCCAACACAGGATCAGGTAAAAGCAGGTTTGTCTGGATAGACAACAGGAACGGTCCATGAGGACTACATGTTATGTTTGTTGGCATTAGACACAAGATCAGGTAACAGGTAAAGCCATGGTACATCAGGTCCAGCCAGGTAATGTATAAAAGTGTCATATCATGTCAAGAGTGTACGGTACCATGTCATGTCAAGTAGGAAGTGTAACAGGTCATGTCAGGAAGCACAGGATGTCATGTGGGTGCTCATAATCAAACTAACATAAGCATGTGTATAAATAAACAAGCATGAGTACTATCGGAACAATAAACTGGAACATATAATATGATATGCAAATAGATATAATTTCAAGGATATGGATGCACAGTTATCGATTAGGGTTACATTTATTGCTCCAATATTAATTAGGATGCAATTTATTAAACATGGAGGGTTAATATCGCATTATTATGTAGTAATGTGATATATGGATGCAATTATATGTATCTTAAATGCGATGGATGCAAACGGGTATCCGAAAAGTTATAAAACTATAAAATGGTAATGTGGGATGTACAACTAAGCAATATGTGATATAAATATTGATATAATAATATTAATATGGATAGCATATTCAAAGCGATTAATAACTATAAAAGTGGTATTGATTAACCATGCACAAGAAGGTTCCGTTCAGAAATTCAGCGTCACCCTAATTTGTAAAATAGCTTAAAAATAACAAAAGTTCTCCAAAAGGGACGTGTCTTATACCAAAACAAAGATAATTCAATAAGGTTTTCAGTTTTATAAGTATAAGCATCTCAGGTTGTCCCTACAAAAAGTTATGAACATTCGAATTGAAAGTTTGCTACTGGAATTTCCCTAGACAGCAGTTTGGAGACATTTTCATTTGCATTTTACGTTATTTAAAAAATTTATTTTGCAAGTAAATATTTCATAGAGTTATAGTATTCTGAATTAGCTTCGTAACGAACTAAAGAACGTATACTACTGATTTTTCTATGATTTATAATGAATTTTATAAGATAAGGTGTACAGTAAATTTCAGATTTGTCATATCCGATTTTTCAACGACGTTTCATGTGTAAACTATAAGATTTTCAAATGTATAACATTATAAAATGAAGATTATAAACTAATTAAAGATAATAATAATAAATATTACGACGATATATATTTTAAATGATATGGTTACAGTATAATGTGATCTAGTATGTCACAAGATAAGTTTTCATGATCTAGATTTAATATGATATAAACGGATGCAAATGGAACATCGAAACGTTATAAAATTAAACATGGGGTACTAGATTTAAACTATAGGTATGGTATTTATTTAAATAGATATAAAATGAATTATATAGCATGTAGCAAGATTAGCTTGCCTCGATAGGTCGCGAATCGGGAAAACGGAACGTTAACAGTCGGCGGGGAAAACTCGCGACGGGCGCACGGTTCACGGAATGAACCCAAACGATGAACAAAGGAACCACACGGGTCGGGGTACCTCGCTGGAACGTCGAGAAGCATCACCGGCACGACGGAATTCCGGCAACAAAAGAACAGTTAAAAAAATGAGAAACGAGACATGAAGCAAGAAGAGAAAGAATGATAAAGAGAAGTACGAGAGAATATATGAGAGAGAGAGAGAAAAAGTGGAGAGAGAGAGAGAGCTGCAGATGGGGGCCCACGGAATTAAAAGGAACGCGATTGGCTAAAGGGGAATCGTTAGTTAGGGATAAATATTAATTAAAGATTCAAAACATTTTAAGGAACAGTAGAATATATATATATAGGTTAATTTAAAGATTTAAAAGATAGGTAATGAACAGTAAGATATCAGGTTAGTTAGAAAAATATATGCGGTGGTTTTAATAATATTAAAATTTGGGATTTTGGCGCCAAATAAAACAATTCCAAATCGCGCCCGGGTCGAGTCCAAAAATTTGAAATTGAAATAATAGGATTTTAAGCGGGATCCAAATTTTAAAATTAAGTGTTTTATGATTAAAAAGCATACCCCCAAAACGGACACATGTACGCGCGTGTAGCCGTCCAAACTCGCCCGTTTCACTGAACGGGACGAGAACACAATGCACGGACGCTACCACGAGGCTAGGGGTGTCAAGTAGGCCAAGATGAATATTTTCAATTTTATTTTAGATGCCAAAATTTGTTATGTGTAGAAATGACTTTGCCGGGTAAATTTTACAGTAAGCAACAAACAAGCAAGTTAAATGAAATGAGTACCACATTATGCTCAAACAGTAACTGAAAATAGTAGCATTGGGCTCGGGTGTTACAGGGATCCTCATGACTCATAGGAAGAAACACCTTTATGAGACCCTTACGGCTCATGAAGTCAAAACCCTTAATCGACAGGATCTTAACCCTGTTTGCTACGACACCTTTGTTCGAACCGATAAAGGCAGATGATGATTCACTCCTGGCAATATCCCAGTTGTAGCGATACTGATGCCTAAATCGGTATCAAATTCCAAGCCCTTTCATGGCAAATGATGATTCACTCCTGGCAACATTCCAGTCGCAGCGATACTGATGCAAGATTGGTATCAGACCATGAGTTCCATATTCGAGAAAAAATGCATATGAAATAGCCGAAATGTTTGGGAAACTCGCAATAGAAATCAGCGAGTAAAAATATATGCATACAAAAATAGCCGTAATGATTGGGCAACTCGCAATAAAAAACAGCGAGTAAAAAAAATATCTGAAATGATTGGGCACCGCGAAAAATAGCCGAAATGATTGGGCAATCGCGACTTTCGCAATATAAAAAGCTGAAATGATAGAGTATCGCGGAAAGAAATAAAAAAAATAAAGGGATGAAGCTTTTGCCCTACAGGCGAGTCCATACTGACCCCTGTATACAATCCATGGGCATAAACGAAAAGAGAACCGCATTTCCCAACAGACTCTGTTAAAGGGAGAGTCAGATCTCGACGGCAATATTTGCATCCCAGAAGATCAACACGGCGTTCCTTCTCAACACCGCAGAAAGCGGAGCAAGTCAACCCCGATACCGCAGAAAGCTGAAACAAGTCAACCAATGACCCCATCACGGAAATACGTCAGCCAATGACCCCGTCACGGAAATACATCAGGTCGCGGAAATACGTCAGCAAATGACCCCGTCGCGGAAATACGTCAGCCAATGACCCCGTCGCGGAAATACGTCAGCCAATGACCTGGTCGCGGAAACACGTCATCCAATGACCCCGTCTCGGAAACACATCAGCAAATGTCCCCGTTGCGGAAATACGTCAGCAAATGACTCCGTCGCAGAAACACGTCATCCAATGACCCCATCGCGAAAACACGTCATCCAATGACCCCGTCTCGGAAACACGTCATCCGATGACCCCGTCGCGGAAACACGCCATCCGATGACCCCGTCGCGGAAATACGTTAACCAAATGACCTCCTCGTCGGAGCAGTGCTTCGACTCGGAAAAAGGCCAACTCATTGATCACTTACAAGTCCTCTCGACTTGTAAAGGAGAAAATTTTCTTGTGAGATCCTTACAACTCTTAAGGGAAAACACACTTATGATTCCTCATGACTCCTAAAGAGAAAATACACCTACGAGATCCTCACGACTCGTAGGGAGAAACGTCTTTATGAGACCCTCACGGCTCATAAAGTTGAAAAGTCTTAGGCAGCAGACCTGAACCTGTCTCCTAAGCCATCACTACCCTACAAAGAGTTCAAGATGAATTGTTATCTATCGTCCACAAGTTTCATTTGCTAAAATCACATGCCAACAACACGGCAGAGAAAAGAAAGCGATAGTCGGAGATAAAAATGTGTCCTTTATTCATGAATTCAATTGAATACGAGATATATCATATAAAATAAAAATGAAATGAATACATGTTATTCATAAATTACAATCGATACAAAGACGACTATTGAGAAGGAGGCGATTTTAGCAAATCAGCAAGCCGTTTGCGCACTCCTCTTAGCTCCTTTTCATGAGCAACCGCAGTGGCCAGCTCAGCTTCGACTCGGGCCCGTTGCTGCTAACAGGATGAAACCTTTTCATCGATTTCCCGCTGAGCTGCCTCACGACTCTGCGCATCCCGCTCAATGAGATCGAGTTTCTGCCTCAGCGTTAGCCCGTCAGAAATACATCGTAGGAGGCCCTAAAAAATAGTTTTCAGTTGTGCAGCATTCGCGTCAACCTGGGCGCATAACCGAGCGGATTCGCCTGAAGCCTCCTCACGTTCCTTCCGCCTTAAGGTCGCCTCTTGTTCGAAATGGCGGAGGAAGAGAACGCTCTGTTTAATCCACGCAGCCCGCTGGGAGTTCAAAGCCAACATTTTCGGAGCAGGACGCCTGAGCTCAATCTCATGCAGGCAGGTCTCGATCTTTCTGCAGTAATTAACCCAAGACTCGACGACGCCTTCGTTATGGAAGTTCACGAGCGTCGCCAGCATAGGATTAACTTCAGCAGCAAAATCTGCAGCAAATATGAGGGTTTCAGCGTCAAGATCCTTAATGAATTCACTTAACATGCGCAGGCTAGTTGCAGCGCCTCTAGAGGATGGACGTCTGGAAAAGGGTCCTGCAAGCATTAAGATTCGAGACTCGAAGGGAGATAGAATCGGTGTGATCGCTGCAAAACGAATCATAATTAGATGTCGGCTCAAGAAATAAAGAAAATGCACGAACAATAGAGTCTACTATACCAGCTGCGACAGGGGGCAGAGCTAGGAGTACTGGTGGCGCAACGATTCTCTCGTCCCCTTCTTCAATTTGTAGTGCTGCAATCAATTCAAAATTAACAACAGCCGGGTCACCCGTCAAAGAAAAAAGGACGTCGGTTAAAAACTATACTTACCGGCACCAGCAGACAAAGTAACTTCTGACTGGATGGAGAAATGTGGGTTCAGCACCTGATAAAGACGGTCAAAAAGGACTCTTGCACGGTTGTAACAATACGATGTCAGTACAAAGAGTATATTACCTACAATGAAATCGATAAGTCGCAAACATATACCTTCCAGCACTCCAGACGACATGAGAAAAGGCAACGGATCAACAGCCATCACGGTGGCGACCCGGGGCGCTTCAGATGGCGCAATCTCCACATTTACTGCACCTACACTCAAAACGAACAAAATGTCATCAGATGGGAATGACCGGGATCGAAAGATAAAAAGAAAACAGTGATTATGGATCTACCTGATAAGTCGCCAACCGAAACTGCGACGAGAGCATCATTAGGTACAGTAGCTCCTTCGCTCTCCGCCATTAGAATAGTTTCTGCGCCCGTGGCCTCGTCCCCCGATTCGACAAGGGCCGTCGTGACACTCGCGATACCCGCTGATGGCAAGGAACCACAAGGAGAAAGAGCGGTGATTTGGAAAGTCCCGGACTCCCGAGAGAGAGTAGCAGCTTCGGGCTCTGTGGTCGCCGTCATCTCACATGCCACCTCATCGTCAGAACTTGGCCTTGCAAGATATGGTATACAAGAGTTTGAAGATCAAATTCTAAGAAAAGACTCAGTGTTATGTTACCTTAGGACGGCTTCGCGGCTTCTTCTCGAGCCGCACACACCATTTGTCTATGGACGGTAGACAGGGCAGCTGGAGCATCTTCAGAAGAAATAGTGGCGGATGGAATGGTGCTTGAACCTGCACCCACGGCCAAGCTGACATTACGTTCCCTCGCCGCAGGCTTTCCGCGCTTCTTGTCGGGCTTGGCAGTGAGAAAAGACCTCCTCAAGACCTCCGTCAAAGTGACGTCATCGTCCGAGCCAGGAGCTACCTCTTGAGCCATTACGGCGTCTGTCATCGGCTGCTTGAGCGAAGCCTCTTTTGGCAATACTGGGGGAGCTGGGACTTCAGCAGCTGGCCCTGGAAGTGTCGTCGCGCTACCATGCGGGATCGGCACTGCACTCGGGATAACCTGAGTCGAGGTAGTCCCTACTATAAGATGAAAAAGAAAGGTCAGACTACCCATGAAGAAAAAGGGAACGAAGGCACAATGAGCCGAAATATACCGAGGCCCAAGGAAGCGCGAAGCCTCTCTTCCTCTTCAAAAGTCTTGAGAGAAGCCGCGAGAGCCTCTTCGGCGGAGATACCTGTTGAAAAAGAAAGCGTCAGTCAAAACATAATAATTAAAATAGCCGCGGAAAGATATGACCGAAGTATACCTGATTGTGCGATGGTGATTAATGCTGTTCATTGTGAGGTAGCTGCTTTGAAACCGCTATAGCAGCCTCTAGATCGGTATCATCCGGCGCCATAAACAAACCTTTGTTGGTCCCATACTCACTTAGGCCCTCGCTGTAAGGAGCATAAGGCTCCTGGCCGAATACAACGTCTGCAGAAAGTATCGACTTCTTTTTCTTCTGCGAGCGAGTGCCGGGAACCGATAACACAAGCTTGCGCTTGGCGGGCAATTTGGGGCGACGAGTCCCTATCTCCGCACCCACGCCAGACTCGGGAGACGCCACATCTACCGCTTCTACAGGTGCGCAGGGTAGGGGCAGCTCAGGCATAACACGTGGTACCATAGCCGCAGCAGCTTCTCTCAAGGGAGTACGGACAATAGTCCGTCGCTTCAAGGGAACAGCTGGATCACCGGCGGGGGCGGTGCCCTTGCGATCAAGCAGCAATCGTTTTTCTTCCCTAATAACGGCGCCCATCGAATGTTGATACCACGCCACATATGCATTCAAGATTCGCGGAACGCAACTCGACTCACTGATAAAGAAATTGGAGCCGGTGTTCAACCGCGTAAAATGGTTTAATGCGTTGCGAATACCTTCTTCTGTGGCAATTGGCTCAGCTAAGAAAGCCTCGAGCGGGACGCCTTAATTATAACTTGATTGCTGGGCGAAACGGTGCGGGTTGTACCTCATGAACAACGCCGAATCATTCTGCCTAAACACGAGAAAGCCCGGCCTGATGGAGTATAAATGAAGAATCTCCCGAGCTTTCAAGGTAGATGCCCCATCTTTAAAAGTATCGCGCAGAGGCTGCACCGTTTTTGTGGATTCTTTGCCAATGGTTAAAACCTTATCGACAAAGGTCATGCCATCTCCAACCATACACGGACGAAGGAGCACACCCCTAGCCTCCCGCTGTGACGGATTTACAACGGACGCGTCAATTAGGCGCATAATCCGAGGGAAGCTATAATTGTCGTAGAAACGAGGTCGTTTATGGACACCAAAAGCGCCAAGTACGTGCAGCTCGATCCATGACATAAAATAATGCAGCGAGAAAGTGATGGGTTGTACCCCTGGCTGAGTGGTATCCGCCGCTAAGCTGAGAACATGGTACAAGTGTGCCAACCCAGCAATTCCGATAGCCACTTGTATTCCCGCAACCATACGATGGGCTGGGTAAAAGACTTATGGCCTCAAATAACGAGGGTGCATGGGGAACACGAACCAGTTCAGCCATAAGCCAATGAACCCCAACATGAACGTCTCTTCATCGAAGTCCGGAGCAGCAAGCTCCACGAAGGGAACGACAGGAACAGCCGGAATAAAGAAATTTTTTAAATCCGCCTTCGCCGTCGGTTGGTTATCCAAACCAAAACCAAACGGGTCGTCGAGCTTGGCGAACATCGCAACTTGCTTCGATAAGGCTTCCGGACGAAGAAAGTGAGCGATGAAGTCTGCATAGCTAACTCCATGCCCTCCGAACTCCAGAAATAGACTTTCGTATATATTCAACACCTTGATCAAGCTCGGGAATTGGTGTTGAATGACGTTCTCCAGGGTAAGACCCATTACCACTGATTTGGTGGCAAAGATGTACTCGTCCAGAGGAAGCAACTCCTCGTAGTGTTCTCCCCTAACGGGTAAGCCAGAGATCTCTGCAAACTCTTCCAAAGATACTGAGACTTCTCGATCCGACAAAAAGAAGGTATGGGTCGGAATATTCCATTGCTCCAGAAAAAACTTGACCCACCATGCAGAGGGTGTAGAATATTGGAAGAGGGGAGCGTAAATCGCGGGATATAGCCCAAGCTTCAGCATCTGCGACTTCTTGGCCGACAAAATGTAGCGGGCCTACTGCAAATACCTGGCTGGATGGCGAGGAGTCAGACCTATCATGGATGGCTGTCCCCAAGGGCGCGACTCGCCCTGACATATACGCCGCCCCAGAGTATCCAAAGCCGGCGGCGGTTGTACGGGTATCGCAGCCATAGAGGGTTGAAGGCAACCCTCTGAGATCCAGTTGACCTCCTCCACGGCATAGTTCACCGGAGGTGCGTCAGCATAAGCGATCGCCAAAATAGGCTCCGAAAGCTCCGTCGGCCCCTGATAATTTGATTGTACCATCTTCCCCATAAATGAAGATTCTTTTGCTCCGGGTCATGATTTTTTATCAACGCGAAGACTTCCCTGTCCACAGGCGCTTCAGGGAATCCGCTTTCTGAACGGACGAACGGGAAAGAAATGTCGACAGACATAGTACCTGCGCGAAAAAGAACAAAAAAAAATTAGCCGTCAATACTACAGTTTAAGTTTTGTCACTTGGTACTTTAAAATTCGTACCGCACTGCAATGCAGTGGAAAGGGACCAAGGGGGGACCCACACAATCTGGATGATGGCTCATCATTACTAAAACAGTCTCATCATTTGATGAGACAGTCATTAAACGAGGAAATCCTAAAAAGATTCTCATTTAATGAGCGCCCCTTAGGCCAAGGAGTAAATCTCCCTTGAGAGCTGTGCTCTGCAACAGATATGACATTTGTCATAATTAATCATGAAGGGAATAAACTTCCCCCCAAAATTTCTAAAAGAGCAATGCTCTGTGAAGAAGATGGAATAGTCCATCAAAAACCTTAAAAGCAAAGTTTTCTACAGAAGTAAAAACTTCAGGATCTTTAAGACCTAAAGCGAACTCTATGAGTTCTTCGTTAATGGGTTAAAAGAACCCTAAAAAGGATTTTTTTTTGATCCATGATCTAGAGAGAGCAAAGCTCTGTTTTTTTAATTAACGGGTTAAGAAACCCTAAAAGTCTTTAAAGATCTATGATCTAAGTAGAGCAAAACTCTGTTAATGGGTTCAAATCATACCAAAAATATGACAGAGTTCTGTCTCTAAGAGAGTTCTTAAAACAAAGAGCTATGCTCTGAAAGAGAATTAATTCTCAGAAAAACAAGAAAGAAGATGAACAGAGGTCATCTCAAGGGCCAAAGGCCATATTTATAGGCACTGAGAGCCGTTTCAACTTCTAAGTTGATCTAATGGCGCAGATGCTGCCACCGCTGCACTCACATGTAAGCCACGTGAGCGCAACGGTGGGGGGCATTTGTTTTCCCCAATCAGAGCAAAGCACTGTTCAAATTTTGAAATTTGAAATGAAGCGGCGCTTTATAAAAGCGCTCGCGCTAAATGCGCCAGCGCTAAGAGTTAAAGACTCTGATGCAGCGCTGACGTGCAAAGCATGAGAGTATTAGCGCTAGCAGCGTCAGCGCTAGCAGCGCTGACGTGCAAAGCACGAGAGCGATAGCGATAGCAGCGTCAGCGCTAGCAGCGCCAGCGTTTAGAGTCAAAGACTCTGATGCAGCGCTCACGTGCAAAGCACGAGAGCGCTAGCGCTAAGTGCGCTAGCACCCAGAGTCAAAGATTCTGATGCAGCGCTCACGTGTAAAGCACGAGAGTGCTAGCGCTGGAACTAAATGTTCCCCACCCTTGGATCAGAGATCCAACAAAGATGACTAAAAGTCATCAAATTATCTCTAAAAATTAGAGCACCGTTGGATCAAAGATCCAATGGTGATTAAAAATCACCAAGATACAGAATAAGTTCTGTATGAGAAAAGATTTTCCCAATCTTTTTAAAAATAAGAAGATTGCCTTCTGTAAAACAGAAGCCCTAGGATCAAAGATCCAACGGTGGGAAACATCCCCAAATCGATTAGAGAAAAGATCTCTTCAACTGATTCAACAAATCATTCTCCCCTATATAAAAGACTCAAGACTTCAAGTCTTGCAGAGAGGACCCCCCTCCCCCCCCCCCACACAAACTTTGAGAAATTTCAAAGAGAAGAGCAAGCTTTCAGAAGAAGAATTTTTTCATGGTAAATAAAATAGAGAGATAAAATCATCTCATAAAAAGAAGAAGAACCTATTTCTTTTTCTATATCATAGATCTATAAGATAGATGTCTTTCACAAAAAGAGATTATAGCATCTCATCATAAAATGGGAGGAGAAAAGAACTTAATTTTCCTTGGATCACAGATCCGCAAAGACAAGGTCTTTCATAAAAACAGAAGAGATTGTAAAATCTTCCATTAAGATAAGAACGTAGTTCTTAGATCCATGAGACAAAGTCTCTTATAAACGAGAATTTAATTCTCAGAACGAAGAAATGATCAAAGTTGCCTAAAAAGAGCCTTAGCGCTCTAAAAAGAAGCGCTTTAGCACTCCAAGACTGGCGCACAGCGCTCCAAGTTAAAGAAGCGCCTCTGCGCTCCAAGACTGGCGCTCAGCGCCAAGCGCACCACGTGCTCCTCATGTGTGCGTTCTTTCACAAGGAGCGCTCTGCACTCATTTACTGGCGCTCGGCGCCAAGCGCACCACGTGCTCCTCACGTGTGCGCTCTTTCACAAGGAGCGCTTTACACTTATTAACTGGCGTTCAGCGCCAAGCGCGCCACGTGCTCCTCACGTGTGCGCCATCTCACAGGAAGCGCCTTAGCGCTCTAAATCTGGCACTCAGCGCCAAGCGCGCAACGTGCTCCTCACGTGTGTGCTGAGGGAACACAAAGTGTTCTTTAAATAAAAGCCCCAGTGCTATGATGAGTACTCAACACTCAATAAAAGACAAAAAGGGTTGTCAGAACCTAAACCAATGCTCGACATTGTTAAATGTTCAACATTTTAACTGAGTGGGCCGAGCCCAAGTTGACCACAGACCCCTAATTTAGATTAATTGAGCCCATATGCTCATAAATCTTTTTAATAGATCTTAGTCCCAAACTTGACTACAGATCTCCCAACCAATATTGGTTCAAGGGTACATTTCTTCGTACCTCTGATATATGTCGTTGTAATTCTTCAGCGTCTTCAGAGAGACGGAGGGTCCCACTAACCAATAACTTTTGGTGCATCCCCAAACGGTTAAACTAAAACCAGACTACGATGTATTTGAACCAGACTACGATGTCTTTAAACCTTACAGACTATGATGTCTTTAAACCTTACAGATTACGACGTCTTTAAACCAGACTACGATGTCTTTAAACCTTACAGACTACGATGTCTTTAAACTTTACAGACTATGATATCTCTAAACTCCATGGACTATGATGTCCTTAAACTTATGGACCGCAATGTCCATAAACTAAAACAATAGAGCCCAAATGCTCTTTTGTTAGATCTAAATGATCCTGTTGAATAGATCTTAGTCTAGAATTAGACTAATGTATCCTCAACAAATGTTTGAGTTGATCTTAGTCTAAAACAAGACTAACGATCCTTAAACCCAACCCAAACCCAAATCTAAGAAAATATGGTTTTGGACTAATCCACGCCCTACCGGCGACAACATAAATTAGTCTCCGTATACAATCCACGGGCAACTAAAAATAAAACAAATATACACGACACGAAGTGACCATCTGGAGAAGGAGAAAGTGGTTACCGCGATGCGGTAGCGTAATTAACTGCAGGGGCTTGCGCCTGCAGGAAAGAGCGTCCCCACAATCAAAAACCCCTCACAATGAGGGGGAATCTTATGAAGTCTTCTACATCGGCCACATCCGTCCAAACCTTCGATACATGGTGTCATAAATCAACTTGGTATCTTCGGAGAGGTGGATGGATAAAACCAAATAGCATCTGCCCCCAAGATTTAGTTCGGACGTCCCAACGTCCCGGCCGCGTCTTTTGGCGGCGAACAAGGCTCAAGAGAATTGATCCCGCTTAAACCCATATTTACTAAAATCCTTAACAGTGTTTTATATAGCTCGAGGGGGTTTTATGAAAAATATTTTTAATATAGTTCAAAATAATCTCGAGAAATTTATTTATATTCTTTAGGGTTTCCATGGATGTGTATTTTAAGAATTGAGATATTTTAGTGATAATTATCTTAACCTGAATAGTTCATGGTATTTTACTGTAAAACTTGACTTTTAGATAACTTGAAGGTATTTTGATGAAACTTGTTATTCTTTTATTTTTTTAGAAAATATGGAATTTTATTATATCTTGAAAATATGTGATTTAATAATATTTATATAATTATTAAAAATTAATTTTATTATTAAATAGAAAATTTCGTTTTTCTAAAAAATCGTATTAAATATCTTTCGAGACGAATGCTCCGGGAGTAGGTCTGCAACTCACTCTACTTGCCCTAGGATGTGTGATAATCTGTACCATCCAATAGCGGGTTCCCCAAATGGGTTGTAGAGGCATATTTGCAAAGAGTTTTGATAATACAATTTTAAAAAAAACGGGTTTTATAGTACATGGTATTTTGATGAAATATTGTAATTGTAACCAAGAATATGCTAAAAGAGCATCGTGCTATGGAAACCATTTGTGTTTGTGAGGGGTAGGTCATTACCCTGTGAGATTTTCTAAAGGTATGATTAAGCAAAACAATTAAATATGGTAGATACAAAGTTAATGGTATTTTAATATAAAAGTTGATTTAAAGTTATGTTTCATGATATTTTTGAGTGAAAGTTGTTCTAAACATTAGTTATATGATTACAAACATAGGGTAAGAATTTGAAAGAAAGATATGGAAGAAATAGTGAAATTTTTAGGTTTAGAATAAAAGGTCGGTGTTAACTTCACTTACAGACATGTTTTGAAACAAAGAACTTTTTAAGAAGAACGAGAAAAACAGGGAGGGACTTACAAGCTAGATGGATGAAGAGGAGGTAGAAGGAGAGGGGGGTAGTCGCCGTGGCATCTCGGGGTCGCCGGAATTGCCTCGATTTCTCGCCGGAATTTGATCCTTGGCTAATTCCACTTGTACTCTTCTTGTACTTGAGAAAATACGATAGTTTTGGCTAGAATTTTCAGAATGAGGCGGGGCTGGGATATGGGGTTGTATTTATAGTATGGAATTAGGGTTTTGGAATTGAAAGAATGAATTAAAATACATTTAAATTTGATTTTAAGGTGAAATTGAAGTCTCTGTTTAATTTCAGAATAATCAAACAGTGCATGAGTGATGGGGGTAGGCCAAGGGTTTTGTGTGCAAAGCCCGGGGACTTTTACCGATGGGGGGCCCGTCAGCGCCGGTGGAAATGAGAATCTCGCTGGTCCAATGTGTGAGGAGGGCCGGTGGATCTTGGCCACGTATCATACTCTGTGTTTATATCAATGTGCACGTGTTTATTTTCTGTCTTTTCATTTTTATGTGCAGTGACGTGTAAACTTTTGGGCTTCCAAAAAGTTTAAAAGAAAATTCAGAAAAAATATAATATGTCTGAGGGGATTCGAGCACAGGGGCTACGTCACAGCAGTGCAAGGCTTTACCAATGAGCTACAAGCTATTTCTTGCTGTTCTTAAACAAAACTAAACTTTTAAATTGTACTCAGGCTTGCAAAACTCCTTTCTGTACATTAAATTGAAAAACTTCATACAGTAAATTCAGAGTCGTTACACACGTCTTCGTTGGGCAGGAAGCTACCCATTGTAGATGAGCCGAGCAGGAAGCCTCTCGGTCGCCTCGTGATGAGGGCTTTAGATGCACGTCTTCGTTGGGCAGGAAGCTACCCACTGTGGATGGGTCGAGCAGGGAGCTACCCGGCAGTCTCCAAATAAGGGCTTTAGATCCACGGTTTCATTGGGATGGAAGCTACCCGCTATGGATGGGCCGAGAAAAAAGTTGCTTGGCGGCCTCATGATGAGAGATTTGGATCCACAGCGTTGTTGGACAGGAAGCTACCTGCTGCGAATGGGCCGAGAAAGAAGCTGCCCGGCGGCCTCGTGATGAGGACTTCGGATTCATGTCTGTAACATTTCAGAAAATATAAAATATTATTTTTGGAATATAATATTAAAATAATATATTTTGCGAAAACTACTCGATTTGCGAATTTAGGGTTTTCGTAAAATGATATAAATATATACCAATATTTGTGAAATAATTGGAGATTTAAAATGATTTAATCATTTAAATATATATTTATCGGATTTGGGCATTTTTATAATTAATTATATGCAGGTTTAAAATTAAACTTGATTAGTGCATTACTAATCGCGATTAGGCCAAATCCGTATTTTTCACATTTTCCATGGCTAGTGCACTATGTCATGTTGCATTTTGTTGCATATTGTTTCTTTTGTATTTGTGGTATTGTGTTTGTTATGTGAGAAAATAAAAGAAAGAGTGTATTATTGAGGAGAGAGAGGGGGGGGACACACTCATGACTTGGGGCATGACATGCCATGCGAGGGCATGAGAGAGAGAGAGGCTCCTACCCTTGACCATTTTTCCCTCATTCATTTTCCTTCAACATTTTTATTTCCTCAACTCCTTCATCTTCTTCATCTCCTCCATTACCTCCTCTACCCCATGAAAGCATCTCCAATCCTTCACCAAAACCCTATAATCCCTTCATTAAAAATGATCCCCACCTGTCTACAAACCCTTTGGACCAATCAAAGTTGGATTTTGAAGACTTTGAGCAACTCAAGAATTTTCTTGAGTTGCGAAATAATGTATATTTCCTTTCCTTCAGTTTAGTTTTTAGTTTTCTTTGCATCCTAGTTTAGTTTAGAGTTAAACTTGTGAAGATTTGCGATCTTGGAATTTTCCAAGTTGAAATTTAGTCGATGGACAGACTTGTAAATGGTAAATTGAGGTGTAGTAAGTGTTTGTAAGATCTTAGAGTTGATTTTCCTGACCTGGACCAGAGACTAAAACCCCAAGACATGAACTTAGAAACTTCCCGTGTCGGTTTTGTGAAGTATTGTGGGCCTACAGGATATCTGGAGTAGTTTCAAGAAAATCTAGCAAGTCCAGTGACCTAAATAAATGACCAGAAGACCACCACCAAAGTTCGAGCCAATTCCACCCTAACTAGGCCGGTGAGATCGGATTTTCTGGCATTGTCGCCGGATTTCTGTGGGAGTCTGGTGTTGAGTTTTTGCCTGTAGCTCACTCACCCTATAAACTATCCCTTGTACTTGCTTGTTTAGTCCCAATTAACCTGAGCTAAAATCTGGGAGCTGTTGTGAGTGTTTTGGGCAAAGTTTTCCGATGTTCGAATGCTTGGTTTTGATATTTGAGATTTGATTTGGTCGTTAGACGTTTGTACGTCAACGACGAGGGATTGTTTGGTTGTTCTTGCATGCGTAAGTTATAGGTTCTAACCTATAAGCCATTCGTGTGCCGTATTGGATTTCGGAATTGATTTTAATAGCATTGCGATTGTGTATTGATTGTAGGTACCTTCGCATGGATTCCGAGACGTCGAAGCACATCGACTACGGCTGAATAAGGAGTTCCGCAGGTGAGTAGATTTATATCTACGGGGAAAGTCGGGTGGATGGCGTATAGCACTCCCGCAGCCATTGATATGTGATTTATAATTTGGAGACAAGATATACCACGATTTAAGGTCATAGTTAATGGTTTTAGTGTGAAATGATATGATAGAAAGGATGTCTCGAATTGATATATTAGGATATGAAACGTGAATGTGAACCACGATATATATATATATAGTTACAAGAGAATAAGGATGAGATTATAGTGGCATGATATGAGGTCGATAAATACGACATGAGATTAATAAGATGACTTGATGTGAGATATTGATGTGATGAAAAGAGTATACGATGAGATATGATGACTTGGTTTGATATGTCGTTATACGGATGCGAGGCGATATGAGATAATTGATACCTTTGTCGGTCCCATGATATGAGATTGATACGGATGTGACATAAGATATAGGTATATATATATATTTATGATAA
This sequence comes from Agapanthus africanus, assembly GCA_030015575.1. NCBI lineage: Eukaryota > Viridiplantae > Streptophyta > Magnoliopsida > Asparagales > Amaryllidaceae > Agapanthus > Agapanthus africanus. Next base: position 434,387,985 of record JASDDO010000004.1, on the reverse strand, counting down.
TAATGAGTGATATGCCGTACGAGACTTAGATCCGTACCCTCATTGTATAGGTTGATAGAATCCCTAATTGTTAAATGCCGCCGTACGATAGATTTTCGTACGCGATGAGTTTTACCTGATGATTGATCCATGCCCTTGACTAGAGGATGTCGTATGATGGATTATGCCGTACGTGATGTTATGAGGCTGGATTGCCTATTGATAGATTCATCGAATCTGATATGTTATAGATATCTTAATCCCTAGGTAGATGTTAGATTAGATACGTATCTTTTATAATGCGGCGCTCAGTGTTTACTTTCTGCTACATTTATGATATTCTCATTGCATGGTATGCACCTGTGCTTCCATTATTGTTATGATATCGTCTGCTAGTACACCTGCACAATTATCGATGATGCGTATACTACACTTACACAGATTTGCCGGTTCACACACTCTCATCATCGATAATTGTTATGTCACTTACACAGTAGAATTGTTACATCATGGTATTACTCTTAATTGTTCAGTACTGTCACATGACTCGTTGGCATGATATACTGCTATGCTCACATCATTATGCTATGTCGCATGATATACTTGATATGCTCACATCATTTCTGTTCTATGTTTGCATACATCATGCTCTATGATTATACGCATTGAGATTGCTGTTTTCATGAGATTCTGGATTTGAGAACCGTGGTTATATTTCAAAGGAAATTATGTATTGTTTTAAAAACCCGGTTTCTCTTGATATGATATTTCGAGGCGTTCACCATGTGTTTTCTCGGTTATGAGCTATGTGATACCCGATTCGAGGAGCGGTAGGCACCGTCTGCGGGTACATGGTGGACCCGGTGAGGTACCCCGGGGCAAGAAGACTCGTATTGTTAGGCAGTGAGTCTGGCAGGGGAGCACTATCTACCGGTGATAGTTTGGACCTGGCGGTTATCCGTGGGATATTGACCGGAGTCGTGAGATGGATATGGGCCGATCCGGACTGACGGAGCCCATGGGCCGATCCGGTCTAATACCCCGGGTAGTAGAGTGAAGTACCGTGCGTATGTTCCACGGCATACTTACGATACGATACTCCGCTTAAGTGACCTCAGGATGTATATACTTGAGATCCTTGATTCTATTCGTTCCCATGATCATACTCTCATTGATTCCGTTCCTCCTTATGATCATGTATCCATACTGGATCTGTTGATTCCTTTCGTTCCTTTGATTTATCTTCATTGATACATGCTTGAGGTTCCTGTCACCATGGTTTGAGCGCAGATTGAGCTGCTGCCAGTGATGCAGTCAGGGCGAGCTCGTCATGGATGAGAACTGACCATCGTGTTTTCTGATGACATGAGAATGTCTCGATTTAGTGTTTGTGTTGTGACCTCTCGTTTGAGGCGAGTGTTCGGCTTTGCACCGGATGATCGGCCCACTGATAGAGGCTGTCCGTTGTGAGAGGACTGTTGATGTACAGCTTACCTTAGAAATCATGATGTTGTCTACCGTGCAGATAGATGACACAGCCGTTGCTGAGATTGATGGGATGTCGCTTCCAGAGCTTATGAGCTGAGATCGCTGGAGCTTTCAGGCAGTGATGCGACAGATGATAGCTAGTCTATCTTGAGTTAAGTTGAGCGACTGAGATAATTCGTCTGATTTGATGCGCCGACGCACACTCAGTTGAGTTGAAGATTTCCAGTGTGGAGAATCTTATTCAGATCTAGAGTAGATCGATCCAGAGATGATGTTGCTCGTTGGATGATCCGTTAGGAGATCAGTAAGTTGACCAGCTTCGGATAGAGGACCTCATCCAGATGTGTTTGATCGAGAGCGGATGAATAAAGTATATTCCTCCAATAGTTGGGATGACTTCCCGAGGACGTGTTCGGTTAGATATCTTCTACAGAGTGATGAAGATACCGAGTTCGTAATTTCGAGTCCGTGTGAGAGACTCCGGATTGACTGTAGCCGAGAACAATTGCAGTAAGCAGGTAGCATGACGTGATTTCGGTGTGGACGATAATGAAGATGGGTGAAACAAGAGATTCGTGCGAGATATTAACGAGCTGTTGTTACTCCCCGTTGAGATTAAAGATCGGATATGAATACAGAGACGTTGGGATATGGCTAGTCCCCGAGAAAATGTTGTGCTGAGAATGCAGATATCCAGAAAACGAGAAAAGATTATGCAAGAGTGCCAGCCTCCGTATAGTTCGGCATAAGCGAGATCGGAAGAGACCTTGACCAGGTTCCTTCCAGGACACTGCTGCGATAAGATTTGCATCGAAAATTAGTTGTGTCACGTGTATTCAGAGGGCCAGAGGCCGACACCAGTGACATGCTGGTTTACGAGTGGTCATGCTAATTGGCCGAGAGATGACTAGAGGAGTGCCAGAGCAGAATCGTTTCCGTTAGTACACCTGACTGGGCCAACAAGCCGATGGATTGCGAGATTGGTAATCCACAGAGAAAATGAGGACCCAGAGACAGAGGACGCCAGACCGTGAGCAGAAGGCAGGCTGATGTTCTTGCTCTGCCAGTTTTGGGCGCACCGGCATAATTTCGACATTGAAAGAGGTGTACCTCAATGTTATTTATTGCGATTTGTGTTTTGTGATCCGAGTATCACGTTTATATCGCTTGGATTTGAGTTTTGATGATTGAGTTCCATGACATTGTTTTCGTGCACCATGGCTGCACCTATTGGATATCTTCTTTTGTGCACAGTTATTGCACTTGATTTATCTTTATACACCGCTACATCGGTTTGTGATTTGTGCATATCTATTGCACTTGATATCGGTTTTGAGCCTTGGCTGTACGTGTTTATGATTTTGTGAATTTCATACGGTTGATTTGATTTCGTGCATGTTGGATACACTTGATTTAGATTTTATTCGTGCATGTTGGATGCACTTGATTTAGATTTTATTCGTTCATGTCGGATGCACTTGATTTTCTATTCGTGCATGTTGAATGCACTTGATTCAGATTTTCACTCGTGCAGGTTCGTTGCACTGGGTTGAGATTTTCGTGCACTCTAGATGCACTTGATTTTGTTGTCATGCACACCCGTTGCATTTGAAGATACTTTCGTGCACACCCGTTGCACTTAGTTTGGTTTTGTGCACATTCATAGCAATTGTATTTGGCTTTGATTTCCGTGCGCGCCAGACATACGTGCTTGTTGGATACGCCTTTCGAGGCTGATTTTACGCTTGAGCACTTTGTTTTCATGATAGGCACTATATTATGTAGTAGCCGAACATGACTGATCTGAGAACAGTACCTGAGTACTTGTGCATGCATTAAAAGTTACCAAGAGGTTTTCAAAAATGAGCTATAGCCTCGCTATTTCTTAAGTGTCCGTAAGAGACACGAATCTTTACAAGGAAAACCTTCTGGGATATTTTAAAAGGCGGGACGCATAATTTGAGCAAAAACATATATAGATATATTTACTACTTTACAAACAATTGTACGCCAGTTGTGTCGTCAGCTACGCATCGCACGGCGATTCGGAAAAGCTTTCCATGGGTTTTATCCAGTTTTTGAAAGAATTTAAAGGGATGCGTATTATATACGTATTATTATTTTGATAATAGCATATTGGATTTCAGTAGTGGATTTCGAGATATATATCTCCATTGTAACTCCGATAATTGCGTTACGCTTGACGGAGTTCGACCTTGAGTTTTATACTCGTTTTCATGCGCACTTGATGCGCTGTGGTATTTCTGTATCTTCCGTGATTTCGGAGCCCCGTTGATTTGAGCTGATTATTGAATTGTTTTAGTAATTGGGGGTTTAAATTTAAATTCGGGGACCGAATTTATTTAAAGGGGGAAGATTGTAACATTTCAGAAAATATAAAATATTATTTTTGGAATATAATATTAAAATAATATATTTCGCGAAAACTACTCGATTTGCGAATTTGGGGTTTTCATAAAATGGTATAAATATATACCAATATTTGTGAAATAATTGGAGATTTAAAATGATTTAATCATTTAAATATATATATTTATAGGATTTGGGCATTTTTATAATTAATTATATGCAAGTTTAAAATTAAATTTGATTAGTGCACTACTAATAGCGATTAGGCCAAATCCGTATTTTTCACATTTTCCATAGCTAGTGCACCATGTCATGTTGCATTTTGTTGCATATTGTTTCTTTTGTGTTTGTGGTATTGTGTTTGTTATGTGAGAAAATAAAAGAAAGAGTGCATTATTGAGGAGAGAGAGGGGGGGACATACTCATGACTTGGGGCATGGCATGGCATGTGAGGGCATGAGAGAGGGGGGGGACACACTCATGACTTGGGGCATGGCATGCCATGTGAGGGCATGAGAGAGAGAGAGGGGCTCCTACCCTTGACCATTCCTTCTTCATTCATTTTCCTTCAACATTTTTATTTCCTCAACTCCTTCTTCATCTTCTTCATCTCCTCCATCACCTCCTCTACCCCATGAAAACATCTCCAATCCTTCACCAAAACCCTATACTCCCTTCATTAAAATTGATCCCCCACCTCTCTACAAACCCCTTGGACCAATCAAAGTTGGATTTTGAAGACTTTGAGTAACACAAGAATTTTCTTGAGTTGCGAAATGAGGTATATTTCCTTTCCTTTAGTTTTTAGTTTTCTTTGCATCCTAGTTTAGTTTAGAGTTAAGCTTGTGAAGATTTGTGATCTTGGAATTTTCCAAGTTGAAGTTTAGTGGATGGAAGGACTTGTAAATGGTAAATTAAGATGTAGTAAGTGTTTGTAAGACCTCAGAGTTGATTTTCCTGACCTGGACCAGAGACTAAAACCCCAAGACATGAACTTAGAAACTTTTCGTGTCGGTTTTTTGAAGTATTGTGGGCCTACAGGGTATATGGAGCTATCTGGGGTAGTTTTAAGAAAATCTAGCAAGTCCTGTGACCTAGATAAATGACCAGAAGACCACCACCAAAGTTCGAGCCAATTCCACCCTAGCTAGACCGGCGAGATCGGATTTTCTGGCATTGTCGCCGGATTTCTGTGGCAGTCTGGTGTTGAGTTTTTGCCTGTAGCTCACTCATCCTATAAACTATCCCCTGTACTTGCTTGTTTAGTCCCAATTAACCTAAGCTAAAATCTGGGAGCTGTTGTGAGTGTTTTGGGCAAAGTTTTCCGATGTTCGAATGCTTGGTTTTGATATTTGAGATTTGATTTGGTCGTTAGACGTTTGTACGTCAACGACGAGGGATTGTTTGGTTGTTCTTGCATGCGTAAGCTATAGGTTCTAACCTATAAACCATTCATGTGCCGTATTGGATTTCAGAATTGATTTTAATAGCATTGCGATTGTGTATTGATTGTAGGTACCTTCGCGTGGATTCCGAGACGACGAAGCACATCGACTATGACTGAACAAGGAGTTTCGCAGATGAGTAGATTTATATCTACGGGGGGAAGTCGGGTGGATGGCGTATAGCACCCCCGCAGCCATTGATATATGATTTATAATTTGGAGACAAGATATACCACGATTTAAGGTCATAGTTAATGGTTTTAGTGTGAAATGATATGATAGAAAGTATATCTCGAATTGATATATAAGGATATGAAACGTGAATGTGAATCACGATATATATATATATATATATATATATATATATATATATATATATAGTTGTAAGAGAATAAGTATGAGATTATAGTGGCATGATATGAGGTCGATAAATACGACATGAGTTTAATAATATGACTTGATGTGAGATATTGATGTGATGAAAAAAGTATACGATGAGATATGATGACTTGGTTTGATATGTCGTCATACGGATGCGAGGCGATATGAGATAATTGATACCTTTGTCGGTCACATGATATGAGATTGATACGGATGTGACCTGAGATATAAGTATATATATATTTATGATAATAATGAGTGATATGCCGTACGGGACTTATATCCGTACCCTCATTGTCTTATAGGTTGATAGAATCCCTAATTGTTAAATCCGCCGTACGATAGATTTCCGTACGCGATGAGTTTTACCTGATGATTGATCTATACCCTTGACTAGAGTATGCCGTACGATTGATTATACCGTACGTGATGTTATGAGACTGGATTGCCGATTGATAGATTCATCGACTCGGATATGTTATAGATATCTTAATCCCTAGGTAGATGTTAGATTAGATACGTATCTTTTATAATGCGGCGCTTAGGGTTTACTTTCTGCTACATTTATGATATTCTCATTACATGGTATGCACCTGTGCTTCCATTATTATTATGATATCGTCTGCTAGTACACCTGCACAATTATCGATGATGCGTATATTATACTTACACAGATTTGCCGGCTTACACACTTTCATCATCGATAATTGCTATGTCACTTACACAGTATAATTGCTGCATCATGCTATTACCCTTAATTGTTCAGTACTGTCACATGACTCGTTGGCATGATATACTGCTATGCTCACATCATTATGCTATGTCGCATGATATACTTGATATGCTCACATCATTTATGTTCTATGTTTGCATACATCATGCTTTATGATTATACGCATTAAGATTGCTGTTTTCATGAGATTCTGGATTTGAGAACCGTGGTTATATTTCAAAGGAAATTATGTATTATTTTAAAAACCCGGTTTCTCTTGATATGATATTTCGAGGCGTCCACCATGTGTTTTCTCTGTTATGAGCTATGTGATACCCGATTCGAGGAGCGGTAGGCACCGTCTGCGGGTATATGGTAGACCCGGTGAGGTACCCCAGGGCAAGAAGAATCATATTGTTAGGCGGTGAGCCTGGCACGGGAGCACTACCTATCGGTGATAGTTTGGACCTGATGGTTATCCGGAGGATACCGACCATAGTCGTGAGATGGATATGGGTCGATCCGGACTGACGGAGCCCATGGGCCGATCCGGACCGACGGAGCCCGAGATATGAGGATTTACGTATCGATACTGAACACGGGTTTCATGATATTTCGAGTGTCGATGTTGGGCACTCAGGTTCCATGATTTTGATGTGTCGTTGATGGATACACGTTGGTAGATATCCTCATACATACATGCATATTCTTTCATAATGTTGCAAGTGCTGATGTTGGACACTCAGATTCCATGATATTGATTGTGTCATTGATGGACACGTGGATGATGTCCACCTGCATATAGGCATATGGTTCAGATGTTTATTTGTATATGACATTGGCATTGATTATATTGTTGACATATATGCATACATGGTCACCCTAGATATCATAGTATTCTCTTTATGATATAGTTGACCTAGGAATCGTTGTTTTATTCGATTTCTACCTGCTGATGTTTTCTACTCACGAGTTGGAAACTCACCCCTGTTGTGCCACAGTTCTTGCAGGTTGACCTTATGGATTAGTAGCGGTATCGTTGGTACACAGCTTGCTTCGGGTGATTTGCTATGGTAGGTGGGACATATTGGATCGTGCCCGCTTTTGTATTATTATTCCTGTTGTATCTAGTTAACTCTATCAATCAGAAACTAGTATTTGTATAAGTAGTAAGACTTAGCAAGACTTGTGTTTGCGAGATTTAGAACGATGGGTTATATGTTCGCTATTGGGGGATTTGATGTCTTGCTTTATTTACATTATCCTTTGTGTTAATCTTCACCGTTGGACGTCGTATACATATATTCCTGACTTGTATGATTGTGATTCCGTCGATTGGCGAAGAACTAGCTCCCATTTGGGGATGCCTTTTATATTATCATGTATATGTGGTTTTGGTTCAAAATATATAAGGGAGGTGCTGTCCAAATTTTTATTAAAAAGACGAAACATGTTTTCAACTAGTATAATCCATTTGCATTTTCATGTTCCATTATCTATGCATTTAAGAAAACTTTGATTTCATCGTACCTTTTTTTCAAAACTTTATCTCCTTGGTTTTCTTTAACGGGTTTAGATTTCTGGGCTTCGGCTTACTTAATTTACGTTGCGCCTTTAGACGTTGCGTGATTTAAGTGCCGGTTACGAACTAAATTTCGGGTCATGACAAAGTCTTCGTTGGGCAGGAAGCTACTCACTGTGGATGGGCCGAGCAGAAAGCTACCCGACTGCCTTGTGATGTGGGCTTCAGATCTACGGCTTCATTGGGCAGGAAGCTTCCCACGGTGGATGGGCCGAGCAGGAAGGTATCCGCTGGCCCTGCGGGGTGTTTTAGTATAGAAACAAAAGGAAGCAATTCAGATTGCAGGGAAGTAAGAATCTTTATTATTAAAGTAATTACAGATTCGTTGATACAGTTTCAACTCTCATGTATTGAATGACCATATACGACGGGTGCCCTTATTGTTCGGACTCAGGTCAATCAGTGACGGCCATGATCTGCCCGATCGTCAGCTCTCCGGTTTCAAGTTGGTCGGCTTGCCCCCTATCTGCTTGACGTTTGTCTCGCAAGTATTTGCTAAGTGACCGGAGTAGATCAGCTCCTCGATATAATCGCGTAGCTGTTTACTATCCTCGGTCGGGTGCCCTTGCGTCCGATGATAGGCACAATATGGGCCGTGGAGTCGCTTGCCCGGCTTTTGTATCATCGGTGGAAGCTTGAAGAATCTTTTGGTCCTTGCCTCATCTAGCAGCTCGGCCTACTAGACGTTGAGAGGCGTGTACTCGCGAAACCTTGGCGTATAAGGTTTCGACCGATCAACCCTCTTGTCTTCTTCCAAATCCCTTTTCTTTTGGTCTGTCTGGTATCCTCGGGAAAGGTGAGCGTTAATTTTGGATTTGAGTTGGATTTCCCGCTCTGTCCCAACCTTTACCTCGGCCAGGGTCTTAGGTTGCGCCAATGCAGAAGAGCGGAGCCACTCTTTGTGCCTATGACCAGACCTCAGGGCAGTTATGATCGTCTCATCTCGGTGCTCGGGTATCTCCAGAAGAGCATTGTAGAAACGGGCAATATAGTCTTTGAAAGACTACCTGTCCTCACACTTGATGGTGAACAGGTAGTCAACCGACCTCTTTTGTCGCCAGTTGCCGACAAAGTGGCTGAGGAACCGCGTGACCAATTTTTCAAAATTTGAGATTGAACACGGAGTAAGGCCATGAAACCAATCTCGCCCGGCCCAGATGAGGGTGATGGGGAAGGCTCAGCACTGAGCCGCGTTCAAGTTATCTTGGAAGCTCATGCCTGCCGTAAATGCGTCCAAGTGGTCCTTTGGGTCGGACTTCCATTCGAAGAGGGCCACCTTGGGCAGTTTGTTCCGAGACGAAACCCACTCACTTAGTAACTGCTCCGTAAAGGGCCTCGTGAGAGAATCCGCGGAGTATTTTGCCGATCCTCCGGACGAACGGGTGACGAGCTGCATGTCCTCAATTTTCTTCTTGAGGACCTCGATTCGTTGTTGGTACCCCGAGGATTCTCTATAATCGGAGTGTCTGTTATCTTTACTTCAGGCTTGCGCGATGGAGCGGTTTCGGTTTCGCTCTATCACGTTCCTCAGATTTTCGAGGTGGACCCTTCGTGGTTGGCCCCGACGTTCGCTATGTACGCGGTCTTGTTGAGTATGGTAACGTCGGTCTTGCTTGGAGTCAGGTGACCTGACCGATGTCTCTTCAAGAGGCGAGGAAGGCGACGAGCGTTGAAGCGGTAGTCTGGTCGATCTCGAGATCTTGATGTTGAACTGTCTGGCGCCCAACGAGTCATGAAATCATTCCTCGTGTGGGGGTCATGACTGCCGGAATCGGCACGCCGGTGTTCCGTGACATCGAGATGGGCGTGAACGAGGTCGAAGACTTGAATGCGCCCCTCCATCGCCCTATGCACGTCATCGTTTTGGGGAGTGGGGACAGCGGTTTAGCGGGCATGGCCGGCCGTTTGAACAGGAGCGAGCGCATCCACTATCACCGTGATCATATCGATCCGTGCAGATAAGGCATCGATGATGTTAGGAGGTGGAGTAGAACTGTCCCGGCCTCCGTTGTGGAGGACGTGGCGGCTCATGCTAGGATCGTTACGATTATCGCTGGCCATTGAATCGAAAGCGGAAGATCAACTTTTTGGATGGAAAATCTTCTCATTTCCACAGACGGCGCCAACTGATGGAGGTCGGAATCACCCACAGATGTTGTCCTCCGTTAATTTTGTTGCGAGTGGGGATGAATGATTGAGATTCGGTGTGAGAATTGAGTGTGTGAGTCTCAATGGATTGTCGGTTGTTGCTGACACCGAGCTACCTGCAAGGAAAGTCCCAGGATGGGAAACCACCGCAGGACCCTCCGACGATTAAGTAAGTACCGAGGAGTAATTGAGCAGAGTAGCGTTATCTTGGAAATGAGTTCGACGTATCTGAGTCTTCTAGATGAGGGGTTTATATAGGGGTCGCATTGGAGCGGGCCGATGCGAGATTCTCGCCGTCCGTTTCGCCCCCACGTCTCATTGGCGTAGATAGCGGGATACGCTTATTAATGACGAGATACGCTAGCGTGGGATGTGAAACGTAGAGCGGCGGAGATCTCGTCGTGGCAAGATATACGGAGCCGTTACGGGGGCGTCCGTGCTCCATGCTCCCGGCCAGATATGGAAGCTGAGGAAGCTTAGTTCGGTGACAGCTCGGAGACGAGCGTGGAGGCTGAGAGAGCTCAGCTGTAGGATAACTCGAAGACGAGCTGTTGGCTGGTTGCTAAGCGGATGGGGAATGTACTCAGGGGAGGCCTTCTAAAAGGTCGGGCGCAACCTCGGAGACGAGGTGCCGAGAAATGTCCCCAGTGTATCATATTTATTCCAGCTCCGTAACCCCTAGAAATTCAGTGGGCTTGCGTGGATGACACGTCATCCGCTACGTGTCGAGATTTAGAGAATTCCCACATATGACATCACCCCGTCTTTACTTTATATTCACCGGAGCTTAACCAATATGAATATATCCATGAGCTGAAGTACTTGTTTGGTAATTGAAAACAAAAGTGTTAAATAGCAGGATAATTTTTTATTTTTGTCTGATCATAAACGAGGAGCCCAGATTTTTTTCCCTAACATATATACTAATCAGTATGTTGCATGTGTGATGCACATATATAATAAAATAAGCTTTTTTTACTAATATTCTCATTACGTTAAGTAAAAGTCTATAAGGTAATTAATTATCTTAACTAAATATCTTTAAAAAAAATTAATTTTTTCAACTTCTTTTGTTTTGAACGTATTTTGCCTATCTACTAGTTAATTAGCTCATGATTCTATTTTATACTTTTGTTTGTAATTTTTCTCTAATTTTTTTGCCGTAGTTACAGCAGTAGAGATTTGCTATCTATTTCATATACTTAACTATCATAAGAATTGTAGTTATAATAGTTGAGATTCAGTGTCTATACGGAACTAGAAAATTTCTTATCAAGGGGCCACGTTAAAATCCATAATAGTAAATATGTGATTACCCTAAGAATTGTAGTTATAGTAGCAGAGATTTTAGTGTCTATACGGAACCAGAAAATTTCTAAGTTGTGAGGACTTGAACCAAGTTCTTCAGAATCTAAATACATGCTTTAATTTTAAAAATATGAAGTTGTGAGGACCCGAACCAAGTTCTTCGGAGTCAAAATCATGTGTCTTTACTGCAAGGCTGCCTCTAAACTTACTTAAGAGATTTATCAATATATATATTAATAGCAAACCAATGAGTGGTATATAGAGCATTTGCCAAATGTTTGCCGGGACAGCCCCCCGGCTGGTCCCTCCTGATTCAAGATACTTATTAGTAGAATTTTTTTATTTTTTTTGAAAGTTTGATTGTAATTGTAAACTTCAACCAAAATACAAATGAGATGATTATGCCCTTCAAAATTGTATGATAAAATTTGTGAAAAAAATAATAATGGAGTAATATTGCAGAGTATATGTGTGTGTAGTAAAGGTTTTTCAAAATGAAATACATGTATGATGTGTGAAATAAAAATTTATCACAATTTTTTTGGATGTTGAAGAAAATTAAACTTAATATAAGACTAGATTAAATTTTCGTGTTAAAAAACAGGTGAAGAAAATGTAGGATATCAAACTACAAAAAAGGTGAAGAAAATAATTTATACATTCTCTAACTTTGGACTCCCTGTTCTGATATTTTTTTCAGCTCATCTATGTTGTTTTCGGTTCATCAAAGTTCCTTATAAAGTGCATTATATAATCAAGATTGTCTCATATTTGATGGAAAGAACGCTCCTGTGAAGCATATCTTTTTAGAAAATTATTGCTTTGTTGACCAACTGGCTAAATTACCAGAACAAGCTACGGTTTTTCAGGTTTCTCAATTCCCAAAATAACAAATTTTAGGAAAGGTGGACACATGTTAGCTTCTTTCTAGACTTATAGTCGTGACGAACATGTGCAGAGATTATGAGAACTCTGGTGTTTTTAGATTAGGAAACAATTCTTTTGACCGTAAATATGTTCCCTGTTGTGTTTTGTACCATTACCATGTATAAATCAATAAAAGGGATCACCAGGCCATTATATTCCTTGATTAAAAAAAAAACTTTGTTATTGGGTTTTTGCAAGGTTAGATCATGGTTCACCGTAGGCTTATAACCAAATTGCAGATGATGCTAATGGATTACAATATGTGATCCGTTACTCATTCTATCATGCTCTTTGATAACGTCCTCTCCCCGTTCTATCATTTTAATAAAAAGCAAGTTAAGGAAATATGTTAACATTGGCTTGTATCATACAGCTGTTTGGTAACAACCAAACAAGGGAAACACATCTAATCTAAACACATTTAATCGTATATTGTTGTATATTGCAGTCACCTTTTTTCTTTTTTCTTTTTTTTTTTATCTTAATGCAATTCATATAGCTCCACGCCTTGCTTTTTGAAAAAAAAAATTAATTGCTGGCTATACATTTCTTTCAAAAAAAATTCAACACATAGTTATCTTTATCAAAGGCTAAAATTAAACCCTAAAATTAAACCGTGAAGAACAATACTAACGTATGAATAAAGAACATTCATCATGTCTGATCGTACAGCCGCTAAAAGATATGGGGAGCGGCTCTCTGCGTGTTGATGCTGATGGGCGACAATAGGATGCCAATGATGGGTGACGATCGACAATTAGGGGCATGCGAGCATCGACAATGTCGATTCCAGCGATGATCACCGACGACCAATGCCGGCAGCAGTCATTGGCAACAAGCAATTGCCAACTTTCGGTGACGGTGATGAGGATCAACATGGTGATAACAACAGGGATATAAGTGAAGTTAAGATTCAAACTTCAGCTCTATATTTCTATTATAATTTTGCATTAAGAAAATTTAAAAAATTAATTCCGATATTTAAATTAAAAGTTGCAACTAATTTCATGATGAGGAAAAGGGACATGCGTGAAGTCCCTCAAGAAGGGGGACTGGAGTCGGGCCCAGGCCCCATTGTTTTACCCTCATACATAGGGAGATTCACGGAGGGCCTTCGCAGGTCCCCTGACTTCCTTCATAATTTGGTCAAAAATAACACCAGACCAACCGTATTTTCCAAACTAAAGGATTTGATTTCGAAATGACTCGGACAACACCTCCCAGCTAAACAATCTATGCACAAGCTAAATCTACATCAGCTCTAAATAAACAATCTTACATACAAGACAAACCTTCATAAGCACCGGTGAGCACTACCTCAATTAGCACGGGGCTCAATCCTATGAGGGGAAATGCCCATAATTTAAAGTTTTCAGCGCAAATTCGTAGGCTCCTTAAGGGTGTGTATTGTGTGTACGTGGATGCGTTATATGCTTGAGTTAGGCTTTACGTGCCAGTTCCTCCAGAAGCTCTAAGCAAGTCAAGTCTAAATGCAAGCCACAAAGCTAAAATCTACTAAGTTCATGTTCATTCATTTATCATACTAACCTTCAATTTATATTCAAACTGGGCTAGATAAATATTCAAGCGAACTTTTATTGAACCAATCCAAAGCTGAGAGGCGAGCTTCTTTAACTCTCTAATTTTTATTTTTATTCTTTGTAAATCTCTAATTAAATATACAATATCAAGGCAAGTTTTATACACCAATCGGTATATAGTTCATACGGTAAGAATCTCTCTCAAAATTGAGGTTGCTGATTCGATCCCGTCGATGATTCCCAGGGGAAAGCATCATTTTAAATATTAAAAGAAAAACAAGACTTATAAATTTCAATTAAAATATCCGTAAAATGCAGTAGCCAAATAACCATGCCATAAATTAATCCACATAGCTCAATAAGAAAATACATGGTAAGAAAAATAATCAATAGCCAAAAGTTTAATTTATATTTCAACCAATTGATATATATATATATATATATATATATATATATATATATATATATATATATAAAGTGTGATAAAAGGATAAAAAATGTTACCAGAAATTTTACTGCTTTGCGGTGCGCATGTGTGCATATCTAGATCTTAAAACAAATTGATGCTAACGAGTAGCACAGCCGGAGCGAAATGAATATATCTAGTAATAGTTTATCTAATGGCTACAAAACTAAGAAGATCTCCAAATTCTATCGATCCTAACCAAACTCGATAAAATGGATGAGCATGCTAAAGTCTCGTATAAATGAAAAATCATGCTAAGAGATGAGGACTTGTGCTAATTATCATACATTAATTTGTCAAATTTCATGACCATGGCTACAAAAACGGCCAACACAACTACAATGGAACCTCACGTCGCAAACTGCAATTATCAAAATGGACTAGGGTATATAACACAACTAAAAGTAGATGTCTACTAGATACCAGAGGATCACAACAAGCAATATATTAAGAAATACCAGTCAGTAAAGTTTGTTCATTCGACATATGAACCATTGAAAGAATACCAAATCCCAAAAATATGTGACATACTCTCTTTATCTTTATTAAAAAGTCCAGTCCACTAACAGAACTATAATAGTTTGGCAATAAACATCAAACTCAACTCAAGAAGAAGAAGATGACGAAGAAGAAGCTGTCATGATTCAAGATATACAAGTCCCTGTGAATAACCACAAATCATCACAAAAATGTATGGCAGAATCGATCGATGTAATCTGAGTTGGATAGAATTTCCTTACAAGGCTAAATTTAGAGACAAAGTGACAAGAATAATTCCCGAATGAATCTTTGTTTTTGCAAATTTCTGGTCCCAGAAACAGAGTGTATTCAGTTTTAAAAAAGGCATTTCAGAAACTTACCTCCATCTAGGTAGCAGTGCTGGTGAAGGCCTTTTTGTGCTTCATGTATGGGTTAGATTTGCATTTTCCACAATGAATTCCAGAACACCTGAATAATCCAAACTTTAGTTTTCAATTGAAAACAGCCAAACACTTTCAGAAAGTCTTTGAATTACCAACATGGGCAGCAAAATCTTTTTTTTAATAAAAAAACATGCTCATAACTGATTCAGGATTTTTTGTTGAAATTGAGCCTCTTCGGGGATCGAACTTGCGAGCTCTCACATTGGAGAGGAAATTGATACCAAATGAGCTAAAGCCGGTTGGTAACTGCAGGATTTGACGCTGATGCATAAATGGTAAACCAGCAATGTTTAATAAAGACATCCTAATAAAGACATGAGATGGAAAGTCTTCCTAAGCCCGTGGAAATATAAGAAATAAAGAAATTGAATAAAGATCGTCAATTTGTGGATTCACAATCCAAGAACACCAAACTCTTTAACAATTGTCAAACAAGCTTTCTTTCAGATAATAATTTTAAAAATATCACAAGAAAAATGAAATCCTCAGTGGAGCTGGAAATCAACGAGGTGTGCACTAAGGTGACAAAACACAGCGAAAGAACAGGTTTACGACATTGCACGTGAGGTTCAAAGAAGGGTTAGAGGCCTATGGAGGAAAGATTTGAAAAGCTTTTGGGAATCAGACTCAAGGAGGTGATTTTGGGGAGGATATATATTCATAGTAACATGAGCTTAATAGTTAATATTTTTCGAAATAAAAACTGCACCCAATGGCCCCCTCATATTTCACTAGTTGAGTGTGCAATACTTGTTTTCCATTGTCTTTTTGGGATCACTACCAATTCGGTTTTGTTAAGAGCCGTCTCCTGAATTGAATTGACAACCAGAATATTATTTTTAGCTATGTCAAAACTAATTCTAATCCGCGATTCTGTTGCTCCTATTGGTGGCCTTACCGAATTATCACCAAGTTCCTCTGCTTGAAGAGTTCATCATTTCTCGGAATTGGGTAGAGTCACGTAATGGTCCAGACATTATTTGATCACCGGTGCCACAAATATCACAATCAGTGAGAATAAATCTTTTTTCAGGGAAGTAGGGAACAACTCCTCATTTCCATTTTATATCTATCTTTCTACGAATCTGAAATAAACATAGCAACAATATTTGTCATTGCTGATCTTTCTGCATGTGTGGGCTTGCGTGCGTGCGTGTATTCTGAGGTAAACCCTTTTATTCCTCGACAGACATATTAATTGAATAATTGCAAGGGTCTCAAGGCACATTATTCTGTAGGTGAATTTTGAATTTTCTCCTGTCGCCAATGCCTACAGATTGTGTGCTCTAACCGTGTGCATGCACGCAGGAAATTTGTTGCAATATAAGTTGATTTCCACATCACTCCTTAAAACAGAGGGGGAAAAAGAATCTTTTCTTGGATTCTTTTATCTCTGTCTCCCCTTCTTTCCAATTCATTCCTTAGTGTTCCTTCTGCTGCAGACCTTAACCCTGCCTCAATTCCTTCCAACAAAATTAGGTCTCATGAAGTAGCCAAGTCCTCGGCATGGAACACTTGACTTAGAGCAGATAGACCATGAAGAAGTTCTTCATATAGAGGCCAGGGTTTTTAATGCTGTTAGTCAAGATTTAGTTGTGGAAAGCTAGCACCATGCATTAACATCTTTTTCTTTTTTATTATAAGTAAGATGAGTTTATTAATCCCTCAAGTACATCCATTCGTGACCCATATCATATTATCAAACTAATAATCCTGATGGACGAAGCCAATTTGTGGTTTTTACAATCAATGTGCAAAAACGAATGAAGAAATATAAGTGCACGAAAAGAAGTTTATCGAGGTGTATTTACCCAGGAAGAAGTTTAAAGAAAACTCATATTTAATTGCTAATAAGATACAGAATTATATTAAAAGCAATGTTCAAATTGGATCACAACTAGATAAAAATACAATCATAATAAAAATCATTTACGATATACTCATTCATAGGATTGATGAAATAAATAACAAGCAAATAAAAATTTAAGGTAAAACAAACACAAAAGAACTTTACCTTAAATAGAACTTTCATTTGCACATACGCTATTCAACCTGTCATGTAGGTGCCAAACAAAGGCAATCCACAACAATCCATCATATGTCAATCGCACCAACAGCAATACCAAACACAACACCTATCTCTGCAATCTAAAGTGGAACCTGCACCATGGATCTGAAATATGCAACTTAAAATAGTTAATGAGAAAATAGATGGAAGAAGTTTATAATCTGACTGAAGATAATAAGCATTAAATACATGTCATTCGGTACTTACATGAGATCATTTCAGCATGACGTAATTTAATAAAGCTGTAAATTTTAAATCAACCAACAGAAACAACTCATTAAACGAGAAAGATGCAGACTGACATAATTAACTGTAGATACCATTCTTAAGGTAAAACAACAAGAGTGTGGCATCAGCTTGCAACAATAAAAAAAATAACATAAACAAAATGTAACCGACATATTTCGTCGCCTCATTCACCCAGCATCGGGCCAATATATAACGCAATAAAAATATATATAAAAGCATTATGACTTCAACTTATTAGTGAGTTTATATATGTTGTACTCTGATGGATGACAGTTCTAAGTACTTCCCGTCTATTAACATCAAAACACCCTCTATAAAAAAAACAAATATATAAGCACCAACATACAATGCAAGATCAGAACACATAGACCCACCTATTCTCTTATAAACCATCCTAAAGAGCTTTTAAGTTCTATGTCCATATTCACATTTTTCACTTTATAAGAAACCACAAGTTGAATATATGCTTGTGTCCCGGAAAACACAAAAAGACCCGTCTCAAGAAACAAAAATAAAAAGAAGGTAAGGACAATAACCACAGCCTTTCACTTCCCTTCCCTATCTCAAGATCTTGAACTCATACTGCAAGAACGTGAGAATCGGTAGGACAATGGTGGCATCCCTATCCCACTAACAGTTCCAATCTCCTCGCCACTTGTCATAGGACTATACGGCTTCCGACATCCAGGGCAACGCCCATCGGCCTCAAGAATCCTCTTATGGCAAAACAAGCAAAGGTGGAACCCGCAAGAGCAGGGGAGGAAGCTCGAGTCTGTGAGGTCCAGGTCCTCATAACATATAGGACACGATGATGGTGGTGAAGAAAGGATACCACGATGATTGTGGAACACATCATAGTGTCTCTCCATGGGAAAACTCCGTTGTTTCAATAGGTTAGGCAGGCTCTGTGGACGAAACACATCATCAGGCCTCCATGCTCTAGGGGTTGTCCGATCAGGCACCCGCTTCATTGGCTCAGGGGTGGTTGTTGTGGTTGTAGTGGATTGAGCGATGGTAGCTTGCGGAGAATCAGAAGACTTGGGTTGTTGCTCTTGAATACCGAGGGCATCAGCAACAGCTTCCCAGTCATCAAGGCCATCTCCTGTCTCTTGTTCATCTTCCACTTCAGCATCACTGACGCTTCTAGAACAAGATCCGATGCTGCTCCCGCTACTGCTAATGCTGTTATTCGTGGGGCAACCATTTCTAGAAGGATTCACGTTGGGGTGGTGTGTTGCAGATTCCGCATCGCTGTTGTCTTGGAGACTTGATCCATCATGCTCCAAGGCCCCAGTAGCAACCTGATCGCGTATATCTTTTTTTGATGATTTGCCCTCTGAAATTAGTTGAGGGGATGAAGTAGGACAGGCAGCCAAATTCTTGTTTTCCATCTTCTTAACTGGAAATACCCACAAAAAACCACCCAAGAGTTAGATTTAGCCAGCATGCAGGAAAAAATGTCATGGAATATCACATCACAATTAGAAGGTAGAAAAAGCAAAAGAAAAGCTCAATTATCTACATAAGAAACCATGATATGAAGAGAATCATTAGGAAAAATAGATTGAATATGACAAATGAATTGGTCAGAAACTTTTTTTCCCGTCCTTTCTGACATACAAATTCCAATCGACAAATATAAAATGGCTACCAAATTCCAAATCTAAATAAAGAATAAATTAGAAAAATTTTCCTGCAGAAAAGTAAAATCACAGAAATTTATTAGTTTTTTTGCCAGACCAGGAAAAAATCGTGGTTAAAATAAGGAAAAATTAATTTTTCTTACAATCAAAAAACATTTCGATAAAAAAAATCAATTTTTTATACTAAAACAACTGGATATAGAGATGTTAATTTATTTGATTCCATGGATTCTTGTAAGGAATGAGCAAAATCGAAAAATAATGCCTGGACGTATAAAAAAGTGCTTTTCTGCGCAAAAAGGAAAAGTCCTACAAATTAAAAAAGAGATCAACGCATCAATTTCCCCACCTGTTACAAAGTGCAAAGGAATAAAAAAAACAAAAATAACAAAATGTCAACAAAAAAAAATGATAGATCCACTCACAAATCTCAAAGGAACGGAGTAAATACATACAGAAACCCTAGAAATCAAACGATCAAATTTCAAAACAAAATCACAATCTCATGATTAAGGGAATTTATAATCTCTAGCATCTATAAATACCTTGAGAAAGCCATTGCTCTCTCCTCGCATCAAGCTTGCACTGCTTCAATTTTGCCGACCTATTCACCTAAACGCCCAACCGAATCAAAATCAATCAAAACCATCATATTCCCCATAAAAAAAAATTTATCCGGAAAAAAATCCTTAAAATTCGAATTCGATTACAATGCTCACCCTCTTCTTCTTCCCGATTTCCCTCGAGATCGCAGGCACCGCAGTATCGTTGGCCATGGCTTTGAATCCCATCGCTTCTCCCTCTTCCTCGTGAAGAAACCCTAACCCTAGAAGCAAAAAAAACCTAGAGAGAGAAACAGAATCGGGCTATGGAAACGAGCGATGGATGAGACAGAAACAGATAACGAGAGTGCCGCTGATTTCTTTCGCTTCGACTTCCAAATCAAAAGGCCGGCCTATATGTGGACAGTAGAGTTACGATTCGGCCCTTGAGATTTGCATTTATTTACGAGATATTTTGTGAAAGAGAGGATGAGAAATTAGGGGTGGAGGGTGAAATAGTAATTTGCTCTTCGGTTTTGCATTTATTTTTCTAATAAATTAATGCGGGTGGGAGGCTAATATACGGTAACGCTGGGCGATCCGTGTGTTACACACCATCATGATATTTGTTCGGCCCACCAGTGACACTGTGGGTTAACCAAAACCCAAAATGGTTCATATTGTTGAATAATTTTTTAAATAAGAAAAGAGGTAAATTGTCAAAAAGCCCTCTGAAGAAACTTTTGTAAAAACCCTATGTCTTATACTCTTGTTTTAAAAAACCTGAACCCGATTAAAACCCCTTTATACAAGTTAGTTGTAGTATCAAAAAAAATGCATGCAATATCTAAACAGTTGCATGTAATATCTAAGCCATTGAAGGGAATAAAAGCCTAAATGAAATGCAATCCATGGTTTTTCACAAAGATTTTGAACAGTAGGCCTTTCCCAACAATTTTGAAAATATCAAGGGTTCTTAGAGGACTTCCGAGCTGGCCGGAAGGCTTTTTGACAATTTACCCTAAAAATAAAGATATCTATCCTAAGAAAAATATTTTCTTTTCCCAAAAAGAAAAATGGGGCATGCTAAGTTAAATCCATTTGAACCTAGATAGCTTACATCCAAAAATTCTCTGTGAGGATGAATTGGGTTGATGTGTATGACCAACTTGTTAAGTGTCAGAACGTATAATATATATTATATGGTCCATCTTTACGGTTGATGTATCGCCTTTTCGATCAATATTTGCAGAGTTATTTTGCATGTGTGGTTATAATAAAATCTACAGTAAATAATATGCTTGGAAAATATAGGAATGATGTCATGTGCATTATATTTTCCAAAGCATTTATATTGAAAAAAATGTATCTTACCTCCTTTCAGGTTTCTGCATGGAGTGTTAAGCATGCAGATAATATATTTGCTTGCATCAACATGCTTTTTCTGTAGCCATTGCTGACATCTAAAGAAGGTCCATGGCGAAGAAATTTCCAGCGTACCTTTTTATATATGCTATAAAATTACGGTTGTTATTTCTCAGCAGTTTACAGTTGTCTTTACAAGCAAATGTTATTGAAAAATTACACAATAGAGATGAGTGGAGGCATCAAATATGTCAATTTTCATGCAATCATAATTAAACATTCTTTCTTGTTCGTTCGTGTCAGCCTACGTTTAAAAAACGATCTTTAAGAGATGTGCTACAGCAATGGGAAGGTCCTGTACCGACGGTATCGTTAACCATTGCATGAAAAAAATGTTTACTTTTTGTTTGACACATCTGTTTTATCCCAGTCTAAATATGAAAACGGCAAAGAAAAAACAAAAGCAGTAAACCCCAATAAGCAAGACCCCTTTAAAGTTCTTTGGCATGTTTTTTTTTTTGTGTTCAGTGTGTTTATACCTATTCATTCTTATTCTTCAGCAGTGTACTCATTTTTTAGCTCGGGCGGCCGACGAGTTGACTCTGAAACCCAATTCCTGTGGTAGAGATGCTAACTCCACTCCTAAGTCAAATCAAATCAAGCCATGCGAAATAACCAATCAGCTTGGGCGGCGGACGAGTTGCCTCCGGAGCCCAATTCCAGTGGTAGAGATGTTGACTTCACTTCCAAATCAAATTAAATCAAATAAAATCAGACGGAATATCCAATCAGCTTGGACGTCGGACGAGTTGCCTCTGGAGCTCAATTCCAGTTGTAGAGATGTCGACTCCAGTCCCAAATCAAATCAAATCAAGCCAGGCGAAATAGCCAGTCAGCTCGAGCGGCAGATGAGTTGCCTCTAGAGTCCAATTCCAGTGGTAGAGATGTTAACATCACTCCTAAATCAAATCAAGCCAGGCGAAATAGTCGATCAGTTCAGGCGGCAGAGGAGTTGCTTCTGGAGCCCAATTCCAGCAGTAGAGATATTGACTCCGGTCTAAAATCAAATCAAATCAACCAATTCAACTGAAAACCTCTACGGTGGAAGCAAGTCACGCAACGACCTCCACGGCGAAATCAAGTCAGGCAACAACCTTCACGGTGGAAGCAAGTCAAGGCACAATCTCTACGACGGAAACAGGTCAAGTATCGACCGTCCATATTTCAAAAAGGGCAGCGCCAACCTCTAAAAGATAGGAATCATATCAAGTATCGACCGTCCATGTCGCAAAAAAAGGCAGTGTCAATCTTCCAAAAGTGGAAACCAAGTCAAGTCAACCTCTACACGAAAGAAAATCCATCAATTTCATACACACGACACATACATATCTTATGCATTTATTGATGGGGAGCACTTTGTTGGGGTCGAAATTTACACTCTATTGCCGAAATAAAAAATAAAAAATTAAAAGTCAAGCCAAAATGTCAAAGTCAAAAGGACAAAATCAAAGTCCAACCAATCCAGGTCCAACTCCAAGCAAGTGGGCTCATGCCCAAACTATCTCAGGCCTAAGAAAAGCCGGCAGCCGAAGAAGAAAGAGAAAGAAATTTGTAATAAATAAATTTTGTATGTAAATAAATGTAAAAATGTAATACAAATAGACAAAAAGTCAAAATTATGTAAAACTCATGATTTATGTGCAAAAAAAAAGATGTGCACAGGGAAATGCAAAAAGCAATTATGTAAAAGCCAAGGAGCAAAGTGCAAAATGTAAAGGGTATTTACACCCAACCATATAATGAGAGTTTAAGTTTTTCTTCTCTCATAAAAAATATTAGAATTTATGCTTTCCTTTTTCTCACTCTTCCTTCTTCATCTTCTCCAAATAAACCTAAAAAACCCTTTTTCTTTTCTAAATATAAATAGGATTAGGCCATAAATCAATTGAAAATGAAGCTCCTACCGAATCTCAAAAATGAGAGCTTTTTGGCATCCTCCTCCTTTCTCTTCAAGATCCAAAGAGAAAAGAGGAGGAAGAAAGAGAACCCATTTTTCAAAACTCTCTTTTTACAAGATCCAAGGTTTAAAAGAGGGGAAAAGGGACATTATTTCTCTCATTCAAGATTCAAATTCTAAGTTCTAAGAATCAAGAGGTTTTCTTTTTGACAAAATAGGGAGAAGCTTGAAAATGGCCCCACAAAAGGGAAAGCCTTTGGGTTTCTCCCTTGGAAAAACCCTCAGGAATATGGATTTCGATCCATGTTCCCCTCTTTGAACGCGGATTTCATCCGCGCTTCATCTAAACGCTGGAAAATATAGACTTCGTTCCATATTTCTCCCAAATAAACGAAAAACGACAAAATCCAGCTGTTATGCCGTAGGTTTTTTATTGAAACCCGCACGCTTAGATTTTTTTAGAAAACCGAACAAAATTGAATAAAAACTAGACAAACAAAACAAAATAAATATCCGCCGAGGGGTATCCGACCTGGACACTCCTATCCCATGCCGGTGCTGCCGGTGCCCCGAAAGAGGGGTACCCTGTTGGTTCTTAGTGCTCACGCCGCTAAAATCACGGCCAACGCGGAATTGTAAACAAATTTTTTTCTTGCAACCACTAGAAACCCTAACCATAGAATCGTTCCAAACACTAAACTAGCAAACTGGAATATCTTAATTACAAGTTAGAGGGCTATCTAGCTTTATAGCGTGTCCGTCTAATTGCGGAAGACCCCTTCCTACGCTTCTAAGCCGCCGGGAATGAGCTAATGTGCCGATGGTCCCTGTAGCGTCCATACGAACTTGTAGCGAGCTAGTTATGTTGTAACGATCCTGTAGAGTGTTTTTCGTCACCCTATCGAGATAGGAATGCGCGTCGCTTGTCAGGCATATTACAGATTCCTCTTGCCTAGGGTAGGCTGGGGTTTAATAATTGTGGGGATCCGAATCTCCGGCAGCCATGGACTGAACTGTCGTTAATTACCCCTCATTCTTGAAGCGAGAAAATCTCCGATTAACAAGACAAACAGATCATGCGAACTCAATATGCAATATGTGAGTGTTGTGTTTGGGAACAAGTTTGAGGGTGTTTCGGGTATATCAGGGGCTTCACAGAGTTTTTTCGGGAGAGGTGATGAGTGTATACATGTCAAGTGCGCACTTAGTAAAGTGAGTACGTGATAAGGCGTGCACGTGACAAGTGTGCACCTGCCAAAACGTGCACCCAGTAAGGTGCGCACTTGGTAAGGGGCACACATAACAAGTGCGCACCTGTCGAGACACTCACCTAGTAAGATGCGCACTTGGCAAGGGGTGCACATGACAAATACGCATCTATCGAGGTGCACGCCTAGCAAGGTGCGAGGGAGTGAAAGAGGCCAAAGGGTCCCGAATGGACCAAAAGGTCCAGTAAGATGCGCACCTGGGCCAGTGAGCACTTGGCTCAATGTACACCCAACGGGATACGCACCTAGCCAAATGGGCCCCTAGCACGGTGCAAGTGGGTTCAAAACCCAATGTGCAACAGTCCAAAAACACAAAAATTTTGACTTTTGAAAATCAAAAGGGGCTCTTTTTCCTTTTTTGACGCCTTCTAACGTGCGCACAAAAGAAAGAAAAGAGGAGAGAAAGAAGACTTGCGCACTAAAACCTGCTCAAAACTCAAGATTTTTTTTAAGAATTCACGATTAAGATCCAGATTGTTATCAAATCATCATGGGGGGCCTTTTATAGGCTTACATCTTTTACATTTAGCCCCCATGGGTTGTACAAAATTGGCTTTTTCCCATTTATGAAAATTACAAATATTCTCTTTCTTTTCTTCTTTTCTTTTGGCCGGTCCCTCTTCATGCTTGGGCTTAGGCTCGGGTCCACTTCGTTCAGGCTTTGGCTTGGGCCCACTTGGTTTTTTGACTTTGATTTTGACTTTGACTTTGAACTTGAATTTTATTTCTGATTTTGGCAATTGGGTGTAATTTTTGATCCCAACAAAGTGCCCATCATCAATAAATACATACCGCGCATATGGGTTGTATGCATAAAATTGATAGATCTTGTTCTATAGGGATATTGATTTGGTTTGGTTTCCTTTTGACGACGTGGAGGTCGATGTTGTCCTTTTAGCTACGTGGACGGTCGGTGCTGCCCTTTTTACGACTTGGATCGTCGGTGTGCCATTTTTGCCACTTGGACGGTCGGTGCTGCTCTTTTTGCGACATGGACGGTCGATACTGCCCTTTTTGCTATTTGGATGGTCGGTGCTACCATTTTTGCGATTTAGACTATCGGTGCTGCCATTTTTGCGACTTGGACGGTCGGTGCTGCCCTTTTTGCGACTTGAACTGTCGGTGCTGCACTTTTTGTGACGTATACGGTCAATACTACCATTTTTGCGACGTGGACGGTCGATAGATGATTTGGTTTACTCCGCTTCTTGCAGTGTCAGGGATTAGATTTGACTTACTCCGCTTCTTACGGTGTCGGAATTGAAGTTGACTTGCTCCATTTTCTGCGCTGTCGGGATTTGATTTGACTTGCTTTGCTTCTTATGGTGTCGGGATTTGACTTGTTTTCGAGGTGGAGTTTGATTCCGCCGTGGAGGTCGTTGGTTGACTTACTTCCAAGGTGGAACTTGATTCCGCCGAGGAGGTCATTGATTGACTCGGTTGATCTGATTGGTTTTGAAGTTTTTGTCCATTCCGTTGGACCTTTTAAGCTTGGAACCACTTTCAGTGGGACTTTTATTTGATTTATTTTATTTTATTTTCATCTTGTTTGGTGGGACTTTGAATTTGAGAAGAACATGGAATTTGGATTTTGTTTGGCATCAGCATCGCTGCACCAGAATAGTGCCATGAGCGATTCATCATTTGCCTTGAGAGGATTTGGGGATTTTGATTTTTGTTTGGCATCAGCATCGCTATACTGGAATATGGTACCAGGAGCGAATCATCACTTGCCATGCCCGTTGGGGAATGATGGCTTAAGAGACAGGTTTAGGCCACTGTCACCTAAGGATTTTCAATTTTATGAGCAGTAAGGGTCTCATAAAAGTATTTTCTCCCTACGAGTCAAGAGGATCTCATAGATGCATTTTCTCCTTTGGAGTCATGAGGACCCCCAAGTGTGTTGCTCCTTTGTGAGTCATAAGTATCTCACGCGGGAATATTTTCCTCACAAGATCGAGAGGACTTTGCGAGTGTGGGATGTGGAATTTAGGATTTGGATTTTAGTTTGGCATCAACATCGCTACAATGGGATGTGGTACCAGGGGCGAATCATCATTTGTTGTGAGAGAATTTCCTTCGTTCCCAGTTTAACGACATAGGGGTCATTTGTTCCCAATTTTACGAGTTAGGGGTCTCTGTTCCCAGTTTAACGACTTAGGGTTCATCTGTCCCCAGTTTAACGACTTAGGTGGCTCTTGGATTTGAAAGCTTGGAATTTTGGGGTTGCGTCCGACATCAGCGTTGCTAGCACTGAAGCTCAGGTGCCAGAAGCAATTCATCATCTTCCTTGGGAAAACTTAGGATTTGGGTTTTGGATCGGCATTAGCACTGTTAATACTGAAGCGTAATGCCAGGAGAGACTAATCATTTGCTGTTGCCTGTTAGAGGAGCGATGGCTTAGGAGACAGGTTTAGATCCCTATCACTTAAGGCTTCTCAATTTTATGAGCCGTAAGGGTCTCATAAAAGCATTTTCTTTCTATGAGTCGAGAGGATCTCGCAAGTGTATATTCTCTTTAGGAATCGTGAGGATTCCCAAGTGTGTTGCTCCTTTATGAGTCGTAAGGATCTCACGTGGGAATATTCTCCTCACAAGGTCGAGAGGACTTTGCGAGTGTATTTTCGTCTTCTTTTCACAAGTTTGCACCTTTTCAGGTTTTCATAAACTCGCCAGCAGTCCTACTATTTTTACTCACGGAGCCTTTTCGGGTTTTCATCCGTGCCCGTTTTGCTTGTGGACATACCGTTTATTTTTTAGATTTTTTTAAGCTTCATCGCCTGTAGGACTTTAGATGTAGTCTCGCCGATAGGACTTGGGAGAGATATGGGTCATTTACGCCCGTAGATTGTATATGATTTTACATGATGTATGATCCGGACCGTAGGGCCGGTGAGCTCGATTTGTCTGCGACTTGGAGAATTCACGCGTAGTATTTCTTGAGATATCGGCCATTGATGGGTGGCATGGGCCTTTCTCCCTCGGCATTTATCAGCCGGTAAGATCCTTCATCAAACACTTTCTCGATGATGGATGGCCATTCCCAATTTAGCTCGAATTTTCCCTTGGCGTGTCGATTGAGGATGATCGGTCTTTTAAGGACCAACACCAATTCGCATTTCTTAAAAGCGCGGAGGCGAATTATCTTATCATAGGCCCATGACATTTGGGCTCGGTACAGTTCCAGATTTTTCTATACTGCGAGTCTCTTTTCTTCGAGGGCGTCAAGTTCTTCAAGCCAAAGGAGACAGTTTTCCTCCTCCATCAAACCATGCTGGACAACCATCCTTAGTCTTGGAATTTCGACTTCGAGGGGGAGAATTGCCTCCACTCCGAAGAGTAATGAGTATGGAATGGACCGAGTTAGAGTGTGGTGCGTGGTACGATATACCCATAACGCCTCGTGGAGCTTGAGATTCCAGTCTCTCTTGTTGGCTGAAGCATTTTTCCTCATGAACTTGCATATAGTTTTATTGAAGGATTCAGCTAGCCTATTGGCCCTTGGATTATAGATGGAAAATATCTCTAGTCTATCTTATGCTGTGTAGCGAACCTTGAGACTTTGAAGCTCCTGAATGAAGGCCCGTTATCGGGTATGATTCTTCTTGGTGTACTGAAATGGTATAGAATATTATGCCGGAAGAATGTCAGAATATTTTCTGTCTTGACTTCTTTTAGCGGGACAGCTTCAACCCATCTGGAGAAGTAGTCAGTTGCGGCCAATATGAACCGGTGGCCTTTGGATGACGGAGGATCAATCGGGCCAACTATATCAGTGCCCCAAATTTTGAAGGGCTATGACGCCACCGTAGGATGCAACAGATTGTGATACTTGTGAATGAAGTCACCATGAATTTGGCAGAGATGACATTTCTTCGCATGCATTTCGCAATCCCTTATTATGGTAGGCCAGTAATACCCGAGCCGTTTGATTTGAAGCCGCATTTAGGGCCAGATTGGTGAGCTCCGCAGACGTCCGAGTGAACTTCTTTCATGACTTTCTGGGCTTCGGCCGATGACAGACACCTGAGCTAGAGTTGGTCATATGATCTGCGATATAGCATATTATTTACAAACACATATCAGAGGGCTCTCTTCTTCAACTGAACTCCACAGATTTCTCTTCTGGCAGCTTGTCGTATCGGAGGTACTCTATAAAGGGCTCTCTCCAATCGGGCACATTTTGAATAATCAGAACTTCTTCAGCAGAATTGCTCTTTTGATCTATACTTTCCTCCTCTTGTAAAGAGTCTGGAGGCAGAATTTGCCGGCTTTTGACTGTAATCAGAATTTCATCCATGTCAGGATCAGCCAGCTCTTTGGCTAGGCGAGCAAGTACATCGGCTTTTCCGTTCAACGCCCTAGGAGCTCTCATTAGTTCAATGTAAGTGAATTATTTCACGAGTTCTATCACCCGGCTTTTGTATCGAGCTAACTCGGGCTTATATATCTTGTAGTCACCGCTTACTTGGTTGACGACAAGCTGGGAATCACCGTAGACCCGTAACCGAAAGATTTCCATTTCTATGGCGAGCTCCAGACCAGCTATTAGAGCTTCGTACTCAGCTTCGTTGTTTGTACGAAACTCGATAAGAGCAAAAGAACGTCGTATCGTTCCCATCGTTGGCATGATGAACACCAATCCTATCCCCGCTTTTACCTCTGGGATGCTCGATTTGCTCGAGGTTCTTATTGACGTTGCTCCATCGAAGTAGAGCTCCCAGCATGGTTCTTTATCTTCGAGACGCGGTACCTGTTCGTCGGGTAATTCGCAATTGAACGATGACCCTTCAGATATGGGATGAGCAGCAAGGAAGTCGGCGAGGGTTTGTCCTTTTACTGCTTTTTGTAGAATATAGACTATGTCGAACTCAAGCAGCATGACAGCCCATCTTGCCATTTGGCCGACTAGGCTTGCTTTGGTCATTAAGTATTTAAGCGGTACGACCTTGGAGATCTGCATAACCCGATGAGCGAGCAGATAGTGCCTCAGCTTCTTCACAGTGAATATCAGGGCCATGCACTGCTTTTCGATGGAGGAATAGTTATGTTCCTCCCCGACTAACGTTTGATTGAGGTAGTAGAGAGCATTTTCTTTTCCCTCCTCATTGTTTTAGGTAAGGAGCGCACCGAGTGACTCATCTAACGCAGCAGTATAGAGGATCAGTGGTTTATTTATAATGGGGGCAGCGAGCACTGGAGGGTGCAACAGGTACTGTTTGATATTTTCGAATGCATCTTGATATATGGCATCCCGGACAAAAGGAGCTTCTTTTTTCATGAGCTTTGAGAAGGGCCTGCATCTTCCCGATAGGTTCGAGATGAACCTTCGTATGTAAGTGAGTTTACCTTAGAAGGATCTCAGCTGCGTCAGATTCTTTGGAGGAGGCATCCCCACGATTGCCTTTATCTTCGATGGGTTGATCTCGATCCCTCGGTGCTAGACTATGAAACCCAAGAATTTTCCCCATGATACACCAAAGACGCACTTTAGAGGATTCATCTTCAGGCTGTTCTCTTTCAGTCTGGTGAAGACAGTTCGGAGATCTTGGATGTGCTTGGCTTTGGCTCTCGTCTTGACGACCAAGTCATCGATATAACATTCGACGACTTTGTGGAAAAAGTCATCAAAGATCTTTGTCATCGCCCTTTGATATATGGCGCCCGTATTCTTCAGTCCGAACGACATCACTTTGTAGCAGTATATCCCGATTGGGGTTCGAAACGCTGTGTGCTTCTCATTCTCGGGCGTCATTTTTATCTAATTGTATCCAGACAAACCATCCATGAAGGTGATGTTCCCTTAATACTTAAACATAATAAAAAGAGTTAAGCTCTGTTAAATTTTAATGAGGGAGCGCCTCACGTGCTCCCCATGAGAGCGCCAGTGCTAACACCAACCCCATAGGATTAAATCCTATGGTGGCGCCGCATGTGAAATTCATATGAGCGTCAATGTGCAAAGCACATGAGTGCCTATTATATAAGAATTTAATTCTTATGTGGCGTCCGCATGTATAACACGCGAGCGCTAGCGCCCAAATTAAGAGCAAGTAGAATTAAATTTTACAGAGAGCCATTGGAGCAAAGATCCAATGGTGATGATAAATCATCAAAATATATAATTAAATTCTATTAGGAGAAAATATCTCCCAAATATTTCTATTACTGTCGGTTGGTTCAAAAATCCAATGATAGAATTAAATTCTATTTTGGGAATATATTTCCCCAATCTTTCTAAATAAAGAAGGATTGCTCTCTGTAAAATAGAGAGCCCTAAGATTAAAAATCCAATGGTGATTAAAAATTATCGTTTGACAAAATAAATTCTGTATATGGGAAAATATTTCCCCAATCTTGTTAGAAAACAAGAAAATATATTCTGTAAAACAGAAATCACTGGATCAAAAATCCAACGGTGAATAAAATTCCCGAATAATCTTTGAGACCAACTAAATAAATTGGTATCTCTCAATGAGAGATTTTCTCAAAACTAATTAACAATTTGCCTCTCCTATATAAAGGATCCGAGATTTCAAGTCTCACACACACAGAGAGATATAGAAGGACCCCCCATAAGTTTCTGCAAAAATACAGAAGGCTCTAAAAAACAACAGAGAATTTAATTCTCAATAGAGAAGAAGATTTTTCTCCTCTCAAATCCTAGGTAAAGAAACCACAGAGATCAAAACATCTCCTTTACCTATTATAGCATGTCTAATAGTTTAACCCTTCTCAAGAACTTAGTTCTTTCTTTGGATCTGAGATCTATAAGACAAATCTTTCACAAGTTGAGAATTTAATTCTCATCGGGAAGATATTGTTCTTGAGAATCAAAGATTTAGAAAAGAACTAGGAAATAGAAAAAAAGAACCTATCCCATAGGAATTCAATTCCTCTAAAAATAGGGTTTAACCCTGAAAAGAAACTTAGTTCTTATAAAAGAAAAAAAGAAAACTTGATCCCAGATCTTCAAAACAAAGATCTTGGTGATCATTAATGGTCAAAATGCAATTAACAGAGATTCAACCTCTGAAAAAGAAAAGGAATTAGCGCCTCACGTGCTTCCCATGTGGGCGCCCCCAACAGCGCGCAGCGCCTCACTTGAAAAACACGCGAGCGCCCAAAACAGAGGGCCAGCGTCTCACGTGAAACACACGCGAGCGTTGAGTAAAGTGCTTAGCACTTCATACGCAGCCAAAACGGCTACGTACTTAACACTGATTGGGCAGCGCTCGGCTTCTCACGTGAAACACACGTGGGCGCTCGACAAAATAAATGATATAGCGCTGCACGTGCTCCTCACGTGGACGTCATATAAAAAGTGCTTAGCACTTCATACGCAGCCAAAACGGATGAGTGCTTAACACTGATTGGGCAGCGTCCGGCGCTTCACGTGAAACACACGTGGACGCTCGACAAAATAAATGATATAGCGCCGCACGTGCTCCTCACGTGGAAGCCATAAAAAGTGCTTAGCACTTCATACGCAGCCAAAACGGCTGAGTGCTTAACACTAATTGGGCAGCACCCATAACTGAAGGCTTCACATGACACCCTTGTGAGTAACACAGCCCAAATAAGTGCTTAGAATTTTTGAATAAAAGAAAAAGAAAGAAGAAAAGACTGAGTAGACTAAACTCAAATTGGCTAAATCTTTCTGAAAAGTTTTCTTCCAGCTGAGCCCAAATGCACTGTTGTTTGGATCTTAAATAAAAATGATCCTGAAAATATTGCTAAGCTGATCTTAGTCTCAAATAAGACTAACGCATCCTTAGTTAAAATAAATTGAGCTCAAATGCTCATATATTTAAGCTGATCTTAATCTCAAACTAGATTAACGGTCCTTAAATAAAACAAAATATTTTTCAACTAGAGGAATATATAACCTAAGTTCAAAACCCCAAATTCATAAATGTATGGATTTGGACTAATCTGCGTCATACGGGCGACGAAATAAACTAGTCTCCATATACAATCCACGGGCAACCAAAAACAAACAAAATAACACACGACGCGAAGAACTACTGGAGAAGGAGAAAGTGGTTATTGCAACGCGATAACGTAATTAACTGTAGGGGCTTGTGCCTGCAGGGAAGAGCGTCCCCGCAATCAAAAAACCCTCATAAATGAGGGGGAATCTGATGAAGTCTGTTACAACGGTCGTATCAATCCAAATCTCCGGTATACAGTGCCATAAATCAACTTGATATCTTCGGAGAGGTGGATAGAGAAGTCCAAATAACATCTGCCCCCAAATTGAGACCAGACATCCCAACGTCTCGGTCCGGTCTTTCGGCAGTGAACATGTAACAAATCGTAATTTGAAGTGTTGCCGACCATCATTTCCATGACCGGGAGTGGAAAATCGTCTTTAGGGCATGCCTTGTTGAGGTCCTTGAAATCAACGCAAACTCGGATCTGCCCATTCTTAGTTTTCATTGGGACGATGCACGCGATCTAGTCCGCATATTTCTCTTCTCTGATGAAGCCAGCATCGATGAGTTTCTTAGTTTCCTCGATGACCTTTTCTTCCAGCTCCCTCCTCATTCTTCGAGGAGCTTGTTTAACTGGCTTGGCATTAGAAGATATAGCCAGCTTATGTGCGTCCACTTCAGGGGAGAGGCCAGGCATTTCTTTGTACGTCCACACGAAGCAGTCGACGAACTCATGCAGCAGGGAAATTATCTGCTCTTTCATTTCCTCTGACAAGTGTGAGCTGATGTAGGTCGGCCTTAGATTATGAGGCATTTCCAAATCAATCTCGGTTATCTCGTCAAAGGTTGCTTGTCCGCCATTTTCGAGCTTTCGAAGGGCCTCTTCTGGCTCAGCTAGCCCGTTTTCATCATTTGACTTTTCGCTGGCTTCACCAACATGGATCATATAGCATGCCTTGACGTCAGGTTGAATGAAATCTATCCCCCATCCATCTGAGATTTGTCCATCTATGAGTGCTTGGACCTGAGGCGGATGCCACAACCCTTCATAAAACTTCGCTTCGGAGTCCGTTTGATATAACCGACACCCGCACTTTTTAAAGTATTCCCGCATCTCGGGTGCATAATATCTGGGATTGAGGATGGCTCTTATTACTTTCTCATAGGGAAGGCACGTGACAGACAAATTGTCCGGGTGTACGACAGGATTTGACCCATAAAACAGGATGCCCTTCTGTCCACTTTTCCTTCCGGGAACTTAAAAAGTTTTCAGCCGGTCCACGGTGGAAACTAACAACTCATCGAGCTATTTGCACATCTTCTCGGGCACTCTTGTGATGGCTATGGGCCTGTTCGCCGCCGAAAGAAGCGACCGGGACGTTTGGGACGTCCGGCCTGAATTTTGGGGGCAGATGCTATTTGGTTTTATCTGTCCACTACTCCGAAGATGCCAAGTTGATTTATGGCACCGTGTATCGGAGATTTGGACAGATGCGGCCATTGTAGCAGACTCCGTCAGACTCCCCCTCGTTTGCGAGGGGTTTTTGATTGTGGGACGCTCTTCCCTGCAGGCGCAAGCCTTTGCAGTTAATTACGTTACCGCGTAGCTATAACCACTTTCTCCTTCTCCAGATGTTCACTTCGTGTCGTGTTTGTTTGTTTTATTTTTGGTTGCCCGTGGATTGTATACGGAGACTAATTTATGTTGTCGCCCGTAGGGCAGGGGTTAGTCCAAATCTGTATTTTCTTAGATTTGGGTTTGGGTTGGTTTAAGAATCGTTAATCTCGTTTGAGATTAAGAACAACTTAAACAGTTGTTGAGGATACGTTAGTCTAATTTTAGACTAAGATCTACTCAACAGGATTTTGGGATCATTTAGATCCAACGAAAAAGCATTTGGGCTATATCATTTTAGTTTAAGGACGTTGCGGTCCATTGGGTTTAAGGACATCATAGTCCATATTTAAGGACATCATAGTCCATAGAATTTAGTTTAGGGACGTTGCAGTCCATTGTTTAAGGACATCATAGTCTGTGTTTAAGGATATCATAGTCCATAGAGTTTAGTTTAGAGACATTGCGGTCCATTGGGTTTAAGAACATCATAGTCCATGGTTTAAGGACATCATAGTCCGTAGTTTAAAGATATCATAGTCTATGGTTTAAGGACATCATAGTCCATGTTTAAGGACATCATAGTCCATAGTTTAAGGACATCATAGTCCATGTTTAAGGACATCATAGTCCGTGGTTTAAAGACATCATAGTCTATGGAGTTTAGTTTAGGGACGTTGCGGTCCATTGGGTTTAAGGACATCATAGTCCATGGAGTTTAAGGACATTATAGTCCGTAGTTTAAAGACATTATAGTCTATAGAGTTTAGTTTAGGGACGTTGCGGTTCATTGGGTTTAGTTTTAAGGACACTGCGGTCCATAATTTAGTTTTAAGGACATTGCGGTCTACAGTTTAAGGACATCATAGTCCGTCATTAGTTTAAGGACATTGCGGTCCATGAGTTTAGTTTTAAGGATATTGTGGTCTATGTAGTTTAGTCTTAAGGACATTACGGCCCATAGTTAGTTTAAGGACATTACAGTCCATAGTTAGTTTAAGGACATTACGGTCCATTGGGTTTAAGGACATCATAGTCCATAAAGATTAGTTTAAGGATATTACGGTCCAATAGGGTGTATCCATGGGTTTGGAAATATACCAAAAAATTTGTTGGTTGTTGGGACCCGCCACCTCTCTAAAGACGTTGAAGAATTACAACGACATGTATCAGAAGTGTGAAGAGATGTACCCTTGAACCAAATATCAGATTGAGCAGGAATGGGATAACATTACTTTGAATGCCATTTGAGATCAATTTTGAAAGACCTGAGTATAATTGGAGCTTGGTTGAAAAAGAGTTTTGGGTTTGGGAGACTTAGCTAATTTGGGCTAAGGTTGGCCTATCATAGTGTTAAACACTAGCATATGTTCGGCGTTCACGTGCTCTCACGTGGGGTCTTAAAGTATTGTTTAACTACTGAAGATCTGACGCGCTCATGTGGGTCACGTGAGGCGCTTGAAGTAGCATTAAACGCTGAGAGTCTGAGGCACTCACGGGGGTCACGTGAGGCGCTTGAAATAGTGTTAAACACTAAGAATTTGAGGCGCTCACGTGGGGTCACGTGAGGCGCTTGAAGTGGTGTTAAACACTAAGAATTTGAGGCGCTCACGTGGGGTCATGTGAGGCGCTTGAAGTAATGTTAAACACTAAGAATTTGAGGCGCTCACGTGGGGTCATATGAGGCGCTTGAAGTAGTGTTAAACACTAAGAATTTGAGGCGCTCGCGTGGAGTCACGTAAGGCGCTCGAAATTTGGCGCTATTGCCTTTGATCTATTCCCTTTCTGCTTTATGAAAGCTAAGCACTGCTTAGGGGGTCACATGAGATCGCGTGAGCCGATCTCAGTTTGTTCTCTTTTTGTTCAAGTGTCGTTCACCACATGAGGACATTTCGAGCCATCGGTGGAACTTGGTGGGGGGAGACGTTTATTTATGCCCGTGGATTGTATACAAGGGTCAACATTGAACCGTTTGTAGGGCAAACTGGGGGATGTGATGGCTTAAGAACAGGTTCAGATCCCTGTAGCTTAAGGCTTTTGAATTCTATGAGCCGTGAGGGTCTCATAAGAGGATTCTCCTTACGAGTCGTGAGGATCTCGTAAGTGTAATTTCTCCTTAGGAATCGTGAGGATCCTTAAGTGTGTTGCTCCCTTGCGAGTCGTAAGTATCTCACGCAGGTATTTTCTCCTTACAAGGTTGAGAGGACCTTGCAAGTGTGCATGAATTTTTTACGAGTCTGCGCCCTTTCGGGTTTTCACAAACTCGCCGGTAGCCCTGCTGTTTTTACTCACGGAGCCCTTTCGGGTTTTCATCTATGCCCATTTCGCTTATGGACATACCGTTTTTTTTATTTTTTTTACGTCAGCCCAAGGATGCTGCGGTCTGTAGTAGTTTAAAGACGTTTCGGTTCGTAGCTAGTTTCAGGATGTTTCGGTCCGTTGCTAGTTTAGGGACGTTTCGGTCCATAGCTAGTTTCAGGACGTTTCGGTCCGCTGTTAGTTTAGGGACGTTTCGGTCAATTTTTAGTTTAAGGACGTTTCGGTCCGCCATTAGTTTTAGGACGTTTCGGTCCGCTGTTAGTTTAGGGACGTTTCGGTCCATTGTTAGTTTAGGGACGTTTCGGTCCGCTGTTAGTTTAGGGAAGTTTCGGTCCACTGTTCATCCTGTATGCACGTGTATTTGTTACGTGACGGGATACATGACGATGATGTAGAATACACCCATTTAGGGTGTGATTTGATTTGGTTGGAGTGTTTTGTGACCCATCCCTATCACGGCTTCTCCAACTTGACGCCGATGCCTGGCCCCTTCGAATAGGGCCATTTCACGTTCTCGATCAGTTTTGCTCTTTTGACGGGCTTCGTTCAGCAGCATGTTAATCATCTCGTCTGACGGTTCCAAGGATTTTGGCATCGATCCTGCCCCCAGCTCCTCTACGTTATCTTCCTACACCGAGTGAGCTTTTTCATCATTTACTGACGAATGAGAGATCACGTGACAACTTTGCCACATAATCCTCGGGTTCTTCTGACGAGTCGTCTCCCTCATTATTGTCGTGATTTCCACTTTCAAGGATATGGTTGAGAAACTCCTGGAGCGTGACTGGAGTTCGCTCATTCTGGTTGTATTGCTCTAGCGCGTCAATATGTTTTTGCAGATCCGTGCGCTTGTCGTCAGGCTGCACGGGCTTCTTGGTCTTCTTCTTTTTCTTCGAAGACTTTGACGGCTGGACCTGAGTATTTTGCCTATTGCTACTAGTTCTCGGTGTCGGGCTTAGTTTCAGCATCCCCTCTACGATCTCGGGTTCCAGCGGGCTTTTCCACCTAATCGCCGGACATGCTTGAAGACCCCTCAGCATTTTCTTAGTTTTAGCTGAAAGAACAACTTCCCATGGAGCTTCCTCTATAAATGAGCATGATGCCCCCGGTGTGTCCACCTTTTCAGGAGCGTGCTGTCGTGGCGGGTTTACCCTCCAGTTTTCAGACAACGTGAACTTATCCTTTTGGTACTGGTCTTCAACCCAGTTTTTGAAGACGTAGCAATCTTCAATTGGGTAACCCACTATTCTGTGGTAGGGACAATAGTTAGGATGGTTGACATCACCAGATGGCGATGGGTGTCTCGGATCCGGCAGAGTGATGAGCCCGTTGCGCACCGCCAGTTCGAACAATCTCCTCGTTTTATCCCGAGGGAATGAGTAAGGACGTCTCAACTTCTCTTTGAGGGATCATGGCTTGTTGCTTTGGCGTACAACCGGTCTTGGGTCATTCGGTTGTTGTTGAGCGTTGGTGACGAATGTCGCTTTCCCTTTCCCCTTTTCATTCCGAGGATCCGTCTTTGAAGAGGAAGGCCTATGGCCCATCTGGTCCATTTGGGCCAGCTTGTCGATCAAGGCCTGGAAAGTGGTCGGCTTGAAGAATATCATGAATTGGGATATAGTTGCCTGCAGATCCAGGGTCCCCACGAACATGCCCACGGCAGGAGCTTCTTCTATGCGTTGTTCGCATCTCGACCATAGGTTCTGCCACCGAATTGCATACTGAACCCATGTCTCTCCCGGCTTCACTCTGGCATTGATCAACGCCGTGATTGGGGTGTGTTCGCTGGCGCTTGCGAAACGCTGGGTGAATAGCAGCTCCATTTCTATAAACGTTTTGATGGAGTCGTTTGGAAGCTCCGAGTACCATTCAAAAGCTGTCTCCGCTAGGCTGCCGACGAATTGGCGAAGTAGCAGTTTGTCATCACCTCCAGTATTGCCGCAGAGAGCCCTGAACTGAGCGACGTACTGATGGGGATTGCCTGTCCTCTTATACACGTGAAATTTAGGGATCGTATATCCCGGCGGGTACTTAATTTGATCATACCAGCCTGGATATGGTCCCCTAGTTTTAACGACTTGGCCAGCGGCTTCGCTTGCCCGATGAGCTCGTATTTGTTGAGCTATGTAGTCATGAAGCGCAGCTTTCGAGATCGTCTCCTCTCTGGCTGCTGATAAAGCCGGAAGAGGGTTTGATGTCTCTCCTCTGTCGTTTTCAAGGATTATGGGAGGGTCTCCAGCTGGAGGGTCTGGCTGGATCATCATGCTCACCATATCTTGGAACAGAAGTGCCATTTGTTTTATATTAGCGGCTTGTTCCGTGGCCTCTTTATCTTTCTTTTCGAGCATCCTTCGGAGAAACTCGGCGTCGGTTTCCTGCTCCTGGCGTTGCTCCGATGTTTCCGGGCTTTCTTTCTGCCCAGTGAGTGTGGCCATCTTTGTCAGCATTTCCTGGAGCTTTTGTTGCTGCTCCTGAGTTTTCGTCACAGACCGTGTGAGTGGTCGATTACCCGTAGAAGTAGGCTTTTCTCTTTTTCGGAAGCCATGTAGACGGTGTGCACTACCATGCCCCCGGACTTGGGGCGTTTGGATTCAGCGCCTTTGAGATTTGTCGCAGACACGGGGATCTTCTCCGGCCTTCTCCCTTTATGGGCTGTCGAAGTTGAGAGGGCTGTTGCAGCCGATACTTTCCGTGGTACGACGGCGGGATGATTCTCCTCTTGCCGGACCTTCATTTTCTTCGATCGGCGGGAGTAATCTTTGTCGATTACAGAGTCTTGGACTGTAATACCCAGTTTCTTTTGTACGCCAATATCCATATTTAAATAAAATATTGTTTACAAAATTTGTTTATTTATATTTATATTTATTATATTTATTTTAAAACCCTAACCTATACTTTTACCTAAATAGTTTTCACTAAACAAACCTAACCGAAAGCCCAAGCCCATCTTTATTCTCACTCCTTTTCTTTCTAAAATTTTTTTGAGCCCAAACCCAACAAGCCCAATGGTCCTTCACTTCTTTTACCCAACAGATACTCAAATTTCAAAATAAATATATTCTAATCCTATCCAATCCATCTCTTTAACTCCCTAATTAAACCTAATTATTCTACATTAAATCCCCATTACACCCTCTCATAAATTTCCCTTATTATATTTTAAAACCCAAATTATTACTCTCTCTCTCCTTATAATTATCAATTAATTATTTTAATTAATTTCCCCCTCCAAATTCCCCTCCCTCTCTCTCTCCCTCTCACCCCACGTCTCTCTCTCTCTCTCTATTACCACCCTCTCTCCTCTCGTACTCTCTCTCTCATCTCGCACTCTCTCTCCCTCCTCTTTTCCCACCGCCTTCTCGCTCGAACCCACGCCCACGCTCCTCGCTTGTCCTCGTCGCCGACGTTCACCTCGTCGTCGTCGACCATACCCACACCCTCGTCTCCACCTCCTCGCCTTCCTTCTTTTCTTTTCCTCTCTTCCTCCTCCTCCTCCTCCCATCACCACGATCACCACCGCCATCACCCGACGCCCGTGCCTACGACCCATCGCCTGAAGGAAACCCTACGTCACCGCACTCCCCCTCGCTCGCCCTCATCGCCGTCGACCTCCATCGTCGACCTCACCTCTTTCCTCTCTACCCCTGCAGAGCCTAAGAACCCCACCGACTGCACGCCTCACCCAAGCCCTCGTCGTTGGAGCTCCGACCTCGTTGTCGTCTCCACATCGCTCTCGTCATCACCACTTTCCTGACACCACCACCTCCTTCCCCGACTCACTTCCCTGCACACCCGATGAGAACCCGAACCCAAGAACCCAACCCATCAACCTTGCCTGCGTCTCGTCGCCGTTGGGGCTCGCCTCGCCGTCGACCTCATCGACACCTTCCTCCATCTTCTCCTTCTTTCCTCAATCTTACAACCAACCCTCTCCACTGCGACCACAAAACCCACTGCAACCCATCACCCGATCCCCCAGCACACCTCGCCGCCGGAGCTTCGACCACCTTGCCGTCGGACTCACCTCATCAACACCACCTTTACCCTCCTTCTCCATGAAGCCGACCACCACCACCTGCCACAATCCCAAGCCTAGCCGAATCTCGTCATGTTACTGCTGTGCTTTGCCCAAGCCATGCTCACTAACACCGACCACATCACCACCAGTCTCCATACAGTCACCTAGCTCTACCCTACTCACCGCCGTCGATCTTTGCCACTATTGGACCCAAGTCGATATCACCATCAAGCCCCGACATTTCATCGAACACCTGTATCCATCACAATCGCCGCTATTCTAGCCATTGGCATCGCCTTCCAAGCCATCGCCACCATCATTGTGCCCATCGCTGCAGTCGACGCAGCAGCCGTCGCAACGCCAGCGCACGTCCGTCGCACCCACCGAGCCATCAAGTCCAAGAATCAAGCTCCACCGAGGCCAACTCTTGTCATGCTCGAGTCGTGAATGCGCCGTTGCTGCCGCCGTAGCTGTGGTACACCATTGTGCCGTCCGCTGCTGTCATATCACCGATCATCGTCATCAGGCAAGTTTTACATACTTGCTTCATGCTATTATACAATTATTTCGATTGCGATTCAATATTATTACAAGTATTCGATGCTAAATTTTAATTGAAAACCCATCTTTAAATGGTAGAACTTGTGATTTTTAAACCCGTTTACTATTCACAGTGGTGCTGCGGAAATTTGGTTACAAATAAATATCGTTTCACCTATAAAATATTATCCCGATAATCATAGCGAAATCAGAATTTTCCTGAACACGTTAGACTGTTAAATTCATATTAAATCTTTTACAAATAGGATTTTAGCGTTCCATGACTTGTATCGAAGCTAAAAGATTAACCTATAATAATATATAGTTGACCTCTGAATTTTAACAATTTATGATAGAGAAAACTGAGGAGAATTACGATTCTGGGCTGCAGTCCAGAGCAGTAATCCCAGTTAACCCTTGCTTTTAAATCACTGTATATCCTTGCTCAAATGCTATAATATGCGGAACCCTATATCGTTACGTAGAAAATTGAGTTATATTTCTTACCCCACTAGTTCCACTAGATTCCTTTCTGTATGATATTTTTAACACATTTTATAATGTCGATGTGTCCAGCTGAATTCTGCAGTGACAGATTCGACACATCGAACTTAACCTGACTATAACTCCCTGTTGATATAGGATATTACTGATCCGCTAATTGAGTTAGAAACCTAACTAATAACCCTAAATATGGTTCAACTATAGTGTCGCCTAATTATGATCCCAACTGGGAGTAAAGCGTGTTACGAAATGGACTTCCAGTTCAGAAACTGGATTTCCAGCAGTGAACACTTAAAATGAAATGACTATAACTAGAAAACCTGAAACCCGATGGACACGAAACCAATTTTTCTGTATAGATGATTAAATATACTACCTACTCCTTTTATTTCGTTTTGCTTAATTATGCACGTGTGATTTTATATGATTTTCCTAGTCCAACCGACACCGATTGCTTATATGTTGTTAGTAGTACACTTACTATATCCCCACCATGTGCATGATTATCATACTCGTGTAAATAGTGTTCATTAGCATCGATAACCTAGTGATCATGTACATTACTAGTGATAAGTATCAGTGATTAGAGTGTGGCAAGTACGTTAGTGTATAAGTGTGATTGAATAGTGAAAGTGACACGTACTTGTACACACTCAGCGGAACCAGTTAATTATTGCATTGTCAACGCCCATGGGGCATATGTAAGTATAACTGTAATTGGTATGGGACGATTATGGAAGCATTTATATTAGTGTCACAGGTAAGGCATCAAACACTGTCCATTTATCTTAGGTACCAGTTGAGACATGCTTGATGGAGATCATGTCTCCAGTTCGCGCGTAGACTTGTCATGGACCGACTAGTATTTGGGTTTATGGTCGGTACTTGATGTAGACCGTGGGTATGGGGTAGTTTGAGTGTGAGTTCAACGGAATCTTGGGAGCTCCATTGCCAGCATATACAGTGATTCTGGGAGTTATATGGGTGATATTACTGACTATTAGCGAGCGTGATTCGGGCCCGAGTTCCCTTGCCCCTGGGACCCTACCCTTGGGTTGGGGATACTCCTGCATGGTTGATTCCTACACTTGGACTGACGATAGATATAGTCACCTGGATATTGATACTTAGAGACCGATAGGTTTAGTGACATGAACATTGCATTGGCTACTGATTCGATACACATGCTTTACTATTTATCTGTACCGGTTGTTTCATGCTCACGTCATTACTTTATGTTTACTGCTTCATATTTATCATCACTACATATATTACATATGTAATACCCAGCCTCTTTTATACCAAATTTGTATTTTTGTACTTTAGAATTCTATTTATTTTAATTATAATTTCATTTATTTTATTTAGAAATTTAATTCTTCAAAACCCTATTTTTCTTTTATCCATAAAACCCAAATTATAATTATTTTCAACCCATTTCCTTTTTATTAGACCAAAACCCAAACCAAATCTATCAGTTCCTTTTTATTAAAAAAATCCCAGCCTTTGTAATTTTCCCATTATTTTATTTTATTTTATTTAAACTCAGCCAGCCTATCTCCTTTCCCTTATAATTCTTTTAAATCCTTCACTGGCTTAGAACTCCATTTCATTTTTTTATAAATTCCTAAAACTCATCCATCCTCTTATTTAAATTAGTTTCCATTTCAAAATCCCTGGCACGTTTCCTTTCTCTAATTCTCTTATCATTAATTCCTCCGGCCCGCTTCCCTTTTATTTTCTCGGCCCATGCCCACATCCCTATTTTATAAAATTCCTTAATATTTCTTCCAGCCCACCAAGCCAGCCCATCTCTTTTATAATCTAATTCATTTTCCTTTGCCGGCCTGCTCCGTTTCTTTCCACCCAAATAAATCCTTTCTTTATATTTTTGGCCCAGCCCAAACTCCCCAGCGCCCAGCCCACTTCACCCTAATCGCGCCGTTTCACAACCCGACCCGCCCGTTACTGTGCTTCTCCTCCAACGGCTCTTTCCC
Organism: Agapanthus africanus; assembly: GCA_030015575.1. Lineage (NCBI taxonomy): Eukaryota > Viridiplantae > Streptophyta > Magnoliopsida > Asparagales > Amaryllidaceae > Agapanthus > Agapanthus africanus. The sequence continues at coordinate 434,344,690 of JASDDO010000004.1, read as the reverse complement.
CCTCTCGCGCGCGCGATCCACGATCTCCGCCGCCTCCCACGCCCACGCGCTGCCGTTCTCCCCACGACTCGAGCGCGCGTTACTCATTACGACGCTTCCCCCTCGTCTCCCCATCTTCTCCTCCTCACACAACTCCACCTCCTCCCTGCGCGACACCCATCACCCACTCCCCTGCACCCACTCACCTGCAACCGTGACCGCCCTGTCGCCGTCGCCGCCATCATCAACATCACAGTCTCCTCCCTCACCTCCACCGTCGACCACCATTAAACCGAGCTCCCCACTCCCTCCTTCATCTTCCACGAGACCCCTGCACGCACCTTCGACCTCCCCTCGTCGTCAGTAACCTCACCCCAGTCGACTCCCCCGCATCCTCATCATCATCGTCGTCGACGTCGTCGACGTAACCACCCCTCTCTGCTTCTCTCTCTCACTCGACCCCTCTCCTTCACTCTCTTTCCCCCTGAGCTCTCTCTCTTTCCCTCACTGTCTCTCTCTCTCTCCTCACTCACTGTCTCTCCCTCTCTCTCTCTCTCTGTAACTCTCTCCCAGCTTTCTCTCTCTCTCTCCCTCCCTCTCTCAGTTATCTCTCTCTCTCCCTCTCTCAGTTATCTCTCTCTCTCCCTCTCTCTTTCTAACACACACACACACTCTCTCTCTATTTGATTCTCTCTCTTCTCTCTAAACCGTCTCACTCCCATCTCATGGATCAGTTGGTTACCGCATTAACATGCGGTGTGGGAATCACTTGTTCAAGCCCCGACACAGCCTGAGCGTGCAACAACACATCCCCAAGCTCGAACCAAGCCCAAGCATAGTCGAGACTCGTCGCGTGAGTTGCTACTCCGTACCCGGGACGTGTCATTATTGTACCTCGCTGCCGTGCACTTCCAGGCAAGTTCATTACTTGCTTACATGCTATTTTACCTGTGTTACAATCGCTAAGTATATAGATTATAAGTTACGGTTTAAACTGATTAGGTGCCATAACCTGCTCGACGTGTGTTCCCAATGGGAAACCTTTCCCAATTTGGCGGAACTAAATAGTTTTGATTGGCCCGTATGGCTTTGAACTTAGTGTATGAATTTCTTTGGATAATTTGATCGTTAACGACTAAAACAACTACCCCCAAGTTTAATCGTAAAACTGTAATTTTATTGCACCTAAAAATCGTTAAATTCACCATAAATCATATACATAGTAGAATGGTGCGTTCGAGGGCTCAAATCGAAGCTGACTCGATGAACTTTAACCCTATACCAGTTTCCAGACATTTCTGTATTTAAACTGTGATGATATTCGGATCGGAGTGCGACTCTGGACTGCAGTCCAGAGCGACTCCAGTTGTTGCTTGCTGTTCCGTATTGGATACCACGGGATTTACTTAACTAGTAGGTTGCGGAACTCCGCTGTTTATTATAGATAAATCTGTTAGCTAGACAACACAATTAGTTTTATTCTGTTTCGTCACCGTTTGATATTTAATCTGTAATTTAGAAGATCGGGACGCATAACAGTCCCGACAGAATCAGAACTGACATATTATTGTTAAATAGAGTATAACTCCTGACGTACAGACGCGATTGAATATCCGTATGTTGCGTTGAAAACCTTACTGAAAACCCTAGAATTCATTCAACTGTAGCGTCGCTAAAATCCAATCCTAACTGGGATCAAAATGCGTTGCGAAACGGACTTCTGATTCTGAAATTGGATTTCCAGCCGCGAGCGCTTAAAATGAAGTGGTTATAATTAATGATCCTGGAACCCGATTGGCTTGAAACAAAATTCTATGGATGGATAACTGAACATACTAATTACTACCTGTTTATCGTTTCGCTAAATTATATACGTACGTTTCATGATAAATCGTGCAAGTGATAAAATACTGTTTCATAACATCCTAATCATGCTTATATACTGTTCATGCATCATATCATACCTATATCATTGTAGTGATAACCTAGTGATATCGTGCATTCACCCAGTGTTAGAATTTAGCGATGATTGTGGCAAGTACGTCAGTGTTCGTGTATCCGTGATTAAGTGAAAGTGATACGTACTTGTACACAATCAGTGACCCTATTATTTATTGCATTGTCGACGTCTGTGGGGTGCGTGTACATGTGACTATAAGTGGAATGGGACATTTATGGAAGCGTTGCACGGATGTCACAGATAAGACACCAGACACTGCCGTTTATCTTAGGTATTAGTCGGGACGTGCTTGATGGAGGTCCTGCCTCCAGTTCTCGCGCAGACTTGTCACGGATCGATTAGTATTTAGGTTGATGGTTAGCGTTTGAGGTAGACCACGGGGTGTGGGGTAGTTTAAGTGTGAGTTCAACAGAATCTCGGGAGTCCCATGCCGGCTTATATATTTAGGGAGTTATATGGAGATTTACAGGGTATGTGATATATACACCGTGATATTCTTGTTACATGTTGGGCCCGTGGTCCCTTGCCCTTGGGTTCTACCCTTGGGTGGAGGACACTCGCGAGTGGTTGACTCTCACACTTGGACTGACGATAGGCTTAGTGACCTGTACAGTGAGACTTAGAGACTGATAGGGATACTGGCATTTATATTCCTTATATACTGTGTTGGCATACGTGACATATCGTTATACTGCTTTACTGTTCCGCTGCATTGATTACTGCACATTCATATTCATGCTGTCATTGACTTACTGTTATTCATATCCATTACCACTGTTAGAACTGTCACTTGATTATATATATATTATATTGCTATCGTGTCGCTCTGACGACCTGAGTATGCATGCTCAGTGTGAGGAGAAGATTTAGCCTGGATCAGAACTAGACGTGCATCACAGACTTCTCGACTTGCTATTCCGAGTTACATTCGTTTGTTCCACTTCAGGTCAGTTTATATTATTGTATCTTTCAGTTACTGCATTTCTCATTACCTGCGCATCATTTACTGTTTACCATGATAAACTAGAAGCCGAAGTGTGACTACGGCAGGACATTTTCTTGACCGCAGGAGCATGGCTGGCCTTGTCTACCCCTCGTATTCCGTATTTTGGGAAGCGGGGCGTGACATGGTTTAGTTGGTATCAGAGCCAGGTTTTGCATCGATTGAGATTGTAGTTTTCCGTGCATAGTTTGGCAACCTAAGACATTCCTCGGTCTAGGTTGTAAACTTGTCATTCTTGATCCATATTCACATCGTGTGTTCAGCTATCCATTCGCTATGGTTTCGGGTGACTTGACAAGGATACGTGGTTGCAATTGCACTACCGTACTCTAATCAAGTGACCTAAAGTCATACAGTTGATTCCCCGCTTATAATAAATTCAGCACCTCTGATATTTATGAATCTTTGCCCTATCCATATTATATTTTGATTCGTATATCTTGTGACTTATATCATCCTCAAAATCATTGTTCAGGATTATGTCTTCCAACGACTCTTCATCCATATCCGCTCCCCAGAATCAGACCATCGAGATTTTGAGTATACTGCAAGGTCTAAAGGAAGCCCAGGAGCGAACAAACTACTTGTTGGCTGAAGGACTGAGAAGACAGATAAATCAGGCATCAGCGGCTGTCTCCAATCACAAAGGGATCCCCGTTAGACGAGGAAAGGAGAAGAAGATGAAGCGTCAATTTGTTTCCCCGCGACAGAAGCAGCAGAAGACCCCATGTTGTGGGTATTGTAGGAGACCAGGACATCTTCAGAGGGATTGTCGCCGCGCCCAAGGGAAATGTCTGATTTGTGGATCCAGCGAACATCTCATCAACGGTTGCCCTGAAAGGAAAGAACTACAAGGAGGTGATTCGTCCACACTCCCCACTTCTGCCGAGTGACGATTATTGCGCAGTTCGCGCTTCGAGGATAAAGCAGACCCAACGCAGGATCCAACTCGAGTGACAAGAATGCAGCGGCCTAGCAATCAAAGAAGAATTTTTTTCTGTTTTCTAATTCCAGCATTATGTTGCCATTCCTTTTATGAATATTTCCTTCCAATTGAAATCTTGTACCCGTTGAATTTTTAGTTGAATGAAATAAAAACTTTGAATCGTAGTACATGTATTATTCTCTTGTCTTTTTCCCCTATTCATACTATTCAATATCACCGCATTATTATCCTGATTTTCGACTCCTGCCATCGCATATCTATCTACGCTTCGTACACTTAGCTATTCTTCTTGATGTATCCCACTGCCTAATCATGATCCTTTCATTTCAGGCTATGGCCCACCCTGGAGCAGCGCCGCATCTGGATGAGGATGCACAATCTTGCGTTTCCTTAGACCGCACACTGATGAGTTCTGACGATGAGATCGACGGTTCCCAGGTCAGCTTCGGAAACTACGATCCAGAAGGCGAAGGAGCAGCCGTCCCAGAGTTTAACGTGAATAGCTGATTCCGACGAAGAAGAAGAAGATCTTGAAGAGAACCCTATAGAAGAAGACCCGATAGAGGAAGATCCCGAGGAAGATCCAATAGAAGAAAATCCAGTGGAGGAGGATCCCGTGGAAGAAAATCCAGAAGAAGAGAATCACATGGAATCGGACTTCGATGAAGAAGCTCCATCCGAGGAAGAAAGACTAGAAGATCAAGACCCTGCTGTGGAAGAACTTCCAATGGCGATGCCCGCGAGGCGATATGGAAATGGACGCCCCTACCTGAGTGCGCGAGCCTACCGCAACCTACTGAATCTCCACAACCGCGACTGACGGAATTTCTTTGATGTTGTCCTCTGGCCAAATAAAATGTGTATAGTTAGGGCCACTATTCGCCTTTGAGAATGCCTTGTTTCAAATTTTCTTGAATGAAATGAATCTTCTGTATTCGTAAACCTTTTGATTATTGGTTCGCTTGATACTTGTTTATTGCCCATATCTATTTATTCTTCTGCTGAGTTCCTGACTGTCCACCCCTACTCATTGTATAGTTTTCACACTCGTTTCAATTAGAAAGTACTGCACCCCGATCCTTGGAATGAGCCACCATTCATCCTTCGCCTATGCCTCGTTTGTAATCCTTATGGAAGGAGAACAGTTCTTGTGAAACCTCCGAGTTCACTAATTCTTCAAATTTTGATTCGTGTGGTGTACCGACCGTTGCTTTCTCCCATACTTTTCTCTGGTATTCTTTTGTTGCTCATCCTTACCTCCTGTGTGACCCGATTCCAATCCCTTTGACCTTCAGTCTAAAGCCGCCACACTCTGACCTTTGAATGAGCCACACTTCTTTGTAATCATTATCCTAGCTGGCCCTATACCCTTTGTGTTTTTCTTGTTACCCTAGCTATATTTAGGAACACTGTTATTCGAAAATTTAGTTTTCTGTTTTTTATAAAAGAGTACGTGTTATTGATTACCCCGTTTTATGTATTTTAAGTACATTACTATTATTCTCATTTTCAGTAGCGCAAACTTACACTGCACATATATTGTTCCATGTTCCCCATTTTCATTATGTGAGTTTTCTAAGTTGATTCAAAACTAATTGATCGATACATCATCCTAAAATGTTTTAAACTACAAACAAATCCTTCACTACTTTATTATCATTACCTTATTACTAGTATTATGCATATGCTTACTATTATAAGTGGTTGAGTATTATACTTATTATTTCTGTTTGCTATTCTGATTCACTTAGATGTGCACATATGTGGGATTCGACTTTTATCGAACACTCTTTGATTATTATTGTTCGCTATTGATACCTATATTCTCGTATACATGTATTTACCCTTATAATTGTTCCTAGCCTTATATCTATTAGACCTACCATTCCGTATATTGTTCTTACTTATATATATATTTTCAAGTTTCTTCGTCCGCGGATTTTTAGTAAATCCTTATATATTAGTTTGCAACTATGATGGCTTTCGCTTATGTTCCATAACTTATTATTTCTTTAAATTTCGAGGACGAAATTTTTTGTTAAGGGTGGTATGATGTAATACCCAGCCTCTTTTATACCAAATTTGTATTTTTGTACTTTAGAATTCTATTTATTTTAATTATAATTTCATTTATTTTATTTAGAAATTTAATTCTTCAAAACCCTATTTTTCTTTTATCCATAAAACCCAAATTATAATTATTTTCAACCCATTTCCTTTTTATTAGACCAAAACCCAAACCAAATCTATCAGTTCCTTTTTATAAAAAAAATCCCAGCCTTTGTAATTTTCCCATTATTTTATTTTATTTTATTTAAAGTCAGCCAGCCTATCTCCTTTCCCTTATAATTCTTTTAAATCCTTCACTGGCTTAGAACTCCATTTCAATTTTTTATAAATTCCTAAAACTCATCCATCCTCTTATTTAAATTAGTTTCCATTTCAAAATCCCTGGCCCGTTTCCTTTCTCTAATTCTCTTATCATTAATTCCTCCGGCCCGCTTCCCTTTTATTTTCTCGGCCCATGCCCACATCCCTATTTTATAAAATTCCTTAATATTTCTTCCAGCCCACCAAGCCAGCCCATCTCTTTTATAATCTAATTCATTTTCCTTTGCCGGCCTGCTCCGTTTCTTTCCCCCCAAATAAATCCTTTCTTTATATTTTTGGCCCAGCCCAAACTCCCCAGCGTCCAGCCCGCTTCACCCTAATCGCGCCATTTCACAACCCGACCCGCCCGTTACTGTGCTTCTCCTCCAACGGCTCTTTCCCCCTCTCGCGCGCGCGATCCACTATCTCCGCCGCCTCCCACGCCCACGCGCTGCCGTTCTCCCCACGACTCGAGCGCGCGTTACTCATCACGACGCTTCGCCCTCGTCTCCCCATCTTCTCCTCCTCACACAACGCCACCTCCTCCCTGCGCGACACCCATCACCCACTCCCCTGCACCCACTCACCTGCAACCGTGACCGCCCTGTCGCCGTCGCCGCCATCATCAACATCACAGTCTCCTCCCTCACCTCCACCGTCGACCACCATTAAACCGAGCTCCCCACTCCCTCCTTCATCTTCCACGAGACCCCTGCACGCACCTTCGACCTCCCCTCGTCGTCAGCAACCTCACCCCAGTCGACTCCCCCGCATCCTCATCATCATCGTCGTCGACGTCGTCGACGTAACCACCCCTCTCTGCTTCTCTCTCTCACTCGACCCCTCTCCTTCATTCTCTTTCCCTCTGAGCTCTCTCTCTTTCCCTCACTGTCTCTCTCTCTCTCCCCTCACTCACTGTCTCTCCCTCTCTCTCTCTCTCTCTCTCTGTAACTCTCTCCCAGCTTTCTCTCTCTCTCTCCCTCTCTCTCACAGTTCTCACTCCCTCTCTCAGTTATCTCTCTCTTTCTCCCTCTCTCTTTCTAACACACACACACTCTCTCTCTATTTGATTCTCTCTCTTCTCTCTAAACCGTCTCACTCCCATCTCATGGATCAGTTGGTTACCGCATTAACATGCGGTGTGGGAATCACTTGTTCAAGCCCCGACACAGCCTGAGCGCGCAACAACACATCCCCAAGCTCGAACCAAGCCCAAGCATAGTCGAGACTCGTCGCGTGAGTTGCTACTCCGTACCCGGGACGTGTCATTACTGTACCTCGCTGCCGTGCACTTCCAGGAAAGTTCATTACTTGCTTACATGCTATTTTACCTGTGTTACAATCGCTAAGTATATAGATTATAAGTTACGGTTTAAACTGATTAGGTGCCATAGCCTGCTCGACGTGTGTTCCCAATTGGAAACCTTTCCCAATTTGGCGGAACTAAATAGTTTTGATTGGCCCGTATGGCTTTGAACTTAGTGTATGAATTTCGTTGGATAATTTGATCGTTAACGACTAAAACAACTACCCCCAAGTTTAATCGTAAAACTGTAATTTTATTGCACCTAAAAATCGTTAAATTCACCATAAATCATATACATAGTAGAATGGTGCGTTCGAGGGCTCAAATCGAAGCCGACTCGATGAACTTTAACTCTATACCAGTTTCCAGACATTTCTGTATTTAAACTGTGATGATATTCGGATCGGAGTGCGACTCTGGACTGCAGTCCAGAGCGACTCCAGTCGTTGCTTGCTGTTCCGTATTGGATACCACGGGATTTCCTTAACTATTAGGTTGTGGAACTCCACTGTTTATTATATATAAATCTGTTAGCTAGACAACACAATTGGTTTTATTCTGTTTCGTCACCGTTTGATATTTAATCTGTAATTTAGAAGATCGGGACGCATAACAGTCCCGACAGAATCAGAACTGACATATTATTGTTAAATAGAGTATAACTCCTGACGTACAGACGCGATTGAAGATCCGTCTATTGCGTTGAAAACCTTACTGAAAACCCTAGAATTCATTCAACTGTAGAGTCGCTAAAATCCGATCCCAACTGGGATCAAAATGCGTTACGAAACGGACTTCTAATTCTGAAATTGGATTTCCAGCCGCGAGCGCTTAAAATGAAGTGGTTATAATTAATGATCCTGGAACCCGATTGGCTTGAAACAAAATTCTATGGATGGATAACTGAACATACTAATTACTATCTGTTTATCGTTTCGCTAAATTATATACGTACGTTTCATGATAAATCGTGCAAGTGATAAAATACTGTTTCATAATATCCTAATCATGCTTATATACTGTTCATGCATCATATCATACCTATATCATTGTAGTGATAACCTAGTGATATCGTGCATTCACCCAGTGTTAGAATTTAGCGATGATTGTGGCAAGTACGTCAGTGTTCGTGTATCCGTGATTAAGTGAAAGTGATACGTACTTGTACACAATCAGTGACCCTATTATTTATTGCATTGTCGACGTCTTTGGGGTGCGTGTACGTATGACTATAAGTGGAATGGGACATTTATGGAAGCGTTGCACGGATGTCACAGATAAGACACCAGACACTGCCGTTTATCTTAGGTATTAGTCGGGACGTGCTTGATGGAGGTCCTGCCTCCAGTTCTCGCGCAGACTTGTCACGGATCGATTAGTATTTAGGTTGATGGTTAGCGTTTGAGGTAGACCACGGGGTGTGGGGTAGTTTAAGTGTGAGTTCAACAGAATCTCGGGAGTCCCATGCCGGCTTATATATTTAGGGAGTTATATGGATATTTACAGGGTATGTGATATATACACCGTGATATTCTTGTTACATGTTGGGCCCGTGGTCCCTTGCCCTTGGGTTCTACCCTTGGGTGGAGGACACTCGCGAGTGGTTGGCTCTCACACTTGGACTGACGATAGACTTAGTGACCTGTACAGTGAGACTTAGAGACTGATAGGGATACTGGCATTTATATTCCTTATATACTGTGTTGGCATACGTGACATATCGTTATACTGCTTTACTGTTCCGCTGCATTGATTACTGCACATTCATATTTATGCTGTCATTGACTTACTGTTATTCATATCCATTACCACTATTAGAACTGTCACTTGATTATATATATTATATTGCTATCGTGTCGCTCTGACGACCTGAGTATGCATGCTCAGTGTGAGGAGAAGATTTAGCCTGGATCAGAACTAGACGTGCATCACAGACTTCTCGACTTGCTATTCCGAGTTACATTCGTTTGTTCTACTTCAGGTCAGTTTATATTATTGTATCTTTCAGTTACTGCATTTCTCATTACCTGCGCATCATTTACTGTTTACCATGATAAACTAGAAGCCGAAGTGTGACTACGACAGGACATTTCCTTGACCGTAGGAGCATGGCTGGTCTTGTCTACCCCTCGTATTCCGTATTTTGGGAAGCGGGGCATGACAACATATTTTATATATTTTGTTATTGTGTCGCTATAACGACCTGAGTATGCATGCTCAGAGTGAGAAGTGGACTTAGCTCGGATCAGCACCTGTTGTACCTTGAGGATACTCCGAAGGACATCTAGATCAGCGACGTCAGCGCTATCTTTCTTTTGACTCCATCTGGTTAGTTTTATACCTGTTTTAATTTAGTGACTGCATTTCTCATTACCTGTGCATTGATTACTGATTACCACGTAAAGCTAGAAGCCGAAGTGTGACTACGATAGGATGTTTCCTCGACCGTAAGAGCATGACTGGCCTTGTCAACCCCTCGTATTCCGTATTTTGGGAAGCGGGGCATGACATAGACTCTTCACTAGACCCTATGGATTTTGGAGGACAGCCGTTGAGGGGGCTGCTCCGGCTTTACCTTTGTGATATTTTCAGTGGGTGGAGGAGACCTTTTCAACACGGCAGTTGGAGAGTTCTTGCGCACCCTCCTGAGCGGCTCAAAACTGTTCCCAGTTGGAACAACAGAATCAACTTCCATCGTTAGAGCTGGTGGGGTAAGTCCGGAAGGGGAACTGCCCCCACCTTTCCTCACTCGGCGCCAGTGGCGACGTTGAGTATGTCGTGTAGCCGGGATCACCTCCGCTGTCGGGGTAGTTTCGTCATGCCCCCTGCTTTGAGAAGTTGCTGTCGGTGTCAGCCTGTCGAAGACTGACGTCCGTTGAGAGGGAACGTCTAATCTGTCGAAGACCGACTTTCGATTAGAGGAAGCAGTTTGGGCTACTCCACCCGCAGCAGGAGTTGGAACAGCCAGTCTTGCGAAGACTGGCCGCTTAGCAGGAGAAGCCCCTCTGATGACTTCGTTTACTGGAGTTGGAATAGCTATCCACTTCGGGATAACTCCTTCGGGTATTGCAGGCTTCTTCACGGGCCCTGTAACAACTCCATTTTTAGTGTACAAAAATTTGCTTTAAATTTAAGGTATACTTGGAGTATTTAATGTTGCTGTTACCACTTTAAATATTTAATTCAATCCATAATTACAAGAAGAAGCTTGTAGCTCATTGGTAATACCTTGCACTGCTGAACCAGACCACCAGAGTTCAAATCCAATACCCCAAATTATTTTTTAATATTTATTTGTTTTAAATTTTATAGAAGCCCAACAGTCCACACGAGATAACTCCAAAATTTCCCACTACCCATGAAAAACTGAAGGTACCAGTGACTACCTCCGGCGACCCCCCACCTTCCGAGCCTTCGACTCGGCCGGACTCGGCCGAGTCGTCAACTATAATTGTGTGGCTTTTGATCTTCCCCACTTCCCTGCATACTTCAATTTCTGATATCAATTCCAGAGACCCTATTAAACCTCATTTACTACATTTTAATACATTTTTACATTTTTTAAAAATTAAAACCCTACATCTACCCTAACCCTAGCCTAACCCTATAAATACACCCCTACCCTCTACCCTCTCACCCAAAACTCTGTGCCAACTCTCAAAAATTTCCAAGAAACTTGTGTACTTTGAAAACGAGCACGAAGCGAAGCTACAGCGAAATTCCCGGCGAACTTCCGGCGATCGTTCTAGGAGCTCTCGGCGACGAAGCGACGCACCGGCGATTCCTCTCCTTCCATCTCACTCTCGTTATTGTCCAAAACCCGTAAGTTCCCAAATTCTACCTCTCTTTTCTTTTCTAAAATACGGATTTACAAAACCCGATGGAATCGGAACAAATCCGATTTCCGATTCGGTTTCTTTATAAAACTTCACTTCTCGTTAATACAATTATGCTTAAACTCTCTCATGTTGACTATTAAACACTAATCAACCAAATTGATCAAGTTTCATATCACAAAATAATTGCTAGTTCCTTTTACCGTATTTTTCATTTAAATACGACATAGTTCCTTCTGTGACATTTAAACCATTAAACTTGTTATGTCTTTAAGTAGATCACGAGGTAACGACCTACCTCCTCACACACTCATATGCAGCATAGCACGATACCCTCGGGAATATAGAATACGGGAAATCGACATCTTTACAAATAAATAACCTTTGAGATAATATTAAAAAATATCTAGACTCAGCCAATTAAGGACTATCGCGCTCATTAGGACAGAGGAAGGTTGTGGGCATTCAGTCGTTTATCTAAACCTGACTTTGTGGTGTCTAGACTAGACAAGTGAGAAAGGTAGCTTTAAAAGGCCCATCTCACGGTGATTCGTGAGCGGAACCCTCTTTTCTTCACTTGTACTTACCTGGTCACAATTGGCGGTGAAGAGGCGATTTGAGGGATATCTCACAACTTGTCGTTTTGGACCAGTTAAGAGCAGTCTAGTTGACTTAGGAGACCCTAGAACATAGAATACGGGAAATCGACATCTTTACAAATAAATACCATAATTAATAAAACCGTTTTTCCTTAATGATTAGTATTTATACAAATCTTTGAAAAGCACCGATACAATCCATTTGGGGAACCCGTTCAGGATGGTGCGGATTATCGCACATCCTCGGGCTTAGTAGTGCGAGATTCAGACCTCCGCAAGGAGCATTCGGTATCGAAAGATTTAAAATACGACATCTTAAGAAAAACGAGATTTTTAGAATATTATAGATATATACAAAAAAAATTATTTTCATATAAATATATGTATATGTAACATAAAGATATCTATTTTGAAGTATTATAAATATTCCACATTTTGCTAAAAATAGCATAAGAATCAATTTTACACTAAAATACTATGAATTCCATACAAAACCAATATTACAAATAAATACCTTTATTTATGAAATTAGGATATTTTCACTAGAAATATCACAATATAAAATCTACATTCATTACAACTCTAAAGACGATTAATAAATACTTGGGGTATACTTTGAAAAGTATATAAAAGTATTTTTACATAAAACCCCCTCAAGTTCTATAATTTTCCCTAAGGACCCTAGTAAATATAGGTTTAAGCGGGACCAATCTCTTGAGCCTCAGGGAGCCGAAGAAGTGGGTGCTTGCCTATCTAAGGTAGACAACTTAACAACGGTGTTATCAATACGGTAATCGTCTTTGAAAAAGACACAAATCCTGCCGCCCATGTGCAGCGGTTACCGATAACATCAAAACAATCAGGACTTCAATTTACCTTTCTAATTGTCTGACTCAGTTTGAGTCTCATTATAATCTGACTTGAATATGATTCAAGTATAATCTATAATCTACAATCTACAATCTTCAATATTACAATTCAATATGAATCCATGAATCTACTAATCAATCTATACAACTTGACCGAACCGAACCATGGATATACATTCCATTTACATGGTTCTCCAATTATTCCATTTACATGATTCTACGGTTACATCCATTTACTGAAATCATGGTTTTGGTCAGTCATCCAATTATACAATCTATACAATTTACAATACAAATAATACAACCAAGACATCTCGGGGTTTAAGGGGTAGATTGGTACGGAAGGTGTTAAAAGTGGCACGAGACAGTAAGATTAAGACACCTAACCTATATTCTGTTGCTGTTGTACCGTGACTTAACGGTTCCTTGTACATTCCGTTTGCCCTGGATGCTAGAGACCCCTCTCGTATACACTGACATCCTTCTGTACTAAGTTACAAACAACAGCGTTAACACAACATTACAACAATATAATACAACTTTAAAAGATACCTTCTTATTCTGTCTATTCTACTTTTCTCTTATTTTTGGGACTTACCGAGCGATCTGTTCGCTGACGACATTCTCTTTCTTTTTTCTTTGAATGTCGTCGGGTGATTTGGACCCGTCAGAGATCGAGCCCACTGCTGAAGACTTGGACCAGTTCAGTGAAGATCCCGAGCTTTAGTCATTGTACACTTTCCATTCAGTACTTTCATTTCTGTTATGCCATTGGTTAGGCATTGCTTTTTATTCAGTTGTATTTACTTTTCATGCATTGTACAAAAGAATGTTAATAAATAAAGTTGCTGTTCAGTTTATATTTCTTGTCTCTTGTGCTTACTTCTATATTTCTTAGATACGCTTAGCGTATTTACTTCACAGTAAATACGTAGCGGCCCAGTCCCGTCCTCTTCGCCGTATACCGGGAAGCGGGGTGTGACAGATTTTCAAAGACGATTACCGTATTTATAACACCGTTGTTAAGTTGTCTACCTTAGATAAGTAAGCACCCACTTCTCCGACTCCCTGAGGCTCAAGAGATTGGTCCCTCTTAAACCTATATTTACTAGGGTCCTTAGGGTAAATTATAGAACTTGAGGGGGTTTTATGTAAAAATACTTTTATATACTTTTCAAAGTACACCCCAAGTATTTATTAATCGTCTTTAGAGTTGTAATGAATGTAAATTTTATATTGTGATATTTCTAGTGAAAATATACTAATTTCATAAATAAAGGTATTTATTTGTAATATTGGTTTTGTATGGAATTCATGGTATTTTAGTGTAAAATTGATTCTTGTGCTATTTTTAGCAAAAGGTGGAATATTTATAATACTTCAAAATAGATATCTTTATGTTACATATACATATATTTATACGAAAATAATTTTTTATATATATATTTAAAATATTCTAGAAATCTCGTTTTTCTTAAGATGCCGTATTTTAAATTTTTCGATACCGAATGCTCCTTGCGAAGGTCTGAATCTTGCACTACTAAGCCCGAGGATGTGCGATAATCCGCACCATCCCGAACGGGTTCCCCAAATGGGTTGTAGCGGCGCTTTTCAAAGATTTGTATAAATACTAATCATTAAGGAAAAACGGTTTTATTAATTATGGTATTTATTTGTAAAGATGTCGATTTCCCGTATTCTATGTTCTAAGGTCTCCTGAGTCAACTAGACTGCTCCTAACTGGTCCAAAGCGACAAGTTATGAGATATCCCTCAAATCGCCTCTTCACCGCCAATTGTGGCCAGGTAAGTACAAGTGAAGAAAGGAGGGTTCCGCTCACGAATCACCGTGAGACGGGCCTTTTAAGTTACCTTTCTCACTTGTCTAGTCTAGGCACCACAAAGTCAGGTTTAGATAAACGACTGAATGCCCACAACCTTCCTCTGTCCTAATGAGCGCGACAGTCCTTAATTGCCTGAGTCTAGATATTTTTTTTATTTGCTCAAAGGTTATTTATTTGTAAAGATGTCGATTTCCCGTATTCTATGTTCCCGAGGGTATCATGCTATGCTGCATATGAGTGTGTGAGGAGGTAGATCGTTACTTCGTGATCTACTTAAAGGTATAACATGTTTAATGGTTTAAATGTCGCAAAAGGAACTACGTGGTATTTAAATGAAAAATACGGTAAAAGGAACTAGCAATTATTTTGTGATATGAAACTTGATCAATTTGGTTGATTAGTGTTTAATAGTCAACATGAGAGAGTTTAAGCATAATTGTATTAACGAGAAGTGAAGTTTTATAAAAAAACCGAATCGGAAATCGGATTTGTTCCGATTCCGTCGGGTTTTGTAAATCCGTATTTTAGAAAAGAAAAGAGAGGTAGAATTTGGGAACTTACGGGTTTTAGACAATAACGAGAGTGAGATGGAAGGAGAGGAATCGCCGGTGCATCGCTTCATCGCCGAGAGCTCCTAGAACGATCGCCGGAAGTTCGCCGGGAATTTCGCCGTAGCTTCGCTTCGTGCTCATTTTCAAAGTGTCACGTCCCGCTTTCCAAAATACGGAATACGAGGGGTTGACAAGGCCAGCCATGCTCCTACGGTCAAGGATACATCCTGCCGTAGTCACACTTCGGCTTCTAGCTTTACATGGTAATCAGTAAATAATGCGCAGGCATTGAGAAATGCAGTACTGGAACAAAACAGTATAAAGAACTGACCTGATGGGAAACAAAAGGTATAACCCTGGATAGCTAATCAAGATGTCCGTGATGTACGTCTAGTCCTGGTCCAAGCTAAATGTTCTCCTCACACTGAGCATGCATACTCAGGTCGTCAGAGCGACACAATAGCAATATAATATATAAATTCATGTGACAATTCTAACAGTAATAATAGATAAATATAACAGTAAATCAATGACGGTATAGGTATGAACATGCAGTAATCAATGCAGCGGAACAGTAAAAGCAGTAGAATGATATGCCACGTATGTTAACACAGTAAGTATGTATATCGATGCTATCATCCCTATCAGTCTCTAAGTCTTACTGTACAGGTCACTAAACCTATCGTCAGTCCAAGTGTGAGAGTCAACCACTCGCGAGTGTCCTCCACCCAAGGGTAGAACCCAAGGGCAAGGGACCACGGGCCCAACATGTAACTCACGGTAATAATCATGTACCCTGTAAATCTCCATATATCTCCATATATATATAAGCCGGCAAGGGACTCCCGAGATTCTGTTGAACTCACACTCAAACTACCCCACACCCCGTGGTCTACATCAAACGCTAACCATAACCCTAAATACCAGTCGGTCTGTGACAAGTCTGCGCGAGAACTGGAGGCAGGACCTCCATCAAGCACGTCCCGACTAATACCTAAGATAAATGGCAGTGTCTGGTGCCTTATCTGTGACACTCGTGCAAGAGCTTCCATAAGTGTCCCATACCACTTATAGTCACATGTACACGCGTCCCACAGACGTCGACAATGCAATAGAATAATAAGGTTCACTGATTGTGTACAAGTACGTGTCACTTTCACTTATTCACTTATACACGAACACTAACGTACTTGCCACAATCATCACTAATACCTATCGCTGGGTAATGCACATTATCACTAAGTTATCAATGCGGTGACATATGTATGATATGATGCGTAAACAGTATGTAAAGCATGATTAGGGTGTCATGAATCAATAATCTACCACTTGCATAATTTATCATAAATCATACGGTTACAATTTAGTGAAACGATGAACGGGGAATAAATAGTATGTTCAGTTATCTATCCATTGAATTTAGTTTCATGCCAATCGGGTTCCAGTATCATTAATTATAGCCATTTCATTTTAAGCGTTCACGGCTGGAAATCCGGTTTCAGAATCGGAAGTCCGTTTCGCAACGCATTTTAATCCCAATTGCGATCAGATTTTAGCGACGCTATAGTTGAATGAAATATAGGTTTTTCAGTAAGGTTTTCAACGCAATAGACGGATCTTCAATCGCGTCTGTACGTCAGGAGATCTACACTGTTTAATACTAGTATGTCAATTCTGATTCTGTTGGGACTGTTATACGTCCCGATTTTTTAAATTACAGGTTTAATAGCAATTGATGACGAAACAGGATGAAACCACTTGTATTATCTAGCTATCAGATTCATCTTTAATAAACGGTGAAGTTCCGTAACCTACGAGTTAAGGAAACAGGATGGTACCCATTACGGGAAACTAAACAACAACTGGAGTCGCTCTGGACTGCAGTCCAGAGTCGCACTCCGATCCAAATATGGACACAGTTTAAGTACAGAAATATTTAGAAACTTGCATAGGGTTATAGTTAGTCGAGTCGGATTCGATTTAAGCCCTCGAACGTATCATTCCAGTATGTATATAATTTATGGTAATTTTAACGGTTTTCAGGTACAAGAAAATTCCAGTTTTACGAGTAAACCTGGGGGTAGTCGTTTTAGTCGTTAACGGTCATATTTTCCAGAGAAATTTGTACAAGGTATTCATCACTACACGGGCCAAGACACACAATCCAATTCCGTCAAAATAGACAAGTATTTTCATTGGGAACACACATCGAACAGGTATGGCATATAATTGATCTAAAATTGTAACTTTATGATCTATGTAATTTAAGATTGTAACTTGAGTATATAGCATGTAAGCAAGTAAAATACTTGCCTGGTGACGTGTCGACAACGGTACGGCTATGGCAATGGCACGATCGCGACACACGCGCGGCACGGCAACTTGACTTGGCTCGAACTCGAGTCTCGGCAACGGCTTGGTTGCTGGGGTCTTGACGGCGAGGGTGGTGGTCGTTGGTGAGGGGAGAGGGTACCGTAGGTAGTGGGTCGGGTATGAAGCGCAGTGCGGGCTTGGAGAGGGGACGCGGGAGTGGGCCGAAGTGAGTTGGGCCAGAGAAAAGGAAAAGAAATTAATTGGGGGAAAGAAAATAAGCGGGCCGGGGGCTGAATTATTAATAAAAATAGGGAAAGAAAATGGGTAGTGGGCTGAGGGAAAAATAGGTTAGAAAAATAGGATATGGGCTGAGGAATTTAGAGGAAAAATCAAATGGGAAAAATAAAGGGAGTGGGCTTGGGATTTGGGTTTAGGGTAATAATTAGAAATAGGGTTTTAGATTAGAATACAAAACAACTAGAGTTAGAAAACTAGAAATTTAGTAATATAGGAAAAATATTTTGATGAAGAATAAATCTATAGTTTGGGTTTTATTGATAAAAGAAAAATGGGGTTTAGAAGAAATAAATTTATAAATAAAATAAATAAAATTATAAATAACAAAATACAGATTTTGGTATAAAAGGGGCTGGGTATTACATCATACCACCCTTACAAAAAAATTTCGTCCTCGAAATTTAAAAGAAACAACAAGCTATAAAATAATAAGCGAAGAGTTATCATATCGAACACTAATACATAGTGATTTACTTAAAACGGGTGGACAAAATTTTGAAGGTATATATATATATATATATATATATATATATATATATATATATATATATATATATATATATATATATATAAAGAACCACATACAAAAGATAGGTCTAATAGGTATAATGCAGGAACACTATAAGGGCAATTACAAGTATATGAGAATATAGGTAACAATAACGAACAATAATAATCAAGGCGTGTTCGATAAAAGTCGAAACCCAAATATGTGCACATCTAAGTATATCAAAAATAGCACCGCAGAAATAAAAGTATAAGATACAGCCATTCATAATGTAATCATAGGCACAATACCCGAAAATGAAGTAACGATAATAAAGTAGTGAAAGATTTGTCGGTAGGTTAAAACATTTTAGGATAATGTATCGGTCAATTAACGTAGAAAACTCATATAGTGAAAATAAGAAATATGGAACGAAAATATGCGCGATGTAAGGTTGCGCTACTGAAAATGAGAATAATAATAGTGTACTTAAAATACATAAAACTAAGTAGTCGATAACATGTTAGTTGTATGTATGCCCTAGAGGCCAGTATTATACAGATGATGTATATTATATTGGATGCTTGGACATATATATAGAGATGACTTTCTTGCTCGATATGATAGTATGCCATCTGGTTGCTCTTTATCTTAACATGTATACTAGTCTCTTTAAACTGTCTTATAGTTATATGTTGGTAAAGCCCTTAGGATGTGTACTTGACTACCTGGACTATGATGCAGATCATACTAGTGGGGACATGGTAGTCCATAAGTACATCCTTCAAGGTCCCTAGTCGTAGGTGTATTGAGACGGGGCATCGATATACCAGTGTAGACTAGCGTATACGCTTCTCGATCCATGAGATGGGCGATGGATGATCCCATATCCATTGGTGTTTGACATCAGAGATGGTATACGGGTGCTCAGTGGAGACTGGGTACACTGGACGGACTCGCCGAGAACTCCCAGATGGTATTATACCTCACGTCAGATGGTAGTTCTCAGGTGACACTTGTGCAGGTTAGTCTGTAGACCCGAGATCGTCATAGAGTCTTGTGTGATTCCCACTGTACTTTGATCTCCACCTTACCACGTCCATGAGGGCGTGCAAAACGGTGGTTTTTGGGTACAGTCCCGAGTCACATGGAGGCAATGAGCGATAGGAGGGGTTTCGTCTCTCCCGGTATTGGGAGTTGATGTTGCGCTGTGCTTGATTGGCCGTAACAGGGAAGTCCCTGGCCAGGGCTGATCAGAGATTTGCTGGTAAGTGTTACCAGTAATTTCTCGACCCGTTATGAGCCTCACATCGGCACGACCTATCAGTTATTGGGGTCTGACGTTTACCACCCCTAGACTTGATATGCGACATATCAGACGAGGAGACCGGACTGTACGGGAAGTGTCGTCGATCGGCTCGACGGGAGTTGTAGCAGGTTCGCTTGTTCTCTTCTGATCGCTCAATACCCGGGTGGCCGTTACGTTTAGCTGACCGCTTGCGGCTTGGGGGTGCTTGATATGATCATCACCCACTGCCGGCGTATTGACGAGTCTCAGAGTCCCACAATGGAGTTTCCTAGTCCAGGCGAAACGTTGTGGTGCGCGTATGCGATATGCGCATGGACCCGATTAAAATGCGCGTATAGGATACCGTATATTGATCGGGCGGCATGCTTTTGGTAGGGGTCGTATGTGATATGGCCGGATTGATAAATCAAGTGTTGATTTATCATTTAACCATTAGCTTCTCACTTGAATTCCTTTCTTGTGTTGGATGGATGTATGCATGCATGCATGTTTTTCTTTCTTTCTAGTTTCATGCACATATGGATGTGTATACATACATACATGAATACATACATTTATCATGGTTGGATGTATATGAAAATGGTGGCAATATAAGACTCACACCATGGTATTTTTTATGAATTATTATTGTATTTATACTAAAACATAAAAGGAAAGAAAAGGTGCATTATTGATTTGTTCTACACACTTCTTTTGACCTAACCATTCTCACCCACCACTTAACCTTAGGTTAAGTTTCCTTTTGTGTTTTAACCCTAGTACAATAATGATTCAACCATGGTTTGAGATGATAGATTTAAAAAATATATTGATATATTTTTCATTTTGCTCTTGAATGAGAAAAACTTATCATCTTCTAATATTGCCATTATCTTCTTCCTCCTCCTTCATAGCTCTCTAGATTTTTGTAGTGAGCTATATAATCAACAAGTTAGGATTTTGAAGTGAGAAAGAGAACCACAACACCATTCTACACAAGCCTAGCCCACTTGTTTGGAGTGTTGACTCGATTTCGTTCACTTGATCGGAAAAAGTCGCAAGCTTAGACAAAGCGGACTCCGGGTGGATCATCGGTGACGTCGAGGAGTTCAAGCGGAGTTCTTTCAAACCCCGAGTAGCCGAGGAGTCTAGCGTAGGGAGCTACAAAGGTTGTACTCTCTAAACCCTAGCATTTCTTTCATATGTCGATATGAAAATTTTGAAACCCTAATCGATTCTAGGAACGATTCTATGTTCATTAGCTTAGCACCCTAAAGACTAAATATTTGGTTCATGTGATGCTTCCAAACCCTTCATGAGGTGCTATGCTACACCAACATTGGTATCAGAGCCGACCTAGAACATTAGGCGACACCTTAACGAAGTTAAAACTCCGATCAAACCGAAAAAATACGGTTTTTGGTGCTCTCTGGACATTTTTCAAAAATTGACTTTTTTCAGAATTAAAAATACGTAAAAATTACAGCAGGAAAATATAAGAATTACGATGCAAAAATTATGCAATGAACAGTATAAAACGCCGCGGAACCGCCGCAATTCTTGGCTTAGGCCGCGGTTCCGCGGCCGTACAGGCGCTTCATTGCATAAATGTTTCACTGTAATTCTTAGAACTGCTTGTACAGTATCTTAGGTATGTTTAATCTGAATATTGCATTGAAAAATTCTGGAGATGGTTTTGGACTCGACTGTTCGATCAGAATTTTGATTTCGTGTCTTTTCCGGGTAAATTAGAAAGTAGTGAAGTGTTTGAACGAGTATCATTTGCTCACTGTTCACGGGGTTTAGATCCTTCGGAGGTTCATGCAAGTTTTGTGGTGGTCCCTCTAGAAGACAACAAACCTTAACTCGATTATGTGACCGTCTTGAACTGCCCTTTGAACTTAGGGTTTGGGGCAGTACGGCGTGCCACATGTGAGGCGTTGGCTTGACCCTTCTACGGCTGGACCGCTACTACTGTGTCACACTCCAAGTTTTTGAACTTCGCTCAAGTGTTGAGCTTTAGTGAATCTTGGGTATTTGATTGGTCGTTCGAAAACATTAATACTGTCTGTTTATTCGAGATGTGTTGCAATGTATGGAATTCACATTATAAGACATGAAATACGAGGTATGTGATACTTCGCATTTACGATGTCTAGAGAGAATGTGGATTCCAGATATTGCAGTTTTACACTTTCTTTTATGTGACCGTAAGTGTAGTATGTAGTGGTATTGCCGATTGTCGTTGCTATACGTCGACGACAATCGGTGTATGCATACTTACTTACGTTGATGATATGGGATATTATGTGTTGCTGAGATATGATGTGAAGGATTGTCGCGATTGAATAGCCGGGTTTTTTTTAATGTGAGATGAGAGTTTTATATTTTTTCATTCATGTAAATTCAAATTTAATGTAATATTCTTTTATTTGGGGCACTTCCGGGTTGAGGTCGATGCCACCTGTGTTGTATATTATTTACTTTTCCGCATTAGGATGGACCCAAGGAGGGGAGCACGGGTGACCGGGTTCTGGGGTTCAGTGGGAGGCCATCTCGAGGATTCGAGACCGGGTCTCCTAAACTCCAGAATTGGTAGGGTTGCTTGCCGCTCTCGTAGGGGTCCAGGGTGTGGGCTTGGCTATTCATCGCGACTATGGAATCCGTATTTTCTATTCTGGCTAAATACTAAATACGGACGTCCTAGTATATCCCACATTATATCTATATTTCTGCTGCGATATCTGTGATGTGTTCACTTTATATGTTCTGATGGATACAGTATATAGTATATATGATATATTATATAGGCGTTACTTATGTTTTACATCCGCACTAGCCCTGCCCTGCTCTGTCGTTAGTTACCTAACCTAACGGTGCACGAGGGGACATCGAGGTGAATGCGGATGGCATAAGTGTACGTCGTATTTATCTGTGATGTTTAGGTGACTTAAATGATGGGACTTCATTAATGTGATTAATGAAAGAAAAGAAACCTAAAAGATTTTGTAGAATTAAATTTTTAATAAAAAGGGTAGCTACAGTTTTTGCTTTGCATAGCGGTATATATGATATACCCTGCACCTTATTCGATGAGGAAAGGGCCGAGATCCCTTCACCGGGAGTGACCCCTTTAGCAATAACTGGCAGATGCTACACATTCGATTTGACTTTTGATTACTTCTATAGTTTCTGCTTTGCACAGTGATATATATGATATATCCCGCACCTCATTCGACGAGGAAAGGGCCGACGATCCTGTTAGTTATATGTATGCCCTAGAGGCCATTACTGTACATTGGATGTATATTGTAGTGGATGCTGGGACATATATAGGTAGGACTTTCTTGCTCGACATGATAGTATGCTATCTGGTTGCTCTTTATCTTAACATGTATACTTTCTGTCTCTCTGTTACATGTTGATAAAGCCCTTAGGATGTGTACTCGACTTCCAGGACTGTGATGCAGATCATACTAGTGGGGCCTGGATAGTCCATGAGTACATCCTTCAATGTTCCTAGTCGAGGGAATATCGAGACGGGGCATCGATATTCCAGAGTAGACTAGCGTATATCTTCTCGACCCATGTGATGGGCGATGGATGATCCCATATCCATTGGTGTTTGACATCAGAGATGGTATGCGGGTGCTCAGTGGAGACTGGGTACACTGAACGGACTCGCCGAGAACTCCCAGATGGTATTATACCTCACGTCAGATGGCAGTTCTCAGGTGACACTGGTGCAGCTTAGTCTGTTGACCCGAGATCGTCATAGAGTCTTGTGTGTCTCCCACTGTGCTTTGATTTCCACCCTACCACGGCTCTACTGAGTCGTGCAAACAGGTGGTTTTTCGGTACAGTCCCGATTCACATGGAGGCAATGAGCGATAGGAGGGGATTCGTCTCTCCCGGTATTGGGGGTTGATGTTGCGCTATGCTCGACTGGCCATAACAGGAAATCCCTGGCCAGGGTTGCAGTGATGTACTGGTAAGAGTTATTAGTAGTTTCACGAATGTTATGGACCCTACGTCGGCATGACTTATCAAGCTATTGGGGTCTGACGTTTACCACCCCTAGGCGAGATATGCGACATATCAGACGAACAGACCGGACTGTACGGTAAGTGTTACTGGTTGGATTCACAGGAGTGTGAGCGGGCTTGCTCGTCGATCTTCTGATCGCTCAATACCCGGGTGGCCGTTACATTTAGCAGACCGCTTGCGGCTTGTGGGTGTTTGATATGATCATCATCTGCTGCCGGCGTATTGACGAGTCTTTAGAGTCCTACACAGAGGTTTCCTGGCTCAAGCGAAACGAAATAGGAGCGCATATGAGATATGTGCAGGACCGAGAATAATGCGTGTATGTGATACCGTATTCCATTCTCGCGATGAATGTATCGATTGGTTATATGCGATATAACCTAGATATCGAATCGAAGATTGATTCGATAAGCCGATACATTGGATACTAGTCGGTTATATGCGATATGACCGGATCGTTAAATCAAGTATTGATTTAATGATTTAATGTATAATGATATATTTGATATATTACTTTGCATTAACTAGTATTAGTTCACTTTAAAAGGATTTTCTCACTTGATGTGCAAGTTGTATATGTGATATACTTTTGTGCACATGATTGTATCATGTTTGATGATACATGTTTACTTGGTTAAGTGTAAAGAATTAAACCATGGTTAAGTTAATGATTAGGGTTTTCTTTTTTCTTACTTATTTATTTATTTTGGTTGAAAAAGAAAAGAAAAGCTAAATGGTTGCTTTCATGCTGGAAGGTTCTTGTAGCTTCATGCATCTTTGACCAAAGCAACCATTTTGTCTTCATCTCCTAACCCTAACCATTCAACTAACCATGGTCTATTCTCTACACCTAATCATGGTTGCCATATGATAAGTATTGATATTATTTTCTATTTGGATAATAACTTATCATATTCTTCTTCATCTTCTTCTTCCATGAAGAAAAGCTTGCTACATCAATGGCAAGTGATGAAAACAAGTGAGAAATCCAATTCTAAAGTGAACCCACTTCCTATTTCTTCATCCTCTACCTCTTGCCAAGTAGTATAGGGTGTTTTCTTCACAAGTTTCATGACTTGGTGAAGTCGGAGTTTGATCTTGTGATGCCTCGACGTAGATCATCTTCGGCATCGAAGCCGACGATCAAGCCCCCCCATTTCTTCGATGAAGCCGATGCTAGAGTTCGGGATCCGACTTGGACAGCGGAGGGACATCGTCGCGGAGCTTAGTAAGTGGTGGACCGGATCTACAAAGGTTGTAGTCACTTTCCTTTAGCATTTAATTCGTTTACATGCTTGCATCGCCTATATATCTAGTTAACGATCCGTATTAGGGTTTGTAGGCACTTGTAAAATTTGAATTAGCCATGTTTGATGCCTTGTGAGACTTCATTAGTGTGCCTAGGAACCCTACAGTGGTATCAGAGCCTAGCTAGAGCCTTAGGCGATGCGTAGACGGAGTTAGAAGTCCGATCGACCCGAAACCCCGACTTTAAACGGCTCTCTGGACATTTTTGAAAAACTGGGATTTTTCCAGATTAAAAATTCCTAAAAAATTCAGCAGGAAGACCTAAGAATTATGGTGCAAAATGAGAACCTATCTCATCTAAACCGCAGCGGAACAGCGGCAGAAGCATGGCTTCTGCCGCGGTTCCGCGGCCATAAGGTCACATCATCCAATAAAATTTGCACAGTAATTCTTATTCTATGATGTTGGATTTTCTGAGATTTTTTAATATTTATTCAAGAGTTGAATTTTCTGGGTTGTATTGGGGACTCGGTGTATCGATCGGATTGTCTAATTTTGTCTGTGTGTTTTTCCGGGTAATTTTAGAATATGTTAAAAAGTTTGACCGGACATAAATACCCACCTTTTTCCCTGCCGGAAAATTTCCAAGTGTTGGATTTTTCCGTGGTTTAAGGACGTTCTGAGTAGTGCAGGTAACGCGATGGTCCCTCTAGAAGACAACAAACCTTAACTCGATTATGTGACCGTCTTGAACTGCCCTTTGAACCTTCGGGTTTGGGGCAGTACGGCGTGCCACATGTGAGGCGTTGGCTTGACCCTTCTACGGCTGGACGTTGGTACTGAGGCACGAAGTGAATGTTTTTAAACTTATTTCATGTATTGATCTGTTTCGGGAAAACTTGGGTGTTCGATTGTTCGATCGAAAAGTTTAGCATTTTCTATTTATCCGGAATGTGATACAATAATTGGAATTCACAAATAGTTATGAGATAACTGAATGAATGTTATAAATCTAGCGGTTTGGTCTCATTTTATAGGTTGCCACGGGATTTTGATATGATCAAAAGTCCGTCGCAATCACGTAGTGTACGCGGATACTCGCCGGGTAAACTTAATAGACAGCCTCGCCCCATAGCCCCGACCAAGTGACTGTAGGAGAACCCCATCGCCGAAAGCATCCGTTCGGGTGCTCGCGGCAGCGGTGTTCCGCCTTGGTGCACTTCGTCGACGGCATCGGGGGTGCGGCTGCCTACTAAAGTTTGCGACGAGCATTCGATCAGGATGTCGGGAATCTTATTGAATTGCCCGACTTGATATTGAAAAGAGTTTTCGATAATGAGGCTAAAATGCGGGGTTTATAATTATTAGGCATGTGATGTCTAAGTAATTCATTTGATTAGGCATGTGATGTCTAAAGAGATTGCGGATTCCAACTGTTGTAGTTTTACACTTTCTTTTCTGTGACCGTAAGTGTGATATGTGATATCGCCGGTTTCGTTGTTATATGTCAACGACAATTGGGATGCGCACATTTACTTACGTTGATGACATGTGATGTTATGTGTTGCTGGATATGTTATATTGGATCGTCGTGTTTGAATAGCCGGGGTTTTTTTTATGTGAGATGAGTGTTTTTCATTTTCATTCATGTAAAAACTTGTATGTAATATTCTTTTATTGGGGCACTTCCAGGTTGTGGAAGATGTCACCCATTGTATATTATTTACTTTTCCGCATTAGGATAGACCCAAGGAGGGGAGCACAAGTAACCGGGTTCTGGGGTCCAGTGGGAGACCAACTCGAGGAGTCGAGTCCGGGTCTCCTAACCCTAGAATTGGTAGGGTTGCTGGCCGCTCTCGTAGGGGTCTAGGGGGTGTGGGATTGGCTATTCATCACGACCGTGGAATCCGTGTTTTATACTGGCTCGTATTGAAAACACGGACGTCCTAGTATATCCAATATTTCATATGTTTCTTCTGCTGTGATTTATCTGTGATGTGATCATGTGATGTTCTGTGACAGATATTGTATATAGTATATATGATATATTATATAGACGTTGCTTATGTTTTACACCCGCGCTAGCCCTGCCTCATTCTGGCGTTAGTTACCTAACCTAACGGTGCAGACGGGACATCGAGGCGAATGCGGATGGCATAAGCGTACGTTATATTTATCTGTGATGATTAGGTGGACTTAAATGATGGGATATTCATTAATGAGATTAATGAAAGAAAATAAACCTAATTGATGTTGTGGAATCGAATTTCAAAATAAAACAGGTAGCTACAGTTCTTGCTTTGCATCGCGGTGTTCATTATAGAACATCCTGCACCTTATTCGATAAGGAAAGGACCGAGATCCCTTCACCGGGAGTGACTCCTTAAGCAATAACTGGAAGATGCTACAACCCTCGGTTTGTCTTTTGATCGCTTCTATAGTTTCCGCCTTGCACAGTGATATATATGATATATCCCGCACCTCATTCGACGAGGAAAGGGCCGACGATCCCTTCACCGGGAGTGGCCCCTTTAGCAAAACTAGAAAAGCTTCGAAAAACATTCCATTTAAAAACCATTTGATTCCGCAACGAGATCAAGTTCAAAGCGTTAAAGATTTTCACAAAAACCATTCGCAGCCCTCCGTCATTTTAGGAAGTAGAGTACTTAGTATTCGTGCTACGTTTGTCGACCATAGCCGAGGCGTAGTGTGCGGTAGCTAAGTGATGTCTTCCTACACCGCATATGATGCGATTAGTTAGGACAGTCATGTGGCTTTGTTGACCTTAGCCAAGGGTCATGTGGGTGGGTCTAACTAATCACGAAATGACGGGTAGAACTTGACTAGTGCTTATGATTTGTTGACCTTAGCCAAGGTCATAGGTGCTAGGGGTAAAAACCATTATCGGGAGTTTCAAGTGTTGAAACTTGCAATGAGATTGCATACCTTCTATTTATGATAGTTGGATCCCGATACCCACTGCGAGTAATTGTTACTCCTGGGAGAGTTTTGCACTTTGCAATTAGCCGATCAAGTAGGTGTCTAGAAAGGTGTCAACGGGGTTACGCCTCTGGGAAAACGAGGTTTACTGTAATTAGGTCCGTGCGAAAGCACGGGGAACCTCCCTCAAAGTACCGACACTGGCCTGGCTGAAAGATTGGCGAACTTGTAGAGTGTAATTAATCCCAGCTAGTCTTTCCTTTTAGGGTTTGAAGGAAGATTTGATAAAAACAGTGGGAGCCATCCTGATTAGATAAAATATATAACCAATCTAATCTTGCAAGAGCGCACGCAGAGTGTTTTCTTCTCTCTCTCTCTCCTGGTAGCGACCATATCATGCCTTAATCAAGATAATAAAATGGATGTATTGACCGAACCCGCTTGTTATACTGAGGTGGGGAACGTTGATCCCGCTCCAACTTATAATTGTTATAAGACAGAGCAGGAAATAGGGGAATACCAGAATTCCTATACCGCCCTAACGAAGAAAGTGCATATGATACATCTCCTTCGGGTGTGTTCATTACAAAGAACTGTTTCTCAGTATCCTCTGCATCCTGGATATTTGATACCGGATCAGGATCCCAGATATGTAAATTGTTACATAGGGCTACAAAAAGGTAGAAAACTGAGAACGAGTGATAAGTTTCATGAGACAGAGAACGGGGCAAGTGTTGCAGCCAAGTCTGTTGGTCACTGTCACCCTGTATTACCAATACATTGATTCTGAACAAATGCTATTAGATACCGAACCTGATATACAAAATCATATCAGTCTCTTTATTAGTAAAGAAATGATAAAATTTTGTATTGATGGATAATGTTTTGAACATTTCCTATATCAAATGTTGATCGGTTCAGGCACGTTATCTAAAAGCATTGACATTCTAAATCAAACTACAGTTCCTACTGTACAGAACACACATAAGAGGAAGAGTTTAGAAATGAACGAATCCTTCTTGAGGCATTGTAGACTAGGTCATATCAATGCGACCCGACTGGCTGAAGTTACATTTTAGATGCATATTTAAATCAGTTTGAATTTACATCTTGTGAAACTTGCCAGTCATGTCACAAAGATAAGATGACCATAGCTCTGTTTATTGGAAACAGGGAAAGAGTTTGTAAAACTCTTGGGACTGATACATGATGATGTATGTGAGGTCTCCTGTCTACACATGCCAGGACTGGTTCTTTATACTTCATTACGTTCTCTGATAATCTCTCAAGATTCAGACATATGTTCCTGTTGAAACATAAGTCCGAACCTTTTGAGATATTCACAGAATATAAGCTAGAAGTAGAGAACCAATACGGGTATAAGTATTATGTCCTATGATAAGATCAGGGAGGAGAATACTTGCGTATAAAATTCCTGGACTATTCTAAAGAAGAATGAGATTCTCTCTCAGTGTTACTCCTCTGAATATACCACAGCACAACGGTGTATCAGGACGGAGCAATCACACCGTATTAGATATAGTGTGCTCTGTGATGAGTACTACTGAGTTACCTATTTCCTTTTGGGGTTATGCACTTATGAAGTTGCATACCTATTGAATAGGGTTCGAATCAAATCAGTGCCTACCACTCCATATATGATATGGAAGAGGAAGAGCCCATATCTTAAGTTGGTTAAGATTTGGGGATTGTCCGGGCTATGTCTAAAAGCATAATCCGGACAAGCTCGAGGCAAGGTCTGTTATGTAGAACTGGAATAGTTCCAGCTATACAAACTGCAGCAGATGATTTGAAGGAACCAAAGGATTCAATAGTTCCCAACGAGCCTCAGCCTCTCCGCCGATCTAGAGGGGTTCCTCATCCGCCTGAGAGATACCTCGATTTCTCGATGACAGTGGGAGCGAGGAATGCATCATGAGATGATGACCCAACTAGTTTCGAGCAGGCCATCGAGAGTAAGGACTCTATAAAAATGGCTGGATGCTTAGTAATCTGAGATGGAATCCATGTACACCAGCAAAGTATGGACTTTGGTTGCTATATCTGAAGGGTTAAATCCCCATCAGGAGCAAGTATATCTTGAGAAGATTACTTGGCGTAGATGGAAAAGTTGAGATTTTCAAAGATAGACTTGTTAAAGGTTTTTCGTCATCGACCAGGCGTGGATAATGATGAAATATTTTCCAGGGACTATGCTTAAGTCCATCCAGATCCTACTTGCCATTGCTACATACCATGACTACGATATCTGGTGGTTGGGTGCCATGACTACTTTTCTAAATAGTGATTTAGAAGAGAACGTCTATAAGAACACAGCCAGAGGGCATCGTAAACAGTGGGAGCAGCGGAAACGTGTGCAAGATGTTTTATGTGATGAAGCAGGCATCGCGAAGTTGGAACATCTGTTTTGATGTGGTAGTCAAACAGTTTGACATCATCAAAATGGTAAATGAACCTTGTATATACAAAAAAGGTAGTAGCGAGTATGGTAATGATCCTCGTAGAGTACCTGGATGACATACTCTTGATAGGGAAAGAGTTTCCTATGCTACGCTCGGTCAATCTCCGCTTATCACAATGATTCTCCATATAGGATCAAATTGATACCTCCTAAATCCTGTGTTTTCATCTATGGGATAGATGTAATTGGATGCTAGGACTCTCACTAGTAGTAGTAAGATGGTATCAATCGATCCTGGGGAGAATCACTGGAAGGGTTCCAGGGTGATAAGGACGACTGAATGTCAGTCGCAGGCATTGTCTTTACCCTCGGTAAAGGGACGGTGTGTTGGAAGAGTTCCAAGCTAGATACCGTGGCAGACTAGACGATAAAGGCTGGTAATATCGCTATTAAAGATACTACCAAAGAGGCAGTTTGGGTGTATATTGGTTCATAAGATGAACTAGGTTCCTACCATTGTATGACAATGGAATTGTGGCTTTGGCCCAGGAACCCTGGTCCCATCAGTGACCCAAACATATTCTGAGGCAGCATCACCTGATCATGGAGATAGTTGATCTCCAGGGTGATCGAGGTTAGGAGAGTAGACTCAGAGGACAACACGGTGGATCCACTCACAAAAGCCTTTTCCCAGAGAGAGACTTATATGGGATGGTTGAGTATGTGATACTGCAACCACTGCTACAGATGGCCCTAGTGCAAGTAGGAGATTGTTAGTTATATGTATGCTCTAGAGGCCATTACTGTACATTGGATGTATATTGTAGTGGATGCTGGGACATATATAGGTAGGACTTTCTTGCTCGACATGATAGTATGCTATCTGGTTGCTCTTTATCTTAACATGTATACTTTCTGTCTCTCTGTTACATGTTGATAAAGCCCTTAGGATGTGTACTCGACTTCCAGGACTATGATGCAGATCATACTAGTGGGGCCTGGATAGTCCATGAGTACATCCTTCAATGTTCCTAGTCGAGGGAATATCGAGACGGGGCATCGATATTCCAGAGTAGACTAGCGTATATCTTCTCGACCCATGTGATGGGCGATGGATGATCCCATATCCATTGGTGTTTGACATCAGAGATAGTATGCGGGTGCTCAGTGGAGACTGGGTACACTGAACGGACTCGCCGAGAACTCCCAGATGGTATTATACCTCACGTCAGATGGCAGTTCTCAGGTGACACTGGTGCAGCTTAGTCTGTTGACCCGAGATCGTCATAGAGTCTTGTGTGTCTCCCACTGTGCTTTGATTTCCACCCTACCACGGCTCTACTGAGTCGTGCAAACAGGTGGTTTTTGGGTACAGTCCCGATTCACATGGAGGCAATGAGCGAAAGGAGGGGATTCGTCTCTCCCGGTATTGGGGGTTGATGTTGCGCTATGCTCGACTGGCCATAACAGGAAATCCCTGGCCAGGATTGCAGTGATGTACTGGTAAGAGTTATCAGTAGTTTCACGAATGTTATGGACCCTACGTCGGCATGACTTATCAAGCTATTGGGGTCTGACGTTTACCACCCCTAGGCGAGATATGCGACATATCAGACGAACAGACCGGACTGTACGGTAAGTGTTACTGGTTGGATTCACAGGAGTGTGAGCGGGCTTGCTCGTCGATCTTCTGATCGCTCAATACCCGGGTGGCCGTTAAGTTTAGCAGACCGCTTGCGGCTTGTGGGTGTTTGATATGATCATCATCTGCTGCCGGCGTATTGACGAGTCTTTAGAGTCCTACACAGAGGTTTCCTGGCTCAAGCGAAACGAAATAGGAGCGCATATGAGATATGTACAGGACCGAGAATAATGCGTGTATGTGATACCGTATTCCATTCTCGCGATGAATGTATCGATTGGTTATATGCGATATAACCTAGATATCGAATCGAAGATTGATTCGATAAGCCGATACATTGGATACTAGTCGGTTATATGCGATATGACCGGATCGTTAAATCAAGTATTGATTTAATGATTTAATGTATAATTATATATTTGATATATTACTTTGCATTAACTAGTATTAGTTCACTTTAAAAGGATTTTATCACTTGATGTGCAAGTTGTATATGTGATATACTTTTGTGCACATGATTGTATCATGTTTGATGATACATGTTTACTTGGTTAAGTGTAAAGAATTAAACCATGGTTAAGTTAATGATTAGGGTTTTCTTTTTTCTTACTTATTTATTTATTTTGGTTGAAAAAGAAAAGAAAAGCTAAATGGTTGCTTTCATGCTGGAAGGTTCTTGTAGCTTCATGCATCTTTGACCAAAGCAACCATTTTGTCTTCATCTCCTAACCCTAACCATTCAACTAACCATGGTCTATTCTCTACACCTAATCATGGTTGCCATATGATAAGTATTGATATTATTTTCTATTTGGATAATAACTTATCATATTCTTCTTCATCTTCTTCTTCCATGAAGAAAAGCTTGCTACATCAATGGCAAGTGATGAAAACAAGTGAGAAATCCAATTCTAAAGTGAACCCACTTCCTATTTCTTCATCCTCTACCTCTTGCCAAGTAGTATAGGGTGTTTTCTTCACAAGTTTCATGACTTGGTGAAGTCGGAGTTTGATCTTGTGATGCCTCGACGTAGATCATCTTCGGCATCGAAGCCGACGATCAAGCCCGCCCATTTCTTCGATGAAGCCGATGCTAGAGTTCGGGATCCGACTTGGATAGCGGAGGGACATCGTCGCGGAGCTTAGTAAGTGGTGGACCGGATCTATAAAGGTTGTAGTCACTTTCCTTTAGCATTTAATTCGTTTACATGCTTGCATCGCCTATATATCTAGTTAACGATCCGTATTAGGGTTTGTAGGCACTTGTAAAATTTGAATTAGCCATGTTTGATGCCTTGTGAGACTTCATTAGTGTGCCTAGGAACCCTACAGATCCCTTCACCGGGAGTGACCCCTTTAGCAAAACTAGAAAAGCCTCAAAATCACTCCATTTCAAAACTTCACTTGATTCTACAACGATATCAAGTTCTTTACGCTCATGGTTTTTCTGAAAAACCTGCGTAGCCCTCCGTCATTTCAGATAGATATTATTTAGTATTCGTACTATGTTTGTTGACTTAGTCAAGGCATAGTGTACGGTAGCTAAATAATGTTTATCTGTTACAACATGAGATGTGATTGGATTAGGGCATTCGCACGGCCTTGTTGACTCAGTCAAGGGTCGTACGGGTGGGTTTAATTCAATCGAGAAATGCACGGGTTGAACTTGACTAGCGATTTATGGTTTGTTGACTTAGTCAAGGTCATAGATCGCTATGGGCAAAAGCATTATTGGGAATTTCAAGTGTTGAAATTTGCAATGAGATTGCATACCTTCTATGAGATAGTTGGATCCCGATACCCACTGCGAGTAAGAGTTACTCCTGGGAGAGTTTTACACATTACAATTAGCCGATCAAGTAGGTGTCTAGAAATGTGTCAACGGGGTTACGTCTCTGGGAAAACGAGGTTTACTTTAATTAGGTCCGTGCGAAAGCACGGGGAACCTCCCTCAAAGTACCGACACTGGCCTGGCTGAAAGATCGACGAAGTTGTAGGGTGTAATTAATCCCGGCTAGTCTTTCCTTTTAGGGTTTGAAGGAAGATTTGATAAAAACCAGTGGGAGCCATCCTGATTAGATAAGATAATAACCAATCTGATCTTGCAAGAGCATACGCTAAAGTGTTTTCTTCTCTCTCTCTCCAGGTAGCGACCATGTCATGCCCTAATCAAGATAAAAATATGGATGTATTGACCGAATCCGCATGTTATACTGTGCAGGGGAACGTTGGATCCGTTCTTTCTTATAAGAGTTATAAGACTGAACAGGGAATAGGAGAATATCTAGATTCTCAAGCCACCCAAAAGAACATGCATGTTGATGCATCTTCTTCGGGTGTGTTAGTTATTGAGAACTATTTTTCAGTTCACCCTACGTCCTGGGTATTAGATACCGGATCAGGATCCCACATATGTAAGCAGTTACATGGGCTACGGAAAGGTAGAGAACTGGGTAAAGGTGATCATTCCGTTCAAGTAGGGAATGGGGCAAATGTTGCAGCCAAAGCAGTTGGCATATATCACCTGGTATTACCAAATGGTGATACACTAGTTCTGAATGAGTGCTATTATATACCGAACATGATGTGCAACATTATATCAGTCTCTTTATTAAGTAAAGAAGGATATAATTTTGTAGTAAAGGATAATGTTATGAACATATTCCTAGATCAAAAGTTGATTGCATCAGGCTCGTTACATAATGGCATATTCATTCTCAATCAAAATACAGTCCTCAATATACAAAACACACATAAGAGGAAAAGCTCAGAAATGAACGAATCCTTGTAGACTTGGTCATATCAATGAGACACGACTAGCTAAGTTACATAAGAATGGATATTTGAATTCATTCGAATTATCATCTTATGACACTTGCCATTCATGTCTCAAAGGAAAGATGACCAAAACTCCGTTTACGGGACACGGAGAAAGAGTTACTGAACTCTTGGGACTGATACATAGTGATGTATGCGGTCCTATGTCTACACATGCCAGAAATGGTTCTTCCTACTTCATTACATTCACTGACGATCTCTCTAGATACGGGCATGTGTTCCTGTTGAAACACAAGTCTGAAGCTTTTGAGAAATTCAAAGAATATAAGCACGAGGTAGAGAACCAAACGGGCAAAAGTATTAAGATTCTTCGATCTGATCGAGGAGGTGAATACTTAAGCATTGAATTCCTGGATTATCTAAAAGAGAATGGGATTCTCTCTCAGCTTACTCCTCCTTATACACCACAGCACAACGGTGTATCGGAACGAAGGAATCGCACCCTATTAGATATGGTGCGCTCAATGATGAGCAATACTGAGTTACCTATTTCTTTTTGGGGGTATGCGCTTGAGACAGCCATATACCTATTGAATCTGGTTCCGTCTAAATCTGTACCTACCACACCATATGAGATATGGAGTGGGAAGAGACCATATTTTAAACGAATTAAGATATGGGGTTGTCCGGCCTATGTCAAAAAGCAAAATCCGGACAAACTCGAGGCACGATCAGTTCTTTGCAAGTTTGTGGGATATCCAAATAATTCTCAAGGATATTTTTTCTACCAAGCTGAGGAACAAAGAGTGTTTGTTGCTCAACATGCCACCTTTTTGGAAAGGGAATTTCTCGCAAAAGAAATTAGTGGCAAAGAGGTAGAGCTGGAAAAGGTTCCAGCACCACAAACTACAACTAATGATTTAGTAGAACCAGAGGATTCAGTAGTACCCGACGAACCCCAGCCTCTCCGCCGATCTAGTAGGGTTTCTCGTCCACCTGAGAGATACTACGGTTTTCTCATTGACGGTGGAAGCGAAGATTGCATCATGGAGGATGATGACCCAACTAGCTTCGAGCAGGCCATCACGAGTAGGGACTCAGTGAAATGGCTGGATGCTATGCGGTCCGAGATGGAATCCATGTACACCAACAAAGTATGGACTTTGGAAGTTGCTCCTGAAGGGGTAAAACCCATTGGGAGCAAGTGGATCTTCAAGAAAAAACTTGGTGTAGATGGGAAAGTGGAGACTTTCAAAGCTAGACTTGTTGCAAAAGGTTTTCGTCAAAGGCCAGGTGTGGATTATGACGAAACCTTTTCTCCAGTGGCTATGCTTAAATCCATCCGGATCATGCTTGCCATCGCTGCATATCATGACTACGAAATCTGGCAAATGGATGTTAAGACCGCCTTTCTAAATGGTGATTTAGAAGAGTGCGTGTACATGACTCAGCCAGAGGGCTTCGTAGACAGTGGGAGCAGCGGGAAGGTGTGTAAGCTGCTTAAATCCATTTATGGATTAAAGCAAGCATCGCGGAGTTGGAACATCTGCTTTGACGTCGTTATCAAAGAGTTTGATTTCGTCAAAAATCCAGATGAACCTTGTATCTACAAGAAGGTGGCAGAGAGTAAGGTTGTCTTCCTCGTATTGTACGTGGACGCCATACTCTTGATAGGAAATGATATTCCTATGCTGCAATCGGTCAAGCTTTTCTTATCACAAAGATTCTCAATGAAAGATCTTGGTGATGCCTCCTGCATATTGGGAATTAGGATCTATAGAGATAGATCCAAACGGATATTGGGATTGTCCCAATCCAGGTACATTGACACCATACTAAAGAGGTTTAGTATGGAAGAATCCAAGCGTAGGAACTTACCCACGATCTCTGGAATCACTTTCTCCAAAGAGATGTCTCCCAAGACTGATTTGGTGAGAGCTCGCATGCAAGGGATACCCTATGCTTCGGCTGTAGGCTCTATCATGTATGCGATGCTGTGTACCAGACCCGATGTAGCATACTCACTAAGTGTAGTGAGCAGGTATCAAGCTGATCCTGGAGAGAGTCACTGGACAGCTGTGAAGAGCATTCTCAAGTACTTGCGAAGGACTAAAGAGATGCTCTTGGTGTATGGTAATGGAGAACTCCAAGTAGAGTCCTTTACCGATTCGAGCTTCCAGAGTGATAAGGACGACTCTAAGTCGCAGTCGGGATTTGTCTTTACCCTTTACGGAGGGGCGGTTAGCTGGAAGAGTTCCAAGCAGGAAACCGTGGCAGACTCGACGATGGAGGCTGAATACATCGCTGCCAACGATGCTGCTAAAGAGGCTATTTGAATTAAGAAGTTCATTACTGAACTTGGAGTAGTTCCATCCATTGAGCATCCAATACCTTTGTATTGCGATAACAATGGAGCAGTGGCTTTAGCCAAGGAACCCAGGTCCCATCAGCGATCCAGGCATATTCTGAGGCGGTATCACCTGATCCGGGAGATAGTTGATCGCCGGGAGATCGAGGTTAGGAGGGTTGACACGAAGGACAACACGGCGGATCCACTCACGAAGGCCATTCCCCAGATACAGTTTGAGAGACTCTTCGGGATGCTCGGTATGCGATACTACAGCAGCTGGCCCTAGTGCAAGTGGGAGATTGTTAGTTGTATGTATGCCCTAGAGGCCAGTATTATACAGATGATGTATATTATATTGGATGCTTGGACATATATATAGAGATGACTTTCTTGCTCGATATGATAGTATGCTATCTGGTTGCTCTTTATCTTAACATGTATACTAGTCTCTTTAAACTGTCTTATAGTTACATGTTGGTAAAGCCCTTAGGATGCGTACTTGACTACCTGGACTATGATGCAGATCATACTAGTGGGGACATGGTAGTCCATAAGTACATCCTTCAAGGTCCCTAGTCGTAGGTGTATTGAGACGGGGCATCGATATACCAGTGTAGACTAGCGTATACGCTTCTCGACCCATGAGATGAGCGATGGATGATCCCATATCCATTGGTGTTTGACATCAGAGATGGTATACGGGTGTTCAGTGGAGACTGGGTACACTGGACGGACTCGCCGAGAACTCCCAGATGGTATTATACCTCACGTCGGATGGCAGTTCTCAGGTGACACTTGTGCAGGTTAGTCTGTAGACCCGAGATCGTCATAGAGTCTTGTGTGATTCCCACTGTACTTTGATCTCCACCTTACCACGTCCATGAGGGTGTGCAAAACGGTGGTTTTTGGGTACAGTCCCGAGTCACATGGAGGCAATGAGCGATAGGAGGGGTTTCGTCTCTCCCGGTATTGGGAGTTGATGTTGCGCTGTGCTTGATTGGCCGTAACAGGGAAGTCCCTGGCCAGGGCTGATCAGAGATTTGCTGGTAAGTGTTACCAGTAATTTCTCGACCCGTTATGAGCCTCACATCGGCACGACTTATCAGTTATTGGGGTCTGACGTTTACCACCCCTAGACTTGATATGCGACATATCAGACGAGGAGACCGGACTGTACGGGAAGTGTCGCCGATCGGCTCGACGGGAGTTGTAGCAGGTTCGCTTGTTCTCTTCTGATCGCTCAATACCCGGGTGGCCGTTACGTTTAGCTGACCGCTTGCGGCTTGGGGGTGCTTGATATGATCATCACCCACTGCCGGCGTATTGACGAGTCTCAGATTCCCACAATGGAGTTTCCTAGTCCAGGCGAAACGTTGTGGTGCGCGTATGCGATATGCGCATGGACCCGATTAAAATGCGCATATAGGATACCGTATATTGATCGGGCGGCATGCTTTTGGTAGGGGTCGTATGTGATATGGCCGGATTGATAAATCAAGTGTTGATTTATCATTTAACCATTAGCTTCTCACTTGAATTCCTTTCTTGTGTTGGATGGATGTATGCATGCATGCATGTTTTTCTTTCTTTCTAGTTTCATGCACATATGGATGTGTATACATACATACATGCATACATACATTTATCATGGTTGGATGTATATGAAAATGGTGGCAATATAAGACTCACACCATGGTATTTTTTATGAATTATTATTGTATTTATACTAAAACATAAAAGGAAAGAAAAGGTGCATTATTGATTTGTTCTACACACTTCTTTTGACCTAACCATTCTCACCCACCACTTAACCTTAGGTTAAGTTTCCTTTTGTGTTTTAACCCTAGTACAATAATGATTCAACCATGGTTTGAGATGATAGATTTAAAATATATATTGATATATTTTTCATTTTGCTCTTGAATGAGAAAAACTTATCATCTTCTAATATTGCCATTATCTTCTTCCTCCTCCTCCTTCATAGCTCTCTAGATTTTTGTAGTGAGCTATATAATCAACAAGTTAGGATTTTGAAGTGAGAAAGAGAACCACAACACCATTCTACACAAGCCTAGCCCACTTGTTTGGAGTGTTGACTCGATTTCGTTCACTTGATCGGAAAAAGTTGCAAGCTTGGACAAAGCGGACTCCGGGTGGATCATCGGTGACGTCGAGGAGTTCAAGCGGAGTTCTTTCAAACCCCGAGTAGCCGAGGAGTCTAGCGTAGGGAGCTACAAAGGTTGTACTCTCTAAACCCTAGCATTTCTTTCATATGTCGATATGAAAATTTTGAAACCCTAATCGATTCTAGGAACGATTCTATATTTATTAGCTTAGCACCCTAAAGACTAAATATTTGGTTCATGTGATGCTTCCAAACCCTTCATGAGGTGCTATGCTACACCAACATAACACGCACTCTTCGATAAATATAAAATAATGAAAACCAAATTTTTGAATAATAATGTCCCTAAATATATATATTTAGGGTAATAGGAAAAACATAAAGAGGTATAGGGCAAGCTAGGGTGATGATTACAAGGAAGTGTGGCTCATTCAGAAGGTCGGAGTGTGGCGGCTTTAGGCTGAAGATTAAGGAGATTGGGATCGGGTCAGCACAGGAAGTAAGGACGAGCAACAAAGGACTACAAGGGGAAAGTATGGGAAGGATGACGGTCGGTACATCATATGAATCAAAAAAAATTGAAGGGTTGGCGAAATCGGAAATTTCACAAAAATTCCTCCTCCCAAAAAGATCTCAAACGAGGCACAGACGAAAGATGAAGGGTGGACCTCTAAAAGATCGGGTGCGGTACTAGTTAATCTTAGTGAGGGTTAAAACAATGTAAGGGATAGGGGTGAACAGATCTCAGTAAGAAAATAATTGTGTAGAAGAAATAATCAAGCATCAAGTGAACTAAGAAGATCGAAAGATTAGCGAACTCAGCAGTTTATTCCATTCCATAAGTTTTAAACAAAGCATTCTCAAAAACGAAAGGTGGCCCTACACTATATATAGTTTTATTTGGCCAGAAAAGACAACATCTAAAAGAATTCCCGTCAGTCGCGGTTGTGGAGATTCAGCAGGTTGCGGTAGGCTCGCGCGCTCAGGTAGGGGCCTCCATTTCCATAGCGTCTCGCAGGGATCGCCATTGGGAGTTCTTCCACAGCAGGGTCTTGATCTTCTGGTCCTTCTTCCTCGGCTGGAGGTTCTTCATCGAGATCTGATTCCATGTGATTCTCTTCTTCTGGATTTTCTTCCATGGGATTTTCCTCCACTGGATTTTCTTCTATCGGGTTCTCTTCAGGGTCCCCTTCCTCTTCGTCGGAATTGCCTATCATGTCAAACTCTGGGATGGCTGCTCCTTCGTCCTCTGAATCGTTGTTTCCGAAAATGACCTGGGGACCGTTGATCTCATCGTCAGAACTCATTAGTGTGCGGTCTAAGGAGACGCATGACTGTGCATCCTCATCTAGATGCGGCGCTGCTCCACGGTGGGCCATGTCCTGAAAGGAAAGAGTCGTGATTAGATAGTGGAACACATCAAAAATAGCTAAGGGTACGGAGTATAGGAAAATAAGTGGTGGCAGGAATTGAAAATCAGTATTAAAAATGCTGTGATAATGAATAGTATGAATAAGGGGAAAGATAAGAGAATGATACATATATTACGATTCAAAGTTTTTATTGCATTCAATTAAAAGTTCGATGGATACAAGATTTCAAATGGAAGGAAATTTTACAAAAGGGGTAACAACATTATTATTGAAAGCAGAAAACATAATAACTCTTCTTCGATTACTAGACCGCTGCATTCTCGTCACGCGAGTTGAATCTTGCGCTGGGTCCTCCTTATCCTTGCAGTTCGAACTACGCCATAATCATCACTTGGCAGAAGTGGGGAGTGTGGACGAGTCTCCTCCCTGTAGCTCTTTCCTTTTTGGACAGCCGTTGATGAAGTGTTCGCTGGATCCGCAAATCAGACATTTCCCTTGGGCGCGGCGGCAATCCCTCTGAAGATGTCCTGGCCTCTTACAGTACCCACAACATGGGGTCTTCTACTGTTTCTGTCGCGGGGAAATAAAATGGCGCTTCATCTTCTTCTCTTTTCCTCGTCTAACGGGGATCCCTTTACGATTGGAGGCTCCCTCTGGTGCCTGATTCACCTGCCATCTCAGTCCTTCAGCTAACAAGTCGTTTGTTCGCTCCTGGGCTTTCTTCAGACCATGCAGTACACTCAGAATCTCAACGGTCTGATTCTGGGGAGTGGAGATAGAGGAAGAGCCGTTGGACGACATGATCCTGAAACAATACTTTTGAGGACGATATAAGGCATAAGCTATAAGAATCAAAATATAATATGGATTGGGCAAAGATTCAAGAATATCAGATACGATGAAGTTTATTACAAGTGGAAATCACTGTAGGACTCTAAGTCACTTAAACAGAGTACGGTAGTGTAACTATGATGTGGTTCACAATTACAACCACGTAACTTTGCCAAGTCACCCTAAACCCTAGCGAATGGATAGCAGAACACACAATCTGAAAATGGATCAAGAATAACAAGTTTACAACCTAGACCAAGGGATGTCTTAGATTGTCAAGCTATACACGGAAAACTGCAATCCCAATCGAAGCAAAACCTGGCTCTGATACCAACTAAACCATGTCACGCCCCGCTTCCCAAAATACGGAATACGAGGGGTTGACAAGGCCAGCCATGCTCCTACGGTCAAGGATACATCCTGCCGTAGTCACACTTCGGCTTCTAGCTTTACATGGTAATCAGTAA
This sequence comes from Agapanthus africanus, assembly GCA_030015575.1. NCBI lineage: Eukaryota > Viridiplantae > Streptophyta > Magnoliopsida > Asparagales > Amaryllidaceae > Agapanthus > Agapanthus africanus. Next base: position 434,302,820 of record JASDDO010000004.1, on the reverse strand, counting down.
ATAATGCGCAGGCAATGAGAAATGCAGTACTGGAACAAAACAGTATAAAGAACTGACCTGATGGGAAACAAAAGGTATAACCCTGGATAGCTAATCAAGATGTTCGTGATGTACGTCTAGTCCTGGTCCAGGCTAAATCTTCTCCTCACACTGAGCATGCATACTCAGGTCGTCAGAGCGACACAATAGCAATATAATATATAAATTCATATGACAATTCTAACAGTGATAATAGATAAATATAACAGTAAATCAATGACGGTATAGGTATGAACATGCAGTAATCAATGCAGCGGAACAGTAAAAGCAGTAGAATGATATGCCACGTATGTTAACACAGTAAGTATGTATATCGATGCTATCAGTCTCTAAGTCTTACTGTAAAGGTCACTAAATCTATCGTCAGTCCAAGTGTGAGAGTCAACCACTCGCGAGTGTCCTCCACCCAAGGGTAGAACCCAAGGGCAAGGGACCACGGGCCCAACATGTAACTCACGGTAATAATCATGTACCCTGTAAATCTCCATATATCTCCATATATATATAAGCCGGCAAGGGACTCCCGAGATTCTGTTGAACTCACACTCAAACTACCCCACACCCCGTGGTCTACATCAAACGCTAACCATAACCCTAAATACCAGTCGGTCTGTGACAAGTCTGCGCGAGAACTGGAGGCAGGACCTCCATCAAGCACGTCCCGACTAATACCTAAGATAAATGGCAGTGTCTGGTGCTTTATCTGTGATACTCGTGCAAGAGCTTCCATAAGTGTCCCATACCACTTATAGTCACATGTACACACGTCCCACAGACGTCGACAATGCAATAGAATAATAAGGTTCACTGATTGTGTACAAGTACGTGTCACTTTCACTTATTCACTTATACACGAACACTAACGTACCTGCCACAATCATCACTAATACCTATCACTGGGTAATGCACATTATCACTAAGTTATCAATGCGGTGACATATGTATGATATGATGCGTAAACAGTATGTAAAGCATGATTAGGGTGTCATGAATCAATAATCTACCACTTGCATAATTTATCATAAATCATACGGTTACAATTTAGTGAAACGATGAACGGGGAATAAATAGTATGTTCAGTTATCTATCCATTGAATTTAGTTTCATGCCAATCGGGTTCCAGTATCATTAATTATAGCCATTTCATTTTAAGCGTTCACGGCTGGAAATCCGGTTTCAGAATCGGAAGTCCGTTTCGCAACGCATTTTAATCCCAATTGCGATCAGATTTTAGCGATGCTACAGTTGAATTAAATCTAGGGTTTTCAGTAAGGTTTTCAACTCAATAGACGGATCTTCAATCGCGTCTGTACGTCAGGAGATCTACACTGTTTAATACTAGTATGTCAATTCTGATTCTGTTGGGACTGTTATACGTCCCGATCTTTTAAATTACAGGTTTAATAGCAATTGATGACGAAACAGGATGAAACCACTTGTATTATCTAGCTATCAGATTCATATTTAATAAACGGTGAAGTTCCGAAATCTACGAGTTAAGGAAACAGGATGGTACCCATTACGGGACAGTAAACAACAACTGGAGTCGCTCTGGACTGCAGTCCAGAGTCGCACGCCGATCCAAATATGGACACAGTTTAAGTACAGAAATATTTAGAAACTTGCATAGGGTTATAGTTAGTCGAGTCGGCTTCGATTTAATCCCTCGAACTCATCATTCCAGTATGTATATAATTTATGGTAATTTTAACGGTTTTCAGGTACAAGAAAATTCCAGTTTTACGAGTAAACCTGGGGGTAGTCGTTTTAGTCGTTAACGATCATATTTTCCAGCGAAATTTGTACAAGGTATTCATCACTACACGGGCCAAGACAGACAATCTAATTCCGTCAAAATAGACAAGTATTTTCATTGGGAACACACATCGAACAGGTATGGCACATAATTGATCTAAAATTGTAACTTTATGATCTATATAATTTAAGATTGTAACTTGAGTATATAGCATGTAAGCAAGTAAAATACTTGCCTGGTGACGTGTCGACGATGGTACGGCAACGGCAACGGCACGATCGCGATACACGCGCGGCACGGCTACTTGACTTGGTTCGAACTCGAGTCTCGGCAGCGGCTTGATTGCTGGGGTCTTGACGGCGAGGGTGGTGGTCGTTGGTGAGGGGAGAGGGTACTGTAGGTAGTGGGTCGGGTATGAAGCGCGGTGCGGGCTTGGAGAGGGGACGCGGGAGTGGACCGAAGTGAGTTGGGCCAGAGAAAAGGAAAAGAAATTAATTGGGGGAAAGAAAATAAGCAGGCCGAGAGCTGAATTATTAATAAAAATAGGGAAAGAAAATGGGTAGGGGGCTGAGGGAAAAATATGTTAGAAAAATAGGATATGGGCTGAGGAGTTTAGAGGAAAAATCAAATGGGAAAAATAAAGGGAGTGGGCTTGGGATTTGGGTTTAGGGTAATAATTAGAAATAGGGTTTTAGATTAGAATACAAAACAACTAGAGTTAGAAAACTAGAAATTTAGTAATATAGGAAAAATATTTTGATGAAGAATAAATCTATAGTTTGGGTTTTATTGATAAAAGAAAAATGAGGTTTAGAAGAAATAAATTTATAAATAAAATAAATAAAATTATAAATAACAAAATACAGATTTTGGTATAAAAGGGGCTGGGTATTACACAAAGTACACAAGTTTCTTGGAAATTTTAAAGAGTTGGCACAGAGTTTTGGGATGAGAGGGTAGAGGGTAGGGGTGTATTTATAGGGTTATGCTAGGGTTAGGGTAGATGTAGGGTTTTAATTTTTAAAAAATATAAAAATGTATTAAAATGTAGTAAATGAGGTTTAATGGGGTCTCTGGAATTAATATCAGAAATTAAAGTATGCAGGGAAGTGGGGAAGATCAAAAGCCACACAATTGTAGTTGACGACTCGAAGGCTCGGAAGGTGGGGGGTCACCGGAGGTAGTCACTGGTACCTTCAGTTTTTCATGGGTAGTGGGAAATTTTGGAGTTATCTCGTGTGGGCTGTTGGGCTTCTATAAAATTTAAGACAAATAAATATTAAAAAATAATATGGGGTATGGGATTTGAACTCTAGTGGCTTGGTTCAGCAGTGCAAGGTATTACCAATGAGCTACAAGCTACTTCTTGTAATTATGGATTGAATTAAATATTCAAAGTGGTAACAACAACATTAAATACTCCAAGTATACCTTAAATTTAAAGCAAAATTTTGTACACTAAAAATGGAGTTGTTACAGGCCCACTTGAGCTTTGGCCTAATCTGTTAAAGACCAAGGCGTTAGGCTTGGACGACCCATTGAGAGGGGCCGTGGTAGTGGTAAGCCGATCAAAGACCGACTCCTTTGGAGCTTCCTATGGCGGCACTGAAGCGTTGAAGCTCATTGGCGGAAGCATGGTCCCGAAGAACAACCCGGTGGTGGCCTGTGTCATCTGTTCCACTGGTATTGCAAAGATGGAGGCCGCTTGGGGCCCGTAAGTTACTCCTCCAGACGGGGTGGAGCGGGAGTTGTTGTTGCAGTTGGTGCAGTTGGAAGCCATTGACGCCATCTTCTCTTCTACACGGAGCAAGACACCAAATCTTAGCACATCGAATCCAGGGGAAACCATATTAAACCGCGATTCTTTCGCGAACACGACACACGAAGTGTGGAGTGGAAAGAGGAAAAGGTCCCACCGGGCGTGCCAGAATCTGTTTACCGCCGAAAGACGCGACCGGGACGTTGGGACGTCCGGCCTGAATTTTGGGGGCAGATGCTATTTGGATTTATCCGTCCACCTCTCCGAAGATACCTAGTTGATTTATGGTACCGTGTATCGGAGGTTTGGACGGATGCGGCCGTTGTAGCAGACTTCGTCAGATTCCCCCTAGCTTGTGAAGGGTTTTTTGATTGTGGGGACGCTCTTCCCTGCAGGCGCAAGCCCCTGTAGTTAATTACGCTACCGCATCGCGGTAACCATTTTCTCCTTCTCCAGATGTTCACTTCGTGTCGTGTGTGTTTGTTTTGTTTTTGGTTTCCCGTGGATTGTATACGGAGACTAATTTATGTTGTCGTCCGTAGGGCGGGGATTAGTCCAAATCCGTATTTTCCTAGATTTGGATTTTGGTTGATTTAAGGACCGTTAACCTCGTTTGAGATTAAGATCAACTTAAGTGTTTGTTAAGGATACCTTAGTCTAATTTTTAGACTAAGATCTACTTAACGGGGGTTCAGGATCCAACGAAAGAGCATTTGGGCTCTATTGTTTTAGTTTAGGGATATTACGGTCCGTCATTAGTTTTGGGACGTTGCGGTCCATTGTTTAAGGACATCATAGTTCGTGTTTAAGGACATCATAGTCCATAGAGTTTAGTTTAGGGACATCGCGGTCCATTGGGTTTAAGGACATCATAGTCCGTGGTTTATGGACATCATAATCTGTAGTTTAAAGACATCATAGTCTATGGTTTAAGGACATCATAGTCCATAGTTTACGGACATCATAGTCCGTGGTTTAAAGACATCGTAGTCTATGGAGTTTAGTTTAGGGACATTACGGTCCATTGGGTTTAAGGACATCATAGTCCATGGAGTTTAAGGACATCATAGTCCATAGTTTAAATATATTATAGTCTATAGAGTTTAGTTTAGGGACGTTGCGGTCCATTGGGTTTAGTTTTAAGGATATTGCGGTCTATAATTTAGTTTTAATGGCGTTGCGGTCCACTGTTTAAGGACATCATAATCCGTCATTAGTTTAAGGACATTGCGGTCCATGGAGTTTAGTTTTAAGGACATTGCGGTCCATAGTTAGTTTAAGGACATTACGGTCCATAGTTAGTTTAAGGACATTACGGTCCATTGGGTTTAAGGACATCATAGTCCATAAAGATTAGTTTAAGGACATTACGGTCCATAGTTAGTTTAAGGACATTACGGTCCAATGGGGTGTATCCATGGGTTTGGAAATGTACCAAAAAAGTTGTTGGTTGTCGGGACCCGCCACCTTTCTGAAGACGTTGAAGAATTACAATGACATGTATCAGAGGTGTGAAGAGATGTACCCTTGAACCAAATGTCAGATTGAGCAGGAATGGGATAACATTACTTTGAATGCCATCTGAGATCAATTTTGAAAGACCCGAGTATAATTGGAGCTTGGTTGAAGAAGAGTTTTGGCTTTGGGAGACTTAGCTAATTTGGGCTAATGTTGGCCTATCATAGTGTTAAACACTAGCATATGTTCGGCGCTTACGTGCTGCCACGTGAGGTCTTAAAGTATTGTTTAAATACTGAAGATCTGAAGCGCTCACGTGGGGTCACGCGAGGCGCTTGAAGTAGCGTTAAACGCTGAGAGTCTGAGGCGCTCACGTGGGGTCACGTGAGGCGCTTGAAATAGTATTAAACACTAAGAATTTGAGGCGCTCACGTGGGGTCACGTGAGGCGCTTGAAGTAGTGTTAAACACTAAGATTTTGAGGCGCTCACGTGGGGTCACGTGAGGCGCTTGAAGTAGTGTTAAACACTAAGAATTTGAGGCGCTCACGTGGAGTCACGTGAGGCGCTCGAAATTTGGCACTATTGCCTTGATCTATTCCCTTTCTGCTTTATGAAAGCTAAGCACCGCTTAGGGAGTCACGTGGGATCGCGTGAGCCGATCTCAGTTTGTTCTCTTTTTGTTCAAGCACTAATCTTTTCCTTACGTGCATGGAGATCTTGAGTTTTGAGACGTTCGAGCCCCTTTTGTTTTATAAGAATTAAATTTTTCTATAGGGTTAAACCCTAATTTTATTAGAGGAATTAAATTCCTATATGTTCTGGTAAGAATTAAATTCTTTGAACATAGTTCTTTCCCCTAGGTTTAAATCTACATAACAGAATCTCCCCGATGAGAATTAAATTCTCAACTTGTGGGGAGATCTGCTTCTGCAAATCTCAACTAGAGGAAGAACTAAGTTCTTTTTAGAAGAGTTCAACTCTTGTGAAGGTGAAGAAGAGGTAAGATGCCATCTGTGTTTTGTTCCTTCTTTTACCGAGGGTTTCTTTTTCTCTTTGAGGAGATCTTCTTCTCTCTGGAGAATTAAATTCTCTTTTCTTTTAAGCTTACGAGGGGGTTTTTCTCTCTATTTCTGTGTCTCCTCTTTCGATTTGAAACTTATGGGGTGGTCCTTCTTCTTAAGACTTGAAGTCTTGGGTCCTTTATATAGGTGAGGCTGATCTGTTGAATCAGTTAAGGAAATCTCTCATTGAGAGATCCCTAATTGATTCGGTGATTTTATCCACCGTTGGATTTTTGATCCAAGGACTTCTGTTTTACAGAAGAAAATTTTCTTGTTATTAACAAGATTGGGAAAAATATTTTCCCATACAGAACTTATTCTGTATCTTGATGATTTTTAATCATCATTGGATCTTTGATCCAACGGTACTCTGATTTACAGAGCACAATTTTTCTTGTTAGGAAATATTTAAGGAGTATTTCCTCAACAGAATTTAATTCTGTAATTTTGATAATTTATCATCTTCGTTGGATCTTTGATCCAATGGTAGAGAACATTTAGTTCTAGCGCTGGCGCTCTCGTGCTTTGCACGTGAGGCGTTGCCTCAGAGTCTTTGACTCTTAGCGTTGGCGCTTTTGGCGTAAGCGCTCTCATGATTTGCATGTGAGGCGCTGCCTCAGAGTTTTTGACTCATGGCGCCGACGCTCTCGTGCTTTACACGTGAGGCGCTTCCTTAGAGTCTTTGACTCTTAGCGCTGGCGCTCTTGGCGCGGGCGCTCTCGCGCTTTCTACGTGAGGCGCTGCCTCAGTTCAAATTTCAAATTTTGAACAGAGTTTTGCTCTCTGATTGGGCGAAACATGGCCCTTCTGTAACTTTGAGGGTTTCACTTAACTTCGCTTTTTGCATAAGAGCCCAATCCGCATAGCTGTTGCAAAACGGGTCCTCTTCCTTCGAATCTTCAGTGTCACTGCCAAAATGAGGGCAAATTTTGCTGCTAGACGGGTCTTCGATGTTAGACTCATCCGTATCACTACCGAAATGAGGTCGAGTTTTATAAAAGGATGGACTTCCAGCATCGGACTCATCAGTGTCACTGCCAAAATGCGGACGCACTTGGGGGTTCTTGCTTTTGAAAGTGACAGCCGGCTCAGATTTGCTTTTGAGTTTTGGAGTCATTCTGTCTTTGTTCAGTTATGGCTCAGTTTTTTGAGGGTTTACGAAGTACCGAGAATCTTCATATCGGACTTCATGCACACCGAACGGCTGGATATCTCCGTCAATGTGTCTTTCTTCGCCATTTTTTGTATACTTCATGCACTGATGGAGAGTTGACAGAATGATGCCGTAATCGTGGAGCCATGGCTATCCCAGGAGAATCTTATAAGACGTGTCGACGTCGATCACGTATATCTTAGCTTCGGTTTGCAGATCCCCAAATTTGATTGGCAGAGCTATGGACCCCAGAACTTGCTGGCAATTTTTATTGAAGCCTTGGATGACTATCCTTTCCCTTGACAGGTGTCGGACGTCCATTGATAAACTCTTCAGAGTCCTCAAGTTTATGATATTCACCGAGGACCCCGAATCGATCAATATATGATTGATCCGGTCTCCATCACTGTACCCTGTCATGTAAAGCGGTCAGTTGTGCTCAGCTATTCCCAGTAGCAGGTCTTCATCCTTAAATGTGATCGCGGCTGTATGCAGAGTGTACTGGGCCTCTTTCATATTAATTTTCGCGAAATGAGCCTAATACCGCTCGGATTTTTGCAGGGCGTGAATGAGAACATCTCTAAACTTCTTGGATAGGACCAGGGCATCGTAGATGCTCAGAAGAGACAGAAGCATGCAGAGATGGGCCAAGACATTATAGTTCACTGGGGAAGGACTGGTGTCTTCATGAGCCAGCTCTCCGCCATCTTCTTCATTAGCGACTTATTTTTTCTTCCCTTTTGGGACGTTGCCATAATTTGGCGGAAGAGCCATGTCGCTTCTAAACTGGATTTGGTTGGCCTTTGTGCCAAGCTCCTCGTCCTCTTCGGGAAAACAGAGTTTTTCCTCAGAGTCGCTGCCAAGATGGATGGCGTATCATGTCACAATACATCTGTAACGACTCTGAATTTACTGTATGAAAATTTTCAATTTAATATACAGAAAGGAGTTTGCAAGTCTGAGTACAATTTAAAAGTTAATTTTGTTTAAGAACAGCAAGAAACAACTTGTAGCTCATTGGTAAAGCCCTTGCACTGCTGTGACGTAGCCCCTGTGTTCGAACCCCATTAGACACATTATATTTTTCTGATTTTTTCTTTTAAAATTTTTGAAAGCCCAAAAGTTTACACGTGCAATGCACATAAAAAATGAAAAGTCTGGAAAAATAAACATGTATAAAAGGGCTTAAATACAGAAGAGTACACGTGGCCTAGATCCACCGGCTTTCCCCCACAAATCGACCAGCCAAAACACCCCTAGGGTCGGCACCGACGGTCTGATTATAGCAAATGAACCCCGTGCTTTGCAAACAAGTCCCTTGGCCTACCCCCATCATCCCTGTACTGTTTGATTGCACTGCAATCAAATAGAGACCCCTCAATTCCCTAATTTATCACATTTTAATGCATTTTAATTCACTCTTTTAATCCTAAAACCCTAATTCCACACTATAAATACTATTCCATGCTTTAGCTCTTCCTCATTCTGAAAATTCTAGCTAAAACTCTCAAATTTTCTCAAGTACAAGTGGAGTAGAAGAGGAGTTAGTCAACGACAAACTTCCGGCGAGGAATCGAGACTATTCCGGCGACCCCGCGACGCCACGACTACCAATATCTTTTCTTCTAATTTCTCTTAACCTAATTCACTTGTAAGTCCCTTCCAATCCTCAATCTCCTTCTCTAAAAATTTCTTTTTCAAAACATATGTCGGAAGTGGAGTTAATACCGACATTTTCTTCTATTCTATATAAAACCCACTTTTCCTTACATATTTGGCATCCAAATTCTTACCCTATGTTTATAACCATAAAACTAATGTTTAGAACCAACTTTCACTCAAAAATATCATGCTAAATAACTTTAATCTAACTTTTACATGAAAATACTATGAACTTTATATACGTCATCTTTTTTCCTTTGTTGAAATATACCTTTAGAAAACTTCACGGGGTAATGACCTACCCCTCATATACACACATGGCTCCATAGAACGATTCTCTTTGAACCTATTTTTGTGGCGAATACAATATATTTCATTAAAATACCATCTACTATAAAAACGGTTTTCTTTTAGATTATATTTAAAATCCTTTTGCAAATAAGCCTCTACAACCCTTTTTAGGGGATCCGTTATTGGATGGTGCGGATTATCGCACATCCTTGGGCTAGTAGAGCGAGATGCAGACCTCCTCACGGAGCATTCAGTCTCGAAAGGTTTTAATACGATTTTTAAGAAAAATGAAATTTTCTACTTAATAATCAAAATTAATTTTTAATAATTATATAAATATTACAAATCCATATATTTTCAAAATATAATAACTTTATATTTTTTTCAAATAAAAGAATTACAAGTTTCATCAAAATACCATCAAGATATCAATACAAAACAAGTTTACAGTAAAATACCATGAACTATTCAAATTAAGATAATTATCACTAAAATATCTCAATTCTTAAAATACACATCCATAGAAACCCTAAATAATATAAATAATTTCTCGAGGTTATTTTGAACCATATCTTAAAAATATTTTTCATAAAACCCTCTCGAGTTATATAAAATTACATTTAAGGACTTTAGTAAATATGGGTTTAAGCTGGATCAATTCTCTTGAGTCTCAGGGAGCCGGAGAAAGTGAGTGCTTGCCTATTTAAGGTAAAAAAAACCTAACGGTGTTATCAACGGTAATTGTCTTGGAAAAAGACACAAATCTTGCCGTCCATGTGCAGCAGTTACCGATAACTCCCGAACATAATTCATGACCCAAATCAGTTCTAAGTTCTAAGTGTCTGCTTCAAGTTTGAGTCTAAATCAAACTTGAATCCAAACTCAAACAAAAAATAAATTCAAACATGAATTCAAACTCTAACATGTATACTTGAACCTGAACCTGAATACCAGAACAATATCAACATGCAAACATGACTTGACTTGACCGAACCATGGCTATAACTTAACTTGATTACATGCCTACTATAACGACTGTATTTTCTAATACCCAATAAAAAGTCTTTATTTAGTACCAAGTATTTATTTGCGTATTTACGTGATGGAAAAAATATTTTATCTTAACGATTTTATTTTTAAAAGTGATTTGAGTAATTTTTAAAACATTTAAATATAATTAAAGGAATTTTCTAAAAGCTATTTATATTTTTACGGGCTTAAAATATTTTAATTAATGCCTTAAAATGATTTGCATATTTTTATTATAAATTAAATAATTATTTCATAATTAAAATATTTTCAAGAATAAAATAGATTTGTAAATAATTATTAATAACTAACTGATACCCTAAATATGTGAATATTATTTAGTTTTAGCAAAAATCATTTTTATACTGAAGATAACAATAAAATATATTTTTTTGAAATTTTCCATAATTTTCCCGTATTTAAAACTATTTTTAACAAATTTTTGAAAACAAATTCAGTTTATAAAATAAACAGTTTAGATTTAAAATATAGTTATAAAAAAATAAAAAAATATATAATTAAGCTTTCCTTAACCTGGACCGTTGGATTTCGAATCCAACGGCCCAGGATCGCTAGCCTGCGAGAATGGGGACCACGTGCTTGCGCCGCAAGCGCGTGAGCCCAATCCTCATGGCCATGGGCGGCGGCTCATGGGCCGCTGGATTCCGATACAACGGCCACGATTAGGCGGCGGTGGTGACAATCATCAGATGATGATTGGGGAATCATTTGGGACGTATATTTTAGGGTATTTGATCAGATTTTTTGGATTTTATTATTGGAGAAAGACCCTATAAATAGAGACCTTCAAACTCTAGTAGTTTGCTAGGTACTCTAGTTTTGCAACCTAGAGTCTCTAGTTGCTTCACTTGATCTTTGGTGTGGAGCTAGAGCCATGAGCTACATCCCTCGAGTGGATCATCTTCGACGGAGGTAGACCGGCGGCCAAGTTCAATCGAGGACGCCTCAAGGAGCTAAGGGAGATGGTAGAAGACCGAAGGACACGGTTCATTCGGTATAACCATTTCTAACCTTGTAGTTTAGCTCTTGTAGTTTGCTAGTATAGGTTTATGGTTCGATCTTGACGGGTTCGTTAGCGCCAAAGTTTTTTAAACACCAATTTTTGTTCCGCATCGGCCACGGTAGATGGCCAGGGCGCTATCGTAACCTAACATGGTGCCGGAGCCAGCCTATAAACCTTTAACTAGCAGTTTAAACGATGTTTAAAATTACAAAACCGAAACAACTCCAAAACAATCGAAATAATATTCAAGTTTCTGTCGAATTTTTAAAGTCTTCAAAATTTTTTTGAAACAATTGCAGAAGGCTACTCATGTGATAACTAGAATACCATTGAAAAACGAGCCCCAAACACCAAGTTTTGACCGGCGAGATTCCTCATTTTACCGGCCTGGCCGGTCCTACTTGGGATTTAGGTCTTCAAAATTTTGGTGGTGTTCCGGACTCTTGAATATTGGCTTTTAGGTATTGTTTGATTTTGCCCAGATTACATATTCTGTCATCTTTGGTTTGGGGCAATACGGAGTATTTCGAAGTCACCATTTTAACACCGTTTATAAGTTTCAGTGCATACATTACTATCTGCGACCGTGAATGTCATTGTGCGGTATAACCCGTCTAATTGCTATATGTTCTATTAGACGGGTTTGCGAACATGACGTGCACGTTGATGTTCTGTGATTGTGCTGATATTGTGGTTTGATTGTCGTGGCGGATAGCCTATGGTGCAATGGTAGTAGTACAGTTCAGATTTATTTGTATGATCGTTATTGCGGGGTGAGCGTCCGACATGTGGACAGCCGTCTCTACCAGATTGTATATTATTTGATTAGGGCACGACCGGGTTGAGGTCGATGTCACCTTTGTACATATATTTTCCTTTTCTGTACTAGGATTACCCCACGGTGGAGTGCTCGAATAACCGGGTTCTAGAGGGCAACGAGCCCACATCTCATGGCGTAAAGAAGGAGGGGGCTTTACTCTAGAATTGGTGGGCTATTTGCCGCACTCGTAGGGGGTATAAGATGACCCACGGAGGGGTGCTCAAGTTATCGGATTCCATGAAGTGCTGGGTAGCCCATTCACTTTGTTGATTGGGGTTGCCTCACTTCTGAGATTGACGGGTAACTTGCTGCGCTCGTAGGGGTCCAGGTTTTCATTGTACAGGCTATCCACACGACCGGGAACGTCGGGTCTCATTTGCGGCTCAAATGAAACCCGAGGCTCCAAGATTATCCACCATTCTGTGTTGCTTGTTGATGTTCTGTGATGTTGCTTATAACATGCCTGGGACGAATGTTATATATATATATTTATATATACTAGTAGATGTTGTATATGTTTTGCATCCGCGCTAGTCCAGCCTCTGCTCTGCCATTAGTTAAGTAACCTAACGGTGCATGATGGGACCCCATGGCGAATGCGGATGGCATATACGTATATATTTTTTTCATTCCTTTTTCTGGTGTGATATGGATTAATTGATGGGACTGCGTTAATTTTGATTAATGTAACGAAAAACAAACCTAAATGATGTTGTTGGAACCAATTTTTGAAAACTGTTATTACAGACATTTCATTTTGTTTTGCATAGCGGTATTCGGTTCTGAATATCCCGCACCTCATTCGACAAGGCAAGAGCCGAGATCCTTTCATATAGAGTGACCTCTTGGGCAAAAGTTTGCATCATTGTAATAACTTCACTATAGTCGATTCTTTTGCTTTTCATCGTGGTATTCAGTTAGGAATATCCTGCACTTCATTCGATGAGGAAAGAGCCGAGATCCCTTCACAGGGAGTGACCTCTTTAGCAAAAGTTTGCGCCACTATATATTTGTGAAACCACTCGGTTCCTCAACGATATCAAGTTCATTACGTTAAAGGTTTTTTCCCCAAAAACCAGTCGTAGACCTCTGTCATTTCCTACGAGTAGTACTTAGTATTCGTGCTGCATTTGTTGACTCCGTTAAGGTGTAGTGTACGGTAGCTAAGTGGTGCTTGTTTGTAGCATACAATGCGATTGGTTAGGACAGTCGTGCGGCCTTTTTGACTCCGTCAAGGGCTCGTGTGGGTGGGTTTAATACAATAAAGATAATGAAAGGTTAAACTTGACAAGGACTCTTTGATATGTTGACTCCGTCAAGGTCACTAGGGTCCTAGAGGCAAAAACCACATCGGGAGTTTCAAATATACAGGAAACTTTCCAGGAATGTGCATACCTTCTGGATTGTGGTAACTTGAGTAGCTTCCATCAAGTTATCATGTGATGATAGTTGGATCACGATTCTCACTGATGAGTTGGTGTTACTCCTCGAGTGATTTTCAGATGATCCCGACTAATTCTTCTTTTAGGGTTTGAAGGAGAATTCGAGAAAACGTTGTTTACCCCAATTAGAGCAAAGCTCTGTTCAAATTCCAAGGCGGGAGACGAAGCAACGCTTTTGTTTCCCCCAATCAGAGCAAAGCTCTGTTTTGAAATTGAAGTGAAAATTAAAGTTAAAATAAATGAAGCAACGCTTCAGATCCTCTGCGCTGTGCGCAGAGCGCCACGTGTCAAAATCAGACACGCCAGCGCAGGGAGCGCAACGCCCAAGGCAGCGCGCCCAATCAGAGCAAAGCTCTATTTAAAAAAATTTTAAATGAAGCAATGCTTCAGATGATCTGCGCTCTGCGCTGTGCGCCACGTGGCCGCGCAGTTGCGCTGCGCTATGCACTGCGCGCCACGTGGCCGCGCAGTTGCGCTGCGCGACACATGGCAGCGCAGTTGCGCTGTGCTCTGCGCTGCGCGACACGTGGTAGCGCAGTTGCTCTTGCGCAGTTGCGCTGCGCTCTGCGACACGTGTCAAGCGCTGGTGCATCTGCGCCAAACAGAATTAAAATTCCAGTAAGATCTTTCTGTTCTTGTTAAAACAAGAAGATTGTCTTCTGTAAAACAGAAGCCCTTGGATCAAAGATCCGACGGTGGGGAAAATTTCCCAAATCACTCAGAGAAGGATCTCTTTAACAAATTTAACAAATTAATGGGCACTATATAAAGGCCCCTAGACCCCAATTCAATAAGGAAGAACATCAAGATAAAAAACAATAGCACAGAGAACAGAGAGAACTCTGAAGAATTTTGAGAAAAAAAAACTCAAGAAGAAAAAAAATGGTAAAAAAACCTTTATAAAAGAAGAATTTCTTCTGAATAGATCATTGATCTAAGAACAAGATCAATGATCTTCAATAATAAATAATAACAGTGCCTTACACTTTTTTATGAACCATTGGTTCTGGAATCTTAAAGATTCTTTTCTTGAATCCAAAATTGGATCAAGTTATTGAACAGTGCCCTGCACTTGCAAAATCTGCACTGTTGCGCTCCTGGGTAGGCGCAAGCCACCAGAGAGCGCCACGTGTCAGCTCCAGGACCACTTGCGCTGTGCGCTTTTAAGATAGAGCATTGCTCTCTGAAGTTGGCGCAACTCACCAGAGCGCGCCACGTGTCAGCAGCACAACAGCGCAGCGTACTGGCGCAGCGCACTGCGCTGTTGCGCTTGCGCTCACCCGAGCATGACACGTGTCATCTCCATATGCGCTTGCACTCTATAATTGGCGCAAAGCGCCTGACAGGCCACATGGCCACTGTCAATTTGATTAATGCACTGCATTATTTACAGAAGGGCCAAGCCCAATTAAGAAAGGCATAACAGGCCTAATTAAATGCAATGCATTATTTTAAAGAAGGGCAGAGCCCAAACAGATGCTCTGCATCATTTATAAAGGGACAGAACCCAAATCAAAAAGGCCTAGCAGGCCAGAATAAAATGCAGTGTATTATCAAACAGGGGCAAAGCCCTAGCACAGGCCTAATAGGCCAAAGATAAAAACGTTGAATATTCTCAACTGGACTTAGCCCAATCATGGCCGTAAATCCTCAAATTAAATTGACTAAGTAAGATTTCTCTCTTAAATCAATTTACATCCGGTTCAAGGGTACATCTCTGAACTCCTCTGACCCCTATCGTTGTAATCCTTCAACGACGTCAGAGAGGTGACGAGTCCCGACAACCACACATCGATACGGACTGCGGGGTCCTTAAATTCGTGGACCGAAACGTCCTTAAACTAATATTCGTCCCAAAATGGGAACGTTGGACCGAAATGTCCTTAAACTAATGTTCGTCCCCAAATGGGAATGATGGACCACCATGTCCCTAAACTGGAAATTGACCGCAACGTCATTAAACTAAACAATAGAGCCAATTGCTCTTTTGTTGGATCTAAACGATCCCGTTAAGTTGATCTTAGTATGGAGATTAGGCTAATGTATCCTTAACAAAAGTTTAAGTCGATCTTAGCCTCAATATGGCTAACGTATCCTTAAACTAAAACACCAAACCCAAATCTAAGTAAATACGGATCTGGACTAATCCACGTCCTACGGGCGACGGCATAACTTAGTCTCCGTATACAATCCACGGGCAACCACAAACAAAACAAACACACACGACATGAAGTGAAATTCTGGAGAAGAAGAAAGTTGTTACCGCGATGCGGTAGCATAATTAACTGCAGGGGCTTGCGCCTGCAGGGAAGAGCGTCCCCACAATCAAAAACCCCTCAAGCGAGGGGGAATCTGACGAAGTCTGCTACATCGGCCGCATCCGTCTAAACCTCCGATACACGGTACCATAAATCAACTTGGCATCTTCGAAGAGGTAGACGGATAAAACCAATTAGCATCTGCCCCGAATCTCAGTGTCAGGACTTCGCAGTCCTGTGCGCCGTCTTTCGGAGGGGAACAAACGGTGGGAGCCATCCTGACTAGATAAAATGATTAACCAATCTAATCTAGGTTAGAGTGCACGCTGAGTGTTTCTTTTCTCTCTCTTTGGCAGCGACCATGGCCCGACCTTAAACTAAAACTCATGAACCAAGTTAACCGAACCTTCTTAAAACACTTTGGCTTTTGGATTGTCATTAAGTCGCATATATCATTGCCACTCCTACACCCCCTTTGCATTTCTCCAGAACACTCCGTATCACTACGAAGATCCACATTTCTTAGATATTCTATCGTATAGTTACATACGAACTCGAAGAAACTTGTTTCAGTTTGAGGATGGATTCCGGTTCTGGAGAAATTGAATAGGATTATTCAGATGTCTTTTCTCTTTACCTTCTCTCAGGTTGCGAGGGCTCCTAGTATTAGGGGAGTACACCTATCGCGCTTATTGGATAGTCTTCTTCCAAACCATAGGCTAGTGCCGAAAGGTAGGGAAGGAAGAAAACCAATTTAGCCTAAGTGTGTTGTACAGAAGGTAAGAAGTAAAAACATATAAAGGGATTAGAGTGAGGGCAAAGAAAATTGCGACTACTATCATTCACGACGAAGCCGTGTATACCCCTGTCACTCTTACTTCCCCTTTGCATTTCTCCAGAACACTCCATATCACTACGAAGATCCATATTGCTTGGATATGCTATTGTATAGTTACATACGAACTCGAAGAAACTTGTTTTAGTTCGAGGATGGTTTCCGGTTCTGAAGAAATTAAATAATATTATTCAGTTGTCTTTTCTCTCTTTACCTTCTCTCAGGTTGCGAGGGCTCCTGGTATTAGGAGAGTACACCCATTACGCTTATTGGATAGTCTTCTTCCAAACCATAGGCATGTGCCGAAAGGTAGGGAAGGAAGAAAACCAATTAGCCTAAGTATGGTGTACAGAAGGTAAGAAGTAAAGACATATAAAAGGATTGGAGTGAGGGCAAGAAAATATACGGTTACTGTCATGAATCTGGATAGTGGAAGAGGCATTACTAGGAATACTTGGTTACCCTTTCGAAACATTTTCATATTTCAGTTTTACTGTGCGGTGTTAATTGAAAACTGTTTTCCCAATTAGATTCTTACTCTATGGTATATATTTACCATATTTGATTCTCCCATCTGTATAGCATTACAGATGTTGGGTGGGAGTAAGATATTGAGAATTGGGTGATTAGATCCTCTATATAGCGGAATTCTTTGTAATTGGTGATATTTGAGGAAATCACCTGGGTTTTTCCTGACGACAAATATTTGGTTTTGAATATCCGTCGTTATGAACCAATTTCAAACTGATATATCTGTACGTTTATTTTATGAAGTGAGATATAACTTTTTGTAATTATGTCTATGACGTTTACCTATATCAGTTGATAGTTAGGTAAGGTGCATTCAACAACAGTGTAATTCTTCTTAACCATAGCACAGTTTTCAACCTACGACGCACAGGATTTGAGTTATTAAACTCAGTCAACTTATACAAAGTTTTGTATGTTGTCCAATGTTCGTTAGGACAAAGGGGTTGGTACTTGTACTATATTCTGTTACTCATGACTTCTCTAGTTTTAGACAAGTATTTCGTTGAAATACAAGGTCCATATTTTGAGAAGATATAGGTATAAGAATAAAATAGAGAACCATATGTTGCAAGTATCAGGATTCTTCAAGGTGATCGAAGATGTAGATACTTGTGCTAGGTATTCCATCGTAAGTAATATTTGAGAACTTGCTTCTCTTTCAGGTTACTCATGCTTGGGTACATTCCTTGATGAGTAATGCTACTTGGCCTCCATCCATTTAGTTGATATGCACTGAAAACGGCTGCATGTATTTTGAACTGGTTCCAATTAAATTCGTGCCTTTGTTTCTATATTGGATATAGAATGGATTCATATCTTAACGATGTTAAGATATATGGAGTTGTCTGGCTTATGCTTAAAACCAGAATCCGGATAAACTCTAGGCACGTTTCAGTAATGGCAGTTTGTGGGTTATCCCGGGCTTTGATGAGGGTTAACATTTTACCATTTGGAAGATCAATAGTTATATTGTTTTTGACTCGCCACAGTTTTAGTAAAATGAATTCTTTTCAAAAAACATTAGTGGGAGTATGGTAGAGTTGGAAGTGATTCCGGAACCACAAACGATTACTGAAAATTTAATAGCACCTATAGATTCAATGAGATTCGACAATCCATTAGCAA
Organism: Agapanthus africanus; assembly: GCA_030015575.1. NCBI lineage: Eukaryota > Viridiplantae > Streptophyta > Magnoliopsida > Asparagales > Amaryllidaceae > Agapanthus > Agapanthus africanus. The sequence continues at coordinate 434,284,576 of JASDDO010000004.1, read as the reverse complement.
CTCCGCAGATTTGGTGGGTAACCTCAGGCACTCGAGAGGTACTTCGGTCTCCTCAAAGACGGTGATAGGAAGGTTTTTGATTACCCAAACTTGCCACTGCTGCTGTTCTAGACTATGAGATCTGGCAAGAGGATGAATATAACGCCATTCTAAATTAGCTTTAGAAGTGCACGTATATATGACTCTGCCAGAGGGTTGTTGTGGTCAGTGAGAGCAGCGGAAGCATGGTGGGCAAGTAGATTATGTCTATTTATAGACTAAAGCAGGTATAGCGGAGTTAGATCATCTAGTTTTGATGTGACAGTCATAGATTGTGACTTCATTAGAACAGCAAATGGATCTGGTAAGAAGGTAGTAGGGAGTGATGTTCTGGTATTTGGATGACATGCTCTTGATAGGAAGTGATCTTCCTATACTACGATCGGTTATACTGTAGTTGTCACAAGGTGTTTCTCCACATAGGATCTGGATAAAATATCAGGGATTCTGGTAACTAGATCCATGGTTTTAGATCTAGATTTGGGAAGTGTCCCAATACGGGTACTTGAAACTATTCTAAAGTGTTTTAGAACGAACGACTCCTGGCATGGTGGTGTACCTGCAGGTGATGGAGTCACCCTCTCTAAAGAGATGTCTTCTAAACTGACGAGGAGAGGGATTTTCATGATTGGCATATCATTTGCTTAGACAATTGAGTTAATCATGAAATGTAAAGTACCACACCAGATATTGCATTTGCACTAGTTGCAATAAGTATATATTAATCTAATTTTGGAGAAACATTGGGAAGAGTTATGAACATAAGTGGATGTTCTTGGTATATGGTAACAACAGCCTTCTTCAGGAGGCGGTTATCATTTCTGGCTTCCAAGGTGACGTGGATGACAGAGTGGCTGTCAGAGTTATAGTTTTTCCCTCTTTTTGAGGGGCAGTATGTTGGATATGTGGTCCAAGCGGATACTGAGAAAGGCATGGCGCAGGATACTGATTAAATTCAGTGGATGATACAGTCTAAGAAGTTTGTTGGATTTGGAGTTCATTTGTGAACTGGGTCCCATCAGATATCCAGACAAATTCTAAGACATATATCGCTCATTTCAGGAGATAGTCTTTCTTTGCGAAGTTGAGATATAGAGAGATAAATATAGAAACATTGGAGTGGATCCACTCACTGAGGCTATTTCTCGAACACAATAGTTTCGTAAACGGGCTTTGTGAGACTGATTAGTAGAGAAGTTGGGTGTTCGGTATCACACGAGCTGTGAGTATGCGACACTGCAATAATTAGCTTTAAGTGCAAGTGGGAGATTGTTGTCTATAGTGCCCTCAAGTCAATTATTTTAATCGTAAGCACACGATTATGATGATCGAGAGAGGACCTATATGGGTAGAACAGTCTTACTCAAAATGATAGTATGCTATCTGGTTTGTTTCTGTCATCATGTGCATGTATAATGTGGTATTACAGATAACTATTACATGTTGATAGAGCCCATAGGATTCTTTCTTGACTACCAGCATTATAATGGCGATTATATATATGGGAGCTAGGTGGTCTATAAGCACATCTTTAAATGTCCCTAGTCGAGAGAGTATCGAGACTGGGCATCAATACTCCGGAGTAGACTAGTGTATACTTTTCGAGATCCTGACGAGGGGCGGTGGCTGGTCTCACAAGCCATTGGTGTCAGTTAGTCACCTAAGATAGTATACAGGTGCTCATTGGGTTATGAGTACATTGGACGGACTTGCCGGGAACATGCTAGATGGTATTATACTTATTGTTAGATAGCAGTTCCCAGGTGACATGAGTACAGGTTAGTCCGTCGACCTGAGATTGTCATTTGTCTCATGTGAGTTCCTACTGTGCTTTGATTACTACCCTACCACGGCTCAAAGGAGTCGTGCAAACAGGTTTTAGTTGGGTACAGTCCCGAGCTACATGGAGGCAGTGAGTGAATTGTCGGGGATTCGTCTCTCCTGGTATTGGGGGTTGATGTCGCGCAGTGTACAGGTGGCCATCACCAGAAATCCTTGGCCAAGGTAGACGACAATTACTGATTTGGATCAGTAGTTTCTCAGTTGGTGATGTGCTTCATACCGTCACGAAATATCGCGTTATTAGGGGTCTGACTTTCTCCACCCCCCTAGACTCGATATGACGAACATACCGGACTGTATGAATATTATCACGGACAGGCTCAGTAGGGGTTCGGATGTGTTTTCTCGTCGTCCTTCTTTTCGCTCAATACCTGGATAGCCGTTACGTACAGCTAGTGCTGCTGACGTGCTTATGGTTAAACCTACTGCCAGCGTATTGACGAGTATTTAGAGTCCCACACAGAGGGTTTCCCTGGTTCTGGCGAAATGATGTAGTAGCCGTATTAGATACGTGCAGGGTTCCGATCGATATGTACCTGGACTTTCGATCGGACGGTTGATAATACTAGCCGGCTTGGGTTTGATTCGGATTATTAAATCAGGTATTGATTTAATAATTTACATATATGTATTTCGATATGTATATTCTAGTATTATGTTTTTTTTTGTTATTCTATCTCTTCGGGTATTCGTATTTCGGTACGAATACATGTATGTATATACAGTAGAGTGTAATCCGTATTTGTACAGATAACATTCTAGAAGGTGGAAACCTCATTAGATTTTTGCCCATTTATTTTAATGGGAAATGAGTTCGAAAAGGAGAGACGGGAGTATGATGAGAACCATGCTTGTATAGTGTTGCACAAATGAATTGTTAATTCATTTGTGCAAACTATCCAAGCATGGGTTGCATTTTATATTGGAAAAATGAGTTTCTTAAAACCATGCTTCATGTTATTTTCACACTTGATGTTGGATGAGGAAATGGATGGTTGGTTTTTCTTCACCTCACCATTAGTTTTACTCTCATCTTGTGTTTTCTTGAGTTCCTCTACCTTCATCTTCAACCTACTCTCTACAATCTCATGTATTGAGAATCAAGAGAGGAGGTGAGATAGATAAACACTTTGAACACTTCACTATATCTTAGACACTCTAGATTAGCAACCTAGAGTCTCTAGTTGCTTCACTTGATCTTTGGTGTGGAGCTAGAGCTATGAGCTACATCCTTCAGGCGGATCATCTTCGACGGAGGAAGAACGACGGCCAAATTCAATCGAGGACGCCTCAAGGAGCTAAGTGAGATGGTAGAAGACCGAAGGACACGGTTCATTCGGTATAACCATTTCTAACCTTATAGTTTAGCTCTTGTAGTTTGCTAGTGTAGGTTTATGGTTCGATCCTGACGGGTTCGTTAGCGCTAAAGTTTTTTAAACGCCAATTTTTATTCCGCATCGGCCACGGTAGATGGCCAGGGCGCTATCGTAACCCAACAGGTTTAATCTCTGTTCATGTTTTTTTTAAAGAAGTTTAACTTCTGTTAATGGTATTTTGACTATTAACGATCACCGAGATTAATATTTTGATGATCTGGGATCGGGTTCTTGAAGAACTAAGTTCTTCTGTTCTTTTTGTAAGAACTAAGTTCTTTGAAGGGCTAAACCCTATTTTCAGAGAAATTAAATTCCTGGAATGTAATTTCCATCTTCTTGTTTTTTATTTCTTTTCTCATCTTTAGTTTTTACCCAAGATCTTAAGTCTGAAGAACAAAATCTTCCCGATGAGAATTAAATTCTCAACTTATGTGAGCTTTGCCTTATGGATCTCAGATCCAGAGAAAGAACTAAGTTCTCTATGGAGGGTTAAACCCTTTTATTTACATATGTTAGGCAAAGAAGATATTTTTTTATCTCTATTTTTTTCTTTACCCAGGGTTTAAGAGGAGAAAAGACTTTTCTTCAGCAAGAGAACTAAATTCTCAGTTGTAGCTGCCAAAGCTTATGGTGGGTCTCTCTGTATGAGACTTGAAGTCTCGGGTCCTTTATATATGTAAGCCAAACTGTTGATCAGTTTTGAGAAAATCTCTCATTTAAGAGATACCAATTGATTTAATTGGTCTCGAAAATTATTCGGGGAATTTTATCCACCGTTGGATTTTTGACCCAGTGATTTTTTGTTTAACAGGATATATATATTTTTTATAACAAGTTTAGGGAAATATTTTCCTATATAGACTATCATTCTTGTTTAGAAAGATTAAGAGAAATATTTTCCCAATAGAATTTAATTCTATCATTTGATGACTTGTAATCACCATTGAATTTTTGATCCAACGGATATGTTTAACAGGGAATATCTCCATATTTTAGGGTAATATTTTTCTTGTAGAATTTAATTCTACCCAAGCAGACCCACTTTAATTTGGGTGTTGACGCTCACGTGCTATGCACATAGGCATAGCCAAAGAATCTAATTTTTATTGCAATAGGCACCCATGTGTTTTGCACGCTGGCGCTCACATGCCTTTCACGTAAGGCGCTGGTCCTAGAACTCAATCAAACATCCACGTGGTTTGCATGCCAATGCTCACGTGCTTTTCACGTGAGGTGCTGCTATAGAATTTAATCCTATTAAAGACCGGTGCCGATGCTCACATGCCTTTCACGTGAGGCGCTGCCTTATTATATTTAACCAATAATAATTTTTTATATGAGGGAACAAATGCCCCCCACTGTTGTTCTCATATGGCTTGCACGTGAGTGCAACAGTGTCCAGCTTTGAGCCATCCGATCTGCTTTGAGATTCGGGGAATCTGAACCGACCCCTATCATTTTAAATAGGGCTTCGAGCTTTAGGCGACAGCTGCGCCTTCATCTTTTCTTCTCCCTTGAGAATTTTATTCTCCCTTCGAGCTTAAATATGTTTCTTGGAACTTAGTTCTTCATTTTTTCACAGATCTACAATGTAGACCAACTCTGCCAAAATTTTCTCGGTAAGAGTTTTCTTTAGGAGAGCGCAGCTCTTGCCTTTAGAACACTGTTCTTTAGATTTTTTTGGAAGATTAACTCTATTTTTGGTCACAAAGTTTAGCTCTAGGAATTTTCTTGAAGCTCTGACTTCATTTATAACCATAGAACTTAGTTCTGATTTTCAATCTTAAATCGTCTCCTTTTTGGGAATTTTCTTGAAATTTTAACGTCACTTGTTATCACAAAATTTAGTTTTGATTTTAATTTCAGATCTTCACCCCTTTGGGGATTTTCTTAAAGTTTTTATTCAACAGTGCTTTGCTCTGACAGTTTTAATATCAAATCTCCTGTTTGGGGATTTTTAGGACTTAACTCTATTTATTTTGTAAAGTTGTGCCCTAATCTTGATCGTTTTTCCTTTTGGGGAAATTTTTGGTATTTTATACCATTTTTTATAAAACAGTGCCCAACTCTGAAATTTTATTATTATTAAAACCAGTCTCAGAGAATCTTTTTAGATTTCTCTATTGGGCACATGTTCCAATCCTTAATGAGCCGCCCGTAGTTCCATAAAAATGAACTCATTGTAGGGTGTTTTTCATTACTCCATTGAAATGGGAATGCGCACGCTTGTCAGGCGTATTACAGATTCCCTATGCCTAGAGTAGGCCAGGGTTTATTGATTGTGGGGATCCGAATTTCCGGCAGCCGTGGACTAAGCTGCCGTTAATTACCCCTTTCTTTTGGAATGAGGGAACCTCCGATTGACGGGTCAAACTGGTCATGCGAACTCAATGTGTAGTGTGCGTATGCATGTGTCTTGAGGAGTTTTGGGTATATCGGGGGCCTCGCAGATTTTACGTTGGTCCCGCTGATGACTTTCCCTTAATTCTGTCCCGTGTCAACTGGTCGCAGTCATGCGTCAGGACTTTCCTGCGGACTAGCCATCGTCGACTTTCATGAAGATATTCAGCTCTTAGACCGAAGGGAATAGCCGTTTGCTTCTTTGGGACATCAATCCTTGGTTCATGGACCAAATTTTGATTTTGTTATGATTGCACTTGAAGGACTCGGGTTACGAGATTTGCTACAACATTCACCAGATCGTCGACTTTGGAACGGATATTGGCTAACTCCCTATCACGATCTTGAAATTGCTCTTGAAGCCATTGGAATAACCCTTGTTCTGTAGTTTTGGGGACGACAACTTTGCTGTCATCATCGCCTGAGCTTGATTCTCCAAGAACCACGGGCTCTTTTTGCTTAACAGCTCGAGCGGGATCCTCATCATTATATGAACCGAGCCGGTATTGGGCGGCGTCAACCATATCATCGCTATGGCTGCGAAGCGTAGGAGGGTTCGTTTCTCCAGGTTCGACTATGTAGACCGTATGGATCGCGCATTTCTCCGTTGCCCTCTCATTATCAACATTACTTGCTAGACCTTTGGATTGCTAATGTGGTTTTCCCTTTTCAGGGAAGGGTGAAAAATTGAGAGCGGCCAATTCCCGAAATACCCCGGTCTCTGTTTGTATAAAATTGGAGGCCACGGCTTGATCGTTTGTCAACACGCCAGGAGACAATAAGATTTCTCCCGTCTTTTATTGCTTTTTGACCCAATCCTTGAAAATGCAACAGTCTTTAATAGTGTGTCCCAACACTCGGTAGTATCTGCAATAATTGTGATAATCAGCTATGTTCCCTTCACTTAGACTTTTTGGTTCTGGTAGCTGCAAGCCATTCTTCAGAGTATCTTTGAATATTTTGTGAACCTTGTCTCTTCTGAAAGAGTAGACCTTATTTCTCCTTTTCTCCAAAATTGGCTCTCGGGGTTTGCTTGTCTTCGCTCCGCCCGCTCTCTGCCTATTGAGAGAATTGGTGCGGTTGGAACTTTCTCCTTTCTGGTTGTCGTCCCTCCGATATTTCGGTCTGTTTGTGAATTGGAGATTCTGAGTGGATTCGGGTTTTGAGCGTTCCAACATTTGAACCTTCTTGGTCAGCTTTTAGAATGTTTTGAGGCCTATGGTGCACAGGAAAGGTTTCATCCAGTTGTTCAGATTTTCTTTAAGAAAACTGACGAATTGGTTTTGTTCCAATGGCGGTTCACATTTGACAGAGAGATTGCGCAATCGGACTATAAAATCCATGCTGCTTTCGTTGTTCTATGTTTCGGTCCTTATAAGGTCGGCAATGGTGATTTTGTCGCTGATACTCATGAACCTTTACTTGAACATGGAATCTATTTGAGCGAATGTCGTAATCGAGTCATCTGGTATGCTTGCACACAAATCGAAAGCAACATCGGTCAAGCTATCGACAAACTGATGGAGAAGGAGCGCATCATTGCCCCTAGTATTCGCGCATGATGTTTTAAACTGGGCAATGTACCGGTTCACATTTCCCGTCCCATCAAACCTTTCGAATTTGGGGACGACATAGCCACTGAGAAACTCTACAAGATCGTATTGTGCTGGGTATGGTCTCCCACTGCTGCCGACCTCTTTTTGCGTCTCGGCCTCGGCCACCAATGTTTTGACTTTGTTGTTGATCAAACCCATAATCTGATCCTGCGTTGGCGGGCGGCTGTCGTCGGTATTCAAGAATTTCTTGAGGCAGAATGAGGTCGACTTTCATGGGGCTTGCTCGTCTTTGGATTTGAGGGGATAGGCGTTGGCTGCTTTGGGACACCGTTTCCCTCTTCATGAGCAGAGACCTGCGCTTCATTGGGAGGCTGAGAGGTAACTTGGGCCGTGATCTGTAGGACGACGTTTGTCAAGTCGTCAATCTTTGAGTAGAGCCTGGCTATCTCCTTGTCCTTGTTTCTAAGCTGCATTTGAAACTCTTGGAGAAGTTGCTGCTCTGCGGTATTGGGACAGAAGATAGGCTCCTCTTGGCTTTTCGAACTTGACTCCTCATGAATCGAGAGATCTCTCTGCTTATCAGCCTTGCTGGAAGGGTTTTCATTATCTTCTAAAGAAGGCTAGTCTTAGAAAGTGGCAGCCACATTCAAACCAGATTGGATTTGAGATATGGTGGCCCCATCCTTGCTCTTGCTACGTGTGCCCACTATGTAGACAGTATGGACCACATATCCAGTCATCTCTTTATCTATGGTGACTGATCTTTCGGACCGTCGTCGTGGCCCTTCCTCTTCGGGAAAGGACAGGCGACTGAGGACGGTTGGCCTAGCTGGGTCCTTGGGTGGCACGGTCCGGATCGTATTTTTCTTGACTCTCGTGGTCATGGCATTCTTCTAAACCAATTTCAGCGCTTCAAAAGAGTTAGTGAGCTTTACAGCCGATTCAGCTATTGTTGCGGGGTAACCCTGTTCTTGGAACCATATGAAGTTGAGCTTAGCAGGAGTCCTAACCCTCTTGTTGGCTTTGTATCTGAGCCTTTTCTGTCTTAGCTTCTCTATTTTGAGGGCTTGGCGGACATTCGTTATCCGGGAAGCCATAGTGAATCGATTGACGGGGAGCTTAGAGAAGATATCCGATCGAGCAGTTGTCAAGGGCACCACTGGAGCTTACCCAAGACGCCTTATTACTTTGTTGGTGTTGATGGACTTGCACCCAGCTGGAGGAACGGAGAGTCATTTGGAAACAGGTTTGTGCTTAGGCTGAGGTGCCTTCACGACTATGACATTTGGCCTTTTGCCTTTTAAAGCTGGTTTATCCGTCACCGGAGCTTGAGGAGTAGGAATGGTGTTGGCCGAGACAAATAAAATAGAGCCAAATTGTAGCACCGATTCCTCCTACTGCCGCCCGAGACTGGCCGGGAGGACCGTCCAGGTGCCCATCTTCATTGTATAAGAGATGCGAGTTGTGTTGAGAGCTGAGCTTGTCCTTGGAGACATCTTTGTTACGTCCGAAGATTGAGATTGAGAGTAGTTAATCTACGTAGAGGAACATGATTTCAGTACAAACAATCAATATTTATCAATTGAGCTCACATGGACACTTGACCCGAAACATGGGAGAAGAGAAAGGTCCCACCGGGCGTGCCAGAATCTGTAGGGTGTTTTTCGTCACCCCATTGAGATAGGAATGTGCGCTCTTGTCAGGAATATTACAGATTACCCCTGCCTATGGTAGGCCGGGGTTTGTTGATTGTGAGGATCCGAATCTCTGGCAGCCGCGGACTAAGTTGCCATTAATTACCCTTGCCTTTGGAGCATGGGAACCTCTGATTGACGAGACGAACTGGTCATGCAAATTCAATGTGCAGTATGCGTATGTGTGTGTATTGAGGGGTTTTAGGTATATCGGAGGCCTCACAAAATTTATGCGGGATGCGGGGCAGCGCCCCGTTAGAAATTTTTTTTAACGGGGGACGCATTTTTAGTAGGGAAAGTTTGGGAAAAAGAGGGGTGAGGAGCATCCTAAGGACGCGTGAGACAACACATGACCATTGGGCGCCAGCAGGTCACGTGGAAGGCGTGTGGGCGTCGGCGGGTTACGTGCATGGCGTGTGGGCACCAACGGGTCACGTACCAGGCGCGTGGGCGCTGTGCGCCAGCGGGTCATGTACCAGGCATGCGACCGCTGGGCGCCAGTGGGTCACGTGCGCGGCGCATAGGCGCAGGGCGCCAGTGGGTCACGTGCCCTGCACATGGCCGCTGAGCGCCAGCGGGTCACGTGCGCGACATGCGACCGCTGGAAACACCAGCGGAAGAAGAGGATTAGCCCCTGGGCTGGGAGTTGAACTCCCGAGAGATTTTGGAGTTGAACTCCTAGGGAACAAATTGGATATGGATTTGGAGTTAAACTCCCAAAAGGTTTGGATTTGGAGTTAAACTCCTAAGAGGTTTGGATTTTGAGTTATACTCCTAAAAGATCTGGATTTGGAGTTAAACTCTTTTGAGAATTTGGATATTGGGGTTGAACTCCTCAAAAATTGATTTGGAGTTAAACTCCTAAAAGATTTAGATCTTGGATGGTGAAAGGAGCTCCATTTTCGTCCTCTTCGAGCTTTTAACTTCCCTAAAATGGGTTCTTCTGAGATAGGTTCCTTCTTCCTCCTCTTTTATTTATTGGATCTTAGAGAGAAACGGGGGATGAGATTTAAAATCTTTCTTTTAGAGATTTGATGGTAGATTTGAACTCCCCTTCGAGGATTTTATGGTGAAAAACTACTCCTTTTTGGGAAAAGAATAGCTAAACTCTTGACTTAATTCAAAAGAAGGAAGAAGGTTTAGAATCTTGAGGATGGAGGAGGCACATAACCCTAATATTTTTTAGGGGAATGAAAAATTTGTTTTATTTCATTATAATGTTGCTTTATATAGGTTTATAAGTTTACACATAGCCCTTTGGGCTTTACAAAATGGCATTTTGCTCATTACGTGCCTCATGTGCTTATTTATTTTTGCACATGATTCATGGGCTTTACAAAAATTTGGATTTTTGTCTATTTATTTAAATATTACATTTATTTTTTTTACTTTCTTGGCATGGGACCGGTCTGGGCTTGGGCCCACCTGTTTGGACTTGGGTTCGGGCGTGGGTCCGACTTGGGTTCGGACGTGGGCCCAGATTGATTCAACAGTAGGGTCCGATTGGTTTGGCTTGGATCTACTTGTCCGCGGTTTGACCTTGACCTTGAACTTTAGCCAATGGGGTGTAAATTTTAACCCCAACACTCATGTCTCTTAGCTAACGCTTCTTTTGTCCCTTTTTAGGTACCATGGCTAGTCGTTTGTATGACATCAAAGAGATTGTCTCCTATGAAGAGATTTGCATTCAAGGTCACTTTCAAGGCCAAGAATATACCGCCACCCAATGAGATGATGTGATGCGTCGCTTCCATGATTACAATGGTCGATTGCTGCCCTGCTGTTTTGCCCTTTTGAAGATTGTCGTTGGGTCGATCTGGGAAGCTTAACCTGGGCGTCTTGAGGCTATGCCGCTCCAGGCGCTTGATGATACTGAAGACAAGGTGCATTCAGTATATATGATGGGCCTAATCTTGAAGAAATGGAGAGATGATCTTGTCACCATCTTGCACCATGTCTTCCAACAAAAAGCAATAATATCATCGTACTAGAGAATGGAGGATATCAGCGGTGACCCTGAAGCTTGCATCCGAGAGAAAATGCACAAGAAAATGGTCGATGAAGCTGAAGGCGCATTACTTAAACTTGCTTTTGAGTTTGAGAATCCGTGTTCGAAATTTAGCGTCTTGCTACTGTAGACGCTAGATAATATTTGTTTTTAATTTTGTTTCTTTTTTATTTCCTTTGTGGTCGTCCTCATCATCTATGTGTAATTCTTTTTTCTGAAGTATGAATGGCAAGCCTCTTTCCCTTTCATATATGCACTTTTCTTTTCTTTTTGTGCTGAAGTGGTTTAGCTTATTTTATTTACTCATTCCGGAGTGTTTAGTTTATTTATTCATTTCAGAGTTTTTAGTTTACCTTTCCTTTAGGTTTATAGGCAAACTCGCCCTAACGTTGAATGTAGATAACCCCCATCTTTTATGACAGGGGTCCATTAGGTTTGTGGTACTAGGCTAAGTCCATCGTACCATTGTGTTGGCTGATGTATTCTTGATATGCAATCCCTTGGGTTGCGGCTCGAGTAGCCACGCGTCTGTCGTGTCTCTGATCCCTTCAGAGGCTGGACAATACGTCTTTAAGTAATCTTCTTAGGTTGGAATATCCATTTTACCGTCGGAAGATCAAGTGTTAGGTATTGCCATGGTGCTTTACTTGAGGTTAGGTTTAATTTGAAGCCTCGATGAGTCATAACCGCACCCTTCTGGGGTGGCATGACATCCAATGGTCTCTAGGCTTTCCATCAAGACCCGAAATTAGGAATAAGCCGTTACTTCGTTTTTTTGTTTTGGTATCGTACCGATTCTTTCCTAAAGTAAGGTAGACATCTGTATGACCTCTATGCTATATGTATTGCAATCGAGATCTGGACCTAGGAATATGTTATTGCTCCAATTTCATTTGATAGTTGCGTCTGCACCCTGCTGGAATGAGGAGGAACGTCGAGATGATCTCTAGGCTGTAGATGTTGCCATCGAGATTTGGAGCTAGGATTTTACCGTCACTCCACTTTATTTGACCCTTGGGTCCTTGTTGACGTCTTGTCTGTACTTTGCTGGAGTAAGAAGGACGTCCAAATAGTCTCTAGGATGTAGATGTACCATCAAGATTCGGTTCTTCTTTTGACGAAATATGGTGGGAAATTATGTTTCCCTTTCTTTCATTTGTGCCTATAGATTGTATACAAGAGTCAGTATGGATTTACTTGCAGGGCAGAATTTTTTTATTTTATTATTTATTTATTTATATTTATTTATTTTCGTGATACTCTATCTTTTTTGCCTTTTATATCGCGAAAGTCGCGATTGCCCAATCATTTCGGCTATTTCATTCGCGGTGCCCAATCTTTTCGGCTATGTCATTTTTTTATTTTTAACTCGCTGCTTTTTATTGCGAGTTGCCCAAACATTTTGGCTGTTTCATATGCATATATTTTTTTGCTCGCTGATTTTTATTGCTAGCTGCCCTATCATTTCGGCTATTTTTATATGCATGTTTTTTCTTTCTCGCTGATTTTATTGCGAGTCGGCGATTTAGAATCTGATCCCACTCTTGGCATTAGCATCGGTACAACTGGAATGTTGCCAGGAGCGAATCATCATATGCTGTGAGAGGATTTGAAATTTGACACCTATTTAGGCATCGGTATCGCTACAACTGGGATATTGTCAGGAGTGAATCATCATTTGCCTTTATTGATTTGAACAAAGGTGGCTTAGCAAACCGGTTATGATTCTGTCAACTAAGGCTTTTTGACTTTATGAGCCGTAAGGATCCCATAAAGATATTTCTCCCTACGAGTCGATATGATCTCGTTGGTGTATTTCTCCTTAGAAGTCGTGAGGACTCCTAAGTGGTATTTTTTTTGCAAGTTGTAAGGACTCGCAAGTGTCGTTCACCATATTGAGTGATTTTTCTTCTTCTCAATTTTGGAGGGATTTTGGTTGAGAATATATTTAATTACGCCCGTGGATTGTATACAAGGGTCAATGTAACGACCCTAAAACTCCTATACAATTTTATTGATCCAATATTAATAAAAGAGTGTATTTCTATTCTGGTTTCGGGTTATAAGTTATTATAGATAACTTATGTACAAGAAATAACTTGTAGCTCACCAGTTAAGCCTCTACACTGCTGTCTCATAACCTTCAAGTTCGAATTCCATTAGTCCCACTTATTTTTAATATTTTCTTTTTAACTTTTCGGAAGCCCGGGAGTTGCACGTGCAATACACGGAGAATCGAAAGTTTTAGAGAAATCAAACATGATAAATACAGAGTTAATTGCAATTTATACACAGAGCACGAGTTTCGAGGCATATGGCCTCTTCTGGGCCACCAGATCCCTGCCACCGGCAATTGAGATGCCTCCACAAGTCCCCGTGCTTCGCCCGGGCGCCCCTTTGACTCCCCTCTACTCCTGTTTCCTATTTGGTTTTTCTGCAATTAAACAGAGAACCCCAGACGTTTCATCTACCCTTTACCCCCACTTTTAATATATTTTAATTCTATCTATACCTATATTTTCCCCTATAAATACATATTCTTTCCCCCTAGTTCTTCTCCTAATTTATTCTGAAAATGCCAATCTCAAATTCTATCTCCCAGGCCTCACTCTAGCCAAGGAAGTCAAGCACACAAGTCCAATCCAACTCCGTCGCTCAAATTCGTTCCTCTGCACATTAGCTGTCTAGAGTTCGTTCTTGTACGCGTAGTCGGACCCAAACTCAATTCTCCACGCACCGTAGGTCTCAGTTCCCTAAGTGATGCCTCTTCTCTTCTTTCTCATTTGTACGAGCACAAGCGGAAACGGTTAGTTCTCTCATCCTCTCTTTTCCCCCCTCTTGTATACTCTCTTCTACTTTTCTATGTCGCCACTTCGCATCACTTGTAACTACGCTAACTCCTCCCTCTCCTTCTCTCTCTTTTTGCTTCTCCTCTTATATCGACGCGAAAGAATACGGTATTATAAATAAGTTTAATTTAAAAATATATTCATTGTAATTTGACATGTTCACCATAAATTTGCATGCCATGATAACAAGAAAATACAAATTTACAACTCTATCCATGTCTCATAATTTTTATATGATATTTATTCTATTAAATAACATGTAGATTACAAATAACGAATAAATACTATGAACTTTGCTTATATCCTTTTAATTTTATCATGAATTATAATTCTAGAAAATTCACGGGGTAACGACCTACCCCACTCACAACACTATGGTTTCACAGCACAATATTTTGGTTAAGTTTTATTTAAAAGAAACAATTTACATTAAAATACTCTCGCTTTTAAAATACTTTTTATCGCTATTTTTAAAATCCTTGCAATTGTGTCTCTACAAACCTTTTAGGGGAACCCATTTACGGATGGTGTAGGTTATCGCACGTTCTCGGGATAGTATAGCGGGATACATAACTCCTAACGGAGAATTCGGTCTCAAAAGTTAATAAAAATACGATTTTTAAAGAATACGACTTTTTCAATAAATTAAATCATTTAAAAATTATATAAATCATAAATCCATATTTTTATTAAAACAAAATTTGAAAACTATATTTTTAATATAAAAAATTAAAGATACACAAAAATACCATCAAGTTTTTAAAAGTATAGTTTTCATAAAAATACCATAAACTTTTAAAAATTGAGTTTCATCACTAAAATACCACTAAAACTAAAATACATTTTTATAAAAACTCTTAATATTCTAAATCACCCTCGAGATTTGTTTTTAAAATCACAGTAAAATATTTTTACATGAAACCTCCTCGAGAAATGCAAACATGCAAAATACAACTTGAACAAATCTTTAAGGACCTTAGACTAATTTAGATTTAAGCGGTATCATTTCTCTTGAGCCTCAGGGAGCCTGAGAAAGTGAGTCCTTACCTATTCAGGTTAGACAACACTGCAAATTAATGGAGTTATCAATGGCAATCGTCTTGGAAAAAAAACACAAATCCTACCGTTCATGTGCAGCGGTTGTCCGATTATTCCTGAACTTAAGAGTTTAGAATATTAAAGTTATTCAAAAGGTTATAACCTGAATACAAACTATAACATGACTCATATATGAATTTAAACTCGAACTAGAAATCAAACATGAATCTAAACCTGACACTTGAACTTAACATGATAGCTGAACGCAATGTCTACTCTTGAACTAATTTGACTCGAACCATGAATACAACTTGACATAAATACATGAACACTTGACATGAATACTTGATCTTGGTAGGAACTCAATCTTGCAACTTGATTTATTCATAGATTCGAGCAAGATTGGTAACTTTAACTGTAATCTAGAATAGACGGGGTGTTGGGGTAGTTTAAGTGTGCATCCAACGAAATCTCAGGAGTCCCCCTAGATTATGAATTCATGTCTACTAACACAAGCAATCTATCATGAAGTCTCGTGTTTCCTTGCTCCTGAATTATAGCGTATTGAGTTTGGAATACTTCAACACTAGGTTGAAGTCCCGTTACTAACACATGATTCAGGCCCGCAGTTCCTTACTCCTAAATTACAGTCTGTTGGATTCGAGAACACTCTTGAGATTTATTGACATTCACCCTTGAACTTGCGTTAGATTAGTTTACCCTTGTAAAGACCTTTTTACAACACCTACAAGTACTTCGTGTTCACTATACATACACTACACGGTCATGCTATACTATACTCATGCTACTTTGCCATGTTATATAGAGCTACCATGTTACATAGAATTGTTATGCTTATATTAAATGAGATGTTTAAACACCACATCTTCTAGACCATTGCTTCATGATATCCAATTCCAACTTATCATTATACTTTTATACTTCACACCTTTACTTGGGGACTGTTCCCCCAATATTTAACCTAATAAAAGAGCAAAGCTCTGTTGGAATTTAATGAGGCGATGCCTCACGTGTTCTCCACGAGGACGCCAGTGCCAGAGCCAATCTTATAGCATTAAATCCTATGGTGGCGCCTCACGTGCTCCTCATGTAGGAGCCAATGTGCAAAGCACAGAAAAATTTATTACATAAAAGTTAAACTCTTAGATGACGCCGCACGTGCTCTTCATGCGGGCGTCAATGTGCAAAGCACCGAAGAATTTATTACATAAGAGTTAAACTCTTAGATGGTGCCGCACGTGCTCCTTACGCAGGCGCCGATGCGCAAGAATTAAATTTTTAAGTGGAGCCCACGTGCATAACACGTGAGCGCCAGCGCCCAAGTTTATATCAGTAGAATTAAATTTTACATTTCCCTAACAAAAATTAGGATATTCTATGTTAAGTAGAGCCTTTGGATCAAAAATCCAACGAAGATGATAAATCATCAAAATATAGAATCAAATTTTATTAGGAGAAAATATCTCCCATATCTTTCTAAATAAGAAAGATACTCTTGGTTGGATCAATGATCCAATAATAGAATAAAATTTTATTTTGGGAATATATATTCCCTTAATCTTTCCAAACAAAAAGATTGCTCTATATAAAACAAAGAATCCTTGGATTAAAAATCCAATGGTGATTAAAAATCACTACTTGATAGAATAAATTATATATATGGGAAAATATTTCTCCAATCTTGTGTAACAACCCTAAACTTTCTGTACAATTTTCTGTACAAATTTTTCAAAAATACAGAAAGGGGTATTTTTGCCTGAGCACAAGTTATAAGTTTTTTTGCTTTTTAATAGCAAGAAAGAACTTGTAGCTCATTGGTAAGCCTTGCACTGCTGTGACATAGCACCCGAGTTCAAATCCCATCGCCCATATTATTTTTAATATTGTTTTATTTTAAATTTTTAGAAGTCCAAGGGTCTACACGTGCACAACTCGTAAAAACCCCACGTCACACTAAAAACAAACTGACCCAGGAGAATAACCAAACGACAAGGGGACACGTGGACACCTGACTCGGCCTGACTCGCTTGACTCGGGCCGGCGGCGCGCGCGAATCGGCCGCCGCCACCGGCCGATTCAGCTCCAAACCCGATTCACCCTTCTTGACTCTTGTGCCTCTTTGTCTTCTGGTAACCCCTGCATAGTTTATTTCACCTGCACAGTAACAGAGAAATTAAAAACTTCATTAAACCATTTTTAATACAATTTTTAATACAATTTTCAATACATCTTTTAATTTACCATAACCCTAGTTTTACCCTATAAATACCACCCTTAAACACCCCCCTCACTCATAAATTCTGTCTAAACTCTCAAGAAAACTCTCTAGAAATTTTGTGTGCAAGTGGAGTTAGCGAAGGGTGAAAATCCGGCGAAATTCCGACGACGATCCTAGGAGCTCCCGGCAACGAAACGACGCACCGGCAACTCCTACTTCCTCCTTTTCCTCTTTTCTACGTTATAAGCCAGTAAGTCCCACCTCCTTCTTCCCTTTTCTATTCTAAAAAGTTCTTTTTCTAAAACCCGACGGAAGCGGAGTTAATCCGACCTCCGATTCGGTTTTCTTTAAAAAGTTCACTTTTTCTTAAAGACAACAGTACCAAACTCTCATATCATGACTATTAAACATTAACAAGACATATTGAATAAGTTCCATAGCAAAATATTTCATATTGCAATTTTTATAGTACTTTTTCAGTAAAATACCATGAAGTTTAGTTTCGACTTTAAAATATCATTAATCTTTCTATACCTTTAGATAGATCACGAGGTAATGACCTAGCTCTTCACAAAACTCATATGCAACATAACACAATACCTTTTGGGAAATATAGATTCGGGAAAATACCGTTTTACACAAAACTATCTCCAACTTATAAAAACCATTTTCACAAGATTATATATTTTAAACAAGTCTTTGCAAAGCGCCGCTACAACCCATTTTGGGGAACCCGTTTGGGATGGTGCGGATTATCGCACATCATCAGGCTTAGTAGTGCGAGATGCAGACCTCCGCAAAGAGTATTCGGTCTCGAAAGATTTTAAAATACAAATATCTTAAGAAAATGAGATTTCTAGAAAATAATAAACTAAAATTTATATATATATATATATATATATATGTATGTATGTATGTATCATCAAAATATCTATTTTTGTGATAATTTAAATATTCCAACTTTTATAAATCAAAAGAATCACTTTACAAGAAAATACCATGAAATTCCATACAAGTCCAATACTTTACAATTAAATACGCTATATTATGAAATTAGGTTTTATTCACTAGAAATGTCACATATATAAAATATACATTTATGACAACTCTATAGACGATAATTAAACACTTGGGGTGTATTTTTAAAATTATACAAAAGTATTTTTACATATAACCCCCTCAAGTTCTGTAAATTACCCTAAGGACCCTAGTAAACATAGGTTTAAGCGGGACCAATCTCTTAAGCCTCAGGGAGCCGGAAAAGTGGGTGCTTGCCTATTTAAGGTAGACAACTTAACAAACGGTTTTATCAGCACGGTAATCGTCTTTGAAAAAGACACAAATCCTGCCGCTCATGTGCAGCGGTTGCCGATAAAATCAAAACCCAATTCAGGACTTCAATTTTCTTTTCTAATTGTTCTGACTCCGACTGAGTCTCATTATAAATAATCTGACTTGAATATGATTCAAGTACAAAGTACAATTCAATATGAATCCATGAATACATATATTCAATATATTCAATCTATATTGACCGAACCGAACCATGGATATACTTTCATTTACATGATTCTCCAGTTACATCCATTTACTGATATCATGGTTTCGGCAAGTCATCTATACAATTCAATTTACAAGACAATACAATACAATACAATACCATTAGTACAATCATTACTATCAATACAATAAATACACGGGGTATTGGGGTAGTTCATTCGTGAATCCGACAGAATCTCAAGAGTCCCCCTAGACCATGAATCCATGTCTACTAACACAAGCAAGCTATCATGAGGGTCCGTGTTTCCATGCTCCTGGATTACAGCCTGTTGAGTTTGGAATACTTCGATGACGGTCGAAGTCCCGTTACTAACAATTGATTCGGGCCCGTGGTTCCCTACCTCTGGATTACAGCCTGTTAGGTTTGAGAACACTCTTGAGATTGGTTGACATTCACCCTTGAACTTACGTTAACAACAACATTAACACTAAATATAACAGTATAAAAAAAATAATACAACTTTAAAAGCTATACTCTCTCTCTCTGTCTATTATACTTCTCCCTTATCTTTGGGACTTACCGAGCGATTTGTTCGCTGACGACATTCTCTTTCTTCTTCTTTGAATGTCGTCAGGTGATTCGGACCTTCCAGAGATCGAGCCTAGCATTGAAGACTTGGACCAGTTTATTGAAGATCCCGAGCTGTAGTTACACTTGTACACATTTCATTTCAGTACTTTCCATTTCTGTTATGTCATTGTTTAGGCATTGCTTTCATTCAGATGTATTTACTTTTCCATGCATTGTATAAAAGAATGTTAATAAATAAAGTTGTTGTTCAGTTATACCTACTATCTTTGTCTCTTGTGCATTTTTATTTATATTGCTTAGATACGATTAGCGTATTTACTTCAGAGTAAGTACGTAGCGGTCTCGTCGCGTCCCCTTCGCCGTACACCGGGAAGCGGGGCGTGACATCTTGTTTAAAACAAGAACAACATATTATATGAAAACAGAAACACTTGGATCAAAGATCCAACGGTGGGTAAAATTTCCCAAATCAATTTTGAGATCAATTAAATCAATTGGAATCTCTCAAAGAAGAAAACGGAGAATTCAATTCTCAAAGAAGAAAACCTTCCTTCTCGAAACCCTAGGTAAAGAAAAGAGACCAAAATATCTTTATCACATCTAAGGGTTTAACCCTTTTAAAAGAACTTAGTTCTTTCTCTGTATTTGAGATCCATAAGATAAGTCTCCCATAAGTTGAGAATTTAATTCTTATCGGGAAGATCTTGTTCTTGAGAATCTAACATTCAGGGAAGAACAAATTCAAAAAGAAAAAAATGGAGTCCATAATACTCCAAAAACTCAGTTCCTTCAAATCAAGAACTTAGTTCTCTAAAAACTCCACCTGAAATCCTCAAAAATAGTGATTTTGGTGAGCGTTAATGGTCAAAATTCCATTGACAAAGGTTTAACCTCTCTGAAAATATCAACAGAGATTAAATCTCCATATAAAAAAACTAGCGCCTCACGTTCTTCCCACGTGGGCGCCCCTCCTTAACAGCGCATAGCGCCTCACGTGAAAAACACGTGGGCGCCCAAACAGAAGGCCAGTGCCTCACGCGCTCCTCACGTTGGCACCATATAAAAAGTGCTTAGCATGATATACATGCGAGCATCAGAATTCAAATAAGTGCTTAGCACTTTTACATAAAAAGAAAAGGGCTGAACAAATAAAGCCCAAATAAGTGCCTAGCACTTTTGAATAAAAAAAAAGACCAAGCAGACTACGCCAAAATTGGCTAGATCTCTGAAGTTTTCTTGCAGCTGAGCCCAAATGCTCTTTTGCTGGATCTTAAGTAAAAATGATCCTAAAATGTTGCTAAGTGAATCTTAGTCTCAATTTAGACTAACGTATCCTTAGCAAAAACAAATTGAGCCCCAAATGCTCATATATATTTAAATTGATCTTAATCTCAAACTAGATTAACGGTTCTTAAATAAAACAAACCCAAATTTAAGATATACAGATTTAGACTAATCCAAGCCCTACGGGCGACGACATAAACTAGTCTCCATATACAATCCATGGGCAACCAAAACAAACAAAAACACACACGACACGAAGTGAACTGCCGGAGCAAGAGAAAGTGGTTATCGCAATGCAATAATGTAATTAACTGCAGGGTCTTGTGCCTGCAGGGAAGAGCATCCCCACAATAAAAAAAACCCCTCATAAAATGAGGGAGAATCTGATAAAATCTGTTGCAACGGTCGAGTCTGTCCAAACCTCCGATATATGATGCCATAAATCAACTTGGTATTTTCGGAGAGGTGGATGGATAAGTCCAAATAGCATCTTCCCCCAAAATACAGGCTAGACGTCCCAATGTCTCGGTCCGGTCTTTCGGCAGAGAACAGGTTCTGTTATGCCCGATGGGACCTTTTCCTCTTTCCACTCCACATTTCGTGTGTCGTGTTTCGTGAACAAAATCGCTGTTCGCTATGGTTGCCCTTGGATTTGAGGAACTAAAATTTGGTGTCTTGCTCCTGTGCAGAAAAAATCGATGGCTTCCAACTGCACAACATGCAACAGCAACACTCGCTCCACCCCAGCTGGAGGAGTGACCTACGGGCCCAACGCAGCCTCTATCTTTTCAATGTCGGTGGGGCAAGTAACACAAGATACTACTGGACTATTCTTCGGGACCATATTCCTACCAGTGAGTTTCGGTGCCTCAGCACTGCAAGAGGAAGCTCCCAAGAGGTCGGTCTTCGATCAACTTGCAACCACAACGGCCCTTCTCAACGGGCCGTCCAAAACTGGAGTCTCAGTCTTCAACAAGCTGAGCCAAAGCTCGAACGAGCCCGCAAATAGGCTCGTGATACTTGAAGGGGGCGTCCCAAAACGGATAGCCCTCCCAACTCCTGCTATGGGCGAAGTCTTCAAAGGTGCTTCCCCCTTCAGGAGATCGGTCTTTGAAAGATTGGCCGTTTCTCCCCAAACTTTAGTCAGGACATCGGTCTTCAATAGGCTGACACCAACAACAGCCCCTCGCCAAAGCCTGGGGCACAACGAAGCCGTTTCCAAAACTGAGGCGGTCCATTATGTAAGGCATGCTCGACGACGCTACTGGCGCCGGGTGAGAAAAGCTGGGGGCAACTCCCTCTCTGGACTTACTCCGCCAGCTCTAATGGTGGAAGTTGATGCTGCTGTTCCAACTGGGAACAGCTTTGATCCGCTCAGGAAGGTGCGAAAGAACTCTCCAACGGCGGTGCTGAAGAAATCTCCTCCACCTGCAGAGGCCACGGTACAGGCAAAGTCTGAGCAGCCCCATCAGCGGCTCTCATCGCAAATTCACAGGGTCTGGCGGAAAGTCCAGGACTCTATGATCAACATAGATTACTCTCCTCGACCGAAGAAATCGAAGACTCGGCAAGAAAAAGAACATCCCTCCGTAATACAGCGAGGGACTTCTTCTACACAGGTGCCTGTCATAACGGCTCCTTCAACTTTGACCTCCCACAAAAGGATGAGGCCGGAGAAAATCCTACCGCCGGCGGCAAACTCCAAAGGCGACGGACCCAAACGCCTCAAGGCTAGGGGCATGATCGTGCATACGGTCTACATGGCTTCCGGGAAATAAGAAAGCCGTGCTTCCGTAGGCCATCGACCGCAAACTCAGTTGCTGACAAAAGCTCAGGAGTATTAACAAAATCTCCAAGAAATGCTGACTAAAATGGCAGCACTTACCGGGCAGAAAGAAAGCCCGGACACAGTAGCCGAACAACGCTTAGAGCAGGAGACCGATACATAATTCCTGCGAAGGGTGCTTGAAAGAAAATACAAAGAAGCCACTGAACAAGCCGTTAACATAAAGCAAATGGCGCTCTTGTTTCAGGATATGGTTGGAATGATGATTCAACCAGAAACCCCAGCCGAGGATCCGTCGATAATCATCGAGAATGACAGAGGGGAAACATCAAACCCTCTTTTGGCTTTATTAGCAGCCAAAGAGGAAACAATCTCCAAGGCTGCTCTTGATGATTATATCACTCAACAAATACGAGCTCATCAAGCTAATGAAGCTGCAGGCCAAATCGTCAGAACTGGACGACCGTATCCAGGCTGGTATGACCAAATTAAATTTCTGCTGGGATATACGATCTCCAAGTTCCATGTGTACAAAGGGACATGCAACCCACACCAGCACGTCGCGCAGTTCAAAGCTCTGTGCGGCAACACTGGAGGTGATGATAAACTGTTGCTTCGCCAGTTCGTTGGCAGCCTGTCAGAGACGACATTTGAATGGTACTCGGAGCTCCCAAATGACTCCATAAGAACATTCACAGAGATGGAACAGCAGTTCACACTGCGGTTCGCCAGCGCAAGCGAGCGCACCCCGATCACGGCATTAATCAATGCCAGGATAAAGCTAGGAGAAACCTGGGTCCAATATGCGATCCGGTGGCGGAACCTATGGTCAAAGTGCGAACAACGCATCGAAGAATCCCCCACCGTAGGCATGTTCATCGGGACCCTTGATCCACAAACGGCTGTGTCCCAGTTCATGACGTTCTTCAAACCAACATCCTTCTAGGCTCTGATAGATAAACTGGCCCAAATGGACCAGATGGGTCACAGGCCTTCCTCCTCAAATAAGGACCCTCGAAATGCCAAGGGTAAAGGGAAAGCGGCCTTCGTTGCCAATACTCAACAACAACTGAGTGGCCCAAAACCGGCTACTGGCCAAAACAACGCGCTTCCATGCCTATCCCTGGAAGAAAGGCTAGGACGCGCTTACTCGTTTCCCCGCGACAAGACGAGGAGATTATTTGAGTTGGCAGTGCGCAACAAACTCATCACATTGCCAGACCCACAGCGTCTACCGCAACCCGGCGACGTCAACAACCCCAACTACTGCTCCTATCACAGAATGGTGAGCCACCCAATTGAGAATTGCTACATCTTCAAGAGTTGGGTCGATGACTAGTATAAACAGGGAAAGTTTGCGTTGTCTGAGAACTGGAGGGTGAACCCACCACAGAAGCACACTCCCAAAAAGGTGGATGCGCCGGGGGAATCATGCTCACTCATGGAAGAAACTCCATGGGAAGTCGTTCTTTCAGCTAAAACCAAAAGAATGCTGAAGGATCTATATGCATGTCGGGCAGTTAGGTGGAAAAGCCCACTTGAACCTGAAATCATCGAAGGGATGCTGAAACCGCGTCCCGTACCAAAGATTGTTGAAAAAGGGAAAAATCCCCAAGTCAAGCCTTCAAAGTCTTCGAAGAAAAAGAAGAAGACCAAGAACCCTGTGCAGCATACCGAGTATGACGACAAGCGCACAGACCTACAAAAGTACATTGATGCGCTGGAGGAGTACAACCAGAAGGCGCGGAAACCGGTCACGCTCGAAGAGTTCCTCAAGCATATTCTTGAGAATGAAGATAGTGACAACGATGAGGAAAATGACTCATCAGAAGAAACCGAAGACTATGTAGCAAGTTGCCACATGGTCTCCCATTCGTTATTAAATGACGAAGAAACTCCCTCAGCCTTAGAAAACAATGTGGATGGACTGGCTACAGGATCAGCACTAAAATCCCCGGAATTGCCAGAAGACCCGATCGATAGGCTGTTAAACGAAACCTTTCGAAATAGCAAAGCTGACCGAGAACGCAAAACAGCCATATACGAAAAGGTTAAGCGTCAGCGTCAGGATGAAGAAGTTGCGGTAAGGATGAGTCGTAAAGTACTCTAACCAAACCAAAGCACACCTGCTACAAATAAGAGCATGATCAAATCAGAGAAGCGGTTCGCCAAAGCCCTGTTAATGAGGATGAAGCTGCCACTTCTCATGAGGAACACTCCCGGAGTCATATGCCTCGGCGGAGAGGATTCACATCTGAACTACTGCTTATATCATCGAAGGGCTACCCACCCCACCGAGGAATCCAGTGCCTTCAAGAAGTGGTGGCGAGGATACGTTGCCCATCAAAAACACTTCAAGAAGATGAAGCGTGAAGTTCGTCGACGGCAAAATAGTGCGACAGATGCACGTGAAAAAACGATCGGCAACTGTCATATGGTTGATACCAGTTCGGAAGGAGGAAAACCCCAAGTTCTTACTTTCGGGAGCGATTCTGATGACGAAATACCTCTCAGCCCTCTCTTCAAAGACTCCACCTCCGGAAAAGAAGAGGAGGAGAAGAACTGCAAGAACGTTCAGCTGCGTAACCACACGCTGCGTGAGAAGAACCTCGGACGTACAAATAAAGGTTTGAGCAAAAAAGACAAAGGGAAAGAAAAAATCTCTGAGGAAATTGTACTCGACGATGGAGTTGTCAAAGAGCTCACAGCAAGGGACCTACCTAAGAAAAACAAGGTGGATTACAATATCCTAGCACATCTGTGGAAAATACCCTCACAACTGAGCATAACGGATGCTCTCCTCCTATCCAAAGAGGCACGAGATTATCTGATCAACGCATTACAAGAGCCCGATCAGTTACAAGCTTTCCTCATGGAAGAAAAGATGAAAGATGAATTTTCAGAGGCCACACGGCTGACAATACATTCAGCGATGAAGATCTCCTCCTCGGTACGTGGGAACATAATCGCCCGTTATACGTCACCGGGTCTGCCACGACATCAAGATAGGAAAAATCCTTGTCGACAACGGATCCTCCGTCAACCTTCTCAACGTGAAAGTGCTAAAGGAGATATGCATGAACGTGCAGCACTTGGCTCGAGACAAAATTACCATTTCCGGGTTTGACTCACAGTCGTCACGGACGCTTGGGTCCGTAATACTGACGTTACGCTTTAGGTTGCTCGCACTAACATCAAATTTCATGTCATTGATGCCAAGACTTGCTATAACGCTTTGCTCGGCAGGCCTTGGTTACATGAGTACAATGTCATCCTTTCTACACAACATCAGTGTATGAAGTATTTCAAAGACGGCTTGGAATACACCGTCACAGGGGAGCTAAGTCCGTTCTCCGTAAATGAGGTCTGAAAATACGAAGACGCAAAGTACTTCCTACCAGAATTCGAGAATACGGAAAGGTGTCATAAGCCAGAGGACAAATAGAAGTCCGTTGCCACTATCCCGATCTTTGGGAGCGATTCCGAGGAAGATGAAGAAATAGTCTACTCGGGGCAACCCGAAAAAGAAAACTGTAACGCCTGCAACATGATTGCATTCCTTTGAATCTTTTCTTGTATTCCCTGATAATCCCTTCTCGACGTAACACGAAACTATAAACTCTTGATCTTCCTTTGAATTTTCTTGATTGTTTCTTAAACCTTATCACCTTGACTCTGATGGTAGGATTTTGGTGATTTAAATAGAGTTATGTGATTGTAACTATGAACTGCAGCATAATTACAATGTGGTACTCTACTTGAGTGACTTTGAATTCTGCCTTTGATTCTCTTTCTTCTTAATTTAATTTTACCTATATTATTGAACCATATTTTCTTTGTTAACTTATATCCCTTCCTATCTGTTCAGCCTTTTCAAAACCCTTGCATCCTTTCGTTCTTTCAAACATATTTTTCATGCACTTTTTGTAGCTTTTTAACCACCACTGTAATCAATTTTTTCTTGAATCTGTTACAACTTCCTTTTATAAATTTCGAGGAAAAAATTTTTATAAGGAGGGTAGAATGTAACGACCCTAAATTTTCTGTACAAAATTTTTCTTCTTAAAATATAGAAAGGAGTTTGCAAGCCTGAGCACAATTTAAAAGTTATTCTTGTTTAAGAATAGCAAGAAACCACTTGAAGCTCACTGGTAAACCCTTTGCACTGCTGTGACACAGCCCTTGTGTTTGAATCCCATCAGCAACATATTATTTTTACTGATTTTTCTTTTAAAATTTTTGGAAGTTCAAAAGTTTACACGTGAAATACACGTAAAAATGAAAAGTTAGGGAAAACAAATTTGTGTAAAATGATATTTATACTGAGGAGGACACGTGGCACCAATCCGATGGCTCCTCTCAAGAAAATGGCCAGCGAGATGACCTTAGGGGCCGGCGGCGACGGGTCCCCCGTGGGGAAAAGTCCCCATACTCCACACACTTGACTCTTGTACTACCCCCATTACCCCTGCACTGTTTTTTTCTCTGCAATTTAACATAAAATTCAATTTCACCTTTAATCCAATTTTTAATGCATTTTAATTTATTTTTTCAATTCCAAAACCCTAATTCCACACTACAAATACAACCCCATACCCTATCCCGTCCTCATTCTGAAAATTCTAGACAAAAATATCAAAAATTTCTAAGTACAAGTGGAGTTGAAGTGGAGTTAGCCCAAGGTCAACTTCCGGCGAGGATCTACGCAAGTTCCGGCAACCCCACGACGACCACACCCTCTCCTTCTTCCTCATCTTGATCCTTTTAGCTAGTAAGTTCCCCCTAATCTCTCTTTTTCCTCTTTGAAATCTCTCTTCAAAACAAATATCGGTACGTGGAGTTAATACCGATGATGATCTTCTAAAACCCTAAAAAACTCACCCTTTTTCTTACCTATTGTTCATACAACTTTTACACAATATTTATAACATTATTATAAATGTTTAGAATAATTGGTAACCTATAATTCCATGAAAAATAACTTTAATTTAACTTTTTCGTTAAAATACCATGAACTTTACATATCGCTTTTAAATATGTTATGAATACCATACCTTTAGAAAATGTCACGCCCCGCTTCCCGATGTACGGCGAAGGGGACGCGACTAGGCCGCTACGTATATACTTAGAAGTACATACGCTAAGCGTATCTAAGCAATATAAAAATAAATGCACAAGAGACAAGATATAATAAAACATCAACTTTATTTAGTCACATTCTTTTTACAATACATAGAAAAGTAAATACATGGAATAAAGCGATGCCTAAACAGTGGCATAACAGAAATGTAAAGTATTGAAAGGAAATGTGTACAATGAAGCTAAAGCTCGGGGTCTTCAGCAAACTGGTCCAAATCTTCAGCGCTGGGCTCGATCTCTGGAAGATCCGAAACACCTGACGATATTCAAAGAAGAAAGAAAGAGAATGTCGTCAGCGAACAAATCACTCGGTAAGTCCCAAAGATAAGGGAGAAATAGAATAGGCAGAGAAGGAGAGAGTATAGCTTTTCAAGTTGTGTTATATTGTTATACTGTTGTATTTAGTATTAATGATGTTGTTATCGTAAGTTCCAGGGTGAATGTCAACCAATCTCAAGAGTGTTCTCAAACCCAACATGCTCCAATCCAAGGGTAGGGAAGCACGGGCCTGAATCAAATGTTAGTAGCGGGACTTCGACCGTCATCGAAGTATTCCAAACTCAACATGCCACAATCCAGGAGAATGGAAACACGAGTCCTCATGATAGCTTGCTTGTGTTAGTAGAAATGGATTCATGATTTAGGGAGACTCTTGAGATTCCGTTGGATTCACGAATGGACTACCCCAATACCCCGTGTATTTATTGTATTGTTAGTAATAATTGTACCGATGGTATTGTATTGTATTTATTGTATTGTCTTGAAAATTGTTTAGATGACTTTGCCGAAACCATGATATTAATAAATGGATGTAACTAGAGAATCGTGTAAATGGAAGTATATCAATGGTTCGGTTCAGTCAAGTTGTATAGGTTGATAGATTGAATATATATAGATTCATGGATTCATGTTGAATTGTAGTTTGGATACTTGAATCATATTCAAGTCAGATTATTAATGAGACTCGGTCTGAGTCAGAATAATTATAAAAGAAATTGAAGTCCTGATTGTTTTGATGTTATCGGTAACCGCTGCACATGGGCAGCAGGATTTGTGTCTTTTTCAAAGACGATTACCGTATTGATAACACCGTTGTTAAGTTGTCTACCTTAAATAGGCAAGCACCCACTTCTCCGGCTCCCTGAGGCTCAAGAGATTGGTCCCGCTTAAACTATATTTACTAGGGTTCTTAGGGTAATTTATAGAACTTGAAGGGGTTTTATGTAAAAATACTTTTATATAATTTTCAAAACACACCCCAATGTTTAATTATCGTCTTTAGAGTTGTAATAAATGTAGATTTTATATTTGTGATATTTCTAGTGAAAATAACCTAATTTTATAATATAAGGTATTTAATTGTAATATTGAACTTATATGGAATTCATGGTATTTTAATGTAAAGCGATTCTTGTGATTTTTGAAAAGAGTTGGAATATTTATATTATTACAAAATAGATATTTTAATGTTACTTATATATATATTTATATAAAAATAATTTTAATATATATTTTATATTTCTAGAAATCTCATTTTCTTAAGATATTGTATTTTAAATCTTCTAGACCGAATGCTCCTTGCGGAGGTTTAAATCTCGCACTACTAAGTCCGAGGATGTGCGATAATCCGCACCATCCCGAACAGGTTCCCCAAATGGGTTGTAGCGGCGCTTTGCAAAGATTTGTAAAATACTTAATCTTTTAGAAAACGGTTTTTTGATAATAAGTGGTATTTATTTGAAAGGTTTCGTTTTTCCGTATTCTAG
Organism: Agapanthus africanus; assembly: GCA_030015575.1. Lineage (NCBI taxonomy): Eukaryota > Viridiplantae > Streptophyta > Magnoliopsida > Asparagales > Amaryllidaceae > Agapanthus > Agapanthus africanus. The sequence continues at coordinate 434,255,468 of JASDDO010000004.1, read as the reverse complement.
GTACTTGAAAGTATTGTGATATATTTCATATGAGTGTTGTGAGGAGTTAGGTCATTACCTCAAGATCTAACTTAAAGGTATAGCAAGTTTGTGATAGTTTAAATGTCAAAATGAAACTACATGGTATTTTAATGAAAAAGAGCGGTAAAAGTTACAAAATAAAATATATTGTCATGAAACTTGTTCAGCATGTTTGTTAATGTTTAATAGTCAACATGTAATGGTTTAACATGATTGTATTAAAGAAAAATGAGAGTTTTAGGAAGAACCGAATCGGAAATCGGATTTGCTCCGATTCCGTCGGGTTTTAGAAATACGTATTTTAGAAAAGAGTAGAGAAAGGGGGAAGTGGGAGTTACTGGCTTAGATGTTAGGAGAAAGGGAGAGGGAACTGAAGGAGATGCCGGTGCGTCGTTTCGTTGCCGGGAGCTCCTAAGGTTGTCGTCGGAAAATCGCCGAAGCTTCGCCCTTTTGCTAACTTAAATTGCACACAATTTCACTAGAGTTTTCTTGGGAGTTTTGATCAGAATTTTGGAGTGAGAGGGTAGTGTTTAGGGGTTGTATTTATAAGGTTAGTCTCGGGTTTAGGGTAGGTGAAAGGTTAAAATGAAAAATGTAATAAAATGTATTAAAAGTGGAGTAATTGGTGTTTTAAAAAAGCTCTGGAAATGGTCTGAGGAAATAAATTATACAGGTGTGCAGGGAAGATGAAAAGACACATTCTTCATGTTGGGGCCGTCGCCGGAATCGGTTGACTCGGCCGTGACTCGGCCGGCGGCCTGAGTCGGCCTGTTCGCCGGCCGAGTTGGCCGAGTTAGGCGGCCGGAAACCTCCCCCGACGGCTGGTCTATCCTCTGGTACAGTTACATTTCAGGATGTAGTGGGGTTTTTGTGAGATATGCACGTGTAAACCCTTGGTATTCTAAAGGTTTTTAAAAAATCAATATTAAAAATTATGTGGGGTATGGGATTTGAACTCTGGTGACTTGGTTCAGCAGTGCAAGGTATTACCAATGAGCTACAAGCTCTTGCTTGTAATTAATTAGTAAAACAAATATTTAACTTGTGCTCATGCAAAAGTACCCCTTTCTTTAAATTTGAAAAATTTGTACAGAAAGTTGTACAGGAAATTTGGGGTTGTTACATTCTACCCTCCTTAAAAAAATTTCGTCCTCGAAATTTGTAAAAGAAAAGTGTAACAGATTCATGGAAAGTTTGGTGACTGCAGTACTGATAGTGTATCAAAAATAGCAAAGTGATACCAAGGTTTGAAAAGGTTGAAGAGAATTACCAGGGTTATCCTGGCCAACCGTCTCAGCTTCTACGGCTGCCAAATTGTAAGCCTGGCGTCTCGGCACATTTCTTCGTGCATGCTGGTATATCGCTGGTTGTCAAGGTAAAGATGGTCCACGTGGAGGTGGTGCAGGAAGAGTTAACCGAGTAGATGGAGCTTGGATAGCTGGTCTAGCTGCGGAATTAGGATTAGTTCGGTTGTGTGGGCAAGTTCCAATGGTATGTGAGGATGATCCACATATCAGGCAAAGACCATTTGCTTGTCTGCAATCTTCCATCAGATGTCCAGCTCTCTTGCAGTAGGTATAAAAGGCTGGGCTGGGCCTGTTGATTGGTACTCCCGGTCTCCTTGGTACAAATGGTTGTTCTGATGCGGCTTCTCCTGCCATCTGGTTGGCAGGGCGCTTCACTCCGACAGATTGAGGTCTGTCTTTCTTCTTCACCACTGCCTCATATCTTTGTGCATTTTTCAAAGCCATATCATGGGTTGGGAAATCCTCTGTAGCTAGAGCAGCTTGGATTTCCGGGTCCAACCCTTTCTGAAATCTTCTTGCTCCGATCTCAGCAGTCGGTATGAGATGGGCCGCAAACCTGTTACGGTTTTGTGTTAGCTGTGTAGTATGTGATATTAGGAAAACGAATACTGAGACGTATCTTACCGACTGAGCATGGTGAACTCAGCGTCATACTCATCTACTGACTTAGTCCACATCGAACCTTGTTGCAGATGGATGAACTGTTGTTCCATGTCGAACCTGGCAGTCCCAAGGAAGTACTTTGCGTCGAACATGTCTCGGAAAGTCTTCCATTCGATTAGTTGGTCAAGACGTCTTTCTTCCGCCTTCCACCAGTTCCATGCATTGTCTGTGAGCTGTAATTTTGCAACACGAACCCAAGCTACTTCTGGCACTTGTGCCGTTGCCAGATCATCTTCGATACTCTGAGCCCATTCCTCAGCTTTCAGTGGGCTCTCCTTTCCTGTAAACTGTTTGGGATATAAAACTCTGAATTGCTTCACCCCAGGTGCTTCAACCTCGGGACGGTTCAAGAGCTGCTGCTGTCCCTCTAGGAGGCTGCGGATTGCCTCAAGAAGAACCGTTTGCTCGTTGGGTGGAGCAGGAACGGCAGGTATGATTTGTAGTGGTGGTGGAGTGTTGTTGAAGTTGGTGCTGGTGTTGTTTGGGGAATCCATAAGCTTGAAAGAAAAATTTAGGTTAGGACAGATTCAAAGTATATGATTCAAAGAATATGAAATGATAAGATTCAAGATGTATGGATTGTAAAGAATGTTTTAGTTGCTGGTTCTTGTGTTATATTGCTTAGGTTATTCACGCAGAACAGAACTGCATGATAGAGTTCCATACAGCTTTGACCTGCATGGGCCACCAACAAAACCTGGCATGCCCCGCTTCCCGGTGTACGATGAAAGGGACGTGACTAGGCCGCTACGTATATACTTAGAAGTACATACACTAAGCGTATCTAAGCAATATAAAAATAAATGCACAAGAGACAAGATATAATAAAACAGCAACTTTATTTATTCACATTCTTTTTACAATACATGGAAAAGTAAATACATGGAATACAGCGATGCCTAAACAGTCGCATAACAGAAATCTAAAGTACTAAAAGGAAATGTGTACAATGAAACTAGAGCTCGGGGTCTTCAGCAAACTGGTCCAAGTCTTCAGCGCTGGGCTCGATCTCTGGAAGATCCGAAACACCTGACGACATTCAAAGAAGAAAGAAAGAAATTGTCGTCAGCGAACAAATCGCGCGGTAAGTCCTAAAGATAAGGGAGAAATAGAATAGGCAGAGAAGGAGAGAGTATAGCTTTTCAAGTTGTGTTATATTGTTATACTGTTGTATTTAGTATTAATGCTGTTGTTATCGTAAGATCGAGGGTGAATGTCAACCAATCTCAAGAGTGTTCTCAAACCCAACAGGCTCCAATCCAGGGGTAGGGAACCACGGGCCCGAATCAAATGTTAGTAGCGGGACTTCGACCGTCGTCGAAGTATTCCAAACTCTACAGGCCACAATCCAGGAGCATGGAAACACGAACCCTAATGATTGCTTGCTTGTGTTAGTAGACATGGATTCATGATCTAGGGGGACTCTTGAGATTCCGTTGGATTCACGAATGAACTACCCCAATACCCCGTGTATTTATTGTATTGTTAGTAATAATTGTACCGATGGTATTGTATTGTCTTGAAAATTGTATAGATGACTTTGCCGAAACCATGATATCAATAAATGGATGTAACTAGAGAATCATGTAAATGGAAGTATATCAATGGTTCGGTTCTGTCAAGTTGTATAGGTTGATAGATTGAATATATATGGATTCATGGATTCATGTTGAATTGTAGTTTGGATACTTGAATCATATTCAAGTCAGATTATTAATGAGACTCGGTCTGAGTCAGAATAATTATAAAAGAAATTGAAGTCCTGATTGTTTTGATGTTATCGGTAACCGCTGCACATGGGCGGCAGGATTTGTGTCTTTTTCAAAGACGATTACCGTGTTGATAACACCGTTGTTAAGTTGTCTACCTTAAATAGGCAAGCACCCACTTCTCCGACTCTCTGAGGCGCAAGAGATTGGTCCCGCTTAAACCTATATTTACTAGGGTCCTTAGGGTAATTTATAGAACTTGAGGGGGTTTTATGTAAAAATACTCTTGTATAATTTTCAAAATACACCCCAATGTTTAATTATCGTCTTTAGAGTTATAATAAATGTAGATTTTATATTTGTGATATTTCTAGTGAAAATAACCTAATTTCATAATATAAGGTATTTAATTGTAATATTGAACTTGTATGGAATTCATGGTATTTTAAGGTAGAGTGATTCTTGTGATTTTTGAAAAAAGTTGGAATATTTATATTATTACAAAATAGATATTTTAATGTTACTTATATATATATTTATATAAAAATAATTTTAATATATATTTTATATTTCTAGAAATCTCATTTTCTTAAGATATTGTATTTTAAATCTTCGAAACCGAATGCTCCTTGCGGAGGTCTGAATCTCGCACTACTAAGCCCGAGGATGTGCGATAATCCACACCATCCCGAACGGGTTCCCCAAATGGGTTGTAGCGGCGCTTTGCAAAGATTTATAAAATACTTAATCTTTTAGAAAACGGTTTTTTGATAATAAGTGGTATTTATTTGAAAGGTTTCGTTTTCCCGTATTCTATGTACTTGAAAGTATTGTGCTATATTTCATATGAGTGTTGTGAGGAGGTAGGTCATTACCTCGTGATCTAACTTAAAGGTATAGCAAGTTTGTGATGGTTTAAATGTCAAAATGAAACTACATGGTATTTTAGTGAAAAAGATCGGTAAAAGTTACAAAATAAAATATATTATCATGAAACATGTTCAACATGTTTGTTAATGTTTAATAGTCAATATGTAATGGTTTAACATGATTGTATTAAAGAAAAGTGAGAGTTTTAGGAAGAACCGAATCGGAAATCGGATTTGCTCCGATTCCGTCGGGTTTTAGAAATACGTATTTTAGAAAAGAGTAGAGAAAGGGGAAGTGGGAGTTACTGGCTTAGATGTTAGGAGAAAGGGAGAGGGAATTGAAGGAGGCGCCGGTGCGTCGTTTCGTCTCCGGGAGCTCCTAAGGTTGTCGTCGGAAAATCGTCGAAGCTTCGCCCTTTTGCTAACTTAAATTGCACACAATTTCACTAGAGTTTTCTTGAGAGTTTTGATCAGAATTTTAGAGTGAGGGGGTATTGTTTAGAGGTTATATTTATAGGGTTAGGCTAGGGTTTAGGGTAGGTGAAAGGTTAAAATGAAAAATGTAATAAAATGTATTAAAAGTGGAGTAATTGGTGTTTTAAAAGAGCTATAGAAATGGTCTGAGGAAATAAATTATACAGGTGTGCAGGGGAGATGAAAAGACACATTTTTCATGTTGGGGTCGTCCCCGGAATCGGCCGACTCGACCGCGACTCGGCCGGCGGCCTGAGTCGGCCTGTTCGCCGGCCAGAAACCTCCCCAGATGGCTGGTCTATCCTCTGGTACAGTTACATTTCAGGATGTTGTGAGGTTTTTTTGAGATATGCACGTGTAAACCCTTGGTATTCTAAAGGTTTTATAAAAATCAATATTAAAAATAATGTAGGGTATGGGATTTGAATTCTGGTGGCTTGGTTCAGCAGTGCAAGGTATTACCAATGAGCTACAAGCTCTTGCTTGTAATTAATTAGTAAAAAAAATATTTAACTTGTGCTCAGACAAAATTACCTCTTTCTTTAAATTTTGAAAATTTTGTACAGAAAGTTGTACAGGAAATTTTGGGTTGTTACAGAAAACTTCACGGGGTAATGACCTACCTCTCACATACACACATATTGATATAGCACGATACTCTTGAAAATATATTATTATGGCAAATACAACTTTTCATCAAAATACCTTGAACTATAAAAACCCGGTTTTCTTTTAAATAGTTTTATTAAACTTTTTGCGATTCTGCCTCTACAACCCATTTTGGAGAACCCGCAATTGGATAGTGCGGATTATCGCACATTCTCGGGCTAGTAGAGTGAGATGCATACCTCCTCATGGAGCATCTGATCTCGAAGAATTTTAATACGATTTTTTTAAGAAAAACGACATTTTCTATTTAATAATAAAATCTATTTTTTATAAATATATAAATATCATCAAAACACATATTTTCAAGATATAATAAAATTCCATATTTTCTAGAAAATAAAAGAATGACAAGCTTCATTAAAATACCATCAAGTATCAATACAAGACAAGTTACACTAAAATACCTTGAACTATTCAAGCTAAGTTAATTTTCACTAATATACCCCACTCTTTAAAATTCACATCTATGGAAACCCTAAAGAACATAAATAATTACTCAAGGTTTATTTTGAAAGTATATAAAATATTTTTCATAAACCCCCCTCAAGATATATGAAATTACATTAAGGACCCTAGTAAATATAGGTTTAAGCGGGAACAATTCTCTTGAGCTTCAGAGAGCCGGAGAAAGTGGGTGCTTGCCTATTTAAGGTAGAAAAACTTAACGGTGTTATCAATGGTAATTGTCTTGGAAAAAAACATAAATCCTGCCGTCCATGTGCAGCAGTTACTGATAACTCCTAATCCTAATTCAGGATCCAAATTCTATTCTAAGTGTCTGTCTCAAGTCTGAGTCCAAATCAATCTGAATCCAATTCACATGAATCCAATTTTAACATGAATCCAATATACCAAACATATATACTTGAACTGAACCTAAATACTAGAACAACATCAACATGCAAACATGACTTGACCGAACCATGGCTATATCTTGACTTGATTACATGCCTACTTGATACATCCTGAAACCGTTTACATGAACAACTTGTATCCATGGTCACGGCAAGTCTGTTAACTATATCTATACAATATATATATATATATATATATATATATATATATATATATATTACGGGGGTTTAACGGGGTAGATTGGTACGGAATGTATTATAAGTGGCAAGATGAAAGACACTAAAAGACACCTACATGAACATCCTTGCCGTTGTCCCGTTGGTATTGAAGGGGCCTTGTACTTTCCATTTTCCATAGTCCACGGGATAGTTGGACTCCTCTCGTAAACACTGATACATTATGTACCAAGCTATAAACAACTACGTCAGTATAACAGACATATATACTTGTACCAATTACTAGTTCTATTCTCTTTACTTGTCTATTTCTTTCTTTCTTTGGGACTTACCGAGCGTTAGTTCGCTGACGACAATCCTGTATATTCTTTCTTTAGAATGTTCGTCAGGAGGACCCGACTTTCAGGAGTCTAAGCCCAGCCAGGAGTGATTGGAGCAGATACCCGAGCAGCTCGACTACTAGCTTACTTGTACTTATTTCCATTTCATATGCCACTGTTTAGGCATTGCTTTCAGCATTGTATTATTTTTCCTTTTCAAACCAGTTGTAATGTAAAGAATGAATATTAATAAAAGTTGATGTTTATATTACATCTCTTGTCATTCTTGTACATTTTATTTATATATTGCTTATTTACGCTTAGCGTGTTTACTTCTGAGTAAATACGTCGCGGCCCATCACGTCTACTTCTCCGTACACTGGGAAGCGGAGCATGAAAAAAAACAATAGGCCTGGACCATCTACTCCTATCCTGGTCTTTGGCAGCGACTCTGAGGATGAGACCAACGCAGTGTTCTCCATCCGCCTATCAGTGCAAACCCGCGTCGGAGCAGATCAGAGTCTGCAAATCACAATGGTTCTGCGTCGGCATTATAAGGAACTTGATGCGCTCTATACATACAGCGTATAGGAAATACAGACTTTCTACGTCCTTCCCAGGCGAAGAGGTGAAAAGGCGATCCTCTTCTACCAATCTACGGAGACTAAAGTAGAAAAAGAAGTCTGGCATGATGCTAATTTTGCACTCGACAGGCTTCAACCAATCCTTCTTCCAAGATACTACGCGGAGGGATTGAAAAGGCTGTTAAGATGCCAAGGTGTACCCCTTGAACAAACTGTTCCGCAAGCCCATTTCTAAAAAATGATTTGGGATATTCCCGGGACTCGGCGAAAGATGCCCAATGGGAAGATGGAGACAACCGGGATCGGATATGTTCGGTTCAGGAAACGGGAGCAGTTCCACTGCTGCCGCGTCATAAACAACTCCAGCGAAAAGGAAAACGCTCTTCCAAATGGCCATGACGTTGAAACAGAGCGAAATCCCGCTCTAAGAACGTTAGGTCCGTCGCTCGAAGAACAAATAGACAAGCTAATAAAAAAGCTTGTCAAAAGAGCCGAGACAATCACAGCCGCGAAATGGCCATTTATGGAAAAGGCTAGGACGCAGCGTCTCAATCAGCAGTCTGCGGAGAAAGAAGACTACAATACCCTTCATCCCCAGCCCGCTGCACGTTCTCGCGATAGATGAAAGCCCGAAATAAAGGCAAAAACAGGGCAAAGGACACAAACAACGTCCGAAAACAACAAAGTGGATCCATGAAGCCATGCAATCGAGAAAAGGTTATAAAGAAAATGGTCGGGAACACTCTTTCCCCCAAGACAAGACAAGGAAAATATTCAACCTTGTCATGAAGCATCAAATATTGACGCTCTCGGAGTCTCGGCACCCCGAAAAAATAAACGTGGTCCATCATCCGGATTATTGCTCCTACCACCGAGCAATAGGTCATCCCCTCGAAGACCGCTTCACCTTCAAACATTGGGTAGTAAACCAGTGTCAACAAGGCAGGTTCGCTTTATCCGACAGCTGGAGGGTAACCCCACCGCAAAAGCACGAGCCAAAGAGGACCTATACCGTGAGGATAGGACTAGCTCAACATCAAGAATGGAAACGAACTCGTACCTGCCATATGATAACGCTCTCAAAAGAGGAAGGGCACGAGACTATGGATGACCTCCACATGTGCTTCGCAAATGAAGATGAGGATAAGGTAATCTCCGAGTTTCCACCAGCACCAGAGGAGCTGGAAGATGGGATACACACCACGACGAACAATCTAAGAAAAATTGACTTAGGGACAGAAGACGATCCGAGGCGAACGTTCGTCAGTGAGCTACTATCTAAAAAATAGGTAGCCATATTAAAGGACGTGCTCTTGCAATATAAAGACTGTTTCGTATGGAACTATTCCGAGATGCCGGGTCTAGATCCAAACGTAGAAGTATATAAACTGGCCATATAGCAGGACATAAAGCCAGTCAAACAGGCGCCAAGAAGAATGTGACTCGAGCTCGAGATGAGCATCAACGCTGAAGTCAAGAAATTAATCGACTCCGGCTTCATGCAAGAGGTTCAATACCCTGACTGGATCGCTAACATCGTCCCGGTGATGAAGAAAAATGTGACGGTGCGCATCTGCGTGGACTTTCGGGACCTCAACAAACCTTGCCCGAAGGATGACTTCCCAGTACCTGTTACCGAGCTGATGATCGATAACACGTTTACCCATGAGGTCTTCTCCTTCATGGATGGGTCTTCAGGATACAATCAAATCCAAATGCATCAAGAAGATCAAAAGCATACCGCCTTTCAGACTCCGCTGGGCATATTCTGCTATAAGGTAATGCCCTTCGGTCTGAAGAATGCTGACGCTACCTACCAAAAGGCCATGACAAAGATCTTCGATGACCTCATTCATGAGATCGCCGAATGCTACATCGACAACCTTGTGGTTAAAAGCAGATCTCATGAGGAACATTGGAAACACCTAAAAATAGTGTTCCGACGTCTTCGGAAGTATAATCTGAAGATGAATCCTTTAAAATACGCGTTTGGAGTCTCCTTAGGCAAATTCCTAAGATTCATCATACGACACCGGGATATCGAAATTGATCCCTCAAAGATCAAGGCGATTATGGAAATGCCCACGCCAAGAACTCTCAAGCAATTGCGATCTCTTCAAGGAAAGCTCGCATATACCCGGAGGTTCATAGCCAGCCTCTCCGGAAAATGCTGTCCCTACATTCATTTATTGATGAAGGAAACCCAGTTCGTCTAGAATCAAAAGTGCTAAAATGCACTAGACGAAATCAAGCAATACCTGCAAAATCCGCCGGTGTTGACCGCTCCGGTTAAGGGAAAACTCATTATCCTATATACAACGGCCCTCGAGGGTTCTCTAGGCGCGCTATGGACACAAGAGAACAATCAGGGAAAGGAGAGAGCTTTATACTATTTGAGTCGAGTTCTCCTGGGGGCAGAAAACAACTACTCTCTCATCGAAAAGCATTGCATGGCACTGATCTTCGCGATAATGAAGCTCAAACATTACGCCTTGGCACATGAGGTCCATCTCATATCAAAGGTGGATCCTCTCAAATATCTGATGTCAAGGGCCATAATAACGAGAAGACTTGCCAAATGGGCCATCCTCCTGATGGAGTTCTTGATAACGTATCGACCCTTTAAAGCAGTGAAAGGCCATGCCATTGCCGACTTTCTTGCCAAGCATCCGATACCAGCTGACTCCCCCTTAAATTGCGAGTTTCTGGATGAATATGCATTTGACACAATCGAAGAAGAGAAGGAAGAAAATGATTTCCAATGGGAACTCTACTTCGATGGAGCGTCTTCCATGAAGAGGTGAAAGCAAAACACCCCCATAATCGAAGCCAGGGTGGGCATTATCTTCGTGACTCCGCAAGGAGGGATATTGCGTTACGCCCTCTCCTTAACGGAGCCAAGGACTAATAACGAAGCTGAATATGAAGCTTTGATAGCAGGTCTCGAGATCGCTGTCGACATGGGAATTAAAGACCTTCTCATATATGGAGACTCCTAGCATATCGTTAGCCAAGTAAATGGCGACTATCAGACGTGCAAGCTAGAGCTGATAAAGTACGGCGAAAGAGTGCAGCAACTGCTGACATAAATCCCCTCCTACATCCTGGAAAGTATACTGCGTGCAGAAAACAGCAAGGCGGATGCATTGGCCAAATTGGCTAAGGAATTGGCCGATGAAGACCTCGACGATGTAAGGATCATTGTGCAAAGCCGCAGGGTTCTCACGACAATAGAAATATCTTCGGAAGAATTAACAGAGCTATCCGAAGGAAAAGGAACGACCGAACAAGTAACCCTTCAAATAAGTGACAAAGAAAAGGTCAACGATTGGAAGGAAGTCTTCATTGACTACTTCAAATCCCAACGAATGCCCAAAAATGCGTCCTCTAGATATCAGCTCATGAAACGAGCTCTGTCTTTCGCCTTCGTCAATGACACTCTATATAAGAGATGGTTTGACTTCCTGTGGCTAAGATGCTTGGGACCAGAAGAAGCGAAGAGAGTCCTCCAAGAAACTAACGATGGACTCTACGGCTCTCATCAAGCTGGGCCAAAGATGAAGCTGAAGATCAAAAGAATGGGTTACTATTGGCCTACAATGATTCTGGACTGCCTCGAATATGCGAAGCAGTGTCACTCATGCCAAATTTACGGGGACTTCATCCACCAACATCCAAACCCGCTACACCCAACAATGGCTAGCTGGCCATTTGAAATGTGAGGAACCGATATAATTGTCCCCATTGAACCAGCATCGTCTAAAAGATATCGGTTCATGATGGAAACGGCCGACTACTTTTCTAAGTAGGCAGAAGCAGTACCACTAAGGGAGGTGAAGACGGGGAATATCCTCCATTTCTTCAGGACACATGTCATCTATCGGTTCGGCACTCCACGACGAATTATCTCAGATAATGGGCCAGCTTATAGAAGCCATAAAATCAGCCGCTTCGCACAAAAGCATAAGATAGATTGGAGATATTCTTCAGTCTATAATTCTCGTGCCACGGTCTAGCTGAAGCTTTCAACAAGACCTTGACAAAGATTATAAAGAAAACAGTGTCCAAAAAAAAAAAAGACTGGCACGAAAGGCTGCATGAAACTCTCTGGAAGTACCGAACAACGTTCAAAACAGCCACGGATACAACACCATACACGTTGGTATTCTGCACGGAAGCTGTGCTTCCCCTGGAAATAGAACTCCCTTCTCTATGAATAGTGGTTCGATACGAGCTGACAGATGAAGAAAACGCTTATCTTTGGCTTGAGGAGCTCGATACCCTCGACGAAACTCGCCTTATAGCACAGTAAAATCTGGAGGCTTATAAGATAAGGATGACGAGGTTATACGAAAAACTGACCGGGCCGAGAACATTCTGCCAAGGCGAGCTCGTGCTAGTCGTCAAAAGACCCATGATCCCCAATCGTGCAAAACGGGGGAAATTCGAGCCGAACACCGAAGGCCCGTACATCATAGACAAAGTCTACCAAGATGGAGCCTACCTGCTCATGGATATGCATGGAGAAAGATCCTTCTGGCCAATAAACAGCCGATTCCTCAAAAAATACTACCCTTGATGAGTCACGACTTAGGTCAATGATAGATGACAACGATCGTGTCCACTCGCTATCTTCCCGAGTCAGAACTATGAGAGTAGTATGCAAAGAAGCTCCGTTTCCTCAAACATGGCGATGAAAGACCAAAAAGTCCTTAAACTAGAAATTCGCCTCAAATATGGCGATAATGGACCGAGATGTCCCTAAAATAGAACATCGCCTCAAACATGGTGACATCGGACTGAGATGCCCTTAAACTAACAACGGACTGAGATGTCCCTAAATTAGAACCTTGCCTCAAATATGGCGATAACAGACCGAGATTTCCCTAAACTAGAACTCCGCCTCAAATATGGCGATATTGGACCGAGATGTCCTTAAACTAACTATCCGCCTTAAACATAGCGATACTGAACCGAAAAGTCCCTAAACTAAAATATCGCCTCAAACATGGCGATAATGGACCGGAACATCCCTAAACTAGCGCATCGCTCCAAACATGGCAATATTCTCTCTTGAGATCTATATTGCAATCAAAGTTTTAGTGGCAAAGATTGCAACTCAAGTCCCACTGGCTACACAGCTACTCCAACAATGAAGCCACCCCCAAGTCCTACCGACAAATTGATGGGCACCTGCGGCAAAACTACACTCGGGTGTTCCATCGTTAAAGAAAAAAATAGAAAAAATGGTATGTCCACAAGCGAAATGGGCACAGATGAAAACCCGAAAGGGTGCCGTGAGTAAAAATAACAGGACTACCGGCGAGCTTGTGAAAACCCGGAAGGGCGCAATCTCGTTTAAAAAATACACTTACGAGATCCTCACGGCTCGTAAAAAGAATTCCCCCCTATGAGACCCACACGGCTCATAGGATTCAGACGCCTTAAGCTATAGGAATCTAAACCCGTTCTTAAGCCGTCATATCCCCCAAGTTGCCCTACAGGCGGTCCATATTGACCCTTGTATACAATCCACGGGTGCGAATAAATATCCCCTTACCAAGTTCTACCAATGGAGAGAAATGTCCACATATGGTGAACGACACTTGTAATTCCTCTCGATTTACAAGGAGAAAACACTCTTGTAAGATCCTTACAACTTACAAGAGAAAACACACTTAGGAATCCTCACGACTCTTAAGGAGAAAATGCACCTACGAGATCCTCTCAACTCGTAGGGAGAAATACCTTTATGAGACCCTTACGGTTCATAAAGTCAAAAAGCCTTAGTCAACAGGATCCAAACCCTGTTTACTAAGCCATTCTTGTTCAAATATACAAAGGCAAATAATGATTCGCTCCTGGTAATATTCTAATGGTAGCGATGCTGATGCCTATATAGGTATCAAATTCCAAGTCCTCTTACGGCAAATGATAATTTGCTTCTGGCAATATTCCAGTGGTAGCGATGCTGATGCTTAAATAGGTATCAAATTCCAAGTCCTCTCACAGGAAATGATGATTCGCTCCTGGCAATATTCCAGTTGCAGCGATGCTGATGCCAAAATTGGTATCAGATCTCAAGTTCCTGACTCGCAATAAAAAGCAGCGAGTAAATAAAAAAAAAATATATAGCCGAAATGATAGGGCACCGCGATAAATACATAGCCGAAATGATTGGGCAATCCCGATTTTTGCGATATGAAAAGCTAAAAAGATAGAGCATCGCAGAAATAAATAAATTCTTCTGCCCTGCAGATAGGTCCACACCAATCCCTGTATACAATCCATGGGCACAAATAAAAAAAAGGGAATTATATTTTCCCATTAGGCTCCGTCAAAGGGAGAGCCAAATCTCGACGGCAACATGTACAGCCAAGAGATCAGCTCGACATTCTTCTCATTCCAAAAAGGTGCAGACGTGACGTCAACAAAGCTCCAAGGAGCTAAATCAAAATGGAGTAATGGCAAAATCCTAGCTCCAAGTCTTGACGGTACATATATAATATAGAGACTATCTCGGTGTTTCTTCTCATTCCAGCAGAATGCAGACGCAATGTCGTAGTTGAAAAAAAGGAAAGACCCAAGGGTCGAAAAAAAAAGAGTAATGGCAAAATCCTAGCTCCAAATCTTGACGGTACATATAAAACCTAGAGACTATCCCGGCTTTTCCCCCTCATCTCAGCAGGATGCAGACTCAACTATCAAATGAAATTCGAACAATGGCATATTCCTAGCTCCAGACTTCGATTGCAATACATACAGCATAAAGGTCCTACAGATGTCTGCCGTACTTCAGCAAAGAAACGGCATAGCATTGTCAAAACAAAAATGAAGTGACGGCATATTCCCAGATTCAGGTCTCGACGACAACTCATATAAAGCCTAAAAGATTATCGGAGATCATCCCACACCAGAGCGGAGTGGTTATGACTCATCGGGGCTCCAAATTGAGCCTAACCTTAAGTAAAATGCGTCATGGTAAATTCCTAACATTTACTCTTCCGACGGTAATACGACCTAAGGAGATTACTTGAAGACGTCTTGTCCAGCCCCCGAATGGATCAGAGACACGACGGTCGCAGGGCTACTCGAACAGCGGCTTAAAGACTGCATATCGAGGAATACATCAGCCAACGCGACGGTACCACAGTCTAAAACCCTAGTACCACAAACCTAACAGACCTCTGTCATAATGAATAGGGGTTATCTATATACAAAGTTAGGACAAGTTTGCCTGTAAACCCTAGGGAGGTAACCTAAAACACTCCGAAATGAGTACATAAACTAGAGACTCCGAAATGAGTGAATAAACTACAAACTCCGAAATGAGTACATAAACTAGAAACTCTGAAACGAGTGAATAAACTACAAACTTCGAAATGAGTACATAAACTAGAAACTCCGAAACGAGTGAATAAACTACAAACTCCGAAACGAGTAAATAAACTAATAGGCGCTAAATTAAGACATCAGACATAGAGGAGCGCATGCAAAAAAATGTGAATTCTTTATTCATAAATCGAAATGCTTAAAAGATACATTTTACATTTATGTAAAGAAAAGTGGGAAATACAATTCTAAACGTTAAGAAGGTAGGGCTTTCAATAAACTGGCAACCCTCTCACTCTTTTCCCGCAGCGCCTCCTCGTGTGCCACTATTGCAGCCAACATCGCTTCAACTTGAGCCCATTATTGCAAGCACGATGAAAGATTCTCAGCAATTTCCTGCTTAGCAACCTCGCAATCTCGTATGCCCCGCTCGATAAAACCGCGGTTCTGCCTCAGCACCATTCCTTTAGACAAGAATTGCAGAAGACTTTCAAAGATAACTTGCAGCTGCGCGGCATTCCCTTCGACCTAGGCGTGCAATTGGCTGGATTCGCCAGAAGCTGTCTCATGCTCCTTTCGCTTCACGACCAACTTTTTCTCAAAGTATTTAATGGAAGTGGCACTTTGTTCGATTCATGCGATCAGTTAAGCCTTCGAAGTTAACGCTTCAGGTGCAAGACGCTTGTGCTCAATCTCATGGAAACAAACCTCTATCCGCTTACAATAGTCAACCCAAATGCCGACGAAGTCCTTATTGTGGAAATTCACAAGCATTGCCAACATAGGGTTAACCCCGTCAACAAAGTCCTCAGCAAAGGTGAGGGCTTCAACGTTAAGATCTTCGATGAACTCACTTATCATCCGCTTGCTATTCACCGCACCCCTGGAAGATTGGCGCTTAGCAAAGGGCCCTCCGGGCATGGAGATGCGAGATTCAAAAGGAGCCAAAGCCGGTATAGCTGTTACAGAATAAAGCACACACAAAAAAGTGTTAGATTTCAACCTAAAAAAATAATAAAGAAGAATGATGATGAACGAGATCTACCATACCAGTGGTCAAAAGTGGCAAGTTAGGAAGCACAGGAGGCTCAGCTATTCCTTCGTTCTCCTTCTCGAGCCGTAATACTGCAGTCAATACGATAAAAGCTTAGCAATAGAAAGTTTACTCGTGGAAAGATGAAATAAAAGGTGAAGAATATACTAACCAACGCCTAAAAGGGGAGCGAATTCCGATTAGAAGGCGAAGTGCGAGCTTAACATCTAGTGTAAGTGGTCAAAAAGCACTCCTGCAGGATTGCGAAAATATATGGTAAAGAAATTAATCCAAGAAAATAATATCTACACTGAAACAAAGAAATGAGAAATCTTTACCGTCCGTGATTAAACCCGAGAGAACTCGGGGGGACACGAAAGAGAGGGGTGGAATCGTGACAGTCTGGCAACGTCTGGCGGTAATACAGCGTCGGGGTTTACCATGCCTATATTCAGAATAAATGAGATATCAGTAGAGATGCCTAGCAGGATTAAAAACTCAAAAGTAATAGTTCGAGGAATACCTGACAGGGCAGAAACCATGACAGTGTCTGGAGCATCACCAGCTATGATGGCTTCCCCGGTTTCCACCGAGAAGGTGGATTCAGCAACCACACCTTCGTCCCCAGAATCGATAAGGGTCGTCGTAATGCTCGCATCACCCGCCGATATCAGGGATCCATAAGGAGAGGAAGCGGCAGTCGGAACAGTCCCATATTCCAAAGGAAGGTCTGCCACTTCAGGCTCTTCAAGCGCCGACACTTTGCTTGCCACGTCACCATCTAAACTTGGCCCTGTTAAAAAAAAGAGTGTTATAATTCAATAAAAATGCTGCTAATAGGTTTCTATAAGGGATCGTGCGCTGTTTTACCTTAAAATAACCGCTCGACCTCTTCGTGAGATGCACGCGCAACCTGCCTATAAGCGGTGGACAGGACAAAAGGAACGTTCTCCATGGGAAGGGTTGAGCATCACTCGAACCCGCTCCCGCAGCCAGATTAGCCTGCCACTCCCTTACTGCATGCTTTTTGCGCTTCCACTCAACTTTGGCCGTACGAATGGATCTCCTCAGGACCTCCGATAGAGGAGCGTCTTTGTCCAAATCAGGCTCGGCCTCCGAATCTACTGCAACATCCATCATCGGCTGCTTCAGCGACGCCTCCCGTGGTGGCCCTGGGGTGACCTCAACCGTAGCCGGTGGCTCTGAAGGCTCCTCTGCACCACCACCTGAGGTTGGTATTGCACTCGGAACAACATGAGTTGCGGTGGTTCCTGTAACAGAAAGAAGAAGGGAGTCAGGGTGTGAACGAAATGAACTAAATATGTAAAGGCGTTGCGAAACAAATCATACCAAGGCCCATGGAAGCGCGGAGCCTCTCCTCCTACTCAAATGTCTTGAGGGACGCCAAGAGAGCCTCTTCAGTGGAGATTCCTGT
The DNA here is from genome assembly GCA_030015575.1 of Agapanthus africanus. Taxonomy (NCBI): domain Eukaryota; kingdom Viridiplantae; phylum Streptophyta; class Magnoliopsida; order Asparagales; family Amaryllidaceae; genus Agapanthus; species Agapanthus africanus. The sequence goes on along the minus strand of JASDDO010000004.1, from coordinate 434,238,021 downwards.
TAAGAGAAGAGTGTTAATAAAGCGTAGTATATTTAAAAAATTTATATACAGAAGAATGTAAATGAAATATACCGGACGCCGCAAGAGAAGCTAACGCTGCTTGCTCACGGGCCAGCCTTTCAGAAACTTCGATGGCAGCTTGAAGATCAGTAGCGACGGGAGCTTCGAACAGACCATCGTTAGTGCCATATTCGGACAAGCCTTCGCTATAAGGAGCATGAGGTTCCAGACCGAATACAACGTCAGCTGAGAATAAGGATTTTTTCTTCTTCTGCGAGCTGGAACCAACGCCCGATGATAAGAGTTTTCGCTTAACAGGTTTCTTCGGACGGCGGGTCCCAATCTCCAAACCAATGCCCGACTCCAGAGATGCCACAGATACCACAGTCGCAAGAGCGTCTGGTCGAGGCTTATCCGGAAAAGCTCGCATAACTATGACCGCACTGCTCTCTCTCCAGGAAGGACAGACAACTGCCCGTCGCTTCAGCAGGACCGCGGGATTGCTAGCTGGGACAAAATCCTTGTGGTCAAGAAGCATCCGCCTTTCCTCCTTAACGACGGCACTCGTTGCATGCTGATGCCAAGCAATGTAGGCATTCGAGGCCCTTAGAATATGACTCGGCTCGCTGATCAGGAAATGAGACCCCGTATTCAGACGCATGAAATGGTGCGCCGCGTTGCGAACACCCTCTTCAGTAGTAATTGGATCAACGATGAACGCCTCGAGGGGAACGCCTTGGCTGTAACCCGATTGCTAGACTAAATGGTGCGGATTATATCTCATAAACAAAACCGAGGCGTTCTGTCTGAATACCAGGAAAACCGGCCTGATAGAGTAAAAATGGACGATCTTCCGGGCCCTCAATGCAGAAGCTCCATCCTTGAAGACATCGTGGAGTGGCTGGACCACTTTGGAAGGCTCCTTACAGATGGTCAAAACTTTATCTACAAAGGTCATGCTGTCCCCAACCATGCGTGGGCGAAGAAGCAATCGCCGAGCCTCTCGCTGGGTTGGGTCTGGAGAAGAAGCATCGACCAAGTGCATGACCCGAGGAAAATTGTATCCTTCATAAAATCGGGGCCATTTATGCACACCAAAAGCACCCAGCACGTGCATCTTGATACACGAGGTGAAGTAGTGCAATGGGAGATTTACGGGCTTCACGCCCGGCTGAGTGGTGTTGGTCGCTAAACTCAGACCATGATATAAGTGAACCAGTCCTGCAACCCCAATAGCCATGCATGTCCCCGCCACAATACAGTGAGATGGATAAAAGGCAGACAGTCTCATATAACGGGGGTGCATTAGAAGTGCAAACCAGCTCAACCATAAGCCGATGAACCCCATGAAGAACGTCTCTTCATCAATGTCTGGAGCGGCGACCTTTGTGAAAGGACGATTGGGGTATCTAGAATAAAGAATTGATTTAAATCCGCCTCCGCGGTCGGTAGTTTATCCAATCGGAATCCAAATGGATCATTGAGCTTGGTGAACTTCACAACTTTCTTCGATAAAGCCTCCGGATGAAGGAAGCGGGCAAAGAAGTTCGTGAAGCTAACTCCGTGCCCCCGAGACTCCAAGAATAAGCTTTCATATATGTTCAACACTTTGATTAAGCTCGGAAATTTGTGTCAAACGGCATTCTCTGGGGTAAGACCCATAACCACTGATTCGGTAGTAAAGACATACTCGTCAGGAAGTATCTCCTCATAATGCTCTCCTCTGACGGGTAACCTGGATATCTCCACGAATTCCTGCAGCGAGATTGAGACCTTCCGATCCGATAAGAGAAATGTGTGGGTTGGAATATTCCATTGCTCCAAAAAGGATTTAACCCGCCACACATGAGGAGTGTGGTAATAAAAGAGGGACGCGTAGATCGCTGGATATAGCCCGGTCTTCAGCTGCAGCGACTTCTTGGCCGACAGAATATAACGGGCCCACTGCAGATAGCCAGCCGGATGACGGGGGTCACTCGTATCAAATAAAGCTGGCCCCAACGACACGCTTCTCCTTGGCATATGTGATGCTCCAGAATGTCTAGGGCAATCGGCGGCTACATTGGTATCGACGCCATGGAAGGTTGGAGACGACCTTCCGAAGTCCACTTCACTTCTTCCACTGCGTAAGCGACCTGCAGAGGGTCGGCATAATGAATCGATGGAATCGGTTCTGACGGGCCGCACAAGTAAAACCGCGCCGACCCCGGATAATGTAACTGTACCATGACCCCTACAAATGAAGAAACTTCTGCTCTGGGTCATAGTCCCGAATTAGCACAAATACTTCTCGATCTGTAGGCGCATCGGCGAAAGCGCTCTCCGAGCTAACGTAGGGGAAGGAGGAACCGGAAGCCATAGTACCTAAAAAAATATAATAGAGGGTTAGTCATCAACACAATGTAATCAACTACAATTAAAAGCCTTATCATTTTCAGTACATCCAAATTTGCACTACATTCTGGCATAGTAAAGTCGCCACAGTCCAAAGAAAAAGGGACAATGGCCCCACAAAATCAAGGTAATGCCCCATCAATGATGAGGCAGTCATTCATTATAAGAATCCAAAAGGATTCTCATTTAATGAAAAATCTCATTGAACGGTGGAGTTCAAGGCTCCCAATGGCCTCGAAGAACATGTTCTACAACAGATTCAAATCTGCAAGAAAAACCCTAAAAAGAAAATAAGAAAAGGGAATAAAATTCCCAAAAAAAATTCAAAAGAAATTTTCTCAGTGCTGAGGTTTGTAGAACAAACCAGAATTGAATTCCTCTGATAGTGGGATTAAATTCCAGAAATCTCCATGGGAAATATATTGGAATTAAATTCCAGAGAAACCTTCAGAGATCAAAGTCACTAACAGGGTAAAACCCTAAGATCTCTAAGACCCATAGTCTACCCAAATAAAAGGTTTTTTTAAGATCTCTAAGAGATCATTCCAAGAAAAAAGCAAAGCTCTGTTAATGGGTAAAAATCCAAAAGAAAAAGGAAGTTTTCTTATAGGTTGAAATTTGGTCATGATTTTTACCAAGTTTTTTGACAGAGTTCAACTCTAAGAGTTTCTTTGGAGCATAGATCTAAGCTTTAAGAAGAGAATTAAATTCTCAAGGAAGAAGAAAGAAGATGATGGAACGACAGTCATCTCAAGGGCCAAAGGCCCTATTTATAAGATGTGAAGGGACGGTTTAACTCTCTAGGAGATCAAATAGTGGAAAAGGTGACACCGTTGTACTCACGTGTGAGCCACGTGAGCACAACGGTGGGGGGCATTTGTTCCCCCAATATTTAACCTAATAAAAGAGCAAATCTCTGTTGGAACTTAATGAGGCAATGCCTCACGTGCTCTCCACGAGGGCGCCAACGCCAGAGCCAATCTTATAGGATTAAATCCTATGATGGCGTCTCACGTACTCCTCACACGGGCGCCAATTTGCAAAGCACAGAAAAATTTACTACATAAGAGTTAAACTCTTAGATGGCACCGCACGTGCTCCTCACGCGGGCGCCAATGTGCAAAGCACAGAAGAATTTACTACACAAGAGTTACACTCTTAGATGGTGTCGCACGTGTTCCTCACGCAGGCGCCAATGTGCAAGAATTAAATTCTTAAGTGGCGACCACGTGCATAACACATGAGCGCCAGCGCCCAAGTTCCTATTAGTAGAATTAAATTCTACATTTCCCTAACAAAAGTTGGGATATTTTCTGTTAAATAGAGCCGTTGGATCAAAGATCTAACTGAGATGATAAATCATTAAAATATAGAATCAAATTCTATTATGAGAAAATATCTCCCATATCTTTCTAAATAAGAAAGACACTCTCGGTTGAATCAATGATCCAATAATAGAATAAAATTCTATTTTGAGAATATATTCCTTTAATTTTTCCAAAAAAACAGATTGCTCTATGTAAAACAGAGAACCCTTGGATTAAAAATCCAATGCTGATTAAAAATCTCCACTTGACAGAATAAATTATGTATATGGGAAAATATTTCCCCAATCTTGTTAAAAACAAGAACAATATATTCTGTGAAAACAGAAACACTTGGATCAAAGATCCAACGGTGGGTAAAATTCCCCAAATCAATTTTGAGACTAATTAAATCAATTGGAATCTCTATGAGAGATTTTCTCAAAACCAATTAACAATCTGCCTCCACTATATAAAGGACCCGAGACATCAAGTCTCAGAGAGAGAAAACCCCATATAAGCTTCTTCAAAAATACAGTGAGCTCTCGAGAGAACAGAGAATTCAATTCTCAAAGAAGAAAACCTTCCTTCTCGAAACCCTAGGTAAAGAAAAGAGACCAAAATATCTCTATCACGTCTAAGGGTTTAACCCTTTTAAAAGAACTTAGTTTTTTCTCTGGATCTGAGATCTACAAGACATGTCTCCCATAAGTTGAGAATTTAATTCTTATCGGGAAGATCTTGTTCTTGAGAATCTAACATTCAGGGAAGAACAAATTCAAAAAGAAAAAATGGAGTCCATAATACTCCAAGAACTCAGTTCCTTCAAATCAAGAACATGGTTCTCAAAAAACTCAACCCGAAATCCTCAAAAATAGTGATTTTGGTGAGCGTTAATGGTCAAAATGCCATTGACAGAGGTTTAACCTCTCTGAAAACATCAACAGAGATTAAATCTCCATATGAAAAAAAAACTAGCGCCTCATGTGCTTCCCACGTGGACGCCCCTCTTTAACAGCGCCTAGCGCCTCACGTGAAAAACACGCGGGTGCCCAAAACAGAAGGCGGGCGCCTCACGGCTCCTCATGTGGGCTCCATATAAAAATTACTTAGCACTTCATATACAACCAAAACGGCTCAGTGCTCTGCACTAATTGGGCAACGCCCAGCGCCACACGTGCACCTCACGTGGGCGCCATACAAAAAGTGCTTAGCACTTCATATACAGCCAAAACAGCTGAGTGCTCGGCACTAATTGGGCAGTGCCCACTGCCGCACGTGCACCTCACGTGGACGCCATAAGAAGTGTTTCACATTTATTCAAAATGACTAAAGTGTTCAACATTTATTAGGCAGCGCCCATGACTGAATGCTTCACATGAGATATATGTGGGCATCAGAGTTCAAATAAGTGTTTAGCACTTTTATATAAAAATAAAAGGGCTGAACAAATAAAGCCCAAATAAGTGCTTAGCACTTTTGAATAAAAGAAAAGACTAAGCAGACTATGTCCAAATTGGCTAGGTCTCTGAAGTTTTCTTGCAGCTGATCCTAAATGCTCTTTTGCTAGATCTTAAGTAAAAATGATCCTAAAATGTTGCTAAGTGGATCTTGGTCTCTAATTAGACTAACGTATTCTTAACAAAAACAAATTGAGCCCTAAATGCTCATATATATTTAAATTGATCTTAATCTCAAACTAGATTAACGGTCCTTAAATAAAATAAACCCAAATCTAAGATACACGGATTTGGACTAATCCGCGTCCTACGGGCGATGACATAAACTAGTCTCCGTATACAATCCACGGGCAACCAAAACAAACAAAAACACACACGACACGAAGTAAACTGCCGGAGCAGGAGAAAGTGGTTATTGCAATGCGATAACGTAATTAACTGCAGGGGCTTGCACCTGCAGGGAAGAGCGTCACCACAATAAAAAAAACCCTCATAAAATGAAAGGGAATCTGATAAAGTCTGCTACAATGGTCGCGAATGTCCAAACCTCCGATATATGGTACCATAAATCAACTTGGTATCTTCAGAGGGGTGGATGGATAAGTCCAAATAGCATCTGCCCCTAAAATTCAGGCCATACGTCTCAACGTCTCGGTCCGGTCTTTCGGCGGAGAACAGGGACTTACCGAGCGAAAGTCCACTGACGGGTATCCACCCATCTCTTTCTTCTTTTGGATGTTCGTCAGGTCATCTAGAGACTGATGAGATAGAAAAGACTGCAGAGGATTACGATCAGATCACCATTCAGGCTTAACTTAACTTATCTTTTCTTTCAGTTTATGTATGCCGCCTGTTTAGGCATTTCTATTCTTGTATTTCCTTTTCAGTTGAACTCATGTATTGTAAATATATCAAGTTTGAATGTAAATAAAGTTGTTGAAGTTTAAATCTCATGTTCATTTCTTGTCACTTTATATTGCTTATTTTACGCTTAGCATATTTACTCCGAGAAATGACTTTCTCGAAACAAATACGTCGTGAGCTTGTCGCGTGCCTGTTTCCATCTTCTAAGAAGTGGGGTGTGACAATCAATATTGGACCGCCTGTAGGGCATAAATTTATGGAGTTATGATGGCTTAAGAACAGGTTCAAATACCTGTAACTTAAGGTTTTTGAATTCTATAAGCCGTGAGAGACTTATAGAGGGTATATTCTCCTTACGAGTCGTGAGGATCTCGCAAGTTCATTTTCTCCTTAGGGGTCGTATGGATTCCTAAATGTGTTGCTCCTTTATGAGTCGTAAGGATCTCACGCAAGTGTTTTCTCCTTACAAAGTCGTGAGGACTTTACAAGTGCATCTTTTCCTTTCTTTTAACGAGTTTGCGCCTTCTCAGGTTTTCACAAGCTTGCCAGTAGCCCTGTTGTTTTTACTCATGGCGCCCTTTCGGGTTTTCATCCGTACCCATTCCGCTTTTGGACATACCCCCCCTTTTTAGGCGGCCCGAAGGTAACGCACTGATAGTTGTCAATCACGACTTTCTTTGAAGGACCGCATCATATGAGACCTGGGAAGGATATGAATTATTTTATGCTCGTGGATTGTATACGATGCTGGATATAGAGACTCACCGTAGGGCAATATATTAGTTTAAGGAAATTACGGTCCAATTTTAGTTTAAGGACGTCTCCGTCCAAAACCAGTTTAAGGACGTAGAAGTCCATTTTTAGTTTTGGGACGTTTCAGTCCATCATTTCCGTATTTGGGGCAAATTTTAGCTTAAGAACATTTCAGTCCATTATTCCCGTATTTGGGACGAGTTTTAGTTTAAGGACATTTCGGTCAAACATTAATTTTAGGGACGTTTCGGTCCATTTTTAGTTTAGGGACGTTTCGGTCCAACATTCCCGTATTTGGGACGAATAGTAGTTTAAGGACATCTCGGTCCAACATTAGTTTTAGGGACGTTTCGGTTCATTTTTAGTTTAGGGACGTTTCAGTCCAACATTCCCGTATTTAGGATGAAAATTAGTTTAACACCACTTTCAGAGTTTTGACTCGGGAAGATAGCGAGCGGACACAAGCGTCAACATCTATCATTGACCTAAGTCGCGACTCTTCACGCATAGTACTTTTTTAGGAATCGACCGTTTATTTGCCGGAATGGCTTTTTGCCATGCATATCCATAAGCAGATAAACTCCACCTTGGTAGACCTTATCTATGATATACGGGCCTTCATAGTTTGGCTCGAACTTCCCTCGTTTTGCACGATTGTGAATAATTGGTCTTTTGATGACCAGCACGAGTTCGCCTTGGCGGGATGTTGTCAGCCTAATTAGTCTTTCATATGGCCGTGTCATCCCTGTCTTATAAGCCTCCAGGTTTTGTTGTGCTATAAGGCGGGTTTCGTCGAGAGCGTCAAGTTTCTCGAGCTTAAGATGAGCATTTTCTTCATCCGTCGGCTCGTATTGAACTGCTACTCATAGCGAGGGGAGCTCTATCTCCAATGGGAGTACTGCTTCATCGCTAAACACCAATGCGTATGATGTTGTATTTATGGCCGTCTTGAACGTTGCTCGGTACGTCCAAAGAGCTTCATGCGGCCTCTCATGCGGGTTCTTTTTGTTTCTGAACACCGTCTTTTTTATAATCTTGGTCAATATCTTGTTGAATGATTCAACTAAACCATTAGCCCGAGAATTATAGACCGAGGAGTATCTCTAGTCTATCTTGTGTTGCTGTGCGAAGCAACTTATTTTATGGCTTCAATAAGCAGGTCTATTATCCGAGATTACCTGTCACGCCCCGCTTCCTAGTGTACGGTAAGGAGACGCGACGGGTCACGCGACGTATTTACTCAGAAGTAAACACGTTAAGCGTATCTAAGCAATATAAAGTAAAATGTACACAAGAGACATGAATATGAATGAACAACAACTTTTATTTATTTAACAATTCTTTACAAGTACAACTGGAAATGTAAATACAGGAATAGAAAGCAATGCCTAAACAATGGCATAACTGAAATGAAAAGTATATACAAGTGCCTACAGCTCTGGGTCGATGGCAAACTGCTCCAAGTCCTCGGTACTGGGCTCGATCTCTAGTGAGTCAGATCCACCTGACAACATTCCAAAGAAAGAAGAAAAGGAATATCGTCAGCGAACAATCGCTCGATAAGTCCCAAAGAAAGAGAGAAGTAGAATAGACAGAAAAGAGAATATAGCTATATAATGTTATCTTTTGTTTTGTTATCACGGTTGTTTGTAGCTTGGTACAGAATATGCCAGTGTATATGAGAGGAGTCCCACTATTCCGGAGACTAAGGTATACAGAGCATAAGAAACCGTTAGGCCACGGAACAACAGCAATGGATATTCAGGTTAGGTGTATTAAAGTGACCATCTCGTACCACTTCTAACACATTCCGTACCAATCTACCCCTTTAAAACCCCGTAATATAATTTGTATCGATTGTATTGCTTTGTTATATAGATGGATGACTTGCCGAAACCATGATATCATGTAAACAGAATGGATATAAATGGATAGTCATGTAATCAGAGTATATCCATGGTTCCGTTCGGTCGAGTCATGTTGATATAGATTGAATTCTGGTATAAATGGATTCATGTTTTATTGTAGTTATACTTGAATTGAATTCAAGTCGGATTGATTTCATATTAGATTGAGACTCTGTCTGAGTCAGACACTTAAAAAGAAATTGATGTCCTGAATTAGTTTTGATGTTATCGGTAACTGCTGCACATGGACGGCAGGATTTGTGTCTTTTTCCAAGACAATTACCGTATTGATAACACCGTTGTTAGGTTGTCTACCTTAGATAGGCAAGCACCCATATTCTCCGACTCTCTGAGGCTCAAGAGAACTGGTCCCGCTTTAATCTATGTTTACTAAGGTCCTTATTGTAAATTAATATAACTTGAGGGGGTTTTATGAAAAATAGTTTTGATATATTTTCAAAATACACCTCAAGTATTTAATTATCATCTTTAGGGTTTTCATAATTGTAATTTTTATAAAGTGAAATATTCTAGTGAATATAACCTAGTTTTCATTGTATATGGTATTTTAGTGTAATCTTGGATTGGTATTGAATTGAAAAGATAGTTTCGTGAAATTTGTGATTCCTTTGATTTAGAAAACATGGAATATATATATAATATATTTAAAGTAGATATTTTGATAATATTTATATATATCTAATATTTATAAAAATAGAATTTATTTCTTAAATAGAAATCACATTCTTCTTAAAAATTTCATTAAAAATTCCATCGAGATCGAGTGCTCCTTGCGGAGGTCTTCATCTCGCTCTACTAGGCCCGAGGATGTACTATAACCCGCACCATCCCGATCAGGGTTCCCCAAAATGGGTTGTAGATGCGCAATTGCACGGAATTAAATAACACACTTTTAAAGAAAACGGTTTTTGAATGCTTGTGGTATTTAAGTGTAAACTCGTATTTTTCCATAAACTAATGTCCAAAAAGTTATCGTGCTATATCAAAAATGTGTTTTGTGATGATATAGTTCATTAACTCTTGAGTTTTCTAAAGGTAATACGGTTAAATTGAATAAATAATGCCGAATGTAACATGATAGTATTTTACCGTAAAGATGGAATAGAGGTTGCAATTTATATTATTTTGAGATGAAACTTGTTGTGAATGTTGTATTATGTTTGTTAAATAATATACAAAACGATGGTGAATTTGTTCTAAAGAAAAATTGTGCTTTTAGTTAAAAATAGAATCGGAAGTCGGATTAACTCCGCTTTCGACTAGTTTTGAAAAATGATTTCATTTTAATAGAAAACAAAGGGGAAAGTGGGAACTTACTGATTAGAAAACAATAAGAGAGAGAGGGGAATTTATTGGAACCGTCGGGACGTCGTTTCGTCGCCGGATTCTTCCTAAAATTTCGCCGGATCCTTGCCCTTTGCTAACTCCACTTGCACAACTTGGGACTTGAAAATTTTTAAAGAGTTTTTGTAATGGAATTCTGAATGAGGAGGGGTGAAAAATAGTGTGGTATTTATAGGGAATATTAGGGTTTAGGGTAATGAGGAATGGAATTAAAATTTGCCTTAAAAATGAATTAAAGAGAGGAATTATCACTCTCTGGATGTTTTCAGAGTAAACAATCAATATGAGGGTAGTGGGTTAGGCCAAGGGGTGCCAGGGGAAAAATTCTAGAGAATTACCTACGGGTATATCCGGCGGTGCCGGCCCCCTAAGAAGATCTCGCCGGTCCAAAACCGGTAGCTTGGGCTCGGTTGCGAGGGTATTTTCCTCAGCTGCGCAAGAACATTATAATCCGCCTTAGTTTTCTTAGGCGGGTCTTTCGCGGCGAGCTCTTTAACTACCTCTTCATCAAGAACAATTTGGTCGGGCATTTTCCCTTTTCCTTTATCATTTTTATTTGAACTATTATTTGCAGGCCAAAGGTTCTTTTCAGGCAGCGTATGATTATGCAGCTGGATGTTCTCGCAATCTTTCTCCTCTCCTTCTTTCCAGAGGGATTTTCAAAGAGAGAATCAAGGGGTTTTTCATCCTCAGAATCGCTCCCGAACGTGTGAACTCGGGGTTTTCCCCCTTCTGAACTAGTACCAGCCATATGACAACTGCCAGTTGCTTCTTTGTGTGCTGTTGTTTCTCCATTTTCATTTCGATGAGCACGGGCTTCACGCTTCTCTTTCTTGAAGTGTTTTCTATGGGCAACATATTCTTGCCACCATTTCTTGAAAGCATTGCACTCCTCGATGGGATGAGCGACTCTTCGGTGGTATGCGCAGTATTTTGGGTGTCCTTTTCCACCAATGAAATATGGGACCCCAGGTGTGTACATCATGAGAGGTGGTAGCTTCATCCCCAGTGATAGGGTTTGGCAAACCGTTTCTCAGTTTTGATGCTGCTCTTATTTGTTGTAGGCATGTCTTAGTTTGGTCGGAGAGCTCTATAACTTGTCCTCACCGCAACTTCTTTGTTCAGACGCCGACGCTTATCTTTTTCATATATGGTCGTCTCGTGTTCTTGGTCATTTTTGCTCTTTTGAAATGCTTCGTTTAGTAGCCTTTCAATCGGATTTTCTTCCGGCAGTTTCGGGGAATTTAACGCCAATTCTACCCCCAGTTCACCCACGTCACTTTTTAACGCCAGCGGAGCTTCTTCATCTTATATGGACGAATGGAAGATCATGTGGCATCTTGCCACAGGTTCTTCCGCTTCATCTAATGAGTCATTTTCCTCATCGTCTTCACTATCCTCGTCCTCAAGAATATGCTTGACGAATTCTTCGAGTGTGACTGGCGTTCGCGCTTTCTGATTGTATTCTTTCAGCGCGTCAATATATTTCTGATGGTCTGTGCGCTTGTCAACGTATTCAGCAGGCTGCACAGGTTTCTTATTCTTCTTCTTTTTCTTCGAAGATTTCGAAGGCTTGACTTGGGGGATATTCCCCTTGTCGACTGTCTTCAGCGCGGGCGGCGGTTTCAACAACCCTTCTATAATTTCGGACCCAAGCGAGTTTTTCCACTTGATCGTCGGATATGCTTGTAGATCTTTCATCATTCTTTTAGTTTTTGCTTAAAGACATACTTCCCATGTGTTGGGGTCAAAAATTACACCCTGGTTGACCAAGTCAAAATCAAAGTCAACCCCAAGCCAAATGGGCCTAAGCTCAGGCCAAGTAGACCATGCCCAAGTCAAGTCCCACGGCTGGCCGCCCCCATACCAAAATGAAAATTATGTATAAATAATTTTGATATAATTTTTATGGATAAATGTAAGGAAAATAGGCATAAAGCCATATTTTTGTAAAGCCCATAGCTAATATGCAAAAGAAATAAGCACATGAGGTATGGGATGGGCAACATACCATTTTGTAAAGCCCAAGGGGCTATGTGTAAACTTATAAGCCTATATAAGGCAACATGATAATAAAATAAAAGAAGAACTTTTCATTCTCTCAAAAATTAGGGTCTGTGCCTCCATCCTAACTCTCTCAAGTTCTCTCTCTTCCTCTTCCTTTTCCAATTAAATCATGAGTTTAGCTCTCTTTTTCTCAATAGAAAATAAAGTTTTACCATAAACCCATAGAAGGAGAGTTTAACTCTCATATCCAACCCCCCCAAAGGATAAGATTTCCGTTACTGTAACGACTCTGAAATCACTGTACAGAAATTTTCTTGTTATTGTACAGAAAAGGGTATTACAATCTGTGTAAGAGTTAAAAGTTATTTTTGTTAAATAAAAGAAAGAAGCAACTTGTAGCTTACTTGTAAAGCCTCTACACTCCTGTGACATAGCCCGTGTGTTCGATTCCCATCATACCCAATTATTTTTTTTAGATTTTTTCACTTTAATTTTTGGAAGTCCAAAAGTTGCACGCGCAATATATGGAGAAATGAAAAGTTTCAAAAAAATCAAACAGGCGCAATGAGGTGTACACACCCAAATCGACACGTGGCACGAATCGTGAGGCAATGCCTCAAGATCCGATCGCCCAAACCCATGATTGGGCCGGTGCCGACAGTCGATCTTGATCCATTCTCCTCCGTGCTTTGCACACATACCTATTCGACTTCCCTTAACTCCCCTACACTGTTTGATTTCCTTGCAATCAAACAGAGACCCTTCAACACCTTTTTTATACTTTTTAATCCAAAATTTTAAGTCCCAAACCCTAATTCTCCACTATAAATACCATCCCATGCCCTAGCTCCCCTCTATTTTGAAAATTTCTAGCAAAATCACCTCAGAAGTTCATAAGTGCAAGTGGAGTTAGCAACCAAGCTCCTTTCGTCAAAGATCGAAACCGTTTCCGGAGCTCCCGCGACGCCACGAAACCCCCTCCCTTCTTCCTTACTCTCTTCTCATATTACCAAGCCATAAGTCTCTCTCATCTCTCTTTCTTTTCATCTCAATTTATCTCCTAAGAATATATCGGTAAAGTGGAGTTACAGCCGATACTTTTCTTTTTAAACTCGAAACTCCTTTTTCCTTTATACTTTGGTTAAACAAATTTTACCACCATACTTGTAACTTCGCTTACAATTTTTAGCTTCGAGTTTAACCAAGATTTTCATATGAAACAAATATAAACAAATTTTTTCATTAAAATACCTTAAACTTTAGTATCACCCTCTTTTCGATAATTATTAAAACAATAATTTTAGGAAAACTTCACGGGGTAACGACCCACCCCACACGCACACTTTGGTTTCATAGCACGATATCAATATATATATGGTTGGTTCAAAGAAATACTTTTCATTAAAATACCACATCTTTTCAAAACCGGGTTTCTTTTAAATCAGTATTTTGTAATCCTTGGCAAATACGCCTTTACAACCCTCGTTAGGGGATCCGCTAATAGATGGTGCGGATTATCGCAAATCTTTGGGATAGTAGAGCGAGATGCAGAACTCCTCACGGAGTATTCGATCTCGAAAGGAAATGAAATACGGTTTTTTAGGAAACGCTAATTTTCTAAAACAAAAACTAATTTTTGAAAAATTATATTCAATATATTATGAAACTATATTTTTTATGAAAGATTAAAATGTTAATAAAATAGCATCAAGTTACCAAAAAGACTAGTTTTCAATAAAATACCATAAACTTTTAAAAGCTAGGTTTTTATCATTAAAATATCCCAATAATTAAAATACATGCCCATGAAAACCCTAAATCTCGTAAATCACCCTTAAGATTATTTTTAAAACAATATTAACATATTTTTCATAAAAATCCCTCGAGATATACAAACAATACTTTAAGGACTAAAGAATTAACATAGGCTTAAGCGTGTTTACCGCCGAACGGAGACGAACTGGGATAGATCGTCTTGCCTGAATCTGGGGGCAGATGCTATTTGGATTTATCCATCCACCTCTTCGAAGATACCAAGTTGATTTATAGCACCATATATCGGAGGTTTGAACAGACACGACCGTTGTAGCAGACTTTATCAGATTCCCCCTCATTTTATGAGGGGTTTTTTATTATGAAGACTCTCTTCCCTGCAGGAGTAAGCCACTGCAGTTAATCACGTTACCGAATTGCGATAACCACTTTCTCCTGCTCCGGAAGTCCACTTCGTGTTATGTGTGTTTTTGTTTGTTTAGGTTGCTCGTGGATTGTATATGGAGACTAATTTATGTCGTCGCCTGCAGGGCGCGGATTAGTCCAAATCCGTATATTTGAGATTTGGATTTATGTCAAGATTTTTTCTTGACGGGGCCCACGTTGGTAGCTTAGTTTGCCAACGGGAATGAACTTAGGACACAGATCTCACATTTGTGAGGTCCATCGGTTCATGAGATATTTGAGTTTGATTTAAGGATCATTAGTCATATTTGAGACTAAGATCGACTTATGAGTAGTGAGAATATGGGTTCAACTGATCATCAGATAATATATAAATAGCCCATGGATAGTATAAGGTAGTCATTATGGAGACAGTCCGCAGGGCAAAATATATTAGTTTAATGACGTCGCGGTCCAACATTCCCTGTTTGGGACGAATGTTAGTTTAAGGACATTTCGGTCCAATGTTTCCTGTTTGGGATGAAGATTAGTTTAAGGACATTTCGGTCCATTATCGCCGTGTTTGGGAGCGAAGATTAGTTTAAGAACACTTCGGTCCAACATTCCCATTTTGAGGATGAATGTTAGTTTAAAGATATTTCGGTCCAACATTCAACTTGCGCGCACGTATATTTGTTACGTGGTGGAGTGAACGATGGTGACATGGAATGCACCCAATTTGGAGTGCGATCTGATTTGAGGTGTGCACGTCAATTTGGAAGTGTATCAACGTGGGATATATCATTCCCAGTCTTGATGAAGTTTTACATCAAGCTGGGACAAGAAAAGAGTTATTGGTTGTCGGGAACTACCACCTCTCTGAAGACGTTGAAGAATTACAACAACATATATCAGAGGTGTGGAAAGATGTACCCTTGAACCAAATCTCATATTTGAGAGAAAAGATCATGGTGGATCATCTAAGAATCATTAGCCTTATTTGAGACTAAGATTACCTTAGAAGATATGTGATGAATATCGTTTTGGATATCATCAATGAGAGATCATTAGTCATGTTTGAGACTAAGATCAGTTTGGATATCATGAATATAAGCTTAGCCAATTTGAGCTAAGATTGGGTTTCTGTAATACCCAGGAGTGCTAAGCACTTAGATGCATATAGCGCTTATGTGTATATCACGTGAGGCGCTCCAATAGTGCTAAGCACTAACTTTTCCCGGCGCTCGCGTGTGTTTCACGTGAGGCACTGTATAACTTGGTCTTGAGCGCTCACGTGCTTTTCACGTAAGGCGCTGAGTTCTTTTGGAGATTTAATCTTGATATTTTTAGAGAACTTAAATCTCTATTAATGGCATTTTGACCATTAACGATCACCAAGATCATTATTTTGAGGATCTGGAATCATGTTCTTTAAGAACTAAGTTCTTGATTTGAAGGAACTAAGTTCCTGGAGTATTATGAATTCCATATTTTCCATGTTCATGTTTTCAGAGAGGTTAAACCTCTTTTAATGGTGTTTTGACCATTAAGGATCACCAAGATCACTATTTTGAGGATCTTGGATCGGGTTCTTTAAAGAACTAAGTTCTTGATTTGGAGGAACTAAGTTCCTGGAGAATTATAGACTCCATTTTCTCCACGTTCTTGTATCCATGTTCCCCTCTGAATCTTTGATTCTCAAGAACAAGATCTTCCCGACGAGAATTAAGTTCTCAACTTGTGGGAGAGTTGTCTTGTGGATCTCCGATCCAGAGAAAGAACTAAGTTCTTTTAAAAGGGTTAAACCCTTCGATATGGTATGTTAGGTAAAGGAGATATTTTGATCTCTTCTTTTTTCTTTACCTAGGGCTTTTAAGAGCGGGGCCTTCTTCTTTAAAAGAATTAAATTCTCTGTTGTTTTTTTAGCCTTATGTATTTTTACAGAAGCTTATGGGGGGTTTCCTCTTTTCTTTTTTTTATCCAGTCATCTCCTCTCCTTTGATTAATCTCCTTACACCTATTTATAGGAGAAGAGAAAAATTAATTTGTTGAGAAAATCTCTCATTGAGAGATCGTGATTGATTTCATAATCAATCAAAATGATATTTTAGATCAATCGGTGAATTTTATTCACCGTTGGATTTTTAATCCAAAGGCTCTCTGTTTAACAGAGAAGATTTCTTATATGTTTAACAAAAAGGAGTGCGGTTCGCTCGACAAATTCCTACCTCTATATCTATCTCTGAGATGTTTGGATTTTTAAAAACTCTATAGACATGCAGAAGAAAAATGCTATCCCCACCCGGACCAATACATAACTTTTACCAAAAGTTTAGGAAATATTTTCCTAAGATAGAATTTTATTCTATCATATGAATGTCTTGTTAGTTTAACAAGATTAGGAATATATTTTTCTAACATAGAATTTAATTCTATCGTATGGATATCTTGTTAGTTTAACAAGATTAGGAAAATATTTTCCTAAGATAGAATTTTATTCTATCAGACGATCGATAGGTGATTTTATAATAACCGTTGGATCAGAGAAGATCTTTCTAGTTTGAGAAAGTTCAGGGAAATATTTCCCACATAGAATTTAATTCTATCAGATGGTTTAATTAGTGATATTTTATCCCCATTGGATTTTAATTCTATCAGATGGTTTAATTAGTGATATTTTATCCCCATTGGATTTTAAATCCAAGATTCTCTGTTAGAGAAAGATCTTTCAATATTAGAAAGATCAAGAAAATATTTCCCAAATAGAATTTATCATCTGATGATTTATTATCACCATTGGATCTTTGATCCAACGGCTCTGTTTAAGAGAGAATATCCCAGTTTTTAGGGAAGTATTCTCATGTAGAATTTAATTCTACTTGCTTTTAATTTGGGCGCCGACACTCACGAGTTGTGCACGTGAGCGCCTTTTAAGAATTTAATTCTTATTTATGATAGGCGCTCCTGTGCTTTGCACATTGGCGCTCACGTGAGGAGCACGTGCGGCGCCACCATAGGGTTAATTCTACAAGACTGGTGCTGGCGCTGGCGCCCTCATGAGGGGCATGTGAGGCGCTGCCCCAACAAAATTTTAACAGAGTTTAGCTGTTTTATTATGTTTAAATATTATGGGAACAGGCACTACGGTGCTTTGCACATTGGCGCCCACATGAACTTCACGTGCGGCGCTACCTGAGGTGATAGTTACATGCCTTGCATGTGGATGCATGTATTTAACACGTGGAGTTTTCCCTTTATTTTTATCAGGGAACAGCAAGCTCTGGGCCAAAAAAATTTGGTGGGAACAAATGCCCCCACTACTTTACCCACATAAGCTTATACGTGGGTTAAGTAGTGCAAAATAATGCATTACCATAGAATTGATGGCTTAGAAGACAAGTTTAGGATCCCTGTCGCCTAAGACTTTTTCATTTTCATGAGCCGTAAGGTTCTCAAGCAAGCTTTTCTCCCTATGAGTCGTGAGGATCTCATAGGTGTATATTCTCCCTAGAAATCATGAGTATTCCTAAGTGACTTTCACCTCAGTGAGTTGTAAGGATCTCACGCAGGTATTTTCTCCTTACGAGTCGAGGGGACCCGCAAGTGGCTTCCTCACATCATTGGCATTTAACTTTGATGAATGTGGCCCGTAGATAGTATACAAGAGTCAGTTTGGATCTTCTTGTAGGGCATCGATGGCTTAGAAAACAGGTTTAGATCTGTCGCCTAAGACTATTCAAATTTATGAGTTATGAGGGTCTCATAAAGACTTTTCTCCCTACGAGTCGAGAGGATCTCGTAGAAGTATTTTCTCCTTAGAAGTCGTGAGGACTCCTAAGTGTGTTTTCTCTTGAGAGTCGTAAGGATCTCACAAGAGAATTTTCCCCTTACGAGTCGAGAGGACTCGTAAGTGGTTTCCCCTCCTAGTCGGTATACGACTTTGGAGAATGTGGCCTGTGGATAGCATACAAGAGTCATTTTGTACCAACTTGTAGGGCCACGGTGCTTAGGAAACAGGTTGATATCCCTGTCGCCTAAGGCTTTTCACCTTCATGAGCCGTGAGGGTTTCATAAAGATATTTTCCCTACGAGTCGAGAGGATCTCGCAGGTGTATCCTAACGTGAAATATAGATAACCTCTATTCTTTACGACAGGGGTCCGTTAGGTTTGTGGTATTAGGGTTTTAGTCCGTGGTACTGTCGCATTGACTGATGTATTCCTCGATATGCAGTCTTTAAGCTGCTGTTCGAGTAGCCCCGCGACCGTCGTGCCTTGATCTCTTCTGAGGCTGGACAAGACGTCTTTAAGTAATCTCCTTAGGTCATATTACCGTCGGAAGAGCAAGCGTTAGGAATTTGTCATGACACTTTTTACTTGAGGTTAGGCTCAATTTGGAGCCCCGATGAGTCATAACCACTCCTCTCTGGTGTGGGATGATCTCCGATAGTCTTTTAGGCTTTATATGAGTTGCCTTCAATACCCGAATCTGGGAATATGCCGTTGCTTCATTTTTTTTAACGATGTCGCGCCGATTCTTTGTTGAAGTAGGGTAGACATCTGTAGGACCTCTATGCTGTATGTATTGCAATTGAAGTCCGGAGCTAGGAATATGCCATCGCTCCACGACTGTCGTGTCTCTGATCCCTTCGGAGGCTGGATAAGACGTCTTCAAGTAATCTCCTTAGGTTATATTACCGTTAGAAGAGCAAGCGTTAGGAATTTGCCATGACGCTTTTTACTTGAGGTTAGGCTCAATTTGGAGCCCCGATGAGTCATAACCGCATCCTTCTAGGGTGGGATGATCTCCAATGGTCTTTCGGGTTTTATATGAGTTGCCTTCAAGACCCGAAGCTAGGAATATGCCGTCACTTCGTTTTTTGCTTTGACGATGTCACGCCGATTCTTTGCTGAAGTAGGGTAGACATCTGTAGGACCTCCATGTTGTATGTATCTCAGTTGAAGTCTGGAGCTAGGAATATGTCATTGCTCCATTTTTATTTCGACCCTTGGGTCTTTTGTTGACGTTGCGTCTACATCCTGCTGGAGTGAGAAGGAACGCCGGGATAGTCTTTAGGTTGTATATGAACTGTCAAGACTTGGAGCTAGGATTTTGCCGTGACTCCATTTTTATTTGACCCTTCGGTCTTTGTTGACGTCGTGTCTGCACCCTGCTAGCATGAGAAGAACGTTGGGGTGATCTCTAGGCTTTAGATGTTTCCATTAAGATATGAAGCTAGGATTTTGCCGTCACTTCACATTTATTTGATTGTTGTGTCCGCATCCTGCGGAAATGAGGAAAACGTCGAGCTGGAGCTAGGATTTTTGCCATCACTCTACTTTTGTTTATTGACGTTGCGTTTGCCCCGAGAGGGAACGTCGAGTTGGAGCTGGGATTTTGCCATTACTCTGGGATTTTGCCATTACTCCTTTTTGATTTCGACCCTTAGGTCTTTTGTTGACGTTACATGTGCATCCTGCTGGAATGAGAAGGAACGTCGAGATAGTCTCTGAGTTGTATATGAACCGTCAAGACTTGGAGCTAGGATTTTGACATGGCTCCTTTTTTGTTCGACCCTTGGGTCTTTGTTGATGTCGCGTCTGCACTGAGAAGGAACGTCAGGCTGATCTCTAGGCTGTAGATGTTTCCATCGATATCTGGAGCTAGGGATATGTCGTTGCTCCACTTTATTTTGGTGATGTCATACCGATTCTTTGCTGAAGTTGGGTAGACATCCAATTGACCTTTATGTTGTATGTATCGCCATCGAGGTCCGGAGCTAGGAATATGTCATTGCTCCAATTTCATTTGACAGTTACGCCTGCACCACCCTGCTTGAATGAAGAGAACGTCAAGCTGGAGCTAGGATTTTTGCTATCACTCCATTTTTGTTTGTTGATGTTGCGTCTGCACCGAGAAGGAACGTCGAGTTGGAGCTGGGATTTTGCCATTACTCCTTTTTGATTTGGCTCCTTAGAGCTTTGCTGACGTCACGTCCGCACCCTGTTGGAATGAGAAAAGCGTCGAGCTGATCTTTAGGCTGTAGATGTTACCATCAAGATCTGGCTCTCCCTTTGACGGAGCATGGTGGGAAAATATGGTTCCCTTTCTTTCATTTGTACCCATGGATCGTATACAAGAGTTAATATGGACATATTTGCAGGGCAGAGAATATTTTATTTTATTTTATTTTTTATACCCGCGATGCTCTATCTTTTCAGCTTTTCATATCGCAAAATTCGCGATTGCCCAATCATTTCGACTTTTTATCCGCGGTGCCCAATCATTTCGGTTATTTTTTTATTTTTACTCGCTGCTTTTTATTGCGAGTTGCCCAAACATTTCAGCTGTTTTTATATGCATATTTTTTGCTCGTTGATTTTTATTGCGAGTTGTCCTATCATTTCGGCTATTTCATATGCATTTTTTCTGCTACTCGCTGCTGTTTTTATTGCGAGTTTGGCATCTGATACCAATCTTGGCATCAGCATCGCCACGACTGGGATATTGCTAGGATCAAATAATCATTTGCCATGAAAGGATTTGAAGTTTGACACATGTTTATGCATCAGTATCGCTGCAACTGGGATATTACCATGAGCGAATCATCATTTGCCTTGAGAGGACTTGAAGTTTGATATCTTTTTAAGCACCAGCATCGCTACGACTGGAATATTGCCAGGAGCGACTTATCATTTGCCTTTGTTGATTTGAACAAAGGTGCCTTAGCATACAGGGTTAGGATCCTATCGACTAAGGCTTTTTGACTTTATGAGCCGTAAGGGTGTCATAAAGCAATTTCTCCCTACGAGTCGTGAGGATACCGTAGGTGTATTTTCTCCTTAGGAATCATGGGGATTCCTAAGTGTGTTGCTCTTTTGTGAGTCGTACGGATCGCACGCGGGTTTTTTTTCTCCTCACAAGGTCGAGAGGACCTTGCAAGTGCACAGTAATTTTTTTATTTTACGAGTTTGCGCCCATTTCGGATTTTCATAAACTCGCCGGCAGTCCTACTATTTTTACTCATGACGCCCTTTCGGGATTTCATCCGTGCCCATTTTGCTTGTGGACAAACCGTTTTTTCTCTCTCTCTCTTTTTAAATAAGATTGCGCCCTTTCGAATTATCACAAACTCGCCAGCAGTCCTGCTGTTTTTACTCACGGCGCCCTTTCGGGTTTTTATCCATGCCCATTTTGCTTGTGGACATACCTTTTTTTTCGAACGATGGAACTCTCGAAAGTAGTTTCGCCGCAGGTGACCCATTTGTTTGCCGGCGGGACTTGGTGGTGGTTTCATCGCTGGAGTAGTTGTGTAGCCGGCAGGACTTGAGTTGCAACCCTCGCCGTTGAGACTTCGATTGCAATATAGATCTCAAGGGAGGGTATCGCCGTATTTAGAGTGATGCGCCGTGTTTGAAGCGACACACTAGTTTAGGGATGTTTCGGCCTATTATCTCCGTTTTTTTAGGCAACGCTCTAGTTTAGGGACATTTCGGTCCAACATTCCCGTTTTGGGGACGAATGTTAGTTTAAGGACATTTCGGTCCAACATTCCCGTTTTGGAGACAAATGTTAGTTTAAGGACGTTTCGGTCCATTATTAATTTAAGGACGTTTCGGTCCAACATTCCCGTTTTTTTAGGGGAACGCGTTAGTTTAAGGACGTTTCGGTCCAACATTCCCGTTTTTTAGGACGAATGTTAGTTTAAGGACATTTCGGTCCATTGTTAGTTTAGGGACATCTCGGTTCGTTATCGCCATATTTGAGGTGGATTGTTAGTTTAGGGACTTCTCGGTCCATTATCGCCGTGTTCGGGGCGACGCGTCGTGTTTGAGGCGACGCACTAGTTTAAGGACGTTTCGATCCATCATTCCCATGCTCACCGGTACTCCATGCAATCTTACAATCTCTTGCATGTACCGCTCTGCCAAAGTCTCTGTTGATTGACCAACCCGGAAAGGAATAAAGTGAGCTGTCTTGGTCAATCGGTCAACAATTACCCATACTGCATTGTTGCCTTTTGGACTCCGCGGTAAAGCCGTCACGAAATCCATGGTTATATGTTCCCACTTCCACTGAGGAATCGGAAGTGGTTGCAATAAACCAGCAACCCTTTGATGTTCAGCCTTAACTTGCTGACACACCAAGCACTTTGCCACAAAGCGAGTAATCTCCCGTTTCATGCCTTCCCACCAGAAATGCTGTTGAATATCTCGGTATATCTTTGTGCCTCCTGGATGTACAGAATAAGCTGAACTGTATGCCTCCTTCATAAGCTCTTCACGAACATCTCCCTTTGGCACACACAAACGGCTACCATACCTCAACGAACCATCTTCGTGGATCAGTAAATCTGTTCGTAGTCCGGCTTCAACCTGCTCTCGAAACTTTTGCAGTCTAGGATCCTGCGATTGAGCTGCTTTAATATTCTCGATCGATGACGAATGTACTTGCAGCTGCATCAACTGTCCCGTAGAACGCGGTAGCACAACCTCCAAGTCAAATCTTCGAAAACCTGCAACGATCTCCTTCTGCGTAGTTAACACCTGAATTGCTGGTAACCGACTAAGCGCATCCGGCACGACGTTAACCTTCCCCGGATGGTACTTAAGATCAAGATCGTAGTCAGCCATCAGCTCCAACCATCTACGCTGTCTTATATTAAGCTCCTTCTGCGTGAACACATACTTCAAGCTCTTATGATCAGTAAAAACTTTGACCCTTTCGCCCAAAAGGTAGTGTCTCCAAATCTTCAAAGCGAAAATCACAGCCGCAAGCTCCAAGTCATGAGTTGGGTAATTCTTCTCATGGGTCTTCAACTGTCTCGATGCGTATGCTACAACCTTCCAATGCTGCATCAAGACACATCCCAATCCTTTCCCAGATGCGTCACTGTGAATCACCAATCCTCCGGAATTGTCTGGCACGGTCAGAATAGGGGCGGTTATCAATTTCTGCTTCAACGTCTCGAAAGCTAACGCACATTTGTCCGCCTATACAAAAGGTACCTCCTTGCGCGTAAGCTTGGTCAACGGCTCCGCCAGACGAGCAAAGTTCCCCACAAATTTTCTGTAGTATCCGGCCAATCCAAGGAAACTTCTTATCTCAGCAACATTCTTTGGAATTAGCCAATCTCGAACTGCTGCAATCTTTTCTGGATCGACGGCAATTCCATCGCCAGACACAACATGCCCCAAAAACTTTACTTCCTCCAGCCAAAACTCGCACTTACTCATCTTCGCATAAAGCTTCTCCTGTCTCAACGTCTGCAGTGCGATCTTCAAATGCTCAGCATGCTCTTCAAAACTCTTCGAGTAAACCAGAATATCGTCAATGAATACCACAATAAACTGGTCCAAGAATGGTGAAAAGATTCGGTTCATCAAGTCCATGAATATTGCCGGCGCATTTGTTACTCCGAAGGGCATCACTAAGTACTCGTAATGTCCATACCGAGTTTGGAACGCCGTCTTGCAAATATCTTCTACTTTCACTCGAACCTGATGATATCCAGATCGCAAATCTAGCTTCGAGAATACCCTCGCGCCACTAAGCTGCTCAAAAAGTTCTCCAATGCGAGGGATAGGGTACTTGTTCTTAATAGTCACCCGGTTTAATTCTCGATAGTCGATGCACATCCTTCTTGTGCCATCCTTCTTCTTTACTAGAAGAACTGGAGCTCCCCAAGGCGAGTTACTGCTTCGAATCCAACCATTCTCAAGCAATTCAGCAACCTGTTTCTTGACCTCTTCCAACTCTATTGGTGCCATTGGATAATACGCTTTGGATACTGGCGCTGCACCCGGAATAAGATCAATTGCGAATTCCACGTCTCGCTTCGGCGGTAAACCCGATATATCTTCAAACACATCCATAAAATCGCGAACAACCGCCGGCTCTTCACCATTATCAACTTCCATTGCTGCAAGGGTATTGTTTGTCAGCATAGCCCTAAACTCGACTGGCCTGACAGAACTGCTTCCTCCAGTGAAGGTAAACTCGGGATGTCTGGGAATCTGGAAAATTACTTTCTTTGCCCTACAATCAATATGAGCGTGGAAAGTGCCAAGAAAATCCATTCCCAAGACGGCTTCGTAGCTGCCCGTATCAATTACCAAGAAATCTGCAAAAAGCTCCCGTCCGCAAACAACAACTGTACAATCTTTATACTCCCTACTATATATGATTTTCCCATTCCCAGTGTGTATGTCCCAGAAACTAGACAGGGTCGTGCAGGCAATCGAGTGTGTAGTTATAAATTTGGATGACATAAAACAATGGGATGCACCAAAATCAAATAATGCCAATGCGGGAAAACCATGAACGAGTAAAGTACCTGAAACAACTTCTCCTGACGCCTTGGCTTCCTCAGCTGTCAAGGTAAAAGCTCGAGCCTGATCAGGTCCTTGAGTCAGCTGTTTCTGTCCTTGGAACGGTCTCTGCGGAGGCTTCTGAAAATCATCCCTTGTACGAAGCTTCGACGGACAAGCACCAACGGCGTGATCTGCCGCTCCACAAACCAAACAGAGTCCCAGCCTCCTTCGACAATCCTTTTGCATGTGGCCAGGTAAATTGCAATAGTTACAGGTCACACTCTTTCTTCGATCGACGATCACTGGCTTCTTCATGGGTGCTACACTTCGACGGTTGATTGATAGATTTAGCGTGCTTGCGCTTTCTAAAAGATAGATCAAAAATATTTGTAACCGCAATTAAGAACGGCGTCGCTTTGCAGCTAGCCGGTGAGTACGGGTCGGTCCACAGGGATGTTGTGAATTTCCTAATCGCGCTAACGAGTTAATTCCGAAGGGTGTTCGGATTGATTATTAAATCTAAAAATTGAAGTTGTATGATATTAGGATTAGAAACTTGCTAGGATTAGGTTTAGGGAAAATTTGGTAAACAAAAATCTACATCTCTTTCCATTGCCATTAATTAGATCTATCATATTAGTGTTATGGTAAATATTTATAAAGGGGATTAGGATGATTGGGATGACTGATTCTTCCTCTAGATCCTTGTCCTTCCTTTATTAATCTTTACCCTAACCTTCATGGAAAACCTTAAAATCCGGGCCTTTAGACTACGGAATCACCGCTACCTCGAGGGTAGAAGTGCCGTAGGGAGCGGAATAAGAAGGTATGCATGGAGTTCTAATTTTCATAAAAGATTGGCAAAGAAAAGAGATGAGAGATCTTCGTCTCTCAAATCCTTCCCCATTCCTAACCCTAACAAGCGAGGAAACTACTCGCTCATTGAAGGGATGAAGAAAGACATGATTTTATTAAAGAGAAGAAACATCTATTGCAAGTTAATAAAATTCTTAAACTAAATTAAACTAAGGCAAGAAAATAATTTACCTACAAAAAATGCTGCTCTCCAAAAGAATGCTGAAATTTATTAATGAAGGGAGGCATAAGAAATTACAATGAGTAGAGTTCCTATTTATAGAGAATAGGAAACCCTAGGTTACAATTGATTTGCATGTCTACATTTACCAAAATATCCTTAGGAAGACCTAGTCAAAGTAGACTTCAAGCTTTGGTAAAATTTTATGTCTCTTTAAAAGAAAGTATTGGGCCTTGGATCTTTGGGCTTCCTTATTATTTGGTTCTTTATTAAAATAGCTTCTATGTTTCTTCCAGATCTCCAGTGAATAATTGCGGTGGACTTTTAACCGTTCGCTTTGTAATCTTGGACCTTGCGTTGCCTTGTTGATTGTGGACTGTTCTTCGTCTAGGCTTGACTAAGATCCTCCTAATTGTTGGTCAAAAGTCCATATTTTCATCGTCTTTACATCGTTTTCACTGTTTCCTGTTCAAGAACCTGTAACCTGAAATATGTAGCAGACATGCGTCAAAAGCACCTGTTTTATTTGTAAAAAGAATAAGAATGGGGAATATAATAATACAATATTATGGTGTGAACAAATACCCCCAAACTTATGTTTTGCTCGTCCTCGAGCAAACTTATTTTTATTCGCTAAAATCCTAACCGCACTTTCGCAGGGAAACGCGATTGCACTGAGCTCGTGCAACAAGCCGTTAAACCTCTAGGTGTCCCTAGTAAGAGGAGTGTTGTCTCCTGAGGGTTTTCAGCGGATACTACCCACAAAATCCTATCAATTCGGCCCATTAACTTTTGTTCTCCAATTAGGTTTTCTAACAAGGAATTCTATTATCGTCGACTCATAAATTATCCACCCATATTCTTCACACTTCCTCATCATCTAACTTAAGATTATATATGTTATGTAGACCTACTTAGCTTTCGGCATCTCTTAAGTTTTCCTTCTAAAGTTCCATCTCCACTTAGGAATTTCTATCAACTCTACTAAAGATACAAGTTTTATTCTTCATCCCTTTCTCTCATCTAAACTCTAATCACATATCCCCACGTGTGTGTAAATATCACCCCTACACTTGGAAATTCAAATTAAGCAATCATACTCTTGTCCGTTGTCCAAAGTACTTATTAATTGATGAATTTTTAATTGAATTTCTCTTACACATCCTTCATGCGACCGTTAATACTTCTTGAGGTACCAACAACCGATTACAAGATGCGTTAGCACTTTAAAGCGTACTTCCTAGTCTTGCAACACCCAAGGCTTTAGCAGTGACTCCCAAACCAGTTGGTCTAAGGCACTAGGTGATGAAGCACCCTCGCTAAATATTTTTCTATTTTTACAGCCTTAAGTAATCACAAAAACCAGTGTCCGTTTTTTTCTTTATTCACTTTTTTTTTCTTTTATTTTCATTATACTAAGGACTTTAGACAAGAGCATGTCAAGGTCTCTTCTACTATTCCAAGTTTCAAGGTGCGTGATTATGCAAATTGTAGGGTATACGTTTTCAGAATCTAGATTAAAGCTAGGAATTATGTTTCAAACTTATACTCTAAATAGAACATCAATACTCTTCCCTTGTTTCGACTTAGCCCAAGAAGTGAACCCAAAATTTGCCTATTTCTAAATAAACTACAAGGCATATACTTTCTACCGTTAAACTTTAAGGAATGTTATTTTTAGGGTTTTTAATTCACTAAGTCTAAGATCTAGTTGTTCCTAGCTAGTTAACCTATTTGTCAAACTCAAGTCAATTAGCCAAAATTGAATACATTAATTTTTTATAATTTTTGAAATTTTTTAAATTTTTATGGGTTTTCAAATAAGTATGCAAATGCAAAAAAAAATATGTACAAATAAATGCGAAGGAAGAAGACGTACCGAGCATACCCCCAAACTTGAACTTGACAGTGTCCTCACTGTCATGCTAAACCAAGAGGGTCAAAATACCGGTACTCCCCTGTTTATTTATTTATAATTTTTTTTTTTAATTTTTAATGTTTTGAATTTTTTTTAATTTTTTTATAGAAAAAGAAAACAAAAAATATATACATATATACAAAGATTCCCCTAAACTTATGCTTTGCCTTGCACAAGCCAAAAGTTAGCACCAACCATTCAAAAATCTTATCGTGGAAATGGTATAGTTGGTGCAAGAAACTGAGAAGCACGCGAGACCGTGTGGAAAGAAGAATGGTAGAATATGGTCTCGGTGGGGGAGAAGAATGGCGAAAAGAAGAAGGAAGTGGAGTACGATCTTGAGGGTGTAAATTGAGTGAATAAATTAGCGCAATTTGTGATGACCGATGTGTTAAAAGCGATTGCGCTAACCTATCAACTCGTCGAGAAATGGGATCAAATCCCTCAAGATTCGCAAGAGAACATGGGTACGCCGAACTTGGTATAGGAGATAAAAGCGTAACGGCCACTTGCACGGTCGGAACAATAGAAAGGACGAAAGGGAGTGAATTAGGGATAGTCTCATTCTCACCGTAGTAAACCGTATCAAACTGGAAAGATTCCATCAATGGTTCGAAACGACTGTAAGCAACCGAGTCTGATGGATTAACTAACTCATCTGAAAATGCAAAGGACTCAAACTCGGGCGGTGAGACTTCAACATCGTCCGAAAAAGTGAAACACTCGGAACTGCTATCGGCTGTGAGAACTGTGTCAGATTCAAAGGAAAAGTTTTCAAGCTCACAGTCGTCAAGCGTGAAATGAGGCGTGGTTGGAACGATGGAAAAAAGGGAGGGTGATTTAGGTAAAGGTTCAAGAGGATGAATTGGAAAATCCAACACATCAAAGAAAAATGGTTCAACCTCAATATGATCCTCACTACTCTCCTCAATATTATCCTCATAATTCTCCTCAATATTCAACTCATCCATGCCATTATCATCAAAATCAAGACGCATATGAGATTCGGGAGAAACATTTAATAACTCGGGATGATGATTTGAACATAAAATTTCAATTAAATCGACAGGTTCATCATCCGAAATATTCCCGGCGTCTATATCCTCAATCAAGTGAAAGTCAATTTCTTTAGACACCTCCTCAAAAGCATGGATATTTATTGATTTAGGTTCTAGAGTGGAGGTGTAAAGATCGAAAGGATTAGGTGCGGTTTCACTCGAAAGGGGTTCTTCACAATTTGGTAAATCAAGCACTACAAAACCACACAACTCGTCTTTATTTTGAACTTGTGAATCATTTAGGACATTCGATGGAAAACTGGAGTTGTGGGCTTCAATTGGGTAAGGGTAGGTTTGATTTGGATATCCTCTCACATTCTCATTCTGTCCAACCGCCTCCTCATACATTGAAAAATTTGGGGCTAGCGGGAAACTAGCTACCGGTTCAGCAGGTTGCATAAGGGCGGCCACGGACGCTTCCACATTCCTAACCATTTTATTTGTTGCTGTGATATACGCCTCCAACGCCTCTTCCAAACTAGACTTTGGTGGTAAAGGGGTTTCGGCAAAAGATTCGAAATTGTTTGGATATGTGAAACTCCCAAAAGGCTGTGTAGAAGCAGTGTCTAGTGAAGGTGGGAAGGTCGGGTAGGACTGGTAGGAAGTGGGTGGTAGGACAGGGGTAGGGTCTACATGTGGATAAAAATGTGAATAATCTTGTGGATCCCTAGAACTAGATGTGTGGAGAGGGGTGAAAGATCGGCTGCGAGATTGAGCAATGTGCTCAGCAATGGACATTGGCCTAGGAGTGTCAGAAGGACTCGAAAGAGTGGTATCAACATATTGAAGTGGTAAAGATTGACTTGGTTGACACAAAGTGGGTTGAAAAGTCGAATTGTTTCTCCTAGACGCTTCTATTTGATCTTTCAAAGATATTTTAGGCAAGGAAGGATCGTCTTTAAATTGATCGAACAAATTGCCGAACGACGCAAAATTAGGTTCGGGATACCAAAGTTCGGCAAATGATTTGTTATGTGGGGTACCCATGTTAGAAGAAAGGGAGAAAGAAAGAAAGTTTGTTGGTGCAAGGATTTCCGAGCGACAAAAGTTGCAAGTCTTTTTATAAAAAATTTCTTTTATTATTTTTTTATTTGTTTTGCAAAAATTTTCGATAATGGGCTAAGACACAAATGCAAATAACCAGAAATGCACAATCAGTCCTAGATCTAGGGTCACCTAGGTCAGCTAGACAGCTCCTAACTGTTCCAAAGGGCTAGAAATAGGACCTCAAACCGCCTCTTCACCGCCAATTGCGGCCAGGTAAGTGGAAAGGAACCACCACGACAGTGGGCCTAATTAAAAACCACTAGCCTAGACACCGCAAAATCAGTTAGGATAAACGGTCGACGCCTATACTAGTCCTTTTCCTATTGAGCTCGATTTCCTTAGGGCTGAGTCTAGTATTTTTTATTAATTGTGGTCGATGCAAAATGCTTTAGATGTTTTCTGGGGTCCTGGGAAGGGTGATGAAATCCCCACCCAATCTGATTTGGTCAAAAGCCCCTTAAAGTCCGATTAAAGATATGCAAAACAGTAAATCACTTGCAATCAAATCTTTTTTGTGAATTTCAAAATTTGCAAGTTTTCTAATTAAAATTTTCCTTTTTTTTCTCTTGCTCTTAATTTGGAAAGATATATTTAGCAAAAAGATTAAGGCTATGCAAATCAGAAAAGATCACTTGCAATCAATTATTATTTTAAGCATAGCGCAACGAATCCTGCATAAGATTTGTTATTTGGAAAGGAATATTTTTAAAGCGCAAAGAAATTCTGCAGGCAAATTTACAGAAGATATATCAAGATTTGCAGAGGAGGAGAAAGAAAACTCACAGAGAATTACAGTGGCCGAACCCTTTTTTTTTTTTTACTGCGCTTCTGCCGCCCACCATTTTTATTTTTTTTGACCAACACGCGGCGGTTCCGCGGTCGCAGGTACGATCTGGCGGCGGTTCCGCGGCCGGAATAGGGTCGTGAGTATTTTTTTTTTTTTGCAGATCACGCAGTTGACTTGTTGACTCGGTCCTCCAAATTTCTTCTGTTTTCTGTTGTGATATTTCTCTGTTTGTTCGAATTTGATACTTGCTGATTTGATCTCTGTAGATTTTCAGATCCGAATTTGTGCGTAGATCCTGCAAAATTCACACAAAGATACCCTTTCCAAAAATAACAGATGATATATTTTTATATTTCTTTTTTTCGATTTTTTTAGATTTTTATGAATTTTTTTTTTAATTTTGATTAACCCGAAATTGCGAAAAGGAAAGGTCTACGCCATCCCCGGCAACGGCGCCATTTGATTGATAGATTTAGCGTGCTTGCGCTTTCTAAAAGATAGATCAAAAATATTTGTAACCGCAATCAAGAACGGCGTCGCTTTGCAGCTAGCCGGTGAGTACGGGTCGGTCCACAGGGATGTTGTGAATTTCCTAATCGCGCTAACGAGTTAATTCCGAAGGGTGTTTGGATTGATTATTAAATCTAAAAATTGAAGTTGTATGATATTAGGATTAGAAACTTGCTAGGATTAGGTTTAGGGAAAATTTAGTAAACAAAAATCTACATCTCTTTCCATTGCCATTAATTAGATCTATCATATTAGTGTTATGGTAAATATTTATAAAGGGGATTAGGATGATTGGGATGACTGATTCTTCCTCTAGATCCTTGTCCTTCCTTTATTAATATTTACCCTAACCTCCATGGAAAACCTTAAAATCCGGGCCTTTAGACTACGGAATCACCGCTACCTCGAGGGTAGAAGTGCCGTAGGGAGCGGAATAAGAAGGTATGCATGGAGTTCTAATTTTCATAAAAGATTGGCAAAGAAAAGAGATGAGAGATCTTCGTCTCTCAAATCCTTCCCCATTCCTAACCCTAACAAGCGAGGAAACTACTCGCTCATTGAAGGGATGAAGAAAGACATGATTTTATTAAAGAGAAGAAACATCTATTGCAAGTTAATAAAATTCTTAAACTAAATTAAACTAAGGCAAGAAAATAATTTACCTACAAAAAATGCTGCTCTCCAAAAGAATGCTGAAATTTATTAATGAAGGGAGGCATAACAAATTACAATGAGTAGAGTTCCTATTTATAGAGAATAGGAAACCCTAGGTTACAATTGATTTGCATGTCTACATTTACCAAAATATCCTTAGGAAGACCTAGTCAAAGTAGACTTCAAGCTTTGGTAAAATTTTATGTCTCTTTAAAAGAAAGTATTGGGCCTTGGATCTTTGGGCTTCCTTATTATTTGGTTCTTTATTAAAATAGCTTCTATGTTTCTTCCAGATCTCCAGTGAATAATTGCGGTGGACTTTTAACCGTTCGCTTTGTAATCTTGGACCTTGCGTTGCCTTGTTGATTGTGGACTGTTCTTCGTCTAGGCTTGACTAAGATCCTCCTAATTGTTGGTCAAAAGTCCATATTTTCATCGTCTTTACATCGTTTTCACTGTTTCCTGTTCAAGAACCTGTAACCTGAAATATGTAGCAGACATGCGTCAAAAGCACCTGTTTTATTTGTAAAAAGAATAAGAATGGGGAATATAATAATACAATATTATGGTGTGAACAACGGTCCACTGGAATACCTATGCGACCATGAGCTCGGTTCGGTACAAATGCTGGCTTCCTTACCGCAACTGCTGTCTGCTGCAAACTCCCTGTTTTTCCCGATAGGCTCTGCTGTTCTCGAGCTGCCGTAAGAACCTGTGAGAAAGTGGTCAAACCCAGGGAGACAATTTGCCTCTGGATGTCCACGTCCAAGCTGCGCATGAACCTCCGTGCCCTGTCTGCATCGTTGGCAACTAAAGGTCCAGCGAATCTACTGAGTCTTGTCCATTCTGCTGCATGCACATCCACTGGTGATCCATTCTACTTTAATCCGATGAACTTCTCTTCCATTTCCTCCCGTGCAGTCCGCGGGAAGAACTTCTCTAGGAAACTCTTAGAAAAATCCGCCCACTTGATTGGCTTGGGCAAGCGGGTCTCCTCCACAAGCCACCATTCTCGGGCGTAGTCCACTAGCTGAATGCGTACCACATCAACTCTTTTGTCAACTGGAATCTGTGCCGCAATAAGCAAGTTTTCTGTGTCAACTAGCCACTGCTCTGCTGGCAACGGCTCCTCCAAACCGGTAAATATAGATGGACCCAAACGCCTGAAATCTGCCACGGTCCCCACTCGGTCAACTGGTTTAGCTTCAATATTGTTCACAGACTGCTGAACGATCTGCAAACCTTCCTGAAACGATTCCGCTTGCTGCTGGATCAGCTCGGTCTGTCTCTTTTGGTTCTCCAGCATTCCCCTTATCACTCCAAGCATGGCGGCTTCGTCCACGCGCCTCTGGTACGTCTTCAAATTCTTATCTGCCATATTCCTGAAATCAAAACACCCAACATTAGCATGATGATAGATTCAAAATATAGATCAAGACTAGAACTCCAAGTTACTTAAATAGAGTACCGCATTGTAACTATGTCGCGGTATCATAGCCACAATTACATAACTCCACCCAAGTCGCCTAAGTCCTAGGGATCACAAGGAATCAGGTTTCGAGTCGATATGCAAAGGAAGTTTGCACATCGTAAAAGATATAATCAGGAAGAATGTGATTCAAGAATGGTAAAACGGCAAGGTGGTAGGACATGTTTCCTAAATACGGGTATTCTGATTCGTGTATTGGGTACAATACCCAACTACAAAAGAATCAACCTGACTAACCTATGTCTCTGATACCAAAAGAACCATGTCACGCCCCGCTTCCCAGAGTACGCTAAAATGGGCATGTGATATAGCCAACCATGCTACCTGTGGGTAGGAAGTATCCATCCACAGTCACATTACGGCTGTAGAGATATCAAGAACAATATAAAACTATCTAAAACATGTCCATAATCCAAAATAAATCATGAATCAAGAATAATAAAATGCGGAAGCGAAAGATCCAATACAAATAACTGGAATGTATGTCCCATAATGCGGGCTCACATCAGGAATAAAATGCAGGAAATAAAGGACTAACTAACTACTGACACCCCACAGCTCAGCCTGCTGGCTGAAGTACTCCTGCTCGGACTGCAACAGCGGTACGGAATCTGAGCTATGCAAAACCCAGACGTCAGCGCGTCATGTCATTAAGTAATATAATATGAACAGGGTAACAGGCAATGCAATATAAACATGAATAAAGCAAGCGTAACAATAATATGAATCAGAGCAGTACAGGGTAGTGTGTAGTGGGTAAACTAACTGTCTTGTCAGGGTTTCTATTCTAAAGTCTTTGAAACCAAATTAGCGAATCATCGATGTAACTCAATAGTATCCCGTACATACCCGGGATCACGGCCTCAATATTCTCGGCTGCAGCCGAGACATGCCGCTAGGCACAAAACAGGAATGTGTACACTCGATAGTATCCCGTACATACCCGGGACCACGGCCACAATATTCTCGGCCGAAACTGAGACATGCCGCTAGGCACAAAACAAGAATGTGTACACCCAGAACAGGTAGTGAACTGTCGAGTTACAAGTCAGGTTTCACCTTTGATTTTCCCATACCCCCAAGTTATGTGTGTATGTCAAGTCAGGTATTCTGAAATCAAGAAACTAATGCCAACACAGGATCAGGTAAACAGGTTTGTCTGGATAGACAACAGGAACGGTCCATGAGGACTACATGTCAGGTTTGTTGGCATTAGACACAAGATCAGGTAACGGGTCAGGTCATGGTACATCAGGTCAAGTCAACAGTATACGGTACCATGTTGGGTCAAGCACTATGTATGTAGCAAGTCAGGTCAAGAGGTAAACAATATCATGAGTGTGCTCATAATCAGTTATATAATCAAGCATGGTCATCAATAACATGATATAAGTAATGAATTAAGCAATAGGCAGATTCATTCGATTTGCAATACAGTTATCAATTGTGTCACATAGATGATTACAAGAGTGCAGTAAGACAATGATAGCCGTTTAGTCATGTTAACAAGTTTAAGAACTTTTAGAGGTGCAATGATTTATATAACGGTTCAGTACAGCTATTACAGGTTAAAATGCATACGAGTGTCCGAATGGAACAAAACTACAGAGATAGATGCCATAAGCTATGTCAATATTAAAAATGTGATTAAACAGGTGAATGTGGTTATTAGGTTCAATTGCAAACTGTAGGTTCCAAGTTTAAAGATAAAATGATATATAACAATATTGTACATGAAAAAGTGGGAAATTATAATACCAAAGTTAAATTGCGGGTTTTAGGGTGTCATTAATTATAAGTAAATATTGTTTAGCATGTAGCAAGGGTTACTTGCCTCGACGGGTCGTGGATCGAAAAAACGAAACGATAAACATCGGCGGGGAAACTCACGACGGGTGCACGGTTCACGGAATGAACCCAAACAATGAACAATGGAACCACACGGGTCGGGGTACCTCACTGGAACGTTGGGTCACGTCGTCGGCATCGCCGGATTCCGGCCGATGAAAGAACAGTGAATGTCAATACAATGCAAACAAGAAGATAAAGAAAAACAGAGAAGAAAGGAAGTATGAACTGAGAAGGGTGCTCACGATGATCCGTGGGACGGATGGTGATGGTCGACCTCGTCGACGGAGCTCCGGCGGCCGGCCAACAGTGACCGCGAAGACTGTAGATCAAGAAACCCATTAGCAGAGAAGGAGAGAAGGAAGGAAGAGAGGAGGGGAAGTTATCTCACCGAGGGGACTTGCGAGGCCGGGGCTACGGAGGCGAGGCCGTCGGCGGCGACAGTTCCGGCGTGCGACGCGTGTGCAGGGGTGCGCGGGTCTAGTCGGGGGTCCACCGGGAGAAGGGAGAAGGAGGAAGTGGATCTGTGGTTAAGACGAGGAAGATGATGGTCGAAGGGGGAAACGAGATCGCCGGCGTTGGGCTGCGGCGGCGAGGAAGTGCGCGGCTAGGGTTCACTGGGGATGATGGGTTCGCGTTCTAAAAAAGAAAAGGAGGGGAGAGGGAGATTTAAATATATAGGAGAGAGAGAGAGAGATTTATGGGGAGAGAGAGAGAGAAAAAGTTACGGGAGAGAGAGAGAGATAGAGAGATAAGAGGTGGGGCACACGGGAAATAAAGGGATTTGATTAGTTGTGAAGGGATCGTTTGTTAGGAAAAAATATTTAAAAGGATTTATAAGATAAGGAAACAGTAAAATCTTATAAGTTTTAGAAAATATTCGATGATTTA
This sequence comes from Agapanthus africanus, assembly GCA_030015575.1. Classification (NCBI taxonomy): domain Eukaryota; kingdom Viridiplantae; phylum Streptophyta; class Magnoliopsida; order Asparagales; family Amaryllidaceae; genus Agapanthus; species Agapanthus africanus. The sequence goes on along the minus strand of JASDDO010000004.1, from coordinate 434,202,260 downwards.
ATATATATTAAAATTTGGGATTTTGGCGCAAAGTAAAACATTTCCAAAACGCGTCCGGGTCAGGTCCAAAAATTTGAAATTGAAATAATAGAATTTTAAGCGGGATCCAAAATTTAAAATGAAGTGTTTTATGATCAAAAAGTATACCCCCAAAACGGACACACGTAAGTGCGCGTAGCCGTCCAAACTCGCCCGTTTCACTGAACGGGACGAGGACACGATGCACGGACGCTACAACAGGGTTAGGGGTGTCAAGTAGGCCAAGATGAATATTTTTAATTTTATTTTAGATGCCAAAAATTGTTATATGCAGAAATGAATTTGCCGGGTAAAATTTTACAGTAAGTAACAATCAAGTAAGATAGGTGAAAAGAGTACCACATTACGCTCAAACAGTAACTGAAATTAGTAGCATTGGGCTCGGGTGTTACATTGTTTATCAAATTCAGAATTCTATTCACTGTAATGTTTTGAAGAGTGCATCGAATAAAGTAAGTTTTTCCTTTCCATGCCCTAGTTAATTTCTTTTCTGCCGTAGTTTAGCAATTTTATTTATCTGCCCTATTTAATTAGATTAGCACTTTTATCTATTTGCCGTAGTTTAGATAATTAGGTTATTGAATTAAAAACAATCATAAAAAATATCTCTTTTTATCAATTCCCTAATGTGTGAGTAGTTCCTCACTGGTTAGGGTTAGGAATAGGAAAGGTTTGAGAGATGAAAATCTCTCACCCCTTTCTTGCCCATCGCATATTTTTTATAGGACTCCATGCATGCATACACACACCACTCACTACGTCACCCTATCCCACGAGGTAGCGGTGATACCGTAGTTTAAAAGACCGATTGTGTATGTTTTCCATGGAGGTTAGAGTAAGAATTAAGAAAGGACGGACAAGGACCTAGAGGAAGAAACAAAGTTTCTTCCCGATCGTGCTGATCCACTTTATTAATTATTACCATAACACCTAAATAGATCATAATTAGGGCATTAAAAGCGGTGAGAAATATTAAATTTCCAAACTTAATCTAAACCTAACCCTAGCAAGGTTTTAATCCTAATCTAAATCAACCTTAGTTTTTAGTCATAATCAATCCAACCCCAATTGGAATTAACTCGTTAGAACAAATAGAAAATACACAAAATCCCTGTGGACCGACCCGTACTCACCGGCTAGCTACCAAGCGACGCCGTTCTTGATTGCGGTAAATATTCTTTGATTCATCTTTTAAAAGCGGAAGCACGCATAAAAAGATAACAATCAGGAAGCACGGGTCGATCCGCAGGGAAATGTGATTAGGTATCGTGATTTAAGGTTCAACAAATAAAGGAATTAGGTTGGTTGTCACAAAATTATAAAAGAATGCGAAAATAAGAAAAGCAAGAAAACAAGCAAGTTAAGAATGGTTGTGGCTTCGGCTTGGAAGGTTGAATTGCGACGTTTACCTCTATACTCCCTTGGTCATGAGTTGTCCGGCCTTATCTCGATCCCGGCATGAAGCATGACTTGTCAACGCGGTTGCGGAGCACAAACCGTCAAATTTCGATATTCGCCGCAAAGCATGAAACGAGTCCTTTTGATCACTTACCGTTTGTATGTCCGCGTTTCGGGTATCAACACTAAACACAAAGGTTAGCAAGCATACCGCAACAACAAAAACACAAAGTGGTTAGTGAGAGCAAATGATTTTGGTGTTAAGTGTGCTAAGTGTTTGTGATGGTATATGATATATGAAATTAAGAGATTTGTCAAGTCCTTAATCACAACATATCATATCCAAACTTAGCAAACTTAACTCCAAATTGATTATAACTTAAACATTGAAATGGGGAAAAGGAATGAATATGGTATATGAGGAGGTTACAAGTAACCATGTGTCAAAATACCATATCATATCAATACATTCACAATCTTTAAGTTAGAATCTTAAATTAAGCACAATAAACATAAATAAGAGGTGGAGGAGGCAAAGCCTTTCATCTCACTTCCTCACCCACACTTCAACCAAATAAAGAGATTAGTTAAGCATGAATAAGAAAAGCAAATAAGAAAAAGAAAGCAAGTATAAAGAAACAACAATTATATTAAGCACTTGAGAAAGAGATACAATAACTTATTCAACCTCCTTAATGAAGCTCTCCAAAGAGAGCTTCAAGAGGGAAGAAGAAGAAGAAGAAACCAATATGAAACTCACTCACCCTCAAGCTAAACAAAAAGAACAAAACGAAAACTATGGAAGTATATGAGAATTGAGAGAGTATGAGAGAGAGCCCTCCCCTTGCCACTGATCTGCTATTTATAGGCTCAAAAGAAAATTAAACAAACAATAAAAATAAGACTACGTGGCAGCAAGGGAGGGACAGAGAAAATATGGGGCCCATTGGGCTTGATAGGACCGAGCTCGCCGGATTTGGAGGTGCTCTCGCCAGCCAAAAACCGAGCAATGGGGCTCGTATTTGCAGTAAGGTCTTGTGTGCTCTCTACAATTACTCTGGTGCTGCTTGCTTTATCTGTTATGACCTGGTTTGCCTTCAGAGTTTTGGAGAGAAACTTGGTGCAACATCTTACATCAACACTTTAAGTATTTATTGCACCATCAATGCACATCACACCATATGTGCCCACTTGCTCTAGACATCATGCCATGGCTTCCCCCACTTGGTCTAAGCTATGTGCACACATGTGTGTTGGACCATTTTTAGACAAAAAATGTGTACACATGCATTATTTCCAAAAGAGCTCAAGGGATATCGGTCGGTTTTCTGGTCTGCTTGCAGTGTCGGCTTCCAAACGTTATATCCGTGATTTTGAGTATATTTTCCAGTATTTGTCACGGATACCTGTAAACTGTAAGTACTGAGCAGACACTATTAAAAGTACCGATATATAACAAAATAGATAATGAATGGGCGGTATAAAAATGCAGTTTTATGAGATGAACACGATGCACTAGTTTAGAGACTTCTCGGTCCATTATCGCCGTTTGGTCGGGGAGTTACGTAACTCATTCCTTCCAACACTTGCTTACTGAGGCGCTGCTGCATGTCTTTTGTATGCATGGACACTTCACGCCTTAGGCTGTCTTCACCCTCTTGGACTGCTTATTTTACCATCGCAGCAATCATGTTGTTTTGCGGGAAATACAGGATATTTTAAATGGCACCTGCCCCCTACTCATCAATGTCGCTTTCCGATACTGATGAAGCATCTTCTTCATATATGAAGGAACGAGATATCGCGTCATTCCTTCTGCCGAGTCTTCCTCTTCCTTGGAAGAATGGACTTGACTTGGGAGTTTTTTCCCCCCATCGTCTGATTCGAAGTGGGACATGGATTTCGCATCTCTCCCGTGGTTTTTTGGTTCAAGTAGGATATTCCACTTGATTACAGGACCTGCTTGTAGGTCCCTTATATCCTTTCTGTTCTTTTGAGAAGAAAGGACCATCCCACGTAGAGATTCTTCCGCCAGTGAGAAATATGCCCCCTGTGTATATCTCGGGGGGGAGAGTACCCATGTCGTCACTATTTTGGCGACAGGTTGCTTTAGAGCCGCTCATTTTTGTTGAGCGTTGGCGACAAACACCACCTTACCTCCGCTTTTCATTCATCTTCATCGGATGATGAAAGTTCTTGACCCATCTGATCCAATCGAGTCATTTTATCCATGAGCTCTTGGAAGGTCGTCGGCTTGAAGAGGGCCATAAATGGGAACACCTTTGAATTTGGGTTAAGAGTGGCTATGAACATTCCTACGGCTGCAGCTTCATCGATGCGTTGCTCGCATTTCGACCAGAGATTTCGCCATCGGGTAACATATTGAACCTAGGTCTCGTTCGGTCCAACCCTTTCGTTGACCAACGCCGCCACGGTAGTGCATTTATCTAGAAGAGCTTATCCATCTCGTCAAAGGTCTTCACGGAATCATTTGGGAGTTCCATATACCATTCGAAGGCGATGCCCACCAGACTGCTGACGAACTGTCGGAGGACCAGTATATCTCTTCCTCCAGTATTGCCGCACATGGATTTAAATCGCGCAATGTGCTAGCGAGCATTCCCAGTTCCTTTGTACATGTGGAACATTGGAAGTATGTACTCTAGAGGGTATTGTATTTGATCGTACAAGGCCGGATATGGTCGACCGGTCTTGATTGACCTGTTTGCAGCTTCACTGACATAGTGAGCTTCGATTTGCTGAGCGATATATTCATCCAGCTTTGCTTTTGGAAACATTTTCTCTTCGGCCGTTGATGAGGCTTGCAGAGGATTTGAAGTGTCATCCTTATCTTTAAGAGCGACTACCGGCGGTTCATCTGCCAGTGGTTCTAAATGGACCATCATTCCAGCCATATTTTGGATCAAGAGGGCCATCTGGTTTATTTTTGTCACGACCCGGAAAAAGGCACGTGACTGGCACTTGAATCATATGAAGTCTATAGGACCCCACCTAATTCCAGTAAGCCAAAACCCAGAAATCTAAACCTTCTTAGGGAAAATAATAGAGGTGAAGTTTTTAAAATAAGGTATAATAAATTCGAGTTTTCCTTTAAAATGCATAGGTAATGATATATGAAAATGCAAGTGGATTATACAATAGTTGAAAAACACTTTCGTCTTTAAAAATTTGGGCAGCACCTCCCTTGTATATTTTGATCCGAAAGCACATACAAGCAATATATATAGGCATCCCCAAGCGGGAGCTAGCTCTTCGCCAATTGGCGGAATCACAACCACGCAAGTAAGCGATAAATATACGACGCCCAACGGCGAAGATCAACACAGAAGAAATAAGTAAAGCAAGGCATCAAAACTTTCAAAAGAAGCGAACATACACCCATCGCTCTAAGTCTCACAACATACAGTTTGTCTAGGTCTACTAATATACAAAGTCCAGTTTCTGATTGATAGAGTTTATTTAGATACAATATGAATAATAAGTACAAGAGTGGGCACGATCCAATGTGTGTCCCACCTACCATAGCTAAACGTCTTGAATCCAAGCTATGTGCCAGCGATACCGCTACTGATCCAAGCGGTCGAACCTGCAAGAAAGATGTGGCACAACGGGGGTGAGTTGCCAACTCGTGAGTAGAAAATATCAGCATGTAGTAATCGAATAAACAATGATTCCTAGGTCATACTATATCATGAAGGTAATACTATGGTATCTAAGGTGACCAGGTATACATATATGTCAACAATCGAGTCAATGCAAATGACATATATAAATAAACATCTGAATCATATACCTGATGCATGTGAATATCATCCACGTGTATCCATCAACGACATAATCAATATCATGGAACCTGAGTGTCCAACATCGATACTCGAATCATCATGAAAACATATGCATGTATGTATGAAGATATCAACTAACATGTGTCCATCAACGGCACATCAAAATCATGGAACCTGAGTGTCCAACATCGACACTCGAAATATCATGAAACCTGTGTCCAGTATCGACACGTAAATCCTCATATCTCGGGCTCCGTCGGTCCGGATCGGCCCATGGACTCCGTCAGTCTGGATCAGCCCATATCCATCTGATCTCACGACCACGGTCGGTATCCTACGGATATCCGCCGTGCCAAACTATCATCGGTAGGTAGTGCTCCCTCCTGCCAGGTTCATTGTCTACATCTCGAGCTTCTTGCCCCGGGGTACCATACCGGGTCTACCATGTCCCCGCAGATGGTTCATCCAACTTCTCGAATCGGGTCGCGAAAACAAGCTCAGAACCGAGAAAACTCATGGTGGACGTCTCGAAATCACATCATGAGAAACTACGTTTTTAAAACAATTCATAATTTCTTTTGAAATATAACCGCGGTTCTCAAATCCATAAATCTCATAAAAACAGCAAGTCGATGCATATAACCATAAAGTACGATGTATGCAAACATAGAATAGTAATATGAGCATTATCAAGTATATCATGCAGCAGGTCAAGTGATAGTACTGAACAATGAATGTACTTTACGGTTATGAATAATATCATGATATGGCAGTTCTACTGTGCAAGTGGTATGGCAATTACCGATGATGAATGTGTGTGAGCCGGCAAATCTGTGTAAGTGTAACGTGTGCATCATCGATAATTGTGCAGGTGTACTAGCAGACGATATCATAACAAATAATGGAAGCACAAGTATATATATATAATGCAATGAGAGTAAAATGAACGTAGCAGAAAGGTAAATAGCAACACAACAAGCTAAGATATACCTCGATATACGAGCCATACAATTATCGTATCTAAAATAGCACGAATCTTTATTTTTAGAAAAGTAGGGACTACGGCGTTTTTAAAGAAAAGAAATACCCTTTTGAAATCCGTAGCATCTCTCGGTTTGTCTTTTTGAAAATGTACGCGATTCGTTAGTTTTGAAAATAGGTATGACTCGAACCCTATTCTAACAACTACTTAAATAATTAAAAGACTAAAAGGCTAAATTAATTCCGAGTCAAAAGTACGGATCAATCATCATATATACATCTCCTACGGTATAGTCTGTCGTACGGCCTCCTCAAAATCGAGGGTACGGGTCAAATATCATATATCATAATTCGTACGGTATGATCCATCGTACGACATCATAAATAAGGGTACGGATATAAGATCGCGTACAACATATCACTCTTTATTCTCATATATATTTATATATATATATATATTTATATATATATATATATATATATATAACTCAAGTCATATCTATATCAAACTCATATCATGTCTTGGCAAAATTATCTATATTCTCATATCGTCTCGCATCCGTATATCGGCATATTAAGCCAAGTCATCTCTTTTCATCATATCAATGTCCCACATCAAATCATCTTGTATATATATCATATTTTCAGTTGTATGTATGTATAATCTCACTCCATCTATTGGCATATGAATATAACATATACATTGCCTTGCATCCTCAACCCAACATATCCACTAATGTCATCTTTTATCATATCATCTCATACTAAAAACTTTAATCATATCCGTAAATTCGTAGCATATCTTTTCTCCAAATCATAATTTATATATCGATTTTCCATATCAATGGTTGCGGGGGTGCTATACGCCATCTACCTGACTTCCCCCGTAAATATAAATCTACTCACCTGCAATATCCTCACTTAGTCGAAATCGATGTGCTTCGTCGTCTCGGAAGCCCACGCGAAGGTACCTACAAATTAATACATATCGTAACGTTATTAAAACCAAGTCTGAAAACCGATACGGCACACGAATTGCTTATAGGTTAGAACCTATAGCTTACGCATGCAAAAACAACCAAATAACCCTCGTTGTTGACGTACAAACGTCCAACGACCGAATCACATCAAGAAATTCATAAATCAAAGTTTCAAATATCGGAAAACATAATACGGCGACTGAGGAAATCACTCCCAGATTCTTTCACAGATAGATAGGGATAAAACTAACAATACAGGGGCTAGATTATAAGGTGTATGAGCTTTAGGCAAAACCCCAACACCAGACACCAAAGACTAGCCGGCTAGAAAGCAAAAAGACCCGGTGCCGCCGGTTTTCAGGTGGAGTTTTGGGTTCGTTTTCCTGTGGTAGTCTTCTAGTGGTCTAATTAGGTCAGTGTACTTGTTTGATTTTCTTATAAACCTCCCAGTTTGCTCCAGATTCCATTTAATTCTCAAGAATTCCACAAAACCGACATTAGAATATTTTAGCTTTCGTATTCGGGTTTCAAGCTCAAGTCCATACCAGAATTCTAGCACTAAAAGGGTTTGTGGCCACTACTAAACATCAATTACACATTCTCAACTCAAAGCATTCCCTAAACTTCATCTTGGAAATTCTAAGATCATCAAACCGTATCGGTTTAACTCTAAACTAATATAGGACATAAGGAAAACTAATAACAAGACTAGAAGTGTAGGATTATACTTCATTTGCAACTGAAGAAAATTCTTGAGTTGCCCAAAAGCCTCAAAGTTCCAACTTGATTCCTTCATAGGGTTTATAGTGAGTCTGGGATCATTTTTCATGAAGGAAGTATGTTGTTTTGGGGTGGTTTAGATGGTGGTGCATGGTGGATGATGTCACGCCCCGCTTCCTGGTGTACGGATAAAGAGACGCGACAACGCACGTGACGTATTTACTCAGAAGTAAACACGTTAAGCGTAAATAAGCAATATAATATAAATGTACATAAGAATGACATGAGATGTAAATGAACAACAACTTTTTATTTATTAAACATTATTTACAATACAACTGGAAAGTAAATACAATGCGAAAAGCAATGCCTAAACAATGGCATGAACAAAAAGTAAAGGTATATACAAGTGACTAAAGCTCTGGGTCTTCTGCGAACTGCTCCAGGTCTTCTGAGCTGGGCTCGATCTCCAAAAAGTCGGGTCCTCCTGACAACATTCCAAAGAAAGAATAGAAAATGAATGTTATCAGCGAACAATCGCTCGGTAAGTCCCAAAGAGAGATAGAAATAGACTGAACAGGTAAAGAGAATATATCTGGTATAATGTATGATTATTATGTTAACGCGGTTGTTTGTAGCTTGGTACAGAATATGCCAATGTATACGAGAGGAGTCCAACTTACCCTATGGACTATGGTATATGGAGTACAAGACCCCGTCAAAACCCACGGGACAACGGCAACGGATATTCAGGTTAGGTGTATTAAAGTGACCGTCTCATGCCGCTTTTAACACATTCCGTACCAATCTACCCCTTTTAAAACCCCGTAATGTTTATTGTATTGTTTTATAGATGATTTGCAGATATAAGACTTACCGAAACCATGATATCAATTGTTCATGTAAATGGATAAAGATATAAACGGATAGTCATGTAAACAAGTCAATGTATATCTATGGATCAGTCAAATCAAGTCATGTTGATATAGATTCTATTCTGGTATTCATGTTCAAGTTCCAGAATAGATTCATGTTGTATTGGAGTTATATTTGGATTGTATTCATGTATGGATTGTATTTCGATTAGACTGAGACTCTGTCTGAGTCAGACGCTTAAACAGAATTGGATTCCTGAATTAGGTTTTGAAGTTATCAGTAACTGCTGCACATGGACGGCAGGATTTGTGACCTTTTCCAAGCCAATTACCATTGATAACCCCGTTTTAGTTTTCTACCTTAAATAGGCAAGCACCCACTTTCTCCGGCTCCCTAAGGCTCAAGAGAATTGGTCCCGCTTAAACCTATATTTACTAGGGTCCTTATTGTAAATTAATATAACTTGAGGGGGTTTTATGAAAAATAGTTTTAGTATACTTTCAAAATAAACCTCAAGTATTTATTTATCATGTTTAGGGTTTTCATGGATGTAACTTTTAAAAGTGAGGTATTCTAGTGAATAAATACCTAGTTTTAATAATATATAGTATTTTAGTGTAAATTGGAATTGTATGGATTTGTGATGGTATATTCATGAAATTTGGAATTCCTCTGTTTAGAAAACATGGAATTTATTATATGTATTTAAAATAGATAATTTGATAATATTATAAATAATTATAGAAAAATAAATTTATTTATTAAATAGAAATCTCGTTTTCTTAAAAATTGTAATAAAAATTCCATCGAGATCGGATGCTCCGTGAGAAGGTCTGCATCTTGCTCTACTAGTATCAAGGATGTGCGATAACCCGCACCATCCAAATCGGGTTCCTCAAAATAGGTTGTAGAGGCTTAATTGCAAGGAATTTAATTTAAAGCAATCTTTAAAAATACGGTTTTATTAGTTTAAGGTATTTTATTGTAAAATTGTATTTATCCCAAAATATAGTAGAGAGACAATCGTGCTATGTCATGATGAGTGTTGTGATGAGATAGGTCATTACCTCATGAGTTTTCTAAAGGTAATATGAGCAAATATATAAAATAATGTCGTAGGTAAATTTTGTGGTATTAAACTGTAAAAGTGTAATAAACATGGTTTTACATGGAGTTTTATGGTGAAATTGGTTTCTAAATTTTAGTTAATATTTAATAAGCAAGGTTTAATAATATGGATCTGAGTTTCCTAAGAGAAATTGTTGTTTTAAAGAATATAGAATTTAAAATTCGATTAACTTCACTTACCGACGTCATTTGAAAAGAGAACTTATTTAATAGAGAAGAGAGAAGAAAAGAAAGAACTTACTGGATAAAAAGAGAGGGGGGTATAGGAAAGGTTTGAAAGCGTCGTGGAGTCACGGTGTCGCCGGATTTATCCCGAGTCCTCGCCGGAAGATGATCTTGGGCTAACTCCACTTGTACACCTTATTTGACTTGGAAAATTTTGAGAATTTTGATGATAGATTTCAGAATGGAGAGGGCTAGGGTATGGTGTGGTATTTATAGGATAGAATTAGGGTTTAGGGAATTAAAATGAGAATTAAAATGCATTTAACATTGGATTAATGGGTGATTTTAATCATCTGTTAATGTGCAGGAAAAACAAACAGAAGAGGAGTAGTGGAGGGAGGCCAAGCGGTGGTATGGCAAAATTTTGGAAGCATTTGGTACAAGGGTGTTAGTTATATGTATGCCCTAGAGGCCATTACTGTACATAGGATGTATATTGTAGTGGATACTGGGACATATATAGGGAGGACTTTCTTGCTCGACATGATAGTATGCTATCTGGTTACTCTTTACCTTAACGTGTACACTGATTGTCTCTCTGTTACATGTTGGTAAAGCCCTTAGGATGTGTACTTGATTACCTGGACTATGATGCGGATCATACTAGTGGGGACATGGTAGTCCATAAGTACATCCTTCAAAGTCCCTACTCGTGGATATATCGAGACGGGGCATCGATATACCAGAGTAGACTAGCGTATACCTTCTCGACCCATACAGATGGGCGATGGATGATCCCATATCCATTGGTGTTTGACATCGGAGATGATATACGGGTGCTCAGTGCAGACTGGGTACACTGTACGGACTCGCCGAGAACTCCCAGATGGTATTATACCTTACGTCAGATGGCAGTTCTCTGGTGACACTGGTACAGAGTAGTCTGTTGACCCGAGATCGTCATAGAGTCTTATGTGGTTCCCACTGTGCTTTGATTTCCACCTTACCACGTCCAAGAGGGCGTGCAAAACGGTGGTTTTTGGGTACAGTCCCGAGTCACATGGAGGTAATGAGCGATAGGAGGGGATTCGTCTCTCCCGGTATAGGGGGTTGATGTTGCGCTGTGTTCGATTGGCTATAACCGGAAATCCCTGGCCAGGGTTGATGAGATTTACTGGTAAGTGTTACCAGTAGTTTCTCGAACTGTTATAGACCTCATATCGACACGACTTATCGAGCTGTTGGGGTCTGACGTTTACCACCCCTAGACGAGATATGCGACATATCAGACGACGAGACCAGACTGTACGGTAAGTGTTACTGGTTGGATTCACAGGAGTATGAGCGGGCTTGCTCGTCGATCTTCTGATCGCTCAATACCCGGGTGGCCGTTACGTTTAGCAGACCGCTTGCGGCTTGTGGGTGTTTGATATGATCATCACCTGCTGCCGGCGTATTGACGAGTCTTTAGAGTCCTACACAGAGGTTTCCTGGCTCAAGCGAAACGAAATAGGAGCGCATATGAGATATGTGCGGGACCGAGAATAATGCGTGTATGTGATACCGTATTCCATTCTCGCGATGAATGTATCGAATGGTTGTATGTGATATAACCTAGTTATCGAATCAACGATTGATTCGATAAGCCGATACATTGGATATTAGTCGGTTATATGTGATATGACCGGATCGTTAAATCAAGCGTTGATTTAATGATTTAATGCATAATTATATATTTGATATATTACTTTGCATTAACTAGTATTGGTTCACTTTAAAAGGATTTTCTCACTTGATGTGCACATTGTATATGTGATATATTTTTGTACACTTGATTGTATCATGTTTGATGATACATGAATGTTTGTGTGTATGATTAAACCATGGTTATGTAATGGTTAGGGTTTTCTTTTTCTTATCTATTTATTTATTTTTTCATTTTGGAAAAGATAAATAAGGAATGGTGGCTTTTTTTGTTTGCTTGTTGAAGCTTCATGAAGCTTTGAACAAGTCCACCATTCTTGTCTTATGCTTAACCCTAACCATTCAAATTAACCATAGTCTATTCTCTACACCTAACTATGGTTTCCATTATGATAAGTATCATATTATTTCTTATTTTAAAATAACTTATCATAATATTCATCTTCTTCTTCTTCTTCTTCAAGATGAAGAAGCTTGATTCCATCAATGGTGATTTGATGAAAAGAGTGAGAAATCCAATTCTAAAGTGAACCCACCTCCTATTTCTTCATCCTCTACCTCTTGCCAAGTAGTATAGGGTGTTTTCTTCACAAGTTTCATGACTTGGTGAAGTGGGAGCTTGATCTTGTGATGCCTCGACGTAGATCATCTTCGGCATCGTAGTCGATGACCTAGCCCGCCCATTTCTCCGATGAAGCCGACGCTAGAGCCCGGGATTTGATTTGGACAGCAAGGAGACTTCATCATGGAGCTATGGAGGTGGAGGACCGGATCTACAAAGGTTGCATTTCCGTTCTTTTAGTTAAGTTGTTAACTAGTTTCCTTTTTCGCCTAAAATTCTAGTTAACGATCCGTATTAGGGTTTCTCGGCACTAGTAATTTTTGATATTGGCATGGTTGATGCCTTGTGAGACCTCATTAATGTGCCTAGGAACCCTACAGAGGGGCCCGGCGGCGCCGGCCCCAGAGCCTATCTCGTCGGTCGTTGGTGGGGGTGGGTGATTGGATTCATGCCACATGTCAGTGTCATTTCATATAACTCGGTGCACATGTTTGATTTTTGAGACTTTTCGTTTTTACGTTTGTTGCACATGTAAACTTTTGGGCTTCCAAAAAGTTTAAAAGAAAAATCAGCAAAATTAATATATGGCCGAGAGGATTTGAACACAGGGGGCTACGTCACAGCAGTGCAAGGCTTTACCAATGAGCTACAAGTGTTTTCTTGTTGTTCTAAAACAAATTAAATACTTATAGCATACTCAGGGTTGCCAATACTCCATTTAGTACTTTAATTTTTAAACAATTTTGTACATTATAAACAGAGTCATTACAGATGAGGAGGTGGAGGGATGAAGGAGAAGGAGGAGAAAAACAAATGAGAATGAAGGAGAAAAGAAAAGAACCATGGTGAGTATAACCCCCCCTCTCTCTCACCTAGCCCATACCCCTTTGTCCCCCTCTCATCTAAATATCTTCCCCTTTTCTTTTTCCTTTGTATTTTTTTAAAAAAACAAAACAAAACTATTTAGAACAAACAAATCCATGATCATCAAGTATGGACAAGTATTGCAACTTGTAATGTTGCGTGTAATATACATAACAAGATTAATGCATGATTAGTGAAATATTAATCGAGTTTAGTAATAACTCGAATACAAATGATTGTATAAATATTTATAAAATATCCAAGTCGCATAAATTCTTTCAAAACAATAATTCATATTAATTTTCCAAGTATTTTACAAACTATCGGTATATTATTATACCATTTTACGAAAAACCCCTATCCGCAAATCGAATAGTTTTTGTGAAATATATTATTTTATTATTTAAATTTCAAAAATAATATTTTATTTTTCTGAAATGTTACAATCTTCCCCCCTTAAATAAATTTGGTCCCGAATTTAAATTTAAACCCCCATATACTAAAACATTTCAATAATCTTTTTAAATCAACGGGGCTCCGAAATCACGGAATACTCAGAAATACTACAGCGCATCGAGTGCGCATGAAAACAAATGTGAAACTCTAAATCAATACTCCTTCAAGTATCACGTAATTACTGGAGTTATAAAGGAGAGGCAATTCTCGAAATCTACTACCGAAATCCAATATACTATAGTCAAAATCATAATACGTAGGTAGTACACATCCTTGTAAAATTCCCTAAAATTGAATAAAACACATGCAAAATCTTTTTCAAATTACTGTGTGATGCATAACTCACGGAACAAGTGGCGGACGCTCATTTGTAAAGTAGTAAATATACATTCATATATGATTTGCTCAAATATACGTTCTGCCTTTTAAAATATCCCAAAAGATTTTCCTTTATAAAAGTTCGTGTCGCTCGCGGACACGTAGGAAATAGAGAGACTATAGCTCCTTTTTGAAAACCTCTTAGTAACCTTTTTATGTATGCAAAAGTACTCAGGTACTGTCCTCAGATCAGTCCTACTCGGCTACTATATAATATAGTACCCAACATCAAAATATAATGCTCAAGAGCATAAATCAGTCTCCAAAGGCGTATCCAACATCATGTGCGTCTGGTGCACACGGAAATTAAAGCCAAATACAAGTGCCACGAATGTGCACAAAAGCCAAACTAAGTGCAACGGGTGTGCACGAAAGCATCTGTCAAGTGCAACAGGTGTGCACAACAACAATATCACGTGCATCTAGAGTGCACGAATTCTCAACCCAGTGTAACTAACATGCACGAATAAAAATCTCAATCAAGTGCATCCGGTGTGTACAAAATCTTATACCATGCGCCCAATATTCGCGAAAATCCAAATCAAGTGTGTCAGGTCCGCACAAAACATCTAGTGCAGTAAAGCGTATGAAAACGAACTTCAAATGCAAAGGTGCACGAAAACATAGATCTCAGGTGCACTAGGTGCCCGAAAACTCATCAATATCTCAAATGCGCACAAAAACAACACCCAGCGTGCCAAGGTGTATTAAAATCATAAGCGTGTACAACTGCGTGCACAAAATCCATATCAATGCACTGAAAGCACATGTAAGCTATACCGAGTGTATAAGTCAAAGTCAAGTGCATACAACATGCACGAAATCAAATCGACTGCATCGAAATCCATGAAATTATAAACATGTGCAGCCAAGGCACAAAATCGATATCAAGTACAATAGATATGCACAAATCATAAACCAACGTAACGGTGTAAAATACATAAATCAAGTGCAATAACCATCCACAAAATGTTAATATCCAGTAGGTGCAACCATGGTGCATGAAAACAAATATCACGAATCCAGATCTTCAAAACTCAAAGTCCAAGAGAATAAAGTGTGATATTCGGATCATAAAATGCCATCGCAATAACTGACATTGAGGTACACCTCCTTCAATGTCGAAAAAACTGTTGCGCCCAAAGCTGGCAGAGCAAGAACATCTACTTGCCTTCTGCTCACGGTCTGGCGTTTTCGGTCTCTGGTTCTTGTTTTCTTTGTGGATCACCAATCCCATAATCATTTTGCTCGTCGGCCTGGTTGGGTATAATGACGGAACAGTTCCGCTCTGGCACTCCGCTGACCCTCTCTTGGCCAATTAACATGACCACTCGTAAACGGCACGTTACTGATGGTGGCATCTGGCCCTCTGAATACGCGAGATACAACTGATCCTGGGTGCAAGTTTTTATCGCTACGGCTTCCTGGAAGAACCTGCTTAGGTCTCTTCCGATCTCACATAAGCCGAACTATACGGAGGTTGGCACTCTTTACTTAATCCTTTTCTCATTACCGGATAGCTGCGTCCCCAGCACAGCTTTTCCTCTGGAAATTGGCCGTATCCAACGCCTATGCATGCATATCACTCCTCTGGCATCAACGGAGAGCAACAACAGTTCGTTAATATCTCGCACGAACCTATGGTTCCACTCGTCTTCATTATCGTCCACTTCGACGTTATCTTTACTGGCTAAGTACGGCGATTCGTTCTCGGCTACAGTCAATCCGGAGTCTCTCATAAGGACTCGAAATACGAACTCGGGTATCTTCGCCACTCTTTGGAAGATATCTATCCGAAAACATCTTCGAAAACTCATCCAATTCATCGGAGGTATACGCTTCATTCACCTGTTCTCGATCAACTCTCTGCGCATCTGGGTGAGGTCCTTCTATCCGAAGCTGGTCAACTTACTGATCTCACATCGGAGTATTCAACTAACAATATCCTCTCTTGATCGATTTACCCTAGATCTGAGTAAAATCCTTTAAACTGGAATTCTTCAACTTAACTGAGCCTACGTCGGCGTATCAATTAGACGAATCATCTTCGTCACTCTATCCAAGATGGACTAGCGGTCTTCTGTCACATCTCTGTCTGAAAGCTCCAGTGGTTTCGGCTCATAAACTCTGGAGGCGACATCCCATCAATCTCAGCAACAGCTGGGTCATCTGTCTGCACGGTAGACAACATCACAATCTCTGAGGTAGGCTGTACATCAACAGTCCTCTCAATCCGGCAGCTTCTATCAATGGCCCGATCATCCGGTTCAAATCTGAACGCTCGCCTCAAACGAGAGATCTCAACACAAACAATACACTGATATGTTCCTATGTCACCAGAAGAATATCATGGCCAGTCCTCATCCGTGACGAACTCGCTCTGACCGCATCTCTAGCAGCAGATCTCTCTGTGCTCAAAGCCATGGTGACAGGAACCTCAAGCAGGTATCGATGAACATAGATCATAAGAACGAATAGAAATACAAATCTCAAGATATGTACATCCTAAGGTTACTTAAGTGGAGTATCGTATCATAAGTATGCCGTGGAACATACGCACGATACGTCACTCTACTCAAGCTACCTACTCCATCAAAAAAGGTCAACCTATGTAACGAAAGTTCGGATCTAATACCCCCTCGGCCAAGGCTAAGTTCCATAAGATCAAGCCTAGGTTCCGAAATATATATGCCCCAGACTCCGCATAGTCAAACCTAGCCTCGAACCAAGGTTAAACCTAACGCTCTGATACCAACTTTGTCACGACCCGGAAAAAGGCACGTGACTGGCACTTGAATCATTTGAAGTCTATAGGACCCCAACTAATTCAAGTAAGTCAAAGCCCAGAAATCTAAACCTTTTTAGGGAAAATAATAGTGGTGAAGTTTTTAAAATAAGGTATAATGAAATCGAGTTTTCCTTTAAAATGCATAGGTAATGATATATGAAAATGCAAGTGGATTATACAATAGTTGAAAAACATTTTTCGTCTTTAAAAATTTGGGCAGCACCTCCCTTGTATATTTTGATCCAAAAGCACATACAAGCAATATATATAGGCATCCCCAAGCGGGAGCTAGCTCTTCGCCAATTGGCGGAATCACAACCACGCAAGTAAGCGATAAATATACAACGCCAAACAACGAAGATCAACACAGAAGAAATAAGTAAAGTAAGGCATCAAAAATCTCAAAAGAAGCGAACATACACCCATCGCTCTAAGTCTTGCAACATACAGTCTGTCTAGGTCTACTAATATACAAAGTCTAGTTTCTGATTGATGGAGTTTATCTAAATACAATAGGAATAATAAGTACAAGAGTGAGCACGATCCAATGTGTGTCCCACCTACCAAAGCTAAACACTCTGAATGCAAGTTTTGTGCCAGCGATACCGCTACTGATCCAAGTGATCGAACCTGCAAGAAAGCTGTGGCACAACGGGGGTGAGTTACCAACTTGTGAGTAGAAAACATCAGCAGGTAGAAATCGAATAAAACAACGATTCCTAGGTCATACTATATCATGAAGGTAATACTATGGTATCTAAGGTGACCAGGTATGCATATATGTCAACAATCGAGTCAATGCAAATGACATACATAAATAAACATCTAAATCATATGCCTGATGCATGTGGATATCATCCACGTGTGTCCATCAACGACACAATCAATATCATGGAACTTGATTGTCCAACATCGACACTCTAATCATAATGAAAACATATGCCTGTATGTATGAGGATATCAACCAACGTATGTCCATCAACGACACATCAAAATCATGGAACCTGAGCGTCCAACATCGACACTCGAAATATCATGAAACCTGTGTCCAGCATCGACACGTAAATCCTCATATCTCGAGCTCCGTTGGTCTGGATCGGGCCATATCCATCTGATCTCACGACCACGGTCGGTATCCTCCGGAAATCCGCCGTGCCAAACTATCACCGGTAGGTAGTGCTCCCTCCTGCCAGGCTCATCGACTACATCTTGAGCTTCTTGTCCTGGGGTACCATAACGGGTCCACCATGTACCCGCAGACCGTTCATCCAACTCCTCGAATCGGGTCTTGAAAACAAGTTCAGAACCGAGAAAACTCATGGTAGACGCCTCGAAATCACATCACGAGAAACCGTGTTTTTAAAACAATTCATAATTTCCTTTGAAATATAACCGCGGTTTTCAAATCTAGAAATCTCATGAAAACAGTATCTCGATGATATAACCATAAAGTACGATGTATGCAAACACAGAACAGTAATATGAGCATTATAAAGTATATCATGCAGCAGGTCAAGTGATAGTACTGAACAATGAATGTACTTTACGGTTATGAATAATATCATGATATGGCAGTTCTACTAGGCAAATGGCATGGAAATTACCGATGATGAATGTGTGTGAGCCGGCAAATCTGTGTAAGTGTAACGTGCGCATCATCGATAATTGTGCAGGTGTACTAGCAAATTATATCATAACAAATAATGGAAGCACAGGTATATATATAAAATGCAATGAGAGTAAAATGAACGTAGCAGAAAGGTAAATAGTAACGCAACAAGCTAAGATATATCTCGATATACGAGCCATACAATTATTGTATCTAAAATAGCACGAATCTTTATTTTTAGAAAAGTGGGGACTACGGCGTTTTTAAAGAAAAGAAATACCCTTTTGAAATTCGTAGCATCTCTCGGTTTGTCTTTTTGAAAATGTACACGATTCGTTAGTTTTGAAAATAGGTATGACTCGAACCATATTCTAACATCTACTTAAGTAATTAAAAGACTAAAAGGCTAAACTAATCCCGAGTCAAAATTACGGATCAATCATCATATATACATCTCGTACGGTATAGTCCGTCGTACAGCCTCCTCAAAATCGAGGGTACGGGTCAAATATCATATATCATAATTCGTACGGTATGATCCGTCATACGACATCATAAACAAGGGTACGGATCTAAGATCATGTACAACATATCACTCTTTATTCTCATATAAATATATATATACACACACACATATAACTCAAGTCACATCTATATCAAACTCATATCATATCTTGGCAAAATTATCTATATTCTCATAGCGTCTCACATCTGTATATCGACATATTAAGCCTAGTCATCTTATTTCATCACATTCACTTTTCATCATACCAATGTTCCACATCAAGTCATCTTGTGTGTGTGTGTGTGTGTGTGTGTGTCATATTTTCAGTTGTATGTATGTATAATCTCACTCCATCTATTAGCATATGAATATAACATGTACATTGTCTTGCATCCTTAAGCCAATATATCCACTAATGTCATCTTTTATCATATCATCTCATAATAAAAACTTTAATCATATCCGCAAGTTCATAGCATATCTTTTCTCCAAATCATAATTTATATATCGATTTTCCATATCAATGGTTGCAGGGATGCTATACGCCATCCACCCAACTTCCCCCATAGATATAAATCTACTCACATGCAATATCCTCGCTTAGTCGAAATCGATGTGCTTCGTCATCTCGGAAGCCCGTGCTAAGGTACCTACAAATCAACACATATCGTAACGTTATTAAAACCAAGTCTGAAAACCGATACGGCACACGAATTGCTTATAGATTAGAACCTATAGCTTACGCATGCAAAAACAACCAAATAACCCTCGTCGTTGACGTACAAACATCCAACGACCGAATCACATCAAGAAATTCATAAATCAAAGTTTCAAATATCGGAAAACATAATACGGCAATTGAGGAAATCACTCCCAGATTCTTGCACAGATAGATAGGGACAAAACTAACAATACAGGGTCTAGGTTATAAGGTGTATGAGCTACAGGCAAAACCCTAACACCAGACACCAAAGACTAGCCGGCGAGAAAGCAAAAAGACCCGGTGTCGCCGATTTTCAGGTGGAGTTTTGGGTTTGTTTTCCTGTGGTGGTCTTCTAGTGATCTAATTAGGTCAGTGTACTTGTTTGATTTTCTTATAAACATCCCAGTTTGCTCCAGATTCCATTTAATCCTCAAGAATTCCACAAAACCTACATTGGAATATTTCAGTTTTCGTATTTGGGTTTCTAGCTCAAGTTCAAACCAGAATTCTAGCACTAAAAAGGTTTGTGGCCACTACTAAATCTCAATTACACATTCTCAACTCAAAGCATCCCCTAAATTTCATTTTCGAAATTCTAAGATCATCAAACCGTATCGGTTTAACTCTAAACTAATATAGGACATAAGGAAAACTAATAACAAGACTAGAAGTGTAGGATTATACCTCATTTTCAACTGAAGAAAGTTCTTGAGTTACCCCAAAAGCCTCAAAGTTCCAACTTGATTCCTTCATAGGGTTTGTAGTGAAGTTGGGATCATTTTTCATGAAGAAAGTATGGTATTTTGGGGTGGTTTAGAGGGTGGTGCATGGTGGATGAGGAGGTGGAGGGATGAAGGAGAATGAGGAGAAGAATAAATGAGAATGAAGGAGGAAAGAAAAGAACCATGGTGAGTATATCCTCTCTCTCTCTCACCTGGCCCATACCCTTTTGTCCCCCTCTTATCTAAATATCTTCCCCTGTTCTTTTTCCTTTTTATTTTAAAAAAAAACTATTTAGAACAAACAAAGCCATGGTCATCAAGTATGGACAAGTATTGCAACATGTAATGCTGCATGTAATATACATAACAAGACTAATGCATGATTAGTGAAATATTAATCGAGTTTAGTAATAACTCGCATACAAATGATTGTATAAATATTTATAAAATATCCAAGTCCCATAAATTCTTTCAAAACAATAATTCATATTAATTTTCCAAATATTTTCCAAACTATCGGTATATAATTATACCATTTTACGAAAAACCCCTATTCGCAAATCGAATAGTTTTCGTGAAATATATTATTTTATTATTTAAATTCCAAAAATCATATTTTATTTTTATGAAATATTACAATTTTAGTGGACATTTCTGCTGCTTCTTCATCTCTCATTCTTAGAGCGCGCTTTAGAAAATCAATATCCGACTCCTGTCCTACTCTTTCTTCGGTTGCGTCGGGATTTTCCTTAGGCAATGGATTAGCGATTAATGTCGCCTAAGCAAGTATCTCCTATAGCTTTTCACATTGCAGTTTAGCTTTTGTCAGAGACTGAGTATGCGGTCCGTGATAGTAGAAGCAGGAACTTCGTCTTTGGAGTTCACCATGTGGACTGTATGAACTATCATGCCCCAGGCTTGGGGTGTTTGGAGTTTTGGCATTTGAAGTTTACCTCGGGCGCTTGAGCCTTATTAGGCCTCTGTTTCTTGTGAGAAGCCGCTTTGGCTTCGAGAGGACCATTGTAGCAGGAACCGTCTTGGGATGAGTCCCCTTGTATTTGAAAGGGGATTTGACAGAATTTGGCTGACGTTTAGGGGAAGAGCCGCAGACGACGACTGATTCCTTCACCTGCTTCCACACCCTATATATAGATGAGGAAAGTTCTTTTGGGGAGCGAACCGCTCTCTGCTCGCATCGGATCTCCACAGGATGCGGAGATTTCTTCAATATCGCGGTGGGAGAATTTTGTCTGGCCCTTCACAAAAGTTCGAAGCTGTTCCCGGTTGAAACAATAGCATTCACCACTGGGGTTGAAACAGGACTATATGGAGAACTGCCCCCAACTTGTTTTGTATGACGCCGATATCAATGTCGACCGTTTCTTATGGCCGGAATTTGATTAGCCTCAAGATTTTGCTGAGCCTTCCCTCTGTTTTCTTCGAGAGCTTGAATATCCATCCCCCTGCGTCGACCTTGGCCTTCGGAAGGTACCAGTTGTTTGGAAACCGATTCCATCGACAAAGTAGAAGCTTGAGGAGCTAACCTGTGGAAGACAGACTTCTTCTGGGATTCCTCCTTCGGCATTGAGGTACCGAGGGTAGGAGGTGGGAGCAAAGACCTAAAAAGAAGACTAATGATATCTTGAAGAGCCGGATTGCAGAGATTTGAGGCTGCAAGTGGCCCATACTTGACTCCATCAGATGTGACAGAACCTGAGTTGCGGTGAGTGGAAGCAAATGCCATTCCGCATAGAGAAGAAACGCCGGCTTCAGTATCATATCACCCAAGGGCAACTACAAACATTTATACCACGATTATTTTATCGCGGAAAAACACGACACACGAAGTGTGGAGTAGAAAGAGGAAGAGGTCCCACCGGGCGTGCCAGAATCTGTTCACCGTCGGAGACGGAGACAAACCGGGATGGATCGTCTTGCCTGAATCTGGAGGCAGATGCTATTTGGATTTATCCGTCCACCACTCCGAAGATACCAAGTTGATTTATGGCACCATATATCGGAGGTTTGGACAGACGCGACCGTTGTAGCAGACTTTATCAGATTCCCCCTCATTTTATGAGGGGATTTTGATTGTGGGGACTCTCTTCCCTGCAGGCGCAAACCCCTGCAGTTAATCACGTTACCACATTGCAATAACCACTTTCTCCTGCTCCGGATTCGTGTCGTGTGTGTTTTTGTTTGTTTAGGTTGCCCGTGGATTGTATACGAAGACTAATTTATGTCGTCGCCCGTAGGGCGCGGATTAGTCCAAATCCGTATATTTGAGATTTGGGTTTAGATCAAGAATTTTGCTTGACGGGGCCCACGTTGGTAGCTTGGTTTGCCAACGAGAAAGAACTTAAGACGCAGATCTCACATTTGTGAGGTCCATCGGTTCATGGGATATTTAGGTTTGATTTAAGGATCATTAGCCATATTTGAGACTAAAATCGACTTATGAGCAGTGAGCATATGGGCTCAACTGATCATTAGATCATATATGAATAGCCCATGGATAGTATACGGTAGTCATTATGGAGACGGTCCGCAGGGCAAAACATATTAGTTTAAGGACGTCGCGCTCCACATTCCCTGTTTGGGAACGAATGTTAGTTTAAGGACATTTCGGTCCAATGTTCCCTGTTTGGGATGAAGATTAGTTTAAGGACATTTCAGTCCAATATCGCCGTGTTTGGGGGTGAAGATTAGTTTAAGGACATTTCGGTCCAACATTCCCATTTTGGGGACGAATGTTAGTTTAAGGACATTTCGGTCCAACATTCAACTTGCACGCACGTGTATTTATTACGCGGCGGAGTAAACGATGGTGACACGGAATGCACCCAATTTGGAGTGCGATCCGATTTGAGGTGTGCACGTCAATTTGGAAGTGCATCAACGTGGGATATATCATTCCCAGTCTTGATGAAGTTTTACATTAAGCTAGGACGAGAAAAGAGTTGTTGGTGTCGGGACCCACCACCTCTCTGAATACGTTGAGAAATTACAACGCCATATATCAGAGGTGTGGAGAGATGTACCATTAAACCAAATCCCGTATTTGAGGGAAAAGATCATGGTGGATCATCTAAGAATCATTAGCCTTATTTAAGACTAAGATTACCTTAGGAGATATGGGATGAATATCGTTTTGGATATCATCAATGAGAGATCATTAGTCATGTTTGAAACTAAGATCAGTTTGGATATCATGAATATAAACTTAGCCAATTTGAGCAAAGATTGGGTTTCTATAACACCCAGCAGTGCTAAGCACTTAGATGCATATAGCGCTCACGTGTATATCACGTGAGGCACTCCAATAGTGCTAAGCATTAACTTTTCCCGGCGCTCGCGTGTATTTCACGTGAGGCGCTGTATAACTTGGCCTTGAGCGCTCACGTGCTTTTCACATGAGGCGCTGAGTTCTTTTGGAGATTTAATCTCTGTTGATATTTTTAGAGAACTTAAATGCATTTTGAACATTAACGATTACCAAGATCATTATTTTGAGGATCTGGGATCATTTTATTTAAGAACTAAGTTCTTGATTTGAAGGAACTAAGTTCCTGGAGTATTATGAACTCCATGTTTTCCATGTTCATGTTTTCAGAAAGGTTAAATCTCTTTTAATAGTGTTTTAACCATTAAAGATCACCAAGATCACTATTTTGAGGATCTTGGATCGGGTTCTTTAAAGAACTAAGTTCTTGATTTGGAGGAACTAAGTTCCTGGAGTATTATGGACTCCATTTTCTCCACGTTCTTGTATTCATCTTCCCCTCTGAATATTTGATTCTCAAGAACAAGATCTTCCCGATGAGAATTAAATTCTCAACTTATGCGAGAGTTGCCTTGTGGATCTCCAATCCAGTGAAAGAACTAAGTTCTTTTAAAAGGGTTAAACCCTTAGATATGGTATGTTAGGTAAAGGAGATATTTTGATCTCTTCTTTTTTCTCTACCTAGGGTTTTTAAGAGGGAGATCTTCTTCTTTAAAAGAATTAAATTCTCTGTTATTTTTTCAGCCTCCTTTATTTTTACAGAAGCTTATGGGGGGTCTCCTCTTTTCTTTTCTTTTCTATCTAGTCCTCTCCTCTCCTTTGATTAATCTCTTTGCTCTTATTTATAGGAGAAAGGAAAAATCAATTTGTTGAGGAAATCTCCCATTGAGAGATCATGATTAATTTCGTGATCAATCAAAATGATCTTTCAGATCAATCGGTGAATTTTATTGACCGTTAGATTTTTAATCCAAACGCTCTCTGTTTAACAGAGAAGATTTCTTGTTTGTTTAACAAGATTAGGAAATATTTTCCTAAGATAGAATTTTATTCTATCATATGAATATCTTATTGGTTTAACAAGATTAGGAATATATTTTCCTAATATAGAATTTAATTCTATCATATGGATATCTTGTTAGTTTAACAAGATTTGGAAAATATTTTCCTAAGATGGAATTTTATTCTATTAGATGATCGATATGTGATTTTATAATCACCGTTGGATCAAAGAAGATCTTTCTAGTTTGAGGAAGATCGGGAAAATATTTCCCACATAGAATTTAATTCTATCAGATGGTTTAATTGGTAATATTTTATCACCATTAGATTTTAAATCTAAGATTCTATGTTAGAAAAAGATCTTTCAATATTAGAAAGATCAAGAAAAATATTTCCCAAATAAAATTTATCATCTGATGATTTATTATCACCATTGGATCTTTGATCCAATGGTTCTGTTTAACAGAGAATATCCCAGTTTTTAGGGAAGTATCCCCATGTAGAATTTAATTCTACTTGCTTTTAATTTGGGCGCCGGCGCTCACGTATTGTGCACGTGGGCGCCACGTAAGAATTTAATACTTATTTATGATATGCGCTCCTGTGCTTTGCACATTGGCACCCACGTGAGGAGCACGTGCGGCGCCAGCATAGGATTAATCCTACAAGATTGGCGCTGGCGCTGGCGCCCTCGTGAGGGCCACGTGAGGCGCTGCCTCAACAAAATTTTACCAGAGCTTAACTGTTTTATTATGTTTAAATATTAGGGGAACATGCGCTCCTGTGCTTTGCACATTGGCGCCCACGTGAACTTCATGTGCAGCGCTACCTAAGATGATAGTTACATGCTTTGCATGTGGGTGCATGTATTTAACACGTGGAGCTTTCCCTTTATTTTTATAAGGGAACAGCAATCTCTGAATCAAAAATTTTTAGCAGAAACAAAGCGGTATCATTTCTCTTGAGTCCCAGGGAGCCGGAGAAAGTGAGTGCTTGCATATTCAGGTTAGACAATGTAACAACTCCAATTTTTGTATACATAAATTTGATTTAAATTTGAAGTATACTTGGAATATTTAATGTTGCTGATATCACTTTAAGTATCTATTTCCCTACAATAATTACAAGAAGGAGCTTGTAGCTCATTAGTAATACCTTGCACTGCTGAACCAAGCCACCAGAGTTCGAATCCCATGCCCCACATTATTTTTAGATTATTTTTCTTTTAAATTTATTGGAAGCCCAACAGTCCACAGGCCATAACTCCCAAAAGATGAACTGAACCCTAAAAACGGAGTATACCATGAACTACGTTAGAAGACCCCCCACGGAATGGCCACCGGACTCGGCCGGCCGAGTCGCCAAAACGAAAGTTTTGGCTTTTCGTATTCCCAACTCCCCTTTTAACTCCAATTTAATTGATCGGTTCTCAAATGTTAAATACAACCATTTAATTCAAATTTTAATGCTTTTTCTTTAATTTTTACAATTTTTTTAAAAATAAAAAAAACCTTTCACCTACCCTACCCTAGCTACCCTATAAATAGACCACCTACCCTCTACCCTCTCATCCCAAAACCCTAGGTTTACTCTCTTGAAATTTTCACAAGAAAAGTGTGCTTTGAAACCGAGTTCACGGCGGAGCGCTAACGGATTTCCGGCGACGTTCTTTGAAACAACCGGCGATGAAACAACACCTCGGCCACTCCCCTAGTTCCCTTATACTCTTTAGTATAGATCGAAACCCGTAAGTCCCGTTCTCTCTCCTTTCTACTTCTCAAAAATACGGAATTTCGAAACCCGACGGAAACCGGAACAAACCGATTTCCGATTCGGTTTTTCTATAAAATCTCACTTGTCACTAATTGCATAATACCCAAACTTATCCATGTTGACTATTAATCACATAACAACTAATTTGGACAAAGTTTCGCACATGAAATGATAACTTTTGCAATATCGTATTCTTTTTCACATTAATACCATAATGTTTATTTTTCTTCTTCTAATCAATTAAATCATTCCTAAACACCTTCATCTTGACCACTAAATTTGTAAAAATCAATTTGAATAAGTTTTCACACATGAAATGATAACCTTTTCAATTTACCGTATTTTCACTTTAATACCATGAAGTTTCAATTTCACATTTAACCCCTTAACCTTAATATACATTTAAAATAGAGCACGAGGTAATGACCTACCTCCACACACACGCAAATGCAAACCCTAAAATAATATCATAAAAATTTAGAATACGATAAAACGAAATTTTCATTAAAATACCATAATCTTCATAAAACTATTCTTAAAGGTTTAGATTTGTTACATTTTTAAATAAATACTTCTTACTAGGAAAATACGATAAGTTGTGGACATCGATCGTTTATCTAAACTGACTTTGTGGTGTCTAGGCTAGACAAGTGAGCTTGGGTAATTTTAAAAGGCCCGCCGCACGATTCGTGAGCGGATCCCTCCCTCCTCACTTGTACTTACCTGGCCGCAATTGGCGGTGAAGAGACGATTTGAGGCTTCTAATGACTTGTCGTTTAGACCTTTAGAAATAGGCTAGTTGGCTTAGGAAACCGTAGAAACTAAAATACGGAAATTTACACCCTTTTACAAATAAATACCTTATCTTTATAAAAACCGTTTTCTAAATGAATAGTATTTATTAAATCTTTGCAAAGCGCCACTACAACCCACATTTAGGGAACTCGTTAGGGATTGTACGGTTTATCGTGCACCCTCGAGCTTAGTAGTGCGAGATTCAGACCTCCGCAAGGAGCATTCGGTCTCGAAAGGTTTAAAATACGACATTTAAAGAAATGAGATTTTTTTTTTTGGAAAATAAAATATTTACTAAAAATTATTCTTGTATTAACATATGAATATTTATCATTTAAACACATATTTTATTATAAGATAAAGTTTTCACATTTTCCTAAAAAATTACAAGATTAAAAGTTACATTTAAATACCATGAATTTCAAATAAATCAATATTATAAATTAATACTTTTATTAGAATATATTCACTAGAATAACACAAATAAAATTTACACTCATTATAACTATAAAGACGAATAATAAATACTTGAACTGTATTTTGAAAACTATACAAAAGAACATTTTTACATAAAACCCCCTCAAGTTTTATAAATTACAATAAGGACCCTAACAATTATAGAACTACAAATTACTTTTCTTTTAGTCTGACTCGGGTTTGAGTCTGATTATTTCTGACTTGAATATGATTCAAGTCAATTTATATTCTTTAATATTCCAACTCAATATGAATACATGAATCCCAGAATCCAGTACAACTTGACTGAATCAAACCATGGATATACATCCATTATTCCGTTATTCCATTTACCTGATTATCCAGTTACAATCTGTTTACTGATATCATGGTTTTGGTCAGTCATCCAACTTACATAAAATAATACAACAATACTGTTAAAACACTACGGGGTTTAAGGGGTAAATTGGTATGGAAGGTGTTAAAGGTGGCACGAGGTGGTCAGATTAAGACACCTAACCTATATTCCGTTGCTGTTGTACCGTGGCTTAACGGTTCCTTGTACTTTCCGTTTGCCCTAGTCTCTAGCATATAGAGACCCCCCTCGTATACACTGGCATCCTTCTGTACCAAGCTACAAACAACAGCGTTGACATAACATTACAACAATAGTTTACACTTTAAAATGTATCTTCTTATTCTGTCTTCTCTACTTCCCTCTTACCTTTGGGACTTACCGAGCGATCTGTTCGCTGACGACATTTTGTTTCTCTCTTCTTTGAATGTCGTCAGGTGACTTGGACCCGACAGAAGTTGAGCCATCACAAGAAGACTTGGAGCAGTTTACTCAAGACCCTGCAGTATAATTTCATTGTACACTTTTCTTTTCAGTACTTTTTCATTTCCTGTTATTCCACTGTTTAGGCATCTTTATTTCAGTTGTATTTCCTTTTCATGTATTGTACAAAGAATGTTAATAAATAAAAGTTGTTGTTCTTTTTATACTCTTGTCTCTTGTGTATTTATTTCTATATTGCTTAGCTACGCTTAGCGTATGTACTTCTGAGTACATACGTAGCGGACCTCGCCGCGTCCCCTTCGCCGTACACTGGGAAGCGGGGCGTGACAGGTTTTGTTGGTGGCCCATGCAGGTCGGAGCTGTATGAATCCCTGTCATGCAGTTCTGGTCTGCGTGAACAACCTAAGCAATATAACACAAGAACCAGCAACTAAAACATTCTTTACAATTCATGTTTCTTGAATCTTGCAAATTTCTATTCCTTGAATCTTACCATTTCATGTATTTGAATCTGACCTAACCCAAATTTTTCTTCAAGCTTATGGATTCCCCGAACAACACCAGCACCAACGTCAACAACACCCCTTCAGCACTACCTCTTAAACCAGCTGTTCCTGCACCATCCACCGAGCAAACAATGCTATTTGAGGCGATCCGCAGTCTTCTCGAGGGACAGCAACAACTTCTGAACCGTCCTGAGACTGATGCACCGGGAGTAAAGCAATTCAGGGCTTTACACCCCAAGCAGTTCTCTGGTAAAGGAAGCCCTCTTGAAGCGAAAGAATGGGCACAAAGCATCAAAGACGATCTGGCAGCAACTCAAGTGCCAGACAACGCTTGGGTCCGTGTAGCAAAACTACAGCTCACGGATAATGCTCGTAACTGGTGGAAGGCGGAAGAAAGCCGTCTGGTACAGCCGATTGAATGGAAGACCTTTCACGAGAAGTTCGACATGAAATATTTCCCTGTGACTGCCGGGTTTGCAATGGAGCAGCAGTTTATTCATCTACAACATGGTTCAATGTGGGATAAATCAGTAGATGAATACGATGCTGAATTCACCATGTTAAGCCGGTAAGATATGTCACAATAGTTCAATTTTTAATATCACATACTACACCGCTAACACAATCTTTAAACAGATTCACGGCACACTTGATACCGACGGACGATATCAGAGCCCGTCGCTTTCAACAAGGTTTGGACACAGAGATTAAGGCTTCTCTAGCCACAGGAAAGTTCTTGACTCATGAGGATGTTCTGGAAGCTGCCCGCAGTTATGAGGCAGTGATAAAAGAGAGAGGCAGACCTCAGTCTGCAGGAGTCAAACGCCCTGCCAACCAGATGGCAGGTGGAGCCTCGTCCAGACCACCTTTCGTGCTAAGGCGACCCGGAGTACCAACCCATCATCCTAGCCCAGCCTTTTGCACCTACTGCAAAAGAACTGGACATATGATGAAGGACTGCCGTCGAGCCAACCGCCTTTGCTTAGTCTGCGGCTCAGCTACTCACGATATTGGGTCTTGTCCTCAAAGACAGAACCCAGTTGCTGCACCCAGGCCAGCAATTACCTATCCGCAGCGACCAGCTCTTCAGGCACCTGCTCCAAGACTTGCACTGCCTGCACCGCCCAGGGGACCACAAGCTGCACCACCCCCTCGTCAGTTCCATCAAGCTCAAAGGAACATTCCGAGGAATGCTCCTCAGGCCAGGAGGAATGTGCCAAAGCGCCAGGCTTTCATGATGTCTGTGGAAGAAGCTGAGGCCACTGGCCAAGTCATTACTGGTAAACTTTCCTTCTCAAACTTATCATTTAGTCCTGGTTACCTACACACTTTCCCTATACCTAAAACCTATCCCATATACCTTAGGTACAATCCTAGTAGCTTCACTACCTGCACTTGCACTGTTTGATACTGGAGCATCCCACTGCTTTATGTCGCAACGGTTTGTCCGAACTCATGCGATTCCAGTCTCACCGCTTGTATCCAGCTGGAATGTCAGTTCCGGAAATGGTGTCCTAAAGGCAACTATGGGATACAGCCTGTGTCTAGTCGTCGTCTGCAGTCGAGAGTTTTATGCTGACTTCAAGGTGCTGGACATACTGAACTTCGATGTGGTTCTAGGAATGGACTGGCTTGGAACCTTTTATGCTACCATCGACTGTCGTCAAAGGATGGTAGTATTCGAGATTCCAGACCATCCGGTTTTCTATTTCAAGAGTGGAGATCGTACCCTGGAGCCAGGTACCTACAAAGCGAAGCCAAAGGAAGCAGTAGTTGCGGCAGCTCAAGCGGAAGAGGAATCAAGACCAGATGTGGTTCGAGAGTTCGACGATGTATTTCCTGACGATATATCAGGTTTTCCTCCCGATCGAGCTCTTGAATTCAGTATTGACTTAGTACCAGGAGCACAACCGGTGATCAAAGCACCTTATAGACTAAGTCCGGAAGGATTGAAGGAAGTCCGAACACAGTTGGACGAATTACTGGCGAAAGGATGGATTCGTCCCAGCACTTCAAGTTGGGGAGCACCTGTGCTACTGGTAAAGAAGAAGGAAGTTTCATACAGAATGTGCATCGATTATAGGGCCTTGAACAAAGTCACTATAAAGAACAAGTATCCACTCCCGTGCATCGATGATTTATTCGATCAGCTAAGTGGATCTTGTGTTTTCTCTAAATTGGATCTTCGTTCAGGTTATCATCAAGTGAAGGTCAAGGAAGCTGATATTCACAAAACAGCTTTCAGAACTCGCTATGGACATTACGAATTTCTAGTAATGCCATTTGGAGTGACCAATGCACCAGCAATATTCATGAACCTAATGAACCAAGTTTTCCGGGAGTATTTAGACAGGTTTGTTGTCATCTTCATCGACGACATTCTGGTATATTCTAAGAATCGGAAAGAGGATGCAGAGCATCTACGAATTGTCCTGGAAACTCTTCGACAACATAAGCTTTATGCCAAGTACAGCAAGTGCGAGTTTTGGCTAAATCAAGTTGGTTTTCTTGGACATATCGTATCAGGAGAAGGAATTTCTGTGGATCTAGTAAAGGTTTCAGCAGTCAGCGAATGGCCTACACCAAAGTCAGTGAAGGACATTCGGAGTTTCTTGGGTTTAGCTGGATATTACAGAAGGTTCATTGAAGGATTCTCAAAGATAGCAACACCCCTGACCAAGCTCACACGAAAAGATGAAGAATTTGTGTGGTCAGAAGCATGCGAGCAAGCTTTCGTAGAACTCAAGTCAAGATTAACATTTGCACCTATTCTCGTAATACCGGATCAACCTGGAGGATTCGAAGTGCATTGTGATGTATCCGGTAAGGGATTAGGATGTGTTCTACATCAGCACGGTAAGGTTGTGGCTTATGCTTCAAGACAACTGAAGATTCATGAGCGCAATTATCCGACGCATGATTTGGAGTTGGCAGCCGTCATCTTTGCTCTCAAGATTTGGCATCATTACCTACTTGGTGAGCGAGTGAACATCTACACAGATCATAAGAGTCTGAAGTACGTGTTTACTCAGAAGGAGTTGAATATGCGGCAGAGAAGATGGTTAGAACTCATGGCTGACTTTGACATCAATTTGCAATATCACCCAGGAAAGGTGAACGTAGTACCTGATGCTCTTAGTCGCCAACCATTACCAATGAATCTCACCGCTCAGTGGAAGCTTCAGCAAGACTTACATCATATGGAGATTGAAGTAGTCATGCCAAGAATTTACAAGTTCAATCAACCATTGTCAATCAGATCAAAGCAGCTCAAGCAAGTGATGCTAAGTTGCAAACGATCAGAGAACAAGTGGAGAATGGACTCAGAACAGACTTCATAATCCATGAAGACGGATCTTTAAGATACGGCAGCAGATTGTGTGTACCAAAAGGTCCTGTTCGGGAAGAGTTAATGAAAGAAGCTCACAGCTCTCCCTATTCAGTACATCCTGGAGGTACCAAAATGTACAAAGATCTATGTCAGAATTATTGGTGGCATGGAATGAAGCGTGAAGTAGCCAGAAGCGTCGCAAAATGTTTGGTGTGTCAGCAAGTAAAGGCTGAACATCACAGGACAGCTGGACTACTTCAACCGTTACCAATTCCAGAATGGAAGTGGCAGCACATCACGATGGACTTTGTAACTGCTCTTCCTCGCAGCACAAAGGGTAACGATGCGATATGGATCATTGTGGATCGACTCACAAAGTCGGCTCACTTCATCCCATTTCGAGTTGGCCAATCAACTGAGACACTAGCGAAGAAGTACATGGAGGTAATAATCTAATTTAGATTTAAAACTCTTCATAATGTACTATCTCTGATGCCCATGAACTCATACAGGAAATTGTGAGACTTCATGGAGTACCAGTCTGCATTGCCTCCGATCGTGACACCAGGTTCCGATCGCAATTTTGGCAGAGTCTGCAAGCTAGCTTGGGAACAAGTCTGAACTTCAGCACGGCTTATCATCCACAAACAGATGGTCAGTCGGAACGAACTATTCAGATCTTGGAAGATATGCTCAGATCGTGTATGCTAGACTTCAAATGATCGTGAGAAGATCACCGACATTTTGTGGAGTTTTCGTACAACAACAGCTACCAAGCAAGTATAGGAATGGCACCTTTTGCAGCATTATATGGAAGGAAGTGTCGATCGCCATTAAGTTGGGACGACATCGGAGATAGGGAACTTCTTGGACCGGAGATGATAGTAGCAACTGTTGATGTGGTTCGTACTATCAGGGAGAGGATGCGCATAGCCCAAGATCGACAGAAGCACTGGGTTGATGCAAAGAGACGCCACTTGGAGTTCCATCCAGGAGATCATGTATTCCTGAAAATATCTCCGAACCGTGGAGTGATCCGATTTGGAAGACGGGGTAAGCTAAGTCCGAGCTACATTGGACCGTTCGACATACTCGAACGAGTCGGTGAAGTGGCATACCGTTTAGCGCTTCCACACTCATTGGAAGGAGTGCATAATGTGTTCCACATATCCCAACTCAGAAAGTATGTGAGTGACCCCAGCCATGTTCTCGATCATTCCGAGCTCACTATACAGCCCGATTTGTCTTGTGAGCAACAGCCCATGGAGATCCTGGACAGGAAAGTGAAGACACTTCGGAATAAGGAAGTTAACTTGGTTCGAGTGATGTGGAGGAAAGACACTCCAGGAGAATCCACGTAGGAAAGGGAAGATGAAATGCGTGCAAGATATCCTCACCTTTTTGTAAACTAGTCATCAAATAAAAGTTGTAAATTTCGAGGACGAAATTTTTGTAAGGAGGGTAGATTGTGACAACTCCAATTTTTGTATATATAAATTTGATTTAAATTTGAAGTATACTTGGAGTATTTAATGTTGCTGATATCACTTTAAGTATCTATTTCCCTACAATAATTACAAGAAGGAGCTTGTAGCTCATTGGTAATACCTTGCACTGCTGAACCAAGCCACCAGAGTTCGAATCCCATGCCCCACATTATTTTTAGATTATTTTTCTTTTAAATTTATTGGAACCCCAACAGTCCACAGGCCATAACTCCCAAAAGATGAACTGAACCCTAAAAACGGAGTATACCATGAGCTACATTAGAAGACCCCCCACGGAATGGCCACCGGACTCGGCCGAACGGCCGAGTCGCCAAAACGAAAGTTTTGGCTTTTCGTATTCCCAACTCCCCTTTTAACTCCAATTTAATTGATCGGTTCTCAAATGTTAAATACAACCAATTTAATTCAAATTTTAATGCTTTTTCTTTAATTTTTACAATTTTTTTTAAAAACAAAAAAACCTTTCACCTACCCTATCCTAGCTACCCTATAAATAGACCCCCTACCCTCTACCCTCTCATCCCAAAACCCTAGGTTTACTCTCTTGAAATTTTCACAGGAAAAGTGTGCTTTGAAACCGAGTTCACGGCGAAGCGCTGACAGATTTCCGGCGACGTTCTTTGAAACAACCGGCGACGAAACAACACCTCGGCCACTCCCCTAGTTCCCTATACTCTTTAGTATAGATCGAAACCCGTAAGTCCCGTTCTCTCTCCTTTCTACTTCTCAAAAATACGGAATTTCGAAACCCGACGGAAATCGGAACAAACCGATTTCCGATTCGGTTTTTCTATAAAATCTCACTTGTCACTAATTGCATAATACCCAAACTTATCCATGTTGACTATTAATCACATAACAACTAATTTGGACAAAGTTTCGCACATGAAATGATAACTTTTGCAATATCGTATTCTTTTTCACATTAATACCATAATGTTTATTTTTCTTCTTCTAATCAATTAAATCATTCCTAAACACCTTCATCTTGACTACTAAATTTGTAAAAATCAATTTGAATAAGTTTTCACACATGAAATGATAACCTTTTCAATTTACCGTATTTTCACTTTAATACCATGAAGTTTCAATTTCACATTTAACCCCTTAACCTTAATATACATTTAAAATAGAGCACGAGGTAATGACCTACCTCCACACACACGCAAATGCAAACCCTAAAATGATATCATAAAAATTTAGAATACGATAAAACGAAATTTTCATTAAAATACCATAATCTTCATAAAACTATTCTTAAAGGTTTAGATTTGTTACATTTTTAAATAAATACTTCTTACTAGGAAAATACGATAAGTTGTGGACATCGATCGTTTATCTAAACTGACTTTGTGGTGTCTAGGCTAGGCAAGTGAGCTTGGGTAACTTTAAAAGGCCCGCCTCACGATTCGTGAGCGGATCCCTCCCTCCTCACTTGTACTTACCTGGCCGCAATTGGCGGTGAAGAGGCGATTTGAGGCTTCTAAT
This sequence comes from Agapanthus africanus, assembly GCA_030015575.1. Lineage (NCBI taxonomy): Eukaryota > Viridiplantae > Streptophyta > Magnoliopsida > Asparagales > Amaryllidaceae > Agapanthus > Agapanthus africanus. The sequence goes on along the minus strand of JASDDO010000004.1, from coordinate 434,166,935 downwards.
GACTTATCGTTTAGACCTTTAGAAATAAGCTAGTTGGCTTAGGAAACCCTAGAAACTAAAATACGGAAATTTACACCCTTTTATAAATAAATACCTTATCTTTATAAAACCGTTTTCTAAATGAATAGTATTTATTAAATCTTTGCAAAGCGCCACTACAACCCACATTTGGGGAACTCGTTAGGGATTGTACGGTTTATCGTGCACCCTCGAGCTTAGTAGTGCGAGATTCAGACCTCCGCAAGGAGCATTCGGTCTCGAAAGGTTTAAAATACGACATTTAAGGAAATGGGGTTTTTTTTTTGGAAAATAAAATATTTACTAAAAATTATTCTTGTATTAACATAGGAATATTTATCATTTAAACACCTATTTTATTATAAGATAAAGTTTCCACCTTTTCCTAAAATATTACAAGATTAAAAGTTACATTTAAATACCATGAATTTTAAATAAATCAATATTATAAATTAATACTTTTATTAGGATATATTCACTAGAATAACACAAATAAAATTTACACTCATTATAACTATAAAGACGAATAATAAATACTTGAACTGTATTTTGAAAACTATACAAAAGAACATTTTTACATAAAACCCCCTCAAGTTTTATAAATTACAATAAGGACCCTAACAATTATAGAACTACAAATTACTTTTCTTTTAGTCTGACTCGGATTTGAGTCTGATTATTTCTGACTTGAATATGATCAAGTCAATCTATATTCTTTAATATTCCAATTCAATATGAATACATGAATCCCAGAATCCAGTACAACTTGACTGAATCAAACCATGGATATACATCCATTATTCCGTTATTCCATTTACCTGATTATCCAGTTACAATCTGTTTACTGATATCATGGTTTTGGTCAGTCATCCAACTTATATAAAACAATACAACAATACTGTTAAAACATTACGGGGTTTAAGGGGTAGATTGGTATGGAAGGTGTTAAAGGTGGCACGAGGTGGTCAGATTAAGACGCCTAACCTATATTCCGTTGCTGTTGTACCGTGGCTTAACGGTTCCTTGTACTTTCCGTTTGCCCTGGTCTCTAGCATATAGAAACCCCCCTCGTATACACTGGCATCCTTCTGTACCAAACTACAAACAACAGCGTTGACATAACATTACAACAATAGTTTACACTTTAAAATGTTTCTTCTTATTCTGTCTTCTCTACTTCCCTCTTACCTTTGGGACTTACCGAGCGATCTGTTCGCTGACGACATTCTGTTTCTCTTTTCTTTGAATGTCATCAGGTGACTTGGACCCGACAGAAGTTGAGCCATCACAAGAAGACTTGGAGCAGTTTACTCAAGACCCTGCAGTATAATTTCATTGTACACTTTTCTTTTCAGTACTTTTTCATTTCCTGTTATGCCACTGTTTAGGCATCTTTATTTCAGTTGTATTTCCTTTTCATGTATTGTATAAAGAATGTTAATAAATAAAAGTTGTTGTTCTTTTTATACTCTTGTCTCTTGTGTATTTATTTCTATATTGCTTAGCTACGCTTAGCGTATGTACTTCTGAGTACATACGTAGCGGACCTCGCCGCGTCCTCTTCGCCGTACACTGGGAAGCGGGGCGTGACAGACAACTTGTCACGCCCCGCTTCCCAGTGTACGGGGAAGGAGACATTACGAGGCACGCCACGTGTTTACTCAGAAATAAACACGTTAAGCATAAATAAACAATATAAATGTAAAGCGCAAGAATGACAAGAGATGTAATATAAACAGCAACTTTTTATAAATATCCATTCTTTACATACAACTGAAAGAAAAGTACAATGATAGAAAGCGATGCCTAAACAGTGGCATATGAACTGAAAAGAAAGTAGTACAAGTAAGGCCTAAAAGTCTGCCTCCTTTGTAAACTGCTCCAAGTCGTCCTGACTGGACTCGATCTCTTGAGAGTCGGCTCCTCCTGACAACATTCCAAAGAAAAAAGAGACAGGAATGTCGTCAACAATCTAGCGCTCGGTAAGTCCCAAAAGATAGAGTAGAATAGAACAAGTAGATAGGAAAGAACTGATAATTTATACAGGTATATGTTTGTTAAACTAACGTAGTTGTTTGTAGTTTGGTACAGAAGGTATCAATGTATACGAGAGGAGTCCAACTTTCCCCATGGACTATGGTAACCCGTAGTACACGGCCCCGTCAATACCCACGGGACAACAGCAATGGATGTTAATCCACGTCTTTTAGTAACCATCATCGTGCCACTTTTAATACCTTCCGTACCAATCTACCCCGTTAAACCCCGTATTGTATATTGTATTGATTGTATTGCTTTGTAGTTATCAGACTTGCCGAGACCATGGTATAAGTTGTTCATGTAAACAGATTCAGGATGTAAACGGTAGTCATGTAGTCAAGTTTAAGATATAGCCATGGTTCGGTCAAGTCAAATCATGTTGATATTGTTCTGGTATTCATGTTCAAGTTCCAGTGTTCATGTTTGGTATATTGAATTCATGTTGAATTAGAGTTATGATTGGATTCATGTTTGGATTGTATTCAGATTAGACTGAGACTCAGATTGAGTCAGACACTTAAACAGATTTGGATCCTGAATTAGATTTTGGTGTTATCGGTAACTGCTGCACATGGACGGCAGGATTTGTGTCTTTTTCCAAGACAATTACCATTGATAACCCCGTTTTAATTTTCTACCTTAAATAGGTAAACACTCACTTTTTCCGGCTCCCTGAGGCTCAAGAGAATTGGTCCCGCTTAAACCTATATTTACTAGGGTCCTTATTGTAATTTAATATAACTTGAGGGGGTTTTATGAAAAATATTTTTAGTATACTTTCAAAATAAACCTTAAGTATTTATTTATATTATTTAGGGTTTTTATGGATGTAAATTTTTAAAGAATGAAGTATATTAGTGAAACTTGAATAGTTCAAGATATTTTAGTGTAAAATTTGACTTGTATTGATTCTTGATGGTATTTTCATAAAACTTATAATTCTTTTATTTTGTTTAGAAAACATGGAATTTAATAATATTTTAACAATATGTGGTTTTATAATATTTATATAATTATTAAAAATAAATTTTTATTATTAAATAAAAATCATTGTTTTCTTAAAAAAATTTAATAAAATTCCATCGAGATCGTATACTCCGTAAGGAGGTCTGCATCTCGCCCTACTAGTCCCGAGGATGTGCGATAATTCGCACCATCCAAACCGGTTTTCCCAAAATGGGTTGTAGAGGCATAATCGCAAAGAATTAACACAATTTAAAGAAATCCGGGTTTTTAATAGTTTAAGGTATTTTGATGAAAAGTCGTATTTTGCCACAAAAATATTGTTCAAGAAAATCGTGCTATGTCAATATGTGTGTATGTGAGAAGTAGGTCATTACCTCATGAGGTTTTCTAAAGGTATGCTAAGCAAAACAATTAAAAGATGTCGTATGTAAACTTCATGGTATTAAAACGTAAAAGCTTAATTAAAGTTATTTAACATGGAGTTTTAGAGTGAAATTGGCTTCTAAATATTTGTTAAATGATTACAAGTAAGGTATATACATGAGTACAAGTGATTCTTAAGAAGAAATGTGGTTTTCAAAGGTATTAGAAACAAATGTCGGTATAACTCCACTTACCGACATATTTTGAAAAAGAGAAGTTTTATAGTAGAAAGAGAAGAAGAGATATGGGACTTACAAGTTTAAAGGAGAGAGGGGAGGTAGAGAATGAGGGTAGTAGCCTTCGTGGAGTCGCAGGGTCGCCGGAAACGTCTTGAATCCTCGCCGAAATTTGACTTAGGGCTAACTCCACTTGTACTCTTCTTAGACATAGATTTTTTTGAGAATTTTGGCAATGGATTTTAGAATGAAGAGGGGTTAGGGTATGGGGTTATATTTATAGTGTAAAATTAGAGTTTTGGAATTGAAGAAAGAATTAAAAAGCATTAAAAATTGGATTTAAAGCTAAATTTTAATTCTCTAGATAATTGCAGGGAAAATAAACAGAACAGGGATAGTGGGGTAGTACAAGGGGTGTTGTGTGCAATGTTTAGGGACTTTTCCCCATGGGGGGACCGTTGGCGCCGGGCTTATAGCCGATATTGCCAGCCACATGGAGGAGATGGGGTGGGATTGGTGCCACGTGTTTATTTTTTCTGTCTTTTCATTTTTACGTGTATTGCACGTGTAAACTTTTGGGCTTCCAAAAAGTTTAAAAGAAAAATCAGTAAAAATAGATGTGGCTGATGGGATTCGAACATATAGGCTATGTCACAGTAGTGCAAGACTTTACCAATAATCTACAAGTGCTTTCTTACTGTTCTTAAACAAGAATAACTTTTAAATTATGCTCAGGTTTGCAAGCTCTTTTCTGTACTTTAAGAAGAAAAATTTTGTACAGAAATTTAGGGTTGTTACACAACTTAACGGAGTTATCAATGGCAATTGTCTTGTAAAAGGACACAAATCCTGCCGTCCATGTACAGCAGTTGTCGATTACTCCCGAACCTAAGAAATTCAAGAGCTAAATCCGTACACAAGTTTTTGACTCAATCTGAGTCCAATCTCAAACCAGAATCCAAAATCAAACTTGAACTTGAAAACTTGATCATGAACCTGAATACTTGAATTCAAATATCAAACTCAAACTTGTATACTTGACTCGACTTGACCGAACTATGGTTATAACGTGACATGAACTCGACATGACTACCTGAACACATGATTATATCCTGAACATGAATCTGAACATTTTATATCTATGGATTCGGCCAAGACCTGTAATCATAATCTATACAATACAATACGCGGGGATAAAGGGGTAGATTGGTACGGAGCGTATATCGTGGCACGAGAGGTCACTTTAAAAGACACCTACATGAATTCACGTGTCGTTGTCCCGTGGGTTATGACGGGGCCTAGTACTAAATGTTACCATAGTCTACGGGGTAAGATGGACTCCTCTCGTATACATGAATACCTTCTTTATCAAACTATAAATAACCACGTTAGAATAACTATCATATACCTGTAGATAATCATATACAATTTTACCTGTCCTTTGTTCTTTTAGTTCCTATTCACATGATATACTATTTTCTCTTATTTCTTTTGGGACTTATCGAGCACTAGTTCGCTGATGACATTTCTCTCTGTTTTTCTTTCCTTAGAATGTTCGTCAGGAGGACCGGACTCTAAGGAGAAAGAGCCGAGCCAGGAGGACTTGGACCAGCTTACAGCTCAGCCTGACTACTAGCTCTTCCTGCACTTACTTTCAGTATGTCATTGTTTAGGCATTACTTTGTTTATTGTATCTTTTATTTTCAGACAGTTGTATGTAAAGTTGAATGTAAATAAAGTTGTTGTTTCATTTTATTACTTTTGTCATTCTTGTTCATGGTTATATTGCTTAATTACGCTTAACGTATTTGTTTCATAGTAAATACGTTGCGGGCTTACCACGTCACCGTTTCCATCTACTGGAAAGCGAGGCGTGACAGGTTTTGTTAGTGGCCCATGCAGGTCTTTTCTGCATGAAGTCTTAAGCAATATATCACAAGAATTATAAGAATCAGCAAGTATACATTCCTTGCATTTCAAATTTCTTGAATCTATTCTAACATTTCCTATTCTATCAAGGTGATGGATTCTTCCAACAACACCAGCACCGATGTCAATGGCAACACACCACCACCTACTTTACCACCTCCCCCTACCGTTGCTGCTCTAATCAACGAACGGACAGTGCTTCTAGAAGCTATCAAAAGTCTTCTGGAAGGCCAGTGGTAGCAGACTGCTATTCTTATGAACCACCCGGAAGCCGAAGCACCTGAAGTAAAGCAATTTCGTGCATTGCATCCCAGGAACTTTTCAGGGAAAGAAAGTCCTCTTGAGGCTGAAGAATGGGCCTAGAGTATAGAGGATGACCTTACCGCAGCACAGGCACCAGACATAGCTTGGGTTCGTGTGGCCAAGCTCTAGCTCACCGACAATGCAAGAGTCTGGTGGAAAGCTGGGGAAAGCCGTCGCACACAACTCATAGAGTGGAAGACATTCCGCGATCTGTTCGATGCGAATTTCTTCCCCGAGACTGTCCGTTTTGAGATGGAACAACAGTTCATCCACCTACACAAAGCTCTATGTGGGTAAAATCAGTGGATGAATATGATGCCGAATTCATCATGCTTAGCAGGTAAAGAATTCGTATCAAATTTTGTTCCATAAGACACATCACTATCCTGACATCACTATCTTATCAGGTCCGCGGCACATTTGATCCCGACCGATGAGATTCAGGCTAGATGATTCCAATGGGGCTTAGACCCGGAGATTCATGTGGCATTAGCTACAGGTGACTACCTAACTCATGAACTCGCCCTGAAGGCAGCACGTCGTTATGAAGCTGCAGTCAAGAAGAAGGGTAAGCCCCAAACAACCGGAATCAAGCACCCTGCTACACAGATGACAGGATGAGCCTTTTCTAGGCCGACTTTTGCACCTAAGAGACCAGGAAGATCGTTTAACCGGTCCAGTTCAGATTTCTATTTCTACTACAAGAGAACTGGACACTTGGCAAAGGACTGCAGGCGTGCAAACGGCCTGTGTTTGATTTGTGGCGCATCTACTCACGCGATAGGAGCATGCCCATATCGTATTAACACAGCACCAGCACCCAGACCCGCAGAGGCCAGCCATTCAGGCTCCTGCACCTCGCCTAGCTCTTCCTGCGCCAGCTCTACATGGAGCACCTGTACAGCCTCATCGTCAATTCCACCAGGCACCGAGAAACGTGCCCCGGGGACAAAGGAATGTGCCCTGGCAAGGAGGAATGTACCGAAACGACAGGTGTTTCTTCAAAAATTTAAACAATATAAAAAGAGCTAGGCTCTGTTGAATTTTAATGAAACAGCGCATCACGTGCTCTTCATGAGGGCTCCAGCGCCGATCTTGTAGGATTAAATCCTATGATGGCACCTCACGTGCTCTTCTTGATGGCGCCAGCGCCGATCTTGTAGGATTAAATTTTATGATGGTGCCACACGTACTCCTGACATGGTCTCCAATATGCAAAGCACAGGAGCACTTATTATGAAAGATTTAGATTCTTATATGGCGCTGCACGTGCTCTTTATGTGGGCGCCAATGTACAAAGCACAGGTGCGCTTATTATATAAGAATTAAATTCTTATATGGCGCCGCATGTGCTCCTCACGTGAGCGCCAATGTGCAAAGCACAGAGACGTCTATCATAAATAAGAATGTAATTCTTAAGTGGTGCCCACGTGCACAACACGTGAGCACCGGTGCCCAAATCAAAATCAGTAGAATTAAATTCTACATAAGGATATTTTCCTAAAAATTGGGATATTCTCTGTTAAACAGAGCCATTGGATCAAAGATCCAATGGTGATGATAAATCATCAAATAACATAATTAAATTCTATTCTGAGGAATATTTTTCCTCAATCTTTACAAACAAAGAAGATTGCTCTCTATAAAACAGAGAGCCCTTGAATTGAAAATCTAATGGTGATTAAAAATCAACGCTTGACAGAATAAAATTCTGTATATGGGAAAATATTTTTCTAATCTTATTAAAAACAAGAAAACATATTCTGTAAAACAGAAGTTCTTGGATCGAAGATCCAACGGCGGGTAAAATTCCCCAAATCAATTTTGAGACCAATTAAATCAATTGGAATATCTCGATAAGAGATTTTCCCAAGATTAATTAACAAACTTGCATCCACTATATAAAGGACCCGAGACTTCAAGACTCAGAGAGGAAGGAACCCCCTATAAGTTTCTACAAAAATACAACGAGCTCTCGAAAAGAACAGAGAATTCAATTCTCAAAGAAGATCTTCTATCTCAAAAAAAAACCCTAAGTAAAGGGAAAAAAAGAGATAAAAGTATCTCCTTTACCTATCATCTCATATCTAAGAGTTTAACCCTTTTAAAAGAACTTAGTTCTTTCTCTGGATCTGAGATCCATAAGACAAGTCTCCCATAAGTTGAGAATTTAATTCTCATCGGGAATATTTTGTTCTTGAGAATCAAACATTCAAGAAAGAACAAGTTTAAAAAGAAAGAAGATAGAGTCCATAATACTCCAGGAACTTAGTTCCTTCAAATCAAGAACTTAGTTCTTTAAAAACTCAACCCAAAATCCTTAAAAATAGTGATTTTGGTGATCGTTAATGGTCAAAATATCATTGACAGGGGTTTAATCTCTCTGAAAACATCAACAGAGATTAAATCACCATATAAAAAAACTCAACGCCTCATGTGCTTCCCACGTGGGAGCCCACAAACAAAAGGCCAAGCGCCCCACGTGCTTCCCACATGGGCGCTCAAAACAGAAAGTCAGCGCCTCACGTGAAATACACGTGAGCGCTGAATTAAAGTGCTTAGCATTTTATATGCATCCAAAACAGCTGAGTGCTTAGCACTAGTTGGGCAATGCCCAGCGCCGCACGTGCACCTCACGTGGACGCCACAAAAAGTGCATTGCACTTCCTGATTAGTCAAAACGACTAAAGTGTTCAACACTTATTGGGTAGTGCCCATGACTGACATACATATGAGCGCCAGAGCTCAAATGAGTGCTTAGCACTTTTACATAAAAGGAAAAGGGGGTGGAAAAACATAGCCTAAATAAGTACTTAGCACTTTTAAAAACAAACTAAGCAGACCAAGCCCAAATCGGCTAAGTCTCTGAAGTTTTCTTGCAATTGAGCCCAAATGCTCTTTTGCTGGACCTTAAGTAAAAATGATCCTAAAATATTGTTAAGTTGATCTTACTCTCAAATAAGACTAACGTATCCTTAGCAAAAATAAATTGAGCCCAAATGTTCACCTATATATTTAAGTTAATCTTAATCTTAAACTAGATTAACGGTCCTTAAATAAAACAAAAATATTTTTTGAACTGTAGAAATATACAACCTAAGTTCAAAACCCTGTCAAGAAAATCCTATACCCAAACCCAAATCTAAAATATACGGATTTGGACTGATCCGCGCCCTATGGGCGACGACATAAACTAGTCTCCGTATACAATCCACGGGCAACCAAAATAAACAAAAATACACACCATGAAGTGAACTGCTGGAGAAAGAGAAAGTGGTTATCGCAACGCGATAACGTAATTAACTGTAGGGGCTTGCGCTTGCAGGGAAGAGCGTCCCCACAATAAAAAAAACCCTGATAAAATGAGGGGGAATCTGATAAAGTCTGCTACAACGGCCGCACCTATCCAAACATCCGATATACGGTGCCATAAATCAACTTAGTATCTTCAGAGAGGTGGATGGAGAAGTCCATATAGCATCTGCCCATAAATTCATGAAAGACGATCCATCACAGTTCGTCTCTGTCTTTCGGCGGTGAACAGATTCTGGCACGCCTGGTGAGACCTTTTCCTCTTTTCACTCCACACTTCGTGTGTCGTGTTTCGCAAACAAAATCGTGGTTGGCTATGGTTTCCCTTGGATTCGAGGTAATAAAACTTGGTGTCTTACTCCTATGCAGAGAAAATCTATGGCTTCCCAATGCACTTCATGCAACAGCAACTCTCGCTCCACCCCAACTGGAGGAGTGACCTACGGGCCCAATGCGGCCTCTATTTTCTCAATGCCAGTAGGGCAAGTTACGCAAGCCACTACTGGATTGTTCTTTAGGATTATGCTCCCACCGGTGAGTTTCGGTGCCTCAGCGCCGCAAGAGGAAGCTCCTAAAAGGTCGGTCTTCGATCGACTGGCAACCAGAATAGCCCTACTCAACGGGCCGTCCAAATCTGGCGTCTCAGACTTCAACAGGCTGAGCCAAAGCACATACGGGCTCAAAAAGAAGCTCGTGATACCTGAAGGAGATGCCCCAAAACGGATAGCCCTCCCAACTCCTGCTATAGGCGAAACCCTCAAATGTGCTTCCCCTACCAGAAAGTCGGTCTTCAAAATATTGGTCGGCCCTCCTCAAACCTTAACAAGGACGTCGGTCTTCAGCAGGCTGACGCCGATTGAAGCCCCTCGGTAAAGCCGGGGGTATGAAGAAGCCGCTTACAAAACCGAGGCAGTCCCTTCTGCAAGACACGCTCAACGTCACCACTGGCGCCGAGTGAGAAAAGCTGGGGGCAACTCCCCCTTTGGACTTACCCCATCAGCTCCAATAGTGGAAGTTGACGCTGCCATTCCAACCGGGAACAGCTTTGAACCGCTTAAGAGGATGCGCAAAAACTCTTCAACAGCGGTATTAAAGAAATCACCCCCGCCTGTAGAAGTTACAGCACAGGCAAAACCGGAGCGGCCCCATCAGCAGCTCGCCTCGCAAATTCATAGGGTCTAACGGAAAGTCTAAGACTCTATGATCGACAAAGATTACTCTCGTCGACCGAAGAAACCTAAAGGCCGACAAGAAAAAGATCATTCCTCCGCTATACAACAGGGGACTTCTTCTAAGCAGGGGCTTGTCATAACGGCTCCTTCAACTCCAATCTCTCATAAAAGAACGAGATTGGAGAAAACTCTACCGCCCGCGGCAAATCCCAAAGGCGATAGAGCTAAACCCCCCCAAGTCTGGGGGCATGATCATACATACGGTCTACATGGCTTCAGGAAAAGAAGAAAGCCATGCCTCTGTGAGTCACCGACCGCAAACTCGGTCGCCGAAAAAAGCTCAGGAGCAACAAAAGAAGCTCCAGAAAATGCTAACCAAAATGGCAGCACTTACCGGACAAAAAGAAAGTCTGGATGCTACAGCCGAACAGCGCCAAGAACAGGAGACCGATACAGAGTTCCTGCGAAGGGTGCTTGAAAGAAAGGGCAAGGAAGCCGCTGAACAAGCTGCCAACATAAAGCAGATGGCTCTCTTGTTCCAAGACATGGTTGGAATGATGGTCCAACCAGAGTCCCCAGCCGAGGATCCGTCGATAATCGTCGATGATGATAGAGGGAAAATATCAAACCCTCCTCCGGCCTTATCAACAGCCAAGGAGGAAATGATCTCCAAGGCCGCCTTTGATGATTATATTGCTCGATAAATAAGAGCTCATCAAGCTAATGAAGCTGCTGACCAAATCGTCAAAACTGGGAAACCGTATCCAGTCTGGTATGATCAAATCAAGTATCCGCCGGGGTATACGATCCCCAAGTTCCATGTATACAAAGGGACATGCAACCCTCACCAGCACGTTGTGCAATTCAGAGCTCTGTGCGGCAACACGAGAGGTGACGACAAACTGTTGCTTCGTCAGTTCGTTGGCAGACTGTCAGAAACGGCATTCGAATGGTACTCAGAGCTCCCAAATGACTCCGTGAAAATATTGGCAGAGATGGAACTGTTGTTCACGCGGCGTTTCACCAGTGCGATCGAACGCACCCCAATTACGGCATTAATCAATGCCAGGGTAAAGCTGGGAGAAATCTGGGTCTAATACGCGATCCGGTGGCGGAACCTATGGTATAAGTGCGAACAGCGCATTGAAGAATCTCCCACTGTGGGCATGTTCATCGGGGCCCTTGATCCTCAAACGACTGTATCCCAGTTCATGATATTCTTCAAAGCAACAACCTTCCAGGCTCTGATAGATAAACTGGCCTAAATGGACCAGATAGGCCACAGGCCTTCCTCCTCAAATAAGGACCCTCAAAATAACAAGGGTAAAGAGAAAGCGGCCTTCGTTGCCAACGCGCAATAACAACCGAATGGCCCAAAACCGGCTGCTCGCCAAAACAACGCGCGTCTGCACTCATCCTTGAAGGAAAGATTATGACGCGCTTACTCGTTTCTCCGCGACAAGACGAGGAGACTGTTCGAATTGGCAGTGCGTAACAAACTCATCACATTGCCAGACCCGCGGCATCCACCACAACCCGTCGACGTCAACAACCCTAACTACTGCTGCTATCACAGAATGGTGAGCCACCCAATTGAAGATTGCTATATCTTCAAAAACTGGGTCGAAGACCAGTATCAACAGGGAAAATTCACGTTGTCTAATAACTGGAGGGTAAACTCACCCTAGAAGCACACTCCCAAAAATGTGGATGCGCAGGAGGCATCATGCTCACTCATGGAAGAAACTCCGTAGGAAGTCATTCTTTTAGCAAAAACCAAAAGAATGCTGAAAGATCTACAGGCATGTCCAGCAGTCAGGTGGAAAAGCCCACTTGAACCCAAAATCATCGAAGGGATGCTGAAACCACGCCCCACACCGAAGATTGTTGACAAAGGGAAAAACTTCCAAGTCAAGCCTTCAGCGTCTTCGAAGAAAAAGAAGTAGACAAAAAGCCTGTGCAGCCTGCCGAGTATGACGACAAATGCACAGATCTATAAAAATACATTGACGCGCTGGAGGAGTACAACCAAAAGGCGCAAACACTAGTCACGCTCGAAGAGTTCCTCAAGCATATTCTTGAGGACGAAAATAGTGACATCGATAAGGAAAATAACCCATCAAAAGACACTAAAGACCGTGTAGCAAGTTGCCACATGGTCTCCCATTCATCATTATATGATGAAGAAGCTCCCTCGGTATCAGAAAACAACGCAGAGGAACTGGGGCAGAATCAGCGCTAAAATCTCCGGAACTGCCAGAAGACCTGATCGATAGGCTGTTAAACGAAGCCTTTCAAAAAAGCAAAGTTGACCGAGAACGCGAAACAGTCATATACGAAAAAGTTAAGCGTCAGCGTCAGGACAAAGAAGCTGCAGCAAGGATGAGTCGTAAATTACTCCAACCAAACCAAAACATACCTGCTACAAATAAGAGCAGGATCAAAATAGAGAAGCGGTTCACCAAAGCCCTGTCAATGGGGATGAAGCTACCACCTCTCATAAGAAACACTCCTGGGGTCATATGCCTCGATGGAGAAAATTCATATCCAAACTACTGCTTATATCATCGAAGGGTTACCCACCCCACCGAGGAATGCAGTGCCTTCAAGAAGTGGCGGCAATGATACGTTCCCCATCAAAAACACTTCAAGAGGATGAAGTGCGAAACTCGTCTACAGAAAAATAGTGCAACAGATGCGGATAAAGAAATGACTGGCAACTGTCATATGGTTGGTACCAGTTCGGAAGGGGGAAACCCCCAAGTCCTTACCTTCGGAAGCGATTCTGAGGAAGAAATACCCCTCAGCCCTCTCTTTAAAGACTCCCCCTCCGAAAAAGAAGATGAGGAGAAGAACTGGGAGAATATTCAGCTGCGTAACCGCACGCTGCCTAAGAAGAATCTCGGACCTACAAACAAAGGTTCGAGCGAAAAAGACAAAGGGAAAGAAAAAATCTCTCAGGAAATTGCCCTCGACGATGGAGTTGTCAAAGAGCTCGCAGCAAGGGACCCGCCTAAGAAAAATAAGGTGGATTACAATTTCCTAGCATATCTGAGGAAAATACCCTCACAACTGAGAATATTGGATGCTCTCCTCCTGTCTAAAGAAGCACGAGATTCTCTGATCAAGGCATTATAAGAGCTCGATCAGTTCCAAGCTTTCTTCATGGAAGAGAAGATGAAGGATAAGCTGGCAGAGGTCCACGCGGCTGACATTATATTCAGCAATGAAGATCTCCTCCTCGGTACGTGTGAGCATAATCGCCCGTTATACATCACTGGGTACTGCCACGACATCAAGATAGGGAAAATCCTTGTCGACAACGGGTCCTCCGTTAACCTTCTCAATGTGAGGGTGCTGAAGGAGATTTACATGAACGTTCAGCACCTTGCCCGAGATAAAATTACCATCTCCGGGTTTGACTCACAGTCATCACGGACGCTTGGGTCCGTAATACTGACGTTACACTTCGGGCTGCTCGTCACTGACGTCAAATTTCATCTCATTGACGCCAAGACTTGCTATAACACTTTGCTCGGCAGGTCTTGGTTACACGAGTACAACGTCATCCCTTCTACACAACATCAGTGTATGAAGTATTTCAAAGATGACTCGGAGTACACCATCACGGAAGAGCTAAATCCGTTCTCCGTAAATACGAAGATGCAAAGTACTTCCTACCAGATTTCGAAGAAACGAAAAGGTGTCATAAGCCGGAGGAAAAACAGAAGTCCGTCGCCACTATCCCGATCTTTGAGAGCGATACCGAAGAAGACGAAGAAATAGTCTACTCGGGACAACCGCAGAAAGAAAATAGCAAGCCTGGACCATCTACTCCTATTTTGGTCTTTGGTAGCGACTCTGATGACGAGGCCAACACAGTGTTCTCCGTCCGCCCGTCAATGCAAACTTTTGCCAGAGCAGATCAAAGTCTGCAGATCACAATGGCTCTGCCTCGACACTATAAGGAACTTGATGCGCTCGATACATACAGTGTACAAGAATTGTAAACTTTCTATATGCCTTCTAGGCGTAGCGGAGAAAGGCGATCCTCTTCTACCAATCTACAGAGACCAAAGTAGAAAAAGAAGTTTGGCATGGTGCCGATTTTGCACTCGACAAACTTCAACCAATCCATCTGGCCAGATATTACGTGGAGGGATTAAAGAGCTGTTAAAATACCAAGGTGTACCCCTCGAACAAACTGTTCGACAAGCCCAATTCTACAAAAATATTTAGGATATTCCCGGGACTCATCGAAAGAAGCCCAACGGAAAGATGGAGACAACCAGGCTCGGATACGTTCGGTCCAAGAAACGTGAGCAATTCCACAGTTGCCGCATCATAAACAGATCCAGTGAAGGGGAAAACGCTCTTCCAAATAGCTGTGACGTTGAAACGGAGCGAAATCCCGCTCTAAGAACATTAAGTCCATCACTCGAAGAACAAGTCGACAAGCTAATAAAAGAAGCTTGTCAAAAGAGCTGAGATAACCACAGCCGCAAAATGGCCATTTATGAAAAGGCCAGGATGCAGCGTCTCAGTCAGCAATCTGTGGAGAAGAAAGAATATAATCCTCAGCCCACTATAGGTTCTCGCGAAAGGGGAAAATCCCGAAATAGAGACAAAAACAACTCAAAGAACGCGAACAACGTTCGAAAACAATAAAGCGGATCTAAGACTCCATGCAATCGAGAAAAACTCGGTTGGAACCCGTCCTTTATAAAAAAGATGGGTCGGGAATACTCTTTCACCCGAGATAAGACAAGGAAAAATATTCAATCTTGTCATGAAGCACCAAATGATGACACTTCCAGAGTCTCGGCACCCCGAACAAATAAACGAGGTCCATCATCCGGATTATTGCTCCTATCACCGAGTAATGGGTCATCCCCTTAAAGACTGCTTCACCTTCAAAGACTGGGTAGAAGACCGGTATCAATAAGGCAGGTTCGCTTTATCCGATAGCTGGAGGGTAATCCCGCCGCAAAAGCATGAACCAAAGAGGACCTATACCGTAAAGATCGGACTAGCTCAATATCAAGAATGGAAGCGAACTCGTACCTGCCATATGATAACACTCTCAAAAGAGGGAAGGCACGAGACTATGGATGACCTCCACATGTGCTTCGCAAATGAAGACGAGGAAGGTGTGATCTCAGAGTTTCCACTAGTACCAAAGGAGCTGGAAGATGTGATACACACCACGGCGAACAACCTATGAAAATTGATCTAGGGACAGAAAACGATCCGAGGCCGACATTCGTCGGTGAGCTACTATCTGAAAAACAGATAGCCACGTTAAAAGACGTGCTCATGCAATATAAAGACTGCTTCGAATGGAACTATTCTGAGATGCCGGGTCAAGATCCAAAGGTAGCAGTACATAAACTGGCCATATCGCCGGACATAAAGCCGGTCAAACAGGTGCCAAGAAGAATGCGGCTCGAACTTGAGATGGGTATCAACGCTGAATTCAAGAAACTAATCGGCTTCGGCTTCATCAAAGAAGTAAAATATTCTGACTGGATCGCTAACATCGTTCTAGTGATGAAGAAAAATGGGACGGTTCGCATCTGCGTGAACTTTCGGGACCTTAACAAAGCCTGCCTGAAGGACGACTTCCCAGTCCCTGTTACCGAGCTAATGATCGATAACACGTCTACCCATGAGGTCTTCTCCTTCATGGATGGATCCTCAGGATACAACCAGATAAAAATGCATCCAGAAGACCAAAAGCATACAGCCTTTCGGACCCCACTGGGCATATTTTGTTATAAGGTGATGCCTTTCGGTTTAAAAAACGCTGGCGCTACCTACAAGAGGGCCATGACAAAGATCTTCGATGACCTCATCCATGAGATTGTCGAATGCTACATCGACGACCTTGTGGTTAAAAGCAAATCTCATGAGGAACATTGGGAACATCTAAAAATAGTGTTCCGACGTCTTCGGAAGTATAATCTGAAGACGAATCCTCTAAAATACGCGTTTGGAGTCTCCTCAGAAAAATTCTAGGATTCATCATACGGCACCGGGATATCGAAATCGATCCCTCAAAGATCAAGGCGATTATGGAAATGCCCACGCCAAGAACTCGCATACAGTTGCGGTCTCTTCAAGGAAAGCTCGCATATATCCGGCGGTTCATAGCCAACCTCTCCGGAAAATGTTGTCCCTACAGTCATTTAATGAAGAAGGGGACCCCGTTCGTCTGGGATCAAAAATGCCAAAACGCACTGGGCGAAATCAAGCAATACCTGCAAAATCCGCCGGTATTGATCGCTCCGGTTAAGAGAAAACCCCTTATCGTATACACAACGGCCCTTGAGGGTTCTCTAGACGCGCTATGGACATAAGAGAATGATCAGGGAAAGGAGAGAGCTCTGTATTAATTGAGTCAAGTTCTCCTGGAGGCAGAAAATAATTATCCCCCATCGAAAAGCATTGCCTAGCGCTAATCTTCGCAATAACGAAGCTTAGACATTACGCCTTGGCACATATGGTCCATCTCATATCAAAGGTGGATCCTCTCAAGTATTTAATATCGAGAGCCATACTAATAGGAAGGCTTGCCAAATGGGCCTTTCCCTAATAGAGTTCTCGATAACGTATCGTCCCCTCAAAGCAGTGAAAGGGCGGGCCATTGCTGACTTTCTTGCGAAGCATCCGATACCGGCTGACTCCCCCTTAAATTGCGAGTTGCCAGATGAACATGCCTTCAATACAACCGAAGAAGAAAATGATTCCCGATGGGAACTCTACTTCGATGGAGCATCTTCCATGAAGTGGCGAAAGCAAAATACCCCCATAATCAAAGCTGGGGTGGGCCTTATCTTCGTGACTCCACAAGGAGAGATATTGCGTTATACCCTCTCCTTAACAGAGCCAAGGACTAATAACGAGGCTGAATATGACGCTTTGATTGCGGGTCTAGAGATCACTATCGAAATGGGAATCAAAGACCTCCTCATATATGGAGATTCCCAGCTAACCGTTAGCCAGGTAAATGGCAACTATCAGACATGTAAACCAGAGTTGATAAAGTATGGCGAAAGGGTGCAGCAACTACTGACACAAATCCCCTCCTACATCCTGGAGAGCATACCGCATGCAGAAAACAACAAGGCAAATGCATTGGCCAAATTGGCTAAAGAACTGGCCGATGAAGACCTCGATGACGTAAAGATCATTATGCAAAGCCGCAAGGTTCTCGTGCCAACAGATATATCTTCGGAAGACTTAATAGAGCCATCCGAAAGAAAAGAAACGACCGAACAAGTAGCCCTTCAAATAAAAGGCGAAGAAAAGGGTAAGGACCGGAGGGAAGTCTTCATAGACTACTTCAAATCCCAACGAACGCCTAAATATACGTCGTTTAGACATCAGCTCATGAAACGAGCCTTGTCTTTCACCTTCGTTAATGATACTCTATATAAGAGATCGTTCGACTGTCTGTGGCTAAGATGCCTGGGACCAAAAGAAGCAAAGAAAGTCGTCCATGAAACTCACGACGGACTCTGCGGGTCTCAAGTCGGATTTCTCGGACATATTGTTTCAGGCGAAGGAATCTCTGTAGATCCAGCTAAGGTGTCAGCTGTCAGCGAGTGGCCGACACCAAAGATGGTGAAAGATATAAGAAGTTTCTTGGGATTAGCAGGATACTACCGACGATTCATTGAAGACTTCTCAAAGATCGCAGTACCCCTGACCAAGCTCACACATAAAGACGAAGTATTCATGTGGTCGGAAGCATGTAAAAAATCTTTTGTAGAACTCAATTGGAGATTAACCTCTACTCCTATCCTTATAATACCGGATCAATCTGGAGGATTCGTTGTGCATTGTGATACATCCGGTAAAGGATTAGGATGTGTTCAGCACCAGCATGGAAACGCTGTAGCGTTTCCATCAAGACAACTAAAGGTTCATGAGCCCAACTATCCAATACATGATCTGGAGTTGGCAGCCATCATTTTCGCACTCAAGATTTGGCGCTGCTATCTTTTGGGAGAACGAGTGGATATCTACACTGACCACAAAAGTCTGAAGTGTGTATTTACTCAGAAGGAACTCAACATGCGGCAGAGAAGATGGTTAGAACTCATGGCAGACTTCGACATCAACCTACAGTATCATCCTGGAAAGGTGAACGTAGTTCTCGATTCCCTTAGTCGCCAGCCATTAGCAATGAACCTCACCGCTCAGTGGAGACTGCAGCAAGAATTGCATGGATTGGAGATTGAAGTAGTTGTGCCAGGTAACGCTTCATCTTTGATGAATTTACAAGTCCAGTCCACTCTTGTAAATCAGATCAAGGCAGCTCAAGCAAATGATGCCAAGCTACAAAAGATCCGAGAACAAGTAGAAAGTGGACTTCAAACTTACTTTATTATCCATGAGGATGGATCCTTGCGATATGGGAGTCGTTTATGTGTACCAATCGGACCTGTTCAAGAAAAGTTGATGAAAAAAGCTCATAGCTCTCCGTATTCGGTACACCTTGGTGGTATAAAGATGTAAAAGGATCTACGGCAACATTACTGGTAGCATGGAATGAAGAGTGAAGTGGCAAGGAGCGTAGCCAAGTGTTTGGTGTGTCAGCAAGTGAAGGCTGAACATCACAGAACTACTGGTCTACTTCAGCCGTTACCAATCTCAGAATGGAAATGGCAGCACATTACCATGGACTTCGTGACTGCTCTCCCTCGCAGCACGAAGGGTAACGATGCAATTTAGGTTATTGTGGATCAACTCACCAAGTCGGCTCACTTTATTCCATTCAAAGTTGCCTAGTCAACCGAGACGTTAGCAAAGAAGTATATGGAGGTGAGCATAAATCTAAAGTAAGATTTAAACCTTCAAGATGTACCATATTTGATACCCATAAACTCATGCAGGAGATCGTGAAATTACATGGAATACCTGTTTGCATCGTCTCCAATCGTGATACAAAATTCCGATCACAATTTTGGCAGAGTCTGCAAGCTAGCATGGGAACGAGTCTGAATTTCAGCATGGCATATCATCCACAAACAGACGAACAGTCCGAGCAAATAATTCAGATTCTGGAAGACATGCTAAGAGCCTGTATGTTAGACTTCGGAGGTTCGTGGGAAGATCACCTACACCTTGTGGAGTTTTCATACAACAACAGCTATCAGGCACGCAGTGGGATGACACCATTCGCAGTACTCTACGGATGGAAGTGTCATTCACCGCTAAATTGGGACGGCATTGGAGATCGTGAACTCCTTGGACCAGAGATGATCGTGGCAACTGTAGACGTGGTTCGCACGATCAGGGAAAGGATGCGAATAGCCCAAGACCGACAGAAGAATTGGGCAGATGCAAAGCGAAGACATCTGAAGTTCCAACCTGGAGACCGTGTATTCCTGAAGATCTCTCCAAACAGAGGAGTGATCCATTTTGGCAAAAAGGGTAAGTTAAGTCTAAGATACATAGGACCGTTCGACATACTCGAAAGAGTTAGAGAAGTGGCATACCGTTTAGCACTACCACCCTCATTGGAAAGAGTGCACAATGTGTTCCACATATCCCAACTACGATGATATGTAAGCGACCTCAGCCACATATTTGATCACTCAGAGCTCACAGTACAAACCGACCTAACCTGCGAGCAACAACCAGTTGAGATTCTGGACCGAAAGGTGAAAATATTACAAAACAAGGAGGTAAACTTTGTCCGAGTGATGTGGAGAAAGGATTCGCCAGGAGAATCAACTTAAGAATGAGAAGAAGATATGCGTGCACGATATCCTTACCTTTCTGAGAATTAGTCCTTATGTAATTGTAAATTTCGAAGACGAAATTTTTATAAGGAGAGTAGAATGTAACGACTCTGAAATCACTGCACAGAAATTTTCTTGTTATTTTACAGAAAAGGGTATTATAGCCTGTGTAAGAGTTAAAAGTTATTTTTGTTAAATAAAAGCAAGAAGCAACTTGTAGCTCACTGGTAAAGTCTCTATACTGCTGTGACATAGCCTGTGTATTCGATTCCCATCAAACCCAATTATTTTTTTAGATTTTTTCTTTTTAATTTTTGGAAGCCCAAGAGTTGCACGTGTAATACACAGGGAAATGAAAAGTTTCAGAAAAACAAACAGGCGCAATGAGGTGTACATACCCAAATCGACACGTGACACGAATCTCAAGGCAATGCCTCAAGATCCGACCGCTCAAACCCATGATTAGGCCGGCGCCGACAGTCGATCTTGCTCCATTCTCCTCCGTGCTTTACACACACACACCCCTTCGAATTCTCTTAACTCCCCTGCACTGTTTGATTTCCCTGCAATCAAACAAAGACCCTTCAACACCTTTTTAATGCTTTTTAATCCAAAATTTTAATTCCTAAATCCTAATTCTGCACTATAAATACCACCCTATGCCCTAACTCCCCTCTATTCTGAAAATATCTAGCAAAATCACCTCAAAAGTTCATAAGTGCAAGTGGAGTCAAGTGGAGTTAGCAACCAAGCTCCTTTCGTCGAAGATCGAAGTCGTTTCCAAAGCTCCCGCGACGCCACGAAGCCCCCTCTCTTCTTCCTTACTCTCTTCTCGATATTACCAAGCCATAAGTCCCTCTCATCTCTCTTTCTTTTCATCTCAATTCATCTCCTAAGAATATATCGGTAAAGTGGAGTTACCGCCGATACTTTTCTTTTTAAACTTGAAACTCCCTTTTTCCTTTATACTTTGGTCAAACAAATTTTACCACCCTACTTGTAACTTCGCTTACAATCTTTTAGCTTCAAGTTTAACCAAAATTTTTATATGAAACAAATATAAACGAACTTTTTCATTAAAATACCTTGAACTTTAGTATCACCCTCTTTTCGATAATTGTTAAAACAATACTTTTAGGAAACTTCACGGGGTAACGACCTATCCCACACTCACACTTTGGTTTCATAGCACGATGTATATATATATATATATATATATGGTTGGTTCAAAGAAATACTTTTCATTAAAATACCACATCTTTTCAAAACCGGGTTTCTTTTAAAGCGATATTTTGTAATCCTTGGCAAATACGCCTCTACAACCCTCGTTAGGGGATCCGCTAAAGGATGGTGCGGATTATCACATATCCTTGAGATGGTAGAGCGAGATGTAGAATTCCTCACGGAGTATTCGATCTCGAAAGAAAAAAAATACGGTTTTCTAATAAACGCGAATTTTCTAAAACAAAAACTAATTTTTGAAAAATTATATAAAAATTTTTATTCAATATATTATGAAACTATATATTTTATGAAAGATTAAAATGTTAATAAAATACCATCAAGTTACCAAAAAGACTAGTTTTCAATAAAATACCATAAACTTTTAAAGGCTAGGTTTTTATCATTAAAATACCCCAATAATTAAAATACAAGCCCATGAAAACCCTAAATCTTGTAAATCACCCTCAAGGTTATTTTTAAAACAATATTAACATATTTTTCATAAAACCCCCTCGAGATATGCAAACAATACTTTAAGAACTATAGAATTAACATAGGCTTAAGCGGTATCATTTCTCTTGAGCCCCACGGAGCCGGAGAAAGTGAGCGCTTGTCTATTCAGGTTAGACAACTCAACGGGGTTATCAATGGAAATTATCTTGGGAGATGACATAAATACTGTCGTCCATATGCAGCAGTTGTCGATTACTCCCAAACCTAAGAAATTCAAGAGTTAAATCCGTACACAAGTTTCTGACTTAATCTGAGTCCAATCTCAAACCAGAATCTAAAATCAAACTTGAACTTGAAAACTTGATCATGAACCTGAATACTCGAATTCAAACATCAAACTCAAACTTGTATACTTGACTCGACTTGACCGAACCATGGTTATAACGTGACATGAACTCGACATGACTGCCTGAACATATGATTACATCCTGAACATGAACCTGAACATTTTATATTCATGGATTCGGCTAAGACCTGTAATCGTAATCTATACAATACAATATGCAGAGATAAAGGGATAGATTGGTATGGAACATATATCGTGGCACGAGAGGTCACTTTAAAAGACACCTACATGAATTCACGTGTTGTTGTCCCATGGGTTATGACGGGGCCTTGTACTACATGTTACCATAGTCCACGAGGTAAGATGGACTCTTCTCGCATACATGAATACCTTCTTTATCAAACTACAAATAATCATGTTAGAATAACTATCATATACCTGTAAATGATCATATACAATTTTACATGTCTTTTGGTTTTTTAGTTCTTATTCACATGATATACTATTTTCTCTTGTTTCTTTTAGGACTTACCGAGCGCCCATTCGCTGACGACATTCCTCTCTATTTTTCTTTCCTTAGAATATTTGTCAGGAGGACCGGACTCTGAGGAGATAAAGCCAAGCCAGGAGGATTTGGACCAGCTTACAGCTCAGCCTGACTACTAGTTCTTCATGCACTTACTTTCTGTATGCCATTGTTTAGGCATTGCTTTGTTTATTGTATTTTTTATTTTCAGACAGTTGTATGTAAATAAAGTTGCTGTTTATTTTATTACTCTTATCATTCTTGTTCATGGTTATATTGCTTAATTACGCTTAACGTATTAGTTTCATAGTAAATACGTTGCGGGCTTACCATGTCACCGTTTCCGTCTACTAGGAAGCGGGGTATGACAGTTACCTTCTTCTCCCTTCTTAAGATCCAATTTGAGAGAGGGAGAAGAAGGAAAAACCCACCTCCCAAGGCTCCATGAAGAGAAGAAAAGCGGTCTCTTTTCATCATCCAAGATCTAAATCTTGGAGTTTCAAGAGAATCCATTTGGGTTTCTTCTCAAAAGAGAAGGGAAAAATTCTTTTGGAGTTTAACTCCACAATAAAAATCATTTTAGGAGTTTAACTCCATTTAAAATCTTTAGGAGTTCAACTCCATAATAAAAATTCTTTTGGAGTTTAACTCCACAATGAAAAACGTTTTAGGAGTTTAACTCCATTTAAAATCTTTAGGAGTTCAACTCCACAATAAAAATTCTTTTGGAGTTGAACTCCACAATAAAAATCCTTTTAGGAGTTGAACTCCATAATAAAATCTTTTGGAGTTCAGCTCCACAATAAAAATCCTTTTGGAGTTCAACTCCGCAATAAAAATCCGTTTGGGGAGTTTAACTCCACTTAAAATCTTTTGGAGTTTAACTCCATATAAAAAAAAGTTTTGAGAGTTTAACTCCAAATAAAATTGTTTTGGGAGTTTAACTCCAAATAAAATCTTTTGAAGTCTAACTCCGTCAAAAAGAAGAAGAAGAAGAAGAAGAAAAGGGTCTTTTGGAGCCTTAAGGGGGGTATGTAACGACTCTCAAATTTCTGTACAAAAATTTCTTGTTTATTGTACAGAAAAAGAGTATTTCAACCTGATGCGAAGTTATAAGTTATTTCTGTTCAATAAAAGTAAGAAACAACTTGTAGCTCACTGGTAAAGCCCCACACTGCTATGACATAGCATGTGCGTTCGATTCCCATAAGACCCAATTATTTTTAGATTTTTTAATTTTTAATTTTTGGAAGCCCAAGAGTTGCACGTGCAATACACGGAGAAATGAAAAGTTTCAGAAAAATCAAACCGGCGCAATAAGGTGTACACTCCCAAATACCCACGTGGCACGAATCTCGAGGCTAAACACTAAAATCCGACCGCCCAAAATCCCTGTATAGTCGGTGCCGACAGTTGGGATGAGGCCAAATCCCTCCGTGTTTTGCGCACACACCTCTTCAACTCCCCTTAACCCCCTGCACTGTTTGATTTTCCTGCAATCCAAACCCTTCAATTCACCATTTAACACTTTTTTAATCCAAAATTTTAATTCTCAAACCCTAATTCTTCACTATAAACACCACCTTATGCTCTAGCTCCCCTCTATTCTGAAAATTTCTATCAAAATCATCCCAAAAGTTCCTAAGTGCAAGTGGAGTCAAGTGGAGTTAGTGACCAAGCTTGTTCCATCGAAGATCGAAGCCGTTTCCGGAGATTTCGCGACGCTACGGGAATCCCCCTCTTCTTTAACCCCTTCATAACGACACACAACGGGTAAGTCCATCTTATACCTCTTTCTTTTCATCGCATTTCATCTCTTAATCATATATCGGTAAAGTGGAGTTATTCCCGATACATTTCTTTCAAAACAGAGAACTCCCTTTTTCTTTATACCTTGGTCAATCTAATTTTACCATCCTACTTGTAACTTTAATTACAATCATTTAGCTTCAAGTTTAACCAAAATTCTCATGTGAAACAAATATAAACGAACTTTTTCATTAAAATACCTTGAACTTTATTATCACCTCTTTTCGATATTGGTTAAAACAATACCTTTAGGAAAACTTCACAGGGTAACGACCTACCCCACACGCACACTTTGGTTTCATAGCACGATATCTATATATATGTATGGTTAGTCCAAAAAAATGCTTTTCATTAAAATACCACATCCTTTAAAAACCAAGGTTTCTTTTAAAGTGGTATTTTGTAATTCTTGGCAAATACGCCTCTACAACCCTCGTCAGGAGACCCACTAATGGATAGTGCAGATTATCGCACATCCTTGGGACAGTAGAGCGAGATGCAGAACTCCTCACGGAGTATTCGGTCTTGAAAGGAATAAAAATACGGTTTTTAAGAAACACGACTTTTTCTAATAAGAACTAATTTTTGGAAAAATTATAGAAAAATCATAAATTCGTATTTTCAATAAAAACAAATTACGAAACTCTATTTTTAAATGAAAGATTAAAAATTGTTAATAAAAACCACTAAGTTCCTAAAAGAGCTAGTTTTCATAAAAATACCACAAACTTTCAAAAATCTAGATTTTATCACCAAAACACCACAACAATTAAAATACATGTTCATGAAAACCCTAAATGTTATAAATCACCCTCGAGATTATTTTTAAACAATATTAAAATATTTTTCATAAAACCCCCTCGAGAAATAAAACAATGTAAACAAACAATATACTAAGGACTCTAGATTAATATAGGTTTAGGGGTCGATTCTCTTGAGCACCAGGGAGCCGGAGAAGGTGAGTGATCAGTCGAAAATATTGTATATTTTAGCCGGCAATTTCCTTAACATTTGCATACATTTAGAAGTGTTCGGCATTCATATTCTACATATTAGCAAATCTGTCACAAAATATGAGATTGCATGTGTTAGACTTTTAAACCGACACTTTTAAGGAAATTAACCGCATTTCATGGCATCGCATCATTTCTGTATTTGCGCAACACTTGTCTTGAGTCTGTGCAGGAAAATACGGAAGAAAAAAACCAAAGAGCTGATCAACATTACGCCAATTCAATCATTTCAGATCTGGTAGCAATTCAGAAGGAATTAGATAATTCTATATATCACATAAAGGCCCATACAACAGCCCAAGACCACACCAGAGAGCCCAAGCCCCAACTCACCAAGTTAGCCGCGGAACCGCGGCAGGAGATGGCTTGAGCCGCGGTTCCGCGCCTCTATTGCCACGTCAGCATGGAATTTTCAGTGCAGAATCTCTTTCTCTGGGCCCACATTGCTTTATGATATGTAAAGTTCCATAATTCTCCAGAAGCTACTGCCAGATCAGCAAAGAAAATTAAAGAAGGCTAATCCTAATTAAGCTCCTAATTAATCCTCTTCTAGAATCTCCTCCTAACTAATCACATCTAGAAGCTTCTCTCCTAACTAACTTTTGGAGGGAAATTTGAATTCCCTCAACAAACTTTTGGAGGGAAACTTAGAATTTGAAATCCTAGATCTAGGGTTAGTTATCTATAAATAGGAACCTAGACCTAGGGTTAAAAGCGAATCAATCTTTAATCAAAAATCAATAACCATTGGTTCATTCTACACCATTTTCTTCCACAAGTCTCGTGACAAGGCTTGTGCGAAACCCTAACCCTAATTCCACTCCAAATCCAAGATCTTGAGTACCAAATCAAGCGAGAAGCCTTCAACCTTTTAGGAGCCGAGCCGATCTTCAATCGGGCAAGTGATCCAAGCCGATCCGCGATCCACGGAGACGAGCGAAGCCAAGTCGACGATCGAATTCTTCCTCTTGTAGTTCTTGAGCGAATGTAATGGAATTTTTGATATAAATAAAAGGTGAAATTCTTTAATCTTGCTTTCTTTTAATTCTTGCATCATGATTAGATCTCAATTTATAATTGTTGCTCTTGTTGTGATGTGTGAGTAAAACTCCGCTCGTAAAGGAGTCGAGACGATTGTAGAATGATGATGTAACAAATCTTAATACTATTTTTAAGTCCTACGAGTTTTGTAAACCCTAGCAAGTTCAAGAATCGATGACCTAGTTTCGTAGCGATGCTTTCTTGATTGTGATCGCTCGAAATTAGGGATCTACGATCGTTTCTTGAATTTACTAGAGGCTAGAATATGAATGATATCAATGAAAGAACAAGAGATAAGATGAAACCCTAGTTTCACAAGAAGTCTCTAATTCTCATCGATCATCATCGATCTAGTATCAATCCATCGAAGGATAAGAATACGTAATTCTAAGATTACATCACATCTATAAATCCGATCGATTCCTACGAGCCTCATTTCGATTCTTGAGATTTGGTTTGGAAAAATCAACAAACGATCAATTCTTGATTCTATCTTTTAATGCTTTCTTAGATCTAGATATTTTCTTTTTCTTGAAATACAATTTTAAATCATGAATTGTTTTGTTTTCTTTTCATTAAAGTTTCAATTCATCTAATTCAAAAGACGAACGATTACACTTTCCCTGTGGACGATCCGCACTCACTAACAATCTACATCCGACACCGTAGTTGATTGCGGTCAATTAATTTTTGGTTGTGATTTCTATTCTATTTCATACTACACATCCGAAATCGTTTCAATCAAATGGCGCCGTTGCCGGGGATCATTTGATTTACTTACACAATCCGAAATCATTCAAATCAAATGGCGCCGTTGCCGGGGATCATTTAATTTACTTACACAATCCGAAATCATTCAAATCAAATGGCGCCGTTGCCGGGGATAGTGCGCTAATAGTTCGTATTTTGAAATTTGAGTTGAGCAATTTATTCCATTATAATTTTTAGATCAAAAATTCGTGCAAACACTAATACGTGTGTTGTGATTTGATTGCGAGGAAATCTGGAATCATTGGAGCTGGAGAAAAAATTTTCTGAAAATTCCAGAGGACTCAGCAGCTGAACAGAAGCTCTCTGTAAAAATCTTGCGCAGTGATCTCACCACCCAAGCGCGTTTCCGCGGCAAAACACCCTTCCCTGCGGCGGATCCGCGGCAACCTTAGCTCCTCTCTGCATCAATTTTGCTCTGTAACTTTCTCACTTTCTTATCTCTTACCTCATCTGCTCCAATAACAATTTTACTGCAGGTTTCTTTGCAAATAAATCGCAGCGCCGCAAAAGCAAAATAAATTTGTGCGTGTTTTTGATTTTTGGTTGTTTGCATATTAATACGGAAATTTAAGGGGCACGACCAAATTCAAATTAGGTGGGGATTTCATTACCCTTCCTAGGCCCCGAAAATCGCAAAACTTGCATCCGCATTGACCCACATTAACTAAAAAATATCTAGAGATGACTCTAAGGACCGTCGCGCTCAATTAGGACAAGAGAAGGCCGTGGGTAATTCATTGCTTATCCGAGTTTTCTTGTGGTGCCTAAGGCGAGTGTGTCTAGGCTAGTGGTTATTAATTAGGCCCACTGTAGTGGTGGTTCCTTCCCACTTACCTGGCACTTATCCGGCCACAGGGGGACAAAGAGGCAGTGGAGGATTTATCCTGCGACTTGTCTTTTGGCAGTTAGGAGCGGTCTAGAGTTTGACCTAGGTGACCAATAGAATTAGGGTTTTGTGTGTTGCATTTGTTGTGTTGCATCATTTTTTTTTTAAAAATCCGTATCATTTTTCAAAACAAACACCAACACTTCATTTCCGATAAATTATACCAACGCTGCCACTTGTGCTACAACCATTTAGCACAATGTTAGGCTGGACACGGGATTCCATTTCCCGTCTTGTCCGCATTTCTTTTATCGACCCCAGAGTCGGTAATTCTTCGTCTTCTCCCCCACCACCCACCACACCCGTGATGGACCCAAATCCATCAAACGTTAACACTACTCTGCCACCGCCCGCAGGTGCGCAGAATCTTCCACGCATTTCTCTCCAAGAGAGATGCTATCCTACACGTGTTACCATTCCCACCTGTCTTTCTATACCACCTGCCATAGGGGAAAATTTTGAAATCAACCCCCAATTCATCAAACTTTTACCCAAATTTCATGGTCTTGATTCTGAAAACGCATACATGTTTATTTCCAAATTCGAAAATGTATGTGCTTTGATGGGGAATTCACAACTGTCTGTGGATGCTCTGCGTTTACGTCTTCTCCCATTCACTTTGTGCGATTTAGCCGAGAAGTGGCTTTACATCACACCCGCACATTCTATTTCAACATGGGACGAATTCGTTGCAGCATTCCTTAAGAAATTTTATTCCAATCACAAGACCGCCCGTGTTTGGAGCGAAATCTCTAAATTTACCCAACTTCCCAATGAACCATTTTGGAAATGCTTTGAACGATTCAAGGATCTTCTTATCCAATGCCCTCATCACGGAATCCCCAGATGGGATTTGTGTCGAATTATCTATGAGGGTGTTGATCTCACTACTAGACAGATGCTTGAAACCATGTGTCATTGCCAATTCCTATCTAAAGATGATGGTGAAGCTTGGAAATACTTAGAAGATTTAGCTCAAAACACATCACAATGGGAAAGTGTTAGACCACCACCACCTAGGGAAGATGTCAATCAGCTCGATGTTTCCGTCACCTTGAAAGCAGAAATGGCCGCAATACAAAGGAAACTCGACGCTATAGAAAACAAAATCTCTTCAGCCTCCCTAAACCAATCCACACTTCCCAAAACCGTGTGTGGCTGCTGTTCAAACCCTTCACATTTGACGGAAGAATGTCCTTTGAATGTACCGTTTCAAGGTCACACTAATGCTGCACTTCAGCAAAGACCTGCAAACTACCCCTCTTCTTCCTCATATAATCAAGATTGGAGGAATCACCCGAACTTTGCTTGGAACCAATCACAATCTCAAAATACGGTTCCAATCCTAAACAATTTTCAAAGGGTCCCTCCACCACAACAGCAACCACCACTTCAATTGAGTCAGCACCCCTTCCAACCACAAAATTTTCAAAATCCTGCCAACACTTTTGCACTACATGAAAACTCTTTGCAATTGGCTGGTACTGATAATATCTCTGCACTGATGCAAACCTTGGTTACTTTCATGAAACAATCCACCCAAGAGTCGGCAAGTTTTCAATCTTCCATTGATAATATGATAAAGATCATTCTCACTCAAAATGAGAATATCAAATCAATGGAAGCACAAATTGAACGAATAACAGCCGAAATAAGTGCTAGAGAAGAAGGGAATCTTCCATCTCAACCCGTACCTGATCCTAGACCTTCACATTACACTAATGTGGACGCTTTTACAACGTTGAGATCTGGAAGAGTGCTAGACAAACCTAGGGGTGAACAAATTGATAATGATGAATTGATCATCAACACCCCGGCTTCCACTTCCACTCACACTTCTAGTTCTTACCATATTTCGTCTAACCTACCTTCTTCTTCCGAGCCTATTCTCCGTATTCCCAAAGGCTCGAACCTTCCACCCACCTCATCTTTTCCACCCCCACAAACTTCTCCACAGATGTTGGACCCAACACTTATTGATAGAGCTCCATTTCCAAATAGGTTGAGGCCCAAGAAACATGATGCCCAAATGGAGAAGATTGTGGACACGTTTAAGGAAGTTAACATCAACATCCCTCTCCTAGATGCTATTCAACAAGTTCCGTCCTATGCGAAAACTCTTAAGAACTTGTGCACTAGGAAGAGGAAGACTCAAGTGCCTAAAAAAATCTTCATGTCGAGTACTGTAGACACGGCTTTTCCCCAACAATTACCACGGAAACGTAAGGACCCTGGCTGTCCTACTATTTCCATTTTTATTGGGGAGAAACACATCAACCGTGCGTTACTTGACCTTGGCGCTAGTGTTAACTTACTTCCTTACTCGGTATATGAGCAACTAGGTATCGGAGTGTTAAAGCCTTCGAGCATAACTCTCCAGATGGCTGACCGATCAATCACCAAACCTAGGGGTAAACTGGAGGATGTGTTAATAAAAATCGGGGAATTTGTATTTCCTGTGGATTTTATTGTACTTGATACACAGCCTGTAGTAAACCCACGGAATCAAATTCCGGTGATTTTAGGTCGCCCATTTTTGGCCACTTCCAACGCTATTATCAACTGTCGTAATGGTTCTATGACCCTATCTTTCGGGAACAGGTCAATAGAGCTAAACATTTACAAGTTGGGAAGTGTACCCTCCGAACCTACTGCTCAGGTCTGTTCTGTCGACTTAATGGATGTCGACAGCAGCGAATTTGATGATCCTCCTGATATCGATCTTGACTCTTTTCATACGTTATTGTTTGACCCAACTATGTATCATACACATACGGACTCTTCCACCGAGATGTCCGGGTCAACAATTAACACGGATTATGAACTGCTTTTAGAGTCTGAAGATCACCCCGCACCTTGTGATGACATTATTCTTCGGGGTATTGATAGAACTTTTGAGGAGATCTTCGCTGAAAAACTTGCATTTCTGAACAACACGGGTGTTGAGATGAATCATCTCCCAGTCATTGAAATTGAACCTCCACCCCTTTTTCTGAACTGTAAAAAGAATGCGAGTTATCCATCACATTCACCGCATCGTCTCTCCAAAACGAGACGCACGCACACTCTCTTCCACCACTTAACCTTTCCCCACTTCTTCTTCCACCAACCAGAGCACTGCATTGATAAAATTTTTGAATGGTTGGTGTTGATATTTGGTCTTTGCAAAGCTTGGCATCGACCAATGATTTTTGACCCCCTCATATGATTTTCAAAGAATAACATTGCATAACTCAAGTTTGGGGGGGTATGTATAATCGGGCTCTTGAAAAGAAAAGTTTTACAAAATGATGAGCCAAAAATAAGTTTGGAGGAGGATCTTCACTTAAATATTTTGCCCCCACTAATAAATTCCTCCCAAGCTTACAGGTTTTTCGAGATTTAGCAGAAGGCAACAGTGAGGACACTGTTGAAAACAAGTTTGGGGGAGGTTTGTGCTTATTTGCGCATCATTTGCATCATACTTTGCATAAGCACAAAACATTCTTTTGAAAACCGATAAAAATTTAAAAAATTTCAAAAAGATAAAAACATTTTTTGTACATGAATAAGATAATAAAAGATTAGATAGTGAACAATTACATCTATGAGATTAGAAAAATTTAAGAAAACCAAGAAAATTAGAAGTTTTCTTATACGAACTAGTAATAAGTAGTTATGAGCCGTTGTCCCAAGGGTTAGTAAGATGAAGGACGTCACTAATCTGAGGATAAAAATAAGTCTGAAAAATAGTTTCTATTCTGGAAGCCAAACATTTTGAACGTGGCTACCCTGCTATTCGCACTTACACACGTCTTAAAACCTGGGATAGTAGAGGATACCTTGAAATGCTCTTGTCTTAAAGCCAAAAGTATGAAGGAAATAAAATGAAAAAAAAATGAAAAATATAAAGTGGTGAGAAAAATGAACACTGGTTTTGTTATCACCGAGGGCAATAAAAAATTTATAGCGAGGGTGCCTCTTCACCTAGTGCCCTAAGGCCAACTGGTCTGGGAGTCACTGCTATGCCTGAGGTGGTGCAAGACGAGGAAAATACACCAAGTAAGCAAGCACAGGAGTAATCGGTCGGTTAGTACCTCAAGAAGTATTAACGGTCGCATGAAACTGTGTGAGCAATCTCATCTAAATATTCATTAATTAAAAAAGTACTGAGGCTGATGGGCAAGAGTATGATAGCTTGAATTGAATTCTCCGGGTGTAGGGATGTCTTTACACACACGCAGGGTTATATGATCGATGTTTGGAAGAAAGATAGGAATGAAGAATAAGGCGATGTTTTATTGAGGGAGGACGTGATTTCTAACATCTTTTCATGGCCATTAAGATAGGGCTCATGACAACCGAAAAGCTAGCTTAGTTGGAAACCCTAATTTTCAAGGCTTTTCTTTTACAATTCTTCTCTTTAAATGTAATATTCAAGATCTTGCTTTTATTATTGGATTTTGTGGGTGCAATCCGCTGAAAACCCTCAGGAGACAACACTCCTCCTACTAGGGACACCTAGAGGTTTAAAGGCTTGTTGCACGTGCTCAGTGCAATCGTGTTGCCTACGAAAGTGTGCTAGTTAGTTTTTCTCTTTCTTTATTTTCTCCTTCTCTTTTTAATAAAACATTCGCTCGAGACGATCGAAATTAAGTTTGGGGGTATTTGATCAGTCGAAAATATTGTATATTTTAGCCGGCAATTTCCTTAACATTTGCATACATTTAGAAGTGTTCGGCATTCATATTCTACATATTAGCAAATCTGTCACAAAATATGAGATTGCATGTGTTAGACTTTTAAACCGACACTTTTAAGGAAATTAACCGCATTTCATGGCATCGCATCATTTCTGTATTTGCGCAACACTTGTCTTGAGTTTGTGCAGGAAAATACGGAAGAAAAAAACCAAAGAGCTGATCAACATTACGCCAATTCAATCATTTCAGATCTGGTAGCAATTCAGAAGGAATTAGATAATTCTATATATCACATAAAGGCCCATACAACAGCCCAAGACCACACCAGAGAGCCCAAGCCCCAACTCACCAAGTTAGCCGCGGAACCGCGGCAGGAGATGGCTTGAGCCGCGGTTCCGCGCCTCTATTGCCACGTCAGCATGGAATTTTCAGTGCAGAATCTCTTTCCCTGGGCCCACATTGCTTTATGATATGTAAAGTTCCATAATTCTCCAGAAGCTACTGCCAGATCAGCAAAGAAAATTAAAGAAGGCTAATCCTAATTAAGCTCCTAATTAATCCTCTTCTAGAAGCTCCTCCTAACTAATCACATCTAGAAGCTTCTCCCCTAACTAACTTTTGGAGGGAAATTTGAATTCCCTCAACAAACTTTTGGAGGGAAACTTAGAATTTGAAATCCTAGATCTAGGGTTAGTTATCTATAAATAGGAACCTAGACCTAGGGTTAAAAGCGAATCAATCTTTAATCAAAAATCAATAACCATTGGTTCATTCTACACCATTTTCTTCCACAAGTCTCGTGACAAGGCTTGTGCGAAACCCTAACCCTAATTCCACTCCAAATCCAAGATCTTGAGTACCAAATCAAGCGAGAAGCCTTCAACCTTTTAGGAGCCGAGCCGATCTTCAATCGGGCAAGTGATCCAAGCCGATCCGCGATCCACGGAGACGAGCGAAGCCAAGTCGACGATCGAATTCTTCCTCTTGTATTTCTTGAGCGAATGTAATGGAATTGTTGATATAAATAAAAGGTGAAATTCTTTAATCTTGCTTTCTTTTAATTCTTGCATCATGATTAGATCTCAATTTGTAATTGTTGCTCTTGTTGTGATGTGTGAGTAAAACTCCGCTCGTAAAGGAGTCGAGACGATTGTAGAATGATGATGTAACAAATCTTAATACTATTTTTAAGTCCTACGAGTTTTGTAAACCCTAGCAAGTTCAAGAATCGATGACCTAGTTTCGTAGCGATACTTTCTTGATTGTGATCGCTCGAAATTAGGGATCTACGATCGTTTCTTGAATTAACTAGAGGCTAGAATATGAATGATATCAATGAAAGAACAAGAGATAAGATGAAACCCTAGTTTCACAAGAAGTCTCTAATTCTCATCGATCATCATCGATCTAGTATCAATCCATCGAAGGATAAGAATACGTAATTCTAAGATTACATCACATCTATAAATCCGATCGATTCCTACGAGCCTCATTTCGATTCTTGAGATTTGGTTTGGAAAAATCAACAAACGATCAATTCTTGATTCTATCTTTTAATGCTTTCTTAGATCTAGATATTTTCTTTTTCTTGAAATACAATTTTAAATCATGAATTGTTTTGTTTTCTTTTCATTAAAGTTTCAATTCATCTAATTCAAAAGACGAACGATTACACTTTCCCTGTGGACGATCCGCACTCACTAACAATCTACATCCGACACCGTAGTTGATTGCGGTCAATTAATTTTTGGTTGTGATTTCTATTCTATTTCATACTACACATCCGAAATCGTTTCAATCAAATGGCGCCGTTGCCGGGGATCATTTGATTTACTTACACAATCCGAAATCATTCAAATCAAATGGCGCCGTTGCCGGGGATCATTTGATTTACTTACACAATCCGAAATCATTCAAATCAGTGAGTGCTTGCCTATTCAGGTTAGACAAGTTAATGAAGTTATCAATGGCAATTGTCTTGGAAAAAGACACAAATCCTGCTGTCCATGTGCGGCAGTTGCCGATTTCTTCCGGACACAAGATTTTAACAATTTACATCAATTCACATGAAAAGACATGAACTCAAATCTAAACTTGAACTCGAACTTGAATACAAACTCAACCAGGATCCAAATTTTAATATAAACTTGAACTTTTGATCATGAACCAGAACAATTGAACTTGAATATCCCAAAACTTGAATACTAGAATACTATGACTTGATATGAACTTAACATGAATACCAGAACACAATGGCTGCTTTTGAAACCGGCTTGACTCGAATCATGAATACATGAACACTTGATATGAATACTTGATATTGACATGAACTCAATCTTGCAACTTGATGTATTCATGGATTCGAGTTTTGGTTTTGAAATTGTTCCAACGATTCAGCTTTGATTTGTTTTCTTTGCATTAATATAATGCGTCCCATCAATTTAATCCTAGCATTGCAGAAAATAACGAAAATATGATGTACGCTTAAGTCATCCGCATTCGCCACTGGGCCCCGTCATCACCCGTCAGGTTACTAAACTAACGACAGAGCGGGGGCTGGACTAGCGCGGATGCAAAACATAAGCAACGCCTACTAGATATCATATATAGATATATACATTCATCAGATGCAATGATAGCCATTCTAGATCACAGATGAACACATTGGATATGCTAGGAATCCGCGTTTCGTTTGAGCCTGCAACGAAAGACGGATTACACGGTCGCGATGAATAGCCAAACCCCACCCTAGACCCCTACGAGTGCGGCAAACTACCCGCCAAATACCCGAAGTGAAGCAGCCTCCCTCAACAACGTGAGTAGGCTACTCGGCACTTCAAAATACCCGGTAGTTTGTGCACCCCACCTTGGGTCTATCCTAGAAGAAAAAACAGTAAAAGAAATAATATACAATGGTGGCTACAACCTCAACCCGGATGTGCGACCATGAAATAATATTACATCAAATTACAAATATTACATTGAATGAAAAATGAAAACCCTCATCTCACATCCCCGGCTATTCATCACGACGATCCAACAAGTTCATATCCACAAACCAATATCACAGATCACAGATATGCACAACCCCCACTAATCGACGTATAGCGATTAGTAGACGTTCAGTACATATATCATTTCACAAACACAGAACATTAAACGACGTTAAAGTTACGACTTCAAAACACCCGCGGTGCAACAGTGATTAACTTTCAGTAAAGTCAAAATCGGCGAAAGCAAACAACTCCTGAAACCCAAGATATAAGTCAGAAAGCCAAATACAAAAATTGAAGCGTTTCCACCATTCAAAAACCGGCCTGGCCGGAATTACAGGCTATGTGGCCGGCCCTCCCAGTGAGGAAATGTCCTAATTTTGTTCTGTGGCCTTTTTACTGTTCAAAGATGACTCTGTACATGTTTAAATATTTTTCAGAGTTCATTAAAATTTCGACAGAAACTTCAATATTGGGTTCGTTGTTTTCGGGTTGTTTCGTTTTCGTAGTTTTAACTGTCGTTTAAACTGTTAGTGATGGTTTAGCTAGGCTCTGATACCACTGTAAGTCTATGTCGCTCACCCCGCAAGCTAGCGAGGAGGCGGAACAAGTAAAAATCAAAACTTTCTTACATAGCAACATAGACTAAAGTTAAAGGATCTTTGCCAAACCATTACTAACGGAACTACCGAGGTTTAATCTACTGTGATACGAAGATTATACCTCACGAAAACGGTCCTTCGGTTCTTCCCTCCGCTGTCCTCCTCGTCCAAGTGAGCTCCGAGGATCGATCCGGATCTTGGTCACCTCCACGGCCTCCTTGAGTCGAAGACGATCCACCCGAGAGTCTATAGTCCGAGCTCTACCTCAAGCCGAGCTAACTAGGGCAACAAGTTTGCTACTCTTGATGTCCTAGGCGATGTAGAGGAAGAGGATGGATTTGTTTGTTTATTTAGTTTCTATTTTTCTCAACACATGAGAGCTATAGAAAAATCTAGAGAGGAGGAAGAAGAAGAACCATGGGAGCTTTCTTTTGGATGAGAGAGAAAGCCAAAGAGATAAAAATGATCCATAGAAAATATATTCACTAATCTTTTATCATGATAATGTGTGATGGCTACTTGATTTGACCATTATCATCTCAAAATAAATCCAAATGAATAAGAAGAATCTAGAGCTCACAAAATATCTAAGTCAACAATAGTCAACTAGGTCAAATGGTCAAGCATGGTCAAATGGTCAAACCAATTAGCCATAACACAATTATCATTAAAAAGATTAGTAAATATTTTCCTCCACCTCATAATGGTTTTGACCAAGTCAATGATCAAAACCCTAATGAGGCACCTCCTTCTTCGCTCCTCACAATCGTGCATACACACCCGCATCCGCATTCCGTAGAATACGAATACACAGAAGACAAAACTAATCCATCTGTACAATACTAGGATCCGGCTTAAACCTAAGCCCACTAGTATTGTCTGCCCGAACATCATACGCGTACAAGTGCACGTAAGTGATCGTAGCCCTGCCGTAAAACCATACGGCCTCTACACCTTTTTCCCAGTGCAGGGAAACTCTCTGTGTGGGACTCTAAAGACTCGACACTACGCTATTCTACTCCGGAGTATCGATGCCCTGTCTCGATAATCCTACGACTAGTCGACGGACTAAGCTGTACTCCTGTCACCTGGGAACTGTTATCTGACGATAGGTATAGTACCAACCAACAGTTCCCGACGAGTCCTGTCCAGTGTGCTCGTAACCTAATGAGCACCAGCATACTATCTCCAGTACGACGTACTAATGGCTGTGGGACAGACCATCTCCCCTGCCGGGATGAGAAGCATATACGCTAGTCTACTCCGGAGTATCGATGCCCTATCTCGATAATCCTACTACTAGGGACCTGTATAAGAATGTGCTTGTAGATTATCCAGCCCCCACAAGTGTGACTGACATCACAACGCCGGTAATCAAGCAAAGATCCTAAGGGCTCTACTAATATGTATAAGCGATATGCTAAAAGAAACACATGCACACATTAAAGTAGAAACAAACCAAGTAGCATACTACCATTTTGAGCAAGACTGTCTATACAATTGCGAATATCCCAGGCTTCCATTAAGTAATATACAAACTAGTATGATACAGTAATGGCCTCTAGGGCATATACACTAACAATCTCCCACTTGCACTAGGGCCATATACTGGCGTATCGAAGACCTATCATCTCGATCAGCCGCTCGAATTGAGTCTGGGGTATGGCCTTCATGAGTGGATCCGCAGTGTTATTCTCCGAATCTACTCTCTTCATCTCGATCTCCCGGCGATCTACGATCTCCCTGATCAGGTGGTACCGCCTCAAAATATGTCTGGACTTCTGATAGGACCTGGGTTCCTTCGTTAAAGCTATAGCGCCGTTGTTGTCGCAATACAGCGGTATTGGATCAACAATGGTAGGAACCACCCGAATCTCCGTGAGGAACTTCTTCATCCAGACAGCTTCCTTTGCGGCATCGCAAGCAGCTATGTACTCCGCTTCCATCGTTGAGTCAGCAACGGTTTCCTGCTTGGAGCTCTTCCAGCAAACCGCCCCTCCATTGAGGGTAAAGACATAACCCGACATGGACTTGGAGTCATCCTTATCATTCTGGAAGCTGGAGTCAGCAAAGGCCTCGATCTGGAGGTCTTTTCCGCCATACACCAAGAACATCTCCTTAGTCCTTCTCAGGTACTTGAGAATGTTCTTTACTGCTATCCGGTGTTTCTCCCCTGGGTCAGACTGATACCGGCTTACAACGCTCAGTGCGTATGCTACATCTGGTCTGGTACACAACATCGCATACATTATAGAGCCTACCGCAGAAGCGTAGGGTATAGATGACATGCGAGCCCTTTCTAAATCAGTCTTTAGAGACATCTCTTTAGATAGGGTGATTCTGTGACAAGCCGGTAGGTTACCGCGCTTTGAATCTTCCATACTGAATCGTTTCAATATGGTGTCGATGTACCTGGACTGCAAAAGTCCTAAAATTCTCTTAGATCTATCACGATAGATCTGGATCCCCAGAATGTAGTTGGCATCACCCAGGTCCTTCATGGAGAATCTCTGTGACAAGAATCCTTTGACTGACTGTAGCATAGGAATGTCATTTCCTATTAAGAGAATGCCATCCACGTACAAGACGAGGAATAAAAAATTTCTCCCTACAATCTTACTATATATGCATGGTTCATCCGGATTTTTGATAAAGTCGAATTCTTTGACAGTATCATCAAAGCAGATGTTCCAACTCCGCGATACTTGCTTCAGTCCATAAATGGACTTAAGCAACTTGCACACTTTACCGCTGCTCCCACTCTTAATGAAACCCTCCGGCTGATCCATATAGACGCACTCTTCCAAATTTCCATTTAGAAAAGCCGTCTTTACGTCCATCTGCCAGATCTCATAATCGTAGAAGGCAGCAATGGCAAGAAGGATCCGAATGGATTTGAGCATAGCTACTAGAGAAAAGGTTTCGTCATAGTCCAAACCAAGTCTTTGACGAAAACCCTTTGCAACAAGTCTAGCTTTATAGGTTTCAACCTGCCCATCTACACCAATCTTCTTTCTGAAGATCCATTTGCAGCCTACGGGTTTTACCCCTTCTGGAGCAATGTCCAAAGTCCAAACTT
Organism: Agapanthus africanus; assembly: GCA_030015575.1. Classification (NCBI taxonomy): domain Eukaryota; kingdom Viridiplantae; phylum Streptophyta; class Magnoliopsida; order Asparagales; family Amaryllidaceae; genus Agapanthus; species Agapanthus africanus. Next base: position 434,127,419 of record JASDDO010000004.1, on the reverse strand, counting down.
TGTTGGTGTACATGGAATCCATTTCGGTCCGCATTGCATCCAGCCATTTTACTGAATCACCGCTCTGAATGGCTTGCTGGAAGCTAGTAGGCTCATCATTTTCAATGATGCAATCCTCACGATCTCCGTCTATGAGAAAACCGTAGTATCTCTCGGGCGGATGAGACTGCCTACTACTCCTGCGGAGTGGCTCTGGGATGTCCGATTCTCCTAAAACTTCTGGTTCTACCAAGCTTTCAGTAATAGCTTGTGGTTCTGGAATTTCTTCCAGTTCTATTGCGCTCTCACTTATCTGATTTTCTAAAAATTCAGTTTCCAAGAAGAGCGGATGCTGAGAAACAAAAAACTTTTTTTCCTCTGCGGAATAGAAAAGATACCCCCTGGAGTTCTTGGGGTATCCCACAAACTTACACAGTACTGAGCGTGCCTCGAGCTTGTCCGCATGCTGCTTCTTTACAAAAGCTGGACATCCCCATGTCTTAAGATACTTAAGACAGGGTTTCTTCCCACTCCACATCTGATATGGTGTAGTAGGCACAGTCTTGGTTAGAACCTTGTTCAAAAGATATGCAGCTGTTTCTAGTGTATAACCCCAGAAAGATCGCGGTAACTCAGCCTTACTCATCATGGAACGAACCATATCTAATAAGGTTCGATTTCGCCTTTCTGATACACTATTGTGTTATGGTGTGTATGGAGGAGTAAGCTGAGAGAGAATCCCATTCTCTTTTAAGTAACCCAGAAACTCGGCACTCAAGTATTCACCACCTCGATCAGATCTCAGTGTCTTGATACTTTTGCCTGTTTGTTTTTCCACTTCATTCTTGTATTCCCGGAATTTCTCAAAGGCCTCGGATTTATGCTTCATCAGGAAGACATGTCCATACCTAGAGAAATCATCCGTAAAAGTAATGAAGTATGAATAACCACTTCGCGCATGTGTAGACATTGGACCACACACGTCACTGTGTATGAGTCCCAAGAGCTCGCTCGCTCTTACTCCGTGTCCAGTGAACGGAGTCTTTGTCATCTTTCCCATGAGACAAGATTCACAAGTAGCATAAGACTGATATTCGAACGGATTCAAATATCCCTCTTTATGTAACTTTGTTAACCGTGTTTCATTGATGTGACCCAGTCTACAATGCCATAAGAAAGCCTGATTTGTTTTCGGAGACTTTCTTTTAAGTGTGTTCTGGATACTGAAAACCTGAGCTTGATTTAATACGTATATTCCGTTTTCTAACATACCTGACCCAATCAGAACTTGATTTAGGTGGATGTGGACCACATCGCTTACAAATGTAAAATCATATCCTTCCTTAGAAAGTAAGGATACAGATATGATATTACAAGCTAAACTAGGTATATATAAACAGTTACGTAGAATCAATATCTGCCCACTTGTCAATCCTACGTGATATTCCCCTACGGATTCGGCGTTCACGCTTATTCCGTTCGCAACTCTAAGAGTCATATCACCTACCCTGATAACTCTACGGTTTCTCAAAGCCTGTAATGAATTACAGATATGAGATCCTGATCCGGTATCTAGTACCCAGGAAGTAGAGTTAATTGACATACAGTTTTCTATTACAAACACACCCGAAACCGAAGCCACAACATGCTTCGAATCCTGGCTACTGGCTTTGCAAGCCCTGCAATCCCTCTGCCAATGTCCTTTCCCGTAACAATAGGAACGTCCCTCCTTTACCATATCTAATCCCGAAACTTTTGCCCTTCCCTTTCCTTCTACTTCCCTGGTTTCTTTCAGGGTGTAAGTAGAGGGCAAAGACTGTAGAATCAAGTCAGTATTTGACCCGTTCTTTAACGTGGTCTTCAGGTCTGTGAGCTCATCAATATAGCTAGTCTCTGTAAGGACGTTGTCCCCTACAGATAACCCGACAGCCAACCTCGCTTGAAGCAATTCGTTCGAGATCTCATATCTTGCGATACGAGATTGCTCTCCATATAAATCTTTGTTATGGAGGAAGACAGAAACTAAGCCCATCTTCTCGTGCTGCCTCTGGTTTGTACCATCAACTAAGGCCAACACGAGGCACTTGGCATTCGCACAGTCCTTTTCCAATGTCTTACGGATATCAGTATCCGTGACGATGGAAACTGGTCCTGAGACGGCAGGGGTTTGATTAGTGAAGATGTGTCCCGGTTTTTCATGGGTAATGGACATCTGGACAGACCTTTGCCAGTCATTACAGTTAGATTCAGTCATTTTATTATCTAGATGTAACCTATGTCTAGTCACTGGGTCGCTGTAATTAAGAGAGAGAGAAGAAAACACTTAGCATGATGCTCTTGCAAGCTTAGATTGGTTTTTAATTTATCTAAACATGATGGCTCCCACTGTTTATCGAATCCTTCCTCAAACCATAAAAGAAGAATTAGTCAGGATTAATCTCACCGTACAATACTTGCTTAACCGTTCAGCCAGGCTAGTGTCGGTAGTTTGAAGGAGGTTTTATGACGCTTTTGCGAAGTTCCTTAATTAAATAACCTTTTTTCCCTGGAGGCGTAGCCCCGCTAACACTGTTCTAGACACCTACTTGGTTTATAGTATTGATCGTTAAGTGAAAAAATCTCCCGAAGAGTAGCGGATACTCACAGTAGGATCGGGATCCAAATATCATTGTATGATAATGCTGAAGGAATCTTACCAACATTATCAAACTCCAAATGGTATGCAGCACTAGCAAGTTTCAATTTCCTTAGAAACTCCCGATGTGGATTTTTGCCCCATGCCCTTATGACCTTGACGAAGGTCAACAAATCATAAGTCACATGTCAAGTTCTACCTATCATTGTCCAGGTTAATTTGAACCCACCAGTATATACCCTTGACGAAGGTCAACAAGGTAATACGACTGTCCCAAACCAACGCATCTATCTATGCTACATATGAATACCCAACAGCTACCAATCACTATGCCTTGACGAAGGTCAACAAACATAGCTTGAATACTATTGAATACACATATGAAATGACGGAGGGCTACGAATGGTTTTGGCGAAACCGTGAACGTAGTGAACTTGATATAATCGAAGGAACCTTGATAGCTTTTAAAAGGAGTGGTTTAAGCTCTGCGTTTTTAAAAGTTTTTCTGTTTTGAAAAAACCGAGTGGTTATGAAATTGTTCCAACGATTCAGCTTTGGTTTGTTTTCTTTGCATTAATATAATGCGTCCCATCAATTTAATCCTACCATTGCAGAAAACAACGAAAATATGACGTACGCTTATGCCATCCGCATTCGCCACTGGGCCCGTCATCACCCGTTAGGTTACTTAACTAACGACATAGCGGGGGCTAGACTAGCGCGGATGCAAAACATAAGCAACGCCTACTAGATATCATATATAGATATATACATTCATCAGATGCAATGATAGCCATTCCAGATCACAGATGAACACATTGGATATGCTAGGAATCCGCGTTTCGTTTGAGCCTACAACGAAAGACGGATTACACGGCCGCGATGAATAGCCAAACCCCACCCTAGACCCCTACGGGTGCGGCAAACTACCCGCCAAATACCCGAAGTGAAGCAGCCTCTATCAACAGCGTGAGTAGGCCACTCAGCACTTCAAAGTATCCGGTAGTTTATGCACCCCACCTTGGGTCTATCCTAGAAGCAAAAACAGTAAAAGAAATAATATACAATGGTGGCTACAACCTCAACCCGGATGTGCGACCATGAAATAATATTACATCAAATTACAAATATTACATTGAATGAAAAATGAAAATCCCCATCTCACATCCCCGGCTATTCATCACGACGATCCAACAAGTTCATATCCACAAACCAACATCACAGATCACAGATATGCACAACCCCCACTAATCGACGTATAGCGATTAGTAAACGTTCAGTACATATATCATTTCACAAACACAGAACATTAAACGACGTTAAAGTTACGACTTCAAAACACCCGCGGTGCTACAGTGATTAACTTTCAGTAAAGTCAAAATCGGCGAAAGCAAACAACTCCTGAAACCCAAGATATAAGTCAGAAAGCCAAATACAAAAATTGAAGCATTTCCACCATTCAAAAACCGGCCTGGCCGGAATTACAGGCTATGTGGCCGGCCCCCCCCAGTGAGGAAATGTCCCAATTTTGTTCTGTGGCCTTTTTACAGTTCAAAGATGACTTTTTACATGTTTAAATATTTTTCAGAGTTCATTAAAATTTCGACAGAAACTTCAATATTGGGTTCGTTGTTTTCGGGTTGTTTCGTTTTCATAGTTTTAACTGTCGTTTAAACTGTTAGTGATGGTTTAGCTAGGCTCTGATACCACTGTAAGTCTATGTCGCTCACCCCGCAAGCTAGCGAGGAGGCGGAACAAGTAAAAATCAAAACTTTCTTACATAGCAACATAGACTAAAGTTAAAGGATCTTTGCCAAACCATTACTAACGGAACTACCGAGGTTTAATCTACTGTGATACGAAGATTATACCTCACGAAAACGGTCCTTCGGTTCTTCCCTCCGCTGTCCTCCTCGTCCAAGTGAGCTCCGAGGATCGATCCGGATCTTGGTCACCTCCACGGCCTCCTTGAGTCGAAGACGATCCACCCGAGAGTCTATAGTCCGAGCTCCACCTCAAACCGAGGTAACTAGGGCAACAATTTTGCTACTCTTGATGTCCTAGGCGATGTAGAGGAAGAGGATGGATTTGTTTGTATATTTAGTTTCTATTTTTCTCAACACATGAGAGCTATAGAAAAATCTAGAGAGGAGGAAGAAGAAGAACCATGGGAGCTTTCTTTTGGATGAGAGAGAAAGCCAAAGAGATAAAAATGATCCATAGAAAATATATTCACTAATCTTTTATCATGATAATGTGTGATGGCTACTTGATTTGACCACTATCATCTCAAAATAAATCCAAATGAATAAGAAGAATCTAGAGCTCACAAAATATCTAAGTCAACAATAGTCAACTAGGTCAAATGGTCAAGCATGGTCAAATGGTCAAACCAATTAGCCATAACACAATTATCATTAAAAAGATTAGTAAATATTTTCCTCCACCTCATAATGGTTTTGACCAAGTCAATGGTCAAAACCCTAATGAGGCACCTCCTTCTTCGCTCCTCGCAACCGTGCATACACACCCGCATCCGCATTCCGTAGAACACGAATACACAGAAGACAAAACTAATCCATCTGTACAATACTAGGATCCGGCTTAAACCTAAGCCCACTAGTATTGTCTGCCCGAACATCATACGCGCACAAGTGCACGTAAGTGATCGTAGCCCTGCCGTAAAACCATACGGCCTCTACACCTTTTGCCCAGTGCATGGAAACTCTCTGTGTGGGACTCTAAAAACTCGACACTATGCTGGCAGTGGGTTTAACCACAGACGGCAAGCGGCACTAGCTGTACGTAACGGTCCCCAGGTAGATGCCGATAAGAAAGCCGATGAGGTAAACCCATCTGAACTCCTACTGAGCCTGAATGTGACAATCTCCGTACAATCCGGTCTGTTCGTCTAAGAGTATCGTATGTCAGGCCTAGGGGGCGGTAAATGTCAGACCCCTAATAGCGGTACAAGTCGTGCCGAAGTGTAGCCCAGAACACCCTGAGAAACTACTGGAAACACTACCAGTAAATCTCGCTTGTCCTGGCCAGGGACTTTGTGTAATGGCTCTCCTAGACACAGCGTGATATCAACCCCCAATACCGGGAGAGACGAATCATGTCTAACCGCTACTGCTTCCATGTGCTTCGGGACTGCACCCAACTACTAGATGTTTGCACAACTCCTTTGAGCCGTGGTAGGGTAGTAATCAAAGTACAGTGGGAACACACTCGAGACGAAGTAGCAGTGTCAAGTCGACGGACTAAGCTGTACTCCTGTCACCTGGGAACTGTTATCTGACGATAGGTATAGTACCAACCAACAGTTCCCGACGAGTCCTGTCCAGTGTGCTCGTAACCTAACGAGCACCTGCATACTATCTCCAGGACGACGTACTAATGGCTGTGGGACAGACCATCTCCCCTGCTGGGATGAGAAGCGTATACGCTAGTCTACTCCGAAGTATCGATGCTCTGTCTCGATAATCCTACGACTAGAGACCTGTATAAGGATGTGCTTGTAGATTACCCAGCCCCCACAAGTGTGACTGCCATCACAACGCTGGTAATCAAGCAAAGATCCTAAGGGCTCTACTAATATGTATAAGCGATATGCTAAAAGAAACACATACACACATTAAAGTAGAAACAAACCAAGTAGTATACTACCATTTTGAGCAAGACTGTCTATACAACTGTGAATATCCAAAGCTTCTATTAAGTAATATACAAATTAGTATGATACAGTAATGGCCTCTAGGGCATATACACTAACAGGCTCCCCCACTAAGTGGGAGCCCCTGCTCCCTCTCACATAAGGGAGAGAAAGCTCCCACTAAGTGGGAGCTTCCCCCTCCCTCCACATTAGGGGAGCAAGAGCTCCCACAAAAGAGGGAGCTCCCACTAAGTGGAAGCTTTCCCCCTCTCACGTGAGGGAGAGCAGGGCGAGAGGGAGCTCCCACTAAGTGGGAGCCCCTCCTCCCTCTCACATGAGTGAGAGGGGGTTTCCCCTCCCACTTTTTTTTTATTTTATTTTTAAAAAAAATACATATAAAAATAAAATAAATAAAATGATTTTTTTATAAAATGATTCTTTGAATAATTAAAAAAAATCATTCGTCACAAATAGAATAAATAAAAAAATGAACACGCCCTTATCATAAAAAAAACACCAACACATCGCATTGATTTCGCATGACCAGTTTGACCCGTCAATCAGAGGTTCCCTCGTTCCAAAAGCGAGGGGTAATTAACGGCAGTTTAGACCGCGGCTGCTGGAGATTCGGATCCCCACAATAAATAAAACCCGGCCTACCCTAGGCAGGAGGAATCTGTAATACGCCTGATAAGCGCGCGTATTCCCATCTCAATAGGGTGACGAAAAACACCTTACAGATCCTGGCACGCCCGGGGGACCATTTCTCTCTTTCCATATTTCGGGTTAAATATTCATGCGAACTCAATCAACATATACATCGATTGCATGTACTGAGATCATGCTTCTTTATGCAGGTTAACAGTTTCCAATTGCAATCTTCGGACGCAGCAAAAATGTTTCCAAGGACAAGCTCAGCTCTCAACACAGTTCCTATCTCCAACACGATAAAGATGGACGCCAGGACGGTCCTCCCGGTAAGTCTCAGGCGAAAGTGGGAGAAGCCGCTACTACCATTTGGCTCTATTCTGTTCATGCCAGCTAACGCCATCCCTGCTCCTCAAGCCCCGGTGATAGGTAAACCGATCTCAAAAGGCAAAAGGCCAAATGTCGTGGTCGCAAAGGCACTTCAGCCCAAGCAAACATCCGTTTCCAAACGACTCTCTGTTGCTCCAGCTGGGGGCAAGGTGTCATGCCCTACTTCCCAATAGACAGAAACAGTGACGTGGCAAGCCCGCGACGTATTTATTTCGAGAAGGTCATTTCCCGGAATAAATACGCTAAGCGTAAAATAAGCAATATAAAATGACAAGAAATAAACATGAGATTTAAACTTCAACAACTTTATTTACATTCAACTTGAAGTATTTACAATACATGAGTTCAACTGGAAGTAAATAAGATACAAGAAGAGAAATGCCTAACAAGTGGCATACATAAACTGAGAAAATAGCTAGTCTAGTCCTGAGCCGTGATCTGATCGTGCTCCTCCTCGGTGGTGATCACCTCCTCAGTCTCCACAGTATTTGAAGAACGTTCTATGAAAACAAAGATGGGTGGAATGCCCGTCAGCGAACTTTTGCTCGGTAAGTCCCCAAAAAATGGGTGTGAAGTATAACAGTATAAAGATAAAGTAAATGTATATCATGAAACAATGGACTAGGAGATATGGTGTTGAAACATGTTATATACTGTAAACATGACAATTCTATTTAACATGTAGTTTTATATCAAAACATGAGCATAGTATAACATGGCCGTGTCGTGTAAATATACTGAACATGAAGTGAATGTAAGTGTCCTAAATGGTCATTATATGGGTAAACTAATTTAACGTAAGTTCAAGAGTAAATATCAACCAATCTTAAGAGTGTTATCGAACCCAACGGGCTGTAATCCAGGGGTAAGGAACCACAGGCCCGAATCAAGTGTTAGTAACGGGACTTCAACCTAGTGTTGAAGTATTCCAAACTCAACATGCTATAATCCAAGAGCAAGGAAACACGGGCCCTCGTGATAGCTTGCTTGTGTTAGTAAACATGGATTCATGATCTAGGGGGACTCCTGAGATTTCGTTGGATTCACACAAGAACTATCCCGACACCCCGTGTATTCTACGTTACCGTTAAGATTACCAGCCTTGCTCGAATCAATGAATACATCAAATTGCAAGATTGAGTTCATGTCAATATCATGTATTCGTGTCAAGTATTCATGTCAAGTTGTATTCATGGTTCGAGTCAAGTCAGTTTCAATAGCAACCATTGTGTTCTAGTAGTCATGTTAAGTTCATGTCCAATTATAACCAGGATTTGGTCGTCAAATATTCATGTTTGATTTTAATGTGTGAATTCAAGTATTCATGTTCATGATCAAGTATTTTTGTTTGACTTTAGATTCATGTTTGAATTGGACTCCGACTGAGTCAGACACTTGTAAACTGATTTAGATCTTGAATTAGGTTCGGGAGTCATCGGTAACTGCTGTACATGGACGGAAGGATTTGTGATTTTTTCGAAGACAATTATCATTGATAACTCTGTTATGTTGTCTATCATAAATAGGCAAGCACTCACTTTCTTCGGCTCCCTACGGCTCAAGAGAATTGATCCCGCTTAAACCTATATTTACTAAGATCCTTAAATATTGTTTTATATAACTCGAGGGGATTTTATGAAAAAATATTATAATATAGTTAAAAATAAAGCTCGAGGGGTTATTTATATTATTAGGGTTTTCATGAGCATGGGTTTTAAGGATTTGTGGTATTTTAGTAATAAACAATTGACTTTGGAAGTTCATGGTATTTTATTGAAAAGGGTTGTCTTTTGGTAACTTGATGGTATTTTATTGTCATTTGATAAACTTTTCATTTTTGAAAAAAAATATATATTTATTATATTTGAAAATATTGATTTATAATTTAATTTTAAAAATAATTTTATTTTATTTAGAAAATTCGTTTTTCTTAAAAACCGTATTTAAATCCTTTCGAGACCGAATGCTCCATGAGGAGGTCTGCATCTTGTTCTACTATCCCAAGAATGTACGATAATCCGCACCATCTATTAAAGGGTCCCCTAAAAAGGGTTGTAGATGCGTATTCACAAAGGATATAAAATATCGATTTAAAAGAAATCCGGTTTTTAATATTATGTGGTATTTTATCGTAATATTATCTTTATAACAAATATCCATACAAAGGAGACATCATACTATGAATCCAAGTGTGCGTGTAGGGTAGGTCATTACCCCATGAAGTTTTCCTAAGATATTGTTTTAACAAAAATACGAAAAGAGGTGTTTAATAAGTTCATGGTATTTTAATGAAAAAGTGCTACTATTGTTATTTCATAAGAGAATTTTGATGAAAAATTGATTCTAAATATTAAGGTTTAAGGTTACAAGTGATGTAGTGAAGTTGGATTGATTAAATTGTAAAGGAAAAGGGAGTTATGTGTTTTAGAAAAGAAGATGTCGGTATAACTCCACTTTTACCGATAAAGTTTTGAAAATGAATTACAATAGAAGGAAAAGGATTTAGGAGGGACTTACCGTTTGGAAACTTAGGAAAAGGATGAGGAAAAGGAAGATGGTCTCCGTAGCATTACGGGAGCTCCGGAATTGACTTCGATCTTCATCGGAAGTTGATCGCTTGCTAACTCCTCTTTACTCCACTTATACTTAAGAAATTTTTGAGAGTTTTGGCTAGAATTTTCATAATGGCGTTGAGCCAAAGTGTGAGGTGGTATTTATAGTGGAGAATTAGGGTTTTGGAATAAAAAAATGTGGATTAAAAGGTATTAAAATGAGGTTTAAATGGTGAAATGAAGGGTCTCTGTTTGATTGCAGGGAAATCAAACAGTGCAGGGGAGTTGGGGGTAGATGAAGGGGTGTGTGCGCAAAGCCCGGGGACATTTGGCCTCACATCAACCTTCGAAGCCGGTCTTTTCCTCAATTCCGCCGGTCGATATTTGACATCTGGACTCGAGATTCGTGCCAGCTGATCAAAACCATGTTTGCTCCATTTTCTACATGTTTGATTTTTCTGACTTTTCATTTCCATGTGTATTGCACGTACTATCTTTTGGGCTTCTAAAAAGTTAAAAAAATCAGAAAAACTAATTGTGTCTGATGGGAATCGAACATGGGGGCTACGTTATAGTAGTGGAAGGGCTTTACCAGTGAGCTACAAGTGGCTTCTTGCTATTATTTAGCAAAAGTGACTTATAACTCAAACTCAGGCTGTCAACCTCTATTCTGTATATTAATAGAAGAATTTCCGTACTAAGATTTCAGAGTCGTTACATTCTACCCTCCTTATAAAAATTTCGTCCTCGAAATTTATACGAGGAGGTTATAACAGATTCAAGAAAAAATCGATTAAAGTAGTGGTGAAGGAACTAATGATATTGTACCGAAAGTGCAAGAAAATGTTTAGGTAGATGAAAGCACGAAAGAATGCAGAACTTGGAAAGGCTGAAGAAAAGATGGGAGGAGATTTACCAATGTTACCTTGACCTATAGTTTAGGTAGATGAAAGCACGAAAGAATGCAGAACTTTATTTACATTCAACTTAAAGCATTTACAATACATGAGTTCAACTAGAAGTAAATACAATATAAGAAGAGAAATGCCTAACAGGTGGCATACATAAATAGAGAAAATAGCTAGTCTAGTCTTGAGTTGTGATCTGGTCGTGCTCCTCCTCGGTGGTGTTCACCTCCTCAGTCTCCACAGTATCTGACGAACATTCCAAGAAAACAAAGGTGGGTGGAATACTCGTCAGTGAACTTTCGCTCAGTAACTCCCCAAAAAAATGGGTGTGAAGTATAACAGTATAAAGATAAAGTAAATGTATATTATGAAACAATGGACTGGGAGATATGGTGTTGAAACATGTTATTTGCTGTAAACATGGCAATTCTATTTAACATGCAGTTCTCTATCATAACATGAGCATAGTATAGCATGGCCGTGTCGTGTAGGTATAATGAACATGAAGTGAATGTAAGTGTCCTAAATGGTCTTTATATGGGTAAACTAATTTAACGTAAGTTCAAGAGTGAATGTCAACAAATCTCAAGAGTGTTCTCGAACCCAACAGGCTGTAATCTAGGGGTAAGCAACCACAGGCCCGAATCAAGTGTTAGTAACGGGACTTCAACCTAATGTTGAAGTATTCCAAACTCAATACGCTATAATCCAGGAGCAAGGAAACACGGGCCCTCATGATAGCTTGCTTGTGTTGGTAGACATGGATTCATGATCTAGGGGGACTCCTGAAATTTTGTTGGATCCACACAAGAACTACCCCAACACCCCGTGTATTCTACTTTACCGTTAACATTACTAGCCTTGCTCGAATCCATGAATATATCAATTTGCAAGATTGAGTTCATGTCAATAACATGTATTCGTGTCAAGTATTCATGTCACGTTGTATTCATGGTTCGTGTCAAGTCAGTTTCAATAGCAACCATCGTGTTCTAGTATTCATGTTAAGTTCGTGTCCAATTATAACCAGAGTTTGGTCAAGTAAAGTCAAGTATTCATGTTTGATTTTGATGTGTGAATTCAAGTATTCATGTTCATGATCAAGTATTCATGTTTGACTTTAGATTCATGTTTGAATTGGACTCTGACTGAGTCAGACACTTGTAAACTGATTTAGATCTTGAATTAGGTTCGGGAGTCATCGGTAACTGCTGCACATGGACGGCAGGATTTGTGTCTTTTTCCAAAACAATTACTATTGATAACTCCATTATGTTGTCTACCTTAAATAGGCAAGCACTCACTTTCTCCGACTCCCTACGGCTCAAGAGAATTGATCCCGCTTAAACCTATATTTACTAAGGTCCTTAAATATTGTTTTATATAACTCGAGGGGGTTTCATGAAAAAATATTATAATATAGTTAAAAATAAAGCTCGAGGGGTTATTTATATTATTAGGATTTTCATGAGCATGAGTTTTAAGGATTTGTGGTATTTTAGTAATAAATAATTAACTTTGGAAGTTCATGGTATTTTATTGAAAAGGGTTGTCTTTTGGTAACTTGATGGTATTTTATTATCAGTTGATAAACTTTTCGTTTTTGAAAAAATATATATATTTATTATATTTGAAAATGTTGATTTATAATTTTATATAATTTTAATTTTAAAAATAATTTTATTTTATTTAGAAAATTCGTTTTTCTTAAAAACTGTATTTAAATCCTTTCGAGACTGAATGCTCCGTGAGGAGGTCTGCATCTCGTTTTACTATCCTAAGAATGTGCGATAATCTGCACCATCCGTTAGTGGGTCCTCTAAAAAGGGTTGTAGATGCGTATTCGCAAAGAATATGAAATATCGATTTAAAAGAAATCCGGTTTTTAATATTACGTGGTATTTTATCGTAATATTATTTTTATAACAAATATCCATACAAAGGAGATATTGTGTTATGGATCCAAGTGTGCGTGTGGGGTAGGTCATTACCCCGTGAAGTTTTCCTAAGATATTGTTTTAACAAAAATACGAAAAGAGGTGTTTAATAAGTTCATGGTATTTTAATGAAAAAGTGCTACTATTGTTATTTCATAAGAGAATTTTGATGAAAAATTGATTCTAAATATTAGGGTTTAAGGTTACAAGTGATGTAGTGAAGTTGGATTGATTAAATTGTAAAGGAAAAGGGAGTTATGTGTTTTAGAAAAGAAGATGTCGGTATAACTCCACTTTTACCGATAAAGTTTTGAAAATGAATTACAATAGAAGGGAAAGGATTTAGGAGGGACTTACCGTTTGGAAAATTAGGAAAAGGATGAGGAAAAGGAAGAGGGTCTCCGTGGCATTACGGGAGCTCCGGAATTGACTTCGATCTTCGTCAGAAGTTGATCGCTTGCTAACTCCTCTTTACTCCACTTGTAGTTAGGAAATTTTTGAGAGTTTTGGCTAGAATTTTCATAATGGCGCTGAGCCAAAGTGTGAAGTGGTATTTATAGTGGAGAATTAGGGTTTTGGAATCAAAAATGTGGATTAAAAAGTATTAAAATGAGGTTTAAATGGTGAAATGAAGGGTCTCTGTTTGATTGCAGGGAAATCAAACAGTGCAGGGGAGTTAGGGGTAGGTGAAGGGGTGTGTGTGCAAAGCCCGGGGACATTTGGCCTCACATCAACCTTCGAAGCCGGTCTTTTCCTCAATTCCGTCGGTCGATATTTGACATCTGGCCTCGAGATTCGTGCCAGCTGATCAAAACTCCGTTTACTCCATTTTCCACATGTTTGATTTTTCTGAATTTTCATTTCCATGTGTATTGCACGTACAATCTTTTGGGCTTCCAAAAAGTTAAAAAAAATCAGAAAAAATAATTGTGTCTGATGGGAATCGAACACGGGAGTTACGTCACAGTAGTGCAAGGGCTTTAACGGTGAGCTACAAGTGGGTTCTTGCTGTTATTTAGCAAAAGTGACTTATAATTCAAACTCAGGTTATCAAACTTTATTATGTATATTAACTGAAGAATTTCCGTACTAAGATTTCAGAGTCATTACATTCTACCCTCCTTATAAAAATTTCGTCCTCAAAATTTGTACGAGGAGGTTACAGATTCAAGAAAAATATGATTAAAGCAGTGGTGAAGGAACTAACGATTTTGTACCGAAAGTGAAAGAAAATGTTTAGGTAGATGAAAGCATGAAAGAATGCTGAACTTGGAAAGGCTAAAGAAAAGATGGGAGGAGATTTACCAGTGTTAGCTTGACTTATAGCTTCGGTCTCTACAGCTGCCAAAGTGAAAGCCTGAAGTCTCTGTGCATGCTGGTACATCGATGGCTGAAGAGGTAAAGGTAGTCCACGTGGAGGTGGTGCAGAAAGGGCTAACCGAGTAGGTGGAGCATGAATAGCTGGTCTAGCTGCGGGAGCTGGGCCAATTCGATTGTGTGGGCAAGTTCCTATAGTGTGTGAGGGTGATGCACATATTATACAAAGACCGTTCGCTCGACGACAATCTTTGACTTGATGTCCAGTCCTCTTACAGTAGATACAGAAGTTTAGTTCAGTCTCGGAAAATGATCCTCCTGACCTCATAGCTGGTGCTGGAAGAGTTGGCCTAGAAGAGGCTCCTCCAGTAATCTGGTTGGCGGGACGTTTCATACCGACCAACTGTGGCCTTCCCTTCTTCTTAATGACAGCTTCATAGCGACGGGCTGACTTCAAAACTGCTTCATGTGTTAGGTATTCTCCCATTGCTAGGTGATTAGTCTGAAATATTGCACATTTGAATGATTATTTTCCCCACTATTGTTGAGTTCTAAAAGGTGTTTATTATAATTATAGAACATATGAGGGTTTTTGTGTAAAAAGTTTATTATCATATGTTTCTACATTATAATTAACATAATGAGGGAAAATACATGCATATAATATTTATATAAAATATTAGTAATTAAAATATGCATATCATATCAAATATTTCTAATCAATATTCTTAACATATAATATCATATAAAATGGTTAGGAAAATATCTCAAAAATACCAAATACTACTAACACTTTGATTTGAGATATTGTGCATATATTAGCTCAGGTCTGGAATCCGATCAAGAGATCCGAGTCAAATCGGGATATCGAAACCGAATCTGCCAAAATTTAGAAGTAAATCAAAAGATCTAGCAATGGCAGAGACTCGGAGCATTATTTTAATAATCTAGACATCGAGAGGATCTCCAATCATCAAGATAAAATATCACAAAAAAATCCCGAACACTGAAGACACTAAACCGCGGCGGAACCGCCGCCAAACAGGCCTATATACGGCGGTTCCGCGACGGTTCTAGAGTCATATGATGTGAGATTTTGGGGATATTATTGTAACAGCATATATTCACTTATGGCGTCTAGGGTTTCTAGTTTCTGGGACTATATTTAGGACCGAGAGCTTCACATTCAAAAGGATATCATCGAAGAGATCAAGAGGTCCAAAGCGATCCACGCATCCGAGTGATCATCAACTAGTCATCTACTTCCTACAAGATAGAGATCTAGAGCAACTGGGGTACTTGTACTCTACTTTAACAAGTTGTATGAAAGAGTTGATTAATAAAGCTAGTGTTTTTATTATTCTTTTTGCATTTAATTTCCGCACTTACTTTCTGCATCTCAATCATGCTTTCATTCTTCTTCATCCTTTCTTCTACTTTAAACATGAGCGAGTAATTCCTAGCTTGTTAGGGTTCGTAGGCTAGGGTAGATCAATGGATGATAAAACCATTTTAACTTCTTTTATACATTTTAAAGTCTATAAACTTTAGCAAAATAAATGTTAATATCCTTATAGGGCGTACTACCAATTTATTGCTAATCACGACCACGATTTGAGATTAGTTTAACACTTGTTTTGTTAGGGGCTAGACATGAATAGAAATCAATGCAAGGACAAAGGTTAAGAACGGGGAAACCCTAGTTTTTTCCAAAGAACCATAATCTACATTCATCACTATCGATTTAGTTTTAAACTATTAAAAGATAAAAGGAGTCATTTTTAATCATTCATCCATTACTACTAAGTCCTATGAACCATACATGCCTCTTCTTTATAAATTCTATATCCGTATTAAAATAGATTTACAACCAATCACCCTTCTTCAATCAACTCGTCTAAAGCAAGAAAAAGGTTCACATTTCCCTGCGGACAACCTGTACTCATCGCAGCTAGCTACTAGCGACACCGTCTTGTTTGCGGTTATTTAAAACACACTTTTTTCAGATCAATCAGCTAGTCATTTACCTCCAACAAGATAGAGAGCGAGAGCAAAAACTAGGGTCATTTGATTGATTTTGAAAAAAAGTGTGTTGTAAATAACCGCAATCAAGACGGTGTCGCTAGTAGCTAGCCGCGATGAGTACGGGTCGTCCGACGTGAACATTTTTCTTGCTTTAGACAAGTTGATTGAAGAAGGGTGATTAGTTGTAAATCTATTTTAATACGGATATAGAATTTATAAAGAAGAGGCTTGTAGGGTTCATAGGACTTAGTAGTAATGGATGAATAATTAAAAATGACTTCTTTTATTTTTTAATAGTTTAAAACTAGATCGATAGTGATAAATGTAGATTAGGGTTCTTTGGAAAAAACTAGGGTTTCCCCGCTCTTAACCCTTGTCCTTGCATTGATCTCTATTTATGTCTAGCCCCTAACAAAACAAGTGTTGAACTAATCTCAAATCGTAGTGATGACTCGCAATAAATTGGTAGCGCGCCCAATAAGGATGTTAACATTTATTTTGCTAAAGTTTATAGATTTTAAAATGTATAAAAGAAGTTAAATGATTTTATCATCCATTGATCTACCCTAGCCTACGAACCCTAGCAAGTTAGGAATTACTCGCTCATGTTTAAAGTAGAAGAAATGATGAAGAAGAGTGAAAGCATGATTGAGATGCAGAAAGTAAGTGCGGAAATTAAATGCAAAAAGAATAATAAAAACACTACCTTTATTAATCAACTATTTCATACAACTTGTGAAAGTAGAGTACAAGAACCCTAGTTGCTCTAGATCTTTATCTTGTTGGAAGTAGATGACTAGTTGATGATCATTCGGATGCGTGGATCGCTTTGGACCTCTTGATCTCTTCGGTGATATCCTTTTGAATGTGAAGCTCTCGGTCCTATATATAGTCCCAGAAACTAGAAACCCTAGATGCCATAAGTGAATATATGTTGTTACAATAATATCCCTAAAATCTCACATCATATGGCTCTAGAACCGCCGCGGAACCGCCACATATAGGCCTGTTTGGCCGTGGTTCCACCGCGGTTTAGTGGCTTCAGTGTTCGGGATTTTTTGTGATATTTTATCTTGATGGTTGGAGATCCTCTCGATGTCTAGATTCTTAAAATAATGCTCTGAGTCTCTGCCATTGCTAGATCTCTTGATTTGCTTCTAAATTTTGGCAGATTCGGTTTCGATATCCCGATTTAACTCAGATCTCTTGATCGGATTCCAGACTTGAGCTAATATCTGCACAATATCTCAAATCAAAGTGTTAATAGTATTTGGTATTTTTGAGATAATTTCCTAACCATTTTATATGATATTATATGTTAAGAATATTGATTAGAAATATTTGATATGATATGCATATTTTAATTACTAATATTGTATATAAATATTATATGCATGTATTTTCCCTCATTATGTTAATTATAATGTAGAAACATATGATAATAAACTTTTGACACAAAAACCCTTATATGTTCTATAATTACAATAAACACCTTTTAGAATTTAACAATAGTGGGGAAAATAATCACTCAAATGTGCAATATTTCAGACTAATCAAATACCCCCAAACTTAATTTTGATCGTCCCGAGCAAACTAGTTATTAAAGAGAAGAAGAAGAAAAAAGAAAAAGAAAAACCTAGCATACTTTCGTAAGCAATACGATTGCACTTAGCACGTGCAACAAGCCTTTAAATCTCTAGGTGTCCCTAATAGGAGGAGTGTTGTCTCCTGAGGGTTTTCAGTGGATTACACCCACAAAATCACATAATAAAAGAAAGATAATAGAAGTTACATATAAAAATAGAGAATATATAAAAGAAAGAACTTGAAAATAAGAGTTTCAAACTACACAAGCTTTTTAGTAGTCATGAGCCCTATCTTAATGATCAAGAAAAGATGTCAGAAATCACATCATCCCTCAATAAAACATCGCCTTTAGTCTTCCTCCCTACCTTTCTTCCAAACATAGATCATATACCCCTACGTGTATGTAAAAGACATCCTTACACTTAAAGAATTCAATTCAACCTATCATACTCTTGTCCATCTTGCTTAGTACTTTTTAGTCGGTGAATATTTTATAGATGGAATTGCTCACATATTCTTCATGCGACCGTTAATACTTCTTGAGGTACTAACCAACCGATTACCAAACGTGCTCACTCTTTTAGGCGTAATTAGCAATATTCTCGTCTTGCAACACCTAAGGCTTAGCAGTGGCTCCCAAACCAGTTGGTCTAAGGCACTAGGTGATAAAGCACCCTCGTTATATTTTTTTTATGTTGCCTTAAGTAATTACAAATCCAGTGTTCATTTTTCTACACCATTTTTTCATTTATTTTTTTGTCTATATATTTATTTTCCTTCATACTAAGGCTTTTAGATAAGAGCATTTCAAGGTATCCTCTACTATCCCAAGTTTCAAGATGTGTGCAAGTGCATATAGTAGGGTATCAACGTTCAGGTATTTGGACTCAAGAATAGAGACTATTTTTCAGACTTATTTCTATCCTCAGATTAGTGATTCCCTTCATCTTACTAACCCTTGGAACAGCAGCTCATGACTACCTATTACTAGCTTCATTATAAAATATCTAATTTTCTTGCTTTTCTTAAACTTTTCCTTCCTATCATATGTATTTTTCACTTTCTAACTTTCATTATCAAAAAATAATTTGTGCTTTTATTTAGTATAATGTAAAAAATGATGCGTGAATAAGCACACACCTCCCCCAAACCTATTTGCAGTAGTGTCCTCACTGATATTATTTGTTGAGCTTAAAACCAGTAGACTTGGAAGGAAAAGTTAGTAACGGGGATAAGACTTAATGACAGTGAAAACCGCCCCTAAACTTATTTTTGGCTCACAATTTTGTAAAAATTTATTTTCTTTCAAGAGCCAAAATATTTTCTCCCCCCCCCCCAAACTTGAATAAAACAGTATTAAGAATTTAAAATTATAAGAGGGGGTAATGTTATTGGTCTATGCAAAACTTTACACAGAGCAAAGGTCATCACCAACCATTCAATTATTTTATTAATGTAACCACATAGTTGGTGGAAGGTCATAGATGTGAAGGAGTGTGGAGATAAAAGGCATAATCGATTGGGTTTACGTCTCAGTTGGTAGAGACGAAACAGTGATGGTGCAATACTCGCATTCTCGTACTTGATAAGAAGAAATGGTGGCGGTTCAACTTCTTTGGGTGGGGGTTGATTCATCACAGCTCCCATGTCTTCTAGGAATGCGAGTTCTTCAGCAAAAATATCTTCAAAACTTTCATCAAGATTCTGAATGATAATCTCATCGGAAAGAGAGTTATGAAACTCGGATCGCTCGACTAAATCATTCGACAAGTCAAAGGGTTTGGATTTAGGTGTGGACTTGTCGACAGAAGGGTCTTCACATGTATAATAAACAGTAGGATCAAACCATAACGCACTAGTGGCGTCGAGATCAGTATCGTGAAGCTCCTCAAATTCGCCACTGTCGGTAGCTATCATGTCGACAAAACATACATGAGCATAGGGTTCGAATGGTTGACTTCCTAGCTTGTAGATGTTAGGCTTAATTGTCATCTTCCCAAAGGACGGGTTCATTGAACCGTTACGACAATTGATTATCGCATTTGAAGTTGCTAGGAAAGGTCGACCTAGAATCACCGGAATTTGGTTCCATGGGTTCGCTACAGGCTGTGTATTTATAACTATAAAGTCCACAGGGAATATAAATTCCTCGACTTTGATTAACACGCCCTCTAGCTCACCCCGAAATTGGGTGATAGATCGATCGGCCATCTGGAGAGTGCAATGCGTAGGTTTCAACTCTCCTATGCCTAATTGCTCATAAACAGAATACGGCAGTAAGTTAACACTAGCACCTAAATCAAGTATAGCACGATTGATATTTTTACCCCCAATAGTTATAGATATTGTAGGACAACCGGGGTTCTTACGTTTCATGGGCACCAATTGGATAAGAGAATTGCTCATATTACTCGCTAAGAAAACTTTTTTAGGCACTTGAATTTTTCTTTTCCTAGTGCACAAGTCCTTTAAAATTTTCGTATAGGACGAAACTTGTTTGATAGCATCTAGGAGAGGAATATTTATGTTAGCTTGTTTAAAAATGTCCATAATCTTCTCCATTTGGGGACTTGGTCTGTTGGCCCTTAATCTGTTTGGAAAAGGAGCTTTATCAATAAGAGTTGGGTCCAACTTTTGAGGAGAAGTTTGTGGGGATAGAATGGATCCCAAAATTAGATTTGGGATAGTTGTGGATGGTAATTCCTTCAAGAAAGTGGGATAAGGGTTCGAGCCTACTGGAAAATGAAGAATAGGCTCGGAAGAAAATGTTGGATTAAACGAAATAGGAGTAGAAGTAGTAGCCGGGGTTTCATCAATGTCATCAACTTCAACTTGTTTACCAACATTGTTATCCAGCACTCTTCTTGATCTCAACATGGTTATGGCACTCACATTATGATTTTGAAGGATGAGATTCACGCTTTGTGAGCAGCCGGGATTTGGTAGAGGTTGAGATGTAAGTCTTCATTTCTCTCTCTCACTCATCGCGGCATTTAACTGTGCAAGTTGTGCTTCTATCGATTTTATGCTTTCATCTTGAGAAGCAGTATGTTGCACTAACGTTTGGATAGAAGACATTAAATTAGCCGTCGTTTGTATAGATTGTTTAACGAACGTTTCTAAATTACGTTCGAGTGCAAAGGTTTTATCGGTACCGGCCGTTGGGAAAGAATTATTATAAGGTGCAAAGTTATTGGCCGGATTTTGAAAAGAATGCGGTTGAAAGGGGTGCTGACTTTGTTGTGGTGGCTGCTGTTGCTGTGGAGGAAGCCTTTGATAATTATTTTGGCTCGGGAACTGATTTTGATTTTGAGTTCCAAGCGAAATTATGGTGATTTCTCCATCCCTGATTGTATGTAGAAGAATAAGGATTGTTTCTAGATCGTTGCTGAAAAACAGCATTAGTTTGTTCTTGACCTTGAAACGGGGGATTTAAAGGACATTCTTCCGTTAAATGTGATGGGTCAGAACAGCAACCACACACGGTTTTGGGGAGCGTAACTTGGTTTAGGGAGGCTGACGAAAATTTGTTTTCTATAGCTTCGAGTTTCTTTTGTATCGCTGCCATTTCGGATTTTACTGCGATGGAAATATTGAGCTGATGAATACCTGCCCTAGATGAAGATGAAGTTAGTCTAACGTTCTCCCACTGTAATTTTTGTTCGGCGAGATCTTTCAGGAATTGCCAAGCTTTGCCATCGTCTTTAGACATGAAATGACATTGACAAATGGTTTCTAGCATCTGTTTTGTCGCTGGATTATTACCCTTATATATAATTCGGCAAATTTGCCATCTATCGATTCCGTGATGAGGACATTGGACAAGAAGATCTTTAAACCGTTCAAAACATTTCTAAAATGGTTCGTTGGGAAGTTAGGTAAACTGGTTAATCTCGCTTCGAATACGGGCGGTTTTGTGATGAGGGTAAAATTTCTTAAGGAATGCTATCACGAATTCATCCCATTTGGCGATAGAATGTGCGGCAGTGCTATAAAGTCATTTTTCTGCTAGGTCGCACAAGGTAAAAAGGAGAAGATGTAATCGCATAGTATCCCATGAAAGTTGGGTTGTGCTCATCATTGCGCATACGTTCTCGAATTTGGTTATGAAAACGTATGCGTCTTCGGATTCAAGCCCGTGAAATTTGGGCAACGGGTTGATGAAGTGGGGTTTAATTTCGAAATTATCCCCATTGGCCGGTGAAAGAGAAAGACAAGTAGGAAGGGGCCCACGTACGGGGTAGCATCTTTCTTGGAGAGAGATGCGTGATGGATTCTGCACACCTACGGGTGGTGGCAGGTTGTATCGTGAAATCCTGATGGAGATCCATCCATTTCGGAAGATGTGGTGGGTGGAGGGGAAATAGAAGATGAAGAAGTACCGACTTCGCGGACAAGACGGGCATTAGAATCCCGTGTCCAACCGATCATGCACTAAGCGGGTTTAGTGCACGTGGCAGCGTGTGTGAGAACGATTTTTTAAAAGGTTTGTTTTGAAAAAATGTCGGACGTGAAGCTTGACTCAACAAATCACAAAAATGCACCATCAATCCCTAGAAATAGGGTCACCTAAGTCAAGTCACTAGACCGCTCCTAAACTTCCAAAGGACAAGTCGCAGGATCAATCTTCTACCACCTCTTTATCACTCTTGTGGCCAGGTTAGTGGGAGGTATCCGCTATACGAATCACCGAAATAGCGGGCCTAATTAAGTAACCACTTTCCTTAGTCGCGCTTGCCTAGATACCACAAGAGAAATGCGGATAAGCGATAGATTACCCACGACCCTCCTCTGTCCTAATTGAGCGCGATGATTCTCAGAGTCTTGGTCTAGATATTTTTTAATTAATGTGGGGTGAATGTATGCTCGTTTTGTGATTTGTGGGGCCTAGGAAGGGTGATGAAATCCCCACCTAATCTGGATTTGGGTTATTACCCCTTAATGTCCGGTTTAGATATACACAAACAAACCGATATCAAAAAACGCAAAAAGATTTTTAAGCGGCAATATTTGCAAAGAATCCTGCAGGGAAAATTAGAATATTGGATCTTTGAGGAGAGAGAAAGATATTAGAAAATTACCAGAGGATTTTGGCACTTCAATTCCACCACTCTGCCGCGGTTCCGCCGCTAAATCCAGGCTTCTGCCGCGGTTCCGCCGCAACAGGGAAGGATCTCTTGCTAATTTTTTTCAGTGCCCTCCTATGATCCTCTGGGCTACGATGAAAGTATCTGAATCTCTTTTCCTTTGCTCCAGTTACTCCAGATTTCCTTATAAAACTCGCACAATAATCGTTAGATACACAAGATGCAGTTTTGTTTATTTTATGATATGGATTTAAGAATTCAACCCGAATAGCAAGAAAAAAATTACAGTCGTTTTTCCGGCAACGACGCCATTTGATTAGTCGTGTTTTGTAGAGTGTGTTGTAAATAAAGTAACCGCAATCAAGACGGTGTCTCTAGTAGCTAGCCGCGATGAGTACGGGTCGTCCACAGGGAAACGTGAACCTTTTTCTTGTTTTAGACGAGTTGATTGAAGAAGGGTGATTGGTTGTAGATCTATTTTAATACGGATATAGAATTTATAAAGAAGAGGCTTGTAGGGTTCATAGGACTTAGTAGTAATGGATGAATAATTAAAAATGACTTCTTTTATCTTTTAATAGTTTAAAACTAGATCGATAGTGATGAATGTAGATTAGGGTTCTTTGGAAAAAACTAGGGTTTCCCCGCTCTTAATCCATGTCCTTGCATTGATCTATATTCATGGCTATCCTCTAACAAAATAAGTGTTAAACTAATCTCAAATCGTGGTCATGACTAGCAATAAATTGGTAGCGCGCCCGATAAGAATGTTAACATTTATTTTGCTAAAGTTTATAGACTTTAAATGTATAAAAGAAGTTAAATGATTTTATCATCCATCGATCTACCCTAGCCTACGAACCCTAGCAAGCTAGGAATTACTAGGGCAGCCTGGATCTCAAGATCTAATCCTTGCTGGAAGTGCCTGGCTCTGATTTCGGCAGTAGGAATTAGATTGGCGGCGAATCTGCCGAGCATGATGAATTCTGCATCATACTCATCCACCGACTTATCCTACATGGATCCTTGTTGCAGGTGAATGAACTTCTGTTCCATCTCGAAGTGCGCGGTTTCAGGAAAATATTTGGCGTGAAAGAGATCACGGAAAGTCTTCCATTCGATTGGCTGTTCAAGACGACTTTCCTTGGCCTTCCACCAGACTCTGGCATTGTCAATAAGCTGGATTTTGCTATTCTGACCCAAGCCACTTCTGGAACTTGGGCTGCGGCTAGGTCGTCTTCTATGCTCTGGGCTCATTCCTCGGCTTCAAGCGATTTCTCTTTCCCTGAGAAGTCCTTCAGGTGTAACGCTCGAAATTGCTTCACTCCCGGTGCTTTTGCTTCAGAGTGGATGAAACTCTGTTGAAGGAGAGCAGTCTACTCCTGTAAAATCGTGCTTTGAGCCTGCTGTCCCTCAAGTAGGCTTTTTATAGCCTCCAAAAGCATCGTCTGTTCTATGAGTGGAGCATCTATGGTAGGTGGAGGTGGTTGAACGGTAAGGATAGGTTGTGGTGATGTACTTCCATCATTGGTGCAAGGATTACTGGGAGAATCCATCACCTTAGATAGAGAAGAAAAATTGGGATAGATTCAACGGAAATTGAATGGATAGGAATGTAAAGTTGTTGAATTTCATATTTCTAGTGATATATTGCTTAAGACTTCATGCAGAATTGACCTGCATGGGCCGCCAACAAAACCTGTCACGCCCCGCTTCCCAATAGACAGAAACGGTGACGTGGCAAGCCCGCGACGTATTTATTTCAAGAAGGTCATTTCCCAAAATAAATACGCTAAGCGTAAAATAAGCAATATAAAATAACAAGAAATAAACATGAGATTTAAACTTCAACAACTTTAGTTACATTCAACTTGAAGCATTTACAATACATGAGTTCAACTAGAAGTAAATACAATATAAGAAGAGAAATGCCTAACAGGTGGCATACAAAAACTGAGAAAATAGCCAGTCTAGCTTGAGTCGTGATCTGGTCGTGCTCCTCCTCGGTGGTGTTCACCTCCTCAGTCTCCACAGTATCTGACGAACATTCCAAGAAAACAAAGGTGGGTGGAATACTCGTCAGCGAACTTTCGCTCGGTAACTCCCCAAAAAATGGGTGTGAAGTATAACAGTATAAAGATAAAGTAAATGTATATCATGAAACAATGGACTGGGAGATATGGTGTTGAAACATGTTATTTGCTGTAAACATGGCAATTCTATTTAACATGCAGTTCTCTATCATAACATGAGCATAGTATAGCATAGCCATATCGTGTAGATATAGTGAACATGAAGTGAATGTAAGTGTCCTAAATGGTCTTTATATGGGTAAACTAATTTAACGTAATTTGAAGAGTGAATGTCAACCAATCTCAAGAGTGTTCTCGAACCCAACAAGCTGTAATCCAGGGGTAAGGAACCACAGGCCCGAATCAAGTGTTAGTAACAGGATTTCAACCGAGTGTTGAAGTATTTCAAACTCAATAGGCTATAATCCAGGAGCAAGGAAACACGGGACCTCATGATAGCTTGCTTGTGTTAGTAAACATGGATTCACGATCTAGGGGGACTCCTGAGATTTCATTGGATTCATACAAGAACTACCCCAACACCCCGTGTATTCTACGTTACCGTTAAGATTACCAGCCTTGCTCGAATCCATGAATATATCAAGTTGCAAGATTGATTTCATGTCAATATCATGTATTCGTGTCATGTATTCGTGTCAAGTATTCATGTCACGTTGTATTCATGGTTCGAGTCAAGTCAGTTTCAATAGCAACCATTGTGTTCTAGTATTCATGTTAAGTTCGTGTCCAATTATAACCAGAGTTTGGTCAAGTCAAGTATTCATGTTTGATTTTGATGTGTGAATTCAAGTATTCATGTTCATGATCAAGTATTTGTGTTTGGCTTTAGATTCATGTTTGAATTGGACTCTGACTGAGTCAGACACTTGTAAACTGATTTAGATCTTGAATTAAGTTCGGGAGTCATCGGTAACTGCTGCACATGGACGGTAGGATTTATGTTTTTTTCCAAGACAATTACCATTGATAACTCCGTTATGTTGTCTACCTTAAATAGGCAAGCACTCACTTTCTCCGGCTCCCTACGGCTCAAGAGAATCGATCCCGCTTAAATCTATATTTACTAAGGTCCTTAAATATTGTTTTATATAACTCGAGGGGGTTTCATGAAAAAATATTATAATACAGTTAAAAATAAAGCTCGAGGGGTTATTTATATTATTAGGGTTTTCATGAGCATGAATTTTAAGGATTTGAGGTATTTTAGTGATAAACAATTAACTTTGGAAGTTCATGGTATTTTATTGAAAAGAGTTGTCTTTTGGTAACTTGATGGTATTTTATTGTCATTTGATAAACTTTTCATTTTTTAAAAAAAATATAGATTTATTATATTTGAAAATGTTGATTTATAATTTTATATAATTTTAATTTTAAAAATAATTTTATTTTATTTAGAAAATTCGTTTTTCTTAAAAACCGTATTAAAATCCTTTCGAGACCGAATGCTCCGTAAGGAGGTCTGCATCTCGTTTTACTATCCCAAAGATGTGCGATGATTTGCACCATCCGTTAGTGGATCCCCTAAAGAGGGTTATAGATGCGTATTCGCAAAGGATATGAAATATCGATTTAAAAGAAATCTGATTTTTAATATTATATGGTATTTTATCGTAATATTATTTTTATAACAATTATCCATACAAAGGAGATATCGTGCTATGGATCCAAGTGTGTGTGTAGGGTAGGTCGTTACCCCGTGAAGTTTTCCTAAGGTATTGTTTTAACAAAAATACGAAAAGAGGTGTTTAATAAGTTCATGGTATTTTAATGAAAAAGTTCTACTATTGCTATTTCACATGAGAATTTTGATAAAAAAAATTGATTCTAAATATTAGGGTTTAAGGTTACAAGTGATGTAGTGAAGTTGGATTGATTTAATTGTAAAGGAAAGGGGAGTTATGTGTTTTAGAAAAGAAGATGTCGGTATAACTCCACTTTTACCGATAAAGTTTTAAAAATGAATTACAATAGAAGGGAAGGGATTTAGAAGGAACTTACCGTTTGGAAACTTAGGAAAAGGATGAGGAAAAGGAAGAGGGTCTTTGTGGCATTGTGGGAGCTCCGGAATTGACTTCGATCTTCGCCGCAAGTTGATCGCTTGCTAACTCCTCATTACTCCACTTGTACTTAGGAAATTTTTGAGTGTTTTGGCTAAAATTTTCAGAATGGTGCTGAGCCAAAGTGTGGGGTGGTATTTATAGTGGAGAATTAGGGCTTTGAAATGAAAAATGTGGATTAAAAAGCATTAAAATGAGGTTTAAATGGTGAAATGAAGGGTCTCTGTTTGATTGCAGGGAAATCAAACAGTGCAGGGGGGTTAGGGGTAGGTGAAGGGGTGTGTGTGCAAAGCCCAGGGACATTTGGCCTCATATCAACCTTCGGCGCCGGTCTTTTCCTCAATTCCGCCGGTCGATATTTGGCATCTGTCCTCGAGATTCGTGCCAGCTGATCAAAACCCTGTTTACTCCATTTTCCACATGTTTGATTTTACTGACTTTTCATTTCTATGTGTATTGCACGTGCAATCTTTTGGGCTTCCAAAAAGTTAAAAAATCAGAAAAAATAATTGTGTCTGATGGGAATCGAACATGGGGGCTACGTCACAGCAGTGCAAGGGTTTTACCAGTGAGCTACAAGTGGCTTCTTGCTGTTATTTAGCAAAAGTGACTTACAACTCAAACTCAGGCTGTCATACTTTATTTTGTATATTAACAGAAGAATTTCGGTACTAAGATTTCAGAGTCGTTACACAAGGCCATCAACACCAATAAAGCAATAAGGCATCTCGGGCAAGCTCCAGCGGTGCCCCTGACAACTGCTCGATCGGGTATCTTCTCTAAGCTCCATGTCAATCGACTCACAGTGGCTTCCCGGAAAACGGGTGCCTGCCAAGCCTTCAAAATCGAGAAGCTAAGAAAGAAAAAGCTCAGATACAGATCCAACAAAAGGGCTAGGGCTCCTGTTAGGCTGAACTTCATGAGATTCCAAGAATAGGGTTATCCCGCAACAACAGCCGAATCGGCTGTAGAGATCGCTAACTCTTTTGAACTGCTGAAATTGGTTCAGAAGAATGCCATGATCGCAAGAATCAAGAAAACTGCGATCCGGACAGCCCCACCCAAGGACCCAGTCAGGCCAACCGTCTTTAGTCGCCTGTCCTTTCCAGAAGAGGAAGGGCCATGACTACGGTCCGAAAAATCGGCCGCCAAAGATAAAGAGATGGCTGAATATATGATCCACACTGTCTGCATGGTGGGCACACGTAGTAAGAGCAAAGACGGAGCCACCATATCTCAAATCCAATCTGTGTGAATGTGGCTGCCACTTACCAAGACTAGCATCCTATGGAAGGTAATGAAAACCCTTCCAGTGAGGCTGATAAGCAGATAGATCCATCGGTTCATGAAGAGTCGGGCTCGGAAAGTGAAGAGGAGCCAATCTTCCATCCCAAGACTGCAGAGCTGCAACTTCTCCAAGAGCTCCGAAAACAGCTCAGAAGTAAAGACAAGGAGATGGCCAAACTTTACTCCAAAATTGATGACTTGACGAATGTCGTGATGCAGCTCACAGCCCAAGTTGCCTCTCATCCGCCCAATCAAGCGCAGGGCTCTGTTCATGAACCGGGAAACGATGTCCCGAGGTAGCCGACGCCTACTCCCTCAAATCCAAAGGTGGACGAGCCGCTGAAAGTCGGCCGCATCCTATCTCAGGAAATGTCTTGACTACCGATGATAACAACCTGCTAAAGCAAAATCAAATCATGGATTTGGTCGCCAACAAAGTCAAAACACTGGTAGCTGAGACGCAAAAAAATGTCAGCAGTAGCGGGAGACCATATCCTGCTCGGTATGATCTGGTAGAGTTTCCTGGTGGCTATATCATCCCCAAATTCGGAAGATTCGATGGGACGGAAAATGTGAATCGGCACATCGCCCACTTTAAAACCTCATGTGGGAATACTAAGGGCAATGATGCACTTCTCCTCCACCAGTTCGTTAATAGCTTAACGATGTCGCTTTCGATTGGTACGCGAGCATACCGGATGGCTCCGTCACTACTTTCATCCAAATGGAATCTCTGTTTCGGCAAAGGTTCATGAGTGCCAGCGATAAGATCACCATTGCCAACCTCGTAAGGACCAAGCCAAAGAATAACGAAAGCAGCACAGATTTTATAACCCGATGTCGCAATCTCTCCGTCAAATGTGAGCCACCGTTGGAGCAAGACCAATCCGTCAATATCCTCATCGGAAATTTCGGTACCTGGATGAATCCTTTTCTATGTACCGCAGGTCTCAAGATGTTCCAAGAACTGACTAAGAAAGTTCAAATGTTGGAACGCTCAAAGCAGGATTCTTCCTCGGATTCTCAAAATAACAATAGATCCTGGAGAAACCCAAAGGACGATAATCATAAAGGCAGAAATTCCGATGATGCTGAATCTTTCAACACTTCGGCTAACCGAAATAAGCGAGGGATGAGTTGGCCTAATGCCAACTAGCTTCTGAAGCCAGTGTTGGGGGGAGAGGAGAATCGCCTCTGAAAGAGAAACTGGATAAGGTATATTCCTTCATAAGAGACAAAGTCCCTAAGATATTCAAGGACGCCCTAAGAAACGGTCTACAATTGCCAGAATAAAAAATACCGCAAGAAGCGAATATGAATGACGGCCCCAAATATTGCCCTTATCACAGAGTGATAGGTCATGCCATTAAGGACTACTTCGTCTTCAAATATTGGGTCGAAAAGCAATACAAGGCAGTAAAGATAGAACTTTCTAACGGCGTGTTAGCGAATAATCAAGCTACGACCACCAATTTCATATAAATGGAGATCGAAGCCCTTTGGGAATCTGCTGCTCTCAATCGTCTGCCCTTCCTGGAAAGGAGCGGGCCAAGGCAACAAGCCAAAAGCCCAATGAGCAACATTACCAATGAAGAGGCGGTAGACGGATACACAATCCATATGATCAATATGGTGGAGCCTAGAAGAACAAGTCCTCCTACGCCTCATACTCATGACGATGACATGGCTATTGCTACCCAATATCGGCTCAGTCTAAATGATGAAGAGCCCGTTCGGGCCATTAAGCCAAAGGAGGCCGTGGTTCCTACGAAATCGAGCTTAAGCAGTAAGGATGACCCGGTTATCATACCCGAAACTATAGAGCAAGTATTATTCCAATGGCTTCAAAAGCAGATTCATGACAGAGACGAGAAGTTAGCCAAGGTCCATTCCAAAGTCGACGAGCTGGAAAACGTCGTGGCAGATCTCACGACCCAAGTTGTCCAATTGTAATTGCAGCAAAATCAAAATTTGGTTCATGAGCCAGGGATTGATATCCTGAAACAGCCAACCGATACCCCTTCCAGCCCAAGAGTGGAACACTTTTGCGAAAAACGGCCGCGATCAGCCTCCAGTCCCTCTGATACGTACACTGAACGTGGTAAGCGGACAGCAGGTGAACCAAAGACTGATCGGCCTCGAGGACCAGCATCAGGAAAGGCACATACTCTAATGGAGATAAAGAAAGTATACTCCTTCAGAAGGGATGAAGTCCGCAAAATATTCAAGGACGCCTTGAACAACGGTCTGCAACTGCCTATTCCAAAGAGGCCACATGAAATGAACATGACTGGCAATTCTATATACTTCTCATATCATAGAATGGTGAGTCATGCCATTGAAGACTTCTATGTTTTCAAAGATTGGGTGGAGAACCAATACAAGGTTGGGAAAACCTCACAGTCCTCGGATGTACCGGCAAGCTACAAAGTTATGGTCATCAACACAGCTCCGCTAAAATCAAAGTTCGAAGAGCTGGGATAAGCAAACACACATGACCTCTACGTCGTTAAACTGGGAACAGATGACCTCTATGTCGTTAAACTGGAAACAGTTGACTGCCACGTCATTAAACTGGGAATAATTGACCACCACGTCGTTAAACTGGAAACGGTTGACCACCACGTCGTTAAACTGGGAATGGTTGACCTCTAAGTCGTTAAACTGGGAAATAAAATAAAAATGATGTTAAAAAAAATAAAAAAATAAAAACGGCATGTCCAGAAGCAAAACGGGCACGGATGAAAACCCGAAAGGGCTCCATGAGTAAAACCAGCAGGACTGCCGGCGAGTTTGTGAAAACCCGAAAGGGCACAAACTCATGAAAAAGATACGAAAATACACTCGCAAAGTCCTCTCGACCTTGTGAGAAGAATATTCCCGCGTGAGATCCTTACGACTCACAAAGGTGTAACACACATAGAAATCCTCATGACTCCTAAAGAGAAAATATACCTATGACATCCTTTCGACTTGTAGGGAGAAAATGTTTTTATGAGACCCTCGCGGCTCATAAAATTGAAAAGCCTTAGATGATAGAGATCTAAACCTGTCTCTTAAGCCATCGCTCCCTAACGGGCAACGGCAAATGATGAGTCGCTCCTGGCACTACGCTTCAGCGTTAGCGGTGCTGATGCCGACCCAAAACTCAAACCCTAAGATTCCCAAACGGCGAATGATGAGTCGCTCCTGGTACCATATTCCAGTGCAGCGATACAGACGCCAACCAAAATCCAAATCCCCAAATTCCCAAACGGCGAATGATGAGTCGCTCCTGGTACCATATTCCAGTGCAGCGATGTAGACGCCAACCAAAATCCAAATACTCAAATTTCCAAACGGCGAATGATGAGTAGCTCCTGGTACCATATTCCAGTGCAGCGATGCAGACGCCAACCAAAATCCAAATCCCTCAAATTCTCTTAGCCCTACGGACAGTCCCCAAATTAACTACCGTATACAATTCATGGGCTCAAATTATCCTCATCATACCCATGCCCCACCGCAATCATCAATCCTACGGCCGATCTCCGCCATCGGAATTATGCTCCATTTGGGAAGACCCACTCATGTGTCCTCACGATATATGAGAAGTACAGAGCTTACGAGATCCTCTTGACTCGTAAGAAAATACCTTTGTGGGATCCTTATGACTCAAAAGGGAAAAACACACTTGGGGGTTCTCACGACTCCTAAGGAGAAAATGCACCTACGGGATCCTCTCGATTCGTAGGAAGAAAATGCTCTTATGAGACCATTACGGCCCATAAAATTGAAAAGCCTTAGGTGACAGGGGCCTAAACCAGTCTTCTAAGCCATCGTTCCCTAACGGGCATGGTAAATAATGATTCGCTCCTGATACCACATTCCAGTGTAGCGATGCTGATGCCAAAATCTCCAAATCCTCTCACGGCAAATGATGATTCGCTCCTGGTACCACATTCCAGTATAGCGGTGCTGACACCAAAACAAAATCCAAATTCTAAATCCCACACTGCAATGCCTAAAATTCAAGGGTCCCGTCAAACAAGACAGGAATCGGACAAATCAAACTAAAGTCCCATCCAGAAGCGCTTCCAAGATCAAAAGCCCCGCCGGACAAATTGGAACCTCCTCAAAACAAATCAAACCAACCAATTCCAATAACGACCTTCCCGTCTGAATCAAGCTCCGCCTCGGGGATACGTCGACCAGCGACACTCTGTGTCGGGGAAACGTCAAGCAGACACTCCGTGCCAGAGATACGTCATACAGACACTCCGTATCGGGGAAACGTCAAACAAACATTCCGTGCCGGGGAAACGTCAAACAGCAGACACTCCGTGACGGGGATACGTCATGCACCGACACTCCGTCTCGGGAAAACGTCAAACAAACACTCCATCTCGGGGACACGTCAACCAGCGACACTCCATGACGGGGAAACGTTAAACAGACACTCCGTGCCAGGGAAACGTAAAACAGCAGACACTCTGTGCCGGGGATACATCATACACCGACACTCCGTCTCGGGGAAACGTCAAACAGACACTCCACCTCAGAGACACGTCAACCAGGGACACTCCGTATCAGATACACGTCGACCATCGACCGTCTAAGTCGCAAAAATGGCAGCACCGACCGTCCACGTTGCTAAAATGGCAGTATCAACCGTCCACGTCGCTAAAATGGCAGCACCGACCGTCCATGTCGCTAAAATTGCAGCACCGACCGTCCACGTCGCTAAAATGGCAGCACCAACCATCCACGTCGCTAAAATGGTAGCACCGACAGTCCAAGTCACTAAAAGGGCAGCACCGACCGTTCAAGTCGTAAAAAGGGCAGTATCGACCTCCCTATAGGAATTATTCTCCGTCTCGAAATCAAGTCGACCAATGACCTCCCTGTCGGAATCAAGCTCCGCTTCGGAATCAAGTCAACCAACAATCTCTGCGTCGGAATCACATTTCGTCTCAGAATGTACCCCGGGTCAAAATCATGCTTCGCCTCGGAGTATCTGCCTTCCCTGTCGGAATTATGCTCCGCCTTGGAATCAAATAAACCAACAATCTCTGCGTCGGAATCACATTTCATCTCAGAATATACCCCGTGTTGAAATCATGTTTCCCCTCGGAATGCCCGCCTTCCATGTCGGAATTATGTTTCGCCCTGGTATCAACCTCTGCATCGGAACTATATTTCGTTCGAAATGTTTACCCCTGCGCCGAAAATTGTGCTTCGTCTCAGGATATACTTGCCCCGCGTCGGAATTATGCTCCGCTCTTCGAAATGATGCTCCGACCGTGGAATTATGCTCCACACATCGGAATGAAGCTCCGCCCCCAGAATGATGCTCCACCTCAATGTCAGACTTCTGCGGAATAAGATCCATCAATTTCATGCACACTATTCATATATGCGGTGTGCATTTATTGATGTGGGCACTTTGTTGGGGTCAAAAATTACACCCTGATAGACCAAGTCAAAATCAAAGTCAACCCTAAACCAAATGGGTCTAAGCTCAGGACAAGTGGGCCCATGCCCAAGTCAAGCCCCACGGCCGGCCTCCCCCATGCCAAAATGAAAATTATGTATAAATAATTTTGATATAATTTTTGAGGATAAATGTAAGGAAAATGGGTATAAAGCCAAATTTTTGTAAAGCTCGTGGCGCATATGCAAAAGAAATAAGCACATGAGAAATGAGATGGGCAAAATACCATTTTGTAAAGCTCAAGGGGCTATGTGTAAACTTGTAAACCTATATAAGACAACATGATAATGAAATAAAATAAGAAATTTTCATTCTCTCAAAAATTAGGGTTTATGCCTCCATCCCCACTATCTCAAGTTCTCCCTCCTCCTCTTCATTTTCTAATTAAATCAAGAGCTTAGCTCTCTTTTTCTCAAAACTAAATAAAATTTTACCATAAACCCATAGAAGGAAAGTTTAACTCTTATATCCAACCCCCCTCCCCCAATAAAAAGAAGAAGATTTCCAGTACCTTCTTCTCCCTTCTGAAGATCCAATTTGAGAGACAGAGAAGAAGGGAAAACCCACCTCCCAAGGCTCTATCAAAAGAAGAAAAGGGGTCTCTTTTCATCATCCAAGATCTAAATCTTGGAGTTTCAAGAGAACCCATTTGGGTTTATTCTCAAAAGAGAAAGGAAAAATTCTTTTGGAGTTTAACTCCACAATAAAAATCTTTTTAGGAGTTTAACTCCATTTAAAATCCTTAGGAGTTCAACTCCATAATAAAATCTTTTGAAGTTCAACTCCATAATAAAAATTCTTCTGGCGTTTAAGTCCACAATAAAAATCCTTTTAGGAGTTTGACTCTATTTAAAATCTTTAAGAGTTCAACTCCATAATAAAATCTTTTGGAGTTCAACTCCACAATAAAAATCCTTTTAGGAGTTTAACTCCATACTAAAATCTTTTGGAGTTTAGCTCCACAATAAAGTTCCTTTTGGAGTTTAACTCCGCAATAAAAATACTTTTGGGGAGTTTAACTTCACTTAAAATATTTTGGATTTTAACTCCATATAAAAAAGTTTTGGGAGTTTAATTTCAAATAAAATTGTTTTAGGAGTTTTACTCCATAAAAAAAAGAAGAAGAAGAAGAAAAGAAAAAGAAAAAAAGGTCTTTTGGAGCCCTGAGGGAAGTAGGAGATTCCCCCCTCACGTGAGGAGGAAGCTCCCACAAAGTGAGGAGGAAAGCTCCCACTTCCCCCCTCACGTGAGAGGGAGCAGGGGAAAGCTCCTATAAATGGGAGCTTTCCTCCTCACTTTGTGGGAGCCTCCCTCCCTTACCTGAGGGGGGGAATAGTGGGAGCTTTGGGAGCCCCTCCCCCTCACGTGAGTGAGAGGGGGTTTCCCCTCCCCCGCTTTTTTTTATTTTTATTTTATATATATATATATATATATATATATATATAAAATAACTAAATATTTTTTTTTAAATGTTTATTTGAATAATTAAAAAAAATCATTTGTCACAAATAGAATAAATAAAAAAAATGAACACGTCCCCAAAAAAAACCAACACATCGCATTGATTTCGCATGACCAGTTTGACCCGTCAATCGGAGGTTCTCTCGCTCCAAAAGCGAGGGGTAATTAATGACAGTTTAGTCCGCGGCTGCCGAAAATTTGGATCCCCACAATAAATAAACCCCGGCCTAGCCTAGACTGGGAAAATCTGTAATACGCCTGACAAGCGCGCGCATTCCCATCTCAATGGGGTGACGAAAAACACCCTACACCGTGGAGCTTCTTCCACAAGCGAGCAGGATGCCCCCTGCATATCCACTTTTTTAGGAGCGTGTTTTTGGGGCGGATTTACCCTCCAATTGTCAGACAGTGTGAACCTTCCCTGCAGGTATTGGTCATCGACCCAGTTTTTGAAGATATAGCATTCCTCGATTGGATGGCTTATGTTTACCGCCGAAAACAGAGACGAACCGGGATGGATCGTCTTGCCTGAATTTGGGGGCAGATGCTATTTGGATTTATCCATCCACCTCTCCGAATATGCCAAGTTGATTTATGACACCGTATATCAGAGGTTTGGACGGATGCAGCCGTTATAGCAGACTTCGTCAGATTCCCCCTCGTTTGCGAGGGTTTTTTGATTGTGGGGGCACTCTTCTCTGCAGGCGCAAGCCCCTACAGTTAATTACGTTATCGCATCGCGATAACCACTTTCTCCTGCTCCAGAAGTTCACTTCGTGTCGTGTTTGTTTGTTTATTTTTGGTTACCCGTGGATTGTATACGGAGACAAATTTATGTTGTCGCTCATAGGGCGTGGATTAGTCCAAATCCGTATATCTTAGATTTGGGTTTGTTTTATTTAAGAATCGTTAATCTGGTTTAAGATTAAGATCGACTTAAATGTATACGAGCAGTTGGGAGCTCGATTGGTTTTTTGTTAAGGATACGTTAGTCCAATTTAAGACTAAGATCTACTTAAAAGGGTGTTAGGATCATTTTTGTTTCAGAGCCAACAAGAGAGCATTTGGGCTCTGTTGTTTTAGTTTAAGGACGTTTTGGTCCATTATCGCCATTTTGGAGGCGAAGTTATAGTTTGAGCACATTTCGGTCTGTAGATCACCATTTTTGAGGTGAGGTTTTAGTTTAAGGACATTACGGTCTGTTGTCGCCATTTTGGAGGCAACATTTAGTTTGAAGACGTTTCGGTCTGTTGATCACCATTTTGGAGACAACGTTTAGTTTAAGGACATTTCGGTCTGTAGATCACCATTTTGGAGGTGAGGTTTCAGTTTAAGCACGTCACGGTCCGTTGTCGCCATTTTGGAGGCAACGTTTAGTTTGAGAACGTTTCGGTCTGTAGATCACCATTTTTGAGGTGAGGTTTTAGTTTAAGGACGTTACAGTCCGTTGTCGCCATTTTGAAGGCAACGTTTAGTTTGAGAACGTTTCGGTCTGTAGATCACCATTTTTGAGGTGAGGTTTTAGTTTAAGGACGTTACGGTCCGTTGTAGTTTAAGGACATTTCGGTCCATAGATCACCATTTTTGATGTGAGGTTTTAGTTTAAGGACGTTACGGTCCGTTATAGTTTAAGGACGTTTCGGTCCATTGATCATCTTGCGCGCACGTGTATTTGTTACGTGACGGGATGAGCAATGATGATATGGGATGCATCCAGTTTGGGATGTGGTTTGATCTGGGATATGCATGTCAGTTTAGGAAGTGCACCAAAAAGCAGTTGGCTGTCGGGACCCACCACCTCTCTGAAGACGTTGAGGAATTACAACATGTATCAGAGGTGTAGAGAGATGTACCCTTGAACCAATTCCCGTATTTGAAGGAAAAATGATTAATGGTAAACCCAAAAATTATTAGTCGTGTTTTGAGACTAAGATTTCCTCGGGGGAATGTGGGAAGAATATCGTTTTGGGATATCAACAGTTGGGAGATCAATAGTCGTATTTGGAACTGAGATCGGTTTGGGAAGTGGTGGACCCATGGGCTCGGTTGATCTGATTAGGGACCTAGCCAACTTGGGCTTGGTCCATTCGGTCTTCTTTTTATTTGAAAAGAAGTTACAAGCACTTGTTTGGATCCAGTCCCCCTTTTTTGTGCAAAAAGTACTGAGCACTTATGTAAGTTCTGACGCTCACACTTTACTCTCTTTTTGTCTCTTTATGGTGCCCACGTGCGAAGCACGTGAGGCGCTGGGCGCTGTCTAGCGAGTGTCAAGCACTTTTGTGTTCTGTGGCGCCCACGTGAGGGACACGTGAGGCGCTAGGCACCGCACACTGAGTGCTAAGCACTCCTTTATTTTGTAGTACCCACGTGAGAGGCACTTGAGGCGCTGGGCGCTGAGTGCCAGCCACTGAGTGCTAAGCACTCCTTATTGAGTGGCGCCCACGTTAGGGGCACGTAAGACGCTGGGCGGTGCTTTTTCTTTGTATATTTTGTTCTGAGGAGTTCAATTTCCTTGTTCTTTTTTGAATCTTTGATCTCCAAGAACAAGTTCGTCCCGATGAGAATTAAATTCTCAACTTATGGGAGACTTGTCTTGTGGATCTCAGATCCAGAGATTTAAAAGGGTTAAACCCTTCAATAGGTAAACGAGATGCTTTGATCTCTCTTCTTTTTATTTACCTAGAGCTTTTTTCTGAGAAGAGAGATCTTCTTCTTTCTTCCTTTTCAAAGTTTTCTGCTTTATTTTTCTCGAAGTTTATGGGGGGTTTCCTCCCTTATATTTGGAAAGAGTGATCATTGGTCGTTGGGACCCACCACCTCTCCGATGATGCTGAGAGATTACAGCGCCATGTTTCGAAGGTGTGGAGGGATATACCCTTTGAACCAGTCCCGCTCATTAGGGGAAGAACAGGTCGGAGCTTAAACTCCTAGCTGCTAAAAAATGCTTCTTTGCGTTCACGCACGTGCGTCGCACGTGTTGCGCACTTGGCGGGCGCACGTGCGTCGCACGTGTTGCACACTTGGTGGGCATACGTGCATCGCACGTAGTGCTTGCGCATATGTGCATCATGGAGGGCAGCTAAGGCCCTAGCTTGGAGAAATAAGCTCCTTTACGGATTGAATTTTCGCACGGAGGGTGCACGTGTGTTGCACGTTGCGCTTGCACATTATGGGGGGCAGCTAAGGCCCTAACTTGGAGAACTAAGTTTCTATGGAGAACTAAGCTCCTTTGAGGATTGAATCCTCGCACGGCGGGCGCACTTGCGTTGCACATGGCGGGCG
Source organism: Agapanthus africanus (assembly GCA_030015575.1). Lineage (NCBI taxonomy): Eukaryota > Viridiplantae > Streptophyta > Magnoliopsida > Asparagales > Amaryllidaceae > Agapanthus > Agapanthus africanus. The sequence continues at coordinate 434,089,043 of JASDDO010000004.1, read as the reverse complement.
CACGTGGCGCTTGCGCAATATGGGGAGCAGCTAAGGCCCTAACTTGGAGAACTAAGCTCCTATGGAGAACTAAGCTCCTTTGAGGATTGAATCCTCTCTTTTTTAAGAAGTATCCCCTCTTATTTATATAGGAGTGGTAGAGAAAGGATTTTCTTTTTTCCGATGTGGGACTAAAAAAGTATCCCCATGTAGCAGAGTATTATTTAGATTACACGTGCCTAGCACATTTGCTCATAACTTTTGATTCCGGATGAATTATGAGGCCCATAATATATCAAATCGAAGGATTTTTCGAGACGCTTTCATACCATCAGAATTTAGCTGATTCTCATTCAGGAGTTTGTCAAAATACAGACCGGAAAATACTGGTTTGCATTTTCTTAAGCGTATTGTTGTCATTTAATACCTTGGCTTCTTTTGCGCAGAAATTTTTGGCGGGAACAGCTGACTATCTAATGGTAGGAGCAGTAGTTGGGGTTATTGACGTCGTCGGCTTGTGCAGGTCACCGTGGGTATGGCAATGTGATCAGATTATTTCGCATCGCCAGCTCAAACAACCTCCTCGTTTTATCGCGAGGGAACGAGTATACACGTCCCAACCTTTCTTCTAAGGACAGGCGTGTACGATGGTTGTTTTGACGGACAGGTGTTTTCGGACCGCCCGGTTGTTGCTGCATGTTGGTAACAAAGGCTGCTTTCACTTTGGCCTTGTTATTGTTTCGAGAATCCTTGCTTAAGGATGAAGGACCATGACCCATCTGATCCATCTGTGCTAACTTATCAATCGGCGTCTAAAACGTGGTGGGCTTGAAGAAGGTCATGAACTGGGACACGTTCAATTGAGGATCAATCGTCCCAATAAACATTCCCACAGCCGGAGACTCTTCAATGCGCTGTTCGCATTTAGACCGCAGATTCCGCCATCGAATCTCATATTAAACCCACGTTTCACCTGGCTTGACTATGGCATTGATCAGCACCGTGATCGGAGTGTGCTCGCTCACACTGGAGAACCTTTGCGTAAAGAGCAGTTCCATTTCAGGAAAGATTTCCACGGAGTCATTTGGGAGCTCCGAGTACCATTCGAAAGTTGTTTCTGATAAGCTTCCGAAGAATTAGCGAAGCAACAATTTGCCTTCGGCTCTAGTATTTCCACATAGAGCTCTGAACTGTACGCTATGCTGATGGGGATTCCCCGTTCCTTTATATACGTGGAATTTTGGGATTGTATATCCCGGCAGGTACTTTATTTGGCTGTACCAGGCCGGATATGGTCGTCCGGTTTTGACGATTTGATTAGCAGCTTCATTGGCCTGGTAGGCTCTAATTTGCTGAGCAATGTAATCATCCAGGACTGCCTTGGAGATTGTCTCCTCCTTGGCCTTCAAAAAGGCCTGGGGAGGATTCAACATTTCCCCTCTATCATCTTCGATGATCACTGGAGGATCTTCAGCCGGTGATTCTGGTTGGACCATCATTCCAACCATATCTTGGAATAGAAGAATCATCAGTTTTATTTTAGCAGCCTGCTCCGTAACTTCCTTAACTTTCTTCTATAGAACCCATCGCAAGAACTCTGTATCGGTTTCTTGCTCCTGGCGTTGTTCTGTTCCTTGTCCGGACTTTCTTTAGTTCTGGTGAGTGCTGCCATTTTGGTCAGCATCTCTTGGAGGTTTTGTTATTGCTCATGAGCCTTCGTCAGCGACCGAGTATGCGGTATGTGACTTATAGAAGCACGGCTCTCTTCTCTCGTATGTATAGTCATACCCCCAGACTCAGGGCGTTTGGAGCTTTCGCCTTTGGATTTTTCCGCTGGTGATGGAGTTTTTTCCGGCTTCATTCTTTTATTAGAGGTAGGAGCACGAGGAGCCGCTGTGACAGGCATCTCTTTATAAGAAGTCCCCCATTGTATGGGGGAGGAGCACTCTTTTTCTTGTCAGACCTTAGATTTTTTCGATCGACGAGAGTAGTTTTCATCAAGAACTGAGTCCTGGACTTTCCGTCAGACTCTATGAATTTGCGAGAAGAGCCGCTGATAAGGCTGCTCCGGTTTTGCCTGCACTATAGCTTCTACAAGTGGGGGTGATTTCTTTAGCACCGCCGTTGGGGAGTTTTTGCGCACTCTCCTAAACGGTTCAAAACCGTTCCCAGTTGAAACAGCAGGGTCAACATACACCATAAGAGCTGGTGGGGTAAGCCCGGAAGGAGAGTTTCCCGCAGCCTATTTCACTCGGCGCCAATGTCGACGTCGAGCATGTCGTGTAGTAGGAATTGCCTCAGTTTTGCAGGCGTCTTCATCGTACCCCGGCGTTGCTGGGGAGCTTCGCTTGGTGTCAGCCTCTTGAAGACGGACGCTCTTGGCGGAGCTAGAGCGAAGTTGGTCAATCTGTCGAAGACTGACCGTCTTGGTAGCGAAGCACTTTTGTTGTCCTCACATATAGTAGGAGCAGGGAGGGCTAGCCGTTTTAGGGCAACCCCTTCTGGAATCACAGGCTTCTTTATGAATCCGTTTGAGTTTCTCTTTAGCCTATTAAAGACTGAGACTTCAGAGTTGGACGGTTTACTGATAGAAGCCATCTCAGTAGCCAACCAATCGAAGACCGACTTTCGGGGAGCTTCTTCTTGAGGCGTTGTGGCGCAAAAGCTCATGGGTGGGAGCATGGTCCCGAAGAATAGGCCGGTAGTGGCCTGAGTGTCTATTCTACCGGCTTTGAAAAGGTAGAGGCCGCGCTAGGCTCGTAAGTCACTCCTCCAGATGGGACGAAGTGAGAGTTGTTTTTGCAGGAATTGCAGTTGAGAGCCATTGATTCTGCACAGAGGCGATGCACCAAGTTTTAGTATCTCGCATTCAAGGGCAACCATGAATATAGCGAACCACGATTTTGTTCGCGAAACACGATTTTGTCCCACCGAGCGTGCTAGAATCTGTTTACCGCCGAAAACTGGACCGAAACGTTGAGACGTCTAGTCTGAATTTAGGGGCAAATGCAATTTGGAACATATCCATCCACTTCTCCAAAGATACCAAGTTGGTTTATGACGCCGTATATCGGAGGTTTGGATAAATGCGACCAATGTAGCAGACTTTATCAGATTCCTCCTCATTTGTGAGAAGTTTTTGATTGTGGGGGTTGTTCCCCTCCGAAAGACGGAGACGCGATAAACGTCTTGCCTGAATTTCGAGGCAGATGCTAATTGGTTCCATCCGTCCACCTCTCCGAAGATGCCAAGTTGATTTATGGCACCATGTATCAAAGCTTTAAACGGATGCGGCCGATGTAGCAGACTTCGTCAGATTCCCCCTCGTTCGAGGGGTTTTTGATTGTGAGGACGCTCTTCCCTACAGGCGCAAGCTCCTGCAGTTAATTACGCTACCGCATCGTGGTAACAACTTTCTCCTTCTCCAGATGGTCACTTCGTGTCGTGGGTGTTTGTTTTGTGTTTGGTTGCCCGTGGATTGTATACGGAGACTAAGTTATGTTGTCGCCCATAGGGCGTGGACTAGTCCAAATCCGTATCTTTCTTAAATTTGGGTTTGGGGGATTGGGTTTAAGGATACGTTAACCTAGTTTGAGACTAAGATCAACTTAAACGTTTGTTAAGGATACGTTAGTCTCATTTTAGACTAAGATCAACTTAACGGGATCGTTTAGATCCAACAAGAGAGCAATTGGGCTCTATTATTTAGTTTAGGGACATTGCGGTCGATTGCCAGTTTAAAGACATGGTGGTCCATTGTTAGTTTAAGGACATCTCGGTCCATTGTCAGTTTAAAGACATCGCGGTCGAGGTTAAGGACATCATAGTCCGTGAGTTTAAGGACCCCACAGTCCGATGTTAGTTTAAAAACATCACGGTCGAGGTTAAGAACATCATAGTCCATGGGTTTAAGGACCCCACAGTCCAATGTTAGTTTAAAGACATCACGGTCGAGATTAAGGACATCATAGTTCATGGGTTTAAGGACCCCACAGTCCAATATTGGTTTAAAGACATCACGATCAAGGTTAAGGACATCATAGTCCATGGGTTTAAGGACCCCACAGTCCAATGTTAGTTTAAAGACATCACAATCGAGGTTAAGGACATCATAGTCCATGAGTTTAAGGACCCCACAGTCCGTAGTTTAGAGACGTTATAGTCTATGAAATGTGTGGTTGTCGGGACCCGTCACCTCTTTGAAGACGTTGAGGAATTACAACGACAAATATCAAAGGAGTGAAGAGATGTACCCTTGAACCAAGGTGGATTAAGTGATCTGTAGTCCAATTTGGAACTAAGATCAATTAATTATATTATGAGCACATTGGCTCAGTTAAGTCTGAATTGAGGACTTATGGCCAACTTGGGCTAAGTCCAATTGACTTTGAAATATTGGCCCTTTGTTGGACCATTAGACATTTGTCTGGGATCAGCCCCTCATCACTTAGCAATGCTAAACAAGAGTTGAGGGCTCTGATGACATTTTATCTTTGATTGGGCATTAAACATTATAGCTCTGGATTCTACTCAATTTTGAGATTCAGTTGAAGGGGAGGCTTTGCCTCTGGAAAATTAACCAATTTGGCTAAAAAAAATAATGTTAAACACTAGAAAACAACAGTGTTAAACACTGGAAATAAAATTCTCAAATTAGTGTTAAACACTAGAAATAAGATTATCAAATTAGTGTTAAACACTAGAAGACAACAGTGTTAAACACTGGAAATAAAATTCTCAATTTAGTGTTGAACACTAGAAAGGAATGGATCACGTGGATACACGTGGGGGAACCCAAAGGTGGGGCCAGATCCCCTCAACTTAGCTCTGCGAATAAGTGTTAAACACTTTTTGACTTTCTGGCCATCACGTGTTGGCACGTGATGGAGATTTGTACGCTGATTGTTAAAGCGTTTATCAAGGGGTCACGTGGTAACACGTGAGAGCGCCCAAGTCAGAACCTGTCTTTGCTTTGTTCTCGTTATTTTGGAGGTCACGTGGGAGCACGTGAGGCATTGCCTCAAAGCTAATTCCTTCTTATTTTGGAGGATCTGTTCAGGGGTCACGTGGGGACACGTGACCTAACTTTTTGCATGCATGGAGATTTTTCAAGTCTCTTAAGAATTAAATTCTCTCTAGGGTTAAACCCTAATTATGGTTTTAGAGGAATTAAATTCCCATGTATGTGAAAGAATTAAATTCTTATATAGGGTTAAATCCTAGTTCTGTCTTGAAGAAATTAAATTCCTATGATTTTGGGAGAATTGAATTCTCATGCAGGGTTGAACCCTAATTTTATTTGGAGGAATTAAATTCCTCTATATTTAGGAGAATTAAATTCTCATATAGGGTTGAACCCTAATTTTATCTTTGAGGAATTAAATTCCTATAACTTTGGGAGAATTAAATTCTCACATAGGGTTAAACCCTTGTTTAATGTTTGGGAGAATTAAATTCTCTAAACTCAATTCCCCCTCTAAATTTTGAATCTGCATGGCAGAATCTCAACCCAATGAGAATTAAATTCTCAACCTATGGGGAGATTTGCTTCTGCAGATCTTCAGCCAGAGGAAGAACTAAGTTCTTTTGCAGAAGAGTTAAACTCTTAGATTGAGAATTAAATTCTATTTTTGAAGTTTTGGTCTTTTTCCCTTTTCTCACCTAGGGTTTCTTTTCTTGAGAATTAAATTCTCCTTTCTTTTCTCTCTGCTATTTGCCTTTAGAAAATTTCAAGATCCCAAAATTCTATCCCTTTCTTCTCTTCTTGGCTCCTATTTATAGGAGAAGGAAAAGAATCAATTTGTTTAGTAAATCTTTCATTGAAAGATTTTGTTTGTTTTTTCATAACTAATATGATCTTTTAGATTACTCGGTGAATTTTATTTACCATTGGATTTTTAATCCAAAAGATATTCTGTTTGTTATTTTTGGTGAAATTTAGGAAAATCTTTCCTTGTCTAAAATCTTTCCATAAATTGGTGATTTTTAATCACCATTGGATTTTTAATCCAACGGTGCTCCAGTTTACAGAGCATAGTCCTCTTTTTGTTTTGGAAAGATTTAGAGAAATACTTTCTCGGTTAGGGTTTTTGATTTTCCTTAATTAGAATTTAATTCTATTAACTCGTAAGGCTATTAAAAGTCTATCACGTGTTGGCACGTGATCTATTTATCTGATTATTAAATAGAATTTAATTCTATCAATTAAAGAGTTTAGGAACTTGGCACGTGTTGGCACGTGACCCTCTTGATTAAATATTTTATTCAGAATTTAATTCTGCCTTTTAACAGAGCTAAGGAATCATCACGTGACCCTTGGTCACGTGTGAACACGTGATGCCCCATTGGGGTTTTTCCTTAGTGTTTTATTATACCTTTAATTCTTTTCAGTGGGCTTAAAGGCCCATCACGTGTTGGCACGCAACCCCACTGATTAATTATTTCCAATTATTTATTTTATTCAGTGCCTACAGGCTTTGCCTGTAAATGGTCACGTGTCTGCACGTAATGCCCGGTCACGTGTGGGCACGTGATGCCCGGTCACGTGTGGGCACATGATGCCTCATAACTTTTGATCCCGGATGAATTATGAAGCCCATAATATATCAAATCGAAGGATTTTTCGAGACGCTTTCGATACCATAAGAATTTAGCTATTTTGCATTTGGGAGTTTATCAAAATACAGCCCGGAAAATACTGGTTCACATTTTCTTAAACGTATCGCTGCCATTAGATACCTTGGGCTCTTTTGCGCAAAAATTTTTTGGCGGGAACAAATGCCCCCCACTACTTTGCCCACGTAAGTATATACGTGGGTGAAGTAGTGCAGAGTAATTCACAGCGTATGACCAGTTTCAGGTTGGTATATAATTTTCAGAATCTTGATCTGAGAAGATAACGAACGGACACAAGCGTCGTCATTTATCATTGACTCAAATCTCGACTCTTAAGGGATATAGTTCCAAACCCCCAGCTCCATGAGCCGCACCATTCTATTTCTTTATGTTTTACTCTGGCATGAAGTAGTTTATATGCTCATGAGTAACTTCTCCATTTCAGTGGCATGTAGTTTTGGCAAGTGTGGCCCATAGATGGTAGATAACAGTTCATCTTGAACTCTTTATAAGGTAGTGATGGCTTAGGAAACAGGGTTAGGATCTGTTGCCTAAGACTTTCCAACTTGATGAGCCGTGAGGGTCTCACAAAGGCTTTTCTCCCTACGAATCGTGAGGATCTCGTAGGTGTCTTTTCTTCTTAGGAGTCGTGAGGACTCCTAAGTGCGTTTTCTCCTGAGAATCGTAAGAATCCCACAAGAGAATTTTCTTTATGCGTAGGGACACTAATTTTCCCGCAAGTTGAGATGAATCAAGAGATTCTCGCAAAGACACTGATTTCCTTGCGGGTCGAAACGAATCGAGAGGTTCTCGCCAAGGACGCTGATTTCCCTGAATCGAGAAAAGAAGCGATGGCTTAGGAAACAGGTTTAGATCTGCTGCCTAAGATTTCTCAACTTTATGAGCCGTGAGGGTCTCACAAAGGCTTTTCTCCCTACGAGTCGAGAAGATCGCGTAGGTGTATTTTCTCCTTAGGAATCGTGAGGATTCCTAAGTGTGTTTTCTCTTGAGAGTCGTAAGGATCTCACAAGAGAATTTTCTTCCTTACAAGTCGAGAGGACTCGTAAGTGATTGATGAGTTGACCTACTCCCGAGTCAAAGCATTGCTTCAACAGGGAGGTCGAGTGTTGACTTTGGTTTGTCTGTGCACCGCCGAGTCATGGAACTGGGAATTTTGCCGCGGCTCCGCTTTGCTGACGTCGTATATTCCTGCAGAGACACTGATTTCTCTGCGGGTCGGTGCGAATCGAGATGTTCTCGTCAAGGACGCTGATTTCCCTGAATCGAGGTTTTTGCCAAGAACACTGATTTCCTCAGAGTTGAGATGAATCGAGCTATTCCTGCAAAGACACTGATTTCCTTACGGGTCGACACGAATCGAGATATCCTCGCCAAGGACGCTGATTTCCCAGAATCGAGGTTTTGCCAAGGACACTGATTTACCTGGAGTTGAAACGAATCGAGGTATTTCTGCAAAGACACTGATTTCTCTGCGGGTCGACGCGAATCGAGGTGCTCTCGTCAAGGACGCTGATTTCCCTGAATCGAGGTTTTTGCCAAGGACACTGATTTCCTCGGAGTTGAAACGAATCAAGGTATTTCTGCAAATACGCTGATTTCTCGGCGGGTCGATGCGAATCGAGATGCTCTCGTCAAGGACGCTGATTTCCCTGGATCGAGGTTTTTGCCAAGAACACTGATTTCCCTTGGGTTGAGACGAATCGAGGTATTCCTGCAAAGACGCTGATTTCTCTGCGGGTCGACGCGAATCGAGATGCCCTCGCCAAGGACGCTGATTTCCCAGAATCGAGGTTTTGCCAAGGACACTGATTTACCTGGAGTTGAAACGAATCGAGGTATTCCTGCAAAGACACTGATTTCTCTGCGGGTCGACGTGAATCGAGGTGCTCTCGTCAAGGACGCTGATTTCCCTGAATCGAGGTTTTTGCCAAGGACACTGATTTCCTCGGAGTTGAAACGAATCGAGGTATTTCAGCAAAGACGCTGATTTCTCGGCGGGTCGATGCGAATCGAGATGCTCTCATCAAGGACGCTGATTTCCCTGGATCGAGGTTTTTGCCAAGGACACTGATTTCCCTTGGGTTGAGACGAATCGAGGTATTCTTGCAAAGACGCTGATTTCTCTGCGGGTCGACGCGAATCGAGATGCCCTCACCAAGGACGCTGATTTTCCAGAATCGAGGTTTTGCCAAGGACACTGATTTACCTGGAGTTGAAACGAATCGAGGTATTCCTGCAAAGACACTGATTTCTCTGCGGGTCGACGCGAATCGAGGTGCTCTCGTCAAGGACGCTGATTTCCCTGAATCGAGGTTTTTGCCAAGGACGCTGATTTCCTCGGAGTTGAAACGAATGTAGGGCAAAAGTTTCATTCTTTCAATTTTTTTTATTTCCGCGATGCTCTATCATTTCAGCTTTTATATCGCGAAAATCGCTATTGCCCAATCATTTCGGCTATTTTTCGCGGTGCCCAATAATTTCGGCTATTTTTTTACTCGCTGTTTTTTATTGCAAGTTGCCCAACCATTTCGGCTATTTCATATGCATATATTTTACTTGCTAATTTCGTTGCAAGTTGCCCTATCATTTCGGCTATTTCATATGTATTTTTGGCTCGTTGACTTTTCGCCACGAGTATGGAACTTGGAATCTGGTGCCAATCTTAGCATCAGCATCGCTGCGACTGGAATATTGCTAGGAGCGAATCATCATTTGCCATGAAAGGACTTGGAATTTGATACCGATTTAGGCATCAGCATCGCTACAACTGGGATATTGCCAGGAGCGAATCATCATTTGCCTCTGTCGATGTCGAACAAAGGTGGCTTAGCAAACAGGGTTAGGATCCCGTCGACTAAGGCTTTTGACTTCATGAGCCGTAAGGGTCTCATAAAGGTGTTTTTCCCTACGAGTCGTGAGGATCTCGTAGATGCGTTTTCTCCTTAGGAATCGTGAGGATTCCTAAGTGTGTGTTCTCTTATAAGTCGTAAGGATCTTACAAGAGTGTTTTCTCCTTGCAAGTCGAGAGGACTTACAAGGGTCGCTCACCGTGTGAGCATTTCCCTAGTTGCTAGTGGGACTTTGTTAGGGAAAGGTTTATTTGTGCCCGTGGATTGTATACAAGGGTCAGCATTGAACCGCTTGTAGGGCAGCATTGGAGATTGTGATGGCTTAAGAACAGGTTTAGATCTCTGTAGCTTAAGGCTTTTGAACCCTGTGAGCCGTGAGGGTCTCAAAGGGAAATTCTCCTTACGAGTCGTGAGGATCTCGTAAGTGTGTTTTCTCCTTAGGAATCGTGGGGATTCCTAAGTGTGTTGCTCCCTTGTGAGTCGTAAGGATCTCACGCAGGTATTTTCTCCTTGCAGGGTCGAGAGGACCTTGTAAGTGTCTTTTAACGATGTTGCGCCCTTTCGGGTTCTCACAAACTCGCCGGTAGTCCTACTGTTTTTACTCACGGAGCCCTTTCGGATTTTCATCCGTGCCCATCTTGCTTGTGGATGTACCGTTTTTTTTTTACGAGTCTGCGCCCTTTCGGGTTTTCACAAACATCGCAGGTAGTCCTGCTGTTTTTACTCACGGTGCCCTTTCGGGTTATCATCCGTACCCATTTTGCTTATGGACATACTTTTTTTTACACCACGTCAGCCTGGGGATGCCGCGGTCCGTAGTAGTTTATAGACGTCTCGGTCAGTTGCAAGTTTTAGGACATTGCGGTCCATCGTTAGTTTAGGGACATTTCGGTCCGCTGTAGCTTTGAGATGAAGTTTCGCCGGATGCTTTATGAACAAGCAGGTTTCTCCTTGATAAACCTTGTCACATAATCCAAGGGTTTTGGCACTGCTCCTGCCCCTAGCTCCTCTACGTTATCTCCTAACACCGAGTGAGATGCTTTGTTACCTAGCGACAAATGAGCGATCATCTAGCAACTTGCCACATAATCTTCAGATTCTTCTGACAAGTCGTCTTCCTCATCATTGTTGTTATCTTCATTCTCAAGGATGTGATTGAAGAACTCTTGAAGCATGATTGGGGTCCGTGCCCTCTGGTTGTATTCTTTCAACGCGTCAATATGCTTTTGCAGATCCGTGCGCTTATCGTTAGACTGCGCGGGCTTTTTGGTCTTCTTCTTTTTCTTCGAAGACTTTGACAGCTGGGCCTGAGCATTTTGACCATTGCTATTAATTCCTGATGTTGGGGGTGGTTTCAGCATCCCGTCGATGATCTCCGACTCTTGCGGGCTTTTCCACCTGATCGCCGGACATATTTGAAGTTCTTTCAGCATTCTTTTAGTTTTTGCCGAGAGAACAACTTCCCATGGAGCTTCCTTTATGAATGAGCATGATGCCCCCGGCATGTCCATCTTTTTCGGAGCATGTGGTTGTGGCGGATTTACTTTCCAGTTTTCGGACAGCGTGAACTTGCCCTGCTGATACTGGTCTTCAACCCAATTTTTGAAGACGTAGCAATCTTCGATCGGATGACCCAATACTCGGTGGTAGGGGCAGTAATTGGGATCGTTGACGTCGTTCGGTTGCGGTGGGTGTCTTGACTCCAGTAGAGTGATGAGCCCATGGCGCACTGCCAGTTCAAACAGTTTCCTTGTTTTATCCCGGGAAAACGAGTAAGGACGTCTCAACTTCTCATCGAGGGATTGCCGCTTGTTGCTTTGGCGAACAACCGGCCTCGGGCCACTCGGTTGTTGTTGAGCGTTGGCGACGAAGGTTGCTTTCCCTTTGCCCTTTTCATTCTAAGGCTCCGTCTTTGAAGAGGAAAGCCTATGGCCCATCTGGTCCATTTGGGTCAGCTTGTCAATCAAAGCCTGGAAGGTGGTCAGCTTGAAGAACATCATGAATTGGGATATGGTCGCTTGAGGGTCAAGAGTACCCACGAACATGCCTACCGCAGGCGCTTCTTCGATGCGCTGCTCACATTTTGACCATAAATTCCGCCATCGGATCGCGTATTGAACCCACGTCTCGCCTGGCTTTACCCTGGCATTGATCAATGCCATTATTGGGGTGCATTCACTAGCACTTGCGAATCGCTGGGTGAATAACAACTCCATTTCTGCGAAAGTCTTGACAGAGTCGTTTGGAAGTTCGAAGTACCACTCAAATGCCGTCTCTGACAAGCTGCCGACGAATTGGCGGAGCAGTAACTTATCATCCCCTCCGGTGTTGCCGCACAAGGCTCTGAATTGAGTGACATACTGATGCGGATTTCCCGTCCCCTTATATACGTGGAATTTGGGGATCGTGTATCCCGGCGGGTACTTTATTTGGTCATACCAACCCGGATAGGGTCCAGTCTTAACAATCTGACCTGCCGCCTCGTTCGCCTGGTGAGCTCGTATCTGTTGAGCAATGTAATCATCCAGGACGGCTTTTGCGATGGTCTCTTCCTTGGCTGCTGACAGAGCCGACAGAGGATTTGATGTCTCTCCTCTATCATCTTCAATTATTACAGGAGGGTCTTCGGCTGGAGGGTCCAGCTGGATCATCATGCCCACCATATCTTGGAATAGAAGAGCCATTTGTTTTATATTGGCCGCTTGTTCTGCGGCCTCTTTGTCCTTCTTCTTAAGCATTCTCCGAAGGAATTCAACATTGTTCCCGCCAAAAATTTCTGCGCAGAAGAGTCCAAGGTATCAAATGGCAGTGATACGCTTATGAAAATGCGAACCAGTATTTTCCGGACTGTTTTTTAACAAACTCCCGAATGAGAAACAGATAAATTCTGATGGTATCGAAAGCGTCTCGAAAAACCCTTCGATTTGATATATTACGGCCCTCATAATTCATCCGGGATCAAAAGTTATGGGCAAATACGCTATGCACTGTTCCCTGATTAAAAATCAGGAATTATCTCAATGAGGTATCACGTGCTCACACGTGATCAATGATCACGTGTTGACACGTGATAGCTAAAACAGAAATAACAAACGGCTGAAAGATGACCCAATTTGGGGTCACGTGCCAGCACGTGACTAGCTTTGAAAGCCTCACAGTTTAAAAGAATTTAATTCAAAAAGTCAGAAAATACCTCAATGAGGTATCACGTGCTTACACGTGACCAATGGTCACGTGTTGACACGTGATGGTTAAAACAACAACATAAACAAGCGGCTGTTAAAGGAACCAATTTGGGGGCCACGTGCTCACACGTGACCAAGGGTCACGTGCCAGCATGTGACAGGCTTTGAAAGGCTTACAGTTTAATAGAATTAAAATTCTAAATTTCTCTAAAATCTTTCGAAATAGAATTAAAATTCTAAATTTCTCTAAATCTTTCCAAATGGAAAAGGATTATGGGGACCGTTGGATTAAAAATCATATGGTGATTAAAGATTACCAATTTATGGAAAGATTTGATACAAGGAAAGATTTCCCTAAAATCTCACCAGAAATAACAAACATAATATCTTTGGATTTAAAATCCAACGGTGAATAAAATTCACTGAATGATCTAAAGGATCATATTAATTATGAAAACAAATCAAATCTTTCAATGAAAAATTCACAAAATAAATTGATTCTTTTCTTTCTCCTATAAATAGGAGCCAAGAGAAGAGAAGAGGAGAAGAATTTGGAGAGAGAAAAACTTTGGAGAGAATTCTGATCTTGAAATTGCAGAGAGAAAAGAAAGGAGAATTTAATTCTCGACAAAGAAAACCCTAGGTGAGAAAAGGGAAAAAGATCAACTTCAAACAGAGAATTTAATTCTCAAAATCTAAGAGTTTAACTCCTCTGCAAATAAAGAACCTAGTTCTTCTTCTGGTTGAAGATCTTGTAGGGTTCCTAGGCACACTCAAGAGGTTCCACAAGGCATCTACCATGCCAAATTCAAATTTTATGTGCCGAGAAACCCTAATATAGATCGTTAACTAGAGGATAGGCGAAACAAACAAGCAAGCAAACTACTTTACTACTAAGTGAATGGAAATACAACCTTTGAAGATCCGGTCCTCCACTTCTTTAGCTCCGTGATGACGTCCCTTCACTGCGATCACCGGAATCCCGGACTCTAGCGATGGTTTCGTCGGAGAAATGAGCAGGCTAGGTCGTTGACTTCGATGCCGAAGATGATCTACGTCGAGGCAACTCTAACTCAAGCTCCATCTTCACTTGGTCATGAAACTTGTGAAGATAACACACTCTACTACATGGCAAGTGGTAGAGGATGAAGAAATAAGAAGTAGGTTCACTTTGGATTTGGATTTCTCACTTGATTTCATCACTTAGAAATTTTCAAGAAACCTTTCTTCTTCACTTGAAGAAGATGATGAAGAAGAAGGAAAAAGAATTATCCTTTTTAAAAATAAATCAAGTGAATCATTATCATAATGCAACCATGGGTGAAGTAACACATGTAAAGAATAAATTAGGGTTTAGGTTTAATGGTTAGGTTAAGGCAAAAGACAAAATGGCTAGACTTTTCAAAACTTCATGAAGCTTCAAGTAAAAACCAAAGAAAGCCACCATTTTTATTTCTTGCCTAAAATAAATGAATAAAATAAATAAAACAAATAAAACCTAACCATTAACCTAAATATGGTTAAAGTGATACACACACCCAAGTTTGCATGTATCATCAAACATGATACAAACTAGTGCACAAACATATATCATATATATACAATGTGCACAATCAAGTGAGAAAATAATCTTAAGTGAACCAATACTAGTTAATGTAAAGTAATATATCATATATATAATTATACATTAAATCATTAAATCAACACTTGATTTAATGATCCGGTCATCCTACATATAACCGACTAATATCAAGTGTATCAATATATCGAATCAACACTTAATTCGGTAACCCGGCTATATCACATATAACCGTCCGATGATACAAATCGCGAGAATAGAATACAGTATCACATACTGGTATTATTCTCGGTTTCGCACATATCTCATATGCGCTCCTATTTCGTTTCGCTTGAGCCAGAAAATCTCTGTGTAGGACTCTAAAGACTCGTCAATACGCCGGCAGCAGGTGATGATCATATCAAACACCCACAAGCCGCAAGCGGTCTGCTAAACGTAACGGCCACCCGGGTATTGAGCGATCAGAAAATCAACGAGCAAGCCTGCTCACACTCCTGTGAATCCAACCAGTAACACTTACCGTACAGTCCGGTCTGGTCGTCTGATATGTCCCATATCTTGCCTAGGGGTGGTAAACGTCAGACCCCAATAGCTCGATAAGTCGTGTCGATATGAGGTCTATAACAGTTCGAGAAACTACTGGTAACACTTACCAGTAAATCTCAGCAACTCTGGCCAGGGATTTCCGGTTATAACCAATCGAACACAGCGCAACATCAACTCCCTATACCGGGAGAGACGAATCCCCTCCTATCGCTCATTGCCTCCATGTGATTCGGGACTGTACCCAAAAACCACCGTTTTGCACGCCCTCTTGGACGTGGTAAGGTGGAAATCAAAGCACGATGGGAATCACACAAGACTCTATGACGATCTCGGGTCAACAGACTACTCTGTACCAGTGTCACCAGAGAACTGCCATCTGACGTGAGGTATAATACCTTCTGGGAGTTCTCGGCGAGTCCGTCCAGTGTACCCAGTCTCCACTGAGCACCCGTATATCATCTCTGATGTCAAACACCAATGGATATGGGATCATCCATCGCCCATCTGTATGGGTCGAGAAGGTACACGCTAGTCTACTCTGGTATATCGATGCCCCGTCTCGATACACCCACGACTAGGGACTTTGAAGGATGTACTTATGGACTACCATGCCCCCACTAATATGATCCGCATCATAGTCCAGGTAGTCAAGTACACAAGCTAAGGGCTTTACCAACATGTAACAGAGAGACAATCAGTGTACACGTTAAGATAAAGAGTAACCAGATAGCATACTATCATATCGAGCAAGAAAGTCATCCCTATATATGTCCAAGCATCCACTACAATATACATCCTATGTATAGTAATGGCTTCTAGGGCATATATATAACTAACAATCTCCCACTTGCACTAGGGCCATCTGATAGCAGTGGTTGTAGTATCTCATACTCAACCATCCCATAAAAGTCTCTCTCTGGGAAAAGGCCTTCGTGAGTGGATCCGCCGTATTGTCCTCTGAGTCTACTCTCCTAAACTCGATCCCCTGGAGATCAACTATCTCCATGATCAGGTGACACTTGCCTTAGAATATGTCTGGATCACTGATGGGGCGGGCGTTCCTCGGCATAAGCCACAACTCCATTGTCACACAATGAAGGGAACAAACTTCATCTCATGAACTAATATACATCCAGACTTCCTCTTTGGTAGTATCTTTGGTAGCGATGTATCTAGCCTTTATCGTCTAGTATGCCACGGTATCTAGCTTGGAACCCTTCCAACATACCGTCCCTTTACCGAGGGTAAAGACAATGCCTGTGACTGACATTCAGTCATCCTTATCACTCTGGAACTTTTCCAGTGATTCTCCCCAGGATCAATTGATACCTTCTCACTACAACTAGTGAGTGTCCTAACATCCAATTAGATCTATCTCATACATCCAAAACCCAGGATTTAGTAGGTATCACTTTTATCCTATATGGAGAATCATTGTGATAAGCGGAGATTGATCGAGCGTAGCATAGGAAACTACTTCCCTATCAAGAGTATGTCATCCACGTACTCTACGAGGATCACCACCATACTCCCTACAACCTTTTTGTATATACAAGGTTCATCTACCATTTTGATGAAGTCAAACCTTTTGACTACCTCATCAAAAAGATGTTCCAACCCCGCGATGCCTGCTTTATCACATAAAACATCTTGCTCACGTTTCCGCTGCTCCCACTGTCTACGAAGCCTTCTGGCTGTGTACTTATAGACACTCTCTTCTAAAACATCATTTAGAAAAGCAGTCATGACACCCAACCACCAGATATCGTAGTCATGGTATGTAGCCGTGGCAAGTAGGATCTGGATGGACTTAAGCATAGCTCCTTAAAAAAGGTTTCGTCATAATTCATACCTGGTCAATGATGCAAACCTTTAACAAGTCTAGCTTTGAAAGTCTCAACTTTTCCATCTACACCTAGTAATCTTCTCAAGATATACTTGCTCCTGATGGGGATTTAACCCTTCAGATATAGCAACCAAAGTCCATACTTTGTTGGTGTATAAGGATTCCATCTTAGATCGATAAGCATCCAGCCATTCTTACAAAGTCCCACTCCTGATGGCCAGCCCGAAACTAGTTGGGTCATCATCTCATGATGCAATCCTCGCTCCCACTGTCATAGAGAAACCGAAGTATCTCTCAGGTGGGTGAGGAACCTTACTAGTTCGGCGGAGAGGCTGAGGTTCGTTGGTTTCTATTGAATCCTTTGGTTCTACCAAATCATCAGTTGCAGTTTATATAGCTGGAACTCTTTCCAGTTCTACCTCATGCCCTTAAATTTCTTCATAAGAAATTTCCTTTCACAAAGGTGGCATGCTGAGTAACAAAACATCTTTTGTTCCTCGGTTAGGTAGAAGATATTCCCTTGCGTATGCTTGGGATATCCAACAAACTTCTACAGTCCTGACTTTGCCTCGAGCTTGTCCGGGTTTTGCTTTTTAGACATAAGCCGGATAACCCCAAATCTTAACAAACTTAAGATATGGGCTCTTCCCTTTCCACATCTTATATGAAGTGGTAGGCAACTGATTTGATCGGAACCCTATTCACTAGGTATGCAGCTACTTAAGTGCATAACTCCCAAAAGGAAATAGGAAACTCAGTAGTACTCATCATAGAGCGCACCATATCATATAGGATGTGATTGCTCCGCCCCGATACACCGTTGTGCTGTGGTGTATTCAGAGGAGTAACACTGAGAGAGAATCTCATTCTCGTTTAGAATAGTCCAAGAATTCCATGCACAAGTATTCTCCTCCCTGATCTCATCATAGGACATAATACTTATACCCGTATTTTGGTTCTCTACTTCTAACTTATATTCTGTGAATATCTCAAAAGGTTCGGACTTATGTTTCAACAGGAACATATGTCTGAATCTTGAGAGATTATCAGAGAATATAATGAAATACAAAGAACCGGTCTTGGCATGTGTAGACAGGGGACCTACATACATCAACATGTATCATCCCAAGAGTTCACTAACTCTTTCTCTGTTTCCAGTAAACAGAGCTATGGTCATCTTATCTCTGTGACATGACTGGCAAGTTTCACAAGATGTAAATTCAAAATAATTTAAATATGCATCTAAATGTAACTTCAGCCAGTCGGGTCGCATTGATATGACCTAGTCTATAATGCCTCAAGAATGATTCGTTCATTTCTGAACTCTTCCTCTTGTGTGTGTTCCGTATACTAAGAACTGTAGTTTGATTTAGAACATCAATGCTTTTAGATAACGTGCATGAACCGATCAACTTTTGATATATGAAATGTTCAAAACATTATCCATCAATACAAAATTTTATCATTTCTTTACTAATTAAAGAGACTGATATGATTTTGTATATCAGGTTCGGTATCTAATAGCATTCGTTCATAATCAATATATTTGGAATACAGGGTGACAGTGACCAACAGACTTGGCTGCAACACTTGCACCGTTTTCTGTCTCATGAAACTTATCACCCGTTCTTAGTTCTCTACCTTTCTGTAGCCCTATGTAACAGATTACATATCTGGGATCCTGATCCGGTATCAAATACCCAGGACGTAGAGGATACAGAGAAACAATTCTTTGTAATGAACACACCCGAATGAGATGCATCATATGGACTTTCTTCGTTTGGGCGGCATAGGAATTCTGGTATTCCTCTATTTCCTGCTCTGTCTTATAACAATTATAAGTTGGAGCGGGACCAACGTTCCCCAGCTCAGTATAACAAGCGGGTTCGGTCAATACATCCATATTATTATCTTGATTAAGGCGTGACATGGTCGCTACCAGGAGAGAGAGAGAGAGAGAAGAAAACACTCTGCGTGCGCTCTTACAAGATCAGATTGGTTATTATTTTATCTAATCAGGATGGCTCCCACTGTTTTTATCAAATCTTCCTTCAAACCCTAAAAGGAAAGACTAGCCGGGATTAATTACACGCTACAAGTTCGCCAATCTTTCATCCAGGCCAGTGTCGGTACTTTGAGGGAGGTTCCCCGTGCTTTCGCACGGACCTAATTACAGTAAACCTCGTTTTCCCAGAGGCGTAACCCCGTTGACAACTTTCTAGACACCTACTTGATCGGCTAATTGTAATGTGTAAAACTCTTCCAGGAGTAACTCTTACTCGCAGCGGGTATCGTGATCCAACTATCTCATAGAAGGTATGCAATCTCATTGCAAATTTCAACACTTGAAATTCCCGATAATATTTTACCCCTAGCGTCCTATAACCTTGACGGAGGTCAACAAACCATAGGCTACTAGTCAAGTTCAACCCGTCATTTCTTGATTGAATTAAACCCACCCGCACGACCCTTGACGGAGGTCAACAAGGCCGCACGACTACCCTAATCCAATCTGCATCATATGCATAAGCAGATAAATACTATTTAGCTACCGCACACTACGCCTTGACGGAGGTCAACAAATATAGCACGAATACTAAGTAGGACTTATCTGAAATGACGGAGGGCTACGACAGGTTTTTCTGAAAACCTATTGCGTAATGAACTTGATATCATTGTAGAATCAAATGATTTTAAAATGGAGTGTTTTTTAGGCATTTCTAGTTTTGCTAAAGGGGTCACTCCCGGTGAAGGGATCGTCGGCCCTTTCCCCATCGAATAAGGTGCAGGATATATCATATATACCACTGTGCAAAGCAAAAACTATAGAAGCAATCAAAAGACGAACCGAGGGTTGTAGCATCTGCCGGTTATTGCTAAAGGGGTCACTCCCGGTGAAGGGATCTCGGCCCTTTCCTTATCGAATAAGGTGCAGGATGTTCTACAAGGAACACCGCGATGCAAAGCAAGAATCGTAGCTACCTGTTTTTGAAAATTCGATTCCACAACATCTTTTAGGTTTCTTTTTCTTTCATTAATCATATTAATGAAGTCCCATCATTTAAGTCACCTAAACATCACAGATAAATACGACGTACACTTATGCCATCCGCATTCGCCTCGATGTCCCCTCGTGCACCGTTAGGTTAGGTAACTAACGGCAGAGCGGGGCAGGGCTAGCGCGTGTGTAAAACATAAGTAACGTCTATAAAATATATCATATATACTATATACAGTATCTATCACAACATATCAAATGATCACATCACAGATATCGCAGCAGAAGAAACATATGAAACATTGGATATACTAGGACGTCCGTGTTTTCAATACGAGCCAGTATAAAACACGGATTCCACGGTCGCGATGAATAGCCAAACCTACATCCCTAGACCCCTACGAGAGCGGCAAGCAACACTGCCAATTCTAGGGTTAGGAGACCCGGTTTTGACTCATCGAGATGGTCTCCCACTGGACCCTAGAACCCGGTTACTTGTGCTCCCCTCCTTGGGTCTATCCTAATGCGGAAAAGTAAATAATATACAATGGTGACATCATCCGCAACCTGGAAGTGCCCCAATAAAAGAATATTACATACATATTTTTACATGAATGAAAATGAAACACACTCATCTCACATAAAAAACCCCGGCTATTCATAACGCGATGATCCAATATAACATATCCAGCAACACATAACATCACATGTCATCAACGTAAGTAAATATGTCCATCCCAATTGTCGTTGACATATAGCAACGAAACCGGCGATATCACATATTACACTTACGGTCACAGAAAAGAAAGTGTAAAACTACAACAGTTGGAATCCGTAACCTTCTTAGACATCGCATGCCTAATCAAATGAATTCCTTAGACATCGCATGCCAAACAATTATAAACCCCCGCATTTAAGTCTCATCATAGAAAACTCTTTTCAATAACTAGTCAGGCAATTCAACAAGATTCCCGACATACTGAACAAATGCTCGTCGCAAACTTTAGTAGATAGCCGCACCCCCGATGCCGTCGACGAAGTGCACTAAGGCGGAACACCGCTACCGCGAGCACCCAAACGGATGCTTTTGGCTACGGGGTTCTCCTACAGTCACTTGGTCGGGGCTAAGGGGCGTGGTTATCTATTAAGTTTACCCGGCGAGTATCCGCGTACGCTACGTGATTGCGACGGACTTTTGATCACATCAAAATTCCGTGGTAACCGATCATTTGAGACTAAACTGCTATGTTTATAACATTCAAAATAGTTATCTCATAACTGCTTGTGGATTCCAAATATTGTATCACATTCCAGATAAATAGAAAATGTTAAACTTTCCGATCGAACAATCAAACACCCAAGTTTTCCCGAAATAGCTCAACACATGAAATAAGTTTAAAAACATTCACTTCATGCCACAGTTCCAACGGTCCAGCCGTAGAAGGGTCAAGCCAACGCCTCACATGTAGCACGCCGTACTGCCCCAAACCCTAAGGTTCAAAGGGCAGTTCAAGACGGTCATATAATCGAGTTAAGGTTTGTTGTCTTCTAGAGGGTCCATCGCGTTACTTGCACTAATTAGAACGTTCTTAAACCACGGAAAAATCCAACACTTGGAAATTTTCCAGCAGGGGAAAAATTGGGTATTTATATCCGGTCAAACTTTTTAACATGTTCTAAAATTATCCGGAAAAACACATAGACGGAGTTAAACTTTCCGATCGAAACACCGAGTGCCTAATACAACCCAGAATACTTAACTCTTGAGTAGAAATTAAAATTACCCAGAAAACAGAGGAATCACAAAGGGACATTACTGTGCAAATTATGATGAAAGATGTGACGGTACGGCCGCGGAACCGCCGCACGAGCAATGCTTGTGCCGCGGTTCCGCGGCGCCTTTATCGACTTAGGCCCACATTTTGCACAGTAATTCATATAAAACCCTGCTTATTTTTCTGCATATTTTTAATTCACAAAATTCCACAGTTTAGAAAAATGTACAGAGAAGGGTTATTTTTAGGGTTTCGGGGTTCGATCGGGTTTCTAACTTCGTCTACACGTCGCCTAAAGCTCTAGCTAGGCTCTGATACCACTGTAGGATTCCTAGGCACACTCAAGAGGTTCCACAAGGCATCTACCATGCCAAATTCAAATTTTATGTGCCGAGAAACCCTAATATAGATCGTTAACTAGAGGATAGGCGAAACAAACAATCAAGCAAACTACTTTGCTACTAAGTGAATGGAAATACAACCTTTGTAGATCCGGGCCTCCACTTCTTTAGCTCCGTGATGACGTCCCTTCACTGCGATCACCGGGATCCCGGACTCTAGCGATGGTTTCGTCGGAGAAATGAGCGGGCTAGGTCGTTGACTTCGATGCCGAAGATGATCTACGTCGAGGCAACTCTAACTCAAGCTCCATCTTCACTTGGTCATGAAACTTGTGAAGATAACACACTCTACTACATGGCAAGTGATAGAGGATGAAGAAATAGCAAGTGGGTTCATTTTGGATTTGGATTTCTCACTTGATTTCATCACTTAGAAATTTTCAAGAAAGCTTTCTTCTTCACTTGAAGAAGATGATGAAGAAGAAGGAAAAAGAATTATCCTTTTTAAAAATAAATCAAGTGAATCATTATCATAATGCAACCATGGGTGAAGTAACACATGTAGAGAATAAACTAGGGTTTAGGTTTAATGGTTAGGTTAAGGCAAAAGACAAAATGGCTAGACTTTTCAAAGCTTCATGAAGCTTCAAGTAAAAACCAAAGAAAGCCACCATTTTTATTTCTTGCCTAAAATAAATGAATAAAATAAATAAAACAAATAAAACCTAACCATTAACCTAAACATGGTTAAAGTGATACACACACCCAAGTTTGCATGTATCATCAAACATGATACAAACTAGTGCACAAACATATATATACAATGTGCACAATCAAGTGAGAAAATAATCTTAAGTGAACCAATACTAGTTAATATAAAGTACTATATCATATATATAATTATACATTAAATCATTAAATCAACACTTGATTTAATGATCCGGCCATACTACATATAACCGACTAATATCAAGTGTA
The DNA here is from genome assembly GCA_030015575.1 of Agapanthus africanus. Taxonomy (NCBI): domain Eukaryota; kingdom Viridiplantae; phylum Streptophyta; class Magnoliopsida; order Asparagales; family Amaryllidaceae; genus Agapanthus; species Agapanthus africanus. The sequence goes on along the minus strand of JASDDO010000004.1, from coordinate 434,066,331 downwards.
TCAATATATCGAATCAACACTTGATTCGGTAACCCGGCTATATCACATATAACCGTCCGATGATACAAATCGCGAGAATAGAATACAGTATCACATACTGGTATTATTCTCGGTTCCGCACATATCTCATATGCGCTCCTGTTTCGTTTCGCTTGAGCCAGGAAACCTCTGTGTAGGACTCTAAAGACTCGTCAATACGCCGGCAGCAGGTGATGATCATATCAAACACCCACAAGCCGCAAGCGGTCTGTGATTGGTTCGAAAGAATGTGTTTGTAGTTAACCGCAATCAGAACGGTGTCGCGTATAGCTAGACCGAGATGAGTACGGGTCGTCCTCTGGGAAACGTGGAACCTTTTACTTTTACCTTAGATGTGTTGAGAAAGAGAGGAGGGATAAAGAATTTTTATAGAATGGTTTCTAGATCTACGTTAAACAAGAATGTAAAATATAGATCTAGATTATTTTAGAGATGTAGTTAATATAATAAGGGGGCTTGTAGGGTTCGTTAGGATTTAGTAGTTATGGACGATTAATTAAAAGTTACCCTTTTTATCAGTTAATAGATTTAAAACTAGAACGACGGTGATGCGTGTAGATTAGGGTTTCTGGAGGGAAAAGGAATCCCACTCTTAACCCTTATCTCGACACGGAACTCCGTCCATATCTAGCCTTTACTAAAACAATCATTAATCTAATCTCTAATCGCGGTCGGAACTAGTAAAGAATTGCTAGCGCGCCCGATTAGGATGTTAATGATTCTTTTGATAAAGTTCCTAAACTTTATAGGACTTAAAAAAGGGTTTAATTATTTCCATCATCCATTAGCCTACCCTAATCCTACGAACCCTAACAAGCGGAGAATTACTCACGCATGTTGGGAAAAGAAGATGAAAAGACAAAGAGGGAAAACATAATGTAAAATGCAAAAGAATTAAATAAAACAACTACCTTTATTAATCAACTTGAACAATCTACACTTTGATTCCTTAGAAAATGATTACAAAGACTAGTTTGCTTCTCGATCTCTTCCAAGGAGGTAGATGAACCGTTGATGATCAGCCTGGATGCGTGAGCGTCTTGGACTTCGTGATCGCGTCTGCTTGATGCCTTCTAACTTTAGCCCTTGGTCTTTTATATAGCCCTCAAAGAAGAAAAACTGGTTACCATATATGGTGACTTCCTAATATAGTGACTTTCCATATATGGATTCTGAGTCCCTGTCAGTATTGATTTTATGATTTTGGCAGATTTTTGATCCTGACATCTTGAACATCTTGATCTCTTGACCTGAGCTAAATCTTGCACAATATCTCTATGAATAATGTTAGTACTATTTATTAAATTAGAGAGAGTGTCTTAATCACTATATATGGTAATAAATCTTTAAGAAACTTGATTAAGAATATTTAATATGCTATGCACTTTATATGGTAATAAATCTTTAACAAACATGATTAAGAATATTTGATATGCTATAAAATATTATGCATATATTTTGAAATATTATTCTAACCATTTGTATGATATTATATCTTTTAAGAATTGTAATTAGAATATTTGATATGATATGCATATTTTCAATTACCAAAATATTATATAAATATAAAATGCCTATATTTTCCTTCATAATATTAATTATAATATATAAACATATGGAAAATAGTATTTTGCAGATAAATCCAAATATGTTTAATATTTATAATAAACACCTTTTATTATTTAAGAAATGTAAGGAAAATACTTATATCAAAGTGCAATATTTTCAACTGAACAAATACCCCCAAACTTATCTTTGATCGTCCCGAGCAAACTAGTTTATTCAAGAGAAGAAGAAAAAAGAAAGGAGAAAACTAAGCACACTTTCGTAGGCAAACACGATTGCACTGAGCAAGTGCAACAAGCCGTTAAACCTCTAGGTGTCCCTTGTAGGAGGAGTGTTGTCTCCTGAGGGTTTTCAGCGGATTACACCCACAAAATCCTATAATAAAAGAGAGATGGTGAAATTTACATATAAAGATAAGAACCATAAAAGAAAGACTTTGAAAATAAGAGTTTCTAACTATACTAGCTTTTCAGTTGTCATGAGCCCTATCTTAATAGTCATGCAAAGATGTTAGAAATCACATTATCCCTCAATAAAACATCGTCTTTATTCTTCATTCCTACCTTTCGTCCAAACATTGATCATATAACCCTACGTGTGTGTAAAGAACATCCCTACACTCGGAGAATTCAATTCAAGCTACTCTTGTCCATCTACCTTAGTACTTTTTAATTTGATGAATATTAAGATTCGCTCACACATTTTCATGCGACCGTTAATACTTCTTGAGGTACTAACAGACCGATTACTTGTGTGCTTGCTGATTCGGTGATAATATTTTCCTCGTCTTGCACCACCTAAGGCTTAGCAGTGACTCTCAGACCAGTTGGCCTTAGGGCACTAGGTGAAGAGGCACCCACGCTATATTTTTTTATTGCTGCCTTGGCGATAACAAAACCAGTGTTCATTTTTTTTTTTCACCATTTATATTTTCTTCAATTTTTCATTTCCTTCATACTTTGGCGTTTAGACAAGAGCATTTCAAGGTATCCTCTACTATCCCGAGTTTCAAGACGTGTGTAAGTGCATATAGTAGGGTATCAACATTCAAATGTTTGGCTTCCAGAATAGAAACTATTTTTCAAACTTATTTTTATCCTCAGATTAGTGACTTCCTTCATCTTACTAACCCTTGGGACAACAGCTCATAACTACTTATTACTAGTTCGTTTAAGAAAACTTCTAATTTTCTTGGTTTTCTTAAACTATTCCTATCTTTTGGATGTAATTTTTCACTTTCTACTCTTTTGTTATAAAAAACAATTTTAAATTTTTTTTTTTAAAAATGTTGTGCTTATGCAAAATATGATGCAAATTGATGTGTAAATAAGCACAAAGCTCCCCCAAACCTGTTTACAGCAGTGTCCTCACTGATATCATCCGTTAAGCTCAAAAACCTGTAGACTTGGGAGGAAATTATTAATGGGGGCAAGAATATATGAAAGTGAAAATCCTCCCCCAAACTTATTTTAGGCTCACAATTTTGTAAAAATCATTTTCTTTCAAGAGCCAAAATAGACCACCACCACCACCCCCCAAACTTGAGTTAAACAATTTTAATCTTTTAAAATCACACGAGGGGGTCAAGGTTATTGGTCAATGCCAAGCTTTGCAAAGACCGAAGGTCAACACCAACCATTCAAAAAATTTATCGATGAAGCACCAAGTTTGGTGGAAGAACATGTCACCTTTCGACAAGAAGAAGTGGGGAGGTGATAAGAGGTGTAATGGAAAATGATTTGGAGAGACGACACAGTGATAGTGATGATGGATTACTCGCATTATCATGATTGTCCAAAAGAAGGGGTGGAGGTCCAATTTCTTCATCTTGGAGTTGATTCATCTCAACACCCGTGTCTTGTAAAAATACGAGCTCATCAGCGAAAATTTTCTCAAAGCTTTCGTCGATACCCCGAAGAATAATATCATCAGAAAAAATAGGGTGATCGTCCGACTCTATAAAAAGTTCCTCATCAGTGTTAGATGTTGACCCGGACAACTCGGTAGAAGAGTCCGTATCAAGTAACAACATATGAAAAGAGTCAGTATCATGAGGTTGATCGAATTCGCTGCGGTCGACATCCATTAATTCGACAGAACACACATGAGCATAGGGTTCGGGGGGTTCATTTCCCAACTTATAAATGTTAAGCTCAATTGACTTCTTTCCAAAGGATAGGGTCATAGAGCCGTTTCTACAATTGATTACTGCGTTGGAAGTGGCCAAAAAGGGTCGACCGAGTATCACCGGGATTTGATTGCGTGGGTTTGCCACAGGTTGTGTATCTATAACGATAAAGTCTACGGGAAATATGAATTTCCCGACTTTGATTAACACATCCTCTAGCTCACCCCTAGGTTGGGTGATAGATCGATCGGCCATCTGAAGAGTGCAATGCGCAGGTTTTAACTCTCCGATCCCTAATTGCTCATAAACAGAGTACGGAAGCAAGTTAACACTAGCACCTAAATCGAGTAGAGCACGATTGATATTTTTACCCCCAATAGAAATTGAAATTGTAGGACTTCCGGGGTCCTTTCGTTTCTTGGGTAGTTGTTGTGTAAAAGCTATACTCACATTACTCGCAAGGAAAACTTTTTTAGGTACTTGAACTTTTCTCTTCCTAGTGCATAAGTCCTTTAGGATTTTCGCATATGACGGAACTTGTTGAATAGCATCTAGGAGAGGAATGTTTATGTTAACTTGCTTAAAAATTTCCACAATCTTTTCCATTTGTGGACTTGATCTGTTGCTCCTTAACCTGTTTGGATAAGGTGCTTTATCAATAAGGGTTTGGTCCAACATTGGAGAGGATTGTGAGGACGGATTCGATCCCAAAACTGGAGTGGGAATCGACTTAGATAGATTTGGCGAAATGGGCGAAGGGTTCGAGCCTTGGGGAAAACGGAGAATAGGCTCGGGTGAAGGTGGGAGACTAGACGAATTAGGGGAAGAAGAAGAAGCTGGGGTATCATTGGTGTCACTATCATCACATTACTCACCCACTCGGTTATTCAGCATTTTTCCCGATCTCAACGTAGTAACGGCACTCACATTATAACTTTGTGAGTGGCCAGGATTAGGTATGGGTTGAGATGGGGGTTTCCCTTTCTCTCTCGCACTCATTGCGGCGTTTAACTGTGCGATTTGGTTTTCTAATGATTTAATACTCTCACCATGGGAGGCGGGGTTTTTCGTTATGGTATCAATAGAAGACCTCATCTCAGCCGAAATTTGCATGGATTGTTTCATGAACATATCCAAAGTTTGTGCAAGTGAGTTGTCAGTACCGGCCACTTGTGGTGTAGAAATGTTGGCCGGATTTTGGAAATTCTGTGACTGAAAGGGGAGCTGATTCTGTGGTTATGGTTGCTGTGGAAGAGGTCTTTGATAATTGCTTTGTTGGTTTTGATTCCAAGCAAAGTTAGGATGATTCCTCCATCCTTGATTGTACGTGGAAGAATAAGGGTCGTTTCTAGGTCGCTGCTGAAAAGCAGCATTAGCTTGAATCGATGCATTCATAGGACATTCTTCCGTTAAGTGTGAAGGATCCGAACAGCAACCACAGACGGTCTTAGGAAGCGTAACCTGATTTAGGGAGAAAGATGAGAACTTGTTTTCAATAGCGTCGAGTTTCTTTTGTATCGCTGCCATTTCGGCTTTTACTGCGATAGAAACATCGAGCTGGTGAATACCTCCCTTAGTTGAAGGTGGTCTTACGCTTTCCCACTGCAAAGTGCTTTCTGTAAGGTCTTCCAGATATTTCCATGCTTCACCGTCATCTTTAGACATGAAATTGCATTGACACATTGTTTCAAGCATCTGCTTTGTCGCTGGATTAATGCCCTCATATATAATCCGACATAAATCACATCTATTGATTCCATGATGAGGACATTGGACAAGCAGATCCTTGAAACGTTCAAAGTACTTCCAAAATGGTTCATTGGGAAGCTGGGTGAACTGGTTGATCTCGCTCCTAACACGGGCAGTCTTATGGTTTGGGTAAAACTTCTTAAGAAATGCTACGACGAATTCATCCCAATTAGTGATAGAGTGTGCGGCAGTATTGTAAAGCCATTTTTCTGCCAAGTCGCACAGTGTGAATGGGAGAAGACGTAAGCGCATAGCATCTAAAGTCAATTGTGAAGTACCCATCATTGCGCATACGTTCTCGAATTTGGTGATGAAAACGTACGCGTCTTCCGACTCAAGCCCGTGAAATTTGGGCAGCAGATTGATGTAGTGGGGTTTAATTTCGAAATTATCCCCGTTAGATGGTGGAAGAGATAGACAAGTAGGAAGGGGACCACGAATAGGATAGCATCTCTCTTGGAGAGAGATGCGCGGTGGATTCTGCTCACCTGCGGGCGGTGGCAGCGTGGTGTTATAATTAGATGGAGTGCCGTCCATCACGGTCGATGTGGTGTGTGGTGGGGGAAAAGAAGATGAAGAAGTACCGACTTCGGCGTCGATAGCAGGAACGCGGACAAGACGGGCACTAGGATCCCGTGTCCAGCCGAGCATGCACTAAGCGAGTTTAGTGCAAGTGGCAGCATGTGTGTGATTTTAAAATGGCTTGTTTTTGAAAAAGTGGGACTCAAGACAAATCTCCCTAAGATGCACAAGCAACCCTAGAACTAAGGTCACCTAGGTCCAGTCTCTAGACCGCTCCTAGACTTCCAAAGGACAAACCGCAGGATAAATCCTCTACCGCCTCCGTACTACCCTTGTAGCCAGGTAAGTACCAGGTAAGTGGGAAGGAACCACGTCGTGGGCCTAATTAAAAACCACTAGCCTTTGTCACACTTTCCTAGACACTACAAAAGTAATGCGGATAAACGATAGATTACCCACGACCTTCCTCTGTCCATATTGAGCGCGACAGTCCTTAGAGTCTGGTCTAGATATTTTTTAAATTAATGAAGGGTTGATCTATATGCTCGGTTTGTGATTTGTGGGGCTTAGAAAGGGTGATGAAATCCCCACCTAATCTTGATTTGGTCTTTGCCCCTTAAAGTCCGTATTAAATATGCAAAACAAAACCAATCACAAAACTTTTGCAAAAAGATTTTTGAGCGGCGCGATTTTGCAAAGAATCCTGCAGAAAATAGATTTTATTGGGTTTGAGAGGAGAGAGAAAGAGTTAAGAAAGATACCAGAGAAGTTCGGAACCCTAGATCTCCTGTTTCCTCAAGTCTGTGACTCCAGATTCCCTCGCAAAATTCACACACAAATCGTTAAATATGCAATTTGCAGTTTTGTGTTAATAATGATATGAATCGTCTAAGATTCAACACAAATAGTAAAAATAAAAAATTACGCACGTATCCCCGGCAACGGCGCCATTTGATTGACACGAAAGAGTGTGTTTGTAGTTAACCACAATCAGAACGGTGTCGCGTATAGCTAGACCGAGATGAGTACGGGTCGTCCTCTGGGAAACGTGGAACCTTTTACTTTTACTTTAGATGTATTGAGAAAGAGAGGAGGGATAAAGAATTTTTATAGAATGGTTTCTAGATCTACGTTAAACAAGAATGTAAAATATAGATCTAGATTATTTTATAGATGTAGTTAATATAATAAGGGGGCTTATAGGGTTCATTAGGATTTAGTAGTTATGGACGATTAATTAAAAGTTACCCTTTTTATCCATTAATAGATTTAAAACTAGAACGACGGTGATGCGTGTAGATTAAGGTTTCTGGAGGGAAAAGGAATCCCACTCTTAACCCTTATCTCGACACGGAACTCCGTCCATATCTAGCCTTTACCAAAACAATCATTAATCTAATCTCTAATCGCGGTCGGAACTAGCAAAGAATTGCTAGCACGCCCGATTAGGATGTTAATGATTCTTTTGATAAAGTTCCTAAACTTTATAGGACTTAAAAAAGGATTTAATTATTTCCATCATCCATTAGCCTACCCTAATCCTACGAACCCTAACAAGCGGAGAATTACTCGCGCATGTTGGGAAAAGAAGATGAAAAGACAAAGAGGGAAAACATAATGTAAAATGCAAAAGAATTAAATAAAACAACTACCTTTATTAATCAACTTGAACAATCTACACTTTGATTCCTTAGAAAATGATTACAAAGACTAGTTTGCTTCTCGATCTCTTCCAAGGAGGTAGATGAACCGTTGATGATCAGCCTGGATGCGTGAGCGTCTTGGACTTCGTGATCGCGTCGGCTTGATGCCTTCTAACTTTAGCCCTTGGTCTTTTATATAGCCCTCAAAGAAGAAAAACTGGTTACCATATATGGTGACTTCCTAATATGGTGACTTTCCATATATGGATTCTGAGTCCCTGTCAGTATTGATTTTATGATTTTGGCAGATTTTTGATCCTGACATCTTGAACATCTTGATCTCTTGACCTGAGCTAAATCTTGCACAATATCTCTATGAATAATGTTAGTACTATTTATTAAATTAGAGAGAGTGTCTTAATCACTATATATGGTAATAAATCTTTAAGAAACTTGATTAAGAATATTTAATATGCTGTGCACTTTATATGGTAATAAATCTTTAAGAAACATGATTAAGAATATTTGATATGCTATAAAATATTATGCATATATTTTGAAATATTATTCTAACCATTTGTATGATATTATATGTTTTAAGAATTGTGATTAGAATATTTGATATGATATGCATATTTTCAATTACCAAAATACTATATAAATATAAAATGCCTATATTTTCCTTCATAATATTAATTATAATATATAAACATATGGAAAATAGTATTTTGCAGATAAATCCAAATATGTTTAATATTTATAATAAACATCTTTTATTATTTAAGAAATGTGAGGAAAATACTTATATCAAAGTGCAATATTCTCAACTGAACAGTCTGCTAAACGTAACGACCACCCGGGTATTGAGCGATCAGAAGATCAACGAGCAAGCCCGCTCACACTCCTGTGAATCCAACCAGTAACACTTACCGTACAGTCCGGTCTGTTCGTCTGATATGTCGTATATCTTGCCTAGGGGTGGTAAACGTCAGACCCCAATAGCTCGATAAATCGTGTCGATATGAGGTCTATAACAGTTCGAGAAACTACTGGTAACACTTACCAGTAAATCTTAGCAACCCTGGCCAGGGATTTCCGGTTATAGCCAATCGAACACAGCGCAACATCAACTCCCTATACCAGGAGAGACGAATCCCCTCCTATCGCTCATTGCCTCCATGTGATTCGGGACTGTACCCAAAAACCGCCGTTTTGCACGCCCTCTTGGACGTGGTAAGGTGGAAATCAAAGCACAGTGGGAATCACACAAGACTCTATGACGATCTCGGGTCAACAGACTACTCTATACCAGTGTCACCAGAGAACTGCCATCTGACGTGAGGTATAATACCATCTGGGAGTTCTCGGCGAGTCCGTCCAGTGTACCCAGTCTCCACTGAGCACCCGTATATCATCTCTGATGTCAAACACCAATGGATATGGGATCATCCATCGCCCATCTGTATGGGTCGAGAAGGCACACGCTAGTCTACTCTGGTATATCGATGCCCTGTCTCGATACACCCACGACTAGAGACTTTGAAGAATGTACTTATGGACTACCATGTCCCCACTAGTATGATCCGCATCATAGTCCAGGTAGTCAAGTACACATCCTAAGGGCTTTACCAACATGTAACAGAGAGACAATCAGTGTACACGTTAAGGTAAAGAGTAACCAGATAGCATACTATCATATCGAGCAAGAAAGTCATCCCTATATATGTCCAAGCATCCACTACAATATACATCCTATGTATAGTAATGGCCTCTAGGGCATACATATAACTAACAGATCTGTACAGAGCACATCTCCCCATAGGATGAGAATTTAATTCTCATCGGGTTGAGATCCTGCCATGCAGATCCAAAACTTAGAGGGGGAATTGAGTTTAGAGAATTTAATTCTCCCAAAACAGAACTAGGGTTTAACCCTAATTGAGAATTTAATTCTTTCAAATTCACAGGAATTTAATTCCTTCAAAATGGACAGAACTAGGGTTTAACCCTAATCAAGAATTTAATTCTTTTACATATTTGGGAATTTAATTCCTTTAAAAAGAAATTAGGGTTTTACCCTAAATAAGAATTTAATTCTTAATCTTACAGAGAATTAAATTCTCAAAATAAAATGAAGAGACTTAAAAGATCTCCATGCATGCAAAAGAACCAAGGTCACGTGACCCCTAAAAAGATCCCCAAAAAAAACAAGAAGGAAAAGGCTTTGAGGCAATGCCTCACGTGCTCTCACGTGACCTCCAAAACAAAGGGAATAAAAGCAAGGGAAATCTAAGATTTGGGCGCTCTCACGTGTTACCACGTGACCCCTTAATAAACGTTTTAACAGTCAGCGCATAAATCCCCATCACGTGTCAACACGTGATGCTCAAAATAAAAATGAAAAGTGTTTAACACTTATTCGCAGATTTGAGGATAAAACAGAGGAGATCTGGCTCCACATTTAGGGCGCCCTCACGTGTCCCCACGTAACCCCTTTTTCTTTAGTGTTTAACACTAATTCGAGAGCTTTATTCCCAGTGTTTAACACTGATTATCTTTTAGTGTCTAACACTAATTTGAAAATCTTATTTCCAGTGTTTAACACTGATTATTTCTAGTGTTCAACACTAAATTGAAGATTACATTTCCAGTGTTTAACACTGATTGTCTTTTAGTGTTCAACACTAACTTGAGAGCTCTATCTCCAGTGTTTAACATTGTTGTTCTTTAGTGTTTAACACTACTTTTAGCCAAATTGGCTAATTCTTCAGAGGCAAAGGTCCCTCCTCCAAATGAATCTCAAAATTGAGGAAATCAAAGACAAAATGTCGTCAGAGCCCCCAAACCTCTGTTTGGCACTGCTGAATGATGAGGGGCTGAACCCAGACAAATGTCTAATGGCCCAAAGGGCCAATATTTCAAACATAATTGGACTTAGCCCAAATTGGCCATAAGTCCTCAAATCATCTTGAACTGAGCACATTTGCTCTTTCAACCAACTCATTGGTTCAAGGGTACATCTCTGAACTCCTCTGATATTTATCGTTGTAATCCTTCAACGTCTTCAGAGAGGTGATGGGTCCCGACAACCATACATTTTATAGACCACTATGTCCTTAAACTGGTATTGGACCACCATGTCCTTAAACTGGCAATGGACCACCATGTCCCTAAACTGGAACAATAGAGCCCAAATGCTCTTTTGTCGGATCTAAACGATCCCGTTAAGTTGATCTTAGTCTCAAATTAGACTAACGTATCCTTAACAAACGTTTAAGTTGATCTTAGCCTCAAATATGGCTAATGTATCCTTAAACCTTTAAACAGACTTTAGTCCCAAATTGGACTATAGATCCCCCAATCAACTTTGGTTCAAGGGTACATCTCTGAACTCCTCTGACATCTGTCGTTGTAATCCTTCAACGTCGTCAGAGAGGTGATGGGTCCCGACGGCCATACATGCAATGGACCACTATGTCCCTAAACTGGAACAATAGAGCCCCCAAATACTCTTTTGTCGGATTTAAACGATCTCGTTAAGTTGATCTTAGTCTGAAATGAGACTAACGTATCCTTAACAAACGTTTAAGTTGATCTTAGTCTCAGAAGAGGCTAACGTATCCTTAAACCCAAACCCCCAAACCCAAATCTAAGATAATACGGATTTGGACTAGTCCACGCCCTACGGGCGACGACATAACTCAGTCTCCGTATACAATCCACGGGCAACCAAACACAAATCAAACACACACGACACAAAGTGACCATCTGGAGAAGGAGAAAGTGGTTACCGCAATGCGGTAGCGTAATTAACTGCAGGGGCTTGCGCCTGCAGGGAAGAGCGTCCCCACAATCAAAAACCCCTCAAGCGAGGGGGAATCTGACGAAGTCTGCTATATCGGCTGCATCCGTTTAAACCTCCGATATACGGTGCCATAAATCAACTTGGCATCTTCGGAGAGGTGGACGGATAGTACCTATTAGCATCTGTCCCGAATCTCAGGCAAGACGTCTGTCGCGCCGTCTTTCGGAGGGGAACAAGCATCAGTTTCCTGCTCACGGCGCTGCTCCGAGGATGTCTCCGGGCTTTCTTTCAGTCCCGTAAGTGCGGCCATAGCTATTAGCATTTCTTGGAGCTTTTGTTGTTGTTGCTCCTGAGCCTTGGTCACTGATCGTGTAAGCGGTCGATGACCTGTGGAGATACGGATATTCTCTTTCCCGGATGCCATATAGATAGTATGTATCATCATGCCCCCAGACTTGGGGCGTTGGGTTCAGTGGTCTTGCGATTCGTTGCAGCCTCAGGGATTTTCTCCGGCCTTCTCCTCTTGTGGGCGGTCGAAGTCGAGGGGGCCGTTGTAGTGGGCACCCAAGTAGCTGTCGCTTTCTGTGGTTTGACATGGTGATCCTCTTCTTGCCGAACCTTCATCTTTTTCTGTCGGCGGGGATAGTTTTGATCTACCACAGAGTCCTGGACCTGTCGCCAAACTTCATAAATTTTAGAGGATAGCCGCTGAGGGGGTCGCTCCAGCTTCGTCTTTGTAGCGTTTTCCATTGGTGGAGGAGATCTTTTCAGCACAACAGTTGGCGAATTCCTGCGTACTCTGTTAAATAATTCAAAGCTGTTCCCAGTTGGAACAGCAGCATCAACTTCCACCATTGGAGCCGGCGGAGTCAATCCAGAAGGGGAATTGCCGCCAGCTTTCCTCATTCGGCGCCAGTGGCGACGTCGAGCATGTCGTGCGGCCGGGATTACCTCCGCTGTTGGATGAGCTTTCTCATGCCCCCTGTTTTGAGGAGAGGCTGTTATTGGCGCTAGCCGGTCGAAGACTAACGTCCGTTGAGAGGGGATAGTCAGTCTTGCGAAGGCCGACTTTCGAACAGGGGAAGTAGCCTTCGTGACTTCGCGTGGAGTAGTAGCTGAAACAGCCAGTCTTGTGGAGACCGACCCTTTAGCAGGAGAAGCTGCCTTGACGACTTCAGGAGCATGAATGGCTATCCACTTCGGGATGGCCGCTTCAGGTATTGCGGGCTTTTTCACGGGCCCACTTGAGCTTTGGCCCAGTCTGTTGAAAACTGAGGCACTGGATTTGGGCGATCCGTTGAGAGGGGCCGCGGTAGTTGTAAGCCAATCAAAGACCGACTTCTTCGGAGCTTCTTGCGACGGTAATGGGGCGTTGAAGCTCATTGGTGGAATCATGGTCCTGAAGAATAGCCCAGTGGTGGCCTGAGTCACCTGTTCCACCAGCATAGCGAAGATGGAGGCCGCTTGGGGCCCGCAAGTCACTCCTCCGGACGGGACGGAGCGAGAGTTGCAGTTGTAGTTAGTGCAGTTTGAAGCCATTGATCTTCTGTTTTCTGCACGGAGCAAGACACCAAATCTTAGTACCTCGAATCCACAGGCAACCATAGCAAACCGCGATTCGTTCGCGAACACGACACACGAAGTATGGAGTGGAAAGAGGAAAAGGTCCCACCGGGCGTGCCAGAATCTGTTCCCCTCCGAAAGACGGAGACGCGATAAACGTCTTGCCTGAATTTCGGGGCAGATGCTAATTGGTGCCATCTGTCCACCTCTCCGAAGATGCCAAGTTGATTTATGGCACCATGTATCGAAGGTTTAAACGGATGCAGCCGATGTAGCAGACTTCGTCAGATTCCCCCTCGTTCAAGGGGTTTTTGATTGTGAGGACGCTCTTCCCTGCAGGCGCAAGCCCCTGCAGTTAATTACGCTACCGCATCGCGGTAACAACTTTCTCCTTCTCCAGATGGTCACTTCGTGTCGTGGGTGTTTGTTTTGTGTTTGGTTGCCCGTGGATTGTATACGGAGACTAATTTATGTTGTCACCCGTAGGGCGTGGACTAGTCCAAATCCGTATCTTTCTTAGATTTGGGTTTGGGGGGTTGGGTTTAAGGATACGTTAGCCTCATTTGAGACTAAGATCAACTTAAACGTTTATTAAGGATATGTTAGTCTCATTTTAGACTAAGATCAACTTAACGGGATCGTTTAGATCCAACAAGAGAGCAATTGGGCTCTATTGTTTAGTTTAGGGACATTGCGGTCGATTACCAGTTTAATGACATGGTGGTCCATTGTTAGTTTAAGGACATCTCGGTCCATTGTTAGTTTAAGGACATCGCGGTCAAGGTTAAGGACATCATAGTCCGTGAGTTTAAGGACCCCACAGTCCGATGTTAGTTTAAAGACATCACGGTCGAGCTTAAAGACATCATAGTCCATGGGTTTAAGGACCCCATAGTCCAATGTTAGTTAAAGACATCACGGTCGAGGTTAAGGACATCATAGTCCATGGGTTTAAGGACCCCACAGTCCAATATTAGTTTAAAGACATCACGGTCGAGGTTAAGGACATCATAGTCCATGGGTTTAAGGACCCCACAGTCCAATGTTAGTTTAAAAATATCACGGTCAAGGTTAAGGACATCATAGTCCATGAGTTTAAGGACCCTACAGTCCGTAGTTTAGAGACGTTATAGTCTATGAAATGTGTGGTTGTCGGGACCCGTCACCTCTTTGAAGACGTTGAGGAATTACAACGACGAATATCAAAGGAGTGAAGAGATGTACCCTTGAACCAAGGTGGATTAAGTGATCTGTAGTCCAATTTGGAACTAAGATCAATTAATTATATTATGAGCACATTGGCTCAGTTAAGTCTGAATTGAGAACTTATGGCCAACTTGGGTTAAGTCCAATTGACTTTGAAATATTGGCCCTTTGTTGGACCATTAGACATTTGTCTGGGTTCAACCCCTCATCACTTAGCAATGCTAAACAAGAGTTGAGGGCTCTGATAACATTTTATCTTTGATTGGGCATTAAACATTATAGCTCTGGATTCTACTCAATTTTGAGATTCAGTTGAAGGGGAGGCTTTGCCTCTGGAAAATTAACCAATTTGGCTAAAAAAATAGTGTTAAACACTAGAGAACAACAGTGTTAAACACTGGAAATAAAATTCTCAAATTAGTGTTAAACACTAGAAATAAGATTCTCAAATTAGTGTTAAACACTAGAAGACAACAGTGTTAAACACTGGAAATAAAATTCTCAATTTAGTGTTGAACACTAGAAAGAAAGGGATCACGTGGATACACGTAGGGGCACCCAAAGGTGGGGCCAGATCCCCTCAACTTAGCTCTGCGAATAAGTGTTAAACACTTTTTGACTTTCTGGCCATCACGTGTTGGCACATGATGGAGATTTGTACGCTGATTGTTAAAGCGTTTATCAAGGGGTCACGTGGTAACACGTGAGAGCGCCCAAGTCAGAACCTGTCTTTGCTTTGTTCTCGTTATTTTGGAGGTCACGTGGGAGCACGTGAGGCATTGCCTCAAAGCTAATTCCTTCTTATTTTGGAGGATCTGTTCAGGGGTCACGTGGGGACACGTTACCTAGCTTTTTGCATGCATGGAGATTTTTCAAGTCTCTTAAGAATTAAATTCTCTCTAGGATTAAACCCTAATTATGGTTTTAGAGGAATTAAATTCCCATGCATGTGAAAGAATTAAATTCTTATATAGGGTTAAATCCTAGTTCTGTCTTGAAGGAATTAAATTCTTATGATTTTGGGAGAATTGAATTCTCATGCAGGGTTGAACCCTAATTTTATTTGGAGGAATTAAATTCCTCTATATTTAGGAGAATTAAATTCTCATATAGGGTTGAACCCTAATTTTATCTTTGAGGAATTAAATTCCTATAATTTTGGAAGAATTAAATTCTCATATATGGTTAAACCCTAGTTTAATGTTTGGGAGAATTAAATTCTCTAAACTCAATTCCCCCTCTAAATTTTGGATCTGCATGGCAGAATCTCAACCCGATGAGAATTAAATTCTCAACCTATGGGGAGATTTGCTTCTGCAGATCTTCAACCAGAAGAAGAACTTAGTTCTTTTGCAGAAGAGTTAAACTCTTAGATTGAGAATTAAATTCTATTTTTGAAGTTTTGGTCTTTTTCCCTTTTCTCACCTAGGGTTTCTTTTCTTGAGATTTAAATTCTCCTTTCTTTTCTCTCTGCTATTTGCCTTTAGAAAATTTCAAGATCCCAAAATTTTATCCCTTTCTTCTCTTCTTGGCTCTTATTTATAGGAGAAGGAAAAGAATCAATTTGTTTAGTAAATCTTTCATTGAAAGATTTTGTTTGTTTTTTCATAACTAATATGATCTTTTAGATCACTCAGTGAATTTTATTCACCATTGGATTTTTAATCCAAAAGATATTTTGTTTGTTATTTTTGGTGAAATTTAGGAAAATCTTTCCTTGTCTAAAATCTTTCCATAAATTGGTGATTTTTAATCACCATTAGATTTTTAATCCAACGGTGCTCCAGTTTACAGAGCATAGTCCTCTTTTTGTTTTGGAAAGATTTAGAGAAATACTTTCCCGGTTAGGGTTTTTGATTTCCCTTAATTAGAATTTAATTTTATTAACTCGTAAGGCTTTTAAAAGTCTATCACGTGTTGGCACGTGATCCCTTTATCTGATTATTAAATAGAATTTAATTCTATCAATTAAAGAGTTTAGGAACTTGTCATGTGTTGGCACGTGACCCTCTTGATTAAACATTTTATTCAGAATTTAATTCTGCCTTTTAACAGAGCTAAGGAATCATCACGTGTCAGCACGTGACCCTTGGTCATGTGTGAACACGTGATGCCCCATAGGGATTTTTCCTTAGTGTTTTATTATACCTTTAATTCTTTTCAGTGGGTTTAAAAGCCCATCACGTGTTGGCACGTGACCCCACTGATTAATTATTTCCAATTATTTATTTTATTCAGTGCCTACAGGCTTTGCCTGTATATGGTCACGTGTCTGCACGTGATGTCCGGTCACGTGTGGGCACGTGATGCCTCATAACTTTTGATCCCGGATGAATTATGAAGCCCATAATATATCAAATCGAAGGATTTTTCGAGATGCTTTCGATGCTATCAGAATTTAGCTGTTTCGCATTCGGGAGTTTGTCAAAATACAGCCTGGAAAATACTGGTTCACATTTTCTTAAACGTATCGCTGCCATTAGATACCTTGGGCTCTTTTGCGCAAAATTTTTTTGGCGGGAACAGGGGCGCTCTTCCCTACAGGCGCAAGCCCCTGCAATTAATTACGTTACTGTATTGCGATAACAACCTTCTCCTGCTCCGATAGGTCACTTCGTATCGTGTTGTATTTTTGTTTATTAAGGTTGCCCGTGGATTGTATACGAAGGCTAGTTTATGCCGTCACCCATAGGGCGCGGATTAGTCCAAATTCGTATATTTTAGATTTTGGTTTGAACTTAGATTGTATGTTCCGTCAGTTCACGGGATATTTTATTTTATTTAAGAACCGTTAATCTGGTTTTAGATTAAAATCAACTTAAATATATATATATATGAGCATATGAGCTCAATTTATTTTAACTAAAGATACGTTACTCTTGTATGAAACTAAGATCAACTTAGAAATATATTTAAGGATCATTAAATTTTGTTAAAATCCATCAACAGAGTATATAGGCTCTGTTGCAAAGAAATTTCAGAGACTTAGCCAATTTTGGGCTCAGTCCTGGGTTTTTTCCATCATTCATCAATGCTAAGCACTTAGTCTTTTGACTATATATAGTGCTAAGCACTTTTGTTCAGCTCTCACATGTGTTTCACATGAGGCGCCGCTCCTTTTTCCCGCTCACGTGTTGCCATGTAAGGAGCTAAGTTTCTTGGCACTCACGTGTGTTTCATGTTTTTTAAAGAAGTTTAACTTCTGTTAATGGTATTTTGATCATTAACAATCACCAAGATCAATATTTTGATGATCTGGGATCATGTTCTTTAAGAACTAAGTTCTTCTGTTCTTTTTTGTAAGAAATAAGTTCTTTGAAGGGCTAAACCCTATTTTCAAATGAATTAAATTCCTAGAATGTAACTTCCATCTTCTTTTTTTATTTCTTTTCTCATCTCTAGTTTTTCCCCTGGATCTTGAGTCTGAAGAATAAAATATTTCCGATAAGAATTAAATTCTCAACTTATGGGAGATTTGCCTTACGGATCTTAGATCGAGAGAAAGAACTGAGTTCTTTATAGAGAGTTAAACCCTTATATTTACATATGTTAGGCAAAAGAGATATTTTTTATCTTTTTTTTTCTTTACCTAGGGTTTGAGAGAAGAAGAGACTTTTCTTCGGTAAGAGAATTAAATTCTCAGTTATAGCTGCCAAAACTTATGGGGGTCTCTCTGTATGAGATTTGAAGTCTCGGGTCCTTTATATAAGTACGGCAAACTGTTGATCGGTTTTGAGAAAATCTCTCATTTAAGAGATACCAATTGATTTAATTGGTCTCGAAGATTATTCAGGGAATTTTACCTACCGTTGGATCTTTGACCCAGTGATTTTCTGTTTAACAGAATATATTTTCTTATTTTTTTAAACAAGTTTAGGGAAATATTTTCCCATACAGACTATCTTTCTTGTTTAGAAAAATTAAGGGAAACATTTTCCCAATAGAATTTAATTCTATCATTTGAAGACTTTTAATCACCATTGGATCTTTGATCCAACGGATCTGTTTGACAGGGAATATCTCCAGATTTTAGGATAATATTTTCCATGTAGAATTTAATTCTACCCAAGTAGACCCATTTTAATTTGGGCGCTGACACTCATGTACTATGCACATGGGCGTAGCCAAATAATTTAATTTTTAGTGCAATAGGCATCCACGGACTTTGCACACCGGCGCTCACGTGCTTTTCACGTGAGACGCTGGTCCTAGGACTCAATCAAGCGTCCACGTGCTTTGCACGCCAGCGCTCACGTGTCTTTCACGTGAGGTGCTGCTATAAAATTTAATCCTATTAAAGACTGGCGCCGGCGTTCACGTGCATTTCACGTGAGGCGCTGCCTTATTATATTTAACCAATAATAATTTTTTATATGAGGGAACAACTGTAGGTAATGGCCACCTAGGTATCTGTCGAAAGAAAGGCCGACAAGCAAGCTCGTCTGTATCCCTGCTGAGCCTATAAGTGACAATCTCTGTACAGTCCGGTCTCTTCGAATAAGAGTATCACATATCGGGTTTAGGGGGTGGATAACGTCAAACCCCTAATAACTCGATAAGTCGTGCTGATGTGGCTCAAGACCATCCTGAGAAACTACCGATCTCACTGTCAGTAAATCTCATCTGCCTTGACCAAGGTCTTATGGTGTTGGCCAACCGTACACAGCGCGACATCGACCCCCTATAATGGGATAGACGAATCCCTTCTGTCGCTCACTGCCTCCAAATGCTTCGGGGCTGTACCCAAATAAAACCTGTTTGCACGACTCTTTAAAGCCATAGTAGGGTAGTGATTTAAGTACATTGGGAACACACTCGAGACAAATGATGATGTCGGGTCTAAAGACTGCCATATACTCATGTCACCAGAGAACTGCTATCTGGCGATAGGTATAATATCATCTAGGAGTTCTCGGCGAGTCCGTCCAGTATAATTCATTCCCTAATGAGCACATGTATACAATCTTTGGTGCCGTGCACCAATGGCTGCGGGTTTGGCCATCGCCCCTTTTGGGGACAAGAAACGTATATAATAGTCTATTCTGAAATATCGATACACAGTCTCGATACTCCTATTAAAAGGGGTTGGTGCTCTCTACCTAATGAATTTTTGAGCAAGCATGCATCAATTTTTAAAAACCTAAAGAGCATTAACCACTATTAATGATAAACATGCTAAAAGATTAAAACTTTAAATAAGAAAGCTAACAAGGAAGTGATTAGCTACTGTGAAAAGTATGCTTACATCCTAAATGCTATCTTGAAAACTCCAAGTAGTGGTTGTTGAACTCCAACAAGCTCCTTGTTGGTGAGGTAGTGGAAGCTTGCTCTTGATCTTTAGCTCCTAGATGATCCACCTTGAGAAGCTCCAACATCAAGCTCTAATCTTTAATCTTGAAGATCATTAAGATCGCAACTTTGCTAGTGTAGTGATTCTAGGATGTAGTCATGGTCACTAAACTAATTTTTCTCTTTTGTAATTCCTTTTCTTTTAATTCTTTAGCTTTTTCAAGAGAAGAAGAAGATGAGAGCTATGTTTGAAAAGAGAGAGAAGGAAAATGGTTGTGTAGAAAAATCTAAAAGTTAGTAATCTTTTATCATGCTAGAAAAAAATTACAGCCCTTAGATCTCACCTACTATACAGGCATCCACCTTCATCCTTTTCTCCACTTGTCACCAAATGGCTAAAGGAAAATGCCGTGCTAAACCTTAAGCACAACCTAAGCTAAAGATTTAATGAAAAAAGAAAATAATTAACTATAATACATATACATATACATATACATAAATACATAAACATGTCATTTAATATATATATTTGCTGTAGTCAATTACAAATGTATTTCCAATACATAAAAGAGATAAATAATATTAGTGACAAAATACTAGCTAAACACACATGTATAAATGAGAATAATGGAGGAAAGATGCCATAGGAGGGAATTTCCTCCTACGGCGTCGAAAAAATACACCCTCCCTCGTTTTTTCCGCCGATCGGCACCCACCATCTTCATCGTTATCATCTAAGATGGGGGTACACAAAATTTCATGTGATTCTACAACCTTTTCACCGTTAATTTAGCAATGTAAAAAGTTCTATTATCGGTAAACCGTTGATTTTGAACCCACTAAATCAACGGTGAAAAAGTTGTAGAATTACATGAAATTTAGTGTACCCGCATCTTAGATGATAATGATGAAGATGGTGGATGCCGATCGTCGGAAAAAATCAGTGAGAGTGTATTTTTTCAACGCCATAGGAGGAAATTCCCTCCTATGGCCTCTTTCCTCCATTAACCTCTATATAAATATATGTATTACTATATTAAATCCAAACCAGATTTAATATCTGTCTTAATAAAAGACCGGCTAGCATTTCCGACCACCCGATTACCATCAGTGTAACAAGCGTGCTAGTTTTAGCCGGGCTCCTGCTCGTACCGTGTATGGCTACTATATCGTTTCGCTAAACTCAGAAACTCCTCTGTATGGAACTCTGAAGACTCGACAATACGCTGTCAGTGGGTTCACTAAAGTAAAACCTGAAAAGCTCACAAGCACGTCAGCGGCACTAGCTGTACGTAACGGTTACCCAGGTATCTGTCGAAAAGAAGATCAACAAGACAATCCGTCCGAACCCCTACTAAGTCTGTCAGTGACATTCACCATACAGTCTGGTCTGTTCGTATGAAAGTATCGCATATTGGGTCTAGAGGGTGGTAAACGTCAGACCCCTGATAATGTGATAATCCGTGCCGGTGTGGAACCTAATACCATCCGAGAAACTACTGACTACCAGTAATTCTCACCTGTCCTGACCAGGGACTTATGGTATCGGCCAACCGCACACTACGCGACGTTGACTCCCTATACCGGGAGAGACGAATCCTTTCTATCATCCATTGCCTCCAAGTGCCTCAGGACTGCACCGAACTACTATATGTTTGCATGGCTCTTTAAAGTCGTGGTATGATAGTAATCTAAGTATAGTGGGAACACACTTGAGACGAATGATGGTGTCAGGTCATGCGGACTACCTGTACTCATTCACTTGAGAACTGCTATCCAACGGTGGGTATAATACCAATTAGCATGTTCCGGGTGAGTTCGTCCAATGTAGCTCATAACCTAATGAGCACCTATATACAATTTTTAGTGCCGGACACCGATGGCTGTGGGACATGCCACCTCTTCTCATGGGGATAAGAAAAATGTATACACCAGTCTACTCCAGAGTATCGATACCCTATCTCGAAACTCCAATGACTAGGAACAGTTTTAAGGATGTGCTTATAGACAATCTAGACCCCACAAGTATGATCGCCATCACAACTTTAGTAGTCAAGGAAAGATCCTTCGGGCTTTACCAACATGTATGATCGATACGTAATTGATTGATCGTGAAAAAAGTGTTTTGTAAATAACCGCAATCAAGACAGTGTCGTTAGTAGCTAGCCGCGATGAGTACGAGTCGTCCACAAGGAAACGTGAACTCTTTTTTTGCTTTAGACGAGTTGATGAAAGATGGGTGATTGTTTGTCGTTGTATTTTAAAACGGATATAAAATTTATAATAAAAAGGCTTGTAGAGTTTATAGGACTTGGTAGTAATGGATGAATAATTAAAAATGACTTTTTTATCTTTTAATAGTTTAAAACTAGAGCGATAGTGATTAATGTAGATTAGGGTTCTTTGAGGAAACTAGGGTTTCCCCACTACTAACCCTTATCCTTTCAATGATCTCTACTCATGTCTAGCCCTTAAAAAAACAAGTGTTCAACCAATCTCAAATCGTGGTTATGACTATCAATAAATTGGTAGCGCGCCAGATAAGGAGGTTAACATTTATTTTGCTAAAGTTTATAAACTTTAAAATGTATAAAAAAAGTTAAAAGATTTTTTTATCCATTGTTCTACCATATCCTACAAACCCTACCAAGTTAGGAATTACTCGCTCATGGTTGATTTAGAAGAAAGGTTGAAGAAAAATGAAAGTATAGTTAAGATGCAGAAAAGTAATGCGTAAAAGTAAGTGCAGAAATTAAATGCGGAAAATAAATGCAAAAAAATAAAATAAAAACTACCTTTATTAATTAACTATTTCATTTACAATTCTCCTTAGAAAGTAGATTACAAGAACCCTAGTTTGCTCTAGACCTCTCTCTTGTTGAAGGTAGATGAATAGATAATGATCACTCGGATATGTAGATCTCTTGATCTCTTCGATGATGATTTTGAATGTACGGTTCTCGGTCCTTTATATAGTATTTGAAACCAGAAACCCTAAATTCCATATGTGAGTAGATTCAGTTAAGATCATATCCATGAAATCCCACCTCGAACGGCTCTGATTGGACCGCGCTTCCGCCGCATATTGCCATGTTTGGCCGCGGATCCGCCGCGCTTTGGTGGAATTGGATTTTGAGATTTCTTCTGGCTTTTTGTGTCGACATTTGAAGATCTTTTTAATATGTAGATTCTGAAAATATAGCTCTGAGTCTCTGTCGTTGCTTGATTCCTTGATTTGCTTCTAAAATTTGGCAGATTCGGTTCCGATATCCCGATTTGACTTGGATCTCTTACTTGAATTCCAGACCTGAGCTAGTAGCTGCACAATATCTCAAATCAAAATATTAGTAACATTTGGTATTTTTGTAATATTATTCCAACCATTTATATGATATTAAATTTTAAGAATATTGATTAAAAATATTTGATATGATATGCATATTTTAATTGCTCATATTTCATTTAAATATTATATGCATGTATTTCCCCTAATTATGTTAATTATAAATGTAGAAACATATGATAATAACTTTTTACAAATAAATCCATATATGTTATATATTTACAATAAATACGTTTTAGCAGTTAATAACGGTAGGGAAAATGTTCATACAAATGTGCAATATTTTAGACTAATCAGTAATATAAAATAGAACATATAAACATGTTGAGATAAAGACAAACCAGATAGCATACTATCATAACGAGCAAGACTGTCATGTACATATATATATCCCAAGCATTCGCATGTAATATACAATCATGCACTATACAATAATGGCCTCTAAGACATACATATTTAACACCTACGACTGGAGACATTTAAGGACGTGCTTATGGACTATCCAGCCCCCATAAGTATGAACACTGGTAGTCAAGTAAGAATCCTACAGGTTTTATTAGCGATATATAATAACAAGTAAAACATATACGCATGTTAAGATAAAATAAAACTAAAGAGCATATTATCACATCGAGTAAGACTGTCCTGTACATACATACTCCTAATATCCAATACAATAATGGCCTCTATGATATACATATCCAACACACCCGACCCCGGCCTCCCCCAAAAGGGGAGGAGCCGGCCCCCTAGGAGGAAGTCGACCATGGCTTCCCTCAAAGGGGAGCCGACCTCGGCTCCCCTCCTAGGGAGCACCCCTGATGCCCCCGAGGTACCAGGACCTGGGTTTTCCCTTCCCGAGGCATCCGTACCTTTATCCTTAAGAAAATAAAATAAAATAATATAAATAATATATGAGAATAATGGAGGAAAGAGGCCATAGGAGGGAATTTCCTCCTATGGTGTCGAAAAAATACGCTCTCCATCGTGTTTTCCGACGATCGGAATCTATCATCTTCATCGTTATCATCTAAGATGTGGGTACGCCAAATTTCATGTGATTCTACACTTTTTCACCGTTGATTTAGCAATGTAAAAAGTTCTATTGTCGGTAAACCGTTAATTTTGAACCCACTAATTCAATGGTGAAAAGGTTATAGAATCATATGAAATTTGGCGTACCTATATCTTAGATGATAACGATGAAGATGATGGGTGTCGATCATCGAAAAACACGATGGAGATTGTATTTTTTCGACGCCATAGGAGGAAATTCCCTCCTATGGCATCTTTCTTCCATTATTCTCATAATATATATATATATATATATATATATATATATATATATATATATAAACAAAAATATGAAATAAACAAACGTGCATTCTTTCTTTTCAAACACACACATTTCACATGATTGCAAGACCCATTAATCGGAGGTTCGCTCGCCTCAAAGCGAGAGTTAATTAACGACAGTTTTGTCCGCGGCAGCCGGAGATTAGAATTCACACAATCAATAAACCCCCACATATCCTACACAGGAAGAACCTGTACACGTCTGACAAGCAGGCCATCTTTTTAAGCACATCGCCATCACAACGCTGATAGTCAAGCAATCCTACGGGCTTTATTAGCGGTACGTAATAACAAGTAAAATATATACACATGTTAAGATAAAAGCAAACCAAATAACATACTATCATATCGAGCAAGCCCGTCCAGTACATACATACCCCCAGCATCCAATACAACAATGGCCTCTATGATATACATATCCAACACACCCGACCCTGGCCTCCCCCAAAAGGAGAGGAGCCGACCCCCTAGGAGGAAGCCGACCATGGCTTCCCTCAAAGGGGAGCCGACCCCAGCTCCGCTCCCAGGGAGCACCCCAGATGCCCCCGAGGTACCAGGACCTGGGTTTTCCCTTCCCGAGGCATCCGGACCTTTATCCTTAAGAAAATAAAATAAAATAAAATAATATAAATAATATATATATATATATATATATATATATATATATAAACAAAAATATGAAATAAACAAACGTGCATTCTTTATTTTCAAATACACACATTTCACATTGAGTTCACATGATTGCAAGACCCAATAATAGGAGGTTCGCTCGCCTCAAAGCGAAAGTTAATTAACGACCATTTTATCCGCGGCAACCGGAGATTAGAATCCACACAATCAATAAACCTCCGCTTATTCTACACAGGAAAAACCTGTACACGTCTGACAAGCGGGCCATCTTTTCAAGCACATCGCCATCATAACGCTGATAGTCAAGCAATCCTATGGGCTTTATTAGCTGTACGTAATAACAAGTAAAATATATACACATGTTAAGATAAAAGCAAACCAAACAGTATACTGTCATATCGAGCAAGCCCGTCCAGTACATACATACCCCCAGCATCCAATACAATAATGGCCTCTATGATATACATATCCAATACACCCGACCCTGGCCTCCCCCAAAAGGGGAGGAGCCGACCCCCTAAGAGGAAGCCGACCATGGCTTCCTTCAAAGGGGAGCCGACCCCGGCTCCCCTCCCAGGGAGCACCCCTGATGCCCCCGAGGTACTAGGACCTGGGTTTTCCCTTCCCGAGGCATCCGGACCTTTATCCTTAAGAAAATAAAATAAAATAATATAAATAATATATATATATATATATATATATATATATAAACAAAAATATGAAATAAACAAACGTGCATTCTTTCTTTTCAAACACACACATTTCACATTGAGTTCACATGATTGCAAGACGCAATAATAGGAGGTTCGCTCGCCTCAAAGCGAGGGTTAATTAACGACAGTTTTGTCCGCGGCAGCCGGAGATTAGAATCCACACAATCAATAAACCCCCGTCTATCCTACACAGGAAGAACTTGTACACGTCTGACAAGCGGGCCATCTTTTCAAGCACATCGCCACCATAACGCTGATAGCCAAGCAATCCTACGGGCTTTATTAGCGGTACGTAATATCAAGTAAAATATATACACATGTTAAGATAAAAGCGAACCAAATAATATACTATCATATCGAGCAAGCCCGTCCAGTACATACATACCCCAGTATCCAATACAATAATGGCATCTATGATATACATATCCAGCACACCCGACCCTGGCCTCCTCCAAAAGGGGAGGAGCCGGCCCCCTAGGAGGAAGCCGACCATGGCTTCCCTCAAAGGGGAGCCGACCCCGGCTCCCTTCCCAGGGAGCACCCCTGATGCCCCTGAGGTACCAGGACCTGGGTTTTCCCTTCCCGAGGCATCCGGACCTTTATCCTTAAGAAAATAAAATAAAATAATATATATATATATATATATATATATATATAAACAAAAATATGAAATAAACAAACGTGCATTCTTTCTTTTCAAACACACACATTTCACATTGAGTTCACATGATTGTTGTTAGACCATGTTACTCACCCCGGTAGTTTGCGGATAGGCAGAATGGGTAAAAATCAAATTTTTCTTTACAAAGTAACATGTACTAACCATTAGGATTTTTACTAAATATTAACTAACAAACTAACTTGGAGTTTTAACTACTAGGTTAGAAAATTATACCTAAGTCTTGAACTCCTTCTTCTCCTTGATGTGAGCTCTTTGGAATAATGTGGATGGCTCCTCCTCACCGGCTTCTCTATATCGAAGAAGATCCACCCGAAGGCCTCTACCTTGAGCTCCTACCTCAACAATGAAGTAACTAGAGTGCTTGGCTTGCTAGACTAAGAACCCTAGAGCGAGTAGAGAAGTTTTTTGTGGTTTAATCTCAAAGGCTCTTGATTTTCAACTCGTGAAAGACTTAGAGCTTTGAGAGAGGAAGAGGAGAGAGCAAACCATGAGGGAGAAAGATCATGAGATAATAAGAGGATGAAGCTCTCATATGAGGAATAAAAGAATAATTAGAATTATTAAGATAATTGTGATGGTTCACTTGATTTGACCATTATCATATCACATTAAATGCTAATCATGCTCAAGAAAATATCTAAGCCAACAATGGTCAACTTGGTCAAATGGTCAAACCAATTAACCATAACAATTATCCATAATAATAATTATTAAATAAATTCCTCCTTCTCATTAGGGTTATAATCAAGTCAATGGTCAAAACCCTAATGAGGTGTCTCTCTCTCTGCCTCAGTCAACTGTACATACATACCCGCATCCGTGTTCCGAAGAAACACGAATACAATGAGACTAAACCAATCCCAAAAGGGATACTAGCATCTGGCTTAAACCAAATCCCACTAGTATCAACTGCCCTAACACTAAACACGCACAAATACGCGTATGTGAACGAACCCTGTCGTAAAACCATACGATCTCTACATCGTTTCGCCCAAAGGTGAACAACCCTCTGTGTGGGACTCTAAAGACTTGACACTACGCTGGCAGTGGGTTTAACCACAGGCCGCAAGCGGTACTAGCTGTACGTAACGGTCCCCAGGTAGATGTCGACAAGAAGACGGATGAGTGAACCCATCCGAACTCCTATTGAGCCTGAATGTGACAATCTCCATACAGTCCGGTCTGTTCGTCTAAGAGTATCGCATGTCGGGCCTAGGGGCGGTAAACGTCATACCTCTAATAGCGGAACAAGTCGTGTCGGAGTGTAGCCCAGAACACCCTGAGAAACTACTGCAAACACTACCAGTAAATCTCGCTTGCCCTGGCCAGGGACTTTGTGTAATGGCTCTCCTAGACACAGCGCGATATCAACCCCCAATACCGGGAGAGACGAATCCTGTCTAACCGTCACTGCCTCCAAGTGCTTCCGGACTGCACCCAACTACTACATGTTTGCACGACTCAGTAGATCCGTGGTAGGACAGCAATCAAAGAACAGCGGGAACACACTTGAGGCGAAGTAGCAGTGTCAAGTCAACGGACTAAGCTGTACTCATGTCACTTGGGAACTGCTAACTGACGATAGGTATAATACCAACCAACAGTTCCCGACGAGTCCTGTCCAGTGTACTCGTAACCTAACGAGCACCTGCATACTCTCTCCAGTACGACGTACTGATGGCTGTGGGACAGACCATCTCCCATGCTGGGATGAGAAGCGCATGCACCAGTCTACTCGGGAGTATGGATACCCTGTCTCGATAATCCTACGACTAGGGACCTGTATAAGGATAAGCTTATAGACTACCCAGCCCCCACTAGTGTGATCGCCATCACAATGCTGGTAGTCAAGCAAACATCCTAAGGGCTCCATCAATATGTATTAGCGATATATTAAAAGAAATATATACACATATTAAGGTAGATACAAACCAAGCAGCATACTACAATATCGAGCAAGACCGTCGTCAATCCATGTATATATCCTAAGCTTCTAAAATGTAATATACAAACTAGTACTATACAATAATGGCCTCTAGGGCATATATATCCAACAATTGCAAGACCCAATAATAGGAGGTTCGCTCGCCTCAAAGCGAGAGTTAATTAACGACAGTTTTGTCCGCGGCAGCCGGAGATTAGAATCCACACAATCAATAAACCCCCGTCTATCCTACACAGGAAGAATCTGTACACGTCTGACAAGCGAGCGCATGAGTGACGAAAAACACTCTACCATGTGTTTATGCATATTAGTGTTGATTTCTTATTCTTCAATAGAGCATTAATTTTTTTTACCTTTATACCAAATAACCTATTCAAAAACAGAAAAAGGCGGGTCGGCTAACATAAGAGAGATGTTTTTCTCTTGTGTTGGTCCAAAAGCAAACCTTCCATGACTTTTCTATTGATTGTTACCATTTATCATGATTTTCCCGGCATAAAGCACATACATATCAATTTTCTTGTGGGTTTGTTGCTATTTAAGCGTTTGATCCAGGAAACAAAATTTTCATTAGTGATATAAACTGCTGCATTTTCAACCATTTGATTTAAAAGAAAGCTGCATAAAAACCATATAATTCTGTGTATGCGTATCGCTCAAGCTGAATGATGATCATAAGAACATACGACTATTAGATTAACCAACACCCACGGACCTGTAAAATATATATACCCCACATTGTTGAAAATGTTAAAGAAAACATATAATTAAGGTACAAAATTTATTTGCAGCCATGGTTGGCTAATTTAAACAAAGTAAGAGATCCCTTCAAGAGCCGATCCAAAAACTTTCAAAATATCAAAAAGACCGGTGCCGTCACGGGCTAAGCAGCCTGTCATTTGCTTCTTAATTTTTACTCAAAATCTTTTTATTTGAAAATTAATAATTTTTCAGCAGAAGCCAAAGCGACGGCACACACCCACGACCCCATTTCCTTCACTGTGGACGTCTGCGCGACCCGGTGCCATTTTAATTTATACCCCCTCTCTCAATAGAAACTTTCTCTCTCCTCGGTCCTTCGATTTCTTCTCCCTTCAACCACCGGAGATCTCTCCCCCCTCACCCGATCTAGGGTTTTGCTCTCAGATCTGTGAAACCCTAGATCGAATCTTAAACCCTAATCCACAAACTACAACAGATCTGAATCCAGATTCGATTGTCATGGAGGCGATGGATGAATTGGTTCAGCTGTCCCAGTCCATGGTGCAGGCCTCTGCTCTTCTCGCCGATGAGGACGTCGACGAGTCGTCTCCGTCGTCGTCGAAGAGGAGCTCCACGTACCTCAACGTCGTCGCGCTCGGCAACATCGTGAGAGATTCTTGCCGCGGTTTCTTTGATGATTTGTTGTTTTCTTGATTTGAGTGTTGTGATAGTTTGCTGATTGATGATCAGGGCGCTGGTAAATCTGCGGTCTTGAACAGTTTGATTGGGCATCCTGTTTTGGTATGAAGAAGATTTTGTTTTTATTTTGTTTTTGCTATATTTGGGAATTTTGTGTTGATCGTGAATTTGGTGCGATTCGATGATGCAGCCTACGGGAGAGAACGGCGCAACTCGGGCGCCCATCAGCATTGACTTACAGAGAGACGGGTCTATAAGCAGCAAATCGATTGTTTTGCAAATTGACAATAAATCTCAGCAGGTTTCAGCGAGTAAGGAGATCCCTCGTTGCCATGTGGAGTAATTTTAGTAAATTAGCTTTATATTGTGTTCTCATATTCATTTCTGTTTTGTGATATAGGTGCTCTAAGGCACTCTCTTCAAGACAGGCTTAGCAAGGGCGGTGGTGCTGGGAGGAGCCGCGCAGATGAGATCTATTTGAAGCTTCGTACGAGTACAGGTTCATCACTCTTTATACTCTTTCTACGATGCACATGTATAATATCGTATTTCCTAGTGAATTTCCTTGGTGCATGATAATCGCAAATCATGTCATTAGCGGTGAATGCCCACATAAATTAAGTCAAAGTGTACTAGAAGGGTTCCTAAACTTTTGCTTTGCTTGTCTTAATTCTATTTTAAAGCATCTTCGGATGGCATTCACGGATCCGTCAAATATGTCTAAGCTAGACTAACATCTGTGTCCACCTTTGTGACATATGTACTTGTGGAAATGAACAGGCCCTTGGCAAGATGAATGGGTAATACTTTTCTTACCGGTGCGGTGGAATCCATGTAGGCTACATAAATCTCCATTGGATACAAAGTGGGGTATAGGATACAAGTATCTAGGTAGTAGATAACATGACCCACTATTTGTATCCAATGGGAATCCATGTAGGATACATAGATTCCACCGCACCAATAGAAAAAGTATTACTCCAAGATGAATAGGACAAGAACAAGGATTTGAAGTAGCTGCATGGTAGAGAATATGACATCAATTGAATACAGGTGCATGATGATGGTTACAGGCGGCCTTGATAGAAGATTAAATGGCTAAATGCAATTTAGATATATTGTGAAGCTGTGAAGAAGCATTCAGGAACGAGTTTGATAATTAACTAGATTGTATAATTTAAGGACAACAACGATAAATAAGAATATTTTCTTGAAAGCACTTGACAAATGAACTTTGAAGATCAAAACTTTTCACATGAATTAGGTTGCACTCGAGAAACACATCCTGAAATTTAATAGGCAAGAGTAATTAAGTGACAATTTGTGACGAGGTGCCCATTCATGTGTTATATTTAGGTATATTTATTGTTTCACATATGATACAATGCTAAAATTAATAATTTGGTCAGGGAGGGGATCAAATAGAAAGGTGCATGTTTAGGACAACGAGTTATGCGTATGATGATTCATAATTTGTAAAAATTTAGTTCTAGATTTAGTTTTCCGTACACATTGGGAGTTCGGATTAGAGAATCTGTGAAAAGATAATATATGGCAACCTTCTCTTACATTATGCCAAATTGGTATTAGAGAATTCTAAAAAATAGAGACTTATCTTAACCTTAACCTATAAAGCATGAACAGAGACATGAGACATGATTAGGTCACTAAATGATACATTAACACAGCAAATTTCTACATAATGAAGATACAGGGTCATATCAATATTAACATTTTGATATAGATACGATTTTGTGAAA
Organism: Agapanthus africanus; assembly: GCA_030015575.1. Classification (NCBI taxonomy): domain Eukaryota; kingdom Viridiplantae; phylum Streptophyta; class Magnoliopsida; order Asparagales; family Amaryllidaceae; genus Agapanthus; species Agapanthus africanus. The sequence goes on along the minus strand of JASDDO010000004.1, from coordinate 434,034,991 downwards.
AAGGAGAAAAAACAACATTTAAACTAACTACCATAACTACATTCATTTATAAAATCCAATTAACCAAAAAGTAAAACTCAAAATGTATGACAAGTTGACAACTAACATCATGGAGCTGAAATCCATCTATCAAAAAAATCGATAAACATGTTCACCAAAATAAATTTGATGCCAAACAAAGAAATAGATTATAAAAAGTAAAACAGATTTATAGCACAAAGAATTAATGGATTGCAACCTAATTAAACAATATTGTGTATGAATTATATGTATATATGAATAAAACTAAAAATTGTAAGTAGATATCAAGGTTGTAAAAAGCGCTAGGCGGATCTGAGCCGTTGGGGTACTGCCTAACCGTTTAGATGGTTTCTTTAATTCTAGTTAAAATTATATTTTTTTGAGAAAAAGATGGGATAAGCCCATCATGTTTCATTAAAAAGCATTTAATGAACATCTCCCCGAGTTACATCCATCACTCCTAAATAAAAACACAACAGCTACAACAGTCAAACAAAATACAATTCAGACTAGAAAAATATGTTTTCTTCTTCTTCTAGCCCTAATTGGTTTCAGCAATTCCAAATGGGACCACCTCTTGGTAAAATTGGACTCTACAAAGATGGATCAGGCTCCGTTTCGTCAAATGACTCATAGCTAGTTTCAATTGCTATGTCTCCGGATAAGGCTTCCCGTAGCCATATCCTATCTTCACATAGTTGGGACGACTCTCTTCGCCGGTCAGGCGCACCGTTGTCGGACCCCACTTCCACAATGTCGGATTGTAATTGCCGAATCACACCTCTATAATATCTGATTATAAATACGAGCCCCCTCATAATTGGATACAACCATCGGTGCTCATCCCCACATCATCGCAAAACTCCGTATTCGACCACCACATTCCGGATCGAGAAACATCATCTGATTAGGTTTCACCACCAGACAACTTCCACATACCGGATTGAGCCATCTCGGCACCCAACTCCGATCTTTAGTGCCGGATCTACCTCCACATCTCAGATCAAGACCAGATCTGACGACCACATCCTCAAAACATCAACTTTGTCGCCGGAGCGGGCTTCTAATGGTTGAATCTAACCATTCATTGGGATTCGGCTATGACCTCCACAAGTCGAGCTTCACTGGACCAGATCGAGACCTCCATGATCAGATCCCGCCACCACCTCTTCAACTCGAACTTTTCAGGATTGGATCGAATCGAGACCCCCTGGTCAGATCCGGCCATCTTCTTCTCAAATCAAGCACCTTATGACCGGATCGAGGCCCCCTTGGTCAGATCCGGTCACCACAACCTCAATTCGAGCTTCTCATGACCGGATGAAGCCATCCTTTGTCAGATCCAGTCACCACCAACCTAGCTCCTCAAAAACTCTTTTAATAAAAGGAAAAATAAAGAAGTGCCATGGGATGGGGGAAGCCATGAACTACCACCCCACCCCACAAGCGAGAGAATAAGATAGGAGAAAGTTTATTGATGTTATATATATATACATATTGAAATTTTAACAGTATATTAACATTTCAGCAACAAATTTAAATTTTAGCAGCAGAAACAGAAATATATTGATATTTCAACATAATAACCAATAATATATTGATATTTTAATAGTAAAAGTCAGCAAAAAAATAGCTTTTGAGCTATATAATTCAAAAATTATTTAGAAAAGAAGACAAAATTCATTAACTTTTATTTCATTAAGTATGAGTTTGGGTCAGATATGGTGAAAAGAGAACAAACCCGACCCATGATACTTTAAAAATGACTAAATTTTTACTCATTAAGCGGGCTGCCGCTTAGGCTCCCGCTTAAGCGGGTAAGGAGGCTTAAGCGCTTAATTAAACTGTCTAGGGCTGAATCGGAGCGGTCTAACACCCTTTTCGTCTTGGGGGCCGTCTAGACCGCTTTTTAGAACATTGGTAGATGCATATATAAATGCAATTTTGATACGTGTACATAGATGCCAACATGTTATTCTACGAAAGACACATAAATGATATGCATATGAAACATATTTAGCCGTATCCAGACCACGTTAATGGCTTGCCCAACATGTGGCAGGAAAGTATCGGGCAAGCGCCGTTATCTTATATTTTTTGGGCATGGCCATGGCCTCCAGTTGCAAGTGTCAAATAACGAATTGACACTCAAAATCCTCATTGGCCAGCGGAGAGTCTAGAAAAAGTCGATAGGTTATATTTGTTATATTGAATTATGCTAAACTAAGGTATTGATAAACCCAATAATCAAACACAACAGTTATGCTAGATGACGGTGCGATTGCTTTTTGCTGATGAGACCATGTCATTTGATGAGAACAATATGGTTTAGTAATCGCTCTCACAATTTTTATAGCTCAACACCTCCTTTGGGGTAATTTGCTTATCATGTGATTTTCTTTACCAATATTTCTCGTTTGAATCACTTTTAGTTTCCATTTGGTTGCCTTTTGAATTGATCTACTTTTTAATCCATCTAACATGCTCTTCATTTCACCAGCTCCTCCGTTAAAATTGATTGATCTGCCTGGTTTAGATCAGAGGGGTATGGATGAATCCATGGTGAGCAGTCACTATTATTCTTTTCCATTCCAATATATTGGTTTATATTATGTACTATTTCTTTCCTTCCTAAGTATAGTTGTTAACATGCTTGATAAGACATATCAGCTAAATATTGGATAGGATAAACGGCAGAATATCAAACCATTTATGAAGACAATAATGTATGCAAGTATATGACTCTGGCTTTAGGTTTATTTGTTTAATGTTTGCTGCGTAATTGTTGGTTGATTTGCAACTGTTCATCTATCTGACTGTCCAAACAATCATTTTTGTTTTTGCTTGTTTCAATGGGGGATGAGTGTTAATTCTTCTTTATTTACATTTGGCAAGAGTGATATGTGGTAATTTTTCGCAGGCCAGTGACTATGCATCACATAATGATGCAATATTGCTTGTCGTAGTTCCAGCTTCCCAAGCACCCGAAATATCTTCATCCCAGGCTCTCAGACTCGCCAAGGAGTTCGATGCTGATGGTTTGTATTATCTCAAATAATTATCATAACTGTAGAAATTATTATTATTATTTTCCAGAGTGGTCATGTGTGGTAATTCTTTTTTCTGTTATATCCTGCATGTCTATAAAAATATTATGGCAGCATGCCCTGTTTTAACTTTGTATTCTGTTTGATATAGGGACAAGAACAATTGGTGTTATTAGCAAAATTGACCAAGTAGCTGGAGACCAGAAGATTCTTTCAGCTGTTCAGGCTCTTCTATTGAATCAGGGACCAAGAAATGCTTCAGATATTACATGGGTGGCTCTGATTGGGCAATCTGTTTCTATTGTTTCGGCACACGCTGGATCTATTGGAGAAAATTCACTTGAAACTGCATGGAGAGCTGAGACCGAAAGTCTTAGATCTATACTGACTGGAGCTCCTCAGAGTAAGCTCGGTAGAGTAGCTTTGGTAGATACCCTTGCCAGGCAAATACGCAAACGAATGAAAGTCAGGCTGCCTAACCTTCTCTCTGGGTAACTACTAAACCATGAGCTTTATTTCTTGAGAGTCTGGAAACATAGCATTATTTTTCTAATTTGAACTCTTAGTCCCACATTCCTACTCATCGCATAATACTAATCTCTTCTTTATGTCGGCAAGTAGATGTGAAGACACAGATACGAGGAACTGAGGAAGTGGTCATAAGTTTCTCCATTTAACATTCTTATTAATCATTTTTTTGGGATGGTTTGTACATGCAAAATGAAGACTGATTAGTGCCTCAGTCCTGAGGAGTGATAGGATTATAGTTGGAGTGGCTAGCATTAGGGTTAGATGATGTCGGAATCAACGTCAGCAGACCAAAAGAAACATTGATAGAGTCAGTAAAATAGACATTGCAGCTGTTAATTTATCAGGGGATATGGACCATAAAAAGCTTAAGGCAGAATTAAGTTATGTAGCAGACTCTAAACGTTTGTGATGAAGACATTGCTATTGTTGTCATCGATTAAATCTTCATACTAAATTCTGTAGTTTGTAGCGGCAAAATTTCTCTTTCACTCTAAAAGATGTACTGCTGTTCGTGATTATTGCAGTCTGGAGGGAAAATCTCAGACTGTAGGGGATGAATTGGTAAGACTTGGCGAACAAATGGTTCAGACTGCAGAAGGAACTAGGGCAATTGCTTTGGAACTTTGCAGAGAATTTGAGGACAAGTTCCTTGAGCATATTGCCACTGGTGAGGTCTGTATTTTCTTCAGATGCCTCTGGTTCTATTCATATCTGCATTCCACCCTTGCACTTTATGGATTATGAAGAGTTAGTGTTAGATTACATACATACGAGCACTAAATGTTGCCATAAGTACTTAATTACTGCAGTTTTGAAGTCAATTTTCATCCAATGATCTAAAAGTCAGATGTGGGATATTGATGAAAAATTAAGGTCAAGGCTTGTAGTGATCATAAAAAGACGGAGAATAGCGATATTTGTTAGGACAATTTTGACTGGGTTTCAGAATTAGATGGCTTTTATTTTTGGAAGCTGCGGCTCATATGCAAGATTGGTGTGGCAATACCGCAATAGTAAAGCACTCAAAATAGGGAATGCAAGAAAAAAAAAAGAAAAAAAGTAAAGGAGAGAGGTGAAAGGGAGGAGGAAGGCTGTTTTTGTTTTTGTTACCTTTTGTGAACTGTTCATATAACTGACTCCATTTTCAAAGGTAAGTCGCTTAGAGATATGTTCTTAGACGATCTTAGCCTTGGACATCAAACAACTAAAGCCAAGGATGACTGAAACAACAAGTATATATTGTTTGACATAGAAAATCTAACATTTGACATGCAGATTGCACCCAAGGCATCTTTGGTCTTCCAAAATGATTAAATAAGCCTCCTCAGCCGGCTTAAATGCAATTGAGATGGGTTCTCAGTTAATGTAGTAATTTTGAAACTTGGAAAGCTGCAGTTTTGTTTTTAAGTTAAAGCTGCTAGAATTTACATGATCAAAACATAATATAGCTAAGATATCGGCCCACTGTGATAATGAGTCATATGGTTGAACCTAATGATACGACCACATACCTTGATCCCATTACCTTTTGTTACTTTGAATTTAGTACTTTGGTTTTGAGCTAAGTCTATAATCTCATTATGTTGGCTGGCGACCCTTGGATGTGTATGACGCTGCTTTTGAAGTGGTATTTAGGGTGTTTAAAGCAACCAGAGTTCCTTAAAAAATTGGTTGCTTCATTATCCTTTCCTACGATAATATTTATTACCAAAGTAGGAGCTGCAAAGCCACAACATGGAGAAGCCGAAAGGCTTGAATTCTCTTAATTAGAGTATTAACACCTTGCCACTTTGTCAGAAACATCCATAATCCTTCTACAATTTAAACTTAAAAGACTTCTTTAACTCTTGGATTTGCAAGTCGTCAACTCTTTGTTAAGATAAAGGCAAGATTTTTCAAGAAGTTAGTTGGTCCGCAGATTGTTAGGTATCAAATCAACCGTCTTTACAAAGTTGTCAACCTTTATTCGGGCGAATTATGGAAAAGGCTTCGATGACAACAATGATACATCCTCTTCGCATCATTAACATATCATGACCAACCAAAGAGTAATAGCCCAACGGTAAAAATTCCTTCTGCAAAGTGAGAGGTCACTGGTTCGATTCCTAAGAGGGTCACATAGAATAAAAGTACTATGAACAACAAACTTTGATATAGTTGGATTCAACTTCCTGGCTTAATCCCATCTCAGACTTAATAGACACAACAATGTTACATATAGCTTGAAATAACCCCCAAATGCTGAAAAATAATATATGAAAACAAAGAACTGGAGATATACAAGAGGATTGAGTCCTGAAGAGGAGCCTATCCTCAATTAAACAAACAAACCATCAAACATATAACAATGGAAGCATTTCATTCCTGCTGAAACCAGACCATGGAGGATTATTTCCCAATCATGCCATTATGATAGTCAATTAAATATAATAATGTTAGTAGGTTTTATTAGTATTTCAAAGCAATGATAGGTGTTGACAAATATATGTCTAGCCATGTATAAAGTTGCATACTTTGTGGTGTCCCTATTGCTGAAGGCATCACATATATTAGCAACTAGTGCAGGGAAACTGTCGACATCTTCAAAATGGCATTCACATTTATTTGTCTCTTGATGCTTTTATCAAAGTTCTCTGGTCATTTAGCAGTGGTTTATCTCTGTTATATTTTTTGAGTACTATAAATAATGCATTCTATTTGTAGGGCGGAGGATGGAAAGTTGTGGCAAGTTTTGAGGGGAACTTTCCTAACAGAATCAAACAGCTTCCACTGGACAGACATTTTGATATCAATAATGTGAAAAGGGTATGTTCTTACTTTTTTTTTCAATCTTCTATATACCTCTAGCCCTTTTCTTTTACCTCGGTCTCAGTTTCCTTCTTCTGTATTCAGATTGTACTTGAAGCTGATGGTTATCAGCCGTACTTAATATCTCCAGAGAAGGGTTTAAGGTCTTTAATAAAAGGGGTCTTGGACCTTGCAAAAGAACCATCACGTCTTTGTGTAGACGAGGTACTTTCACGAACATGATACGGTCTTTTTTCTGAATGCTTAGTATCTCTGTGCCCAATGCGTTTTAAGTCTAAAAATCTATAAACCTCTTTTTATGGTTCAGCTGTCTCTGTTCGAATACTTTCATCTATTTGAAATAACTAGCGGTAAGGCCTGCGCGATGCGGCGGTTTTTGGAATAATTTATGAAAATGGCATTTATCCGCAAAGCGGTGGAAGAACATGGTATTTATTTATAAAAAAACAAAGCCCATGATATTTATCCGTTCATGGTATTTTTTAAGTATTTATCTTAAAAACGTTGAACATGCATGGTATTTTGTAAAAAAAAAAGCCCATGGTATTTATCCGAAAAACTTTGAAAGCCCATGGTATTTATCCGAAAAACTTTGAAAGTTCATGATATTTTAGTGAAAATCAAGTGGGGTTTTGAGTTGATGGTAGAACCCTAATTATTGTGAAGTTTTGCTATCACACAAATGAAAAACGATGAAAGTCCATGCTATTTATTTTTGAAAAAAGTTCAGTCCATGGTATTTATCTGAGAAAAGGTGAGGTGGGAGTCCATGGTATTTATATGTAAACAACAAACTATGAAGAACGTTGGAATTCGTGGTATTTAATCGAAAAGAATCAAAGTTGATGGGGGGATTTTTCTGAAGCACGTTGAAAGTTCATGGTATTTATTTGTAAGAAAAGTTTGGTATTTATCCGACAAACGTTGATATTTATTCATAAGAAACAAAGTCCATGGTATTAATTTGGAAACAAAGCAGGTATTTAACCAAAAATGTTCAAAATCATGGTATTTTAATGAAAAGCTAGTGGGGTTTTGAGTTATGGCAGCATTGTAATTGTTGCGAAGTTCTGCCCTCACAAAAGTGAAACGGTGAAAGCCCATGCTATTTGTTTCTGAAAAAGAAAGTCGATGGTATGTATTTGTGAACAACAAAATCCATGATATTTATTTGAAAAACGTTGAAAATCCATGGTATTTATTAGTAAAGAACAAAGTCCATGGTATTATTTTGTAAAGAAAGGCCATGGTATTTATTTCTAGCACGGTCCTTGGTATCTATACCTTCGTAAATCATAACATTTTATTAAAAAGATAAAATTAATATAAGCTTCAATTTGTATTTATGCAAGAAAAGAAAGAAAGTTTTTTTTAACCAAGTGGGTCCTACATCCCTAATGAAGCAAGTGAATACCACATGCTGAAGAGCATTTGCCTCTCACAACCCGTTTTACATTATTGCCCTTAATGTATAATTGAAATTTTAAAAATGCCAACAGCATATATCCAATATTATTGAACTAAAGGCAAAAATCTGCTAAAGTGGAAATTTTCACTACCCCTCATATAGCTTTATATTAGTATAAAGAAAGATTGTTTCTTGTAGAAAAGTACGATACTCGATGTAGTTGTTAGTATTCAACGTAAGCAATTGAACATAATTGTATTAATCAATATTCACTACACAATCATTGTTAATTAAAAAAAAAGAGGTTCTTTCATGACCAAACTAGTACTTCGTAATAAACCAAAGAGGATAAAGAACGACACTTTCTTCAAAATGAGTTGGATTCGAATTAAAAAAAATGACAATCATAATCACACAGATCAATAGATCACAACAATTTTTTCTTAAGATATTATGAGCTACTAATCAACAAATTATTGTACTGAAAAGAATCCAATGTTGTGTGTTAGACAGTGGCGAATCCAGGGAATTTGTTCAGGTAGAGCGGAAATTAAATGGCCTTAAAATATTATAAATAAGCTTCGAAATTAAAAAAAAGATCCTCTGATATACATCAAAATTTGGACAACATTTTCCAAACCAAGTTCATTATTGCCAAAAACCTTTTTCCGATGATTAATAAAACGAAATACCAATTAGCTTCTTATTTATACGATTGTTGGGTCTAAGTTTCAACATATATTAAGATATGCCATACGTACATGGTTAGACATAGTACATTTCTTGTTTCGGTGAACATATAAAAAAACTTAAATGTATTATATAGGATTTACAGATCGATAACATAAAAAAACATTACAAATGAATGCATCAACTCATTTTCTATTCTAGGATATATTTTTATGCTAAAACAAAACAAAATTACTTGTTTTCTACTTCTATTTTACAAACTAGGGTCTTTTATTAAAAAATGATATTGTAAAAATTAATGATGCCTAAGGGGCTCGAACCCATGACCTGTGATCCTGAGCTCTGGGGCAAAATGCACAAACCACTGATCCGTTTGCTCTTTTTGTTATAAGCCATAGAATATTTTTTTATATATAAACAACTTATTAAATGTGCATATCCATATCGATAATATAGATCCAGATGGAGCGGCCGCCTAGCCTCGGCTCTATATAGGTCCGCTCCTGGTGTTAGATGCTAACTGCTTCACTATTCAAGTGTCATCACTTAATCGTTTTCATGTTAAATTATGAAAAATCACATTCTAACTATTAGTATGGACCTTTGAAGTATGGACATGCCCTAAGGGTAGGCGTATGTCGGACATGAACACGCGCCCAACACCATGTCTGATGTGTGTGGGGTGTCCGCTCAAAGCCTAGTCGGGACACAGCTTTCGACACAAATGGCCTGAATATTGCAGAAGATGCTTAGTCGCCGCCTTGGCAATGGCATCTGTGTGAGAGAGTTTCCGCCTTGGTCTTCTCGGAAAGAGGAAAGGGTTTTTTTGGGGTTGGAAGTTCCCCTTGGCTTTCGATATGAAAGAGAGGAAGAATCTGTTTTTGGCCTTGACCCGAGTGAGAAAGAGAAATCCATCGCCTTTGATAGAGTTAAAGCGAGGAAACAACGGCTTGGAGGTCAGCGTATTGCTTTTTATTTTATTTTTATTTTTTCTATTAGGGTTAGTGTATTGCTTGATAAATCAAAGTGTGCCTGATTGTTACTGTAAACTGGTTTAATCGAGAAATCTTTTGGGCTTTGGTTACATTATAATGTTCTGGGCCGAGATAATTTATACATATATAACTCATGGATTTGGCTGCATTGGATTTCTATTGTATATACATACATATACTAGTGGGCTGGGTTATAGTGGACTTCTTTATATATTAAAAACGTACAAACAAATAAATACAGCCATGTCTCCATGTCATGGTATTTTCAAATTTGTGGAGTGTGTCCGGGTCCATGCTTTGATGGCAATACTTAGCAACAATCTGAATATAGATTTTTATCAGCTATAGGTTTCTTAGTGTCCAACATATTAAGTTTCTTATCATGAGATTTGTATATTCATTTATGATTAATTATTTTTTGATTCGCTTAGACATGACTTATTTTAGAGTTGTGGAAGTAATTTATGAGTGTTGTGGCAAGCTATCTACTTATGTTTATGTGAATTAAGTATCTTCTATCCATATTATAGTGTAAAGTCGAGAGCTAATAAGGCATTGTTTGATATTTTGCTTTCCAAATTTCCGTCTAATACATTACCTCATTCCATCTTTTGTCCACAAACTCTTTTTTTTATTTGCTAAATATGGCTGCACATGGATTCTTTGCCTTTCCTATATTTTCCTTGAGAAGGTAGGTCATATGGCAGCACATGGAAGAGTTTCCTTTTTCAATGTTTTTAAAATTATATTTCTTGGGTTTTAATTCTTCTAGGAATTTTCCTTACATTACCAGGGAACATGAAGGATCAAACCTTTGGCTATTTCATAGCATTTTGTAGCTTAAGTCCGATTGTTAAATCCTCACCTGCTTTATGTCAGGAAAAAGTCCATACAAAAGAAACCAATTAAGCATCTATTTATTGAAATGAAGAATACAACAACTGAGCCTTTTATCCCAAGCATATGGGACATGCTACATGAACCATCAAGGGAATCACGCCGGGCCCAGCACATGAATCCTCCGTTTCCACTCTTTCCTATCGAACAATATACTTTCATTGAGGCCTTTGACAACCATATATCGAGAGGATCCATTCGTCGAACCGGTGCTTCCATATGTCTGCGTCGTATATGACCAAATCATTTTAGTCGGTTTTCCTGTATCTCCTCCACAGGTGCTACACCAACTTTTGCACGAGTATCCGCATTTCGCACCTTATCTTTTCTAGTGTTACCACACATCCAACGAAGCATGCACATCTTCGCTATGTGTATCTTCGGTGTATGATGTTTCTTCGGAGCCCGGCATTCTGTACCATATAATAAGACAGGCCGAATAACGTTCCGATAAGATTTCCTTTTCAATTTTAATGGAAAGTTACGATCGTACAAAATCCATATTGTATCCCTCCATTCAACCAACCAGGTTGGATCCTTTGATTAATATCGCTATCGATCTTCCCATTCTTTTAAATGATAGAACCTAAATATCTAAACTGATCGCTCGGTGATATCTCTTGTCCTTCCAGTGTTATACCAATATGGTCCCGACTTCTCTATTTGCTAAATTTGCAATGCATATATGCTGTCTTGGACTTGCTCAATCTGAACCTCCGAGATTCCAACGTTTGCTTCCATAACTCCAGTTTGGCATTAACCCCTGCATTTGTCTCATTTACTATAACAATATCATCAGCGAATAACATATACCAAGATAGCTCATCTTGGATAGTTCTAGTAAGTTCATCCATCACGATGGTAAATATGAATGGACTTAATGCAGATTCTTGATTTAAACCAATTGTAATCGGAAAATCACTCGTTAGGCCGCCGCAAGTTCTGACATTTGCTACTACTCCATCGTACATATCCTTGATTATGTCAATATACTTGACAGGGACCTTCTTTTTCATCATTGTCCACCATAATATCTCTCTAGGTAACTTGTCATACGCTTTCTCTAAATCAATAAATATCATATGCAAATTTCTTCTCCTTTCTCGAAAATGCTCGACAAGTTGACGAAGCAGATGAATAGCCTCTGTCAGCTTCGTCGATCATTCAGGCATGAACCCAAACTGGTTCTCTGTTATCTTAATATTCTTTCTTAGTATGTGTTCAATCACTCTCTCCCAAACCTTCACGGTGTGACACATTGGTTTTATTCCACGATAGTTTGAGTAATTTTGAATGTCATCCTTGTTCTTGTAGATGAGTATAAGGGTATTTTTTCTTCATTCATTTGGTATTTTTTTGGTCTGCCAAATCTTATTAAACAGATCTGTCAGCCATTTAACGCCTATTTCTTTTGAGCATCTTCAAACCTCGATAGGACTCCCGTCTGGACCAACCGCTTTTCTTGATCTCATTCTTTTCAAATTCTCTTTAACTTCAGATATTCTTATTTTACGCATGAAATTACGGTTTATATCTTAAAATTGAATGACAAGTCCATTCAAATTCTTAGTAAAGCTTTCATTGAACAATTTGTTAAAATAATCTCTCCACCTTTTTTTGATATCCTCATCTTGAACTAAAACCTTATGATCTTCATTTTTGACACACTTCACCGCACATGAGTCTTTGGTCTTCCTTTTCCGCATTCGAGTAATCCAGTATATATCATTTTCAGCCTTTTATCATTTTCAGCCTTTTTAGTGTCCAGCTTCTCGTACATCTCCTTATAGAACTTAGTTTTAGCTTCTCTAACATCTTTCTTAACTTTTTAACCATTTTATACTTTTCAAATCTCCCTGCATCTTTGCTTTTCTTCGAATCTTTATAAGAATTCCTCTTGATTTTATGGCAGGTTTTACTTCTTCGTTCCACCATGATGTGTCCTTAGATTATGGAGCACCACCTCTCGACTCATCAAGTAGATCTCTAGCTATTCTCTTGATACAACTAGCCACCTTATTTCATGTTCTGTCTGAATCATCTTCAGACCGCCAATCCGCCTCTTGAACTACACTATCTATAAAAATCTTTTGGTTACCCTTCTTCAGTCGCCACCACTTAATTCTAGGTTTTATGTTACGTCTAATCTTTATATGTCCTCTTTTAAATCGAAAATCTAGAACTAAAAGTCTATATTGAGTGGTTACACTCACTTGGCACTACCTTACAGTCGATACAACCATCTCTATCTATCCTTCTCGTTAGAAAAAAGTCTATTTGACCTGCACTTGATCTGCTCCTAAAGGTGATAAGGTGAATATTTTTTCTTAAACCAAGTGTTTGCTAAGATCAAGTCATAAGACAACGCAAAATCTAGAATCGAGCTACCCGCTTCATTCCTTTATCCAGAACCAATACCTCCATGGATAGTATCAAACCCACTACGATTAGTACCTACATGTTCATTGAGATCACCGCCAATAAATAACTTCTCTACACTAGGTATCTTTTGCACCATCTCGTCTAAATCCTTCCAGAATAGACGTTTACTAGCGTCATCAAGACTTATCTGTGGTGCATAAGCGCTAATAATATTAAGGATCTCCCCTACATAGAATAAACTTAACCAGTAAAATTCTATCATCTTTTCTCCTAATCTCAGCTACATCCTCAAGCAACCGTCTATCTATGATTACATCTACCCCATTTCGATTTTTATCTCTACCTCTATACCAAATCTTATAACCCAAGGCTTTATGACTATCCTTTTCACCTATCCATTTAGTTTCTTGGAAACACATAATACCAACTCTCCTCATAGTCATCACTTCCACTAATTTTGTTAGTCTACCCGTTAGGGAACCTATGTTCCAAGAAGGTAGACGGATCTTATGAAACTCTTGCTTATTTGTCACTATACCCGGGGTCCGATGTAGCGCGTCGTTTCTGGATGATGACCTAGAAGCCTTTGCATACTTAACACTACATCCGGGATCCGATGTAGTGCTTCGCTAAGTAGAGGACGCCCCAACGATATTCTTATTATGGTTCATGTCATAGTATGTGACCAAATTTTACGTTGGCTGTCACAAGCCTACCACAACCCTCACCCTTTCTTATCAGGATTTGGGACCCGCAACGGTGGGTTTATTTATTGAAATGAAGAATGACAATTAAAAACTCTTTCTTGTAGCACAATCGAATATGCGTAACTTTATAAGAAAACGAATTTAGCTTGCAGTAATGCTGAAACAGCATGCTCTTTTTTCTGTTTAAGCTTACATAACATAATTTGGTGTAAGCTAAGGATCACTAAGTTATACAAAATTAGCTGATTTCTTGCATTATAGTTAATGAAGTTGTTTGACACCTGTGCGTGATGCAAGGGGCAACTTACTAGTAGGGTACTTAAAATTTAGTTTAGTAAAATATTGTTATATTTGTTCCAAATGCACAATCATATATACAGCTTGGTAAACAAGGTTGTGATGGATTATCTTTGAGACTGATGTTATTATGTATTTTTTCCTTCCGAAATTGGTTAAAATGGTATCATTACCGTGTCTGTTCTATTATTCCTTCTCAAATCTTATTATGGACTAGTTCTCACAAAGTGGAGCCTGATGTTGACTTGGGTCTCTTAAACGTGTTCACCATATCTGCTCTTTTGCCCTAATATTTTCCAGACATGCTTTAATTGGCACAAAAGGTGCCGACTTTACTGTTCTGTGTGAAGATTTGATAGTTCATTCGTTTAATATTTCAATGTTGCATTGACTGTTGAATCAGGTGCACCGTGTTCTGATTGATATAGTTTCTGCTGCTGCAAACGCTACACCTGGGCTGGGGAGATATCCACCTTTCAGGCGTGAGGTAATTTTGGTTGCTGCAGCCATCATATTTAGATAACTATCCGCTATATTCATGGATTATGTTTCATGGTAAAATCAAACTCTAACAATTGAGTTTCTTGCAAGGTGGTTGCCATTGCATCTGCAGCTCTGGAGTGTTTTAAAAGCGATGCCAAAAAGATGGTTGTAGCTTTAGTTGATATGGAACGTGCTTTTGTTCCTCCTCAACATTTCATTCGCTTAGTCCAAAGGAGGTTAGTCTGAGCTTTATGCCATGTAAATCATTATTAGTGTTTGGCCAAGTTTTATATTCCTGCATCTAAAGTGAACCGCCCAGTTACAACTTACAATTTTAACTAGCCTTCAATCCAGACATTTGACATCTTCATCCTTTTCTTCCAGTTAGCTATATTAAGGGTTATCTCCTTGATTAACCTATATATCTACTAGTTTTTTGCACGTGTGATGCATGTGGAGTCATGAAAGCTTGCATTTCATATATAATAGATAAATTATATGAATTTTCTTACAATGTGTAATACCTTGAATTTATTCATTGTTAAAATATAATAATATTAATAATATCATTTTTTTGTGTAATGCGAAATATTGTTTATTCATTGTAATTTAGGTATATAATAAAATACCCTGAGCTTATCATGACACTATATATTAGTAAAAAGGTTGTATATATTTGTAAAACTCCGTATGCATTTTTAATGATTTTATAAAAAAAAAATTGTATGATGAGTGTGGGGGAGGTTTTATTTTGTGCGTGTGGGGTGCGGGGTGGGGAGGCAGTGGGGAGGATGATTCTTTTGAATTGGAAATGATCATTTGAAATTCAAATGAGAATTGATGACAAGCCAAGCCTAATAGAATCCTTACAGAAGGTAGAAGATATTTGATTGCAGCACCCGCATGCTTTCGCTGATTGCGTGATAGTTGATAGGACAGATAGCTAGTTAATGACAGTGACACATAAGTATCATATAAAGTTCTGAAGTCGCCATCCTCATTCAAAAGGAATAACCCTTTCAAGAGTAGCTCTAGCATGTATTTGTTGCCTTGCGGAAAAATGCAAAAAATAAGGGAACATCTCCGTTCAGTCCCTTGGAGCATCTCATTCTATGTTTAAATACGCTTTGCACCTTCCTGAATATCGACTTAAAATTTCTTTACTTATTTATTCAGAGCACATGCAAGGACACCATTTTCTGTTGCTAGATACTTAATATTCCTTATTATGATGCATTTCATTTTAGTTCACTTACGAAATGCTTGGAATATTCTATCTTTAATGTTTCAATTTATGAGCAGTGCTAACAGAGCCTATTTTATTGAAAGATTTTATTCTGAGGCTGATTAAGTTCACAAATCCTAGTATAGGACGTTGTGGATTCTTTTGCTTTTATTGGTGTCTCCTCTGATTTTCCTGGTACAGGGATTATATGGATATTTTTGTATTTATTATGTTAGACACTTCAAGGACTTCTGTTACATTACAGTCGCCTATCTCTAGTTACATGTTAGATGCTTTGAAAAAGACGGTCAGTTTCGTAATGCTAGAGCGGGGATATATATTGTTGCATGAGCATGCTTAGGCAGCTAAATATTTTTGGCTTATATTTTATAAAAGATATTTGAGCAATGCCAATAGTTCAACATCCGACCAAAATGGCATGTTTTTGGAAACATTGTTGCACATATATGTGCATTCTCTTATACTTGTGCTTTCCAGGATGGAGAGACAGCGACGTGAGGATGAGCTAAAAAACCGATCCTCGAAAAAAGCACATGAGGCAGAACAAGCTATGTTAAATAGGGTTAGTTCTCTTATATACTTTCTCATCAGAAATACATACACAGACACAAACCCATCCATACCCATCCACCAGAAAAATAAAATAAAACCTATGCTGGTACTTGAATATTTGCATCTTGATAGCAATATGCAGCTAATTTATATAATTTTGTTTGACAAACTAAGGCAACAAGCCCTCAAACAGGATCTCAGCAGCCTGGCGGCACGTTGAAATCAATGAAAGATAAAAGCCAAACTGATAAAGATACAAAAGAGGGTCCAACCTTGCAGATTGCTGGTCCCAGTGGAGAAATAGCAGCAGGTGCATTTACTAATACATTAATGTTTTTTCTAACCAAAAGAATTGTTTTTATTGAAGCATTCAGTGATAATGACCTGCATATCTTCCTCTAGTGTATGTAAGCTTCCATGGATTCGTGTCTTCCACCTTCTCTGCATATTAAACATATAGTTCGTCATTCAGTTCTTTACTAGTCAAAATCGAGTGATGTATGAATATCAACTCATACATGTGGATCCGTCATAAGCATTTGGAGAATGTCCGCAGCTGTTTCTTTCATATTCCATTTCTTTAAGAAATGATACCAATCCATAACCAATGCAGCTATTGGCATTGGAAGAGTTAACTTTAAAGCTTGAAAGGCTACTTGGGGTAAGGAAACATACTGCCCCACTTAACAGTTTAAGCTAGAGCCAGGGAGCTGCAAGGGTGCCAACTCTGTACAGCCATGACCATAAGCGTTAAGAAATATCAAAGGTAAAATGTGCTCCGACTGCTGACATTGTAACCATAGTCACATAATTCGCGAATTATTCGGCGAATTCGCGAATAATTCGTGAATTATGCGACTGCCGATTAAATCTGCGAATTATTCGCCATCACCGAACATGCCGAATTATTGCCGAATTATTCGTGAATAATTCCCGAATTATTCGCGAATTATTCAAAAAAAAGCGAATTATTCAAAAAACAGCAAATAATTCACGAAATCAAAATCTAGCGTCTCATATATTAATTTTATATTAATTTTTTGCTCGAAATCCTTCCCGAACATTTCCCGAACACTTACCGAATCTTTCCCGAATACCTGCCGATTTTTTCCGAATAGTTCTCCGAATCCGAATTTTCGATCTCGCCGAATTATTGCCGAATCATGAATTTGTGACTATGATTGTAACAGCTGGTGCTGACATTATGTCTGACTATAGGATATGTGATGCGAGTTTAAAGTTTGGTTATTACTTCACTATATTTCAGTTTACCATAGTAGATTACTGCACAATTACCTGTAATACAATTTAACTTAATTGCCAATCTCCCACATTGATATTCGTGCTTGTTAGAAAGAAATTGGATTAAGAATAAACAAATGTGTATATCCATTCTCATATACTTAGCTTGGATAAATAATTGATTTTCAAACGCCCCATATCTTCTCGTATTCATGAGAAAGAAGAGTGCCATGGACTAGGACAAGACTAAGTACATTTATTCAATTCGTACACCTTAACTTTTCATTTTACATAAAACTAGTATAGCCTCCAAAGGTATTTTCAATTAATGCTTTAGTGTTTTGAATAAAACTAAGCCTGATACTTAAATAAAATACCAAGTAAAGCATCAAGTATAAATAATTGAACACAGGCATGGCGCTGCATTTATCATATAACCACATCCTGCTTCTCACGCTTAGAGTGACCTTATATTTATTTGGAGGTTTTAAATTTATATTTGATTTTGGAAACATTCTTTTATTTTTCATATCTGGTATAGGGTATTTGCTGAAGAAGAGTGCAAAAACAAATGGCTGGAGCAGGCGTTGGTTTGTCTTGAACGAGAAAAGCGGGAAAGTAAGTAATATAATCTTCCTCCTTTTTTCTATACTTTTTCTTGTTTTCTCATTGGAATGTTGAATGTGCTCTAAGTTATGCTATCTTGACCCAGCTTGGATACACAAAGAAAGAAGAAGAGAGGCAATTTCGCGGTGTCATTATCTTGGAGGTATTTCATCTGTCCCGTTTCTTTCAGATAAACTGAATTTATGGAAATTCTTTAATTATTTACTGCATAACAGATCTTTCCATTTGTCTAAAATGCTTACCCCAAATGTCTTTAATATATTCTTAACTAACTTGCATGATTTTTACCAGATTGTAAATCATTAATTTACTTGTGCCTTCTTATGTTTGATGTTTATGTTCTATATCACAAAATTATTGGTAGAAGTTGCTATTGTTAGTATTCAGCACGATACAACACTACGCTGTTTCTCATACACAGTCCTCTTTATGATTTCTATATGTTACCTGTAGGATTGTAATGTAGAAGAGGTAGATGATGAGGAACCTCCTAAAAACTCGAAGGAATCGAAGTCCAAGGACTCGAAGAAAGCAAATGGACCAGATTCAGGAAAGGCTCCAAGTCTCGTATTTAAGATTACTAGCAAGGTTGCATACAAAACAGTTCTAAAGGGCAAGTTCCTCATCAATCCTCAGTAGCAAATGACAGCTTCATTCGCATTTTGATTCACCGACCATGCCTTTCCTCTTTATTGTTCCGTGATTAACAAAAATGATTGATGATCTTGTAGCTCATAGTGCTGTTGTGCTGAAGGCTGAGAACATGGCTGACAAAATTGAGTGGCTGAACAAGATAAGAAATTTAACACAACCTTCAAAGGGAACTGTGAAGGGGGCACCTGGCCCTGAAACCACTCCATCAATGAGGCAAAGCCTTTCAGATGGTTCCCTAGTAAGTTTGTATTTGATGCACTTGTTTATGTAAATATCTGAACATCGGATGACAATTATTAGTGTGAAAATGCAAAACCCAAGCTTGCATAAACTTTAATTAAACCTTCAATATAGTCTGCTTAACTTTGAGACATTGTATTACTTACTAGCCATGGATTTTAAAGTAGATAACCATTTTGAAGCTTTTTATATTCAAGTTTTCCTGCTCATTGTCTTTTAGCAGTTAGATGGTTATCCAATTACTTGATATAATGGTGTTTTTTTATTAATCATTTTTTAAATTATTTATATCTGGGAAGTTTTTTCTCATAGACATTACAAGCAAATACTTTGATTGTCATTGTTTTATACCATTTTCTCCATCCTCTAACTATACTTGTCACAAGTCTTTATGCAACTGTTAAAGATAACTAGCAACATTGCATAGGAAACTTTTTCTACGGGTAAGCTCCTTTTCTACACATGAAGGCTTTATTTCCATAATTAACAAAAGTGACCATTAATCTTGTACTTGCCCAAAGATACATGGTACAGAAAAATGCTGAACTTTAAATAATTTATGTTGTGGTAAATTCGTAACCACACCGTATCTGTCCGAATTCAATAACTGGGTACTCTTGTGCTATCATTGGCTCTGCAAACAGATTGTTGAAATCTTACTACTGCATTTCTTAGGAAACAATGACTAGAAGGCCTGCTGATCCGGAAGAAGAGCTTCGATGGATGTCCCAAGAAGTGCGCGGTTATGTGGAAGCTGTTTTGAACAGCCTTGCTGCAAATGTTCCAAAGGTATATATAAAAAAAATGCTATGCTCCATAAATTTAGCTGGCATCTTTACTTATTTAAATCTCTTAACTTTGTGGTTGAGCAGGCTGTTGTGCTGTGCCAAGTAGAGAAAGCTAAAGAAGACATGCTGAATCAATTATATAGCTCTGTAAGGTAAGCTCCATTTCTGGAAACACACACGCACGCACACACACAAAACAAAGATTTTCTGTGACACAATTTTTGTATCTTTCATTTTTATATTGGTTGCTAGTTAACATGGTTTCTTATGTCATGCTAACTTATGACATTGAATGAGTCCTGTTGGTATGTCTAAAAGATGCTTTTATAGACACAGTAAGCAAGGATTTTTTTAAATATCTTTTTGTAACTCAAAACTCTTGGCATGTTATGGCATGTTAGTACTATGAATAACATGCAAACTTTGATCATTATGACCTTGACAGCTCTGGAAAGCAATTTTTGCAGGAAAAAAATGGTTCTAGAAATTTAGGAGTTCGAATGTGGTCCAACATTGACTGATATCTCCTAACTCTTAGCTCCTATATTCAATAATTTTTTTATTGGACACTACTTGAGGGATACATAAGCAACGTTGAAGATGATATTTATCTTAAATATTCTAGTTGTTACCACTTGCCAGTGTTGCAAAAAGTAAAGCAGACCTGAAATGAAATGACTTTTTAGGTGGGGTTAAATGGAGAGGTAGCGGCGAAAGCGGTGGTGGTATTATATGAATGTATGTGTGTGTAGCTACAAAAAATTTATAAAAATCAGAAAAGAGGAATTTTTTTAATGGTAGTAGAATAAGAGAAATTTATTAATGAACTATATTAGTGTTAATGCACTAAATGTTGTCAAGCCGTTGCACATGGCTGTCATTAATTATGGAACTGTCAAGTAATAATGCAATTAAAAAAATACAAATAAAAAAGACAATACATACATCATTATTTTGACAGACATCTTACTGAGCAAGGAACATCAATATATATTCTAAGAGATAAGAAGCATTCAGGCCCCATAAAACTCTAAATTCCGTAAAGCTTAATAAAATCTCTATTACGTCCAACATAAATATCTCTCATACATCTAATGTTAATGATCTAACAAATTGGCATCACATTTATTTCACTAATGAAAAGACTCGAGCTGTTAAGGTTGCCTTCTAGGTATTCTTTAGTAATCATCTTCTGTGCCTTTTATGTTAGACAGGCTACTATCTGTAAGCATGCACATTTTACACTTCATTATTAATTTAAAGCATTTTTCACTTCTGATATAGTGCTCAAAGTAATGCAAAGATCGAAGAGCTGCTTCAAGAGGATCAGAATGTCAAGCGGAGGCGAGAAAAGTTCCAGAGGCAGTCATCTATTCTCTCTAAACTTACACGCCAGCTAAGCATCCATGACAATCGCGCAGCAACTGCCAGTTGGTCGGATGGAAGTACTGGAAGTACTGAAGCAGGTACTTAATTTTAATATTCTTAATTAGATCTTTTTGAGTTTCGAATGCATGCATGTGGTGCCTCTAGAAATCCAGCGCCCATGTTTAGCAATAGAGGTGATCCACCAAATGTATCACTTAGTTATATAACATTGGCCCTGCATATATAACATAGGTCCTGCTTTTGAGATAGAGGCAGTGCTTGAAGATAACTTCATTGTTAATGTTTATAATTAATAATTTATTGTAATATTCATACTACATAGATCCAGATATGTCAAAAACAACCCATGATCGGTTAGGCTTGCTGCCTTCACCATATAAAATGGCAGATATTGGCTAGATTGTGAGCCATTTTTTGTCTGTGATGGACCAGCCCAATTTTATCCTATTAGCTGTTAGGACTCAGGACCAAAAGAAGCCCATTGCGTAAAGTAAAGCATAAACCACATTAACTAGTGGTCATGTCAGAACATGTTTCATATTTGATTTTTTTCCAGGTAGTAGAATACAAATTTGGAGCTAAACTATAATACCTTTAAATTATATTTTGAATACATGATCATTTTTTTTCCATAACCCTTTGATCTGCCATGACCTGCCACAGCCCAACACACACATTGGACATCATTAAACCAAGGTTCAAAATCTCTGTATCACTACTGGTGTCAGACGGTAATGTTTGGGATTGAAATAGTCGTATCGGATGTTTTCCGAATTCTTTATTTGTTTGACTGAAAGAAGATGACAAACTAGCGATTTTTTTTTGTAAACAAACAACAAAAGTAACTATTAACAATGTGACATTTAAATAAAATAATGATGTCTAGAGTGTTTTTTCAAATATGCCATAAAGATGACTTATAAACTTTTTGATATTTTTTAGTAATTAAGATGTTAAATAATCCGATAACCCATCGTCATAAAAATAAAAATAAATAAATGAATAAAACAATCCGATAAACCCATTACTGCACCCATCAATAAACCCCCAACTCATTAATAATCGGTATTAATCTCAATACCGGTACACGGATCATCATTTTTGGGATTGGCCATCTTGGATCGGGATCGGCCGAGATTTATAACCATTAAACAAAGTCTTCTCATGTCTTGTTGGACTAATCTCTTATATCAGCAGTGACCTGTGGTGAAATAATTTTGCAGAGAGTCCAAAGACGCCCAAAGTTCAATCATCGGGTGACGACTGGAGATCTGCATTCGATGCAGCAGCAAACGGGCCCACAAGCCGTTCAAACTCTGTTGGTAGATCTAGCAGCGCCAATGGTCACAGCCGCAGGTACGAGAATGGTGATGTTGGAAGAGGATACGGCCCTAACTCAGGCAGCCGCCGCACTCCCAACCGCGTGCCACCAGCACCACCTCAGGGCAGCAACAGTTCCTCAATGTACAGATACTAGTTATATAATATTCCTCACTTCCATTGTGCTATTTCAGACGTTTGGAAAATGGGAAAGAAGGGTAAAATTATGTTTTGTATCCCTCACATATATAGATGTCATTAGTCAAGTAGAAGAAGTATCCAAAGTCTCCATATTGGAGCTGGAGGTATATTGTTGCAAACATTTACATATGGGCATCAGTACCAATAATTCTTATTAGTTTGAGGGATTTGCTTCTTTCCCTTTGATCAGAGGACGGCGATGAAACCTTTTTGCGTTGTAAAATTTTTGGTTTTCTTTTTGAATGTTTTCATTTGTATTTACCATTAATATTATCAGTAATGTTGGGTGGGATTAATCGATATGTTTTTCCTTCCCAGTTTTCCATTATTTCAAGCAAGTTTCCTGCGATGCTCAAATGGTCAATTTTATGTAGTTACATTGTTCCACGTATTAAAGTATTATCTGCTATGTTTTGCCCTGGAGAAAATTGCCATCACCACCAAGAAACTAGTGTACTGTCGTGCATATAACTGCATTAGATAAACAATGCCTAAAATGTGCAGGATGCCTGTCTATGACATACATATCAGGAGTGTTGGTGTAAGGTTTTGATGCTGTAAACAACTGTTTATATCATTCTAAATACTGGTCTCTTCCTTTTTGACCGGCCAAATGTTGACAGCATACTGCTTCCAATTGCGTTTACCTTCAAAGGTTCATTACATATCCATGATCAAACCTAATTATTTCTCGAACATCCAATTCCTTCATATTACAGATGCAGGACAGAATTGATGTTCGAAAATTAAAGGCTAATATGTGAACGTATATGCTTGATAATTGCTAGAGCACTACAAGCCATTACCGTTTTATTTTATTGCATGTACAGAAGTACAGGAATATTCCTTGAATAAGCTTATGCGGCATTGGACTCTTTTCTGTTCATTCTTATGCTGCGCTGCTTGATAGTTGCTGCCTCCTGCTTGCATGATTGATCCACTCGTACAGAGCCCTCACTGCTGGTATGCATTCTGTCCAACATATATTTCAGAAGAAAAAAAATGTCTACATCCACCCTATCGAAAATCCTCAGTATGAACTTGCTGTAGGCTAACCAGCCCATAGTAAACCCCACCAGCTCCCTTCAATAAAAGCGAAGAATGAGTTCCCTTCTCCACCACTTCCCCCTTCTCCACCACTGCAATTAGATCACATTTCTGAATGGTGCCAAGTCGATGAGCAACGATAATGCTCGTTCGCCCCACCATCACCCTCTCCAGTGCTTCTTGCACCGCTTTCTCCGACTGGCTATCAAGTGCACTCGTAGCCTCATCCAATAGCAATATCGCGGGGTTCCTTAGTATTGCACGCGCGATCGCGATACGCTGTTTTTGGCCACCAGATAGTTGTGCCCCACGGTCTCCGCAGTATGTGTCGTACCCATCCTGTAGGGCACTGATGAAGTCGTGTGCGTTGGCTGCTCTCGCTGCAGTTTCGATCTCAGCTTGTGTGGGTTCCTCAGCTCCATATGCAATGTTGTCCCGAATGCTCTCTGAGAAGAGTGTTGGCTCCTGTCACATGAAGAAAAGATAACCTTTTAATATTGGGTTAATTACACAAAACACCCCTGTAGATTACCCTGTGTAGCCTTATTACCCCTCAACTAATTTATTAGCACAAATGCCCCTCCCATTCATCGGGCGAAACCCCCAAACACTCAAATTCTACTCCAAACAGCACAAAAAAGTCCTACAGCTAAATCAGACAATCATTCGAGTTGTTTAGAGTTGGATTCGAGTATTCTTAAGCATTTTTGATCAATATGACCAGAGGGGTGTTTGTCTGGGACACTGGCCACATAACTAGATTTCACTGAGTGATCTGATTAAATGATATATAAGAAAAACATTATACCATTCCAAAAGTAGGTAAAAAAATTTCAATTAGATTAAATTAAAAGTAAAATGTAAGGAAAAAGACAGTTAAATCCATACTATTTTGTTGGTACCGGGAATTAAACCGACAACTTTTTGCAAGGGAAAAAGACAATCTACTTAGGCAAGACTATCTCAATCCATCCATCCATCTATATAATATATAAAGGTCCAATTCCAAAAAATTACCAAATTCTTTGCCTCAATTACGAGAAACCACCAAATTCCATCAAAATTATGAGAAACTATCATACTTTTGAAAGTTTTATGGTAGTTTCTTGCAATTATTGTTGATGTGACACCTTATTTATGGTAGTTTTTGAAATTTTGGTGATAGTTTCATATAGTTTTTGAAAGTTTTGCGGTAGTTTCTTGTGTGTAACAAGAATTTGGTAGTTTCTCGTAATTACACCGAAGCACTTGGTAGTTTTTTTTTGAAATTAAGCCTATATATATAAAGTTATAAGAAAATATTTCTTGGAATATTCTCTTATCTAGATTGGACTTTAGTAAAAAATTGTTATCTAGCTTTTATTCTTTTACTATATTTGGGTCATGGAAATTTTTTTATTGGTTCTCTACTCAAAATCTATCACTCTTTTATCCTATATAGCTAGGCTTATAGTGGAAATATTCTATCGCCCTCGTCTTTAAAATCTCTAACTAATATTTCTTTCACTACTAACGTTTTACTGGAAAAATATTGAAAAATTTCACGATTTTTGTGAGTTGTATAACATGTAAAATATTGAAAAAGGAAAAGTAACAGAAAAAATTTTAGTCAAAATTTTTGTGATTTTCATTTGATAGCAAAAGAAATATAGAAAAACTAAAGAAAACAGAAAATTTAGACATTTTCACTATTTTCACATGCCATATACCATGTAAAATATTAAAAGTCTGAAGCAGAAAATTTGAGATTTTTGAAAATTTCACGATTTTAATGTGCTTTAGCATGCATAATATTGAAAAAAACGGAAGAAACCGAAAATTTTTGTGATTTTCATGTGCTATATACAACATATAAAAGATAGAAAAATGGAATAAAATAGAAAATATTGAGATTTTTAAAATTTCCGTAATTTTCGTATGCCACAACAAAAAAAAAAAAATCTAAAAACTGAAGAAAACATAAAATTCTTGAGATTTTTGAAGATTTTGCGATTTTCGTTTGCTATAAGTTAAATATTGAAAAACCAAATAAAACAGAAAATTTTGAGTTTTTTGAAAATTTCACGATT
Organism: Agapanthus africanus; assembly: GCA_030015575.1. Taxonomy (NCBI): domain Eukaryota; kingdom Viridiplantae; phylum Streptophyta; class Magnoliopsida; order Asparagales; family Amaryllidaceae; genus Agapanthus; species Agapanthus africanus. The sequence goes on along the minus strand of JASDDO010000004.1, from coordinate 434,009,350 downwards.
AATGAATTGATTATGGAAGGCTGCATGCTTTAATAAAAGAGGCTGGCCACCCATCTACCCATTACTATGTTGCTTTATTAAGACGCCTCAATTAATAATTTAGTCAAATCATCTTTCCCATCTTTATCATATTATATGATAATGGATAATAATTCATTCTTTTGTAGGAACCTTATTTGAATTATTTTCTTTAAAATCAATGTTCCATAATTTCAATTATTACCTACTAATTGTAGCTCATTTATGGTTCAAAATATTAAGAATTTTGAAAAGTTCACGATATTCGTGTGCTAGCATTCAAAAATACCGAATATTTAAAGAAAATCGAAAATTTTGAATTTTTATAAAATTCGCGAATTTTTGTGTGCTATGCATGCAAAATATAGAAAATTTGAAGAAAACATAAAATTTTTGGATTTTTTAAGATATCGCGATTTTTTTGTGCAAATAAATATTGAAAAACCGAAGAGTGCAGGATATTTTGAGATGTTTGAAAATTTCATGATTTTCATGCGCTATGCATGCAAAATATTATAAAATCGAAGAAAACTAATATTTTGAGATTTTTGAAAATTTCACCATTTTTGTGTGCAATATGAAGCAAAATATTAAAAAATTGAAGAAATAGAAAAGTTTGATATTTTTGAAAATCACGCAATTTTCATGTGGTAGCATGCAAAATATTGTAAATTTGAAAAAAACAAATAATTTTAAGATTTTTGTAAATTTCGCGATTGCCACATGCTATAGCATACAAAATATTAAAAAACCGAATAAAACAGAAAAATATTTTTTTTTGAGAATTTCATGATTTTCATATGTTATATAATATTGAAAAAAGATTAAAAAACAGAAAATTTTGAGATTTTGAAAATTTTGCGATTTTCCTGGGCTATATCATAAAAATATTGGCAAACAGAATAAAACGAAAAATATTTTATTTTTGAAAATTTCATGATTTTATTGTGCTATATAGCAAACCAAATATTGGAAAACCGAAGAAATCTGGAAATTTGAGATTTTTAAAATTTCACTATATTCGTGTGCCGCATGTAAAATGTTGAAAATTTGAAAAAAACAAAAAAATTGGGATTGTTGTGCATTTCGTGATTCTCGTACGCTAACAAACAAAATATTGAAAACCGAAGAAAAATCATATAACAATAAATTTTTAAATTAGTATGATTTTTCTTGACTTTGGACTTTGTAGAGCCCTTGCTAATGATGGTCAATAGAATAAGCATATTTGACATATATGTTCTTATGCCTGTCTTTATACTATTCTAGTTGGAGTTTGAGATGTGGGATTTTGTTTATGACATGATTTTAATGCCATGCGACAGCCCTTTTGGATGCCATGTGGCATTCCAGAAAATTGTAATAATATACTATTCTTCTTTTCAAGCAAGTAGAATTCCACTACAAGATATTTTAATAAAGTTATGGAAATAAAAAATCTCTCCATATCTTATGCCTGTCTTTATGAGTGTGCATAACATGTGCCAAAACACTGGAAATATGGTTGTGAAAGACAGTCATGTTACCTGCCCCACTAGTGCGATATGCCTCCTGAGCGACCGAAGGTGGCATGATTTTACATCCCTGCCATCAATGTTCACCGTTCCTCGTAGTGGATCATAAAACCGCTCGATGAGCTCAATGATTGTAGATTTGCCCGACCCACTGGGCCCTACCAGTGCCGTCGACTTTCCAGCATCAATATCAAGGCAAAAACCTTTAAAGATCATCACGTGCAGGTCATGATGCCAAGTTGATCCTGCCTCATTAATTTCACCAGTTTTATTCAAGTTGATCCCTTTCCAAGCTTTCCAAGAAAGAAGTTGATCTTACAAGTGTATCAAGGATTTGCATTTGTATTTGAGAAAAGGGTGCAGGCACATTTAGGTGCCACTTCAGGATTAAAAATCTGGTTCCCTAATGTTGATATCAGTTAAAATTTAAATAGTCAGTTATTATTATAGACAGAATTAAGATAGGTCTTTTATTTAAATAAAGATTTAGATAAGAGAAAATATTTTATTAGATAAGGATAAAGAAGATTTATGTTGGTCCTAATCTAATTAGGAGAAGGTTTATTCTATACTATAAATAAGGAGGTGTTTCCATTAAGAGATATGGCAAAAGGGCAAAGACGAAAGGACAAAAGGCACAATAAGGGCCAAGGTTAAGTCAAGAGAGATGCTCTTGGTTTATGAGGGTTGTAACTCCCCTCTCTTGAGATGAGATCAAGATAGGGGAGATGGGATGTGACAAAGAGCGGGATTGAGATGTGTGGGATCTTGTTATTTTTATCTTCATTAAAAGATTAGGGTTCTAATCTAGATTTGAGAGATGCTAAAATTTTAGATGATCAAATCAAGGAAAAGATAAAGGCGTCGGGTGGACTCTTTCTTATATCAATGGAATCCTTATATTTGCCCTGTGGTTTAGGCCGGTCGGTCAAACCATGTTAAAAATCCGTGTTGTTACTTTTTATGGATTGTCTGTCTTGCATGCTTGGACATTAAAGACGGGATCTTTTCCTCTATGATAGGCATCGGAGGGGAAAATTCCCAACCAGTAGTATCAGAGCTTATGGTGTTCAATCGGAGCTTCGAGTTCACGAGATAGTGGTGGATGTGATGTCAAGTCAGAGCGGCGGAGGCATCATAAAAAAGAAGGTTTGATCCGACGGAGCGTCGGATTGACGGTTGTCAAAGTTAGATCGGTCAAGAAGATACCGGTGGAGACGTTTGGAGATCAGATCTTGTGTTAGACGATTGAGGGTGTTTGATCCTATCGGATTTGAGCATGAAGGTTTGTGGTAGCGAGCGGTGATGTAGAACAGCAGAAGCATTCTTTTGAAGTTTCACGAAGTTCCGCATGGTTCTAGATGTTCCAACAAGGAACAAGATGGTATGTGCAAGATCTGCGAAGAAGGATGATGAGAACAATAAATCTCAAGATATAGGCCCAACGGATTTGAGTCAAGATGGAGATTATTGGAGTTGTGTCTCATATCCAGTTGATCACCTATGTACAATTTATGGATAGCGGAGAGTCCGGATTGGACTCGGACAGTTGGGCTAAAGTAATCTGTTAGTGTGGGCTACCAATGGATAAGGAGATGAAAGCATACTCAATGATTCTATTTAGATTTAAACTAAAGTGGAGATTGTTGATATTAGTTTAAATTTAAATAATTAGTTATTATTATAGATAGAATTAAGATAAGTTTTTTTATTTAAATAAAGATTTAGATAAAAGAAAATATTTTATTAGATAAGGATAAAGGGGATTTATGTTGATCCTAATCTACTTAGAAGATTTATTCTATGCTATAAATAAGGAGGTGCTTTCATCAAGGAGATTTGGCATAGGGCAAAGGCTAAGGCAAAAACAAAAGGGATATAGTCTTTAGGTTTATGAGGGTTGCAACACCCCTCTTGAGATGAGATCAAGAGAGAGGGATGGGATGTGAGAGATTGAGATATGTGAGATTTTGTTACTTTTATTTTCATTGAGAGAATAGAGTTTTAATCTAGATTTGAGAGATGCTAAAATTTTCGATGATCAAATCAAGAAGAAGATAAAGACGTCGGGTGTATTCTTTCTTGTATCAATAAAATTCTCATGTTTGCTCCGTGGTTTAGGTTGGTCGGTCAAACGACGTTAAAAATCTGTGTTGTTACTTTCTATGGATTGTCTGTTTTGCATGCTCGGACGTTAAAGACGGGACCTTTCCCTCTACGATAGGTATCGGAGGGGAAAATTCCCAACAAGTGGTATCGGAGCTCATGGTGTTCGATCGGAACTTCGAGTTCGTGAGATAGCGATGGATGTGATGTCAAGTTGGAACGGTGGAGGCACCATAAAGAAGAAGGTTTGATCCGATGGAACGTCGGATTGGCGGTTGTCAAAATTAGATCGGTTAAGAAGATACCAGCGGAGACGTTTGGAGATCGAATCTTGTGTTAGACGATCGAGGGTGTTCGATCCTATCGGATTTGAGCATGAAGGCTTGCGGTAGCGAGCGGTGATGTAGAACAGCGGAAGCATTCTTCTGAAGTCTCACAAAGTTCTGAATAGTTCAGGGTGTTATGGTTCTAAGAAGGAGCAAAGTGGATGTGCTTGGTCTGCGAAGGAAGATGATGAGAACAATGAATCTCAAGTTATAAGCTCAACGGATTTGAGTCAAGGTGGAGATTGTTGGAGTTGTGTCTCATATTCAGTTGATCATCTATGTACGGTTCATGGATCACAGGAAGTCCGGATTGGACTTAGACAGTTGGGACAAAGTAATCTGTTGGTGTGGGCTACAAATGGATAAGGAGATGAAAGCATACTCAAGGATTCTATTTAGATTTAAACTAAGGTGGAGATTGTTGATATTAGTTTAAATTTAAATAGTTAGCTATTATTATAGATAGAATTAAGATAAGTTTTTTTATTTAAATAAAGATTAAAATAAGAGAAAACATTTTATTAGATAAGGATAAAGAAGATTTATATTGATCCTAATCTAATTAGGAGAAGGTTTATTCTATATTATAAATAAGGAGGCGCTTTCATCAAAGAGATTTGGCAAAGGATAAAGGCGAAGGGATGAAGGCACAACAAGGGTTAGGGCTAAGGCTAAGGCAAGAAAGATGTAGTATCTAGGTTTATAAGGGTTGTAACTCCCTCTCTTGAGGTGAGATCAAGAGAGGAGAGATGGGATATGAGAAAGAGAGATTGAGATATGTGAGATCTTGTCACTTTTATCTTTTTTGAGAGATTAGGGTTCTAATCTAGATTTGAGAGATGCTAAAATTTTAGTTGATTAAATCAAGGAGAAGATAAAGGTGTCGGGTGTACTATTTCTTATATCAATAGAATCCTCATATTTGTTCCGTGGTTTAGGCCAGTCGGTCAAACCATGTTAAAAACCTTTGTGTCGTTACTTCTTCGTATGGATTGTTTGTCATGCGTGCTCGGATGTTAAAGACGGTCTTTCCCTCTATGATAGGTATCGAAGGAGAAAATTCCCAACACTTAAAACTTCCTCTAATACAGCACTACGAGTATGAGGAAGCACAGTCATCGGCTATTGTTAATTATAATTTATAACTAAAACCATAAATTCGAAAAGGAAATGAGATACGATATTTTGATACTGACCACATTGGCATCTTTGGCAAATCGAGAACAGATGGCCCCTGTCGAGTTCTCACCCCGATCAAACCAACCCACTTCAAAAGTCAGCATCTTGGACAACATTTGCTCCCTCACCCGCTTGGTGAGGTGCTCACCCATTGCTCCAAAGTTGTAGTGTTGCACAATGTTCATCAACAGCGACAAAATGGAAACAAATGCAAAGATTAACGCATAGGTCCTTGTCTTGCTTTTTATTTCACTATGATCTTTTAGAAAGTAGACTGAAATCATGCTCCCATTGGAGTATGCATATAAAGGCTGTACCACTCCAAGCACTAATGCACTCGAGCACCCTATCAATGCTTGCTTCCACTCTGGTGCATTTAGCATCAATAACCTTCGAAAAGATGGCATTGGAACATTTGGTTTTGGCTCTATGGACTCTTGAGCATCTTGTATTGCTCCTGGTGCGGCATCTAGAGATCTGATACCAATACAATTAATCTGATAAAACAACATATCTCATATTTTCCTGTACAAATTGGTTTACTTCATATTTGGTTAGATGGCTACAATCCAGGAGCTATGGGGTTATATATAAAATAGAGACAAATGCCGCTTTCTCCATGGATTAAATTTTTACTAATATGAAACCATGCAAGTCATGGTTGCTAAAATATCGAGCATAGTTAATTTCCCCTTCATTATCTGATATAAAGAATAGAGTAAAAGCCAACCAAATGTTGCGGGTGAAATTTCAACCCTAGGCCGCTTTCACAATATATGAGGCTTTACTACTGAATCGACACTCAATTGAGTGTTAAGTATTGTACTTAGAAACAACTGAATTGACACTCAACAGACAGTATATAATTATACTTACAAATAATATTAAAACATTGAGATATTTGAAGCTTGATTCAGATATAAAAAGAACCTAATAAACAATTCATATTAGTATACCTTGTTGAGTTAGACCTACTAGCATGCTTCTGCTGCCAAACTGAAAAGGGGCCATCGCTAGGGCCGAGGCCGCTAATTGTGACGAGTCCATCCCTTGTTCATCTCTTATTGTAGTAGTCTGTTGTAAGCGAACAAGCGAAGCATAGATGCCATCCTCATTGCTAATCAGGTCATCGTGGGCCCCAGTTTCCATGACCTGGCCAGCCTGAACCACTGCAATGACATCTGCATTGCGGATTGTGGAGAGGCGGTGTGCAATCACGACAGTGGTCCTCCCCACAGAGGCAAGGTCAAGTGCGTCTTGGACAATTCGTTCGGATTCGGAGTCCAAAGCGCTTGTGGCTTCATCAAGTAGAAGGATCTTTGGTGACTTGAGTATGGCCCGTGCGATTGCTATCCTTTGTTTCTGACCTCCGGACATCTGAATCCCACCCTCACCCACCTTTTGTATGTTCAGGCACAGTTTGGAAAAAAATTTAGGAAGTTTCATACAGGTAGAATGAGAAGCCCAAGAAAGATACGAATGTTGGTGAAGGTATGCAGAGTGTATGGTTAGAACAAGAAATAAGGTTACATGCAGAAGAGCAACAAACCAAGTATATAAAACAGAATTTGACATCCGAGCCTGCTTCGTTGCCCTCCTGTGCAGTCGAAATGTGGGCATTTGGTCCTGGTTTACTGTCATAGAGAATTCATGAACAAATACTTTGTTTACTCCTGGTACCTGATTCGATCTTGGTATCGACAACATTGGGAGGTTCGCATTTTTAACATCTTTGACAATTATTTTGAAGTTATAAAGTGCTTCCACTATATTATCTATAAACGTTTAACAAAATAGGAAGTTAATTTAAATCCATTGAATGGTATTTCTAATAAATTTACGAAAAACTAGGAATGCTACTATGCTGAGTTTAGGAATGCTACTATGCATTGATATTGGTCATATTAATGTGTCATTTGGGTAATATATGACTTGCAAAGTAATTTTGTGCATAACAAGCTTATGACGTAACCTATGGGATTCAAAGTGAATTGTTCTCCGTAGAATTCAGATGATAATGCAGGCAATTTCTTGATTCTAGAAAGACATGTAATACGTCAATCTATTCTATATATTGGGCAAGGTTAAAGGTAAACAACCTGTGTATCATACCCCGCAGGCAGTTGGGAGATAAATTTGTGAGCATTGGCCGTTTTTGCAGCTGCCACTACTTGGTCCATGGACGCGTCTTCTTTCCCAAATAATATGTTGTCTCTTATAGACGTTGCAAATAGTGCAGGTTCTTGGCTCACCAATCCCATCTGTGATCTCAACCACTTGAGCTGAAGCTTTCTAATATCCACACCATCCATCAATATCTCGCCTCCAATAGGATCATAAAATCTCTCCAGCAACGCAATCACCGTTGATTTTCCTGGACCGCTGCCCCCAACTAATGCAACAGTTTTCCCTGTTGACACCCTTAAACTGAAGCCCCTCAGTATCAGGTTCTCAGGTCGCAAAGGGTATGCGAAGTCCACTTCCTTGAACTCCACCTCCCTCGACACGTTTTCAAGAACCTCACCTTTCGTACTTTCTGAATCAATCTTTGGCACTTTCCTCATAACCTCTGCGACTCTCTCTCCTGCTGATGTTGCTTCAGCAATGTATTTCACATTTGAAAGCCCCGAACCAAGCGCTCTGCATGGATATATCCATCAATTAATACAGATAATATTGTAGGTATTATAAGAAAATATAAATCATGTAGACTTACAGGCCACCGGCGATAATGGCAACTCCAACTATGTTGATGTCACCACCCTTAGCACCATGGTACATTACCATGCGGCTACCATACCAAACGATAAGTGCCCATATAGCAAATATCACACCATTGCTACCAATTGCAATTCCCTTTATCAGGCCTTGGTGGAGGCCTAACTTGAAGGAACCTTCGAGTGCCGCAGAGAATTTTGATATGTTTTTCTCTCCCTTACAAATGTGTAGACAGTGCGGACGGATGAAATGGATTGCTCGATAATAACTCCAGCTTTGCTGTATTCTCCTCTGATTTTTCTTGCGAGACCCATCAGCATCCTACCATACAAGAGGCCTGGTATGATGAGGAGAAAAGCCGTAGGAAAAGCCACGAGAGCTAGCCTCCACACTAGTATAAATCCCACAACGTAACTGCCTAAAAAGGTCGCGCAATTCATTATGAAGTTGGGCATCTGCAGCATAAGTAGCAAGATCTCACATGATAAGGCTCTGTAGAAGGGTATTTCCAAATAAAGAAAAGGAAGAAGAAAGAATTGGCTTCTCACTGAGTACATCTTGAATTACGAGGCTATCACTGGAGACGCTGGTGATGACATCGGCAGTAGTGGCCCCTTCGAGGTCGAAGTACTCAATGTCTTGTCTTAGAACGGCTTTCAAGTATCGAACTCGCATTTTTGATGCTTGTCGCTCCCCAGTTCTAGTCCAGCAATATCCTTCTGCAATCATCAAGCTAATCAACATCATATTTTTGAGATAATAGGTGGAATAAATTAGTCAGCCCCTCATAAATGGGAGACCCTCGGTTCGATCCCGGATCTCCCCCACCAATGGGCTACTCCAAGCCCTCTAAATGAGATAATAGGTGGGATAAATTAGCCACCCCTCATAAATGGGAGACCCCAGGCTTGACCCCGGGTCTCCCTCATGGGCTACTCCAAGCCCTTTAATCAGCATCATATTTGATTTATAGAAACAATAGAAAAGAAACTGCAGAGGAAAAGATGGTCGTTGAGCACCTAAGAAACAAACCACCCATTTCCCAATAGCCAAGTAGATCAAATTCAGAGCATTCTTTAGAAAAAGAAAGCATAGTTCAGATAATGCATAGAATCGCAGAAAGCAACATGAAAACGTGAGCATGGAGAATCAATGACCTTGTTAATTTGGTGAATAAATTCAAAAGTCGACGATGGTCCATTGCCCAAACTGTTCATGAGCTTGCTAGTGTCTAAAAGCATGACCGGCATCGAGAAGCCATCTCCCAAAGAGCTGATGAGCCTGACGATCGTGAGCCACTTATCAATGGTATCTGCATGCATAAATATGGTCCAAATGCTGGTAGCCTTCTCTTTTTCCTTCCGAATACTGCTGCTATCCTTCTCACTTTTTTCTCCATTCTTCATTTTCCCTTCTTTCTTCTCTTGTGAGACCAAACTCTATGCTTTCTGTTTCTCTTCTAAGCTGAGCTTGGTTGGGTTGTCCATATGCATTACGCTTATGGTGGCATCTTTTTGAAAACACTTTGCAAAGATTCCCGAGTAACAGGATCTACCTGCTTGCTTGACTTGTTTCGTACAATAATGATGTTGCTGACTTAAATCTTAGCACACAATCTTAATATAAGAAGCTACAAATGTGGATTCTTTAGCAGTTAAGTTAGTTGGCTTCTAAATATTCTTTCTTTTTTTATTTATAGAATTTCTGTACCATTTACTTTTTATCCAAAATCCAAACTGTTGGGACATGTATGCATTTGCAACAATCTCTATATTTGCCATGACACATATCTTCCCAAATCCAAGTCCTCGCACCAATGTCTTTTCTCTAAGTAAAACTTTTCAAACTGTTTAATCGAAAATTGTTTGCATCTCTGCACTACTAACATTTGCTGAGGGGGGCTTCATAACTTTACATCGTAACCCATCATATCGATGACCCAACATCATGATTTTCACAGCCCCTTCTCGATTACAGTCATCAATTTGCCCAATAGTCCATACATAATTCCTGCCTAAATCGCCTCAATACATGAAAACAATTTTAAATTTTGTATATGGAGCGACTATAACAGGGTTTAGAGCAAAGAGTTAGATGATCATATGACTTTAGAGGTTCTCATTTGAGAACCTGTTGAGTTGCAGTTGAATATTCCTTCAACTAGGAGAAGTTGAGCATCTCTACCCCACCATTAATGGGTATACGGAGAAAATAATTCCAAACTTAACTTATGATAATGCCGTATTGTTGTCACAACGTTTGGAACTCTATTGATGTCTCAGTTTTCTTTTTCTGAATGAAGATTTTTGAGTTTTCTACAAAACACAGGTTGTAAAGGAGCTACTCCCTTCATCTTCGAAATGCTACAATTTCCAGCTACAAAATTGGAGTCTATTAAATGGTGTGAATACCCAGTCCATGATCTCCCCCCCTCCACCCCCACCCCCACCCCCACCCCCACCCCTAAGAGATTTAATTTATAAAACGGAAAATTTGCAAGATTTGAGATTTCGAATGCTTTCAATTAACAAGATCCGGCCATCAACATAATCAAAAGTATCAATCATAAGCAACATAACATCATGCAAATCAACTGACATTTCAGATTTTCGACCGTAAACAAGCAAACCCTAGGCAAATGTGATACAGCTGAAATTGATTGTCTGTTTGGTGGCGCTTTGGCATGTTCTATTAAATTGTTACCATTGACTTACCATCCAAAGGATGATATTATCGGCTTGGGCAGTGCAGATTCATCTTAAGTCACTGTCAAAAGGGTGTACAAGGATCTAATTCTTGAAGACACTTCATAAAGTTCCTTAAATCTGGCATGGCTATGGCATACGTGTGTGCAGGAGCACGTGTGCAAACTCTCTAGTGGCAGCTGACTTGGAAAAACGTATTGCAATTAGGGAAGAACTGCAGCGGCGCGGGTGCAATGTTGATAGCATCTGAGTTGCATATAGTTGGGAATCTAATCGTAGCAACAAAATCCGTACAAGGTGCTCACGGTAGTCAAACGCCGTCTCAAGAAATCTGTTCTCATGTATGGAACATGGTTGATATGGAAGCGCCGCAATGAAGTGGTGTTCAATAACCTCAATCTAACATTGGAGAAAGTAAAAGAGAGAACTCTTTTCCAGGGTAAAGAATTATGGTACGAGCTTGGTATCTATCGAGTTCATCAATGGCTACCTGGTGTGATCCAGTGTCCTCTACACACTATGAATCCTTATGTTTTTCATTGGTTCCCACAGCGTGATGAACTCAACGCAAACTTTGACGGCTCAGTTTAGAAATTCTCTATAGCAGTAGGAGCCGGTGTATTGTGGCGCGAAAAGCAAGGCTATGTTCTCTAAGCAAAAGGATGGAGACTTGCATGACTCACAGTTCCGTTGGTTGAGTTATCAGCTACTAGGAAGACACCGTACGAGTTGTGGTTTTTGAGTTGCCACTAGGCTTTGGTTATAGGGTGATTCAGCCTTGGTTACAGGATGGATTATTCACGAAGGTTTTTGAGTTGCCACTAGGCTTCGGAAGGTTTGTCGAGTCTGAGGAGATGACTCTTCCTAGGGTTTTGTTGCAGTTGGTCCGTAGTGACCGTCAGAGTTGCTTGTTTTTCAGATACTAACAATCCTTGTTCATTCAAATAAAATAAAAAACCCTAAAATTTCATGCACGAACAACAAAATGCAATTTCACAGAGCATGCTTACAAATTCGATTCATATCTAATAAATAAATAAAAGCATCAGATCGAAAGTCTACCTAAACCCTTGGAAATATCACTAATAAATATAGAAATCGATCAGGGTTCACTGATTGATTAAATTACAGATTCAAAAATCACCAACCTCTTAAACAATTTCAGGAACAAGCATTCTTTCCAAGAAATTATTTTTTAAAAAAAAGCTCACAAGAAATGAGCCTATCGGAGTCGAAGAACGCGCTTAAGAAATTGGGGGTTAGGTTCGTTAAATTGTGTTTGGGGACATTGTTTTTCATATTGGCCCCTCAAATATTTGGTATGGCTAAATAGGCCTTCTACAATCCATAATATCTTAAGAAACCCCATGCCTTTTAAGCTGTCTATTTTGTCAACCGCCCACCTCCGTCAACCCAATCTAACTTTCCAGAGCATTCTTTGGGCTGAACAGAAGATGTGGGGTTCAAATCTCGCTTGGCATTCGCTTTCTCCTCCATTGAAACTTCCACTAAAAGGAAAACCCCTTTCTCTGATCGGCTAATTAAAGCCACCATCAACCGTCTGGTTTCCTATGCACTGCTAAATTTTTTAAGCTGAGATTAAAAATCTTGTTTATATTTTGATTAGTGATTAAACCTTACCATCATGTTTTTAATTAAAATAGCTTAATTTTTTTTTATTACAGTAAAACAATTTAAGTGGGATTTTCGTTCACAAAAATATCCTAAAAGGTGACGCTTAAAGGTATTATATTGTAATAAAACTTAAAGGTATTTTAGTGAAAAACAACAATTAAGGATATTTTAGTGTAATTTAGCCAACTAATTTTTATCGAAATATCCAATTTCTCCATCCTATCCTACATAAAAGACAGAATCCAGGTTTAAAGATAGTAATAAAAAAATAAAAATAAAAAACTTAAGCGGCATGTTTGATACATTAGAACAAGGGCCCTACTTGATTCTATAGAACTATATTATACTAGCATTGTATCAGCGCTACGCATGGGAAAAGTATGAATCAAGGAAAATGAGATGATGAAGTAGTTTTCAGGTAAAAATTTAAATTCTATTTAGTCTCACACTCTCAACTTATCTTGATTATACTCAATGATTAATAAATATTTATGAGGCAATAAATTATATTTTTATTTTAAATTAAAATTAAGAATATGTATTTCTTTATTTCTCTGAATTGAAAAAACATGCAAAGCACTAATGGATGATAGCATAATTAGATACATGATATTTATTTAATCTAAACATATAAAATGTGAAAGTACAAAGATATTTTAAGAAAAATGCACATTATCAGTCATCCATTTCATTGAAAATGACGTATAATATAATCAAAAAATCATGTCCTGAGTATAGACAAAATACATCACCATATCTGAATTACATCAGAAAATAAAACAATACTAAATAACAAACTGAAAAAAAAACTTACAATCTCACAGCAGCCTAATATAGTGGGAAACTTGGAAAATGAATGAAGTGGCCTTATACAGGAGAGTGAGACTTCAAAAAGTAATAGCAAAATAGAATATTAATAAGTATATCATTTTAGTTTGTTGATAAGATATTACTTTTTGAACTCTTACTCTTATCATAATGCACCCTGCATTTGAACGGTTTTCAATCAAGTAGATTTGACAAAACATAACTTGACTGATTTGATAGCATCGTAACTTGAGTAAATTAAATAAAAATATTTGGAAAAGATAATATTTGATGTTGTTTAGCGGTGAAGAACACAACAAAAAATAAATGGCGCCGATATTTCTGATTTCAATGTTCTCTCCTGAGACTATCATCATTCAACAGCAAACTAAAACCGGTTACGATATAAAAATTATATTTAGCAACAAAAGAAGATGTTGGTTTCTTACTTACAAAAATAAACCATTACAAAGTGATCATAAATTTCAACTTCCTACTCAGCAAATATGACACATACTTCTGAAACTTAAAAATTTAAAAAAATTCGAAAACATAATCAGTTAAGATATGGTAGCAATGTTTCCATTGGAATTAATTTTCAAAGAATTTGTAGCACTTGTCCATCCATCGGCAAAACTGACCGCAAAACGTTCTCGGAAGTCGATCATTATCAACCCAGTAGCCATCACTTTTTGCCTTCACAACCCCTCCACAGAGCTTATCCTTATAAGGAGATCTCGGCTCCATCTTAAATATCACTCTCATCCAACTTTTATTCGTAATCTGCAAAGTATCTTTTCTGCATCTGTCTACTATCGGATTGTCTGATCTCGTGCACTCTTTAACTTCATGACCAGCGCATAAAAAATCGCCTCAAGAAACTTTGTTCAGGATTTTCATGATGTGTGCCCGTGTATATGCATAAAAAAACAGTATGATCCCTACCACGTATGCCGCTGCAAAGTGGCCACTGGTCATCGCTATCTTGAGGTGCTCCATACCCAAAGTCATCCTTCCTAAATTGTATATATCTTCCTATATGTTTAAAGAAAAACCCAATATCGTTGAATTAGAATATATATATAACAGAATATAAGTAGCAAGATATGTATTAAATCAAATTATTTACCAGTCCAAGAATAAAGTTGGTATCAAGATTGCCGCTATTTGCACAGTTTCGAAACAAAATTAGACATGGACCTTTTCCCCATCAATACATCCTCAAGTACTCCTTAATCATCGAGATTGAACGCCCGACCATTTTATCTTTGGAGGCCCGATTAAAATTCTTACATCTAAAATGCATACAAAACGATATTAGATAATTCATATGTTAGTTCTGAAATTATAAAAAGTAATAAATGCTTAAGTTGCACGTAGGTTTTTAACATCGTTGAGCGGAGCCGAGGACTTGGAGACGACTTGCATGGCTATTTCGATGAGCATATCTTGCGGGAGAGAGGTCACGGTCGACGTCTTACTTTTTTAATGGTCTTTCTTCATTACCGACAGACTAAGCTTAAGTTTCATCATGGACAACTTGAGTACTTGAAATACCCAGGCACAAGTGTTTATGAGAAAATGCATGATCATAGTTTATATATATATATATATATATATATATATATATATATATATATATATATATATATATATATAAGTTCAACATGGTAATTATCCTGGTAGGAGTAAAAGTCACCAAATTGGTTTGAAGTTTAAAATTAGAAAGTAGCGAATGCAATTATGGTGAATTGAAAATGCATAACTTCGTATGTCCCATCATGCATTTTCTTCATTTTGATGTCATATCATATATAAATATGCATGAAGAAAAAACACATGCTTGGATGGATGAAATATATGTATTTATAGCTCATATCATAATTGCACTATGCATGTGAAAAATTCTCAATAAAACATATTCTGACAAAATATAATTTGACTGGTTTGATAGCATCGTAAGTTGAGTAAATTAAATAAAGATATTTGGAAAAGACAATACTTTATATTATCTAATGACAGAGAAGACAACAAAAAGTGCTTCAGTCACGAAAATAGGGAATGCAATTAGGGTGAATTGGAAATGCTGGGTTCATGTGACCTATCATACATTTTTCTTCATTTTGATGTGTCATATATACATAAAGATGTAAAAAACGCATGATTGGACGGATGAAGTATATGTATTTATAGATCATATCATAATTGCACTCTGCATGCGAAAGATTCTCAATAAAATATATTCTGGTAAATATATGATTTGACTGATTTGATAGCATTGTAACTTGAGTAAATCAAATAAAAATATTTGGAAAAGATAATACTTGATGTTGTCTAATGGTAGGGAAGACAATCAAACGTGTTTAAACTGCGAAAATAGGGAATGCAATTACAGTGAATTAGAAATGTTGACTTCATCTATCCCATCATTCATTTTTCTTCATATCTCTATATATGATATTGTACAAATAATCATCTGTCCAACCAGTGTTATACTTTCCATTCAGTATATAACTTAACATTTAGAATAAATGAATATATATCGTTTGACTTATTGATTTTTATTTTCTTTTAGACTTATTATTTTTAATTTCTTATTAGCAACAAATATTATATAGCAAGTAAGGTATCATAAGTATAATGATTGCAAGGATTTATAAAATATTCATATACTAAAGTTTACGTAATTGTATAAAAATGACCTATAACTGACATGATGAAAAATGAAATATAAATATCACTTAAACTTTGCGATGATATTACATCTTAATTTTAGAATTTCATTATACATAGCAAAATACTTTTACATCAAGGATAATATCCACGTATTAAAGAAGCGGCAATTATTGCATCCTCAAACACTTCATAAGTCGGAGTGATGAACATGCAATGATGATCATTCTTACGAACATCACTTTCACGATATATTCGGACCAGACAGGTTTCCCGATAGCAATAAAACATGCAGAAGATATCAAGATCCGATCGCAAAGAAACATGACTATGATTTTCAGATAACTGATAGTATATCCCACCTAAACTAAACCCAACTGGATGGTGTCCATTGGTTATGAAATCACGAAATATAAAGCATAATATACTAAAATTGACAATATCAACTCTCACTGTCCATTTAGCAGTATATCCTCCTGCAATTAGATGGTGATTGAACGAGCCAGCTCGGGTTCGATTAAGGTTCGGCTCGGTATCAGCTCGTTCAAATTCGGTTCATTTATTAATGAGCCGGACATGAGCCAGAAAGCCTGGCTCGTTTATTAAACGAGCCGGACTCGAGCTCAGCCAGGCTCGTTCGGTATTGACTCGGGTTCAACTGGGTTACACAGTTTGAAAAAAAAACAGTAATATGTAATATATAGCGGATTCTATATAACTCTCAGAACACTTAATTCAATTAAATGACAGTATATAAAGTGTACTGAGATAAATATAAAATCCAACACTTAGACCCATTCAATATCTTAGATGTTAATGTTTTTTAATTTTTTCATATCTGAAAACCCTGAGTTTTAAGCATTATTGTTAATTATGTTTTTTTCTTGGAAGATACTATTAATATGAGTAAATGAGCTGCAAACGAGCCGAGCTCACAAACGGGCTCTAAACGAGCTCAGTTGAGCTCGGCTCGTGAACTCGGCTCGTTTAGTTAATGGGCCACAAATGAACCGAACACGAGCTGGGCATGTTTAATCGAGCCGGACTCGAGCCAAGCATCTCTAGCTCGATTAACTAAACGAGCCGGATTTGGGCTGACAAAAAGAACCACGAGCCAAACTCGAGCCGAGCTTGGCTGGCTCGAGTTCGGCTCGTTTACACCCCTACCTGCAATACACAATTCCAATTGCATTCTGAGTACATCCTTATGCCCACACTGAAATTAAAAATTTGAAGTTATATGTAGTTAAGATTTATTTTGTTATTAAATTTTTTTTCTAATGGAAATTTTAATAGAATAAAGTTGAATTTAACATATTTGATGATTTTTATAAAAATAGTATTAGAAAATTATATAATAATACAGGAATTGTTAACTATACTCTACCGTTATACAATTCTATATATGGAAGAGAACTTGCATTTCCGGTTGATAGAGATAACATTCCAGGAAGCCCAATGGTTAGATCCATTCAATACAATACTAATCATTTATCTGAATTCAAATCATTGTAATAATATTCTATTAAACTAATTTTAGATACTGCTATGTAGTTGATTTCATTTATATATATATATATATATATTGTATTGATTTATTATTTATATATATATATATATATATTGTATTGATTTATTATTGTTCTTCGTTTCAGCAAGTATACCTAAATAAATATTGTTAGCTCAAAAAAATAAAATGAGTTGTATAGGTAAATAACAAAAAAAATATCAAAATGGATATTACTTCAAAGAAATTAAATGAACGACATAAACAAATAACACAAAGTACCATACATGAATTTAAATAAAAACATTTCAATAAGCATAATGCTTTTATAATATCAAAATTGAACTCTAAAAGCAAAAAGTATGCATCAAAAGTCAGTGAGATATTTTTTTATAAAACTTAAGAGAATTTTAAACTCTTCATTTCAAACTCTAGTATATAAACATAATCGACTAAGAAGGCAGTCGAGTAAAATGTAAAGAAAAACTTTAAATTTTATTTAAGTATAATCAAAATTGACTTACAATAATATCCGTTAAGTTGTTGAACTTTAAAGTGGAAATAACTAAAATCACCTCCCATATATATAGATAGAAGTATAACTATACCACAGAAAGAGTTGATTGTATTTGTTAATAGAGATTTTTGAAAAAAAAGAGTTATTTTTAAAATGACTTTCTAGGTAATCCATAAAAGTTAAATCAACTTATAATATTACGATACCCAGTTTATGATTTATATGAACTCTGTAACATATAATACTTTTATCTTATCTTATAAATTGAAAAATCAAGTATGGATAGTCTCAACAACTTTTTATCCAACACTTATGTGTTTTCTCTATGCATTAGTTATCTTTGCTCTAATTATAACCTCTCTATGTTGAGAACGGTTTTCAATAAGATATAAATAGGCGTGAAGAATTAATGCATTCTCCGTTAAAAAGAGAAAAGAAAATCGAGATATGCTCTAGTCTAAACGACTATTTTCGATGTCATATCATGTATAAATAGGCATGAAGAAAAAATGCATGATTAGACGGATGAAGTATATGCATTCAACTTATATCATTATTACACTCTGCATATGAACGATTTTCAATAAAATATATTTTGACAAATGTATGATTTGACTGATTTGATAGCATCGTAATTTGAGTAAATTAAATAAAAATATTTAGAGAAGATAATTCTTGATGTTGCCTAATGATAAAGAAGAGAACCAAACGTGCTTCAATCGTGAAAGCAGATAATGCAATTATTTGGAATTGGATATGCATAGCTTCATCTGTCCCATCATGCATTTTTCTTCATATTTATATATATGATATTATAAACAATTATCTGTTCAATCATGCATTATCTATCCAATTGCTGTCTCGAACATCGCTTTCACAATCTATTTGAAATTGGACAGATTCCTCGATAGTAATAAAATATGCAGTATTGTCACGCCCCGCTTCCCAAAATACGGAATATGAGGGGTGACAAGGCCAGCCATGCTCCTACGATCAAGGAAATATCCTGCCGTACTCACACTTCGGCTTCTAGCATTACGTGGTAATCAGTAATCAATGCACAGGTAATGAGAAATGCAGTCACTAAGTACTACCAAAATAGATACAAAACTAACCAGATAGAAATC
Source organism: Agapanthus africanus (assembly GCA_030015575.1). NCBI lineage: Eukaryota > Viridiplantae > Streptophyta > Magnoliopsida > Asparagales > Amaryllidaceae > Agapanthus > Agapanthus africanus. Next base: position 433,990,518 of record JASDDO010000004.1, on the reverse strand, counting down.
ATGGAAAAGACAGCGCTGGCGTGGCTGATCTAGATGTGCGCAATATTCTCGAGGTACGTCAGGTCCTGATCCAAGCTCAGTCCACTTCTCACTCTGAGCATGCATACTCAGGTCGTCAGAGCGACACAATAGCAATATATATATATATATATATAAACATATGCAAACACGTGCAATGATGATGAACATGAAGCAGTAAACATAGAACGATGACGCGAGCATGAAATAATCGGCACAGGTAAACAGTAAAGTAGGTACATCGAATCAGTAATCAATGCATGTCCATGTCACTAAACCTATCCGTCTCTAAGTCTCACTGTTCAGGTCGCTAAACTATCGTTAGTCCAAATGTGAGCGTCAACCACCGCAGGAGTATCCCCAACCTAAGGATAGGCCCCAGGGGCAAGGGAACACGGGCCCGAATCACGCTCGCTGATAATCAGTAATATCACCCATATGACTCCTGAAGTCGCTGTATATGCCGGCAGTAGGACTCCCGAGATTCTGTTGATCGAACTCACACTCAAACTACCCCACACCCATGGTCTACATCAAATACCGACCATAAACCCAAATACTAGTCGTTACATGACAAGTCTACGTGAGAAACTGGAGGCAGGGTCTCCATCAAGTATGTCTCGACTGATATCCAAGACAAATGGACAGTACTCGATGTCTTACCTATGACACTAATATAAGTGCTTCTATAACCGTCCCATGCCAGTTATAGTTATACTTACATATGCCCCATAGGCGTCGACAATGCAATAATTAACTGGTTCCGCTGATTGTGTACAAGTACGTGTCACTTTCACTATTCAATCACGCTTATACACTAACGTATTGCCACAATCCAATCACTAATATTTATCACTGGGTAATGTAACACGGTCACTAGGTTATCAATTTATATGACCACTATTCGAATGAGGGTATAACCGCTGTGTGATATGATGTGAATGCAATTAATTATAATACGCATAAAATATAGCAGCCAATATCATACCACTTGCAGAAAGTACTATAAATCACATGTGTAGAAATACGTAAAACCATATAAAGGGGTAAGTAATATGTCTAACTATATGTCCATCAAAATTGGTTTCGCGTCAATCGGGTTTCAGGTTTGCTAGTTATGGTCATTTCATTTTAAGTGTTTTACTGCTAGAAATCCAGTTTCTGAACTGGAAGTTCGTTTCGTAACACGTTTTACTCTAAGTTGGGAGCACAATTAGGCAGCGCTACTGTTCAACCAATTGTAGGATTATGACTTAACTTTATAGAACAGGAGACGGATCAACAATATTCATTTTTCTTTAGGATTTATGATCGAATTACCGATGAAGGGTGCGGGCTGAAATGACAGAAAACTGCCGTACAAGTCATCCGTTTAAAATATGATTTAAATACCAAATGACACTGTATTTTAGTGAAACTGGTATCATTGGGAAGATTAAATAATTGTATACGCATAGGTAATTAGCTCCGCACACTATCACAATTAAAAATTAAGGTTTCAGGGGTACAAAAGCAAGTCAAGTGGTAAGTTCCTGCACTGGACTGAGGTCCAAGGTCAGGTAAGTTCTTTGTTTTCGATATTTATAGGATACATATAACAGTAAAGATGCATGTCGTGTTAAAGGTTATGCAGTACCCTTCGCAAAGAACCCAAGCACGCTGCGATTGGATTTTTCTAGAATTAATTATAAATTTAGCAGTGTCAGGTGTTCGGTAAATCGTGAGTTTCGGTATTGAAATTAGGGTGTCACTTTATATGTGAAAACGGTATCGGTTTGCCACCAAATTTCCACAGAGTGTTTGTTAACAGTGTTAGGGTATAAATCATGAGTTCCGCTAGTTTATATTTTATTTTCACATTGAACTCTTGACCGGTGTATACAAGTGACAATCTAATCCGATTAATTCATGAGAAATCTAAGTTATATTCATACGATCAATAAACCCAAGGTGGGTCTGATCCAATATGACCAAACACGATGACTTGAGGTATATGTGTTCAATTAAACTTATCACTATAACGGAATTGATATATCTACGCACGATAACAGACGCATGTATATACCTCTAATTACGTAGCAATATGATATAATTTATATAAATTATAGTAGCATGATTTGCAAGTGAAGGGGGTTTTCACTTCCCTCGGTCGCTTGATATGGAAGCGACGAACGTGCATAGTTTGTCTCGACACACGAGACGATGCGATACTGGACACGGTGCGTGGTGCGCGCGCGATGCGTGGTGACTCGGTGCTAGATGCAGTGGCGACGCGGGCGTGATATGGTAGTGGGCACGATCTTGACTCGGTGCGAGGTTCGGGCGCGGCACGGCGCGTGCACTGGATCGGGCACGGTGTGGTACGGGGACTGAGTACAACGCGGTACGGGGACTAAGTACGGGGCGCGACACGTCCGAGTACGCGGTGACACGGAGGCGGGCATGGCGTGGCACGATGCAGCAGCAAAGGAGTGGTCCAGGGTTCGTCGGCGATGGCGACTGGTCGGGTTCTGGTGGTGCTCGAGGTGTAGCGGCTAGTGGCCAGAGATGGGCAGCAGCAAGGTGGTGCGGGTGAAGGTATGGATGAGCCAGAGGTTGCTGAGTCGGTGGAGGTCGGGGAGCTCCTCGACGAGGGTTGCAGGGGTGAGACGGCACCGTCGAGGCTGCCGTGGTGGCCGAAGTTGGGTTTCAACAAGGAGCCGACGTCTTGGGAGAAGGTAGGCAGTAAGATTCGGGCACTCGATGGGTGAGGGGAGTTAGCTCGGCTGGGAGTGGAGGGGATGAAGGGCCGAGGGGAAAGATTACGACGAAGTGGCTCCGGTGATCTTAGGCCTCGTCGGCGAGGCTTACAGTGGAGGCGAGGAAGTTGGGTTTGAAGGAGAAGTGGAGCGGGAGGAGAAGTGACGTGGAGGCACCGACGTTTAGGTGGTGGAGGTGAGCGACAGGGAGCTCGTCAACGATGCTCAGGCGAAGAAGGATTCGCCAGTGAGAGGAGGACTCGGGTTGTGAGAACGAGGGAGATAGAGAGTGAGAGTTGAGAGAGAGAGAGAGACGTTGAGGGGGGGGGAGGTTGGAAGTGAGGATCGGGGTCAGTTGTGATGATCACGGGGCCGTTAGGGAAGTAGAATTCGTCGTCGAGGCCGTAGGGGAGCGACGTGGGAGGAGTGCGGTCGTGGGGCCGAGCATGGGTCGTGGGAAAAGCGGGCGCGACCGTTGGGGCGTGGGCGCGGGTCGTGGGGAAGCGGGCGCGAGGAGCGGGGAGTTGGCGAGAGGAGGAGCGGGTCATGGGGCTCATTGCGAGGGAGGCGGAAAAAAGGAGAACGAGAAGAAGGAGAAGAAGTGGGTGAGGGTGTAACGGGTCGGGTCGGGTCAGGTTCGGGTTTGGGTAGGGATAGGATTATGGGCCGGGCTCGGGGATGGGGTTGGGTTAGGTTCAATACTTGGGCTTAAAGTTTAGGTTAAAAAAATTTAAAATTTGAAATTAAATTTAGAAAATTTAGGAAATAATAATTGAAAAAATTAGAAATAGAAAATTTTGGGAAAAGTATTTATTTAAAATACAGAAGGTATTTATAATGGAACTGGGTATTACATCATACCCCACTTATATAAAATTTCGTCCTCGAAATTTAAAATAAACGGTAAGATATAAAATGCCATGCGAAAAGCAACAAAAATCGATTCCTATTTTATCGCGATTTGTGCAAAAGCAACTAGATGAACATTTAAGATTTATATATATATATATAAGAATTTGCGCAGCTAAAAGGGTAGTTATAAGTAAGTACAAGGCATAACTGTTCGTAGTAACAAACTATATATATATATATATATATATATATATATATATAATATACTTTTATAATGAAAGATATAATAACATTGATAAACAATAGTGAAGGATTTGCCGATAAGCCAAAAATATTTTAGTAAAAATACCGATCAAGCAATTTAAAATAACTTGAGAAAACCCATATGGTGAAATAAGAGAAAATAAAACAAAATAGTATATGCGATATATGTTTGCACTATTGAAAATGTGAAGAATAGTAAAGCATTTAGAATAAGTAAAACGGAGATAGTTAATAACACGCAATTTTTCGATAAACACAAAATAAAGAAAACTAAATTTCGAATAACAAACGTCACTGAATGTAATTATAGTAATAAGGAATAGCACTAATAATGTATAAGGGACTAGCAAGGGTATGGATTACAGTAGAGTATGGCCTAATCAAAAGAAGTCGGAATGCGGTGCTTTAATTAGAACGTGGAAGAGACCGGGGTCAGGTTACTATGAGGTGCAAGGATGAAGAGTAATGAATCTCAGGAGGGAAAGAAATTATTGGGGAGGGGAAACAGTCAATGCATCATGCGGATCAATACTCAAATGATTTGCGTACTCAGAAAATTGTGTTTTTAGTTAAAATAGAATCGGAAGTCGGATTAACTCCGCTTCTGACTAGTTTTGAAGAATGAATTTGTTTTAATAGAAGAGGAGGGGGAAAGAGGGAACTTACTGATTGGGATTAGAGAGAAGAGGTAGGGGAAGATTTTGGGATCGTCGGGAAGTTGTTTCGTTGCCGGGTTCAAACGTTGCCGGAATTTCGACCTTTGCTAACTCCACTTGTATAACTTTGGACTTGGAAATTTTAGAGAGTTTTTGTGATAATTTTCAGAATGAAGAGGCCAAAATGTAGGGTTGTATTTATAGGGTAGGATTAGTCTTTAGGGTATTAAAATTTAGAATTAAAATGCATTAAAATTTGGTTTAATGCATTATTTTAATTCTCTATTTATTTTCAGTAAAAACAAACAGTACAAGGGTTAAGGAGGGAGGCCAAGGGGTTAGGGTGACAAAAAAATTGAGCATTACCTAGGGGGCCCGGCGACACCGGCCCATGGCGAAATCTCGCCGGTCATTTAGGGGATGAGGGGCTCTAGATTGAAGACACGTGTCTTAGGCTGCTTAATTATCATTTTCCACATGTTTGTTTTTATTGTGACTTTTCATTTTACGTGTTTTGCACGTGTAAATTTTTGAGCTTCTAAAAGTTTAAAAAAAAAGTCAATAAAAAATATATGTGGCTGAGGGAATTCGATCACAGGGGTTACGTCACAGCAGTGCAAGGCTTTACCAATGAGCTACAAGTGCTTTCTTGCAATTCAAAAGCAAATTAAATTTATAGCTTGTGCTCAGGTTTAGGTGTTCCTTTATGTACAGAAAGTTTAGGATTGTTACAAATCCGGTTATATCATATATAATCCGGCTAATATCATATATATATATATATATCATTAAATCAACACTTGATTCAATAATCCGGTTATATCATATATAACCTGGCTAATATCACACACACACACATACACACACACATATATGTATATATATCAAATTATTGAATCAACACTTGATTCAATAATCCGGTTATATCATATATAACCCGGCTAATATAAAAAAACACCAGATTAGAATACAGTATCATATACACGTATTTAATCAAGCTCCCGCACATATCTCCATACGTGCCCTAATTCGTTTCGCTTGAGCCAGGAAACCTCTATGTGTGACTCTAAAAACTCGTCAATACGCCAGCAGTAGGTAATGATCACATCAGATACTCACAAGCCATCAGCGGTACTAGATGAACGTAACGACTACTCATGTATTGTACGAATAGAAGATCAACAAGCAAATTTTTCCAAACTCCCGTAGAGCCTATAAGCAACACTTACCATACAGTCCGGTCTTTTCGTCTGATATGTCACATATCGAGTCTGGGGGTGGAATTGTCAGACCCTAATAACTCGATATGTCATGCCGATGTGTGTGCTATAACCTTTCGAGAAACTACTGATAACACTTATCAGTAAATCTCGTCAGCCCTGACCAGAGGCTTGTTGTTATAGCCAATCGAGCATAGCACAATATCAACTCCCAATACCGGGAGAGACGAAACCCCTTCTATCGTTCACTGCCTCCATGTGACTCTGGACTGTACCCAAAAACCACCTGTTTGCATGACTCATTCGAGCTGTGGTAGGGAGGAAATCAAAGCATAGTGGAACCAGACAAGACACCATGACGATCTCGGGTCTATAGACTAATTTGTACAAGTGTCACCAGAGAACTGCTATCTGACGATAGGTATGGTGCCATTTAGGAGTTCTCGGCGAGTTTGTTCGGTGTACTCATTTTCCAATGAGCACCTTTGTACAATCTTTGATGTTAAACACCAATGACTATGTGTAACAACTCCAATTTCAATGTACAGAAAATTGTTTAAAAGTTAATGTACAATTGGGGTATTTGCAATCCTGTGTACACTATAAGTATTTGTTTTACTTTTAAATAGCAAGAAAGTACTTGTAGCTCATTGGTAAAGCCTTGCACTGTTGTGACGTAGCCCCTGTGATCGAATCCCCTCCAGCCACATTATCTTTTTAATTAAATTTTCTTTTAATATTATAGAAGCCCAAGGGTTTGCACGTGCACTACACGCAATATGATAAGTTACAGAATAAATAAACATTTGCACGAGGGTATATGAGGCGACGGGGACACGTGGCAACGATCCAAGCATCAGCCACCGGGGTTCGACCGGCGAGATGCCCATAAGGACCGGTAGCACCGGGCCGACCGAAGGTAATGGCCTCCATCTTTTCACCCGAGCACCTCTTCAGCTACCCCACTTTCTCTCACATTGTTTATTTTCTCTACCCATTTTCCAGAGAACAATAAATCACCTTTAATCCAATTTTAATGCAAATTTTCAATGCATTCTTTAACCCTCTAAACCCTAATTTCCTCTATAAATACCACACTCTATTTCACACATCCTCACTCAGAAATTCTCTGCCAAAACTCTCAAAAATTCTAAATTCCTTATAGTGTGCAAGTGGAGTTAGCGAAGGGTGAAGTTCTAGCGAAGTTCTAAGGAGATTCCGGCGACGAAACGATGCCCCGATGCCTTCCTAACCTTACCCTACCTCCCCTCTATCCTTGTAACTAGTAAGTCCCCTCTCCCCTCTCTTCTTCTACTTTATAAACTTTCATTTCTAAAACCCGACGGAAGCGGAGTTAATCCGACTTCCGATTCGGTTTTCCTTTAAAAACTCTATTTTTCTTAAACAAGAAAATACCATACTCTTATATCATGTTTAACAAACATTAACAAATGCCTTAAAATAAATTTCATCTCAAACGAATCATTTATGCAACTTTTATAGTATTCTTACGGTAAAATACCACATACTTTAGTTTCGACATAAAACAACATAATACTTGTATTACCTTAACTCACGAGGTAATGACCTACCTCATCACAATACACATCTTTGATATAGCACGATGAGATTTTGGGAATATATTCATGGGATAATACGACATTACAAATAAATACCATTAACTTGCAAAACCATTTTTTTAAAAAGTGTATTAAACAATTCCTTGCAATTGCGCCTCTACAACCCACTTTTGGGGACCCCGTTCGGGATGGTGCGGGTTATCGCACATTCTTGGGCCTAGTAGAGTGAGATGCAGACCTCCGAAAGGAGCATTCAATTTCGATGGGATTTTAATGCATTTTTTTTTAGAAAATGAGATTTCTACAAAAATAAATAAAATCTATTTTTATTAAATATATATATATATATATAACTATTATCAAAATATCTATTTTATTAGAAATATTCCAAGTTTTCTAAAGAAATTACCATTACATGAAAATACCATCCAAATACAAAACAATTCCAATATTTCATTAAAATACCATATACTATGAAAACTAGGTTTCTTCTCACTAGAAATTTCATATTTATAAAATATACATTATGAAAACCCTAAAAACGTTAATTAAATACTTGAGGTGTATTTTGAAATTATATCAAAATTATTTTTACATAAAACCCCCTCAAGTTATACTAATTTACAATAAGGACCCTAGTAAATATAGGTTTAAGCGGGACCAATTCTCTTGAGCCTCGGGGAGCCGGAGAATGTGCGAGCTTGTCTATTTAAGGTAGATAATCTAACAAACGGTGTTATCAATATGGTAATTGTCTTGGAAAAAGACACAAATCCTGCCGTCCATGTGCAGCAATTACCGATAACATCAAAACTGATTTAGGATTTTCAATTTCTTTTCAAAATGTCTGACTCAGACTGAGTCTCAATATAATCAATATGACTTGAATATGATTCAAGTATAAACTACAATACAACATGAATCCATGAATCCGTCTATTCAATCTATATCAATATATATTGACCGAACCGAACCATGGATATACTCCATCTACATAACTCTCCATTTATATCCATTCCATTTACTGATATCATGGTTTCGACAAGCCATCCATCTATATAACAAAACAATACAATCAATACAAAAGACATCGCGGGGTTTATAAGGGGTAGATTGGTACGGAATGTGTTAGAAGTGGCACGAGACTGTAACCTTAATACACCTAATCTGAATATCCATTACCGTTGTACCGTGGCTGAACAGTTCCTTGTGCTCCGTATACCTTAGTCTCCGGAATAGTGGGACTCCTCTCGTATACACTGGCCTATTATGTACCAAGCTACAAACAACTGTGTTAACAACATAATCAAACATTACTAGCCTTATTCTCTTTCTGTCTATTCTATCTCTATTCATCTTTGGGACTTACCGAGCGATTGTTCACTGACGACATTCATTTCTTCTGTCTTTGGAATGTTGTCAGGTGTTTCGGATGCATTAGAGACCGAGCCCAGCACTGAGGATTTGGAGCAGTTTGCTTTTGACCCGGAACTTTAGACACTTGTAATTATTTATTTCATTTCAGTTATGCCATTGTTTAGGCATCGCTTTCTACTCATGAATTTACATTTCAGTTGTACCTGTAAAAGAATGTTTAATAAATAAAGTTGCTGTTCATTTACATTCCTGTCTCTTGTGTACTTTACTTTATATTGCTTAGTTATGCTTAGCGTGTTTAGTTCTGAGTAAATACGTAGCGTGACCCGTCGCGTCTCCTTACCGTACACCGGAAAGCGGGGCGTGACAGGTTTTGTTAGCGGCCCATGCAGGTCTCTGTATGGACATGCATGTCAGTTCTTGTAACATTTCAGAAAATATAAAATATTATCTTTAGAATTTAATATCAAAATAATATATTTCGCGAAAATTACCGATTTGCGAAATTAGGGTTTTCGTAAAATGGTATAAATATATACCAATAATTATGAAATAATTGGAGATTAAAATGATTTATTCACTTAAAAATATATTTATCGGATCTGGTATTTTTATAATTTATTATATGCAGTTTGGATAAAAATTAATTAGTGCACCACTAATCGCGATTGAGCCAAATCCGTGTTTCTACATTTTCCCATGGCTAGTGCACCATGTCATGTTGCATTTTGTTGTATGTTGTTACATTTGTGTTGTTTTATGGGTATTATATGTATTTTTGTGAGAAAAAGAGAAAATGGTTAAAAGGAGAATGATTGGAGAGAGAGAGAGTGAAGCATAGACTTAAGAGGGTGAGAATAAGAGAGAGTGAGGGTAGGGGAGAGAGAGGGGCTGCCATCATTCATTTCCCCCCATTGTTTCCTTCATCTTCTTCAACTCATCTCCCTCCACCTCTACCCCATGAAATCTTCTCAAAATCTTCATCAAAACCCTAAACTCCATTCATTAAAGATGATCCCCTCCTCATCCTCAACATTTTGGACCAATCAAAGTTGGATTTTGAAGACTTTGGGAAGCTAGGGTTTTTCTTGAGTTGCCCAAATGAGATATATCTTCTCCCATTTAGTTTAGTTTGAGTTTTCTTGTATTCTAGTTTAGTTTAGAATGTGATTTGGATAGGGTATGTGGTGTTTAGAAATTTCAAGAGAAAGGGTTGGGTGATGGTGTGGATTTGGTGATATTTAGGGGCTGTTACAAGGCTTGAGTGGTGTTTTTATTGGCCTAGAATAGAGAATACAGACTTAAGAATCATCCCATGACGGTTTTGTGAAGTTTGGTGTGCCTACAGGGAATCTGGAGCAACCTGGGGTAATTCTGAGAAAAACAAACAATACCATTGACCTAGGTTGAACATTAGGAGACCACCCTGACGAAATGAACCCCAACAGAGACTACTTGGCCGAGGCGGCCGGATTTTCTGGCATTGTGGCCGGCCCCTTGGTGGTGTTTAGTGCTGGAATTGGTCCAGTAGCTTACACACTCCATATACTACCCCATAGTATTGTTTGTTTATCCCCATTTTACCTGAAAGAGAATCTGGGAGCTATTGTAAGTGGTTTTGGTTATGTTTTCCATATTTTGGAATGCTTGGTTATGGTATTTGGTATTGTATTTGGTTGTTGGGCATTTGTACGTCAACAACAAGGGTTGTTTGATTGTTTTGCATGCGTAGGCTATATGTTCTAACCTATGAGCGCACCGTGTGCCGTATTGGTTTTCCGAACTCGATTTTAATAGCATTTGCGATTTGTATTGATTGTAGGTACCTTCGTGTGGATTCCGAGACGACGGAGCATGGCGTCATCGACGTCGGCAAGTAAGGATCAAGGTGAGTAGATCTATATCTACGGGGGAAGTCGGGTGGATGGCGTATAGCGCCCCCGTAAATTATAAATGGAAACCGATCTATAGGATACAGTCGTAGAAACCTAGATTAGAAAACTAGGGATATGGTTAAAAAGATAGTTAGAGATGATATGAGTGATTGAATATATATATTGATATATGAGATGAAAGCTTTAGGGATATGAAAAGTGAATGTGAATCATGACTTATAAATATGTAGTTGCACTAGAATAGGTATGCGTTTTAGAGTAGCATGACATTTGATGTATAAGGTAGAATGTATATATAAAATTGACTTGATGTAAGATGACTTAATGCGATGAAAAGGATATACGATGTGATATGATGACTTGATTGATATGTTGGTATACGGATGCGAGTCGATATGAGATAATTGATACCTTTGCCGGTCCCCTGATATGAGATTGTTATGGATGTGACCTGGGATGTAGGTATATAGATATATATAATATTGTGAATCATGAGTGATATGCCGTACGATGGATTATACTGTACGTGATGTTGTGAGGTTGGATGCCGATTGATAGATTCACCGACTCGGTCATGTTAGATACGTATACCTTATAGCATTTAGCTGACGATTTACTTATGCTACGTTCATGTCATTCTCATTGCATTCCATATACCTGTGCTAGTACACCTACACCATTATCGATGATGCGTATGTTACACTTACGCAGATTGGCCGGCTCACACACTTCATCATCGATAATTGCTATGCCACTCTCACAGTAGAATTGCTACATCATGCTATTATATTGCTACGCTCACATTATGATGATATGCCCATGCTCACATCACTGTTCCATGTTGCATGATATACAGATATGCTTACATTCTGTCATATGTCGCATACATCATGCTTTACGATTATACGCATTGAGATATGCCGTTTTCATGAGATTTCTGGATTTGAGAACCGTGGTTATGTTTCAAAAGAAAGTATGTATTGTTTTAAAAACCTGGTTTCTCTTGATATGATATTTCAGTGCGTCCACCATGCGTTTTCTCGGTTCTGAGACGTATGATATGTGAAACCCAATTCGAGGAGTTAGATGATCCGTTTGCGGGTTCATGGTGGACCCGGTATAGTACCCCGGGGCAAGAAAGGTATGTCGATGGATTAACCGATGAGCCTGGCAAAGGGAACACTACCTACCGGTGATTGGTTGGACCTGGCGGTTATCCGGAGGATACCGACCGGAGTCTTGAGATGATATGGGCCGATCCGGACTGACGGAGCCCGAGAGATATGAGGATTTACGTGTCGATACTGGACACGGGTTTCATGATGTTTCGAGTGTCGGTGTTGGACACTCAGGTTCCATGATTTGATGTGTCATTGATGGACACACATTCTTTGATATCCTTATATATTTACATGCATATGCTTTTATGATGATTCGAGTGGACGAGATCCACATGCATTGATTATATTGTTGGATGATATCCACATGCATGCAGGCCTTGATTATTGTTGGCATATAGGTAGACACGGTCACCCTAGATATCATAGTATTACCTTTAGGATACAGTTGACCTAGGAAGTCGTTGTTTATTCGATTTCTACCTGATGATGTTTTCTACTCACGAGTTGGTAACTCACCCCCGTTGTGCCACAGTTCTTACAGGTTGACCGCATAGATCGGTAGTGGCATCGTTGGCACACAGCTTGCATTCGGGTGACTTACTTTGGTAGGTGGTACATGTTGGATCGTACCACTATTGTATTTATTATTCATATTGTATCTAGTCAACTCCATCAATCAAAATTTAGTATTTGTATAAATAGTAAGAGTTAGAAAGACTTGTAGTTGCGAGACTTGAGCGATGGGTTATATGTTCGCTTGGTGAGTTGGATGTCTTGCTTTACTTTATTCTTTGTGTTGATCTTCGCCGTTGGGCGTCGTATACTTACTTTATGACTTGCGTGGTTGTGAATCCGCCGTTTGGCGAAGAGTTAGCTCCCGCTTGGGGATACCTTTTATATTATCATGTATTTGTGGTTTTGGATTAAAATATACAAAGGAGGTGCTGCCCAAATTTTCAAAAGACGAAACATGTTTTTCAACTAGTAAATCCACTTGCATTTTTCATGTTCCTTTATCTATGCATTTAAGAAAACATTTGATTTTATTATACCTTTATTTCAAAACTTCACCTCTTCTATTTTCTTAAAAAGATTTAGATTTCTGGGCTTCGGCTTACTTGAATTACGTTATGCCTTTAGACGTGGCGTGATTTAAGTGCCGGTCACGAACTAAATTTCGGGTCGTGACAAAGTTAGTATCAGAGTGCTAGGTTTAACCTTGGTTCGAGTTTAGGTTTGACTATGTGGAGTCTGGGGCGTAATTTTATTTCGGAACCTAGGCTTGACCTTACGGAACTTAGACTTGAACATTGGGATATTAGACCCGAACTTTCGTTTCTTAGGTTGACCCTGATTGATGGAGTAGGTAGCTTGAGTAGAGTGACATACCGTACGTATGTTCCGCGACATATTTACGATACGATACTCCACTTAAGAAATCTTAGGATGTACATATTTTGAGATTTGTGATTCTCTTTGTTCTCTTGATCATACATCCATTTGAGATCCTTGATTCTATTTGTTTACATGATCATACCCTCATTGATTCCGTTCCTCCTTTTGATCATGTATCCATTTCCGGATCTGTTGATTCCTTTCATTCCTTTGATCTGTTTTTGTCGATACTTGATTAAGGTTCCTGTCACCATGGTTTGAGCACAGATTGAGCTGCTGCTAGTAATACATTCAGGGCGAGCTCGTCATGGACGAGGACTGACCGTCGTGTTTTCTGGTGACGCGGGAACGTCTCGAGTTAGTGTTTGTGTTGTAACCTCTTGTTTGAGGCGAGTGTTCGGTTTTGCACCATATGACCGGGCCATTTCTAGAGGCTGCCTGTTATGATAGGACTGTTGACGTACAACCTACCTCAGAGACCCTGATGTCGTCTACCTTGCAGACAGATGACCCAGCTGTTGCTGAGATTGATGAGATATCGCTTCCAGAGCTTATGAGCAGAGATCGCTGGAGCTTTCAGGCAGAGATGCGACGGTAGATAGCTAGTCTATCTTGAGTAGAGTTGAGCGACTGAGATGATTCGTCTGATTGATGCGCTGACGTAGGCCCAGTTGAGTTGAAGATTTCCAGTGTGGAGAATCTTACTCAGATCTAGAGTAGATCAATCCAGAGATGACGTTGTTCTTTGGATGATCCGATAGGAGATCAGTAAGTGGACTAGCTTCAGATAGAGGACCTCATCCAGATGCGTTGTAAGTTGATTGAGAACGGACGAATATGGAGTATTCCTCCGATGGTTGGGACGAGTTTCCGAGGACGTGTTCAGCTGGATATCTTCTACAGAGTGATGAAGATACCGAGTTCGTAATTTCGAGTCCGTGCGAGAGACTCCAGATTGACTATAGCCGAGAACAATTGCAGTACGCAGATAGCATGACGTGACGTCGAAGAGGGCGATAATGAAGACGAGTCGCACAAGAGATGCGTGCGAGATGTTAACGAGCGGTTGTTACTCCCCGTTGAGATTAGAGATCTGATATGTATACAGAGGCGTTGGGATACGGCCAGTTCCCGAGGAAATGCCGTGCTGAGAACACAGATGTCCAGAAAGCGAGAAAAGATTATGCAAGAGTACCAGCCTCCATATAGTTCAGCATAGGCGAGATCAGAAGAGACTTTGAGCAGGTGGCTTCCAGGATACTGCTGCGATAAGATTTGCACCGAGGATCAGTTGTGTCATGAGTATTCAGAGGGCCAGAGGCCGACGCCAGTGACGTGCTGCTTTATGAGCGGTTATGATAGTTGGCCGAGAGATGACCAGAGGAGTGTCAGAGCGGAATAGTTTCCGTTAGTACACCGGACCGGGTCGTTGAGCCGATGGATTGTGAGATTGGTAATCCACAGAGAAAATGAGAACCCAGAGACAGAGGACGTCGGACCGTGAGCAGGAGGCAAGCGGATGTTCTTACTCTTCCAGTTTTGGGCGCACCGACATTTTTCGATATTGTAGGAGGTGTACCTCAATGTCATTTATTACGATTTGTGTTTGTGATCCGAGTATCACGCTTATATCGCTTGGATTTGAGTTTTGATGATTGAGTTTCATGATATTGATTTGTGCACCATGGCTGCACCTACTGGGTATCTACCATTTTGTGCATAGTTATTGCACTTGATATATTTTTATACACTGTTGTGTTGAATTGCGATTTGTGCATATCTATTGCACTTGATATTCATTTTGTGCCTTGGCTGCACGTATTTATGATTTCGGGGATTTCATACGGATGATTTAATTTTTGTGCATATGGTACGCACTCGATTTGATTTTTGCACTCGGTATAGCTCGCATGTGCTTGTAGTGCATCGATACGGATTTTTGTGCACATGGTTGTGCACGTTTTTGGATTTTATACACCTTGGTACACTCGGTGTGGTTTTTGTACGCATTTGAGTTATTGGTGAGTTTCCGTGTATTTACTGCACTAGATTTGTATTTCGTGCACTGGATGCACTGGAGTTGTATTTCGTGCACTGGATGCACCGGATTTGTATTCCGTGCACTGGATGCACCAGATTTGTATTTTGTGCATTTGTTGCACCAGATTCGTATTTCGGGCATTTGTTGCACTAGATTGTTATTTCGTGCATTTGTTGCACCAGCTTGGTATTTCGTGCATTGGTTGCACCGGATTTATACTCCGTACCTTGGTTGCACCGATTTTTGTCTTTGAGCATTTGTTTTACCATATTTATGTTTTTGTTCGCGTTGCACTTGACGTTCGTTTTCGTGCGCTTTACCGCACTGGGCATTTATATGGACCTGACGCGTTTGATTTGGATTTTTGCGCATATTACGCGCTTGGTATTGGATTTCATGCGCATCGGATGCACTTGAGTGAGATCTTATTCGTGCATGTCGAATGCCCTTGATTGAAATTTTGTTCGTGCATGTTGGATGCACTTGACTTAGATTTTATTCGTGCATGTTGGATGCACTTGATTTAGATTTCATTCATACATGACGGATGCACTTGATTTAGATTTCGCGCATGTTGGGCGCATGATATGAGATCTGATTTTGTGCACACCGGATACACTCGGTTGGGATTTTCATTGTGCAGGTTAGTTGCACTGGGTTGAGACTTTCGTGCACTCTAGATGCACTTGATATTGTTGTCGTGCACATCCGTTGCACTGAACAGATGTTTTCGTGCACACCCGTTGCACTTAGTTTTGGCTTTTCTGCATATCGTAGCACTTGTATTGGATTTGATTTCCGTGCACACCAGACGCACGTGATTGTTGGATACGCCTTTTGAGGCTAATTTTGCTCTTGAGCATCTTGTTTTCATAATGAGACGCTATACTTTGTAGTAGCCGAACATGACTGATCTGAGGACAGTACCTGAGTACCTTGCATGCATAAAAAGTCTGACAGGAGGTTTTCAAAAAGGAGCTATAGTCTCGCTATTTCCTACGTGTCCGCGAGCGACACAGACGTTTACAAAGGAAAATCATTTGGGATATTTTAAAACGGCGGAACGTGTAATTTAAGCAAAAACATATATAGGTATATTTACTACTTTACAAATGAGCGTTCGTCACTTGTGCCGTGAGTTACGCATCACACGGCAATTCAGAAAAGATTTTGCATGTGTTTTAGTCAGTTTTAGAAGATTTTCAAGGATACGTACTATATATGTATAATAGTATTTGACTAATGTATATTGGATTTCAGTAGTGGATTTCAAGATCTTTATCTCCATTGTAACTCCTATGATATGCGTGCAAATCCGATGATTTGCGAGACGCTTGACGAAGTTCGATTTTTGAGTTTCATACTCGTTTGCAGGCGCACACGAGGCGCTGTAGTATTTCTATATCTTCCGTGATTTCGGAGCCCCGTTGATTTGAGTTGATTATTGAAATGTTTTAGCAATTGGGGGTTTAAATTTAAATTCGGAGACCGAATTTATTTAAGGGGGGAAGATTGTAACATTTCAGAAAATATAAAATATTATCTTTGGAATTTAATATTAAAATAATATATTTCGCGAAAACTACCCGATTTGCGAAATTGGGGTTTTCGTAAAATGGTATAAATATATACCAATAGTTATGAAATAATTGGAAATTAAAATGATTTATTCACTTAAAAATATATTTATCGGATTTGGCATTTTTATAATTTATTATATGCAGTTTGGATAAAAATTGATCAGTGTACTACTAATCACGATTAAGCCAAATCCGTGTTTCTACATTTTCCCATGGCTTGTGCACCATGTCATGTTGTATTTTGTTGCATGCTGTTGCATTTGTGTTGTTTTATGGGTATTATGTGTATTTTTGTGAGAAAAAGAGAAAAGGGTTAAAAGGAGAATGATTGAAGAGAGAGAGAGAGAGTGAAGGATTGACTTGAGAGGGTGAGAATAAGAGAGAGTGAGGGTAGGAGAGAGAGAGGGGCTGCCATCATTCATTTCCCCCCATTGTTTCCTTCATCTTCTTCAACTCATCTCCCTCCACCACTACCCCATGAAATCATCTCAAAATTTTCATCAAAACCCTAAACTCCTTTCATTAAAGATGATCCCCTCCTCATACTCAACACTTTGGACCAATCAAAGTTGGATTTTGAAGACTTTAGGAAGCTAAGGTTTTTCTTGAGTTGCCCAAATGAGGTATATCTTCTCCCATTTAGTTTAGTTTGAGTTTTCTTGTATTCTAGTTTAGTTTAGAATGTGATTTGGTTAGGGTATGTGATGTTTAGAAATTTCAAGAGAAAGGGTTGTGTGTTGGTGTGGATTTGGTGATGTTTAAGGGCTGTTACAAGGCTTGAGCGGTGTTTTTACTGGCCTAGAATAGAGAATACGGACTTAGGAATCATCCCATGTCGGTTTTGTGAAGTTTGGTGTGCCTACAGGGAATCTGGAGCAACCTGGGGTAATTCTGAGAAAAACAAACAATACCATTGACCTAGGCTGAACATTAGGAGACCACTCTGACGAAACGAACCCCAACAGAGACTACTTGGCCGAGGCGGCCGGATTTTCTGGCATTGTGGCCGGCCCCTTGGTGGTGTTTGGTGCTAGAATTGGTCCAGTAGCTCACACACTCCATATACTACCCCATAGTACTGTTTGTTTATCCCCATTTTACCTGAGAGAGAATCTATGAGCTATTGTGAGTGGTTTTGGTTATGTTTTCCGTATTTTGGAATGCTTGGTTGTGGTATTTGGTATTGTATTTTGTTGTTGGGCGTTTGTACGTTAACAACAAGGGTTGTTTGATTGTTTTGCATGCGTAGGCTATAGGTTCTAACCTATGAGCGCACCGTGTGCCGTATTGGTTTTCCGAACTCGATTTTAATAGCATTTGCGATTTGTATTGATTGTAGGTACCTTTAAGTGGATTCTGAGACGACGGAGTATGGCGTCATCGACTTTGGCAAGCAAGGATCAAGGTGAGTAGATCTATATCTACGGGGGAAGTCGGGTGGATGGCGTATAGCACCCCCGCAAATTATAAATGGAAACCGATCTATATGATACAGTCGTAGAAACCTAGATTAGAAAAATAGGGATATGGTTAAAAAGATAGTTAGAGATGATATGAGTGATTAAATATATATATTGAGATATGAGATGAAAGCTTTAGGGATATGAAAAGTGAATGCGAATCACGACTTATAGATATGTAGTTGCACTAGAATAGGTATGAGTTTTAGAGTAGCATGACATTTGATGTATAAGGTAGAATGTATATATAAAATTGACTTGATGTAAGATGACTTAATGCGATGAAAAGGATATACGATATGATATGATGACTTGATTGATATGTTGGTATACGGATGTGAGTCGATATGAGATAATTGATACCTTTGCCGGTCCCCTGATATGAGATTGTTATGGATGTGACCTGGGATGTAGGTATATAGATATATATGATGTTGTGAATCATGAGTGATATGCCGTACGATGGATTATACCGTACGTGATGTTGTGAGACTGGATGCCGATTGATAGATTCACCAGCTCGGTCATGTTAGATACGTATACCTTATAGCATTTAACTGACGATTTACTTATGCTACGTTCATGCCATTCTCATTGCATTCCATATACCTGTGCTAGTACACCTACACCATTATCGATGATGCGTATGTTACACTTACACAGATTGGCCGGCTCACACACTTCATCATCGATAATTGCTATGCCACTCTCACAGTAGAATTGTTACATCATGTTATTATATTGCTATGCTCACATTATCATGATATGCCCATGCTCACATCACTGTTCCATATTGCATGATATACGGATATGTTTACATTCTGTCATATGTCGCATATATCATGCTTTACGATCATATGCATTGAGATATGCCGTTTTCATGAGATTTCTGTATTTGAGAACCGTGGTTATGTTTCAAAAGAAAGTATGTATTGTTTTAAAAACCCGGTTTCTCTTGATATGATATATCAGTGCGTCCACCATTGATTGACACGAGAGAGTGTTTGTAGTTAACCGCAATCAATAACGGTGTCGCGTGTAGCTAGACCGAGATGAGTACAGGTCGTCCTCTGGGAAACGTTGAATCTTTTATTCTTACTTTAGATGTGTTGAGGAAGGAGGAAGAAATAAGAATTTTATAGAATGTTTTCTAGATCTACGTTAAACAAGAATGTAAAATATAGATCTAAATTATTTTAAAGATGTAGTTAATATAATAAGGAGGCTTGTAGGGTTCGTTAGGATTTAGTAGTTATGGACGATTAATTAAAAGTTATCCTTTTTATCCTTTAATAGATTTATAACTAGAAAGACGGTGATGCGTGTAGATTAGGGTTTCTGGAGGGAAAAAGAATCCCACTCTTAACCCTTATCTCGACACGGAACTCCGTTCATATCTAGCCTTTACCAAAACAATCATTAATCTAATCTCTAATCGCGGTCGGAACTAGCAAAGAATTGTTAGCGCGCCCGATTAGGATGTTAATAATTCTTTTGATAAAGTTCATAAACTTTATAGGACTTAAAAGGGTTTAGGGATTTTCATCGTCCATTAGCCTACCCTAATCCTACAAACCCTAACAAGCGGAGAATTACTCGCGCATATTGGGAGAAGAAGATGAAAAGATAGAGAGGGAAAACATAATGTAAAATGCAAAAGAATTAAATAAAACAACTACCTTTATTAATCAACTTGAACAATCTACACTTTGATTCCTTAGAAAATGATTACAAAGACTAGTTTGCTTCTCGATCTCTTCCAAGAAGGTAGACGAACAGTTGATGATCAGCCTGGATGCGTGAGCCGTCTTGGACTTCGTGATCGCGTTGGCTTGATAACTTTTCCAAGAGGCTCTCGGTGCCCTTTTATAGTGCAAAGCCCGAATCTTTTAGTTGGAAACTTGGTAAAATTCAGCAAAGATTGATACCCTAAATTTTTACCAAATGATTCCTCTATAATGCCACGGATCCGCGGCCAAAAGGGGGGTATGGCTGCGGATCCGCGGCCATTTGATCTCAACTCTCCATCATTTTTCTGGGGCTCTATAGTTGGGACATGTGGCAATCCTAGGCACCTTCATAATTCAGAAATCTTCTCTCGGTTGCTTCCAGACTTGGTCTCCAAGTTTTGCTTCTTAATTTGGCAAGTTTTCTTCAACAACTTGATTTGTTTGATAAATTCTGCATAACACCTTGGAAAATTCTGCACAATAATCTCAAATAATATTTAGTAGACTTAGTTCTACTAGGATTTGGTCAATGAATTTATTTGCATACATTTTCCTACCAAATGATAATTAAAATATATTAACACATGGAAAATAATGTTTTAACACATAAACCCTCATATATATAATATATTATAATAAAGCCATTTTTTAATATGAAAATGGTAGGAAAAATGTAATACAAATGTGCAGTTTTATCAACTGAACAACCATGCGTTTTCTCGGTTCTGAGACGTGTGATATGTGAAACCCGATTCGAGGAGTTGGATGATCCGTTTGCGGGTTCATGGTGGATCCGGTATGGTACCCCGGGGCAAGAAAGGTATGTCGATGGATTAACCGATGAGCCTGGCAGAGGGAATACTACCTACCGGTGATTGGTTGGACCTGGCGGTTATCCGGAGGATACCGACCGGAGTCATGAGATGATATGGGCCGATCTGGACTGACGGAGCCCGAAATATATGAGGATTTACGTGTCGATGCTGGACACAGGTTTCATGATGTTTCGAGTGTCGGTGTTGGACACTCAGGTTCCATGATTTGACGTGTCATTGATGGACACACATTCTTTGATATCCTCATATATTTACATGCATATGCTTTTATGATGATTCGAGTGGATGAGATCCATATGCATTGATTATATTGTTGAATGATATTTACATGCATGCAGGCCTTGATTATTGTTGGCATATAGGTAGACACAGTCACCCTAGATATAATAGTATTACCTTTATGATACAGTTGACCTAGAAGTCGTTGTTTATTCGATTTCTACCTGATGATGTTTTCTACTCACGAGTAGTCAACTCACCCCCGTTGTGCCACAGTTCTTGCAGATTGACCGCATGGATCGGTAGCGGTATCGTTGGCACACAGCTTGCATTCGGGTGATTTTCTATGGTAGGTGGTACATGTTGGATCGTACCACTATTGTATTTATTATTCATATTGTATCTAGTCAACTCCATCAATCAAAATTTAGTATTTGTATAAATAGTAAGACTTAAAGACTTGTAGTTGCGAGACTTGAGCGATGGGTTATATGTTCGCTTGGTGAGTTGGATGTCTTGCTTTACTTTATTCTTTGTATTGATCTTTGCCATTGGGCGTCGTATACTTACATCATAACTTGCGTGGTTGTGAATCCGCCGTTTGGCGAAGAGCTAGCTCCCGCTTGGGGATGCCTTTTATATTATCATGTATTTGTGGTTTTGGATTAAAATATACAAAGGAGGTGCTGCCCAAATTTTCAAAAGAAGAAACATGTTTTTCAGCTAGTAAATCCACTTGCATTTTTCATATTCCTTTATCTATGCATTTAAGAAAACATTTGATTTCATTATACCTTTATTTCAAAACTTCACCTCTTCTATTTTCTTAAAAAGGTTTAGATTTCTGGGCTTCGGCTTACTTGAATTACGTTACGCCTTTAGCCGTGGCGTAATTTAAGTACCGGTCATGAACTAAATTTCGGGTCGTGACAGTTCTGCATAGACATGCTGGTAAATTCTGCATGAAGTCCTAAGCAATATAACACAAGAATCAACAACTAAAAATATTCTTTATGTATTTCTTGAATTTTCCAATTTCATATATTTTGAATCTGTCATAACCCAAATTTTTCTTTCAAGATTATGGATTTCCCAAACAACACCAGCACCAACTTCAACAACACTCCACCACCAATACCGCTTACACCTACCGTCGCTGCTCCGATCAATGAGCAGACGGTACCGTTTGAGGCGATCCGCAGCCTCCTGGAGGGACAGCAGCAGCAGACTGCTATTTTGATGAACCGCCCAGAAGCGGAAGCACCCGGCGTAAAGCAATTCTGAGCTTTACACCCCAAGCAATTCTCAGGAAAAGAGAGCCCTCTAGAAGTTGAGGAGTGTGCTCAGAGTATTGAGGATGACAGCGGCACAAGTGCTAGAGATCGCTTGGGTTCGAGTTGCGAAGCTGCAGCTCACTGAAAATGCATGGGTCTGGTGGTAGGCGGAAGAAAGCCGTCTTGACCAACCGATCGAATGGATGACTTTTCGCTACATGTTCGACACGAAATACTTCCCTGAGACTGCCCGATTCGACATGGAGCAGCAATTTATTCATCTACAACAGGGTTCGATGTGGACCAAGTCCGTGGATGAATATGATGCTGAGTTTACCATGCTCAGTATGTAAGATATGTCTCAATATTCAATTTTCAAGTATCACATCCTACACAGCTAATACAAGACCTTAACAGGTTCGCGGCACATTTGATACCAACTGCTGAGATCCGATCCAAAAGATTTCAGTAAGGGTTAAATTTGGAAATCCAAGCTGCCTTAGCTACAGGGGAACCTATGAGTTGGCCTGAAAGCTGCCCGCCGATACGAGGCAGTAGTGAAAATGAGGGGCAGACCTCAATCTGCCAGGATGAAGCGCCCTGCCACTCAGATGGCAGGAGGAGCTTCTTCAAGGCCACCATTTGTGCCCAGGAGACTGGGAGTACCGAACTACCGGCCCAACCCAGCCTTTTGTACCTACTGCAGGAGGGATGGACATTTGGCGAAAGACTGCCGGTGTGCAAATCGCCTTTGCTTAGTCTGCGGCTCAGCTACTCATGACATTGGGTCTTGTCCTCGTTGACATAACCCAAATGCTGCACCCAGGCCAGCAATCACTTATCAACAGCGCCCAGCTATCCAGGCACCTGCTCCACGACTCGCACTACCTGCTCCACCTCCTCGTGGACTGACTGCACCTCCTCCTCGTCAGTTCCATCGAGCCCAAAGGAACGTACCTCAAGTACAAAGGAATGGGCAGAGGAATGCTCCTCCAGCAAGGAGGAATGTGCCGAGGCGACAGGCTTTCACAATGACTGTAGAAGAAGCTAAAGCCACCGGCCAAATCATCACTGGTAACATTTTCCTTCAAGCTTTATATTCCCATCTATATATACATATCCATATATTTTCCTTATACCTAAAACTATCCCATATAACTTAGGTACGATCGTAGTAGCCCCACTTCCTGCACTAGCAATTTTCGATACTGGAGTATCTCATTGCTTTATGCCGCAACGGTTCGTCCGAACTCATGCAATTCCAGTCAAACCTCTCGTATCCCGCTGGAATGTCAGTTCAGGGAACGGCGTTCTAAAGGCAGTAATGGGATACGACCTGTATCCAGTGGTCGTCTGCAGCAGAGAATTCTATGCTGACTTCAAGGTGCTGTACATACCGAATTTTGATGTCATTTTGGGTATGGATTGGCTCGGAACTTTTTACGCTACCATCGACCGTAGTCAAAGGAGGGTAGTCTTCGAGATTCCAGATCATCCGGTCTTTTATTTCAAAAGTGGAGACCGTACTTTGGAGCCAAGAACATACAAGGCAAAACCGAATAAGGCAGTGATTGCAACACTTCAAGCGGAGGAAGGATCGAAGCCAGAGATAGTTCGAGAGTTCGACGATATATTTCCTGAAGACATATCAGGTTTTCCTCCTGATCGAGCTCTTGAATTCAACATTAATTTAGTACCTGGAGCACAACCGATGATTAAAGCACCATATCGCCTGTTTCCCCCAATCAGAGCAAAGCTCTGTTTTAAAATTCAAAATTTAAAAAAATTGAAGCAACGCTTCAGATTCAGCGTTAGGCGCGCTGCGCGCCACGTGTCAAACACAAATGCACTAGCGCCAGGTGCGCTGCGTCCTAGGCAGCGCACCCCCAATCAGAGCAAATCTCTGTTTTAAAATTCAAAATTTAAAAATTGAAGCAATACTTCAGATCCAGCGCTAAGCGTGCTGCGCGCCACGTGTCAAGCATGGATGCGCTAGCGCAAGTTGCGCTGCGCGCCATGTGTCAAACGTAGGTGCGCTAGCACAAAGTGCATTGCGCTCTGACAGCGCACCACGTGCAAAGCACGGGTGCGCCAGCGCTGGAATTAAAAATTCTCCACCGTTAGATCAAAAGATCTAATAATGATAAATCATTGGTTAATCAGAATTAAAATTCTGTTATGGAAAGATTTTTCGAATCATGTTAAAAACAAGAAGATTGTCTTCTGTAAAACAGAAACCTTAGGATCAAAGATCCAATGGTGGGGAAATATCCCCAAATCAATCAGAGAAAGATCTCTTTAACTGATTTAACAAATCAATTTTCCCTATATAAAGGCCCAAGACTTCAAGTCTGATATGGAGAGACCCCCCTACAAACTTTGAGAAAACTCAAAAGAAAGAAAGCAAGCTCTTGGAAGAAGATCATTTCTTCAAGGTAAAAAGAATGCTTCTTGAAAAAAAGAGATGAAATCATCTCATTAAAACAGAAGAATTATCTTCTTAAAAGATTATAGATCTACAAAAGACCAAAGTATTTTATAAAAAGAGATCAAAAGATCTCATCATAAAAAACAAAAGAAGTATTTACTTCATTCACAGATCATTGATCTACAAAGGCAAAGCTCTTTCAAAAATAAGAACTGTTGTTCTTGAATCTTGAGGCAAAGCCTCCTTTAAAAAAGAACATAAATTTGTTCACAGGTCATAAATTTGATCAAATGCGCTTTGCGCTATTGAAAAGTGCCTTGCACTCTTGAACCGCGCTTCTGCGCTCCCTGGATCGGCGTTCAGCGCCAAAACACGCCACGTGTCAACCACGTATGTAACTTGCGCTTTGCGCTTTTGAAATAGCGCACTGCACTCATGGGCCGGCGCTCAGCGCCAAGCGCACCACGTGTCATTCACGTGTGCGCCACTAAACTAGCGCAATGCGCTCATAAACTTGCGCAATGCGTCCATCATCTGGCGCTTAGCGCCAAGCGTGACACGTGTCCTTTTCGTGTGCGCTACTTGGCAGAAGCGCAACGCGCTCTTTAATTGGCGCAAAGTGCCTGGCACGCCACGTGGCGCGCTGTCAGAACACACATTATTCTGATGAATGCTATGCATTCAATACAAGACAAAAAATGTCAAGATCTAATGCTCAGCATTATTAAAAGGGCTAAGCCCAAAAAAGGCTCAACAGCCCAGAACAATAAAATGTTAAACATTTTAATCTTTTTAGAGTTAGCCCAATATTGGCCATAAGTCCTCAACTCATATTGAACTGAGCCTATCTGCTCATGAATATTTAACAGATCTTAGTCCCAAACTGGACTACAGATCCTTCAACTAACCCACACCGGTTCAAGGGTACATCTCTTTACTCCTCTGATATCTGTCGTTGTAATCCTTCAACTTCTTCAGAGAGATGACGGGTCCCGACAACCACACATTTCATGGACTATGATGTCCTTAACCTTGACTGTGAGGTCTTTAAACTCACGGACTATGACGTCCTTAACCTTGACTGTGAGGTTTTTAAACTCACGGACTATGATGTCCTTAACCTTGGACTGAGATGTCCTTAAACCAACATTGGACCACCATGTCCTTAAACTAGTAATCGACCGCAATATCCCTAAACTAAACAATAGAGCCCAAATGCTCTTTTGCCGGATCTAAACGATCCCGTTAAGTTGATCTTAGTCTAAAAATTAGGCTAATGTGTCCTTAACAAACGTTAAGTTGATCTTAGTCTAAAAATTAGACTAATGTATTCTTAACAAACGTTTAAGTTGATCTTAGTCTCAAACGAGACTAACGTATCCTTAAACCCAACCCCCAAACCCAAATCTAAGAAAATACGGATTTGGACTAATCCACGCCCTACGGGCGACAAAATAAATTAGTCTCCATATACAATCCACGGGTAACCACGAACAAAATAAACACCCACAACACGAAGTGACCATCTGGAGAAGGAGAAAGTTATTACCGCGATGCGGTAGCGTAATTAACTGCAGGGGCTTGCGCCTGCAGGGAAGAGCGTCCCCACAATCAAAAACCCCTCACAATGAGGGAGAATCTGACGAAGTCTGCTACATCGGCCGCATCCGTTTAAACCTTCGATACACGGTGCCATAAATCAACTTGGCATCTTCGGAGAGGTGGACGGATAGCACCAATTAGCATCTGCCCTCGGAATTCGGGACCTGACGTCCCAACGTCCCTGTCGTGTCTTCCGGCGTGGAACAGATTCTGGCACGTCCGGTGGGACCTTTCCATCTTTCCACTCCACACTTCGTGTGTCGTGTTTCGCGAACGAAGCGCGGTTTGCTATGGTTGCCCTTGGATTCAAGATACTAAGATTTGGGGTCTTGCTTGGTGCAGAAAACGAAGGATCAATGGCGTCTACTTGCACGAAGTGTTCCAGTTGCGACTGCAACGCACGTTCCGCCTCATCTGGAGTTGTAGCTTACGAGCCCCAGACGACCTCCCTGTTCACAATGTCGATAGAGCAGGTGATACAAGCTACCACCGGTTTGTTCTTCGGGACCATGCTCCCACCAATGAACATTAATATCCCGCCGCCGCAAGAAGTGCAAAAGAAGTCGGTCTTTGATCAGC
The DNA here is from genome assembly GCA_030015575.1 of Agapanthus africanus. Lineage (NCBI taxonomy): Eukaryota > Viridiplantae > Streptophyta > Magnoliopsida > Asparagales > Amaryllidaceae > Agapanthus > Agapanthus africanus. The sequence continues at coordinate 433,963,653 of JASDDO010000004.1, read as the reverse complement.
TCACTACCACCACGGCCCCTCTCAACGGGTCGTCCGATGTCAAGCCAACAGTATCAGTCTTCGATAGGCTGAGCCTGAACTCCAAGGGGCCTGTCAAGAAGCCCACAATAACTGAAGCGGCCATCCCAAAGCGGATAGCCATTCCTGCTCTCGAGGTCACTAAAGAAGCTTCTCCCGTCAAGGGATCGGTCTTTACGAGGATAGCCACCCCGGCTCCCGTTCCTACTCAAAGGTCTGTCTTTGACAGACTGGATACTACTCGATGAATGTCGGTCTTTAAGAGGCTGGTACCAGCAGCGCCTCACCAGAACAGGGGGCATGACGAAGTCGCCCCTAAAGCTGAAATAATCCCAACGGCTCGACACGCTCGACGTCGCCACTGGCGCCGAGTAAGGAAGGCTGGGGGCAACTCCCCCTCTGGGCTAACTCCACCAACCCCAATGGTGGAAGTCAATGATGTTGTTCCAACTGGGAACAGCTTCGTGCTGCTGAACAAGATGCGCAGGAACTCTCCTACCGCCATACTGAAAAGATCTCCTCCACCCATGGAGAAGGTTACATAAACGAAGCCGGAGCAGTCCCCTCAGCGGCTGTCTTCCAAAATATACAAGGTCTGGCGTCAAGTCCAAGACTCGGTAATTGATCAAAATTACTCTCACCGACAGAAAAAGGTAGAAGTTCAGCGGGAAGAGAACCGTCCTGACAAGCCACAAAGGACGACAACCACCTAGGTGCCCGCTGCAACGGCCCCCTCGACGTCAACTACTCAAAAGAGAAGGAGGCCAGAGAAAGCCCCTGTGACTGCGGTAAACCGTAAAAGCGCTGAATCTAAATGACCCAAGTCTGGGGGCATGATGGTACATACCATTTATATGGCTTCCGGAAAAGAGGAGAGCCGTGCTTCCACGGGACATCGACCGCTCACCCGATCAATAACGAGGGCTCAGGAACAGCAACAGCAGAAGCTTCAGGAGATGCTGACTGCGATGGCCGCACTCACTGGGCCAAAAGAATACCCAGAGACCTCAGATCAACGCCGAGAACAAGAGACTGACACCGAGTTCCTCCGAAGAATGCTCGAGAGGAAAGAAAAAGAGGCTGCGGAACAGGCAGCCAATATAAAACGAATGGCTCTCTTGTTCCAAGACATGGCCGGGATGATGTTACAGCCAGAACCTCCAGCTGAAGACCCTCCGATCATCATCAAAGACGATAAAGGGGAGACATCGAACCCTTCTCCGGCTCTTTCAGCAGCAAAAGAGGAAACCATTTCTAAGGCCGTCCTAGATGACTACATTGCTCAGCAAATACGAGCTCATCAGGCGAATGAAGCGTCCGGCCAAGTTGTTAAAACTGGGCGACCATATCCAGGCTGGTATGATCAAATAAAGTATCCGCCGGGATATACGATCCCTAAATTTCATGTATACAAAGGGACGGGTGTTCACACCATAATATTGTTGGAGATAGTGCCCTCAGAGTCAATTATTGGATCATAGGCACGTGATTGCAATGATTGAGGGAGGAGCTATCCCGGTACGACAGTCTTACTCGAGATGATAGTATGCTATCTGGTTTACCTTTATCATCGTGTACTGCTTCAGGTGACCTTACAGGTCGCTATTACACGTTGATAGAGCCCTTAGGATTCTTGCTTGACTGCCAGCAGTATGAGGGCGATCATATACGTGAGAGCTGGTAGTCTATAAGCACATCCTTAAATGGTCCCTAGTCGTGGGAGTTTCGAGACAGGGCATCGATTCTCCAGAGTAGACTAGTGTATACAGTAGAGACCCTGACGAGGGGCGGTGGCCGGTCTCACAAGCCACTGGTGTCAGTTGGATCACCTAAGATGTATACAGGTGCTCATTGGGTTATGAGTACACCGGACAGGACTCGCCGGGAACAAGCTAGTTGGTCTTATACCTGACGTCAGATAGCAGTTCCCAGGTGACATGTGTACAGGTTAGTTCATCGACCTGGGGATCGTCATTTGTCTCGTGTGAGTTCCCACTGTGCTTTGATTACTACCGTACCACGGCTCAAAGGAGTCGTGCAAACAGGTTTTAGTTGGGTACAGTCCCGAGCCACATGGAGCCAGTGAGCGGATCTTCGGGGGTTCGTCTCTCCCGGTATTGGGGGTGAGGTCACGCTGTGTCTAGGAGAGCCATTACACGAAGTCCTTGGCCAAGGCAGGAGATTTACTGGTAGGTATTCCAGTAGTATATCAGGGTGTTCTGGGCTACACTCCGACACGACTTGTACCGCTTTTGGGGGTCTGACTTTTACCAACCCCCTAGGCCCGCCATGCGATGCTCGTAGACGAACGGACCGGACTGTACGGATATTGTCACTGACAGGCTCAGTAGGGTGTCAGGATGAGTTCGCTCATCGACGTCCCTTTTGGTCAATAGCTGGTGGCCCGTTACGTGTTGGCTTATACCTCTGACGTGCTAGTGGTTAAATCCACAGCCATAGTATTGACGAGTCTTTAGAGTCCACCACACATTCAGTTACTCAGCTTTCGGGCGAAACGCTGTAGAGGCCGTATGGAGATATGGCAGGGTCCGATCAGATACGTGCGGTATTGCACGGATCAGGATCGGACGGTTAGTACTAGTGGCCGTATAGATATATGGCAAGGTTCGATCGGATACGTGCGGTATTGCACGGATCAGGATCGAACGGATATTACTAGCCGGCTTTGGTTTAAGCCGGATCCTAATATAGTACAGAGTAGATTTTGTCTCATTACATTTGTATCCGGTCGGAATACAGATGCGGGTGTGTATGCACAGTATCGGGGTTTTCCTGTAATTTATTACGGGACCAGTTTTCTGGAGTTGCCAGTTTGCATTCCGTTCCGGCCGGTTTTCCTTTGTTCTTTCCCGGCCGGACTTTTCCGATGGAGGGGGTTATTTGCAAGTTTGCAAATAACACATTGTGGAGGGGTTTCTTGCAAATGCTTTGATTATGATGGCATCTTTTCTTTTCCACCATCACTTGCATTAATGAGAGGGTATGGGTTTGATGTAAATTTATTATGATGATGTTTTGTTTATGGTCACCTTTTCACTTTTACTACCATTACCTCCCTTCTTGGTTTTGCAAATTGATTCCCTCCACCATTCTAATATGAGGCCGGCCACTTGAGTGAGTGAGAGAGAGGAGTTTTCATTTTTGAGCTTGTGGCATTCTTGATCTCATTTCATGCTAGAAAAATGCAAGCACCATTTTTCTTATATTGATTCCTCCATCTATCAAATGGCAACATCTACTACCCCAATATGAGACATGAGTCCTACACATATTCTACAGCATATCTTGGGCATGTCGACTTGCCAGTTTCATGCCCGAGTTGCCTCGGTATAGAGACGGGAGCCCGTAAAAGATGCAGGCGACGTGGTGCCCTTCCGGCGAGGAGATGGAGACCGGACTTTCCGCGTGAGATCGGGACGACGACGAGAAGACCGGAGGACTCGGATCACTCGGTATATCTCTTCCCTATCTTGTTACTTTGCTAGATCTAGTTTAATGGCCCGATCCGGGGTTTAGTGCGTGGTGGTGCCGGTTTGCTAAGTTCGCAAAATTAAAGTTTATCACCGCTTCCGCATTTGGCCGTCGGATTGACGGCCGGGGCGCCGCCGTGCACTTACTGTGGTATCAGAGCCTCGCCATTAACTTCGTCTAGCTTCGTTTGATGTGTTTGCATTTCCGATCGACCAAAATTCCAAAAACTCGCGTTTTTCCTCACATCAGTTTTCTGTCGAAATTTTTTGATGTCCAAAAATTTTTCAGGTTGTAAAAAACTAATGTACTGGAAATTCTAAGACTACTGGAAAAATTCGACACAGTCAGTCGACGACTGAAGCGCGGAACCGCGGCCAAACCCCCCTTGGGCCGCGGTTCCGCCGCACATTGGTGTCCTCACTGTGTCCAATTTCTCCAGTGGGCTTCTGGGCTAATTTTAGGGGTTTTGGAATATTAATATTGGGCCCAGATTTTCTGTGAGTGCTACAGTATTGCTTTGGGGCCCACTTGTTAATTTTTGATCGATCGGATATTTTAAACACATTATTACACAGTATTTACATTATATCTGCGACCGTGAATGTCACTCGATCGGTAAATCCGGTCTAACTGCTATAGCCTGGTTAGACGGATTTGCGAACGTGACTTTCACGTTGATGTTCTGTGTTTTGCTGTGATGTTGCGGATCGGTCGGTGGGGATAGCCTGGATGCAATGCTTGTACAGTTGTGGTTGTATTATGTACATTTGATATTGCGGGGCGAGCGTCCGACATGTGGACTGCCGTCACTGCCTGTTTGTATTATTCTTTTGGGGCACGACCTGGTTGCGGTCGATGTACCCGTTGTATGTATATTTTACTTTCTGTACTAGGATTACCCCGCGGTAGGGTGCACGGATAGCCGGGTTCAAGAGGGCAACAAGCCCGCATCTCATGGCATTGAGACGGAGGGGGCTTTACTCTAGGATTGGCGGGCTATTCGCCGCACTCGTAGGGGGTACAGGTTGACCCAGGAGGGGTGCCCAAGTTACCGGATTCCGTGAAGTGCTGGGTGGTCCATTCACGGTGCTGAAGGGGGGTGCCTCGCTTCAGGTTTTGGCGGGTGACTTGCCGCGCCCGTAGGGGTCTAGGTTTTCATTGCACAGGCTATCCACACGACCAGGGGAACGTCGGGTTTCAGTAGTTGCTCTGTGAAACCCGGGGATCCCAGATATCTGTATTGTTCTGTGATGCTGTACATTTCTGTGATGTTGCATTTTTATTCACGCCTTGAGCGAAATATAATATATTGGTATATATATTAGTAGATGTTGTATATGTTTTTCATCCGCGCTAGTCCAGTCCCCGCTCTGCCGTTAGTTAGCTAACCTAACGGGTGATGACGGGACCCAGTGGCGAATGCGGATGGCATATACGTACGTCAGTATATTTTCGTTCTTTGTGGTGTGATCAATTGATGGGACTGCATTGATTCGGATCAATGCAAGTTAAACAAACCTAATCTGATGTTGTTGGAACACTTTTCAAAAAGCTGTTATTGCAAGGACGTTCACTTTTGTTTTGCATCGTGGTATTCATTTGGAATATCCTGCTCCTCAGTCGACGAGGCAAGGGCCGAGATCCCTTCACCGGGAGTGACCCCTTGGACAGAAGTTTGCGTCAGGGCATTAACTTCACTATAGCCGATTACTTTTGCTTTGCACAGTGATATTCGGTTATGAATATCCAGCACCCCATTCTACGGGGAAAGAGCCGAGATCCCTTCACCGGGAGTGACCTCTTTAGTAAAGTTTTCGTCACTATATTTTCTAAAAAGCTATCCGTTCCTTCAACGATATCAAGTTCATTACGTTAAAGGTTTTCGCCAGAAACCATTCGTAGCCCTCCGTCGTTTCATATGGGTAGTCAATAGTATTCAAGCTGTGTATGTTGGCCAAAGTCAAGGCACAGTGTTTGGTAGCTGTTGGGTATTCATATGCAGCATAGATAGATGCGTTGGTTTGGGACAGTCGTACTGCCATTTTGGCCAAAGTCAAGGGTAGGTACGGGTGGATTCAAATTAACCTGGAGAATGACGGGTTGAACTTGACATGTGACTTATGATATGTTGGCCAAAGTCAAGGTCATAAGAGCATGGGGTAAAAATCACATCGGGAGTTTCAAAAGAACTGAAACTTGCCAGATATGCGCATACCTTCTGGAGTGTGACACCGTGAGCGGATTCCGTCATTATCATGCAATGATAGTTGGATCCCGATTCCCACTGATGAGTTAGTTTACTCCTCGGGTATTCCCGACTAATTCTTCTTTTAGGTTTGGAGGAGAATTTGAGGTACAGTGGGAGGTTTCCAGATTAGATAAATTGGTAACCATTCTGATCTTGGTTAGAGTGCACGCTGAGTGTTTCTTTTCTCTCTCTCTCTGGCAGCGACCATTGACCCGACCCTAAGTCTATGACTCAGTGACCAGGTTGACCGAACCTTCTTAATACTGGCTTTTGGATTGTCAGAGTTGCAGACCTCATTGCCACTCCTACTTTTACCCCTTTCTCCAGGACACCCCGTATTACTGCGAACGTCCACTTCCTTTGGACAAAGCCATCGTATGGTTAGATACGAACTCGAAGGAATTCGAGGATGGTTTCCGGTTCTGGAGAAAACGGATAGGATTATTCAGTTGTCTTTTTCTTTTTTGCCTCCTCTCAAGTTACGAGTACTCCTTAGTTTAGGAGATAGTACACCTATTACGCAAATTGGATAGTCTTCTTCCAAACCTTAGGCTGATGCCGACCGGTAGGGAATGAAGAAAACCAATTAGCCTAAACAGTGTGCAGAAGGTATTAAGATTAAGACAAAGCAAGGGATTAGTAAGAGGGCAAAGTAAATTGCGACTGATATTCACGACCAAACCAAGTATTTCTTCGCCAATCCTAAATCACCTTTGTATTTCTCCAGGACACTCCGTATCATTACGAAGATCCACAGTTTATTGGATACTCCATCGTATGGTTATATACGAACTCGAAAGGAACCTGTTCCAGTTCGGGGATGGATTCTGGTCCAGGAGAAATAGGAATAAGGTTTATTCGGTTGTATTTTATCTTCACCTTCTCTCGCATTGCGAGTGCTCCTAGGATTAGGACAGTACACCCATTATGCTTATTGGATAGTCTTCTTCCAAACCATAGGCTGGTGCCGAACGGTAGGGAAGGAAGAAAACCAATTGGCCTAAAGGGGTGTGCAGAAGGTAATGACTAAAGACATATAAAGGGATTTGGAGAGGTGGCAAAGAATTATACGGTTATAGTTGTGAATCTGGATAATGGTAGAGGCATTACTAGGAATACCAGAAAACCCCATCGAAACATTTCAATGTTTCAGTTCAACTGTGTACTGTTAAAAGAAAACTGATTTCCCGATTAGACACTTGCTCCAGGGTATGTATTTACCAGGTTTGATTCTCACATCTGTATGGTTTTACAGATGATGAGTGGGAGTAAGTTATTGGGAATTGGGTGATCATCCTCATTATATCGGGATTCGTTGTAATCGGTGATATTTGAGGAGATCATCTGGGATGTTTGCCGGTCGGCAAATATTTGGTTTTGAATATCCGCTGTTGTGCACCAATTTCAAATTGATATATCTGTACGTCTATTTTCATAGAGTGAGATATACCTTTTGATATTATGTCGATGACATTTACCTATATCAGTGGATGGTTAGGTAAGGAGCATTAAACAGCGGTGTAATTCTTCTTAACCATAAGTACAGTTTTCAACCTACGACACACAATGAAAGAGTTGTTAGACTCAGCGGACTTATACAGAGTATTGTATGTTGTCCAGTGTCCATTAGGACAGAGGGGTTGGTCCTCATACTATATTCTGTTTACTTTTAACTTCTCTAGTTCTTAGACATGTGTTTCGTAGAAACACAGGGTCTAGGTTTTGAGGAGTTATAGGTATTTGAATAGAGTAGAGAACCAGGTGTAGCAAGTATCGGGATTCTTCAAAGTGATCGAAGATGTAGATACTTGTGTATGGTATTCAGTTGATAGTAATGATAAAGAGAACTTGCTTCTCTTTCAGGTTACTCATAAATGGAAGCATTCCTAAGTTGAGTAACGCTGATCGGCCTCTCTCCATTTAGTTGACTTGCACTGGAGACAGCTGCATGATTTGAATCTGGTTCAATTGAATCAGTGCCTCTGTTCCTATATTGGATATAGAACAGTTCATATCTTAACGATATTAAGGTACGGGGAGTTGTCCGGCTTATGATTAAAACCAGACTCTGGATAACTCAAGGCACGTTTCTGTAATGGCTGTTTGTGGGTTGACCCAGGCTATGACGAGGGTTGACTTTCTACCATCTGGGAGATCAATAGTAATATTGTTCTAGACTCGCCACAGTTTTATTAAAAATGGATTTTTTCAAAGACAGTAGTGGGAGTATGGTAGAACTGGAAGTGATTCCAGGACCGCAAACGATTACTGAAGATTTGATAAGGAACCTAAAGATTCAATCTGATTTGACATTCCATTGGCCACTCCGCAGATACGGTGGGTAACTTCAGGCACCCGAGAGGTACTCCGGTAGCCTCAAGGACGGTGACAGGGAAGTTCTTGTTTACCCACACTTGCCATTGCTATTGTTCCAGGCTGCGAGACCCGGTGGGAGGATGAGTATAGCGTCGTTCTAAACTAGCTTTAGAAGTGCACGTCTATATGACTCTGCCAGAGGGTTGTCGTAGTCAGTGGGAGCAGCGGAAGCATTGGTGGACATCAGGCTTATGTCTATTTTTAGACTAAAGCAGATATAGCGGAGATAGATCATCTATTTCTGATGTGACAGTCATAGGTTTGACGTCATCAGAATAGGGGATGGATCTGTTGAGAAGGTAGTAGGGTATGATATCCGGGTTTTGGATGACATACACAAAGTAGGAAGTGATATTCCTATACTACGATCGGTTATACTTTGGTCGTCACACAGTGGTTTCTCCACAAGGGACTTGGACGTTATATCAGACATACTGGTTACTAGATCTATGGTTTTAGATCTAGATTTGGGTGGTTTCCCAATCAGGGTACTTAGACAGCATTCTATGAGTATTTAGAATGGTTGACTCCTGGCACGGTAGTATACCTGCAGGTGATGGAGTCACCCTCTCTAAAGGTGTCTTATAGACTAAAGTAAAGAGGGATGTGCATGATTGACAGATCACTTGCTTAGGCAATTGAGTCAATCATGAGATGTCAAGTACCACACCAGATGTTATTCTTGCAGTAGGTGCAATAAGTTGATATTGATCCAATCCTAGAGAAACAGTCGGAAGCAACTTTAGAACATAAGTGAATGTTCTAGGGATATGATAACGACAGCCTCATTTGGGAGACAGTTATCATTCTAGGCTTCCAAGGTGACATGGACGACAAGGAGGTTGTCAGAGTTATAGTTTTCCTTCTGACGAGGGGCAGTATTTTGGACAGGTGGTCCAAGGCAATACTGAGGGTGGCATGGCGCAGGATACTGATTAAGTTCAGTTGACGATACAGTCTAAGAAGTTTGGATTTGGAGTTCATTTATGAACTAGGTCCCATCAGACATCCAGACATTCTAAGACAGGTATTGCTCATTTCGGGAGATGGCATTCTCCGCGAACCTGAGATTTAGAGAGAGACATAGAAAGAAACTACAAGGCGGATCCACTCACTGAGGCTATTCCTCGAACGCAATAGTCTTCCAAACAGGCTTTGTGAGACTGACTAGTAGAGGAGTTGGGTGTTCGGTATCACACGGGCTGTGAGTATGCGACATCGCAATAATTAGCCTTGAGTGCAAGTGGGAGATTGTTGGAGATAGTGCCCTCAGAGTCAATTATTGGATCACAGGCACGTGATTGCAATGATTGAGGGAGGACCTATCCCGGTACGACAGTCTTACTCAAGATGATAGTATGCTATATGGTTTACCTTTATCATCGTGTACTGCTTCAGGTGACCTTACAGGTCGCTATTACACGTTGATAGAGCCCCTAGGATTCTTGCTTGACTGCCAGCAGTATGAGGGCGATCATATACGTGGGAGCTGGTAGTCTATAAGCACATCCTTAAATGGTCCCTAGTCGTGGGAGTTTCGAGACAGGGCATCGATTCTCCAGAGTAGACTAGTGTATACAGTCGAGACCCCGACGAGGGGCGGTGGCCGGTCTCACAAGCCACTGGTGTCAGTTGGATCACCTAAGATGTATACAGGTGCTCATTGGGTTATGAGTACACCGGACAGGACTTGCCGGGAACATGCTAGTTGGTCTTATACCTGACGTCAGATAGCAGTTCCCAGGTGACATGTGTACAGGTTAGTTCATCGACCTGGGGATCGTCATTTGTCTCGTGTGAGTTCCCACTGTGCTTTGATTACTACCGTACCACGGCTCAAAGGAGTCGTGCAAACAGGTTTTAGTTGGGTATAGTCCCGAGCCACATGGAGGCAGTGAGCGGATCTTCGGGGGTTCGTCTCTCCCGGTATTAGGGGTGAGGTCGCGCTGTGTCTAGGAGAGCCATTACACGAAGTCCTTGGCCAAGGCAGGAAATTTACTGGTAGGTATTCCAGTAGTATCTCAGGGTGTTCTGGGCTACACTCCGACACGACTTGTACCGCTTTTGGGGGTCTGACTTTTACCAACCCCCTAGGCCCGCCATGCGATGCTCGTAGACGAACGGACCGGACTATACGGATATTGTCACTGACAGGCTCAGTAGGGTGTCAGGATGAGTTCGCTCATCGACGTCCCTTTTGGTCAATAGCTGGTGGCCCGTTACGTATTGGCTTATACCTCTGACGTGCTAGTGGTTAAATCCACAGCCATAGTATTGACGAGTCTTTAGAGTCCACCACACATTCAGTTACTCAGCTTTCGGGCGAAACGCTGTAGAGGCCGTATGGAGATATGGCAGGGTCCGATCAGATACGTGCGGTATTGCACGGATCAGGATCGGACGGTTAGTACTAGTGGCCGTATAGATATATGGCAAGGTTCGATCGGATATGTGCGGTATTGCACGGATCAGGATCGAACGGATATTACTAGCCGGCTTTGGTTTAAGCCGGATCCTAGTATAGTACAGAGTAGATTTTGTCTCATTACATTTGTATCCGGTCGGAATACAGATGCGGGTGTGTATGCACAGTATCGGGGTTTTCCTGTAATTTATTACGGGACCAGTTTTCTGGAGTTGCCAGTTTGCATTCCGTTCCGGCCGGTTTTCCTTTGTTCTTTCCCGGCCGGACTTTTCCGATGGAGGGGGTTATTTGCAAGTTTGCAAATAACACATTGTGGAGGGGTTTCTTGCAAATGCTTTGATTATGATGGCATATTTTCTTTTCCACCATCACTTGCATTAATGAGAGGGTATGGGTTTGATGTAAGTTTATTATGATGATGTTTTGTTTATGGTCACCTTTTCACTTTTACTACCATTACCTCCCTTCTTGGTTTTGCAAATTGATTCCCTCCACCATTCTAATATGAGGCCGGCCACTTGAGTGAGTGAGAGAGAGGAGTTTTCATTTTTGAGCTTGTGGCATTCTTGATCTCATTTCATGCTAGAAAAATGCAAGCACCATTTTTCTTATATTGATTCCTCCATCTATCAAATGGCAACATCTACTACCCCAATATGAGACATGAGTCCTACACATATTCTACAGCATATCTTGGGCATGTCGACTTGCCAGCTTCATGCCCGAGTTGCCTCGGTATAGAGGCGGGAGCCCGTAAAAGATGCAGGCGACGTGGTGCCCTTCCGGCGAGGAGATGGAGACCGGACTTTCCGCGTGAGATCGGGACGACGACGAGAAGACCGGAGGACTCGGATCACTCGGTATATCTCTTCCCTATCTTGTTACTTTGCTAGATCTAGTTTAATGGCCCGATCCGGGGTTTAGTGCGCGGTGGTGCCGGTTTGCTAAGTTCGCAAAATTAAAGTTTATCACCGCTTCCGCATTTGGCCGTCGGATTGACGGCCGGGACGCCGCCGTGCACTTACAAATATTGTATTATTATATTCCCCATTCTTATTCGTTTTACAAATAAACAGGTACTTTTGACGCATGTCTGCTACATATTACAGGTTACAGGTTCTTGGACAGAAAACAGTGAAAATGATGAAAAGACGATGCAAAAGTGTACTTCGTCCAACAAACAGAAGACTCTTGATCAAGCCTACATCGAAGGACAGTTCACAATTAATAAGGCAACGCAAGATCCAAAATTACAAAGCGAACGGTTAAAAATCCATGGCAAATTGTTCACTGGAGATCTGGAACCAACGTAGAAGCCCAATTGATAAAAGAACCACAGAATATTAAAGCCCAAACAGCTTTGAACAAGACACCAAAAGACCAGAAGATGAGATGACCAATGGGCCGCGGAACCGCGGCCCAAGCCCACACATGCCGCGGTTCCGCGGCCATCATGTGCCCGGGGTTCGTCAAATTTTACCAAAGTGTTGATGCGGCGCTGAAAAGATTTCCTAGGGGTATTTTTGTAATTGCAGACATGCGGATCAATTGTAACCTAGGGTTTCCTATCTCCTATAAATAGAAACCAAATCATTGTAATTTCTTATGCCTCCCTTCATTAATAAATTTCAGAATTCTTTTGGAGAGCATCAAGTTGTAAGTTCTTTATTTTCTGCCCTAGGTTAATTTTCTAGCCTTAGATAAATTTAATTCCTTGCCCTAATTAATCTTTTATTCTCTGCCCTAGATAAATGTATTTCAATTCCCTAATGAGTGAGTAGTCTCCTCGCTTGTTAGGGTTAGATCTGGAGAAGGTTTGTGAGACGAAGATCTCTCATCCCCTTTCTTGCCCATCATATATTTTCATAGGACTCTGTGCATACATGCACATACCGCTCCCTATGGCACCCTATCCCTCGAGGTAGCGATGATACCATAGTATAAAGGCCCGGTTGTGATGTTTTCCATGGAGGTTAGGGTAAGGATTGATAAAGGAAGGACAAGAAACTAGAGGAAGAAAACATCTTCCCGATGATTCTAATCCCTTTTATTAATAATTACCATAACACCTAATTAGATCTTCATATGGGTATAGAAAGCGGTGAGATTTATAGACTTTCCAAACTTAACCTAGACCTAACCCTAGCAAGACTTAGATATAGATTAATTTAGATTTTAGATTTAATAATCAATCCGAACACCCTTCGGAATTAACTCGTAAGAGCGACTAGGAAATTCACAACATCCCTGTGGACCGACCCGTACTCACCGGCTAGCTGCAAAGCGACGCCGTTCTTGATTGTGGTTAATAGATAGTTTTTGAGATCAAATCAATGGGAAATCCCCACCAGCATGTCGCCCAGTTCAGCGCTCTTTGTGGTAACACCGGAGGTGATGATAAACTGCTCCTTCGCCAGTTCGTCGGCAGCTTGTCAGAGACAGCATTCGAATGGTATTCTGAGCTTCCGAACGACTCTGTCAAGATATTTGCGGAAATGGAACTGCTGTTCACGCAAAGATTTGCGAGCGCTAGCGAGCGTACCCCGATTACCACATTAATTAACGCCAGGGTAAAGCTAGGCGAAACTTGGGTACAATACGCAATACGGTGGCGAAATTTATGGTCAAAATGTGAGCAGCGCATCGAGGAAGCGCCGGCAGTGGGAATGTTCGTGGACACTCTGGACCCTCATGCAACTATTTACCAATTCATGATGTTCTTTAAGCCGACCACATTCCAAGCCTTGATCGACAAGTTGGCCCAGATGGACCAGATCGGTCATAGACCGTCTCCTCTGAAGACGGAGCCGCGAAATGAAAAGGGTAAAGGGAAGGCGACATTCATCGCGAATACTCAACAGCAGCCCAGTGCCCCAAAACTAACGGATCAACTAGAAGAGAGACGGCGCTACTATAATGAGAAAATGAAGCGTCCTTACTCGTTCCCTCGGGACAAAACGAAAAGACTATTCGAACTGGCGATGCGTAATAGGCTCATCAATCTGCCGAATCCAAAGCGACCACTGCAACCCGGCGAGACTAATAGTCCCAATTATTGCCCTTACCATCAAACGATGAGCCATCCAATTGAAAATTGCTTCGTCTTTAAGGGTTGGATCGAGGACCAGTACCAACAAAGCAAGTTTGCGCTGTCTGAGAAGTGGAAAGTAACCCACCACAACCGCACACTCCTAAGAAGACGGACACACCGGGGGCATCGTGCTCTTTTGTTGAAGAAGCTCTATGGGAAATCGCTCTTTCAGCCAAAACAAAAAGAATATTGAAGGGTCTCCACACATGCCCGGCAATCAAATGGAAGAATCCGCTGGAACCCGAGATTATCAAGGGAATGCTGAAACCGCGCCCAATTCCAAAAATTGGTGGTGATAGTCAAAGTGCTCATACCCAGCCGTCAAAATCTTCGAAGAAGAAGAAGAAATCCAAGAAGCCCGTGAAGCCTGGTGACAAGCGCACGGACCTGCAAAAGCAGATTGACGCACTGGAAGAGTACAACCAGAAGGCGCGGACTCCAATCACACTCCAAGAATTTCTCAGCCACGTCCTTGAGGACGAAAGTGATGACAATGGAGAAGACTCTTCGGATGAATCTGAAGGTTACGTAGCAAGTTGCCATGTGATCTCTCCTCATCGATAAACAATGAAGATGTTCCTTACATAGAAAAACTGGAGGCAGATCCTGAGCCTGAACTTCTAGGACCATCAGACGAAGTGATTGATGCATTCCTGAACGAAGCCCGTCTTAAAAGCAAAGCTGATCAGGAGCGCGAGATGGCCGTATTTGAAAAAGCCAAACGCCGGTGACTGGACGAAAAGGTTGAAACACTCCCGCCCGATCAAAGTACATCCGTCGCAAATAAAAGCAGGTTCAAGACGAGGAAGAGGTTCGCCAAAGCTATATCAATGGGAATGAAGCTGCCACCTTCCGAAGGAAACACTCTTGGTGAAGCGGAAACACATCCTAGTTACTGCTTATATCATCGGAAGATTGCGCACCCCACCGAAAAGTGCAATGCTTTTAAAAGATGGTGGCAGGGATATGTTGCACACCGGCAACATTTCAAACGGATGAAACGCAAAACTCGTCGGGAGAAAAGAAGCACGAACGAGAAGCACAATAGAGCTACCGGCAACTGCCGCATGGTCGACGTTGGGGGATCACAAGTTCTCACTTTCGGGAGCGAGTCTGATGAAGAAATGACTCTTGGCCCTCTCTTCAAAGAATCGACCTCGGGAAAAGAGGAAGAACCAAAGACCTACGAAAATATTCAACTGCGCAATCGTACGCTGCCCGAAAAGAATCTTGGGCCCACGAATAGTGGGTCAAATAGAAAAGATAAGGGGAAAGAAAAAGTCCCTGAAGATATCGCCTTAGAAGATCAAGTCGTAAAAGAGCTAACAGCCAAGGACCCGCCGAAGAAAAGTAAGGTGGACTACAACATTCTGGCACACTTGAGGAAGCTACCCTCGCAGCTCAGTATTCTCGACGCTCTTCTGTTATCCAAAGAGGCGAGAGATTCATTGATCAAGGCGCTATAAGAGCCAGAGCAATTCCAAGCTTTCCTCGCCGAAGAAAAGATGGAGGACGAACTGGAAGAAGTGCACACAACCGATATCACCTTCGGCGATGAAGATCTTCTCCTTGGAACATGCGAGCACAACCGTACCATTTATGTCTCCGGATACTGTCAGGATATAAAGATAGGCAAAATCCTGATTGACAATGGGTCTTCCGTCAATCTCCTGAACGTGAGAGTGTTGAAGGAAATCTGCATGAGCGTTCAGCACCTCGCTCGTGATAAAATCACCATCTCCGGTTTCGACCCCCAGTCATCACGGGCTCTCGGGTCTGTGATACTGACGCTGCGTTTCGGGCTACTCGTCATGGATATTAAATTTCATGTCATTGACGCCAAGACTTGCTACAATGCTTTGCTCGGCCGGCCTTGGTAACACGAGTATAACATCATCCCTTCTACACAACAACAGTGTATGAAGTATTTCAAAGATGGTCTCGAGTAAACCGTGACGCGGGAGTTGAACCCATTCTTCGTGAACGAAGTCCGAAAGTACGAAGATGCAAAATACTTCTTACCAGATTTTGAGGACACGGAAATATGTCACCAACCGAAGAACAAAGCTATCACCACTATTCCGGTCTTCGGGAGTGATACCGAGGAGGAAGAAGAGATAGTTTATTCAGGGCCGCCCCAACACAACAACCCGTGACCGTCCACCCCTATGTTAATCTTCGGCAGCGACTCGGAAGATGAAGTTAATGCTATATTCTCCGCTCGGCCATCAATTCAAGCCTTTGATGAAGATCAAAGTTTGCAAGTTGCCATGGTTCTGCCAAAGCATCATAAAGAGCTAGACGCGCTTGATACCTACAGGGTGGAAGAACTGCAGACATTCTATGTCCCTCCCAGGCGAAAGGATGAAAAGGCGATCCTATTCTACCAATCCGGGAAAACTAAAGTAGAGAAAGAAATCTGGCATGGAACGGATTCTACACTTGACAGACTCCAGCCCATCCGCTTGTCTAGATATTACACAGACGGACTCAAAAGACCGTTGAGGCGCCAAGGTGTACCCCTTAAGCAAACTGCTCGACAAGCTCAGTTCTACAACAAGATCTGGAATGTCCCTGGAACTCAGCGAAAGTTGCCCAACGGGAGAATGTAAGTGAACGGGCTTGGGTATGTTCAATCCAAGAAACGAAATCTACTCCGCGACTGCTATGTCATACATGACTTTGATGAAGAAGGAGATGCTCTGTGGGAAGAGTCTAACCCTGAACCAGAAAGAGCTCCCGCCGTGAAAATGCCACGTCCGTCGTTCGAAGAACAAATGGACAAGCTTATAAGAGAAGCGGGTCAAAAGGTCCGAGACGACCATAATCGCGAAATGGTCATCTACGAGAAAGCCAGGACGCAACGCCTCCTTCAGCAGGCTGTGGAAAATGAAAACGCTCCTCCTTGTCAACCTGTTGTACAAAAGGCCCGATGCAGAGGCAGAAATAAACCAAAGAAAGGGAAAGGTGTTCGACAGCGACAAAGCGGGCCCAAGAAACCACGCAATCAGGAATCGAGCAGTCCAGATTCGTCTCTTATGAAAAAGATGAGTCGAGAATATTCTTTTCCTCAAGACAAGACAAAGAAGATATTCGATCTTGTCATGAAACACCAGATGATGACCCTCCCGGAGTCCAAGCACCCCGAACAAGCAGGCGAAGTCTCTCATCCGGACTATTGCTCCTATCACCAAGCGATAGGAAATCCTCTCGAAGACTGCTTCACTTTCAAGAATTGGGTCGAAGAACAATATCAGCAAGGCAGGTTCTGTAGGGTTCCTAGGCACACTATAGAGGTCACACAAGGCATCAACCATGCCAATTTAAAATTTTATGGGTGCCGAGAAACCCTAATACGGATCGTCGGCTAGAATTCTAGACGAAATTCGAATCTAGTTAACAATTTAACTAAAGGAGAGGAGCTACAACCTTTGTAGATCCGCATATCCACTTCCTTGGCTCCACGTAGGTGTCCTCTCGCTGTCCATCTCGAATCCCGAACTCGAACGTCGGCTTCATCGGAGAATTGGGCGGACTAGGTCGTCGGCTTCGTGCCGAAGATGATCTACGTCGAAGCATCACAAGTTCAACCTCCAACTTCACAAATTTGTGAAACTTGTGAAGAAAACACCCAAAACAACTTGGCAAGAGGTAGAGGGTGAAGAAATAGGAGGTGGGTTCACTTTAGAATTGGATTTCTCACTTTAGAACTCAAGATGCCATTGATGGCATCAAGCTTTCACTCTTGAAGATGAAGAAGAAGAAGTATATAGAATATGATAAGTTTTTGATTAAAAATGAGAATAATATCATTACTTATCATATACTAACCATGGTGAAGTGTAGAGAGCAAACTAGGGTTAAGTGGATGGATAGGTTAAGAGAAGAAAACAAAAATGGTCAATTATTCAACTCTTCATGAAGCTTCATGAAAGAAACAAATAATGCCACCATTTTTCTTTTCTTTTCCAAAATGAATAAATAAATAAATAACTAAGTAAATAATGAAAACCCTAACCATTTATATAACCATGGTTTAATCTTTACACAAACCCAAGTGAGCAAGTATCATCAAACATGATACAAACAAGTGCACAAAAAAATATATCACATATACAATGTGCATCAAGTGAGAAAATCCTTTTAAAATGAACCAATACTAGTTAATGCAAAGCAATATATCAAATATATAATTATACATTAAATCATTAAATCAACACTTGATTTAACGATCCGGTCATATCGCATATAACCGACTAGTATCCTATGTATCGGCTTATCGAATCAATCCTTGATTCGATATCTAGGTTATATCGCATATAACCAATTGATACATTCATCGCGAGAATGAAATACGGTATCACATACACGCATTATTCTCGCTCCCGCACATATCTCATATGCGCTCCTATTTCGTTTCGCTTGAGCCAGGAAACCTCTGCGTAGGACTCTAAAGACTCGTCAATACGCCGGTAGCAGATGATGATCATATCAAGCACCCACAAGCCGCAAGCGGTCTGCTAAACGTAACGGCCATCCGGGTATTGAGCGATCAGAAGATCGACGAGCTAGCCCACTCACACTCCTGTGAATCCAACCAGTAACACTTACCGTACAGTCCGGTCTGTTCGTCTGATATGTCGCATATGAAGTCTAGGGGTGGTAAACGTCAGACCCCAATAACCGATAAGTCGTGCCGATGTGAGGCTCATAACGGGTCGAGAAACTACTGGTAACACTTACCAGCAAATCTCTGATCAGCCCTGGCCAGGGACTTCCCTGTTACGGCCAATCGAGCACAGCGCAACATCAACCCCCAATACAGGGAGAGACGAAACCCCTCCTATCGCTCATTGCCTCCATGTGACTCGGGACTGTACCCAAAGACCACCGTTTTGCACGCCCTCATGGACGTGGTAAGGTGGAGATCAAAGCACAGTGGGAATCACACAAGACTCTATGACGATCTCGGGTCTACAGACTAACCTGTACAAGTGTCACCTGAGAACTGCCATCTGACGTGAGGTATAATACCATCTGGGAGTTCTCGGCGAGTCCATCTAGTGTACCCAGTCTCCACTGAGCACCCATATACCATCTCTGATGTCAAACACCAATGGATATGGGATCATCCATCGCCCATCTCATGGGTCGAGAAGCGTATACGCTAGTCTACACTGGTATATCGATGCCCCGTCTCGATACACCCACGACTAGGGACCTTGAAGGATGTACTTATGGACTACCATGTCTCCACTAGTATGATCTGCATCACAGTCCAAGTAGTCAAGTACATATCCTAAGGGCTTTACCAACATGTAACTATAAGACAGTATAAAGAGACAAGTCAACATGTTAAGATAAAGAGTAACCAGATAGCATACTATCATATCGAGCAAGAAAGTCATCTCTATATATGTCCAAGCATCCAATATAATATACATCATCTGTACAATACTGGCCTCTAGGGCATACATACAACTAACAATCTCTCACTTGCACTAGGGCCAGCTGCTGTAGTATCGCATACCGAGCATCCCGAAGAGCCTCTCAAACTGTATCTGGGGAATGGCCTTCGTGAGTGGATCCGCCGTGTTGTTCTTCGTGTCAACCCTCCTGACCTCGATCTCCCGGCGATCAACTATCTCCCGGATCAGGTGATACCGCCTCAGAATATGCCTGGATCGCTGATGGGACCTGGGTTCCTTGGCAAAAGCCACCGCTCCATTGTTATCGCAATACAAAGGTATTGGATGCTCAATGGATGGAACCACTCCAAGTTCAGTAATGAACTTCTTGATCCAGACAGCCTCTTTGGCAGCATCGTTGGCAGCGATGTATTCAGCCTCCATCATCGAGTCTGCTACGGTTTCCTGCTTGGAACTCTTCCAGCTAACCGCCCCTCCGTAAAGGGTAAAGACAAATCCCGACTGCGACTTAGAGTCGTCCTTATCACTCTGGAAGCTCGAATTGGTAAAGGACTCTACTTGGAGTTCTCCGTTACCATACACCAAGAGCATCTCTTTAGTCCTTCGTAAGTACTTGAGAATGCTCTTCACAGCTGTCCAGTGACTCTCTCCAGGATCAGCTTGATACCTGCTCACTATACTTAGTGAGTATGCTACATCGGGTCTGGTACACAGCATCGCGTACATGATAGAGCCTACAGCCGAAGCATAGGGTATCCCTTGCATGCGAGCTCTCTCCAAATCAGTCTTGGGAGACATCTCTTTGGAGAGAGTGACTCCAGAGATCGTGGGCAAGTTCCCACGCTTGGAATCTTCCATACTAAACCTTTTTAGTATGGTGTCAATGTACCTGGATTGGGACAATCCCAGTATCCGTTTGGATCTATCTCTATAGATCCTGATCCCCAATATGCAGGAGGCATCACCAAGATCTTTCATTGAGAATCTTTGTGATAAGAAGAGCTTAACCGATTGCAGCATAGGAATATCATTTCCTATCAAGAGTATGTCGTCCACGTACAATACGAGGAAGACAACCTTACTCTCTGCCACCTTCTTGTAAATACAAGGTTCATCTGGGTTTTTGACGAAATCAAACTCTTTGATAACGACGTCAAAGCAGATGTTCCAACTCCGCGATGCTTGTTTTAATCCATAAATGGATTTAAGCAGCTTGCACACCTTCCCGCTGCTCCCACTGTCTACGAAGCCCTCTGGCTGAGTCATGTACACGCACTCTTCTAAATCACCATTTAGAAAGGCGGTCTTAACATCCATTTGCCAGATTTCGTAGTCATGATATGCAGCGATGGCAAGCATGATTCGGATGGATTTAAGCATAGCCACTGGAGAAAAGGTTTCGTCATAGTCCACACCTGGTCTTTGACGAAAACCTTTTGCAACAAGTCTAGCTTTGAAAGTCTCCACTTTCCCATCTACACCAAGTTTCTTCTTGAAGATCCACTTGCTTCCGATGGGGTTTACCCCTTCAGGAGCAACATCCAAAGTCCATACTTTGTTGGTGTATATGGATTCCATCTCGGACCGCATAGCATCCAGCCATTTCACTGAGTCACTACTCGTGATGGCCTGCTCGAAGCTAGTTGGGTCATCATCCTCCATGATGCAATCCTCGCTCCCACCATCCATGAGAAAACCGTAGTATCTCTCAGGTTGGCGAGGAACCCTACTAGATCGGCGGAGAGGCGGGGGTTCATTGGGAGCTACTGAATCTTCTGGTTCCACTAAATCTTCAGTTACGGTTTGTGTATCTGGAACCTCTTCCAGCTCTACCATTTTGCCACTAATTTCTTTTTCAAGGAATTCCTTTTCTAAAAAGGTGGCATGTCGAGAAACAAACACTTTTTGTTCCTCTGCATGGTAGAAAAGATATCCATGTGAATGTTTGGGATATCCCACAAACTTGCATAGAACTGACCGTGCCTCGAGTTTATCCGGATTTTGCCTTTTGACATAGGCCGGGCAACCCCATATCTTAACTCGTTTAAGACATGGTCTCTTCCCACTCCATATCTCATATGGTGTGGTAGGTACAGATTTAGTTGGAACTTGATTCAATAGGTATGCTGCTGTTTCCAGTGCATATCCCCAGAAGGAAATAGGTAACTCAGCTGTGCTCATCATAGAGCGCACCATGTCTAATAGGGTGCGGTTCTTCCGTTCTGATACACCGTTGTGCTGTGGTGTATATGGAGGAGTCAGCTGAGAGAGAATCCCATTCTCTTTTAGGAAGTCCAGGAATTCATTGCTTAAGTATTCACCTCCTCGATCAGATCGTAGGATTTTAATACTTTTTCCGGTTTGGTTCTCAACTTCTTGCTTATATTCTCTAAATTTCTCAAAAGCTTCTGATTTGTGTTTCATCAGGAACACATATCCGAATCTAGAGAGATCGTCAGTGAATGTAATGAAGTACGAAGAACCATCCCTGGCATGTGTAGACATGGGACCGCATACATCACTATGTATCAGTCCCAAGAGTTCGGTAACTCTTTCTCCGTGTCTCGTAAACGGAGCTTTGGTCATCTTGCCTTTGAGACATGATTGGCAAGTGTCATAAGATGAAAATTCAAACGGATTTAAATATCCATCCTTATGCAACTTAGCTAATCGTGTCGCATTGATGTGACCCAGTCTACAATGCCACAAGAAGGATTCGTTCAGTTCTGAACTCTTCCTCTTGTGTGTTTTTGTTATGCTCAGAACTGTTGATTGATTTAGAACATAAATGCCATTGCACAACGTGCCTGATCCAACCAACTTTTGGTTACGGAAAATGTTCATAACATTATCCTGTAATACAAAATTATATCCCTCTTTACTCAATAAAGAAACTGATATAATGTTGCATATCAGGTTCGGCATGTAATAACATTCGTTCAGAACCAATGTATTACCAGTTGGTAATACAAGGTGATATTCCCCGACAGTCTTAGCTGCAACAATTGCACCATTTCCAACTCTAATGTCTTTATCACCTTCTCCAAGTTCTCTACCTTTCCTAAGCCCATGTAACTGATTACATATATGGGATCCTGACCCGGTATCTAATACCCAGGACGTGGAGCAAATGGAGAAACAGTTCTCTGTAACGAACACACCCGAAGAAAATACATCAACATGTACTTTCTTCATTCGGGTGGCATGGGAATCCTGGTATTCCCCTATATCCTGTTTAGTCCTATAACTCTTATAGGAAAGAACGGAACCAACGTTCCCCAGCACAGTATAACATGCGGGTTCGGTCAATACATCCATATTATTATCTTTATTAAGGCATGAAATGGTCGCTACCTGGAGAGAGAGAGAAGAAAACACTTTAGCGTAAGCTCGTGCAAGATCAGATTGGTTATTATCTTATCTAATCAGGATGGCTCCCACTGGTTTTTATCAAATCTTCCTTCAAACCCTAAAAGGAAAGACTAGCCGGGATTAATTACACACTACAAGTTCGCCAATCTTTCAGCCAGGCCAGTGTCGGTACTTTGAGGGAGGTCCCCCGTGCTTTCGCACAAACCTAATTAATGTAAACCTCGTTTTCCCAGAGGCGTAACCTCGTTAACACCTTTCTAGACACCTACTTGATCGGCTAATTGTAATGTGTAAAACTCTCCCAGGAGTAACTCTTACTCGCAGTGGGTATCGGGATCCAACTATCTCATAGAAGGTATGCAATCTCATTGCAAATTTCAACACTTGAAATTCCCGATAATATTTTGCCCCTAGCGTCCTATGACCTTGACAAAGGCCAACAAATCATAGCATGCTAGTCAAGTTCAACCCGTCATTTCTTGATTGAATCAAACCCACCCGCACGGCCCTTGACAAAGGCCAACAAGGTCGTACGACTATCCTGAAACAATCTGCATCATATGCATAAGCAGATAATCACTATTCAGCTACCGCACACTTCGCCTTGACAAAGGCCAACAAACGCAGCACGAATACTAAACAGTTCTTATCTGAAATGACGGAGGGCTACGACAGGTTTTTCTGAAAACCTATTGCGTAATGAACTTGATATCGTTGTAGAATCAAATGAAGTTTTAAAATGGAGTGATTTTGAGGCTTTTCTAGTTTTGCTAAAGGGGTCACTCCCGGTGAAGGGATCGTCGGCCCTTTCCTCGTCGAATGAGGTGCGGGATATATCATATATATTACTGTGCAAAGCAGAAACTATAGAAGCAATCAAAAGCAGACCGAGCGTGTAGCATCTGCCAGTTATTGCTAAAGGAGTCACTCCCGGTGAAGGGATCTCGGTCCTTTCCTCATCGAATAAGGTGCAGGATATATCACATATACCGCTGTGCAAAGCAAGAACTGTAGTTATCTGTTTTGTTTAAAATCTGATTCTACAACATCTTAGGTTTCTTTTCTTTCATTAATCACATTAATGAAGTCCCATCATTTAAATACCTAAACATCACAGATAAATACGACGTACACTTATGCCATCCGCATTCGCCTCGATGTCCCCTCATGCACCGTTAGGTTAGATAACTAACGACAGAGCAGGGCAGGGCTAGTGCGGGTGCAAAACATAAGTAACGTCTATATAATATATCATATATACTATATAAAGTATCTATCACAGAACATCACATGATCTCATCACAGATATCGCAGCAGAAGAAACATATGAAACATTGGATATACTAGGACGTCCGTGTTTTTAATACGAGCCAGTATAAAACACGGATTCCACGGTCGTGATGAATAGCCAATCCCACACCCTTAGACCCCTACGAGAGCGGCAAGCAACCCTACCAATTCTAGAGTTAGGAGACCTAGACTCGACTCCTCGAGATGGTCTCCCACTGGACCCTAGAACCCGGTTACCTGTGCTCCCCTCCTTGGGTCTATCCTAATGCGGAAAAGTAAATAATATACAAAAGGTGACGACTTCCGCTACCTGGAAGTGCCCCAAATAAAAGAATATTACATACAAGTTTTTACATGAATGAAAATGAAAAACACTCATTTCACATAAAAACCCCCGGCTATTCAAACACGACAATCCAATATAACATATCCAGCAACACATAACATCACATGTCATCAACGTAAGTAAATATGTCCATCCCAATTGTCGTTGACATATAGCAACGAAACCGGCGATATCACATATTACACTTACGGTCACAGAAAAGAAAGTGTAAAACTACAACAGTTGGAATCCGCAACCTCTTTAGACATCACATGCCTAATCAAATAAAATATTTAGACATCACATGCCTAACAGTTATAAACCCCGCATTTTAGTCTCATTATCGAAAACTCTTTTCAATATCAAGTGAAACTAAACCACTAGATTTATAACATTCATTCAGTTATCTCATAACTGTTTGTGAATTCCAATTATTGTATCACATTCCAGATAAACAGAAAATGTTAAACTTTCCGATCGAACAGTCGAATACCCAAGTTTTCCCGATACAGCTCAACACATGAAATAAGTCTAACAACATTCAGTTCGTGCCTCAGTACCAACGGTCCAGCCGTAGAAGGGTCAAGCCAACGCCTCACATGTGGCACGCCGTACTGCCCCAAACCCGAAGGTTCAAAGGGCAGTTCAAGACGGTCACATAATCGAGTTAAGGTTTGTTGTCTTCTAGAGGGTCCATCGCGTTACTTGCACTACTTAGAACGTCGTTAAACTACGGAAAAATCCAACACTTGGAAATTTCCCGACAAGGGAAAAATTGGGTATTTATATCCGGTCGAACTTTTTAACATATTCTAAAATTTATCCGGAAAGCCACATAGACAAAATCTGACACTCCGATCGAAACACCGAATCCCCAAAACAATTCCAGAAAATTCAACTCTTGAATAAATATTAAAAATTCCCATAAAACTCAGCACCAGAAAAGAGGAATTACTATGCAAAACTTATTGCGCATTGTGAACAGTAGGCGGCGGAACCGCGGCAGAAGCCATGCTTCTGCCGCGTTTCCGCGGCGGTTTAGACGCATCATGAGCTCGTTTTGCACCATAATTCTTATATCTTCATGCTGATATTTTTAAGAATTTTTAATATGGAAAAATCCTATTTTTTAGAAAAAGTCCAGAGAGCAATATTTGAGTTGGGGTTTCGGGTCGATCGGACTTCAAACTCCGTCTAGACTTCGCCTAAGGCTCTAGCTAGGCTCTGATACCACTGTAGGGTTCCTAGGCACACTATAGAGGTCACACAAGGCATCAACCATGCCAATTTAAAATTTTATGGGTGCCGAGAAACCCTAATACGGATCGTCGGCTAGAATTCTAGGCGAAATTCGAATCTAGTTAACAATTTAACTAAAGAAGAGGAGCTACAACCTTTGTAGATCCGCATATCCACTTCCTTGGCTCCACGTAGGCGTCCTCTCGCTGTCCATCTCGAATCCCGAACTCGAACGTCGGCTTCATCGGAGAATTGGGCGGACTAGGTCGTCGGCTTCGTGCCGAAGATGATCTACGTCGAAGCATCACAAGTTCAAGCTCCAACTTCACAAATTTGTGAAACTTATGAAGAAAACACCCAAAACAATTTGGCAAGAGGTATAGGGTGAAGAAATAGGAGGTGGGTTCACTTTAGAATTGGATTTCTCACTTTAGAACTCAAGATGCCATTGATGGCATCAAGCTTTCACTCTTGAAGATGAAGAAGAAGAAGTAGATAGAATATGATAAGTTTTTGATTAAAAATAAGAATAATATCATTACTTATCATATACTAACCATGGTGAAGTGTAGAGAGCAAACTAGGGTTAAGTGGATGGTTAGGTTAAGAGAAGAAAACAAAAATGGTCAATTATTCAACTCTTCATGAAGCTTCATGAAAGAAACAAATAATGCCACCATTTTTCTTTTCTTTTCCAAAATGAATAAATAAATAAATAACTAAGTAAATAATGAAAACCCTAACCATTCATATAACCATGGTTTAATCTTTACACAAACCCAAGTGAGCAAGTATCATCAAACATGATACAAACAAGTGCACAAAAAAATATATCATATATACAACGTGCATCAAGTGAGAAAATCCTTTTAAAATGAACCAATACTAGTTAATGCAAAGCAATATATCAAATATATAATTATACATTAAATCATTAAATCAACACTTGATTTAACGATCCGGTCATATCGCATATAACCGACTAGTATCCTATGTATCGGCTTATCGAATCAATCCTTGATTCGATATCTAGGTTATATCGCATATAACCAATCGATACATTCATCGCGAGAATGAAATAAGGTATCACATACACGCATTATTCTCGCTCCCGCACATATCTCATATGCGCTCCTATTTCGTTTCGCTTGAGCCAGGAAACCTCTGTGTAGGACTCTAAAGACTCGTCAATACGCCGGTAGCAGATGATGATCATATCAAGCACCCACAAGCCGCAAGCGGTCTGCTAAACGTAACGGCCATCCGGGTATTGAGCGATCAGAAGATCGATGAGCTAGCCTGCTCACATTCCTGTGAATCCAACCAGTAACACTTACCGTACAGTCCGGTCTGTTCGTCTGATATGTCGCATATGAAGTCTAGGGGTGGTAAACGTCAGACCCCAATAACCGATAAGTCGTGCCGATGTGAGGCTCATAACGGGTCGAGAAACTACTGGTAACACTTACCAGCAAATCTCTGATCAGCCCTGGCCAGGGACTTCCCTGTTACGGCCAATCGAGCACAGCGCAACATCAACCCCCAATACCGGGAGAGACGAAACCCCTCCTATCGCTCATTGCCTCCATGTGACTCGGGACTGTACCCAAAGACCACCGTTTTGCACGCCCTCATAGACGTGGTAAGGTGGAGATTAAAGCACAGTGGGAATCGCACAAGACTCTATGACGATCTCGGGTCTACAGACTAACCTGTACAAGTGTCACCTGAGAACTGCCATCTGACGTGAGGTATAATACCATCTGGGAGTTCTCGGCGAGTCCGTCCAGTGTACCCAGTCTCCACTGAGCACCTGTATACCATCTCTGATGTCAAACACCAATGGATATGGGATCATCCATCGCCCATCTCATGGGTCGAGAAGCGTATACGCTAGTCTACACTGGTATATCGATGCCCCGTCTCGATACACCCATGACTAGGGACCTTGAAGGATGTACTTATGGACTACCATGTCCCCACTAGTATGATTTGCATCACAGTCCAGGTAGTCAAGTACATATCCTAAGGGCTTTACCAACATGTAACTATAAGACAGTATAAAGAGACAAGTCAACATGTTAAGATAAAGAGTAACCAGATAGCATACTATCATATCGAGCAAGAAAGTCATCTCTATATATGTCCAAGCATCCAATATAATATACATCATCTGTACAATACTGGCCTCTAGGGCATACATACAACTAACAATCTTCCACTTGCACTAGGGCCAGCTGCTGTAGTATCGCATACCGAGCATCCCGAAGAGTCTCTCAAACTGTATCTGGGGAATGGTCTTCGTGAGTGGATCCGCCGTGTTGTTCTTCGTGTCAACCCTCCTGACCTCGATCTCCCGGCGATCAACTATCTCCCGGATCAGGTGATACCACCTCAGAATATGCCTGGATTGCTGATGGGACCTGGGTTCCTTAGCCAAAGCCACCGCTCCATTGTTATCGCAATACAAAGGTATTGGATGCTCAATGGATGGAACCACTCCAAGTTCAGTAATGAACTTCTTGATCCAGACAGCCTCTTTGGCAGCATCATTGGCAGCGATGTATTCAGCCTCCATCGTCGAGTCTGCTACGGTTTCCTGCTTGGAACTCTTCCAGCTAACCGCCCCTCCGTAAAGGGTAAAGACAAATCCCGACTGCGACTTAGAGTCGTCCTTATCACTCTGGAAGCTCGAATCGGTAAAGGACTCTACTTGGAGTTCTCCGTTACCATACACCAAGAGCATCTCTTTAGTCCTTCGTAAGTACTTGAGAATGCTCTTCACAGCTTTCCAGTGACTCTCTTCAGGATCAGCTTGATACCTGCTCACTATACTTAGTGAGTATGCTACATCGGGTCTGGTACACAGCATCGCGTACATGATAGAGCCTACAGCCGAAGCATAGGGTATCCCTTGCATGCGAGCTCTCTCCAAATCAGTTTTGGGAGACATCTCTTTGGAGAGAGTGACTCCAGAGATCGTGGGCAAGTTCCCACGCTTGGAATCTTCCATACTAAACCTTTTTAGTATGGTGTCAATGTACCTGGATTGGGACAATCCCAGTATCCGTTTGGATCTATCTCTATAGATCCTGATCCCCAATATGCAGGAGGCATCACCAAGATCTTTCATTGAGAATCTTTGTGATAAGAAGAGCTTAACCGATTGCAGCATAGGAATATCATTTCCTATCAAGAGTATGTCGTCCACGTACAATACGAGGAAGACAACCTTACTCTCTGCCACCTTCTTGTAAATACAAGGTTCATCTGGGTTTTTGACGAAATCAAACTCTTTGATAACGACGTCAAAGCAGATGTTCCAACTCCGCGATACTTGCTTTAATCCATAAATGGATTTAAGCAGCTTGCACACCTTCCCGCTGCTCCCACTGTCTACGAAGCCCTCTGGCTGAGTCATGTACACGCACTCTTCTAAATCACCATTTAGAAAGGCGGTCTTAACATCCATTTGCCAGATTTCGTAGTCATGATATGCAGCGATGGCAAGCATGATTCGGATGGATTTAAGCATAGCCACTGGAGAAAAGGTTTCGTCATAGTCCACACCTGGTCTTTGACGAAAACCTTTTGCAACAAGTCTAGCTTTGAAAGTCTCCACTTTCCCATCTACACCAAGTTTCTTCTTGAAGATCCACTTGCTCCCGATGGGTTTTACCCCTTCAGGAGCAACATCCAAAGTCCATACTTTGTTGGTGTACATGGATTCCATCTCGGACCGCATAGCATCCAGCCATTTCACTGAGTCACTACTCGTGATGGCCTGCTCGAAGCTAGTTGGGTCATCATCCTCCATGATGCAATCCTCGCTCCCACCATCCATGAGAAAACCGTAGTATCTCTCAGGTTGGCGAGGAATCCTACTAGATCGGCGGAGAGGCTGGGGTTCATTGGGAGCTACTGCATCTTCTGGTTCCACTAAATCTTCAGTTACGGTTTGTGTATCTGGAACCTCTTCCAGCTCTACCACTTTGCCACTAATTTCTTTTTCAAGGAATTCCTTTTCTCAAAAGGTGGCATGTCGAGAAACAAACACTTTTTGTTCCTCTGCATGGTAGAAAAGATATCCATGTGAATGTTTGGGATATCCCACAAACTTGCATTGAACTGACCGTGCCTCGAGTTTGTCCGGATTTTGCCTTTTGACATAGGCCGGGCAACCCCATATCTTAACTCGTTTAAGACGTGGTCTCTTCCCACTCTATATCTCATATGGTGTGGTAGGTACAGATTTGGTTGGAACTTGATTCAATAGGTATGCTGTTGTTTCTAGCGCATATCCCCAGAAGGAAATAGGTAACTCAGCTGTGCTCATCATAGAGCGCACCATGTCTAATAGGGTGCGGTTCCTCCGTTCTGATACACCGTTGTGCTGTGGTGTATATGGAGGAGTCAGCTGAGAGAGAATCCCATTCTCTTTTAGGAAGTCCAGGAATTCATTGCTTAAGTATTCACCTCCTCGATCAGATCGTAGGATTTTAATACTTTTTCCGGTTTGGTTCTCAACTTCTTGCTTATATTCTCTAAATTTCTCAAAAGCTTCTGATTTGTGTTTCATCAGGAACACATATCCGAATCTAGAGAGATCGTCAGTGAATGTAATGAAGTACGAAGAACCATCCCTGGCATGTGTAGACATGGGACCGCATACATCACTATGTATCAGTCCCAAGAGTTCGGTAACTCTTTCTCCGTGTCCTGTAAACGGAGCTTTGGTCATCTTGCCTTTGAGACATGATTGGCAAGTGTCATAAGATGAAAATTCATACGGATTTAAATATCCATCCTTATGCAACTTAACTAGATTGTTAGTTATGTATATGCCCTAGAGGCCATTGTTGTACATATGATGTATATTATAATGGATGCTTGGATATATATAGAGATGACTTTCTTGCTCGTCATGATAGTATGCTATTTGGTTTCACTTTATCTTAACATGTTGACTTGTATTGGTTTACTGTTTTTCTCTCACATGTTGATAAAGCCCTTAGGATATATACTCGACTACTGGGACTATGATGAGATCATACTAGTGGGGCCACGGTAGTCGATGAGTACATCCTATAACTGTTCCTAGTCGAGGGTATATCGAGACAGGGCATCGATACACCAGAGTAGACTAGCGTATACGCATCTTGACCCATATGATGGGCGATGGATGATCCCATATCCATCGGTGTTTGACATCAAAGATGGTGTACGGGTGCTCAGTGGAGACTGGGTACACAGGACGGACTCGCCGAGAACTCCCAGATGGTGATATACCACACGTCAGATGGCAGTTCTCCGGTGACACTGGTACAGGGTAGTCTGTAGACCCGAGATCGTCATAGAGTCTTGTGTGATTCCCACTGTGCTTTGATTCCACCTTACTACGTCCAAGAGGGCGTGCAAAATGGTGGCTTTTGGGTACAGTCCCGAATCACATGGAGGCAATGAGCGATAGGAGGGGATTCGTCTCTCCCGGTATAGGGAGTTAATGTTGTGCTGTGTTCGATTGGCTATAACTGGAAGTCCCTGGCCAGGGCTGATATAGAGATTTACTGGTAAGTGTTACTAGTAGTTTTTAGACCCGTTATGAGCCACACATCGACACGACTTATCGGTTACTGGGGTCTGACGTATACCACCCCTAGACTTGATATGCGACATATCAAACGAACAGACCGGACTGTACGGGAGTGTTACTGATTGGATTCACAGGAGAACGCACAGGCTAGCTTGTTGATCTTCTGATCGCTCAATACCTGGGTGGCTGTTACGTTTAGCTGACCGCTTGCAGCTTGTGGGTGTTTGATATGATCATCACCTGCTACCGACGTATTGACGATTCTTTAGAGTCCTACACAGAGGTTTCTTGGCTCAGGCGAAACGGAGTAGAGGCACATATGTGATATGTGCAGGACTGAGAATAATGCGATATGAGATACCGTATTATATTCTCAAGATATTTAGATATGAACCGGGACATCGGATCAAGTGTTGATTCGGTGAATCGGTACATGATATATTAGTCGGTAATATTCGATATAGCCGGATCATCGAATCAAGTGTTGATTCGATGATTTAATGTATAATAATATATGAGATATATTGTATTACATTATCTAATATTGGCTCGCTTTATTATTTCATTTTCTTACTGGATGATACATTGATATATATGCGATATATGTTAATTGTATTATTTTCTTTTGTTGCAAATATATATAATATATATGTGATATATATTATTGTGACATGATATGATTAATTGTTAAACATGTTTAAGGATGATTAATTGAGGTTAGGGTTTGATTAGGGTTAGATGCTTCATGCACCTTCTAAAAGCATTTTTCTTTTGTCATTGTTAAGATATTTTTGGATGACACATTTTTTAACCCAACCAAACCCTAACTCTAGTTTATTCTCTACACATTCTTAGCCACTCATCCTTGACCATGGTTTATATATCAATCATATACTTTTATTTCTATTCATCACAAAAGGATTTTATCATTATCTTTTCCATGATCATCTTCTTCTCTCAAGAAAAAGCTCACTAGAAATTCTTTATGTGATGAACAAATATGAGAAAATGATTTAAAAAGAAAGCATAAATACTACTCTCTCATCCTCATCTCATCTAGCCCATGAGATTAGTGTGTTCATCTCTTTAGAGTGAGAAAGCTTGAGTCTTTGCAACTTCGACGTAGATCATCGGAGATTTGGAACACTTCAAGCTAGCATGGATCGTTCGAGTCGTGGAGCCTCTCATGAATCCGGGAGATCGTGGATCGCGGCAAAGGAACTTCTACTCGGAGCTTGTGAAGTGAAGGAGCGGACTACAAAGGTTGTAATCCCTCACACTTAGATAAAAGTTATCATCTTGCATGTTTAACCCTAATAATCTAGCAAAGATCCCGGCTTTGGGTTGTTCGGCACGTCTAAATTTTTATCCGGGCATGTTTGATGCCTTATGAACCTTCACAAGAGTTCCTAGGAACCCTCCAGTGGTATCAGAGCCTAGCAAGAGTATTAGGCGATGTGTTTACGAAGTTAAAACTCCGATCGAACCCGAACCGACGAAAATAACCCCCTCTCTGGAAATTTTTCAAAATTTGGGATTTTTCTGAATTAAAAATATGTAAAAAAATCAGCAGGGAATTATAAGAATTACCATGAAATACGGGCCCCCAACTCCACCAAAACGCGGCGGAAACATGCTTCCCGCGGCGGTTCCGTGGCCGTTTTGTGGAATTGTGACACGTGGCTTCATGGTATTTTCTGTAGTTGCTTGTAGATGCTTCTGGGTATTTTTAAACTGTTTTAACTGTTAAAACTTCTGGGGTTTGTTTTGTAATAGTAGATTCGATCGGAATATTTAAATTCGTATTTCTTTCCGGATATTTAGAAACTGTTAAACTATTTGAACGGATATCATTAACTCACTGTTTCTCGGTACGGCAAACTTTCAAGTGTTGAATTTTTTTTCCGGGGTTTAAATCTTTCGAAAAAATTGTACATGTTAAGCGGTGGACCCTCTAGAAGACAACAAACCTTAACTCGATTATGTGACCGTCTTGAACTGCCTTTTGAACCTTCGGGTTTGGGGGAGTACGGCGTGCCACATGTGAGGCGTTGGCTTGACCCTTCTACGGCTGGATCACTGGTACTGTGACTTATTCTGGGATTATTTGAACTCCGCTCAAGAGTTGAGCACTTTGGGAAATTTTGGGTATTTGATTATCTGTTCGAAAAGTTTAATACTGTCTATTTATCTGGAATGTGATACAATATGTGGAATTCATAGAGTTAGGCATGAAATGCGAAGTATGTGATATTTCGGATTTACGATGTCTAAAGTGATTGTGGATTCCAAATGTTGTAGTTTTACACTTTCTTTTCTGTGACCGTAAGTGTAATATGTGATATCGCCGGTTTCGTTGCTATATGTCAACGACAATTGGGATGCGCATATTTACTTACGTTGATGATATGTGATATTATGTGTTGCTGTGATATGTTATATTGGATCGTCGCATTCTGAATAGCCGGGGGTTTTATGTGAGATGAGGGTTTTTATTTTTATTCATGTAAAATTCATTTGTAATGTAATATTCTTTTATTTGGGGCACTTTCAGGTTGCGGATGATGTCACCCTTGTATATTATTTACTTTTCCGCATTAGGTAGACCCAAGGAGGGGAGCACAAGTAACCGGGTTCTAGGGTCCAGTGGGAGGCCATCTCGAGGAGTCGAGACCGGGTCTCCTAACCCTAGAATTGGCAGTGTTACTTGCCGCTCTCGTAGGGGTCTTGGGATGTGGGTTTGGCTATTCGTCGCGACCGTGGAATCCGTGTTTTATACAGGCTCGTATTGAAAACACGGACGTCCTAGTATATCCAATATTTCATATATGTTCTTCTGCTGCAATGTTCTGTGATGAGATCATATTACTGCCTGAGACGAATGCTTATACTATATATATGCTGATATATAAATATTACTGCTTTCGTTTCTTCTGTGATGCTTAGGAAGCATAAGCTGATGGGATTTTTATTAATGAGATTAATAAAAAGAAAAGAAACCTAAAGATATTGTAGAATCAAAACTTTATAAAAAGAGTAGCTACAGTTTTGCTTTGCACAGTGATATATATGATATATCCTGCACCTTATTCAATGGGGAAAGAGCCGACGATCCCTTCACCGGGAGTGACCTCTTTAGCGAAACTGGCAGATGCTACAAAACGCGGTTTGTCTTTTGAATGCTTTTAGTGTTTTGCTTTGCACAGCGGTATATATGATATATCCTGCACCTTATTCGATGAGGAAAGGGCCGACGATCCCTTCACCGGGAGTGACCCCTTTAGCGAAACTAAGAAAAGCCTCAAAAACACTCCTTTTTCAAAACCACTCGATTCTACGACGATATCAAGTTCATTACGCTCAGGATTTTCTGAAAAACCTGCGTAACCCTCCGTCATTTTAGGAAAATAGAGTACTTAGTATTCGTGCTGCGTTTGTTGACCATAGTTAAGGCGCAGTGTATGGTAGCTAAGTGATGTTTTCCTATATAACATAAGATGTGATTAATTAGGACAGTCATATGACTTTGTTGACCATAGTTAAGGGTCATGTGGGTGGGTCTAAATTAATCAAGAAATGACGGGTAGAACTTGACTAGTGCTTATGATTTGTTGACCATAGTTAAGGTCATAAGACACTAGGGGTAAAAGCATTATCGGGAATTTCAAAAGTTGAAATTTGCAATGAGATTGCATACCTCCTATGAGATAGTTGGATCCCGATACCCACTGCAAGTAAGAGTTACTCTTGGGAGAGTTTTATACAGGACAATTAGTCATTCAAGTAGGTGTCTAGAAAAGTGTTAACGGGGTTACGCCTCTGGGAAAACGAGGTTTACTTTAATTAGGTCCGTGCGAAAGTACGGGGAACCTCCCTCAAAGTACCGACACTGATCTGGCTGAAAGATTGACGAAATTGTAAGGTGTAATTAATCCCGGCTAATCTTACCTTTTAGGGTTTTAAGGTAGATTTGATAAAAAACAGTGGGAGACATCCTGATTAGATAAGATAATAACCAATCTAATCTTGCAAGAGCGTACGCTAAAGTGTTTTCTTCTCTCTCTCTCCAGGTAGCGACCATGTCAGGCCATAATCAAAATAATAATATGGATGTATTGACTGAACCCGATTATTGTACTGAGTAAGGGAACGTTGGACCCGTTCTTTCTTATAAGAGTTATAAGTCAGAACAAGAAACAGGAGAATATCTGGATTCTCAAGCCGCCCAAAAGAACATGCATGTTGATGCATCTTCTTCGGGTGTGTTAGTTATTGAGAACTGTTTCTCAGTTCACCCTACGTCCTGGGTATTAAATACCGGATCAGGATCCCACATATGTAAACAGTTACATGGGCTACGTAAAGGTAGAGAACTGGGAAAAGGTGATCATTCCGTTCAAGTAGGGAACGGTGCAAATGTTGCAGCCAAAGCAGTTGGCGAATATCACCTGTACTACCAAGTCGTAATACACTGATTCTAAATGAGTGCTATTATATACCGAACATGATGTGCAACATTATATCAGTTTCTTTATTAAGTAAAGAAGGATATAATTTTGTAGTAAAGGATAATGTTATGAACATATTCCTAGATCAAAAGTTGATTGCATCAGGCTCGTTACATAATGGCATATTCATTCTAAATCAGAATACAGTCCTGAATATACAAAACACACACAAGAGGAAAAGTTCAGATATGAACGAATCCTACTTGTGGCATTGTAGACTTGGTCATATCAATGCGACACGACTGGCTAAGTTACATAAAGATGGTTATTTGAATCCGTTCGAATTATCATCTTATGATACTTGCCATTCATGTCTCAAAGGAAAAATGACCAAAGCTCCGTTTAGTGGACACGGAGAAAGAGTTACTGAACTCTTAGGACTAATACATAGTGATGTATGTGGTCCCATGTCTACGCATGCCAGGAACGGTTCTTCCTACTTCATTACATTCACTGACGATCTCTCTAGATACGGACATGTGTGTCTGATGAAACACAAGTCTGAAGCTTTTGAGAAATTCAGAGAATATAAGCACGAAGTAGAGAACCAAACGGGCAAAAGTATTAAGATTCTTCGATCTGATCGAGGAGGTGAATACTTAAGCAGTGAGTTCCTAGATTATCTAAAAGAGAATGGGATTCTCTCTCAGCTTACTCCTCCTTATACACCACAGCACAACGGTGTATCGGAGCGGAGGAATTGCACCCTATTAGATATGGTGCGCTCTATGATGAGTAAAGCTGAGTTACCTATTTCCTTTTGGGGGTATGCGCTGGAGACAGCCATATACCTATTGAATAGAGTTCCAACTAAATCAGTGCCTACCACTCCATATGAGATATGGAATGGGAAGAGACCATCTCTTAAAAGAGTTAAGATATGGGGTTGTCCGGCCTATGTTAAAAAGCAAAATCCGGACAAACTCGAGGCACGATCAGTTCCATGTAAGTTTGTAGGATATCCAAAAGATTCTTATGGATATATATTCTATCACGCTGAGGAACAAAAAGTGTTTGTTTCTCAATATGCCACCTTTTTAGAAAAGGAATTTCTTGCAAAAGAAATTAGTGGCAAAGAGGTAGAGCTGGAAGAGGTTCCAGCACCACAGACTACAACTGATGATTTATTGGAACCAGAGGATTCAGTAGTACCCGACGAACCCCAGCCTCTCCGTCGATCTAGTAGGGTTTCTCGTCCACCTGAGAGATACTACGGTTTTCTCATTGATGGTGGAAGCGAGGACTGCATCATGGATGATGATGAACCGACTAGTTTCGAGCAGGCCATCACGAGTGGTGAATCTGTGAAATGGCTGGATGCAATGCGATCTGAGATGGAATCCATGTACACCAATAAAGTATGGATTTTGGAAAATGCTCCTGAAGGGGTAAAACCCATTGGGAGCAAGTGGATTTTTAAAAGGAAATTTGGTGTAGATGGAAAAGTTGAGACTTTCAAAGCTAGACTTGTAGCAAAGGGTTTTCGTCAACGACCAGGTGTGGATTATGACGAAACCTTTTCTCCAGTGGCTATGCTTAAGTCCATCCGGATCTTACTTGCCATTGCTGCATACCATGACTACGAAATCTGGCAAATGGATGTTAAGGCCGCCTTTCTAAACGGTGATTTAGAAGAGAGCGTGTACATGACTCAGCCAGAGGGCTTCGTAGATAGTGGGAGCAGCGGAAAGGTGTGCAAGCTGCTTAAATCCATTTATGGGTTAAAGCAAGCATCACGGAGTTGGAACATCTGTTTTGATGTTGTAGTCAAAGAGTTTGACTTCATCAAAAATATAGATGAACCTTGTATCTATAAGAAGGTAGCAGAGGGTAAGGTTGTCTTCCTCGTATTGTACGTGGATGATATACTCTTGATAGGAAATGATGTTCCTATGCTGCAATCAGTCAAGCTCTTCTTATCACAGAGATTCTCAATGAAAGATCTAGGTGATGCCTCCTGCATATTGGGAATCATGATCTATAGAGATAGATCTAAACGGATACTGGGATTGTCCCAATCCAGGTACATTGACACCATACTAAAGAGGTTTAGTATGGAAGAATCCAAGCGTGGGAACCAACCCACGATCTCTGGACTCACTCTCTCCAATGAGATGTCTCCTAAGACTGATTTGGAGAGAGCTCGCATGCAAGGGATACCCTATGCTTCGGCAGTAGGCTCTATCATGTATGCTATGCTATGTACCAAACCCGATGTAGCATACTCACTAAGTGTAGTGAGTCGGTATCAAGTAGATCCTGGAGAGAGTCATTGGACAGCTGTGAAGAACATTCTCAAGTACTTACGAAGGACTAAGGAGATGTTCTTGGTGTATGGTAAT
This sequence comes from Agapanthus africanus, assembly GCA_030015575.1. Lineage (NCBI taxonomy): Eukaryota > Viridiplantae > Streptophyta > Magnoliopsida > Asparagales > Amaryllidaceae > Agapanthus > Agapanthus africanus. The sequence continues at coordinate 433,925,905 of JASDDO010000004.1, read as the reverse complement.
GGAGAACTCCAGGTGGAGTCCTTTACCGATTCCAGCTTCCAAAGTGATAAAGACGACTCTAAGTCGCATTCGGGTTTTGTCTTTACCCTCAATGGAGGGGCGGTATGTTGGAAGAGTTCCAAACAGGATACCGTTGCAGACTCAACGATGGAGGCTGAATACATCGCTGCCAACGATGCTGCCAAAGAGGCTGTCTGGATCAAGAAGTTCATTACTGAACTTGGAGTGGTTCCATCCATTGAGCATCCAATACCTCTGTATTGCGATAACAATGGAGATGTGGCATTGGCCAAGGAACCCAGATCCCATCAGAAGTCCAGACATATTCTGAGGCGGTATCACCTGATCAGGGAGATAGTTGATCGCCGGGAGATCGAGATCAGGAGAGTAGATACGAAGGACAACACTGCGGATCCATTCACGAAGGCTATTCCCCAGATACAGTTTGAGAGATTATTCGGGATGCTAGGTATGAGATACTACAGCAGCTGGCCTTAGTGCAAGTGGGAGATTGTTAGTTATGTATATGCCCTAGAGGCCATTGTTGTACATATGATGTATATTATAATGGATGCTTGGATATATATAGACATGACTTTCTTGCTCGTCATGATAGTATGCTATTTGGTTTCACTTTATCTTAACATGTTGACTTGTATTGGTTTACTGTTTTTCTCTCACATGTTGATAAAACCCTTAGGATATGTACTCGACTACTGGGACTATGATGAGATCATACTTGTGGGGCCTTGGTAGTCGATGAGTACATCCTATAACTGTTCCTAGTCGAGGGTATATCGAGACAGGGCATCGATACACCAGAGTAGACTAGAGTATACGCATCTTGACCCATATGATGGGCGATGGATGATCCCATATCCATCGGTGTTTGACATCAGAGATGGTGTACGGGTGCTCAGTGGAGACTGGGTACACTGGACGGACTCGCCGAGAACTCCCAGATGGTGATATACCACACGTCAGATGGCAGTTCTCCGGTGACACTGGTACAGGGTAGTCTGTGTTAGTTATATGTATGCCCTAGAGGCCATTACTATACATAGGATGTATATTGTAGTGGATGCTTGGACATATATAGGGAGGACTTTCTTGCTCGACATGATAGTATGCTATCTGGTTGCTCTTTACCTTAACGTGTACACTGATTGTCTCTCTGTTACATGTTGGTAAAGTCCTTAGGATGTGTACTTGACTACCTGGACTATGATGCGGATCATACTAGTGGGGACATGGTAGTCCATAAGTACATCCTTCAAAGTCCCTAGTCGTGGGTGTATCGAGACGGGGCATCGATATACCAGAGTAGACTAGCGTATACCTTCTCGACCCATACAGATGGGCGATGGATGATCCCATATCCATTGGTGTTTGACATCAGAGATGATATACGGGTGCTCAGTGGAGACTGGGTACACTGGACGGACTCGCCGAGAACTCCCATATGGTATTATACCTTACGTCAGATGGCAGTTCTCTGGTGACACTGGTACAGAGTAGTCTGTTGACCCGAGATCGTCATAGAGTCTTGTGTGGTTCCCACTGTGCTTTGATTTCCATCTTACCACGTCCAAGAGGGCGTGCAAAACGGTGGTTTTTGGGTACAGTCCCGAATCACATGGAGGCAATGAGCGATAGGAGGGGATTCGTCTCTCCCGGTATAGGGAGTTGATGTTGCGCTGTGATCGATTGGCTATAACCGGAAATCCCTGGCCAGGGTTGCTGAGATTTACTGGTAAGTGTTACCAGTAGTTTCTCGAACTGTTATAGACCTCATATCGACACGACTTGTCAAGCTATTAGGGTCTGACGTTTACCACCCCTAGGCGAAATATGCGACATATCAGACGATCAGACCGGACTGTACGGTAGTGTTACTGGTTGGATTCACAGGAGTGTGAGCGGGCTTGCTCGTCGATCTTCTGATCGCTCAATACCCGGGTGGCCGTTACGTTTAGCAGACCGCTTGCGGCTTGTGGATGTTTGATATGATCATCATCCGCTGCCGGCGTATTGACGAGTCTTTAGAGTCCTACACAGAGGTTTCCTGGCTCAAGCGAAACGAAATAGGAGCGCATATGAGATATGTGCGGGACCGAGAATAATGCATGTATGTGATACCGTATTCTATTCTCGCGATGAATGTATCGGAAGGTTGTATGCGATATAACCTAGTTATCGAATCATGGATTGATTCGATAAGCCGATACATTGGATATTAGTCGGTTATATGTGATATGACCGGATCGTTAAATCAAGTGTTGATTTAATGATTTAATGTATAATTATATATTTGATATATTACTTTGCATTAACTAGTATCGGTTCACTTTAAATGGATTTTCTCACTTGAAGTTCACAAGTTGTATATGTGATATACTTTTGTGCACTTGCATGTATCATGTTTGATGATACATGTTTGCTAGGGTTTGTGTAAAGAATTAAACCTTGGTTAAGTTAATGGTTAGGGTTTTTATTTTGTTATTCATTCATTTATCTTTTTAATTGGATTAAAAAAGAAATGGATAAGAAAACAAAATGGTGGCTTTCTTTGTTTGCATCTTGAATCTTCATGAAGCTTTGACCAAAGTCACCACTTTGTCTTCATCTTTAACCCTAACCATTCATCTAACCTTAGTCAATTCTCTACACTTGACCATGGTTGATTATGATAAGTATTCTCTTATTTTCTATTTTCTAAAATACATATCAATACATGATCTTCATCTTCTTCTTCTTCTTCACTTGAAGAAAACCTTTCTTCATCAATGGTGATTGATGAAAATGAGTGAGAAATCCAATTCTAAAGTCTACCCACTTCCTATTTCTTCATCCTCTACCTCTTGCCAAGTAGTAGAGTGTGTTTCCTTCACAAGTTTTCTTGACTTGGTGAAGTTGGAGCTTGATCTAGCGATGCCTCGACGTAGATCATCTTCGGCACGCCGTCGATGACCTAGCCCGCTTCTTCTCCGATGAAGCTGACGCTAGAGCCCGGGATTGCATGAGGACAGTGGAGAGGACTTCATCATGGAGCTATGAAGGTGGAGGACCGGATCTACAAAGGTTGTATTTCCGTATTCTTGTAGTTAAGTGTTAACTAGTTTGTTTTTCGCCTAAACTTCTAGCCAACGATCCGTATTAGGGTTTCTCGGCACCGTTAAATTTTGAAATTGGCATGGTTGATGCCTTGTGAGACCTCTTGAGAGTGCCTAGGAACCCTACAGTGGTATCAGAGCCTAGCTAAAGCCTTAGGCGAAGTCTAGACGAAGTTTGAAACCCGAACGAACCCGAAACCCTAAACCAAACATGCTCTCTGGACTTTTTCTAAAATCTGGAGTTTTTCGATATTAAAAATTGCTAAAAAATTCAGCAGGGAATATGATGAATTACTGTGAAGCACGTGCAATTGATTCGACAGATGAGCCGCGGAACCGCGGCCCCACCCTGGCTTGCGCGGCGGTTCCGCGGCCATAATACTGAATCAATGCACGTGGTTTGCACAGTAATTAGTTTCTGTATGTGCTGGATTTTCTGGGAATTTTTAATATTTATTCAAGAGTTGAATATTCTGGGTTGTTTTGGGAATCAAAGATTCGATCGGATTATCAGATTTTGTCTATTTGGCTTTCCGGATAATTTTTGAATATGTTAAAAAGTTCGACCGGATATAAATACCCAATTTTTCCCCTGTCGGAAAATTTCCAAGTGTTGGATTTTTCCGTAGTTTAACGACGTTCTAAGTAGTGCAAGTAACGCGATGGACCCTCTAGAAGACAACAAACCTTAACTCGATTATGTGACCGTCTTGAACTGCCCTTTGAACCTTAGGGTTTGGGGCAGTACGGCGTGCCACATGTGAGGCGTTGGCTTGACCCTTCTACGGCTGGACCGTTGGTACTGAGGCACGAACTGAATGTTGTTAGACTTATTTCATGTGTTGAGCTGTATCGGGAAAACTTGGGTGTTCGATTGTTCGATCGGAAAGTTTAACATTTTCTATTTATCCGGAATGTGATACAACAATTGGAATTCACAAGAAGTTATGAGATAACTGAATGAATGTTATAAACATAGCAGTTTAGTCTCACTTGATCGGTTGCCACGGAATTTTGATGTGATCAAAAGTCCGTCGCAATCACGTAGCGTACGCGGATACTCGCCAGGTAAACTTAATAGACAGCCTCACTCCATAGCCCCGACCAAGTGACTGTAGGAGAACCCCGTCGCCGAAAGCATCCGTCCGGGTGCTCGCGGTAGCGGTGTTCCGCCTTAGTGCACTTCGTCGACGGTATCGGGGGTGCGGCCGCCTACTAAAGTTTGCGACGAGCATTCGATCAGGATTTCGGGAATCTTGTTGAATTGCCCGACTTGATATTGAAAAGTGTTTTCGATTTTGAGACTAAAATGCGGGGTTTATAATTGTTAGGCATGCGATGTCTAAGGAATTCATTCGATTAGGCATGTGATGTCTATGCAGGTTGCGGATTCCAACTGTTGTAGTTTTACACTTTCTTTTCTGTGACCGTAAGTGTAATATGTGATATCGCCGGTTTCGTTGCTATATGTCAACGACAATTGGGATGGACATATTTACTTACGTTGATGACATGTGATGTTATGTGTTGCTGGATATGTTATATTGGATCGTCGTGTTTGAATAGCCGGGGGTTTTTATGTGAGATGAGTGTTTTTCATTTTCATTCATGTAAAAACTTGTATGTAATATTCTTTTATTTGGGGCACTTCCAGGTAGCGGAAGTTGTCACCCTTTGTATATTATTTACTTTTCTGCACTAGGATAGACCAAAGGAGGGGAGCACAAGTAACCGGGTTCTAGGGTCCAGTGGGAGACCAACTCGAGGTGTCGAGTCCGGGTCTCCTAACTCTAGAATTGGTAGGGTTGCTTGCCGCTCTCGTAGGGGTCTAGGGGTGTGGGTTTGGCTATTCATCGCGACCGTGGAATCCGTGTTTTATACTGGCTCGTATTGAAAACACGGACGTCCTAGTATATCCAATATTTCATATGATAATCTTCTGCTGCGATATCTGTGATGTGATCATGTGATGTTCTGTGATAGATACAGTATATAGTATATATGATATATTATATAGACGTTACTTATGTTTTACACCCGCGCTAGCCCTGCCCCGCTCTGCCGATAGTTACCTAACCTAACGGTGCACGAGGGGACATCGAGGCGAATGCGGATGGCATAAGTGTACGTCGTATTTATCTGTGATGTTTAGGTACTTAAATGATGGGACTTCATTAATGTGATTAATGAAATAAAAGAAACCTAAGATGTTGTAGAATCGAATTTCAAAATAAAACAGGTAACTACAGTTTTTGCTTTGCACAGCGGTATATATGATATATCCTGCACCTTATTCGATGAGGAAAGGACCGAGATCCCTTCACCGGGAGTGACTCCTTTAGCAATAACTGGCTGATGCTACACACTCGGTTTGTCTTTTGATTGCTTTTAAGTGTTTTTGCTTTGCACAGTGATATATATGATATATCCCGCACCTCATTCGACGAGGAAATGACCGACGATCGCTTCACCGGGAATGACTCCTTTAGCAAAACTAGAAAAGCCTCAAAAGCACTCCATTTTAAAATTATTTGATTCTACAACGATATCAAGTTCATTACGCAATAGGTTTTCAGAAAAACCTGTCATAGCCCTCCGTCATTTCAGATACGTACTAGTTAGTATTCGTGCTGCGGTCGTTTGGCCTCCGTCAAGGCATAGTGTACGGTAGCTAACTAGTGCTTATCTGCTAGCATATGATGCGATTGGATTAGGGTATTCGTACGGCGTTGTTTGGCCTCCGTCAAGGGTCGTGCGGGTGGGTTTAATTCAATCAGGAAATGACGGGTTGAACTTGACTAGCGGACTATGGGTAGTTTGGCCTCCGTCAAGGTCATAGCACGCTAGGGGCAAAATATTATCGGGAATTTCAAGTGTTTAAATTTGCAATGAGATTGCATACCTTCTATGAGATAGTTGGATCCCGATACCCGCTGCGAGTAAGAGTTACTCCTGGGAGAGTTTTACACATTATAATTAGCCGATCAAGTAGGTGTCTAGAAAGGTGTCAACGAGGTTACGCCTCTGGGAAAACGAGGTTTACATTAATTAGGTTCGTGCGAAAGCACGGGGGACCTCCCTCAAAGTACCGACACTATCCTGGCTGAAAGATTGGCGAACTTGTAGTATGTAATTAATCCCGGCTAGTCTTTCCTTTTAGGGTTTGAAGGAAGATTTGATAAAAAGCAGTGGGAGCCATCCTGATTAGATAAAATAATAACCAATCTATTCTTGCAAGAGTGCACGCTGAGTGTTTTCTTCTCTCTCTCTCCTGGTAGCGACCATGTCACGCCTTAATCAAGATAATAAAACGGATTATTGATCGAACCCGCTTGTTATACTGAGCTGGGGAACGTTGGTCCCGCTCCAACTTATAATTGTTATAAGACCGAGCAGGAAATTGGGGATTACTAGAATTCCCGTGCCGCGCAAACGAAGAGAGTGCATGCTGATGCATCATCTTCGGGTGTGTTCATTACAAAGAACTGTTTCTCTGTATCCTCTACGTCCTGGGTATGTGATACCAGATCAGGATCCCAGATATGTAATCTGTTACGTAGGGCTACAGAAAGGTAGAGAACTGAGAACGGGTGATAAGTTTCATGAGGCAGAAAACGGGGCAAGAGTTGCAGCCAAGTCTGTTGGTCACTGTCACCCTGTATTACCAATACATTGATTCTGAACGAATGTTATTAGATACCGAACCTGATATGCAAAATCATGTCTGTCTCTTTATTAGTAAAGAAACGATAAAATTTTGTATTGTTGGATAATGTTTTGAACATTTCCTATATCAAAAGTTGATCGGTTCAGGCACGTTATCTAAAAGCGTTGATGTTCTAAATCAAACTACAGTTCTTAGTATATGAATCACACACAAGAGGAAGAGTTCAGAAATGAACGAGTCCTTCTTGAGGCATTGTAGACTAGGTCATATCAATGCGACCCGACTAGCTGAAATTACATTTAGATGCATATTTAAATCAATTTGAATTTACATCTTGTGAAACTTGCCAGTCATGTCACAAAGATAAAATGACCATAGCTCCGTTTATTGGAAACAGAGAAAGAGTTGGTAAACTCTTGGGATGATACATGTTGATGTATGTTAGGTCCCCTGTCTACATATGCCAGGACTGGTTCTTTATACTTCATTACGTTTTCTGATAATCTCTCAAGATTCAGACATATGTTCCTGTTGAAACATAAGTCTGAACCTTTTGAGATATTCACAGAATATAAGTTAGAAGTAGAGAACCAATAAGGGTACAAGTATTATGTCCTTTGATGTGATCAGGGAGGAGAATACTTGAGCACGGAATTCCTGGACTATTCTAAAGGAGAATGAGATTCTCTCTCAGCATTACTCCTCTGTATACACCATAGCACGATGGTATATCGGGACGGAGCAGATACACCCTATATGATAAGGTGTGCTCTATGATGAGTACTACTGAGTTACCTATTTTCCTTTTGGGAGTTATGCACTTGAGAAGATGCATACCTATTGAATTAGGTTCGAATCAAATCAATGCCTACCACTTCATATGTGATATGGAAAGGGAAGAGCCCATATCTTAAGTTAGTTAAGATTTGGGGTTGTCCGGCCTATGTCTAAAAGCAAAATCCGGACAAACTCGAGGCAAGATCAGTTATGTAGAACTGGAAAGGTTCCAGCTATACAAACTACAGCAGATGATTTGATAAAACCAAAGGATTCAATAGTTACCAACGATCCTCAGCCTCTCCGCCGATCTAGTAGGGTTCCTCACCCACCTGAGAGATACTTCGGTTTCTCTATGACAGTGGGAGCGAGGATTGCATCATGAGATGATGACCCAACTAGCTTCGAGCTGGCCATCAGGAGTAAGACTCTGTCAGAATGGCTGGATGCTTAGCGATCTGAGATGGAATCCTTATACACCAACAAAGTATGGACTTTGGTTGCTATATCTGAAGGGTTAAATCCCCATCAGATGCAAGTATATCTTGAGAAGATTACTTGGTGTAAATGGAAAAGTTGAGACTTTCAAAGCTAGACTTGTTAAAGGTTTTCGTCATCGACCAGGCGTGGATAATGATGAAACCTTTTCCAGTACCTATGCTTAAGTCCATCCAGATACTGCTTGCCACGGCTACGTACCATGACTACGATATCTGGCGGTTGGGTGCCATGACTGCTTTTCTAAATGATGTTTTAGAAGAGAGCGTCTATAAGTACACAGCCAGAGAGCCTCGTAGACAGTGGGAGCAGCGGAAACGTGTGCAAGATGCTTTATAGGATAAAGCAGGCATCGCGGAGCTGGAACATCTGTTTTGATGAATTAGTCAAAGAGTTTGACATCATCAAAATGGTAGATGAACCTTGTATAAACAAAAAGGTAGTAGGGAGTATGTTGACGATCCTCGTAGAGTACGTGGATGACATACTCTTGATAGGGAAGGAGTTTCCTATGCTACGCTCGATCAATTTCCGCTTATCACAAAGATTCTCCATATAGGATCAAAGTGATACCAACTAAATCCTGGATTTTGGATCTATGAGATAGATCTAATTGGATGTCAGGAATCTCACTAGTAGTAGTGAGATGGTATCAATCGATCCTGGGGAGAATCACTGGAAGGGTTCCAGGGTGATAAAGACGACTGAATGTCAGTCACAGGCATTGTCTTTACCCTCAGTAAAGGGACGGTATGTTGGAAGAGTTCCAAGCTAGATACCGTGACATACTAGACGATAAAGGCAGGATACATCGCTACTTAAGATGCTACCAAAGAGGCTGTTTGGGTGTATATTGGTTCATGAGATGAACTACGTTCCTACCATTGTGAGACAATGGAGTTGTGGCTTATGCCAAGGAACGCAGGTCCCATCAGTGATCCAGACATATTCTAAGGCAGTATCACTTGATCATGGAGATGGTTGATCTTCAGGGTGATCGAGGTTTGGAGAGTAGACTCAGAGGACAACACAGCGGATCCACTCACAAAGGCCTGTTCCCAGAGAGAGATTTTTATAGGATGGTTGAGCATGAGATACTACAACCACTGCTATCAGATGGCCCTAGTGCAAGTGGGAGATTGTTAGTTATATGTATGCCCTAGAGGCCATTACTATACATAGGATGTATATTGTAGTGGATGCTTGGACATATATAGGGAGGACTTTCTTGCTCGACATGATAGTATGCTATCTGGTTGCTCTTTACCTTAACGTGTACACTGATTGTCTCTCTGTTACATGTTGGTAAAGCCCTTAGGATGTGTACTTGACTACCTGGACTATGATGCGGATCATACTAGTGGGGACATGGTAGTCCATAAGTACATCCTTCAAAGTCCCTAGTCATGGGTGTATCGAGACGGGGCATCGATATACCAGAGTAGACTAGCGTATACCTTCTCGACCCATACAGATGGGCGATGGATGATCCCATATCCATTGGTGTTTGACATCAGAGATGATATACGGGTGCTCAGTGGAGACTGGGTACACTGGACGGACTCGCCGAGAACTCCCAGATGGTATTATACCTTACGTCAGATGGCAGTTCTCTGGTGACACTGGTACAGAGTAGTCTGTTGACCCGAGATCGTCATAGAGTCTTGTGTGGTTCCCACTGTGCTTTGATTTCCATCTTACCACGTCCAAGAGGGCGTGCAAAACGGTGGTTTTTGGGTACAGTCCCGAATCACATGGAGGCAATGAGCGATAGGAGGGAATTCGTCTCTCCCGGTATAGGGAGTTGATGTTGCGCTGTGATCGATTGGCTATAACCGGAAATCCCTGGCCAGGGTTGCTGAGATTTACTGGTAAGTGTTACCAGTAGTTTCTCAAACTGTTATAGACCTCATATCGACACGACTTATCAAGCTATTGGGGTCTGACGTTTACCACCCCTAGGCGAGATATACGACATATCAGACGATCAGACCGGACTGTACGGTAGTGTTACTGGTTGGATTCACAGGAGTGTGAGCGGGCTTGCTCGTCGATCTTCTGATCGCTCAATACCCGGGTGGCCGTTATGTTTAGCAGACCGCTTGCGGCTTATGGATGTTTGATATGATCATCATCCGCTGCCGGCGTATTGACGAGTCTTTAGAGTCCTACACAGAGGTTTCCTGGCTCAAGCGAAACGAAATAGGAGCGCATATGAAATATGTGCGGGACCGAGAATAATGCGTGTATGTGATACCGTATTCCATTCTCGCAATTAATGTATCGGAAGGTTGTATGCGATATAACCTAGTTATCGAATCATGGATTGATTCGATAAGCCGATACATTGGATATTAGTCGGTTATATGTGATATGACCGGATCGTTAAATCAAGTGTTGATTTAATGATTTAATGTATAATTATATATTTGATATATTACTTTGCATTAACTAGTATCGGTTCACTTTAAATGGATTTTCTCACTTGAAGTTCACAAGTTGTATATGTGATATACTTTTGTGCACTTGCATGTATCATGTTTGATGATACATGTTTACTAGGGTTTGTGTAAAGAATTAAACCTTGGTTAAGTAAATGGTTAGGGTTTTTATTTTGTTATTCATTCATTTATCTTTTTAATTGGATTAAAAAAGAAATGGATAAGAAAACAAAATGGTGGCTTTCTTTGTTTGCATCTTGAATCTTCATGAAGCTTTGACCAAAGTCACCACTTTGTCTTCATCTTTAACCCTAACCATTCATCTAACCTTAGTCAATTCTCTACACTTGACCATGGTTGATTATGATAAGTATTCTCTTATTTTCTATTTTCTAAATACATATCAATACATGATCTTCATCTTCTTCTTCTTCTTCACTTGAAGAAAACCTTTCTTCATCAATGGTGATTGATGAAAATGAGTGAGAAATCCAATTCTAAAGTCTACCCACTTCCTATTTCTTCATCCTCTACCTCTTGCCAAGTAGTAGAGTGTGTTTCCTTCACAAGTTTTCTTGACTTGGTGAAGTTGGAGCTTGATCTAGCGATGCCTCGACGTAGATCATCTTCGGCACGTCGTCGATGACCTAGCCCGCTTCTTCTCCGATGAAGCCGACGCTAGAGCCTGGGATTGCATGAGGACAGCGGAGAGGACTTCATCATGGAGCTATGAAGGTGGAGGACCGGATTTACAAAGGTTGTATTTCCGTATTCTTGTAGTTAAGTGTTAACTAGTTTGTTTTTCGCCTAAACTTCTAGCCAACGATCCGTATTAGGGTTTCTCGGCACCGTTAAATTTTGAAATTGGCATGGTTGATGCCTTGTGAGACCTCTTGAGAGTGCCTAGGAACCCTACAGTCTATAGACCTGAGATCGTCATGGAGTCTTGTGTGATTCCCACTGTGCTTTGATTTCTACCTTACCACGTCCAAGAGGGCGTGCAAAACGGTGGCTTTTGGGTACAGTCCCGAATCATATGGAGGCAATGAGCGATAGGAGGGGATTCGTCTCTCCCGGTATAGGGAGTTGATGTTGTGCTGTGTTCGATTGGCTATAACTGGAAGTCCCTGGCCAGGGCTGATATAGAGATTTACTGGTAAGTGTTACTAGTAGTTTCTCGACCCGTTATGAGCCACACATCGACACGACTTATCGGTTACTGGGGTCTGACGTTTACCACCCGTAGACTTGATATGCGACATATCAGACGAACAGACCGGACTGTACGGGAGTGTTACTGATTGGATTCACAGGAGAACGCACAGGCTAGCTTGTTGATCTTCTGATCGCTCAATACCTGGGTGGCTGTTACGTTTAGCTGACCGCTTGCAGCTTGTGGGTGTTTGATATGATCATCACCTGCTACCGGCGTATTGACGATTCTTTAGAGTCCTACACAGAGGTTTCTTGGCTCAGGCAAAACGGAGTAGAGGCACATATGTGATATGTGCAGGACCGAGAATAATGCGATATGAGATACCGTATTATATTCTCGCGATATTTAGATATGAACCGGGACATCGGATAAAGTGTTGATTCGGTGAATCGGTACATGATATATTAGTCGGTAATATTCGATATAGCCGGATCATCGAATCAAGTGTTGATTCGATAATTTAATGTATAATAATATATGTGATATATTGTATCACATTATCTAATATTGGCTCGCTTTATTATTTCATTTTCTCACTGGATGATACATTGATATATATGCGATATATGTTAATTGTATTATTTTCTTTTGTTGCAAATATATATAATATATATGTGATATATATTATTGTGACATGATATGATTAATTGTTAAACATGTTTAAGGATGATTAATTGAGGTTAGGGTTTGATTAGGGTTAGATGCTTCATGCACCTTCTAGAAGCATTTTTCTTTTGTCATTGTTAAGATATTTTTGGATGACACATTTTTTAACCCAACCAAACCCTAACTCTAGTTTATTCTCTATACATTCTTAGCCACTCATCCTTGACCATGGTTTATATATCAATCATATACTTTTATTTCTATTCATCACAAAAGGATTTTATCATTATCTTTTCCATGATCATCTTCTTCTCTCAAGAAAAAGCTCACTAGAAATTCTTTATGTGGTGAATAAATATGAGAAAATGATTTAAAAAGAAAGCATAAATACTACTCTCTCATCCTCATCTCATCTAGCCTATGAGATTAGTGTGTTCATCTCTTTAGAGTGAGAAAGCTTGAGTCTTTGCAACTTCGACGTAGATCATCGGAGATTTGGAACACTTCAAGCTAGCATGGATCGTTCGAGTCGTGGAGCCTCTCATGAGTCCGGGAGATCGTGGATCGCGGCAAAGGGACTTCTACTCGGAGCTTTTGAAGCGAAGGAGCGGACTACAAAGGTTGTAATCCCTCACACTTAGATAAAAGTTATCATCTTGCATGTTTAACCCTAATAATCTAGCAAAGATCCCGGCTTTGGGTTGTTCGGCACGTCTAAATTTTTATCCGGGCATGTTTGATGCCTTATGAACCTTCACAAGAGTGCCTAGGAACCCTACAGAGAGTAATGTTATATGCCCTAGAGGCCATTGTTGTACATATGATGTATATTATAATGGATGCTTGGATATATATAGAGATGACTTTCTTGCTCGTCATGATAGTATGCTATTTGGTTTCACTTTATCTTAACATGTTGACTTGTATTGGTTTACTGTTTTTCTCTCACATGTTGATAAAGCCCTTAGGATATGTACTCGATTACTGGGACTATGATGAGATCATACTAGTGGGGCCTTGGTAGTCGATGAGTACATCCTATAACTGTTCCTAGTCGAGGGTATATCGAGACAGGGCATCGATACACCAGAGTAGACTAGCGTATACGCATCTTGACCCATATGATGGGCGATGGATGATCCCATATCCATCGGTGTTTGACATCAGAGATGGTGTACGGGTGCTCAGTGGAGACTGGGTACACTGGACTGACTCGCCGAGAACTCCCAGATGGTGATATACCACACGTCAGATGGCAGTTCTCCGGTGACACTGGTATAGGGTAGTCTGTAGACCCGAGATCGTCATGGAGTCTTGTGTGATTCCTACTGTGCTTTGATTTCCACCTTACCACGTCCAAGAGGGCGTGCAAAACGGTGGCTTTTGGGTACAGTCCCGAATCACATGGAGGCAATGAGCGATAGGAGGGGATTCGTCTCTCCCGGTATATGGAGTTGATGTTGTGCTGTGTTCGATTGGCTATAACTGGAAGTCCCTGGCCAGGGCTGATATAGAGATTTACTGGTAAGTGTTACTAGTAGTTTCTCGACCCGTTATGAGCCACACATCGACACGACTTATCGGTTACTGGGGTCTGACGTTTACCACCCCTAGACTTGATATGCGACATATCAGACGAACATACCGGACTGTACGGGAGTGTTACTGATTGGATTCACAGGAGAACGCACAGGCTAGCTTGTTGATCTTCTGATCGCTCAATACCTGGGTGGCTGTTACGTTTAGCTGTCCGCTTGCAGCTTGTGGGTGTTTGATATGATCATCACCTGCTACCGGCGTATTGACGATTCTTTAGAGTCCTACACAGAGGTTTCTTGGCTCAGGCAAAACGGAGAAGAGGCACATATGTAATATGTGCAGGACCGAGAATAATGCGATATGAGATACCGTATTATATTCTCGCGATATTTAGATATGAACCGGGACATCAGATCAAGTGTTGATTCGGTGAATCGGTACATGATATATTAGTCGGTAATATTCGATATAGCCGGATCATCGAATCAAGTGTTGATTCGATGATTTAATGTATAATAATATATGTGATATATTGTATTACATTATCTAATATTGGCTCGCTTTATTATTTCATTTTCTCACTGGATGATACATTGATATATATGCGATATATGTTAATTGTATTATTTTCTTTTGTTGCAAATATATATATAATATATATGTGATATATATTATTGTGACATGATATGATTAATTGTTAAACATGTTTAAGGATGATTAATTGAGGTTAGGGTTTGATTAGGGTTAGATGCTTCATGCACCTTCTAGAAGCATTTTTCTTTTGTCATTGTTAAGATATTTTTGGATGACACATTTTTTAACCCAACCAAACCCTAACTCTAGTTTATTCTCTACACATTCTTAGCCACTCATCCTTGACCATGGTTTATATATCAATCATATACTTTTATTTCTATTCATCACAAAAGGATTTTATCATTATCTTTTCCATGATCATCTTCTTCTCTCAAGAAAAAGCTCACTAGAAATTCTTTATGTGATGAATAAATATGAGAAAATGATTTAAAAAGAAAGCATAAATACTACTCTCTCATCCTCATCTCATCTAGACCATGATATTAATTGTTCATCTCTTTAGAGTGAGAAAGCTTGAGTCTTTGCAACTTCGACGTAGATCATCGGAGATTTGGAACACTTCAAGCTAGCATGGATCGTTCGAGTCGTGGAGCCTCTCATGAGTCCGGGAGATCATGGATCGTGGAAAAGGGACTTCTACTCGGAGCTTGTGAAGCGAAGGAGCGGACTACAAAGGTTGTAATCCCTCACACTTAGATAAAAGTTATCATCTTGCAAGTTTAACCCTAATAATCTAGCAAAGATCCCGGCTTTGGGTTGTTCGGCACGTCTAAATTTTTATCCGGGCATGTTTGATGCCTTATGAACCTTCACAAGAGTTCCTAGGAACCCTCCAGTGGTATCAGAGCCTAGCAAGAGCATTAGGCGATGTGTTTACGAAGTTAAAACTCCGATCGAACCCGAACCGACGAAAATAACCCCCTCTCTGGAAATTTTTCAAAATTTGGGATTTTTCTGAATTAAAAATATGTAAAAAATCAGTAGGGAATTATAAGAATTACCATGAAATACGGGCCCCCAACTCCACCAAAACGCGGCGGAACCGCGGCGGAAACATGCTTCCCGCGGCGGTCCCGCGGCCGTTTTGTGGAATTGTGACACGTGGCTTCATGGTATTTTCTGTAGTTGCTTGTAGATGCTTCTGGGTATTTTTAAACTGTTTTAAGTGTTAAAACTTCTGGGGTTTGTTTTGTAATAGTAGATTCGATCGGAATATTTAAATTCGTATTTCTTTCCGGATATTTAGAAATTGTTAAACTATTTGAACGGATATCATTAACTCACTGTTTCCCGGTACGGTAAACTTTCAAGTGTTGAATTTTTTTTCCGAGGTTTAAATCTTTCGAAAAAATTGTACATGTTAAGCGGTGGACCCTCTAGAAGACAACAAACCTTAACTCGATTATGTGACCGTCTTGAACTGCCTTTTGAACCTTCGGGTTTGGGGGAGTACGGCGTGCCACATGTGAGGCGTTGGCTTGACCCTTCTACGGCTGGATCACTGGTACTGTGACATATTCTGGGATTATTTGAACTCCGCTCAAGAGTTGAGCACTTTGGGAAATTTTGGGTATTTGATTATCTGTTCGAAAAGTTTAATACTGTCTATTTATCTGGAATGTGATACAATATGTGGAATTCATAGAGTTAGGCATGAAATGCGAAGTATGTGATATTTCGGATTTACGATGTCTAAAGTGATTGTGGATTCCAAATGTTGTAGTTTTACACTTTCTTTTCTGTGACCGTAAGTGTAATATGTGATATCGCCGGTTTCGTTGCTATATGTCAACGACAATTGGGATGCGCATATTTACTTACGTTGATGATATGTGATATTATGTGTTGCTGTGATATGTTATATTGGATCGTCGCGTTCTGAATAGCCGGGGGTTTTATGTAAGATGAGGGTTTTTATTTTCATTCATGTAAAATTCATTTGTAATGTAATATTCTTTTATTTGGGGCACTTCCAGGTTGCGGATGATGTCACCCTTGTATATTATTTACTTTTCCGTATTAGGTAGACCCAAGGAGGGGAGTACAAGTAACCGGGTTCTAGGGTCCAGTGGGAGGCCATCTCGAGGCCATCTCGAGGAGTCGAGACCGGGTCTCCTAACCCTAGAATTGGCAGTGTTACTTGCCGCTCTCGTAGGGGTCTTGGGATATGGGTTTGGCTATTCGTCGCGACCGTGGAATCCGTGTTTTATACAGGCTCGTATTGAAAACACGGACGTCCTAGTATATCCAATATTTCATATATGTTCTTCTGCTGCAATGTTCTGTGATGAGATCATATTACTGCCTGAGACGAATGCTTATACTATATATATGCTGATATATAAATATTACTGCTTTCGTTTCTTCTGTGATGCTTAGGAAGCATAAGCTGATGGGATTTTTATTAATGAGATTAATAAAAAGAAAAGAAACCTAAACATGTTGTAGAATCAAAACTTTATAAAAAGAGTAGCTACAGTTTTGCTTTGCACAGTGATATATATGATATATCCTGCACCTTATTCGATGGGGAAAGAGCCGACGATCCCTTCACCGGGAGTGACCTCTTTAGCGAAACTGGCAGATGCTACAAAACGCGGTTTGTCTTTTGAATGCTTTTAGTGTTTTGCTTTGCACAGCGGTATATATGATATATCCTGCACCTTATTCGATGAGGAAAGGGCCGACGATCCCTTCACCGGGAGTGACCCCTTTAGCGAAACTAAGAAAAGCCTCAAAAACACTCCTTTTTCAAAACCACTCGATTCTACGACGATATCAAGTTCATTACGCTTAGGGTTTTCTGAAAAACATGCGTAACCCTCCGTCATTTTAGGAAAATAGAGTACTTAGTATTCGTGCTGCGTTTGTTGACCATAGTTAAGGCGCAGTGTACGGTAGCTAAGTGATGTTTTCCTATATAACATAAGATGTGATTAATTAGGACAGTCATATGACTTTGTTGACCATAGTTAAGGGTCATGTGGGTGAGTCTAAATTAATCAAGAAATGACGGGTAGAACTTGACTAGTGCTTATGATTTGTTGACCATAGTTAAGGTCATAAGACACTAGGGGTAAAAGCATTATCGGGAATTTCAAAAGTTGAAATTTGCAATGAGATTGCATACCTCCTATGAGATAGTTGGATCCCGGTACCCACTGTGAGTAAGAGTTACTCCTGGGAGAGTTTTACACAGGACAATTAGTCATTCAAGTAGGTGTCTAGAAAAGTGTTAACGGGGTTACGCCTCTGGGAAAACGAGGTTTACTTTAATTAGGTCCGTGCGAAAGCACGGGGAACCTCCCTCAAAGTACCGACACTGATCTGGCTGAAAGATTGACGAAATTGTAAGGTGTAATTAATCCCGGCTAATCTTACCTTTTAGGGTTTTAAGGTAGATTTGATAAAAAACAGTGGGAGACATCCGATTAGATAAGATAATAACCAATCTAATCTTGTAAGAGCGTACGCTAAAGTGTTTTCTTCTCTCTCTCTCCAGGTAGCGACCATGTCAGGCCATAATCAAGATAATAATATGGATGTATTGACTGAACCCGATTATTGTACTGAGCAAGGGAACGTTGGACCCGTTCTTTCTTATAAGAGTTATAAGTCAGAATAAGAAACAGGAGAATATCTGGATTCTCAAGCCGCCCAAAAGAACATGCATGTTGATTCATTTTCTTCGGGTGTGTTAGTTATTGAGAACTGTTTCTCAGTTCACCCTACGTCCTGGGTATTAGATACCGGATCAGGATCCCACATATGTAAACAGTTACATGGGCTACGTAAAGGTAGAGAACTGGGAAAAGGTGATCATTCCGTTCAAGTAGGGAACGGTGCAAATGTTGCAGCCAAAGCAGTTGGCGAATATCACCTGGTATTACCAAGTCGTAATACACTGATTCTAAATGAGTGCTATTATATACCGAACATGATGTGCAACATTATATCAGTTTCTTTATTAAGTAAAGAAGGATATAATTTTGTAGTAAAGGATAATGTTATGAACATATTCCTAGATCAAAAGTTGATTGCATCAGGCTCGTTACATAATGGCATATTTATTCTAAATCAGAATACAGTCCTGAATATACAAAACACACACAAGAGGAAAAGTTCAGATATGAAAGAATCCTACTTGTGGCATTGTAGACTTGGTCATATCAATGCGACACGACTGGCTAAGTTACATAAAGATGGTTATTTGAATCCGTTCGAATTATCATCTTATGATACTTGCCATTCATGTCTCAAAGGAAAAATGACCAAAGCTCCGTTTAGTGGACACGGAGAAAGAGTTACTGAACTCTTAGGACTAATACATAGTGATGTATGTGGTCCCATGTCTACGCATGCCAGGAACGGTTCTTCCTACTTCATTACATTCACTGACGATCTCTCTAGATACGGACATGTGTTTCTGATGAAACACAAGTCTGTAGCTTTTGAGAAATTCAGAGAATATAAGCACGAAGTAGAGAACCAAACGGGCAAAAGTATTAAGATTCTTCGATCTGATCGAGGAGGTGAATACTTAAGCAGTGAGTTCCTAGATTATCTAAAAGAGAATGGGATTCTCTCACAGCTTACTCCTCCTTATACACCACAGCACAACGGTGTATCGGAGCGGAAGAATCGCACCCTATTAGATATGGTGCGCTCTATGAT
Organism: Agapanthus africanus; assembly: GCA_030015575.1. NCBI lineage: Eukaryota > Viridiplantae > Streptophyta > Magnoliopsida > Asparagales > Amaryllidaceae > Agapanthus > Agapanthus africanus. Next base: position 433,906,777 of record JASDDO010000004.1, on the reverse strand, counting down.
GAGTAAAGCTGAGTTACCTATTTCCTTTTGGGGGTATGCGCTGGAGACAGCCATATACCTATTGAATAGAGTTCCAACTAAATCAGTGCCTACCACTCCATATGAGATATGGAATGGGAAGAGACCATCTCTTAAAAGAGTTAAGATATGGGGTTGTCCGGCCTATGTTAAAAAGCAAAATCCGGACAAACTCGAGGCACGATCAGTTCCATGTAAATTTGTAGGATATCCAAAAGATTCTTTTGGATATATATTCTATCACGCTGAGGAACAAAAAGTGTTTGTTTCTCAATATGCCACCTTTTTAGAAAAGGAATTTCTTGCAAAAGAAATTAGTGGCAAAGAGGTAGAGCTGGAAGAGGTTCCAGCACCACAGACTACAACTGATGATTTATTGGAACCAGAGGATTCAGTAGTACCCGACGAACCCCAGCCTCTCCGCCGATCTAGTAGGGTTTCTCGTCCACCTGAGAGATACTACGGTTTTCTCATTGATGGTGGAAGCGAGGACTGCATCATGGATGATGATGAACCGACTAGTTTCGAGCAGGCCATCATGAGTGGTGACTCTGTGAAATGGCTGGATGCAATGCGATCTGAGATGGAATCCATGTACACCAATAAAGTATGGATTTTGGAAAATGCTCCTGAAGGGGTAAAACCCATTGGGAGCAAGTGGATTTTTAAAAGGAAATTTGGTGTAGATGGAAAAGTTGAGACTTTCAAAGCTAGACTTGTAGCAAAAGGTTTTCGTCAACGACCAGGTGTGGATTATGACGAAACCTTTTCTCCAGTGGCTATGCTTAAGTCCATCCGGATCTTACTTGCCATTGCTGCATACCATGACTACGAAATCTGGCAAATGGATGTTAAGACCGCCTTTCTAAACGGTGATTTAGAAGAGAGCGTGTACATGACTCAGCCAGAGGGCTTCATAGATACTGGGAGCAGCGGAAAGGTGTGCAAGCTGCTTAAATCCATTTATGGGTTAAAGCAAGCATCACGGAGTTGGAACATCTGTTTTGATGTTGTAGTCAAAGAGTTTGACTTCATCAAAAATATAGATGAACCTTGTATCTATAAGAAGGTAGCAGAGGGTAAGGTTGTCTTCCTCGTATTGTACGTGGATGATATACTCTTGATAGGAAATGATGTTCCTATGCTGCAATCAGTCAAGCTCTTCTTATCACAGAGATTCTCAATGAAAGATCTAGGTGATGCCTCCTGCATATTGGGAATCATGATCTGTAGAGATAGATCTAAACGGATACTGGGATTGTCCCAATCCAGGTACATTGACACCATACTAAAGAGGTTTAGTATGGAAGAATCCAAGCGTGGGAACCAACCCACGATCTCTGGACTCACTCTCTCTAAAGAGATGTCTCCTAAGACTGATTTGGAGAGAGCTCGCATGCAAGGGATACCCTATGCTTCGGCAGTAGGCTCTATCATGTATGCGATGCTATGTACCAGACCCGATGTAGCATACTCACTAAGTGTAGTGAGTCGGTATCAAGCAGATCCTGGAGAGAGTCATTGGACAGCTGTGAAGAACATTCTCAAGTACTTACGAAGGACTAAGGAGATGTTCTTGGTGTATGGTAATGGAGAACTCCAGGTGGAGTCCTTTACCGATTCCAGCTTCCAAAGTGATAAGGACGACTCTAAGTCGCATTCGGGTTTTGTCTTTATCCTCAATGGAGGGGCGGTATGTTGGAAGAGTTCCAAACAGGATACCGTTGCAGACTCGACGATGGAGGCTGAATACATCGCTGCCAACGATGCTGCCAAAGAGGCTGTCTGGATCAAGAAGTTCATTAGTGAACTTGGTGTGGTTCCATCCATTGAGCATCCAATACCTCTGTATTGCGATAACAATGGAGCTGTGGCATTGGTCAAGGAACCCAGATCCCATCAGAAGTCCAGACATATTCTGAGGCGGTATCACCTGATCAGGGAGATAGTTGATCGCCGGGAGATCGAGGTCAGGAGAGTAGATACGAAGGACAACACTGCGGATCCATTCACGAAGGCTACTCCCCAGATACAGTTTGAGAGATTATTCGGGATGCTAGGTATGAGATACTACAGCAGCTGGCCTTAGTGCAAGTGGGAGATTGTTAGTTATGTATATGCCCTAGAGGCCATTGTTGTACATATGATGTATATTATAATAAGTGCTTGGATATATATAGAGATGACTTTCTTGCTCGTCATGATAGTATGCTATTTGGTTTCACTTTATCTTAACATGTTGACTTGTATTGGTTTACTGTTTTACTCTCACATGTTGATAAAACCCTTAGGATCTGTACTCGACTACAGGGACTATGATGAGATCATACTAGTAGGGCCGCGGTAGTCGATGAGTACATCCTATAACTGTTCCTAGTCGAGGGTATATCGAGACAGGGCATCGATACACCAGAGTAGACTAGCGTATACGCATCTTGACCCATATGATGGGTGATGGATGATCCCATATCCATCTGTGTTTGACATCAGAGATGGTGTACGGGTGCTCAGTGGAGACTGGGTACACTGGACGGACTCGCCGAGAACTCCCAGATGGTGATATACCACACGTCAGATGGCAGTTCTCCAGTGACACTGGTACAGGGTAGTCTGTAGACCCGAGATCGTCATAGAGTCTTTTGTGATTCCCACTGTGCTTTGATTTCCACCTTACCACGTCCAAGAGGGCGTGCAAAACGGTGGCTTTTGGGTACAGTCCCGAATCACATGGAGGCAATGAGCGATAGGAGGGGATTCGTCTCTCCCGGTATATGGAGTTGATGTTGTGCTGTGTTCGATTGGCTATAACTGGAAGTCCCTGGCCAGGGCTGATATAGAGATTTACTGGTAAGTGTTACTAGTAGTTTCTCGACCCGTTATGAGCCACACATCGACACGACTTATCGGTTACTGGGGTCTGACGTATACCACCCCTAGACTTGATATGCGACATATCAGACGAACAGACCGGACTGTACGGGAGTGTTACTGATTGGATTCACAGGAGAACGCACAGGCTAGCTTGTTGATCTTCTGATCGCTCAATACCTGGGTGGCTGTTACGTTTAGCTGACCGCTTGCAGCTTGTGGGTGTTTGATATGATCATCACCTGCTACCGGCGTATTGACTATTCTTTAGAGTCCTACACAGAGGTTTCTTGGCTCAGGCAAAACGGAGTAGAGGTACATATGTGATATGTGCAGGACCGAGAATAATGCGATATGAGATACCGTATTATATTCTCGCGATATTTAGATATGAACCGGGACATCGGATAAAGTGTTGATTCGGTGAATCGGTACATGATATATTAGTCGGTAATATTCGATGATTTAATGTATAATAATATATGTGATATATTGTATTATATTATCTAATATTGGCTCGCTTTATTATTTCATTTTCTCACTGGATGATACATTGATATATATGCGATATATGTTAATTGTATTATTTTCTTTTGTTGCAAATATGTATAATATATATGTGATATATATTATTGTGACATGATATGATTAATTGTTAAACATGTTTAAGGATGATTAATTGAGGTTAGGGTTTGATTAGGGTTAGATGCTTCATGCACCTTCTTGAAGCATTTTTCTTTTGTCATTGTTAAGATATTTTTGGATGACACATTTTTTAACCCAACCAAACCCTAACTCTAGTTTATTCTCTACACATTCTTAGCCACCCATCCTTGACCATGGTTTATATATCAATCATATACTTTTATTTCTATTCATCACAAAAGGATTTTATCATTATCTTTTCCATGATCATCTTCTTCTCTCAAGAAAAAGCTCACTAGAAATTCTTTATGTGATGAATAAATATGAGAAAATGATTTAAAAAAAAAGCATAAATACTACTCTCTCATCCTCATCTCATCTAGCCCATGAGATTAGTGTGTTCATCTCTTTAGAGTGAGAAAGCTTGAGTCTTTGCAACTTCGACGTAGATCATCGGAGATTTGGAACACTTCAAGCTAGCATGGATCGTTCGAGTCGTGGAGCCTCTCATGAGTCCGGGAGATCGTGAATCGCGGCAAAGGGACTTCTACTCGGAGCTTGTGAAGCGAAGGAGCGGACTACAAAGGTTGTAATCTCTCACACTTAGATAAAAGTTATCATCTTGCATGTTTAACCCTAATAATCTAGCAAAGATCCCGGCTTTGGGTTGTTCGGCACGTCTAAATTTTTATCCGGGCATGTTTGATGCCTTATGAACCTTCACAAGAGTGCCTAGGAACCCTACAAGAACTATAGAAACAATCAAAAACAAAACCGAGTGAGTTGTAGCATCTGCTAGTTTTGCTAAAGAGGTCACTCCTGGTGAAGGGATCTCGGCTCTTTCCTTATCGAATAAGGTGCTGGATATTCTACAAGGAATACCGCTATGCAAAGCAAAAACTAGAGCTACCTTTTTTGAAAATTTGATTCTACAACATCTTTTAGGTTTCTTTTCTTTCATTAATCTCATTAATGACGTCCCATCATTTATGCTTCCTAAACATCACAGAAGGAACGAAAATACAATGCACGCTTATGCCATCCGCATTCGCCTCAGTGTCCCGTTATGCACCGTTAGGTTACTTAACTAACGGCATAGCGGGACGGGACTAGCGCGGGTGCAAAACATAAGCAACGTTTATTATATATCTATATATAATAATAAGGCATTCGTCTCACGCATATAAAGTGATCACATCACAGAATATCAGCAGCAGAAGATAACATATGAAATATCGGATATAGTAGGAGGTCCGTGTTTTATTTTGAGCCTGTATAAAACACGGATTCCACGGTCACGATTAATAGCCAAACCCACATCCCTAGACCCGTACGAGAGCGGCAAGCAACCCTCCCAATTCTAGGGTTAGGAGACCCGGTCTCGACTCCTCGAGATGGCCTCCCACTGGACCTTAGAACCCGGTTGCTTGTGCTCTCCTCCTTGGGTCTATCCTAATGCGGAAAAGTAAATAATATACAACAATGGTGACATCATCATCAACCCGGAAGTGCCCCAATAAAAGAATATTACATACACATGAATTTTACATGAATGAAAATAAAAACCCTCATCTCACATAAAACCCCCGGCTATTCAAATCACGACGATCCAATATAACATATCACAGCAACACATAACATCACATGTCATCAACGTAAGTAAATATGCGTATCCCAATTGTCGTTGACATATAGCAACGAAAACGGAGATACACCACATATTACACTTACGGTCGCAGAAAAGAAAATATCAAACTATAACATTTGGAATCCACAACCACTTTAGATATCGTAAACCCGAAATATCACATACTTCGGATTTCATGCCTGACTATATGAATTCCACATATTGTATCACATTCCAAAAAGCTAGGCGAAGTTTAAACAATTCGATCGAATCAACGAATTCCCAAATTTCCCAGAAAGCTCAACACTTGAGCACTGTTAAAAGTACCCAAAACCATACCACAATGTCCATGGACCAGCAGCTGAAGGCCCGTCCTAAGCCTCTCAAGTGGCGCCGCGGAATCGCCGCCAAAACCATGTTTTGACCGCGGTTCCGCGGTCACTTAGACGAGTTAAGGACTCGTTCTTCAGGTGGGTCCATGGAATTACCTGCACGATTTTTAGAGTATTTTTAACATGAAAAATTCTAACTTTTGGAAAAATTTTCAGAAAGGGGTCTAAAATGGGGCTTTCGGGGTTCAATCGGACTTCTAATTTCGTCTAGACAATGCCTAAACCTCTAGCTTGGCTCTGATACCACTGTTAGGTTTTCTAAGCACGACAACAAGGTTTCGGGTGGTATCATCCATGCCAAATAAAATTTTTACCATGCTTAAACAACCTTAAACAAGATCTTTAACTAAAGATTCATGCGGAAACATAAAGCAAACAACTTTACTACTAAGTGATAAGAGATTACAACTGTTGAAGTCCACTCCTTCACTTCATAAGCTCCAAGTAGTGGTCCCTTCGCTGCGATCCTAGAACTCCCGGACTCTTGAGAAGCTCCACAAGACGTATGGTGCATACTTGTTTGTAGTCTTCGAAATCTAAGATGATCTCCTTCGAGGAAACACGAACTCAAGATATCTCTTCACAAATATGAAATTAGTGAAGCCAACACACTAAACTATATGGCTAGTATAGATGAGGATGATGAAGTAGGAAGTGGGCTCTCTTTAGTTTTCTTTTTCTCACTTTATTTCATCACATGAAAAAAAATCTAGCAAGCTTTTGTGAGGAAGAAGAAGACGAACAAGTGATGAATGAATTATGAACTTAGGTTAGAAATGCAACCATGGTGAGTTAGTATATGTCATGTCTAACTCATATAGAGAATAAACCATGAGTAAGGGTTAAAGGTTAGCTTAAGAAATATCTTAAGTAAAAACAAAAGAGGTGGACTTTAGTCATGTTCTACTAGCTTCCATGAAGCTCAACCATGACTAATTCCATATCATTTGTGAATTACTTAAAAAGATAAATAAAACCATAACATAAACCCTTGTAGAGAATAGACCATGGTCAAAATGATTAGGGTTAGTTTAATAAATATCTTAGCCAAAACAAAATTGGTTGACTTAGTCAATGTTCTACAAGTTTCATCCAAGCTCATGACTAATTCATCACAATTTTGAATTTGCTAAAATAAATATAAACTCAACATTTATCACAATAGCATGGTGTAATTCTCATACACACAAGTTGCATGTATAACCTAGCATGTCATAATTATACATATCACATATATATATAATTTTGTAACAAAAAAAAATAATACATTAAACATATATCACATATATGTTAAATGTATCCATATGTGAGAAAATGAGATACTTAAGTGAGAATATATTAGTTAATGTAATTTAATATATCAAATATATAATTATACATTAAATTATTAAATCAATACTTGATTTAATAATCCGGCTATATATCATATAACTGACTAATACAAAATGTATCATTTCATCGAATCAACACTTGATCCGATGACCCGGTTGTATCACATATAACCGGACAATATCACATATCGTGAGAATAGAATACGGCATCACATACTCGTATCAATCTCGGTCCCGCACATATCACATATGTGCTCCTACTCCGTTTCGCCTGAGCTAGGAAACCTCTGTGTAGGACTCTGAAGACTCGTCAATACGCCGGCAGTAGGTGACGATCATATCAAATACCCACAAGCCGCAAGCGGTCAGCTAAACGTAACGGCCACCCGGGTATTGAGCGGTCAGAAGATCAACAAGCAATCCTGTACATACTCCTGCGAATCCAATCAGTAACACTACCGTACAGTCCGATCTCTTCGTCTGATATGTCGCATATCCAGTCTAGGGGTGGTGAACGTCAGACCCCAATAACCGATAATTCGTGTTGATGTGAGGCTCATAACGGGTCGAGAAACTACTGATAACACTTACCGGTAGATCTCCATATCAACCCTGGCCAGGGACTTCCAGTTATAGCCAATCGAACACAGCGCAACATCAACCCCCAATACCGGGAGAGACAAAACCCCTCCTATCGCTCATTGCCTCCATGCGATTCGGGACCGTACCCAAAAGCCACCGTTTTGCATGTTCTCATGAACGTGGTAAGGTGGAAATCAAAGCACAGTGGGAATCACACAAGACTCTATGACGATCTCGGATTTACAGACTAACCTGTACCAGTGTCACCAGAGAACTGCTATCTGACGATATGTATAATACCAGCTAGGAGTTCTCGGCGAGTCCGTTTAGTGTACCCAGTCTCCATTGAGCACCCGCATACCATCTTTGATGTCAAACACCAATAGATGTGGGATCATCCATCGCCCATCATATGGGTCAAGATGTATATACGCTAGTCTACACTGGAGTATCGATGCCCTGTCTTGATACACCCTTGACTAGGAACAATTATAGGATGTACTCGTGGACTACCCTGGCCCCACTAGTATGATCTACATCATAGTCCTAGTAGTCAAGTACATATCCTAAGGGCTTTATCAACATGTGAGAGCAAGACAGTAACACAATAAAAGTCAACATGTTAAGACAAAGTGCAACCAGATAGCATACTATCATATCGAGCAAAAAAGTCCTCTCTATATATATCCAAGCATCCACTATAATGTACATCATATGTACAATAATGGCCTCTAGGGCATATACATAACTAACAGCTAGCTTGGGAACAAGTCTGAACTTCAGCACAGCTTATCATCCACAAATAGATGGTCAGTCTGAGCGAACTATTCAGATCTTAGAAGATATGCTAAGAGCGTGTATGCTAGACTTCGGAGGATCGTGGGGAGATCACCTGCATCCTGTGGAGTTTTCATACAACAACAGCTACCAAGCAAGTATAGGAATGACACCTTTTGCAGCGCTTTACGGAAGGAAGTGTCGATCTCCATTAAGTTAGGACAACATCGGAGATAGGGAACTTCTTGGACCTGAGATGATAGTAGCAACTGTTGATGTAGTTCGTACTATCAGGGAAAGAATGCGCATAGCCCAAGATCGACAGAAGCACCGGGCTGATGCAAAGTGCCGTCACTTGGAGTTTCAACCGGGAGAACATGTATTTATGAAGATATCTTCGAACCGTGGAGTAATTCGTTTTGGAAGAAGGGGTAAGCTTAGTCCGAGGTATATTGGACCGTTCGACATACTCAAACGAGTCGGTGAAGTAGCTTATCGCTTGGCACTTCCACCTTCATTGGAAGGAATGCACAATGCGTTCCACATATCCCAACTCAGAAGGTATATGAGTGACCCTGGCCATATTCTTGATTACTCCGAGCTCACTGTACAGCCAGATTTATCTTGTGAGCAACAACCTATTGAGATCCCGGACAGGAAGGTGAAGTCACTTCAGAACAAGGAAGTCAACTTGGTTTGAGTGATGTGGAGAAAAGACACACCTGGAGAATCAACATGGGAAAGGGAAGATGAGATGCGTGCAAGATACCCTCATTTATTTGTAAACTAGTCCTTAAAATAAATTGTAAATTTCTAGGACGAATTTTTTGTAAGGAGGGTAGACTGTAACAACTCCAATTTCAATGTACAGAAAATTGTTTAAAAGTTAATGTACAATTGGGGTATTTGCAATCCTATGTGCACTATAAGTATTTGTTTTACTTTTAAACAGCAAGAAAGCACTTGTAGCTCATTGGTAAAGCCTTGCACTGCTGTGATGTAGCCCCTGTGATCGAATCTCTCCAGCCACATTATCTTTTTAATTAAATTTTCTTTTAATATTTTAGAAGCCCAAGGGTTTTCATGTGCACTATATGTAATATGATAAATTACAGAATAAATAAACATGTGCACGAGGGCATATGAGGCGACGGGGGACACGTGGCGATAGTCCAAGCATCAGCCACCAGGGTTCGACCGGCGAGATGCCCATAAGGACCGGTACCGCCGGGCCCACCGTAGGTAATGGCCTCCATCTTTTCACCCAAGCACCTCTTCAGCTACCCCACTTTCTCTCACATTGTTTATTTTCTCTGCACATTTTCCAGAGAACAATAAATCACCTTTGATCCAATTTTAATGCAAATTTTCAATGCATTCTTTAACCCTCTAAACCCTAATTTCCCTTATAAATACCACACTCCATTTCACACATCCTCACTCAGAAATTCTCTGCCAAAACTCTTAAAAATTCTCAAGTTCTTATAGTGTGCAAGTGGAGTTAGCGAAGAGTGAAGTTCCAGCAAAGTTCCAGGGAGATTCCGGCGACGAAACGACACCCCGACGCCTTCCTAACCTTATCCTACTTCCCCTCTATCCTTGTAACTAGTAAGTCCCCTCTCCCCTCTCTTCTTGTACTTTAAAAACTTTCAATTCTAAAACCCGACGGAAGTGAAGTTAATCCGACTTCTGATTCGGTTTTCCTTTAAATACTCTATTTTTCTTAAACAAGAAAATACCATACTCTCATATCATGTTTAACAAACGCCTTAAAACAAGTTTCATCTCAAACGAATCATTTATGCAACTTTTATAGTATTCTTACGGTAAAATACCACATACTTTAGTTTCGACATAAAACAACATAATACTTGTATTACCTTTAGACAACTCACGAGGGAATGACCTACCTCATCACAACACACATCTTTGACATAGCACGATGAGATTTTTGGAATATATTCATGAGATAATACGACATTACAAATAAATACCATTAACTTGAAAAACCATTTCTTTAAAAAGTGTATTAAACAATTCCTTGCAATTGCGCTTCTACAACCCACTTTTAGGGATCCAGTTTGGGATGGTGCGGGTTATCGCACATCCTCGGGCCTAGTAGAGCGAGATGCAGACCTCCGAAAGGAGCATTCGATCTCGATGGGATTTTAATGCATTTTTCTTTAGAAAATGAGATTTCTACAAAAATAAATAAAATCTATTTTTATTAAATATATATATATATATATAACTATTATCAAAATATCTATTTTATTAGAAATATTCCAAGTTTTCTAAAGAAATCACCATTACATGAAAATACCATCCAAATACAAAACAATTCCAATATTTTATTAAAATACCGTATACTATGAAAACTAGGTTTCTACTCACTAGAAATTTCACATTTATAAAATATACATTATGAAAACCCTAAAGACGATAATTAAATACTTGAGGTGTATTTTGAAATTATATCAAAATTATTTTTACATAAAACCCCCTCAAGTTCGACTAATTTACAATAAGGACCCAAGTAAATAAAGGTTTAAGCGGGACCAATTCTCTTGAGCCTCAGGGAGCCGGAGAATGTAGGTGCTTGCCTATCTAAGGTAGAAAATCTAACAAACGGTGTTATCAATACGGTAATTGTCTTGGAAAAAGACACAAATCCTGCCGTCCATGTGCAACAGTTACCGATAACATCAAAACTGATTCAGGATTTCAATTTCTTTTCAAAGTGTCTAGCTCAAACTGAGTCTCAATCTAATCAATATGACTTGAATATGATTCAAGTATAAATTACAATATAACATGAATCCATGAATCCATCTATTCAATCTATATCAATTTATATTGACCGAACCGAACCATGGAAATACTCCATCTACATGACTCTCCATTTATATCCATTCCATTTACTGATATCATGATTTCGACAAGCCATCCATCTATATAATAAAACAATACAATCAATACAAAAGACATCGCGGGGTTTATAAGGGGTAGTATCACGACCCAAAGTTTGGATGTGACCGGCACTTAGATTATATGATATCTCAAGATATCGACACAATCTGAGTAAGCCAAAAACAAAAAAACTTTTTTGCGGAAGTTTAGAAATTTTCAATAATTAAGTAAAAGAATAAGGTAGCATGTCGAAAGGTTTTTAAGTAATGGAAATGTAACAACTGCTTTTAAACTTTCGACAGTGCCTATCTTTTTAATTATTAATATAAAACCAATTTAAGTTGTGTAATTAAATTGCATCCCTAGTTGGGAGCAACAATGCCCAATAGCGGAAATCAATACGCAATCATAGTATAACACTCAAGTTGAAGAATTTCATGCAAGATTTAATACAACATAAGTTAACATAACTAACGATATCATTCGGTCTAAATAATATACAACATGTTTTGTTCTAAGTCAATATACATGGTCTGATGGAGATATTCTAGATTCAATATACAATACCAAAAAGAGGGGGTTACTACATATGTAACCCACCTAGCAAAAAGAACGGTAAAAACTGGTAAGTGGATTTGCCCTGCTGCTAACCGTCCACTCGACTCCTGCAAGGAACTGTGACACAACGGGGGTGAGTTGCCAACTCAGTGAAGAAGACTAACATATATCGGCTGATAATGTAAGTATGACGAACTAGAGCTAATATATCAATAAAGATGAATGCAAGGTATGATAACATGTGTAAGTATGAACATGAAATACTAAGTATGAAAATCAAGAACGAAATCTCATCAATATTTCCAAATAAAGTTTATCCTTTTTCCATGTCTGACATCGACACAAATCTTCTGTTTCCATCATGTATCGTTCCCCGAACGATCCTGTCATTCAATAACACCGGTCGGTATCACCTAGATATCCGCCGTGTTCATAACCATCTCCGGTATCGAGTATCCTCGCTAGGCTCCCCACCTCAAATGCGGCTATCTTGCCCCTCGGTCTCAACCAGATCCATCATGAATCCAACTGTATAGCTCCCCCACTCAGTCTGGATAACATGAAAATCCGCGACCGTATAGCTCCCCCACTCGGTTCGGAATAAAACCAAATCATAAAAACAACATCTCATGGTGGATATCTCACATCAATATGAAGAATCACTAATTTTACGCAATAGTATATAAAAACTTAAAACCACGAATCCTCAAAAATACAAATGCCACTTATATCAACTTCTAACACTTGAATAGGAAAAATGATGTCATTTGTGCAAAGTACTAACAATATTGATGTTTAAGGTATGATAGGAATCATATTGAACAGGATAAATACTAAGTGTGAAAGTGACATGTTAATATCGACGAGGTGTAGTGTAACATGTAGGTATGTGCATGTACAGCATGAATCGTCGATAATTGTGCAGTGTTCTAATAATTGTTAACATGGCAATGGATATATATGTATGAATGCATATGTGCAAGTTATATGTAAAAGCAAATTTCATTTAACTTAAATTACGGGCATATCATGCCATCCACACAAAATCCCCCGGTAGATGTTTAGTCTACTCACCGGAATATGTCGCACTACTCAGAAATCACCAATCCTTTCCCTTTCCTTGCGGCCTCCGAAGTTTCCGTATTTGAATCTAACATCGAAATTAACTTGTATAAGAAACGGTTAACTCCGATACGACGAAATATGAAAATACAAGCGTTATGTATTAACTATACTACGTACGACTATTCTAAATTATCTAACACTTATACTAACTGAATTTAATCCGATCTCTGTTCGTAACAGAAAATAGAATCGTTTTACGAAACGTCCGTGTCGTGTTTTAAATGTTTTAACCCCATTTCAGATATTAACTCCCAGATTTCATATACTGTTAAATTAACTTAAATAAACAATACCAAATATCATAACACCTACACAGAGACCTATCCTGAAAACCACAATACTCAACTCCCTTAAAAATCCGGCGAGATCGGATTTTTAAAGAATGCCGCCGGCCAAAATCCGAGCCCCCTGGTTCGTATTCCTATGGTTGATTTTAAGTCCAGTCTATAAGATTAAGGTACTGTTTGATCAATTTAGTTATCATCTAAAGTATAGCAGATTTTTACAGAGTTAACTTTTGCCTAAAATACGATATTATCGATATTCGATTTCTAAAATTTAAAGTTTACAGAACTAGATTCCTACAGTGTTTAAAGATTATACCTACAGAAAATGATTGAAAGGCTTCCTCCAAGAAATCCAAGTCCTTAGCTGCTAGCTTGATAGTGGAAATCCTTAGCACTAGTTCTTCTTCTCTTTTCCCTTTTTTTTCCTATTTTCTCTTTGTGTGTGTTCTAATTTTTTTCTTTTCTTCTAAGCCTTAGTAAAATGGTTTTCAGTTTAATATTCAACTGAACTAATTAAACAAGATAAGAATATATGGTGATAAGGCTAGTAGATGGTGTCACCATGAAAAGGGTGGTGAATTCATGCAAGGTTGAGGTGGTGTGCATGAGGGATGCATGCAAGAAGGAGGTGTTTATGTATTATCACTCATATGTTGTGATGTCTTGAGGAATTTCTGAACCTTAACCCTTTCCTAACCCTTTTACACTTACACCCTCAACATTTCCAAATTTTCACAATTTCCTAAACTTTACAAAAAAAAACCATCATTACATATGTTATTATATAAACACCATTTTATTAAAATGAAGCTAAATTTATCACTAAAACCCTTGTAATTTACTAATGTTACAAACTAAAATTTAACTTTAATTAGTTTCACACACTACTTATGAAAATGTCTTATTTTGTTTTAACAACTTTTTAAATTAACATTTGATTATTTAATTATTTAAATTAATTTATTATCTAAATTTTCGAAATGTTACAATATTCCCCCCTTAAGAAAATTCGGTCCCCGAATTTAAAACTTAACTATACATACCTACAAAAAGATGTGAAAAGTTCTTCCGCATCGCATCCTTTGTCTCCCAAGTAATCTCCTCGCGATTCGTTCCTCGCCAAAAAACCTTTACAGACGGAAGTACCCTGGATCTCAGTTTCTTTGCCTGTACGGTCTGATGCTAGATCGCGTGAGAAGGATCGTGAAGATACTTGCGAAGTATAAACACGTGAAACACCGGATGTACATAGGGAAAACTCGGTAGAAGTGCTAAACGATAAGCTACAGCACCCACTCTCTCCAGAATTTCGTAGGGTCCGACATATCTGGGGCTGAGATTTCCCTTTTTCCCGAAACGCATCACGCCCTTCATCGGAGATACACGAAGGAACATATGATCTCCCACAGCAAATTCGAGTCTACGACGGCGTCGATCGGCATATGATTTCTGTCTGCACTGGGCCGCTCTCATTCTGTCCCGTATCAACTGGATCTTTTCTGTAGTCTCCTGTACTAGTTGCGGTCCCAAAATGCTACTCTCGCTCAGTTCTGTCCAGCAAACGGGTGATCGACATTTTCTCCCATACAAAGCTTCAAAGGGTGCCATCTGGATCGTCTCCTGAAAGCTGTTGTTGTAAGAGAATTCTATCAACGATAGGTGACGATCCCAACTGCCACCGAAGTCAAGACTGCAGGCTCGAAGCATATCCTCTAGAGTCTGTATGGTCCGCTCTGATTGACCATCTGTCTGCGAGTGAAAACCTGTACTAAAACTCAGTCGGGTACCTAGAGCCTCTTGGAGTTTCTGCCATAGCCGGCTGGTAAACTGCGTACCCCTGTCGGACACTATGCACGTCGGAACTCCATGCAATCGTACGATCTCATCAATATAGACCTGTGCATACCGTGCATACCCATAAGTCGTCTTCACCGGAAGAAAGTGAGCGGTCTTCGTCAATCTATCTACAATCACCCAGATGGAATCATACCCTCCGCTAGTCCTGGGTAGACCCACAATGAAGTCCATGGAAATCTGCTCCCATTTCCACTCTGGAATAGGCAAGGGATGCAACTCTCCTGCCGGCCTCTGGTGCTCGGCTTTGACTTGCTGACAAATCAAGCATCTCGAAACAAACTTAGCGACATCTCTCTTTATTCCTTCCCACCAATAGACATCCCTTAAGTCATGATACATCTTGGTGGAACCAGGATGAATACTATATGATGACTGATGAGCCTCCTCTAAGATCTCTCGTCTTAGTCCTTCCGAATCTGGCACACACAGACGAGTCCCAAAACGTAATACTCCACGGTCATCTATCACAAACTCAGACTCTCTACCCTGTCTAACCTGATCCATAATCTCCGACGAGCGAGTGTCTATGGGTTGTGCCTCTCTAATACGATCTAGTAACTGAGGACGGGTGCAAACATGAGCTAACTGTCCTCCTGTCGATATGAACTCAAACTGTATCCGGCTATCGCACAGAATCTGCCAATCCGTTGAAGACTGTCTCTGCATGGTGCACAAATGAGATAAGCTACCTATAGGCCTCCGACTCAATGCATCCGCTACAACATTCGCCTTACCCGGATGATACAAAATCTCGCAATCGTAATCCTTTACTATTTCCATCCATCGACGCTACCTCAGATTCAGATCCCGCTGCTGAAAAATATACTTCAAGCTCTTGTGGTATGTAAATATCTGGCATGACTCTCCGTACAAGTAATACCTCCAAATCGTCAGTGTGAATACCACAACAGCCATCTTTAAATCATACGAGGGGTAGTTCTGCTCGTGCCTCTTCAACTGTCGAGAAGCATAAGCGACAACCCTGCCGTGCTACATCAACACACAGCCTAAACCCACTCGAGAGACGTCACAATAAACAATAAAACCACCTGACCCAGACGGTAAAGATAAGACTGGTGCAGTCGTCAAGCGAGTCTTCAACTGCTGGAAACTCTGCTCACACGTCTCCGTCCAAAGAAACGGAACCTCCTTCCCAGTCAACCCGGTCAGCGGTGCAGCGATCCGAGAAAAATCCTGCACAAATCGTCGGTAGTAACCGGCCAGACCCAAGAAACTGCGAATCTCTGTCACTGACACGGGTCTGGGCCAGTGCTGTACTGCTTCGATCTTCTTTGGGTCCACACGTATACCATCTCTCGTAACTACGTGACCCAAGAAATCCACACTATCCAGACAGAAGGCACACTTGGAGAATTTAGCGAACAGCTGATGCTCGTTCAAGGTCTGCAATGTGATACGTAAATGCTGCTCGTGCTCTTCCCGGCTCCGAGAATAAACTAGGATATCATCAATGAATACAATAAAAAACTGATCAAGGAATGGTCTGAAAATGCGGTTCATCATATCCATAAAAGCTGCTGGGGCATTGGTGAGCCCGAACGACATCACCAGAAACTCATAATGCCCATATTGTGTGCGAAAAGCAGTCTTCGGAATGTCATCCTTCCGAACCTTCAACTGGTGATACCCTGACCGCAAATTAATCTTTGAGAAGTAGCCAGCTCTCTGCAGTTGATCGAATAAGTCATCGATACGAGGTAGTGGATACCTATTTCGCACAGTAACTCAATTCAGCTGCCTGTAGTCGATGCACAGTCTCATGCTGCCGTCCTTCTTTTTAACGAACAAGACAGGAGCTCCCCACGGTGATACACTCGGACGAACAAGTCCTCTATCCAACAACTCCTGCAACTGACCCTTAATTTCTTCAACTCCATCGGGGCCATCCGATAATGTGGTATAGAAATAGACCCCGCACCCGGAATCAAGTCAATGCAAAATTCGATATCACGATCGGATGGCAATCCTGGTAATTCAGCAGGAAACACATCCGGAAATTCTCGTGCAATCGGAACCTGGTCCAACGGAACTTCAGCGGCTTCTACGTTCTGAACAAACGCTAAGAACCCATGACAACCCTTCTTCAAGAGCCGTCCCGCACCAAGAGCAGAAATCATGTTGGCAGAAATTATACTACAATCTCCCTGCACAACAAAAATCGGTTCACCTGGAAAACAGAATCTGACCGCTTTCCCCCGAAAATCTACATAAGCATGACAAGCGGCCAACCAATCCATACCAAGAAATATATCAAAATCTAACATATCCAAGAGAATCAAATCAACTAATGAATCCTGTTTCCCCCAATCAGAGCAAGGCTCTATTTGAATTTCAAAAATTCAAAAATTGAAGCAACGCTTCAAATCCCGTACACTGCGCGCAACGTGCCACGTGTCAGAAGTTGATACGTCAGGCGCAGCGCCCAAGGCAACGCGCCCAATCAGAGCAAAGCTCTATTTAAAACAAAATTAAAAGAAGCAACGCTTTAGATGATCTGCGCTCTGCGCTGCGTGACACGTGTCAAGCGCTGGGGCGCCTGCGCCAAACAGAATTAAAATTCTAGTAAGATTCTTCTGTTCTTGTTAAAACAAGAAGATTGCCTTCTGTAAAACAGAAGCCCTTGGATCAAAGATCCAACGGTGGGGAAAATTCCCCAAATCACTCAGAGAATGATCTCTTTAACAAACCTAACAAATCTATGGGCACTATATAAAGACCCCTAGACCCCAACTCAAAGGATCATCAACATTGTAAGAGATCAAGAACTTCAAAATAGAGAGAACTTTGAAGAAAATTCAAGAAAAAGGTAAAAACCTTTATAAAATAGAAGAATTTCTTCTGAATAGATCATTGATCTAAGAACAAGATCAATGATCTTCAATAAAAAATAAATAAATGATAACAGTGCCTTGCACTTTTTATTCTTGAATCGAAAATTGGATCAAGTTATTGAAACAGTGCCTTGCACTTACAAAACTGCACTGTTGCGCTCCTGGGTTGGCGCAAGCCACCAGAGAGCACCACGTGTCAGCACCAGAACCACTTGCGTTATGCGCTTATAAGATAGAGCATTGCTCTCTGAAATTGGCGCAACTCACCAGAGCGCGCCACGTGTCAGCATCGCAAGCGTAGCGCACTGGCGCAGCGCACTGCGCTTGCGTGATACGTGTCACCACCACAAGCGCTTGCGCTCAATGATTGGCGCAAAGCGCCTGACAAATGCACTGCATTGTTTACTGAAAGACCAGGCCCAAATCAAAAAGGCTTAGCAGGCCAAAATAAAATGCAATGCATTAAAAGGGCAGAGCCCAAACAAAATAAAAATGCAATGCATTAAAAGGGCAGAGCCCAAACAAGATAGATGCTCTGCATCATTTATAAAAAGGGCAGAGCCCAAACAAAATAGATGCTCTGCATCATTTATAAAAGGGTAGAGCCCAAACAAAACAAAAAATGCAGTGCATTATTAAACAGGGGCAGAGCCCTAGTAAAGGCCTAATAGGCCAAATGCAAATAAAAATGTTGAACATTTTTCAACTGGACTTAGCCCAATCATGGCCGTAAGTCCTCAAACTAAATTGATTGAGCACGGCTGCTCTTCTGAATCAATTTACATCCGGTTCAAGGGTACATCTTCGAACTCCTCTGACACCTATCGTTGTAATCCTTCGACGACGTCAGAGAGGTGACGGGTCCCGACGACCATACACCCATATGGACTGCGGGGTCCTTAAACCCGTGGACTAATGCGTCCTTAAACACAACCATATAGACCGCGGGGTCCTTAAACTCGTGGACTAATGCGTCCTTAAACACACCCAGATGGATTGTGGGGTCCTTAAGCCCATGGACTTATGCGTCCTTAAACTACCTATGGACCACCACGTCCCTAAACTAGAACATGGACCGCAATGTCCTTAAACTACCTATGGACCACTATGTCCCTAAACTGGAACAATAGAGCCAATTGCTCTTTTGTCGGATCTAAACGATCCCGTTAAGTTGATCTTAGTCTGGAAATTAGACTAACGTATCATTAACAAACGTTTAAGTTGATCTTAGTCTCAAATATGGCTAACGTATTCTTAAACCAAAACCCAAACCCAAATCTAAGAAAATACGGATTTGGACTAATCCACGTCCTACGGGTGACGACATAAATTAGTCTCCGTATACAATCCACGGGCATCCACAAACAAAACAAACACACACGACACAAAGTGAAATTCTGGAGAAGGAGAAAGTTGTTACCGCGATGCGGTAGCGTAATTAACTGCAGGGGCTTGCGCCTGCAGGGAAGAGCATTCCCACAATCAAAAACCCCTCAAGCGAGGGGGAATCTGACGAAGTCTGCTACATCGGCCGCATCCGTCCGAACCTCCGATACACGGTGCCATAAATCAACTTGGCATCTTCGGAGAGGTGAACGGATAAAACCAAATAGCATCTGCCCCGAATCTCAGGCAAGACGTACATGTCTTGGCCGCCGTTCGGAGGGGAATAGATTCTGGCACGTCCGGTGGGGCCTTTTCCTCTTTCCACTCCACACTTCGTGTGTCGTCTTCGCGAACGAATCGCGGTTTGTTAATGGTTGCCTTTGGGTTGCAAGTTACTAAGATTTGGTCTTTTGCCTGGCGCAGAAATCAAGCATCAATGGCCTCAAATTGCTCGAACTGTTCGAAGTGCCAATGCAACCGACGCTCCATCTCACCTGGAGGTGTAGCATATGGGCCTCTAGCGGCCTCCGTCCTTACTATGCCCGTGGAGAAAGTGACTCAGTCCACCACCGGCCTGTTTTTCGGGACCATGATCCCTCCAGCAAGCTTCACCATCCCTGTGCCCGTACCGGAAGCTTCAAAGAAGTCGGTCTTCGATCGACTTGCTACTCCCATGACCCCTCTCAACGGGTCGTCCAATATCAAACCAGCAGCCTCGGTCTTTGCCAGGCTGGATCAGAACTCTGATGGGCCCGCCAAGAAGCTTATGAACCCTAAAGTGGCTGTCCCAAGGAAGGCGGCAACGGTTGCTCCTGAAGTCGCCAAGGCGGCTTTTCTTGTCAAAGAGTCAATCTTTTCAAGGCTGACTATTCCGGCTCCTGCCCCTGCTCGAGGATCTGTCTTTGACAGATTGAATATTGCCACTCAAAGGACAACCTCAGTCTTTAAGAGGCTGGCACCAGCAGCGCCTCATTTGGACAGGGGGCAAGATGAAGCTGTCCTTATTGCCGAGCCAGTCCCAACGGCTCGTCATGCTCGACGTCATCACTGGCGCCGAGTAAGGAAGGCTGGGGGCAACTCCCCTTCAGGGCTAATTCCACCTGCTCCAGTAGTGGAAGTTGATGCTGCTGTTCCAACTGGGAACAGCTTTTAACCGTTAAGGAGGGTGCGCAAAAACTCTCCAACTGCCACACTGAAGAGATCTCCTCCACCTGAGGAGAGGGTTCCGGAAACGAAGATGGAGCAGCCCCCTTAGCGGCTATCCTCCAAGATTTATAAAGTTTGGCGAAGGGTTCAAGACTCCATAGTTGACCAAGGTCACTCTCATCAGCAAAAAAGGGCGAAAGTACAAGAAGAAAAGGACCGTCCAATCAAACAGCAAAGGACGACAATCACCAGGGTGCCCGCTGCAACGGCCCCCTCAACTTCAACGGCCCACAAGAGAAGGAGGCCGGAGAAAATTCCCACGCCTGCGGCAAATGTCAAAGGCGGCGAGCCTAAACGCCCTAAGTCCAGGGGCATTGTAGTCCATACCGTGTACATGGCGTCTGGTAAAGAGGACAGCCGTGCATCTACAGGTCATCGACCGCTTATACGGTCAGTGACCAAAGCTCAGGAGCAACAGCAAAAACTCCAGGAGATGATGAACGCGATGGCCGCACTCACTGGGCCAAAAGAAAGCCCTGAAGCATCCTCGGATGAACGCCAGGAGCAAGAAACTGACGCTGAATTCCTTCGTCGGATATTGGAGAAGAAGGATAAAGAGGCTGCTGAACAAGCAGCCAACATAAAGCGTATGGCCCTCCTGTTCCAAGACATGGTGGGGATGATGATCCAGCAAGATCCTCCAGCTGAAAATCCCCCAATCGTCCTTGAAGACGACAGGGGAGAAGCGTCAAATCCTCCACCGGCTCTGTCAACAGCCAAGGAGGATACAATCTCCAAAGCTGACTTGGACGAGTATATAGCCCAACAAATACGGGTTCATCATGCGACTGAGGCAGCCGGTCAGGTCATAAAAACAGGACGACCATATCCGAGCTGGTATGATCAGATAAAGTACCCGCCGGGCTATACAATACCCAAATTCTACGTCTATAAGGGGACGGGCAATCTCCACCAGCATGTTGCCCAGTTCAGGGCACTCTGCGGCAACACCGGCGGTGATGATAAGTTGTTGCTTCGCCAGTTCATTGGCAGCTTGTCAGATACGGCGTTCGAGTGGTACTCTGAGCTCCCAAACGACTCTATCAAGACCTTCATAGAGATGGAGCTGTTTTTACCCAGAGTTTTGCAAGCGCCAGTGAACGCACCTCGATGACAGCATTGATTAACGCCAGGGTGAAGCCAGGCGAGACATGGGTCCAATATGCTATACGGTGGTGGAACTTATGGTCAAAATGCGAGCAACGCATTGAAGAAGCTCCTGCAGTGGGTATGTTTATGGGAACCCTTGATCCGCAAGCAACCATCTCGCAGTTTATGATGTTCTTCAAACCGACTACCTTCCAGGCCCTGATCGACAAGCTAGCGCAAATGGATCAGATGGGCCATAGACCTCCTCTTCCAAAGCCAGACTCCCGAAATGAAAAGGGGAAGGGGAAAGCGATCGTTGTCGCTAATGCCCAACAACAGCCGAGCAACTCGAAGCCGGTCGTTCGTCAAAATAATATGCGTCCACACGTACCCCTTGAAGAGAGACTAGGACGTCCTTACTCGTTTCCCCGAGATAAAACGTGAAGATTATTCGAGCTGGCGTTGCGCAACCGACTCATAAATCTGCCGGATCCAAAACGTCCTCGCAACCAAATGATATCAATGAGCCCAACTACTGTCCCTATCACCGAGTACTGGATCATCCGATCGAAGATTGCTATGTCTTCAAAAATTGGCTTGAAGACCAGTACCAACAGGGCAAGTTCGCGTTATCTGACAGATGGAAGGTGAATCCACCGCAACCTCACGCCTCTAAAAGGATGAATATGCCGGGGGCAACGTGCTCTCTCGTCGAAGAAGCCCCATAGGAGGTTGTGCTGTCAGCCAAGGCAAAGAGAATGCTGAACGATCTTCAGACATGCCCTGCGATCAAGTGGAAGAACCCGTTGGAACCGCAGGTCATTGAGGGGATGTTGAAGGCACGTCCAACTCCAAAGACCGATGGTGGTAGCCCAAGCACTCACAACCAGCCATCAAAATCTTCGAAGAAGAAGAAGAAGAAATCCAAGAAGCCTGTGAAGCCTGGCGACAAGCGCACGGACTTACAGAAACAAATTGACGCGCTGGAGGAATACAACCAGAAAGTACGGACTCCCATTACACTCCAAGAGTTCCTCAACCACGTCTTTCAAGAAGAAGATGAGGAAGAAAGTTCGTCGGATGAATCCGAAGAATACGTAGCGAGCTGTCATGTGATTTCCCATTCGTTCACGGACGATGAGGAGACTCCTTGCACTGAAAAGCTGGGGGCAGATCCTGAACCAAAAATTTTGGGGCCATCAGATGAAGTAATTGACGCATTCCTCAACGAAGCTCTGTTGAAAAGTAAAGCTGATCGGGAACGTGAGACGGTTATATTTGGAAGGGCCAAGCGCCAGCGACTTGACGAAAGAGTTGAGACGCTCCCGCTGGAGCAAAATACATCCACCACGGATAAAAGCAAATTCAAGACGAGGAAAAGGTTTGCTAAGTCCATATCAATGGGTATGAAGTTGCCATCCTCTGAAGGAAGCATTACTGGTGAAGTGGAAATGCACCCCTCCTACTGCTTGTATCATCGGAAGATTTCACACCCCACCGAAGAGTGCGAAACTTTCGATAGATGGTGGTAAGGATATGTTGCTCACCGACAACATTTTAAGCGGGAGAAACGCAAAACTCGTCGAGAGCGGAAAAATACGACCGAGAGGCTTAACAGAACTACCGGCAATTGTCGCATGGTTAACGCCGCGGGATCAAAAGTGCTTACATTCGGGAGCGATTCCGACGAGGAGCTGGCTCTTAGCCCCCTCTTTAAAGAGTCCACCTCGGGGAAAGAAGAAGAATCGAGGGCCTGTGGAAATATCCGGCTGCGTAATCGTACGCTGCCCGAAAAGAATCTTGGACCCTCAAACAAAAAAGATAAACGGAAAGAAAAGGTCTCTGAGGACATCACCCTGGATGACCAAGTTACAGAAGAGCTAACTACCAAGGACCCGCCACAGAAAAATAAGGTGGATTACAACGTTTTAGCGCATCTGAGGAAGCTACCCTCGCAGCTCAGCATTCTTGACGCCCTTTTACTATCAAGAGAGGCGAGAGATTCGTTAATCAAGGCACTACAGGAGACGGGGCAATTCCAAGCTTTCCTGGCCGAAGAAAAAATGAAGGATGAATTGGAGGAAGTGCACAAGGCCGATGTCACTTTTGGTGATGAAGACCTTCTCCTTGGGACGTGCGAACACAATCGCCCTCTCTATGTCTCAGGATACTGCCACGATATAAAGATAGGCAAAATCCTGGTCGACAATGAATCCTCCGTTAATCTCCTCAATGTGCGGGTGTTAAAAGAAATCTGCATGAGCGTCCAGCACCTCGCTCGGGACAAGATCACCATCTCCGGGTTCGACTCCCAGTCGTCAAGAACTCTTGGGTCTGTAATACTGACGCTACGCTTTGGGCTACTCGTCACGGACATTAAGTTCCACGTCATAGACGCCAGGACGTGCTACAATGCTCTGCTCGGCCGACCATAGTTACACGAGTACAACATCATCCCGTCTACGCAACATCAGTGTATGAAATATTTTAAGGATGGTCTCGAGTATACCGTGACGGGAGAACTGAACCCATTCTCTATGAACGAGGTCCGCAAATATGAAGATGCCAAATATTTTTTACCGGATTTCGAAGACACGGAGAGGTGTCACAAACCGGAGAACAAAGCTAATGCCACCATCCCTGTCTTCGGTAGTGATACCGAGGAGGAAGAGGAGATGATTTATTCGGGTCTGCCCTAACGCAACAAGCTGGGACAGCCCGCTCCCATGTTGATCTTTGGTAGTGACTCGGAAGACGAGGTCCATGCTGTATTCTCTGCTCGACCTTCAATACAAACATCCGCTGACGGAGAGCAAAGTCTGCAGGTCGCCATGGTGCCGCTTAAACACCATAAAGAACTGGATGCACTTAATACCTACAACGTAGAGGAGCTGCGGACGTTCTATGTCCTTCCCAGGCAAGAAGGCGAAAAGGCAATTCTATTCTACCGCTCTGAAGAAACCAAAGTGGAGAAAGAAATCTGGCACGGTACGGATCCTACGCTTGACAGGCTTCAGCCCATCTGTTTGCCTAGATATTATACAGAAGGCTTGAAGAGGTTGCTGAAGCGCCAGAGGATACCCTTTAAACAAACCGCTCGGAAAGCCAAATTCTATGACAGGGTCTGGAACGTCCCCGGAACTCAGCACAAGTTGCCTAGTGGGAGGATGGAAACAATTGGGCTTGGATACATTCGATCCAAGAAACGAGAGCTGCTCCGCGACTGCTATGTCGTACATGACTTCGATGAAGAAGCGGATGCTCAATCGGAGGACGTTAATACTGAACCAGTAAAAGTTCCTGACGCAAAGGTGCCCAGTCCGTCGTTCGAAGAGCAAATGGACAAGCTAATAAGGGAAGCCGGTCAAAAAGTCCGAGACGACCACAATCGCGAAATGGCAATTTATGAGAAAGCCAAAACGCAATGCCTCCTCCAACAGGCTGTGAAAGATGAAAATGTCGCTCCCTGTCAACCCGATATAAAAAAGGCTCGACGCAGAGGCAGAAATAAGTCGAAAGGCAAAGAAGGTGCTCAACAGCAACAAAGCGGGACGAAAAAGCCACGCAAACGGGAATCGAGCGGTTCCGATCTATCCCTCATAAGAAAAATGGGTCGAGCGTACTCTTTTCCTCGGGACAAGACGAAGAAAATACTTGACCTCGCTCTAAAATATCAGATGCTTATACTGCCGGAGTCTAAACACCCCGAACAAGCAAGCGAAGTCTCTCACCCGGACTATTGCCCTTATCACCGGGTGATAGGGCACCCTCTCGAGGACTGCTTCACCTTCAAGAATTGGGTTGAAGATCAGTATCAGCTTGGCAAGTTCGCTTTGTCTGACAACTGGAGGGTAACGCCGCCACAGAAGCACGAACCCAAAGCCACGAGAGCAGAACCAGTTCCACGTTGGGCTTGGAAGCGAATTCGTACCTGTCATATGATAACGGTATCAAAAGAAGAACCCGAGAACACGGATGACCTTCCCTGGTGCTTCGAAAATAGCAGCGATGGGGTGATCTCAGAATTTTCGCCAACACCGAAGGAGCTGGAGGATGGAATACATACCACTGTGGATAACCTCAAGAAAATCGAGTTGGGGACGACAAATGACCCACGACCGACATTCATTAGTGAGCTGCTGTCTGAAGAGAGGGTGGCTTCATTAAAGGACCTGCTTATGCAGCATAGAGATTGCTTCGCATGGAACTATTCCGAAATGCCGGGACTAGATCCAGAAATTGCTGTACATAAATTGGCGATATCCCCGGACGTCAAGCCAGTCAAACAGGCGCCGATGAGAATGCGGCTCGAACTTGAGATGAGTATCAATGCTGAGGTCAAGAAGCTAATCGACTCTCGCTTTATTCAGGAGGTTCAATATCCTGAATGGATCGCTAACATCGTCCCGGTGATGAAGAAAAATGGGACAGTGCGCATATGCATGGACTTCCGGGATCTCAATAAAGCCTGCCTGAAGGACGATTTCCCAGTACCAGTCACCGAACTGATGATAGATAACACGTCCACTCACGAAGTTTTCTCCTTCATGGACGGCTCATCAGGATATAATTAGATCAAGATGCATCCCGAAGACCAGAAGCACACGGCTTTTCGGACTCCTCTGGGAATATTCTGTTATAAAGTGATGCCCTTCGGTCTAAAGAACGCTGGTGCTACCTATCAGAGGGCCATGACGAAGATCTTCGATGACCTTACACATGAAATCGTCGAATGCTATATCGACGACCTCGTGGTGAAAAGCAAATCGTACGAGGAACATCTCAAGCATCTCAAGATCGTATTTCAACGCCTTCGACGATATAACTTGAAGATGAATCCGCTCCAGTACGCATTCGGAGTTTCCTCGGGCAAATTCCTGGGATTCGTCGTCCGACACCGAGGTATTGAAATAGATCCGTCGAAGATTAAGGCGATAATGGAAATGCCTCTGCCGAGAACTCTCAAGCAGTTGCGGTCTCTCCAAGGGAAGCTCGCATACATACGGCGATTTATAGCCAACCTTTCAGGTAAGTGTCGTCCTTACAGCCACTTGATGAAGAAGGGAGCCTTGTTCGTCTGGGATCAAAAATGCCAAGGTGCGCTAGACGAAATCAAGCAGTACCTGCAAAATCCGCCAGTGTTGGCTGCTGGTTAAAGGAAAGCCCCTCATTTTCTATACTACCACCCTCGAAGGTTCTTTAGGCGCATTATGGGCACAAGAGAACGACCAGGGGAAAGAAAGAGCACTCTACTACTTAAGTCAAGTCCTTCTGGGGGCAGAAAGCAACTACTCTCCCATTGAAAAACACTGCCTGACGTTGATCTTCGCGATAACAAAGCTCAGGCACTATGCATTGGCGCACGAAGTCCGGCTCATTCGAAGGTGGACCCCCTTAAATATTTAATGTCGAAGGCCATCTTGACAGGAAGACTCACTAAATGGGCCTTGCTCTTGATGGAGTTCTCAATAACCTATCAACCCCTCAAGGCAGTAAAAGGCCAGGCCATCGCCGACTTCCTCGCTGAGCATCCGATACCTGCTGATTCTCTTCTGAATTGCGATCTGCCAGACGAACATGCGTTTGACGCGATCAACGGTGGTGATACCCGGTGGGAGCTTTATTTTGATGGAGCGTCTTCCATGAAGAAGCGCAAACAAAATACCCCTATAATCAAATCAGGGGTAGGCCTCTTCTTCGTGACTCCACAAGGAGGGATTATGCACTTTGCTTTCTCCTTGACAGAGCCGAGGACGAACAATGAAGCTGAATACGAAGCTTTGATAGCAGGCCTCGAGATCGCCATCGACATGGGAATTGAAAACCTCCTCATATATGGAGACTCCCAACTGGTCGTCAGTCAAGTAAACGGCGGTTACCAAACGTGCAAACCAGAGTTGGTGAAGTATGGCGAAAAGGTGCAACAACTGTTGACCCAAATCCCTTCCTACACTTTGGAAAGCATACCGCGTGCGAAAAACAGCAAAGTGGACGCATTAGCCAAGCTTGCTAAAGAACTGGCTGACGAGAATCTCGATGATGTCAGAATTGTGGTACAAAGCCGTCGGGTGCTTGCCCCAACAGAAACATCTCTGGAATCATCCGAAGAAAAGGGAGCGACTGAGTGGACGACCCTGCAAATAAAAGAACGAGAAAAGGCTGAGGATTGGAAGGGAGTCTTCATAGACTACTTTAAGTCCCATCGAATGCCCGAAAATGCGTCCTCGAGACATCAGCTTATGAAACGAGCTATGTCCTTCACCTTCGTCAATGATACTCTGTATAAGAGGTCGTTTGATTCTCTGTGGTTAAGGTGTCTAGGACCTGACGAAGCGAAAAGAGTCGTTCAAGAAGTTCACGACGGACTCTGCGGTTCTCACCAAGCAGGCCTGAAGATGAAGTTGAAAATAAAACGGATGGGCTACTATTGGCCCACGATGATTCAGGACTGCCTCGAATATGCGAAGCAATGCCACTCGTGCCAAATCCACGGGGACTTCATCCACCAGCATCCAAATCCACTACATCCAACGGTGGCTAGCTGGCCGTTCGAAATGTGGGGAACTGACATAGTCGGCCCCATCGAACCAGCATCGTCCAGAGGACATCGTTTCATCTTGGCGACGACTGATTACTTCTCCAAATGGGCGGAAGCAGTACCATTGAGGGAAGTGAAGATGGAGAATATCCTCCATTTCTTCAAGACGCACGTCATATATCAGTTTGGAACTCCGCGACTCCCACGTTCGATAAAAAGGGCCTCATAGATGTTCAACACTTTGATCGAACTTAGAAATTGATGTTGAACAGTATTCTCTGGAGTGAGGCCCCTTACTGTCGGAATAGCACCGAAGACATACTCGTCTGTAGGAAGCAACTCCTCATAGTGCTCCCCTATAATCGGTAAGCCGGAGACCTCTGTGAATTCCTCCAAAGAAATTGACACTTCCCGGTCCATTGCGAGGAAAGTGTGAGTAGGAATGTTCCACTGCTCCAAAAAGGCCTTAAACCACCAGGTGGGAAGCGTGGGATATTGGAAGAGGGAAACGTAAACTGCAGTGTACAACCTTAGCCTTATCAGCTGCGACTTCTTCGCCGACAGAATATTGCGAGCCCATGGCAGATAGCCGATCGGATGGCGGGGGATCAGAGCTATGTTATATGATTGCCCCCAAGGTCGCGTCTCGCCCTGACAAATACGGCGTCCCAGGATATCCAAAACCATAGGACGCTGAACCGGTATTGCATCTATAGCAGGATGAAGAAAGCCTTTTGAAGTCCAATCGACCATCTCCACAGCATACTGCACCGGGGGTGGGCTGGCATAGTGGATCGCCGTAATAGGCTCTGACGGTACTGCGCACGAAAAGCTCCGTCGACCCATGATAATTTGGTTGTACCACGACCCCCAAAGGTGAAGATTCTTATATTCCGGGTCATGGTCCCTGATCATAGCTAGGACTTCACGGTCCACGGGTGCTTCGGGAAATCCTCCCTCCGAACGAACAAACGGGAAAGACAAATCAGTAGACATGTTCACTGCAAGAGGACAAAAATCAACCGTCAGTATCATAATTCCAAAGCCTGGTATTTTAAAATTTATACCACACTGCAATGCAGTGGGTAGGAGACCAAAGGGGGGACCCACAAAATCTGGATGACAGTGCATCGGTAAATAAGACAGCCCCATCATTGGATGAGACTGTCAATTAATCCCCAAGAGAATATTCTCATTAATAATAAAAATCCCTAGAGACAAGGAGAAAATCTCCTCTTTCAGAGCAAAGCTCTGTCACAGAGTGACACTTATCAAACTCTGGTCTCAGGGGAATAAAATTCCTTAAAAGAGCCTAACTCTGTGATAATGATGAGAAAATCTATTAAAAGAAAAAATTTCTTTAAAACTCCTAAAGATAAAAAAAATTTGGGATCCTAAAGATCCATGAAAACTCTTAGGAGTTCTTCATTTTCAGATCAAAAAGATCTACATTTGATCCATGAGCAAAGCTCTGTTCATGGGTAAAAACCCTGAAACAAGATCTCTTTAGATCTATGGATTCTTGAGAGCAAGGCTCTGTTGGTGAAACCCCAAAGGGGTTTTCTTTAGATCAAAGATCTATGAGAGCAAGACTCTGTTGATTAAAACTAATTTAATTTAATTTAAGTTAAATTTTACCTAAGATGTTCTAAAAGTTTGAACTTTGAAGTTCTTGGAAAAAGAGAGCAAGGCTCTGAAGTTCTTAAAAGAGCAAGGCTCTGGAAAATAAAATCTTGAAGATGGTAAAAATTTCCTGAGGGCCAGGGGTCCTATTTATAGGCGCTTGCGCCCCTTCAACTCCTGAGTTGATCCAACGGCCAGGATCTTGCCACCGCTGCACTCACGTGCGCGCCACGTGCGTGCAATGGTGGGGGGGCATTTGTTTCCCCCAATCAGAGCAAGGCTCTGTTTGAATTTCAAAAATTCAAAAATTAAAGCAACGCTTCAAATCTCGTGCGCTGCGCGCAACGTGCCACGTGTCAGAAGTTGATACGTCAGGCGCAGCGCGCCCAATCAGAGCAAACTCTATTTAAAACAAAATTAAAAGAAGCAACACTTCAGTTGCGCTGCGCGACACGTGGCAGCGCAGTTGCGTTAGCGCAGTTGCGCTGCGCTCTGCGCTGCGCGACATGTGTCAGCTGTGCTGCGCTGTGCGCTGCGTGACACGTGTCAAGCGCTGGGGCGCCTGTGCCAAACAGAATTAAAATTCTAGTAAGATCCTTCTGTTCTTGTTAAAACAAGAAGATTGCCTTCTGTAAAACAGAAGCCCTTGGATCAAAAATCCAACGGTGGGGAAAATTCCTCAAATCACTCAGAGAATGATCTCTTTAACAAACCTAACAAATCTATGGACACTATATAAAGACCCCTAGACCCCAACTTAAAGGATCATCAACATTGTGAGAGATCAAGAACTTCAAAATAGAGAGAATTTTGAAGAAAATTCAAGAAAAAGGTAAAAACCTTTATAAAATAGAAGAATTTCTTCTGAATAGATCATTGATCTAAGAACAAGATCAATGATTTTCAATAAAAAATAAATAAATGGTAACAGTGCCTTGCACTTTTTATTCTTGAATCCAAAATTGAATCAAGTTATTGAAACAGTGCCTTGCACTTGTAAAACTGCACTGTTGCGCTCCTGGGTTGGCGCAAGCCACCAGAGAGCGCCACGTGTCAGCACCAGAACCACTTGCACTATGCGCTTATAAGATAGCGCATTGCTCTCTGAAATTGGCGTAACTCACCAGAGCGCGCCACGTGTCAGCATCGCAAGCGCAGCGCACTGGCGCAGCGCACTGCGCTTGCGTGATTCGTGTCACCACCACAAGCGCTTGCGCTCAATGATTGGCGCAAAGCGCCTGACAAATGCACTGCATTGTTTACTGAAAGGCCAGGCCCAAATCAAAAAGGCCTAGCAGGCCAAAATAAAATGCAATGCATTAAAAGGGCAGAGCCCAAACAAAATAAAAATGCAATGCATTAAAAGGGCAGAACCCAAACAAGATAGATGCTCTGCATCATTTATAAAAAGGGCAGAGCCCAAACAAAATAGATGCTCTGCATCATTTATAAAAGGGCAGAGCCCAAACAAAACAAAAAATGCAGTGCATTATTAAACAGGGGCAGAGCCCTAGTAAAGGCCTAATAAGCCAAATGCAAATAAAAATGTTGAACATTTTTCAACTGGACTTAGCCCAATCATAGCCGTAAGTCCTCAAACTAAATTGACTGAGCACGGCTGCTCTCCTGAATCAATTTACATCCGGTTCAAAGGTACATCTTCGAACTCCTCTGACACCTATCGTTGTAATCCTTCAACGACGTCAGAGAGGTGACGGGTCCCGACGACCATACACTCATATGGACTGCGGGGTCCTTAAACCCGTGGACTAATGCGTCCTTAAACACAACCATATGGACTGTAGGGTCCTTAAACTCGTGGACTAATGCGTCCTTAAACACACCTAGATGGATTGTGGGGTCCTTAAGCCCATGGACTTATGCGTCCTTAAACTACCTATGGACCACCACATCCCTAAACTGGAACATGGACCGCAATGTCCTTAAACTATCTATGGACCACTATGTCCCTAAACTGGAACAATAGAGCCAATTGCTCTTTTGTCGGATCTAAACGATCCCGTTAAGTTGATCTTAGTCTGGAAATTAGACTAACGTATCCTTAACAAACGTTTAAGTTGATCTTAGCCTCAAATATGGCTAACGTATCCTTAAACCAAAACCCAAACCCAAATCTAAGAAAATACAGATTTGGATTAATCCACGTCCTACGGGTGACGACATAAATTAGTCTCTGTATACAATCCACGGGCATCCACAAACAAAACAAACACACACGACACGAAGTGAAATTCTGGAGAAGGAGAAAGTCGTTACCGTGATGCGGTAGCGTAATTAACTGCAGGGGCTTGCGCCTGCAGGGAAGAGCGTCCCCACAATCAAAAACCCCTCAAGCGAGGGGGAATCTGACGAAGTCTGCTACATCGGCCGCATCCGTCCGAACCTCCGATACACGGTGCCATAAATCAACTTGGCATCTTCGGAGAGGAGGACGAATAAAACCAAATAGCATCTGCCCCGAATCTCAGGCAAGACGTCCATGTCCTGGCCGCCGTTCGGTGGGGAACAAATCTCTATCACCAATACGTACTGAACAAGACTTGAATACGTACCGAGCTACAAAAGAATCTCCTACCGGAGTAATCACTATTAATGGTAACTCTAACAACGACGACTCTCTCCCCAGAGAAAGTGCAAAATGTGCAGATACGTAAGAATGCGTAGAACCGGGATCAAATAAAATATGTGCATC
Organism: Agapanthus africanus; assembly: GCA_030015575.1. NCBI lineage: Eukaryota > Viridiplantae > Streptophyta > Magnoliopsida > Asparagales > Amaryllidaceae > Agapanthus > Agapanthus africanus. Next base: position 433,874,393 of record JASDDO010000004.1, on the reverse strand, counting down.
TAACGAACATACTGTAAGAGTACCTGTCACAACTGTATTGGATGCCTGGGCATCCCGTGGAGTCAATACAAAAACCCGTGCCTGGCCCCTACCTGCATCCTGTCGTCCTCTCCCTCGATCTCCTCGGCCTCTCTGGAAGCGTGCAGCAAAGCCCCGACCTCGTGGTGCAACAGCCTGGCGCATAGCGCTAACCGGGGAAGGAAGTAGGGCCATCGAAGTAGAAGGTGGAGGGGGTAAAGCAGCCTGTGGAAAAACAGTCCCTCCCTAGGGTCTACAACCCCTCGCATAATGTCCTGGAAGTCCGCAAGTAAAACATGTAGAGGGGGGCCTCTGGTCATCGGGGTATGAACTGAACATCTGGCCCTGGGTCCAACCTCGCCCGAAACTGCGACCTGGAATGTGCCTGCCTCTACCTCTGCCGAACTGCCTGGCTACTGACCCCATAGGTCTGGTCCTCTTTAGCTCCGAAACGATCACTGTCTCACTCAGACGCTATTCCACTCGCATAGCTGCGTCCATGTCCTGCGCATAAGTACCGAAGTGCTGGGAGACGATAGCAAGAAATAGCTGGGTATCCAGGCTCCTTATAAATCTCTTCACCCGGTGCTCCTCCGTGGGAACTAAATACAGAGCATAGCGCGACAATTGGGTGAACTGTAAATCATACTCTGCCACCGACACACTAGCAGTCTTTCGCAACGCTTCAAAATTGCTGGCTCTAGCGTCCTCACACTCTGTGGAAGAAATCTGGCAAGGAAGACCTCAGAAAACTCCGCCCACGACATCGGAGGAAGACCCGCAGCTCGCCCCCTCTCCATCGACTCACACCAAGTCTGTGCAAGCCCCTCTAGTCGGAAACTGGTCAGCTCCACTAATCTCGCATTAGCACATCGTAACGACCTGCCAATCCTGGCCATCCTGTCAAGAAAGGACTGAGGATCCTCTGCTGCGTCGGTCTCGGTAAACACCGGAGGTCTCAACCCCATGAACTCTGGAAGAGATACTTCCATCACTCTTGGTCCTGCTAGTGCGACAGTCTGCATAGGCTGTTCATCTGGTTCTACCATCATCGGTGTTTGATCATGCCTCTGAACACGGGTGGCCTCTGTCAACCGTCCCACCACATGCTGTAGGCCCAACATGCCCTCCTCTATCCTAATCAGTCTGTCTAGAGGAGGAGGATCAACATGCTCATCCACCACCGGAATGTCCGGTACGTCAGTTGCAGTCACAGGGGGATTCGCCCTAACTGCGTCCCTGGCTGTGGCACGCTTAACTCGCGTAGCCATAGCAACTGGAACAAAAAACGAGAGTTGATAAGGTGTACGAATAGGAGCAGCAATAATAGGAAGTCAAAGGAAGGATTAAGTAAGATATATCCTAAGGTTACTTAGGCTGAGTATCATAGCGTAAATATGCCGCGGAACATATGTACGATACTCTACTCATCCTAAATCACCCACTCCATCAACCAAAGGTCATCCTATGTAACGAAACTTAAGTTTACTTATTCCAAATCTCTACTCGGTTCTGTAAGGTTAATCCTAAGCTCTGATACCAACTTTATCACGACCCAAAGTTTGGATATGACCGGCACTTAGATTATATGATATCTCAAGATATGAGTAAGACAAAAACCAAGATAAAAAAAACTTTTTTGCGGAAGTTTAGAAATTTTCAATAATTAAGTAAAAGAATGAGGTAGCATGTCGAAAGGTTTTAAATAATGGAAATGTAACAACTGCTTTTAAACTTTCGACAGTGCCTATCTTTTTAATTATTAATATAAAACCAATTTAAGTTGTGTAATTAATTTGCATCCCTAGTTGGGAGCAACAATGCCCAATAGCGGAAATCAATACGCAATCATAGTACAACACTCAAGTTGAAGAATTTCATGCAAGATTTAATACAACATAAGTTAACATAACTAACGATATCATTCGGTCTAAATAATATACAACATGTTTTGTTCTAAGTCAATATACATGGTCTGATGGAGATATTCTAGATTCAATATACAATACCAAAAAGAGGGGGTTACTACATATGTAACCCACCTAGCAAAAAGAGCGGTAAAAACTGGTAAGTGGATCTGCCCTGCTGCTAACCGTCCACTCGACTCCTGCATGGAATTGTGGCACAACGGGGGTGAGTTGCCAATTCAGTGAAGAAGACTAACATATATCGGCTGATAATGTAAGTATGACGAACTAGAGCTAATATATCAATAAAGATGAATGCAAGGTATGATAACATGTGTAAGTATGAACATGAAATACTAAGTATGAAAATCAAGAATGAAATCTCATCAATATTTCCAAATAAAGTTTATCCTTTTTCTGTGTCTGACATCGACACAAATCTTCTGTTTCCATCATGTATCGTTCCCCGAACGATCCTGTCATTCAATAACACCGGTCGGTATCACCTAGATATCCACCGTGTTCATAACCATCTCCGGTATCGAGTATCCTCGTTAGGCTCCCCGCCTCAAATGCGGCTATCCTGTCCCTCGGTCTCGACCAGATCCACCATGAATCCAACTGTATAGCTCCCCCACTCAGTCTGGATAACATGAAAATCCGCGACCGTATAGCTTCCCCACTCGGTCCGGAATAAAACCAAATCATAAAAACAATATCTCATGGTGGATATCTCACATTAATATGAAGAATCACTAATTTTACGCAATAGTATATAAAAACTTAAAACCACGAATTCTCAAAAATACAAATGCCACTTATATCAACTTCTAACACTTGAATATAAAACATGATGTCATTTGTGCAAAGTACTAATAATATTGATATTTAAGGTATGATAGGAATCATATTGAACAGGATAAATACTAAGTGTGAAAGTGACATGTTAATATCGACTAGGTGTAGTGTAACATGTAGGTATGTGCATGTGCAGCATGACTCGTCAATAATTATGCAGTGTTCTAATAATTATTAATATGGCAATGGATATATATGTATGAATGCATATGTGCAAGTTATATGTAAAAGCAAATTTCATTTAACTTAAATTACGGGCGTATCATGCCATCCACACAAAATCCCCCGGTAGATGTTTAGTCTACTCACCAGAATATGTCGTACTACTCAGAAATCACCAATCATTTCCCTTTCCTTGCGGCCTCCGAAGTTTCCTTATTTGAATCTAATATCGAAATTAACTTGTATAAGAAACGGCAAACTCCGATACGGCGAAATATGAAAATACAGGCGTTATGTATTAACTATACTACATACGACTATTCTAAATTATCTAACACTTATACTAACTGAATTTAATCCGATCTCTGTTCGTAACAGAAAACAGAATCGTTTTACTCAACGTCCGTGTCGTGTTTTAACGTTTTAACCCCATTTCAGATATTAACTCCCAGATTTCATATACTGTTAAATTAATTTAAATAAACAATACCAAATATCATAACACCTACACAGAGACCTATCCTGAAAACCACAACACTCAACTCCCTCAAAAATCCGGCGAGATCGGATTTTTAAAGAATGTCGCCGGCCAAAATTCGAGCCCCCTGGTTCGTATTCCTATGGTTGATTTTAAGTCTAGTCTATAAGATTAAGGTACTGTTTGATCAATTTAGTTATCATCTAAACTATAGCAGATTTTCACAGAGTTAACTTTTGCCTAAAATACGATATTATCGATGTTCGATTTCTAAAATTTAAAGTTTACAGAACTAGATTCCTACAGTATTTAAAGATTATACCTACAGAAGATGATTGAAAGGCTTCCTCCAAGAAATCCAAGTCCTTAGCTCCTAACTTGATGGTGGAAATCCTTAGCACTAGTTCTTCTTCTCTTCTCCCTTTTTTTTTTTTCTATTTTCGCTTTGTGCGTGTTCTAATTTTTTTCTTTTCTTCTAAGCCTTAGTAAAATGGTTTTCAGTTTAATATATCAACTGAATTAATTAAACAAAATAAGAATATAGGGTGATAAGGCTAGTAGGTGGTGTCACCATGAAAATGGTGGTGAATTCATGCAAGGTTGAGGTGGTGTGCATGAGGTGTGCATATAAGAAGGAGGTGTCTATGTATTATCACTCATATGTTGTGGTGTCTTGAGGAATTTCTGAACCTTAACCCTTTCCTAACCCTTTTACACTTACACTCTCAACATTTCCAAATTTTCACAATTTCCTAAACTTTACACAAAAACCAATCATTTCATATGTTATTATATAAACACCATTTTATTAAAATGAAGCTAAATTTATCACTAAAACCCTTGTAATTTACTAATATTACAAACTAAAATTTAACTTTAATTAGTTTCACACACTACTTATTAAAATGTCCTATTTTGTTTTAACAACTTTTTAAATTAACATTTGATTATTTAATTATTTAAATTAATTTATTATCTAAATTTTCGAACAGGTAGATTGGTACGGAATGTGTTAGAAGTGGCACGAGACTGTAGCCTTAATACACCTAACCTGAATATCCATTACCGTTGTACCGTGGCTGAACGGTTCCTTATGCTCCGTATACCTTAGTCTCCGGAATAGTGGGACTCCTCTCGTATACACTGGCCTATTATGTACCAAGCTACAAACAACTGCGTTAACAACATAATCAAACATTACTAGCCTTATTCTCTTTTTGTCTATTCTATCTCTACTCATCTTTGGGACTTACCGAGCGATTGTTCACTGACGACATTCCTTTCTTCTGTCTTTGGAATGTTATCAGGTATTTCGGACGCATTAGAGACCGAGCCCAGCACTGAGGATTTGGAGCAGTTTGCTTTTGACCCGGAACTTTAGACACTTGTAATTATTTATTTCATTTCAGTTATGCCATTGTTTAGGCATCGCTTTCTACTCATGTATTTACATTTCAGTTGTACCTGTAAAAGAATGTTTAATAAATAAAGTTGATATTCATTTACATTCCTGTCTCTTGTGTACTTTACTTTATATTACTTAGTTATGCTTAGCGTGTTTACTTCTGAGTAAATACGTAGCGTGACCCGTCGCGTCTTCTTACCGTACACCGGAAAGCGGGGCGTGACACTGTGGGATCAACCATCGCCGTATACAGGGTCAAGAAACATACACACTAATCTACTCTGGAATATCGATGTCCTGTTTCGATACTCTCTTGACCAGGAACTATTAAGAATGTGCTTGTGGATTACTCAAGCCCACTAGTATGATCTACGTCATAATTCTGGTAGTCAAGCCAACATTCTAAGGGCTTTATCAACATGTATCAATGAGATAATAAACTAAAACAAGTGCATATATTAAGATAAATAACAACCATATAGCATACTATCATATTGAGCAAGAAAGTTCTCTATACATATGTTCAAGCATTCACTATAATATTCAATAATGGTCTCTAGGGTATACATATTCCTAACAATCGAGGACCCATCTTCTCTCTCCAACCTTCTAATGATCTTCTCTTCCTTCTAATCGTTGTGGAGCAGTGGAAGAACCGGGTCTTTGAATCCCCTTCCTTGAACCCCGGCTTCGGACGTGAGTGACTTCTCTGTGCTCTGATTAGCTGAGCTTGAACCTTCCTCTTATCGAGCTTTACTTCCTATCCGTTTTATACTGTAGGAGCCGAGCTTGACGTCTCTAAACCTCTATGCTGCACTAAGGCCTTAATATTGAGAAAGGCGGTAAAACCCTTGCATCTTTTGCTTTCATGTATTAATTAAGTCCATGGAAACCCAGAGGAAAGGTGTAATTTTAGGGAAAAGGATTGTTTTCTGCGATGGAACCATATATATTGGAGGAATTTTTCCCAATTTTGGGAACATCGCAAATTTTAATGTTAAAGAAATAGAAAAATAGATTTTTTTTTTGTATAAAATATTAAATGAAAGGGCACTTCGGGAGTTAGTGAGGGACTTGGAGCTAAGCGGGCATGGTAAATGTTTTGAAAAGTTATTTCTATAAAGTGAGGGGTCTTTCATGCAATTTAGCCATTATTTCTCTTTAAAATGCCTTATATTTAAATATAAAAAAAAAAAGAAAAGAACTGGGTATCGAAACGAAAAGTTAAATAAATTTTGAGGGATTTTAGAGCAATTTACCAAATCAAATTTACGATTTACACCAGTGAACCCTAGATCGAGTGAAAGTTCAAGTTTAAACCCTAGCTCACGAAAAAAAATGTCATCTTTAAACCCTAAACTAGCACCGAAAAAAAAATTCAAGTTCAATCCCTAGCTTCGATCCTGCGATTCAGTGGTCATCATCATCTCTTCATTGTCCATGCCAGCATCGGTAATGTAACCAACTGCTTTTGATTTAATTTCTAGTTGCGATTTTGATCTTTATAGCCATTAATATATCTAGATGTATAGCTTTTTATGTGTGTTACTAAGAGAACTCTCAAAAGGATTCCAATTGAGAATCAACCATAGGCACACAATGTACAATGCACCTGTTTTTTGACATTATAATTCATATTCCCTGCTCAAATGACAACAATGACCATAATTCAATTGTTTTAAGAGCTGTAGGTTAAGCCCATTTCATTAATGGGGGTTTCCTTTAGTTGAGAGCTCAACTATGAAGGAGTCGTGGCTGCCCTGAATGGCGATAATTGCTCGACGCCTTGGTGAATATATGATGAAAGAACTAAGAGAAGGTATATTTTTTATCCGGCTTAAATCATCCCAAACAATGCTCTGAAAACATTGAGATTTATGCTGTCAATATACAAACATTTAAGATTCTCGGGGTTGATATGCAAAAAATGATTTTAGAAAAAAAAAGAAGCAATTAGGGCCAGTTCCTGGAAGAAAAGTAAAACTAACAGTTAGGATGAATCCTGTAAGGAAAAAAATTGCTCTAATCTAACTGTCAGACGACTTCCATATAGAGAATGTATGGATGCTACTGCTAGGATTAAGAGGCATTGTTGGAATGCAACCCCATAATGGTGTGCAGAAGTTTTTTTGGTACTTGTTTATTGCAAGGTACAAATCTTTGATAGATCAATGTAAAACGATCTTCATCCTAGAATCCAAGAAGATGCATGTTTGCTGAATAACTGAATAAATTTGCTATGGTGGAAGATATAATTTAGATGTGGAATAGGTCATGCAAAGATGATATTGTATTTCATTTTAGGATTAGTTTACCCGAAAGCACACTGATCAATGTCGTTAAAGAAATTATGCTAAAGTAAACTTCTGTTTGTCAGTCATATAAGGAAACCTGATTTACATGGCAATAGAGAGGCAAACAAAAGTGGATAATAAAGCACTAAAATCATAAAGCCGTTGAGCCGCTACACATCTACAAATTATATATAATACAAACTACATTCATTAGTAAAGTAACCCAAAAATAGCCTTTAATAAGCAAATAAGCATTTTTACAGCCCATAAATTTTGCCTTAGCCCTCTTTAATTATGACCTTGCTGAAGCCTCACTAACCCATAGTAAGATCCTGTAGCGCCCTTTGCGAAGAGTGAAGAATGACTCCCTTTCTCTACCACTGCCCCCTTCTCTAACACCGCAATGAGATCGCAGTTCTGTATCGTGCTAAGACGATGAGCGATGACAATGCTAGTTCTTCCCACCATCACTCTCTCTAGTGCTTCCTGCACTAGTTTCTCCGAGTGGCTGTCAAGTGCGCTTGTTGCTTCATCTAGCAGCAGTATCGCTGGGTTCTTCAGGATCGCCCTTGCGATGGCTATCCTTTGTTTTTGTCCTCCAGAGAGCTGCACCCCACGATCGCCACACCACGTGTTGTACCCGTCTTTTAGGACACTGATGAAGTCGTGCGCATTGGCCACTCTCGCAGCATCTTCAATCTCGGATTCTGTAGCTTCCTCAGCTCCATATGCAATGTTCTCTCGTATGCTCCCAGCAAAAAGAGTTGGCTCCTGTTTCACAAGGAGGTAAACCAAAAGTTTTTTGAAATCAAAATGGAGTTTGTGGATTTAGCAAGACCAAATGTTAAGTAACTTGCCAAATTGTCAGTTGGTACAACTATTTAAGTTCTATTGGAAGTTTAGGAAGCAGGTCATATTTGTTAGTCATATTCAAGTTCTTACACTAGAATTTGTTAGATATGGAAAAAGCCTAATCTTTTCTCCATCTGTGCTATTTTAACTCAAAGGGAAGGGGTTTATCAAATTGAAATCTTCGATGACATGTGGCAAGTAAGACACTCATAGGAAAAATATTTATATTATAATTTCTAGCGTTCAAATGTTTTTAAATATTAAAATATCTTTACTAAAACTCCATTAAATCATTATAATTTTAACTCAAAAATCGTCTCAATCTTTTCCAATGAGCCTGACATAAGTATACGTGCTTCGCACATGCTAAATAGTGGTCTGCTATAATTTGTAAGCAAGAAAAAGATTTATACCTGCCCTACTAGCGCAATGTGCCTCCTGAGTGACCGTAGGTGATAAGACTTAATTTCCCTCCCATCTATTCTTATCGTACCTCGTAATGGGTCGTAAAACCTCTCAACGAGCCCGATAATGGTCGACTTCCCTGACCCACTTTGCCCCACCAATGCTGTCGACTTGCCGGCATCAATGGTAAGGGAGAACCCTTTGAAGATTATCACGTTGGGTCGTGCTGGGTATGCAAAGTCCACGCTCTGGATCTCCACACTCCCATTTAGTTTTTCAGGGCGGTGGCCTTCAGGATCCTCTGGCTCAATGCTAGTCACACGGTCAAGCACAGCGAAGACGGAGCCTACCGTAGCAGCCCCCTTAGCTAGATCGGTTGTCATGCTTCCGGCATCGGCAATTACACGGCCAGTGCTGACGAGGATCATGAAGGTTTCAAAGAGGGACTTGGAGGTGATGTACCCTTGAGATACGAGCTCGCCTCCATACCTGTCAAAATTTTTACTGTGAAGTTAACTCCCTCATTTATTTTTACGTCCTATGTTGCTTGTGCTGATTTTTTTATCAAGGAGTCAGATTCATCATACCGAATTCTATTGGATACATCAAGGACACTTTTGGAACTCTTTGTAGCACATCCTACAATTTATATCGTATTATAGCTGTATCTAACATGTATAAATTGTTAAGGCACCAACAATCTATGCATCAACACTAATAAATAGCTGTTCTCGTAGGCTAGATTTCCTAAACAATATTTTTTTATCGATGTGTGTGTGTGTGTGTGTGAGAGAGAGAGAGAGAGAGAGAGAGAGAGAGAGAGAATATAAATTTAGGCATCCCAACAAATTGTATCCTAGACTTTTTGGAGAAACGCATATAGTCTCTTAATATTATCTTGTTTCTGTGTCCGAATATGTGCTACTTACGTTACATCTACTTTAGCATACATCAAGTAATTTTGATTTAAATGTACCCGAAGGCAAGGGCCCAAGTACAGGTCGTGAGGCTTTGTGTGGTTCCAAGCCCTATGCCAGCAAACCACGATTGGCGAATACTCTCACGGCGAGGGCCCTCTTGAGAGAGATTGAAGAGGCGAAGGATGCGGTCCTGAGAAGAAAATGCAGTGACAGTACGAAGGTTAGAAACGGCATCAGCGGCGAGCTTGCTGCTCTCAGACTGGGCCTTGCTAGACTTGCTGGACATACTCTTGAGAAGGACTCTGCGGGCATAAAAGCAGATTATGATAATGGGCTGCACGGCTATCATGACGACAGCCAAATGCCAAGCGATGATCAAACCCATGGTGCACGCGATTGTCACTGCTGAGAACGTTTGAACCAGGAGAGCCATTCGATCACCCACCAATGATCTCACCTGCAATCACATTTGTTCAGCATATCCATAAATTATTTTCTTGTTGCTTGAGCTTATAATTTAATGCAAAAGGTGAGGGGATCTCAAGTTGTTCATTCTTAAGCCTGACATGCTCATAATTTTGAGGGGAAAATATCATAATTTTTAAAAAACAATTTTCAGTTTTTCAAATGTTTTCGAAATTTTGAAAATGTTGACTAAATTTTTTCTATTATGATGCTAACACAAGTATGCGTGCAAATCATTTGAAGAATTTATCAATCAATTATTTAAATTTAAATTCTGTATTCACCACCTTTTACAAAGTTATATACTTGCAGTAAACAGTGGTGATCGATAATCGATATTAATTAGATTGAGAAAGGATCTTCTTCATACTGACCACATTGGCATCCTTGGCAAGCCGAGAGCAGATGGCGCCAGTCGAATTCTTGTCCTGATCAAACCAACCCACTTCAAAAGTCAGCATCTTCGACAACATCCGCTCCCTCAACCGCTTCGTTAGGTACTCACCCATTGCTCCAAAGTTGTAGTGCTGCGCAATGTTCACCGCCAAGGAAAGAATGGACAGAAAGGTGAAGATGAGGGCGTAGGTTCTCGTCTTGTTCCTGATATCGTCGTGATCTCTTAGAAAATAGACTGATACCATACTCCCCAATGCGTATGCATATGCAGGCTGTATCCCCCCAAATATTACAGCGCTTGAGCACCCCATCAATGCTTGCTTCCACTCTGGCGCATTCAGCATCAACAAGCGCCGGAAAGATGGTAATGGAAGGTCCGGTTTGGGCCCACCGGATTCCACATCATCTCCTACTGCTCCTGGTGCCACGCTGAAAGACCTGGATATGAATTCGAATACAAGTATGACTTTGTGAAACAACAGGTGCCATATTCTTTTTTTCCCTTTTATTTTAGCTCAACAGAAATGTTTACATGCTGGGAATCTATTCTGTTTCACTCTTTGCTTTGGTCTTAGAGTTGAACAAGATTTCGTATAGCAAATCTTTCCTTCTTTTGATTATTCTAATATAGACATTGCCTTGGTCCAAGATATATTTTGAGGACGGGAACTTGTCATTTAGTATTTTGACAAGCCTCTCTTGTCCATTGTTACATCGATCACGAATTTGATATCAATAAAAAGGGTTGACATTTGTTCGACATCCGGTCGTAAAATGTTGTCGAAGTTTTGATATGGAAAACACATAGAAGATGATCATGAATTGACTCCATGATAGCACATCGATTTGAATGCTTTGTTATGTACAGATATAGGTTAGGCAAAATATTTTGGTCTTTTATGGATCATTACCTTGCAGAACTTGACCTACTAGCATGTGAGAACCTCCTGCTCATGCTGTTGCTGCTGCCAAACTGCGACGGTGCTAAGGCAGTGTCTGCTGCTGCCGAGTCACATCCTTGTTCTTCTCTTGCTGTCGTCTGTTGTAAACGAACAAGTGAAGCATAGATTCCATCCTCATTGCTTATCAGTTCATCGTGGGACCCGGTTTCCGTGATCTGGCCAGCCTGAACCACTGCAATCACGTCGGCATTGCGGATGGTGGAGAGGCGGTGTGCGATCACGATAGTGGTCCTCCCCACTGAGGCTAGGTCAAGGGCATCTTGGACAATCCGCTCTGATTCGGAGTCTAAGGCACTCGTAGCCTCGTCAAGGAGAAGGATCTTTGGTGACTTGAGTATTGCTCTTGCAATCGCTATCCTTTGTTTCTGACCTCCTGACATTTGAATTCCTCTCTCTCCTACCTTTTGGTACATACATGGGAATTATTGTTACAATTAGAATCATGACTAGCAGTTAGAACATCTAATTAATCTACCTGAAATTTTCACGTGGCAAATTGTGCCTTTCACCAACTTCTCAAAAATTTCCATGGCAATTTGTTTTAGTTTGCTATTTGTGTTATTCTTATCAGTCTGACAAAGTTTTATTCTGGCTGCCAGATACTTGACTTGCTCCATTTTCCCCCCATTAAGGACCATCTTCTTTGATTGAGGACATTATGCCCCTTGGTAAAGCTGAACGCGATACATGTAGCCGGCCCCCAAGAGTTACTGGAGAAAAGCCTATCGTTGTTAACTTGTTTGATTGAGAACCATTAGTTTATTTGTGTCACATTATAATATAATTATATAATCGCTATAAGTTAACTCTAATTAAGTTCCTTCGTAAACTAATTTGTCTTGAATTTTCAGTAGGCCGTCTCTTCTAACATCGTCATCGAAGTCTTTCCCCAGTGAAAGAAGGCCTGCGAGCGTGAGGCCATGAAATATTTGATTAAGTTTTTGATCGATCAGTCGATGTGATACGACCCTTAACCAGTCTCAAAATGTTAGCCACAAAAGATCATGAAACAAGTGACTGACTGAATTGGGGGCATCTTTGTAACCTTTACTCATCTTTACCTATTATGCATTTCAGGTAATCCTACCCCAATACAAACTTAGTAAGCATGATACTTAAATCACAAGCCAGGATTGAGACTACCAACAGCAGAGCTTTCTTCCGTCCTGTTCAGCATTACTGATGTTGAAACCCATACCCATTCCTTTCATTATTGCTGCACACCAATTCTAAGTAATTCTGAATGCACTCAGGAGTTGAGTGAGTTTGCATGGCCCATTCTTTTGATTAAGAAAACAAGCATGCTATGCTTTCTTTGATTGATTTGAGCACTCATGAACCAATCATAGCCAAAAACATGTCAACCAGCATGCTGCACTTTGATGGAACGTATCAGATGAGCCCAAGTTGCCCAACTAAAAAAGCAAAATCCACAAAATATAGTGTTGCTACTTCTGTTTGGTTCTTTGCTTTATTTGTGTATTGGAGTTTTTCTGTTTTTTGTCTTTTTTGAGATAATAGATGGGATAAATTAGCCAACCCTCGTTAAATGGGGGAACCCGGGCTCGATCCCGGGTCTTCCCCATGGGCTACTTTAAGCCCCGTCAACGGGCTACTCCAAGCCCGTATATTTGTGTATTGGAGTTGAATACACACACACCCCTTTTTACCGGTATCAGAGAATATATAACGTCTCTTACTTACAATTTCTATAGCTATTAAGAGAGGATTTACGCAAATTGACAGCCAGCAGTACAAGGAAAAGTCTTAGAGCACCACGACAGCAACGACTATTTCTAGATTTAGCGTTTGCAAGTGCAAAGTATCGTGGAGCCAGTTATTATGGGATTTGGTTTTTGGGCTGCATTCATATACACCTGTCCTTTCCTTTCTTTGTATGGAACATACACAAAACATATTCTTTTTGGATGTGTATGGAATCAAATTAATTTACCGACGTAGATGTTGACCTATGTTGATATAGGCATGTTACTTCATCCTGAACCTTTTCTTCAATTATCGTTTTCTTTCCTTCCCTACCAACCAACCAAAGCTTTGGACTAGAGAACAAAATTTACATGTTGTCTAGTAAAGTTTCAGTTCATTTTTAACTATATATGGAAGTGCATACCCGGTGTTTTTTTTTCTTTTTGGAAAACTTACGACCTCTTGAAGAGTAAATTAGTACCAACCGAGCCGAGCCTGAACTTGCATTTCTACATTACTAATTAAGAAAACTAAATATCAATAGAAACACTAGTAATAATCACATAAGAATCAACCTGTGTGTCATATCCTAAAGGCAGCTGAGAGATGAAGTTATGAGCATTAGAAGCCGCGGCAGCTGCTATCACCTCCTCCATCGCTGCATCTTCTTTCCCGAACAATATGTTCTCCTTTATCGACGTCGCAAAAAGAGCCGGCTCTTGGCTAACCAATCCCATCTGTGATCTCAACCATTTCAGCTGAAGCCTTGTAATATCCACACCGTCCATCAGTATCTCACCTCCAATGGGATCGTAAAATCTCTCGAGCAATGCGATTACCGTCGATTTCCCTGAACCGCTTCCTCCAACTAATGCTACGGTTTTCCCGGTAGAAACCCTTAAGCTGAAACCTCTAAGTATCGGGTTCTCAGGGCGTGAAGGGTACGAGAACTCGACTTCCTTGAACTCCACTTCCCCTGACGCATTTTCAAGAATCTCGCCTTCTGTGCTCTCTGAGTCGATTTTTGGTACCCTGTTCATCACTTCCATAATCCTTTCTCCCGCTGATGTCGCTTCAGAGAAGTACTTCACATTTGACAGGCCTGAACCTAGTGAACTGCGGGGAAAAAAGACCAGTTAGTATCTATAGCAAATGTGAAGGCCGTGTTTGGTTTGTTTGCCGTTGACACGATGCAATGCATTATCATAAACATGCAGACCCAACTTCGGTTCTTGAAACTTCTCTGTTGTTAAATTGTAGTTTCAGTTATGTATCTTCGAAAATATATACATGGTTAATCGTAGCTATAAGAAAGTACTGATGTCGATGAAATCTTACAGGCCGCTGACAATAACAGAAGCTCCAACAGCGAAAATATCTCCACCCTTGCCGCCATGGTACATGACAAGGTGGCTTCCATACCAAGACAATAATGCCCAAATCACAAAAGTAATACCATTACTCCCGATGGCAATTCCCTTCACTAGGCCTTGACGAAGCCCGAGCTTAACAGAATCATCTAGTGCCTTAGAAAATGCAGCCATGGTCTTTCTCTCCCCAACAAATGAATACACAGTTCGAACAGACGAAATCGCCTGCTCGATGACCTCCCCGGCCTTGTTGTACTCTTCTCTATTTTTCCGCGCAAGACCCATCAGCATTCTCCCATACATTAAGCCTGGTATTATGAGCACCACAATTGTAGGAATCCCTACGACGGCTAGTCTCCATACTAGTATGAATCCAACTGCGTAGCTGCCGAAGAAAGTTGAGCAGTTCATCAAGAAGTCGGGCACCTGCAAAATTTTTATATTGTCATGATTGATTAATTTTCTGGATAAAGTTTTCTGAGTTTTTTTTTTGCCGGCGCATGACATGCCTTCGCACTGAGGACATCTTGGATGATGAGACTATCACTGGAGACGCTGGTGACAACCTCAGCTGTAGTTGCACCTTTGAGATCGAAATATTCGACGTCTTGTCTTAGAATGGCTTTTAAGTACCGGGCTCTCATTCTTGATGCTTGTCTCTCCCCCGTTCTCGTCCAACAATATCCTTCTGTGTTCATCAGCCCAGCCAGCATTAGAATATGATTCGATTAAGGATAAAAGAGAGAGAAAAATTTAGAGTACGTTACCTAAAAAACAAGTGACCCATTGCCCGGAAGCCAAGCAGAGCAAATACAGAGAATCCTGCAGCAAAAAAAGGATCACTTTAAAAATTCGCATATATACATACATGCACATGAAAAGAAGGGCGGGCGGACGATCGATCGAGCACCTGGCTAATTTGGTGAGTGAACTGAGAAGAATCGGCAGGTCCATTGCCCAAATTGTTCATAATCTTGCTGGTGACGAGAAGCATGACAGGCAAAGAGAAGCCGTCGCCCATGGCACCGACGAGGCCGAAGAACATAAGCCATTTATCGGCGGTGTCTGCATGCTTGAAAATGGTACCGATGCTGCTGCCTTGCTTCTTCTTGTTGCTGATATTATTGCCAGTGCTTATATTCTTTTTATTTTGTGCTCCATTCTCCATTTTTGCTTTTGTTTTGCTTTCTTAATTTACTTGAAAGAGATTGAGCTTTGGTTGGGGCTGTGTTGGCCACCGCTTAGTCTACGCAAAATGCTGTTGGCATCTATATACGCGCGCGCGCACACAAACGCTGACCCGCATGTGCTAAGTGCCTTAGGCACATCATCTACAGGCTTTGCCTTGGCGAGTAGAGTGTCTGTGCAATAATTTGATGCTATTCTGAACTTTATTCTCACTCAAATAAATATACAAATAATGTTTAGGGTAAATTGTCAACCCCACAAGCACTTTCTTTCCGCTGTCAAAAACCCCTGGCCTCGAAGCAGTAGCCTGCTACATCTAACCAAGTCATATAAACTATTTAGATATCGCATGAGAGGTCATATGCAACTATTTAGATATCGCATGAGATGTCACATGCAACTATTTAGATATCGCTGGCTACTGTTTTGATACCACATGCACCTAGATATACCTGGTAGCTACTAGATGTCACAGACAAGAGGTTTCTTGAAAACCAAAAAACTTTTTTTTGAGGGTTTTGACTATCTTTTTGAGGCCAGGGATTTTTTGACAACGAAAAAATGTGCTTGGGGTATTTGACAATTTACCCTAATGTTTATTTATTATGTATGTTAGCACATTGTTTGAGGCTAGCTAAATGTTGTTGTGGTTTTGGTGGTGTCCTCCCTGTCTTTAACTTTTTTTAAAATTTAAATTTGAAAGGTAAAAATTTGTTTTTTTAAATCTTGGTTATAAAACCATGGTTTATGTTATCCAAACATCATATAGTTTTAAAACCATGATTTCATACCATCCATCCGAACTGGCTCTAAGACTATATAATAAGGAACACTTAAATTACCGTTTTAATAAACAATTGCTGAGAGAACTGGCTCTAAGACTATATAATAAGGAACACTTAAATTGCCGTTTTAATAAACAATTGCTGAGAGATCGATACTCTTTTCGAAGTGTCAATCGTTTTATATATTAATGCAGCTCTAATTGCTGCAATTGTAAGCGCGACATATCTTTACTGTTATAACTAGAATCTTTACTGTTATAATTAGAAGTCTCTTAGATGATGATGTTAATTTGCAAAATAAAAAATAGAAAAAATGATAAAATTCCTAAAGCCAAAATTTGAGAAGAGTGATACTTTTCTTACCGGTGCGGTGCAATCCATGTAAGCTAGGGATGTTCACCGGGTTGGGTTAGACCCGTTATCCGTCCGAACCCACCCGCTTGTGATGGGTAAAATGTCCGTGCAAAACCCATCCGAAATTAACGGGTTCAAACCCCGAACCCGCCCGCAAGTGAATAGGACGGATTTTAATTTTTTATAGCCCGTCCGGCCGCACCCGCCCACAACCCTTATCGGCCCACAGCAGACCTGAATCCGTTTGCTTCTTAAACATTTGAGCCGTTGATGGGTTTAATTTTAGGTTAAGATTAAACCCTAAACCTAAATAAGTTATTTAAACTCTATTCTCACTTATCATATCTAAAATTTAATTGAGTTGCATCTTTTTTTAATCTCCTCTCTCTTTTCATCTTTTTCCATATCTTAAATCACCAAATCTTGTTAGTTCTCGGTCATAAGATTTAGTGGAGAAAGTTACAATATCAATTTCTAAAATCAAAATATTATAGAAAACTATGATTTCACGATAAAAATGTGAGGAAATTAAGGTTTTATGGTTTATTATTTTATTTCATATAAATTATACATTAAATTTAGTATGTTAAACCCGTTATTATTTAAAACCGCTGTTTCCCCAATCAGAGCAAAACTCTGTTGAAATTCAAAATTCAAATTTTAAAGTAACGCTTCAAATCCCGGACGCAACGCGCCACATGTCAGGCGCTGATACGTCAGCGCAGCGTCCAAGGCAGTGCGCCCAATCAGAGCAAAACTCTATTAAAAAACAATAGAAGCAAAGCTTCAGTTGCGCAAGCGCTGCGCTGCGCGACACGTGTCAGCGCAGTCGCTTTTACGCAAGCGCTGCGCTGCACGACACGTGTCAGCGCAGTTGCGTAAGCGCAGTTGCGCTGCGCGACACGTGTCACGCGCTGGGGCATTTGCGCCAAACAGAATTAAGATTTTAAAGAAATCTTTCTGTTCTTGTTAAAACAAGAAGATTTTCTTCTGTAAAACAGAAGCCCTTGGATCAAAAATCCAACGGTGGGGAAAATTCCCCAAATCACTCAGAGAAATATCTCTTTAACAAATTTAACTAATTTATAGGCACTATAAAAAGGACCCTAGATCTCAATTCAAAGGCATCAACATTTGTGAGAAATCAAGAACTTCAAATAGAGAGAACTCTGAAGAAATAAAAAGAAGAAAAGGTAAAAACCTTTAAGATAGAAGAATTTCTTCTAATAGATCATTGATCTAAGAACAAGATCAATGATCTCCAATAAAAAACAAAATAAAAATAGTGCTTTGCACTTATGAACCATTGGTTCTCTGAGAGTAAGGAAAAACAAGAAATACTTGTTTTCTTTGATCTAAATTAGATCAAGAAATCAAATAGTGCTTTGCACTTTTTGATGAACTATTGGTTCTGGAATCTAAAAGATTCCCAAGTTAATAGTGCCTTACAGTTGCAAAACTGCACTATTGCGCTCTTAGGTTGGCGCAAGCCACCAGAGAGTGCCACGTGTCAGCACCAGAACCACTTGCGCTCTGCGCTTTTAAGATAGAGTATTGCTCTCTGAGATTGGCGCAACTCACCAGAGCGCGCCACGTGTCAGCAGCGCAACAGCGCAGCGCACTGCGCTGTTGCGCTTGCGCTCACCAGAGCATGACACGTGTCACCTCCACATGCGCTTGCACTCAATGATTGGCGCAAAGCGCCTGACAAATGCATTGCATTATTTACTGAAGGGCCAAGCCCAATTAAAAAAGGCTCAACAGGCCAAATAAAATGCTATGCATTAAAAGGGCAGAGCCCAAACAAAGCAGATGTTGTACATCATTTAAAAGGGGCAGAGCCCAAACAAAGGTCCAACAGAGACCAAGATTAATGCTATGCATTATTTAAAAGGGGCCAAGCTCTAGCACAGGCCTAATAGGCCAAAAACAAATAAAAGCGTCGAACATTTTTCAACTGGACTTAGCCCAATCATGGCCGTAAGTCCTCAAACTAAATTGACGGAGCACAGCTGCTCCCCTAAACCAATTTACATCCGGTTCGAGGATACTTCTCCGAACTCCTCTGACTCCTATCGTTGTAATCCTTCAACGACGACAGAGAGGCGACGGGTCCCGACAACCACACATAAATACGGACTGTGGGGTCCTTAAAACCCATGGACCGCAACGTCTTTAAACTAAAATACGGATTGTGGGATCCTTAAACCCACGGACTTATGCGTCCTTAAACTAAAATACGGACTGTGGGGTCCTTAAACCCGCGGACTTAAGCGTCCTTAAACTAAATATGGACCACCATGTCCCTAAACTGAAATATGGACCGAAATGTCCTTAAACTAATGCTCGTCCCCAAATGGGAATGATGGACCACCACGTCCTTAAACTGGAGCATGGACCACCACGTCCTTAAACTGGAATATGGACCCCCATGTCCCTAAACTGGAACATAGACCACTACGTCCCTAAACTGGAATAATAAAGCCTCCAAATGCTCTTTTGTCGGATCTAAACGATCCCGTTTAAGTTGATCTTAGCCTCAAATATGGCTAACGTATCCTTAAATATTCAAACAGACTTTAGTCCCAAATTGGACTATAAGACTCCCAATCAACTTTGGTTCAAGGGTACATCTCCGAACTCCTCTGACGCCTGTCATTGTAATCCTTCAATGACGTCAGAGAGGTGACGAGTCCCGATGGCCATATATCAAATGGATCACCACGTTAAGTTGATCTTAGTCTCAAACAGGACTAACGTATCCTTGACGAACGTTTAAGTTGATCTTAGCCTCAACACGGCTAACGTATCCTTAGACTAAAACACCAAACCCAAATCTAAGTAACTACGGATTTGGACTAATCCACGTCCTACGGGCGACGGCATAACTTAGTCTCCGTATACAATCCACGGGCATCCACAAACAAAACAAACACACACGACACGAAGCGAAATTCTGGAGAAGGAGAAAGTGGCTTTCGCGATGCGGTAGCGTAATTAACTGTAGGGGCTTGCGCCTGCAGGGAAGAGCGTCCCCACAATCAAAAACCCTTCAAATGAGGGGGAATCTGATGAAGTCTGCTACATCGGCCGCATCCGTCTAAACCTCCGATACACGGTGCCATAAATCAACTTGGCATCTTCGGAGAGGTAGACGGATAAAACCAAATAGCATCTGCCCCGAATCTCAGGCGAAGACGTTCACTACGTCGTCGTCACCGTCTTTCGGAGGGGAACAGATTCTGGCACGCCCGGTGGGACATTTTCCCCTTTCCACTCCACACTTCGTGTGTCGTCTTCGCGAACCAATCGCGGTTTGTTAACGGTTGCCCTTGGATTTCAAGTTACTAAGATTTGGTCTTTTGCCTGGCGCAGAACTCAAGCATCAATGGCCTCTAACTGCACCAACTGCTCGAAGTGCCACTGCAACGGACACTCCACCTCACCTGGAGGTGTAGCATATGGACCCCAAGCGGCCTCCTTCCTCGCTCTGCCGATAGAACAGGTGACCCAGGCCACCACCGGCCTGTTTTTCGGGACCATGATCCCACCCACAAGCTTCTCTATGCCAATACCTGCACCAGAAACGAATAAGAAGTCGGTCTTCGACCGGCTCACTGCTACGACGGCCCCTGTCAACGGGTCGTCCATTACCAAGCCAACAGCCTCTGTCTTTGCGAGGCTGGATCAAAACTCTGAGGGGCCCGCCAAGAAGCCTGTGAATCCGTACGTAGCCCTTGAGGAGAGGATGGGACGTCCTTACTCGTTTCCCCGAGATAAAACGAGAAGGTTATTCGAGCTGGCGTTGCGTAACCGACTCATAAATCTGCCGGATCCAAAACGTCCGTCGCAACCAAGTGATGTCAATGAGCCCAACTACTGTCCTTATCATCGAGTACTGGGTCATCCGATCGAGGATTGCTACGTCTTCAAAAATAGGCTTGAAGACCAGTACCGACATGGCAAGTTCGCATTGTCTGACAAATGGAAGGTGAATCCACCGCAGCCCTACACCTCTAAGGGAATGAATACGCCGGGGGCAACATGCTCTGTCGTTGAAGAAGCTCCTTGGGAGGTTGTATTATCAGCCAAAACAAAGAGGATGCTGAATGATCTTCAAGCATGCCCAGCGATTAAGTGGAAGAACCCGGTGGAGCCGCAGATCATTGAAAGGATGTTGAAGCCTCGTCCAACTCAAAAGATCGATGGAGGTGGCCCAAGTATTCACAACCAGCCGTCGAAATCTTCAAAGAAGAAGAAAAAGAAATCAAAGAAGCCCGTGAAGCCTTGCGACAAGCGCACGGACTTGCAAAAACAAATTGACGCGCTGGAGGAATACAACCAGAAGGCACGGACTACCATTACATTCCAAGAATTCCTCAATCACGTCTTTCAAGAGGAAGATGAAGGAGAAAGTTCATCTGACGAATCTGAAGAATACGTGGCGAGCTGTCATGTGATTTTCCATTCGTTCATGGGCGATGAGGAGACTCCTTGTACTGAAACGCTGGGGGCAAATCCCGAACCAAAAATTCTAGGGCCATCGAATGAAGTAATCGACGCGTTCCTCAATGAAGCTCTCTTGAAAAGTAAAGCTGATCGGGAGCGCGAGGCGATCATATTTGAAAGGGCCAAGCGCCAACGCCTTGACGAAAGAGCTGAGATACTCCCACTGGAGCAAAGTACGCCCACTGCGGATAAAATCAAATTTAAAATTAGGAAAAGGTTTGCTAAAGCCGTGTCAATAGATATGAAGCTACCATCCTTTGAGGGAAGTGTTACTGGTGAAGCGGAAATGCACCCCTCCTATTGCTTGTATCATCGGAAGATTTCGCACCCCACTGAAGAGTGCAAAGCTTTCGATAGATGGTGGTAAGGATATGTTGCTCACCGACAACAGGTTAAGCGGGAGAAGCGCAAAACTCGCCGGGAACAAAACAGTGCGACCGAAGGGCTTAACAGAACTACCGGCAATTGTCGCATGGTCAATGCCGGAGGATCACAAGTGCTCACATTCGGGAGCGATTCCGACGAGGAGCTGGCTCTTAGCCCCCTCTTTAAAGAGTCCACTGCGGGAAAAGAAGAAGAGCCGAAGATTTGTGAAAATATCCGGCTGCGTAATCGCACGTTGCCCGAAAAGAATCTCGGACCCTCAAACAAAAAAGATAAAGGGAAAGAAAAGGTTTCTGAGGACATTACCCTAGATGACCAAGTCATGGAAGAGTTAACTGCTAAAAACCCGCCGAAGAAAAATAAGATGGATTACAACGTCTTAGCGCATCTGAGAAAGCTACCATCGCAGCTCAGCATTCTTGACGCCCTTTTACTATCAAAGGAGGCGAGGGATTCGTTAATTAAGGCACTACAAGACCCGGAGCAGTTCCAAGCTTTCCTGGCTGAAGAAAAGTTGAAGGATGAATTGGAGGAAGTGCGCACGGCCGATGTCACTTTTGGCGATGAAGACCTTCTCCTTGGGACGTGCGAACACAATCGCCCCCTCTATGTCTCAGGATACTACCATGATATAAAGATCGGCAAAATCCTGGTCGATAACGGATCATCTGTTAATCTCCTTAACGTGCGAGTGTTGAAGGAAATCTGCATGAGCGTCCAACACCTCGCTCGAGACAAGATCACCATCTCCGGATTCGACTCCCAATCATCAAAGACTCTTGGATCTGTGATACTGACGCTACGCTTTGGGCTGCTCGTCACGGACATTAAATTCCACGTCATAGATGCCAAGACATGCTACAACGCTCTGCTCGGCCGACCATGGTTACACGAGTACAACATCATCCCTTCTACACAGCATCAGTGTATGAAATATTTTAGGGATGGTCTCGAGTATACCGTGACGGGAGAACTGAATCCGTTTTCCGTGAACGAAGTTCGCAAATATGAAGATGCCAAATACTTCTTACCGAGTTTCGAAGACACGGAAAGATGTCACAAGCCGGAGAATAAAACTAACGCTACCATCTCTGTCTTCGGCAGTGACACCGAGGAGGAAAAGGAGATAGTTTATTCGGGTCCGCCCCAATACACCAAGCCGGGACCATCCGCTCCTACGTTGATCTTTGGTAGTGATTCGGAGGATGAGGTCCATGCTCTGCTCGACCTTCAATACGAGTTTCCGCTGACGAAGAGCAAAGTCTGCAAGTCACCATGGTGCCGCTTAAACATTATAAGGAACTGGATGCGCTCGATACCGACAGTGTAGAGGATCTGCAGACGTTCTATATCCCTCCCAGGCGAGAAGGCGAGAAGGCAATTCTATTCTACCGCTCTGAAGAAAACAAAGTGGAGAAAGAAATCTGGCACGAGATGGATCCTATGCTGGACAGCTTCAACCCATCCGTCTACCCAGATATTATACAGAAGGCTTGAAGAGGCTGTTGAAGCGCCAAGGGATACCCTTCAAACAGACCGTTAGAAAGGCCAAATTCTATGACAGGGTCTGGAACGTCCCCGGAACTCAGCACAAGCTGCCTAATGGGAGAATGGAGACAATCGGGCTCGGATACATTCGCTCCAAGAAACGAGAGCTGCTCCGCGACTGTTACGTCGTGCACGACTTCAATGAAGAAGCAGATGCTCAACGGGAGGACACTAATCCTGAACCAGTAAAAGTTCCTGATACAAAAGTGCCCAGTTCGTCGTTTGAAGAACAAATGGACAGGCTTATAAGGGAAGTTGGTCAAAAAGTCCGCGACGATCACAACCGCGAAATGGCCATCTACGAGAAAGCCAAAACGCAACGCCTCCTTCAACAGGCCGTCAAAGATGAGAGTGCCGCCCCCTATCAACCTGTTATAAAAAAGGCTCGACGCAGAGGCAGAAACAAGTCGAAAGGCCGAAAAAGCACTCAACAGCAACAAAGCGAGGCTAAGAAGCTACGCAAACGGGAGTCGAGCGTTATTGATCTATCCCTCATAAAGAAAATGGGTCGAGCGTATTCGTTTTCTCGGGACAAGACGAAGAAGATACTTGATCTTGCTCTAAAACATCAAATGCTTACACCGCCGGAGTCCAAAAACCCCGAACAAGCAGGCGAAGTCTCTGACCCAAATTATTGCTCTTACCATCGAGTAATAGGGCACCCGCTCGAAGACTGCTTCACCTTTAAGAATTGGGTCGAAGATCAGTACCAGCTCGGCAAGTTCGCTCTGTCTGACAACTGGAGGGTAACGCCGCCACAGAAGCACGAACCCAAAGCCACGAGAATGGAACCAATTCCACATTGGGATTGGAAGCGAATTCGTACTTGTCACATGATAACAATATCAAAAGAAGAGCCCGAGAACATGGATGATTTTCCCTGGTGCTTCGAAAATAGCAACGATGAGGTGATCTCAGAGTTTCCACCAGCACCGAAAGAGCTGGAAGATGGAATCCATACCACGGCGGATAACCTCAAGAAAATTGAGTTGGGAACGGCGAATGACCCGCGACCGACATTCATTAGTGAGCTGCTGTCTGAAGAGAAGGTGGCTTCGTTAAAAGACCTGCTTATGCAGCACAAAGATTGCTTTGCATGGAACTATTCCGAGATGCCAGGACTAGATCCAGAAATTGTTGTACACAAATTGGCGATATCCCCGGACGTCAAGCCAGTCAAACAGACGCCGAGGAGAATGCGGCTCGAGCTTGAGATGAGCATCAACGCCGAGGTCAAGAAGTTAATCGACTCTGGCTTTATCCAGGAGGTTCAATATCCTGAATGGATCGCTAACATCGTCCCGGTGATGAAGAAAAATGGGATAGTGCGCATATGCGTGGACTTTCGGGATCTCAATAAAGCCTGCCCAAAGAATGATTTCCCAGTGCCAGTCACCGAACTGATGATAGACAATACGTCCACTCATGAGGTTTTCTCCTTCATGGACGACTCATCAGGGTATAATCAGATAAAGATGCATCCCGAAAACCAGAAGCACACCGCTTTCCGGACTCCTTTGGGAATATTTTTCTACAAGGTGATGTCCTTCGGTCTAAAGAACGCCGATGCCACCTATCAAAGGGCCATGATGCAGATTTTCGATGACCTTATACATGAAATCGTCGAGTGCTATATCGACGACCTCATAGTTAAGAGCAAATCATACGAGCAACATCTCGAGCATCTAAAGACTTTATTTCGACGCCTTCGACAATACAACTTGAAGATGAACCCTCTTAAGTGTGTGTTCGGGGTTTCATCGGGTAAATTTCTGGGATTCATCGTTCGACACCGAGGTATCGAAAAAGATCCGTCTAAGATCAAGGCGATCATGGAAATGCCTCCGCCGAGAACTCTCAAACAGTTGCGGTCTCTCCAAGGTAAGCTCGCATATATACGGCGATTTATAACCAACTTTTCAGGCAAGTGCCGTCCTTACAGCCACCTGATGAAGAAGGGGACTCCATTCGTCTGGGATAAAAAATGCCAGGGCGCGCTGGACGAGATTAAACAGTACCTGCAGAACCCGCCAGTGTTGGCTGCTCCGGTTAAGAGAAAGCCTCTCATTCTTAACACGACCGCCCTCGAAGGTTCTTTAGGCGCATTGTGGGCGCAAGAGAATGACCAGGGGAAAGAAAGAGCACTCTACTACTTAAGTCGAGTTCTACTGGGGGCAGAAAGCAACTATTCACCTATTGAAAAACACTGCCTGGCGTTGATCTTCGCGATAACAAAGCTCAGGCACTATGCGTTGGCGCATGAGGTCCGTCTCATTTCGAAGGTGGACCCTCTTAAATACTTAATGTCAAAAGCCATATTGACGGGACGACTCGCTAAATGGGCTCTGCTCTTGATGGAGTTCTCGATAACCTATCAACCTCTCAAGGCAGTGAAAGGCCAGGCCATTGCCGACTTCCTCGCTGAGCATCCGATACCCGCCGATTCTCCTTTGAATTGCGATCTTCCAGACGAACATGTGTTTGATGCGATCGACGGTGGTGATACCCGATGGGAGCTTTATTTCGACGGAGCATCCTCCATGAAGAAGCGCAAACAAAATACCCCTGTAATCAAATCAGGGTTAGGACTCATCTTTGTAACTCCACAAGGAGGGATAATGCGCTTTGCTTTCTCCCTAACAGAGCCGAGGACGAATAACAAAGCCGAATACGAAGTTTTGATAGCAGGCCTCGAGATCGCCATTGACATGGGAATTGAAAACATCCTCATATACGGAGATTCTCAACTGGTCGTTAGTCAAGTAAACGGCGACTACCAAACGTGCAAATCGGAGTTAGTGAAGTACGGTGAAAAGGTGCAACAACTGTTGACCCAAATTCCTTCCTATACTTTGGAAAGCATACCACGCGCGGAAAATAGCAAAGCGGACGCGTTAGCTAAGCTCGCTAAAGAACTGGCTGACGAAAACCTCAATGACGTCAGAATCGTGGTACAAAGCCGTCGAGTGCTCGCCCCAGCAGAAATATCTCCGGAATCATCCGAAGAAAAGGGAGCGACTGAGCAGACGACCTTACAAATAAAAGAACGAGAAAAGGCTGAGGATTGGAGGGAAGTCTTCATAGACTACTTTAAGTCCCATCGAATGCCCGAAGATGCGTCCACGAGACATCAGCTCATGAAACGAGCTCTGTCTTTCGCCTTCGTCAATGATACTTTGTACAAGAGGTCGTCTGATTCTCTGTGGCTGAGATGCTTAGGACCGGATGAAGCAGAAAGAGTCGTTCAGGAAGTCCATGACGGAATCTGTGGTTCTCACCAAGCGGGCCAGAAGATGAAGTTGAAGATCAAACGGATGGGCTACTACTGGCCCACGATGATTCATGATTGTCTCGAATATGCGAGGCAATGCCACTCATGCCAAATCCATGGGGACTTTATCCACCAACATCTAAATCCATTACATCCAACAGTGGCTAGCTGGCCATTTGAAATGTGGGGGACTGACATAGTCGGCCCCATCGAACCAGCATCGTCCAGAGGACATCGTTTCATCCTGGCGACGACCGATTACTTCTCCAAATGGGCAGAGGCAGTACCGCTGAGGGAAGTGAAGACGGAGAATATCCTCCATTTCTTCAAGATGCACGTCATATATCGGTTTGGAACCCCGCGACGGATCATCTCCGATAACGGGCCAGCCTACAGGAGCAACAAGATCAGTCGCTTCGCGCAACAACATAATATAGACTGGAGGTATTCTTCGGTTTATAATCCGTGAGCTAATGGTTTAGCCGAGGCCTTCAATAATACCCTGACGAAGATCATGAAAAAGACGGTGTCCCGAAATAAGAAAGACTGGCACGAGAGACTGCAAGAGGCTCTTTGGGCATATCGAACTACGTTCAAGAAGGCCACGAACACAATGCCATACGCGTTGGTATTCGGTACGGAAGCAGTACTCCCCCTCAAGATAGAGCTATCCTTTCTACGAGTGGCAGTCCACGACGAGTTGACAAACGAAGAGAATGCTCACCTTCGTCTTGAGGAGCTCGATGCCCTTGATGAAACACGACTCATAGCGCAACAAAATTTGGAAGCTTATAAAGCAAAGATGACGCGCTCATATGAAAGATTGACCCGACCGAGGACATTCCGCCAAGGCGAACTTGTGCTAGTAGTCAAAAGGCTTATGATCCCCAATCGCGCCACGCGGGGAAAATTCGAGCCAAACTATGAAGGCCCGTACATAATAGACAAGGTCTACCAGGGTGGAGCCTATCTGCTCATGGATATGCACGGTGAAAGGCCTTACAAGCCAATAAATGGTCGATTCCTAAAGAAATACTACGCTTAGCGAGTTACTGCTTAGGTCAATGATAGATGACGACGACTATGTCCGCTCGCTATCTTTCTAAGCCCAAACTTAATAAACAATAGCCAGCCTTTTCCTGGACGGACCGAAACATCCTTAAACTAATGACGGACCGAAACGTGCTTAAACTAATAACGGACCGAAACGTCCTTAAACTAATACTGCAGCATCCGTAGGCTGACAAAAAAAAAGAAGAAAAATATAATAAATAAAAACGGTATGTTCATAAGTAAAAAGGGCACGGATGAAAACCCGAAAGGGCTCCGTGAGTAAAAACAGTAGGGCTACCGGCGAGTGTTCGTGAAAACCCGAAAGTGCGCGACCTCGTAAAAAGAAAAAGAAGAAGAAAATAAAAAGAATAAAAAAAATGGTATGTCCATAAGCAAAATGGGCACGGATGAAAACCCGAAAGGGCTCCGTGAGTAAAAACAGCAGGACTACCGGCGAGTGTTTGTGAAAACCCGAAAGGGCGTAATCTCGTTAAAAGACACTTATAGGGTCCTCTCGACCTTGTAAGGAGAAACTACCCGCGTGAGATCCTTACGACTCACAAGGGAGTAGCACACTTAGGGATCCACACGATTCCTAAGGAGAAAATACACTTGCGAGATCCTCACGACTCGTAAGGAGAGCTCTCTTATGAGACCCTCACGGCTCATAAAATTTGAAAGTCTTAAGTTACAGAGACCTAAAGTTGTGCTTAAGCAACCCCCACAACTTTCGATATTGCCCTACAAGTGGTCCAATACTGGCTCTAGTATACAATCCAAGGGCGCGAATAAACATTTCCCTAACTAAGTCCCATCCGAGACTGGAGATATGTTCGCATGGTGAACAACCCTTGTAAATCCTCTCGATTTACAAGAAGAAAACCCTCCTGTAGGATCCTTACGACTTACAGAGGAACAAACACTTAGGAATCCTCACGATTCCTAAGGAGAAAATACACCTACAAGATCCTCACGACTTGTAGGGAGAAATACCTTTGTGCGACCCTTACGGCTCATGAAGTCAAAAGCCTTAGTCGACAGGACCTTAACCCTGTTCGCTAAGCCACCCTTGTTCGACGTCGACAGAGGCAGATGATGATTCGCTCCTGGCAATATCCCAGTTGTAGCGGTGCTGATGCCGAAATCAGTGTCTAATTTCAGGTTTACGGCGGAAAGCCAGTAGGCCACACATGCATATGAAATAGCCGAAATGATGGGGCAACTTGCAATAAAAAGCAGCATGTAAAAATGTATGCATGCAAAATAGCCGAAATGATGGGGCAACTCGCAATAAAAAGCGGCGAGTAAAAATAAAATAAATAGCCGAAATGATTGGGCAACTCGCAATAAAAAGCAGCGAGTAAAAATAAAATAAATAGCCGAAATGATTGGGCAACGCGCAATAAAAAGCAGCGAGTAAAAATAAAATAAACAGCCGAAATGATCGGGCACCGCGAAAAATAGCCGAAAGGATTGGGCAATCGCGACCTTCGTGATATAAAAGCTGAAATGATAGAGTATCGCGGAAATAAAACAAAAAAAAAATGATGATAAAACTTTTGCCCTACAGTTGAGATCACATCGATCCCTGTATACAATCCAAGGGCGCAAACAAAGAAGGAACCTTACTTTCCCAACAGGCTCCGCCAGAAAACGAAGCCAAATCTCGACAGTTCATCCCAACCCCGAAAGAGCCAGTGTCTTCGGCAAAATACTTCGACTCGAGGAAACAAGTGTCCTTGACGAAGAAAATCCTGATTCGCGTCGACTCGCAGAGCAACCAGTATCTCCGTGGGAAATTCTCGATTCGTTTCAACACCAAGGAAACAAATAATCCTTGGCAAATACTTCGACTCGAGGAAACAAGTGTCCTTGACGAAGAAAATCCTGATTCGCGTCGACTCGCAGAGCAACCAGTGTCTCCGTGGGAAATTCTCGATTCGTTTCAACACCAGGGAAACAAATAATCCTTGGCAAATACTTCGACTCGAAGAAACAAGTGTCCTTGACGAAGAAAATTCTTGATTCGCGTCGACTCGCAGAGCAACCAGTGTCTCCGTGGGAAATTCTCGATTCGTTTCAACACCAGGGAAACAAATAATCCTTGGCAAATACTTCGACTCGAGGAAACAAGTGTCCTTGACGAAGAAAATCCTGATTCGCGTCGACTCGCAGAGCAACCAGTGTCTCCGTGGGATATTCTCGATTCGTTTCAACACCAGGGAAACAAATAATCCTTGGCAAATACTTCGACTCGAGGAAACAAGTGTCCTTGACGAAGAAAATCCTGATTCGCGTCGACTCGCAGAGCAACCAGTGTCTCCGTGGGAAATTCTCGATTCGTTTCAACACCAGGAAAACAAATAATCCTTGGCAAATACCTCAATTCAGGGAAACTAGCGTCCTTGATGAGAGCCTCCTGATTCGCGTCGACTCGCTGAGCAACCAGTGTCTCCGTGGGAAATTCTCGATTCGTTTCAACACCAGGGAAACAAATAATCCTTGGCAAATACCTCAATTCAGGGAAACTAGCGTCCTTGATGAGAGCCTCCTAATTCGCGTCGTCTCGCAGAGCAACCAGTGTCTCCGTGGGAAATTCTCGATTCGTTTCAACATCAGAGAAACAGATAATCCTTGGCAAATACCTCAATCCAGGGAAACTAGCGTCCTTGATGAAAGCCTCCTGATTCGCGTCGACTCGCAGAGCAAGCAGTGTCTCCGCGGGAAATTCTCGATTCGTTTCAACACCAGGGAAACAAATAATCCCTGGAAAAATACTTCGACTCGAGGAAACAAGTGTCCTTGACGAAGAAAATCCTGATTCGCGTCGACTCGCAGAGCAACCAGTGTCTCCGTGGGAAATTCTCGATTCGTTTCAACACCGGGGAAACAAATAATCCTTGGCAAATACCTCAATTCAGGGAAAATAGCGTCCTTGATGAGAGCCTCCTGATTCGCGTCGGCTTGCAGAGAAACCAGTGCCTCCGCGGGAAATTCTCGGTTCGTCTCAACTTGCAAGATGAAGCCTCAGGCAGCAGGGATTAAAAAACTTGTTTCCTGAACAATGGGACCCTGCAAGTCGGTCTAAAACGGTCTCTTGCATACTATTTACGGGTCTCACTCTCCAAAATCGAGTTTCGACAAGGAGGGAAACAACCGCTTACGGGTCCTCTCGACTCGTAAGAGGGAAAAATTCTCTTATAAGATCCTTACGACTTATAAGAGAAAACACACTTAGGAATCCTCACGATTCCTAAGGAGAAAATCCACCTACGAGATCCTCTCGATCCGTAGGGAGAAAAGTCTCTATGAGACCCTCACGGCTCATAGAGTTGAAAAGTCTTACGCGGCAGATCTGAACCTGCGGCCTAAGCCATCGCTGTCTCTGGAAAAATCTAGACGCTTACTCTATCATCGGTCAAATGTGTTTATCAAGACAGCATGCTGATAATAAGATAAAAGAAAAAGCAAAGAAATAGTATAAGACATTGCAAAGAAAAATGTGTATCTTTATTGAATGTAATCAAGTACAAGGTGAAGCATACAAAAGAATGAAGAATGGATACATATTATTTAAAAAAGAAAAATTTTACAAGTATCCAGATACAAGGGGAATTACTGGGCAGGAAGCGTCTTGCATAGCCCTATTAATTGTTCATGCACTTCCTTCCACGCCTTTTCCTGATCTGCCACCACCGCCATCTCTGCTTCCACCTGAGCCCTTTGCTGCAAGAGAGATGCGAGCTGCTCCCTGACGGCCTGCTGAGTGGCTTCGCGGCCTTGGGCATTACGCTCGGCAGCGTCAAGTGCCCGCTTCAGTTTCAGCCCATTTGAGATGCGCTCCAGAAGGCCCTCGAAGACAGCCTTTACCTCAGCAGCGTTCGCCTCAACTTCAGCACGTAGACGAGCAGTTTCGCTTGAAGACTCCTGGCACTCCTTCAGCCTCAAAGCTGCTTCTTGTTCCAAATGGCGGAAATGTGAAGTGCTTTGCTCGAGCCATGCTCCCCGTTGAGTACTCACGGCCAAAACCTCGGGGGCAAGACGCATCGACTCTAGCTGATGAAGGCGAGCCTCAATCTCCCTGCAGTGATTAACCCAAGATGCGACGATGCCTTCGTCATGGAAATTAGTAAATATCACCAGCATCGGGTTAACCGTCGTAGCGAAATCTGCAGCAGACGTAGGAGTCTCGACGTCGAGTTCCTCGATGTAGTCGCTCAACATGCGCAGACTATTCGCAGCACCTTTCGAGGACGAACGTCTCTGGGAAGGGCCGGCCGGCATTGTAATATGAGACTCAAAAGGCGCCAAGACCGGAACGACAGCTGAAGAGACAAAATGCGATTAGATGACGATTCAATAGATATGGAAAAGGTCATTGATAAGATAGTCTACTATACCAGTTGAAGCAGGTGGTAAGGCCGGAAGGGCTGGTGGCGCGACCGATCTTTCTTCTCCCCCTTCGATTTGTAACACTGCAGTCAGGACAAAAAAAAATTAGAAATAATTATATCACCGAAAAAGAAAGATATCAGTCGGGAACTATACTCACCAGCACCACCAGAAGGAGAAGCGAGTTCAGATGAGAACGAGAAGTGTGGGAGCAACACTTGATATAGATGATCAAAGAGCACTCCTGAAAAGACACAACAGTACGAGTTTAGTGCACAAATTACACATCTGAATGATAAGATTAATAAATTGCAAACCCATACCTTCCAACATCTTTGATGGTATGAGAGAGGGTTGAGAGATAACCACCGCCAAGGCAGTCGTTGAAGGCGCTCCCTCGAGCAGCGGGACATCAGCGTTGGCTGCACCTGCGTTACAAATAAAGGTGAACTTGTCAGAAAGAATTGTAAGAAAAAAAAGAGAGAGATAGCAACTTGGGATTTACCTGATGAACTGCCGGCCGAAACGGAGGCGACTCCCTCCTCCATCGACATGAGGCCACCGCCCGTGGCCTCATTACTCGACTCAATGGGAGCCGTCATCGTGCTCGCGTGGCCAGGAAACGGCGGAAGATCGTAGACGGGGAGGGCAATGATCGGAGCATTGCCGGACTCTTGAGAAAGAGCGGCTGACTCTTCCCCAAGAGTCGTGCCCATCTCACCCGCTACTTCTTCGGGCTCAGCGGTCTCCATCGGTTCATCCGCCGTCACCATGAGGTCGCCGGTCTCAAGCGCCTCATCCGTCGCTGCCCCGGGCTCAGTTATAGCGGTCGTCTCATTCGCCGCCACCTCAGGCTCGGCGTCAACGACTTTCTCAAGTGCAGCTCCCTCGGCCCCCAACTCAGGCTCCGCAGCCCCAGCGACGTTGCCCACCGTCGGCTCAGGTTCGGCCAGTGCCTCCTTCTCTGTTTCCTTGGGTTCGACGGTCTCCGCCTCCCTCTCGGTCGGACTTAGCCCTGTAGGATAGAATATATAAAAACCAGCAGCTTTATAATTCTTACAACAAAATTCTAAAAGAAATATTACCTGAGGTAGACTTGTCGTTATCCTCCCTACTGCCGCGCACCGTCTGTCTATGAGCCGTAGACAAGGCGACCGGGGGATCTTCTGATGGAGTATCGGCACGAGGCACGGTGCTTGGGCCCGCTCCAATGGCCAAGGCAGCCCTGCGTGCCTTTGCTTCGCGCCTCGACTGCTTTCTTTCCTCCCGGGCTGTCGCAATGGACCTCTTCGACGCTTCTTTCATTAAGGCGTCATCGTCCTCGTTCAGAGATGCCTCCAGAGCCTTTAAGGCATCTCTCATCGGCTCTTCAAGACGGACCTCCCGCGGTAGCCCTGAGAAAGCAGGAACATCGGCAGCTGGCAGAATATTCGCGTCACTTGGCGGGAACGGCATTGAGGTTCCTGCGATAAAAAGGGAGAGGTTAGATCGACCATAACACAAGGAAAATGAAAACTTGATGAATTTAAACTTACTAAGGCCTAAAGACGCTCTAAGGCGTTCCTCCTCTTGGAAGGTCTTGAGGGAAGCGGCGATGGCTTCTTCAGTTGTGATGCCTGTTGGAAGAAAAGAAGGAAAAATGTCAATCAAAGACAATAATAAAGATATGATGCAATAGAAAATGCGACTAGTGATTACCTGATACCGCAAGCTTAGCCAGCCATGCGTCACGCCTCGCCAACCGCTCCGAAGCTTCGAGGGCGGCCTCCAAATCCGTGTCATCCGGCATGACTAATCCCTCGTTAGTCCCGTATTCACTCAGGCCTTCAGCATAAGGAGCGTGGGGTTCCTGACCGAACGCGACGTCAGCGGCAAAGAACGACTTCTTTTTCTTCTTCTGCCCACCAGCCCTGGGTTCACCCGGGATCGACTTACGCTTGCCAGCCACTTTGGGGCGGCGGGTCCCGATGTCCGCACCCACGCCAGACTCCGGCGAGGCTACAACCACTGTCTCCACTGGAGCACAGGGTGCTGGTGGTGCATCCGCAATATCAAGGAGCGGCAATCCGCGTGGGGGACTCTGTGCACGCGGTGGCCCGGCTCTAGCATCTTTCAAAGGGGGAACTACCGGGGTCCTTGGCACCAAAGGAGCGTTGCGATCGCTACCGGGAGGCGTACCCTTACGGTCGACCAACAATCGCCTTTCCTCCTTTATGACGGCTCCCGTCGAATGACTGTACCATTCTTTATATACATTGAGGAGTCGTGGAGCGTAAGCCGGCGCACTGACAAAAAAGTGAGAACCCGTATTCAGGCGCATGAAATGATGCAGCGCGTTCTCCATCCCTTCTTCAGTGGCAGCAGGTTCCAGTAGGAAAGCTTCCAAGGGTACCCCTTGATCGTAGCCCAGTTGTTGGGCGAAACGATGCGGGTTATATCTCATGAGAATCGCCGCACCGTTCTTCCTGAAGACTAGGAAGCCCGGTCTAATAGAATATAAGTGGAGGGTCTCTCGGGCCATCAAACTGAGGCTCCATCCTTAAAGGAGTCTTGTAATGGTCGCACCGCAATGGTGGACGCCTTTTCAATAGTCAATACCTTGTCAATGAAGGACATCCCGGCTCTAACGGTGTGAGGGCGAATGAGTAAACCCCTGGCGTTTCGTGGTGATGGGGTCACAATTGATGCGCCGATCAGTTGTATAATGCGAGGGAAACCGCACTTATCGAAGAACGAGGGCCTTTTGTGCATGCCGAAGACACCCGCCGTGTGTAGCTCGAGCCATGATACGAAGTAGTGCATCGGAAAGACCACGTGCAGTACCCCAGGCTCATTAGCATCCGCTGCTTGACTGAGGCCATGATATAAGTGTGCCAAGCCGGCGATCCCAACGGCCACTTTTACCCCGATGGTCATCCAGTGGGCTAGGTAAAAGACAGAAGGCCGCATATGGCGAAAGTTCATTGGAATCGCAAACCAACTCAGCCACAACCCAAGAAATCCTAAGAAAAAGGCATCCTCGTCCATCCCAGGGGCTGCAATTTCTGCAAAAGACATGGTCGGGAAGTCCGGAAGGAAAAAACCCTTTTGGTCTATTTCCTTCGCCGGCAGGTTATCCAAACCTAGACCGAAAGGGGCATCCAGGGTAGCAAACTTGGCGGCTTCTGATGAGAGGACGCTTGGGCGAAGGAACCGAGCGATGAAATCCTCAAAGCTAACTCCGCGACTCCCATGTTCGATGAAAAGGGCCTCATAAATGTTCAACACTTTGATCAAGCTTAGGAATTGGTATTGAACAGCATTCTCCGGCGTGAGCCCCCTTACCACCGGCTTAGCACCGAATACATACTCGTCTGTAGGAAGCAATTCCTCATAGTGCTCCCCAATAACCGGTAAACCGGAGACTTTTGTGAACTCCTCCAGAGAAATTGACACTTCCCGATCCATTGTAAGGAAAGTGTGGGTAGGAATATTCCACTGCTCCAAGAAAGCCTTGAACCACCAGGTGGGAAGCGTAGGATACTGGAAGAGGGAGACGTAAACCGCGGTATATAATCCTAACCTTATCAACTGCGACTTCTTTGTCGACAGGATATACCAGGCCCACAGCAGATAGCCGATCGGGTGGCGGGGGATCAAACCGATGTTATATGATTGCCCCCAAGGTCGCGCCTCGCCTTGACAGATATGGTGTCCCAGGATATCCAAAACCATGGGACGCTGAACCGGAATTGCATCTATGGCGGGATGAAGAAAGCCCTTCGAGGTCCAATCAACCATCTCCACGGCATTGTTCCCCTCCGAATGGCGGCCGAGACATGGACGTCTTGCCTGAAATTCGGGGCAGATGCTATTTGGTTTTATCCGTCTACCTCTCCGAAGATGCCAAGTTGATTTATGGCACCATGTATCGGAGGTTTAGACGGATGCGGCCGATGTAGCAGACTTCGTCAGATTCCCCCTCATTTGAGGGGGTTTTGATTGTGGGGACGCTCTTCCCTGTAGGCGCAAGCCCCTGCAGTTAATTACACTACCGCATCGCGATAGCCACTTTCTCCTTCTCCAGAATTTCACTTCGTGTCGTATGTGTTTGTTTTGTTTGTGGATGCCCGTGAATTGTATACGGAGACTAAGTTATGCCGTCGCCCATAGGACGTGGATTAGTCCAAATCCGTAGTTACTTAGATTTGGGTTTGGTGTTTTAGTTCAAGGATACGTTAGCCGTATTGAGGCTAAGATCAACTTAAATGTTTGTTAAGGATACGTTAGTCTGATTTGGGACTAAGATCAACTTAACGGGATCATTTAGATCCGACAAAAGAGCATTTGGGGGCTCGATTGTTCCAGTTTAGAGACATAGTGGTCCATTGTATGTATGGCCGTCGGGACCCGTCACCTCTCTGACGTCGTTGAAGGATTACAACGACAGATGTCAGAGGGGTTCAGAGATGTACCTTTGAACCAAAGTAGATTGGGGGGATCTATAGTCCAATTTGGGACTAAAGTCTGTTTGAAGGTTTAAGAATGCGTTAGCCATATTTGAGGCTAAGATCAACTTAAACAGGATCGTTTAGATCCGACAAAAGAGCATTTGGGGGCTCTATTGTTCCAGTTTAGGAACGTAGTGGTCCACAGGTAGTTTAAGGACGTTGTGGTCCATGTTCCAGTTTAGGGACGTGGTGGTCCATGTTCTAGTTTAGGGACGTGGTGGTCCATTGTAGTTTAAGGACGCATAAGTCCGTGGGTTTAAGGACCCCACAGTCCGTATCTTGGTTTTGGGACGCATTAGTCCATGAGTTTAAGGACCCCGCAGTCCATATGGGTGTGTGGTCGTCGGGACCCGTCACCTCTCTGACGTCGTTGAAGAATTACAACGATAGGTGTCAGAGGAGTTGGGAGATGTACCCTCGAACCGGATGTAAATTGATTTAAGAGAGCAGTTGTGCTCAGTCAATTTAATTTGAGAACTTACGGCCATGATTGGGCTAAGTCCAGTTAAAAAAATATTCAACGCTTTTATTTGTTTTTGGCCAATTAGGCCTGTGCAAGGGTTTGGCCCATGTTTAAGTAATGCATTGCATTATTTTTTATTTTGTTTGGGCTCTGCCCATTTATAAAAGGATGCAGAGCATCAATTTTGTTTGGACTCTGCCCTTTCATTGCATTTTATTTTCGTTTGGGCTCTGCCCATTTATAAATGATGCAGAGCATCAATTTTACTTGGGCTCTGCCCCTTTATAAATGATGCAGAGCATCAATTTTACTTGGGCTCTGCCCTTTTGTTGCATTGCAATTTATTTTGGCCTACTAGGCCTTTCTGGTTTAGGCCTGGCCCTTTAGTAAAAGAAATACTTTTGCATTTGTCAGGCGCTTTGCGCCAATCACTGAGCGCAAGTGCTTGTGGTGACGACACGTGTCACGCAAGTGCAGCGCGCTGCACCAGCGCGCTGCGCTTGCGCTGCTGACACGTGGCGCGCTCTGGTGAGTTGCGCCAATTTCAGAGAGCGAGGCTCTATTTCAAAAGCGCATAGCGCAAGTGGTTCATATGCTGACACGTGGCGCTCTTTGGTGGCTTGCGCCAACCCAAGAGCGCAACAGTGCAGTTTTGCAAGTGCAAGGCACTATTATCTTGAGAATCTTTTAGATTCCAGAACCAATGGTTCATAAAAAAGTGCAAAGCACTGTTTGATTTCTTGATCTAATTTAGATCAAAGAAAACAAGTTTTTCTTGTTTCAGAGAACCAGTGGTTCAAAAAAAATGCAAAGCACTTATTATTATTTGAAGATCATTGATCTTGTTCTTAGATCAATGATCTATTAGAAGAAATTCTTCTATTTTTGTGAAGGTTTCTACCTTTTCTTGAAATTTCTTCAGAGTTCTCTCTGTTTTGAGGTTCTCAATCTCTCACAATGTTCATTCTTCTTCTCTTTTTTTTTATTTTAGAAAGAAGGATCATTGATCGTTGGGACCCACCACCTCTCCGACGACACTGAGAGATTACAGTGCCATATATCGAAAGTGTGGAGGGATGTACCCTTTGAACCATGTCTCATTCATTAGGGGGGAAGAACAGGCTGGAGCTTAAGCTTCTCGCTGCTGAAAAAGGCTTCTTTGCGTTCGCGCACGTGCGTCGCACGTGTTGGGCGCTCATATTTGCACGTAGCGCACACGGATCTTGCGCATATGCGCATTATGGGGGGGAGCAAGCTCCTATGGAGAACGAGTCTCCTTTTAATTGAATATTCTCATGTGGTGCGCACGTGCGTTGCACGTGGCGCACATGCACATTATGAGGAGAAGCAGGGCTTCTATATATGGAGAACAGGCTCCTTTTAATATTATTAAATGTTCTCATATGGTGCGCACGTGCGTTGCACGTGGTGCGTGCGTGGCGGGCACACGTGCGTTGCACGTGGCGCACATGCGCATTATGAGGAGAAGCAGGGCTTCTATATATAGATAACAGGCTCCTTTTAATATTATTAAATGTTCTCATGTGGTGCGCACGTGCGTTGCACGTAGCACACATGCGCATTATGAGGAGAAGCAGGGCTTCTATATATGGAGAACAGACTCCTTTTAAAATTATTAAATGTTCTCATGTAGTGCGCACGTGCGTTGCACGTAGCGCACATGGCGCTTGCACATATGTGCATTATGGGGAGGAGCATGCTCCTATCTTGGAGAACTAAGCTCCTTTGGAGAACTAAGCTCCTTTGAGTATTGAATCCTTTGAGGATTTAACTCTACCACTTCTAAGAGGTATCCCCTCTTATTTTCATGGGAGTGGTAGAGAAGCCATCTCTCCTTTTCCCGATGTGGACTAAAAAATGCATTCCCCATATAGTAGAGCATTACTTTAGATTACACGTGTATAACACATTTGCTCATAAATTTTGATCTCGGATGAATTATGAGGCCCATAATATATCAAATCGAAGGAATTTTCGAGATGCTTTCAATATCATCAGAATTTATCCATTTCTCGTTCCGGAGTTTGTCAAAATACAGCTCGGAAAATACTGGTTCGCATCTTCTTCCTTAGATCACATGTGCATAGACATTTGCTCATAATTTTTGATCCCGGATGAATTATGAGGCCCATAATATATCAAATCGAAAGTAATTTCAAGATGCTTTCAATACTATCAGAATTTAGCTATTTCTCATTCTGGAGTTTGTCAAAATACAGCTCGGAAAATACTGGTTCGCATCTTCTTTCTTAGATCACATGTGCATAACACATTTGCTCATAACTTTTGATCCCGGATGAATTATGAGTCCCATAATATATCAAATCGAAGGTTTTTTCGAGATACTTTCAATACCATCATAATTTAACAGTTCCTCATTGGGGAGTTTATCAAAATACAGGCCGGAAGGTACTGGTTCGTATT
Source organism: Agapanthus africanus (assembly GCA_030015575.1). NCBI lineage: Eukaryota > Viridiplantae > Streptophyta > Magnoliopsida > Asparagales > Amaryllidaceae > Agapanthus > Agapanthus africanus. The sequence goes on along the minus strand of JASDDO010000004.1, from coordinate 433,835,312 downwards.
TTCTTAAGCGTATCGCTGCCATTTGATACCTTGGACTTTTTTGCGCAGAAATTTTTGGCAGGAACAAATGCCCCCCACTAGTTTGCCCACGTAAGTATATATGTGGGTGAAGTAGTGCAGAGTAATGCATAGCGTATGACCAGTTTCGGGTTGGTATATAACTTTCAGAATCTTGATCTGAGAAGATAACGAGCGGACAAGAGTGTCGTCATTTATCATTGACTCAAATCTCGACTCTTAAAAGATATAGTTCCAAACTCTCAATTCCATGGCCGCACCCTTCTATTTCTTTATGTTTTACTCTGGTGTGAAGTAGTTTATATGCTCATGAGTAACTTCTCCATTTCAGTGGCATGTAGATTTAGAAAGTGTGCTCATAGATGGTCCATCTTAACCTCTTTTTAGGGCAGTAATGGCTTAGAAGACAGGGGTAGGATCTGCCACCTAAGACTTTTCAACTTTATGAGCCGTGAGGGTCTCATAAAGACTTTTCTCCCTACGGATCGAGAGGATCTCGTAGGTGTATTTTCTCCTTAGGAATCGTGAGGATTCCTAAGTGCGTTTTCTCTTATAAGTCGTAAGGATCTTATAAGAGAATTTTCTCCCTTACAAGTCGAGAGGACTCGTAAGTGGTTGGTGAGTTGACTTGTTTCCGAGTCGAAGTATTGCTCCGACGGGGAGGTCGTTGGCTGACTTGTTTCCGGGTCGGAGCGTTGTTCCGACGAGGAGGTCATTGGCTGATTTGTTTCCGCGACGGAGGTCATTGGCTGATTTGTTTCCGCGACGGAGATCATTGGCTGACTTATTTCCGAGACGGAGGTCCTTGGCTGACTTGTTTCCGAGATGGAGGTCGTTGGTTGACTTGTTTCCGAGACGGAGGTCGTTGGCTGACTTGTTTCCGCGACGGTGGTCATTGGCTGACTTGTTTCCGAGACGGAGGTCATTGGCTGACTTGTTTCCGCGACGGAGGTCATTGGCTGACTTGCTTTCGAGACGGAGGTCATTGGATGACTTGTTTCCGAGGCGGAGGTCATTGGCTGACTTGTTTCCGCGACGGAGGTCGTTGGATGACTTGTTTTCAAGACGGAGGTCGTTGGATGACTTGTTTTCGAGACGGAGGTCGTTGGCTGACTTGTTTCCAAGACGGAGGTCGTTGGCTGACTTGTTTCCGAGACGGAGGTCATTGGCTGACTTGTTTCCGTGACGGAGGTCATTTGCTGACTTGTTTCCGCGACGGAGGTCATTTGCTGACTTGTTTCCACGACGGAGGTCATTGGCTGACTCTAGGTTGTCTGTGAACCGTAGAGTCTTGGAACTGGGGACTTTGCCGTGGCTCCGATTGGTGATGTCACGTCTGTGTCCTGCTGGAATGAGGAGGAACGCCGCTGTTGGTCTCCAGGCTGTAGATGCGGTCGTCGAGATCTGACTTCCCTTTGACGCAGCCTGGTGGGGAAATGTAGTCCCCTTTCCTTTTTTTTGTTTATGCCCATGGCTTGTATACAGGGGTCACTATGGACTGACCTGCAGGGCAAAAGTTTCATTCTTTCATTTTTTTTTAATTTCTTTCTGCGATGCTCTATCATTTCAGCTTTTTACATCGCGAAAGTCGCGATTGCCCAATTATTTCGGCTATTTATTTTTCGCGGTGTCCAATCATTTCGGCTATTTATTTTATTTTTACTTGCTGCTTTTTATTGCGAGTTGCCCAATCATTTCGGCTGTTTTGTATGCATACGTTTTTACTTGCTGCTTTTTATTGCAAGTTGCCCCATCATTTCGGCTATTTCATATGCATGTGCGGCCTACCGGCTTTTCACCGTAAACCTGAAATTAGACACCGATTTCGGCATCAGCACCGCTACAACTGGGATATTGCCAGGAGCGAATCATCATTTGCCTCTGTAGATGTCGAACAAAGGTGGCTTAGCGAACAGAGTTAAGGTCTTGTCGACTAAGGCTTTTAACTTCATGATCCGTAAGGGTCTCACAAAGGTATTTCTCTCTACAAGTCGTGAGGATCTTGTAGGTGTATTTTCTCTTTAAGAATCGTGAGGATTCCTAAGTGTATGTTCCTCTGTAAGTCGTAAGGACCCTACAGAAGGGTTTTCTCCTTGTAAATCGAGAGGACCTACAAGGGTTGTTCATCATGCGTACATATCCCCAGTCATGGATGGGACTTGGTTAGGGAAATGTTTATTCGCGCCCGTGGATTGTATACAAGGGTAGGGCAATATCGAAGGTTGCGGGGGTTGCTTAAGCACAGGTTTAGCTCTCTGTAACTTAAGACTTTCAAATCTTATGAGCCGTGAAGGTCCCATAAGAGAGCTCTCCTTACGAGTCGTGAGGATCTCGCAAGTGTATTTTCTCCTTAGGAATCGTGAGGATACCTAAGTGTGTTGCTCCCTTGTGAGTCGTAAGGATCTCACGCGGGTGGTTTCTCCTTACAAGGTCGAGAGGATCTTGTAAGTGTCTTTTAATGAGGTTGCGCCCTTTCGGGTTTTCACAAACACTCGCCGGTAGTCCTGCTGTTTTTACTCACGGAGCCCTTTCGGGTTTTCATCCATGCCTATTTTGCTTATGGACATACCATTTATTATATTTTATTATTATATATTTTTTTAATATTTTTTTTATATATCTCATCAGCCTAAGGATGCTGCGGTAGTAGTTTAAAGACGTTTCGGTCCTTCATTAGTTTAAGGACGTTTCGGTCCGCCATTAGTTTAAGGACGTTTCGGTCCATCCAGGAGAAGGCTGGCTACTGCTTATAAAGTTTGAGCTTAGGAAGATAGCGAGCGGATATAGTCGTCGTCGTCTATCATTGACCTAGGCAGTAACTCACTAAGCGTAGTATTTCTTTAGGAATCGACCATTTATTGGCCTGTAAGGCCTTTCACTGTGCATATCCATGAATAGATAGGCTCCACCCTGGTAGACCTTGTCTATGATGTATGGGTCTTCATAGTTTGGCTCGAATTTTTCCCGCTTAGCGCGATTGGGGATCATAGGCCTTTTGACCACTAGCACGAGTTTGCCTTGGCGGAATGTCCTCGGCCGGGTCAATCTTTCATATGAGCGCGTCATCTTTGCTTTATAAGCCTCCAGATTTTGTTGCGCTATGAGCCGGGTCTCATCAAGGGCATCAAGCTCCTCAAGCCGAAGGTGAGCATTTTCTTCGTCCGTCAGCTCGTAGTGGACTGCCACTCGTAGAGAGGGTAACTCTATCTCGAGGGGGAGTACTGCTTCTGTACCGAATACCAACGCGTACGGCGTTGTGTTCGTGGCCGTCTTGAACGTAGTTCGATACGCCCAGATAGCCTCTTGCAGTCTCTCGTGCCAGTCCTTCTTATTTCGGGACACCGTTTTCTTCATGATCTTTGTCAAGGTCTTGTTGAAGGCTTCAGCTAGACCGTTAGCTCGCGGATTATAAACTGAGGAATATCTCCAGTCTATATTATGCTGTTGCGTGAAGCGACTGATTTTGTAGCTTCTGTAGGCTGGTCCGTTATCGGAGATAATCCGTCTCGGAGTTCCAAACCGATAGATGACGTGCGTCTTGAAGAAATGGAGGATATTCTCCGTCTTTACTTCCCTCAGCGGTACTGCTTCTGCCCATTTGGAGAAATAATCAGTTGTCGCCAAGATGAATCGATGTCCCCTGGACGATGCTGGTTCAATGGGGCTTTCCCTATGAATGAGCATGATTCCCCCGGCATATCCATCTTTCTTGGAGCATGTGGTTGTGGCAGGCTCAAATTCCAGTTTTCGGACAACGCAAACTCGCCCTGTTGGTATTGGTCTTCAACCCAGTTTTTGAAAACGTAGCAGTTTTCGATCGGATGGCCCAATACTTGGTGGTAAGGGCAGTAATCAGGATTGTTGACATCATTCAGTTGTAGCTGGTGTTTCGGCTCCGGTAGAGTGATAAGCCTGTTGTGCACTGCTAGTTCGAACAGCCTCTTTGTTTCATCCCGGGGAAATGAGTAAGGTCGTTTCAACTTCTCATAAAGAGGTTGCCGCTTGTTGCTTTGGCGAAAAACCGGTCTAGGATCACTTGATTGTTGTTGAGCGCTGGCGACGAAGGCCGTTTTTCTTTTTCCTTTATCCTTTTTGTTCGCTCCGTTGTTTGTGGGCCCGAGATTCTCTCCGAGTATCTTGCAATTGCACAGCTGAATGTTCTCGCAACTCCTCAATCCTTCAGAGATGGACTCCTTGAAGAGAGGGCTAAGGGCTGCTTTTTCGTCGGAATCGCTCCCGAAGGTGAGAACTCGTGATCCCCTGGGGTCATCCCTATGACAATTGCCGGCAACTCTTTTATGCCCATCTGTCGTATTTTTCGCTGTCTACGAGCTTCACGCTTTGTCCTGTTGAAGTGTTGCCTGTGAGCGACATACCCTTGCCACCAACACTTAAAGGAGTCGCAGTCTTTAGTGGGATGTGCGATCTTCTGATGATATAGGCAGTAATTAGGGTACATCTCTACTCTACCGAGAGTGTTTTCTTCAGAGGGTGGTAGCTTCATTCCTATTGATATGGCTTTAGCAAACCTTTTCCTCGTCTTGAATTTGTTTTATGTTGGCAACCTGTTCCACTACCTCTTTGTCCTTCTTTTCGAGGATTCTCTGGAAAAAAACTCGGCATCAGTTTCTTGCTTACGGCGCTGCTCCGAGGATGTCTCCGGGCTTGCTTTCGGTCCCGTAAGTGCGGCCATGGCTGTCAGCATTTCTTGGAGCTTTTGTTATTGTTGCCCCTGAGCCTTAGTCATTGATCGCGTAAGCAGTTTATGACCTGTGAAGACATGGCTATTCTCTTTTCCGGATGACATATGGACGGTATGTACCATCATGCCCCCAGACTTGGGGTGTTTGGGTTCAGTGGTCTTGCAGTTCGTCGCAGACCCAGGAATTTTCTCCGGCCTTCTCCTCTTTCGTGGGCGGTCGAGGTTGAAGGAGCCGTTACAGCGGGCACCCAAGTAGCTATCGCCTTTGTGGCTTGATAGGATGGTCCTCTTCCCGCTGAACTTTCACCTTTTTCTGTCGGCGGGGATAATCTTGATCAATTACCGAGTCTTGGACTTGACGCCAGACCTTGTAGATTTTAGAGGACAGCCGTTGAGGGGGCTTTTCCGGCTTCACCTTTGTAGCGCTCTCCATAGGTGGAGGAGAACTTTTCAGCACAGCGGTCGGAGAGTTCTTGTGGACCTTCCTAAGTGGTTCAAAGCTGTTTCCAGTAGGAACAACAGCATCAATTTCCGCCGTTGGAGTCGGCGGAGTCAGTCCAGAAGGAGAGTTGCCCCCGGTCTTCCTTACTCGGCGCCAGTGGTATATTCTTAGTAGGAGGGGTGTTGTCTCCTGAGGGTTTTCAGCGGATTACACCCACAAAATCGTATAATAAAAAGAGAGATGGTGAAAGTTATATAAAGATAAGAACTATAAAAGAAAGAACTTGAAAATAAGAGTTTTCAACTCTACCAGCTTTTCAGTTGCTATGAGCCCTATCTTAATAGTCATGAAAAGATGTTAGAAATCACATCATCCCTCAATAAAACATCGCCATTAGTTTTCATTCGTACCTTTCTTCCAAACATTGATCATACACCCCTACGTGTGTGAACTAGACATCCCTACACTCAGAGAATTCAATTCAAGCAATCATACTCTTGTCCATCTACCTCAGTACTTTTTAATAGATATTTAGATGGAATTTGCTCACACATTCTTCATGCGACCGTTAATACTTCTTGAGGTACTAACCGATCGATTACTCATGTGCTTGCTAATTAGGTGTTTTTCCTCGTCTTGCAACACCTAAGGCTTAGTAGTGGCTCCCAAACCAGTTGGTCTAAGGCACTAGGTGATAAAGCACCATCGCTATATTTTTTTATTGCTGCCTCGGTGATAACAAAACCAGTGTTCATTTTTCTTTTCACCATTTTATCTTTTATTCTCCACTTTTATTTTCTTCATACTTTGGCTTTTAGACAAGAGCATTTCAAGGTATCCTCTACTATCCCAAGTTTCAAGATGTGTGTAAGTGCGTATAGTAGGGTATCAATGTTCAAATGTTTGGCTTCCAGAATAGGAACTATTTTTCAGGCTTATTTTTATCCTCAGATTAGTAATTTCCTTCATCTTACTAACCCTTGGGACAACAGCTCATAACTACTTATTACTAGTTTCATTTAAGAAAATATCTAACTTTCTTGTTTTTCTTAAACTATTCCTATCTTTTAAATATAATTTTTCACTTTTTACTCTTTTATTATCACAATTTTTTGTGTGTGCTTATATATAGTATAATGCAAAGTAAGGCGTAAATAAGCACAGGAGCGCTGAAAAACGACTTCTTGGGAGCTTCTTGCAATGGTATAGGAGCGCTGAAGCTCGTTGGCGGGAGCATGGTCCCGAAGAATAGCCCAGTGATGGCTTGAGTTACCTGCTCCACTGGCATAGTGAAAAGGGAGGCCGCTTGGGGCCCATAGGTTACTCCTCCAGATGGGACAGAGCGAGAGTTGCTGTTGCAGTTAGTGCAGTTTGAAGCCAATGATTTCTTGAAGAGCTTGAATATTCTGCCCCCTGCGTCGACCTTGGTCTTTGGCATGTACCAGTTGTTTGAGGACCGATTCCGTCGGCAAGGCTGCTGCTTAGGGAGCCTACCTGTGGACGACAGACATCCTCTGGGCTTCCTCCATCGGCGTTGAGGCACAAGGGTGGGAGGTGGGAGCATCGACCCAAAAAGAAGCCCGTTGATTTCTTGAAGAGTCGGATTGCAGAGATTTGAGGCTGCAAGTGACCCATACTTGACTCCGCCGGATATGACAGAGCCTGAGTTGCTATGGTGGGAGTAAATGCCATTCTTCATAGAGACAAAATGCCGGCTTCAATATCCACTTCCCTAAGGGCAACCAAAAACATACACACCGCGATTATTTGATCGCGGGAAAAACACGACACACGAAGTGTGGAGTGGAAAGAGGAAAAGGTCCCACCGGGCGTGCCGGAATCTGTTCCCCTCCGAATGGCGGCCGAGACATGGACGTCTTGCCTGAAATTCGGGGCAGATGCTATTTGGTTTTATCTATCTACCTCTCCGAAGATGCCAAGTTGATTTATGGCACGATGCATCGGAGGTTTAGACGGATGCGGCCGATATAGCAGACTTCGTCAGATTCCCCCTCATTTGAGGGGTTTTTGATTGTGGGGACGCTCTTCCCTGCAGGCGCAAGCCCCTGTAGTTAATTACACCACCGCATCGCGATAGCCACTTTCTCCTTCTCCAGAATTTCACTTCGTGTCGTGTGTGTTTGTTTTGTTTGTGGATGCCCGTGAATTGTATACGGAGACTAAGTTATGCCGTCGCCCGTAGGACGTGGATTAGTCTAAATCCGTAGTTACTTAGATTTGGGTTTGGTGTTTTAGTTCAAGGATACGTTAGCCGTATTGAGGCTAAGATCAACTTAAACGTTTGTTAAGGATACGTTAGTCTGATTTGGGACTAAGATCAACTTAACGGGATCGTTTAGATCCGACAAAAGAGCATTTGGGGGCTCGATTGTTCCAGTTTAGAGACATAGTGGTCCATTGTATGTATGGCCGTCGGGACCCGTCACCTCTCTGACGTCGTTGAAGGATTACAACGACAGATGTCAGAGGGGTTCAGAGATGTACCCTTGAACCAAAGTAGATTGGGGGGATCTATAGTCCAATTTGGGACTAAAGTCTGTTTGAAGGTTTAAGGATGCGTTAGCCATATTTGAGGCTAAGATCAACTTAAACGGGATCGTTTAGATCCGACAAAAGAGCATTTGGGGGCTCTATTGTTCCAGTTTAGGGACGTAGTGGTCCACAGGTAGTTTAAGGACATTGTGGTCCATGTTCCAGTTTAGGGACGTGGTGGTCCATGTTCTAGTTTAGGGACGTGGTGGTCCATTGTAGTTTAAGGACGCATAAGTCCGTGGGTTTAAAGACCCCACAGTCCGTATCTTGGTTTTGGGACGCATTAGTCCACGAGTTTAAGGACCCCGCAGTCCATATGGGTGTGTGGTCGTCGGGACCCGTCACCTCTCTGACGTCGTTGAAGAATTACAACAATAGGTGTCAGAGGAGTTGGGAGATGTACCCTCGAACCGGATGTAAATTGATTTAAGAGAGCAGCTGTGCTCGGTCAATTTAATTTGAGGACTTACGGCCATGATCGGGCTAAGTCCAGTTAAAAAAATATTCAACGCTTTTATTTGTTTTTGGCCAATTAGGTCTATGCTAGGGTTTGGCCCATGTTTAAGTAATGCATTGCATTATTTTTTATTTTGTTTGGGCTCTGCCCATTTATAAAAGGATGCAGAGCATCAATTTTATTTGGGCTCTGCCCTTTCATTGCATTTTATTTTCGTTTGGGCTCTGCCCATTTATAAATGATGCAGAGCATCAATTTTACTTGGGCTCTGCCCCTTTATAAATAATGCAGAGCATCAATTTTACTTGGGCTCTGCCCTTTTGTTGCATTGCAATTTATTTTGGCCTACTAGGCCTTTCTGGTTTAGGCCTGGCCCTTTAGTAAAAGAAATGCTTTTGCATTTATCAGGCGCTTTGCACCAATCACCGAGCGCAAGTGCTTGTGGTGACGACACGTGTCACGCAAGTGTAGCGCGCTGCACCAGCGCGCTGTGCTTGCGCTGCTGACACGTGGCGCGCTCTGGTGAGTTGCGCCAATTTCAGAGAGCGAGACTCTATTTCAAAAGCGCATAGCGCAAGTGGTTCATATGCTGACACGTGGCGCTCTTTGGTGGCTTGCGCCAACCCAAGAGCGCAACAGTGCAGTTTTGCAAGTGCAAGGCACTATTATCTTGAGAATCTTTTAGATTCCAGAACCAATGGTTCATAAAAAAATGCAAAGCACTGTTTGATTTCTTGATCTAATTTAGATCAAAGAAAACAAGTTTTTCTTGTTTCAGAGAACCAGTGGTTCATAAAAAAGTGCAAAGCACTTATTATTATTTGAAGATCATTGATCTTGTTCTTAGATCAATGATCTATTAGAAGAAATTCTTCTATTTTTGTGAAGGTTTCTACCTTTTCTTGAAATTTCTTCAGAGTTCTCTCTGTTTTGAGGTTCTCAATCTCTCACAATGTTCATTCTTCTTCTCTTTTTTTTTATTTTAGAAAGAAGGATCATTGGTCGTTGGGACCCACCACCTCTCCGATGACACTGAGAGATTACAGTGCCATATATCGAAGGTGTGGAGGGATGTACCCTTTGAACCATGTCTCACTCATTAGGGGGGAAGAACAGGCTGGAGCTTAAGCTTCTCGCTGCTGAAAAAGGCTTCTTTGCGTTCGCGCACGTGCGTCGCACGTGTTGGACGCTCATATTTACACGTAGCGCACACGGATCTTGCGCGTATGCGCATTATGTGGGGGAGCAAGCTCCTATGCAGAACGAGTCTCCTTTTAATTGAATATTCTCATGTGGTGCGCACGCACGTGGTGCGCGCGTGGCGGGCACACGTGCGTTGCACGTGGCGCACATGCACATTATGAGGAGAAGCAGGGCTTCTATATATGGAGAACAGGCTCCTTTTAATATTATTAAATGTTCTCATGTGGTGCGCACGTGCGTTGCACGTGGTGCGCACGTGGCGGGCACACGTGCGTTGCACGTGGCGCACATGCGCATTATGAGGAGAAGCAGGGCTTCTATATATGGAGAACAGGCTCCTTTTAATATTATTAAATGTTCTCATGTGGTGCGCACGTGCGTTGCGCGTGGTGCGCGCGTGGCGAGCACACGTGCGTTGCACGTAGCGCACATGCGCATTATGAGGAGAAGCAGGGCTTCTATATATGGAGAACAGACTCCTTTTATTATTATTAAATGTTCTCATGTGGTGCGCACGTACGTTGCACGTGGTGCCGCATGGCGGGCACACGTGCGTTGCACGTAGCGCACATGGCGCTTGCGCATATGCGCATTATGGGGAGGAGCATGCTCCTATCTTGGAGAACTAAGCTCTTTTGAGTATTGAATCCTTTGAGGATTTAACTCTACCACTTCTAAGAGGTATCCCCTCTTATTTATATGGGAGTGGTAGAGAAGTCATCTCTCCTTTTCCCGATGTGGGACTAAAAAATGCATTCCCCATGTAGTAGAGCATTACTTTAGATTACACGTGCATAACACATTTGCTCATAAATTTTGATCTCGGATGAATTATGAGGCCCATAATATATCAAATCGAAGGACTTTTCGAGATGCTTTCAATATCATCAGAATTTATCCATTTCTCGTTCCGGAGTTTGTCAAAATACAGCTCGGAAAATACTGGTTCGCATCTTCTTCCTTAGATCACATGTGTATAGACATTTGCTCATAACTTTTGATCCCGGATGAATTATAAGGCCCATAATATATCAAATCGAAGGTAATTTCAAGATGCTTTCAATACCATCAGAATTTAGCTATTTCTCATTCCGGAGTTTGTCAAAATACAGCTCGGAAAATACTGGTTCGCATCTTCTTTCTTAGATCACATGTGCATAACACATTTGCTCATAACTTTTGATCCCGGATGAATTATGAGGCCCATAATATATCAAATCGAAGGTTTTTTCGAGATACTTTCAATACCATCATAATTTAACAGTTCCTCATTGGGGAGTTTATCAAAATACAGGCCGGAAGATACTGGTTCGTATTTTCTTAAGCGTATCGCTGCCATTTGATACCTTGGACTTTTTTGCGCAGAAATTTTTGGCGGGAACATGCATACCGCACCGAGGGTAGGGTGGCATAATGAATCGCCGTAATGGGTTCTGACGGTACTGCGCATGTGAAGCTCCGTCGACCCATGATAATCTGATTATACCACGACCTCCAAATGTGGAGACTCTTGTATTCCGGGTCGTGGTCCTTAATCATGGCTAGAACTTCACGGTCCAAGGGCGCTTCAGGAAACCCTTCCTCCGAGCGAGCGAACAGGAATGAAGTATCAAGAGACATGGTCACTGCAAGGGAACAAAAAAAAAACATAGCCGTTAGTGCTGCAATTCCAACGCTTGGCGTTTAAAATTTTTAATTAACTGAATTTAAAAATTAATTAATTAATTAAATTAAAATTAATCACACCACACTGCAGTGCAGTGGGTAGGGGACCAAATGGGGACCCACAAAATTTGGATGAAAGTGCCTCATTTAATAAGACAGCCCCATCATTGGGTGAGACTGTCAATTAATGAAAAGATCCCCAAGAGAATATTCTCATTAATGGGAAATCTCTAGAGATAAGGAGAAAATCTTCTCTTTCAGAGCAAAACTCTGTCACAAAATGACACTTGTCAAATTCTGGTCCCAAAGGAATAAAATTCCTTAAAAAGAGCTTAGCTTTGTAATAATCCATCAAAAAGAAAATTTTAATTTTAAAAGGAAATTTAAAATTAAAATTTTTGGGATCTTGAAAACCCGAGAAAAACTCTTAAGAGTTCATCATCAGAAGATCAAGAGATCAATACTCTGTCAATGAGCAAGGCTCTGTTCATGGGTTAAGAAACCCTGAAACAAATTTTTGGAGAGCAAAGCTCTATTTATGAAACCTCAAAGGGAATTTCTTTAGATCAAAAGATCTGTGAGAGCAAAACTCTTTTGGTTAAAAATTGATTTGAATTAATTTAAATTAATTTTACCAAAATTTTTTTAACTTTGGAAACGAGCAAAACTCTGAAGTTCTTCAGCAAGAGCAAAGCTCTGGAAAATCAAAATCTTGAAAAAATGGTGAAGATTTTCTAAGGGCCAGAGGTCCTATTTATAAGGTGCTTGCGCCCCTTCAGCTCACCCGTTGATCCAACGGTCAGGAGCTTGCTACCGCTGCACTCACGTGCGCGCCACGTGAGCGCAACGGGGGGGGGGGCATTTGTTTTCCCCAATCAGAGCAAAACTCTGTTGAAATTCAAAATTCAAATTTTAAAGCAACGCTTCAAATTCTGAGCGCAACACGCCACGTGTCAGGCGCTGATACGTCAGCGCAGCGTCCAAGGCAGCGCGCCCAATCAGAGCAAAACTCTATTAAAAAACAAATAGAAGCAAAACTTCAGTTGCGCAAGTGCTGCGCTGCGCGACACGTGTCAGCGCAGTCGCTTTTGCACAAACGCTGCGCTGCGTGACACGTGTCAGCGCAGTTGCGCTGCGCAAGCGCTGCGCGACACGTGTCTACGCTGTTGCTCTGCGCGACACGTGTCACGCGCTGGGGCATTTGCGCCAAACAGAATTAAGATTTTAAAGAAATTTTTCTGTTCTTGTTAAAACAAGAAAATTTTCTTCTGTAAAACAGAAGCCCTTGGATCAAAGATCCAACGGTGGGGAAAATTCCCCAAATCACTCAGAGAAAGATCTCTTTAACAAATTTAACTAATTTATGGGCACTGTAAAAAGGACCCTAGACCTCAATTCAAAGGCATCAACATTTGTGAGAAATTAAGAACTTCAAACAGAGAGAACTCTGAAGAAATTTCAAAAGAAGAAAAGTTAAAAACCTTTAAGATAGAAGAATTTCTTCTAATAGATCATTGATCTAAGAACAAGATCAATGATCTCCAATAAAAAACAAAATAAAAATAGTGTTTTGCACTTATGAACCATTGGTTCTCTGAGAGTAAGGAAAAACAAGAAATACTTGTTTTCTTTGATCTAAATTAGATCAAGAAACCAAATAGTGCTTTGCACTTTTTTATGAACCATTGGTTCTGGAATCTAAAAGATTCCCAAGTTAATAGTGCCTTGCACTTGCAAAACTGCACTGTTGCGCTCTTAGGTTGGCATAAGCCACCAGAGAGCGCCACGTGTCAGCACCAGAACCACTTGCGCTCTGTGCTTTTAAGATATAGTATTGCTCTCTGAGATTGGCGCAATTCACCAGAGCGCGCCACGTGTCAGCAGCGCAACAGCGCAGCGCACTAGTGCAGCGCACTGCGCTGTTGCGCTTGCGCTCACCAGAGCATGACACGTGTCACCTCCACATGCGCTTGCACTCAATGATTGGCGCAAAGCGCCTGACAAATGCATTGCATTATTTACTGAAGGGCCAAGCCCAATTAAAAAAGGCTCAACAGGCCAAATAAAATGCTATGCATTAAAAGGGCAGAGCCCAAACAAAGCAGATGCTGTGCATCATTTAAAAGGGGCAGAGCCCAAACAAAGGTCCAACAGAGACCAAGATTAATGTTATGCATTATTTAAAAGGGGCCAAGCCCTAGCACAGGCCTAATAGGCCAAAAACAAATAAAAGCGTCGAACATTTTTCAACTGGACTTAGCCCAATCATGGCCGTAAGTCCTCAAACTAAATTGACGGAGCACAGCTGCTCCCCTAAACCAATTTACATCCGGTTCGAGAGTACTTCTCCGAACTCTGACTCCTATCGTTGTAATCCTTCAACGACGACAGAGAGGCGACGGGTCCCGACAACCACACATAAATACGGACTGTGGGGTCCTTAAAACTCATGGACCGCAACGTCTTTAAACTAAAATACGGATTGTGGGATCCTTAAACCCACGGACTTATGCGTCCTTAAACTAAAATACGGACTGTGGGGTCCTTAAACCCGCGGACTTAAGCGTCCTTAAACTAAATATGGACTACCATGTCCCTAAACTGGAATATGGACCGAAATGTCCTTAAACTAATGCTCGTCCCTAAATGGGAATGATGGACCACCACGTCCTTAAACTGGAGCATGGACCACCATGTCCTTAAACTGGAATATGGACCCCCATGTCTCTAAACTGGAACATAGACCACTACGTCCCTAAACTGGAACAATAGAGCCTCCAAATGCTCTTTTGTCGGATCTAAACGATCCCGTTTAAGTTGATCTTAGCCTCAAATATGGCAAACGTATTCTTAAACATTCAAACAGACTTTAGTCCCAAATTGGACTATAAGACCCCCAATCAACTTTGGTTCAAGGGTAGATCTTCGAACTCCTCTGACACTTGTCGTTGTAATCCTTCAATGACGTCAGAGAGGTGACGAGTCCCGATGGCCATATATCAAATGGATCACCACGTTAAGTTGATCTTAGTCTCAAACAGCACTAACGTATCCTTGACGAACGTTTAAGTTGATCTTAACCTCAACACGGCTAACGTATCCTTAGACTAAAACACCAAACCCAAATCTAAGTAACTACGGATTTGGACTAATCCACGTCCTACGGACGACGGCATAACTTAGTCTCCGTATACAATCCACGGGCATCCACAAACAAAACAAACACACACGACACGAAGCGAAATTCTGGAGAAGGAGAAAGTGGCTTTCGCGATGCGGTAGCGTAATTAACTGCAGGGGCTTGCGCCTGCAAGGAAGAGCGTCCCCACAATCAAAAACCCCTCAAATGAGAGGGAATCTGATGAAGTCTGCTATATCGGCCGCATCCGTCTAAACCTCCGATACACGGTGCCATAAATCAACTTGGCATCTTCGGAGAGGTAGACGGATAAAACCAAATAGCATCTGCCCCGAATCTCAGGCGAAAACGTTCACTACGTAGTCGTCGCCATCTTTCGGAGGGGAACAACTGCGTTTAAGCCGTCCGAAATAATTAAAACCAAACTCGGGCCCGAAACCCGCCTGTACCCATTGGGTTCGGGTTCGGGTTTATCTACCCATTGTAATGGGCGAGTTTAAAGTGGCTAGAAAACCAGCCTGACATAGCGGGTTCGGGTTCATTTATGGTCAAAAACCTGTCCAACCCGACCCATGCACACCCATAATGTAGGCTGTATGGATTTCCATTAAATATAAGATGGGTCACGGGATATAAGTACCAGGTAATGGATAAAATGGGTCACCTTGTATCGAATGAGAATCAATTTAGCATATATGGATTCTACCGTACTGGTAGAAAAAGTATTGCTCATTTGATAATAGCATATGCCCATCTCATACATCCTTTTTTTTAATTTCTTTTAGATAAAGTCATGCCCCGCTTCCCAAAAACGATAAACGAGGACGACAAGCCTGCGGCGTATTCATACCGAAGAGCACCCCTTCCTGATATGAATACACTAAGCGTCTAGATTAAGTAAGATAAATATAAAACCAATAAGAATTTAAAATAAATAAATACTATCCATCAACATTTATTACAAGTTTCAAGTTCACTAATAAAAGTTTAATGACTTCAAATAAATAAACAAGAGTTTAAGGAAAACGCCTTAAGCCTTTAGGCATACTAACTAAAAATGAAAACTAGAGCTCGGCTTGACTAGAAAGATATTGACTGCCATTCTCAGTTGGTACCACCTCGTATCTAGGCTCTTCTCATGTCCCAATGTTGTCTGACGACACTCCCCCGAATAGAAAACAGGAATTTCGTAAGCGAGCTAAAATTCGATAAGTCCTCATTTATAAAAGAAACAATATTTGAAACGAAACATGGTATACATATATACATATACAAAAGGTTATACAGAATTATTTTCGGTTTTTTTACGTAACTAAATAACATACTATAACAAGATATTTAATTATTAGTTATTATAAAGTATATTCTAACTAATCATTAATTATTGTAGAATACTTAAACAAGTATATAATGTTTCAGTGTTGACATGTAAGGCATATTCTGAATATCAATTTTATGATCTATTTATTTTATTTTATTTTATTTAACATCAAATGTTATGGAATATATATATATATATATATATATATATATATATGAGATTAATGGAGGAAAGAGGCCATAGGAGGGGATTTCCTCCTATGGCGTGAAAAAAATACCACCTTCACCATTTTTTCCGACGATCGGCACCCATCATCATCATCGTTATCATCTAAGATGTGCGTACACCAAATTTCATGTGATTCCACAACTTTTTCGCCGTTGATTTAGTGGGTTCAAAATTAACGGTTTACCGACAATAGAACTTTTTACATTGCTAAATCAACGGTGAAAAAGTTGTAGAATCATATGAAATTTGGTGTACCCACATCTTAGATGATATCGATAAAGATGATGGGGGCCGATCGTCGAAAAATTTGGTGGAGGTTGTACTTTTTCCACGCCATAGGAGGAAATTTCCTCCTATGGCCTCTTTCCTCCATTATTCTCTCTCTCTCTCTCTATATATATATATAGAGAGAGAGAGAGAGAGAATAATGGAGGAAAGAGGCCATAGGAGGGGATTTCCTCCTATGACGTCGAAAAAATACAACACCTGCCATTTTTTCCGACGATCGGCATCCATCATCATCATCGTTATCATCTAAAATGTGCATACACCAAATTTTATGTGATTCCACCACTTTTTCCCCGTTGAATTAGCAATGTAAAAAGTTCTATTGTCGGTAAACCATTAATTTTGCACCAACTAAATCAACGGTGAAAAATGATATAATCACATGAAATTTGGTGTATCCACATCTTAGATGATAAAAATGGATGTGATGTATGCCGATCGTCGAAAAAAACCACGGAGGGTGCATTTTTTCGGCGCCATAGGAGGAAATTCCCCCTTATGGCACATTTCCTCCATTAACCTCATATATATATATATATATATATATATATATAGAGAGAGAGAGAGAGAGAGAGAGAGCATGTCGATACACCAAGTTTCATGTGATTCCAATATCTTTTCACCGTTGATTTAGTGGTTGCAAAATTAACGGTTTATCGACAATAGAACTTTTATACATTGCTGAATTAACGGTGAAATGGTGTTGTAATCATATGAAATTTGGTGTATCGACAAATTCGTGGATGGAGATCAAGTTAGAAAGTGCCGATCGTCGAATAAAATGGTAACGCAAAAAGGCTCCTAGGGCATCTTTCCTCCATTATTCTTATATATATATATATATATATATATATATATATATATATATATATATATATATATATATATATATATATTCTAATTAAAGGACAGAGCTATCCATTATTTTAATATGCATTATTGGATTATGTTATTTTAAGTGTTAATCATATAATAGATTGATTACTAAATTGGTAACACAGTAGTTAATTATATTAGTAGTATCGGTACAAGGCATAAGAATAACTGTGAATAGTAAACGGTGGTGTCCATGTTAAATAAATAACATGTGTTAATCAGTGCAAGATGACTAGAGTATCACGATATTCGATATATCGGTGTTATTAATTATAAGTATAATCTTGATTTGTGGGAGTTTTATTATGTAATTAGGATATTCTGTAATTCCCACGGAACAACAACAACACGAGATTCAAGATTTATATGTAATGCAAAATAATATATGATCCTCTGTTATACATAAGTAACCCCATTCTTCGAACTATCTCATCCCGATGTGATATATATATATATATATATATATATATATATATATATATATATATATATAGTGTCTATTATGCATGTCATGTTCACGAGATACAAAATTCATAATTCACGAACTTTATATATATATAGTGTCTATTATGCATGTCATGTTCACGAGATTCAAAATTTATAATTCACGAACTTCATGATGAAAACAGCTGCAATAATGCATCAATGAAATCATAGTTCAAATTCAGATCAGAATATATCACAAGTTCAAATGCAGAAAAGAAGTTAACTTGCAGGTCAGATATCGCCCTAAAAACATCCTAACCGGATTTCGGGGACAAGAGGATAAATATAGAAAGACCTGTCTACAAAAAGAACAAGAATACAAATGACAAGATTATAATTATTAATTATCATAATCACAAGAGGAAACTGCATACTCAGAAACTAAAAGAACAAATATGTTTTGTCTAATTAAATTACAAATATGGGCACACAATATAATAATTTCTTTGAAGCCGAAAAATATTTCAGGTGATTGAGCATCGTAGACTCTATTTCTACAGAAATGGCTTACTTACTATTGCTGTTCCTATGGGCAAGAAGACATGAACAAAAAATGTATAAAAAATTAAACAAAACATGCGACAAATCGTTATCTGAGAGAGAGTTTTGGAGTTAATAGCCTTCTCCATTCACAAAGAAAGATACCAAACATAGAATGCGACATATAAAATCACTTAATTATGACGCAGATCTTGCAAAGATTAACCTAGAATTAACAAACCAATGAGGGTTTCAACACAGGAAGAATTTCTAAAGAAACCTGATGTGATGATGTGTTTGATCATAACAAAAAACCATATATTGATCTATGAATTATTGATCCTCACCAGAATTTTAATACACTGCTGACATAAGTTAAAACAAATCAAGATTATGCATTTGAAGAAATTTCAAAATAGCCTTCAAGAATTTTGTTTTAAAAAAAAACCATTGGTGCTAACATTAGATTCAAGATATATTTTTTTGGACCGGTTCAAGAAAAGGGAAACTAATAGCAAAGAAAATGAGAGGAAAGTAGAAAGAAAAGAGTTACTCATGTGTTCCTAAGGATTGATCACCAAAAAAAACATGCATAAATCAGGAAATTCAATGCAAGAAGGTGATTTAAATAAAACACAATTGAGGAGGAATACTAGAGGAATAAGGAAGAGGGGATTTACAAATTGATAACTTGATTTTTGTATCAAATTGCCGGTTTCGTTGTAAAGATAGCTTCGAGTCGGTTTCGAGGCTTTCGGCGTTTGATGGATAATTTCTATTTCTCCTTTGATGATCATTTCCTTAGTTTTGATGGAATATCAGATTGGGGATGCGAGAAAAACAGAGAGGGGGGTTTCCTTTCGGAGTTGAAGAGGAGAAAAAAAAATACAGCAAAAAGTAAAAGGGTTAAAGAGGTTAAGATTTATTAAAATCCCATCAATCTACCAAAATCAGAACAAAATAAACGGTTAAAATAAATATTTCCAAATAATAAACCAATAATTTAAAACAATAAATAAATTTATTTTTTTATTAAGAGAAAAACTTTTATCTTTTTTTAATAATAATAATAATTATGACCGAAAAAGCTCACAGAAAATAATATAGATTAATTATACTAAAAAAATATAAATAAATTAGTATAATATAACTATACTATATGAAAACTACAACAATAATTAAAACATACTGCTGACTAATAAGAATATAAATACAACAATAAAAAATATAATCATACAAAACAATGTAATAATAAAGAAAGAAATAATTTAAGGAGGCTGGGGTTTAGCTTGAGACCTGTGGGATATATATACAGCGTCTCTACCAATAGAATACAAGTAATGATCAAACATATATTCAAATAGAAATGAATATATACCGAGTTTTAAAAAAAATATCTTATTATAAAGAAAAGAGTACATAGATTTTGTGGTCGTTACATAAAATACAAAACTAGGTAAATGAAAAGTCAACAATCCCCTCTCGCTCTCATTTATTATACATTCTCTCTCACGCTCCAAAACACAAAAAAATGTCACACCTTGTAAATTTATATATAAGCTTCTATATCTTTGTTATTTTATATATATGACTTATAAATTTCTCAATTCTAATATTACCACTAACCATATTCATTTAAGAGAAATACTTTTACTATCCATGTGGTAGAATCCACATCATCTACAAGTACTCTTATTGACTCCAAGACGGGGTAGATGATGCAATTCCCAAAATGCTTAACCTACCGAGCTTGAAATACGATCATAATCTATCCGAGAGACAAACACCATATGCCCACTTGCTTGGTATTAGGATCTAGATGTAGTGGCTCCCACCATTTTGTCTCTTGGGTAGATTGTGTTAGGTTTTCAACCTGTTAGATAAATTATTACTCTGCAATATCATGCCTACTTTTCGCCAATAAGAATCTATATAACCTAAATGAGTTCTACCATCCTGATAGAGAAAGTAAACTTCTTCATTTAATTTAAATTCTGAAGACGTCTTTGGAAATTTATACGCAATATTTATGGCTAAAATTTCTTACAAATATGATGTATATGTGTTGTTCAAAATATACACCTGTGCGTGCATCGTACGAGCAAAAATACTAGCATAAAATGTGTGTAAAGGCTATAACGATGCAATCCACCTTTGTGCTGTCCCATAAAATATCGCAACGGCCCTAGTTTCTTACTAGTACAATATATATTTATAATGCTAAAAGTGGCATAGAGAATTTATATTTATAGAGTGCATATGATGCTTCTCCTAACTATAAAATAATCTATTTTCGTGGTCAAGTTTTATATGCTTCTTATTAATATATGTAGATTTGACTTTTTATATAACATGAATATGGAATTGATATGTGTGATATATTTATGTGTTATCCAGGTTGCGCACAAACATAGAAGAAGCATTGCTCTTATCATAGATGTTCAATAACCCAGGTAGCACATCTCTTTCACATTGTCAATCTTTTCTCTCTTCCTACATATTTATTTCTACGATAAAAAATGTCTAGATGTGAAATTCCTTGTTTACTCTATAATAATCTTCATTAATTGTAATTCTATGGTTAGATTTGAAACTAGTATACCTAAAAGATGCTTCTTGATATTTAAAGGGACAATTAATTTGAGTTAGTGGGAAAATCTCAAAAATGGTCTGGCATTGTGAAACACGAATAGTTGTTTTTCTACTGCATGAGAAAAGAGGTATAAAATAAGCTAGATTTTTTACATGTGCAATGCACGCGTATATAAGTTAAGACCTGTGACCGTCAGGTAAAGAGAAGTGACAAAAAAATAATTGTAAAATTCAAATTTTGCCTTTTACCTGACACATGTATTCTCTTAATTTTGGGTTATAATAATAGAGATATATCCCTACTCCATATGATAATGTGATATCGATGCACCCAAGAAGAAAACGCTGTTCATACCACAAAAGTCCACATGCTGGGTTTTCCAATAACTTGCAGGTTGACTTTTAAATAAATTATCGTCATTAATGACAACTACAGAGGGTCCTCGAGCTGTGAGAAAATGCTTCATTTATAGGCTCCCCATGAATCTTATCTCGATTTGTAATTCACTGTTTTTAAGTCTCACCAACAACTTTATACTTCTATACACACACACACACACATACATACTTACACAGATACAAGCATCTATATAGAAAATGATATTTTGGGTCATTTTTGATATGATGCTTGCACGCGACTGGATAGAAAATGATGTTTTGGGTCATTTTTGATATAATGCTGATAGAATGTTTTGGGTATGTTTATGGAACAAAGTTTTGATTATTCTTTAATATTATTAATAAGAGGATGCAAGTGTTGGCTTGAAGCATAAAGTTTTTCTTTAGAACTCGCCAGGGGACCCGTGCGGACGGACGGGGCTGAAGGAATTGTTACCCAATTTTTTTTGATACTGTACATGAATTTTTTGGAATTTTAAAAAAATTTATGTGATTTTCTTTTTGATTTTTTGTTCGATAATTTATGCTTTTATTCGATAGTATTTAATTGAGTTTTTTTATACTCGAAAGCGAATGTTCGATTGTGTAATTTTGAAGCTGAACCATGCGTTGGATGCCAATTTTCGAGAAATGTAGGGGGCTCGGTAAAATTTCCCCATGGCTGAGGTGGAAAATAAGAAGGGCGTAAAGCACATTCGAATGAAATGCAGGTGGTTTGATAAAATT
This sequence comes from Agapanthus africanus, assembly GCA_030015575.1. NCBI lineage: Eukaryota > Viridiplantae > Streptophyta > Magnoliopsida > Asparagales > Amaryllidaceae > Agapanthus > Agapanthus africanus. The sequence goes on along the minus strand of JASDDO010000004.1, from coordinate 433,813,737 downwards.
TTGCAAGATGTATGATGCATGTTTCTAGAGCTAGACGAGCCAGTTTCGAGGTACCATAGAGTATGGGGGGTTTAACATAATTTTCCACAGAAGCTCACAAATATGCTTCAAAATGAGGGGCCTTTTTGCAATTAGAAGGAAAATAGGGGTCATTTCTGCTATTGTCCAGAGCAGGGCAGGATGCACTTGTCCGGCAAAAATGTTATGAAATTTTAAAATAATTTTTGTTATTTTTTTGATATTTTCCACTGCATGAGAAAATAGTTGGAAGATTGGCCCGTGCAAATACATGGATGGGGAAATATTATAGGGGAAATGAGGGTTTTTTGAAATTATAGGGAAAAGGAGGGTCTTTTTATAATCTTTTTGAGTTGGTGGGAAAAATTATAGGGAAACTGGTATTTTGCAATCATGACTGAGTTTTGAAAATGACAATATTCCATGTGATTTTCCGTCAAATACGAAAAGAGCATGATAAACCGAAGTTCTCATCTGTATATTTAAAAGCAAAAAGGACACCGCATTATGCAATGATTTTCCAATATAGCTGCAATAAGATAGATGCCGCATATTAAACAATTTTCATGAAGAAATTAAAATGTAATTTTGCATGAGAAGTTAAAGTGTATTATTGGAGTTTGTTTAAGATAGTTTGCGACATGAATGTAAATAAGTCATATTAAAGAAAGCGAAATGAATTTATTTGATATTTTATTTGATTATTTTTTGATATTTTTTAATTTAGTTCATATGCTACTAGTAGAAACTGTATACATTAGCGACCGTATATTAGGGACTGTAATAATTTATACGGTTGCTCATATTGTATTAGCGACCGTATTATTTATACGGTCCCAAATGCACGGTCGCCAATGCATTGGCGACCGTGCTGAAAACATTAGCAACCATTTAAAACGGTCGCTAATGCTTCGATCGGATTATATCCGTGAGTTGCCTTCTTCTTCTTCTCATTCTCCCCAATTCAACCCGCAAAGATAAATCCCCTCTCATCGATTTAAAGTTTTTTTTATCAAACTTATTGCAATTTTTTTTATTGTAGATGTTATAGTTTGATTTGTTGCTGTTGGAGTCATAGTCACAAATTCGCCGTTCGGGAATAATTCGGCGAGGTCGAAAATTCGGATTCGGAGAACTATTCGGAAAAAATCGGCAGGTATTCGGGAAAGATTCGGTAAGTGTTCGGGAAATGTTCGGGAAGGATTTCGAGCAATAAATTAATATATGAGACGTTAGGTTTTGATTTTGTGAATTATTTGCAGTTTTTTGAATTATTCGCTGTTTTTTCACATAATTCGGGAATAATTCGCGAATTATTCGGCCAGTTCGGCAATGGCGAATAATTCGGCGAATAATTCGTTTGATCAAAAATTCGCGAATTATTCGCGAATTCGGCGAATAATTCGCGAATTATGTGACTATGGTTGGAGTTTGCTATATGTTTTTTCTTTTTCAAATCCGATCAAGCTTAGTGTTTTCTCCTCCTAATCCTGATTTTTTCAATTAGATTATTAAATTTTGAAAGTAGGTGATTAGTAATTTCAAAAAATTGAATCATTTGTAGGATGGTGGGCTTAGAATTATGAAATCATGAAATTATGAAATTATGGTTTGAAATTTTTTGTAATTTTGAGCCTGATGGGTTTTAGCATTGAAATATAATTGAGGAATTGAAATAGAAATTGAAAATAAAAGAAAAATTGAATTAGAAATTTGGTAATTTAGTAATTTAGGGTAAGATGGGTTTTAGAATTGAAATATATGAAAAATTGAAATAGAAATTTGGTAATTTGGGGTAAGATGGATTATAAGATTATGTTAGATGAATTTAGGTTAAGAAGAATTCTAGGTAATTGAGGGTATGTATGAGCAAGAGTATGTGCGCATGTGGATGTATGTTTGTGCATATGTGTAAGTGTGTCCGCACGTACGCATGTGAGCGAGTGTGTGTGTGGGTACGTGAGCAGGTGTATGTATGAGTGTTTGAATGCGCGATTGTGTATGTGTGAGTGTGTTCCCGCATATGAAATATCACAAAAGTATATTCATCTTAACTCTAACTTGTATTTTGTAAATTTAATGATTCGATATTTTGTATTTTGTAAATTTAATGATTCGATATCTTATTATCTATGATTTATTGCTTAGATTTTTAAATTGTAGAATAATTTATAAGCCAAATCAAAATAAAAATCAAATTCTTTAATACCAATTAAACTATACTAGATACATAAATAAAAAATAAAATAAAATCATTAAGAAAAATTAACACTAATTAAGCTATAACAATAATTACACCAATTAAGTGTTCGATATGTATGCCCTAGAGGCCATTATTGTATATGTATATATAGTGGATGCTTGGACATATGTATGTACATGACAATATTTCTCGATATGATAGTATGCTGTTTAGTTTGTTTTTATCTTAATATGTGTATATATTTTACTTGTTATTATGTATCATTAATACATGTTGATAAAACCCGCAGGATCTTTGCTTGACTACCAGAGTTATGATGACGATCATACATGTGGGGGCTGGGTAGTCCGTAAACACATTCTTAAATGTCTCTAGTCATGGGAGTATTGAGACCGGACATCGATATTCCGGACTAGACTGGTGTATACGTTTCTAGACCTCGACGAGGGGTGATGGTTGGTCCCACAACCATTGGTCTTTCACACCTAGGATCGTATACAGGTGCTCACTAGGGGTGAGTACACTGGACGAACTCGCCGAGAACTTCTAGATGATATTATACCTATTGTCAGATAGCAGTTCTTAGGTGACATGAGTAAAGGTTAATCTTCAGACCTGAAATCGTCATTTGTCTCGTGTGAGTTTCCACCGTACTTAGATTAGTACCCTACCACGGCTCTACTGAGTCGTGCAAACATATTTTAGTTGGGTACAGTCCCGAGCCACATGGAGGCAGTGAGCGATTGTTAGGTATTCGTCTCTCCCGGTAGAGAGAGTCGATATCGCACTGTGTTCGGTTGGTCGGCACCATAAGACCTTGGCCAAGGCAGTTGGGATTTACTGATAGTTAGATCAGTAGTTTCCCGGATTGGTTCTGAACCATATCGGCACGAATTATCGGGTTATTAGGGTCTGACGTTTACCACCCCTAGACCCGGTATGTGATACTCTTAGACTGTAACGATTCTGAAATACCTATACAAAAATTACTTCTTTATTGTGTAGAAAAGGGTATTTCGGCCTGTGTAAGAGTTATAACTTAAATTTGTTTAATAAAAACAAAAGGCAACTTATAGCTCACTGGTAAAGCTTCTACACTGTTGCGACATAGCTTGTGTGTTCGAATCCCATCAGACCCAATTATTTTTTAAGATTTTTCTTTTTAACCAAGAGTTGCACGTGCAATTCACGGAGAAACGAAAAATTTCAGAAAAATCAAACATGCGTAAAAATGAGTAAACACTGATTAAACCACGTAGCATGAATCTCGAGACGATTGTTCAAGATCCGACTGCTCATTTCAAAGATTTGGCTGGCGCCGACGGTTGAGATGTCTCCAAATGACCCCGTACTTTGCACACTCGTCCCTTTGACTCCCCTCTGCTTCTCTGCACTGTTTGATTTCCCTGCAATTAAGCAGTGACCATTCAATTCACCATTTAACATTAATTTTAATTCTTTTAATTCAATGTTTAATTCCCAAACCCTAATTCTTCACTATAAATACCATCCCATGCCCTAACTCCCCTCTATTCTGAAAATATCTATCAAAATTCTTCCAAAAGTTTCTAAGTGCAAGTGGAGTCAACTGGAGTTAGCAACTAAGCTCTTTTCATTGAAGACCGAAGTCATTTCCGGAGTTTCCGCGACGCCACGGAACCTCTTCTCTCTTCTTTAAGCTCTTCCCAACGCTACATAACGAGTAAGTCCCTCTTCTCTCTTTTTCTTTCATCTCAAATTATCTTCTAAAAACATATCGGTAAAGTGGAGTTAACTCCGATATATGTAATTTTAACCTTTATACTTCTCTCATTATGCAAAATAGGTCAGACTAACTTTCTCACACTACTCGTAACCTTATTTGCAATCATTTAGATTTTAGTTTAATAAAGTTTTCATGAAAAATACTCATATAATGAACTTTTTCATTAAAATACCATGAACTTTAGTATAACCTCTTTTTCGATATCTAGTATACCCAACTCTAGAACTTTCATGGGTAACGACCTATCCCACACGCACACTATGATTTCATAGCACGGTATTCCAAACATATGGCTAATTTTAAAGAATAGATTTTACATTAAAATACCACACTTTAAAAAAAAACGGGTTTCTTTTAATCGAGAATTTTAAATTCTTGGCAATTACGCCTCTACAACCCTCGTCAGGGGACCCGCTAATGTATGGTACGGATTATCGCACATTCTTGGGACAGTAGAGTGAGATGCAGAACTACTCACGGAGTATTCGGTCTCTAAAGGAAATAAAAATACGGTTTTTAAGAAATACGACTTTTCTAAACAAAACTAAATTTTGGAAATTATATAAAACTATGAATTCGTATTTTCAATAAAAATATATTATGAAACTATATTTTTAAAATGAAAGATTAAAATTTTAATAAAATACCATTAAGTTTCCAAAATAGTTAGTTTTCATAAAAATACCATAAACTTTCAAAAAACTAGGTTTTATCACTAAAACACCACAACAATTAAAATACATGTTCATGAAAACCCTAAATATTATAAATCACCATCGAGGTTTATTTTTAAACTATATTAAAGTATTTTTCATAAAACTCCCTCAAGATATGCAAAAAATATTTTAAAGACTCTAACTTAATATAGGTTTAAACAGTATCATTTCTCTTGAGCCCCAGGGAGCTGGAGAAACTGAGTACTTGCCTATTCAGGTTAGACAACTTAACGGAGTGATCAATGACAATTGTCTTGGAAAAGGACACAAATCCTGCCGTCCATATGCAGCAGTTGCCGATTTCTCCCGAACATAAGATTTTTAACAGTTTAAATCAATTCATATGTAAAAGACCGGAACTCGAATCTAAACTTGAACTCGAACTCGAACACAAACTCGAACTCTAACCCAACTCGAATCTAATCTTAAACATGAACTTGAACTCAATCTACTCGAACTAACTTAACTTGAACCAAGATTGCAATTGACATGACTCGCATTTTACTCGACTCACTCGACTTCATTCTATACCTTTTGCAATGTATAGTTTCGATCAAGACATGTTATAATCAATCAATCAATTTAATTACGTATACTATACAGTTATAAACTATTTATACTCAGGGTGCTTGGGGTAGTTTCTTGTGTGAATCCAACAGAGCTTCAGGAGTCTCGTATTAACCTTTTTTTTTTTTTTAGTCGAATATCAGTCGGGTCGACTCATCCACAGCCTAGATCCCCGATGCTAACACATGAAAAATGCCCTTGTTTCCTTACTTCCTGGGCCTCACTCTTGAGCTCGTGAATAGTTCTACAACTGCATTGACATTCACACTTGGAATTTAACGCCAATATAGTGACCATATAGAGACTCATAGTTCATATTTACCCATGATCATATACTTTTACTCACCATATATATATTCTATACTTTTCATTCTTGTACTCTTTATCCTTGGGACTTACCGGGCACTAGTTCGCTGACGGGCATTCCACCCACATTTGTTTTTTTGGAATGTTCGTCAGATACGGTCGAGACGGAGGAAGTGGACGCTACTGAGAAGGATTACAACCAGATAGCTACTCAAGACCAGCTCAACTTCACTTTTCTTCAGTTTATATATGCCACGTGTTTAGGCATTTTCTTTTATTGTATTTATTTTCCAGCTGAAACTCATGTACTTGTAAATATTTAAAGTTGAATGTAAATAAGATATTTGTCGAAAATTTTACAGTCTCCACTTATTCTTGCACTGTGTATTATTGTTTCAATACGCTTAGTATAATTATTTAGCGAATGACCTTCTCTGAATAAATATGCCGCGTGCTTGTTACGTCATCGTTTCCGTTTACTGGGAAGCAGGACGTGACAGGTTTTAATGGTGGATCATGCATGCCAGTTTTGCATAAAGTCGTAAACAATATACCACAAGAATTAATGAATTCAACAAACATTTACATTCCTTGCATTTCGAATTTCTTAAATCTATCCTAACCTGTCTTTTATATCAAGATGATGGACTCTCCGAACAATACCAGCACCAATGTCAACGGCAATACTCTACCGTATATGCTACCACCACTATATACTGTTAGGAATATGTATGCCTTAGAGGCTATTATTATATGATATAGTGGATACTTGGACATATATAGAAAGGACTTTCTTACTCGACATGATAATATGCTATCTGGTAGCTCTTTATCTTAACATGTACACTTGTAATATTATACTGTCTCTCTGATACATGTTGATAAAGCCCTTAGGATGTTTGCTTGACTATCGGGACTATGATGCAGATCATACCACTGGGACTTGTGTAGTCTACAAGCACATCCTTTAACAGTTCCTAGTCGAGAGAGTATCGAGACAGGGCATCGATATTCCAGAGTAAACTTGTGTGTACGTTTCATGACCCTATAGAGGGCGATGGTTGATCCCATATCCATTGATGTTTGGTATCAAAGATTGTACACATGTGCTCATTAGAGAATGGGTACACCGAACAGGACTCGCCGAGAACTCCTAAATGGTACTATACCTATCATCAGATAGCAGTTCTCTGGTGACACTGGTACAGGTTAGTCTATAGACCTGAGATCGTCATAGAGTCTTGTGTGGTTCCCACTGTGCTTTGATTTCCTCCCTACCACGGCTTAAAGGAGTCGTGCAAACAGGTGGATTTTGGATACAGTCTCGAGTCACATTGAGCGATAGGAGGGGTTTCGTCTTTCCTGGTATAGGGAGTTGATGTTGCGCTATACTCGATTGGCTATAACAGGAATTCCCTAGCCAGGGCTGTTGATGAGATTTACTGGTAAGAGTTATCAGTAGTTTCTTATACCGTTATAGGCTACACAACGGCATGACTTATCAAGTTATTGGGGTCTGACAATTCCACCCCCAGACTCGATATGCGACATATCAGACGAAGAGACCGGACTGTACGGTAAGTGTTACTTATAGGCTTCATGGGAGTTTGGATAAGCTTGCTTGTTGATCTTCTATTTGCTCAATACCTGGGTAGCCGTTACGTCCAGCTAGTACCGCTGACGGCTTGTGGGTAACTGATGTGATCATTACCTACTGCTGGCGTATTGACGAGTCTTTAGAGTTCCACACAGAAGTTTCCTAATTCAAGCAAAACGAAGTAGGGCATATATGCTGATATGTGGGGGGGCCTGATTAAATACAAGTATGTGAAACCGTATTCTAATCTGGCGGTTATTTGTTATCGGTTAGATTATATGTGATATAACCGGATTATTGAATCAAGTATTGATTTGATAATGTGATATACAGATAAATGATATTAGTTGGTTATATGTGATATAACCGGATTATTAAATCAAGTGTTGATTTAATAATTTGATATATATTTATATTTGATATAATTATATGTTAACTAATATTATGTTCACTAATTATTTTATTAATATATATATATATATATATATATATATACACACACACACGAAGCATGGTTAGATTTTCTATTTTGTGAAAATAGAAAATGAGGTGAAAAATGGGGAGACTTTTGAATGATGGGCAAGGCATGGCTTTTATTATTTATATATTGGTCTTGCAACACTATTGAAGTATGGTTGAATAAATTTATTGGAAATTTATCCATGCTTCAATAAGTGAGCAAGGGTAGAGCATTTTTTTGTGTTGGTTTATTTTTTCGCCTTAGCCTTTTTTCTTGAGCTCATATGATGTGCTCTTGCTCTCTAGCTCTCTTCATTTTCCTCTTCACCTCCTCCAATCTTAATCCCTCACATATGTTGTGAAACCTTGAGCTTGTGAGAACCCTAGTGAGAAAATAAATCCTCTACTTCACAATCCTACACTTGATTAACAATTAAGTGTAGTGTGTTTCGTTCACTAAAGAGTTTAGTGAAAAGATAGTTTGGATTAGCGGAGCTTCGGATGGATCATTGTAGGGTGTTTTTCGTCACCCCATTGAGATGGAAATACGCATGCGCTTGTTAGACGTACTACAGATTCCCCTTGCCCAGGATAGACGAGGGTTTATTGATTGTGGGGATCCGAATCTCCGGCAGCCGCAGACTAAGCTGCCATTAATTACCCCTCGCCTTTGGAATGAGAGAATCTCCGATTGACGGGTCAAACCGGTCATGCGAACTTAATGTGCAGTGTGCATATGTGGGGTTTTGCATATATCAGGAGCCTCGCAGAGTTTGCGGGGGTCAGCGTTGTGGAGTGTTTGTGTGTGAAAAAAATGGAAGAATAGCGTCCAAAGGACGCGTGGTGCCAGCGCCTCACGTGCCTAGCACGCGGGCGCTGGTCCCTGGCTCCCCACGTGCTTGGCATGCTGGCACTAAGCGCCAGCGCCCCACGTACTTGGCACGCGGGCGCCGGGCGCCGGCGCCCCACGTTCTAAGCACGCGGGCGCCGGGCGCCCCACGTGCTCGGCACGAGGGCGCTGGGCGTTAGCAGAAAAAGAGACTTGGTCCCTGCACTGGGAGCTGTGCTCCCGATTTGACTCCTGGAGTTAAACTCCTGAAAAGAGATTTAAATTATGGAGTTAAACTCCAGCAGATCTTGAATGGAGTTAAACTCCAAGAAAATTTTGCAAAAGATTGAAGGGGACCCCCTTCTTCTCTTCTTTAGCCTTGGATTTTTCCTAAAGTGGGATTTTTGGAGACGAGTCTCTTTCTTCTTCCTCTCAGTTGGCTGGATCTTGGAGAAAAATGGAGGGATTTAAAAATCTCCCATTTTTTAGATCTGATGGAAGATCTGAGCCCCCCTTTGTGGGTTTGATGGTGAAAAACTATCTAATTTTGGAAAAGGAAGTGTACAACTCTTGATTTAGTTGAAAAGGGGAAGAAGGTTTAGAACCTTGAGGAAGGGGAAGGAGGCACAAAAACCCTAGACTTTGAGGGGAATGAAAAGTTATTATTATTTCATTATCATGTTGCCTTTTATAGACTTAGAAATTTACATATAGCCCCTGGGCTTTACAAAATGGCATTTTTGCCCATCTCATGCCTTATGTGCTCATTTCTTTTGCACATAAAGTATGGGCTTTACAAAAATTTGGGTTTATGCCCATTTTTCTTACATTCATGCATAAAAAATTACATCAAAATTATTTATTACATGATTTCATTTTGGCATGGGGGGGTCGGCCGCTGGGCTCGACTTGGGCATGGGCCCACTTGATCTAGGCTTGGGCCCGCTTACTTAGGGTTGAGTTTGACTTTGACTTGGTCAACCAGGGTGCAATTTTTGACCCCAACAATTATCTTCAGCACGAAAATCACAAAGGAAGATCGATCAAATTTCAAGTGGAGCCTAGTAGAGTCGCGTGGACTACTACACGGAGCTTGAGAAGAGAAGGACACGGTCTACAAAGGTTGTAGCTTCTTTCTCTTAGTGTAAAGTTTTTGTTATATCATGTTAAACTCCAATCATCTAGTTTAGATTCTAGATTAGTGTTGATTAGCTCCCCGAATTTTTTTTGGCATGCTTGATACTAGTAAAACCCAGTGGTGGTGCTAACAAACACTTTCATGGTATCAGAGCCAAAGCTAGAAGATTATACGATGTTAGTTGAATTACGAAACCGAAACAACTCCGAAACCGGAAACCCAAAAACCAACCTTCTGTCGAAATTTAAATAGTCTCTGAAATTTTTTTAAACAAGTGCAGAAGCTTACATGTGATGTAATTAGAACACAAAAGAAAATCGAGACCCAAACTCCTCTTTTTGGCCGGCGACAGAGGCAAAAAGACCAGCCTCGTCGGTTCTACCGTATCATTTTGGGCTCGAGTTTGCTTTGTGTTTTGATGTGTTGGTTTTGGGGTTTCTGCTTATGTTTGATTGGCCTTAAATTACATGCGATGTTAATTTTTTTAAGGGGCAATTCGGAGTGTTTCGGAGTCGTAATTTAACATCTTTATGGGTTTAAGTTTGATATGTGATGCAATGGTCGGAATCCACATTAATTTAGTTTTGTGAAAACTAGTTTGTTTGTAAATCTAGCATGTTAGTCTCTTTTGATCGATTGCCACGAAATTTCGATTCGGATCGAAACTCCGTCGCAATCGCGTATCGTACGCGAATACTCACCGAATAATTTTACTAGGTAGCCACACCCTAAAGCCCCGACCAAGTGACTGTAGGAGAACCCCGTTGCCAAAAGGATCCATTCGGGTGCTCGCGGCCATAGTGTTCTGCCTAAGTTCACTTCGTCGACGGTATCAGGGGTGCGACCATCTACTAAAGTTCCCGACGAGCATTCGATCGGGTAGTCGGGAATCTTGTTGAATTACCCGACTAAGCTATTGAAAAGTGTTTTCGATTTGAGACTAAAATGTAAGGTTTATAGGTTAGGCATGAAATTCGGAATATGAGATATTCCGGATTTATGATGTCTAAGGAAATACGGATTCTAATTATTGTAGTTTTTCATTTCTTTTCTGCGACCGTAAGTGTAATATGTGGTGTGTTCCCGATCTCGTTGCTATATGTCAACGGAATTTGGATACGCATATTTACTTACGTTGATGACATGTGATGTTATATGTTGCTGTGATATGTTATATTGGATCGTCGTGAATGAATAGCCGGGGGTTTTGTGTGAGATGAGAGTTTTTCAATTTTCATTCATGTAAAATTTGTACGTAATATTCTTTTATTGGGACACTTCCGAGTTAAGAATGATGTCACCATTGATGTATATTATTTACTTTTCCGCATTAGGATAGACCCAAGGCGTGGAGCACAAGTAACCGGATTCTAAAGTCCAGTAGAAGACCATCTCGAGGAGTTGAGACCGGGTCTCCTAACTCTAGAATTGACAGGGTTGCTTGCCGCTTTCGTAGGGGTCTGGAGATGTGGGTTTGGCTATTCATCACGACCGTGGAATCCGTATTTTTTATTATTGGCTTAATTTAAAACACGGATCTCCTACTATATCCAATATTTCATATGTTGACTTCTGCTGCTGTGTTCTGTGATGTGATCATATAACCGCGTGAGACGAATACTATATATATATATGATATATATAATAAACGTTGCTTATGTTTTGCACCCGCGCTAGTCATGCCCCCGCTCTGCCATTAATTAAGTAACCTAACGGTGCATGATGGGGCCCCGTGCGAATGCGGATGGCATAAGCGTACGTTCTATTTTCGTTTCTTTTTCTGTGATATTTAAGGAAACATAAATGATGTGACTTCATTAATGAGATTAATGAAAAGAAAAGAAACCTAAATATGTTGTAGAATCGAAATTTTAAAAGGTAGCTCTAGTTCTTGCTTTGGATAGTGGTATTCCTTAATGAATATCCAGCACATCATTCGATGAGGAAAGAGCCGAGATCCCTTTACCGAGAGTGTCCTCTTTAGCAAAACCAGCAAATGCTACAACCCACTTGGTTTTGTTTTTATAGCTTCTCTAGCTTGCTTTGCATAGTAGTATTCCTTGATGAATATCCAGCACCTCATTTGATGAGGAAAGAGCTGAGATCCCTTCACCGGGAGTGACCTCTTTAGTGAAACTAGCAAAAGCTACAAAAAAACACTCATTTTCAAAACACTAGATTCTACAATGATACCGAGTCCATTACATTAAAGGTTTTCTTAAAAACCAGTCGTAGCCCTCCATCATTTCAGATAAGTGTTATTTAGTATTCGTGCTGCATTTGTTGACCTTGTCAAGGTGTAGTGTACGGTAGCTGATTAGTGCTTATCTGCCGCATGTGATGCGATTGGATTAGGGTAGTCGTACGGCTTTGTTGACTATAGTTAAGGGTCGTACTGGTGGGTTTAATTCAATCACGAAATGACGGGTTGAACTTGGCTAGCGCTTATGATTTTTTGACCATAGTTAAAGTCATAAGTTGCCAGGGGTAAAAACAGATATTGGGAATTTCAAGTGTTGAAATTTGCAATGAGATTGCATACTTTCTATATGATAGTTGGATCCCGATACCCATTACGAGTAATTGTTACTCCTGAGAGAGTTTTCTACTTTACAATTAGTCGATCCAATTGGTGTCTAAGAAAGGTGTTAACGGGGTTATGCCCCTGCGGAAACGAGGTTATTTAATTAGTTTCATGCAAAAGCATGAGGAGGCTCTCTCGGAATACCAATACCTGCCTGGCCGAACGATTGACGAACTTGTAGGGTGTAATTAATCCCGGCTAATCTTACCTTTTAGAGTTTGAAGGAAGATTTGATAAAAACGGTGGGAAACATCCTAACTAGATAAGATATTAACCAATCTAATCTTGCAAAGAGCGCACGCAAAAGTGATTATCCTTCTCTCTCCCCTGGTAGCGACCAATGACACTCCTTAATCAAGATAATAATATGGATGTATTGACCGAACCCACTTATCATACCGGGCTAGGTTCCGCTCTATCTTATGACTGTCATAAGTTTGAGCAACGAATAGTAAAATACCCGGATTCCCACACCACCCAAAACGAAGAAGGAGCATGCTGATGCATTTTCTTCGGGTGTGTTCGTTACTAAGAACTGTTTCTCAGTGTAACACCCGAGTTCATTTATACCAATTCCAGTTCTTATATTTCTTTATTCGTGATACTCTTGCTTTGACGTATATTGGGTGCGAATGATATTTTACACTCTACATTGTATTCGACCCGACCCGCTTGCTTGAACCTGTTTGATTCTTATTTATAGATTACCGTGACTTATTGCATGGGCACACGCATCTCATGATTAGTACATACTGGTATTTTATCTAGTATTGCATATTTTATCATATAACATTTTAGATCACAGAAAATAATTTAAAATTTCATTTCATAACCTGCATGTTACCCCTAATCCCGTGGCAGCATCCGCACATCTTGTTCTCGTCCCGTTCAGTGAAACGGACGTGTTTGGATGGCTACGCGCATGTACGTGCATCCGTTCTTGGGGGTATGCATTTTCTTTAACTGGGCATTCATTTTGAAATTTGGAAGTCGCTTATATTTTTAATATTTTAAATCTAAATTTTTAGACCCGATCCGGGCGTGTTTTGGAGTAAGTTTGTATTTTGCCAAGATCTCAAACGGACTAATATTATAATATTATATTCCTTACTTCATTCAAAATTTCTTTAACTAATTAAATATTTTCATAACTAAAATTATGAGCAACGCAATTCTCTCTGTCTCTCTCTCTCTGTAAATATATTTCTAATATTTTTAAATCTAATTTTTTTATCTAACAGACTCTCTCTCTCTCTCTTCTCTCTCTCTCTCTCCTCTCGCTACCCCTCTCTCTATTCTACATAATAATTAATTAATTAATTTTTTTTCTTTACCTATGCCTACGTCCTTTTCCTTCTTCGCTCACGTTATTTTTTTTCCCGTCGCGAGAAACCCTAACCCAGCGCCTCCGTCGCCGCCTAAACCACCACCTCCTCACCCCCGTTTTCACCTTCTCTTCAACCTCCTTCTCAACCCCAGAGCCAACTCCCTCTTTTTCCCCGAGCCTGCACACCCACTTCCACCGCCACCTCCTCGTCGCCGCCACGTCTCGTCGTCGCCGGCGACCGTCCCTGTATCACCACCTCCTCGCCTTCATCCCCTCATCTCCTTCATCACCTCTCTCTTCTCACCGACGGCGCCTGCAACCTCACCGCAGCAAACCCATGCCAAGCCCTAACCCACGCCTGCGCCTCACCTTGTCGTCGCCGTCGACCTCACCCAGTCTCGTCACCCTCATCATCTCCTCACCTCCCTCTCTTCTTCCTCTCTCCCTCACCCATACGAGAACCCATCCCCGAGATCCTCATTAACCCTGCACCCAACCGCAGCCAGCACCCATCGCCGGAAAACCCTCGACTTTGTCATCACCCCCTCGCCTCCTCGTCTCTGACTCCAAGCCAGAGCACCGAGCACCACAACCCCAGACCACACCCTCTTCTTTTCTTCTCTTCTTTCTTTTCTTTCCTTGAGTTCTCTACTTTCCGGTGATCGTCGGAACCGTGCTCGCCGCCGCTGATCCGGGCGACTCTGTAGACGTCCCCTACTTGCGTGGTTAACTTCTTGATGTGCCTGGACTTTCCCGTGTGCGTGTGTGGATGTTGCAACATTTGCTGACATTGGACGCTGCGTGTGCATCCCGTATCGTGATCCGATCGAGGCAAGTTAATCTTGCTACATGCTATTTAAGTTATTTAATACCTATTAAAATATAAATTATACCTGTAGCATAAATCTTATACCACATGTTTCATTTTATCATGTTTCGATGTCCCATTTGCATTCGCTTATATCATTTTAGACCTTGATCATGGAAATAATATTGTTACATAGTAGAATACCTTACAAGGCATCCATACCAATATTTATATCATATACTGCTTAGTGTATAACCCACATTACCATTTGATAGTTCTTTATAATGTTTCGGATACCTTTTTGCACCCATCTCTTTTAGAATATAGGTAATTGCATTCGTAGATCATTTTAAGACATAATAATGTGATATTAACATTCCATGCTTAATAAAGTGCATCCTAATTAATATTGGAACTATAATCTTAACCCTAACCGATAACTGTGCATCCATGCATTTAAATTTATACCTAATTGCATACCACACCACAATATTCCATTTTTATTGTTCCGTTAGTACCCCATACTTGTTTTGTATACCCATGCTTACTATAGTTTGATTATGAGCACCCATGTGACATTTGTGCACCCCTGACACGACTTGTTGCACCTACTACTTGACACGACATGGTACCGTGCACCTCTCGACATGACATGATACCTATATACTACCTGGCTTGACCTATCGTACCATTGCTTTACCTGTTACCTGATCTTGTGTCTAATGCTAACAAACCTGACTTGTTGTCCTTACGGACATTTCCTGTTGTCTATCCAGACAAACATGTACCTACTTGATCTAGTGTTGGCACTAGCTCCAGATTATTTAATACCTGACTTGAACACATATAACTTGGGGGTATGGGAAAATCAATGATGAAACCTGACTTGTAACTCGACAGTTCTCTACCTTTTCTAATCAGTCTTACGGGCAAGGCCAGCTCCGGGGTGATACTGCTGACATCACTTGTCATTACCTACCACCCTTTACTGCCTTGCGGCACGTCTCGGATTCAGCCCGAGAGTCATAGACCGTGATCCCGGGCACGCACGGGATACTATTGAGTTACATCGATGATTCATCAAATTGATTTCAAAGACTTGAGAGTAGTTAACCCAATAGACCAGTTTAGATTACTCACTGCACACTACCTTTCACTGCCCTGATTTATATTGCTGTTACACCTGCTTTACCTTTTATGATCATACTTGCATGCCTTGCTACCCTGTTTATATATTATTGCTTGATGTTATGATGCGCTGACGTCTGGGATTTGCATGGCCCAGATCCTCTACTTGGTTGCTGACTGATCAGGAGTATTGCCGCTGTTAGACTGAGCGGTGAGGATCCTGTTGGTATCTAGTTTTACTTTCCAGGTGTTTTATTTATTAGATCTTTTGCTTCCGCATATTATTATTTCTTGACTCATTTATTCTGGCTCATGGGCATGTACTAGACAGTTTAGTTTACTTTCTTGTTCTTGATATCTCTACAGCCGTAATGTGACTGTGGAAGGATATTTCCTATCCACAGGTAGCATGGTTGGCTATGTCACGTGCCTATCTTAGCATACTCTGGGAAGCGGGGCGTGACATGGTTCTTTTGGTATCAGAGACATAGGATATAGGTTAATCGAGTTTGATTCTTTTGTAGTTGGGTATTGGACCCAATACACAAATCAGAATACTCGTGATTAGGAGCATGTCCTGCCACTTTGTAATCGTGATTCTTGAATCATATCTTTCTCTTAATCCTTGTCTTGACGATATGCAAACGACTTTGCATCTCGACCTGAAACCTTTTTGGTTCACTATTGTTTTTCCCTGTTCTTTGATTCTGATACTAGGATTTGGGCGACTTGAGTGGAGTTATGTAATTGTACCCATGAACTGCAGCATGGTTACAATGCGGTACTCTATTTAAGTAACTTGGAGTCCTGGTCTTGATTCACTTACTTGTTTCATGGTCGTTATATTACCTTGCTTCTCTTAGTTTCATTGCTTACTAGTTCTCGTTTTATCGCCAGCTTGAATCATGTTTACCGTGCTTAATCCTCTTCAGTATCTTGACTTCGGATGAAGTCATCTTGGTATCCTAGTTGTTCATATCTTTTCCGCATTGGAATTATTCAATTCTGGTGCATTCCTTGTTTGTTGTCGTCTTGGGAATGGATTTTCTTGGCACCTTCCACGCTCACATTGATTGTAGAGCAAGGAAAGCGAATTTCCAGATTCCTGGATATCCGGAGTTTGTTTTGCTGGAGGAAGTAGTTTTGTCGGGCCAGTCGAGTTTAGGGCTAGGCCGACAACTGGTGTTCTTTCATCACTGGGGATTGTTAAAGATGAAGCGCCAGCTGTTGTTCGAGAGTTCATGGACGTGTTCGAGGACATCTCGGGTTTACCGCAAAACGAGATGTGGAGTTCGTGATTGATCTTATTCCTGGTGCAGCGCCAATCTCAAAGGCGTATTATCCAATGGCACCAGTGGAGTTGGAAGAAATCAAGAAGCAGGTTACCAATTTGCTAGAGAAGAGTTGAATTCGCAGCAGCAATTCATATTGGGGAGTTCCAGTTCTTCTAGTCAAGAAGAAAGATGGCACAAGGAGAATGTGCATCGATTATCGAGAATTAAACCGGATGACTATTAAGAACAAGTACCCGATCCCTCGCATTGACAAACTATTTGAGCAGCTTAGTGGCACGAGGGTATTCTCGAAGCTGGATTTGCGATCCGGATATCATCAGGTCCGAGTTAAAACAGAAGATATTTGCAAGGCGGCGTTCCGAACTCGGTATGGACATTACGAGTATTTAGTGATGCCCTTCGGAGTAACGAATGCACCGGCGATATTCATGGACTTGATGAACTGAATCTTTTCACCATTCTTGGACCAGTTTATTGTGGTGTTCATCGATGATATTCTGGTCTACTCGAGGAGTATTGAAGAGCATACAGAACACTTGAAGATCACACTGCAGACATTGAGAGAAGAAAGATTGTATGCAAAGATGAGCAAGTGCGAGTTTTGGCTTGAAGAAGTGAAGTTTTTGGAGCATGTCGTATCCAGAGATGGAATCACCGTTGATCTCGAGAAGATTGCAATAGTTCGAGATTGGTCGATTCTGAAGAACATTGCAGAGATTAGAAGTTTTCTTGGACTTGCAGGATACTACAGAAAGTTCGTGGAGGATTTCGCTCTTATAGCGGAGCCTTGACCAAGTTTACGCGGAAGGAAGTACCGTTCGTATGGACGGATAAATGTGTGTCAGCTTTTGAGGCGTTGAAGCAGAGATTGATAACCGCTCCTATTTTAACCGTACCAGAGGGTTCCGGAGGATTGGTGATTCACAGCGACGCATCTGGGAAATGTTTGGGATGTGTTTTGATGCAGCATAGGAAGATTGTAGCTTACGCATCGAGACAGTTGAAGACCCATGAGAAAAATTACCTAACTCATGACTTGGAGCTAGCAGCTATGATTTTCGCTTTGAAGATTTGGAGACACTACTTATTGGGCGAAAGGGTCGAAGTTTTCACCGATCACAAAAACCTGGAGTATGTGTTCACACAGAAGGAGCTTAATATGAGGCAACGTAGATGGTTGGAGCTGATGGCCGACTACGATCTTGATCTTAAGTACCATCCCGGGAAAGTTAATGTTGTCCCGGATGCGCTTAGTCGGTTGCCAGCAATTCACATGTTGACCGCACAGAAGAAACTCATTGAAGACTTTTGAAGATTTGATTTGGAGGTTGTGCTACCGCATTATTCAGGACAGTTGATGCAGCTGCAAGTACATTCGTCGTTGATCGAGAAGATTAAAACAGCGCAGTTACAGGACCCAAGATTGCAAAAGTTTTGAGAACAGGTTGAAGCTGGATTTCGAACGGACTTGTTGGTGAAGATTGTTCGTTGCGATATGGTAGCCGTTTGTGTGTGCCAAAAGGAGACATTCGCGAAGGACTTATGAAGGAGGCGCACAGCTCAGCATATTCCGTACATCCAGGAGGCACGAAGATGTACCGAGATATACGACAGCATTTCTGGTGGGAAGGTATGAAACGGGAGATTGCCCGCTTTGTAGCAAAGTGCTTGGTGTGTCAGCAAGTTAAGGCTGAACATCAAAGGGTTGCTGGTTTATTGCAACCACTTCTGATTCCTCAATGGAAGTGGGAACATATAACCATGAATTTCGTGACGGCTCTATACCGGAGTCCAAAAGGAATCGGAAATCGGATTTGTTCCGATTCTGTCGGGTTTTGTAATTTCGTATTTTTAGAATAGGAAATAGAGATAGAAAAGGGACTTACGGATTTTAGATTACACAAAAGAGTGAGAGAGAACTAGAGGGATCGCCGATGTGTAGCGTCGTCGCCGGTAGTTCCTAAAATGATCGCCAGAAGTTCCGCCGGGAATTCGTCGGAGCTTCGCCTCGAGCTTGTTTTAAAAGTACACGATTCTTGGAAATTTTTGAGAGAATGGGCTCATGATTTTGGGGTGAGAGGGTAGAGGCTAGGGGGTGTATTTATAGGGGTAGGCTAGGGTTAGGGTAGATGAAAGGTTTTTAAATAAAAAAATTGTAAAAAATGTAGGAATTTCATTAAAAATTGTAGTAAATAGGGTATATTTAACTCTCTGTAACCGATCCATTTATTTGGAGTTTGCAGGGGAGTTTAGAATGCCAAGAGACACATTTCATCATTTGACAACTCGCCGGAATCGGCAACTCCGGCCGGCGGCGGCGGGTCGAGTCGGCCGGTCCGCTGGCCGAGTTGGCCGATCCGGGCCGAGTTCGACGGCCGGGAGGTGAGGGATCTCGTGAGGTAGGCACTGGTGTTTTTAGTTTTTCAGGTCCAGTTCAAGTTTTGGGAGTTATTGTGTGTGGACTGTTGGACTTCCAAAGAAATTAAAACAAAATAATATTAAAAATAATGTGGGGTATGGGATTTGAACTCTGGTGGCTTGGTTCAGCAGTGCAAGGTATTACCAATGAGCTACAGGCTCTTTCTTGTAATTATTTGTGTGAAATAAATACTTAAAGTGGTAATAGCAATATTAAATGCCCCAAGTATACTTCAAATTTAAATCAAATTTATGTATACTAAAAATGGAGTTGTTACAAATGCCGACGGATGTGGTTGGTGTTGGGGTATTGGGTTGGGGTCGTTTGGTATTCTACAGTTCACATGATTATTTTGTAACTGTTGAAGTAAAAATTTACACCTCGGTTGACCAAGTCAAAATCAAAGTCAACCCCAAGCCAAGTGGGCCCAAGCCCAGATCTAGTGGGCCCATGCCCGGGTTGAGCCCGAACATGAAGTGGCCGGCCTTCCCCCATGCCAAGATAAAAATTTTGTAATAAATAATTTTGTTGTATTTCTTTTTTTATGAATGTAAGAAAAATAGGCATAAAGCCAAATTTTTGTAAAGCCCATGACTTATGTGCAAAAAGAAATGGCACATGAGCCATGGGATAGGCAAAATGCCATTTTGTGAAGCCCAAGGGACTATGTGTAAAGTGTATGGCCTATAAAGGCAAAAATAATGAAAAAATCACGAAAAACTTTTTTCTCTCTCTCAAAAAATCTTCTTCAGATCTGAGATCTTTTCTCCTTCTTCAAGGTTTCAAAACCTTCCTTTTTCTCTTGAATTAAACCAAGAGTTTTACTCTTCTTTTTATAAAACAAATTAGTTTTTCACCACAAAACCCATAAAGGGGAACTCAGATCTTCCATTAGATCTCAAAAAGAAGAGATTTTTAGAAATCCGATATCTCTTGATCTTCAAGATCCAGCTAACAGAGGAGGAGGAAGAAGAACATCGTTCACTAAACTACAAAAAAAAAACACACACACTCAGGAGTCCAACACCTCTCTGATTTCTCTTCTGAGAAATTTTTTTAGGCTAAAAGCCTCTTTTTCTCGCCGGCGCTCAAGCGCAGAGCGCCCGCGTGCCGACACGTGGCGCGCTTGCACTCCAGCGCAAGCGCTCAAGCGCAAGTCACCCCCGTGCCGACACGTGACGCGCTTGCGCTCCAGCGCAAGCGATCGAGCGCAAGTCGTCCCCGTGCAAGCGCTCGAGCGCAAGTCGCCCCCGTGCCGACACGTGGTGCGCTTGCGCTCAAGCGCAAGCGCTCGAGCGCAAGTCGCCCCCGTGCCGACACGTGGCGTGCTTGCGCTCCAGCGCTCAGCGCTCAAGTGCAGAGCACCCACGTACCGACACGTGGCACTCTAGCGCCTGAGCGCACAGCACCTAGAAGCACAGCGCCCAAGGTGCTGTCCCCACGCATCCTTTGGATGCCTTTTCCCCTTTTATATATATACGTGTATATCTGTACATATGTATACATATTTACATACACACATACTCCACGACACTGTCCCTGTTAGAAAAAAATTTCTAACGGGGCGCTGCCCCGCACCCCGCAAGGGGGCTGCTAGCCCCCTTGACCCCCAGCCCGCTATCCGGGTAGCGGGACCCCCGTAAAAACTCTGCGTGGCTCCCGATATATTTAAACCCCCCCTCCAAAACAAAACACACGTACACTGCACATCGAGTTCGCATGACCAGTTTAACCCGTCAATCGGAGGTTCCCTCGCCCCAAAGGCGGAGGTAATTAACGGCAGCTTAGTCCGCAGCTGCCGGAGATTCGGATCCCCACAATCAATAAACCCCGGCCTACCCTAGGCAGAGGGAATCTGTAGTACGCCTGACAAGTGCGCGCGTATTCCCATCTCAATGGGGTGACGAAAAACACCCTATAGTAACTTACCCAATTACGTATGTTGCACGTGTAGACTCTTGGGCTTCTAAAAGATTAAAAGAAATTTAATTAAAAAGATTGTGTGGTTGATGGGATTTTAACTCTGGTGCTATGGTTCAGCAGTGCAAGGTCTTACCAATGAGCTACAAGCTCCTTCTTGCTTTTCAAAATTGAATCAAATACTTATAGTACTCACAGGAAATGTAAATACCCCAATTGTACATTAACTTTAAATGAATTTTATGTACACTAAAATTGGAGTTGTTACAGTCTACCCTCCTTACATAAATTTCGTACTCGAAATTTATAATTTATTTTAAGGATTAGTTTACAAGTAAGTGAGGAGATCTTGCACGCATCTCGTCTTCTCTTTCCCATGTCGATTCTCCTGGAGTGTCTTTTCTCCACATCACTCGAACCAAGTTGACTTTCTTGTTCCGAAGTGACTTCACTTTCCTATCCAGGGTCTCAACAGGTTGCTGCTCACAAAATAAGTCGGGTTGTACAGTGAGCTCGGAATGATCGAGAATATGGTTGGGGTCACTCACATACCATCTGAGTTGGGATATGTGGAACACATTGTGCACTTCTTCCAATGAAGGTGGAAGTGCTAAGCGGTATGCCACTTCACCGACTCGTTCGAGTATATCGAACGGTCCAATATACCTTGGACTTAGCTTACTCCGTCTTCCAAAACGAATCACTCCGTGGTTTGGAGATATCTTCAGAAATACGTGATCTCCCAGCTGGAACTCCAAATGACAGCACTTTGCATCAGCCCAGTGCTTCTGTCGATCTTGGGCTATGCGCATTTTTCCCCTGAAAGTATGAACCACATCTACGGTTGCTATTATCATCTCTGGTCCTAGGAGTTCTCTATTTCCGATGTCGTCCCAACTTAATGGTGATCGACACTTCCTTCCATAAAGTGCTGCAAAAGGTGTCATTCCTATACTTGTTTGGTAGCTGTTGTTGTACGAAAACTCCACAAGATGTAGATGATCTTCCCACGATCCTCCGTAGTCTAGCATACATGCTCTTAGCATATCCTTCAAGATCTGAATAGTTCGCTCAGACTGACCATCGGTTTGTGGATAATAAGCCGTGCTGAAATTCAGACTTATTCCCAAGCTTGCTTGCAGACTTTGCCAAAATTATGATCGGAACTTGGTGTCACGATCGGAGACAATACAGACCGGTACTCCATGAAGTCTCACGATTTCCTGTATGAGTTCATGGGTATCAGAGATAGTACATATTTGAAGAGTTTAAATCTTACTTATATTCTTACCTCCATGTACTTTTTTGCTAATGTCTCAGCAGATTGGCCAACTCGAAATAGGATGAAATGGGCCGACTTTGTGAGTCGATTCACAATAACCCATACCACATCGTTACCATTTGTGCTGCGAGGGAGTGCAGTCATAAAATCCATTGTTATGTGTTGTCACTTCCATTCTGGGATAGGTAACGGTTGAAGTAATCCAGCAGTCCAGTGATATTCAGCCTTTACTTCCTGACACACCAAGCATTTAGCGACGCTTCTGGCTACTTCACGTTTCATTCCATGCCACCAGTAATTTTGACGCAGATCTTTATACATCTTTGTACCTCCAGGGTGTACTGAGTAGGGAGAGCTGTGAGCTTCTTTCATTAACTCTTCCCGAACAGAACCTTTTGGTACATACAATCTGTTGCCGTACCTCAAAGATCCATCTTCATGAACGATGAAGTCTGTTCTGAGTCCATTCTCTACTTGTTCTCTGATCTTTTGCAACTTAGTATCACTTGCTTGAGCTGCTTTGATCTGATTGACAATGGTAGATTGAACTTGTAAGTTCATCAATCTTGAAGCGTTACCAGGCATGACTACTTTAAACTCCATCTGATGCAAGTCTTGTTGAAGCTTCCACTGAGCAGTGGGATTCATTGCTAATGGTTGGCGACCAAGGGCATCAGGTACCACATTCACCTTTCCCGGGTGATATCTCAAGTTGATGTCAAAATCCGCCATAAGTTCTAACCATCGTATCTGCCGCATATTAAGCTCCTTCTGAGTAAACACATATTTCATACTCTTGTGATCTGTGTATATGTTCACTCGTTCACCAAGAAGATAATGGCGCCAAATCTTAAGGGCAAAGATTACGGCTGCCAACTCCAAACCATGCGTCGGATAATTGCGCTCATGAATCTTCAGTTGTCTTCAAATATAAGCTACAACTCTTCCGTGCTGATGTAGAACACATCCTAATCCCTTACCAGATGCATCGTAGTGCACTTCGAAACCTCCAGATTAGTCCGGTATAACGAGAATGGGCGTTGATGTCAACCTTGACTTGAGTTCTACGAAAACTTGTTCGCATGCTTCTGACCACACGAATTCTTTATCTTTACGTGTGAGCTTGGTCAGGGGTGTTGCTATCTTTGAAAAGCCTTCAATAAACCTTCTGCAATATCCAGCTAGACCCAAGAAACTCCGAATGTCCTTCACTGACTTTGGTGTTGGCCATTCGCTTACTGCTGAAACTTTCACTGGATCCACAGAGATTCGTTCGCCTGATATAATATGTCCGAGGAAACTGACTTAATCTAGCCAAAACTCGCATTTGGTGTACTTGGAATATAGTTGATGTTGTCGTAGAGTTTCCAGTACAATTCGTAAGTGCTCGGCATGTTCTTTCCGACTCTTAGAATACACCAGAATGTCGTCGATGAAGATGACAACGAACCTGTCTAAGTACTCCCGAAAAACTTGATTCATCAGGTTCATAAATATTGCTGGTACGTTGGTCACTCCAAATGGCATTACAAGAAATGTGTAATGTCCATAACGAGTTCTGAAAGCCGTTTTGTGGATATCAGATTCCTTGACCTTCACCTGATGATAACCTGAATGAAGATCTAGCTTAAAGAAAACACAAGATCCACTTAGCTGATCGAACAAATCGTCGATGCGCGGGAGTGGTGTTCATATCATATTCTTGCATTATTATATTCCCCATTCTTATGCATTTTACAAATAAACAGGTGCTTTTGACCCATGTCTGCTACATAGTACAGGTTACAGGTTCTTAGAGCGAAAACAGTGAAAAAGACAAAAGACGATACAAAAGAGGGAATTTTGACCAACAAATAGAAGGATCTTAGTCAAGATTATATGAAGAACAGTTCACAATATACAAGGCAACGCAAGGACCAAGATGTCAAAGCGAACGGTTAACAGTCCACTACAAGTATTCACTGAAAGATCTGGAGAAGACCTAGAATCCAAATAGAGAAAAGAACCAAAGAATCAGGAAGCCCAAAAAGCCCAAAGTCAGCACAAAAATTTTCAGGAAATGAATCCACAAATGGGCCGCGGAACCGCGGCCCAACCCTTGCTGTGGTCGCGGTTCCGCGGCCGTCTAGAGCCCGGGGTTTGTGAATTTTTTACCAAAATGCAGAGGCGGCGCTGACTAGTCTTCCTAGGGGTATTTTTGTAAATGCAGATGTGCGGCAATTGTAAACCTAGGGTTTTCTATGTTCTATAAATAGAGACCCAATTCATTGTATTTTACCATGCCTCTTTTCATCAATAAAAATTCAGAATTCTTTTGAAGATTTGAGAGCATCATTTTGTAAGTAATTTTAATTTCTGGCCTAGTTCTTAGATCTATTTTTCTGCCCTAGATAAATTATTCTTTCGCCTTAGTTTAATCTAGTTTAGAATTTCTTAATCTGCAGTAGGTAATTAATTTCTTAGATCTATAAAAAAGCAAAATAAAAATAATGTCTTTTGTAGATCTCTCAATGAGCGAGTAGTTTCCTCGCTTGTTAGGGTTAGGAATAGGGAAGGGTTTGAGAGATGAAGATCTCTCATCTCTTTCTTTGCCAATCTCTTATGAACAATTAGGACTCCATGCATACTTTCTTATTCCGCTCCCTACGGCACTCTATCCACGAGGTAACGGTGATACCGTAGTATAAAAGACCGGATATGTAAGTTTTCTATGGAGGTTAAGGTAAAGATTAAGAAAGGAAGGACAAGGATCTAGAGGAAGAAATATCTTCCCAATCATCCTAATCCCCTTTATTAATATTTACCATAACCCCTAATATGATATTTAATTTAAGGCATTGAAAGAGGTGAAGATCTTTATTTACCAAACTTTACCTAAACCTAATCCTAGCAAGTTTCCTAATCCTAGTATAACACAACTTAGTTTTTAGATTTAATTAAAAGATCCAACACCCTTTGGAATTAGCTCGTAAGAACATTTAGGAGATTTACAACATCCCTGTGGACCGACCCGTATTCACCAACTAGCTACCAAGCGACGCCGTTCTTGATTGCGGTTTAGAAATATTTTTGATCATAAATTCCTACGAATCAAATGGCGTCGTTGCCGGGGATGGCATAAAAATTTCCTTTTTGTAATTTTGGGTTAATATAAAATATAAAAATCATAAAAATTTGAAAAAAAAATCAAAAATATAAAAGTTTTATCACCTTTTATTGTTTGAAGGGTTTCTTTTGTGAATCTTTGCAGGATTGACAGATCTGGAAAAATCCAGAGTGCGAAACAGAAAAGGGTACATCAGAACAGAAGGGGAATTCCACAACAGAACCGCACATTTTTTCTCGGGAAGTGAACCCACAACCGCGCCGCTAATCCGCCGCCTAAGGCTACCTTCCACCGCGGAACCACGGTCCTCTTGCGTCTTCAGCACGCGAAATTTTGTCGGTTTGTTTCCTCTCTCCCCCCTCTGCAAATTCCCATATATCTTTTTGCCAAATTTTCTGCAGGATTCTTTGCGCTAAAAATCTTATTCCCCCTTCCAATAATTGATTTTCTGCAGGATTCTTTACACCGTGCTTAAAAAAAAATTGATTGCAAGTGATTTACTGCTTTGCATATTTTAATCGGACTTTAAGGGGCTTTTAACCAATTCAGATTGGGTGGGGATTTCATCACCCTTCCCAGGACCCCATAAATCACTTAAAGCATTTGCATTGACCACTCTTAATTAAAAAATACTAGACTCAGCCCTAAGGACTTCGAGCTCAATAGGACAGAGGACTAGTTATAGGCATCGGCCGTTTATCCTAACCTGATTTTGCGGTGTCTAGGCAAGTGTGTCAAGGCAAGTGGTTACTTAATTAGGACCGCTACTTGTAGCGGGGAGCCTTCCACTTACCTGGCACTTACCTAGCAGCAATTGGCGGTGAAGAGGCGGTTTGAGGTTCTATTTCTAGCCCTTTGGAACAATTAGAAGCTGTCTAGCTGACCTAGGTGACCCTAGATCTAGGCCTGATTGTGCATTTGTGGTTGATCGCATTTGTGTCACAAGTCTCTTTTCAAAAATCTTTTTGCAAAAGCTCCACATAAAAAGAAAAAGGAAAAATCTTTTCAAAAAATTGCAACTTGTCGCTAAAGAATTCTTTGCACTTCACTTACACCACTTCTTCTCATTGACGTTTTCTTACCTCCACATTCTGTCTTTCGCCTTTTTGACTACACTACCTCTTAGTGTATGTCCGGTTGGACTAGGGACACTAGCGCCCGATTAGTCCGTGTTTCGTTGGTACCGACCGACGAACCTTTCGACTCCGAAGTCGAAATCCTTTCCACTTCTTCACTTTCACCTGCAAATTCTTCTTCCGAAGGTATGTCGGGATACAATCCTAACAATACCTTACCGACGGGACTGATTCCACCTCCGTTAGGTGCGAATAACCCGAATCACCCGCCTGTTGAAGCGCCCCAACGAGTCGCGCTTCAGGATCTTTTCTACCCAATCCGCACCGCCCTACCTACTTGTCTTTCCCTCCCACCGGCAAATGGGGACAATTTCGAGATCAAACCCCACTTCATCAATATGCTACCCAAGTTTCACGGTTTGGAATCCGAAGATGCATATATCTTTATCAACAAATTCCAAAACGTTTGTGCTATGATGAAAACAACCCAATTATTCGACGATGCTATAAGGCTAAGGGTCATTCCTTTCACCTTATGTGACTTAGCTGAGAAGTGGCTATACAGCACCGCGTCGCATTCAATTAAGAATTGGGAAGAGTTTGTGAAAGCCTTTCTTAAAAAGTTCTATCATCATCACAAAACTGCTAGAATCCGTAATGAGATTATACAATTTTCCCAGCTTCCTTCCGAACCATTTTGGAAGTGTTTTGAAAGATTCAAAGACCTACTCGTTCAATGCCCTCACCATGGGATCGAAAATTGGCAACTTTGCCAAACATTATACGAGAGATTGAACCCGGCAACGAAGCAGTTGCTAGAAACCATTTGTCAAGGTCACTTTCTAACCAAATCTAGTGAGGAAGCGTGGCAGTTTCTTGAGGACCTTAGTGAACAAACAATTCAGTGGGAGAGCACCAAGTCCACATCATCATCTTCTTCTATTGGTCAGTCTAGGGCAGGCATACATCACTTAGATATGTCGATTGCTATGAAGGCCGAGATGGCCGCTCTTACGAAAAAGCTAGAAGCGATTGAGACCAAAATCTCATCGCCTTCTCCTGCCCCTGTTTTGCCTCCACGAACTGTTTGTGCTTGTTGTTCGGATCCATCATATCTCACAGAAGAGTGTCCTTACAATTCATCTACTCAAGGACATGATCAAGTCAATGCTGCCTTTCAGCAACGACAAAGAAATGATCCATATTCTTTGACATATAATCCGGGTTGGAAGAGTCACCCAAATTTCGCTTGGAACCAAAATCAACAATTCCAAGGAAACAACAATTTTCAAAGGCCTCTTCCTCCACAACAACAAGCATCTCCACAAACTCAATTTCAGCAACCTTTCCAACAGCAACCTTACCCTAATCAAGTGAACAATTTTGTGCCTAACACTTCTTACCCACCAAACAATTTTATTCCACCTCAGAATGACAAGGTTAGCTCGCTCGAAAGAAGTCTAGATGCGTTCCTAAAGCAATCTACACAATCCGCAGCGAGATTAGAAACTTCTATTCAATCTTTGGTGCAAAACAGTGTCTCACACGATCAAAGCATCAAATCTATTGAGGCACAAATTACACAACTCAATGCTGCGTTGAAAGAGCGAGAAAAAGGAAAGCTTCTATCTCAACCACTGCCAAATCCCGGTCACGCACATGTTGCATATGAACAGCAGAATCATAACGTAAATGCTGTGACCACGTTGAGATCCGGAAAAGTGTTGCAAAATAATGTGGGTATTAACCATGACACCCCTGTCGGTGGTCCTTCTTCATCTCCTTCTTCTTCTTCTTCTGCGTTATAGCCTATTCTTCATCCTTCACATGACTCTACTTCTTCTAGCTCGAACGGACCCACTTCTCACAACACGAACACATCTACACGGGGATCCGTTCCAACTCCACAATCTGATCCGCAAAAATTGGACTCAACAACCTTTCAAAATGTTCCTTTTCCAAATCGGTTGAGATCCAATAAACCAACTCCACAGATAGAGAAGATTGTAGAGTTGTTCAAACAGATTAGCATAAATATCTCTCTTTTGGATGCAATCTAACAAGTTCCTTCATATGCAAAAATCTTAAAGGATTTATGCACTAAGAAGAAGAAATCATAAGTACCAAAGAAAGTTTTCGTGGCTAGTGCTGTTAGCGATGCTCTTGTCCAATCTTTACCCCAAAAGCATAAGGACCCCGGTTGTTCTACTATTTTGATCACAATTAGGAACAAGAACATCAATCGAGCACTATTAGATCTTGGTGCTAGTGTCAATTTGCTACCTTATTCTGTGTACGAGCAATTAGGCGTTGGAGAGCTTAAGCCCACTCATTGCACTCTCCAAATGGCCGACCGGTCCATCACCCATTCTAGGGGAGAGTTGGAGGATGTGTTAATTAGAGTAGGGGATTTCATTTTCCCCGTTGACTTTATTGTTATGGATACACAACCTGTCGCTAACCCCCGGAGTCAAATTCCGGTGATACTTGGTCGACCATTCCTTTCGACTTCTAACGCGGTGATCAATTGTCGTAACGGTTCAATGAATCTATCTTTTGGCAATATGACAATTGAACTCAACATTTTTAAGTTGGGAAATCAGCCTGCCGAGCCTAATTCTAGCGTACTTGATGTTTGCTCGATCAATGAGATCGCGGAGGAGAACTGTGAATTCGAAAATTTTATGTTTGATCACAGCAGTGTTGACGCCACTAGTGCGTTCCTCATAGAATCCGACACAGCTTTCACGGCGGACAACGATTATGAGTGTTTCACATTTGTAGACGATTTTGAAGACTCACCACCTGAGTTTGAGTCTTTTACTTTTTCGGATGAGTTAGTTGAACCATCCGACTCGGTTGCATACACTCGATTTGAACCTTTGATGGAATCCTTCGAGTTTGAAACAGTTACTGCATTGTTACCATCTATTGTTTCACCTCTTAAACTCGAACTAAAGCTTTTGCCGTCACACCTTAAATATGCTTATCTAGGTGATAATGAGACCCTACCCGTTATCATATCGGCTTCTCTAGCCCTCGAGTAAGAGAAGGCCCTTTTAATGGTCTTACAAAATAATCGGCAAGTTTTCGGCTGGTCTATGGCGGACATCAAGGGGATTAGTCCCCTCATAGTTGAACATCATATACACTTGATGGATGATACCAATCCGGTAAGGGATCCACAAAGACGCCTCAACCCCATAATGAAAGAGGTTGTCAAGAAGGAGATTGTTAAATATCTTGATAGTGGTATCATTTACCCTATCTCGGATAGCCAATGGGTTAGCCCCATTCATGTTGTGCCAAAGAAATCGGGCATCACGGTCATTACCAATGAGGCAAATGAGTTAATTCCTACTCGCACCCAAACTGGGTGGCGAGTTTGCATCGACTATAGAAAACTCAATGCCGTGACAAGGAAAGACCACTTTCCTTTACCTTTCATTGACCAAATGCTAGAACGATTGGCTGGGCACGAGTACTACTGCTTTTTAAATGGCTGTTCCGGCTATAACCAAGTCCCCATCGCCAAAGAGGATCAAGACAAGACTACATTTACTTGTCCTTTTGGCACTTTTGCTTATCGTCGCATGCCCTTTGGGTTATGCAATGCACCCGCTACATTTCAGCGGTGTATGATGGGGATCTTTTCGGACATGGTTGAAAAGTTTTTGGAGATCTTTATGGATGATTTCTCCATTTTTGGTGACTCTTTCGACGAGTGTTTGCTACACCTTGACGCTGTTCTTACCCGCTGTAGGGATAAGAACCTAACTTTGAATTGGGAGAAGTGTCATTTTATGGTACGAGAAGGCATTGTCTAAGGACATGTCATCTCGCAAAACGGCATAGAGGTTGATAGAGCCAAAATTGAAGTCATTTCTAATCTTCCTCCTCCTAAATGCGTCAAAGACATCCGAGCTTTTCTTGGCCACGCCGGTTTTTATAGACTGTTCATCAAGGATTTTAGCAAGATTGCTAGACCTTTGACTCTCTTATTGGCCAAGGACACAACATTTGATTTTGACTCAACTTGCCTGGAAGCGTTCGAGTCGTTGAAATACTCTTTCATTTCTGCGCCCATTCTTTCATCTCCAGACTGGACGCACCCCTTCGAAATCATGTGCGACACATCAGATTTTGCCATTGGTGCTATTCTTAGACAGCACATTAATAAGATGCCGCACGTGATTTGTTATGCTAGCCGTACATTAAATGAGGCCCAACTAAACTACACTACAACAGAAAAAGAGTTTTTAGCAGTTGTGTTTGCACTTGAAAAATTCCAGCCTTATTTAATCGGCTCTCCAGTTATTGTGTATACGGATCATTCAGCTCTTCGCCACCTTTTTGCGAAGAAGGATGTTAAATCGAGGCTAATACGTTGGATCCTCTTACTACAAGAGTTTGACCTTGTTATAAGGGACAAAAGAGGATGTGAAAATGTAGTGGCCGATCACCTTTCACGACTTCCTTCTTCACTTACACTTGACCTTCCAATCAAAGATGTTTTTTCCCGATGAGCAACTCTTAACCGTTTCCTGCAAACCATGGTTCGCTGATATCGTAAACTACTAAGCCACCGGCTTGATACCTAAAGATTGGTCGAAACAGGATAAACTTCGATTCTTGTCCCAAGAAAAGCATTTTTACTGGGATGAACCTTATCTTTTTAAATACTGTTCCGACCAAATCATTCGTCGGTGTGTACCGGAAAACGAGTTTAAGAGTGTGCTGTCTTTTTGCCATGATCAAGCATGTGGCGGGCACTTTGGCCCAAAGAAGACAGCCGAGAAAATCTTGTAGTGTGGTTTCTATTGGCCACGACTCTTTAAGGATGCATATGAATACTGCAAGACATGCTCCCGGTGCCAACACTTGGGCCGGAGATCACGGAGAAACGAAATGTCGCTCCAACCAATTTTGGTTGTGGATGTTTTTGATGTTTGGGGAATAGACTTCATGGGACCATTTCCCAACTCTTTTGGGAATGTGTATATTCTTTTGGCTGTTGACTACGTGTCAAAGTGGGTCGAGGCTGTGCCTAGCCGGACGAACGATAACAAGGTTGTCGTTCGATTTCTTAAAGAACACATCTTTTCTCGATTTGGGCACCCTCGAGCGATAATAAGTGATAATGGTTCTCACTTTTGCAATAGGACTTTTGAGTCCTTAATGCGCAAATATTCTATTACCCACAAGCTGTCAACGCCATACCATCCCCAAACATGTGGGCAAGCCGAGCTTTCAAATCGGCAAATTAAGCAAATCTTGGAGAAAACGGTTTCTAAAAACCGTAAAGATTGGTCACTCAAACTGATCGATGCACTATGGGTTTTCCGTACTGCATACAAGACCGATCTTGGTATGTCTCCATACCGGCTTGTTTACGGGAAGACTTGCCACCTCCCAGTAGAGATTGAGCATAAGGCATTTTGGGCTATCAAAGAGTTGAATTTATCATTAGGAGATGCGGGCAGCAATCGAAAGCTGCAATTAAATGAACTAGAAGAGCTGCGGGATGAGGCTTATGATAATGCCGTAATTGCTAAAAACCGAATTAAGGTGTTCCACGATAAACACCTTTTGTGAAAAACATTTAAACCTGGTCAACATGTTTTACTCTATGACACTCGGTTATATTATCATCCCGGACGGTGCTTTATTCAAAGTGAATGGACATCGATTGAAACCGTTCCTCACGGCGGACCCATCGGAGGAGCTCCTGTTTTTGCAGGAGCCGATCTACACCGATTAAATCTCCTCCATTTTACCCCCAAATTTCCAATCAATTTTCCAAAACTTTATTTCAAATTAGTTTGAGGGTGTGTATCATTTGTAAATATGATTAATAAGCAGGAAATTGCCGACATTATCGACCTGCTTGGTGCAGCATAACAGTGAGGACACTGTCCAGTTTAAGTTTGGGGGTATGCTCGGTAAGTTTTTTTCCTTCGCGTTCATATGTATATTTTTGCATTTGCATCCTTATATAAAAATCATAAAAATTGGAAAATTTGAAAGAAAAAAAAAATAGAAAAAGAAAAACCCATAAAAATTGAAAATTTCAAAAATTATAAAAATTAATGTATTCAATTTTGGCCTTATTTGACTTGAGTTTGACAAAAAGGTTGACTAGCTAGGAACAACTAGATCTTAGACTTAGTGAATTAAAAACCCTAAAAATATCCTTCCTTAAAATTTAACGGTAGAAAATATATGTCTTTGTAGTTTATTTAGAAATAGGCAAATTTTGAGTTCACTTTTTGGGATAACTCAAAACAAAGGAAAAGTATTGATATCTTTATTAGAGTATAAGTTTGAAAAATAATTCCTAGCTTAAGTCTTAATTCTGAAAATGTATACCCTACAAATTGCACAAACACGCACCTTGAAACTTGGAATAGTAGAGGAGACCTTGAAATGCTCTTGTCTAAAGTCCTTAGTACGAAGATAATAAAAGAAAAAAAATTCAAGTGTGAATAAAAGAATAAAAAAATGAACACTGGTTTTTGTGATTACTTAAGGCTGCAAAAAAGAAATAGAAAAAATATTTAGCGAGGGTGCTTCATCACCTAGTGCCTTAGACCAACTGGTTTGGGAGTCACTGCTAAAAAGCCTTAGGTGTTACAAGACTAGGAAGTACGCTTTAAAGTGCAAACGCATTTTGTAATCGGTCGTTGGTACCTCAAGAAGTATTAACGGTCGCATGAAAGATGTGTAAGCAAAATTCATTTAAAAATTCTCCAATTAATAAGTACTTTGGACAACGGACAAGAGTATGATTGCTTGATTTGAATTTCCAAGTGTAGGGGTGATATATACACATACGTAGGGGTATGTGATTAGAGTTTAGATGAGAGAAATGAGTGAAGAATATTACTTGTATTTTTAGTAAAGTTGATAAAAATTCCTAAGTGGAGATGGAACCCTAGAAGGAAAACTTAAGAGATGCTGAAATCTAAGTAAGTCTATAAAACATATATAATCTTAAGTTAAATGATGAGGAAGTGTGAAAAATATGGGTGGATAATTTACGAGTCGACGACAATAGAATTCCTTGTTGGAAAACCTAATTGGAGAATTAAAGTCGAAAAACCGAATTGATAGGATTTTGTGGGTAGTATCCGCTGAAAACTCTCAGGAGACAACACTCCTCCTACTAGGGACACCTAGAGATTTAACGGCTTGTTGCACGAGCTCAGTGCAATCGCGATTCCCTGCGAAAGTGAGGTTAGGTTTTTTGTCGAGAATAAAAATAAGTTTGCTCGAGCACGAGCAAAAGATAAGTTTGGGGGTATTTGTTCATATCATATTCTTGCATTATTATATTCCCCATTCTTATGCATTTTACAAATAAACAGGTGCTTTTGACCCATGTCTGCTACATAATACAGGTTACAGGTTCTTGGAGCGAAAGCAGAGAAAAAGACAAAAGACGATACAAAAGAGGGACTTTTGACCAACAAATAGAACGATCTTAGTCAAGACTACATGAAGAACAGTTCACAATATACAAGGCAACGCAAGGACCAAGATGTCAAAGCGAACGGTTAACAGTCCACTACAAGTATTCACTGAAAGATCTGGAGAAGACCTAGAATCCAAATAGAGAAAAGAACCAAAAAATCGGGAAGCCCAAAAAGCCCAAAGTCAGCACAAAAAGTTTCAGGAAATGAATCCACAAATGGGTCGCGGAACCGCGGCCCAATCCTTGCTGTGACCGCGGTTCCGCGGCCGTCTAGAGCCCGGGGTTTGTGAATTTTTTACCAAAATGCAGAGGCGGCGCTGACTAGTCTTCCTAGGGGTATTTTTATAAATGCAGATGTGCGGCAATTGTAAACCTAGGGTTTTCTATGTCCTATAAATAGAGACCCAATTCATTGTATTTTACCATGCCTCTTTTCATCAATAAAAATTCAGAATTCTTTTGAAGATTTGAGAGCATCATTTTGTAAGTAATTTTAATTTTTGGCCTAGTTCTTAGATCTATTTTTCTGCCCTAGATAAATTATTCTTTCACCTTAGTTTAATCTAGTTTAGAATTTCTTAATCTGCAGTAGGTAATTAATTTCTTAGATCTAAAAAAACAAGCAAAATAAAAATAATGTCTTTTGTAAATCCCTCAATGAGCGAGTAGTTTCCTCGCTTGTTAGGGTTAGGAATAGGGAAGGGTTTGAGAGATGAAGATCTCTCATCTCTTTCTTTGCCAATCTCTTATGAACAATTAGGACTCCATGCATACTTTCTTATTCCGCTCCCTACGGCACTCTACCCACGAGGTAACGGTGATACCGTAGTATAAAAGACCGGATCTGTAAGTTTTCCATGGAGGTTAGGGTAAAGATTAAGAAAGGAAGGACAAGAATCTAGAGGAAGAAATATCTTCCCAATCATCCTAATCCGCTTTATTAATATTTACCATAATCCCTAATATGATATTTAATTTAAGGCATTGAAAGAGGTGAAGATCTTTATTTACCAAACTTTACGTAAACCTAATCCTAGCAAGTTTCCTAATCCTAGTATAACACAACTTAGTTTTTAGATTTAATTAAAATATCCAACACCCTTTGGAATTAGCTCGTAAGAACATTTAGGAGATTTACAATATCCCTGTGGACCGACCCGTATTCACCGGCTAGCTACCAAGCGACGCCGTTCTTGATTACGGTTTAGAAATATTTTTGATCATAAATTCCTACGAATCAAGTGGATACTTGTTCTTTATCATTACTTCGTTCAAGGCTCTATAATCAATGCACATTCTGTATGAACCTTCCTTCTTCTTCACAAGCAGAACTGGAGATCCCCAACTTGAAGTGCTGGGACGAATCCATCCTTTCGCCAATAATTCGTATAACTGAGTTCGGACCTCCTTTAAACCTTCTGGACTTAGTCGATGCGGTGCTTTGATTACTGGTTGTGCTCCTGGTACTAAATCAATGCTGAATTCAAGAGCTCGATCGGGAGGCAAACCTGATATATTGTTAGGAAACACATCGTCGAACTCTCGAACTACTTCTGGCTTTGATCCTTCCTCCGCTTGAATTGCTGCAATCACTGCTTCCTTCGGCTTCGCCTTGTAAGTACTTGTCTCCAGGGTACGGTCTCCACTTTTGAAATAGAAGACCGGATGGTCTGGAATCTCGAATACTGCCCTCCTTTGACGGCAGTCGATGGTAGCATAGAAGGTTCCGAGATAATCCATACCTAGAACCACATCGAAATTCCGTATGTCCAGCACCTTGAAGTCATCATAGAATTCTCTGTTGCAGATGACTACTGGACATAAGTTGTATCCCATTGTTGCCTTTAGGACGTCGTTCCCTGAACTGACATTCCAGCTGGATACAAGCGGTATGACTGGAATCATATGAGTTCGGACGAACCGTTGCGACATAAAGCAATGAGATGCTTCAGTATCAAATAGTGCTAGGGCAGGAAGTGAGGCTACCAAGATTGTACCTAAGCTATGAGGGATATGTTTTAGGTATAGGAAAATATATAGGTAGGTGTTAAGACAGAAAGAAAAGCTTGAGAAGAAAGGGTTACCAGTGATGACTTGGCCAGTGGCCTCAACTTTTTCTACGGTCATCGTGAAAGCCTGTCGCCGTGGTACATTCCTCCTGGCCGGAGGAGCATTCCTCTGAACGTTCCTTTGAGCTTGATGGAACTGACGAGGAGGAGGTGCAGTCGGTGGTCCTCCAGGTGGTGGAGCAGGGAGAGCGAGTCTTGGAGCAGGTGCCTGAAGGGCTGGCCTCTGCTGGTAAGTGATTGCTGGCCTGAGTGCAGCAATTGGGTTGTGTCTTCGAGGACAATACCCAATATCAAGAGTAGCTGAGCCGCAGACTAAGCAAAGACGGTTGGCTCACCGGCAGTCTTTCGCCAAATGTCCATCTCTCCTGCAGTAGGTACAAAAGGCTGGGCCGGGCCGGTTGATTGGTACTCTCGGTCTCCTGGGCATAAATGGTGGCCTTGATGAGGCTCTTCCTTCCATCTGGGTGGCAGGGCGCTTAACTCTAGCAGATTGAGATCTGCCCCTCATCTTTACCAGTGCCTCATAACGGCAGGAAGCTTTCAGAGCCGATTCATGAGTCAGAAAATCTCCTGTGGCTAATGCAGCCTGGATCTCCGAATTTAACCCTTATTGAAATCGACGGGCTCTGATCTCATCCGTCGGTATCAAGTGTGCCACAAATCTATTAAGGTATTGTGTTAGCTGTGTAGTATGTGATATTTCAAAATATAAATATTGAGACGTATCTTACCGACTGAGCATAGTGAACTCAGCGTCATATTCATCTACTGACTTGGTCCACATTGAACCTTGTTGCAGATGGATGAACTGTTGTTCCATATCAAAACGGGTAGTCTCAGGGCAGTACTTTGCATCGAACATGTCATGGAAAGTATTCCATTCGATAGGTTGGTCAAGACGGTTTTCTTCCGCCATCCACTAAACCCGTGCATTATCAGTGAGCTGCAGCTTTGCAACTCGAACCCAAACTATCTCTGGCACTTGTGCCGCTGCCAGGTCATCTTTAATGCTTTGAGCCCATTTCAGCTTCTAGATGGCTCTCCTTTCCTGCAAACTGTTTGTGGTGCAAGGCCCTGAATTGTTTTACCCCAGGTGCTTCTGCCTCTGGTCGGTTCATCAGGATGGCAGTCTGCTGCTGCTGTCCGTCCAGGAGGCTGCGGATCGCCTCAAGCAGAACCGTCTGTTCGTTGATTGGAGCAGCGACGGTAGGTGTGAGTGGTAGTGGTGGAGGAGTGTTGTTGGCATTCGTGCTAGTGTTGTTTGAGAAATCCATAACCTTGAAAGAAAAATTTAGGTTAGGACAGATTCAAAATATATGAAATTGTAAGATTCAAGGAATATGAATTATAAAGAAAGTTTTTAGTGCTGGTTTTTGTGTTATATTTCTTAGGTTGTTCATGCAAAAGTGACATGCATGGCCATACAGAGCTGACTTGTATGTCCACACACATCTGACCTGCATGGGCCACCAACAAAACCTGTCACGCCCCGCTTCCCAGTATACGGGTGGAGGACGCGATTAGGCCGCTACGTATTTACTCAAAAGTAAACACGCTAAGCGTATCTAAGCAATATAAAATGTAATATACACAAGAGACAAAATGTAAATGAACAACAACTTTATTTATTAAACATTCTTTTTACAATACAACTGAAAAATAAATACATGGAATGAAAGCAATGCCTAAACAGTTGCATAACAGAAATAAAAATACTGAAATGAAATGTACAAGTAACTAGAGCTCCGGGTCGAAGGCTGGCTGATCCAAGTCCTCGATAGTGGGATCGATCTCCTGAAGGTCCGAATCACTTGACGACATTCCAAAGAAAAGAAAGAGAATGTCGTCAGCGAACAAATTGCTCGGTAAGTCCCATAAATAGACAAAAATGAAATAGACAGAATAGAGAGTATATTGTTAAAATGTTGTATTTAGTATTAACGTTGTTGTTTGTAGCTTGGTACAGAAGAATGCCAGTGTATACGAGAGGATTTCCACTATTCCGAAGACTAAGGTATACGGAGCACAAGGAACCGTTCAGCCACGGTACAACGGCAATGGATATTCAGGTTGGGTGTATTATGGTTACAATCTCGTGCCACTTCTAACACCTTCCGTACCAGTCTACTCCTTATAAACCCCGCGATATCTTGATTGTATTGGCGTATTATTTGTATTGTATATTGAATATAGACGGATGACTTGCCGAAACCATGATATCAGTAATGGAACGGATATAATGAATGATCATGTAAATGGAATATATCCATGGTTCGGTTCGGTCAATATATATTTATTAGATTGAATAGCCAGATTCATAGATCCATGTTGTATTGTAGTTTGATACTTGAATCATATTCAATTCAGATTGATTATATTGAGACTCAGTCTGATTCAGACAATTAGAAAAGAAATTAAAGTCCTGAATTATGTTTTAGTACTATCGGTAACTGCTGCACATGGACGGAAGAATTTGTGTCTTTTTCAAAGACAATTACCGTGTTGATAACACCGTTTGTTAAGTTGTCTAGCTTAAATAGGCAAGCACCCATATCTCCGGCTCTCTGAGGCTCAAGAGACTGGTCCTGCTTAAACCTATGTTTACTAGCGTCCTTATTGTAATTTAGTATAACTTGAAGGGGTTTTATGTAAAATAGTTTTGTTATACTTTCAAAATATACCTCAAGTATTTAATTATCGTCTTTTGATTTTTCATAGATATTTTTTTTATTCAATGTGAAATTTCTAGTGAATATGACCTAGTTTTAAAGTATAAGATATTTATTTGAAATATTGGAATTGTGTGTTATTTCTTGTAAATGGAATGTTTTTCTTGAATTTTGGAAATGTGGAATATTATAAATATTAGAAATAGATATTTTGATATTAATTACATATATATTTATTTATTAAAAATATAAGTTTTATATATAATAGAAATCACATTTTCTAAAGAAAAATGTTTTAAAAATCTTTCGAAACCGTATGCTCCTTACGGAGGTCTGCATCTAACTCTACTACGCCTGAGGATTTGCGATAATCCGCATCATACCGAACGGGTTCCCCAAAATGGATTGTAGAGGCGCAATTGCAAAGATTTGTTAAATACACTTCTTATAGAAAAATATTTTATAAGTTGAAGATAATTATATGTAAAGTCGTATTTTTCCAAATCTATGTTCTCAAATTCTATCGTGGTATGTTAGATATCTGTGTTGTGAGGAGGTAAGTCATTACCTCGTGAGTTTTTCTAAGTTAATATGGTTTAAAAAGTTTAAGAATGTCGAAATGAAACATGAAGGTATTTTAAGGTAAAAGTGAAATAAAACTTGCTACGGTTATTATTTTGATGTCAAACTTATTCTATTGCCTTTTTTTAATATTTAATGGTCATGACATAAGAGGTTGGTATTATTGTGTTTAAGAAAAATAGAACTTTTTAAGGAAAAACCAAATCGGAAGTCGGATTAACTCCGCTTCCGTCGGGTTTTAGTTTTGAATGATTTTAGAATAGAGAAAAGAAGAAGAAGTAGGGACTTACTGGATGATTGGTTAGAGGAGAGAAAGAGGAAGAGGTGGGAGTTACCGGTGCGTCGTCGGAAACTTCTTGAGTTGTCGTTGGAAGTTCGTCGGAGTTTCGCTCTTTACTAACTCCACTTGCACACAAAAGGATCTTGAAATTTTCTTGAGAGTTTTTTATAGGAAATTTCAGTATGAAGGGGTGTAAAAGTAGAGTGGGTATTTATAGGACAAATTAGGGTTTGGGACGTGATAAAAATGCATTTAAATTTGCATTAAAATGAGGTTAAATGAGCATTTTATTGCTCTCTGGATTAATTCAGAGTAAACAAGCAATAAGGGAGTAGTGGGGTAGCTGAAGAGGTGCAGAGGGTGAAGTTTGAGAGCATTTGGGATGGATATGACCGACCTCACCGGATTTTATGGGCTTGTCGCTAGCCCAATGCCGACGGATGTGGTTGGTGTTGGGGTATTGGGTTGGGGTCGTTTGGTATTCTACAGTTCACATGTTTGATTATTCTGTAACTTACCCTATTACGTATGCTACACGTGTAGACTCTTTGGCTTCTAAAAGATTAAAAGAAATTTAATTAAAAAGAATGTGTGGCTGATGGGATTTGAACTCTGGTGCTATGGTTCAGCAGTGCAAGGTCTTACCAATGAGCTACAAGCTCCTTCTTGCTGTTCAAAATTGAATCAAATACTTTTAATACTCACAGGAAATGTAAATACCCTAATTGTACATTAATTTTAAATGAATTTTATGTACACTAAAATTGGAGTTGTTACACAACGCATGGTTCTCTACTTTATTCTTATACCTATAACTTCTCAAAATATGGACCTTGTATTTCAAACGAAATGCGTGTTTAAAACCAGAGAAGTCATAAGTAAATGGAATATAGTACAAGTACCAACCCCATGTCCTAATAGATATCGAACAACATACAATACCATGTATAAGTCTCTAGAGTATATTAACTCAAATTCCATGTATTGTAAGTTGAAAACTATATTTTGGTTAAGAATATCTATACCGTTAATCAATGCACCTTATCTTATTCTCAACTGATAAAGATAAATATTTAGAACACAGTTTTCAAAATTTATATCTAACTTTATAAAATAAAGATATAGATATTCAATTTTAAAAATTGGTGTATAACAACAGTTATTCAAAACTAAATATTTGTCGTAAGCCAAAACCAGGTGATTTAATCCAATATCACCAATTGCTACGAATTCCAATATTAAGGATGAAAACACCCATTTCCCAATATTCTACTCCTTCTCAGTATCTGTAATGCCCTACAGATATGAGATCCAAACCTGATACATACATACCCTGAAGTCAGAATCT
This sequence comes from Agapanthus africanus, assembly GCA_030015575.1. Classification (NCBI taxonomy): domain Eukaryota; kingdom Viridiplantae; phylum Streptophyta; class Magnoliopsida; order Asparagales; family Amaryllidaceae; genus Agapanthus; species Agapanthus africanus. The sequence goes on along the minus strand of JASDDO010000004.1, from coordinate 433,772,772 downwards.
TATTGGGAAAACGGTTTTCAATTAATATCGCACAGGAAAACTGAAACATGAAAATGTTTTGAAGGGGTGGCCGGGTATTCCCAGTAATGCCTCTTCCACTATCCAGATTCATGACAGTAGTCGCAAATTCCCTTACCCTCACTGCAATCCCTTTATATGTCTTTATTTCTTATCTTCTGTATGCCATATTTAGGCTAATTGTTTTTCTTTTTTCCTTACCATTAGACACCAGCCTAAGGTTTAGAAGAAGACTATCTAATAAGCGTAATAGGTGTACTCTCCTAATATTAGGAGCCCTCACAACTTGATAGAAGGTAACGCTAAAAGACAACCGAATAATTCTATTCAATTTCTCCAGAACCCGTGGCCATCCTCAAACCGAAATAAGTTTCTTCGAGTTCGTATGTAACTATACAAGATGGTCTTTCCAAACAATATGGATCTCCGTAGTGATACGGAGTGTTTTGGAGAAAAGTAAAGGGAAAGTAAGAGTAGCAGGGATATATGCGATTTTGTCGTGAATCATGACAATCCAAAATCATAGTGTGTAAGAAGATTCGGTCAACTTGGTTCATGAGTTTTAGTTTAAGGCCAGACACGGTCGCAAACCAATGAGAGAAAAGAAACACTCAGCGTGTACTCTATCAAGATTAGATTGATTAATCACTTTATCTAATCAGAATGGCTTTCACAATTTCCTCGAATTCTCCTTCAAACCCTAAAAGGATAATTAGTTGGGATAACCCGAGAAGTAAACTACTCATCAGTGGGAATCGGGACCCGATTATCATCGCATGATAATCTTGACAGAAGCCGACCAAAATTACCACACTTTAGAAGTTATGCGCATACTCGGCAAGTTTCCCTTATATTTGAAACTCTCTATATGGATTTTGCCCCTAACTACTTATAACCTTGACTAGTTCAACAAACCATAAACAGTTAGTCAAGTTCAACCCGTCATTTTCTTGATTTTATTAAACCCACCTGCACGAGCCCTTGACTAAGTCAACAAGGTCGCACGACTGTCCTAACCAATCGTATCTCTATGTACAGAAAAGTACCACTTAGCTACCGAGTATTACACCTTGACTATGTCAACAAACACAACACGAATACTAAATACTACTAATCTGAAATGATGGAGGGCTACAGCTAGTTTTTGGCAAAAAACCTTTTACTTAATGAACTTGATATTGTTGAAGGAACTTGAGTAGCTTTGAAAATGAGTGGTTTAGGCTCGGCTTTTAAAACTAGTAACATAAACTTTTGTTTAAGAGCGAACTTCCCGTGAAGGGATCAAGGCTCTTTCCTCATAGAATGAGGTGCAGGATATTCCTAACCGAATACCTCTATGCAAAACAAAAGAATACAACTATGATTTTGAAGAAACCCGAGTAATTTTAAAATTGGTTCCGACAACATCATTTAAATTTGTTTTCCTTACATTAATCAGAATTAATGCAGTCACATCAATTAATCATATCATGCCAGAAAAAAATGAAAATAGTCACACACATATATGCCATCCGCATTTGCCATGGGGTCCCGGGTCTTTCACCGTAAGGTTATTTAACTTACGGCAGGGCGGGGACAAGACTAGTGCGGATGCAAAACATATATAGCGTCCACTAAATATATATATAATATATACAAACATTCGTCTCATGCATGATATCAAGTAACACCACAGAAGAATCACAGCAGAATCAAATACAGTATGGAAATGCGGATAATCTAGGAAAAATACATTTCAATGGAGCCAAATATGAAATGCAATTTTTCCGCTCGTGTGGATAGCCCGTAGTATTAGACTTTAGACCCCAACAAGTGCGGCAAGCCACCCGCCAATCCCAAAAGCGAGGAAACCCCAATCAACGAAGGGAGTGGGTCACCCAGCACTTCCAAGATTCGGTGACTTGGGCACCCCTCCACGGGTCAATAATATGCCCTCTACGAGTACGGCGAGTAGCCCGCCAATTCTAGAGTAAGGCATCCCGGTCTTAACGCCATGAGATGGAAGCTCGTTTCTTTCTAGAACCTGGCTATTCAAGCACTCCACCATGGGGTAATCCTAGTGCATGTAATGAAAATCTGAATATACAACGGTGACTACGTCCGCAGCCAGGACACGTCCCAAAGAATAATACAAGCCGCGATGACGACAATCCACATGTTGGACGCTTACCATACAATATGAATATATATTATATCATAGAGAATTACATCTAATACTATATACACCGGGCCATCCATCACGACAAATCCAACATAACCATAAACAATAAGCAATATCCATCACAGAACATACAAACTTGCGAGTATCAATTTCGTAATCCCGTCTAAATGATACATATAGCAGTTAGACGACGTTTTACCAAACGTTATGATACACGCAACCATTATAAAGCCTATGACAATCGAATACTGCACACAAATAGCCAACACTTCAATTTTCCAAAACATCGAAAATCAAATGCGCTAAAAACCGACAAAAATTCCATGCTAAAACCTACTCTGGGAGTCTAAAATGAACTCGGATTGAGCCGAAACTTCATGGAGGACCCCGGCACGAAATTAACATCGACCCGGAGACACCTAAGGGATACCACCCCCTAAGCCACCTAAAGGTGGCCATAGGGGTATGGCAGACCCCCCGAGCTCGGGTCCCCACCCCCAAGGCCACCTTTGGGTAGTATCGGGGGTGTGGGCCCTCCTTGGGTCCTCCCGGGACATTCCCGGGGTCCCCGTGCACCTCCCCGTGGATTCTCGGTCCAAACTAAGAGCCCGTGGGGAGTCAAAACATCAAATTAGCATGGTTTTCTCACTGGTTTTAACGGCAGTTTTTGCAGAACCAACGGGATTCAAAAGTCGTCGTTGGTTCCTAGTGCCCTCGCCGCTAAGCCACGGCTATTGCGAAATTCAAAAACAAAATTTTTCGTGGCACTGGAAACTAAAACCCAAGAATCGAACCAAATGCCTAAACTAGAACCATAACAAGATAGAAATCACAATCTTTGTAGCGTTTTTATTTGCTCCAATTGGGTTGGACTCTAGTATGCTCTCAAGAGTTTCGAATTGCGCTTGCAAGCCAGATATCCTTCGCCGAACAAGATCTATCCAAGGGAACCAATCCAAGCTCTGGCTTCACCTAATGAAGCAACCGACGCTCCAAGCTCGTTAGGAATGGAAAGTGGGATGTAGGAATTTTCCACTATAATTTTCTCTCAAATCTAAGCTCAAGAGAGCAAGTGTAGAAGAAGGAGGAGGAGGTGAGGAAAAATATCCATGAGAAAGTCTTGAAAGCATGAGTGAAGAATGAATGAAGAGTAGAATAGAAAAGAACGGCTTCATAATTTATAGCAACCATACAAAATAAAATCTCACAACAATTTGTAATATGATAATGAAGCTCATTTCTTTCTACATGTCTTCAACCATGCTCAATGCCACCTCACCTTCCACCTCATTTTATGAATATTCATAAATGAATATTCAAAAATGTGGTGTCCATCTTCGAGAACAAATTTCGTATAAATATGGAATACAACCAGGTATACGTATCGAAAAACATATACGTATAATCATATAAAATACGAATAGCCAAGAGAGAAAATGAATAGTGAACAATAATACTAAAATATATATATATATATATATAATATATATATATATATAAATTATTAAATCAAAACTTGATTTAATAATCCGGCTTAATCCTAAACCGCTAGTATTATCAACCGTCCGATTAAAGTCCGTGTAACATATACACATATTTAATCGGACACTTGTATGTATCAATATACGTCATCCACATTATATCGCCTGAACCAGAAAAACCCTCTATGTGGAACTCTAAAAACTCGACAATACGATGGCATCACGTCAACGGCACTAGCTGTACATAACGGCTACCCAGGTATTGAGCGAAAATAAGGCCGACGAGCAAACTCATCCGTACCCCTACTGAGCCTGTCTGTGACAATCAACGTACTGTCCGGTCTATTCATCTAAGATTATCACATATCAGGTCTAGGGGGTGGATAAAGTCAGACCCCTAATAACGTGATAAGTCGTGTCGGTGTGAAGCCCATCACCCACCGAAAAACTACTGATCCAAATCAGTAAATCTCATCCACCTTGGCCAAAAATTTCTGGTGATGGCCACCCGTGCACAGCGCGACATCTGCCCCCAATACCAAAAGAGACGAATCCCTGACGATCAGCTCACTGCCTCCATATGGTTTGGAACTGTACCCAACTAAAACCTATTTGCACGACTCTTTTGAGCCATGGTAGGGTAGTAATCAAAACACAATGGGAACTCACACATGACAAATGACGATCTCAGGTCAACGGACTAACCTGTACTCATGTCACCTGAGAACTGCTATCTGATAATAGGTATAATACCACCTAGCATGTTCCCGGCGAGTCCGTCCATTGCACTCACCTCTATATACTATCTTAGGTGACCAACTGACACCAATGGCTTGTGAGGCCGGCCATTACCACTCATCGGGTGTTCACATCATAATATTGCATTATTATATTCCCCATTCTTATTCTTTTTATAAATAAATAGGTGCTTTTGACGCATGTCTGCTATATGTTACAGGTTACAGGTTCTTGGACAGGAAACAGTGAAAACGATGTAAAGACGATGAAAATATGGACTTTTGACCAACAAATGGGAGGATCTTAGTCAAGCCTACATCGAAAGACAGTGCACAATTAACAAGGCAACTCAAGGTCCAAAAATACAAAGCGGACGGTTAAAAATCCATTGCAAATTGTTCACTGAAGATCTGGAACTAATATAGAAGCCCAATTTGTAAAAGAACCAAAGAACCAGAAGACAAAAAGGACCAAGAACAAAACCCTAAAATTTCAGCATGTGAGCCAACTAAAGGGCCGCGGAACCGCGGCCCAAGCCTACCATTGCCGCGGTTCCGCGGCCAGAAGAAGACAAAAGGAGAATTATTTTTTACCAAAATTCAGTGGCTTCGTTGACCGGTCTTTCTAGAGGGCTATTTTTGTAATTATAGACATGCGAATCAGATGTAACCTAGGGTTTCCTATTCTCTATAAATAGGAACTCTAATCATTGTAACTCTTTATGCCTCCCTTTAATGAATAAAATTTAGAAATCTTTTGGAGAGCATCGGTGTTTCTTTTCCATTCAGAAATTCAGATCTGACAAACCTGCATGGATGATTGGAGGGATGCATCTGTAAGTAATTTAATTTCTTGCCCTAATGTAGATTTCAATTTCTTGCCCTAGGTAGATTTAATTTCATGCCCTAGGAACTTGTTTAGGGTTTAGCTTTGAGGAAGGATTTTGAGAGATGAGATCTCTCATCCCTTTCTTACCCACCAAATATTTACAATAGGACTCCATGCATACACGCACATACCGCGCCCTACGGCATCTTACCCCTCGAGGTAACGATGACACCGTAGTGTAAACGCCCGGTTGTGGTGTTTTCCATGGAGGTTAGGGTAAGGATCTCTAAAGGAAGGACAAGAACCTAGAGGAAGGAACACCTTCCCGAACGGATCTAATCCACTTTATTGATAATTACCATAACTCCTCATAGATCTTCATTCGGGTATTGAAAGCGGTGAGATTTAATTACATTTCCAAACCATCCCTAAACCTAGCCCTAGCAAGAGTAGATCTAGATAATTGCCCTAGGTTAATTAGGTTTTTAGATTTAATAATTAATCCGAACACCCTTCGGAATTAACTCGTTAGCGCGATTAGGAGATTCACAACATCCCTGTGGACCGACCCGTACTCACCGGCTAGCTGCAAAGCGACGCCGTTCTTGATTGCGGTTACAAATATTTTTGATCTATCTTTTAGAAAGCGCAAGCACGCTAAATCTCTCTCAATCAAATGGCGCCGTTGCCGGGGATGGCGTAGAATTTTCTTTTCGCAATTTCGGGTTAATCATAAAATTTAAAAATTCATAAAAATCTAAAAAATCCAAAAAAAAATATAAAAATATATATATTTTGTTATTTTTGGAAGGGATACTTTGTTGTTTTAATTTTGCAGGATTTACAAAGACGATCTGGAAATTTCCAGAAGGCGAAACAGAAATCAGAAGATCGAAACAGAAGGGGAATCAAATAACAGAACAATGAAAATTTTTTTGGAGACCCAATTCCCCCAACCTGCCGTGATTCCGCGGCCAAAACCCACCTTAGGCCGCGGAACCGCGGTCTTCTAGTGAAATCAGAGCGTCAATTTTTTTTTGGGGATTCGTGCTGATTAGACTGCCGCGAAAACGCGGCAATAACTCGTTTATACCGCGGAACCGCGCTCTTTTGGTGAGATCATCCTATGAAATTTGCATTGTAAGCTCTCTGTTATTTCTCCTCTGCAAATTCTAATATATTTTCTGAATAATGCCTGCAAGATTTTGTGTGCTTTAGAAATATAATCTCTTCCATATAACAAGTCTTGTGCAGGATTTTTGGGCCCCGCTCAAAATTGAAATTGATTGCAAGTAATCTTTTTTGTTGCATATCTTTTCTCGAATATCTTTTTGCAACAATTTTTTCCAAATAAAGATTCTTGTGATAGGCTTCAAATCATAACCAATTGCAAGTAATATTTTGCTGTTGCATATCTTTTCTATAAAATATTTTGCTGTTGCATATCTTTTCTCTAAAATCTTTTTGCAACAAAATTTTTCCAAATAAAGAGAAAGAAAAAAAAATCAATGAAAAATGAAAATAAAAAGGACAAATATTTTATAGAACTTGCAAAATTTTTTAGCCCCAAATAAATCCTTGCACCACCTAACCTTCCTTCTTGTCACCTTTCTTCTTCTAACATGGGTACCCCACATAAAAAATCATTAGCCGAACTTTGGTATCCCGAACCTAATTTTGCGTCATATGTCAATGTGTTCGGTCAATTTAAAGACGATCCTTCCATGCCTAAAAAATCTTTGAAAGATCACATAGAGGAGTCTAGGAGAAATGGTTTGACTTTTCAACCCACTTTGTGTCAACCAAGTCAACTTTCACCACTTCCATATGTTGATACCACTCTTTCGAGTCCTTCTGACACTCTTAGGCCGGTGTCCATTGCTGAGCACATTGCTCAATCTCACAGCCGATCTTTCACCCCTCTCCACACATCTAGTTCTAGGGATCCACAAGATTATTCACATTTTTATCCACATGTAGACCCTACCCATGTCCTACCACCCACTTCCTACCAGTCCTACCCGACCTTACCACCTTCCCTAGACATTGATTCTACACAGCCTGTTGGGAGTTTTACATATCCACACAATTTCGAATCTTTTCCCGAAACCCCCTTACCACCAAAGTCTAGTTTGGAAGAGGCGTTGGAGGCGTATATCGCAGCAACAAACAAAATGATTAGGAATGTGGAAGCGTCCGTGGCCGCCCTTATGCAACCTGCTGAACCGGTAGCTAGTTTCCCGCTAGCACCAAATTTTTCAATGTATGAGGAGGCGGTTGGACAGAATGAGAATGAGAGAGGATTTCCAAATCACACATACCCTTACCAAATTGAAGCCCACAACTCCAGTTTTCCATCGATTGTCCCAAATGATTCACCAGTTGAAAATAAAAATGAGTTGTGTGATTTTGTAGTGTTTGATTTGCCAGATTATGAAGAACCCCTTTCGAGTGAAACCGCACCTAATCCTTTCGATCTTTACACCTCCCATCTAGAACCTAAATCGATAGATATCCATGCTTTTGAGGAGGTGTCTAAAGAAATTGATTTTCACTTAATTGAGGATATAGACGCCGGGAATATTTCGGATGATGAACCTGTCGATTTAATTGAAATGTTATGTTCAAATCATCATCCTGAGTTATTAAATGTTTCTCCCGAATCTCACATGCGTCTTGATTTTGATGATAATGGCATGGATGAGTTAAATATTGAGGATAGTATTGAGGAGAGTCTTAAGGATATTATTGAGGTTGAATCATTTTTGTTTGATGTGTCTGATTTTCCAATTCATCCTCCTGAACCTTTGATTGTTATATCACCCTCCCTCCTTCCCATCGTTCCGACCCCGCTTGACGACTGTGAGCTTGAAAACTTTTCCTTTGAATCTGACACAGTTCTCACAGCCGATGACACGTACGAGTGTTTCACTTTTTCGGACGATGTTGAAGTCTCACCGCCCGAGTTTGAGTCCTTTGCATTTTCAGATGAGTTAGTTAATCCATCAGACTCGGTTGCTTACAGTCGTTTCGAACCATTGATGGAATCTTTCCAGTTCGACACAGTTTACTACGGTGAGAATGAGACTATCCCTAATTCACTCTCTTTCATCCTTCCTATTGTTCCGACCATGCAAGTGATCGTTACGCTTTCATCTCAAATACCAAGTTCGGCGTACCCATGTTTTCTCGCGAATCTTGAGGAATTTGACCCCATTTCTCGACGGGTTAATAGGTTAGCGCAATTGCTTTTAACACATCGGTCATCACAAATTGCGCTAATTTATTCACTTGCTTTACACCCTCAAGATCGTACCCCACTTCTTTCTTCTTTCCGCCATTCTTCTCCCCCACCGAGACCATATTCTCTTCTTCCCATTCGGTCTCGTGTGTTTCTCATCTCTTTTCTTTCTACTCCATTCTTTCACCACCTAGACCATTACCACGATAAGATTTTTGAATGGTTGGTGCTATCCTTTGGCTTGTGTAAGGCCAAGCTTAAGTTTGGGGGGGAACCTTTGTATATATGTATATATATTTTTTTGTTTTCTTTTTCTATAAAAAAAATAACAAAAAAATTTCAAAACAATAAAATAAAAAAAATTTATAAATAAATAAACAGGGGAGTATCGGCATTTTGACCCTCTTGGTTTAGCATGACAGTGAGGACACTGTCAAGTTCAAGTTTGGGGGTATGCTCGGTACGTCTTCCTTCGCATTCATTTGTACATATTTTTGCATTTGCATATTTATTTGAAAAACCATAAAAATTGGAAAATTTCAAAAAAAATTATAAAAATAATTGTATTCAATTTTGGCTAATTGACTTGAGTTTGACGAATGGGTTAACTGGCTAGGAACAACTAGATCTTAGACTTAGTAAATTAAAAACCCTAAAAATTACATTCCTTAAAGTTTAACGGTAGAAAGTATATGCCTTTGTAGCTTATTTAGAAATAGGCAAATTTTGAGTCTACTTCTTGGGCTAAGTTAAAACAAGGGAAGAGTATTGATATTTTTTATTAAAGTATGAGTTTGAAAAATAGTTCCTAGCTTAAATCTAGATTCTGAAAACGTATACCCTACAATTTGCACAATCACGCACCTTGAAACTTGGAATAGTAGAAGAGACCTTGAAATGCTCTTGTCTAAAGTCCTTAGTACAATGAAAATAGAAAAAGAGTGAATAAAGAAAAGAAAAAAATGAACACTGGTTTTTGTGATTACTTAAGGCTGTAAAAATAGAAAAATATTTAGCGAGGGTGCTTCATCACCTAGTGCCTTAGACTAACTGGTTTGGGAGTCACTGCTAAAAGCCTTGGGTGTTGCAAGACTAGGAATTACGCTTTAAAGTGCAAACATATCTTGTAATCGGTTGTTGGTACCTCAAGAAGTATTAACGGTCGCATGAAGGATGTGTAAGCAAAATTCAATTAAAAATTCACCATTTAAGAAGTGCTTTGGACAACGGACGAGTGTATGATTGCTTGATTTGAATTTTCAAGTGTAGGGGTGATTTATACACACACGTGGGGGTATGTGATTGGGATTTAGATGAGAGAAAGGGATGAAAAATAGAACTTGTATCTTTAGCAGAGTTGATAAAAATTCCTGAGTGGAGATGAAACCCTAGAAGGAAAACTTAAGAAATGCCGAAAGCTAAGTAGGTCTGCAGAACATATATAATCTTAAGTTGAATAATGAGAAAGTGTGAAGAATATGGGTGGATAATTTACGAGTCGACGATAATAGAATTCCTTGTTAGAAAACCTAATTGGAGAATTAAAGTCGAAAAGCCAAATTGATAGGATTTTGTGGGTAGTATCCGCTGAAAACCCTCAGGAGACAACACTCCTCCTACTAGGGACACCTAGAGGTTTAACGGCTTGTTGCACGAGCTCAGTGCAATCGCGTTTCCCTGCGAAAGTGTGGTTAGGATTTTAGTGAATAAAAATAAGTTTGCTCGAGGACGAGCAAAAGATAAGTTTGGGGGTATTTGTTCACATCATAATATTGTATTATTATATTCCCCATTCTTATTTTTTTTATAAATAAATAGGTGCTTTTGACGCATGTCTACTATATGTTACAGGTTACAGGTTCTTGGACAGGAAACAGTGAAAACGATGTAAAGACAATGAAAATATGGACTTTTGACCAACAAATGGGAGGATCTTAGTCAAGCCTACATCAAAAGACAGTGCACAATTAACAAGGCAACTCAAGGTCCAAAAATACAAAGCGGACGGTTAAAAATCCATTGCAAATTGTTCACTGAAGATCTGGAACTAATATAAAAGCCCAATTTGTAAAAGAACCAAAGAACCAGAAGACAAAAAGGACCAAGAACAAAACCCTAAAATTTCAGCATGTGAGCCAACTAAAGGGCCGCGGAACCGCGGCCCAAGCCTACCATTGCCGCGGTTCCGCGGCCAGAAGAAGACAAAAGGAGAATTATTTTTTACCAAAATTCAGTGGCTTCGTTGACCGGTCTTTCTAGAGGGCTATTTTTGTAATTATAGACATGCGAATCAGATGTAACCTAGGGTTTCCTATTCTCTATAAATAGGAACTCTAATCATTGTAACTCTTTATGCCTCCCTTTAATGAATAAAATTTAGAAATCTTTTGGAGAGCATCGGTGTTTCTTTTCCATTCAGAAATTCAGATCTGACAAACCTGCATGGATGATTGGAGGGATGCATCTGTAAGTAATTTAATTTCTTGCCCTAATGTAGATTTCAATTTCTTGCCCTAGGTAGATTTAATTTCATGCCCTAGGAACTTGTTTAGGGTTTAGCTTTGAGGAAGGATTTTGAGAGATGAGATCTCTCATCCCTTTCTTACCCACCAAATATTTACAATAGGACTCCATGCATACACGCACATACCGCGCCCTACGGCATCTTACCCCTCGAGGTAACGATGACACCGTAGTGTAAACGCCCGGTTGTGGTGTTTTCCATGGAGGTTAGGGTAAGGATCTCTAAAGGAAGGACAAGAACCTAGAGGAAGGAACACCTTCCCGAACGGATCTAATCCACTTTATTGATAATTACCATAACTCCTCATAGATCTTCATTCGAGTATTGAAAGCGGTGAGATTTAATTACATTTCCAAACCATCCCTAAACCTAGCCCTAGCAAGAGTAGATCTAGATAATTGCCCTAGGTTAATTAGGTTTTTAGATTTAATAATTAATCCGAACACCCTTCGGAATTAACTCGTTAGCGCGATTAGGAGATTCACAACATCCCTGTGGACCGACCCGTACTCACCGGCTAGCTGCAAAGCGACGCCGTTCTTGATTGCGGTTACAAATATTTTTGATCTATCTTTTAGAAAGCGCAAGCACGCTAAATCTCTTCAATCATCGGGGTCTCGAAAAGTATACACTAGTTTACCCAGAGTATCGTACCCAGTCTAGATACTCCCTCAGCTAGGGACATTTAAGGATGTGCTTATGGACCACCCAACTCCCACGTATATGGTCGCCATCATAATACTGGTAGTTAAGCAAGAATCCTCCGGGTTCTATCAACATGTAATAGTGATCTGTAATACCACATAATGCATGTATATGATGATAAAACCAAACTAGATAGAACCCTATCATCTCGACTACGACTGTTCTACCCGTATAGGTCCTTCCTCAATCACACTAATCGTCTGCCTGCTATTACAATAATTGACTTGAGGGCACTATATCCAACAATCGTAATAATCTAGTTTATGGTGTTTGGATGGCTCTGATACCATTAAAGATTCCCAATGCCCTCGCCGCTAACCTGTAACCAATGCAAAATCCAAAAACAATAAATTTTAGTGGCACTAGAAATACTAACCCAAGAATCTAAACCAAACACCTAAACCAGCAAGCACAAAAGAATAGAAATCACAATCTTTGTAGCGTCTTCATTTTCTCCAATTGGGTTGGACTCTGGCACGCTCTCAAGAGTTCCGGATCGCGCTTGCAAGCCGGTCTTCCTTCGCCGAAAATGATCCACCCGAGAGAACCAAATTCAAGCTTCAATTTCATCAATAATGTAACTAAAGCTTTTAGGATACTCAGTGATGTGTATGAGTGTTCTAGCATTTTTTCTACATTTATCTTCATGATTTTCAACTCAAGAGAGGGTTGAAAATGAAAAAGAAGAAGAAGGAGCCATGGAAAAGAGAGAAACTAAATGGTAGAATGAAAAAACTATCTTTAATTCAAGCATGATTCATTAAGTTTTGTTAAAAGAATTTTCTCCATTTAAAAACAACCACCATGCTTGAATATTATTTACAAATGAATTAATAATTCATTTATCCATACTCTCCACCATCTCTCTTTTCCACCTCATTTTACAATTTCTTTACAGAAAACCCTAGAAATGAGGTGTCCTCTTTCTAGAAATATTCTTGTACAAATACAAGAATACGTACCTGCAAATACATGCTCATATTCGTATCAAAATACGAATACCCAAGAGATAGAAAAATACAATAACATAATACTAGAATATACATATCGAAATATATATAGGTAAATTATTAAATCAAAACTTGATTTATTAATCTGGCTTAATCCAAAACCGACTAGTATTATCATCCGCCCGATTAAAGTCCGTATGGCTAGCATACATACCTAATCAGAACCTTACATGTATCAATATACAGCCACTGCATCATTTTTCCTGAATCTAGAAAACCCTCTGTATGAGATTCTAAAGACTCATAAATACGCTGGCAGTTGGTTTAACCACAAGCACGTCGGTGACACTAGCTGTACGTAACGGCTACCCAGGTATTGAGCGAAAAGAAGGCCGACGAGCAAACTCATATGTACCACTACTGAATCTGTCTATGACGATTTTCGTACAGTCCGATCTCTTCATCTGAGATAATCGCATACCGGATCTAAGGGTAGATAATGTCAGACTCCTGTTAACCCGATAAGTCATGTCGGTCTGAAGCTCATCACCATTTGAGAAACTATTAATATCACATCAGTAAATCTTATTCACCTTGGCCAAGAATTTCTGGTGATGGCTGACCCAACACAGTGCGACATCGACTCCCAATACCGGGAGAGGCGAATCCCTGACAATTGTTCACTGCCTCCATGTGGCTCGAGACTGTACCCAACTAAAACCTGTTTGTATGACTCTTTTGAACCGTGGTGGGATAGTAATCTAAGCACGATGGGAACTCACATGACACAAATGAAAATCTCAGGTCAAAAGACCAACCTGTACTCATGTCACAGGAGAACTTCAATCTGACGATGGGTATAATATCATCTAGAAGTTCTCGGCGAGTCTGTCTGGTGTACTCAACTCCAGTGAGCATCCGTATACTATCTTAGGTGACTCAACACCAATGGCTTGTGAGACCTTGCTACCGCCCCTCATCAGGGTCTCGAAGCATATACACTAGCCTAGTTCGGAGTATCAACGCCCAATCTCGATACTCTCTCGACTAGGGACATTAAAGGATGTGCTTATGGACCACCCAGCTCCCACATATATGATCGTCATTATAATACTGGTAATCAAGTAATAATTCTACGGGTTTTATCAAAACGTATACACATAATGATAAAGACAAATCAGATAGCATATTATCATCTCGAATAAGACCGTTCTACCTGTATAGGTCCTCGTTCAATTATCATAATCGCCTATTTGGAATTACAATAATTGTCTTGACGGCACTATATACAACAGGAAAAATGTTAAGCGGAATTCAATCGCAGAAACGTCAGACGTCAAAAAAAAGAGCAAGAAAATCGCAGCTAAAGTTCATTATTTTCCTCTGATTAAGAAATTGCAAAATTTGTATATTTCAAGCGACATGGTAAAGAGCATGCGATGGCATTCTGATCGTCGGATCAAAAACGGGAAGCTCAGGCACCCGGTTGATGCAGAAGCATGGAAAATATTAGACAGTGTTGATCATTCTGGAGATGAGTCGAGAAATGTACGTTTAGGTTTGACAACCGACATGTTCATGCCTTACGGACTCATAAGCTCTAATTGGTCTACGTGGTCGGTCTTATTAATGCCTTAGAATCCGCCTCCCTAAATGTGTATGAAGCAACCGTATATGATTCTTTACTTATTAATCCCTGAAAAATATTCACCGGCTCAGTACATCGACGTCTATATGAAACCTTTAATTGAAGAGCTGATAGAACTCTGGAAAAATGAAGTAGAGACATATGATGCGTATGCGAAGGAGAAGTTTAGAATGTGGACGACAGTATGCTATGATCTTTTTTTAAATATTTTCCATTACTTGACAATGAGGAGCGAGAAATTGTATAGGTTTTTTATTTTTGATAATGTTTGTGATCTTTTATTTGAATTTTTTTGACTTTATTTGGTGTTTTTGATATTTTTTTTTGGATATTTTGCACTACATGGCCAAAAATAGTTTGAAATTTTGCACAGGGGTTAGGTAAAAATTATAGGGAAAATGGGGGGGGGGGGGTTTGCAATCATAGGGAAAATAAGAGTACTTTTATATTAAAAAATTGAGTTGGAGGGAAAAATTGCAGGGGAAATGAGGGATTCTTTTGCAATTATAAGGAAAATGAGGGTGATTTCTAAAATTTTCCCATAGAAGAGAAAATGAGGGGATTTTTTTGCAATTGCAGTGAAAATGAGGGTCTGTTTGAATTTTGCTGGAGTTACCGGGAGACATTACAAGGAAAATGAGGGACCTTTTGGCAATTATACGGATAATGAGGGGTCTTGTTGCAATTAAAGACAAAACAAGGTGCGTATTTGATTTTTTTGGAATAATGGGAAATATTATAGGGACATGGAGCCATTTTGCAATCATATGGAAAATGGGGAGCCTTTGTATAATTTTCCGCAAAAGGACGCCAAAACCTTGAAGCTGGAATATTCCTTGAGTTAGAGTTTTATAATATATATACACAGAGAATAACGAGGGAAAGAGGCTCCTTCCATAGCGTCGAAAAACTACGCCCTCCGTTGTATTTTCCGACGATCGGGATCCATCATCTTCACCGTTATCATCTAAAATGTGGGTACGCCAAATTTCATGTGATTCTACAACTTTTGCACCGTTGATTTAACAATGTAAAAAGTTCTATTGTCGGTAAACCGTTAATTTTGAACCCACTAATTCAACGGTGAAAAAGTTGTAGAATCATATGAAATTTGGTGTATCCATATCTTAGATGATAACGATGAAGATGATGAGTGCCGATCGTCGAAAAACATAATGGAGGGCGTACTTTTTCGACGTCAGAGGAGGAAATTCCCTCCTATGGCATCTTTTCTCCATTATTCTCATATATATATATATAATTGAAGGGTAATGCGCATTCTCATAATAAGAGCTAGACTTTTACTCGCACGCGCTACCCACGCGTAGCGTAAACGTGTGGATCATAACATGAAAGGAGAGATCATAAATGTCACTTGCAAAATAAAATATTTGTTCAATCAAATATAAATCAGATTATCATTCATTCTTCTTTCCATAAGATTAGACACGTAGAGGGTTTTTTTTGTCCGGCCACAAAACTAGTAAAGAAAAGTCAATTAAATTGGTTTTCTATGAATTAGACTTAATTTACAAAATCCTAGTTTGTTCACTGTATCTTAATTGATCTGAATAAGTTACTTACAATATACATAGACACATTTTTTCTCCGATCAATCAAACCGAATTAAATGTGAGAAAAGAAAGGAGAGATCCTCTGCTTTCTTATCATCCACTCACAACCAGAATCATATTAATGCTGTGGTGGAATTCTGAATAAAGAACATTGAGAATCATATGCTAACTGCTAACATTCTAAGATTATGTATGGACATTTGTTTTCAATAAGAAAAAGTTGAGAAATTTATTTTTTCTTATATGTTTCTTTGGAATGAAATGGTAGAAAACCCATTTATCATCTATCGCCGGTTAAATCGTCATAACATGAAATATTGTACAAAGGCTGAAATGATGTCATATGCTCTACAGAGGAGCATATGTGGCATGATTTTATTGGACTTATATAGTGTTTTTTTGTACATAAATCTTTTTTCATAGGGTTTTGGGTTTTTTTGTATCTAAGCTGGTCCTCTTTCGTCAAAGAAAATCCATCCGAGAGAACCTATCCAAACACCGGTTTTACCTAGTGAAGCAACAGACGCTCCAAGCTCGCTATGAATGAAGAGTGAGGATGTAGAAATTTTCCACTATAATTTTCTCTCAAATCTAAGATCAAGAGAGTAAGTGTAGAAGGAGGAGGTGTTAGTTATATGTATGCCCTAGAGGCCATTACTGTACATAGGATGTATATTGTAGTGGATGCTGGGACGTATATAGGAAGGACTTTCTTGCTCGACATGATAGTATGCTATCTGGTTACACTTTACCTTAACGTGTATACTGATTGTCTCTCTGTTACAGGTTGGTAAAGCCCTTAGGATGTGTACTTGACTACCTGGACTGTGATGCGGATCATACTAGTGGGGACATGGTAGTGCATAAGTACATCCTTCAAAGTCCCTAGTCGTGGGTGTATCGAGACGGGGCATCGATATACCAGAGTAGACTAGCGTATACCTTCTCGACCCATACAGATGGGCGATGGATGATCCCATATCCATTGGTGTTTGACATCAGAGATGATATACGGGTGCTCAGTTGAGACTGGGTACACTGGACGGACTCGCCGAGAACTCCCAGATGGTATTATACCTTACGTCAGATGGCAGTTCTCTGGTGACACTGGTACAGAGTAGTCTGTTGACCCGAGATCGTCATAGAGTCTTGTGTGGTTCCCACTGTGCTTTGATTTCCATCTTACCACGCCCAAGAGGGCGTGCAAAACGGTGGTTTTTGGGTACAGTCCCGAGTCACATGGAGGCAATGAGCGATAGGAGGGGATTCGTCTCTCCCGGTATAGGGGGTTGATGTTGCGCTGTGTTCGATTGGCTATAATAGGAAATCCCTGGCCAGGGTTGCTGAGATTTACTGGTAAGTGTTACCAGTAGTTTCTCGAATTGTTATAGACCTCATATCGACACGACTTATCGAGCTATTGGGGTCTGACGTTTACCACCCCTAGGCGAGATATGCAACATATCAGACGATCAGACCAGACTGTACGGTAGTGTTACTGGTCGGATTCACTGGAGTGTGAGCGAGCTTGCTCGTCGATCTTCAGATTGCTCAATACCCGGGTGGCCGTTACGTTTAGCAGACCGTTTGCGGCTTGTGGGTGTTTGATATGATCATCATCTGCTGCCGGCGTATTGACGAGTCTTTAGAGTCCTACACAGAGGTTTCCTGGCTCAAGCGAAACGAAATAGGAGCGCATATGAGATATGTGCGGGACCGAGAATAATGCGTGTATGTGATACCGTATTCCATTCTCGCGATGAATGTATCGATTAGGTTATATGCGATATACCCTAGTTATCGAATCAAAGGTTGATTCGATAAGCCGATACATAGGATACTAGTCGGTTATATGCGATATGACCGGATCGTTAAATCAAGTGTTGATTTAATAATTTAATGTATAATTATATATTTGATATATTACTTTGCATTAATTAGTATTGGTTCACTTTAAGATGGATTTTCTCACTCGGTTGTGCGCATTATATATGTGATATGATTTTGTGCACTAGCTTGTATCATGTTTGATGATACATGCTTTTTGGTTAAGTGTAAAGTGTTAAACCTTGGTTAATGAATTGGTTAGGGTTTATTATTTGTTATTCATTTATCTTATTTAATTATCCATTTATTTATGATAAATGAATAAAAGAAAATGAAATGAAATGGTTGCTAATTTTGGATTCTAGTTGAAGCTTCATGAATACTTTGACCATTGCAACCATTTTGTCATCTTGTAAAAACCTAACCATTCACTAACCATGATCAATTCTCTACATTAAACCATGGTTACTATTATGATAAGGATGGTTTTTCTTTTCTTATAAAAGATAATTCTTATCATAATATTCTTCTTCTTCTTCCTTCAACTCAAGAAGAAAACCTAAAGTCCATCAATGGTGATTGATGATTAAGAGTGAGAAATCCAATTCTAAAGTCTACCCAACTCCTATTTCTTCATTCTCTACCTCTTGCCAAGTAGTAGAGTGTGTTTACTTCACAAGTTTCTTGACTTGGTGAAGTCGGAGCTTGATTTAGCGATGCCTCGACGTAGATCATCTTCGGCATGGACATCGACGACCTAGCTTGCCCATTCTCCGACGAAGCCGACGCTAGAGCCCGGGAACTCATTTGGACAGCGAGGGGACTTCGTTGCGGAGCTATGGAGGTGGAGCACCGGATCTACAAAGGTTGTATTTCCGTATCTCTTAGTTAAGTTGTTAACTAGATTGTTATTCGCCTAAATTTCTAGCCGACGATCCGTAGTCGGGTTTCTCGGCACCGTAATTTTTGAATTTGGCATGATCGATGCCTTGTGAGACCTCACTAGTGTGTCTAGGAACCCTACAGTGGTATCAGAGCCTAGCTAGAGCCTTAGGCGAAGTCTAGACGGAATTTGAAGTCCGAACGATCCGAAACCCGATCACAAACTTGCTCTCTGTCCAATTTTTAAAATCTGGTCTTTTTCCAAATTAAAAATATGCAGAAAATCAAGCAGGGTTTTCTAAGAATTACTGTAAATTTCGTGGACCTAATTCCACTTTCCCACAGCGTTTCCGCGGCATGAGCAAGGCTCAGGCGGCGGATCCGCGGCCGTACGGCCACATTATTTAAATAATTTTGTACAGTAATTCTTAGTTTCCAGTGGTGATTTTTCTGGGAATTTTTAATAATTTTTCAAGAGTTGAATTTTCTGCAGTTGTTTTGGGGATTCGGTGTTTCGATCGGAGTATCAAATTTTGTCTGTGTGGCTTTCCGGATAAATTTTAGAATATGTTAAAAAGTTCGACCGGATATAAATACCCAATTTTTTCCCTGTCGGGAAATTTCCAAGTGTTGGATCTTTCCGTAGTTTAACGACGTTCTAAGTAGTGCAAGTAACGCGATGGGCCCTCTAGAAGACAACAAACCTTAACTCGATTATGTGACCGTCTTGAACTGCCCTTTGAACCTTAGGGTTTGGGGCAGTACGGCGTGCCACATGTGAGGCGTTGGCTTGACCCTTCTACGGCTGGACCGTTGGTACTGAGGCACGAACGGAATGTTGTTAGACTTGTTTCATGTGTTGATCTGTATCGGGAAAACTTGGGTGTTCGAATGTTCAATCGGAAAGTTTAACATTTTCTAATTATCTGGAATGGGATACAATAATTGGAATTCACAAATAGTTATGAGATAACTAAATGAATGTTATAAACGTAGCAATTTAGTCTCACATGATCGGTTGCCACGGAATTTTGATGTGATCAAAAGTCCGTCGCAATCACGTAGCGTACGCGGATACTCGCCGGGTAAACTTAATAGACAGCCTCGCTCCATAGCCCCGACCAAGTGACTGTAGGAGAACCCCGTCGCCGAAAGCATCCGTCCGGGTGCTCGCGGCAGCGGTGTTCCGCCTTGGTGCACTTCGTCGACGGTATCGGGGGTGCGGCCGTCTACTGAAGTTTGCGACGAGCATTCGATCAGTTTTTCGGGAATCCTGTTGAATTGCCCGACTTGATATTGAAAAGTGTTTTCGATAATGAGACTAAAATGCGGGGTTTATAATTGTTAGGCATGCGATGTCTAAGAAATTCATTTGGTCAGGCATGCGATGTCTGAGGTGGTTGCGGATTCCAACTGTTGTAGTTTTACACTTTCTTTTCTGTGACCGTAAGTGTATTATGTGATATTGCCGGTTTCGTTGCTATATGTCAACGACAATTGGGATGCACATATTTACTTACGTTGATGACATGTGATGTTATGTGTTGCTGGATATGTTATATTGGATCGTCGTGTTTGAATAGCCGGGGGTTTTTATGTGAGATGAGTGTTTTTCTTTTTCATTCATGTAAAAACTTGTATGTAATATTCTTTTATTGGGACGCTTCCAGGTTGCGGAAGTTGTCACCGTTTGTATATTATTTACTTTTCCGCACTAGGATAGACCCAAGGAGGAGGGCACAAGTAACCGGGTTCTGGAGTCCAGTGGGAGACCAACTCGAGGAGTCGAGTCCGGGTCTCCTAACTCTAGAATTGGTAGGGTTGCTTGCCGCTCTCGTAGGGGTCTTGGGGTGTGGGTTTGGCTATTCATCACGACCGTGGAATCCGTGTTTTATACTGGCTCGTATTGAAAATACGGACGTCCTAGTATATCCAATATTTCATATGATTCTTCTGCTGCGATATCTGTGATGTGATCATGTGATGTTCTGTGATAGATACAGTATATAGTATATATGATGTATTATATAGGCGTTACTTATATTTTACACCCGTGCTAGCCCTGCCCCGCTCTGTCGTTAGTTACCTAACCTAACGGTGCACGAGGGGACATCGAGGCGAATGCGGATGGCATAAGTGTACGTTGTATTTATCTGTGATGTTTAGGTACTTAAATGATGGGACTTCATTAATGTGATTAATGAAATAAAAGAAACCTAAGATGTTGTAGAATCGATTTTCAAAATAAAACAGGTAGCTACAGTTCTTGCTTTGCACAGCGGTATATGTGATATATCCTGCACCTTATTCGATGAGGAAAGGACCGAGATCCCTTCACCGGGAGTGACTCCTTTAGCAATAACTGGCAGATGCTACACACTCGGTTTGTCTTTTGATTGCTTTTAAGAGTTCTGCTTTGCACAGTGATATATATGATATATCCCGCACCTCATTCGACGAGGAAAGGACCGACGATCCCTTCACCGGGAGTGACTCCTTTAGCAAAACTAGAAAAGCCTCAAAAACACTCCATTTCAAAATTCATTCGATACTACAACGATATCAAGTTCATTACGCAATATGTTTTCAGAAAAACCTGTCGTAGCCCTCCGTCATTTCAGATAAGTAGTAGTTAGTATTCGTGCTACGTTTGTTGGCCTGCGTCAAGGCGTAGTGTGCGGTAGCTAACTGGTGCTTATCTGCATAAGCATATGATGTGATTGGATTAGGGTAGTCGTGCGACTTTGTTGGCCTGCGTCAAGGGTCGTGCGGGTGGGTTTAATTCAATCAGGAAATGACGGGTTGAACTTGACTAGCGGACTATGGTTTGTTGGCCTGCGTCAAGGTCATAGGACGCTAGGGGCAAAATATTATCGGGAATTTCAAGTGTTGAAATTTGCAATGAGATTGCATACCTTCTATGAGATAGTTGGATCCCGATACCCACTGCGAGTAAGAGTTACTCCTGGGAGAGTTTTATACATTACAATTAGCCGATGAAGTAAGTGTCTAGAAAGGTGTTAACGAGGTTACGCCTCTGGGAAAACGAGGTTTACATTAATTAGGTTCGTGCGAAAGCACGGGGGACCTCCCTCAAAGTACCGACACTGGCCTGGCTGAAAGATTGGCGAACTTGTAGTGTGTAATTAATCCCGGCTAGTCTTTCCTTTTAGGGTTTGAAGGAAGATTTGATAAAAAGCAGTGGGAGCCATCCTAATTAGATAAAATAATAACCAATCTATTCTTGCAAGAGCGCACGCTGAGTGTTTTCTTCTCTCTCTCTCCAGGTAGCAACCATATCACGCCTTAATCAAGATAATAAAACGGATTATTGACCGAACCCGCTTGTTATACTGAGCTGGGGAACGTTGGTCCCGCTCCAACTTATAATTGTTATAAGACAGAGCAGGAAATAGGGGATTACCTGAATTCCCGTACCGCCCAAACGAAGAGAGTGCATGCTGATGCATCATCTTCGGGTGTGTTCATTACAAAGAACTGTTTCTCTGTATCCTCTACGTCCTGGGTATGTGATACCAGATCAGGATCCCAAATATGTAATCTGTTACATAGGGCTACAGATAGGTAGAGAACTGAGAACGGGTGATAAGTTTCATGAGGCAGAAAACGGGGCAAGAGTTGCAGCCAAGTCTGTCGGTCACTGTCACCCTGTATTACAATACATTGATTCTGAACGAATGTTATTAGATACCGAACCTGATATACAAAATCATATCAGTCTCTTTATTAGTAAAGAAATGATAAAATTTTGTATTGTTGGATAATGTTTTGAACATTTCCTATATCAAAAGTTGATCGGTTCAGGCACGTTATCTAAAAGCGTTAATGTTCTAAATCAAACTACAGTTCTTTAGTATACAGAACACACACAAGGGGAAGAGTTCAGAAATGAACGAATCCTTCTTGAGGCATTGTAGACTAGGTCATATCAATGCGACCCGACTAGCTGAAGTTACATTTAGATGCATATTTAAATCTGTTTGAATTTACATCTTATGAAACTTGCCAGTCATGTCACAAAGATAAGATGACCACAGCTCCGTTTACTGAAAACAGAGAATGAGTTAGTGAACTCTTGGGATGATACATGTTGATGTATGTAGGTCCCCTGTCTACACATGCCAAGACCGGTTCTTTGTACTTCATTACATTCTCTGATAATCTCTCGAGATTCAGATCTATGTTCTTGTTGAAACACAAGTCCGAACCTTTTGAGATATTCACGGAATATAAGTTAGAAGTAGAGAACCAAAATACGGGTATAAGTATCATGTCCTATGATGAGATCAAGGAGGAGAATACTTGTGCACGGAAATCCTGGACTATTCTAAAGGAGAATGAGATTCTCTCTCA
This sequence comes from Agapanthus africanus, assembly GCA_030015575.1. Taxonomy (NCBI): domain Eukaryota; kingdom Viridiplantae; phylum Streptophyta; class Magnoliopsida; order Asparagales; family Amaryllidaceae; genus Agapanthus; species Agapanthus africanus. The sequence continues at coordinate 433,749,821 of JASDDO010000004.1, read as the reverse complement.
GCATTACTCCTCCGTATATACCATAGCACGATAGTATGTCGGGGCGGAGCAGATACACCCTATTTGATATGGTGTGCTCTATGATGAGTAATACTGAGTTACCTATTTTCTTTAAGGGAGTTATGCACTTGAGAAGCTGCATACCTATTGAATAGGTTCAAATCAAATCAGTTGCCTACCACTCCATATGAGATATGGAAAGGGAAGAGCCCATGTCTTAAGCTAGTTAAGATTTGGGGTTGTCCGGCCTATGTCTAAAAGCAAAATCCGGACAAGCTCGAGGCAAGGTCTGTTATGTAGAACCAGAAATGTTCCAGCTATACAAACTACAGCTGATGATTTGAAAGAACCAAAGGATTCTATAGTTACCAACGAACCTCAGCCTCTCCGCCGATCTAGTAGGGTTCCTCACCCACCTGAGAGCTACTTCGGTTTCTCGATGACAGTGGGAGCGAGGATTGCATCATGAGATGATGACCCAACTAGTTTCGAGCTGGCCATCAGGAGTGGGACTCTGTAAGAATGGCTGGATGCTTAGTGATCTGAGATGGAATCCTTATACACGAACAAAGTATGGACTTTGGTTGCTATATCTGAAGGGTTAAATCCCCATCAGGAGCAAGTATATCTTGAGAAGATTACTTGGTGTAGATGGAAAAGTTGAGACTTTCAAAGTTAGACTTGTTAAAGGTTTGCATAATTGACCAGATATGGATCATAATGATAAAACCTTTTCAAGTATCTATGCTTAAGTCCATCCAGATCCTACTTACCACGGCTACATACCATGACTACGATATCTAGTGGTTGGGTGTCATGACTGCTTTTCTAAATGATATTTTGGAAGAGAGCGTCTATAAGTACACAGCCAAAGGGTTTCGTAGACAGTGGGAGCAGCGGAAACGTGTGCAAGATGCTTTATAGGATAAAGCAGGCATCGCGGAGTTGGAACATCTGTTTTGATGGATTAGTCAAAGAGTTTGACATCATCAAAATGTTAGATGAACATTGTATAAACAAAAGGTAGTAGGGAGTATGGTGCTGATCCTCGTAGAGTACGTGGATGACATACTCTTGATAGGGAAAGAGTTTCCTATGCTACGCTCGGTCAATCTCCGTTTATCACAATGATTCTCCATATAGGATCAAAGTGATACCTCCTAAATCCTGGGTTTTTGGATCTATGAGATAGATCTAATTGGATGTTAGGACTCTCACTAGTTGTAGTGAGACGGTATCAACCGATCCTGGGGAGAATCACTGGAAGGGTTCCAGGGTGATAAAGACGACTGAATGTCAGTCGCAGGCATTGTCTTTACCCTCAGTAAAGGGACGGTATGTTGGAAGAGTTCCAAGCTAGATACCGTGATATACTAGACGATAAAGGCAGGATACATCGCTACTTAAGATGCTACCAAAGAGGCTGTTTGGATGTATAATGGTTCATTAGATGAACTATGTTCCTACCATTGTGAGACAATGGAGTTGTGGCTTATGCCAAGGAACGCCGGTCCCATCAGTGATCCAGACTTATTCTAAGGCAGTATCACCTGATCATGGAGATGGTTGATCTCCAGGGTGATCGAGGTTTGGAGAGTAGACTCAGAGGACAACACAGCGGATCCACTCACAAAGGCCTGTTCCCAGAGAGAGACTTTTTTATGGGATGGTTGAGTATGAGATACTACAACCACTGCTACAGATGGCCCTAGTGCAAGTGGGAGATTGTTAGTTATATGTATGCCCTAGAGGCCATTACTGTACATAGGATGTATATTGTAGTGGATGCTGGGACGTATATAGGAAGGACTTTCTTGCTCGACATGATAGTATGCTATCTGGTTACACTTTACCTTAACGTGTATACTGATTGTCTCTCTGTTACATGTTGGTAAAGCCCTTAGGATGTGTACTTGACTACCTGGACTGTGATGCGGATCATACTAGTGGGGACATGGTAGTGCATAAGTACATCCTTCAAAGTCCCTAGTCGTGGGTGTATCGAGACGGGGCATCGATATACCAGAGTAGACTAGCGTATACCTTCTCGACCCATACAGATGGGCGATGGATGATCCCATATCCATTGGTGTTTGACATCAGAGATGATATACGGGTGCTCAGTTGAGACTGGGTACACTGGACGGACTCGCCGAGAACTCCCAGATGGTATTATACCTTACGTCAGATGGCAGTTCTCTGGTGACACTGGTACAGAGTAGTCTGTTGACCCGAGATCGTCATAGAGTCTTGTGTGGTTCCCACTGTGCTTTGATTTCCATCTTACCACGTCCAAGAGGGCGTGCAAAACGGTGGTTTTTGGGTACAGTCCCGAGTCACATGGAGGCAATGAGCGATAGGAGGGGATTCGTCTCTCCCGGTATAGGGGGTTGATGTTGCGCTGTGTTCGATTGGCTATAACAGGAAATCCCTGGCCAGGGTTGCTGAGATTTACTGGTAAGTGTTACCAGTAGTTTCTCAAATTGTTATAGACCTCATATCGACACGACTTATCGAGCTATTGGGGTCTGACGTTTACCACCCCTAGGCGAGATATGCAACATATCAGACGATCAGACCGGACTGTACGGTAGTGTTACTGGTCGGATTCACTGGAGTGTGAGCGGGCTTGCTCGTCGATCTTCAGATCGCTCAATACCCGGGTGGCCGTTACGTTTAGCAGACCGCTTGCGGCTTGTGGGTGTTTGATATGATCATCATCTGCTGCCGGCGTATTGACGAGTCTTTAGAGTCCTACACAGAGGTTTCCTGGCTCAAGCGAAACGAAATAGGAGCGCATATGAGATATGTGCGGGACCGAGAATAATGCGTGTATGTGATACCGTATTCCAGTCTCGCGATGAATGTATCGATTAGGTTATATGCGATATACCCTAGTTATCGAATCAAAGGTTGATTCGATAAGTCGATACATAGGATACTAGTCGGTTATATGCGATATGACCGGATCGTTAAATCAAGTGTTGATTTAATGATTTAATGTATAATTATATATTTGATATATTACTTTGCATTAACTAGTATTGGTTCACTTTAAGATGGATTTTCTCACTCGGTTGTGCGCATTATATATGTGATATGATTTTGTGCACTAGCTTGTATCATGTTTGATGATACATGCATTTTGGTTAAGTGTAAAGTGTTAAACCTTGGTTAATGAATTGGTTAGGGTTTATTATTTGTTATTCATTTATCTTATTTAATTATCCATTTATTTATGATAAATGAATAAAAGAAAATGAAATGAAATGGTTGCTAATTTTGGATTCTAGTTGAAGCTTCATGAATACTTTGACCATTGCAACCATTTTGTCATCTTGTAAAAACCTAACCATTCACTAACCATGATCAATTCTCTACATTAAACCATGGTTACTATTATGATAAGGATGGTTTTTCTTTTCTTATAAAAGATAATTCTTATCATAATATTCTTCTTCTTCTTCCTTCAACTCAAGAAGAAAACTTAAAGTCCATCAATGGTGATTGATGATTAAGAGTGAGAAATCCAATTCTAAAGTCTACCCAACTCCTATTTCTTCATTCTCTACCTCTTGCCAAGTAGTAGAGTGTGTTTACTTCACAAGTTTCTTGACTTGGTGAAGTCGGAGCTTGATTTAGCGATGCTTCGACGTAGATCATCTTCGGCATGGACATCGACGACCTAGCTTGCCCATTCTCCGACGAAGCCGACGCTAGAGCCCGGGAACTCATTTGGACAGCGAGGGGACTTCGTTGCGGAGCTATGGAGGTGGAGCACCGGATCTACAAAGGTTGTATTTCCGTATCTCTTAGTTAAGTTGTTAACTAGATTGTTATTCGCCTAGATTTCTAGCCGACGATCCGTAGTCGGGTTTCTCGGCACCGTAATTTTTGAATTTGGCATGATCGATGCCTTGTGAGACCTCACTAGTGTGCCTAGGAACCCTACAGGAGGAAGTGAGGAAAAATAGCCATGAGTAAAACTTGAAAGCATGAGTGAAGAATGAACGAAGAGTAGAATAGAAAAGAATGGCTTCATAATTTTTTAGCAACCATACAAAATAAAATCTCACAACATTTTGTAACATAATAATGAAGCACATTCCTCTCTCTATGTTTTCAAGCATGTTCAATGCCACCTCACCCTCCAGCTCATTTTATGAATATTCATAAATGAATATTCACAAATGAGGTGTCCGTCTTCGAGAACAAATTCCGTATAAATACGGAATACAATCTGGTATACGTATCAAAATACATATACACGTATTCGTATAAAAATACGAATAGCCAAGAGAGAAAATGATTATTGAACAATAATACTAGAATATATATATATTAAATCAAAACTTGATTTTATAATCCGGCTTAATCCTAAACCGTTAGTATTATCAACCGTCCAATTAAAATACGTGTAATCTGTACATATATTTAATCGGATACCTATATGTACCAACATACACCATCCACATCATATCGTCTGAATCGGGAAAACGCTCTGTGTGGGACTTTAAAGACCCGACAATATGCTGGCAGTGGGTTTAACCATAAGTACGTTAACGACACTAGCTGTACATAACGACTGCCTAGGTATTGAGCGAAAGAAAGGTCGACGAATAAACTCATCTGTATCCCTACTGAGCCTGTCTGTGACAATCTCCGTACAGTCCGGTCTGTCCGTCTAAGAGTATCGCATGTCAGGTCTAGGGTGTGGATAAAATCAGACCCCTAATAACGCAATAAGTCGTGTCGGTGTGAAGTTTATCACCCACTGAGAAACTACCGATCCAAATCAGTAAATATCATCCACCTTGGCCAAGAATTTCTGGTGATGGTCACCCGTGCACAGCGCGTCATCTACCCCCAATAACGGAAAAGACGATTCATTGACGATCCGCTCACTGCCTCCATATGGATCGGGACTGTACCCAACTAAAACCTATTTGCACGACTCCTTTGAGCCATGGTAGAGCAGTAATCAAAGCACAGTGGGAACTCACATGTTACAAATGACGATCTCAGGTCGACAGGCTAACCTGTACCCATATCACCTGAGAACTGCTATCTGACAATAGGTATAATACTATCTAGCATATTCCCGGCAAATCTGTCCAGTGTACTTACCTCCAGTGAGTACATGTATACTATCTTAGGTGATCAACTGACACCAATGACTTGTGAGATCAGCCACTGCCCCTCGTCGAGGTCTCAAAAAATATACACTAGTCTACTCCAGAGTATCGATGCCCAGTCTCGATACTCCATGACTAAGGACATTTAAGGATGTACTTATGGATCACCCAGCTCTCACGTAAATGATCATCATCATAACGCTGGTAGTCAAGCAAGAATTCTATGGGCTCTATCAATATGTAATAGTGATCTGTAATACCACATAATGTATGAACATGATGATAAAATCAAAGCAGATAGCACACTATCATCTCGAGTAAGACCGTTCTATCCTATAGATGCTCCTTCAATCATCATAATCGTATGCCTACGATTACGATAATTGACTTGAGGGCACTATATCCAACAGTCGTAACAATCTAGTTTATGTGTATGGGTGGCTCTGATACCATTAAAGGTTCCTAGTGCCCTCGCTGCTAACCCGCGACCAATACGAAATCAAAAACAATAAATTTTAGTGGCACTAGAAACACTAACCGAAGAATCTAAACCAAACACCTAAACTAGTAAGCACAAAAAAATAGAAATCACAACCTTTGTAGTATCTTCATTTGCTTCAATTGGGTTGGACTCTAACACGCTCTCAAGAGCTCCGGATCACGCTTGCAAACCGGTCTTATTTCGCCGAAGATGATCCACCCGAGAGAATCAAGTTCAAGCTTCAACTTCATCAATGAAGTAACTAAAGATCCTAAAAAGCTAATTTAGGATGCTAAGTGATATTTGTGAGTGTTTTAGTATTTTTCTTTCTTTTTATTTTCATAATTCTCAACTCATGAGAGAGTTGAAGATGAAAAAGAAGGAGGAGCCAGAAAAGAAAGAGAAGCTAAATGGTAGGATGAAAAAACTATCTTTAATTCAAGCATGCTTCATTTTATTTTGTTAAAAGAGTTTTCTCCATTTAAAAACAACAATCATGCTTGAATAGTATTTTCAAATGAATTAATAATTCATTTACCCATACTCTCCACCATTTCTCTTTTCCACCTCATTTTACAATTTCTTTAAAGAAAAACCTAAAAATGAAGTATTCTCTTTCTAGAAATATTCTTGTACGAATACAAGAATACGTCCCCACAAATAGATACCCGTATTCGTATTAAAATACGAATACCCAAGAGATAGAAAAAAATAATGAACATAATACTAGAATATACATATCGAAATATATATAAGTAATTATTAAATCAAAACTTGATTTAATAATCCGGCTTAATCTAAAGCCGGCTAGTATTTTCATCTGTCCGATTAAAATCCGTGTGGCTAGCACACATATCTAATCAGAACCCTCCACGTATCAATATACAGCCACTACATCATTTTGCCTGAACTGGAAAAACCCTCTATGCGGGACTCTAAAAACTCGTCAATACGCTGGCAGTGGGTTTAATCATAAGCACGATAGCGACACTAACTGTATGTATCGGCTACCCAGGTATCGAGCGAAAGGAAGGCCAACGAACAAACTCGTTTGTACCACTACTAAGTCTGTCTGTGACAATCTCCGTATAATCCGGTCTTTTCGTCTGAGATAATCGCATACCGGGTCTGGGGGGTAGATAATGTCAGACCCCTACTAACCCGATAAGTCGTGCCGGTTTGAAACTCATCACCCACTGAGAAAATACGGATATCACATCAGTAAATCTCATTCACCTTGGCCAAGGATTTCTGATAATGGCTGACCCAACACAGCGCGATATCGACTTCCAATAGCAGGAGAGACGAATCCATGACGAATGTTCACCGCCTCCATGTGGTTCGGAACTGTACCCAACTAAAATATGTTTGCACGTGTCACACCCCGCATCCCAATAGACGGAAACGATGATGTGGCAAGCCCGCGGCATATTTATCCAGAGAAATTCATTCCCTAAATAAATATACTGAGCGTGTTGAAACAATAATCCACAATACAAGAATAAATGTAAACTGTAAAATTTTCAACAAAACATCTTTATTTACATTCAACTTCAAATATTTACAAGTACATAAGTTTCAGCTGGAAAGTAAATACAATAAAAGAAAATGCTTAAACATGTGGCATATATAAACTGAAATGAAAGTGAAGCTAAGCTAATCTTGAGTAGCAATCCGGTTGTAGTCTTCCTCTGTATCCTCCACTTCCTCTGTATCGACCGTATCTGATGAACATTCGAAGAAAATAAGGGTGGGTGGAATGCCCGTCAGTGAACTAGCGCTCGGTAAGTCCCAAGGATAAAGTAAGAGTAAAAATGACAAGTGTAAAATATATATGTGAAGAGTAAAAGTATATGTTCATGAATAAATATATACTATAGGTCTCTATATGGTCACTATATTAACGTTAAGTTCCAAATGTGAATGTCAACGCAACCGTAGAAGTATTTACGAGCTCAAGAGTGGGGGCCCAGGAGTAAGGAAACACGTGCCCATTTCTTGTGTTAGTATTGGGGCTCTAGATTGTGAAGGAGTCGATCCGACTGATATTCGAGTAAAATAAAAAAGAAATTAATACGGGACTCCTGAAACTCTCTTGGATTCACACAAGAAACTATCCCAAACACCCGAGTATAAATAGTCTATAACTGTATAATATACTTAATTAATTTGATTGGTTGATTATAACATATCTTGATCAAAACCATAAATTGCAAAGATGTAGAATGAAGTCGAGTGAGTCGAGTAAAATGCGAGTCATGTCAATTGCAATTTTAGTTCGAGTCAAATTAGTTCGAGTAGATTGTTTTCGAGTTCATGTTCAAGTTTAGATTCGGGTTTGAATTCGAGTTCAGATCTTTTTCATATGAATTAATTTATCTGTTGAAGATCTTATGTTCGGGAGAAATCAGACAACTGCTGCACATGGATGGTATGATTTATGTTTTTTTCCAAGACAATTGCCATTGATAACTCCGTTAAGCTATCTAACCTGAATAGGCAAGCACTCACTTTCTCCGGTTTTCCGAGGCTCAAGAGAATTGATACCGCTTAAACCTACATTAATTTAGAGTTCTTAAATATTTATTGTTATTGTTTAAATTGCATATATATTGTTTTCATTTCTCGAGAGAGTTTTATAAAAAATATTTTAAAATGTCATTTCATGGTTACGTCATCTTCACGCTGTTCTTACCCGCTGTAAAGATAAGAATCTAATTTTGAATTGTGAAAAATGTCACTTCATGATTCAAGAAGGTATTGTCTTAGGGCATATCATCTCACGAAATGGCATTGAGGTAGACAAACCTAAAATAGATGTCATTTCCAACCTTCCTCCTTCCAAATGCGTCAAAGATATACGATCATTTCTTGGTCATACTGGTTTTTATAGACGATTCATTAAGAACATTAGCAAGATTGCTAGACCCTTAACTCCTCTCTTGGCCAAGAATACAACATTTCATTTTGACTCGGATTGCTTGGCTTCTTTTGAATTGCTTAAACGTTCCCTCACTACAGCTCCCGTACTATCATCTCCAGACTAGAATCACCCTTTTAAGCTTATGTGTGATGCATCCGATTTTGCTATTGGTGCAGTCTTGGGACAGCACATCGATAAGATGCCACATGTGATTTATTATGCGAGTAAGATCTTGAACGATACCCAAATGAACTATACAACCACCGAGAAAAAACTCTTGGCAGTTATCTTTGCATTAGAAAAATTCAGGCCCTACCTAATTGGCTCTCCGGTCGTAGTTTACACCGATCATTCCGCCTTAAGACATCTTTTATCAAAGAAGGATGCTAAATCCAAGTTAATGCGTTGGATTCTCTTATTGCAACAATTTGACCTTATAATACGAGACAAAAGTGGATGTGAAAACGTCGTGACCGACCATCTTTCACGACTTTCTTCTTCACCGACGTTGACCTTACCAATAAACGACTCTTTTCCAGACGAACTGTCACACCCCGCTTCCCAGTAGACAGAAACGGTGACGTGGCAAGCCGCAATGTATTTACTAAGAAATAAATACGTTAAGCGTAATCAAGCAATATATAAAAATGTATAAGAATGATAAGAGTAAAAATAAACAGCAACTTTATTTACATTCATCTTTATATACAACTGTTTGAAAATAAAAAGATACAATGATAATAAGCAGTGTCTAAACAATGGAATACAGGAAAGTAAGTACAAGGAAATAGAAATCAGGTTATGTCGCAAACTGGTCCAAGTCCTCCTGACTAGGCTCGATCTCCTGAGAGTCCTGTCCTCCTGGCGAACATTCCAAAGAAAGAAATAGAAGGGAATGTCGTCAGCGAATTAGCGCTCGGTAAGTCCCAAAGAAGAAAGAGAATATAACAAGTGATGTGAAAAAAACAGGTAAGTTGTGTATGATTGATTACGGGTATATGATGATTATTATAATGTAACAATCGAGTCCAATTCTACTAATTTCAGTTATCGTATGTATGGTGTGTGGTATTTATTTCATTTATCTTGCTTGACTGTTGCTAGTTATAATTTACCCAGACAATTCATATCCTTGCATATAACAATTTTAAGTCATCTAAAATTAAATTAAAAGTACTTGGCGTGGCCTGCTCGACACCCCCAGCCCTATGGTAGCGTCCTAATATCGTGTTCTCGTCCCGTTCAGTGAAACGGACGTGTTTGGACGGCTACGTGCACGCACGTGCGTCCGTTCTTGGGGGTATGCTTTTTAATTGTAAAATACTTCATTTTAATTTTTGGAACCCGCCAATAATTTTTGTTTTTCGAATTCAAATTTTTGGACCCGACCCGGGCGCAATGCGGAAATATTTTGTATTTTCGCCAAATCCTATTTTTCTAATTCTTTTAAAAATCAGCCAGAATGTTATTTAGACTGTTATCAATTTTTTAACCAAATAAAGAAATTATTCAAATAAATATTTTTTCGATGAAGATCTCTCATCCCAGATTAGAAAATCTTTATCAAAATTTCCCATAACCATTTTAACTCCCCAGCCAATCAACACATTTCATTTAATCCCCGGGCCCGCAACTTTTTCTCTCTCTCACTTTCTCCTTCTCTTTCTCTCTCTTCTCTCCTTCTCTCCCTCTGCCTAACGACAAATCCATCTCTCCTCAAATCTTTCTCTCTCCTCTAGATCTCTCTCCTCTCGATCTCTCTCTCTCTCTACCGCGTCTCTCTCTCTCTCTCTGGTCTCTCTATCTCTCTCTCTCTCCTCCCTTTATATTCTTTCTTCTTCCGCGACGTCTGCTAACAGAACTCGACCCATCTCCAGAAAACCCTAGCCGCCTTCCTCCCTCGCCTTTGCCTAGCGCCGACGACGCCGCACCAGCCTCGCAGCCGCCTCTACCCTCCTTCCTTCCTCCTTCCTCCTCTCCCCGAGCTTCCTGCAAGAGCTACCGCGCACCCACCTGCACACCGCTGCACACCGTGGGATCGCCGCCGGCGATCTTGATCCGTTCCCTGGCCTCGTGCACCCCCCTCGGTGAGCATGATCTTCTCCTTCTTCTCTTTCCTTCTCCTCCTTTCTTTCTTTCTTCTTCTCCCTTCTCGGTTAGTTTTCTTTAACTGCCGGGGTCGCTGCAGGTACCTCGTCGGAGCTCCATCAACGCGGTCTACGATCTCAACCCCTCTGCAGATCATCGTGAGCACCCTCTTCTTCATCCTCCTTCTCTTCCTTCTTCTTATTCTTCTCTTCTTTTCTTCATGCATTCTTTATTGTTTACTGTTGTTGTGTTTGGCCGGAATCCGACTGTGCCGGCGACGTTTCTCGACGATCCAGCGAGGAACCCTGACCCGTGTGACTCCACTGTTCGTCGTTTGGGTTCATTCTGTGAACCGTGCGCGCGTCGCGATATTTCCCCGCCGACGTGTAACGTTCCGTTTTCCGTTTCGCGACCCATCGAGGCAAGTAAAACTTGCTACATGCTAATTAACATATTGCATATACATTTTATGGCTCATTAAATCCGTAGTCTAACCTTAGTAACATGATTTTCCTTTTCATGCTCGATGTCGCATTATATCATTTTATTTTTTCCAAACTTGAAACTTACCGTGTGCATTTACTTTATAAAACCCAATAACCACATTTGTATGTTTTAATCACATTTCAACTATTGACACGGCCTAAGGTATTCTCTATATAGTTTGCTCCATCGGACACTCATATGCATTTTAACCTGTTTAGCTACGATTTCATCCGGTGAACATATTTATATATCAATGCATCCCTAGAATTTCTTAATACCTGATAACATGAGTAAACATCCATTTTAGTTATGATGCAGTTAAGAAATGCAACACCCTCCCTTAAACGCAAAGTGATAACCATGCATCGTTATAATTTAATCAGTACCAACTCGTTTATCGTATCACCTGATCTGGTTTATTGTGCTGATATTACTCTTGCTTGTTCATTTATAACCATAATTATGTTAGTTTGATTTATGAGCACCCACATAGCATTTTATGCTTCCTGACATGACCTGTTGCAACCATTACCTGACCCGACATGGTACCGTACACTACCTGACTCGACCTGATGTACCATGGCTTGACCCGTTACTTGATCTCGTGTCTAATGCCAACAAACCTGACATGTAGTCCTCACGGACCGTTCCTGTTGTCTATCCAGACAAACCTGCTTTTACCTGATCCTGTGTTGGCATTAGTTCTTGATTACTGAATACCTGACTTGACATACACAACTTGGGGGTATGGGGAAATCAATGATGAAACCTGACTTGTAACTCGACAGTGTACTACCTTTACTGATCAGTTTTAGAGGCTGGGCCAGCCTTGGGATGGTGCTGCTGACATCATTCATCTGTACATATTTCCTGTTTTAGTGCCTGACGGCATGTCTCGGATTCAGCCCGAGAATCTTGACCGTGGTCCCGGGTATGCACGGGATACTATTGAGTTATATCGATGATTCATCAAATTGATTTCAAAAGACTTTAGAGTAGAAACCCAATAGAACAGTTTAGTTTATTTACTGCACACTACCCTTCACTGCCCTGATTTATATCACTGTTACACATGCTTTATAACTCATGATTATATTTTGCATTGCTTGTTACCCTGTTGCACTTTATTACTTGATGACATGACGCGCTGACGTCTGGGTTTTGCATGGCCCAGATTCTGTACCGTTGCTGCAGTCCGAGCCGGAGTACTTCAGCCAGCAGGCTGAGCTGTGAGGTGTCGGTAGTAGTTAGTTCTTTATTTCCTGCATTTTATTCCTGATGTGAGCCCGCATTATGGGACATACATTCCAGTTATTTGTATTGGATCTTTTGCTTCCGCACTTTTATTATTCTTGACTCTTATTATCTTCGCTTATGGACATGTATTAGATAGTTTGTTTTGTTCTTGATATCTCTACAACCGTAATGTGACTGTGGATGGATACTTCCTACCCACAGGTAGCATGGTTGGCTATGTCACGTGCCCAATTTAGCGTACTCTGGGAAGCGGGGCGTGACATATAACGTGGTTGTTTGTAGCTTGATACAGAAGGTATTCATGTATACATGAGGAGTCCATCTTACCCCGTGGACTATGGTAACATGTAGTATAAGGCCCCATCATAACTCACGGGACAACGGCACGAGAATTCATGTAGGTGTCTTTAAGTGACCTCTCGTGCCACGGTATACGTTCCATACCAATCTACTAATTTATCCCCGCGTATTGTATTGTATAGATTATATTTACAAGTCTTGCGGAAACTATGGATACAAAATGTTCAAGTAGTCATGTTCATGATGTGATCAAGTATTCAAGTAGTCAAATCAAGTTATAACCATGGTTCGGTCAAGTCAAGTCAAGTATACATGTTTGATATTGATGTTTGATTTCAAGTATTCATGTTCAAGTATTCATGTTTGATTTTGGATTCAGGTTTGAATTGGACTCGGACTGAGTCGGACACTTGTAAACTGATTTAGCTCTTAAATTTTGTTCGCAAGTCATCGGTAACTGCTGCACATGGACGGCAAGATTTGTTTCTTTTTCCAAGACAATTACTATTGATAACTTCGTTAAGTTGTCTACCTTAAATAGGCAAGCACTCACTTTCTCCGGCTCCTTGGGACTCAAGAGAATTGATCCCGCTTAAACCTATATTTACTAAAGTCCTTAAATATTGTTATATATATCTCGAGGCAATTTTATGAAAAATATTTTTAATATAGTTAAAAAGTAAACCTCGAGGGTGAGTAGTTTTATTTAGGGTTGTCATGTGTATGGATTTTAAATATTTGGGGTATTTTAGTGATATACACTTAATTTGGAAAGTTCATGGTATTTTATTGAAAAACTTATCCTTTTTGGTATTTTGATGGTATTTTATTGTCATTTGTTAATCTTTTCATTTTTTTGAAAAATATAGATTTATTATATTTTGAAAATATGAATTTATAATTTTATATAATTTTAATTTTAAAAATAATTTTATCTTATTTAGAAAATTCGTATTTTTAAAAAACCGTATTTAAATTCTTTCGAGATCGAATGCTCCATGAGGAGGTCTGCATCTCGTTTTACTAGCCTAAGAATGTGCGATAATCCACATCATCCATTAGCGGGTCCCGTAAAGAGGGTTGTAGATACGTAATCGCAAAGGATGTGAAATACCGTTTTTAAAAAAATCCGGTTTTTAAAGCTATATGGTATTTTATTGTAATATTATTTCTCGAAACAAAAATACATACAATGAGTATCGTGCTATGAAACCAAGTGTACGTGTAGGGTAGGTCATTACCCCGTGAAGTTTTCCTAAAGTATTGTTTTAACAAATACTAAAAGAGGTGTTTATAAAGTTCAAGGTATTTTAATGAAAAAGTGCTACTATTCTTGTTTCACATGAGAATTTTGATAAAATTTGATTCTAAATATTAGTGTTAAGGTTACAAGTGATGTAGTAAAATTAGATTGATTAAATTGTAAAGGAAAAGGGAGTTATGTGTTTTAGAAAAGAAGATGTCGGTATTAACTCTACTTTTACCGATATAAAATTTGAAGAGGATTTTCAATAGAAAGGAAGAGATTTGGAAGGGACTTACGGTTTGAAAAGATTAAAGAAAGGTTGAAGAAGAGGGGATGAATTTCGTAGCGTCGCGGGAAGACCGGAATTTGCTACGATCTTCGACGGAACCAACTTACTTGCTAACTCCTCTTTACTTCACTTGCACTAGGAACTTTTTAGAGAGTTTTGGCTAGAATTTTCAGAATGATACTGAGTCAAAGTGTGGAGTGGTATTTATAGTGGAGGATTAGGATTTGGGAATTAAAAGTGTGGAGTAAAAGTTTTAAAATTATGATAAATTGGGAATTGAAAGGCCTCTGTTTGATTGCAGAGAAATCAAACAGTGCAGGGGAGTTAGAGATAGGTGAAGAGGTGTGTGCGCAAAGCCCGGGGTTCATTGGCCTCCATCCAACCGTCGCTGCCGGTCTTATTGCGCTTTCCGCCGGTCGATCTAGGGCTTCTTTCCTCGAGATTCGTGCCACGTGGATTATTAGAATTTACTCCATTTTCCACATGTTTGATTTTTCTGAACTTTTCATTTCTCGTGTATTGCACGTGAAATCTTTTAGGCTTCCAAAAATTTAAAAAAAATTCAGAAAAAATAATTGTGTCTGATGGGAATCGAACACAGGGGCTACGTCACAGATGTGCAAAGGCTTTACCAGTGAGCTACAAGTTGTTTCTTGCTGTTATTTAACAAAAGTAACTTATAACTCAAACTCAGGCTGTAAAACTCATTTCTTGTATATTAAAATGGAAAATTCAGTACAGTAAATTCAGAGTCGTTACACGAACATCTCTTGATCCTATCTTGCGAACTTTGTTTCGCTGATATTGTGAATTATTTAGCAATGAAACTTCTACCCAGCAAATAGTCAAATAAAGACAATCACAGATTTTTATCCCAGGTGAAACACTTTTACTGGGACGAACCCTATTTGTTCAAGTATTGTCCCGATCAGATCAGTCTGTTGGTTTACTTACGACGGCAGCAAGGTTTCGGGAGGCATCGTCCATGCCAAATTAAAATTTTGCCGATTTAGATAACCCTAACATAGATCTTCTACTAGAAATATACGGAATAATCTATGCAAACACTTTGCAATAAGTAAAGAGAGCAAGGAATACAACCTTTGTAGACCGGTCCTTCACTTCAATAGCTCTGTGTAGTAGTCCCCTTCGCTGCGATCGAAAACTCTGGACTCTAGAGAGGCTCCGTTGAAGAAACGAACGTGCTTGCTTCGAAGACTTCGAGGCCGAAGATGATCTACGTCGGGGAGACACTAACTCAAGCTATTCCTTCACTAGATCATGAACTTTGTGAAGAGAACACCCTATACTACATGGCAAGTAGTGGAGGATGACGAAGTAGGAAGTGGGCTCACTTTAGAATTGATTTTCTCACACTTTTTCTCATAGCACCATTAGAGCTAGCAAGTTTTTCATGGAGCTTGATGAAGAAGAAGAAGAAAGAATAATTCATCATATGAATTAATTCCATCAATAATGTAACCATGGGTGAGTTAAGCTATCATGCTTAACTCATGTAGAGAATTGACCAAGGTATGAGGTTAAGGGTTGGGTTAAAGAATATCCAGGAAATGACAAAAGAGTGGACTTTGTCAAAGTTTCTACAAGCTTCTTCAAGCTTGATAACTTTGACTAAGTTTAACTCTTTTGTTAATTCTTATGATAATAAACAAAACCCTAACTTAACCCTAATCATGGTATAAGTCTCATACACCCATCTTGCATGTATCATCAAGCATGATACAAACATAAACACTTGCATATATCACATATAAACAATGTGCACAATTTAGTGAGAAAATAAATCTTAAGTGAGCAAATACTAGTTAATGTAATGTAATATATCAAATATATAATTATACATTAAATTATTAAATCAACTCTTGATTTAATAATCCGGCTATAACCGACTAATATCATGTGTAACAACTTATCGAATCAACACTTGATCCGATAACCCGGCTATATCGCATACAACCGATCAATGTCACGAATCGCGAGAATAGAATACGGTATCACATATCGTATTAATCTCGATTCCGCACATATCACATATGTGCTCCTACTCCGTTTCGCTTGAGCCAGGAAACCCCTGTGTGGGACTCTAAAGACTCGTCAATACGCCGGCAGTAGGTGATGATCATATCAAATACCCACAAGTCGCAAGCGGTCTGCTAAACGTAACGGCCACCCGGGTATTGAGCGATCATAAGATCAACAAGCAAGCCTGCTCACACTCCTGCGAATCCAATCAGTAACACTACCGTACATTCCGGTCTCTTCGTCTGATATGTCGCATATCTCGTCTAGGGGTGGTAAACGTCAGACCCCAGTAACTCGATAAGTCGTGTCGATATGAGGCTCATAACGGGTCGAGAAACTACTGATAACACTTACCAGTATATCTCTGAAGCTGCCTTGGCCAAGGACTTCCTGTTATAGCTAATCGAGCACAGCGCAACATCAACTCTCTATACCGGGAGAGACAAAACCCCTCCTTTCGCTCATTGCCTCCATGTGACTCGGGACTGTACCCAAAAGCCACTATTTTGCAAGCCTTCTTGGACGTGGTATGATGGAAATCAAAGCACAGTGAGAATCACACAAGACTCTATGACGATCTCGGGTCTACAGACTAACCTGTACCAGTGTCACCAGAGAACTGCCATCTAACGATAGGTATAATACCATCTGGGAGTTCTCGGCGAGTCCGTACAGTGTACCCAGTCTCCACTGAGCACCCGTATACTGTCTCTGATGTCAAACACCAATAGATATGGGATCATCTATCTGCATGGGTCGAGAAGCTATACGCTGGTCTACTCCGGTATATCGATGCCCTGTCTTGATAGACCTACGACTAGGAACATTTGAAGGATGTACTTAGCGACTACACTATCCCCACTAGTATGATCTGCATCATAGTCCTGGTAGTCAAGTACTCATCCTAAGGGCTTTATCAACATGTAACATAGAGACAATCAGAGTACATGTTAAGATAAAGTGCAACCAGATATCATACTATCATATAGCAAGAAAGTCCTCCCTATATATGTCCAAGCATCCACTACAATATACATCGTATGTACAGTAATGACCTCTAGGGCATACATATCACTAACAATCTCCCACTTGCACTAGGGCCATCTATTGTAGTATCCCATACCCAACAATCAGCAGTGGTTGAAGTATCTCATACTCAACCATCCCATAAAAGTCTCTCCTGGGAATAGGCCTTTGTGAGTGGATCCGCCCTGTTCTCCTCTGCATCTACTCTCCTAACCTCGATCTCCCTGGAGATCAACCATCTCCACTGATCAGGTGATACTGCCTAAGAATATGTCTGGATCACTGATGGGCCGAGGGTTCCTAGGCCAAAGCCACAACTCCATTGTCACACAATGGTAGGAACGAAGTTCATCTCATGAACTTATATATATATCCAGACTGCCTCTTTGGTAGTATCGTAGGTAGCCATGTGTCCAGCCTTTATCGTCTAGTATGTCACGGTATCTAGCTTGGAACTCTTCCAACATACCATCCTTCCACTGAGGGTAAAGACAATGCCTGTGACTGACATTCAGTCGTTCTTACCACCCCGGATCCCATCCAGTGATTCTCCCCAGGATCGATTGACACCATTTCGCTACACCTAGTGAGAATCCTAACATCTAATTAGATCTATCTCACAGATCCAAAACCCAGGATCTAGGAGGTATCAGCTTGATCCTATATGGAGAATCCTTATGATAAGAGGAGATTGACCGAGCGTAGCATAGGAAACACCTTTCCTATCAAGAGTATGTCATCCACGGACAATACGAGGATCACTACCATACTCCCTGCTACCTTTTTGTATATACAAAGTTCATCTACCATTTTGATGAAGTCAAACTCTTTGACTACCACATCAAAACAAATGTTCCAACTCCGCGATACCTGCTTTAACTCATAAAGCAACTTGCACATGTTTCCGCTGCTCCTACTGTCTACGAAGCCCTCTAGCTGTGTGCTTATAGACGCTCTCTTCTAAATCATCATTTAGAAAAGCAGTCATGACACGCAACCGCCAGTAGTCGTAGTCATGGTATGTAGCAATGGCAAGTAGGATCCGGATGGACTTAAGCATAGGCACTAGAAAAGGTTTCATCATTATCCACACCTGGTCGATGACGAGAACCTATTACAACCAGTCTTAGCTTTGAAAGTCTCAACTTTTCCATGTACACCAAGTAATCTTCTCAAGATATACTTTCTCCTGATGGGGATTTAACCCTTCAGATAAAGCAACCAAAGTCCATACTTTGTTGGTGTAAATGGATTCCATCTCAGATCGCATAGCATCCAGCCATTCTCACAGAGTCCCCACTCCTGATGGCCAGCTCGAAACTAGTTGGTCATCATCTCATTATGCAATCCTCGCTCCCACTGTCATAGAGAAAACCGAAGTATCTCTCAGGTGGGTGAGGAACCCTACCAGATCGGCGAAGAGGCTGAGGTTTGTTGGAAGCTATTAAATCCTCCGGGTTTACCAAATCATCGGCTGCAGTTTGTATAGCTGGAACTCCTTCCAGTTTCTACCTCATGGCCACTAATTTCTTCACAAGAAATTCCCTTTCTCAAAGGTGGCATGCTGAGAAACAAAACACCTTTTGTTCCTCGGTGTGGTAGAAGATATTCCCTTGCGAATGCTTGGGATATCCAACAAACTTCCACAGAACTGATCTTGCCTCGAGCTTGTCCGGATTTTGCTTTTAGACATAGGACGGACAACCCCAAATCTTAACTTCCTTAAGAGATGGGCTCTTCCCATATCATATCTCATATGGAGTGGTAGGCGTCTGATTTGGTTGGAACCCTATTCAATAGGTATGCAGCTTCACAAGTGCATAACCCCCAAAAGGAAATTGGCAACTCAGTAGTACTCATCATAGAGCACACCATATCATATAGGGTGCGATTGCTCCACCCCGATGCACCGACGTGTTGTGGTGTATACGGAGGAGTAATGCTGAGAAAGAATATTATTCTCCTTTAGAATAGTCCAGGAATTCCGTGCTCAAGTATTCTCCTCCCTGATCACATCAAAGGACATAATACTTATACCCATTTTGGTTCTCTACTTCTAATTTATATTCTGTGAATATCTCAAAAGGTTCAGACTTGTGTTTCAACAAGAACACATGTGCGAATCTTGAGAGATCATCAGTGAATATAATGAAGTACAAAGAACCAGTCCTGACATGTGTAGACAGGGGACCTTCATACATCAGCATGTATCAATCCCAAGAGTTCATTAACTCTTTCTCTGTTTCCAATAAACGGAGCTATGGTCTGCTTATCTTTGTGACATGACTGGCAAGTTTCACAAGATATAAATTCAAACCGATTTAAATATGCATTTTTATGTAACTTAGCTAGTCGGGTCGCATCGATATAACCCGGTCTACAATGCCTCAAGAAGGAATCGTTCATTTCTAAATTCTTCCTCTTGTGTGTGTTCCATATGTTAAGAACTATAGTTTGATTTAGAACGTATATGCTTTTAGATAACGTGCCTGAACCGATCAACTCTTGATATAGAAAATGTTCAAAACATTATCCAATAATACAAAATTATATCATTCTTTACTAATAAAGAGACTGATATGATGTTGTATATCAGGTTCGGTATCTAATAACATTCGTTCAGAATCAATGTATTTGGTAATACAGGATGATAACTGCCAACAGACTTGACTGCAACACTTGCACCGTTTCCAACTCTTGAAACTTATCACTCATTCTCAGTTCTCTTCCTTTCTATAGCCCATGTAACAGATTACAATAACGGGATCCTGATCCGGTATCACATATCCAGGACGTAGAGGATACTGAAAACAGTTCTCGGTAATGAACACACCTGAAGAAGATGTATCAACATACACTTTCTTCGTTTGGGCGGTACGGGAATCATGGCAATCCCCAATTTCCTGCTCGGTCTTATAACAATTATAAGTTGGGACGGGACCAACGTTCCTAAGCGCAGTATAACAAGCGGGTTCAGTCAATACATCCGTATTATTATCTTGATTAAGACGTGACATGGTCGCTATCTGGAGAGAGAGAGAAGAAAACACTCAGCGTATGCTCTTGCAGGATTAGATTGGTTATTAATTTATCTAATCAGGACGACTCCCACTGTTTTAGTCAAATCTTCCTTCAAACCCTAAAAGGAAAGACTAGCCGGGATTAATTACACCCTACAAGTTCGCCAATCTTTCAGCCAGGCCAGTGTCGGTATTTTGAGAGAGGTTCCCCGTGCTTTCGCACGGACCTAATTAAAATAAACCTCTTTTTCCCAGAGGAGTAACCCCGTTGACACCTTTCTAGACACCTACTTGATCGGCTAATTGTAATGTGTAAAACTCTCCCAGGAGTAACTCTTACTCGCAGTGGGTATCGGGATCCAACTATCTCATAGGAGGTATGCAATCTCATTGCAAATTTCAACACTTGAAATTCCCGATAATATTTTACCCGTAGCATCCTATGACCTTGACAAAAGCCAACAAACCATAGGCTACTAGTCAAGTTCAACCCGAACATTTTCTGATTGAATTAAACCCACCCGCACGACCCTTGACGAATGCCAAATAACGCCGTACGAATACCCTAATCTAATCGCATCGTATGCTAGCAGATAAGCACTAGTTAGCTACCGTACACTACGCCTTGACGAACGCCAAACTACCGCAGCACGAATACTAAGTAGTACTTATCTGAAATGACGGAGGGCTACAACAGGTTTTTTAGAAAACCTATTGCGTAATGAACTTGATATCGTTGTAGAATCGAGTGATTTTGAATGGAGAGTTTTTTAGGCTTTTTCTAGTTCTGCTAAAGAGATCACTCCCGGTGATGGGATCGTCGGCTCTTTCCTTCTCGAATAAGGTGCAGGATATTTCACAAATACCACTATGCAAAGCAAAAACTATAGTAGCAGTCAAAAAAAATCGAGTGTGTAGCATCTGCTAGTTTCGCTAAAGAGGTCACTCCCGGTGAAGGGATCTCGGCTCTTTCCTTATCGAATAAGGTGCTGGATATTCTACAAGGAATACCGCTATGCAAAACAACAACTAGAGCTACCTATTTTTTGAAAATTCGATTCCACAACATCTTTAGGTTTCTTTTATTTCATTAATCTCATTAATGAAGTCCCATTTTTATTATGCTTCCCAAGCATCAGATATGAAACGAAATCAACAATATATAATATATATCACATATATAATATAAGCATTTGTCTCAGGCAGTAATATGATCTCATCACAGAACATTGCAGCAGAAGAACATATATATAAAATATTGGATATACTAGGATTTCCGTGTTTTATATTAAGTCTGTATAAAACACGGATTCCACGGTCGTGATGAATAGCCAATCCCACACCCTAGACCCCTACGAGAGCGGCAAGCAACCCTGCCAATTCTAAAGTTAGGAGACCCGGTCTCGACTCCTCGAGATGGTCTCCCACTGGACTCCAGAATCCGGTTACTTGTGCTCCCCGTCTTGGGTCTATCCTAATGCGGAAAAGTAAATAATATACAATGGTGACATCATCCTCAACCCGGAAGTGCCCCAATAAAAGAATATTACATACAATGAATTTTATATGAATGAAAATAAAAAAACCCATCTCAAATAAAACCCCCGGCTATTCAAAACACGACGATCCAATATAACATATCCAAGCAACACATAACATCACATGTCATCAACGTAAGTAAATATGCGTATCCCAATTGTCGTTGACATATAGCACCGAAACCGGCGATACACCACATATTACACTTACAGTCGCAGAAAAAAAAGTGAAAAACTACAACAGTTGGAATTCGCAACCACCTTAGACATCATAAACCCAATGTATCACATATATTGGATTTCATGCCTAACCAAATGAATTCCTTAGACATCGCATGCCTAACAATTATAAACCCCACATTTTAGTCTCGATTTCGAAAACACTTTTCAATATCTTGTCGGACAATTCAACAAGATTCCCGACGTCCTGATCGAATGCTCGTCGGAAACTTTAGTAGACGGCCGCACCCCCCGATGCCATCGACGAAGTGCACTAAGGCGGAACACCGCTGCCGTGAGCACCAGAACGGATGCTTTTGGCGACGGGGTTTTCCTACAGTCACTTGGTCGGGGTTATGGGGCGTGGCTATCTATTAAGTTTACCCGGCGAATATCCGCTTACTCTACGTGATTGCGACGGACTTTTGATCGCATCAAAATCCCGTGGCAACCGATCAAATGAGACTAAACTGCTAGATTTATAACATTCATTCTAGTTATTCCATAACTACTTATGGATTCCAAATATTGTATCCCATCACATAATATCCGGACGACGATAAACTCTTCAATTGATTCATTAAAATCCTATTATTTTCCCGACAGCTCAACACTTGAGCACAGTTTTAGTAATACCCAGAAGATGCCACAGTACCTATGAACCAGCCGTAGAAGGGTCAAACCAACGCCTCACATGTGAAATGCCAAACTACCACAAACCCTAAGGTTCAAGTGGTGGTTTTGACGGCCACATAATCGAGTTAAGGTTTACGTTCTTCTAGAGGGTCCAAAGAATCACTTGCATGTTTTTCCGAGTACGTTAAACTTGAAAAATGGGTTTTTAACATTCGATCGAGCCTTTTAACTTCGTCTAGACAATACGTGAAACACCCGAAACATTGTTAAAACTATGAATACGAAACACTCCGACTTGCTTATAGTGTAAGATTACATCACATGCAAAATTAGCCAAAATAAACAACACCTGAAACCCCAAACCCAAGTCACTGGAACACACCACAAAACTCAACCCTATTCCTCACCTGGAGGCCGAGGTCGCCGAACCTAGTGCTTGTGTCGCCGGCCACGGTCCGAGCTATGGGCTTGGGTTTTGTTGTGTGTTCATGTAGTATCACATACTACATTCTGCACTTGTTTAAATAATTTTTTGAACTCTTTTCAAAATCGACAGAAACTTGGGTTTTCCGTTTCAAGTTTCGGAGTTGTTTCGATTTCGTGATTCTAACAAAATCCGTATGTATTTCTAGCATGGCTCTGATACCACTGTTGGGTTACTTACAACGGCAGTAAGGTTTCGGGAGGTATCGTCCATGCCAAATTAAAATTTTGCCGATTTAGATAACCCTAACATAGATCGTCTACTAGAAATATACGAAATAATCTATGCAAACACTTTGCAATAAGTAAAGAGAGCAAGGAATACAACCTTTGTAGACCGGTCCTTCACTTCAATAGCTCCGTGTAGTAGTCCTCTTCGCTGCGATCGAAAACTCCGGGCTCTAGAGAGGCTCCGTTGAAGAAACGAACGTGCTTGCTTCGAAGACTTCGAGGCTGAAGATGATCTACGTCGGGGAGACACTAACTCAAGCTATTCCTTCACTAGGTCATGAACTTTGTGAAGAGAACACCCTATACTACATGGCAAGTAGTGGAGGATGACGAAGTAGGAAGTGGGCTCACTTTAGAATTGATTTTCTCACACTTTCTCTCATAGCATCATTAGAGCTAGCAGGCTTTTCATGGAGCTTGATGAAGAAGAAGAAGAAAGAATAATTCATCATATGAATTAATTCCATCAATAATGTAACCATGGGTGAGTTAAGCTATCATGCTTAACTCATGTAGAGAATTGACCAAGGTATGAGGTTAAGGGTTGGGTTAAAGAATATCAAGAGAAATGACAAAAGAGTGGATTTTGTCAAAGTTTCTACAAGCTTCTTCAAGCTTGATAACTTTGACTAAGTTTAACTCTTTTGTTAATTCTTATGATAATAAACAAAACCCTAACTTAATCCTAATCATGGTATAAGTCTCATACACCCATCTTGCATGTATCATCAAGCATGATACAAATATGTACACTTGCATATATCACATATAAACAATGTGCATAATTTAGTGAGAAAATAAATCTTAAGTGAGCAAATACTAGTTAATGTAATGTAATATATCAAATATATAATTATATATTAAATTATTAAATCAACTCTTGATTTAATAATCCGGCTATAACCGACTAATATCATGTGTAACAACTTATCGAATCAACACTTGATCCGATAACCCGGCTATATTGCATACAACCGATCAATGTCACGAATCGCGAAAATAGCATACGGTATCACATATCGTATTAATCTCAGTCCCGCACATATCACATATGTGCTCCTACTCCGTTTCGCTTGAGCCAAAAAACCCCTGTGTAGGACTCTAAAGACTCGTCAATACGCCGGCAGTAGGTGATGATCATATCAAATACTCACAAGCCGCAAGCGGTCTGCTAAACGTAACGGCCACCCGGGTATTGAGCGATCAGAAGATCAACAAGCAAGCCTGCTCACACTCCTGTGAATCCAATCAGTAACACTACCGTACAGTCCGGTCTCTTCGTCTGATATGTCGCATATCTCGTCTAGGGGTGGTAAACGTCAGACCCCAGTAACTCGATAAGTCGTGTCGATATGAGGCTCATAATAGGTCGAGAAACTACTGATAACACTTACCAGTATATCTCTAAAGCTGCCTTGGCCAAGAACTTCCTGTTATAGCCAATCGAGCACAACGCAACATCAACTCCCTATACCGGGAGAGACGAAACCCCTCCTATCGCTCATTGCCTCCATGTGACTCGGGACTGTACCCAAAAGACACCGTTTTGCACGCCCTCTTGGACGTGGTATGATGGAAATCAAAGCACAGTGGGAATCACACAAGACTCTATGACGATCTCGGGTTTACAGACTAACATGTACCCGTGTCACCAGAGAACTGCCATCTGACGATAGGTATAATACCATCTGCGAGTTCTCGGCGAGTCCGTACAGTGTACCCAGTCTCCACTGAGCACTCGTATACTGTCTCTGATGTCAAACATCAATGGATATGAGATCATCCATCGCCCATCTGTATGGGTCGAGAAGCTATACGCTAGTCTACTCCGGTATATCGATGCTCTGTCTCGATACACCTACGACTAGGAACATTTGAAGGATGTACTTAGCGACTACACTGTCCCCACTAGTATGATCTGCATCATAGTCCGGGTAGTCAAGTACTCATCCTAAGGGCCTTATCAACATGTAACATAGAGACAATCAGAGTACATGTTAAGATAAAGTGCAACCAAATAGCATACTATCATATCGAGCAAGAAAGTCCTCCCTATATATGTCCAAGCATCCACTACAATATACATCGTATGTACAGTAATGGCCTCTAGGGCATACATATCACTAACACATTCGCCGGTGTGTCCCTAATAATGAGTTTAAGAGTATATTGTCCTTCTGTCATAATCAAGCATGTGGCAATCGCTTTGGTCCCAGAAAAACTGTGGAGAAAGTTTTGTAATGTGGTTTTTATTGGCCAACGTTATTCAAAGATACATATGATTATTGCAAAACTTGTTCACGGTGTCAACACATGGGTCGGATTTCACGGAGAAACGAGATGTCGCTCCACCAATCTTGGTTGTGGAGATATTTGATGTATGGGGAATTGATTTCATGGGCCCGTTTCCCAACTCTTTTGGGAACTTATACATTTTATTAGCGGTTGATTTTATTTCTAAATAGGTGGAAGCAATACCAAGCCGTACTAATGAAAACAAGGTTGTCATTAAGTTCCTTAAAGAAAATATCTTTTCTCAGTTCGAGCATCCTCACGCTATCATTAGCGATAATGGGACGCATTTCTGCAATCGGTCTTTCGAGACTTTGATGCGGAAATATTCAATCAACCACAAGTTTTCTATGCCCTATCATCCCCAAACATCCGGACAAGCTGAAGTCTCTAATAGACAGATCAAGCAAAATTTGGAGAAAACGGTTTCTAAGAACCGTAAAGATTGGTTTACTAAACTGACTGATACTCTTTGGGCATTTCATACTGCATATAAGACCGATCTTGGTATGTCTCCTTATTGATTGGTATTTGAGATGGCTTGCTATCTCTCTGTCGAGATCGAACATAGGGCAATATGGGCAATTAAAAAGCTTAACCTCGATTTGGACCAAGCAGGCAGCTATCGGAAGGTGCAATTAAATGAGCTAAGTGAGCTTCGTGATGAAGCCTATGATAATGCAATTATAGTAAAGAATCGGACAAAAGTGTTCCACGACAAACACCTTTTGAGAAAAACATTCACATCGGGACAACAAGTTCTTCTTTACGATTCTCGTCTCCATCTTCATCCAGATAAGCTGAGATCCCGTTGGAAAGGACCTTTTTGTGGTGTGGTATGTATACCTGCACGGTGCAGTGGACGTAGAAAATGCTAAAAACGGTTCCATTTTCAAATTAAATGGGAATATATTAAAACCGTACTTTTCCGCTGACCTATCGGAGGAGCTCCTGTTTTTACAGGAGCCGCTTTATCACGACTAACATTCCTCTGCCTCACCTCCATATTTTAGTAACACTGTTTCATCTAAGAATGGAGGTGTGTATAATAAAAAATATATATATAAAAATAAATAAATATATGTGCATGCTAAAAAACAAGTTTAGGGGTAGCTTTTCATTTGACTAACTTTTGATCCTATTATTCTCCACCCAAGTCTACAGGTATTTTGCGCTCGAAGAACAATATCAGTGAGAACGCTGCTGCAAACAGGTTTGGGGAAAATTTGTGTTTATTGACATATCATTTGAGTTTGTGTTTATTGACATATCATTTGGCACCATAAAAAAATTATTTTTGAAAATAAAAGTTAGAAAGTGAAAAAATACATATGAAAAAAAGGAAAAGAGTTAAGAAATGCAAGAAAATTAGATATTTTAGAACGAAGCTAATAATATGTGGTCATGAGCTGTTGTCCCAAGAGTTAGTAAGATGAAGAAATCACCAATCTGTGGATAGAAATAAGTCTGAAAAATAGTCTCTATTCTTGAGTCCAAATTTCTGAACGTTGATACCCTACAATATGCATTAACACAAATCTTGAAACTTAGGATAGTAGAGCATACCTTGAAATACTTTTGCCTGAAAACCTTAGTATAAAAAAAATTTCAACAAAATATAAATGACACATAAAATATAAATGATGCAGAAAAATGAACACTGGTTTTGTAATCACTTAAGGCGGCATAAAAAAATATAGCGAGGGTGCCTTATCACCTAGTGGCTTAGACCAACTGGTTTGAGAGTCACTACTAAGCCTTAAGTGTTGCAAGACTAGGATATTGCTAATTACGTCTTAATAAGTGAGCACATTCGGTAATCAGTTGGTTAGTACCTCAAAAGGTATTAATGATCGCATGAAGAATGTGTGAGCAAATTCATCTAAAATTTCACCAACTAAAAAGTACTAAGAAATATGGACAAAGGGTATGATAGCTTGAATTGAATTCTTCAAGTGTAGGGATGATTTTTACACATACGTAAAGGTATATGATCGATGTTTGGAGGAGAGGTGTAGGGTGTTTTTCGTCCCCCCATTGAGATGGGAATACGCGCGCGCTTGTCAGACACATTACAAATTCCCCCTTCCTAGGTATAGGCTGGGGTTTATTAATTGTGGGGATCCGAATCTCCGGCAGTCGCGGACTAAACTGCCGTTAATTACCTCTCGCCTTTGGAGCGAGGGAACCTCCGATTAACGGGTTAAACTGGTCATGCGAACTCAACGTACAGTGTGCGTATGTTTTGAAAGGGTTTTGGATATATTGGGGTGCAGAGTTTTTTACGGGGGTCCCGCTACCCGGATAGCGAGCTGGGGGTCAAGGGAGCTAGTAGCCCCCTTACGGGGTGCGGGGCAGCGTCCCGTTAGAAATTTTTTTCCAACAGGGACAGTGTCATGGAGTATGTGTGTGTACATATATATATATAAGGGAAAGGGCATCCAAAGGATGCGTGGGAGAAGACACCAGCGCCCCACGTGACAGGCACGCGGGCGCTGTGCGCCAGAGCGCCAGCGCACCACGTGCCTGGCACGCGGGCGCTAGGCGTCAGCAGCAGAAGGGACTTGGTCCCTTCACTTGGAGCTGTGCTCCAGAAAGGAAATATTTATTATTTTTGTATATATATGTATATATATTTTTGAGGAGTTGAACTCCTAAGATATTTTGGAACTAATCGAAGGGGGCTTCTCCCTTGAGCCCTGGATCTTCCCCAAAATAGGTTTCTTGGAAGCGGTTTTCCTTCTTCCTCTTCTGTTGGCCGGATCTTGAAGAACAAGAAGTATGCGATTTTAAAAATCTCTCTTTTTTGAGATCTAATGGAAGATCTGAGTTCCCCTTTGTGGGTTTTGTGGTGAAAAACTATTTAGTTTTGGAAAAAAAAGAGTAAAACTCTTGATTTAATTCAAAAAAAGAAGAAGGTTTAGAAGCTTGAGGAAGGAGAAGGAGGCACAAAAACCCTAACCTTTTTTAGAGGAATGACAAGTATATCTTTTATTCATCATCATGTTGCTTTATATAGGCTTACATATTTACATATAGCCCCTTGAGCTTCACAAAATGGCATTTTGCATATCCAATGGCTCATGTGCCATTTCTTTTCGCACATAAGCCATGGGCTTTACAAAAATTTGGCTTTATGCCCATTCATGTATAAAAAAATTACATCAAAATTATTTATTACATGATTTTTTATTTCAGCATGGGGGAGGCCGGCCGCTTCATGTTCGAGCTCGACTCGGGCATGAGCCCATTTGATCTGGGCTTGGGCCCATTTTGGCTTGGGGTTGACCTTGACTTTGACTTGGTCAACCGGGGTGCAATTTTTGACCCCAATAAAGTGCCCCCCATCAATAAATGCACACCGCCCATTTGAGTTGTGTGCATGAAATTGATGGATCTTGAAGCTGGACTTCGAGGTAGAACATCATTCCGGGGGCGGAACATCCCTCGGGGAGCATGATTCCTGGGGATCGGAGCATCATTCTGATTTACGGAGCATAATTCCAGAGTCGGGGTATCATTCCAAAGAGTCAGAGCATAATTCCGGGGATCGGAGCATCATTCCGAAGAGTCGGAGCATAATTCCGGAAATCGGAGCATCATTCCGCAGAGTCGGAGCATAATTCCGGGGATCGGAGCATCATTCTGAAGAGCGGAGCATGATTACAGGGATCGGAGCATCATTTCGAAGAGCGGAGTATGATTCCAGGGAACGGAGAATCATTCCGAAGAGCGGAGCATGATTCCAGGGATCGGAGCATCATTCCGAAGAGCGGAGCAAGGTTCCAAAGGGGTCGGAGCATAACTCCGACGAGCGGCAGACATTCTGACCGAAGTATAATTTCGATGCAGAGGTTGATTCCCAGGCGAAGCATAATACCGATAGGGAAAGCGGATACTCCGAGGCGAAGTTTGATTTCGACACGAGGTGCATTCTGAGACGAAGCATGATTTCGATGCAGAGCTTGCTGGTTGACTTGATTCTGAGACGAAGCATAATTTCGACAGGGAAGGCAGATATGCCGAGGCGAAGTGTGATTTCGACACGGGGTACACTCTGAGACGAAGCATGATTCCGGCGCAGAGCTTGTTGGTCAACTTGGTTCCGAAGCGGAGCTTAATTCCGATAAGGAGGTCGCTGGTTGATTCCGAGCCGAAGCATAATTCCGACAGGGTAGGCGGATACTCTGAGGCGAAGCATGATTTCGACACGGGGTACACTCTGAGACGAAATTTGATTCCGACGCAGAGCTGGTTGGTTGATTTGATTCCGAGGCGGAGCTTAATTCCGACGGGGAAGGCAGATACGCCGAGGTGAAGCATGATTTCGACACGGGGTACACTCTGAGACGAAGCATGATTCCGGCATAGAGATTGTTGGTCTACTTGGTTCCGAAGTGGAGCTTAATTCCGACAAGAAGGTCGCTGGTTGATTTCGAGCCGAAGCATAGTTCCGACAGGGAAGGTGGAAACTCCGAGGCGAAACATGATTTCGACACGGGGTATACTCTGAGACGAAATATGATTCCGATGCAGAGCTAGTTGGTTGATTTGATTCCGAGACGGAGCTTAATTCCGACGAGAAGGTAGATATCCCGAGGCGAAGCATGATTTCGACACGGGGTAAATTCTGGGACGAACCATGATTCAGCCGCAAATGTTGTTGATTTGATTTGATTTAGGTTGACATCAGCATCGCTATACTGGAATACGGTACCAGAAGCGAATCATCATTTGCCATGAAAGGATTTGGGGATTTTGGTTTTGATCGGCATCTGCATTGCTGCACTGGAATAATACCAGGAGCAACTCATCATTTGCCCTGTGAGGACTTGGGAAGCGATGGCTTAGGAGACAGGTTTAGATCCCTACCACCCAAGGCTTTTCAATTTTATGAGCCATAAGGGTCTCGCAAAGTATTTTCTCCCTATGGGTCGTAAGGATCCCGTAGGTGTATTTTCTCCTTAGGAGTCGTAGGGACT
This sequence comes from Agapanthus africanus, assembly GCA_030015575.1. Taxonomy (NCBI): domain Eukaryota; kingdom Viridiplantae; phylum Streptophyta; class Magnoliopsida; order Asparagales; family Amaryllidaceae; genus Agapanthus; species Agapanthus africanus. Next base: position 433,719,146 of record JASDDO010000004.1, on the reverse strand, counting down.
CCTAAGTGTGTTGCTCTTTTGTGAGTCGTAAGAATCTCACGGGGGAATTTTCTCCTCACAAAGTCGAGAAGACTTTGCGAGTGGATTTCATATCTTTTTTCACGAGTTTGCGCCCTTTCAGGTTTTCACAAACTCGCCGGCAGTCCTGCTGTTTTTACTCACGGAGCCCTTTCGGGTTTTCATCTGTGCCCATTTTGCTTGTGGACATACCCTTTTTTTTTGAATCTTCATCGCCGGTGGGACTTTGAATGTGGTCTCGCTAGTAGGACTTGGGAGAGATTGAGATCGTTTTACGCCTGTGGATTGTATACGGTTTTGCAGAATGTATGATCCAAACCGTAGGGCCGGAAAAATTTCGGGACTTTGGTCGGCGTCTGCGTCGCTGCACTGGAATATGGTACCAGGAGAGACTCATCATTCGCCGTTGGGGTATGGGATTTGGAATTTGGTTGGCATCTGCATCGCTGCACTGGAATATAGTACCAGGAGCGACTCATCATTCGCCACTTGGGGTATGGGCTTTGGAATTTGGTCGGCGTCTGCATCGCTGCACTGGAACATGGTACCAGGAGCGACTCATCATTCGCCACTTGGGGTATGGGCTTTGGAATTTGGTCGGCGTCTGCATAGCTGCACTGGAATATGGTACCAGGAGCGACTCATCATTCTCCATTTGGGGTATGGGCTTTGGAATTTGGTTGGCGTCTGTATCGCTGCACTGGAATATGGTACCAGGAGCGACTCATCATTCGCCATTGGGATTTAGAATTTGGTTGGCGTCTGCATCGCTACTCTGGAATATGGTCTCAGGAGCGACTCATCATTCGCCTTTTTTTTACCGCGATTGCTCTACATTTCAGCTTTTCTTATCGTGAAAGTCGTGATTACCCTATCATTTCGGCCTTTTATTCGCGGTTGCCCTATCATTTCGGCTTTATTTTTCATCTTTATTTTACTGATTTTCATTGCGAGTTTCCCCATCATTTCGGCTTTTCTTTTTTTTCCTTTTTATTTACACACATTTTTTTTTACACACATTTTTTTTCCATTCCCAGTTTAACGACTTAGAGGTCGATTGTTCTCAGTTTAATGACGTGGTGGTTTATTGTTTTCAAAGAAAGGCAGATGTCTGAGAGAATCAGTTTCACGAAGAACTTCGGTCTCCGTTTGTATGAAATTGGCGGTCGCAGCTGGATTGCTTGTTAACACGCCTTTAGACAGTTCTATCTCTCCTGTCTTGTATTGCTTTTCGACCCAATCTTTGAAGACAAAGCAGTCCTCAATGGCATAACCTATCACTCTGTGATAGGGACAGTATTTGGGGTCGTCGGTCATATTCTCTTCCTGCGGTCTTTTTGACTCTGGCAGTTGTAGACCGTTCATCAGGACGTCTTTGAATATTTTATGGATTTTGTCCCTTCTGAAGGAATATACATTATCCAGTTTCTCTTTCAGTGGAGATTCTCCTCCCTTTCCGAACACTGGCTTCCGAGGCTGGTTGGCACTAGGCCCGCTCATCCCTCGCCTATTTCAGTTAGCCGAAGTGTTGAAAGATTCAGTATCATTGGAATTTCCTCTTTTGCGATTTTCGTCCTTTCGGTTCTCCAGGACCTATTGTTATTTTGGGAGTCAGAGGAGGAATCCTGCTTTGAGCGTTCCAACATCTGAACTTTCCTGGTCAGCTCTTGGAATGTTTTGAGACCCGCGGTGCATAGAAACGGGGCCATCCAATTGTTGAGATTTTCGACAAGGAGACTGACAGATTGGTCCTGCTCTATCGGCGGTTCGCATTTGACGGAGAGATTGCGCCATCGGGTTATAAACTCCGTGCTGCTTTCGTTGTTCTTTGGCTTAGTCCTTACAAGGTCGGCGATGGTGATCTTATCGCTGCCGCTCATGAACCTCTGCCGAAACAGAGACTCTATTTGGACGAAAGTTGTGACGGAGCCATCCGGTATGCTCGCATACCAGTCGAAAGCAACATCGGCCAAGCTATTAACGAACTGGCGGAGGAGAAGCGCATCATTTCCCCCAGTATTCCCGCATGAGGCTTTAAAGTGGGCGATGTGCTGATTCGCATTTTCCGTCCCATCGAATCTTCCGAATTTGAGGATGACATGGCCGCTAGGAAATTCTACCAGATCATACTGAGCAGGATATGGTCTCCCACTACTGCTGATATCTTTTTGCGCTTCGGTTTCGGCTACCGATGTTTTGACTTTGTTGGCAACCAAATCCATGATTTGATCTTAAGTTAGCGGGCTACTGTCATCAGTAGCCAAGGCATTTCCTGAGATAGGATGCGACTGGCTTTCGTGTGGTCCGCCCACTTTTGGATTTGGGGGAATAGGCGTCGGCCGTCTCGGGACACCGTTTCCCGGTTCATGAGCAGAGCCCTGCGCTTGATTGGGCGGCTGAGAGGCAAGCTGGGCCGTGAGCTGTAAGACGACGTTTGTCAAGTTATCAATTTTTGAGTAGAGCTTGGCCATTTCCTTGTCTTTGTTTCTAAGCTGCTTTCGGAGCTCCTGGAGAAGTTGCTGCTCTGCGGTCTTAGGATGGAAAGTTGGCTTATCTTCGCTTTCCGAGCCCGACTCCTCGTGAACTGAGGGCTCTCTCTGCCTATCAGCCTCACTGGGAGGATTTTCATCACCCTCCAGAGGATGCTGGTCTTGAGAAGCGACAACTATATTCACACCGGGTTGAACTTGAGATGTGGTGACCCCGTCCTTGCTCTTGCTACGCGTGCCCAGCATGTAGACGGTGTGGATAACACATTCAGCCATCCTCTCATCACTGGCAGCTGGTTTCACGGAGCGGTCCGGGCTTTGGAAATTCAAAAATTTTAACATGGCCGGAGCCCTAGCCCTTTTGTTGGCTCTGTATCTGAGCCGCTTCTGCCTCAGCTTCTCTCTCTTGAGCGCTTGGCAGGTTTCTGCTCTTCGGGAAGCCGCCATAGGCCGAGTGATGGGGAGGCTTGAGAAGACATCCACCCACATGTCCGTCGAAGGCATCACCTGGGATTGCCCGTGATGTCTGGCAACCTTTTTTGTTCTGACGGCTTTGCCCCCAGCAGGGGCCATGGAAAGCCGTTCAGACACCGATATGCGTTTGGGTTGGGGCGCCTTTGAGACCACCACATTTGGCCTCTTGCCTTTCGAGGCCGGTTTGTCTGTTACCGGAGCTTGAGGTGCCGAAATGGCATTAGCTAGCACGAACAGAATAGAGCCGAACTGTAGCAGCGGCTCTTCCCACTGTCGCCGAAGACTGGCCGGGAGGACCGTCCTGGAGTCCATCTTCATCGTGTAGGAGATGGGAGCTGAGTTCATCTTTGGAGACATTGTTGAAAATTGATTGCTTGAAAACCTGCACGAAAAAGCATTATTTTAGTATAAATATAGATATGTATATTGATTGAGTTCGCATGGATATTTAACCCGAAATATGGGAGGAGAGATATGTCCCACCGGGTGCCAGAATCTGTAGGGTGTTTTTCGTCACCCCCATTAAGATGGGAATACGCGCGCGCTTGTCAGGCGCATTACAGATTCTCCCCTGCCTAAGGTAGGCTGGGGTTTATTAATTGTGAAGATCCGAATCTCCGGCAGCTGCGGACTAAGCTACCGTTAATTACCCCCCGCCTTTGGAGCGAGAGAACCTCTGATTAACTGGTTAAACTGGTCATGCGAACTCAACGTGCAGTATGCGTATGTTTTGAAAGGGTTTTGGATATATTGGAGGACTCGCAGAGTTTTTTACGGGGGTCCCGCTATCCAGATAGCGGGCTGGGGGTCAACGGGGTTAGCAGCCCCCTTGCGGGGAGCGGGACAACGCCCCGTTAGAATTTTTTTTCTAACAGGGACAGTGTCATGGAGTGTGTGTGTGTGTGTGTGTGTGTGTATAAGGGAAAGGGCATCCAAAGGATGCGTGGGAGAAGGCGCCAGCGCTCCACGTGCCTGGCACGCGGGCATTGTGCGCCAGAGAGCAGCGCACCACGTACCTGGCACACGGGCGCTGGGCGCCAGAGCGCCAGCGCACCACGTGCCTGGCATGCGGGCACTAGACGTCAGCAGCAGAAGGGACTTAGTCGCTTCACTAGGAGTTGTACTCCAGAAAGGAAATATTTATTATTTTTGTATATATATGTATATATATTTTTGAGGAGTTGAACTCCTAAGATATTTTGGAGCTGATGGAAGGAGGCTTCTCCCTTGAGCCCTGGATCTTCCCCAAAATAGGTTTCTTGGAAGCGGGTCTCCTTCTTCCTCCTCTGTTGGCCTGATCTTGAAGAACAAGAAGTATGCGATTTTAAAAATCTCTCTTTTTTGAGATGTAATGGAAGATCTGAGTTCCCCTATGTGGGTTTTGTGGTGAAAAACTATTTAGTTTTAGAAAAAAAAAAGAGTAAAACTCTTGATTTAATTCAAAAAGAAGAAGAAGGTTTAGAACCTTGAGGAAGGAGAAGGAGGCACAAAAACCCTAACCTTTTTTAGAGGAATGACAAGTATATCTTTTATTCATCATCATATTGCCTTATATAGGCTTACATATTTACATATAGCCCCTTGGGCTTTACGAAATGGCATTTTGCCTATCCCATGGCTCATATGCCATTTCTTTTTGCGTATAAGCCATGGGCTTTACAAAAATTTGGTTTTATGCCCATTCATGTATAAAAAAAATTACTTCAAAAATATTTATTACATGATTTTTTATTTCAGCATGGGGGAGGCCGGACGCTTCATGTTCGGGCTCGACTCGGGCATGAGCCCACTTGATCTGGTCTTGGGCCCATTTGGTTTGGGGTTGACCTTGACTTTGACTTGGTCAACCGGGGTGCAATTTTCGACCCCAACAAGAGGTAGGAAGGAAAACTAAAGGCGATATTTTGTTGAGAGAGGACGTGATTTCTGATATCTTTTCAAGACCATTAAGATAGGGCTCATGACAACTAAAAAAGCTAGTGTAGTTTGAAACACTTATTTTCAAGTTTTGTTTCTTTTATATGTTCATTATCTTTGCATGTAACTTTCGTCTTCTTTATTTTTGGGATTTTATGGGTGTAATCCGCTAAAATACCTCAGGAGACAACACTTCTCCTACTAAAGACACCTAGAGATTTAACGGTTTGTTGCACGAGCTAAGTGCAATCGTATTGCCTACGAAAGTGTGCTAGATTTTTCTTTTTCTTTTTAATAATAAAATAGTTTGCTCGGGACGATCAAAGATAAGTTTGGGGGTATTTGATCAGTCAAATTTACTGCATGTTTTTATGGATATTTTCCCTATCATTATTAATTACTAAAATGTGTTATCTGTAAATTAAGAACATATGTGGGTTTATTCGTAAAAAAATTATTTTCATATATTTCATAATTTATAATTAATATAATTGGCAAATATATGCATATAATATTTAAATAAAATATTCATGAGATTATTTATTATTAAAATATGCATATCATATCAAATATTCTTAACCAATATTATGAAAATATCATATCATTTAATTGGTTGGAATATTATATCAAATAAAACAAATGCTACTGAAAATTTGATTTGAGATATTGTGCAGATATTATAATAGATCAGTTCAGATCTAAAATACAAGTAGGAGATCCATAGCAAATTGATTCATCAAACCAAATCTGCCGAATGTTAGGAGCACGTTGAAGAAGCTCGCAACGGCAGAGACTAGGAGCAACATTTTCAGAATAATTTTATCAAAAGGATCTCCAAATATCGAGAGAGGAAGGCACGAGAAATCCGAAGGCATAACCTTATCAAGAGACGGCGGATCCGCGGCCAATAAGGACATTGGGCGGCGGTTGCGCGGTCATTTGGTGGCCATAAGATGTGAAACTTCATGGGCTTGATCGTCTTTGCACACAATTCAATATGACGTCTAGGGTTTCAAGTTTCAGAGTCTATAAAAGGACCGAGAGGATCTATCATCGAAGAATCCATCGAAGAATCGACTGATCTACCGATCAAGCAATTTAAAGAAAACTAGGGTTTTGTAATTTGGTTTTTCAGCGAGCAACTTTTGTAATGCAATGTTTATTCAATAAAAGATAGTTCTTTCTTTAATTTTGTTGCATTTACTTTCTGCAATTACTTTCTGCATTTTTATTCTGCATTTACTTTCTGCATTTTTAATTTTAATTATGGGTTCCGTTTTCTTCCACTTTTCTTTTACTTTGTTAATATTCATGACCAAGTAAATTCTTGCTCGTTAGGGTTTATAGGATAGGGTCGAATAATGGATGAACAGTATCTCTTCAATTCTTTTAAAAGTTTTAATTTTTATAAACTTTAGCAAAATGAATATTAACCCTTTTATCGGGCGTGCTATCAATTCATGATAGTCACGACCACGATTTGAGATTCGTTAATAATCGTTTTGTTAAGGACTTGAGACAAATAGGAATCAATGGAAAAATAAGGGTCAGTAGAGTGAAATCTTAATTCCCTCCAAGAACTCTAATCCGCATTCATCGCTATTTCTCTAGTATTAAATAATTAAAAAATAAAAAGAATTATTTTTAAAATTCCATCCATTAATTACTAAATCCTATAAACCCAATAATACGTTTCCTTATAAACTTTTCAAACTTTCCTAATATAAAACGATAAAAATTCCAATTTTTTTCTATCAACTCGTCTAAAACAAGATAAGTTGTTCACCATTTACATGTGAACGACCCGTACTCACTATCGGCTAATTATCGCGACACCGTTATTAATTGCGGTAATTTGCAACACAATATAGACATTTTTTCGAACCAATCAGCAGGGTTTGGGGAAAAATATAGGGAAAATGAGGGGGGTTTTGCAATCATAGGGAAAATAAGAGTATTTTAAAAAAAAATTGAGTTCGAAGGAAAATTTGTAGGGGAAATGAGGGTTTCTTTTGCAATTATAGGGAAAATGAGGGGGCTTCTGAAATTTTCCCATAGAAGAGAAAATGAGGTTTTTTTTTGCAATTGCAGTGAAAATGAGGGTCTGTTTGAATTTTGCTGGAGTTATGGGGAGAAATTACAAGGAAAATGAGGAACCTATTTACAGTTATACGGAAAATGGGGGGTCTTTTTGCAATTAAAGTAAAAACGAGGGCCGTACTTGATTTTTTGGGAATAATGGGGAAATATTATAGGGAAACGGGGGCCTTTTTGCAATTATATAGAAAATGGGGGCCTTTGTATAATTTTCCACAAAAGGACACCAAAACCTTGAAGCTGGAATGTTCCAGTATATATATATATATATATATATAATTGAAGGGTCATGCTCATTCTCATAAAAATAGCTAGACTTTTACGTCCACGCGTTATCTACGCGTAACGTGTGACTCATGGCACAAAAGGATAGATCATAAATATCACTTGCAAGATAACATATTTGTTCAATCAAATATAAATCAAATTATCATATCATTCTCCTTTCCATCAGATTAGACACGTGGATTTTTATTTTTTTTTTTGTCTGGCCAAAAAATTAGTAAAGAAAAGTCAATTAAATTGGTTTTCTTTGAACTAAATTAAGTCTGAAGGCTTGACCGAATTAAAGGTGAGAAAAGAAAGGAGAGATCCTCCGCTTTCTTGTCATCATCCACTCACAACCAAAATCATATTAATCATATTAATGTTGTGGGTGGAATTCTGAATAAAGAACATTGAGAATCATATGCTAACTGCTAACATTCTGAGATATTATGTATGGACATTTGTTTTCAATAAGAAAAAGTTGAGAAATTTACTGTTTCTTATATGTTTCATCGGAATGAAACGGTAGAAAAATCATTTATCATCTATCTCCGGTTAAATCATAATAATATGAAAATGCTGTGCAAAGGCTCAAATGATGTCATATGCTCTACAGAGGAGCATATGCCGCATGATTTTATTGGACTTATATAGTATTTTTTTTGTACCCAAGTCCTTTTTCGTTGGGTTTTACACTTTAGTGCAAAAATACTATGCAAAGTTTGAAATGATGTCATATGCGCCTCTTTTACCATAAGTTTATGAATTATGGAAATGGGGTTTCTATTTCACTTTGGCAATAGAGTTCTAGCTACACAACTTTTTTTCCTTTTTTAGATCCATCATGCTCAAACCAATCAAATAAGGAGAGAATCTCTCTACTTATTTTGTAGACGTCCAAAATATAGAAATGATTTACAAATTCATAATTTAATAGTGCATCTAACACAGCCGACCAAAAAGTAGTGCACTAGTGCATGTCAAGAAAGAAAACTTTATTTATTTATTTACTTACAATATTTAGGTTCAAATATTATGCAAGAAAGAATTTTGAATGAAAATAAATCAATCAAAATTTAATTTAAAAGAAGTGACTTGGGTGAAATTTAAAAGAGGCTATATCCTGCACAATTAAAAGAACCAGTGGGATTTTTTTAAAAGTTTAGCTTAAGTTTCATATTATAGGAATTTCTTAGGAAAAAGGGATTTGTGATATTAATGTCTTTTGAGAGAACCAAGATATTAATTAAGTTCTGAGTTATTCAAATTCCTTAGAGCCAATGGAGCTCTCAAGCAAATTAAAGAGATTACAGTCAAGCATTAAAATTCATGAAAGTTGAAACTTCCAACACAAGAAGAGTGCCAGCCATAGAACAATAAATTAATAAATAAATGAGCTTAGGTCACAACCTATTATTCATAATAATAAATAAATAAATAAATTGGTTCAATTAGAAAAGAGATTAAGCTTTGAGACATTAGTTAAGTAAGAAAGAGAAAACGGAGTATACTGTATTTTCTAAAGCGGCAGGGTACATGACATCAAAGATTCGTATAAATATTTACTCTGCATCCTCATCAGAAGAAACATTCGATACAATCTCAAAATTCTGCATACACGATTTATTTATCTTAACATGAGGTAAGCTATGCAAAATACGTCATGCATTTCAATTTTCAAAGGCTGACTTAATCCTATGAAAAATTAATGATGGGATTAACAACTCATTAATTAATCTTGTTAACGAAAACACGTTGAACCCGAGCCAGTTAAGCAATTGGTTTATTATTATTATTATTATTATAATTAATTAGGCTCTATAATCACATTGCGAAATCAGCATTTGTTGACAAAACGGAACAATTAATAACAACCGGATCTTTATTCCTTTTCTTTGTAATTGGCTGCAGATGGTATCTTTTTAGTTCAACCAACACTTACTATATATTATATGATTTATATCCCATTCAACTTATATATAGAAGCATTATTCTTGAGAGTTTTGATGCATGCATGACATGTACACTGCGAATCCCTACTGGCTTACTTACTGTATATACAGCGGGATATATGAAAATAAACCTTGGCTTGTATCTCATCGGCGTTTAGTTGCGTCCAAACATTATGTCTCCAACGCGACTCCTATGAGAAGCTCAAATGTAAGATATGGCCTCTGGGCCAATGTATTTTGCATGATTGGTGCGTAAATGTAAAATTGACCGACCAATCTATACATATGCATACATGATATTCCTCTCGCTAAGAGTGTGCATGGGTCTGGTTGAACATGTTTTGGACAAAAAATAAGCCCAGCTAGTGTGGACGGTTTTTCAACTCGTTCATACCCATCCGTTAAAAGGGGTTCTTAATCCCACATCCGTTAAAACGGGTGTGGGTGGGTTCGGGTTTGGTAGGTCTAGGTAGATTAATGCAGGTGTGTGTGTGTGTATCTCGGGTTTTACATATGATTTTGTTTATGATATAATATTAAAGTGATAAAACATATAGAAGTAGATAAATCTTATAAATTAAACGCTAAACAAAACCAAAACGTACAAGTTGCAATTATAACTTTTAAAATTTAATTACCATATCCTAAAAATTTTTATTGGCTCATTATTCAATATTTATCACTCTTTTATCATATACAACTAAGCTTACATGGTAGAAAAATTCTATTCGTCCCTGTTATTTAAAATCTCTTTCTGTTTTTCTCTCACCGCTAAGCTTTTATCAGCAAAATATTATTATTTTTTTTCTATTTTTATATGCTATAGTGTTGGGACCCGGTTCTTGCTCACGGAACAGAGTGCCACACGGAACAAAGTGCCACGTCAATTGCCATGCCAAGATGGCGGGAGACACCTCTTGAATCCGTGGGGGCCATCTCTTGAGTCCATGGGACCCACTGTAGAACAATGGTGAATCTTCGGAATACATTCCGAAAGAGGACCGAACTGTATTATAAATGTAATGATAGCGCCTTCAATTACAGAGGCGCTTTTTAAGTGAACCGGAATTACAGGAGCTTGAGAACTTCGTAGTTAAGCGTGCTCGGGCCAGAGAAGTCTTGGGATGGGTCGGGTCTGGTTCGCTCTAAAGGGAAAAACCGTGCGGTTTTGGCCAGAGCGGACAATATCATCTGTACTGGGGCGTGAGGCGTTACATATAGCATGAAAAATATTGAAAAATCGAAAAGAGGAATTTTTTTTGAGTTAAAAAATTCGGGATTTTCGTTTGGTATTGCAAAAAAATAGAAATCAAAGTAGGCGAAAATTTTTAGCATTTTTGAAAAATTCGTTATTTTCTTGTGCCATAGTATTAAAATATAAAAAATTTGAAACAACCAAAAAAGAATTAGATTTTAAAAAATTCCGCGATATTCCTATGCATAAGATTGAAGAAACAAAGAAAATATAAAATATTGAGGATTTTGAAAATTTTGCGATTTTCTTGTGCTATAAAGCATGCAAAATATAGAAAATAACAAATATTGTGACTTAAAAACTTTGTGAATTTCATGTGCTATATGATAAGCAAAACACATTGAAAAACCGGAAAAAGAATATTCTTGAGATTTTTGAAATTTTTGCGATTTCCATATGCTATATAATAAGCAAAATATTGCAAAAGCCAAACATAATAGAAAATTTTGAGGATTTTGAAAATTTCGCAATTTTCGTGTGCATGTAAAATATTGAAAATTTGAAGAAAACAAATTTTTTTAAAGGTTATTTAAAAATTTTTTATTTTCATTTGTTGCCAAGAGTTCAAAGTTACAAGTAAGTCATTCAGCTCTGATTTCTTTATTATGTCAGATTCTTAATAGCAATTGACGACTTTTTTTTTACTTCATATATCTTTTTGTTTTCTTGATATCCGGAAGTTCTCTAAGAATATGAGCAAGTAAAATATCGAAAAACCGAAAATACAATAAGCTTTGAAGTTATTGAAATTTCATAATTTTCGTGTGCTATTCACGCAAAATAATGAAAAAGGAGAGAAAACAATTTTTTTTGTTGAGATTTCTGAAATTTTTACGATTTTCATGTGTCATATCATGCAAAATATTAAAAATGTGACGAAAACATAAATTTTTTGAGATTTCTGAAAATTTTGCGATTTTCGTTTGTTATAACAAACAAAATGTTAAAAATCCAAAGAAAATATTGAAAATATTGCAATTTTTATGCTCTACATAACAAGCAAAATAATTAAAAACTGAATGAAACAAATTTTTTTACGATTTTCGTATAAAATTTATGAAACCAAAGAAATTAAATATTTTAAAACATTTTTTGAAGTTTAGTTACATGTTCTATAAGAAGTAAAATATTAAAAAATGAAATAGAAAAGAAATTTTGATATTTTGGAAAAAAAATCATTATCTTTGTGTGCTATATAGCAAGCAAAATATCGAAAAACCGAATAAAATAGAAAATATTTAGATATTTAAAAATTTCACGATTTTTGTGTGCCAACATTCAAAATATTGAAATTTTGAAACAAAAAGATTTTTTTGGAAAATTTGCGGTTTTTATCCGAAGATGCAATAAGCATTCAAAGCATTCAAAATATTGAAAATTTTGAAACCGAAGATACAATAAGCATTCAAAATATTGGAAATTTGGTAAAAATGAATTTTTTTGAATTTTAAAAATTTCACAATTTTCGTGCGCTGCATGCAAAATATTGAAAATTTAAAAGATACATAAAATTTTGGGAGTTTTGAAGATAACGTAATTTTCATGTGGTTATATAGTAAGCAAAATGTTGAAAAACCAAAGAGCACAGAAAAATTGAGATTTTGAATCATGATCTTCATGTACTAACAAGCAAAATATTGAATAATCGAAAAAAAAAAAGTTTGAGACTTTTGAAAATTATGCAATTTTTGTGTGGTATCGTCCAAAATATGGTAAATTTGAAGAAAACAAATAACTCTAGGATTTTTTTAAATTTCTTAATTGCCATGTGCTATATAACATGCAAAATATTAAAATATCAAAAGATAGAAAAATGAAATGATTTTCATGTGCTATATAACATGCAAAATATTGAAATGAGAAAAAAACAAAAGATTTAAGTTTTTTGAAAATTTTATGACGTTCATGTGCTATAAAATATTGAAGGACCAAAAAAATAGAAATTTTGAAATTTTTAAAATTGAAAAACCAAAGGAAAATCTCATGATATGATTTTCTAGTGCTATAAAATATTTGAAAACCGAAAAAATAGATTTTTGAGATTTTTAAAATTCAAATAGAATTTTGAGATTTTTAAAATTCTCCATATTGTGCTATAACGTGTTAGAAATTTGTAGGAAACAAAAACTCTTTTTATTGTAGGAAACGTCCTCGTGAACCTACACGACTTGGTGCTTAAATCTTTCCATCGGAAAACCCTCAAAACTTCTATGTTCATAGGTTGGAGTGGGATTTTTGTACTTCCGTGATTCTCATGTGAACAAACAAAAAATTGAAAAAACTAAAAAAATAATATTTTCATATTTTCAAAAATTTCATAATTTTCGTATGTTATATAACGAAGAAAATATTGAAAAGTTGAAGAAAAATGCTAAAATATTTGCAAATTAATCCTTCATATATCTTAACTATATGAAACTCATAAATATAGTATATTATAACTTACAAATCATATAGTAATAAACTTTTAAATTAATTCGATATTTCTTGACTTTAGACTTTCTATCCACGCATGTGGCGACCCTTGCTAGCCACGATAGAAAATACTATGAAAGAGAATAAAGCTAATATAAACAAAAACAAGCATTTGCAGCCCAAGAATAACCTTGCAAGATTCTATTATTATCAGTTCATTTTAAGCATTAAAAAAAAAGAAGAAAGAAACACCAATGACTTGAGACAATATTGATTCCGGGGTTACATCGCATCAATTAAGTCTGGAAGTTTAGAAAAGGATGATCTATAAAATCCATGCTCATAAGTAGTTTTTCTCAGGATTTGCAAACAAATGTTTTAATACACATTATTCAAGCAGCACACTGATAGTATTTTAGCATATTGACAAGCCAAACCATATGATCGAAGTATCAAACCATAGGACAATGAGGAGTAATATTTTGTTTGTAAACAAATACCATTAGCTGTTGCGTTGTTCAGTTTCACTTCGGATCAGTGAAGAAACTATTGATTGATGGCATGATCTCGGGGGTCTTGTTGCGGACGAATTTTCTGAGACCATGCTCCGCGTATCTATGACCTTCAGCAAAGTTATCCAACACTCCTGCAGCCCTTCCTTCCTAGTTTATCCTGTTTTATTTACTAAAGAATAATTAAAAAACAAAATGCATGTTAATATATGCATTAAATTGAGTGGGGGTGACTTCCAAAATCCTAAATGTTCTTCATTAGCTACACATACCAACCTTTTAACTAACAAAATTAACAAAAGAGGAACTACACAGCGACTCATCTCTAGTGTAGCTGTGTTGTCCATTATCTTCCTTTCTGCTGGAAGGCATACCAACAGTGAGAAGACCCTATTTTTCTTTTCCACGAAAAAACCCCGTAATCATCTCTCAAACCGCAATCCTAACTTCTTGTTGCATTAAAATGGCTGACAGAAACACCCTCCCACTATTTGTCTCTTCACTCAAAGCCTCTAATTCTAATCCAGAAATATTGATTATATTTAGGTTCCAACTTTTTTCCAAAGTAAAATGCTTAAAATTGATGGTATTAATTATTGACATCACAAGCATTCAGCTATTTGAAAATTTGGTTGCCAATAATACAATAACGACATGTATAGTGACGCAAGAGAGATTTTTCACCAACTTCTGAAGTAATCAGGAATTCCAGTAATATGGATTTGTTTGCATTGGTTCTTTATCTTGGTTATTAGAACTTAGGGCTGCTTTGTTGTCTGAAGACACTCCCCTTAATTAATTCACAATCGGAGCTGTTGTGTTTAGATTCCAACAGGCAGGGCTTGAAATGAGATGGTCTAAGCCGAGGTTCTTGGCGACACTCGGTTTGCACACAGATCTAGGGTCCTAGAATTGGACATAGAGAATACCTATTTATTTGTGAGGCTGAGTGTATAAAGACAACAGACACTGTATTCTATGAAGAAAAAATTAAGGGGAATAACTTTAACCGAAATCATAAATTTAGATACAGATAACAATTGCAATTTCTTGATTCAATACAATTAAGAATTGGTTACTAAGTAATGCTAGCTCAATATATGTGACCATATTACCACAAGTTCACGGTATATTACAATAGCGAAGGATGGGTAATCAGGTGTCAATATTAAACACATCCATTTTGAATTGGTAGTGGACACGATGATCGTATGTGCGTATATTTGGTGTGGTGAGTATCTGGGTTTCGGTTTCAGCCTATGTTAGAGATTAAGCTTTGATAAATGATTGTGTTCAACCGGAAATATATTATTACTGCGGTTACTCAGTAGATTGCAAGGAAAAATAAGAACACCCAGGTATCCAACCACTAAGGGGGTACAAACCATTCAAATGCAATGATAAAATTTCCTCCCTCATTTATTGTAAAGTTTTTGATAGCTTTCCAAGAGTCTGTTTCATTGGAAGCAAGCGGTGCTATTTGGTGGAAATAGTTCTTTTTTTGGCATATTTGTTTATTAAAAAGGTAGATACTAATTATAAACATTATAAACGAGGATTTGAAGTTAAAAAAAGGACCTACAATAAGTGCTGAGAACCATCTGCAGGATTTGCTGGCACCCATTTGCAACAAAAAGGAAGAAGCCACCTTCGCACGTTTACAATTTTATTTTCTAAATTCTCCCTAAATCATTTTTACAGGCATGAATGTTGCATCATATCTGCAAAACAAACACCTATTGGTTTCTATTAAGGACTAAAGACGACATCGATATGGAAACATCAATAACATTGAAAGCACAAGCAGTAGCCACTTCTTATTCACTAACAGCAACCTCAAGCAAGCTTTGGAAAGAAACTATTTAAAGTCTGCTCTATTTTGACCTGATCAAAATAATTTCAACACGGAAGTAATAATCGAAATCAAATCGCGACGGCTTTGTTGTTACCTGACTTCAGGGTTGATTCAGATGTTGCGGACAAGCTGGAACGTGGAACGTGAAAATTCCCACCGCAGCCCCCACCGCCACAAATAGCAGGTAAACCTATACTCGATAGCGATCAAAATCAAAGATATAATCAGCGTTAAAGGAGAACCGAGAGAAAGAGAGAGTGTCAAACCACGGGCCTTCGGTTTGCCGAGGAAAAAGCCATTGATATAGCAGCAGAGATGGGAGAGGAGGAGATTCTTGTTCTTGATAATGGAGAATGCTTAATCCTCCATGCATATTTGATTATTTTTGTTTGTTTGTTTATTATTTATCTTAGCTTTTCCTGTAAACCTATTGGCTCATTTGTAACAGACTCCGCATGATAACTGGTTAGGCTGTCCTTTTTTCAATTGGGTTCATCACGTTCATCACAAATGATGCCCAAACTCATTGCACCTGAACTTTCTTCTCCCAATACTACAGGTCCTTGCAAATCAAATACCTCTCGCAGTTCAACAAGGAAATTAATTTCCATACCAATCAGGTAGATTCTATATAAGCTGCTGCTGGGATGGCGATTGGCTAGACTAGGAGGAGCAAATGTGCAAGTCCCAAAATTATGCTTTTGTCACCCCCTTGTACCCAATCTCCAACCCGGTATCTCATGTGATATATACCACAAGTGGTAAATAAAAAAGCAAATACCACATCAAACAGAAGACTTAGGACTTGATAAAAACATTGCTAGGAGATTAAAAGGAAAATCATGGGCCAAGACACCACTGAAATGAAAAACTTACCTCTAAAAGTGCTATCAGATATCAAGCATACAGTGATAAAGAGAATCAAAGAATCAACTGGAACATGTGGCCAAGGGAGAAGAAAGATAAGATAAGAATACAAGGGTATAAATTGTTAATAATATGTGAAGATTTTTCAAGCATACAAAAAGTATTTCATGTAATAACATTAACAGCTTAGAAATTACGGGGAGGTTCTGCAAATGTTTCAGCTCTGGGCATATCATCACATCTGGGTTGGCATCGATTTCCAGCTTATATTCTTTAGGGTTCTTTCCATGGAAACTTGATTAGATATTTTTTGATTGAACCTCAGCTATTCATCCCTCCGTTTTCCTCGACAACTAGAAGAAAATGAATCTTGAATGCGCTCTTCACTGGATTCAGCATCTAGTGTACGAAAAGCTTCTGCTTTAGATTGATCAGCCATTTCATACCACAATTCTACTCAACATTTTCCGGATTCATTTTTGCAACCTTCGTGCTCTGTCTCGCCAAGAACCTTGCTGCATGGACAGCACCTAAAAGAGCAGTCGCAGCAAGAACACTTTAATTCATGATTACAATTGCACAATTAAAGTACTGGAAACAAAACATAAGAAAGAATTCTTTGCCTTATCACTTAAGAGAGCAGTGTCACCGACTGCTGTTGTATCCTTGTTCTCCTCGTCTTCAGCTGATGCTATAGCTTCAGGGCTGAGATTAATTCGTGAAGATGTTGTGGCTCCTCCAAAAATTGCCTGATCATGTGCAGCCTTAACTTCTTCCTCGCGCTTTGCCTTAATGTACATGCGCATGCAAAAAAAAAAAGGCTTAAATTCGTTCTAGAAAATGTATTTACGAAATTCTAAATAGTCACCAAGATGCTGTGGTATTTATTGCTTATGCTAAGTAGAGATATGTTACCTCCACAGCAGAAAATCGAAAGCTTCTCCCAATATCTTTGACAACTGACACATCATCTTCAGCCACTGGTGATTAAGGAATATTAGTACATTGCATCAATGGAAAATACAATACAAAAAAACAGTGAATGTAGGTGATAATAACAAACAAGCCTTCAGTTCATAGGTTGGCTAGGAGAAAATAGAAAAAATGAAGGAAAAAAATGGTTTGTCATGTTCAAGAATACACATACACTGCTATGAACCTATAGGTGCACACGTTTAATGTAAGCTGCAATGAATGTGATGGTTGAGGGGAAGTATATTTTACCAAACTAGTCCCACAATATTATTCAATACTTCAAACCGATAAGAAAGGGATTGCCCACAAAGGAAACAAGATATGCCATTGAATCGATCAAAAATTGTTCTTAAGATATATTTTTATGTTGTGGCCTTTAAATCTTGCAGGGCATGCAATTCTTCAAGTTACTATTAGCACGTCATTCTATCTCTAGTGAGAAAACATGAACTGATCATGTCAAAGGATGACCTTAAACCATTCACTTGGGTTTCAACATAACTGAAGGAATTGCACGCAGTTGACACAACCACGGCAGTTAATTAAAATGGTAAGTTAGTACGAGTATCAGATCCATATGATGACTGATGAGTAGCAAATGTAAGAACAGTGTGGAAGAACACATTACTACTGGAAAAGATGTAGTGGAAATTCTAAATTTGTAATGGTACACCATAAATAAAGAAACACAATAGACTTTAGGAACAATAGAAAACCTCAAAGGAGACGTATTAGCTAATTCCAATCGGTCTACATCTGATGACTATTCCATGTAAAGATTTTAATGCAAGATAAAGAAAGAATGTGAGCCAGAGGATTGATTCACTGAATTAACTAAATAACAATGTAAAAATACAGTATAATAATATAAAATTCTAAATATGTTATGTTACACTGTAAAAAGGGGGGAAAGTAGTTTTTTGATAATTATTTCTGGTAAAGATTCTAATAAAACAGTCATGGATTTTTGATAATTATTTCTGGTAAAGATTCTAATAAAACACAAGCATAAGAATGTAAGCCAGAGGATTAATGCATTGAAAATAACTAGAGGAGTTGAAGCAAAATTTGCCTTCAGTTTCGTCATCCTCATCATCAAGAGGAGCATCCTTGTTGAAATCAAACCGTTCCCACCCAGAGCTCATGCCCATAGTAGAATCTTTTGCAGCTGCAACCAAGTAGAATTAACGACATTATTCTTGCGAGGCGAATGCTACCTTCTTATGTTGCTAAGTTAAGAGAAGTAACTTTAATCGGTTTATTAATTAAAAAAGTGGTTACATATTGGAAACGTCCAATTCATAAAATTAGAAAAAATAAAATAAAAATGGACTGCATTCTATAAAGTTCCATTACCTAACCTTGAGATGGTGAAAACATTTCCCAATGAATTTAGAACAAAATACTGCCGGATAATAGCATACATATATGTTCCCAACTAATGATCAACACGTTCAATAAGTACAATATTTCAAGCTGGAAACTGAAGCCTATGCACGTATAGAAAGGATTTTTATTTCCATCAAACAATGTGACCCAGAATTTATTTAGGGGTCGAACTAAAAAAGATGGAATGTACAGATATGTCATCATATTATTCAAAGTTTCCTGTGCTAGAGAACATGTGCTGTGTACTGTTTCGTTTATCATAAAGACTCACATGGTTCTTTATGGTGTAGAAGTTCCACTTACCTCTACAAGGTTAGTTACCATGATCCAGAATTATGGAGCGCTAAGACCAATCTACTAAACAGGTTTTGAACTTTTGATCGGTTAAAACTTGCAAGGCCCATAAAAATCAGTGATATGCCACCTCTCGGCATGGTTGATGTTTTCCGGCCTTCACAAAGACAAACGTAGACACTAAAATTTGATTCTAACTTGTGGATTTACGACGGAAACCACAAATATGTGTTAATTCCTATGGAGCATGAACACTTGCAACAGAATGTCTGTGTTTATCACATATCAGGGGGACTGGCACTAGCCCACACATGTCAAACACACCATATGCGAGTCCAAGAATGCAACATGTGTTGTATTTGTGCCGTATGTGAATCCAGAACCAATAATGTCCCCAAAAAGAATTTATTTAAAGATCATTATTACAAGCATGCACCTCAGACTGTAATAAGGGTCAAGTAGACTGTACGCCTAGATGGCATGGGTGATTGGGCATACCAAGAGGTGGATTCATTTTTTACCACAAAAGTAAAGGAGATCGGTGGACCATTTTATGATTGGGCATAAGCATAACATAACTTTATGTCTTTAAGATCCAACGCCATATATTTGATATCAGATCCTTGTAAGTTTCTACAGTACTTTAGGAGGCATATTTGGTGCAACTATTATGAATTAGATGCAAAAAACTAAATGAAAATGCAAATGCGGTCTATATTTAAGGGAACTTGAATTACAAAATAGCAAATAATATCACCTGCAAATGAGATGTGGTAAATAAAGTGTTCAATCCAAGTTAGGTAAGTAGACTTGATGATTAGCCAAGTAAGCCAAAATAAAAGATTAATTCTTTCAAGCAATTTGGTAAATAACTAAGCTAATAAACTAACCAACAAAAGAAAATCGAGTAGATAAAGTGGTGGAAGAAGTGTGAAAGTGAAGAACTTACTTGGATGTGTGTATTTGAGTATATACGATTATTTTAACTTGAGACTTGTCTTGTGTTTTAGATCCAAAGAAAATATAGCTTAGTCTTCAAGTTCCTTGTCAAATATTAGCACCCGCTTCTAAGCACTTATTAGTACTTGAGAGTAAAATGGTTGTTGTAATTGAGAGAGGGTGTTGAGGAAAATTATTTAAATTAGAGAAATAGAGAGAGAGGTAAGAGAGAACTATGAGAACGAAAGAAGGTAGATAACGAGTAAAAAATAAAGACAATTTTATTATAAACTTTCAATACCACTTCATACTTACAAATGAGAGTTAGGTGCCTATTTATAGGCATTTCAAGAAAACTTCCACACACTAGATATTTCTATTTACATTAGATATTTTATTCTACATATTTTCCTAAGAAACATCCACACACAAGATATTTTACTTTAGAAGTCTTCATGAAAGCTTCTTAGAGCCTTCATCGTCTCTCATGGTTCTATTAGCTTCTAAACTTTTCCAAAGTCTTTTACAAGATTTTAGAATATTCTGGAATATTCTGGAAGTTTCTAAACTCTTCCGAAGTCTTCTACAAGTTTTTAGAATATTCCGAAAGCTTTTAAAATCTTCCAAAACTCTCTAGAACTACATCAGTTGCCCCTGGTAGTAAGGACTCGCCTCCCGACGAGAAGGCTTCCATTACTCGCTGAAATATATCCTCTAGAGCCGCTCGCAATTCATCCTCACTTATCCATGAACAATATGTTAATAGTCATCCTTTCCAATGAACTAAATATCTTCTATGTATGCCATCACCTCTGGTTTTTGTTGTGCGAACATCCATAACGTCTTCTATTTTATCATCTTACTCCTCCTGCCCTGTCGCTTCAGATGGTAGTGTGGTGAGGTCAACATGTGAAGGAGTCTTTCCATGAAATGCCACTAGATCCATAACGTTAAAGATGGGAGAAGTATGAATAGTAGTAGGTAAGTCCAACAAATAAGCATTTGACCCTAAACGCCGCAAAACTCAAAATGGACCAAATCTCTTTCCACTCAACTTCATATAAGAACCCGTAGGAAATCTGTCGTCGAAAATGCGCTATACCTAAATCTCCTGGTTGGAATATTTGTTCTCGTCTATGCTAATTTGCAGCAGCTTTATATTTAGCATTGGACTTGATGAGCTTATCCAACACTTTCTTTTGGGTCGTCTTTATATGTTTAACAATAGTATCGGCATCAGCACTGGCTCAGCCATGAAATGATAATGATGTCTGATCTAGGATGTGAGGGATGGGTTGGCCATATACGGCTTCAAATGGAGTTTTGCCGGTAGATCTATTAATAGAGTTATTATACGCAAATTCTGCTTGAGAAAGAATTAAGTCCCATTCAGTAGGTGTTTCACCGGCTAAACATCCAAGCAAATTACCTAAGCTACGATTGACCACCTCAATTTGAACATCTGTTTGAGGATGATATACACTGCTGAACTGTAAACAAGTTCCCAATCTACATCATAATATTCTCCAAAAGTGACTTAAGAATTTAGCATTCCTATCAGATATGAATGACCTTGGTATGCCATGCAAACGTACTACTTAAAGAATAAATCTGCTATATAAGATGCATCAAAAGTTTTTTTTACGTGCAATGAAATGAGCCATTTTTGTGAACCTATCCGCTCATATAAACTCTCCTTAGTCTTAAAAGCGGTTTTCCATTCATCGCCAAGTCTAATCCTAATTTGGTGATATCCACTCCTAAGATCTAACTTGGTAAATATCTTAGCGCCATTAATCATATCATCTAATCTAGGTATTGAAAACATATATTTTATAGTGATTTTATTTATTGCTCTACTATCGACACATTCTCCAAGAACCATCATTTTTAGGGGCCAAAAGGACGGGAACTGCACATGGACTCATGCTCTCTTATTAATCCTTTCTTTAATAACTCGCTAACTTGTTTATGCAATTTCTCGTGTTCTGACGGACTCATCCTATAATGTAATAGATGTGGAAGACTGACACCAGGAACTAGATCAATGCAATGTTGTATATCTCTTAAAGGTGGTAATCCATTTGGAAGTTCGTCGGGGGTAATATCGGAATACTCTTGTAAAAGTGGCCAAAATATTTGAGGAATCTCTATCTCATATCCTGTTTCTTGTCCGATTAATATATAAAACAATTTAGAATTCCTAACTTCTTTGTCGAGATCATGTACGTTAAGGATTAAAGACGAGGTAGGCGACACAACTAGTTTAGGGGTAGGTTTATCCTCTTTAGGATTAGGGATGTCCTTTTGTGGATGAAGGACTTTTAATCTTGTACTTAAGGAAGGTGTGCGTATTCTTTTCTCTATCGTGTTGTGTTTTCCTATCAAATTGCCAAGATCTTTCTAACAAAATATGACATGCTTGTAATGGATCTACATCACACCAAACTGTCTTGATATTGTTTTTCTATAGAGAACTTGACTAGACAACGTTTTGTTACTGCTCCTCACCTCCCTCCTTAAACCACGAGGTGTTATGAGGTTTATATAGGATCTCGGTTTTAAGTTTAGATTTGTCAACCATTTCATGGGAGATAAAATTTCCCGTACTACCACTGTCAATCATTAGTGAAACATAATTCTCCTCCGGATGTGCATGTTGTGCGAAAGAGGTCACGTCTCAACCAGCGACCGAACTTTTCTTTACGTGTTATCATGACTCGATGAATTACTAGGAATTGATCGTCATTGTCGCCTTCTATATCTACACTATTACCCTCGTTCTGGTAGTTACTTTATTCAATATCTTGTTCACTATCACTTACATGATTATCTGATTCATCTTGAATTAT
Source organism: Agapanthus africanus (assembly GCA_030015575.1). Taxonomy (NCBI): domain Eukaryota; kingdom Viridiplantae; phylum Streptophyta; class Magnoliopsida; order Asparagales; family Amaryllidaceae; genus Agapanthus; species Agapanthus africanus. The sequence continues at coordinate 433,696,579 of JASDDO010000004.1, read as the reverse complement.
TAAATTAAACTTTCTCCTAGGGCATTGAGCTGACCTATGACCAGATTCTCAACATTTATAACAGACGAATCCGTCGCTTGGTTTAGGTCCTAATATACCTTTTTCCTTAATAAGATCATATTTGCTTTGTTCCGGTTTTGATCAGTTTGAGTTATTAGTAATCTTATTGCTGCTAGTTGAACTAGATGAAGATTTGAAAACGTTATTTTTGTTAGATGTAGATCATTGTAATTGTTTTTCAATCTTTTTAGCTTTGCGATAAGCTTCGTCAACACTCATTATATCATAGAGTTCAACTTGATTTTGAATATGCCATTGTAACCCATTAATGTACCTAGTAACAGTTTGTTCTTCATCTTCATTAAAGTTATTTCTTACTTGTAGTTTAGAAAATATTCCAGTATACTCATCAACAGTCATTTTATCTTATTTTTTATTATTATATTCTTGAAAGATTGTCTTACTATAATCTATAAGTAAAAAAATTTCTTCAAGTTTTCATTTCATGTGATCCCATGTTTTTATTTTATCTCTACCCTTTCTAATCCTACTATCTTGAAAAATTTTCCAACATAAAAGCGCATGACCTTTCATTTTTAAGCTAACAAATTTAACATTTTTATCATCGGGCATTTCTTTCCAATCAAAGAAATGATCTATCTTATCTACCAAATCTAAGAATTCTTCGGGGTCTAGTTTTCCTTTAAACTCCACTACATCAATTTTAATTCCTTGATCCCATCATTTATCATATCTCACACCCCTCTCGATTCGATCATGTCGTGGAGTTGCTTCACTATCGCTATCGTTTTTGAAAAGCCCATTGTTAAGATTTCTATATCGGGGTTGATTATTTTGTCTTTCTAGACGTGTATTCGTGAGTAACTCGGTTAATTGTTTTAGTTGGTCATTAATTTGTTGGATTTGTGTTTGTTGGGTTAGAAAGGTTTCTTGCCATGTTGTGGGTGGATGAGTTTGGATATTTAATTGTGAAACATGATTGCTAGCCATGATAAAGTATATATGCAATTTTTATTTTTTTACTTTTTGGACAACAAATAAAATGCAAGAAAATTAGGGCTGAAATGCAAATTATGAAGTTCCCAAGGATTGAAATTTGCTCCGATACCAAAACCGGTGCAACTATTATGAATTAGATGCAAAAAACTAAATGAAAATGCAAATGTAGTTTATATTTAAGGGAACTTGAATTACAAAATAGCAAATAATATCACCTAAAAATGAGATGTGGCAAATAAAGTGTTCAATCCAAGTTAGGTAAATAGACTAAATGATTAGCCAAGTATGCCTAAACAAAAGATTAATTCTTTCAAGCAATTTGATAAATAACTAAGTTAAAAAACTAACCAACAAAAGAAAAAAAAATAATTAAGGTGGTGAAAGAAAGTATGAAAATGGAGAACTTACTTGGATGTGGGTATTTGAGTATATATGATTATGTTAACTTGAGACTTGCCTTGTGTTTTAGATCTAAAGAAAATGTAGGTTAGCCTTCAAATCCCTTACCAAATATTAACACCCGTTTCTAAGCACTTGTTAGTACTTGAGAGTAGAATGGTTGTTGTAATTGAAGAGAGAGTGTTGAGGAGGATTATTAAATTAAAAAAAATTGAGAGAGAAGAGTGAAATATGAGAGCTAAAAAAAGTAGAAAGAGAGTAAAAGATAAAAAGAACAATTTTATTATAAATTTCCAATACCACTTTATGCTTACAAATGAGAGTTAGGTGCCTATTTATAGGCATTTCAAGAAAACTTCCACACTAGATATTTCTACTTACATTAGATATTTTATTCAAGATATTTTCTTAAAAAACATTCACACACAAGATATTTTACTTTAGAAGTCTTCATGGAAAGTTCTTAGAGCATTCATCATCTCTCATGGTTCTATAAGCGTCTAAGCTTTTCCAAAATCTTCTACAACTTTCTAGAATATTTTAGAAGCTTCTAAGCTCTTCCAAAGTCTTTTACAAGTTTCTAGAATATTCCGGAAGTTTCTAAAATCTTCTGAAACTCTCTAGAACTACATCAATATTCCTCTAATCTTGATCTATACATCAGTTTTAAAGATGAAAATGCATAGTTTATCAAGAAAGCACCGATTCTTGAATAGTTAAAGAAACCACAGACTGACATAGGCTGCATATCAGACTGTGTGCATGCTAAAAGGCATAACTTAAACTTTAACCACTTAATCATGCGCCAAATATTATAAAAAAAATTAGCATCAGAAAATCGGTAGATCATGATGAAAGACATCACCAGTTTACCACAAATCGTATATAAAGGTCAACAAGAACAAACAAGGCGCATGTAAGGCTTCTAGTCACGTCATACTTCAAGAAGTATTGTAGCAAACAATTTATGAAGAAAACTGAACCCTACGCACTGAATAAGTGAATAGAACACGGAAATAAATTATTAGTTAGGCAGGCATACAAAATTAGGTCACAGATGAGGAGAGATAAATGATATGAACAGTGCTTGCAGGGATGAGAACTACCACAATTTATTTATCTTTTTTCCCGAGAGGAAAGAGAGTGTTACCATACCTGTTTGCGAGAGCTGAAGCTTCATCTTTGCTTTAACCCTTTCAGCTGGTGTCTGTTATGAAGGAGAATACAGAAGCATTGTATCATAATTGTTCAGAAGTAAATTGAGGTAAAACATGTGAAGCAGAAATTATATTCTTGGTCAAACATCCAAACACAACCATTTGGTAATTCCAATGGTAACTTCTTGGTGTGAATGAAGAAGGATAAATCACGGTTTATAATAGGCACCCATCCACATTACTAACAAGATACAAATGGCAGCAATGTAATCATAATATGTGAATCCTATTTGGAAATCATCCCCGGAAGTCTTGGGTAGCACTAATTACTTCACTTATTTGTGATTACAACTTCTCAGTTAATTTCACTTCTAACAAAGTAACATTACCGATAAGATTTATTGTGCTCATTCTACCAAAGCAACCAGCCAGTTGAGCCTGTAAGCCGCCTAAGAAGTGACCAGCAAAGCACCAATTAATTCAGAAAATATAGCTCTAAACAAAAGTCTAAGCCTGTAAAAAGAAGCCAATGCAATTAAAATTCTAGAATACTATGCCCGCTACAGATTGACCACCCGGTGATCAGCAAACCCGTCGCTTTCACTTATCTGAATAATTCAGATTTATCTTCCGTCTTCAATTGACATTACCATTTCCATTAGGTGCAAAGCATGATTTCAAATCACCTTAATTCCTTAACCCAATTCAATTGGCACCAGATCAAATGATAAAGCGAGGCATTTAACTTGACATGATATCAAGTAGCAAACACAAAAATCAATTGCATAAGAAACACAAGAGAACATACCATTTGAGAGTAGCCATCGATTAGATTTGAGTAATCCAATTCTCTATTGTTCTTACTTCCCGGTCTCCTATCCTTAGAACTCCAATTCCTTTCTCGATCCCGATCCCGATCCCGGCTGCGAGAAACCCTAGAAGGCGAATGGCTCCTACTCCTGCTCCGCCTCCTCTCTCTATCTCTATCTCTATCTCTATCTCTGCTCCTCCTCGAAGAATGCCGGTCCTCATCTCTATCTCTCTCATCTCTCCTCTCTCTCCTCCTCTCTCTATCATCAGACCGCGATCGAAGACAGTCACCGCTGCCGCTTCTATTGAGCTTGCCGTGGATGCTGCCGATCACGCGAGCGCGATCCCTCTTGCCTCGATCGTCGTTTCGAGGGTTTGAAGAAGATTTGTTAGGATCATCGTCTTCTTCTTCGTCTCGGGGGTTTTTAGGGCCAGAGGCGCGAACGAAGTTGGAGAGCAAAGACGAGGGCCTTTTCGAAGCGAAGGGGTTAGAAGAGGAGGAAGAAGAAGAAGAAGAGAAGCCGAGGCCTTGCTTGTATTTGGCAGCGCCTTCGCCCTTGCGGCTGAGCTCTTCGTAGTACGCGGCGGCTTTCTCCTCTTCCATTGATCCCTTTCGTTTTGGTTAAAAGAACAAAAAAATTCTTTACTTATGCTATTATGAACCGGCAAAAAATTGGAAAATTTCAGCCGTCTTTTCAGTAGTTTTGCTAGGGTTCATGGTCTGGCTTCTTTGTTTTTTATGATCTTATTTTTTACTTTTTAATGACCGTAGAATTTTTCAAGACAGAGATTCACTCTAAGAGCCTGTTTGGTTGCAGGATTATGGATTTGGATTTTAGATAGTGGAATCCTGTATTCCATATTTTTGTGTTTGGTTGAGGGCCTGTTTGGTTGCAGGATTATGGAATTTGGATTCCAAGATAGTACGGTTGAAATTTCTGGTTTTGGTAATTTGTTGTTTGGTTGGTTTTGAATTCCTAGTATTGGATTTGTAGATCCTTGTTTGGTTGGTGAAAAAAGGTGGGATTTGCATTTCAGGATTTTAGAGAGTGAGAGATAGATAGAGGATTATTAAATAAATAACGTATGCGGGTCCCATCTAAAAGTACAATGAATAGTGCCAAATCTTTGAAATTCCTTGAAACTTTTTAGGATTCAAGAATCCTTGTTTTGTGGTATGCCCTCATAAAAAACAAAGAAATCATAGAATTCCAAATCCATCAACCAAAAACAAAATTATGGAATCACAGGATTCCACAATCCAAAATCCAAATCCAAATCCAAATCCATAATCCTGCAACCAAACAGGTCATTATAAATTTGGATTTCTAGGATTCCTTTGTTGTTTATGGGGATCCCACCACAAAACAAGGATTTCAAGGATTTGGCACTATTCATTGTACTTTTAGATGATGCCCGTGCACTTTATTTTCACCAACCAAACAAAAATTACAACGATCTACAAATCCCATACTAGAAATCCAAAACCAACCAAACAACAAATTACCAAATCCAGAAATTTCAACCGTACTATTTTGGAATCCAAATTCCATAATCCTGCAACCAAACAGGAACCAACCGCAATAAAGTTCACATAGCCATTCCTGTCCAACGCTCTAGCACCAAGTGAATTATCAGCTCCCGCGTTCGTTTCACAAAATATATAGGATTTCATTTGTTTGCTGAAAAAAGCGGATGCAGAGGATTCCTTTTGTTTGGTGAAAAAAAGCGGACGCTTTCTAAAAAAATTGAGGTCTCACAATCCAAAGCATAGTATTAATATCAAGGTTTTTGATAAAAAAAAAAAATGGAAACTCCGGATTGTTTATTTGCGGTTTGATAAATTCTATTCTCGTTGCCAAAAAGATTTGCTTACAATAATGAGTTTAGCCAAGAAACCATGATTTCGGAAACCCGGAGTGTACTTTAGAGAATGTATATGCAAATAAAAACCATTGAGATATTAAAGAGAAAGAAGATGAAATTCTAGGGATCATACCTCAATTTACCAAAAAATAAATTGATCCCCGTCTATAGATCAAGAAAAAATAATGACGGCATATGAATGCCATAATACATCAATTTTTCATTAATTTATACCGATATATCATGTTTACATCCATTTCACCATATAATCTCTCTTTTTCTTATTCAGAACTTAAATTATGATTTTTTAGAGATTAAATTGCAGGTTAGGCGAAATTAAACATGAACTTCACATTTCTGCGATCCCAGACACTAATAGTAAAGAATAGTCCGAGTCACTTCATAATTCATAAATTACAGATATCACAAAAAACATCAGAGATTTCTGTAATTTAAAAAAAAGTAAAACACACACACACAGAGAGAGACTTTTAGCTTCGAATTATCAGAAATCCAATTAGATTATACATGCCCCCATGTTTATCAATAGAGCAGCTTTTTTGCTGCTTATACAAACTTCGATACCTCATATCTCTTATACATTCACTGATAAAATCATCACAGCTCATCCGGAAAATGTTACTGCTCTAAGACTGCTTATTTTTTTCAGGAACACAGTTACTAACAAAAACACAGTAATGTTGGATTCGTTTTTCCTCTGACACGCCATCAAGACCGAAAGAAGTTTGTAGAATGGAATTGGACAGACTGAAAAAGTTCAAAAACGAAAAGAAACACTTATAACTAATCTTGACACCGCCAGGGGCAGAAAGATGGATAGATAAAGAGTAACATTTGTGCTCGACTTTATTTCCTGCGCCCACGTATGTCCGCAAGCAAGCTATAGAAATCGATAGATGCTGAAAACACTAGTTGCCTGCAAACAGTTGCGGTTGATCTCCAATTTGTTTTTCGCAACAATGCAGCCTGCATAATGCCATGCAAATTTTTTAATATGAGTTGTTATATGAACCACATTCATATCCAACAACAAGAATCAATAATTAGTGTACATGGCTTAAAAAATTTCGATATTAAGTAGTAGATTTAGACTAATAGTCATGAAGGGTACCATGATCGCAAATGAATTTTCACTGGAGAGTTATTAATCAGAGAAATTTTTCCCGGTTGCTGGGTATCTTATATATCAACAAAATGTGAATTTTCAAATTTATATGGACCGATGATTTTGCAAGTATTTGTGCAAAGTGACCGAGTTCCCATTCTGCCTTTTCCGAGTAAAGCCAAAGAAAGCAGCGCTAAAGCTAACTTTAACTCGGGAGCCGCAAATAAAACTTGTGAAGCGTAAGAAATTTTCCTCCTCAATATTATTGGAGCATTAATATAGCTAGCCACATCATCGGCTGCTTAAGGGAAGTATGCTGTAATATGCCATTGGTAGGTTTCTGTGATTATGATCTGTCACCGACAGTTTGTAGTGGTGTTCAGTTTGCTAACTCAGCAGGGGTGTTAGCTATTTATCAGGATGTTAATGCTTTCGATATTTTGACTAAGCATTAATTCTAGGTGTCGCCATTTTTTGAAAGTATGCATAATCCATAGTCCTAAGATTTGGTTTACTTAAAACGAGATTTGATGAATATGTGCCTGTCAATTGAGCATAAAATCTCTTTCATTATTGTTGCTGCATGGCCTAACTTCTTTTGACCATTCTGCTATTGTGGGCACATAGAGCGTTATCAATAACACCATCATTCTTGAGTCAATTCCCTACTGCTGCAAAAATAAAACGTAATTTTTTTATTTAATTTTTTTTTTTGCGGGGGCAGGGGGTGGGGGGGGGGGTAGAAGAGTTATTACCATGACCGGTGGAAAAGATATCACTTTACATAAAGCAAAGGACTTGTATTGGAACTGGAAAGTATTTGTTACCTACCACATAAACGGATAGGCGTCTAGCCAAAAATGTTACGCAATTCTCCATCGTGCTTCGAAGTATAGTAGACGAAGTATAGTAGACCACACGGTACCTCCTCCTAGTGCTGCTTAAAGCAGGTACAGGATGTAATGAACAAACAATTTCGCAGAAGTATCTTCGGCAGATCTAGTAATCAAATTGAAAGGGAACCGTGTAGACATACAGATTGCAAATCTTTCTTACTGAACAGCACATGCATTCTAATTAATATATATCAAAGCACGACGGCAAAAGCAAAGGTTAACTATATTATCCGTCTTTAAGATCACTTTCGTAGCTATCTCGCGGTGCCTGTATGTTTGATTATGTAGGCAGTCTTACATACACCCTTCTAAGGGCCTGTTTGCGAATGGAGTTAAGTTTTGTAAACTATGGTTTCGTAAAGTTAGCAAAAGTCAACTCCAAAATGCCAAATTTGGCTTGTTTGGCAACCATATTGGGGTTGAGATAACTGGAACCGCGGTTGTCTCGACTCCAATATAATCAAAGTTTGTTAAACTCCATTTTTGGGGTTTGGGGCTTGCAAACCATAGCTTGCATGCCTCCTTCCTCCCACTTTATAATAAACCATGGCTATCCTAACTTTGTATCCAAATAGGGCCTAAAGCTTTTACTTCTTTCACAGTAAATATAGTCCTATACAGATATCAAGTACAACCCGCATAACATGAAAAATACATTTGAACAGAGAAAGCACTTTTCGGGAATATATATCTACCCATGCATGCTCGAATATCTGTATGTATAGATGCCTATGTTTCTTGAAGGAAGCATGTGAGCCAGAACAATCACCAACGCAAGCTCGGAGAGAGAGACGCTGCAAACAAACAAGGATATCTGATGGAGGTCCTTTTCGGATCTCCTTCAGATGTTGTCTTCCGTCGATCTCCCGGTGGATTTTGGAGGTGGTCTCCTGTTACGTGTGGGTCTCAATGGGTGTTGAGAAGATTGGTGATTTGAGGAGTTTAGCGCCGAGTACCTGTAAGGAAGTCCCGGGGTGGTTTGTTACCACCGAGGACCCTCCGACGATCAAGTTAGTATTAGATCCGAGCAGCGTAACGGCTAGGTGGAGTAAAAAATGGCAACCATAATTGTTCAGAAGTAAATTGAGGTAAAACATGTGAAGCAGAAATTATATTCTTGGTCAAACATCCAAACACAACCATTTGGTAATTCCAATGGTAACTTCTTGGTGTGAATGAAGAAGGATAAATCACGGTTTTTCCACATTACTAACAAGATACAAATGGCAGCAATGTAATCATAATATGTGAATCCTATTTGGAAATCATCCCCGGAAGTCTTGGGTAGCGCTAATTACTTCACTTATTTGTGATTACAACTTCTCAGTTAATTTCATTTCTAACAAAGTAACATTACCGATAAGATTTATTGTGCTCATTCTACCAAAGCAACCAGCCAGTTGAGCCTGTAAGCCGCCTAAGAAGTGACCAGCAAAGCACCAATTAATTCAGAAAATATAGCTCTAAACAAAAGTCTAAGCCTGTAAAAAGAAGCCAATGCAATTAAAATTCTAGAATACTATGCCCGCTACAGATTGACCACCCGGTCATCAGCAAACCCATTGCTTTCACTTATCTGAATAATTCAGATTTATCTTCCGTCTTCAATTGACATTACCATTTCCATTAGGTGCAAAGCATGATTACAAATCACCTTAATTCCTTAACCCAATTCAATTGGCACCAGATCAAATGATAAAGCGAGGCATTTAACTTGACATGATATCAAGTAGCAAACACAAAAAACAATTGCATAAGAAACACAAGAGAACATACCATTTGAGAGTAGCCATCAATTAGATTTGAGTAATCCAATTCTCTATTGTTCTTACTTCCCGGTCTCCTATCCTTAGAACTCCAATTCCTTTCTCGATCCCGATCACGATCCCGGCTGCGAGAAACCCTAGAAGGCGAATGGCTCCTACTCCTGCTCCGCCTCCTCTCTCTATCTCTATCTCTATCTCTATCTCTGCTCCTCCTCGAAGAATGCCGGTCCTCATCTCTATCTCTCTCATCTCTCCTCTCTCTCCTCCTCTCTCTATCATCAGACCGCGATCGAAGACAGTCACCGCTGCCGCTTCTATTGAGCTTGCCGTGGATGCTGCCGATCACGCGAGCGCGATCCCTCTTGCCTCGATCGTCGTTTCTAGGGTTTGAAGAAGATTTGTTAGGATCATCGTCTTCTTCTTCGTCTCGGGGGTTTTCAGGGCCAGAGGCGCGAACGAAGTTGGAGAGCAAAGACGAGGGCCTTTTCGAAGCGAAGGGGTTAGAAGAGGAGTTAGAAGAAGAGAAGCCGAGGCCTTGTTTGTATTTGGCGGCGCCTTCGCCCTTGCGGCTGAGCTCTTCGTAGTACGCGGCGGCTTTCTCCTCTTCCATTGATCCCTTTCGTTTTGGTTAAAAAAACAAAAAATTTCTTTAGTTATGCTATTATGAACCGGCAAAAAATTGGAAAATTTCAGGCGTCTTTTCAGTAGTTTTGCTAGGGTTCATGGTCTGGCTTCTTTGTTTTTTATGATCTTTTTTTTTTATTTTTTAATGACCGTAGAATTTTTCAAGACATAGATTCACTCTAAGAGCCTGTTTGGTTGCATGATTATGGATTTGGATTTGGATTTTGGATCGTGGAATCCTGGATTCCATAATTTTGTGTTTGGTTGAGGGCCTGGTTGGTTGCAGGATTATGGAATTTGGATTCCAAAATAGTACGGTTATTAAATAAATAAAGTATTGTTGTACGGTTATTAAATAAATAAATAAATTATCTGGATTTGATAATTTGTTGTTTGGTTGGTTTTGGATTCCTAGTATTGCATTTGTAGATCCTTGTAATCTTTATTTGGTTGGTGGAAAAAAAAATTGAGATTTGGATTTGAGGATTTTAGAGAGAGATAGGTAAAGGATTATTAAATAAATAAAGTAGACGGGTCACATCTAAAAGTATAATGAATAGTGCCAAATCCTTGAAACTTTTTAGGATTCAAAATCCTTGTTTTGTGGTGGGCCCCCCATAAAAAATAATAAAAATCATAAAAATCCAAATCCATCAACCAAAAACAAAATTATGGAATCACAGGATTCCACAATCCAAAATCCAGATCCAAATCCATGATCCTGCAACCAAACAGGCCCTGATAGATTTGGATTTCTAGGATTCTTTTGTTTTTTATGGGGATCCCACCACAAAACAAGGAATCTTGAATCCTAAAAAATTTCAAGGATTTTTAAGGATTTGGCAATATTTATTGTACTTTTAAATGAGACCCTTGTACTTTATTTTCACCAACCAAACAAAAATTACAAGGATCTACAAATCCCATATTAGGAATCCAAAACCAACCAAACAATAAATTACCGGATCCAGAAATTTCAACCGTACTATTTTGGAATCCCAATTCCATAATCCTGCAACCAAACAAAAACCAACCGCAATAAAGTTCACATAGCCATTCCTGTCCAACGCTCTAGCACCAAGCGAATTATCAGCTCCCGCGTTCGTTTCACAAAATATATAGGATTTCATTTGTTTGCTGAAAAAAGCGGATGCAGAGGATTCCTTTTGTCTGGTGAAAAAAAGCGGACGCTTTCTAAAAAAGTTGAGGTTTCACAATCCGAAGCATAGTATTAATATCAAGGTTTTTGATTAAAAAAAAATGGAAACTCCGGTTTGTTTATTTGCGGTTTGATAAATTCTGTTCTCGTTGCCAAACAGATCTTGCTTGCAATAATGAGTTTAGCCAAGAGACCATGATTTCGGAAACCCGGAGTGTACTTTAGAGAATGTATATGCAAATAAAAACCATTGAGATATTAAAGAGCAAAAAGATGAAACTCTAGGGATCATACCTTAATTTACCAAAAAATAAATTGATCTCCGTCTATAGATCAAGAAAAAATAATGACGGCATATGAATGCCATAATACATCAATTTTTCATTAATTTATACCGATATATCATGTTTACATCCATTTCACCATATAATCTCTCTTTTTCTTATTTAGAACTTAAATCATGATTTTTTAGAGATAAAATTGCAGGTTAGGCGAAATTAAACATGAACTTCACATTTCTGCGATCCCAGACACTAATAGTAAAGAATAGTCCAAGTCACTTCATAATTCATAAATTACAGATATCACAAAAAACATCAGAGATTTCTGTAATTTAAAAAAAAGTAAAACACACACACACACACTCACACACACACACAGGCTTTTAGCTTCGAATTTTCAGAAATCCAATTAGATTATACATGCCCCCATGTTTATCAATAGAGCAGCTTTTTTGCTGCTTATACAAACTTTGATCCCTCATATCTCTTATACATTCACTGATAAAATCATCACAGCTCATCCGGAAAATGTTACTGCTCTAAGACTGCTTATTTTTTGCAGGAACACAGTTACTAACAAAAACACAGTAATGTTGGATTCGTTTTTCCTCTGACACGCCATCAAGACCGAAAGAAGTTTGTAGAATGGAATTGGACAGACTGAAAAAGTTCAAAAACGAAAAGAAACGCTTATAACTAATCTTGACACCGCCAGGGGCAGAAAGATAGCAAGATAAAGAGTAACATTTGTGCTCGACTTTATTTCCTGCGCGCACGTATGTCCGCAAGCAAGCTATAGAAATTGATAGATGCTGAAAACACTAGTTGCCTGCAAACAGTTGCAGTTGATCTCCAATTTGTTTTTCGCAACAATGCAGCCTGCATAATGCCATGCAAATTTTTTAATATGAGTTGTTATATGGACCATATTCATATCCAACAACAAGAACCAATAATTAGTGTACATGGCTTAAAAAATTTCGATATTAAGTAGTACATTTAGACTAATAGTCATGAAGGGTACCATGATCGCAAATGAATTTTCACTGGAGAGTTATTAATCAGAGAAATTTTTCCTGGTTGCTGGGTATCTTATATAGTAGACCGCACGGTACTTCCTCCTAGTGCTGCTTAAAGCAGGTACAGGATGTAATGAACAAACAATTTCGCAGAAGTATCTTCGGCAGATCTACTAATCAAATTGAAAGGGAACCTTGTAGACATACAGATTGCAAATCTTTCTTACTGAACAGTACATGCATTCTAATTAATATATATCAAAGCACGATGGCAAAAGCAAAGGTTAACTATATTATCCGTCTTTAAGATCACTTTCGTAGCTATCTTGCGGTGCCTGTATGTTTGATTATGTAGGCAGTCTTACATACACCCTTCTAAGGGCCTGTTTGCGAATGGAGTTAAGTTTTGTAAACCGTGGTTTCATAAAGTTAGCAAAAGTCAACTCGAAAATGCCAAATTTGGCTTGTTTGGCAACCATATTGGGGTTGAGATAACTGGAACCGCGGTTGTCTCGACTCCAATATGATCAAAGTTTGCTAAACTCCATTTTTGGGGTTTGGGGCTTGCAAACCATAGCTTGCATGCCTCCTTCCTCCCACTTCAAAATAAACCATGGCTATCCTAACTTTGTATCCAAATAGGGCCTAAAGCTTTTACTTCTTTCACAGTAAATATAGTCCTATACAGATATCAAGTACAACCAGCATAACATGAAAAATACATTTGAACAGAGAAAGCACTTTTCGGGAATATATATCTACCCATGCATGCTCGAATATCTGTATATATAGATGCCTATGTTTCTTGAAGGAAGCATGTGAGCCAGAACAATCACCAACGCAAGCTCAGAGAGAGAGAGAGAGAGACGCTGCAAAGAAACAAGGATATCTGATGGAGGTCCTTTTCGGATCTCCTTCAGATGTTGTCTTCCGTCGATCTCTCGGTGGATTTTGGAGGTAATCTTCTGTTGCGTGTGGGTCTGAATGGGTGTTGAGAAGATTGGTGATTTGAGGAGTTTAGCGCCGAGTACCTGTGAGGAAGTCCCGGGGTGGTTTGTTACCACCGAGGACCCTCCGACGATCAAGTTAGTATTAGATCCGAGCAGCGTAACGGCTAGGTGGAATAAAAAATGGCTTACTTGACCCCTCTGTGATGGAGATTTATATAGCGGTGGCATCACGCAGCAACAGGCGCGAGAATCTCGCCGGCAGTTACGCTCCCGACGTCACGGTCGCGTAGAGAGCGGATCGCCCATTAATGGGGATCGTAATGGCGTGGAACGTAGGATGTTGCTGGCGGAGAATCTGCGCATGGCGAGATCTGCGGAGCGGCGGTTACGCCTGTGAGCGGTGGAGTTGGTCGGAGGACCGAGAAAGACGACCTCGGCTGGGGAGCTCGGGGACGAGCGAGAAGGCCGAGGAGTCTTAGTCTTGTGGCAGGTTGGGGCGAGCTGAGCGGCCGAGGAGGCCAATTTGTAGGGGGCCCTGAGGAGGGCCAGCTCGTGCTTGCAGGTCGGGTACAGGGATGGCCCGGTCGGCTCCTGTGGGCCCTTTCTTCTGAGTTCTGGGACACGCCATCTGCCACGTGTCCTAATCTTAGGGGTCTTCAATATTGAGCATCATCATTAGCCCCCCACTCTTGTCCCGACCAGCTAGCGGGTCGAGTCAGGAGTGAACTGCCGGGTCGCCCGGGGTGAGCTCCCTCCTAAGGTTTCGTCTGGACGTGTCCCCGGGTTGTCAGCTGTCTTTTCTGTCAGCGAATCAGGGCGAGATCTCTGCATTTAAGGAAGGTGCGCCGGTTCGTGCATCCTGCCGTTGAAGTGACGGTCCACGTGTCGAGCGTCGGTTGGCCGACACGACGTGTGCAGACCTGCGACGCTTGAAGGGGTGCGGTCTAGTGTGGGAACGACAAGTGGAGCAATCGAAGCCGTTGGACGCGAGGAGGCGTTTTGGCGGGAGATGAAGGACGTCGTTGGATGAGATCACTCGCGGTGATAAATAGGAGTGGGGCCCGTTCCAGGGCCCCTACTCCTTCATATTTCCCCGTTCTAAGTCATGGTTGCTCGGCGCTCGTCTTCTTTCTTCCGCCTTCGTTTTTCGAGGACCCTTATTCTCAAAGTTAAATGTCTTCTTTTGTCGAGTTAGTAGATGTCGTTGGAGTAGATTCTAGGGACCCTTTAGGTGAGGCTGAGTCCTCCCGGGGAGCATGGGTCGGGCCCTCTTCCCGGGATTGTGCAGCGTGGGCAGCACCCAGGGAGGAGGTGGTAGATGCTTCCCCCGACGCCTTGTGTTGGGTGAGACACGATGACAAGCTCGCCAATGCTCGGGCTCGCTTCCACATCCCCCCACTTTATACGCTTCGTCTGGCCAGGGAGGGAGAGAGGACGGACCAAGTACGGGGTAGGGAGATCGCCCTGTATTTGGAAGATTTTTGGGGTGGAATGCGCCTGTCCTTCTCTCCCGAGGTCATCGAAGTGCTGAACTTTTTCGGGTTAGCCCCTGGCCAGTTAGTGCCGAACTCGTGGAGGATTCTCCTCGGGTTCCTGATCCACCTGAAGTTACAGGCGATTCCCTTCAGCCTCTTCCTCCTTGATTCTTCCCTCGTTTTTAAAAATCACCCTGGTAGTCAAGCGGGTGACCCGAGATAGGTCTACCTTTCTTTTAGAAAGTGACGAGGGGCACCGCCGGGACAGGGGTTGTGGCCCTGCCTTCTTCCATTCATGACTGGAAGAAGAAGTTCTTTTTCGTTCCCCCTTCCCGAGGGCGAGGACTGGCCCGTGCCTACAAAGTAGTCGAGGGAGAAATGCTTGCCGGGGAACCAGTCCAGTGACCCCGTCGCGGTGAGAGTGACGTCGTGGGAGCCCATCCCTCATTTCAACGTACTGCTATCTGAGAGGGTCCTGAGTTGGGCCGGGCTCAGCCCCGTTGAGTTTGTCGGTAAGTTTAGGCTTGCTTTTTGACTTGTATATTGCTTGTGTCGCTGACTTCTTTACATTTGGCTTTGTGTAGGACCGATGGACATAGACTCGCTCCAATCTTCCATGCACCAGCCGAGGAAGGTCGCGAAGACTAGGGGTGCCAGCTCTTCTCACTCAAAGCCCGCCCCGGCTCCTTCTCCTTCGGTGGTCACGTCCCGTGAGCGTTCGGGGGTGGATCCCGCCCCGGGGCCTAGCAGAGTGTCGGGCCGGAAGCGGGCTCGGATTCTGGAGGACCCAGCCTCGGAGGAGGAGATTGGCTCTCCCTCAGAACCGCTCAAGAAGAGTTCCCAGAGATCTTCCCGGGGCCTGTCTTCGCCGATCATGGTGGAGGAAGGGGGCCTCCAGTTCGCAGTGCCTTCGGGGCTATCCGTCGCAGATAGCCTGCTGCATGAAATAGAGACATCGGCTGGGGATAGAGTCCCCGGGGGGACTTTCAGGGCTCAGCTGGCGTCCATCTCCCAGGAGTCCGTGCAGGTGAGTGTTTGTTTTTTTGTGAGATTCGGTGCCTTCTTCGTCTTTCTAATCTCTTTCCCGTCTTTCAGGTTCTCCAGCACGTTACCCTCGCCTTACGCATGGAGGCCGAGGTGATAGCCCCGGCGATGAAGGATACGGGCCAGCTCGCCTCGCTGGAAGATAGCTCCAAGCGGGAGCTGGAGGCGGTGATGGCGAGGGTCGCCGCCCTGGAGGGCGAGGTGGAGGCCGGGAAGCGGGAGGTCGCCCGGTACCGCAAGGCCGCCGTGGCTGCCGAGGCCAAGCTCGAGGACGCTCAGGTGCTTGCCGGAAACCTGAAGAAGGCAGTGAAAACCCTCCGGAAAAAGCTGGGGGCGGCAGCCGAGTCGGCGAAGTCGGCCGACCTGAGAGCGGCGAAGTTGGACGACCTCTCGGCGGTGAAGGCGGTGGAAGGCTATAAGAAGTCGAAGGACTTCTATGATGACCTGGCCGTTGCTACGACCCTCATCTGGCATGAGGCCCTCGATGCCGTTAAGGCCCGAATGCTGGGGTTCGCCGACGAAGAGCTCCGGGCCGAATACCCCCCTCGCGGATGCTGATGAGCAGGGCAGAAGATTCCTGGTGAGGAAGTCGCTGAGGACCCAGCTCGTCTCGTGGTGGATGTCGAGGGCCCCGAGGTCGCTCCTGGCCCCGAGGCCTAAAAGCCCCCGTCTTCCTCCTCCTTTTATTTTGTTGCTTCTGGAATTTTGTAAGCCTCCGGGCATTTTGTAAGGCTGGGGAGCCCAAAATATCCTTTGTAAAGACTTTCCCTTTTAGTAATAAAACTTTTTATTTGGTTTCATCGGTTTGCACTTTGTCTTTTGTTCATGAAGAATGCTTGTAAAATATCTCTGCTTGCACTGTTGGGCTTCCACGCCAGGTCGGCCATCTGTCTAGCGATCGTTCATCGAGTTGATTTCGATCACTTTCCAAGCGCGCCAAGCGCTGCCGAAAAGGAGGCGTCTCCATGGCCCCGAAGTCGAGGGGGGATCACTCAGACTCGGATAGACTTGATGCCCCCTGTTGGGGCCTCGGATTCTTTGCATGTGATGGGCAGACGGCTGTCCGTCGTGTTGTCGCCGAGCATGAATAGGAAGCTGCTCGGTTGTCCCTTGGCGAGGGCCTTTCACTTCTGGTGTTGCGAGCAACGACCCCTAGCTGGGGCTGGTCGAGCAAGGGTTAGGCTCGACTGCCTCTGGGAGGACTTCGGGTCCTTAGCGTTGGAGGGGCTGTAAGAAGCCCACTAAGGATGACCGGACAGTGAAGCTGCGCGGTTGTCTCTTGGCGAGGGCTTTGTTCTCTAGCGTTGGAGGGGTTGTAAGAAGCCAATTAAGGATGACCGAGCAGTGAAGCTGTGCGGTTGCCTCTTGACGAGGGCTTTGATCTCTAGCATCGTGGGTAGGCAACTACCAGCCTGGGATGAATGAGCGGGGTAGCCGCTCGGGTGCCTCTTGTGAGGGCTTCGATTCCTGACGTCATGGGTAGGGAGCTACCAACCGAAGATGACCGAGCAGGGTAGCTGCTCGGTTGCCTCTTGCGAGGGCTTTGATCCTTCAGGACGGGGACCGAGCAGGGTTACTGCCCAGTGCTTCTTGACGAGGACTTTGATCCCTGTCGGCTTTGGTAGGAATCTACCAGCCGGGGATAGCCGAGCAAGGACTCGACAGCCTCTGGGAGGACTTTGGTCCTTAGCGCGGGAGGGGCTGTAAGAAGCCTACCAAGGACCCTTAGCCGGACAGGGTTACTGCCCGATGCCTCTTGGCAATGGCTTTTGTCCTGGAGGATAGCCGAGCAAGGGATCCTCAGGTTCGACTGCCTCTGGAAGGGCTTTTGATCCCTGTCGGTCATGGTAGGAAGCTACCAGCCAGGGATAGCCGAGCAGGATAGCTGCTGAGCTGCCTCTAAGGAGGACTTGGATCCTTAGCGTTGGAGGGGCCGTAGGAAGCCTGCTAAGGATAACCGAGCAGTGAAGTTGCGCGGTTGCCTCTTGGCGAGTGCTTTGATCCCTGCGTTGCGAGTAGGGAAGCTACCGGCCAGGGATAGCCGAGCAGGGTAGCTGCTGAGCTGCTTCTAAGGAGGAGTTGGATCATTAGCGTTGGAGGGGCCGTGGGAAGCCTGCTAAGGATAACCGAGCAGTGAAGCTGCGCGGCTGCCCCTTGGCGAGGGCTTTGATCCCTGGCGTTGCGAGCAGGGAAGCTACCGGCCAGGTATAGCCGAGCAGGTTAGATGCTCGGCTAATTCTTCATGAGGTTTCGCCCGACCATCCAGTTGTAGGCATGGGGAACAGGAACGGTCGCGGCGACCGTGCGCGTAGCATATACATTGAATGTGGGGGGAGGCGAAGCACCAGGGTCGCTTCGTTTCGATTCTGCCAGAGAAGGCTTGATGATCGCCACGTGGCAGCGACTTGTTGGGCGAAAGCGGGCGACTGTTGAACTCCGTTGGGGCGCAGTGGGCTATATAAGGCTGAAAGAGCATTAGTCCTTCCTCCCTTCATAAACAGATCGTCGAGAATGCAAGACTTCCCCTTTACCATCCCCGATATCATCCGCTTCGAAGACGTATACCTTTATGACCAGAACTGTTTTTCCTTTACCACGGTGGGTGCCAGGGGGTATTCGACCCATGAGATTTGTGGTCAGGAGTCGTAGCCTGCCGGTGGTCAGCCGTGCCGACGAGGGCAGAGCATTCTGGAGGCGGAGGAGCAGCGATATGGGGCCCAGGCCCGGCCGTTTAGACGCGGACGAGTGCCTCTACGAGGGACTGTAGCCGATCTATCCGGCTGGTGGGGGCGTTGATGTTGGTCGCCGGAGGAGCTTCATCCGCGCCTCCGGTGAGGGGGAGGCGGCGGCTGATACCTGGATCTTCAGGATGGTTGCTTGCCATTGAAGGGTTACCCTAGCGCCCCGGCCATCTCACATGGCCAAATGCGGAACAAAAATTTTCTTACGAATGAAACTTGGCGCTAGACTAAACCCTAAAACCGGATCTTTCCATAGAACTCACTAGCTACACTAAGGGAGCTATCTACTATGATAGAAACCTCACCAAATGAACCAAGTCCTTCGGTCTTCTTTCTTCATCCTTAGCTCCTAGCAAGCGCCTTGAACATGCTTGAACTTCTTTCCTTGCTCCATCGGTCCTCCGGGATCGAGCTTGTTCTCCGGCCTCCTTTTGTCGTAGATGATCCACCCGGGGAGTATGATCCATGGCTCTAGCTCCTAAATATGTAACTAAAGGAGCAACTAGAGAACTTGGTTTGCTAAACCAAGTAGTCTAGGATGTAGTGGAGGGTGTTTTAGTGTATAGCTACCTCTTTCTTGCCTCTTCACTTGATTCTCAACACATGAGAAAGTAGTGAAGAGGAAGAAGATGAAGGTGGAGGAAAATTGAGAGCAAAGAGGAGATGAGAGCAAAAGAGAGCTCAAAGAAAATAATGAATCAACCATGAAAGAGAAAATATACACAATGGTTTTGTATATCAATTCTTTCATTAAACAATTAGCAACCATACTTCAATAGTAAACCCAAAATGAATTATAAATTCATTTGTTCACTATTGAAGCATGGTTACTCCCATTCCTTCCTTACTTCTCATTTTACACCTCATTTCCAATTATCAAATAAATGAAAAATACATAATGAGGTGGCCACCTTCTAGAAGGAAAACTGTAATAAATACGGATTTCCAACTACTGTACAAATATACCGGCAATCAGATAAAAATCCGAACGCCCAAAAGAGATAGTATAACACAAAGAACGTAATACTAGAATATATATATCGAAATACATATATGCAAATTATTAAATCAATACTTGACTTAATAATCCGGCTCAGACCCGAGCCGGCTAGTATTACAAACTGTTCGATCGAAAAACCGAGTACCAAGTACATCAATCGATCGAACCCTGCACGTATCCAATACGGCTACTACATCGTTTTGCCTGGATCAGGGAAACCCTCTGTGTGGGACTCTAAAGACTCGACAGTACTCTGGCAGTGGGTTTAACCACAAGCACGTCAGCGGTACTAGCTGTACGTAACGGCTGCCCAGGTACCTGTCGAAAAGGAAGGCCGGCGAGCAAGCTCGTCCGAACTCCTACTGAGCCCGTCCGTGACAATATCCGTACAGTCCGGTCTCTTCGTCAAAGAGTATCGCATACCGGGTCTAGGGGATGGTGAACGTCAGACCCTAATAACCTGATAAGTCGTGCCGATGTGGTTCAGGACCAATCCGGGAAACTACTGATCAGCCTATCAGTAGATCCCAACTGCCTTGGCCAAGGTCTTATGGTCCTGACAAATCGAATCACAGTGCGATATCGACTCCCTATACCGGGAGAGACGAATCCCCGACAATCGCTCACTGTCTCCATGTGGCTCGGGACTGAACCCAACCAAAACCTGTTTGCACGACTCAGTAGAGCCGTGGTAGGGTAGTGATCAAAGCTCAGTGGGAACTCACACGAGACAAATGCCGATCTCGGGTCCAAAGACTAACCTGTACACATGTCACCTGAGAACTTCCATCTGACGATAGGTATAGTACCACACGGAAGTTCTCGGCGAGTCCGTCCAGTAAACTCACACCCTAGTGAGCACCTGTATACGATCTTAGGTGCATCAGACCAATGGCTGCGGGACCAACCATCCCCGACGGGGTAGAAACATATACACCAGTCTACTCTGGAGTATCAATGCCCATTCTCGATACTCACGCGACCAGGGACCATTAAAGGATGTGCTTATAGACTACCCAGCTCCCACAAGTATGATCGCCATCACAACGCAGGTAGTCAAGCATGATCCTAGGGGCTTTATCAACATGTAACCGCAATATGTAATAACGAGTACGACATATGCCATGTTAAGATAAAGACAAACCACAATAGTATACTACCGTATCGAGTCTTTATCAATATGTGCAAACCAGATATATCAACAATACAAATAAATACACATATCCTGACAAAGACAAGTTGAATAATATACTATAAAACTGAGCAAGATTGTTCTGTACATACATCTCCCTAGTATCCATATGTGTACATATACAATACTGGCCTCTAGGGCATATACATCCAACAGCCATGTGGACGGAGATCGGAAGGCCAACTTTGTTTTTGTGGAGTTTGCGTTTCCACAGACGGCGCTAACTGATGGAGGTCATTTTCGGGTCTCCTTCAGATGTTGTCTTCTGTCGATCTCCCGGTGGATTTTGGAGGTGATCTCCTGTTGTGCGTGGGTCTCAATGGGTGTTGAGGAGATTGGTGATTTGAGAAGTTTAGCGCCGAGTACCTGCAAGGAAGTCCCGGGGTGGTTTGTTACCACCGAGGACCCTCTGACGATCAAGTTAGTATTAGATCCGAGCGGCGTAACGGATAGGTGGAGTAAAAAATGGCTTACTTGACCCCTCTGTGATGGGGGTTTATATAGCGGTGGCGGCACGCAGCAGCAGGCGCGAGAATCTCATCGGCAGTTACGCTCCCGACGTCACGCCCGCGTAGAGAGCGGATCGCCCATTAATGGGGATCGTGATGGCGTGGAACGTGGGATGTTGCTGGCGGAGAATCCGCGCATGGCGAGATCTGCGGAGCGGCGGTTACGCCTGTGAGCGGTGAAGTTGGTCAGAGGACCGAGGAAGACGGCCTCGGCTGGGGAGCTCGGGGACAAACGAGAAGGCCGAGGAGTCTTGGTCTTGTTGCAGCTTGGGGCGAGCTGAGGGGCCGAGGAGGCCAATTTGCAGGGGCCCTGAGGAGGGCCAGCTCGTGCTTGCAGGTCGGGTACAGGGGTGGCCTGGTCGGCCCCTGTGGGCCATTTCTTCTGAGTTCTGGGACACGTCATATGCCACGTGTCCTAATCTTGGGGGTCGTCAATATTGAGCATCATCAATATCCGATGAGTAAATTGGAGAAGGTGGCAAATGATAGAGAGAAGAAAAGTTGCAGCAATAGTAGCATGAAAAAAAAGGAAGAGCAATATATGGATACTATTTATGCATGCCTATGCTTTGGATCTGTGGCTGATGACTTTTGGTGTCATAGGCGCCATAGGATGCGGACTCACCTTCCCCTTCATATTTGTCTTCTCTAGCAAGATCGTGAACAATATGGTCAATGGATACTCCTCGGGTTCACTTATTATACACAACATTAACAAGGCAACAAATCCGTCTTCTTCCTCTGTTGTGCACTTGTGCACATCATGCAGATGCCTACGTAACATGATCCTCTTTTGCTACAGAATGTGCTGAATTTCCTGCAGCTGGCATTTTGGTCGTTTCTACTTTCTTTCTTAGGTATGATCTCTCTAATTTCACCAAGAAAAATAGAATCATGTGTTTGATCGGACTATAGTGCTTACTAGTTACCTTGGTGATAGTGATTCACAGAGGGATATTGCTGGACGAGGACGGGAGAAAGACGAGCCTCAAAGATACGGTCTCCTTACCTTAAATCTATACTAAGGCAGGAATTGGTGAGCCAAGAGCCAAATCTATTTGCTACATCTATCAAGGATAACATATTGCTTGGAAAAGAAACAAGAGTATATTAATGCTGAAATGAAAGCCTAATTGATGATGCTCAATATTAGCGAACATTCAGGATCAGGACACGTGGCAGATGACGTGTCCCAGAACTCAAAAGAGAGGGCCCACAGGGGCGATCAGGCCCGACCTACAAGCACAAAGCTGGCTCACCTCAGGGCCCTTGCAAATTGGCCTCCTCGGTCTCTCAGCTCGCCTCCGAGCTACCGCAGGACCAAGATACCTCGGCCCTCTCGCTCATTCCCGAGCTCTCCCGCCGAGACCATCTTCCTCGGTCCCTCCGACCGACCAACTCCACCATTCACAGGCGTAACCGCCGCTCCGCAAATCTCGCCATGCGCAGATTCTCCGCCGGTAACATCCCACGTTCCACGCCACCATGATCCCCATTAACGGGCGATCCGCTCTTTACGCGGGCGTGACGTCGGGAGCGGGCGAGATTCTCGCGCCTGCTGCTGCATGCCACCACCACTATATAAACCCCTATCACAGAGGGGTCGAGTAAGTCATTTTTTACACTTTTATGCCGTTACTCTGCTCGGATCTCATCAGTAACTTGAGCGTCGGAGGGTCCTTGGTGGTACCAAACAACCCCGGGACTTTTTTGCAGGTACTCGGCAACACCTCTTCCTCCAAAGACCCATTGAGACCCGCACGCGAAGGAAGATAATCAACTAAGTCCACCGCGAGATCAACGGAAGACAACATCTCACGGAGGCCCGAAAAGGCGCCCCCATCACTAATGGTTGACAACCAATAGATTAAAGAGTATCGGACGATCAATGCAAAAGCAACCTTCTGGTTAAACTGATCTGGTATAATACTCACCAGTATAGTTTTCTGAGTAAACCGATCTGAACTAGATCAACGATACAGTCCTTACAAGTAGCTATCTTCTTTAAAGGGCTCCAAGCCAAAATCAGGTTTTCTTCATAATCAAAGAAATTAGAAAGAGAGTCAAAACTAGGTCCATTGATATGGATCTTGATGATGCTCAATATTGGCGACCTTTCAGATCAGGACACGTGGCAGATGACATGTCCCAGAACTCAAAAGAGAGGGCCCACAGGGGCCGATCAGGCCCGACCTATAAGCACAAAGCTGGCTCACCTAAGGGCCCTTGCAAATTGGCATCCTCGGTCTCTCAGCTCGCCTCCGAGCTACCGCAGGACCAAGATATCTCGGCCCTCTCGCTCGTTCCCGAGCTCTCCCGCCGAGACCATCTTCCTCGGTCCCTCCGACCGACCAACTCCACCACTCACAGGCGTAACGGCCGCTCCGCAAATCTTGCCATGCGCAGATTCTCCGCCGGTAACATCCCACGTTCCACGCCATCGCGATCCCCATTAACAGGCGATCCGCTCTTTACGCGGGCGTGACGTCGGGAGCGTAACTGCCGGCGAGATTCTCGCGCCTGCTGCTGCATGCCACCACCACTATATAAACCCATGTTCCCCTCCGAATGGCGGGCGCACAGGACCGCGAAGTCTTGACGCTGAGATTCGGGGCAGATGCTATTTGGTTTTATCCGTCCACCTCTCCGAAGATACCAAGTTGATTTATGGCACCGTGTATCGGAGGTTTAGACAGATGCGGCCGATGTAGCAGACTTCGTCAGATTCCCCCTCGCTTGAGGGGTTTTTGATTGTGGGGACGCTCTTCCCTGCAGGCGCAAGCCCCTGCAGTTAATTACGCTACCGCATCGCGGTAACAACTTTCTCCTTCTCCAGAATTTCACTTCGTGTCGTGTGTGTTTGTTTTGTTTGTGGTTGCCCGTGGATTGTATACGGAGACTAAGTGATGCCGTAGCCCGTAGGACGTGGATTAGTCCAAATCCGTATTTACTTAGATTTGGGTTTGGTGTTTTGGTTTAAGGATACGTTAGCCATATTGAGGCTAAGATCAACTTAAACGTTCGTTAAGGATACGTTAGTCTGATTTGAGACTAAAATCAACTTAACAGGATCGTTTGGATCCGACAAAAGAGCGTTTGGGCTCTATTGTTCCAGTTTAGGGACGTGGTGGTCCATAGGTAGTTTAAGGACATTGCGGTCCATATTCCAGTTTAGGGACGTGGTGGTCCATACTCCAGTTTAGAGACGTGGTGGTCTATATTCCAGTTTAGGGACGTCGTGGTCCATAGGTAGTTTAAGGACATTGCGGTCCATATTCCAGTTTAGGGACATGATGGTCCATAGGTAGTTTATGGACATTGCGGTCCATATTCCAGTTTAGGGACGTGGTGGTCCATATTCCAGTTTAGGGACGTGGTGGTCCATAGGTAGTTTAAGGACATTGCGGTCCATAGGTAGTTTAAGAACGCATAAGTCCGCAGGTTTAAGGATCCCACAATCCGTCTTTTGGTTTAAGGACGCTTAAGTCCATGAGTTTAAGGACCCCACAGTCCGTGTTGATGTGTGGTTGTCGGGACCCGTCACCTCCCTGACATCGTTGAAGGATTACAACGATAGGTGTCAAAGGAGTTTGGAGATGTAACCTCGAACCGGATATAAATTGATTTAAGGGAGCAGTCGTGCTCGGTCAATTTAATTTGAGGACTTACGGCCATGATTGGGCTAAGTCCAGTTGAAAAAGTTTAACATTTTTATTTATTTTTGGTCTATTAGACCTATGCTAGGGCTTTGCCCACATTTAAATAATGCATTGCATTACTTTTATCTTGTTTGGGCTCTGCCCAGAAAGATGCAGAGCATCAATTTTACTTGGGCTCTGCCCTTTATAAATGATGCAGAGCATCAGTTTGTTTTGGGCTCTGCCTTTTTATTGCTTTGCAACTTATTTCGTCCCGCTAGGTCTTTTTGACTTGGGCTTGGCCCTTCAGCAAAAGAAATGCATTGCATTTGTCAGGCGCTTTGCGCCAATCAAAGAGCGCAAGCGCTAATCAAAGAGCGCAAGCGCTTGTGGTGGTAACACGTGTCATGCAAGCGTAGTGCGCTGCGCTTGCGCTGCTGACACGTGGCGCGCTGTGGTGAGTTGCGCCAGTTTCAGAGAGCAAGGCTCTATTTCAAGAGCGCATAGCGCAAATGATTCAGATGCTGACACGTGGCTCTTTCTGGTGGCTTGCGCCAACCCAAGAGCACAACAGCGCAGTTTTGCAAGTGTAAGGCACTGTTAACTTGAGAATCTTTTAGATTCAGAACCAATGGTTCATAAAAGAAGTGCAAAGCACTGTTTGTTTTCTTGATCTAATTTAGATCAAAGAAAATAAGTTCTTCTTGTTTTTCTTATCTCAGGGAACCAATGGTTCATAGAAAAGTGCAAAACACTTATTATTATTTATTTATATTATTTTTTATTGGAGATCCTTGATCTTGTTCTCAGATCAATGATCTGTTCATAAGAGAATTTTCTCTTTTTCCTAAAGGTTTTTACCTTTTTTTTGTTCTTGAGGAATTCTCTCCAATTTTTCAGAGTTCTCTCTGTTTGAAGTTTTTTTTTGATTTCTCTCCAAAATGTTCATGCCTTTGAATTGAGGTCTAAGGGTCTTTATATAGTGCCCATAAATTTGTTAAAGAGATCTTTCTCTGAGTAATTTGGGGAATTTTCCCCACCGTTGGATCTTTGATCCAAGGGCTTCTGTTTTACAGAAGGCAATCTTCTTGTTTTAACAAGAACAGAAAAATCTTACTCGAATTTAATTCTGTTTGGCGCAAACGCCCCAGCGCGTGACACGTGTCAAGCAGCGCACAGCGCAGCGCAACTGCGCTGACACGTGTCGCGCAGCGCAACCGTGCTTGCGCAACTGCGCTGACACGTGTCGCGCAGCGCAAAGCGAAGCGTTGCTGCGCTGGCGCATCTGCGCTGACACGTGTCGCGCAGCGCAACTGAAGCGTTGCTTCCTTTTGTCTTTTAATAGAGCTTTGCTCTGATTGGGCGCGCTGCCTCGGGCGCTGCGCTGATATATCAGCTTTTGACACGTGGCGCGTTGCGCGCAGAGCAAAGAATCTGAAGCGTTGCTTCATTTATTAACGTTTAAATTTTCAAATCAAAGCTTTGCTCCGATTGGGGGAAGATGAAGCGTTGCTTCATCTCCCGCCTTGGAATTTGAACAGAGTTTTGCTCTGATTGGGGTAAACAACCCCCATCACAGAGAGGTCAAGTAAGCCATTTTCTTGACACTTTACGCCGTTACTCTGCTCAGATCTCATCATTAACTTGAGCGTCGGAAGGTCCTCGGTGGTACCAAACTATCCCGGGACTTCTTTGCAGGTACTCGGCGACAGCTCCCACACCTCACCTCTCCTTCCAAAAACCCATTGAGACCCACACGCGACGAAAGATAATCAGCTAAGTTCACCGCGAGATCTACGGAAGACAACATCTGACGAGGCCCGAAATGGAGCTCCATCAGTTGGCGCCGTCTGTGGGAAATGAAACTCCACAAAAAATCAAAGTTGGCCTTCCGATCTCCATCCCCATGGCAAGCGATCACCCTGAAGATCCAGATACCAGCCGCCGCCTCCCCCTCACCGGAGGCGCGGGTGAACCTCCTCCGGCGACCGTCATCAATGCCCTCGCTGGCCGAATAGACCGACACCCCCTCCCTTGACGGGGTCGCACAGAGGGGGCTCACCATGGAGGCTCGAGGGCCACCTCGCCCAAGGATCTAAGCCCTCACTAAGAGGCAGCCCAGCAGCTACCCTGTTCGGCTATCCCTGGCGGGTAGCTTCCCTACCGCAACGCCAGGAATCAGAAAGTCCTCCGGAGGTAGTCGAGCCCGAGGATCCCTCGCTCGGCTGTCCTTAGCGGGTAGCTTCCCTACCGCAACGCTAGGGATCAGAAAGTCCTCCCAGAGGCAGTCGAGCCCGAGGATCCCTCGCTCGGCTATCCCTGGCGGGTAGCTTCCCTACCGCAACGCCAGGGATCAGAAAGCCCTCCCAGTGGCAGTCGAGCCCGAGGATCCCTCGCTCGGCTATCCTTCAGGACAAAAGCCCTCGCCAAGAGGCACCGGGCAATAACCCTGCCCGGCCAAGGGTCCTTGGTAGGCTTCTTACAGCCCTATAGCTCTTCCCGCGCCAAGAACCAAAGTCCTCCCAGAGGCAGTCGGGTCCTTGCTCGACTATCCCCAGCTGGTAGCTTCCTACCACAACCGACAGGGATCAAAGTCCTCACCAAGAGGCACTGGACAGTAACCCTGCTCGGTCCCCGTCCTGAAGGATCAAAAGTCCTCCCAGAGGCAGTCGAGCCCGAGGATCCCTCGCTCGGCTATCCCTGGCGGGTAGCATCCCTACCGCAACGCCAAGGATCAGAAAGTCCTTCCAGAGGCAGTCGAGCCCGTGGATCCTTCGCTCGGCTATCCACGGCAAGTAGCTTCCCTACCGCAACGCCGGGGATCAGAAAGCCCTCGCCAAGAGGCACCGAGCAGCTACCCTGCTCGGCCATCCTTCACAGGCCTCTCAGGGACCCTCCAGTGTCAAGGATCAAAGCCCTCGCCAAGAGGCACCGAGCAGCTACCCTGCTCATCCATCCTTCGCAGGCCTCTCAGGGACCCTCCAGCGTCATGGATCAAAGCCCTCGCCAAGAAGCACCGAGCAGCTACCCTGCTCATCCATCCTTCGCAGGCCTCTCAGGGATCCTCCAGCGTTAAGGATCAAAGCCCTCGCCAAGAGGTACCGAGCAGCTACCATGCTCGGCCATCCTTCGCAGGCCTCTTAGGGGATTTTCTTCGAATTCTCTTCATTATTGATTTTGATAGGTGTTACTCCTGTCTGCAGAGCGTTGCTCTCGAGGAGTTTTTAACTCTCTGTGCTCTTTTTTTTAACAAGAATTCGCTTAATCAGTCGGTCTGCTGATTCTGTTGATCTTCTTTTATAGGAACAATGGACGCCCACATGTATGCTCTTAACGAGATCATCTCTTACGGGGACATCCGCCGACTTGGCCGCTCTCAAAATCGAGAGTTCACAAACGCGGAGTGTGCTGAAATCATGAGCCGCTTCGACGCATACAACGGTCCATGCTTCCCCGACGTTCCTCTCTCCTTAAGCTTATCGTGGGAGCCATCTGGAAAGCGCTTCCCCTATTCTGTTCCGGTGTGCCGCTTAGGGCGTTGGATGCCGCCGAGGATAAGGTGCACTCGGTGTACCTGATGAACTTTATCTCGAAGAGACGGCGAGACAGTCTTGTCGATCTCTTGCACGAGGTCTTTCAACAGTCTGCCATACTCGCTGCTTATCGGAGGGTGGAAGACATCGGGGGGGACCCTGACGCTTGTGCTCGCGAAAGAAAGCACACCAGGATGGTCCGCGAGGCTTGGAAAGTCATAGATAGGGTCACTTTCGAGTTCCTCAATCCATGTCCTGGGTTTGAGGTTATACCTTTGTAAACATTTTAATAATGTTATTATCTATTTCTCTGTGATTGTAAGGACCCCCTTTTTATGATATGAATAGAAAATTTCCATTTCAGTCTGTCTTATTTCTCATTCTGAGTCTTTTGCCTATGCATAAATGAGTGTGTCTCGAATGCTTGTAAATCGGATGTTCTTTCTGTCGCTTCTTCTTTCTTTTATTATCCATATGCTGCCTCAGTAACACATGATTGGCATATAACTTAGTTTTTTTTCAAGAGATAGCGATGGCTTAGGCTGCAGGTTCTGTCACGCCCCGCTTCCCAAAATACGGAATAGAGGGGTTGACAAGGCCCGCATGCTCCTACGGTCAAGGAAATATCCTGCCTAGTCACACTTCGACTTCTAGATTTACATGGTAATCAGTAAACAACGCATAGGTAATGAGTAATGCAGTATCTGAAACGAAACAATTACAAAGAACTGACCTGATGGAGGTAAAAAGGTATAACTCTGGATAGCTGATCAAAATGTCCGCGATGTACGTCTGGTCCTGGTCCAGGCTAGATCCACTCCTCACTCTGAGCATGCATACTCAGGTCGTCAGAGCGACACGATAGCAAAATATATATAGATGCAAGTGGCAACTCGAACAGTGATAATAGATGTGTAACAGTAAATCAAGACGGTATAGGTATGAACATGCAGTATCCGATGCAATGTCTAGTAGATCAGGTGAACAGTAAAGCAGTAATATAGTATGCCAGGTATGTCAACACAGTAAGAGATGTATATCAATGCCATTATCCCTATCAGTCTCTAAGTCTCACTGTACAGGTCACTAAGCATATCGTCAGTCAAAATGTGAGAGTCAACCACTCGCGAGTGTCCTCCACCCAAGGGTAGGACCCAAGGGCAAGGGACCACGGGTCCAAAATGTAACTCACGGTAATAATCATGTACCCTGTAAATCTCCATATATCTCCATATATATAAGCCGGCATGGGACTCCCGAGATTCTGTTGAACTCACACTCAAACTACCCCACACCCCGTGGTCTACATCAAACGCCAACATAACCTCAAATACCAGTCGATCTGTGACAAGTCTGCGTGAGAACTGGAGACAGGATCTCCATCAAGCACGTCCCGACTAATACCCAAGATAAATAGCAGTGTCTGGTGCCTTATCTGTGACACCCATGCAAGAGCTTCCATAAGTGTCCCATACCACTTATAGTCACACGTACACGCGTCCCACAGACGTCGACAATGCAATAGAATAATAAGGTTCACTGATTGTGTACAAGTACGTGTCACTTTCACTTATTCACTCATGCATGAACACTAACGTACTTACCACAATCATCACTAATACCTAACACTGGGTAATGCACATGATCACTAGGTTATCAATGCAGTGACATATGTATGATATGATGAGGAAACAGTATGTAATGCATGATTAGGATGTCATAAATCAGTATTCTACCACTTGCATAATTTATCATAAATCATACGTGTACAGTTTAGCAAAATGATGAACGGGGATTAAATGGTATGTTTGAATATGTATCCAGCGAGTTTGGTTTCGGGTTTCAGGATCACTAGTTATGGCCATTTCATTTTAAGCGTTCACAGCTGGAAATCCGGTTCAAGAATCGGAAGTCCGTTTCGCAACGCATTTTAACCCCAGTAGGGATCAGAATTTAGCGACGCTACAGTTGAATGAAATCTAGGGTTTTCAGTAAGGTTTCCAACGCAATAGACAGATTCTCAATCGCGTCTGTATGTCAGGAGTTATACACTGTTCAACACTAGTTTGTCAATTCTGGTTCTGTTGGGACTGTTATACGTCCCCATATTTTAAATTACAGGTTAAATAGAAAACGACGATGAAACAGAATGAAACCACTTGTGTCATCTAGCTAATAGTTTCACCTTTAATAAACTGCGGAGTTCCGCAACATTCGAGTTAAGGAAACAGGGTGGTACCCATTACGGGACAGTAAGCAATAATCAGAGTCGCTCTGGACTGCAGTCCAGAGTCGCACTCCGAGCCAAATATCGTCACAATTTAAATACAGAAACCATTAGAAACTTGCATAGGGTTATATTTCGTCGAGTTGTCTTCGATTTAAGCCCTCGAACGCATCATTCCAGTATGTACATAATTTATGGTGATTTTAACGGTTTTCAGATACAAGAAATTTCCGGTTTTACAGGTATACTTGGGGGTAATCGTTTTAGTCGTTAATAGTCGTATTATCCAGTGAAATTTATACATAGTATTCAAAATAACATGGGCCAGCAAATGACCTCATGTTCCGTCAATTTAAATGATGGTTTCCATTGAGATCATGCATCGAACGGTTACGCCATATAGTTTAACGGAAATGGTAAATATGTACGATTGTAATTTGTAACCAACATAAAGTAGTATGTAGCAAGTAGGGAACTTGCCTGGAGACGTTTTGGGGCACACGGCAGCGGCAACAACACACGTGCGGCACGGCAACGACTAGTACGACGACTTGTATCCGTCACGGCAGTAAATTGGTTGGGTTTGAGATTTAGTGGAGCTTGGGCTCGAGAGATAGGAGGCTTGACTTGGGCTCTGTGCAATGGTAGCGACAGTTGCGAGCTCAGGCGATGTTGTGGTGGTGGTCGGTTGATAGAAAGAGGGAGAAACGGATGAGATTTAGAGAGGGGGGGAGGGAGAGAGTTAGACAGAGAGAGAGAGAGAGAGTTAGAGTTAGACAGAGAGAGGGAGAGTGAGATTTAGAGAGAGAGAGAAGGCGGGGGTGGTCGCGGCAACGGTCAAAGACGGCCGGCGAGAGGAGGAGGGAAGGGTTGTGGTGGTGTGAGCTTGGGTGAAATGGAGTGGGGGTAGAGAAGGAGTTGCGGGGTTGCTAGGAGGAGACGAGGTGGTTGGCAGGGGAAAGCGAGGGAGTGAGTTTGAAGGGTGATAGGGTCGTCGGCGGCAACGAGGAGAGCGGGTGCGCAGGGGCTAAAGTGAGAGTTTGAGAGGGAGAGGGAGAAGTGGGTGTGTACGAGAGAAGAGAGGTGGTGAAAGGGTAGAGGGGACAAGGGGTGCGCGTCGTGGGTAATGCTCGCGAGCGTGGGCGCGAGGAGCGGCGACGAGGGCGCAACGGGAAGATTCGAGCGGAAAAATGGGAAGTAGCCGTTGGGAAAGAGGAGAAGCGAAGCGGGTCGGTGAAGAGGGAAAAGCTTTGGGCTGAGAGGGAGTGGGCCGGGCTGCTGGGCCGATGGAGAAAAGAAATTAAATGGAAAAAGAAAAGAAGCGGGCCGGGGAGGCTGAAATAGAAATAATAATAGGGAAAAGAAAATAGGGAGGTGGGCTGGGTTTTCTGGAAAAAGGATTAAGTTTATAAAAAGAAGATGGGCTGAGGGAATTAGTTGGAAAAATAAGATATAATAGGGTTTGGTTTTTTTTTAGGGTTTTATTGATAAAAGGAAAATGGGGTTTAGAGGAAATAAAATTATAAATAAAATAAATAAAATTATAAATAAAAATAAATAAAATTCAAGAGTAACAAAATACAGATATTGGTATAAAAAGGGGCTGGGTATTATAGGTTCAGATCTGCCGCCTAAGACTTTCAACTTTATGAGCCGTGAGGGTCTCATAGAGATTCTCTCCCTACGGATCGAGAGGATCTCGTAGGTGTATTTTCTCCTTAGGAATCGTGAGGATTTCTAAGTGTGTTTTTTCTTATAAGTCGTAAGGATCTTATAAGAGAATTTTTCCCTCTTACGAGTCGAGAGGACCCGTAAGCGGTTGTTTCCCTCCTTGTCGAAATTCGACTTCGGAGAGTGAGACCCATGAATAGTATGCAATAGACCGTTTTAGACCGACTTGCAGGGTCCCATTGTTCAGGAAACAAGTTTTTTAATCCTTGTTGCCTGAGGCTTCATCTTGCAAGTTGAGACGAATCGGAAATTTCCCACGGAGACACTGGTTTCTCTGCGAGCCGACGCGAATCAGAAGGCCCTCATCGAGGATGTTTGTTCCCCTAAATTGAGGTATTTGCCAAGGATTATTTATTTCCCTGGGGTTGAAACGGATCGAGAATTTCCTACGGAGACACTCGTTTCTCTGCGAGTCGACGTGAATCAGGAGGCCCTCATCAAGGATATTTGTTTCCTTGAACTGAGGTATTTGCCAAGGATTATTTGTTTCCCCGGTGTTGAAACGGATCGAGAATTTCCCACGGAGACACTGATTTCTCTGCGAGTCGACGCGAATCAGGAGGCTCTCATCAAGGATGTTTGTTTCCCTGAATTGAGGTATTTGCCAAGGATTATTTGTTTCCCTGGTGTTGAAACGGATCGAGAATTTCCCACGGAGACACTCGTTTCTCTGCGAGTCGACGCGAATCAGGAGGCTCTCATCAAGGATATTTGTTTCCCTGAATCGAGGTATTTGCCAAGGATTATTTGTTTCCCTAGTGTTGAAACGGATCGAGAATTTCCCACGGAGACACTGGTTTCTCTGCGAGTCGACGCGAATCAGGAGGCTCTCATCAAGAATGTTTGTTTCCCTAAATCGAGGTATTCGCCAAGGATTATTTGTTTCCCTGGTGTTGAAACGGATCGAGAATTTCCCACGGAGACACTGCTTTCTCTGCGAGTCGACGTGAATCAGGAGGCTCTCATCAAGGATATTTGTTTCCCTGAATCGAGGTATTTGCCAAGGATTATTTGTTTCCCTGGTGTTGAAACGGATCGAGAATTTCCCACGGAGACACTGGTTTCTCTGCAAGTCGACGCGAATCAGGAGGCTCTCATCAAGGATGTTTGTTTCCCTGAATCGAGGTATTTGCCAAGGATTATTTGTTTTCCTGGTGTTGAAACGGATCGAGAATTTCCCACGGAGGCACTGGTTTCTCTGTGAGTCGACGCGAATTAGGAGGCTCTCATCAAGGATATTTGTTTCCCTGAATCGAGGTATTTGCCAAGGATTATTTGTTTCCCTGGTGTTGAAACGGATCGAGAATTTCCCACGGAGACACTGGTTTCTCTGCGAGTCGACGCGAATCAGGAGGCTCTCATCAAGGATATTTGTTTCCCTGAATCGAGGTATTTGCCAAGGATTATTTGTTTCCCTGGTGTTGAAACGGATCGAGAATTTCCCACGGAGACACTGGTTTCTCTGCGAGTCGACGCGAATCAGGAGGTTCTCATCAAGGATGTTTGTTTCCCTGAATCGAGGTATTTGCCAAGGATTATTTGTTTCCATGGTGTTGAAACGGATCGAGAATTTCCCACGGAGACACTGGTTTCTCTGCGAGTCGACGCGAATCAGGAGGCTCTCATCAAGGATATTTGTTTCCCTGAATCGAGGTATTTGCCAAGGATTATTTGTTTCCCTGGTGTTGAAAAGGATCGAGAATTTCCCACGGAGACACTGGTTTCTCTGCGAGTCGACGCGAATCAGGAGGCTCTCATCAAGGATGTTTGTTTCCCTGAATCGAGGTATTTGCCAAGGATTATTTGTTTCCCTGGTGTTGAAACGAATCGAGAATTTCCCACGGAGGCACTGATTTCTCTGCGAGTCGACGCGAATCAGGAGGCTCTCATCAAGGATATTTGTTTCCCTGAATCGAGGTATTTGCCAAGGATTATTTGTTTCCCTGGTGTTGAAACGGATCGAGAATTTCCCACGGAGACACTGGTTTCTCTGCGAGTCGACTCGAATCAGGAGGCTATCATCTAGGATATTTATTTCCCTGAATCGAGGTATTTGCCAAAGACACTGGTTTCTTCGGGGTTGGGATGAACCGTCGAGATTTGGCTTCGTTTTCTGGCGGAGCCTGTTGGGAAAGGATGGTTCCCTTTTTGTTTGCGCCCTTGGATTGTGTACAGGGATCGATGTGATCTCAGCTGTAGGGCCAAAGTTTTATCATTATTTTTTTGTTTTATTTCCGTGATGCTCTATCATTTCAGCTTTTATATCGTGAAGGTCGCGATTGCCCAATCATTTCGGCTATTTTTCGCGGTGCCTAATCATTTCGGCTATTTATTTTATTTTCACTCGCTGCTTTTTATTGCGAGTTGCCCAATCATTTCGGCTATTTTGTATGCATACGTTTTTACTTGATGCTTTTTATTGCAAGTTGCCCTATCATTTCAGCTATTTTGTATACATGTACGGCTTGCTGGCTTTTCACCGTAAACCTGAAATTAGACACCGATTTCTGCATCAACACCGCTACGACTGGGATATTGCCAGGAGCGAATCATCATTTGCCTCCGTCGGTGTCGAACAAAGGTGGCTTAGCGAACAGGGTTAAGGTCCTGTCGACTAAGGCTTTTAACTTCATGAGCCGTAAGGGTCTCACAAAGGTATTTTTCCCTACAAGTCGTAGGGATCTTGTAGATGTATTTTCTCCTTAGGAATCGTGAGGATTCCTAAGTGTATGTTCCTCTGTAAGTCGTAAGGATCCTACAAGAGGGTTTTCTTCTTGTAAGTCGAGAGGACTTATAAGGGTTGTTCATCATGCGTACATATCCCCAATCATGGATGAAATTTGGTTAGGGAAATGTTTATTCGCGCCCGTGGATTGCATACAAGAGTTAGTATTGAGCCACTTGTAAGGCAAAATCGAAAGTTGTGGGGGGGGGGGTTGCTTAAGCACGGGTTTAGGTCTCTGTAACTTAAGACTTTCAAATCTTATGAGCCGTGAGGGTCCCATAAGAGAGTTCTCCTTGCGAGTCGTGAGGATCTCGCAAGTGTATTTTCTCCCTAGGAATCGTGGGGATCCCCAAGTGTGTTGCTCCCTTGTGAGTCGTACGGATCTCACGCGGGTGGTTTCTCCTTACAAGGTCGAGAGGACCCTGTAAGTGTCCTTTAACGAGGTTGCGCCCTCTCAGGTTTTTGCAAACACTCGCCGGTAGTCCTGCTGTTTTTACTCACAGAGCCCTTTCGGGTTTTCATCCGTGCCCATTTTGCTTATGGACATACCGTATTTTTTTTCTTTTTATTTTCTCTCTCTCTTTTTTTTTACGAGGTTGCGCCCTTTCGGGTTTTCACGAACACTCGCCGGTAGCCCTGCTGTTTTTACTCACGGAGCCCTTTTGGGTTTTCATCCGTGCCCATTTTGCTTATGGACATACCGTTTATTATATTATATATTATATATATATATATATATATATATTTTATTCATCTCGTCAGCTTGAAGATGCTGCGGTAATAGTTTAAAGACGTTTCGGTCCTTCGTTAGTTTAAGGACGTTTCGGTCCGTCATGGAGAAGATTGGCTACTGCTTATAGAGTTTGAGCTTAGGAAGATAGTGAGCGGACATAGTCGTCGTCATCTACCATTGACCTACGCGGTAACTCGCTAAGCGTAGTATTTCTTTAGGAATCGACCATTTATTGGCCTGTAAGGCCTTTCACCGTGCATATCCATAAGTAGATAGGCTCCACCTTGGTAGACCTTGTCTATGATGTACGGGCTTTCATAGTTTGGCTCAAACTTTCCCCGCTTGGCGCGATTGGGGATCATAGGCCTTTTGACCACTAGCACGAGTTCGCCTTGGCGAAATGTCCTCGGCCGGGTCAATCTTTCATATGAGCGTGTCATCTTTGCTTTATAGGCCTTCAGATTTTGTTGCGCTATGAGCCGGGTCTCATCAAGGGCATCGAGCTCCTCAAGCCGAAGGTGAGCATTTTCTTCATCTGTTAGCTCGTAGTGGACTGCCACTCGTAGAGAGGGTAACTCTATCTCGAGGGGGAGTATTGCTTCTGTATCGAAGACCAGCGCATATGGCGTTGTGTTTGTGGCTGTCTTGAACGTAGTTCGATACGCCCAAAGAGCTTCTTGCATCTTCTCGTGCCAGTCCTTCTTATTTCGGGACACTGTCTTCTTCATAATCTTTGTTAAGATCTTATTGAAGGTCTCAGCTAGACTGTTAGCTCGCGGATTATAAACCGAGGAATATCTTCTGTCTATATTGTGCTGTTGCGCGAAGCGGCTGATCTTGTGGCTTCTGTAAGCTGGCCCGTTATCGGAGATGATCCGTCGTGGAGTTCCAAACCGATATAGGACGTGCGTCTTGAAGAAATGGAGGATATTCTCCGTCTTAACTTCCCTCAGCGGTACTGCTTCTGCCCATTTGGAGAAGTAGTCAGTCGTCGCCAGGATGAAATGATGTCCCCTGGACGATGCTGGTTCGATAGGGCCGACTATATCAGTTCCCCACATTTCGAATGGCCAGCTAGCCACTGTCGGGTGTAGCGGATTTGGATTCTGATGGATGAAGTCCCCATGAATTTAGCATGAGTGGCATTGCTTCGCATATTCGAGGCAGTCCTGAATCATCGTGGGACAGTAGTAGCCCATCCGTTTGATATTCAACTTCATCTTTGGGCCCGCTTGGTGAGAACCGCAGAGTCCGTCATGAACTTCCTGGACGACTCTTTTCGCTTCGTCAGGTCCTAGGCATCTCAACCTCAAAGAATCGAATGACCTCTTGTACAGAGTATCATTGACGAAGGCGAAAGACAGAGCTCGTTTCATAAGCTGATGTCTTGAGGACGCATCTTCGGGCGTTTGGCGGTATTTGAAGTAGTCTATAAAGACTTCTCTCCAATCCTCGGTATTTTCCCGATCTTTTATTTGTAGGGTCGTCTGCTCAGTCACTCCCTTCTCTTCGGGTGATTCCGGAGATATTTCCGCTGGGGCGAGCACCCGACGGCTTTGTACCACAATTCTGACGTCATCAAGGTTCTCGTCAGCCAATTCCTTAGTGAGCTTGGCCAACGCGTCCACTTTGCTGTTTTCCGCACGCGGTATGTTTTCCAAAGTATAGGAAG
The DNA here is from genome assembly GCA_030015575.1 of Agapanthus africanus. Taxonomy (NCBI): domain Eukaryota; kingdom Viridiplantae; phylum Streptophyta; class Magnoliopsida; order Asparagales; family Amaryllidaceae; genus Agapanthus; species Agapanthus africanus. Next base: position 433,659,286 of record JASDDO010000004.1, on the reverse strand, counting down.
GAATTTGGGTCAACAATTGTTGCACTTTTTCGTCGTACTTCACCAATTCTGGTTTGCATGTTTGGTAGTCGCCGTTTACTTGACTAACGACCAGTTGGGAATCTCCATATATGAGGAGGTTTTCAATTCTCATGTCGATGGCGATCTCGAGGCCTGCTATCAGAGCTTCGTATTCGGCTTCATTGTTTGTCCTTGGCTTTGTTAGGGAGGAGTCAAAACGCATTATCCCACCTTGTGGAGTTACAAAGATGAGTCCTACCCCTGATTTGATTAAAGGGGCACTTTGTTTGCGTTTCTTCATGGAAGATGCTCCATCGAAATAAAGTTCCCATCGGGTATCACCACCGTCGATCGCATCAATCGCATGTTCGTCTGGAAGATTGCAATTCAGAGGAGAATTGGCGGGTATCAGATGCTCAGCGAGGAAGTCGGCGATGGTCTGGCCTTTCACCTCCTTGAGAGACTGATAAGTTATCGAGAACTCCATCAAGAGCAGGGCCCATTTAGCGAGTCGCCCCGTCAATATGGCCTTCGACATCAAATATTTAAGAGGGCCCACCTTCGAAATAAGACGGACTTCATGTGCCAACGCATAGTGCCTGATTTTTGTTATCACAAAGATCAACGCCAGGCAGTGTTTTTCAGTGGGGGAGTAGTTGCTTTCTGCCCCCAGTAGAACTCGACTTAAGTAGTAGAGTGCTCTTTCTTTCCCTTGGTCGTTCTCTTGTGCCCATAATACGCCTAAAGAACCTTCGAGGGCGGTTGTGTAAAGAATGAGGGGTTTTCCCTTGACCGGAGCAGCCAACACTGGCGGGTTCTGCAGGTATTGCTTGATCTCATCTAGCGCGCTTTGGCAGTTTTAGTTCCAGACGAACGGGGTTCCCTTCTTCATCAGGTGGCTGTAAGGACGGCACTTGCCTGAAAGGTTGGCTATAAATCGCCGTATATACGCGAGCTTCCCTTGGAGAGACCGCAGCTGTTTGAGAGTCCTTGGCGGAGGCATTTCCATGATCGCCTTGATCTTCGACGGATCTATCTCAATACCTCGGTGTCGGACGATGAATCCCAGGAATTTGCCCGAGGAAACTCCGAATGCACACTTGAGAGGGTTCATCTTCAAGTTGTATTGTCGAAGGCGTTGAAATACGGTCTTCAAATGCTCGAGATGTTCCTCGTATGATTTGCTTTTAACCATGAGATCGTCGATATAGCATTCGATGATTTCGTGTATAAGGTCATCGAAGATCTTCGTCATGGCCCTTTGGTAGGTGGCACCGGCATTCTTTAAACCGAAGAGCATCACCTTGTAGCAGAATATACCCAAAGGAGTCCTGAAGGCGGTGTGCTTCTGGTCTTCGGGATGCATTTTTATCTGATTATATCCTGACGAGCCATCCATGAAGGAGAAAACCTCGTGAGTGGACGTATTGTCTATCATCAGTTCGGTGACTGGCACTGGGAAATCGGCCTTCGGGCAAGATTTATTAAGATCCCAGAAGTCTACGCATATGCGTACTGTCCTATTTTTCTTCATCACCGGGACGATGTTGGCGATCCACTCGGGATACTGGACTTCCTGGATGAAGCCAGAGTCGATCAGCTTCTTGACCTCGGCATTGTTACTCATCTCAAGCTCGAGCCGCATTCTTCTCGGCGCCTGTTTGACTGGCTTGACGTTCGGAGATATTGCCAATTTGTGCACAGCAATTTCTGGATCTAGTCCCGGCATTTTGGAATAGTTCCATGCGAAGCAATCTTTATGCTGTATAAGCAAGTCTTTTAATGAAGCCACCCTTTCTTCAGACAACAGCTCACTAATGAATGTCGGTCGAGGGTCGTTCGCTGTCCCCAACTCAATTTTCTTGAGGTTATCCGCAGTGGTATGTATTCCATCTTCCAGCTCTTTTGGCGCTGGTGGAAATTCTGAGATCACCTCATCGTTGCTGTTTTCGAAGCACCAGGAAAGGTTATCCATATTCTCGGGCTCTTCTTTTGTTATTGTTATCACGTGACAAGTACGAATTCGCTTCCAATCCCAATGTGGAACTGGTTCTTCTTTCGTGGCCTTGGGTTCGTGCTTCTGTGGCGGCGCTACCCTCCAGTTGTCAGACAGAGCAAACTTGCTAAGCTGATACTGATTTTCGACCCAATTCTTGAAGGTGAAGCAGTCTTCGAGAGGGTGCCCTATCACTCGGTGATAAAAGCAATAGTCTGGGTGAGAGACTTCGCTTGCTTGTTCGGGGTGTTTAGACTCCGGCAGTGTAAGCATTTGATGTTTTAGAGCGAGGTCAAGTATTTTCTTCGTCTTGTCCCAAGGAAAAGAGTACGCCCGACCCATTTTTCTTATGAGGGATAGATCGGAACCGTTCGATTCCCGCTTGTGCGATCTCTTAGTCCCGCTTCGTTGCTGTTGAGCGCCTTTTTCGCGTTTCGACTTGTTTCTGCCTCTGTGTCGAGCCTTCTTTATAACAGTTTGACAAAGAGCGGCATCTTCATCTTTCACAGCCTGTTGGAGGAGACATTGCGTTTTGGCTTTCTCGTAGATGGCCATTTCGCGGTTATGATCGTCTCTGACTTTTTGACCAGCTTCCCTTATAAGCTTGTCCATTTGTTCTTCGAACGACGGACTGGGCACTTTTGCATCTGGAACTTTTACTGGTTCAGGATTAGCATCTTCCCATTGAGCATCCGCTTCTTCATCGAAGTCATGCACGACGTAGCAACCATGGAGTAGCCCTCGTTTCTTGGACCGAATGTATCCAAGCCCGATTGTTTCCATTCTCCCATTAGGCAGCTTACGCTGAGTCCCGGGAACATTCCAGACCCTGTCATAGAATTTGGCTTTTCGAGCAGTCTATTTAAAGGATATCCCCTGGCGCTTCGGCAACCTCTTCAAGCCTTCTGTATAATATCTGGGCAGACGGATGGGCTGAAGCCTGTCAAGCGTAAGGTCCGTACCATGCCATATTTCTTTCTCCACTCTGGTTTCTTCAGAGCGGTAGAATAGAATTGCTTTTTCGCCTTCTCGCCTGGGAGGGATATAGAACGTCCGCAGCTCTTCTACACTGTAGATATCGAGTGCATCCAGTTCTTTACGGTATTTAAGCGGCACCATGGCGACTTGCAGACTTTGCTCTTCGTTAGCGGATGTTTGTATTGAAGGTCGAGCAGAGAATACAACATGGACCTCATCTTCCGAGTCGCTACCAAAGATCAACGTAGGAGCGGATGGTCCTGGCTTGTTGTGTCGAGACAGCCCAGAGTAAACTATCTCTTCTTCTTTTTCGGTATCACTCCCAAAAACAGGAATGGTGGCAGCGACTTTGTTTTCCGGTTTGCGACATCTCTCTGTATCTTCGAAATTCGGTAAGAAGTACTTGGCATCTTCATATTTGCGAACTTCGTTCATGGAAAACGGATTCAGTTCTCCCGCCACGGTATACTCAAGACCATCCTTAGCGTATTTCATACACTGATGTTGTGTAGAAGGGATGACGTTGTACTCGTGTAACCATGGCCAGCCGAGCAGAGCATTGTAGCATGTCTTGGCGTCCATGACGTGGAACTTAATGTCCGTGACGAGTAGCCCAAAGCGTAGCGTCAGTATCACAGACCCAAGAGTTCTTGATGACTGGGAGTCAAACCCGGAGATAGTGATCTTGTCTCGAGCAAGGTGCTGGACGCTCATGCAGATTTCTTTCAACACCCGCACATTGAGGAGGTTAACGGAGGATCCATTGTCGATCAGGATTTTGCCTATCTTTATATCGTGGCAGTATCCTGAGACATAAAGGGGGTGATTGTGTTCGCATGTCCCAAGGAGAAGGTCTTCATCACCAAAAGCGACATCGGCAGTGTGCACTTCCTCCAATTCATCCTTCATCTTTTCTTCAGCCAGGAAAGCTTGGAATTGTTCTGGGATTAACGAATCTCTCGCCTCCTTTGATAGCAAAAGGGCGTCAAGAATGCTTAGCTGTGAGGGTAGCTTCCTCAAATGCGCTAAGACGTTGTAATCCACCTTATTCCTCTTTGGCGGGTCCTTGGCACTTAGCTTTTCCACCACTTGGTCATCTAAGACGATATCTTCAGAGACCTTTTCTTTCCCTTTATCTTTTCTGTTTGAGGGTCCGAGATTCTTTTCGGACAGCGTGCGATTACGTAGCCGGATATTTTCGCAGACCTTCGGCTCTTCTTCTTTTCTCGAGGTGGACTCTTTAAAGAGAGGGGCAAGTTCCAGCTCCTCATCAGAATCTCTCCCGAATGTAGGCATATGCGACAATCGCCGGTGTTAACCATGCGACAATCACCGGTAGTTCTTTTAAGTCCTTCGGTCGTATTTCTGTGCTCCCGACGAGTTTTGCGCTTTTCCCGCTTAGAGCATTGTCAACGAGCAACGTATCCTTGCCACCATCTATCGAAAGCTTTGCACTCTTGAGTGGGGTGCGAAACCTTTTGATGATATAAGCAATAGGAGGGGTGCATTTCTATTTCACCAGTAATTTTTCCTTCAGAGGATGGTAGCTTCATGCCTATTGATATGGCTTTAGCAAACCTTTTCCTCATCTTGTATTGGTTTTTGTCGGTAGTGGAGGTATTTTGATCTAGCGGGATCGTCTCAGCTCTTTCATCAAGTCGCTGGCGCTTGGCCCTTTCAAATACAGCCGTCTCGCGTTCTCGATCAGCTTTACTTTTCAATCGAGCTTCGTTAAGGAATGCGTCAATTACTTCATCTGATGGCCCCAGAATTTTTGATTCAGGGTCTGCCTCCAGCGTTTCAGTACAGGGAGTCTCCCTATCGTCCATGAACGAATGGGAAATCACATGACAGCTCGCCGCATATTCTTCAGATTCATCAGATGAACTTTCCCCCTCATCTTCCTCTTGAAAGACATGATTGAGGAACTCTTGGAATGTAATGGGAGTCCGTGCCTTCTAGTTGTATTCCTCTAGCGCGTCAATTTGTTTTTGCAAGTCCGTGCGCTTGTCGCCAGGCTTAACGGGCTTCTTAGATTTCTTCTTCTTCTTTTTCGAAGATTTTGACGGCTGGTTGCGAGTGCTTGGGCCGCCACCATCGGTCTTTGGAGTTGTACGTGGCTTCAACATCCCTTCAATGACCTGCGGTTCCAGCGGGTTCTCCCACCTGACTGCTGGGCACACTTGAAGATTGTTTAGCATCCTCTTTGCCTTGGCTGATAATACAACCTCCCAAGGAGCTTCTTCAACGATGGAGCATGTTACCCCCGGCGTATTCATCCCCTTAGATGTGTGGGGCTGTGGGGGATTCACCTTCCATTTGTCAGATAACGCGAACTTGCCCTGTCGGTACTGGTTTTCAAGCCAATTTTTGAAGACGTAGCAATCTTCGATCGGATGGCCCAGTACTTGATGATAAGGACAGTAGTTGGGATCATTGACATCATTTGGTTGCGACGGACGTTTTGGATCCGGCAGATTTATGAGTCGATTGCGCAACGCCAGGTCGAATAACCTTCTCGTTTTATCTCGGGGAAACGAGTAAGAACGTCCTAGCCTCTCCTCAAGGGCTACGTACAGGCGCGTATTATTTTGACGAACAACCGACTTCGAGTTGCTCGGTTGTTGTTGAGCATTAGCGACAACGATCGCTTTTCCCTTTCCCTTGTCATTTCGGGAGTCCGGCTTTGGAAGAGGGGGTCTATGACCCATCTGATCCATTTGTGCTAGCTTGTCAATCAAGTCCTGGAAGGTAGTCGGCTTGAAAAACATCTTAAATTGCGAGATGGTTGCTTGCGGATCAAGTGTTCCCACAAACATACCCACCGCGGGAGCTTCTTCAATACGCTGCTGGCACTTCGACCATAAGTTCCGCCACCGTATAGCATATTGAACCCACGTCTCGCCTGGCTTTACCCTGGCGTTAATCAGTGCCGTCATCGGGGTGCGTTCACTAGCGCTTGCAAAACGCTGAGTAAACAACAGCTCCATCTCTGCGAAGGACTTAATAGATTCATTTGGGAGCTCAGAGTACCACTCGAACGCCGTATCTGATAAACTTCCAACAAACTGGCGAAGCAAAAGCTTGTAATCTCCGCCGGTGTTGCCGCAGAGTGCCCTGAACTGGGCAACATGCTGGTGAGGATTGCCCGTTCCCTTGTAGACATGGAACTTGGGAATTGTGTAACCCGGCGGGTACTACTTGATTTGGTCGTACCAACTTCGATATGGCCGTCCCGTCTTTACGACCTGGCCAGCTGCTTCAACCGCATAATGAACCCGTATTTGTTGGGCTATGTACTCGTCCAAATCATCTTTGGAGATTGTATCCTCCTTAGCCATCGACAGAGCCGGCGGAGGATTTGACGTCTCTCCCCTATCGTCTTCAAGGACGATCGGGGGATCTTCGGCCGGAGGATCTTGTTGGATCATCATCCCCACCATGTCTTGGAACAGGAGGCCCATATGCTGTATGTTGGCTGCTTGTTCAACAGCCTCTTTATCCTTCTTCTCCAATATTCGACGAAGGAATTCGGCGTCGGTTTCTTACTCCTGGCGTTCATCTGAGGACGTTTCAGGGTTTTCTTTTGGCCCAGTAAGTGCGGCCATAGCGTTCATCATCTCTTGGAGCTTCTGCTGCTGCTCCAGCGCTTTGGTCACTGATCGCGTAAGCGGTCGATGACCCGTAGATATGCGACTGTCCTTTTTACCAGACGCCACGTAGACGGTATGAACTACAATGCCCCCAGACTTAGGGCGTTTGGGTTCACCACCTTTGATATTCATCGTCGGCGTAGGGACTTTTTCTGGCCTTCTTCTCTTATGGGCCGTAGAAGTTGAGGGGGCTGTTGCTTTGGGCACCCAAGCGGTCGTTATCTTTCGTTGCTTGACCGGAGGATTTTCTTCTTCCCGACCTTTCGACTTCTTCTGTTGGCGAGAGAAGTTAGGATCAATCACAGATTCCCGGACTTGTCGCCATGTCTTATAGATCCTGGAGGACAGCGATTGAGGGGCCTGCTCCGTTTTTTCTACTTCCACGGTAGTCTCTACCGGTGGAGGAGATCTTTTAAGGACCGCAGTTAGCGAGTTTCTGCGTACTCTATTCAGTAGCTCAAAGCTGTTCCCAGTTGAAACAGCAGCGTTAACTTCTATCGTTGGAGCTGGCGGAGTCATCCCAGAAGAGGAGTTGCCCCCGGTCTTCCTTACCCGGCGCCAGTGGCGTCGTCGGGCGCGACGAGTCGTCGGTAATGATTCAGAGACAGAAACAGCTTCTTCCTGCGCCCTGTTCAGGTGGGGGGCTGTTGCCGGCGTCAGCCTATTGAAGACTGATGTCTTTTGAGCAGCAAGAGCAGGAGTGGGAATTGGGACGGTCAATCTTGTAAAGACTGATCTCTTAGCAGGAGAAGCCGCCTTGACGACTTCAGGAGCAGGTTTGGCTATTCTTTTTGGAATAACCTTTTCCGGGACTGCAAGCTTCATCGTGGGCCCGCAGGAGTTTTGGCCCAGCCTGGAGAAGACCGAGGCACTGGTGTTGGGCGACCCGTTGAGAGGGGCCACAGTAGCTGAAAGTCGATCGAAGACCGACTTCTTAGGAGTTTCTTGTACGGATACGGGGGTGCTGAAGCTTGTTGGCGGAAGCATAGTTCCGAAAAACAACCCCATGGTGGCTTGAGTAATCTGCTCCACGGGCATGGTGAACAAAGAGGCCACTTGGGGTCCGTAGGTTATGCCCCCAGTTGAGGCCGGACGCGAGCTGCAGCTGCAGTTAGAGCACTTCGAACAGGTAGAGGCCATCGATGCTTGATTTCTTTTCTGCGCCAAGCAAGAGACCAAATCTTAGTAAACTTGAAATCCAAAGGCAACCATTAACAAACCGCGATTCATTCGCGAAGACGACACACGAAGTGTGGAGTGGAAAGAGGAAAAGGTCCCACCGGGCGTGCCAGAATCTGTTCCCTCCGAATGGCGGGCGCACAGGACCGCGAAGTCCTGACGCTGAGATTCGGGGCAGATGCTATTTGGTTTTATCCGTCCTCCTCTCCGAAGATACCAAGTTGATTTATGGCACCGTGTATCAGAGGTTTAGACAGATGCGGCCGATGTAGCAGACTTTGTCAGATTCCCCCTCGCTTGAGGGGTTTTTGATTGTGGGGACGCTCTTCCCTGCAGGCGCAAGCCCCTGCAGTTAATTACGCTACCGCATTGCGGTAACAACTTTCTCCTTCTCCAGAATTTCACTTCGTGTCGTGTGTGTTTGTTTTGTTTGTGGTTGCCCGTGGATTGTATACGGAGACTAAGTGATGCCGTAGCCCGTAGGACGTGGATTAGTCCAAATCCGTATTTACTTAGATTTGGGTTTGGTGTTTTGGTTTAAGGATACGTTAGCCATATTGAGGCTAAGATCAACTTAAACGTTCGTTAAGGATACGTTAGTCTGATTTGAGACTAAAATCAACTTAACAGGATCGTTTGGATCCGACAAAAGAGCGTTTGGGCTCTATTGTTCCAGTTTAGGGACGTGGTGGTCCAAAGGTAGTTTAAGGACATTGCGGTCCATATTCCAGTTTAGGGACGTGGTGGTCCATACTCCAGTTTAGAGACGTGGTGGTCTATATTCCAGTTTAGGGACGTCGTGGTCCATAGGTAGTTTAAGGACATTGCGGTCCATATTCCAGTTTAGGGACATGATGGTCCATAGGTAGTTTATGGACATTGCGGTCCATATTCCAGTTTAGGGACGTGGTGGTCCATATTCCAGTTTAGGGACGTGGTGGTCCATAGGTAGTTTAAGGACATTGCGGTCCATAGGTAGTTTAAGAACGCATAAGTCCGCAGGTTTAAGGATCCCACAATCCGTCTTTTGGTTTAAGGACGCTTAAGTCCATGAGTTTAAGGACCCCACAGTCCGTGTTGATGTGTGGTTGTCGGGACCCGTCACCTCCCTGACATCGTTGAAGGATTACAACGATAGGTGTCAAAGGAGTTTGGAGATGTAACCTCGAACCGGATATAAATTGATTTAAGGGAGCAGTCGTGCTCGGTCAATTTAATTTGAGGACTTACGGCCATGATTGGGCTAAGTCCAGTTGAAAAAGTTTAACATTTTTATTTATTTTTGGTCTATTAGACCTATGCTAGGGCTTTGCCCACATTTAAATAATGCATTGCATTACTTTTATCTTGTTTGGGCTCTGCCCAGAAAGATGCAGAGCATCAATTTTACTTGGGCTCTGCCCTTTATAAATGATGCAGAGCATCAGTTTGTTTTGGGCTCTGCCTTTTTATTGCTTTGCAACTTATTTCGTCCCGCTAGGTCTTTTTGACTTGGGCTTGGCCCTTCAGCAAAAGAAATGCATTGCATTTGTCAGGCGCTTTGCGCCAATCAAAGAGCGCAAGCGCTAATCAAAGAGCGCAAGCGCTTGTGGTGGTAACACGTGTCATGCAAGCGTAGTGCGCTGCGCCAGTGCGCTGCGCTTGCGCTGCTGACACGTGGCGCGCTGTGGTGAGTTGCGCCAGTTTCAGAGAGCAAGGCTCTATTTCAAGAGCGCATAGCGCAAATGATTCAGATGCTGACACGTGGCTCTTTCTGGTGGCTTGCGCCAACCCAAGAGCACAACAGCGCAGTTTTGCAAGTGTAAGGCACTGTTAACTTGAGAATCTTTTAGATTCAGAACCAATGGTTCATAAAAGAAGTGCAAAGCACTGTTTGTTTTCTTGATCTAATTTAGATCAAAGAAAATAAGTTCTTCTTGTTTTTCTTATCTCAGGGAACCAATGGTTCATAGAAAAGTGCAAAACACTTATTATTATTTATTTATATTATTTTTTATTGGAGATCCTTGATCTTGTTCTCAGATCAATGATCTGTTCATAAGAGAATTTTCTCTTTTTCCTAAAGGTTTTTACCTTTTTTTTGTTCTTGAGGAATTCTCTCCAATTTTTCAGAGTTCTCTCTGTTTGAAGTTTTTTTTTGATTTCTCTCCAAAATGTTCATGCCTTTGAATTGAGGTCTAAGGGTCTTTATATAGTGCCCATAAATTTGTTAAAGAGATCTTTCTCTGAGTAATTTGGGGAATTTTCCCCACCGTTGGATCTTTGATCCAAGGGCTTCTGTTTTACAGAAGGCAATCTTCTTGTTTTAACAAGAACAGAAAAATCTTACTCGAATTTAATTCTGTTTGGCGCAAACGCCCCAGCGCGTGACACGTGTCAAGCAGCGCACAGCGCAGCGCAACTGCGCTGACACGTGTCGCGCAGCGCAAAGCGAAGCGTTGCTGCGCTGGCGCATCTGCGCTGACACGTGTCGCGCAGCGCAACTGAAGCGTTGCTTCCTTTTGTCTTTTAATAGAGCTTTGCTCTGATTGGGCGCGCTGCCTCGGGCGCTGCGCTGATATATCAGCTTTTGACACGTGGCGCGTTGCGCGCAGCGCAAAGAATCTGAAGCGTTGCTTCATTTATTAACGTTTAAATTTTCAAATCAAAGCTTTGCTCCGATTGGGGGAAGATGAAGCGTTGCTTCATCTCCCGCCTTGGAATTTGAACAGAGTTTTGCTCTGATTGGGGTAAACAACCCCCATCACAGAGAGGTCAAGTAAGCCATTTTCTTGACACTTTACGCCGTTACTCTGCTCAGATCTCATCATTAACTTGAGCGTCGGAAGGTCCTCGGTGGTACCAAACTATCCCGGGACTTCTTTGCAGGTACTCGGCGACAGCTCCCACACCTCACCTCTCCTTCCAAAAACCCATTGAGACCCACACGCGACGAAAGATAATCAGCTAAGTTCACCGCGAGATCTACGGAAGACAACATCTGACGAGGCTCGAAATGGAGCTCCATCAGTTGGCGCCGTCTGTGGGAAATGAAACTCCACAAAAAATCAAAGTTGGCCTTCCGATCTCCATCCCCATGGCAAGCGATCACCCTGAAGATCCAGATACCAGCCGCCGCCTCCCCCTCACCGGAGGCGCGGGTGAACCTCCTCCGGCGACCGTCATCAATGCCCTCGCTGGCCGAATAGACCGACACCCCCTCCCTTGACGGGGTCGCACAGAGGGGGCTCACCATGGAGGCTCGAGGGCCACCTCGCCCAAGGATCTAAGCCCTCACTAAGAGGCAGCCCAGCAGCTACCCTGTTCGGCTATCCCTGGCGGGTAGCTTCCCTACCGCAACGCCAGGAATCAGAAAGTCCTCCGGAGGTAGTCGAGCCCGAGGATCCCTCGCTCGGCTGTCCTTAGCGGGTAGCTTCCCTACCGCAACGCTAGGGATCAGAAAGTCCTCCCAGAGGCAGTCGAGCCCGAGGATCCCTCGCTCGGCTATCCCTGGCGGGTAGCTTCCCTACCGCAACGCCAGGGATCAGAAAGCCCTCCCAGTGGCAGTCGAGCCCGAGGATCCCTCGCTCGGCTATCCTTCAGGACAAAAGCCCTCGCCAAGAGGCACCGGGCAATAACCCTGCCCGGCCAAGGGTCCTTGGTAGGCTTCTTACAGCCCTATAGCTCTTCCCGCGCCAAGAACCAAAGTCCTCCCAGAGGCAGTCGGGTCCTTGCTCGACTATCCCCAGCTGGTAGCTTCCTACCACAACCGACAGGGATCAAAGTCCTCACCAAGAGGCACTGGACAGTAACCCTGCTCGGTCCCCGTCCTGAAGGATCAAAAGTCCTCCCAGAGGCAGTCGAGCCCGAGGATCCCTCGCTCGGCTATCCCTGGCGGGTAGCATCCCTACCGCAACGCCAAGGATCAGAAAGTCCTTCCAGAGGCAGTCGAGCCCGTGGATCCTTCGCTCGGCTATCCACGGCAAGTAGCTTCCCTACCGCAACGCCGGGGATCAGAAAGCCCTCGCCAAGAGGCACCGAGCAGCTACCCTGCTCGGCCATCCTTCACAGGCCTCTCAGGGACCCTCCAGTGTCAAGGATCAAAGCCCTCGCCAAGAGGCACCGAGCAGCTACCCTGCTCATCCATCCTTCGCAGGCCTCTCAGGGACCCTCCAGCGTCATGGATCAAAGCCCTCGCCAAGAAGCACCGAGCAGCTACCCTGCTCATCCATCCTTCGCAGGCCTCTCAGGGATCCTCCAGCGTTAAGGATCAAAGCCCTCGCCAAGAGGTACCGAGCAGCTACCATGCTCGGCCATCCTTCGCAGGCCTCTCAGGGACCCTCCAGCGTCAAGGATCAAAGCCCTCGCCAAGAGGCACCGAGCAGCTACCCTGCTCGGCCATCCTTCGCAGGCCTCTTACGGCCCCTCTAGCGTCAAGGACCAAAGCCCTCATCGTGAGGCCGCCGAGTTCCTTCCTGCTCGGCGCATCCCCAGCGGGCATCCTCCTGCCCATCAGATGCTGGGGATCTGAAGCCCTCATCGTGAGGCCGTCGAGTTCCTTCCTGCTCGGCGCATCCCCGGCGGGCATCCTCCTGCCCAACAGACGCTGATGGTCTGAAACCCTCATCGTGAGGCCGCCGAGTTCCTTCCTGCTCGGCGCATCCCCAGCGGGCATCCTCCTGCCCATCAGACGCTGATGGTCTGAAGCCCTCATCGCGAGGCTGTCGAGTTCCTTCCTTCTCGACGCATCCCCAGCGGGCATCCTCCTGCCCAACAGACGCTGATGGTCTGAAGCCCTCATCGCGAGGCCGCCGAGTTCCTTCCTGCTCGGCGCATCCCCAGCGGGCATCCTCCTGCCCATCAGATGCTGAGGATCTCAAGCCCTCATCATGAGGCCGCCGAGTTCCTTCCTGCTCGGCGCATCCCAGCGAGCATCCTCTTGCCCATCAGACGCTGATGGTCTGAAGCCCTCATCGTGAGGCCACCGAGTTCCTTCCTGCTCGGCGCATCCCCGGCGGGCGTTCTCCTGCCCATCAAACGCTGAGGATCTGAAGCCCTCTTCGCGAGGCCGCCGAGCCCCTTCCTACTCAGCGCATCTCGGCGGGTAGCTTCCTACCCAACAAAGACAAGGATCAAAGTCCTTCCAGACTCGACTATCCCTGGCTGGTAGCTTTCCTACTCGCAACACCGGGGGTCAAGACCCTCGCCAAGATCAACCGAGCAGCTTCCATACTCGGTCATCCCCAGCAGGCATCCTCCCGCCCAACAGACGCTGCGGGTTTGTAGCCCTCATAACGAGGCCATTGAGCCCATCACATGCAGCGGATCCGAATCACCAACAAGAGACATCAGGTCTATCCAAGTCTGAGTAATCCCCTCTCGACTTCGGGGCCATGGAGATGCCTCCTTCTCAGCAGCGCTTGGCACACTCGGCAAGTGATCGAAATCAACTCGACGACCGATCGCTCCACATGGCACGCCCACACTGGGCTGCGCCCCATCAGTCCACAGGTCTGCACACGTCGCGTTGGCAAACCGGCGCTCGACATGTGGACCGTCACTTCAGTGGCAGGATGCTCAAACCGGCGCACCTTCACTAAATGCAGAGATCTCGCCCTGATAAGCTGGCAGAAAAGACAGCTGACAGCCTGGGGACGCGTCCCGACGAAACCTTAGGAGGGAGCTTACCCCAGACGGCCCGGCAGTCCACTCTTGACCCGACCCACTAGCTGGTCGGGACAAGAGTGGGGGGATAATGATGATGCTCAATATTGGCGACCTTTCAGATCAGGACACGTGGCAGATGACATGTCCCAGAACTCAGAAAAGAGGGCCCACAGGGGCCGATCAGGCCCGACCCACAAGCAAAAAGCTGGCTCACCTCAGGGCCCTTGCAAATTGGCCTCCTCGGTCTCTCAGCTCGCCTCCGAGCTACCGCAGGACCAAGATACCTCGGCCCTCTCGCTCGTTCCCGAGCTCTCCCGCCGAGGCCATCTTCCTCGGTCCCTCCGACCGACCAACTCCACCACTCACAGGCGTAACCGCCGCTCCGCAAATCTCGCCATGCGCAAATTCTCCGCCGGCAACATCCCACGTTCCACGCCATCACGATCCCCATTAACGGGCGATCCGCTCTTTACGCGGGCGTGACGTCGGGAGCGTAACTGCCGACGAGATTCTCGCGCCTGCTGCTGCATGCCACCACCGCTATATAAACCCCCATCACAGAGGGGTCAAGTAAGCCATTTTCTTGACACTTTACGCCGTTACTCTGCTCGGATCATCACTAACTTGAGCGTAGGAGGGTTCTCGGTGGTACCAAACCACCCCGGGACTTCTTTGCAGGTACTCGGCGACAACTCCCACACCTCACCTCTCCTTCCAAAAACCAATTGAGACCCACAGCGACGAAGGATAATCAGCTAAGTTCACCGCGAGATCTACGGAAGACAATATCTGACGGAGGCCCGAAAAGGAGCTCCATCAGATCTTGTTCCAGGTGGATCGCCTGTCGAATCTCTGACCCACCCTGGATCCGCCCTTTATTCCTATCGCACAAGATGAAGGAAAGTTATTGCCCTAAATAATATGATTAACATCTGATCTGATATGGCCAGTTATGTGACAGGTGCCCAACTTCATAATGAACTGTTCCAGCTTCTTGGGCAGCTACATTATCGGATTCGCCGAGTGTGGAGGCTAGCCTTGGTGATCATCCCCCCTGTACTGGTGCTCCTCATAATACCAGGCCTCATATATGGGAGAATGTTAACCAAGCTGACTAGGTTCAATAGTTGAACATGCCATATCCTCGATTCGCAGTCTATTTCTTTGTTGGGGAGAGCAAGACCATGACTCGATTTGCCTCAGCCCTTGAAGGCTCTGTGAAGCTCGGCATCTATCAAGGGCTTTTCAAGGGAATTGCAATTGGAAGCAACAGCATAACCTATGCTCTCTGGGCCTTCACTGCTTGGTATGGGAGCCATCTCATCATGTACCATAATGGGCGAGGGGGCGACATCTTCGCTGTTGGATTTTCAACTGTTTCTGGTGGCTTAATTGTAACGATTTATCTCTTTCCCCATTGATGTCCCTGCCCCTGCACCACAACTCGGAAACTGTGGTGAGGGTCAAGTGATGCAATTTTTTTATTTATTTATATGGCAAAATACACTAAAATACTCTGAACTATAATTGTTTTTCACTAACTTCCTTGGTATTTATTACAATGACTTCTTCAAACTCTGGCTTTAAGAGAGACTTTTCACTATAATACTTTCCTCCTTAGATTTAAGGGAGCTTCATGTAATAAGAAACTTTAAGGTGGTTTAGTGAAAATGACAATTTTAAGGGCGTTTAAGTGTAATATAGCCTTTTAATTCTACCCGGCCTATGCAAACTGAGCGTCTATTTTGTGGGGCCGAAACTTGGGGTTTAGGGCAATTGTAATTTTCTATAGAAATATGTACCCGGTGGGATTTGAATCTAGGTTGCTCTGGTATTATCTTAATGTCTCTGCCACCACACCTGCGATTTGTTATTCTACCAACAAAAACATCAACATCTAATTTTTTTAATTATTTGTTAATAACTAGTGGAAATATATAGGGCGTTTAGGATGGGACTTTCCAATGTGAAATATATTCTTTGGAGAGGCAATATCGGCAAGTGAACAAATCATGGAGGTTATAAAAAGAGTGCCCATGATTGATTCTGAGAGCAGGGAAGGAAAGATCCTAGTGAGTGTGTCGGTGTGTGTGTGTGTGAATTTTCATACCCATCTCGACCTACAAAACCAATCTTAAAGGATTTCACTTAAAAGTGTCGACCGGTAAAACGGTGATATTGGTCGGTAGCAGCGGGTCCGGCAAGTCTACGGTGATTGCAATGTTGGAGACGTTTTACGACCCAAACGGGGGTAAGATTTTATTGGATGGTGCGCACATTAGGAAGCTAAACCTGAAGTGGTTGTGATGATACTCATAAGTGGGAACTCCCCAGATCATGACACGTGGTAGCTGACGTGTCCCGGGGCTCACGGGAACAGGGCAAGCACCACACATTGGAGGCGTCCCCGGGCTATCATCCCAAGGCATGACCCGGCCTCTGATGGATCCCTGAACACTCCTATGCTCGCCACTCCTATGCTCGCCATGTAAATAACCATCGGCTCGCCTCCGAGCCCTCCTACACGCTGAGCTTCCTCAGCCTCCTTGCTTACCTCCGAGCTACCACAGAACCGAGTTTCTTTGGCCTCCCGCTCGTCTCCAAGCCTCCCGCCGAGCTAAGCCTTCCCGGTTCTACCAAGCAACCAAGGACGCAGAGCCCAAGCGCCTCCGCCACGGCTCCGCGTATCTCTTCAGAAGCGAGATATCCGCCACCCAACATCCCGCGTTCCACGCCGCCGTATCCCCCTATTAACGAGCGTATCTCGTCATTAATGGGGGGATCACATCAATCACGCAGGCGTAACGTCAGTGGCGTAACCAACGGTGAAGATCTCGCGCCAGCTCGCTCCAAGCGACCACTATAAAAAAAACCTCGCCCAGACGATTTAGGTAAGGCGATTTTATTCCAATAAGCCGCTACTCTGCCCAAATTTCTTGACTAGCATGATCGTCGGAGGGTCCACGGTGGTACAACCACCCTAGGACTTCTTTTGCAGATAGCTCGGCTCCGCCTCACAACAAGCCCACTGAGATCCACACCCTCAAGAAGGCATCTCTCAACACCAATCTCAGTCGTTCACCAACGCTCGCGACAGATCGACGGAGGACAACATCTGAAGGAGATCCAAGCCTCCATCAGTTGGCGCCGTCTGTGGGAAATGGAGGTGGGAGTTATCCTAATTCGACATCAAATACCGTCTTAGGCAAGCCATTAAAGCGCAAGTCCTGGCAGACTTTGTTGTTGAGTGTACTATCCCCAACAAGGAAGCAGCGTCGGAGCCCGTCCCCGGGTCCCGACCCTCGGTCGAGGAAGTGCCCGACTCCGTCCCCGATTGGGTCCTCTATATGGATGGATCCTCTACCGAGGAGGGGAGCGGTGTCATCCTTATCATTCGAGGTTCGAACGAGGCAGAAATGGAGTACTCTTTGAAGCTCGAGTTCAGAGCGTCGAACAACGCCGCGGAATACGAGGCTTTGCTCGCCGGGTTGCAAATCGCTTCCGGAGTGGGGGTGAAGACGATCTGAATTCACAGCGACTCCGCCCTGGTCGTCGGCCAAGTGACCGGGAACTTTGAAGCCCGAGAACCGCTCATGATGAAGTATTTAGCCGAGGTAAAGATACTACGAAAAAGTTTCGACGAAGTTCAAGTGGATCAGATTCCTCACACCTGAATGCCTAGGCCGACGCACTGAGCAAGCTAGCCTCTTCCTACACGGCCAATAATAAGAGGAATATCCTCTTCGAATTCTTGCCACGGCCCAGCGTGGAAGGCAGAGAGGCAACGCTTCAGGTATACACTACTTAGGGGGGAAGGCCGGGATTGGAGAAGGCCCCTCGTGGATTTCCTCAATGAGGGCACACTTCCAGAGGACCGAAGGGAAGCGTGTCTCCTTTGAGCTAAAGCCCGCCATTTTGTCTGGAGCAATGGAAACCTTTACAAGAAGTCATATACGCAGCCTCTGCTCCGGTGCGTCGGCCCCCACGAAGCCGACTACGTCCTGCGTGAGATATACGAAAGGGTCGGCGGAGCACATCAAGAGGCCCATACCTTAGTCCAGAAGACGCTGCTCCAAGGGTACTATTGGCCGACGATTCACCAAGACGCTCAAAAGCTCATCAGAAGATGCAAAAGCTGTCAACTCCACGGTAGCATACCCTGTCTTTCGGCTACCGAGCTAACGGCCCTCACCTCCCACTGGTCGTTTGCCCAATGGGGGATGGACATGGTGGGCCAACTCTCCACAGGTACGGACGGGCACAAATACATTCTCGTCACGGTAGACTATTTCATAAAGTGGATCGAGGCCGTCCCCATCAGAAAACCGGACGCCACCACGACCATCAAATTCCTGCAGAACAACGTAATCTCCCGATTCGAAATCCCGAGGTGCATCGTTACTGACCACGGGACGAATTTCGAAAACGACAAAGTCAAAGGGTTCTGCAGCGAATACCACATGTTGATGAAGTTTGCCGCGGTCGCGCATCCTCAATGCAACGGGCAAGCCGAGGTTGCGAACCAAGACGTCATCCGAAGTCTTCGAACTCGCCTAGAAGGCAGGCAGGGCAGCTGGGTCGAAGAACTACCACGGGAGTTATGGGCCTTACGCGCATCGAAGAAGACGACCACGGGAGAGACCCCCTTCAGCCTCTGCTACGGTACCGAGGCAATGGTCCCAGCGGAGATCGGACTGCCCAGTTACAGAGTCGAACACTTCGATGACGAAGCAAACACCTCGGCGCTCCGGACTAATTTGGAAATATTGCTAGAGAAGCGGGACCGGGCACAGATCAAAGCCGCCGCTTATCAACAACAAACTGCTTGCTACTATAACGCCCGAGTTAAGTATCGCGCCTTCAAGATAGGAGATTTGGTCTTAAGGTGGAACGAGTTCGTAAATCAGGGAAGACTGCACAAGTTTTCCCCGAGGTGGAACGACCATTTTCTCGTCTCCGAAGTATTGCCTGGTGGAGCCTACCGCTTACAAGACGCAGGGGGACGAAAGTTTCTTCGGCCCTACAACGCTGAAAAACTCAAACTTTATAAATGAATGTATTTCCTTCTTTCGAAGCAATGTGGTTTTTATTAAGTCTCCCAAGTTGTAAGAGACTTCTTCTATAAATTTTGTTCTTTTTCACGGTTCTGAGATCCCTAGATTCATTTATGAGAGAAAATGCAAAATGCTAAGGGATAAAAGAAGACAAAACACATCGGAAAAGAAGAATTTCATTCATTGAGAGGTATTGTGGGCTCCTCAGCCTTACACAAAAAATTAAAATTACAACAGAGGGGGTAGGGGGTCGAGAAAGCACTATTGATGGCACTCCGATGTAACGTTTTAAAAATAAATAAATAATTAATTAAATAAATAAAACCTTTTAGGTGAATTTTCTGATAATCGGTAAAATAAACCGTATTTTCCGTAAAACTTAACTACAATTATTTTTCAATATAAACTTAAATACGCCTATTTTAATTATGTAATTGCTAGTATTTAGTATTTATTTGGTCACTTGTAAATTTCTAGTTTACTAAAATATTTTCCGTAATTAATTAATTTTCAATATTTACATAAGCTTTTAATTTTACATTTAATTAGTGTAAATTACAAATTGGAGTGGGTTAGCTTTACAAAAGTGAACCATGACATTTTAGAATTTAGTGTGTAGCATGCTTCTCTCTTCTTGATTTGTTTCCAAAATTCTAGAGTTTTCTAGGTTAGAAAATAAATAAAATAAATTAAACAATGAAAAGACTTAAAATGGTGTAATAATTGGAGAAGTTTTCTACACACTTCTACCCCTCACCTCACTCTCTCTCCCTCTCCTCATTGTGGCCGGCCTCACCTTGGGGCAGCCCCCCCATTTCTCCACTTCATTTTCCTTTAAAAATTCATCAAAATTCATGAAAAAATCCATAAAAAACATCATAAATTCCTAATTTAACCTATACGCACTATTCTTTGTTCATCTGTCATAGATCTTGGAGTAGGAAACCATTCTTTTGGAGGCAAGTTTTCATGTTTGGATCTCATATGTTGAGGTATAATTCTAAGCCTTTGGTTTGATTGTTAGTAAATTACTTAATTTAGCTTATTAAGTGTTTAATTAGGTTTTAAATTGGTTCTAATTGCTAAATTAAAATTTCAAGAAAGGGTTTTTAAAATAAAGTTAGGGTTTTTATTAATGGAGTAGGGTTATAATAAGTGGTTTAACATTTTAAGAAATGAAAAATCTAGTGTAGTTGTTGTATTGTAAATTGTTGTTTCAAAATTGTTTAAATTAAACAATTTTGAAAACTAGGTTTTTATAACATATATAAATAGGTGAGATAAAATTCAAATGGGGATTTTTATCAATTTTTCATGGTTTTAATGAGTGGATTAACACATAAAGACATGTAAAATCTAATCTAAATTGTTAAATTACTAATTGTTGCATTTTAATTGTTCAAATTAAGCTATTGGTAAACTAGATTTTTATAAATCATGTATATTGGTGAGATAAAATTATGATGAGGGTTGCTATCATTAGATTACGGTGTTAATGAGGAGATTAACATGTTAATTGAATGCAAAACCTAATTTGGTTACTAGTTGCTATTTGTTAGTTTAAAAATTGTGATAAATATGCTATTTTGCAAACTAGGTTTTAGAAATTAATTTAAAATGTGGGATTAAAAATCTAGTTAGGGTTTTAGCACATCATTAAGGTTTCCATGAGTGGTTTAACAATTTAAAATATGCAAAATCTAGCTTAGTTGTTGAATTGTGAATTTTGCTTAAAAAGTGTTAAAATTTGATATTTTTGCAAACTAGAATTTTCAATTCAATACAAATTGATGAGAATAAATTATAAAAATGGTTTATATAACCTAGTTTTGATATTTAGTGGATATCATGACCATTAGTTTCATTTAAACATCAAGTTTTAAAATGAAACGGTTAATTGACGGTTTCTAGGTTTTGCGAAATAGAACAATTTGATTGATTTTAAGGTTTTAATGATTTAAACCCTGTTTTATATTATAATTAATGAGTTTTGGAACTACGATTTGTACGTTTGTGTTTTATCTCGATCAATCGGCGTTTGTACGCCGATGTCGAGGGTTAATTGGTTCTTTTGCATGAGCGGGTCATAGGTTTTAACCTATACGCGTTTCGTGCATCGTTTTGGTTTTGTCCGCGATTTCGGTTTACAATATTATAAATGTTTGCGTATAGGTACCCCTTACGTGGACTTCGGACGATGAAGAAGAGGATGGCTGCATCGACTTCGGCAGATAAGGATCAGGTGAGTAGATGTATATCTACGGGGGAAGTCGGGTGGATGGTGTATAGCACCCCCGCAAACGTAGAATAGGGATATTACGTACTGTTATTAGGAAGTCGGACGTGACTTTAGATTCTTGGCGAGTAGGGTCCTATTGAAGACTTTAGATTGGACTAGACTGATTTAGAAAGACTTAACCAGAGGATGACTGCCTTGGAGGGAATTCGTAGGTTTCAGGTAGACACACACACGCACACACACATAAACTTGACTTGGTGTATGTGTGTGTGTGTGTGTATATAGGAATGTGTGTAGGTATACACACACACACACACAACATATACATGTGATATGATGAGGTTATATGATACATGGGTATAAGTCGATATGACTAGGCTTGATGCCGTGATTTATTGGATATATGATCGAGTTATGACATGAGATGTGTTATGATAGTAGCGGATCGTTGGGCAATGAGATTATATAAAATATATTTATATAAACGATAATATGTGTTGATAACATTGGAATGAACGAGACTCTAGAATAGAACCCAGATTGTAATATGTGACTTAATCATGATATGACACATGACATGATATTTTAGTGGATCATTTGACGATGTATATTTACACAGACGATGATATATGTTTGATGATATTGGGATGTATGTGATTATAGTACAGTACCCTTGATCATGATATTGTTTGATGATAATACTATACGAACGATGATGTATATATATATATATATATGATGGTCGACCCGTACCCCGATTTTGAGATGCCGTACGATAGATTTTACCGTACGAGACATAGATGTAATGATTGATCCGCACTCGTGACTCGAGGAAGTCGTACTACGTACGTGACGCTATCGTGGCTGGATCGCCGACTACTTGAGATATCGACTCAGACTTTAGGAGGATTCTTCTTACCTTTCGACTAGTGTCTTTAGTTAGTTCCTTAGTTGGTTAGGTAGATCTTAGTTTAGACTCGAGTCATAATTATTTTCAAAACTAATGAATCGTGCGCACTTTTAAAGACAGCCTGAGGGATACTACGGATTTTTTTCAAAGGACGTATCTTTTCATAAAAACCCCGTAGTCCCTAATTTTCTAAAAACCACGATTCGTGCTTTTTCAAACAACAAATTGTATGACTCGTAATTAGTATGTATTCTCTAGTTGTGCGTTTACTACACATTCAATGTTATATTCATATTGTATTCATCGCATTGCATGTTCACACATATGTTTCTTTAGCTAATATGAAACTCTGCCTGTTAGGACACCAGCACTATTACCGATGATGCGCATGTTCTACGTACACTCATTTGCCAGCTCACACACATCATCATCGGTAATTGCCATGTCACGTACATTTTAGAACAGATTATCTTTTATTGATAGAATCAGCTAAAAGTTAGATCAATATAATATTATGTGATTACTCTCATGTGCTAGTTTAGACATTGCATTTATTACTTAGACACTTCATGCATTCGCATTTTCATGTTATCATGCAGTATTGTGGGGCTTATGCCGATACTCATTATTTACTTACTCATGATTTTTGGGATTTTGGATTTCTATGAGATTTATGGATTATGGGGAAAACCGCAAGAATATATATAAAAAACTTCTCTCTCTCTCTCTCTCCCTCTCATTTTAAAATATAAGTTGCGGTTTTCTCGTGATGTATGTGTCGTCCACTATGAGATTTCATGTTTTCTGTTAGATTTCGAGACCCGATTCTAGGAGTGGATGAACCGACTCGGGTACATGGTGGGTTCGGTATGGTACCCCGGGGCAAGAAGCTCGAGTTGTAGACGATGAGCCTGGCAGGGGAAGACTACCTACCGTTGATGTCTGGCGCGGCAGATAACCGGAGGATACCGACCGTTGTCGTGAGATTTGATGATATGGGCCGATCCGGACTGACGGAGCCTGAGATATTGAGACTATGAGATATTGAGACTATGAGGTATTGAGATTTTGAGATTTACATGTTTTGTGTCGATACTTGACACGGATTTCCATGGATTTCATTGATGATGTTTCAGATTACCGTACAAATTTTACTATGATACAAGTTAAAGATTTCTTATACAGATATGTCCAGATTTCATGGTTGATTGTTTTACATTCATGGTGCATGCATACTCATACACATGACATGTTACTACTGTAAGTCCACGTTACCCTTCCCGGTTCTTTCGGGGATGCGGAAGCGGTGAAAAACGATTTTTCGGTGGAGGTTACATGGACTCAAAAATCGGATCTTTGCTAAACAAACTATCTAACAACCTAACTAAGAGTTTAATTACTATGTTAGGGGTTATACCTTAACTTGAACTCCTTCTCTTCGACTCCTTGTGGTGGTCGGATCGGCCTCACCCCGTCGTCTCCTTGTGCCGAAGATGGATCCACCCGAAAGCTTCTACCTTTGGCTCCAACCTCAATCTAGAGGAAACTAGAATACTTGGCTTGCTAGACCTTGTACACTAGGATGAGTACAGAAGTGTTTTGGATTTTATCTCCAAGGCAAATGGTTCTCAACACATGAGAGATTTTTTGCCTAGAGCTAGAGGAAGAGGGAGAGCAAGAGGAGAGCTTTGATGAGAGAGAGAGCAAATGATAGAATGAGTGAAGACTTTTGCAACCATTCTCTCATAATCCAAAATAATCATAATAATAATAATAATTGAGTATTATGTGATGGTTCATGTCAATGGCATTATCATTTCATGCACTCATTTTGTAAAGAATAACAAGAAAGCAAAAGTCTAAGCCATGAAATGATAGTCATTGTAATGATGATGGTCAATAAGTCCAAGCTAGTCAACCGGTCAACAAAGTCAACAAGTCAACAAAGTCAAACTTTCAACCCAACCATGGCACACTAATAATTAATTAATATTATTATTAATCATATTTCTTATTCTCATTAGGGTTTAGAAAAGGTCAATAGTCAACAACCCTAATGAGAATCATCTGTCTCTGTCTCGGTCAACCGTGCATACACACCCGCATCCGCGTTCCGAAGAACACGAATACAAACGAGATAAAACCAATCCCAAAACGTATACTAGGATCTGGCTTAAACTAAAGCCCGCTAGTAATAACTGTCCGGACACTAAATGTGCACAAGTGCACGGATGTGACCGAACCCTGTCGCAAAACCATGCGACATCTACTCTTTTTGCCTAAAGGCGAATAGCTCTCTGTGTGGGACTCTAAAGACTCGACACTACGCTGGCAGTGGGTTTAACCACAGACCTCAAGCGGTACTAGCTGTGCATAACGGCCCCCAGGTAGATGCCGATAAGAAGACTGATGAGGTGAAACCCATCCGAACTCCTACTGAGCCTGAATGTGACAGTCTCTGTACAGTCCGGTCTGTTCGTCTGAGAATATAGCATGGCGGGCCTAGGGGGCGGTAAACGTCAATCCCCTAATAGTGGTACAAGTCGGTCGGAGTGTAGCCCAGAACACCCTGAGATAACACTGGAAACCCACCAGTATATCTCGCTTGCCCTGGCCAGGGACGACTATGTGTAATGGCTCTCCTTGACACAGCGCGATATCAACTCCCAATACCGGGAGAGACGAATCCTGTCTAACTGTCATTGCCTCCAAGTGCTTCGGGACTGCACCCAACTACTACCTGTTTGCACGACTCATTTGAGCCATGGTAGGGTAGTAATCAAAGTACAGTGGGAACACACTTGAGGCGAAGTGACAGTGTCAAGTCAGCGGACTAAGCTGTACTCATGTCACCTGGGAACTGATAACTGACGATAGGTATAGTACCAACCAACAGTTCCCGACGAGTCATGTCCAATGTACTCGTAACCTAACGAGCACCCGCATACTATCTCAAGTACGACGTACTGACGGCTGTGGGACAGACCGTCTCCCATGCTGGGATGAGAAGCGCATACGCTAGTCTACTCCGGAGTATCGATGCCCTGTCTCGATAGTCCTACGACTAGGGACCTGTATAAGGATGTGCTTGTGGATTACTCAGCCCCCACGAGTGTGACTGCCATCACAACGCTGGTAATCAAGCAAAGATCGTAAGGGCTCCACTAATGTGTATAGGTGATATACTAAAAGAAACACATGTACACATTAAAGTAGAAACAAACCAAGTAGCATACTACCATTTTGAGCAAGATTTTCTATACAACTGTGAATATCCCAAGCTTCCATTAAGTAATATACAAACTAGTATGATACAGTAATGGCCTCTATGGCATATACACTAACAATCTCCCACTTGCACTAAGGCCATGTACTGGCGTATTGAAGACCTATCATCTCGATCAGCCGCTCGAACTGAGTCTGGGGTAAGGCCTTCGTGAGTGGATCAGCAGTGTTATCTTCCATAGCAACTCTCCGAACCTCGATCTCCTGGCGACCCACGATCTCCCTGATCAGGTGATACCGCCTCAAGATGTATCTGGACTTCTGATGAAACCTGGGTTCCTTCGCTAAAGCTATAGCCCCGTTGTTGTCGTAATACAGTAGTATTGGATCAACAATGGACGGAACCACCTGAAGTTCCGTTAAGAACTTCCTCATCCAGACGGCTTCTTTTGTGGCATCAGCAGCAGCGATATATTCCGCTTCCATCGTCGAGTCAGCAACGGTTTCCTGTTTGGAACTCTTCCAACACACCGCCCCTCCATTGAGGGTAAAGACATAACCCGACATGTACTTGGAATCATCCTTGTCACTTTGGAAGCTGGAGTCAGCAAAGGCCTCGATCTGGAGGTCTTTTCCGCCATACACCAAGAACATCTCCTTAGTCCTTCTCAGGTACTTGAGAATGTTCTTTACCGCTATCCAGTGCTTCTTCCCAGGGTTTGACTGATACCGGCTTACCATACTCAGTGCATAAGCTACATCTGGTCTGGTACACAACATTGCATACATTATAGAGCCTACCGCAGAAGCGTAGGGTATAATAGACATGTGATCCCTTTCCAAATCAGTCTTGGGAGACATCTCTTTAGAGAGGGTGATCCCGTGACAAGCCGGTAGATTACCACGCTTGGAATCTTCCATACTGAATCTTTTCAGTATGGTGTCGATGTACCTGGACTGTGAAAGTCCTAATATCCTCTTGGATCTATCACGATGGATCCGGATCCCCAGAATGTAAGAGGCATCACCCAGGTCTTTCATGGAGAACCTGTGTGACAAGAACCCTTTGACAGATTATAGCATAGGAATGTCATTTCCTATCAAGAGAATGCCATCCACATATAAAACGAGGAATACGACAGTTCTTGCTACAAATCTACTATAGATGCATGGTTCATCTGGATTTTTGATAAAGCCAAATTCTTTGACTGTCTCATCAAAACAGATGTTCCAACTCCGCGATGCCTGCTTTAGTCCATAGATGGACTTAAGCAACTTGCACACCTTTCCGCTGCTCCCACTCTGATTGAAACCCTCTGGCTGGTCCATATAGACACACTCCTCTAAATTTCTATTTAGAAAAGCGGTCTTTACGTCCATCTGCCAAATCTCATAATCGTGGAAGGCAGCAATGGCAAAAAGGATCCGAATGGATTTCAGCATAGCCACTGGAGAAAAGGTTTCGTCATAGTCCAAACCAGGTCTTTGACGAAAACCCTTTGCAACAAATCTAGCCTTATAGGTCTCGACCTGTCCATCTACACCAATCTTCCCCTTGAAGATCCACTTGTATCCTACGGGTTTTACCCCATTTGGAGCAACGTCCAAAGTCCATACTTTGTTGGTGTACATGGACTCCATTTCGGTCCGCATTGCATCCAGCCATTTTACCGAGTCAACGCTCTGAATGGCCTGCTGGAAGCTAGTCGGCTTATCACTATCAATGATGCAATCCTCTCTATCCCCGTCTATAAGAAAACCGTAGTATCTCTCGGGCGGATAAGACTGCCTACTACTCCTGCGGAGCGGCATAGGAATGTCCTGTTCTTTCGAACCCTCTGGTTCTACTAAGCTTTCAGTAATGGCTTGTGGTTCTGGAATTTTTTCCAGTTCTATTGCGCTCCCACTTATCTGATTTTCCAAAAATTCAGTTTCCAAGAAGTGGGCATGACGAGAAACAAAAACCTTTTGTTCCTCTTCGCAATAGAAGAAATATCCCTTGGAGTTCTTTGGATATCCCACAAACTTGCACTGTACTGAGCGTGCCTCGAGTTTATCCGCATGTTGCTTTTTGACAAAAGCTGGACATCCCTATGTCTTAATGTGCTTCAGATAGGGTTTCTTCCCACACCACATCTGATATGGTGTGGTAGGCACAGTATTAGTTGGAACTCGGTTCAAAAGGTATGCAGCTGATTCTAGTGCATATCCCCAGAATGATTGCGGAAACTCAGCATTACTCATCATGGAACGTACAATATCCAATAGGGTTCGGTTCCATCTCTCCGATACACCGTTATGTTGCGTAGTGTATGGAGGAGTAAGCTGAGAGAGAATTCCATTCTCTTTTAGGTAATCCAGGAACTCGGCACTCAAGTATTCACCACCTCGATCAGATCTCAGTGTCTTGATACTTTTGCCGGTTTGTTTTTCTACTTCATTCTTGTATTCCTGGAATTTTCCAAAGGCTTCAGATTTATGTTTCATTAAGAAGACATATTCGTACCTTGAAAAGTCATCCGTAAAAGTAATGAAGTAGGGGAAACCGTTTCGCGCATGTGCAGACATTGGACCGCACACATCGCTGTGTACGAGTCCCAAGAGCTCGCTCGCTCTTACTCCGTGTCCAGTGAACAGAGTCTTTGTCATCTTTCCTTTGAGACAGGATTGACAAGTTGTATATGATTGATATTCGAACGGATCCAAATATCCTTCTGTATGCAACTTCGTCAACCTTCTCTCATTGATATGACCCGGTCTACAATGCCATAAGAAAGCATGATTGATTTCTGGAGACTTTCTTTTGTGTGTATTCTGGACATTGAAAATCTGTGGTTGGTTTAATACGTATATACCATTGCTTAATGTACCTGACCCAATCAGAACTTGATTAACGTGAATGTTTACAACATTGCTTACAAATGCAAATTCATAACTTTCTTTAGATAATAAAGATACAGAAATGATATTACAAGTTGCATTGGGTACAAAATAACAGTTACGCAAAACCAAAACGTGTCCATCTGACAATCCCAGGTGATAGTCCCCCACGGACTCAGCATCCATGCCAGCTCCGTTTGCAACTCTGAGGGTCATATCACCTGCCTTCAAAACCCTACGCTTTCTCAGTGCCTGCAAAGAATTACAAATATGAGATCCTGATCTGGTATCCAATACCCAGGAAGTAGAGTTTATTGATAGACAGTTTTCAATAACATACACACCTGAAGCCGAAGCCGCAACTTGCTTCGGATCCTGGTTTCTGGCCTTCCAAGCCCTGCAATCCTTTTTCCAGTGTCCACTCTTGTGACAGTAAAAGCACTCCTCCTTTCCCACAAGCTTTCCCGCTACCTTTGTTGCTTTTGCCTTTCCCTTCGTTTCCACTTTACTAACACCGTCCCTTGGTTTGGTGGGGGGTTTTCTTCTTCTTTCCCTTGGCTTTCGCTTTAGACTTAGAAGAGGATGGTCCTCCAACAAACAAAGTGGACGTTTCCCTACCTTTCTGTAGGGTGCCCTCTGCACTCCTCAGCATGTTGAGGAGTTCCGAAAGTTCAACTTCTTTTTCTTGTAAGTTGAAGTTCAGGATAAACTGGGCGTAAGTGGAAGGAAGGGACTGGAGAATCAAGTCAGTATAGAGCTCGTTTTCTAACGTGGTCCCAAGGTCCGCGAGCTCTTCAATAAAGCCAATCATCTTAAGTACGTGTTCCGCTACCGATGATCCGACGGCCAATCTCGCCGAAAACAACTTTTTTGAGACTTCGTATCTGGCGATACGGGATTGCTCTCCATATAGTTCCTTAGTATGGAGAAATATGGATTCTAGGTCCATATTCTCGTGCCTCCTCTGATGTTCATTGTCCATAGAGGCAAGCACGAGGCACTTGGCCTTCGCGCAGTCAATTTCCCAGGTCTTACGGGTTTCCTTATCCGCGATGCTGGTTTTGGGACCTGGGACAGGGGGAGCTTTGGTGGTAAGGAGATACCCCAACTTGTCATAAGTGATTGCCATTTTGACATTCCTGAGCCAATCTTTGTAGTTTGGCCCTGTCAGTATGTTTTTATCTAGTAGTAACTTAAGTCCGGTCATGATACTTGGTCGCTGCAATTAGGAGAGAGAGAAGAAACACTTTAGCATGATACTCTTGCAAGTTTAGAGTGGTTTTTAGTTTGTCTAAACAAGATGGCTCCCACTGTCTCTCGAATCCCTCCTCAAACCAAAAAGGAAGAATTAGTCGGGATCAATCTCACCGTACAATACTTGCTTAACCGTTCAGCCAGGCCAGTGTTGGTACTTCGAGGGAGGTTTTCCAACGCTTTCGCTAAGTTCCTTAATTAAATAACCTCTTTTCCCTGTGGGCGTAGCCCCGCTAACACCTTTCTAGACACCTACTTGGTTTATAGCATTGATCGTTAAGTGAGAAAGTTCCGGAGGAGTAGCATATACTCATAGTAGGATCGGGATCCAAATATCATCGTGTGACAAAACTGAAGGAATCCTACCAGAATCATCACACTCCAAATGGTATGCAGCGCTAGCAAGTTTCAGTTTCTTTAGAAACTCCCGATGTGGATTTTTGCCCCATGCTCTTATGACATTGACTTTGGCCAACAAATCATAAGTCACATGTCAAGTTCTACCCGTCATTCTCCAGGTTAATTTGAACCCACCCGTACCTACCATTGACTTTGGCCAACAAGGCAGTACGACTGTCCCAAACCAACGCATCTATCTATGTTGCACATGAATACCCAATAGCTACCAATCACTATGCCTTGACTTTGACCAACAAACATAGCTTGAATACTGTTGACTATCCATGTGAAATGACGGAGGGCTACGAATGGTTTTGGCGAAACCGTGAACGTAGTGAACTTGATATAATCGATGGAACGAGATAGCTTTCAAAAGGAGTGGCTCAAGCTCCGCGTTTAAAAGTTATTTTTGAAAAGAAACCGAGTGGTTTTGAAAGTGTTCCAATGACTTTACTTTGGTTTATTTTCTTGCATTAATTTTAATGCGTCCCATCATTTAATCCTACCATTGCAGAAAACAACGAAAATATGACGTACGCTTATGCCATCCGCATTCGCCACGGAACCCCGTCATTACCCGTTAGGTTACTTAACTAACGACAGAGCGGGGGCTGGACTAGCGCGGATGCAAAACATAAGCAACGCCTAAATAGATATCATATATAGATATATACATTCGTCACATGCAATGATAACCATTCCAGATCACAGATGAATACTTTGGATATACTAGGAATTCGCGATTCGTTCGAGCCTGTAACGAAAAGTGGATTACACGGTCGCGATGAATAGCCAATACCCCATCCTAGACCCCTACGGGTGCGGCAAACTACCCGCCAAATACCCGAAGTGAAGCAACCTCCCTCAACAACGTGAGTAGGCCACTCGGCACTTCGAGGTACCCGGTAGTTTGTGCACCCCCTCCTTGGGTCTATCCTAGAAGCAAAAACAGTAAAAGAAATTATACAATGGCGGCTACAGCCTCATCCCGGATGTGCGGCCATATAAATAATATTACATCAATTACAAATTACATGAATTGAAAGATAAAGAAAACTCTCATCTCACAACCTCCCGGCTATTCATCCGCGGCAATCTAGCGAATTCATATACACAAACTATCAACATTACAGATCACAGATATGTATAATCCCCACTAATCGACGTATAGCGATTAGCAGACGTTCAATACATATATCACATCACAGATATAACCCGTTAGCTAAAGTCTATAGAAGTTCGATCAAAATACGGATTTTAACCACCCCAAAAAACAAATTTTGTTTTCTGGAAAATCTGGGCAGAAAAAACATATTGTAAAAATCCCAAAACAGCACAGAGAACACACTGCAGTAAAAACGATCCACGGCCGAGTCAACTCGGCCGTGGATCCGCGGCAAGAAGCTCTTCTTGCCGTGGTTCCGCGGTGAGTTGGTCGGTTCGTTGGCTCGTTTTTCTGTTGTGTTCAAATAAAACCCTGAGACGATTTTTCAGATGTGTTAAATAATTTTTTGAGCTGTAAAAAATCGACAGAAAGTACATGTCCCGGGCGTGTTTTGTGATTTTCTTTTCGATCGAACTTCTAGTTACTTTGCTAACATGCTAGATGGTGTTTAGCTAGGCTCTGATACCACTGTAAGTCCACGTTACCCTTCCCGGTTATTTCGGGGATGCGGAAGCGGTGAAAAACGATTTTTCGGTGGAGGTAACATGGACTCAAAAACCGGATCTTTGCTAAACAAACTATCTAACAACCTAACTAAGAGTTTAACTACTATGTTAGGGGTTATACCTTAACTTGAACTCCTTCTCTTCGACTCCTTGTGGTGGTCGGATCGGCCTCACCTCGTCGTCTCCTTATGCCGAAGATGGATCCACCCGAAAGCTTCTACCTTTGGCTTCAATCTCAATCTAGAGGAAACTAGAATACTTAGCTTGCTAGACCTTGTACACTAGGATGAGTAGAGAAGTGTTTTGGGTTTTATCTCCAAGGCAAATGGTTCTCAACACATGAGAGATTTTTTGCCTTGAGCTAGAAGAAGAGGGAGAGCAAGAGGAAGAGGAGAGCTTTGATGAGAGAGAGGGCAAATGATAGAACGAGTGAAGACTTTTGCAACCATTCTCTCATAATCCAAAATAATCATAATAATAATAATAATTGAGTATTATGTGATGGTTCATGTCAATGGCATTATCATTTCATGCACTCATTTTGTAAAGAATAACAAGCAAGCAAAAGTTTAAGCCATGAAATGATAGCCATTGTAATGATGATGGTCAACAAGTCCAAGCTAGTCAACCGGTCAACAAAGTCAACAAGTCAACAAAGTCAAACTTTCAACCCAACCATGGCATACTAATACTTAATTAATATTATTATTAATCATATTTCTTATTCTCATTAGGGTTTAGAAAAGGTCAACAGTCAACAACCCTAATGAGAATCCTCTGCCTCTGTCTCGGTCAACCGTGCATACACACCCGCATCCGCGTTCCGGGGAACACGAATACAAACGAGATAAAACCAATCCCAAAATGTATACTAGGATCTGGCTTAAACCAAAGCCCGCTAGTTATAACTTCCCGGACACTAAATGTGCACAAGTGCACGGATGTGACCGAACCCTGTCGCAAAACCATGCGACCTCTACTCTTTTTGCCTAAAGGCGAATAGCTCTCTGTGTGGGACTCTAAAGACTCGACACTACGCTGGCAGTGGGTTTAACCACAGACCGCAAGCGGCACTAGCTGTGCGTAACGGCCCCCAGGTAGATGCCGATAAGTAGACTGATGAGGTGAAACCCATCCGAACTCCTACTGAGCCTGAATGTGACAGTCTCCGTACAGTCCGGTCTGTTCGTTTGAGAATATCGCATGGTGGGCCTAGGGGGCGGTAAATGTCAGTCCCCTAATAGCGGCGGTACAAGTCGTGTCGGAGTGTAGCCCAGAACACCCTGAGATAACACTGGAAACCCACCAGTATATCTCGCTTGCCCTGGCCAGGGACGACTATGTGTAATGGCTCTCCTTGACACAGCGCGATATCAACTCCCAATACCGGGAGAGACGAATCATGTCTAACCGTCACTGCCTCCAAGTGCTTCGGGACTGCACCCAACTACTACCTGTTTGCACGACTCCTTTGAGCCGTGGTAGGGTAGTAATCAAAGTACAGTGGGAACACACCCGAGGCGAAGTGACAGTGTCAAGTCAGCGGACTAAGCTGTACTCATGTCACCTGGGAACTGATAACTGACGATAGGTATAGTACCAACCAACAGTTCCCGACGAGTCCTGTCCAGTGTACTTGTAACCTTACGAGCACCCGCATACTATCTCAAGTACGACGTACTGACGGCTGTGGGACAGACCGTCTTCCATGCTGGGATGAGAAGCGCATACGCTAGTCTACTCCAGAGTATCGATACCATGTCTCGATAGTCCTATGACTAGGGACCTGTATAAGGATGTGCTTGTGGATTACCCAGCCCCCACGAGTGTGACTTCCATCACAACGCTGGTAATCAAGCAAAGATCCTAAGGGCTCCACTAATGTGTATAGGTGATATACTAAAAGAAACATATGTACACATTAAAGTAGAAACAAACCAAGTAGCATACTACCATTTTGAGCAAGATTGTCTATACAACTGTGAATATCCCAAGCTTCCATTAAGTAATATACAAACTAGTATGATACAGTAATGGCCTCTAGGGCATATACACTAACAATCTCCCACTTGCACTAAGGCCATGTACTGGCGTATCGAAGACCTATCATCTCGATCAGCCGCTCGAACTGAGTCTGGGGTAAGGCCTTCGTGAGTGGATCAGCAGTGTTATCTTCCATAGCAACTCTCCAAACCTCGATCTCCCCACTACCGAGCTGACCGCCCTAACATCCCCATGGTCGTTCGCCCAGTGGGGATTGGACATGATCGGCCAGTTCCCTACCGGTACAGGCGGGCACAAATACGTCCTCGTCGCAGTAGACTGCTTCACCAAGTGAATCGAGACCATCCCCATCAGGAAACCAGACGCCGCCACGACCATCAAGTTCCTGCAAAACAATCTGATACTCCGGTTCGGCATCCCGAGGTGTATCATCACCGACTACGGGACGAACTTCGAGAAAGTGAAGGACTTCTGCAAAGAATACCATATCCTCATGAAGTTCGCCGCGGTCACACATCCCCAATGCAACGGGCAGGCCGAAATCGCTAACCGAGACTTCCTCCGAGGTCTCCGGACCCGCCTAGAAGGACGACAAGGCAGTTGGGTCGAAGAACTGCCCCGGGTCTTATAGGCCCTGCGCACGTCAAAGAAGACCCCCACCGGGGAAACCCCCTTCAGCCTCTGCTACGGGACCGAGGCAATGGTCCCAGGGAGATCGGGCTACCCAGTCATCGGGTCGAGCACTTCGATGATGATGCGAACACTTCGGCGCTACGGACCAACCTGGACATCTTGTTGGAGAAGAGAGACTGGGCTCAGATCAGGGCTGCCGCTTATCAACAACAAACATCCCGATACTACAACGCTCGGGTCAAGCACCGCTCCTTCTAGACCGGGGATCTGGTCCTATGGCGAAACGAGTTCATTGATCAAGGCAGGCTTCACAAGTTCTCCCCGAAGTGGGATGGTCTCTTCCTCGTCTCTAAGGCGCTCCCCGGCGGAGCCTATCGCCTACAAGAAGCGGACGGACGCAAGCTCCTGCGGCCTTACAACGCCGAGAAGCTCAAGCTATACCAATGAGGCCAAGGCCAACAAGTGTGTACCCCTCCTTTCGCAAAGACGATGTAAATGTTTTCTAAAAATCCTGTCCATTCGAATAAAGAAACGTTGGAACATTGCAAGTAGAGTTCTGTCTTTGCGATCCAAAGCCCTCACCAAGAGGCGACCGTGCAGCTTCACTGCCCGGTTATCCTTAGCATGCCTCCTACGGCCCCTCCAACGCTAAGGATCAAAGTCCTCCACAGACGCGGTCGAGCGGCTATCCTGCTCGGCTATCCCTGGTCGGTAGCTTCCCTACTCGCAACTCTAGGGGTGGTAGCCTTCGCCAAGAGACAACCGCGCGGCTTCACTGCCCGGATATCCTTAGCAGGCCTCATACGGCCACTCCAACGCTAAAGATCCAAGTCCTCCTTAGAGGCAGCTCAGCATTTACCCTGCTCGGCTATCCCCAGCCGGTAGCTTCCTACCATGACCGATAGGGATCAAAAGCCCACCCAGAGGCAGTCGAGCCCGAGGGTCCCTCGCTCGGCTATCCTTCAGGACAAAAGCCCTCGCTAAGAGGCACCGGGCAGTAACCTTGCCCGGCCAAGAGTCCTTGGTAGGCTTCTTACAGCCCCTCCCGCGCTAAGGACCAATGTCCTCCCAGAAGCAGTCGAGCCCTTGCTCGGCTATCCCCAGCTGGTAGCTTCCTACCACAACCGACAGGGATCAAAGTCATCGCCAGGAGGCACTGGGCAGTAACCCTGCTCGGTCCCCGTCCTGAAGGATCAAAGCCCTCGCAAGAGGCAACCGAGCAGCTACCCTGCTCGGTTATCTCCGGCTGGTAGCTCCCTACCCATGACGCCATGGATCAAAGCCTTCGCAAGAGGCATCTGAGCGGCTACCCTACTTGGTCATCCCAGGCTGGTAGTTGCCTACCCACGACGCCAGAGATCAAATCCCTCGTAAGAGGCAACCGAGCAGCTACCCTACTCGGTCATTTCCGGATGGTAGCTCCCTACCTATGACGCCAGGGATCAAAGCCCTCGCAAGAGGCATCCGAGCGGCTATCCCGCTCGGTCATCCCAGGCTGGTAGTTGCCTACCCACGACGCCAGAGATCAAAGCCCTCACCAAGAGGCAGCCGCGCAGCTTCACTGACCGGTCATTCTTAGTGGGCCTCCTACGGCCCCTCCAACACTAAGGATCCAAGTCCTCCTTAGAGGCAGCTCAGCAGGTACCCTGCTCGGCTATCCCCGGCTGGTAGCTGTTCATATCAGAATTTTGCATTCGTATATCGCCCATTCTTAATCACATTACACATAAATGGGTGCTTTTGATCCAGGTCTGCTAAATAGTTGCAGGTTACAGGTTCTCAGATCGTTACAGTGAAATTTATGAAAAATCGCTACAAATGTGAGACTACGACCAACAATAGATGAATCCGTATGATGTCGCCTACCAGTTCAAGGAACAAATGAAAATCATTAGACAGTTCAATGCACAAAGCACAAGGGCGGCACAAGATTCAAGATTTCAACGCGAAGCTCAAGGTAAAAGTCCACATCATTCTGCACTGTTGGAAATCCGAAAGGAAACAGAAGAAATTCTGAGAAACCAAGTAAAGAAAACAGAAGATAAAATCAACACAGAGAAAGCCTGAAGAGATGGGCCTAAGAACCCACCAAATGGCCGCGGAACCGCGGCCAAACAGGCCTTTCTGCCGCGGTTCCGCGGCCATAATATGCACGTGTCGGTGGGGTGTCGGTGTTTTGACTCGGTCTTTGGGGTTGTTTTGTAATTTCATGTATGGATCAGAATGTAAAGCTAGGGTTTTTCCTATCTATAAATAGGAGGGCTCAAAGCCAAATAATGGTATGCCTCTTTCAGGATGCCTCTTTTGGGGCATGCCTCTTTTTAATTTCTTAGATTAAATTTTCTTTCCATTGTAATCGTCAAGAGGTCATCAATAAAAGTAAGTGTTTTTCATTTTTATCTTGCGTTCTTCTTAATTGAAATTTATTTTTCTGCAATTTTTTTATCTATCTTTATTTATCTGCAAGTTAATTAGTTAATTAAAAAGAAAAAAAATTATAAAAATGAATTTCATCGTAACTTCCCTAATGAGTGAGTAATTTCTCACTTGTTAGGGTTATGATTGGGTAGGTTTGAGAGATGGAAATCTCTCACTTCTTTCTTGCCCTTATAATATTTTAATTAGGACTCTATTTGAATCAAACACACACCGCTCACTACGGCACCCTATCCTACGAGATAGCGGTGATTCCCTAGTTAGACCGGTTATGGTTGATTTACATAGAGCTTAGGGCTAAGAGTTAAGAAATGACAGACATGGACCAAAAGGAAGAAACGAAGTTTCTTCCTAGTCGTGCTAATCCCATTTGTTGACCATTACCCTAACACCTATGTTCTTAATTAGGGCAAAAGAAGCAGTGAGTAGAGTTTTTTTTCCAAACTAACCTAATCCTAACCCTAGCAGGGTTTTAAATCAAATTAATTTCAATCTTAGTTTTTTAAATCAAAACCTACCAAAAATAGGACTTAACTTGTAAAAACTTAAAGAAAGAACACGTTTTCCCTGTGGACTGACCCGTACTCAACCGGCTAGCTACCAAGCGACACCGTTATTGATTGCGGTAAATTTTTTATCTATCTTTTAAAACGCGCATACGCAAAAGACAACCAATCAAATGGCGCCGTTGCCGGGGAGACGGTAGTCTCTTTCTTTGTGTAATTTCGGGTTAATAATAAAAAAAATTATAAAAAAATTATTAAAATTGAAAAATTTTAAAACAAAAAAATAAAATAAAATAAAACAAAAATCATCTTGTTCTTTTTGAAAGGTTTTTGTGCAAGTGTGCAAGCTTGGAGCAAATTCTGTTTCAGATCTGGAGCAAGCCTAGTGAACAAATCAAGAAACAGAGGATCTGAACAGACAGGGGAGAACCAAAACAACACAGAGAAAATTTTTGGAGATGTAAACCAACTAAACCGCCGCGGGACCGCGGCAGATTCAAGCAGTTGACCACGGAACCGCGGTCAACCTGTGACGTTAGCACCCCAAATTTCTCTGTGAGTACTTTTTTTATCTTCTACCCCCTGAACTCCACTGAAAATTTTCCTGCAGGTATTCTATGCACAACAACTTCTTCTTCCAATCCAATAAATTGTTTTTGTGCAGGATTCTTTGGGCTGCCAAATAAAAAAAAATCTGCAAAGTGTTTTAGATTTTTGGTGTGTTAACTGCTTTGCATAATTAATACGGACTTTTAAGGGGCTATAACACCAATTCAGATTGGGTGGGGATTTCATTGCCCTTCCTAAGACCCCAAAAATCACTAAAAGCATATGCAACACCCTTAAGCTAGTTAAAAAATATCTAGTCTCAGCCAATTAAGGACTGTCGCGCTCATTAGGACAAAGGAAGGTTGTGAGCATTCAGTCGTTTATCTAAACCTGACTTTGTGGTGTCTAGGCTAGACAAGTGAGAAAGGTAACTTTAAAAGGCCTGTCTTACGGTGATTCGTGAGCGGATCTCTCCTTTCTTCATTTGTGCTTACCTGGCCACAATTGGCGGTGAAGAGGCGATTTGAAAGATATCTCACAACCTGTCGCTTTGGAACAGTTAGGAGCAGTCTAGTTGACTTAGAAGACCCTAACTCTAGATTTGATTGTGCATGTTTAAACTGTGGTTGTTTGAAATTGTGCCGTAATTCCGTACAAATTTTGCAAAAACTCTTTCTAAAAAAAACACTTTCAAAAATTTCAAAACTCCAAAAACAAACAATTATTTTAAAAACAAAAAATATATATAAAAAATAATAATAAAATAAAATAAAATTAAAAATATCACATTCTTTTTCTTCTCCTTTCATTCATCACATCATGGGTACCCCACATCGCAAAACTCTTGTCGAACTTTGGTACCCTCAACCAACATTACTTCCTACGCTTCTTGTTTTGGTCGAATTTTGAACGACCCCTCCATGCCCAAAATTTCTTTGAAAGATCGAATAGACGCGTCTAGGACAACCAGTTGGACTCCGCAATCCACCTTATATCAACCATTTCAACCTTCACTACCTTCTTACGTTGATACCCCTTTTTCGAGTCCTGTTGTAACTCTGAAACCCATGTCTATTGCTGAACATATTGAACAATCTCGTAACCGATCTTTCACTCCTTTCACCACTGCGAATTTTTGGATCAACAATTCTATTCACTTTCTTATCCAAATATTGATCCTACTCATGTCCAACCATTCAATTCCTACCAGTTCTATCCGACTTTTGCACCTTCCCTAGACATTGCTTCTACACGGCCATTTGGGAGTTTCACGTATCCAAACAACTTTGAATATTTTACTGAAATCTCGTCAAAACCCATGTCTAGTCTGGAACAGTCGTTGGAAGACTTTATGGTAGCGTCATGCCAACAAATGAGGGATTTAAATGCGTCCATGGCCGCCCTTATACAACCTAGTGACCCGGTAGCTAGTTTCCAACCAGCTCCATATTTTCCAATGTATGATGAGGCGGTTGGACAGATTAAGAATTTGAGCAGTGAGAGTGAGCTGTACACCCTTCCAAATCAAACCTACTCATCCCCTATTGAATCCCACAATTCCGGTTTTGAATGTCTATCAAGTGTTTCAAATGATTCACCAGTTGAAAATAAAACGTTTAATGAGTTGTGCGACTTTAAAGTGTGAATTACCTGATTGTGAAGGGTCCCTTTCGAGTGAAACCATCACCAATCCTTTTGACCTCTACACCTCCACTCTAGAACGTGAATTGATTAATATCCATGCTTTTGATGAGGTGTCTGAAAAAATTGATTTTCACTTGATTGAGGATATAGATGCTGGGAATATTTTGGATGATGAACCCACAAATTTGGATGAGTTTCTCTCTCCAATTCATCATCCCAAGTCATTAACTGTTTTTCCCAAACTTCATATGCGTCTTGATTTTGATGAGAATTGCATCGATAAGCTAAATTTTAAGGAGAGTATTGAGGAAATTATTGAGGATGAAGCAGTTTTACTTGAGGAGTCGGATTTTCCAATTCATTCTATCCCTTTCATTGACTGCGCACACCCTCCTGAATCTTTAACCGATACCCTTCCTCAATCACTTCCCTCCATTCTCGTTCCGACCTTGCAAGAAACCGTTACACTTTCATTTTTTATGTCTGGTTTACCAAGTTCGACGTACCCATGTTTTCTCACGAATCTTGAGAGATTTGACCTCATTTCTCAGTGGGTTGATAGATTAGCACAATCGCTTTTTACATATCGGTCATTACAAATTGTGCTAATTTATACACTCCATCTCCACTCTCAAGTTCGTATTCAACTTCTTTCTCCCATTTTCTCAGGTTCTTCTTCTATTCTTCCTATAATTTCAGTGAGTGTTGATGAATCACAATCCGATAATTCAAGTTTGATCATTCCAGAAAGCCAACTTGATTTGGATACTTTTGAAAATGAGGTAGATGAGTTTTTCGAGTCTCCTACCTCCATAATTTTTGACAAATCAAGTATGATAAATTCTGGTACAAAACTTACTGATAGTAAAATGTTCAATTACATCGATGAGAGTTTTGAAGAACTTTTCGCTGACAAACTTGCATTTCTAAACAACAAGGATTTTGTGATTAATCAACCTCCACCTATAGAAATTGAACCACCACCCTTTCTTCTTATAAGATACGAGAATGCCAATATTCCACTCATTTCTGATCATTCACATTCTCATTTTTATTTATCATCACCTCTTATCTTCTCACATTCATATTCACGCAAACCCTTTCCATACCACCACTTATCTCTTCCCTACTTCTTCTTGGCTCTATATAACATGTTCTTCCACCGACCTATACATTACATTGATAAATTCTTCAAATGGTTGGTGTTGACTTTTGGTCTTTGCAAAGCTTGGTATTGACCAATAACTTGAACCCCCTCTTTAAAAGTTTAACATTGTTTAACTCAAGTTTGGGGAGGGGGTTTATAATTTGGCTCTCGAAAATAATTTTTTCTAACTCAAAGTGGTGAGCCAAAAATAAGTTTGGGGGAGATTTTCACGATCATATTTCATGTCCCCGTTAATAAATTTTTCCTCCCAAGTTTACAAGTTTATGAGATTTAAAAAATGGCAACAGTAGAAACAATGTTTCACTTAAATTTGGCGGGAACCTTTTTGTGTATATATATTTTGTTTTCTTTTTCTGTTAATAATAAAACTAAAAATTTAAAAAAAGGGTGTGCCGACAATTTTGACCCTCTTGGTGTAGCATGACAGTGAGGGCACTGTCAAGTTTAAGTTTGGGGGTGTGCTCAGTAAGTTTTCTTCCTTCGCATTCATATGTATATTTTTGCATTTGCATACTTATTTTAAAACCCATAAAAATTGAAAAAAATTTAAAAATTATAAAAATTGAAAAGTTCAATTTTGGCCATATTTGACTTAAGTTCAACATAACGGTTGACTAGTTAGGAAAAACTAGATCATAAACTTAGTAAATTAAAAAGCCTAAAAAAATAACCTTTCTTAAAGTTTAACCGTCGAAAATATAGTTTATTTAGAAATAGGCAAATTTTGAGTTCAGTTCTTGGGCTAAGTCAAAATAAGGAAAGAGTATTGAAATTTTTATTTGAAGTGTAAATCTGAAAAAACAATTCTGAATCTTAAGTCTAAATTCTGAAAATATATACCCTATTATACGTACAAACACGCACCTTGAAACTTGGAATAGTAGAGGATACCTTGAAATACTCTTGTCTAAAATCCTTAGTATGAGAAAAAAAATAAAAATAAAGTATAAGTGTGAATAAAGAAATATAAAAAATGAACACTGGTTTTGTAATTACTTAAGGCAGCATAAAAAAATATATAGTAAGAGTGCTTTATCACCTAGTGCCTTAGACCAACTGGTTTGGGAGTCACTGTTAAGCCTTAGGTATTGCAAGACGATGAATTACGTCTAAATGCGCAAGCACATTTTGTAATCGGTCGTTTAGTAACTCAAGAAGTATTAACAGTCGCATGAAGAATGTGCGAGCAATTTCATCTATAATTCACCAACTAAAAGTATTTTGGAAGATGGACAAGAGTAAGATAGCTAGAATTGAATTTCCAAGTGTAGGGATGATACATACACACACGTAGGGGTATATGATTAGGGTTTGGATGAGAGATAGGAATGAAAGATAGGGCTTACACCTTCAGTAGAGATGATAAAAATTCCTAAGTTGAGATGGAACCTTAAAAGGAAA
Source organism: Agapanthus africanus (assembly GCA_030015575.1). Classification (NCBI taxonomy): domain Eukaryota; kingdom Viridiplantae; phylum Streptophyta; class Magnoliopsida; order Asparagales; family Amaryllidaceae; genus Agapanthus; species Agapanthus africanus. The sequence continues at coordinate 433,617,861 of JASDDO010000004.1, read as the reverse complement.
ATTCAAAAGATACTGAAAACTTAATGAATTTGCAGAACATATACGATCTTAAGTTAAATGATAAGTGAGTGTAAAAAATATGGGTTGATGATTTCTAAGTTGAAGATAATAGAATTTCTTGCTAGAACACCGAATTGAAGAATGAAAGTCAACAGGCCAAATTGATCGGATTTTGTGGGTAGTATCCGCTGAAAACCTTCAGGAGACAACACTTCTCATACTAGGGACACCTAGAGATTTAATGGTTTGTTGCACGAGTTCAGTGCAATCGCGATTCCCTGTGAAAGTGAGATTAGGATTTTGTTGAGAATAAAAATAACTTTGCTCGGGACGAGCAAAAGATAAGTTTGGGAGTATTTGTACATATCAGAATTTTCCATTCGTATATCGTCCATTCTTAATCACATTACACATAAATGGGTGCTTTTGATCCATGTCTGCTAAATAGTTGCAGATTACAGGTTCTCAGATCGTTACAGTGAAATTCATGAAAAATCGCTATAAATGTGAGACTGCGACCAACAATAGATGAATCCGTATGATGTCGCATACCAGTTTAAGGAACAAATGAAAATCATTAGACAGTTCAATGCACAAAGCACAAGGGCAGCACAAGATTCAAGACTTCAACGCGAAGCTCAATGTTGGGGTAAAAATTTACACCCCGGTTGACTAAGTCAAAAATCCAAGTCAACCCCAAACCAAGTAGGCCCGAGCCCAGACCCAGTGGGCCCATACCCAGGTCGAGCCCGAAAATGAAGCGGTCGGCCTTCCCCCACGCTAAGATAAAACTTTTGTAATAAACAATTTTGTTGTTTTTCTTTTATTTTATGGATAAATGTAAGAAAAATAGGCATGAAGCCAAATTTTTGTAAAGCCCATGGCTTATGTGCAAAAAGAAATGGCACATGGGCCATGAAATAGGCAAAATGCCATTTTGTGAAGCCCAAGGGGCTATGTGTAAAGTGTATAGCCTATAAAGGCAAAGATAATGAAAATATCTCACAACTTTTTTCTCTCTCCAGAAATTTCTAGATCTGAGATCTCTTCCTCCTTCCTCAAGGTTCCAAAACCTTCCTTTTTCTTTTGAATTAAATCAAGAGTTTAACTCTTCCTTTCCTCAAAATAAATAGATTTCCACCATAAAACCTACAAAGGGGAGCTCAGATCTCCAATCAGATCTCGAAAAGGGGAGGCTTTTAAGGCTCATCCCCTTTTCTCCAAGATCCCGCCGGTCAAGAGCAAGAAGAAGGAGACCCATCTCCAAAAATCTAACTTTGGACAGACCCAAGGCTCAAAAGAAGAGCAATAAATCCCCAGGAGTTTAACTCCTTTCTAAAGTTGCTGGAGTTTAACTCCATAAATTGATTTCTGTTGGAGTTTAACTCCATAAATTTGCTTCTGTTAGGAGTTTAACTCCAAAGATTCCCTTGGGAGTTCAACTCCCCAGCCTAGGGGCTAGGCTTCCCTTTCCGTGGGTTTTTCCCACGGTCACGTGTGCCCACGTGACCCCGGGGCGCTAAGGCGCCCGTCGGTCACGTGTGCCCACGTGACCCCTGGACGCTAAGGCGCCCATCGGTCACGTGTGAGCACGTGACCCCGGGGCGCCAAAGCGCCCATCGGTCACGTGTGCACACGTGACCCTTGGGGCGCCAAAGCGCCCATCGGTCACGTGTGCGCACGTGACCCTTGGGGCGCCAAGACGCCCATCGGTCACGTGTGCGCACGTGACCCCCGGGGGCGCGCCAAGGCGCCCATCGGTCACGTGTGCCCACGTGACCCCCGGGGGGGCTCCAAAGTGCCCCTCGGTCACGTGCGCGCACGTGACCCCGGGCATTAAGGCGCCCACCTGCTGTGAGAGCGTCCTTTAGACGCCATTTTGTTTTCTTTTCCCCCTCGTTTTACGTGCACTCCCCAACAAAATCCCTTCTGGAGTTTAAACCCTTTTAAAAATGTATATATATATTCTTTGGAGTTTAACTCCATAATAAAGTTCTATTTTAGGAGTTTAACTCCGCATAAAATTCTTTTAGGAGTTTAACTCCTTTTAAAATTCTTTGGAGTTTAACTCCACAATAAAATTCCTTTTGAAATTAAACTCTACTTTTTTATAAAAAAAAGGGGGGGAAGGAAAACATACACAGGCTCCACGACACTGTCTTCCGTTAGAAAAAATTTCTAACGGGGGCGCTGCCCCGCACCCCGTAAGGGGGCTGCTAGCCCCCTTGACCCCCAGCCCGCTATCCGGGTAGCGGGACCCCCGTCAAAACTCTGCGGGGCCCCGATATTTCCAAAACCCCTTCAAAACACGATACTGCACATTGAGTTCGCATGACCAGTTTAACCCGTTAATCGGAGGTTCGTTCGCTCCAAATGCGAGGGGTAATTAACGGCAGCTTAGTCCGCGGTTGCCGGAGATTCGGATCCCCACAATCAATAAACCCCGGCCTACCCTAGGCAGGGGGAATCTGTAATGCGCCTGACAAGCGCGCGCGTATTCCCATCTCAATGGGGTGACGAAAAACACTCTACAGATTCTGGCACGCCCGGTGGGACCCTTCTCTCCTCCCATATCTCGGGTTAAGCGTTCATGCGGACTCATTTAACATATACGCCGATGTTTGTACTGAAATGATGTCTTTCTTTCGTGCAGCAATCAACTTTCAATGACGATGTCTCCCAAGACGAATTCGGCTTACGACGCGACCCCGATCTCGTACGTAGTCAAGATCAATGCCCGCGTAGTTCTCCCCTCCAGTCTCAGTCGACAGTGGGAGGAACCGCCCCGCCAGTTTGGCTCCGTCATCATCTACCCTGCCGGAAGCGCTCATCGGGCGGAGATCCCAGCGGAACAGGTGGCCAAGCCGGTCTCGAGGGGCAAGAAGCCGAATGTCGTGATCGCCAAGGCACCACAACCGAAACTCAAGACGGTGTGTGAACGATTCTCTGGTGCTCCAGCGGGGGGAAAGAACTCCGGTACAAAGGGCAACATCCAATGTTGCGGACGAGCTCACGCGATTACTCCAACAAATGCATAATCGAGCGTATCTCCAAGGCCTTCCATCGCCCGATCTGCGACGTCTTCCCAAAGAGTTGAAGTCTACCAGGTGCTTAGAACAGAAAAGTTAAGGCAGAAGCGGCTCAGGTATCGAGCCAACAAGAGGGCCAAGGGTTCGGCCAAATGGAACCATGTGAAGTTCCAAGTGCAGGGTTTCCCCGCGACGACGGCTGAGTCGGACGTAAGAATCAGCAATTCCTTCGAGCCTCTGAAGTGGGTTCAGAAAAACGCCATGACCGCCAGAATCAAGAAGACAGCGGTCCGAACAGTGCCACAAAGAGAAGTGTCCCGGCCCCAACGGAAGAAGTATGACACTGTCTCATCAAGAGTCTATCAAGCGCTCTGTGCCGCACGAAAGCAGCGGGGAAAACCCAGAAAAGATGCGCCAGCACCATTTAAGAAGCTGGTTAGGCCAGCCGCCTTCAATCGACTACCAGCTACAGAAGCAAGGGGGTCAAGACAGCGATCCGTGAAATCAGCCGCCAATGATAGAAAGACGGCCGGATATATCATCCATACGGTCTATATGGCGGGCGGGCGCCCCAGCGACAACCTTCGCAGCAAAAGCAAGGATGGGGCTACCACATCCCAAGCCCAATCTGGCCTGAATGTGGTTGCCGCTGCCCAAGAACAGCCGCCCCCGCTGGATGAAGAAAACCCTCTCGATGAGGATGATAGGCAGAAAGACCCCTCGGTCCATGCAGAGTCAAGCTCGGACAGCGAGGAGGAGCCTACTTTCCGCCCCAGGACTGCGGAGCAAGAGCTGCTTCAAGAACTTCGAAAACAGCTCAGGAGCAAAGATAAAGAGATGGCCAAGCTCTATTCGAAGATTGACGACTTAACGAACGTGGTGATGCAGCTTACGGCTCAAATTGCTCGAGCGCCTCCCAATCAAGCACAAGCCGCTACTAATCAGCCGGGTGATGACAATCCGAGGCAGCCAATGCCTGTTCCTTTGGGACCAAGACTGGTCGAGCCGCATGAAAGTCGGCCCCACTCCGCTTCTGGGGACGCCTTGGCCCCAGATAGCACTATCCCACTAACACAGGATCGGATAATGGATTTGGTCACCAGCAAGGTTAAAACATTGGTGGCCGAAGCTGAAGCTCAGAAAGAAATCGGCAGTAGTGGGCGGCCATATCCCGCACAGTACGATCTGATTGAATTCCCAAGCGGCTACGTCATTCCTAAGTTCGGAAGATTTGATGGAACGGGGAATGCAAACCAGCACGTCGCCCACTTCAAAGCATCGTGCGGAAATACAGGGGGCAATGACGCACTCCTTCTTCGTCAGTTTGTCAACAGCCTGACCGGCGTCGCCTTCGACTGGTATGCGAGTATACCGGACGGGTCCGTCATTACCTTTGCCCAAATGGAGTCCCTGTTTCGGCAAAGGTTCATGAGTGTCAGTGATAAAATCTCCATTGCCGACCTTGTGAGGACCAAGCCGGGGAAGAATGAAAGCAACACCGACTTTATTGCCCGATGGCGTAATCTCACGGTCAAGTGCGAACCGCCGCTGGAGCAGGACCAGTCCGTCAGCCTTCTCATTGGGAACCTCAGCAATTGGATGGTCCCATTCTTGTGTACAGCAGGTCTCAAAACATTCCAAGAACTGACCAGAAAAGTTCAAATGCTGGAACGCTCGAAGCAAGAGTCCCCGCCGGACTCTCAGAGAGACAAAACTTGGAAAAGCAAGCGGGACGACAGCCGTAGAAGCGGGAGTTCCAGCAGTACCAATGTCTTCAATGCGTCCGAAAATGAAGAAAAGCGAAGGGCGGGCGAATCCAAAACTAACCGGTCTCGAAAGCCATTGCTGGGAGGAGATGGGCCTACCCTAGAGGAGAAAAAGAACAAGGTTTACTCTTTCAGAAGGGACAAGGTTCGCAAGATATTTAAAGATGCCTTGAACAACGGCCTACAATTGCCGGAGTCGAAAAGACCCCAAGAAGCAAAAATGACCGACAATCCCCTGTATTGCCCGTACCACCGAGTAGTGAGCCATGCGATCGAGGATTGCTATATCTTCAAGGATTGGGTCGAGAAGCAGTACAAGGCTGGAGAGATCGAGCTGTCCAAAAGCGTGTTGGTGAACAATCAAGTTGCAACCGCCAACTTTATACAGACAGAAGTTGAAGCCTTCTGGGAGCAGACAGCTGAACCCGCTGCCCTGACAAACGAAACTGACTCATCGCGGCCTCCGTGGAGTACGCACATATCTAATAAGACGAAGAAGATGCTAAAGATGCTTCAGAAAGAGCCCAGGATGGAATGGGAAGGACAGAAGAGGCCTACCAGTCCAGCTGCCAATGCGGCTCCATCAGGCTCAAAATCCAAGAAGCTTAAGAAGAAGAAAAGTGCAGCTCGGCGCGAAAAAGAGTCTGCAGGGAGATCGACCATTCAAAAATATATCGATTCCCTTGAAGAATATGAACACAAGGAAAGAACATTGATTCAATTGAAGGAGTTCTTCCCTGTAGAAGCGGCTGAAATTCTGGAGGAGTTAGAAGAAGACTCCAATGAAGAGATCTCAGTAGTGACCTGCTACGCCATCCATCTTGGCAGCGACTCGGAAGAGGAGCTTTGTTTTCCCGAAGAGGACGAGGAGCTCGCCACAACGACCAATCAAATCCAGCTCAGAAGCGGCAGGGCTCTACCGCCAAATCAGGGCAACGCCCCAAAAGGGAAGGAAAAACAAGTCATTAATGAAGAAGATGGCAGAGAACCGGCTATGAAAACGTAAGTCCTTCCTCGGTGGACTATAATGTCTTGGCGCATCTCCGGAAGCTTCCGTCTCTCCTGAGCATCTACGACGCCTTGGTCCTATCTAAGGAGCTTAGAGATATTCTCATTCACGCTCTACAAAACCCCGAGCGGTATCAGGCTCACTTCGCGGAAATTAATATGAAAGAAGCTCAGCACGCTTTCCATGCCGCCGCAGTCACATTTAAGGATGAAGACTTGCTATTGGGAACAGCTGAGCACAATCGGCCGCTTTACGTGACCGGGTACAGCGACGGAGATCGAATTAATCGCATATTGATTGATCCGGGGTCCTCGGTGAACATCATGAACTTACGAACTCTGAAAAGTTTGTCAATGGACGTCCGACATCTGTCAAGGGAAAGGATTGTCATTCAAGGCTCCAACCAAAATTGCCAGCAAGTTCTGGGGTCCATAGCTCTGCCAATCAAATTCGGGGATCTGCAAACTGAAGCTAAGATATACGTGATCGACGCCGACACGTCTTATAAGATTCTCTTGGGGCGGCCGTGGCTCCACGATTACGGCATCATTCCGTCAACTCTCCATCAGTGTATGAAGTATACTAAAAATGGCGAAGAAAGACGCATTGATGGAGACATCCAGCCGTTCGGTGTGCATGAAGTCCGCTATGAAGATTCTCGGTACTTTACGAACCACCAAAATGCTAAGCCACAACTGACTAAGGATAGAACGGCCCCAAGACTCAAAAGAAAATCTGCGCCGGTTATCACTTTCAAAAGCAAAAATACCCAAGTGCGCCCGCATTTCGGCAGCGACACTGATGAGTCTGATGCTGGAAGCCCGTCCTTCCGCCAAACTCGCCCTCATTTCGGCAGCGATACGGACGAATCTGTTACTGAAGGCCCATCTAGCAGCAAAGTCCGCCCTCATCTTGGCAGTGACACTGAAGAGTCAGAAGAAGAGGACCTGCCATGCAACAGCTGTGCAGATCGGCCCCCCATGCAGCAAGCGAAACTACGAGAGACCTTCGAAGTCACTGAAGGGTCCCTGGCCATCACAAGGGTGCCGGAATGGATGTGCAAAGAGCTCGACGCATTGTCAGTCTCTACCGTGGACCAGCTGAAAACTTTCTACGTGCCCGGGAGGAAAAATGGACAGAAGGGCATCCTGTTTTACAGGTCAAACCCCGTTGTGCACCTGGACGATCTTTCTGTCGCGTGCCTTCCCTATGAGAGAGGCATAAGAGCCGTCCTCAATCCCAGATACTATGCACCCGAGATGCGGGAATACTTTAAGAAGTGCGGATGCCGGTTATATCAAACGGAGTCCGAAGCCAAGTTTTACGAAGGGATATGGTATCCGCCCCAGGTCCGAGCACTCATCGATGGACGAACTCCAGATAGACGGGGCATAGGCTACATTCAACCCGATTCCAAAGCCTGCTACATGATCCATGTTGGTGAGGCCAGCGAAAGATCAAATGATGATGACGAGATAGCCGAGCCAGGAGAAGCTCCTCAAGAGCTCGAAGATGGCGGACAAGCAACCTTTGACGAGCTAACCGAGATTGACTTAGGAACGCCCGATAATCCAAGGCCGACCTACATCAGCTCCCTCTTGTCGGAGGAAATGAGAGAGCAGATAATTGCCCTGCTGCGTGAGTTCGTCGACTGCTTCGCGTGGACGTACAAAGAAATGCCTGGCCTTTCTCCTGAAGTGGCCGTACATAAGTTGGCTATATCTCCTGATGCTAAGCCAGTCAAACAAGCTCCTCGAAGAATGAGAAGGGAACTAGAAGAAAAGGTCATCGAGGAAACTAAGAAGCTCATCGATGCCGGCTTCATCAGGGAAGAGAAATATGCGGATTGGATCGCATGCATAGTCCCAGTGAAGAAGAAAAATGGGCAGATCCGAGTTTGTGTCGATTTCAGGGACCTCAACAAGGCATGTCCTAAAGACGACTTCCCGCTACCGGTCATGGAAATGATGGTCGATGACACCTCAAATTACGAGCTGTTCACCTTTATGGATGGCTCGTCTGGATACAATCAGATCAAGATGTCGCCTGAGGATGAGAAGCACACAGCATTTCGAACCCCGATCGGAATATATTGCTACAAGGTAATGCCGTTCGGACTGAAGAACGCAGGCGCTACATATCAAAGGGCAATGACTAATATCTTTGATGACCTAATCCATAAAGTCGTCGAATGCTATGTTGATGATCTGGTCGTCAAGACTAAAGCCAAGGCCGATCATATCCAAGATCTCAGGACCGTTCTCACCAGACTGAGGGAATACGATCTGAAGATGAATCCTCTGAAGTGCGCTTTTGGCGTGTCATCGGGAAAATTCCTGGGCTTCATAGTCCGACATCGAGGGATCGAAGTTGACCCATCAAAGATAAAGGCCATCATGGAGATGCCCCCTCCGAAGAGTCTGACGCAGCTAAGATCTTTTCAAGGCAAGCTTGCTTATATACAGAGGTTTATCTCAAATTTATCAGGGAGATGTAGGCCCTTCTCAAAGCTCATGAAGAAAGGAGCTCCTTTTATCTGGGATACCGAATGTCAAGCAGCGTTCGAAAGCATCAAACAATACTTGTTGCACCCTCCAGTGCTGGCCGCTCCCATTCCAAATAAACCGTTGATTCTCTACACTGCCGCGCTAGATGAGCCACTCGGTGCGCTCCTCGCTCAGAATAACGAGGAGGGAAAGGAAAATTCCCTCTACTACCTCAGTCGAACTCTAGTCGGGGCGGAACACAACTATTCCCCAATCGAAAAGCAATGCCTGGCTCTGATATTTGCTGTGAAGAAGCTGAGGCACTATCTGCTGGCTCATCGGGTTATGCTGATCTCCAAGGTCGACCCGCTCAAACACTTGATGACCAAAGCAAGCCTAGCCAGCAGGATGGCAAGATGGGCTGTCATGCTACTTGAGTTTGACATAGTTTATACCCCTCAGAAAGCAGTAAAAGGGCAAGCTCTTGCAGACTTTCTCGCTGCTCATCCCATACCAGAAGGGTCGCCGCTAAATTGTGAGTTACCCGACGAACAAGTGCTGCACCTCGAGGAAGATGGGCCATGTTGGGAGCTCTACTTCGATGGAGCCTCATCAATAAGGAGCGCCGGCAGATCAAGCGTCCCGGAGGTAAAAGCGGGGATAGGATTGGTATTCATCACGCCAACAATGGGAACCCTACGGCGTTCTTTCGCTCTCACCGAGCCTCGCACAAACAACGAGGCCGAGTATGAAGCTCTGATAGCTGGTTTGGAGCTCGCCATAGAAATGGAAATCCTTCGGCTACGGGTTTACGGTGACTCCCAGCTTGTCGTCAACCAAGTAAGCGGCGACTATAAGATATACAAACCCGAGTTAGCTCGGTACAGACGCCGGGTGGTGGAACTCATGAAACGGTTCACTCACATTGAACTAACCAGAGTCCCTAGAGCATTGAACGGAAAAGCCGACATACTCGCTCGCCTAGCCAAGGAGCTGGCTGATCCTGACTTGGACGAAATTCTGATCACAGTCAGGAGCCGACAAATTCTACCCCCAGTCTCTCTACGAGAAGAGGAAAGCGCGGAACAAGAGAGCAGTCCTGCCGAAGAAGCTTCGATCATCCAAGACGAGCCCGATTGGAGAGAACCCTTCATAGAGTACCTCCGATACGACAAGCTGCCCGAAGAAAAATCTACGAGGATTCAGCTGAAGAAAAGAGCTCTCCGATACGTGTTTGTAAATGACACGTTATACCGCAGGTCATATGACCAACTCTGGCTCAGGTGCCTGTCATCGGCCGAAGCCCAAAAGGTCATGAAAGATGTTCACTCGGGCGTTTGCGGTGCTCACCAATCTGGCCCCAAGATGCGACTTCAAATCAAACGGCTTGGGTATTACTGGCCCACCATGATACGGGATTGCGGAGAGCATGCAAAGAAATGTCAGATCTGCCAAATCCATGGTGATTTCATTCACAAGCATCCCAATCCATTGCACCCTACGGTGGCGTCGTGGCCCTTCGAAGTTTGGGGCACCGACATTGTTGGCCCAATTGATCCTCCGTCGTCCAAAGGCCACCGGTTCATACTGGCCGCGACAGACTACTTCTCCAGATGGGCTGAAGCTGTCCCTCTAAAAGAAGTCAAGACAAAAGATATTCTGACATTCTTCCAGCATAATATTCTATACCGCTTCGGTATACCAAGAAGAATCATTTCTGACAACGGGCCTTCTTTCAAGAGCTTCAATGTCTCAAGGTTCGCTACTCAGCACAAGATAGACTGGAGATATTCCTCCATCTATAATCCAAGAGCCAATGGGCTCGCCGAAGCCTTCAATAAGACTCTATGCAAGCTCCTGAGGAAAAATGCTTCAGCCAACAAGAGGGACTGGAATCTCAAGCTTCACGAGGCGCTTTGGGCATATCGTACCACGCACCGTACTCCAACCCAGTCCACTCCATACTCATTGCTCTTCGGAGTGGAGGCGGTCCTCCCCCTCGAAGTCGAAGTTCCAAGCTTAAGAATGGCCGTTCAGCATGAGTTGACGGAGGAGGAAAACGTGCTCCTCCGACTGGATGAACTCGATGCCCTCGAAGAAAAGAGGCTCGCGGTGCAGCAAAGTCTGGAACTATACCGAGCCCAGATGTCACGGGCCTATGACAAGATAACCCGTCTCCGCGCTTTCAAGAAAGGTGAATTGGTGTTGGTCCTTAAAAGACCGATCATCCTCAATCGATATGCCAAGGGAAAATTCGAGCCAAACTGGGAAGGACCATACGACATTGAGAAAGTGTTCGACGGAGGATCCTACCAACTAATAAGTGCCGAGGGAGAAAGGCCCATGCCACCCATCAATGGCCGATATCTCAAGAAATACTACACGTGAATGCTCCAAGTCGCAGGCGAATTGAGCACATCAGCCCTACGGTCTGGATCAGACATCCTGCAAAACCGTATACAATCCACGGGCGTAAAAGTCCCCTATTTCTCCCAAATCCCGCCGGTGAGACTACTTTAAAGTCCCACCAGCGGAAAAAAAAAAACGGTATGTCCACAAGCAAAACGGGCACGGATGAAAACCCAAAAGGGCTCCGTGAGTAAAAACAGCAGGACTACCGGCGAGTCTGTGAAAACCCGAAAGGGCGCAAACCCGTGAAAAGAGATGAAATACACTCGCAAAGTCCCCTCGACCTTGTGAGGAGAAAACCCTACGTGAGATCCTTACGACTCACAAAGGAGCAAAACACTTAGGAATCCTCACGATTCTTAAGGAGAAAATACACCTGCGGGATCCTTACGACTCGTAGGGAGAAAATGCTTTTATGGGACCCTCACGGCCCATAAAATTGAAAAGCCTTAGGTGACAGAAACCCAAACCTGTCTCCTAAGCCATCCTTCCCCGACGGGCAACGGCAAATGATGAGTCGCTCCTGGCATTTCGCTTCAGTGTTAGCGGTGCTGATGCCGACCAAAAACCCAAATCCCAAGTCCTTCCAAGGCAAATGATGAGTTGCTCCTGGCATTATTCCAGTGCAGCAATGCTGATGCCAAACAAGACCCAAATTCAAAGTCCTCTCAATCGCGAATGATGAGTCGCTCCTGGTACCATGTTGCAGTGCAGCGATGCAGACGCCAACAAAGTCCCGAAAGTTTTATGGCCCTACGGTCTGGATCATACATCCTGCAAAACCGTATACAATCCACGGGCGTAAAACGATCCCAATCTCTCCCAAATCCTCCCGGGGCAAATGATGAGTTGCTCCTGGCATCATTCCAGTGCAGCAATGCAGATGCCGACAAAAAAAAAATCCCCAAATCCCCTCGGGGCAAATGATGAGTTGTTCCTGGTACCATATTCCAGTGCAGCAATGCAGATGCCAAACAAAAAAACCAATTCCCAAACTCTGTCATGACAAATGATGATTCGCTCCTGGTACCATATTCCAGCATAGCGATACTGATGTCAACCCAAATCAAAATCAACAAGTCAACTTCCACTCCGACACTGCAGAAAGCGGAGCAAGTCAGAATCCAATCTCGACACCGCAAGAAGCGGAGCAAGTCAAGTCTACCCCTGACACTGCAAGAAGCAGAGCAAGTCAAATCAAGAATCGACCGTCCACGTCGCTAAAATGGCAGCATCGACCGTCCACGTCGCTAAAAGGGCAGCATCGACCGTCCACGTCGCTAAAAGGGCAGCATCGACCGTCCAAGTCGCTAAAAGGGCAGCATCGACCGTCCAAGTCGCAAAAAGGGCAGAATCGACCGTCCATGTCGCTAAAATGGCAGCACCGACAGTCCACGTCGCTAAAAGGGCAGCAACGACCGTCCAAGTCGCAAAAAGGGCAGCATCGACCGTCCAAGTCGCTAAAAGGGCAGCATCGACCGTCCAAGTCGCAAAAAGGGCAGAATCGACCGTCCATGTCGCTAAAATGGCAGCACCGACCGTCCACGTCGCTAAAAGGGCAGCAACGACCGTCCAAGTCGCAAAAAGGGCAGCACCGACCGTCCACGTCGCTAAAAGGGCAGCAACGACCGTCCAAGTCGTAAAAAGGGCAGCACCGACCGTCCACGTCGCTAAAAGGGCAGCACCGACCGTCCAAGTCGCAAAAATGTCAGCATCGACCGTCCACGTCACTAAAAGGGCAGCACCGACCGTCCAAGTCGCAAAAAGGGCAGCATCGACCGTCCAAGTCGCTAAAATGGCAGTATCGACCGTCCAAGTCGCAAAAAGGGCAGAACCGACCGTCCACGTCGCTAAAAGGGCAGCACCGACCGTCCAAGTCGCAAAAAGGGCAGCGCAGGATTCCTACAAAGCGGGAACCAGATAACTCCGGGCCAGGGAAAACGTCTATCATGGACACTCCGTCTCGGAGACATGTCAAGCAACGACCGTCCATGTCGTGAAAGGGCAGTGCCAGCTTCCCAAAAAGCGGGAACCAAATCAGGTCGCCTCCAAGTAAAAGAAAATCCATCAATTTCATGCACACGACCCACACATGTGGTGTGCATTTATTGATGGGGGGCAATTTGTTGGGGTAAAAATTTACACCCCGGTTGACTAAGTCAAAAATCCAAGTCAACCCCAAACCAAGTAGGCCCGAGCCCAGACCCAGTGGGCCCATACCCAGGTCGAGCCCGAAAATGAAGCGGTCGGCCTTCCCCCACGCCAAGATAAAACTTTTGTAATAAACAATTTTGTTGTTTTTCTTTTATTTTATGGATAAATGTAAGAAAAATAGGCATGAAGCCAAATTTTTGTAAAGCCCATGGCTTATGTGCAAAAAGAAATGGCACATGGGCCATGAAATAGGCAAAATGCCATTTTGTGAAGCCCAAGGGGCTATGTGTAAAGTGTATAGCCTATAAAGGCAAAGATAATGAAAATATCTCACAACTTTTTTCTCTCTCCAGAAATTTCTAGATCTGAGATCTCTTCCTCCTTCCTCAAGGTTCTAAAACCTTCCTTTTTCTTTTGAATTAAATCAAGAGTTTAACTCTTCCTTTCCTCAAAATAAATAGATTTCCACCATAAAACCTACAAAGGGGAGCTCAGATCTCCAATCAGATCTCGAAAAGGGGAGGCTTTTAAGGCTCATCCCCTTTTCTCCAAGATCCCGCCGGTCAAGAGCAAGAAGAAGGAGACCCATCTCCAAAAATCTAACTTTGGACAGACCCAAGGCTCAAAAGAAGAGCAATAAATCCCCAGGAGTTTAACTCCTTTCTAAAGTTGCTGGAGTTTAACTCCATAAATTGATTTCTGTTGGAGTTTAACTCCATAAATTTGCTTCTGTTAGGAGTTTAACTCCAAAGATTCCCTTGGGAGTTCAACTCCCCAGCCTAGGGGCTAGGCTTCCCTTTCCGCGGGTTTTTCCCGCGGTCACGTGTGCCCACGTGACCCCGGGGCGCTAAGGCGTCCGTCGGTCACGTGTGCCCACGTGACCCCTGGGCGCTAAGGAGCCCATCGGTCACGTGTGAGCACGTGACCCCTGGGGCGCCAAGGCGCCCATCGGTCACGTGTGCGCACGTGACCCCTGGGGCGCCAAGGCGCCCATCGGTCACGTGTGCCCACGTGACCCCCGGGGGGGCGCCAAAGTGCCCCTCGGTCACGTGCGCGCACGTGACCCCGGGCATTAAGGCGCCCACCTGCTGTGCGAGCGTCCTTTAGACGCCATTTTGTTTTCTTTTCCCCCTCGTTTTACGTGCACTCCCCAACAAAATCCCTTCTGGAGTTTAAACCCTTTTAAAAATGTATATATATATTCTTTGGAGTTTAACTCCATAATAAAGTTCTATTTTAGGAGTTTAACTCCGCATAAAATTCTTTTAGGAGTTTAACTCCTTTTAAAATTCTTTGGAGTTTAACTCCACAATAAAATTCCTTTTGAAATTAAACTCTACTTTTTTATAAAAAAAAGGGGGGGGGGAAGGAAAACATACACAGGCTCCACGACACTGTCTTCCGTTAGAAAAAATTTCTAACGGGGGCGCTGCCCCGCACCCCGCAAGGGGGCTGCTAGCCCCCTTGACCCCCAGCCCGCTATCCGGGTAGCGGGACCCCCGTCAAAACTCTGCGGGGCCCCGATATTTCCAAAACCCCTTCAAAACACGATACTGCACATTGAGTTCGCATGACCAGTTTAACCCGTTAATCGGAGGTTCCTTCGCTCCAAATGCGAGGGGTAATTAACGGCAGCTTAGTCCGCGGTTGCCGGAGATTCGGATCCCCACAATCAATAAACCCCAGCCTACCCTAGGCAGGGGGAATCTGTAATGCGCCTGACAAGCGCGCGCGTATTCCCATCTCAATGGGATGACGAAAAACACTCTACACTCAAGGCAAAAGTCCATATCATTCTGCACTGTTGGAAATCCGAAAGGAAATAGAAAAAATTCTGAGAAACCAAGTAAAGAAAACAGAAGATAAAAGCAACACCGAGAAACCCTGAAGAGATAGGCCCAAGAACCCACCAAATGGCCGCGGAACCGCGGCCAAACAGGTCTTTCTGCCGCGGTTCCGTGGCCATAACATGCACGTGTCGGTAGGGTGTCGGTGCTTTGACTCGGTCTTTGGGGTTGTTTTGTAATTTCATGTATGGATCAGAATTTAAACCTAGGGTTTTTCCTATCTATAAATAGGAGGGCTCAAAGCCAAATAATGGTATGCCTCTTTCAGGGTGCCTCTTTTGGGGCATGTCTCTTTTTAATTTCTTAGATTAAATTTTCTTTCCATTGTAATCGTCAAGAGGTCATCAATAAAAGTAAGTGTTTTTCATTTTTATCTTGCGTTCTTCTTAATTGAAATTTATTTTTCTGCAATTTTTTTATCTATCTTTATTTATCTGCAAGTTAATTAGTTAATTAAAAAGAAAAAAATTATAAAAATGAATTTCATCGTAACTTCCCTAATGAGTGAGTAATTCCTCACTTGTTAGGCTTAGGATTGGGTAGGTTTGAGAGATGGAAATCTCTCACTCCTTTCTTACTCTTATAATATTTTAATTATGACTCTATTTGAATCAAACACATACCGCTCACTACGGCATCCTATCCTACGAGATAGCGGTGATTCCCTAATTAGACCGGTTGTGGTTGATTTACATAGAGGTTAGGGCTAAGAGTTAAGAAAGGACGGACAAGGACCAAAAGGAAGAAACGAAGTTTCTTCCTAGTCGTGCTAATCCCCTTTGTTGACTATTACCATAACACCTATGTTCTTAATTAGGGCAAAAGAAGCAGTGAGTAGAGTTCTTTTTCCAAACTAATCTAATCCTAACCCTAACAAGGTTTTAAATCAAATTAATTTCAATCTTAGTTTTTTAAATCAAAACCGACCAAAAATAGGACTTAACTCGTAAGAACTTAAAGAAAGAACACGTTTTTCCTGTGGACCGACCCGTACTCAACCGGCTAGCTACCAAGCGACACCGTTATTGATTGCGGTAAATTTTTGATCTATATTTTAAAACGCGCATACGCAAAAGACAACCAATCAGTAGCTTCCTACCACAACCGACAGAAATCAAATGCCTTCGCCAAGGGGCAACCGAGCAACTTCCCGGCTCGTTCATGCCCAACGGACGCTGCGGGCTTGTAGCCCTCATAACGAGACCACTGAGCCCATTCATGCTTGGCACAAATACGGCGGACATCCCTCTGCCCATCACATGCAGAAGATCCGAGGCTCCAACAAGGGGCATCAGGTCTATCCAAGTCTAAGTGATCCCCCCTCGACTTCGGGGCCATGGAGATGCCTCCTTCGCAGCAGCGCTTGGCACGCTTGGCAAATAATCGAAATCAACTCGACGAACGATCGGTAGACAGATAGCCGACCTAACATGGAAGCCCAACAGTGCAAGCAGAGATATTACGAGGATTCTCCACAAACAGAAGATAAAGTGCAAACCGATGAAACCAAAAAGTCTTATTACCAAAGGCAAAGTCTTTACAATGGGTATTTTGGGCTCCCCAGCCTTACAAACTGCCCGGAGACTTACAAAAGAGGGACGAGGAAATATCAAAAAGGCCTAAGTCGCAACCCCCCGCGCCTCGCTTCCCTGATCACTGTCATCACGGCCAGCCGGAGGCTTCACCACCGAAGGTTTTTGTAATGACCCCAAAATCTTTATACATTTGTATTATCCCTCTTCAAAAATATACCGTATTTATTTGTACTTGGTATTTTCCTTTTTCTATTAAATTTATTATTATTTTATTCCTCAATCTATTATGTATTTTTTCTAGGTACAATTTCATTTTCTTATATTTAAGTTTTTAACTTCTCATTCTTATTTTTCCTTTCATAAATATTTAACCCAAATCCATTATTCTAATTCTCTACAGCCCATCTAAAAAGCCCATTTTCTTTTTAAGCAACATCATATATTTAATTCTAATTAAATATGTGCATGAACAACCTTATAGCTCATTGGATAAGTCCTTGCATTGTTATTCCATAAGTCACATGTTCAAATCCCCATTCTTGCAATTATTTTTTATCATTTTTTTTATTCTTCTCATAATCTACAAATGAGACCTTTCATTTCCAAAATGAATGGTGACCTTTCATTTCTCTTTTAATTCTTATGTTAAATGCATATATTATTATACATAATTCACCATTACACCATCTTAATTGTCCTCCTCCATCTTTTCCTTCCTCATATTTTTCTATCTCTCACTTCTTCCTCTTCACCAAGATGACAAGAAGAAGAACATAAAGAAGTCTTCAAGAAGGTCTCGCTAGTAACGCGAGGCTATCGGCGGATAGACAAGCCCGGTGACAATACCGGCTTGTGCATGTAAGTCCCTTCTCTTTCCTTCCCCCCATCTCTTATTTTTCTCTTGTCATACCTCGTGAACACCCTATTCTTTTCATATCGTAATCCGTAAGAGAAGATAAATATAAATATATACATATATATATATATATATATATAAGTTTAGATATATATAGTTTTATATGGTTTTGCCTCTTGTTCAAATTATCGTGTTTTTAATTCTTTGTTCATGACTATGAATGTTTATTACAAGTTATGAGAACACAAATTTCATGCCATAATATATCTATAATGTTTTATGAAATCGGTTTGGTTATTAAAAGAAAGGATAAAGCTTGCATAAAAATACTAGTTAATCTTTTTGCCGATTTTAGTATACACATCAATACCTTTAGGTTTAAAATAATTTTTAGACATTAATTTTTACTTCTGAAAATTTCATGGAATTTACATATGATAGATTATATTATTTTATACATGCTGTAAAAATTTTAGATCGATCCGCATAACGGTTTGTGAATTACATCGTATTTATTCACTGATCGTAAAACAGAAAACTGCAGCTATCGGTCAATTTCTAGGACACATAACTTGGTATACCGGTATCCAAATTGAGCAAACTCAGATGTTTTTGATATCTAAATCGAATGATATAGATTTTATCAGTTTTATAGTTTTACTGAAAACCTACCTAAGATAAAGAAAACTGCATTACAATATTAAGTGACGGATCTGGACAGAATCTGTTCTGATTCGCACATTGTTTTTAAATTGGACATAACTCGAACACCCGATGTCCGTTTGTGACAAAATTTAGATGTGTAGATGCACCATTGATAGAAATATAATTTTCTGTATATTATATTACTTAGGAATGCATGAAACAACCTGATATAGGCTTTACAATACAATATATAGTTGCTGTCCAGAAATCTGAATTTCTGTTTTAAATGCTGATATTAAAATGATCATAACTAGAGCTTCATAAATCCAAATCGTATGAATCTTGGTGTTTTCGATAAGTACATCGAAATACCTACAATTTCCTAATACTTTTCATAACCTGAAAACTGATGGAAATTAACTCAAACTGCATTTTAAAAATATATGACGGTGCCGAATAGATTCTGATCTGTTTTGCGCGATGGTATGAAAACATATATCTCTCAAACCGGTAGTCGTATTTAGGTGAAACTGGAACTTACGCATGCAAAACATTTAGAGACATATCTCTGTTTATATTCCGCATTCGTTCAACTTGATTAATTAGTCGTACATAATATTTCTTTACAGCATTGTTTATGGTAGTTACCTGAATAATATACTTGACTCATTTCATGCTATTCGAACATGTATACATATTTATCTTGATCATTAAATTGTTGTATGTACTTAAAGACGATAATTAAATACTTGAGTTATATTTTGAAAACTATACAAAAATATTTTTACATAAAACCCCCTCAAGTTTATAAATCACCCTAAGGACCCTAACAATTATAAGACCACGATTCATAATTCTGATTGTCTGACTCGGGTTTGAGTCTGATTAATTTGACTTGAATATGATTCAAGTCAACCTATAATCTACAAGATTCCAATTCAAAATGAACACATGAATCCATGAATACAATTATCAATTTATACAATTTGGCTGAACCGAACCATGGATATATTCCTTTTACATGATTCTCAGTATTCCATTTACATGACTCTACGGTTACAACCGTTTCCTGATATCATGGTTTCGGTCAGTCAATCAGTAAATCAGTCAATCAGTCAATCAGTCAATCAAGTCAATCAAAGTCAATCAAGCAAGCATTACAAGTTTACAAGATAACAATACAAATATGACATCGCGGGGTTTAAAGGGGTAGATTGGTACGGAAGATGTTAAAAGTGGAATGAGGTGGTCAGATTAAGACACCTAACCTATATTCAGTTGCTGTTGTACCGTGGCATAAACGGTTCCTTGTACTATACGTGCCCTTAGTCTCTGGCATATAGAGACTCCCCTCGTATACACTGGCATCCTTCTGTACCAAGCTACAACAACAGCGTTAGCACCATACTACTATAATATGACAATACAATACAACATTAAAAGCTACTCTCTCTCTCTTTTACTCTCTGTCTATTTCTCCATTATCTTTGGGACTTACCGAGCGACCTGTTCGCTGACGACATTCTATTTCCTTCTTCTTTGCATGTCGTCAGGTGCGTCGGACCAAGCTGAGATCGAGCCCACCAGTGAAGACTTGTAGCGGTTCCACGAAGACCTCGAGCTCTAGATATTGTATCTTGTTCTTTCCAGTATTTTTCATTTTCATGTTATGCCACTGTTTAGGCATCGCTTTTCATTTCAGTTGTATTTTCCTTTTCATGCATTGTACAAAGAATATTATTAATAAAAGTTGCTGTTCTTTTATATTCTTGTCTCTTGTGTATTTATATTGCTTAGTTACGCTTAGCGTATGTACTTCTGAGTATATACGTAGCGGGCCTCGTCGCGTCTCCTTCGCCGTAAACTGGGAAGCGGGACGTGACAGGTTTTGTTGGTGGCCCATGCAGGTCAGAGCTGTGTGAATCCCTGTCATGCAGTTCTGGTCTGCGTGAACAACCTAAGCAATATAACACAAGATGCAGCAACTAAAACATTCTTTACAATCATGTTCCTTGAATCTTACCAATTCATATTCCTGAATCTTATCATTTCATATCCGTTGAATCTATCCTAACCCTATTCTTTCACTCACAATCACCAAATTGTTTTGAAACTGTTACACTTTCCTTTTACAAATTTCGAGGACGAAATTTTTTTAAGGAGGGTAGAATGTAATGACCCCAAAATCTTTATACATTTGTATTATCCCTCTTCAAAAATATACCGTATTTATTTGTACTTGGTATTTTCCTTTTTCTATTAAATTTATTATTATTTTATTCCTCAATCTATTATGTATTTTTTCTAGGTACAATTTCATTTTCTTATATTTAAGTTTTTAACTTCTCATTCTTATTTTTCCTTTCATAAATATTTAACCCAAATCCATTATTCTAATTCTCTACAGCCCATCTAAAAAGCCCATTTTCTTTTTAAGCAACATCATATATTTAATTCTAATTAAATATGTGCATGAACAACCTTATAGCTCATTGGATAAGTCCTTGCATTGTTATTCCATAAGTCACATGTTCAAATCCCCATTCTTGCAATTATTTTTTATCATTTTTTTTATTCTTCTCATAACCTACAAATGAGACCTTTCATTTCCAAAATGAATGGTGACCTTTCATTTCTCTTTTAATTCTTATGTTAAATGCATATATTATTATACATAATTCACCATTACACCATCTTAATTGTCCTCCTCCATCTTTTCCTTCCTCATATTTTTCTATCTCTCACTTCTTCCTCTTCACCAAGATGATAAGAAGAAGAACATGAAGAAGTCTTCAAGAAGGTCTCGCTAGTAACGCGAGGCTATCGGCGGATAGACAAGCCCGGTGACAATACCGGCTTGTGCATGTAAGTCCCTTCTCTTTCCTTCCCCCCATCTCTTATTTTTCTCTTATCATACCTCGTGAACACCCTATTCTTTTCATATCGTAATCCGTAAGAGAAGATAAATATAAATATATACATATATATATATAAGTTTAGATATATATAGTTTTATATGGTTTTGCCTCTTGTTCAAATTATCGTGTTTTTAATTTTTTGTTCGTGACTATGAATATTTATTACAAGTTATGAGAACACAAATTTCATGCCATAATATATCTATAATGTTTTATGAAATCGGTTTGGTTATTAAAAGAAAGGATAAAGCTTGCATAAAAATACTAGTTAATCTTTTTGCCGATTTTAGTATACACATCAATACCTTTAGGTTTAAAATAATTTTTAGACATTAATTTTTACTTCTGAAAATTTCATGGAATTTACATATGATAGATTATATTATTTTATACATGCTGTAAAAATTTTAGATCGATCCGCATAACGGTTTGTGAATTACATCGTATTTATTCACTGATCGTAAAACAGAAAACTGCAGCTATCGGTCAATTTCTAGGACACATAACTTGGTATACCGGTATCCAAATTGAGCAAACTCAGATGTTTTTGATATCTAAATCGAATGATATAGATTTTATCAGTTTTATAGTTTTACTGAAAACCTACCTAAGATAAAGAAAACTGCATTACAATATTAAGTGACGGATCTGGACAGAATCTGTTCTGATTCGCACATTGTTTTTAAATTGGACATAACTCGAACACCCGATGTCCGTTTGTGACAAAATTTAGATGTGTAGATGCACCATTGATAGAAATATAATTTTCTGTATATTATATTACTTAGGAATGCATGAAACAACCTGATATAGGCTTTACAATACAATATATAGTTGCTGTCCAGAAATCTGAATTTCTGTTTTAAATGCTGATATTAAAATGATCATAACTAGAGCTTCATAAATCCAAATCGTATGAATCTTGGTGTTTTCGATAAGTACATCGAAATACCTACAATTTCCTAATACTTTTCATAACCTGAAAACTGATGGAAATTAACTCAAACTGCATTTTAAAAATATATGACGGTGCCGAATAGATTCTGATCTGTTTTGCGCGATGGTATGAAAACATACATCTCTCAAACCGGTAGTCGTATTTAGGTGAAACTGGAACTTACGCATGCAAAACATTTAGAGACATATCTCTGTTTATATTCCGCATTCGTTCAACTTGATTAATTAGTCGTACATAATATTTCTTTACAGCATTGTTTATGGTAGTTACCCGAATAATATACTTGACTCATTTCATGCTATTCGAACATGTATACATATTTATCTTGATCATTAAATTGTTGTATGTACTTAAAGACGATAATTAAATACTTGAGTTATATTTTGAAAACTATACAAAAATATTTTTACATAAAACCCCCTCAAGTTTATAAATCACCCTAAGGACCCTAACAATTATAAGACCACGATTCATAATTCTGATTGTCTGACTCGGGTTTGAGTCTGATTAATTTGACTTGAATATGATTCAAGTCAACCTATAATCTACAAGATTCCAATTCAAAATGAACACATGAATCCATGAATACAATTATCAATTTATACAATTTGGCTGAACCGAACCATGGATATATTCCTTTTACATGATTCTCAGTATTCCATTTACATGACTCTACGGTTACAACCGTTTCCTGATATCATGGTTTCGGTCAGTCAATCAGTAAATCAGTCAATCAGTCAATCAGTCAATCAAGTCAATCAAAGTCAATCAAGCAAGCATTACAAGTTTACAAGATAACAATACAAATATGACATCGCGGGGTTTAAAGGGGTAGATTGGTACGGAAGATGTTAAAAGTGGAATGAGGTGGTCAGATTAAGACACCTAACCTATATTCAGTTGCTGTTGTACCGTGGCATAAACGGTTCCTTGTACTATACGTGCCCCTAGTCTCTGGCATATAGAGACTCCCCTCGTATACACTGGCATCTTTCTGTACCAAGCTACAACAACAGCGTTAGCACCATACTACTATAATATGACAATACAATACAACATTAAAAGCTACTCTCTCTCTCTTTTACTCTCTGTCTATTTCTCCATTATCTTTGGGACTTACCGAGCGACCTGTTCGCTGACGACATTCTATTTCCTTCTTCTTTGAATGTCGTCAGGTGCGTCGGACCAAGCTGAGATCGAGCCCACCAGTGAAGACTTGTAGCGGTTCCACGAAGACCTCGAGCTCTAGATATTGTATCTTGTTCTTTCCAGTATTTTTCATTTTCATGTTATGCCACTGTTTAGGCATCGCTTTTCATTTCAGTTGTATTTTCCTTTTCATGCATTGTACAAAGAATGTTATTAATAAAAGTTGCTGTTCTTTTATACTCTTGTCTTTTGTGTATTTATATTGCTTAGTTACGCTTAGCGTATGTACTTCTGAGTATATACGTAGCGGGCCTCGTCGCGTCCCCTTCGCCGTAAACTGGGAAGCGGGGCGTGACAGTTTTGCCACCAGGGGTGCGCCTCGCTTCCCTCATCGTTGTCTGCCGGAGGCCTTGCCACTGGGAGTGGGACGCGAGCACGGAGCTCGCCATCGGCGAACTCGGAAAGCTGCTCCTTCACGGCATCCAGAGCCTTATTCCATGCAACGGCGGAATACTCGCCAAGCTCGATGTAAAACTGCTCTTACACCTTGTAATCGGCCACAACTTTCCTAGCTCGAACCTCGGCAGTCTTGGCCGCCAGAAGCGCCGTCTCGGCATCCCTCCTACCGGCGTCCCTCTCCTTCTCCATGGCCGCAAAACGATCGTCCAGATCCGCCAGCTTCCTCTCGGCAACTCCGTGGGATGCACTCAGGCGACGATAGGCACCCCGATTCGCTGAATTGGCGAGCTCCGCGACCTCTGCACGGGGTGCCAGGACGTCGGCCCTCACCCTCTCCAGACTCAGGTCACGCCGCAGGACCTCGACCTCCGAAGGAAACGCTTCTACTGGCCTCGTGCGTGGAACGCCCCCTCGGCCTCCATACGAGTAGCGAGGGTGCAGTGTCGAAGGACCTGACAGGAAGCGGGTGAGAAACTTGGATGCGCTCGAGCCAAAAAAAGGAAGGTCAAAAAACAACGCGTAGAGGAGTTCGTACCTGGACCGCCCCTTGGGAAATGGCCTCCATCTGGACCCTCAGGGTGCCATGCGGAAGCCTTCCCCCGGCCGACTCTTCCATCCCGGCGAGCAGGCCGGCAGCGACAGAAAGCCCAGATGGAGCCATAAAGACAGCATTCCCCCCTGCACAGGAATCCCCTCAGGAACCATCGACGGCGGCGCACGAGAGATTGTCCTTTTCCTCTTAAGGGGGCCCCCGTCCTCGCCCTCCCCTCTGTCTCTCGTCTGGGGCTCGGATGACCGTGGACGTTTCTGGCAGCCGCCGGAACAATCACCAGGAGCCGTCAACGAAGCGGACGGCCCTATCGCCTGCGAAACTTTCGGCGCAGGGTATGAGCCAGCCAGGGGCACGGCCGCGCCGCTGACCTCCCTCCGGAACGAGAAACCCGAAGAGTGGGAACGAACCGTGTATCCAAAAGAAGAAGCGCACCGAGCAGTCAAGACTTAAAAGAAAAGAAATATGAAAGAGTAGGGGCCCTGGAGTGGGCCCCGCCTCTACTTATCACCGCAAACGACCTCATCCAATGGCGTCCTTCATCTCCCGCCGAAACGCCTCCTCGCGTCCAACGGCTCTAATTGCTCCACTTATCGTTCCCACACTGGACCGCACCCCATCAAGCGTTGCAGGTCTGCACACGTCGCGTCGGCTAACCGACGCTTGACACGTGGACCGTCGCTTCAATAGCAGGATACACGAACCGGCGCACCTTCCTTAAATACAGAGATCTCGTCCTGATTCGCTGGCAGAAAAGACAGCTGACAGCCCGGGGACGCGTCTCGACGAAACCTTAGGAGGGAGCACACCCCGGGCGGCCCGGCAGTCCACTCCTGACCCGACCCGCTAGCTGGTCGGGACAAGAGTGGGGGCTAATGATGATGCTTAATATTGGCGATCTCCAAGATCAGGACACATGGCAGATGACGTGTTCCGGAACTCAGAAGGAAGGGTCCACGGGGGCCGACCCGGCCATCCCCGTACCCGACCTGCAAGCACAAGCTGGCTCACCTCAGAGCCCCCTGAAAATTGGCCTCCTCGGCCTCTTATCTCGCCCCGAGCTACCACAGGACCAAGACTCCTCGGCCCTCTCGCTCGCCCCCAAGCTCCCCAGCTGAGGCCATCTTCCTCGGTCCTCCAACCGACCAACTCCACCACTCACAGGTGTAACCGCGGCCTTGCAAATCTCGCCATGCGCGGATTCTCCGCCAGTAACATCCTACGTTCCACACCATCACGATCCCCATTAATGGGCGATCCGCCCTTTACGCGGGCGTGACGTCGGGAGCGTAACTGCCGGCGAGATTCTCGCGCCTGCTGCTGCGTGCTACCGCCACTATATAAACCTCCATCACAGATGGGTCAAGTATGCCATATTTTACTCCACTTAGCCGTTACTCTGCTCGGATCTCGTACTAACTTGATCGTCGGAGGGTCCTCGGTGATACCAAACCACCCCGGGACTTCCTTGCAGGTACTCGGTGCTAAACTCCTCAAAACCACCAATCTCCTCAAAACCCATTCACGCAACAGGAGATCACCTCCAAAATTCACCGGGAGATCGACGGAAGACAACATCTGACGGAGACCCGAAAAGGACCTCCATCAGTATCTCTCCCAAGATTACCTCCAAACTTTTACAACTATAGTATGCTCAAATCTATTGTCAAACCTTTTGGAGAGCTAATTGCTATTGATGATTGTACTGTAAAATATAGTAGAACGGACATGACAAGGGTCTGTATTGAATTGGACTGATTATAGACTTTACCAAATAAGATTTGGATTGGTACATCCACTGAAAATATATTTGCTCAAACTTACAAATTGGAGAAAAAATTGATTACTGCTCTCACTCTTATAAGCAAGGGTATAATCAAAGCAACTGTAAAAAGGTTCAGGAGAGTATCTCGGTTCAAAAATCTTCAATAGTTCCTCAGAAGGAAGTACCAATTCATGATGTTGTTCTTCAGAATCAGAATTTTAAAAAAGTATGGCACGGGAAAGAGTTGAATAAACTTGATGAGATTTCATTAGTTGATAAAGGAAAACGGGTGGTAGAATACTTATCTAATATTGGTGCTGGAGAGGAAGATATTATGGATAAGTAAGGAGTATATTCTGCAGATGTTGTCAGCTCTTCATCTTTAACTGCAGATAAACAATGCAGTGGGGTTAACACTGGAGTATTCTTTGTTGATGATGCTGATATTTCCCGGATACAAGATGTTGATATTGTTAATCAGTCTACATCTTTGATAGCAGATAAAACAGATATTGCTGAACCTACAATTTGAACAACAGCTATTGAAGTGATTACTGGAAGTATCACTGATGGGGATTATTGCGTAAATCCGAAAAACAAGTTTACAGATGCAGCTGTAAAGCCGACTTCTAAGAAAAGTTGTAAACAATGTAGAGGGGATAACACTGAAATATTCATTGTTGAAGATGTTAATATTGTTAATCAACCGATAGTTTTAATAGCAGACAAAGCAGAGTATACTGAGTCTACAACTTTATCAACAGACAGAGAAGAGACTACTAGAAGTTTTAATGATGGTGATAACTGCCTATATTCAAAAAACAAGATTACAGATGAAGTTATAAAGTCAGATTATACAAAGAGTAGTAAATAGACATCTTTTCTACAATATCTTCGGAAAGAAAATCGTGTTTATGAACAGCAGTTGGTAC
This sequence comes from Agapanthus africanus, assembly GCA_030015575.1. Lineage (NCBI taxonomy): Eukaryota > Viridiplantae > Streptophyta > Magnoliopsida > Asparagales > Amaryllidaceae > Agapanthus > Agapanthus africanus. The sequence continues at coordinate 433,591,394 of JASDDO010000004.1, read as the reverse complement.
ATTCAAAATCTTGTGAAAACTTGATTGAAAATTATAATATTGATACTTTAACTCAGACAAAGAATCTTGACAGCACAACACAGTATCCTTTCTTTATCTTTGAACATATGCTTTCAGAGAAGAATCAATTTCTTAAAGATAGTAGAGAAATCATACAGCAAGATGAGAGATTTTTTTATCAATAAAAGTTCAGAAAATGCAGAAGCAATTTTGAAGCCAAATAAAACTAAAGAAATAGGTCATTTCTCTTCCTAAAGAACTGGTTTAAGGACGGTTAGAGCCCCCCAAAAATTCTTTGAGGAACGTTAATCGATGAATATATATATTTGGAACCTTAGAGGTATTGCTAATCCTCAAACTCAACAAAGAATTGATATGATAAGGAAGACTCGTAAATTTCAGATTTTCTGTATTATGGAGCCTATGGTAGATTTCTTAAAAGCCAAGTACATGGCTATTTCTACCGGTTATGTGCATGTTTGGAACAATCTGTCAAATAAAATTTGGATTTTTGCTGATGATAAAGTGCAAGCAAATGTTGTTTTTTCTTCGAACAAAGCATCTCTATCAAAGTGAATTCAGCATAGCCTTGTATTATTACTGCTGTTTATGGTAAAAACAACTATATTGAAAGAAGAGAATCATGGGAAGAACTTACAGATTTCAGCAATGGAGTCACAATACCTTGGATAGTTGGTGGAGATTTCAATGCCATTGCCTCCGTTACTGAAAAAAGGGAGAGGAAAGCCAAATTTTCAGAGTATAGATGATTTTAATTACATGATAAACTCTTGTGGCCTAATTGATTGTGGTTATATTGGCATCTCATATACTTACCATAATGCTCAGGAGGGTTATAGAAGATTATGGACCAGAATAGACAGATGTTTACTCAACCAAATCTGGGTGAAGAAAAACTGCACTAAAATCACTGATTACAGACCAATAAGTCTCTGTAATAAGTTTTTACTAAAATTTTAACTAACAAACTTACTGGTATTCTGCCAAAAATTATCTCACAGGAACAGGGTGATTTTGTTAAAGGCGGATATTATCGAGAATATTTCTCTTGCTCAGGAGACTACTCAAGACTTATGCAAAAAATCAAGAGGGCACAACATCATTCTTAAATTAGATATGGAAAAAGCTTTTGACAGAATGGAATGGGACTTTATATTTCTCATCATGAAGAATTATGAATTCTCTGAGAAGCTTCTACAACTTATAAAAGGCCGCTTAAATACCCAACACTTCTCTATAAATCTTAATGGGCAGCTAGGAGGGTTTTTCCAAGGTTTCGCAGGCATCAGGAAAGGAGATCATTTGTCCCCAGCTCTTTTTATCATTGCTTCAGAATATCTTAGCAGAGGGTTATCTGATTTAACTGCTAAGGGCAAGCTCATCCCATATAGCAATAAAGCAGCTAATAATTGCATATCACGTCTTCTTTATGATGATGATATTCTGATTTTTACAAATGGTAGCAGAAATAGTTTGAAAAAATTATTTGCTTTTCTGCATGAATATGAAATTTACTTTGGGCAGAAAATAAACAAGCAGAAGAGTGCTTTTTATATGAGTAAAAATTGCCCTGCCTCTGCAAGTTTGAACATTCAGAGATTGATTGACATTAATAAGGGTTCTTGGCCCTTTACATACTTGGGAGCTCCCATTTTTCATGGTAGAGTGAAGATAATTTACTTTGAACCTCTTATTGACAAAATTAAGAGCAGATTGCAAGGTTGGCAAAACAAGTTATTATCGAATGCTGGAAGGCTTATCCTTATCAACCATGTTCTAATGTCAATACCTGTACATATTTTAGCCTCTTGTAATGCTCCAAATACTGTTCTGAACGGAATTACTTCTATGTTTGCAAAATGTTTTTGGAATGATGGAGAAAATGTCAGACATTATCATTGGGTGTCTTGGAAGAGCATTTGCAAGCCATATACAAAAGGGGGACTTGGTATAAGATTACTGAAGGAGGTAGCAGAAGCATACAATATGAAAAAAACATGGAAGTATATGAAAGGTGATAGCAAGAATTACTGCATCAACAATTTTTCAGATAGAAATATATGGAAGCTTACAAATTCCGGAGATTTTAAGTATCAATTTAAGTGCAAGCCAACACAAATTAGAAGGACTAAGATAAAGAGAAGCCTCTTGAATTTATTGAACCAGAACAGAACCTAACAGTTCCATCCTTTTGGAGGTTGTTTATGTTAAACATGCCAGAATGGAAACATGCGGTTTTTGGATGGTTGAACGCAATTTTTATTGGAGGTATATAACCGCTTAATTTGTGCATTCACTATGGGGAGCATGACATCAATCTACTTTCTAAATGATCATAACGAAATCAAGAGCAAGACAAGGTCGACCCAGTCCCTCATTTACCTCTTTTTTTCTATATTCTCCTTTGTCATCAATATAGGCCAGCACTACAGTTTTGGAGCTCGCCGCTTACTTTCGATTGGCCAACGATGCTTACATAGTTGGTATTTACCAAATACCTTCAGGTTTTATCAATACAGTGAACTCTTTTATGGGTATCGGTGATGGCGGTAAATAGAGGGGGACTTATCCGGGAAGGACGTTTTTGCCGGAGGCTTCCAATTATTTATTATTTATCATTCCATATATTATTTCTGTATTTTGTTTAATTTTTTAAACGAGACTAAGTGTGCGTATTCCGACGAAATTTCAACAGCATGACTGTTAGATTCGTCAATTTATCGTATGAAAAGTGAAGTACGGAAAATATCGAACCTACCAAAATAGAAATACGGACCGAAATCCGCATTCCTGAGGGTTTTCCCAAGAGAAAAGCCCGAAGGCTTTCCCTTTGATAGGGGCACCCTCAACCGCATCCGATTGAGTCCCAAAATTTGTTCTTGAATCTTCAAAGGCTCTTGGATTTGATTCTTGAATAAAAAAAGTCTATGCATCTTATTTGGTGAGTGGATCTTGATGAAAACAAATACAACACTTTTTCCCTTTTTTTTATTTAAATGGGAATAATTTACTTTTGAGAAGTAGAAAGCTTTCATTAATTTCTTTTTTTGAGAGGAGAAGAAAAAGAAAATCTTGAAGAAGCGGTGAAAGAGAGGGAGCGAGGCGGCTCAAAACCCTAGAATTTTGAGGGAAAATAATTGTTATCGATTTCTCCTCATGGTAGCCTTACATAGACTCTACGCTTTTCATTTGGACCCTTGAGCTTTACAATATTGGATTTTTGCCCATTTCTTTACATTTATTCATAAAAATTACATTTTTATTTATTTATTGCATAACTCTTTTCTCCGCTTCTTTCGCGATGGCTGGCTTTGCTTGGGCTAGAGGAGATTTGGGCGTGTTGCCTGGGGTTGGACCCGGGTTCATTTGGGCATTGACTTTGACTTGTTGATTTTGGTTTTTAATTCTGATAATGAGAGTGTAAATTTTAACCCCAACAAAATGCTCTTCATCAATAAATGCATACCACGTGTATGAGTCGTGTGTATGAAATTGATGGATCTTATTTCGTGAAGAGATTGACTTGCTCCATTTTTGCGACGTGGAGATCACTGGTTGATATGCTTCCGGAGCGTAGGTCGTTGCTTGACATATCACCGGCACAGAGGATCGTTGTTGACGTGATTCCAGTGCGTAGGGCCGCTGTTTAACGTATCACCGGCGCGGAGGGCCGCTGTTTGACGTGTCATCGAGGCGGAAGGTCGCTATTTGACGTGTCACCAGCATGGAGAGTCGTTGTTTGACGTGTCACCGACAAGGAGGGTTGCTTTCTGACATATCACCGAGGCGGAGAGTCCGTTGTGGCTTGATTAATTTGATTTGATTTATGAGTGGAGTCAACATTTCTACCACTTAAATTGGGCTCCAGAGGAAACTCGTCCGGCGTCCAATTTGATTTGACTTGATATGATTTGGGAGGTTCCAATCTGTCCGGCAGGACCTTTGAGCTTGGAAGCACTGCTGGGTGGGACTTTAATTTGATCTGTTAGATTCCTGCCTTGTTTGGCGGGACATTCTGAGTTTTGAAGCACTTGTCGAGCGGGACTTGGACACATTTTTTATTTTGATTTTGAGCTGGATTTGAGTTGGAATTTTGGATTCCGGACAGGCATCAACGTTACTAACACTGGAGCACAGGTGCCAAGAGCAATTCATCATTTGTCGTTTGAGGCTTTGGAGACTTGGATTGTTGTTTGGCATTAGCATCGCTGCACTAGAGTATGGTACCAGGAGCGACTCGTCATTTGCCTTTGGAGAATTTAGAATTTTGGTTTTGGTTCGGTATCAGCACGCTAGCACTGAAGCATGGTGCCAGAAGCAACCCATCATTTGCCGTTAAAGGATTTTATTTGTTCGCGGTATAACTACTTAGGGGTCATATGTTTTCAGTTTAACGACTTCGGTGTCATCTGTTCCCAGTTTAACGATTTAGAGGTCTTTTTTTGACGAGTTTGCATCCTTACGGGTTTTCACAAGCTCGCAGATAGTCTTACTATTTTTACTCATGAAGCTTTTTCATGTTTTCATTCATTCCCCTTTTGCTTGTGGACTAGCCCTTTATTTCTTTTCTTTTCCTTTTCTTTAATTTCTTTTATTTCCCAATTTAACGACTTAGGGGTTGAAGTTGTGCTTTTATTCAAGATCTATGAACTTTAACTTTGATGAAGCCGAGTTGATAACCGAGACGATGAGTCTTTATTTGTTTCATCATTTAATCCCTAGCTCTTTCTCAAGGTGCTTTAACATTGTCTGTCTTTTTGGACGAATGTGTGTCCGGTAGAAACTGCGATGGACTGGGTCATTTTCTGAGTTGGACAATTGAGCCGTCTGTCCCCAGAGGGTTTTGGTCTTCGTTTGTATAGAGCTGACGATCGTAGCTTGGTCGTTATCAACACGCCTTTAGCCAATGAGATCACTCCCTTCTTGCATTGTTTTTCAACTCAATTCTTAAAAACAATGCAGTCTTAAATGGTATGACTTACCGTTTTGTGATATGGGCAGTACATAGGATTGTTGGTCATATTTTCTTCGTGTGGTCTTTTTGATTCGGGTAATTGCAGACCGTTACTTAGAGTGTCCTTGAATATTTTATAGACTCTGTCCTATCTCAAGGAATGGACTTTATTCAACTTCTTTTTCAGGAGTAATTCTCCTCCCCCTCCCAACACTGGTTTTCGAGGCGGTCGGCATTAAGCTCACATGTTCCTCGCTTACTTTGTCAGCAGATGTATTAAAGGATTCGGTGTTGTTGGGACGTCCATCTTTGCGGTTTTCGTTCTCCGGGCATTTGAAATTATTGTTATATTGGTAGTTTGGAAGAGATTCGGGAGCCGCATGTTCCAACATCTGGACTCTTTTAATTAGGTCCTGAAGAGTTTTGCGATCCGCTGATGACTTGTCTTTGATTTTGTCCCATGTTAACTTACCGCGGTCATGCGTCAGGACTTCCTTGGAGGTTGGCCGCAGTCGATTTTCGTGAAGTTGCTTTGCTCTTGGGTCGAAAGAAATAGCTGCGAGCTGCTTTGCGATGTCAATCACTGGTTCATGGACCGAACCTTGATCTTGTTGTGATTGCATTCGAATGACTTGGGTTGTGAGATTTGCCATAACATTCACCGGATCGTCAAATTTGGAACAGATCTTGACCAACTCCTTATCTCTGTCCTGAAGCTGCTTCTGAAGCCATTAGAATAATACGTGTTCTGTTGTTTTGGGGATAATGACTGAGCTATCCTTACCGTCTGAGCTCGATTTTACAAGAACCAGGGGCTCTTTTTGCTTAGCGGCCTGAACAGGGTCTTTATCATTATCTGAACCGAGGTAGGACAATATCATTATCATGACTGTGAAGCATAAGAGAATTTGCTCCCTCATGTCCGACTGTCACGCCCCGCTTCCTGGTATACGGTGAAGGGAACGCGACTGGTTCGCTACGTATTTACAATGCATGAAAAGGAAATACAACTGAAATAAAATGATGCCTAAACAATGGCATAACAGGAAATGAAAAGTACTGAATGGAAAATGTACAATGAAACTAGAGCTCTGATTCTTCAGCAAACTGCTCCAAGTCTTCTGCAGATGGCTCGATCTCTGCCGGGTCCAAACCACCTGACGACATTCAAAGAAGAAAGAAATAGAATGTCGTCAGCGAACAGGTCGCTCGGTAAGTCCCAAAGATGAGGGAGAAATAGACAGAGAGTAAGAGAGAGAGAGAGAGTAGCTTTTAATGTTGTATTATAATGTTATAATGTTGTATTAACGCTGTTATTTATAGCCTGGTACAGAAAATGCCAGTGTATATGAGGGGAGTCCCACTTACACCGGGGACTTTGGTAACCTGTAGTACAAGGCTCCATCGATAATACCACGGAACAACAGCATAGATGTAATTACGTCTTAAGTGATCATCTCGTGCCACCTTTAACATATTCCGTAGCAGTCTACCCCTTAAACCCCGTAGTGTTATCTTGATTGTACTGTATTGTAAACTGAATTGATTGTATAATTGGATGACTGACCGAAACCATGATGTCAGTAAACGGAGATGACTGAATAATCATGTAAATGGAATAACTGTAGAATCATGTAAATGGAATGTATATCCATGGTTCGGTTTGGTCAAGTTGTATAGATTGATAATTGGATTCATGGATTCATGTGTTCATATTGAATTGGAATATTGTAGATTGTACTTGAATCGTATTCAAGTCAGATTAATCAGACTCAAACCCGAGTCAGACAATTAGAAATGTAGATCGAAGTCTTGATTATTTCTCAAACTTATAATTGCTAGGGTCCTTAGGGTAATTTATAAAACTTGAGGGGTTTTTATGTAAAATACTTTTATATACTTTTCAAAACACTCCCCAAGCATTTATTATTTGTCTTTAGAGTTGTAATGAGGTGGATTTTATATTGTGACATTTCTAGTGAAAATATCCTAATTTTATAAAGGTATTTATCTATAATATTGATTTATTTGAAATTCATGGTATTTTAGTGTAAATTTATTCTTGGGATTTTTTAGAAAAAGGTGGAATATTTATATCATAATAAAATAGGTATTTTAAGGATAAATATACATATATTTATACAAAAATAATTTTAATAAATATTTTATATTCTAGAAAATCTCATTTTCTTCAGATGTCGTATTTTAAATCTTTCGAGACCGAATGCTCCTTGCGGAGGTCTGAATCTCGCACTACTAAGCTCGAGGATGTGCGATAATCCGCACCATCCCGAACGGGTTCCCCAAAGCGGGTTGTAGCGGCGCTTTGCAAAGATTGTAAAATACTAAATCCTTTAGAAAACGGTTTTATAAAGTAAATGGTATTTATTTGTAAAAATGTCAATTTTCCGTATTTTAGGTTCTAGGGTTTCCTAAGTCAACTAGACTATTTCTAAATGGTCTAAACGACAAGTTGTTAGATGCCTCAAATCGCCTCTTCACCGACAATTGTGGCTAGGTAAGTACAAGTGAGGAAAGGAGGGATTCGCTCACGAATCACCGTGAGACGGGCCTTTTAAAGTTACCTTTCTCACTTGCCTAGCCTAGATACCATAAAGTCAGGTTTAGATAAACGACCGATGTCCACAACTTATCGTATTTTCATAATAAGATGTATTTATTTAAAAAGGTATCAACTCTAAATCTTTTACAAATAGTTTTATTAAGTATATGGTATTTAAATGAAAAATGTTATTTTCTCGTTGTTGGGGTAAAAATTTACACCCCAGTTGACCAAGTCAAAATCAAAGTCAACCCCAAGCCAGGTGGGCCCAAGCCCAGGTCAAGCGGGCCCATGCCCAAGTCGAGCCCACGGCCAGCCTTCCCATGCCAACAACAAAATCATGTAATAAATAATTTTTATGTAATTTTTTTTTATGCATGAATGTATGCAAAATGGGCATAAAGCCAATATTTTGTAAGCCCATGGCTTATGTGCAAAAAAGAAATGGCACATGAGCCATGGGATGGACAAAATGCCATTTTTGCAATGCCCAATGGGCTATATATAAATATGTAAGCCTATAAAAGGCAACATGATGATGAATAAAAAAAAGATATACTTTCATTCTCTCAAAAACCTAGGGTTTGTATTTCTTTCCCTTTTCTGAAGGTCTCAAACCTTCTTCTTTCTTCTGAATTAAATCAAGAGTTTTACTCTTCCTTTTCAAAAATAAAATAGTTTTTCACCACCAAACCCATAAAGGGGAACTTGGATCTGTCTTTAGATCCCCAAAAGGAGAGATTTTGAGATCTCAGATCTCTTGATCTTCAAGATCCAGCTAACAGAGGAGGAAGAAGAAGAACCCCTTTCAATAAACCCAAAAAAAAACACTCAGGAGTCCAACTCCTCTCTGATTTCTTTTCCGAGAAATTTTTTTAGGCTAAAAGCCTCTTTTTCTCGCCGGCGCTCAAGCGCAGAGCGTCCGCGTGTCAACACGTGGCGCGCTTGCGCTCAAACGCAGAGCGCCCGCGTGCCAACACGTGGCGCGCTTGCGCTTAAGCGCTCTGCGTTCGAGCGCAAAGCGCCCACGTGCCGACACGTGGCGCGCTTGCGCTCGAGCGCAAGCGCTCAGGCGCAAGTCGCCCCGGTGCCGACACGTGGCGCGCTTGCGCTCGAGCGCAAGCGCTCAGGCGCAAGTCGCCCCCATGCCGACACGTGGCGCGCTTGCACTCAAGCGCCCAGCGCTCAGGCGCAAGTCGCCCCCATGCCGACACGTGGCGCACTTGCGCTCGAGCGTCAGGCGCTCAAGCGCAGAGTGCCCACGTGCCGACACGTGGCACTCTAGCGCCTGAGCGCACAGCACCTGGGCGCACAGTGCCCAAGGTGCTGCCCCCACGCATCCTTTGGATGCCTTTCTTCCTTTTTTTCTTATATATATACATACATATATATATACATATATATACATATGTGCACACACACACATACACCATGACACTGTCCCTGTTAGAAAAAAAATTCTAACGGGGCGCTGCCCCGCATCCCGCAAGGGGGCCGCTAGCCCCCTTGACCCCCAGCCCGCTATCCGGGTAGCACGACCCCCGTAAAAATTCTGCGGGGCCCCGATATATCCAAAAACCCCTTTCAAAACACATCATACGCACACTGCACATTGAGTTCGCATGACCAGTTTAACCCGTCAATCGAAGGTTCTCTCGCTCCAAAAACGAGGGGTAATTAACGGCAGCTTAGTCCGCGGCTGCCAGAGATTCGGATCCCCACAATCATTAAACCTCGGCCTACCCTACGCAGGGGGAATCTGTAGTACGCCTGACAAGCGCGCGCGTATTCCCATCTCAATGAGGTGACGAAAAACACCATACAGATTCTGGCACGCCCGGTGGGACCTATCTCTCCTCCCATATTTCGGGTTAAGCATTCATGCGAACTCAGTCAATATACATACTTATATTTATACTGAAATAATGCTTTTTCATGCAGGTTTTCAAGAAATCACCTTTCAACAATGTCTCCAAAAATGAACTCAGCCCCCATTTCCTACACGATGAAGATAGACTCCATGACGGTCCTTCCGACCAGTCTCGGGCGATAATGGGAGGAGCCGCTGCTACCATTTGGCTCTATTATGTTCATGCCAGTTGGCGCCATCCCAGCTCCTCAAGCCCCGGTGACCGACAAACTGGTCTCGAAAGGCAAGAGGCCAAATGTGGTGGTCTCGAAGGCGCCCCAACTCAAACGCAAATCGGTGTTCGAACAACTCTCCTTGGTCCCGGTTGGAGGCAAGGCCATCAACACCAATAATGCAACAAGGCGTCTCGAGCAAGCTCCGGCGGTGCCCCTGACAACTGCTCGATCGGGTGTTTTCTCTAAGCTTCCCGCTAATCGACTCACGGTGGCTTCCCAGGAAACAGATGCCCGCCATGCCCTTAAAATTGAGAAGCTAAGGCAGAAAAGGCTCAGATATAGAGCCAACAAAAGGGCTAGGGCTTCTGCTAGGATGAACCTCATGGGATTCGAAGAACAGGGTTACCCCGCCGAAGATGGGGAAATGGCTGGATATGTGGTCCACACTGTCTACACAGTGGGCACGCACGGCAAGAGCAAGGATAGGGCCACCACATCTCAAATCCAATCTGCCTTGAATGTGGTTGCCGCTTCCCAAGAACAGCCGCCCCCGCTGGGTGATGAAAACCTTCTCGATGAGGCTGATAGGCAGAGAGAGCCCTCAATTCATGAGGAGTCAGGCTCGGAAAGTGAAGATGAGCCAACTTTCCGTCCTAAGACCGCAGAGCAACAACTTCTCCAAGAGCTCAGAAGCAAAGACAAGAAGATGGCCAAGCTCTACTCAAAGATCGACGACTTGACAAATGCCGTCTTACGGCTTACGGCCCAACTTGCCTCTCAGCCGCCCAATCAGGCGCATGGCTCTCATGAACCGGGAAATGGTGTCCCAAAGCAGCCGACGCCTATTCCCTCAAATCCAAAAGTGGGCGAACCGCATGAAAATCAGTCGCATCCTATCTTGGGAAATGTCTTGACTACCGATGACAGTAGCCCGCTAACTCAAGATCAAATCATGGATTTGGTTGCCAGAAAAGTCAAAACATTGGTGGCCGAAGCCGAAGCGCAAAAAGATATCAGCAGTAGTGGGAGACCATATCGTGCTCAGTATGATTTAGTAGAATTTCCTAGCGGCTATATCATCCCTAAATTCGGAAGATTTGATGGGACGGGAAATGCGAATCAACACATCGCCCACTTCAAAGCCTCATGCGGGAATACTGGGGGCAATGATGCGCTTCTCCTCCGCCAGTTCGTTAATAGCTTGACCGATGTTGCTTTCGAATGGTACGCGAGCATACCGGATGGCTCCGTTACTACTTTCGTCCAAATGGAATCTTTATTTTGACAAAGATTCATGAGCGTCAGCGATAAGATCACCATTGCCGAGCTCATAAAGACCAAGCCCAAGAACAACGAAAGAAGCACGGATTTTATAACCCGATGGCGCAATCTCTCCGTCAAATACGAACTGCCGATAGAGCAAGACCAATCTGTCAGTCTCCTTGTCGGAAATCTCAACAATTGGATGGCCCCGTTTCTATGCACCGCGGGTCTCAAAACATTCCAAGAGCTGACCAGGAAAGTTCAGATGCTGGAGCGCTCAAAACATGAGTCCTCCTCAGATTCCCAAAATAACAATAGGTCCTGGAGAAACCGAAAGGACGATAATCGCAAAGGCGGAAACTCCGATAATTCTGAATCTCAACACTTCGGCTAACCGAAATAAGCAAGGCATGAGCGGGCCTAGCGCCAACCAGCCTCGGAAGCCAGTGTTCGGAGAGGGAGGAGAATCTCCACTGAAAGAGAAGATGGATAAGGTCTATTCCTTCAGAAGGGACAAAATCCGTAAAATATTCAAAGACGCTCTGAAAAACGGTCTACAACTGCCAGAGTCAAAAAGACCGCAGGAAGCGAATAGGACCGACGACCCCAAATACTGTCCCTATCACAGGGTGATAGGTCATGCCATTGAGGACTGCTTCGTCTTCAAAGATTGGGTCGAAAAACAATACAAGGCAGGAGAGATAGAACTATCTAAAGGTATGTTAACAAACAGTCCAGCTGCGACCGCCAATTTCATACAAATGGAGACCGAAGTTCTTCGTGAAACTGATTCTCTCAGATATCTACCTCTCTCTGAAAACAATCGACCATCACGTCATTAAACTGGGAACAGTCGACCACCACGTCATTAAACTGGGAACAGTGGACCTCTAAGTCGTTAAACTGGGTATGTAAAAAAATATATATATGTAAATAAACAAAAAATGTGTAAATAAAAGAAAAATAAAGAAAAGCCGAAATGATGGGGCAACTCCCAATAAAAATCAGCGAGTAAAATAAAGATGAAAATAAAACCGAAATGATGGGGCAACCGCGAATAAAAGCCGAAATGATGGGGCAATCGCGACCTTCGCGATAAGAAAAGCTGAAATGATGGAGCAATCGCGGTAAAACAAAAAAAATGCAAAAACAAAAAAAAAACAGCAAATGATGAGTCGCTCCTGGTACCATATTCCAGTGCAGCGCTGCAGACGCCAACCAAAATCCAATTTCTCAAAGTTCTCCCAGCCCTACGGTTAGTCCCCAAATTGACTGCCGTATACAATCCACGGGCTCAAATAATTCTCAGTATACCCATGCCCCACCACAATCACCAGTTACGCGGCTGGTCTCCACCTTTGGAATTATGCTCCATTGAGAAGACCCACTCATGTGTCATCACGATACATGAGGAGAACAAACCTTTGTGGGATCCTTACGACTCACAAAGGGAAAACACACTTAGGAGTCCTCACGACTCCTAAGGAGAAAATACACCTGCGGGATCCTTACGACTCGTAGGGAGAAAATGCTTTATGGGACCCTCACGGCCCATAAAATTGAAAAGTGTTAGGGGATAGGGATCTAAACCTGTCTCCTAAGCCATCGCTTCCCAATCCCCAACGGCGAATGATGAGTCGCTCCTGGTACCATATTCCAGTGCAGCGATGCAGACGCCGACCAAATTCCAAATCCCATACCCCAACGGCGAATGATGAGTCGCTCCTGGTACCATATTCCAGTGCAGCGATGCAGACGCCAACCAAAGTCCAAATCCCATACCCCAACGGCGAATGATGAGTCGCTCCTGGTACCATATTCCAGTGCAGCGATGCAGACGCCAACAAAGTCCCAAAATGTTTCCGGCCCTACGGTCTGGATCATACATCCTGCAAAACCGTATACAATCCACGGCCGTAAAACAATCCCAATCTCTCCCGAGTCTTACCGGTGAGACCACATTCAAAGTCCCACCAAAAATAATAAAATAAAAATAAAAAATAAATAAAAAATAAAAAAGGTATGTCCACAAGCAAAATGGGCACGGATGAAAACCCGAAAGGGCTCCGTGAGTAAAAACAGCAGGACTGCCGGCGAGTTTGTGAAAACACGAAAGGGCGCAAACTCATAAAAGAAAAAAAAAAGGAGATGAAATGCACTCGCAAAGTCCTCTCGACTTTGTGAGGAGAAAATTCCCGCGTGAGATCCTTACGACTCACAAAGGAGCAACACACTTAGGAGTCCCCATGAGTCCTAAAGAGAAAATACACCTACGAGATCCTTTCGACTCATAGGGAAAAAATTCTTTTATGGGACCCTTACGGCCCATAAAATTGAAAAGCCTTAGGTGATAGGGATCTAAACCTGTCTTATAAGACATCAATTCCAGTGCAGCAATGCAGATGCCAAACAAAAACCAATTCCCAAATCCTTCCGGGGCAAATGATGAGTTGCTCTTGGCACTATTCCAGTGCAGCAATGCAGATGCCAAACAAAAACCAATTCCCAAATCCTTCCGGGGCAAATGATGAGTTGCTCCTGGCATTATTCCAGTGCAGCAATGCAGATGCCAAACAAAAACCAATTCCCAAATCCTTCCGGGGCAAATGATGAGTTGCTCCTGGCATTATTCCAGTACAGCAATGCAGATACCGACAGAAAACCAACTCCCAAATCCTCTCATGACAGATGATGATTCGCTCCCTGTAAATCCCCGTTTCCATTCTAAGTAAAGTTTCGTTTTCTCTGAATTCCAGTGATTTTCTTTTCTTTTCCCTCATATTTTTGAATTGGTTGTTTAAACTAAATATTTATATTTTTCCCAAAACCTAAAAGTTAAAAACCCAAGAGTTAAAACCAAGCCAATTAAACTAAAACCTAAACTAAAACCTAATATAAAATAAATCTACACATACTTTTAAACCCCCAGCCCAAAATCCGTTTATTAACAATTAAAAGAATTTGTTCGCGGCCCAATCCCCTTCTCAGCCCAATTTTTCTTTGAGGAATTTATTTTTCATTCCCGGCCCAAATCCTTTCACAGCCCTCTTTTTAAAACGAAATTTTTGTTGCCGTCCCATTCACCCTACAGCCCACGACCAATTTCTTTTTACCCGACCCGGCCCCCCTATTCATCTTCCCCACTCCCCAACGGCTCCTTGTTCCCGCTCAACTTCTGTCCTTCCCACGTCGGGCCGTTACGCCCACGTTGCCCTCGCCGTCGCCCACGACCCCGACCACGCCTCCTTCTAACTCTCGCTCTCCAACTCCTCACCTCCCTCTCACCTTCAAGCTCCTCAAAACTCTAACCCCCCAAGTTTTTTCCCCCACGAACCCACTGCGAAACCACTGCCAACTTCATCGTTGCCGACGACGACGATTCACCACGTTTTCCCCCGTTCTCTTCCCTCGCTCTTTTCTCTTCAGAACTCACCAAGCCCCTGCACCTTCAGCCACCAAACTCCCCGCACATCCAACCCCTCGCACCCGAGCTCGACCACCACTGGCATCCTTAGACCGACGCCGACGAGCCCCTACACTGACCTGAACCACCTCTGCGCTCCCTAACCTCCTCAGCATCATCACTATCACCACAAACCCAAGCCCCCACTGCACTCTCTCTCTTTCTCTCTCTCTCTCCAAAAGAAACCCACTCCCTGCACGTGCACTGTGCACATCGTCGGAGCCACCGTCGCCGACCGTTGTCGATCCCAACACCTCCCAAGAGATCTACAGAGCACCCCTCCATCTCCGGTGATCGCGCGATATCTCCGGACAACTCCGACGCAAAAACCCGTGTTTCGATCGAAGCTCGCGCGAACTCGTTCCGCGGCGTACAACGCGCGTTCGTGACGACGTTGCTGCCTCGCGACCCCGAGACGTTACCAGGCAAGTGTTTACTTGCTTCATGCTAAATTATTAGTGATATGAAACTAAAATATCCAGTTTACGGATTTTGTCGAATACTAATACATAATACGATCAATGTGTTCGATGCTAATCTCCCATGAAAATGATTGTTTATTTTGACGGAACCCGATGTTTTATGTTGGCCCATATAGTGACAAACATAGTGTATGAATCTCGCTGGAAGATATGATTGTTTGTAACAAAAATTGATACCCCCAAATATGCCGTTAAAACTAGAATTTTCTCGTGTCTGAAAACGAATAAAATCACTATAAATCATATGCATAATGGATTGATGTGTTCTAGGGCTTAAATCGAAGCCGACTTGACGAACTTTAACCCTATGGAAAATCCTAATGATTTATGTTCTGTAATCATGATGATATCTGGGTCGTAACACGACTCTGGACTGCAGTCCAGAGCGTTTCCGATTATTGTGCTCTGTTCAAAGATCGGCACCACTGTGTTTCTTGAAGTCGTGTGTTACGGAATCCTACTGTAGATTAAAGATATTTCTGTTATTTATACAAACCAAGTGGTTCCATTCCATTTCATCGCTGTTTGCTATTTTTAAATGTATTTAAAAGGGCAGAACGTATATCTGTCCAGAACAGATTCAGAAATGACATATTGAGGTTCAACTGTGCATAACTTTCAACGTACGGATGCGATTAAAGATCCGTCTATTGCGTTGAATACTCTATTGGAAACCCTAGATTTCAGGTAACTGTAACGTTGCTAAATTCTGAGCCCAAGTGGGTGCAATTCATTCCGCGAAATGGACGTTCAGTTCTGAAACTGAATTTCCAGCCGCGAGCACTTAAACTGAAATAGCTATATCTTGAGAACCGGAATCCCGTTTGAACTGAAACAAATTCTGATGAATTACTGACTGAGTGCTCTATATATCTTACCTACATCACTTCGCTGAATTCTTAACATAATAATTTGTGCAATTTATTTCAGTTCATGACATGCATGTTGATTCATGATATACAGAACTCATTGGTAGCATACATACATATATCATACCCTTGCCATATACTCAGTGTTAGTACGTGTGGACATTGCATTATCGTATGTGATAGATGTTGGTTTAGTTGTGACGAGTACACCAATGGAAAGTGAATATTCGTGACAGTGATTGATACAGTGAACAGTGACAAAACCGTGCCATTGGTATACTTATACACAACTAGATCAAGATCATAACTAGTGAGAACCTGGGGAAAAAGGGGAAATCAAAGTGGAAAGAGTATCGTATTTAGCGGGACCGTGTTTAGAGGATGATCATTCGAACAGAGATACTGATACATGTAGGATAGGATCTAGCGATCCGGCTGACAGGGTTATGTCCCGAGCATGTGGGCCGTTGTCTCGGGTATGTACGAGACTCCTGTTAAACATGATTCTCCTTCCACTATGTGATTTCAAACTCGACCTAGAGACCGATAGGGACACATAATATATTCTGCATCATATAGTGACATAGCGATTGCTTGCATTGTTCTTACACCAGTATTACCTCACATAACTGTTTCACCTCATTATAATAATATTGTTATTGTGTCGCTCTGACGACCTGAGTATGCATGCTCAGATCCCGCGGGAAGACCAGCACAGGAGACGGACCTATCCTTCGAGTTCACGGAGATTTAGACTGGTGTACCTTCCTTTTCTGCTTTCCATAAAAGTGATCGTAAGTTTGACTTTGGTTAGTAATTGTTCTTGTTATCTGTAATTTGTGAACAATGGAATATTAATGTAATAAGTTAGTGATGTGATTCCTTTACCACTGCGCTTTACTTACTGATTACCATGTAATGCTAGAAGCCGAAGTGTGACTACGGCAGGATGGTTCCTTGACTGTAGGAGCATGGCTGGCCTAGTCATCCCTCGTTTTCCGTATTTTGGGAAGCGGGGCGTGACATTCCCGGTACCATATTCCAGTGTAGCGATGCTGATGCGAACTCAAATCAAACAAATCAAACCAACCAATTCCGACATCGACCTCTGCGTCAAACAACGACACTCCATAATGGGGAAACGTCAAGTAGACACTCCGTCTCGGGGACACATCAACCAGCGACACTCTGCATCGGGGAAACGTCCAACACAGACACTCCGCATCAGGGAAACGTCCAACACAGACACTCCGCATCAGGGAAACGTCCAACAACGACACTCCGTAACAGGGAAACGTCAAGCAGACACTCCGTCTCGGGGACACGTCAACCAGCGACACTCCGTGCAGGGGAAAAGTCCATCAGCGACACTCCACGCCGGGGAAAAGTCGACCAGCGACACTCCGCGCCGGGGAAAAGTCGATCAACGACACTCCGTGCCGGGGAAAAGTCAACCCGACACTCCGCGCCGGGGAAAAGTCGACCAGCGACACTCCGCGCCGGGGAAAAGTCGATCAGCGACACTCCGCGCCGGGGAAAAGTCAACCGGACACTCCGTGCCGGGGAAAAGCCGATCAGCCACACTCCGCGCCGGGGAAAAGTCAACCCGAAACTCCGCCCCAGTCGACACTCTGCGCCAAAGAAAAGTCGATCAGCGACACTCCGTGACGGGGAAAAGTCAACCCGACACTCTGCGCCGGGGAAAAGTCGATCAGCAACACTCCGCGCCGGGGAAAATTCGATCAGCGACACTCCGCGTCGGGGAAAAGTCAACCCGACACTCCGCGCCGGCGAAAATTCGATCAGCGACACTCCGCGCCAGGGAAAAGTCAACCCGACACTCCGCGCCGGGGAAAAGTCGATCAGCGACACTCCGCGCCGGGGAAAAGTTAACCCGACACTCCGCGCCGGGGAAAAGTCGATCAGCGACACTCCGCGCCAGGGATAAGTCGATCAGCGACACTCCGTGCCGGGGAAAATTCAACCCGACATTCCGCGCCGGGGAAAAGTAGATCAGCGACACTCCGCGCCGGGGAAAAGTCAACCCGACACTCCGCGCCGGGGAAAAGTCGATCAGCGACACTCCGCGCCGGGGATAAGTCGATCAGCGACACTCCGTGCCGGGTAAAAGTCAACCCGACACTCCGCGACGGGGAAAAGTCGATCAGCGACACTCCGTGCCAGGGAAAAGTCGATCGGTGACACTCCGTGCCGGGGAAAAGTCAACCAGCGACACTCCGCGCCGAGGAAAAGTCGATCAGCGACACTCCGTGCCGGGGAAAAGTCAACCCGACACTCCGCGCTAGGAAAAAGTCGATCAGCGACACTCCGCGCCTGGGAAAAGTCAACCCGACACTCCGCGCCGGGGAAAAGTCGATCAGCGACACTCCGCGCCAGGGATAAGTCGATCAGCGACACTCCGTGTCGGGGAAAAGTCAAATCGACACTCCGAGCCGGGGAAAAGTCGATCAGCGACACTTCGTGCCAGGGAAAAGTCGATCAGTGACACTCCGTGCCGGGGAAAAGTCAACCAGCGACACTCCGCGCCGTTGAAAAGTCGATCAGCGACACTCCGTGCCGGGGAAAAGTCAACCCGACACTCCGCGCCAGGAAAAAGTCGATCAGCGACACTCCGCGCCGGGGAAAGTCAACCCGACACTCCGCGCCGGGGAAACGTCGATCAGCGACACTCCGCGCCGGGGAAAAGTCGATCAGCGACACTCCGCGCCGGGGAAAAGTCAACCCAACACTCTGCATCGGGGACACGTCAACAAGCGACACTCTGCATCGGGGAAACGTCCAACACAGACACTCCGCATCAGGGAAACATCCGACAACGACACTCTGTGCCGGGAAAACGTCAAGCAGACAATCTGTGCCGGGGACACGTCAACAAGCGACACTCTGCATCGGGGATACGTCCAACACAGACACTCCGGGTCAGAGAAACGTCTACCACGGACACTCCGTCTCAGAGACGCGTCAAGCACCGACCATCCAAGTCGCAAAAAGGGCAGAACCGACCGTCCATGTCGTAAAAAGGGCAGTGCATCCCAAAAAGTGGGAACCAAAGCAAGTCGCCTCCACGCAAAAGAAGATCCATCAATTTCATGCACACGACCCACATATGCTGTGTGCATTTATTGATGGGGGCAATTTGTTAGGGTAAAAATTTACACCCCGGTTGACCAAGTCAAAATCAAAGTCAACCCCAAGCCAGGTGGGCCCAAGCCCAGGTCAAGCAGGCCCATGCCCAATTCGAGCCCGCGGCCAGCCTCCCCATGCCAACAACAAAATCATGTAATAAATAATTTTTATATAATTTTTTTTATGCATGAATGTATGCAAAATGGGCATAAAGCCAATATTTTGTAAGCCCATGGCTTATGTGCAAAAAAGAAATGGCACATGAGCCATGGGATGGGCAAAATGCCATTTTTGCAAAGTCCAAGGGGCTATATGTAAATATGTAAGCCTATAAAAGGCAACATGATGATGAATAAAAAAAAGATATACTTTCATTCTCTCAAAAACCTAGGGTTTGTATTTCTTTCCATTTATTGAATGTCTCAAACATTTTTCTTTCTTCTGAATTAAATCAAGAGTTTTACTCTTCCTTTTCAAAAACAAAATAGTTTTTCACCACCAAACCCACAAAGGGGAACTTGGATCTGTCTTTAGATCCCAAAAAGGAGAGATTTTGAGATCTCACATTTCTTGGTCTTCAAGATCCAGCTAACAGAAGATGAAGAAGAAGAACCCCTTGCACTAAACCCAAAAAAAAAAACACTCAGGAGTCAAACTCCTCTCTGATTTCTCTTCCGAGAAAATTTTTTAGGCTAAAAGCCTTTTTTTCTCGCCGGCGCTCAAGCGCAGAGCGCCCGTGTGCCAACACGTGGCGCGCTTGCGCTCAAGCGCTCAGCGTTCGAGCGCAAAGCGCCCACGTGGCGCGCTTGCGCTCGAGCGCAAGCGTCCCGGTGCCGACACATGGCACGCTTGCGCTCAAGCGCAAGTCGCCCCCGTGCCGACACGTGGGGCGCTTGCACTCGAGCGTCAGGCGCTCAAGCGCAAGTCGCCCCCGTGCCGACACGTGGCGCACTTGCGCTCGAGCGTCAGGCGCTCAAGCGCAGAGCGCCCACGTGCCGACACGTGGCACTCTAGCGCTTGAGCGCAAAGCACCTGGGCGCACAGCGCCCAAGGTGCTGCCCCCACGCATCCTTTGGATGCCTTTTCTTTCTTTTTTTCTTATATATACACATATATATACATATATGCACACACACACATACACCACGACACTGTCCCTGTTAGAAAAAAATTTCTAACGGAGCACTGCCCAGCACCCCGTAAGGGGGCTGCTAGCCTCCTTGACCCCCAGCCCGCTATCCGGGTAGCGGGACCCCCGTAAAAACTTTGCAGGGCCCCGATATATCCAAAACCCCCTTTCAAAACACATCATACGCACACTGCACATTGAGTTCGCATGACCAGTTTAACCCGTCAATCGGAGGTTCCCTCGCTCCAAAGGCGAGGGGTAATTAACGACAGCTTAGTCCGCGGCTGCCGGAGATTCGGATCCCCACAATCATTAAACCTCGGCCTACCCTAGGCAGGGGGAATCTGTAGTACGCCTGACAAGCGCGCGTGTATTCCCATCTCAATGGGGTGACGAAAAACACCCTAAACTCGTATTCTAAGTTTTCAATGGTATCGTGTTAGGTTGTATGTAAGTGTGTGAGGAGGTAGGTCGTTACCTCGTGATCTACTTTAAATGTATAGCAAGTTTGATGGGGTTAAATGAAGGATTGAAGCAATGTTATATTTAAGTGAAAAATACAATAAATTGAGAAAGCTATCATTTTATGTGATGAAACTTATTCAAATTGCTTGATTAATATTTAATAGTCAACATAAGGATGTTTAAGCATAATTGTATTGGTGAGAAGTGAAATTTTATAGAAAACCGAATCGGAAATCGGATTTGTTCCGATTCCGTCGGGTTTTGTAATTTCGTATTTTTAGAATGGAAAAGAAGGATAGAAAAGGGACTTACGGATTTTAAATTAAACAAGGGAGTGAGAGGGAACTAGAGCGATCGCCGATGTATTGCGTCATCGCCGGTAGTTCCTTAAAACGGTCGCCGGAAGTTCCGCGGGAATTCGTCGGAGCTTCGCCTCGAGCTTGTTTTCAAAGTACACGACTATTGGAAATTTTTTGAAAGAGTGGGCTTAGGATTTTGGGGTGAGAGGGCAGAGGGTAGAAGGTGTATTTATAGAGTAGGCTAGGGTTAGGGTAAATGAAAAGTTAAAATGAAAAATGTGATAAAATGCATTAAAAAATGTATTAAAAGTGGAGTAATTGGGGTTTTAAAAGAGCTATGGAAGTGGTCTGAGACTGAAATTTTGCAGGTGCATAGGGAATATGAAAAGACACAACTTTCATATTGGGCCCGTCGCCGGAATCGGCCGACTCGGCCGTGACTCGGTCGGAGGACTGAGTCAGACCGAGTCAAGGCCGATTTGGCTGATTCCCGGCCGAGTCAGGCGGCCGGGATCCCCTCCGACGGTTCATCTAACTCCTGGAAATATTACATCTTTGGGTGTAGTGGGTTTTTACTGAGATATACAGGTGTAAACTCTTGGTATTCTAAAGGTTTTTAAAAAAATCAATATTAAAAATAATGTGGGGTATAGGATTTGAACTCCGGCGGCTTGGTTCAGCAGGGCAAGGTATTACCAATGAGCAGCAAGCTCCTTCTTGTAATTATGGTGCTATTTCATTACTTAAAATGATAGCAGCAAGAATAAATACTCCAAGTATACATTAAATTTAAAGTAATTTCTTGTACACTAAAAATGGAGTTATTACATTCTTGTAACTTGTAATTAAAAAACAAAATAATTACTTATATCTTGTGCTCAGGCTAAAATACCCCTTTATGGATTTTGAAAAATTTTAAAATTTTGTGTAGAAAAGTGTATAGGAAAATTAGGGTTGTTACACCGACCTTGTAGACCGTATGGATTGTGTATCCGTCCGTTGCCTCCTCATTGGTAACATTATTTGCTGGGATTTTGAATTGTTGCGGTGATCTGCTCCTTTCAGGAAAGAACAAACAACTAAGAGCAGTCGGTTCCCAAGAATGTTTGGTCTCTCTTTGTATAAAATTGGCGGTCGCTGCTTGATCGTTTGCCAACACGCCATGGGACAATGAGATTTCCACGTCCATGTATTGGTCCTCAACCCAGTCCTTGAAAATATGGCAGTCTTCGATAGTATGCCTGTAATACCCAGCCCCTTTTATACCAAAATCTGTATTTTGTTACTCTAGAATTCTATTTATTCTTATTTATAATTTTATTTATTTTTTTATTTCTTCTAAATCCCATTTTTCTTTTATCAATAAAACCCAAACCTTATTATATCCTATATTTTCCTTATCCTCAGACCAAGTTAATTGATAATGGAAATTAATTTTCTTTTATTTAAATTCTCGGCCCGTTTCAATCCTCAGCCCACAAGATTTTAATTAAAAGAAATTCTTTTAAACATCAGCCCAGCCCAAATTCCTTCAGCCCGTTCCATTACCTATTTTTTTAAACTTAATTTCCTTATTAAAACTCCCCGGCCCATCCTTTCTTTTCTCCTCAAATTTCCCATACATTTTCCTCTGGCCCAAACTCCCCGGCCCACTTCCTCCTTTACACAAATTAGTTTTCCCTCTAATTCTCTGGCCCGGCTCACGTCGGCCCGGCCCGCTCCCGCTTCAACCCGACCCGTTACACCCTACCCGACCCGCTCCTACAGTGCTTCTCCCCAACGGCTCTTTTCCTTTTCTCGCGCGCGTATCCTTCGCGACCCACTGCCGTCGCCTCCGCCCACGCTCGCGCCCTCGTCGCTCGCGCGCGTTACTCCCCACGACGCGCGACCCCTCGCACTCCCCTCTCTAACCTCGTCACCCCCATCACCTCCTCACTCTCTCTCCTCTCAAAACCTCTCTCGAAAACCCACTTCCGCAGCCACTACCTTCATCGCCCACCACTCCCACCGGCGACGACGACGTCTACAGCTCCTCATTCTCCTCCCCTTCTTCTCCTCTCTTCCTCCACCTAGCTCCCCACTTCTCCAGAAAACCCATCGACAGCCAAGCACCTCCACCGAGCTCGGGCCCTGCACACTCTCGCCGGTGAGCCCCCACTGCACCCTCACCTACCCTAGTCGCCGACGTTCACCCCTCGTCGTCGACCGAGCACCTCCTTCCCTCTTCAGTTCCCTCACCCGCTCCCCTCGCCGGAGCTCCGACCTCCGATCTCTCCCCCTCCCCATTTTCCTCTGTATCTCTTTCTCTCTCTAACTCCTTCTCACTTATCTTTCTTGATCTCTCTCTCACTCTGTTTCTCTCTCTTTCTCACTGACCTCTCTCATCTCCATCTCTCTGCCTCTCTCTCTGGCCTCTCTCTCTGTGTTCTCTCTCTGTCCTCTCTCTCTCACTCTCTGAAATCTCTCTCTCTACACATCTCTCTCTCCCAACATTCCTCTCTCTCAATATCTCCTCCTCACTCTCCTATCAACCGGCCAACACCACAAACAACCACTGTACCGAGCCGTCAAGCGAAGCTCGAGCCGAGGCCAATCTTTGTCGTGATCGCGTCAGGCCATTACAATAGACCGCGTCGCTGCCGTGCATCCCCGAGACGTGTCCAGGCAAGTCCCTACTTGCTACATGCTACTTTATGTTAATTGCAAATTATAATCGTATATATGTTACATGTTTTACTTTCTGTTAATTCGTACGGCTCAACTGTTCGATGCGTGTTCCTTATGGGAATTCTCGTTTAAATTGACGGCACTCACTCGTATAGTTGGCCCGTAAGCCTATGATTCTAGTGTGTGAATTTCATTAGAAAATACGACCGTTAAAGATTAAAACAACTACCCTCAAGTTTACTCGTAAAACTGGAATTTCCTTATACCTGAAAACCGTTAAAATCACCATAAATTATATACACACTGGAACGATGCGCTCGAGGGCTTAAATCGAAGCCGACTCGACGAGCTATAATCCTATACAAGTTTTTATTAGTTTCTGTACTTAAATGGTGACAAGATCTGGATCGGAGTGCGACTCTGGACTGCAGTCCAGAGCGACTCTATTTACTGTGTGCTGTCCCGCAATGAGCACCACCTGGTTTCATTAACTCGTAGGTTGCGGAACTCTGCTGTCTATTAAAGGTGAATGTGTTAGCTAGACAACACAAGTGGTTTCATCCTGTTATAGTTTGTTATTTAATCTGCAATTTAATAGATGTGGACGTATAACAGTCCAGAACAGATTCTGAGATGACATATTAATGTTAAACAGTGTATAACTCCTGACATACAGATGCGATTGAAAATCCGTCTATTGCGTTGAAAACCTTACTGAAAACCCTAGAATTCATCCAACTGTAGCGTCGCTAAAATCTGATCCCAACTGGGATTAAAATGCGTTGCGAAACGGATTTCTGATTCTGAAACCAGATTTCCAGCCGTGAACGCTTAAAATGAAATGGCCATAACTAATGATCCTGAAACCCGATTGGCGTGAAACTAAATTCGATAGATAGATAACTGAACATACTAATTATTACCTGTTCATCGTCTCACTAAATTGTAACCGTATGATTTATGATAAATTATGTAAGTGGCAGATTATTGATTCAGGACATCCTAAACATGTTTTATATATTGTTCACGCGTCATATCATACACATGTCACTGCATTGATAACTTAGTGATAACGTGCATTACCCAGTGTTAGGTATTAGTGATGATTGTGGCAAGTACGTTAGTGTTCGTGTATCAGTGAATAAGTGAAAATGATACGTACTTGTACACAATCGGTGAACCCTATCATTCTCTTGCATTGTCGACGTCTGTGGGATGCGTGTACGTGTGACTATAAGTGGTATGGGACACTTATGGAAGCTCTTGCACGGGTGTCACAGATAAGGCACCAGACACTGCCATTTATCTTAGGTATTAGTCGGGACGTGCTTGATGGAGGTCCTGCCTCCAGTTCCCGCGCAGACTTGTCACAGACCGATTGGTATTTAGGGTTATGGTTAGCGTTTGATGTAGACCACGGGGTGTGTGGTAGTTTAAGTGTGAGTTCAACAGAATCTCAGGAGTCCCATGCCGGCTTATATATTTAGGGAGATATATGGAGATTTACAGGGTACATGATTATTACCGTGATATACATGTTGGGCCCGTGGTCCCTTGCCCTTGGGTTCTACCCTTGGGTGGAGGACACTCACGAGTGGTTGACTCTCACACTTGGACTGACGATAGGTTTAGTGACCTGTACAGTGAGACTTAGAGACTGATAGCGTAATGGCATCATTATACATACTTACTGTGTTGACATACGTGGCATATCATTCTACTGCTTTTATTGTTCCGCTGCATTGATTACTACATATTCATACATGTACCATCATTGATTTACTGTTATACATACCTACTATCACAGTTAGAATTGTCACATGATTTTATATATTATATTGCTATTGTGTCGCTCTGATGACCTGAGTATGCATGCTCAGTATGAGGAGAAGATTTAGCCTGGACCGGGACTAGACGTATATCACAGACACCTCGATTCGCTATCCAGAGTTACATTCTTTTGTTTCCCCTCAGGTCAGTTCTTTACATTGTTTCATTCAGTTACTGCATTTCTCATTACATGTGCATCATTTACTGTTTACCATGAAAAACTAGAAGCTGAAGTGTGACTACGGCAGGACATTTCCTTGACCGTAGGAGCATGGCTGGCCTTGTCAATCCCCTCGTATCCCGTATTTTGGGAAGCGGGGCATGACATGGTTTAGTTGGTATCAGAGCCCAGGTTTTGCTTCGATTGGGATTGCAGTTTTCCGTGTAGAGCTTGACAATCTATGACATCCCTCGGTCTAGATTTTCAACTTGATATCCTTGATCCATATTCACATTGTGTGTTCCGCTATCCATTCGCTAGGGTTTCGGATGACTTGGCAAGGTTATGTGGTTGCAATTGCACTACCGTACTCTGTTTAAGTGACTTAGAGTCATACAGTTGATTTTCCAATTGCAATGAATTTAATCACATCTGATATTCTTGAATCTTTGTTCAATCCATATTATATTTGATTCTTATAGCTTGTGCCTCATATCATTTTCAAAATTATTGTTTCAGGATCATGTCTTCCAACGACTCTTCCTCTATCTCCACTTCCCAGAATCAGACCGTTGAGATCCTGAGTGTACTGCAAGGTTTAAAGGAAGCCCAAGAGCGGACGAACAACTTACTAACTGAAGGACCGAAAAGGCAGGTGAATCAGGCACCAGCGGGAGTCTCCAATCATAAAGAGATTCCCGTTAGACGAAGAAAAGAGAAGAAGATGAAGCGCCAATTTGTTTCCCCGCGTCAGAAGCAGCAGAAGACCCCATGTTGTGGGTACTGTAAGAGACCAGGACATCTTCAGAGGGATTGTCGCCGCGCCCAAGGGAAATGTCTGATTTGCGGATTCAGCGAACATCTCATCAACTGTTGCCCAAAAAGGAAGGAGCTACAAGGAGGAGACTCGTCTACACTCCCCACTTCTGCCAAGTAAGGATTACTGCGTAGTTCGAATTTCGAGGATAACGCGGACCCAACACAGGATTCAACTCGCGTGGCGAGAAGGCAGCGATCTAGCAATCAAAGAAGAATTTTCATGTTTTCCAATTTCAGTATTATGTTGTCATCCTCTTATAAACATTTCTTTCCGTTTGAACCTTTGTATCCGTCGAACTTTTAGTTGAATGAAATAAAAACTTGAATCGTAATATATGTATCATCCCCTTGTTCCTCCCCTTATACATACTATTCATTATCACAACATTTTAATTTTGATTTTTCAGTTTCTGCCACCGCATATCTTTCTATACTTCGTACACTTAGATATTTTCTTGATGTATCCCATTGTCTAATCATGACTCTTTTTTTTCATGCCATGGCCCACCCTGGAGCAGCGCCGCATCTAGATGAGGATGCACAGTCATGCGTTTCCTTAGACCGCACGCTGATAAGTTCTGACGATGAGATCAACGGTCCCCAGGTCATTGGCGAAAACAGCGATTCTGAAAACGAAGGAGCAGCCGCCCCAGAGTTTAACATGATAGCTGATTCCGACGAAGAAGAAGGAGACCCTGAAGAGAACACGATAGAGGAAGACCCTGAGGAAGAACCGATAGAAGAAAATCAAGTGGAGGAAAATCCCATGGAAGAGAATCACATGGAATCAGACCTCGATGAAGAAGCTCCATCCAAGGAAGAAGGACCAGAAGATCAAGACCCTGCGGTGGAAGAACTCCTAATGGCGATACCTGCGAGGCGCTATGGAAATGGACGCCCCTACCTGAGTGCGCGAGCCTACCGCAACCTACTGAATCTCCACAATCACGACTGACGGAATTTTTAGATGTTGTTTTCTCTGGTCACATAAATCTGTGTATAGTTTAGGGCCGTCTGTTACTTTTCGAGGGTGCCTTGTTTCAAATTGCCTTGAATGAAATAAATCTTCTGAGTTCGTAAACCTTTTGATTATTGGTTCACCAGATGCTTGATTATTACTCATATCCATTTATTTTCCTGCTGAGATCCCTGACTGTCCACCCCTACTCATTGTATTGTTTTCACCCTCGTTTTGATTAAAAAGTACCGCACCCTGATCCTTGGAATGGGCCACCATTCATCCTTCGTCTGTAGTCTGTACCTCGTTTGAGATTCATTCTGGGAGGAGAACTTTTTGTGAAATTTTCGAGTTCACTGACCCTTCAAATTCTTGATTCATATGATGTACCGACCGTTATCCTCCCCATACTTTTTCTTGTAGTCCTTTGTTACTCACCCTTATTTCCTGTGCTGACCCTATCCCAATCTCCTCGATCTTCAACCTAAAGCCGCCACACACTGACCTTCTGAATGAGCCACACTTCTTTGTAATCATTACCCTAGCTAGCCCTATACATTTCTGGTTTCCTATTACCCTATATATATTTAGGGACTTTATTATTCGAAATTTGGTTTCCATTATCTTGTATTTGTCGAAGAGTGCGTGTTACTGACTACTTAGTTTATGTATTTTAAAGCACACTACTATTATCCTTATTTTCAGTAGCGCAACCTTACACCGCGCATACTTTTGGTCCATGTTTCTTAATTTCACTATACAAGTTTTCTAAATTATTTTAAACATATTTTATCGATACATTATCCTAAAATGTTTTAACCTACCGACAAATCTTTCACTACTTTATTGTCGTTACTTTGTTTTCGGGTATT
This sequence comes from Agapanthus africanus, assembly GCA_030015575.1. Classification (NCBI taxonomy): domain Eukaryota; kingdom Viridiplantae; phylum Streptophyta; class Magnoliopsida; order Asparagales; family Amaryllidaceae; genus Agapanthus; species Agapanthus africanus. The sequence goes on along the minus strand of JASDDO010000004.1, from coordinate 433,563,348 downwards.
GTGCCTATGGTTACTATTATCAATAGTTGTGCCTTGTACTTATTAATCCTGATGTGCTACTTTTGATATACTTATATGTGCATATGTTTGAGTTTCGATTTTATCGAGCACGCCTCAAATATTATTGTTCGTTATTGTTTATATTCTCGTATAGATGTAGTATGCTCTCATAATTGTTCCTGCCTATTACTTATTTAGAACTACCCTTGTGTATGTTCTTCTTATATGGTATATACCTTCAAACTTCTTCATCCGCCTATTTCAAGTAAATCATGTGTTAATTTGCGATATAGTAGCTTTCGCTTATTCTTTTTAGCTTGTCGTTCTTTAAATTTCGAGGACGAAATTTTTCTAAGAGTGGTATGATATAATACCCAGCCCCTTTTATACCAAAATCTGTATTTTGTTACTCTAGAATTCTATTTATTCTTATTTATAATTTTATTTATTTTATTTATTTCTTCTAAATCCCATTTTTCTTTTATCAATAAAACCCAAACCTTATTATATCCTATATTTTCCTTATCCTCAGCCCAAGTTAATTGATAATGGAAATTAATTTTCTTTTATTTAAATTCTCGGCCCGTTTCAATCCTCAGCCCACAAGATTTTAATTAAAAGAAATTCTTTTAAACATCAGCCCAACCCAAATTCCTTCAGCCCGTTCCATTACCTATTTTTTTAAACTTAATTTCCTTATTAAAACTCCCCGGCCCATCCTTTCTTTTCTCCTCAAATTTCCCATACATTTTCCTCTGGCCTAAACTCCCCGGCCCACTTCCTCCTTTACACAAATTAGTTTTCCCTCTAATTCTCTGGCCCAGCTCACGTCGGCCCGGCCCGCTCCCGCTTCAACCCGACCCGTTACACCCTACCCGACCCGCTCCTACAGTGCTTCTCCCCAACGGCTCTTTTCCATTTCTCGCGCGCGTATCCTTCGCGACCCACTGCCGTCGCCTCCGCCCACGCTCGCGCCCTCGTCGCTCGCGCGCGTTACTCCCCACGACGCGCGACCCCTCGCACTCCCCTCTCTAACCTCGTCACCCCCATCACCTCCTCACTCTCTCTCCTCTCAAAACCTCTCTCGAAAACCCACTTCCGCAGCCACTACCTTCATCGCCCACCACTCCCACCGGCGACGACGACGTCTGCAGCTCCTCATTCTCCTCCCCTTCTTCTCCTCTCTTCCTCCACCTAGCTCCCCACTTCTCCAGAAAACCCATCGACAGCCAAGCACCTCCACCGAGCTCGAGCCCTGCACACTCTCGCCGGCGAGCCCCCACTGCACCCTCACCTGCCTTAGTCGCCGACGTTCACCCCTCGTCGTCGACCGAGCACCTCCTTCCCTCTTCAGTTCCCTCACCCGCTCCCCTCGCCGGAGCTCCGACCTCCGATCTCTCCCCCTCCCCATTTTCCTCTGTATCTCTTTCTCTCTCTAACTCCTTCTCACTTATCTTTCTTGATCTCTCTCTCACTCTGTTTCTCTCTCTCTCTCTCACTGACCTCTCTCATCTCCCTCTCTCTGCCTCTCTCTCTGGCCTCTCTCTCTGTGTTCTCTCTCTGCCTCTCTCTCTGGCCTCTCTCTCTGTGTTCTCTCTCTGTCTTCTCTCTCTCACTCTCTGAAATCTCTCTCTCTACACATCTCTCTCTCCCAACATTCCTCTCTCTCTACATCTCCTCCTCACTCTCCTATCAACCGGCCAACACCACAAACAACCACTGTACCGAGCCGTCAAGCGAAGCTCGAGCCGAGGCCAATCTTTGTCATGATCGTGTCAGGCCATTACAATAGACCGCGTCGCTGCCGTGCATCCCCGAGACGTGTCCAGGCAAGTCCCTACTTGCTACATGCTACTTTATGTTAATTGCAAATTATAATCGTATATATGTTTCATGTTTTACTTTCTGTTAATTCGTACGACTCAACTGTTCGATGCGTGTTCCTTATGGGAATTCTCGTTTAAATTGACGGCACTCACTCATATAGTTGGCCCGTAAGCCTATGATTCTAGTGTGTGAATTTCATTAGAAAATACGACTGTTAAAGATTAAAACAACTACCCTCAAGTTTACTCGTAAAACTGGAATTTCCTTGTACCTGAAAACCGTTAAAATCACCATAAATTATATACACACTGGAACGATGCGCTCGAGGGCTTAAATCTAAGCCGACTCGACGAGCTATAATCCTATACAAGTTTTTATTAGTTTCTGTACTTAAATGGTGACAAGATCTGGATCGGAGTGCGACTCTGGACTGCAGTCCAGAGCGACTCTATTTACTCTGTGCTGTCCCGCAATGAGCACCACCTGGTTTCATTAACTCGTAGGTTGCGGAACCCTACTGTCTATTAAAGGTGAATGTGTTAGCTAGACAACACAAGTGGTTTCATCCTGTTTCGTTATAGTTTGTTATTTAATCTGCAATTTAATAGATGTGGACGTATAACAGTCCAGAACAGATTCTGAGATGACATATTAATGTTAAACAGTATATAACTCCTGACGTACAGATGCGATTGAAAATCCGTCTATTGCGTTGAAAACCTTACTGAAAACCCTAGAATTCATCCAACTGTAGCGTCGCTAAAATCTGATCCCAACTGGGATTAAAATGCATTGCGAAACGGATTTCTGATTTTGAAACCAGATTTCCAGCCGTGAACGCTTAAAATGAAATGGCCATAACTAATGATCCTGAAACCCGATTGGCGTGAAACTAAATTCGATAGATAGATAACTGAACATACTAATTATTACCTGTTCATCGTCTCACTAAATTGTAACCGTATGATTTATGATAAATTATGTAAGTGGCAGATTATTGATTCAGGACATCCTAAACATGTTTTATATACTGTTCACGCATCATGTCATACACATGTCACTGCATTGATAACTTAGTGATAACGTGCATTACCCAGTGTTAGGTATTAGTAATGATTGTGGCAAGTACGTTAGTGTTCGTGTATCAGTGAATAAGTGAAAGTGATACATACTTGTACACAATCGGTGAACCCTATCATTCTCTTGCATTGTCGACGTCTGTGGGATGCGTGTACGTGTGACTATAAGTGGTATGGGACACTTATGGAAGCTTTTGCACGGGTGTCACAGATAAGGCACCAGACACTGCCATTTATCTTAGGTATTAGTCGGGACGTGCTTGATGAAGGTCCTGCCTCCAGTTCCCGCGCAGACTTGTCACAGACCGATTGGTATTTAGGGTTATGGTTAGCGTTTGATGTAGACCACGGGGTGTGGGGTAGTTTAAGTGTGAGTTCAACAGAATCTCAGGAGTCCCATGCCGGCTTATATATTTAGGGAGATATATGGAGATTTACAGGGTACATGATTATTACCGTGATATACATGTTGGGCCCGTGGTCCCTTGCCCTTGGGTTCTACCCTTGGGTGGAGGACACTCACGAGTGGTTGACTCTCACACTTGGACCGACGATAGGTTTAGTGACATGTACAGTGAGACTTAGAGACTGATAGGGATAATGGCATCATTATACATACTTACTGTGTTGACATACGTGGCATATCATTCTACTGCTTTTATTGTTCCGCTGCATTGATTACTACATATTCATACCTGTACCATCATTGATTTACTGTTATACATACCTACTATCACAGTTAGAATTGTCACATGATTTTATATATTATATTGCTATTGTGTCGCTCTGACGACCTGAGTATGCATGCTCAGTATGAGGAGAAGATTTAGCCTGGACCAGGACTAGACGTATATCACAGATACCTCGATTCGCTATCCAGAGTTACATTCTTTTGTTTCCCCTCAGGTCAGTTCTTTACATTGTTTCATTCAGTTACTGCATTTCTCATTACCTGTGCATCATTTACTGTTTACCATGAAAAACTAGAAGCCGAAGTGTGACTACGGCAGAACATTTCGTTGACCGTAGGAGCATGGCTGGCCTTGTCAATCCCCTCGTATCCCGTATTTTGGGAAGCGGGGCGTGACAATGCCCTAACGCTCGGTGGTATGGGCAGTAATTGGGATTATCAGCCATATTCAATTTGAGTTGCCTTAGCTCATTTGATTAAGGCGATATAATGATTTTTAGGGTAAACTACATGATGATGCTCTATATTGGCGATCACCCAGATTGGGACACGTGGCAGATGACGTGTCCCAAAGCTTAGAAGAAAAAGCCCACATGGGCCGACCAGGCCACCCCTGTACCCGACTTGCAAGCACAAGCCGGCTCTCCTCAGAGCCCCCTGCAAATTGTCCTCCTCGGCCTCTCAGCTCGCCCCGAGCCACCACAGGACCAAAATACCTCGGCTCCCCCGCTCGTTCCCGAGCTCTCCCACCGAGGCCATCTTCCTCGGTCCCTCCGACCGACCAACTCCACCACTCACAGGCGTAACCACCGCTCCGCAAATCTCGCCATGCGCGGATTCTCCGCCGGCAGCATCCCATGTTCCACGCCATCATGATCCCTATTAACGAGCGATCCGCTTATCACGCGGGTGTGACGTCAGGAGCGTAACTGCCGGCGAGATTCTCGCGCCTGCTACTGCGTGCTGCCGCCACTATATAAGCCCCCATCACAGAGGGGTCAAGTAAGCTTTTTTCACCCCACTTAGCCGTCACTCTGCTCGGATCTTGTGCTAACTTGATCGTCGGAGGGTTCTCGATGGTACCAAACCACCCCGGGACTTCCTTGCAGGTACTCGGCGCAAACTCCTCAAAACCACCAATCTCCTCAAAACCCATTGAGACCCACACGCAACAGGAGATCACCTCCAAGATCCACCGGAAGATCGACAGAAGACAACATCTAACGGAGACCCGAAAATGACCTTCATCAGCTGGTGCCGTCTGTGGGAAACTAAAACTCCACAAAAACAAAAGTTGGCCTTCCAATCTCCATCCACATGGCAAGCGATCACCCTGAAGATCTAAGTACCAGCCGCCGCCTCTCCCCCACCGGAGGCATAGATGAACCTCCTCCGGCGACCGTCATCAACGCCCTAACCGGGCGAATAGACCGAATACAGTCCATCGTGGAGGCGCTCGTACGCGTCCAAATGGCCGGGCCAGGGCCCCAGATCGCCACTCCTCCGCCTCCAGAAGACTCTGCCAGCGTCGGCACGGCTGACCACTGGCAAGCTACCTCCCATGGCCACAGATCTCACGGGCCGATACTCTCTGAGGCCCGCTGGGCACCCCATAGCTCCACACCAATATCCTCCACCAGAGCACCTCGCCTCGAGCCTCCTCGAGACCCTCACCCCCCTGAGGAGATGTCGGTCACCTCGCCTGTCCCCAGGCATGACCGACACCCCCTCCCTCGACGGGGTCGCACAGAAGGGGCTCTCCATGGCGGTTCAAGGGCCACCTCACCCAGGGATCCGAGGAACCTCATCGAGAGGAACCGGGGCTGCGCCCAGACGCAGATCTCCCACAGCAGAGGCCAGGGATCATAAAGCGCCGAATCCTCGGGGTACCACGGCCGACTCGACGCCCTCAAGAAGAAGATCGAGGGCATACGCCGAGAAGGTCACCTCTTGGGCGACGGGGATAAGTACGTCGCCGACTCGCTCACCAAGCTATTTACCGAGGGACTGCTCGCTTTTCATGTCTCCTCGCTCAACAAACCCCCGAAGGTCTCTCTGTTCGACGGGAAAACCGTCCCGAAAGACCATTTGGATGCTTTCACCGCGGGGATGAGCTTCCAGGACCATTCCGCCGCCGCCCAGTGCAGAGCCTTCCCAGCCACCCTCATCCGCTCTGGTCGGGACTGGTTCCGAGGACTCGAGCCTCGCTCAATCTCGACCTTTGATGAGCTGGCTACTCAGTTCCTCGGCCACTTCGTCGGGAACCGTCGGCAGAAGCGCACGGTCGACTACCTCTTCATAATTAAGAGCGGGGACAAGGAGACGTTCAAAGCTTACGTCACCCGCTTCTACAACGTCCTCCTCGAGGTCCCCGAGCACCGGGACGAGACCGTCATCACGGCGCTCAGATCTGGTCTTAGGCACAAGGAGTGATTGCGCTCCTTTGCATTGGCGCAGCCTAAGACCATGGCCGAGGTCAAGGCGTGGACCAAGCGCGAGGTCCATCTCGAGTCCGAGGTGAACGCGAACCTCCCTCGAGCAGAACGGTCCGACCAGAAGAAGAGGGCTTGGGAAGAGAGGCCGGAGCGTCAGCAGCCCTATCACCCGAAGTTCCAGGAGTACACCCCGCTCAACGGCTCCCTCGCAGTGTTACTAGAGGAGGCCCAAGGCGAGGGGTTCTTCAAGTTCCCTCCAATCCCGCGTCAAGCTTCAAAGCGAACCCGGCGCCCCTACTGCGCCTTCCACCGGACGCTGGGCCACGCCACGGAGGATTGTAAGCAACTCTGGGACTACATCGAGGAGCTCATCCGATCAGGGCACCTCGCCGCCTACTTGAGGGATAAGTGGCAGGCCGACCGCGAGCAGGAGCAGCGTCCCCCTCCCGCCGAGCTGACCATCGGCTAGATCATGCTCGTTTCGGAAGATGACCAGTCCGGCGCCAAGGGAGCCCCACACCCGGTGTCAAGCACGGAGACCAACAAGCCTCCGGGAAGCTCGGGCCACGCTAATAAGGCCATCTTTCAGCATGTACTTTTTTAAGGGCAATGTAAACTCTTTCTAGGGCCTGTTGTTAATTTAATAAAAGACCAATGGAACATTGCGAAAAAGAAGGAAATGACTTATTTATTCAAAAAGGTATTATGGGCTCCTCAGCCATGCATACAAAAAGAAAAAGAAAATTACAGCAGCGGGGGAAGGGGATGCAGAGAGCACTGCTTATGGTACTCAGTAAAGATCTCCGCCAGCCAAGGCCTCACGAGATCCAGCCTCTACCCTCGATTCCCCTCACGCGCGTTGACCTCGAGCCTCATTTCGTAGCACTCACGGACGAGTGCCACAGAGCGAGCCAGCCGACCCACGGAGATCAAGCCGAAGCGCCTCAAAGACCGCAGCTTGCCCACGGCCTCATCGTAGAGCTGCTCAGACAGGGGATTGTAAAGCCGCGACGACGCCCTCCAGATGGAGTACATCAGCAGCTGCAGTAGAGGGGAGTGCCGGGGGAGCAGCCGGCCGAAGTGGTCTTCGATGCTCCCATAGACCAACTGCACCGTGTCCTCGGTACAGTTCTGGTCGTAGAGGTATATGTCTTCGAAGTGGATGATTTCGGGGATGGTAAAGGGGATGTCTTCCATTCTTGATGATCTGTTTGTGAAAAAAGGAAGGACCAGCGCTCCCTCAGCTTTATATAGCCCACTGCGCCCCAACGAAACCCAACAGTCGCCCGTTTTCGCCCACAAAGTCGCTGCCATGCGGCGATCATTGAGACTTCTCTGGCGGAATCGAAACGACGCGACTCTGGCGCTTCGCCTCCCCACACATTCAATGCGCATGCTACACGCACGTTCGCCGCGACCATTACTGTTCTCCGTACCTGCAACTGGATGGTCGGGCGAAACCTCATGAAGAATCGGCCAAGCATCTACCATGCTCGGCTAACCCGGCCAGTAGCTTCCCTACACGCAACGCCGGGGATCAAAGCCTTCGCCAAGAGGCAACCGCGCAACTTCACTGCCCGGCAATCCTTAGCAGGCCTCCTACGGCCCCTCCAACGCTAAGGATCAAAGTCCTCCTTAGAGGCAGCCGAGCGGCTTTCCTGCTCGGCTATCCCTGGTCGGTAGCTTCCCTACTCGCAACGCCAGGGATCAAAGCCCTCGCCAAGAGGCAACCGCGCAGCTTCACTGCCCGGTTATCCTTTGCAGGCCTCCTACGGCCCCTCCAACGCTAAGGATCAAAGTCCTCCTTAGAGGCATCTCGGCAGCTACCCTGCTCGGCTATCCCTGGTCGGTAGCTTCCCTACTCGCAACGCCAGGGATCAAAAAGTTCTCCCAGAGGCAGTCGAGCCCGACCCTCGCTCGGCTATCCCCGGCTGGTAGCTTCCTACCACAACCGACATGGATCAAAAGCCCTCCCAGAGGCAGTCGAGCCCGACCCTTGCTCGGCTATCCTTCAAGACAAAAGCCCTCGCCAAGAGGCACCGGGCAGTAACCCTGCTCGGCCAAGGGTCCTTGGTAGGCTTCTTACATCCCCTCCCGCGCTAAGGACCAAAGTCCTCCTTTGAGGCAGTCGAGCCCGACCCTTGCTCAGCTATCCCCAGCGGTAGCTTCCTACCACAACCGACAGGGATCAAAGTCCTCGCCAAGAGGCACTGGGCAGTAACCCTGCTCGGTCCCCGTCCTGAAGGATCAAAGCCCTCGTAAGAGGCAACCGAGCCTGACCCTTGCTCGGTCATCTCCGGCTGGTAGCTCCCTACCCTTGACGCCAGGGATCAAAGCCCTCGCAAGAGACATCTGAGCGGCTACCCCGCTCGGTCATCCCAGTCTGGTAGTTGCCTACCCATGACGCCAGAGATCAAAGCCCTCACCAAGAGGAGCTTCACTGCCCGGTTATCCTTAGTAGGCTTCCTACAGCCCCTCCCGCTCTAAGGATCGAAGCCCTCCTCAGAGGCAGCCGAGCGGCTACCTTGCTCGGTCATCTCCGGCCGGTAGCTCCTTACCCATAACGCCAGGGATTAAATCTCTCTCAAGGGGCATCTGAGCAGCTACCCCGCTCGGTCATCACCGGTTGGTGGTTGCCTACCTACGACGCCAGAGATCAAAGCCCTCGCAAAGAGGCAACCGCGCAGCTTCACTGCCCGGTTATCCTTAGTAGGCTTCTTACAGCCCCTCCAACGCTAAGAATCAAAGTCCTCCCAGAGACAGCCGAGCGGCTTCCCTACTCGGCTATCCCTGGCCGGTAGCTTCCCTACTCGCAACGCCAGGGATCAAGGCCCTCGCCAAGAGGCAACCGCGCAGCTTCACTGCCCGGTTATACTTAGCAGGCCTCATACGGCCCCTCCAACGCTAAGGATCAAAGTCCTCCCAGAGGCAGTCGAGCCCGACCCTTGCTCGGCTATCCCCGGTTGGTAGCTTCCTACCACAACCGACAGGGATCAAAGCCCTCGCCAAGACCAACTGAGCAGCTTCCCTTCTCGGTCATCCCGAGCGGGCATCCTCCTGCCCAACAGACGCTGCGGGTTTGTAGCCCTCATAACGAGGCCACTGAGCCCCTTTATGCTCGGCACAACTACGGCGGACATCCCTCTGCCCATCGCATGCAGCAGATCTGAAACCCCAACAAGAGACATCAGGTCTATCCAAGTCTAAGTGATCCCCTCTAGACTTCGGGGCCATGGAGATGCCTCCTTCTCAGCAGCGCTTGGCACACTTGGCAAGTGATCGAAATCAACTCGACGAACGATCGCTAGACAGATAGCCGACCTGACATGGAAGCCCAACAGTGCAAGCAAGGATATTTTACGAGCATTCTTCACAAACAGAAGATAAAGTGCAAGCTGATGAAACAAAAAGTTTTACTACCAAAAGCGAAGTCTTTATAAAGGGTATTTTGGGCTCCCTAGCCTTACAGACTGCCCGGAGGCTTACAAAAATTCCGGAAGCAGCAAAATAAAAGAAGCAGGAAGACGGGGACTTTAGGCCTCGGGGCCAGGCATGACCTCGGGGTCCTCGATACCTACCACGAGTCGAGCAGGGTCCTCGGCCACCTCCTCGTCAGGAATCTCTTCCCTCTGCTCATCGGCGTCCGCGAGGGGGTATTCGGCCCGGAGCTCTCCATCAGCGAACTCCGGCATCCGGACCTTAATGGCGTCGAGGGCCTTGTGCCAGATGTGGGTGGTGGCCACGGCTAAGTCATTGTAGAAGTCCTTCGAATTCTTGTAGCCCTCCACTGCCTTCGCCGCCGAGAGGTCAGCCCGCTTCACCGCCTCGACCTCTGCCCCCAGCTCCTTCCGGAGGGTCCTCACCGTCTTCTTCATGTTGCCGGCGAGCGCCTGAGCATCCTCAAGCTTGACCTCAGCAGCCACGGCGGCCTCGCGGTGCCGAGCAACCTCCCATTTCCCGGCCTCCACCTTGCCCTCCAGGGCGGCAACCCTCGCCGTCGCCGCCTTCAGCTCCCGCTTGGAGCTCTCTTCCAGCGAGGTAAGCTGGTCCGTGACCTTCATCACCGGGGCTATCACCTCGGCTTCCATGCCTATGGCAAGGGCGACATGCTGGAGGACCTGAAATAATCAGAAAGAGGTCAGGAAGACGAAGGAAGCACCAAATCTCACAAACAAACGAGCACTTACCTGCACGGCCTCCTAGACGATGGACGCCATCTGGGCCCTAAAGGTCCTCCCGGGACCCTTACCCCTGCCGACTTCTCTATTTCGTGCAGCAGGCTATCCACGACAGATAGCCCCGAAGACACCGTGAACTGGAGGCCCCCTTCCTCCACCATGATCGGCGAGGGCGGGCCCCGAGGAGACCTCCGGGGACCCCTCTTGAGTGGCTTCGATGGAGAGCCGGTCTCCTCCTCCGAGACCGGGTCCTCCAGAATTCGATCCCGCTTCCGGCTCGGCGCTCTACTAGGCCCCGGGGCGGGATCCGCCCCCGAACGCTCAAGGGACGTGGCCATCGGAGGCACTGGGACGGAGGTCGAAGGAGCCGGGGCAGGCTTCTAACGGGAAGAGCTGGCGCCTCCAGCCCTCGCGACCTTCTTCGGCTGGCGCATGGAGACTTGGAGCTCGTTCATGTCCATGGGTCCTGCACAAAACCAAATGCAAAGAAGTCAGCGACACATGCAATATAAAAGCCAAAAAACAAGCCTAACTTATCGATGAACTCGACGGGGCTGAGCCCGGCCCAACTCAGGACCCTCTCAGACAGCAACACGTCAAATCAGGGGACGGACTCCCACGACGCCACTCTCACCGCGGCGGGGTCATTGGACTGGTTCCCCGGCAAGCATTTTCCCTCGACCACTTGGTGGGCACGGGCCAGTCCTCGCTCTCGGGCGGCGCGACGAAGAAAAACTTCTTCTTCCAGTCGTGAATGGAAGAAGGCAGGACTACAACTCCTGTCCCGGCGGCGCCCTCTGTCGCTTTCTAAAAGAGAGGCAGACCCACCTCGGGTCGCCCGCTCGACCACCAGGATGATTTTTGAAAACAAGGGAAGAATCAAGGATGGAGAGGGTGAAAGGAACCGCCTGTAGCTTCAGGCGGATCAGGAACCCGAGGAGAATCCTCCATGAGTTTGGCACTAACTGGCCAGGGGTTAACCCGAAGAAGTTCAGTGCTTCGACGACCTCGGGGGAGAAGGGCAGACGCATTCCACCCCAAAAAGATTCCAAATACAGGGCGATCTCCCTACCCCGTACTTGGTCTGCCCTCTCTCCCTCCTTGGCCAGACGAAGCGTATAACGTGAGGGGATGTGGAAGCAAGCCCGAGTATTGGCAAGCTCGTCTTCATGCCTCACCCAATACGATGCGCTGGGGGCAGCGTCTACCGTCTCCTCCCTGAGGGTTGCCCCCGCCGCATGATCTCGGGAAGAGGATCTGATCCCTGCTCCCCGGGAAGACTCAGTCTCAACTAGAGGGTCCCTAGAACCTACTCGAACCCCTCATATATTCCGTGAAGAAAATGGAGGTGCCGGTTATTTGGCAGATGCTAGAGCACTGGATGGTATAGTCAAGCTTATAGAGGTTGCCCTTTCAGGGGATTTATTGCAGTTGGTCAAGAATGGCTTTCGGGGTTTCTTTTTTGTCGTATCTTAAGAAGCGTTTTGCTTCAAAAAAAATTCATAGCTGAAAATATTATGCGTTTTAATTTTTTTTTAAATATATATTTTAAATATTTTCCAATGAAGATTTTAGAAGATTAAAACCGGGAGATAAATGACAGTTTTTTGCATTAGACATGTCGTAAAAAATAATCTTAAAAAATATGCAGCTTTTAAAAGTATTTTCAAAAGTATGCCACTTTTGGCCATATCAACGCCACGTCAGCGCCAGCTCCGTGAGCACGGTTAGCAGATGTGCCCCCACAAATGCAAGGAGGCGCACTTCATGCAAAATATTTACATCTCTCTCTCTCTGTCCTCTCTCACCTCTCACTCTCTCCTCTCTCTCTTGATCCTCTCTCGCTCTTTTCTTACTCCCCTCTCGATGGGGCATACCTTATTTGTACAGGCGCGTCCATAAATTTCAGCTGGGCCAACCTTGTTGAAATGTATGGGTGCGTTCTATAAAAATTTTTTAGAAGTGAGGGCCAGCGTTGAACGAGCGCTGACGCGGCACCCAACGGCCAAAAACGGCCTGCATTTTTAATATTTTCTGAAAGTAGAACATTTTTATAAATGTAAATTCCCAGTTTCGCAAATAAAATTTTTCCATATTTTCCAAGCCCCCTGAATATTTTCTATTTTTCCCGTTATTTTTGGAGGAATTTAGAATGTATATATTTTGAATTTTAAATTTTCCCCAAGCCCTAATTCCTAGCCTAGCCTAAGCCCATACCGACCCGGCCCATGCTCCTCACCCGGCCCGCCTCTTTCCCCACTTTCAGTCTTTTCCTGCTCCTTTTTCTTTTCTTCCCCACGTCGCGGCCCTTTTCCACGCCCCCGTCCTTGTCGCGACCACGCACCGCTCCTCGACCCACGACCTCACACGCGCGCTCACTTCCCTCCCTCGATCGCGTTATCTCTATCTCTCTCTCATACGAAACAGCGCTCGTCCTCGTCTCCTCCCCTCCTCAACGCCTACGCCCCCGCCTTCGCCTCCACTTCCCTTCATCACCAAACCACCTGACGCCGACGAGCTCCCCACTGCCCCCGAATCGCTTTGTCGACCTGAGCACCACTGTCATCACCTCCACCATCGCCCACCACCGACCACCACCCTAACCCATCGTGACTCTTCACCTCATCGGAGCCATCTCTGCACCGTCCCTGCCCCCGAGCTCCTCGATCCCCTCTCAACTCCACCTTCCACCATCGCCACGAGCCAAATCCAACGGGCCGTGCCCACATCCACGCCTTCCACCGCCGGCCGCTCCTCTAAGCACCCACGTCTAAAGCCTTCGCCGAGCTTCCAACCTTGACTACACCTCCTTCTTCCTAATGCCGCCTTCTCTGTCACACCCCGCTTCCCAAACTACGAAATACGAGGGGTTGACAAGGCCAGCCATGCTCCTACGGTCAAGGAAACATCCTGCCGTAGTCACACTTCGGCTTCTAGTTTTACATGGTAATCAGTAAATAATGCGCAGGTAATGAGAAATGCAGTAACTTGAACAAAACAGTATAAATAACTGACCTGATGGGAAACAAAAGGTATAACCCTGGATAGCTAAACAAGATGTCCGTGATGTACGTCTAGTCCTGGTCCAGGCTAAATCTTCTCCTCACACTGAGCATGCATACTCAGGTCGTCAGAGCGACACAATAGCAATATAATATATAAATTCATGTGACAATTCTAACAGTGATAATAGATATATATAACAGTAAATCAATGACGGTATAGGTATGAACATGCAGTAATCAATGCAGCGGAACGGTAAAAGCAGTAGAATGATATGCCACGTATGTCAACACAGTAAGAATGTATATCGATACTATCATCCCTATCAGTCTCTACGTCTCACTGTACAGGTCACTAAACCTATCGTCAGTCCAAGTGTGAGAGTCAACCACTCGCGAGTGTCCTCCACCCAAGGGTAGAACCCAAGGGCAAGGGACCACGGGCCCAACATGTAACTCACGGTAATAATCATGTACCCTGTAAATCTCCATATATATAAGCCGGCAAGGGACTCCCGAGATTCTGTTGAACTCACACTCAAACTACCCCACACCCCGTGGTCTACATCAAACGCTAACCATAACCTTAAATACCAATCGGTCTGTGACAAGTCTGCGCGAGAACTAGAGGCAGGACCTCCATCAAGCACGTCCCGACTAATACCTAAGATAAATGGCAGTGTCTGGTGCCTTATCTGTGACACCCGTGCAAGAGTTTCCATAAGTGTCCCATACCACTTATAGTTACACGTACACGCGTCCCACAGACGTCGACAATGCAATAGAATCATAAGGTTCACTGATTGTGTACAAGTACGTATCACTTTCACTTATTCACTGATACACGAACACCAACGTACTTGCCAGAATCATCACTAATACCTAACACTGGGTAATGCACGTTATCACTAGGTTATCAATGCAGTGACATATGTATGATATGATGCGTAAACAGTATGTAGGCATGATTAGGGTATCATGAATCAATGATCTACCACTTGCATAATTTATCATAAATCATACGGTTACAGTTTAGTGAAACGATGAATGGGGAATAAATAGTATGTTCGGTTATCTATCCAGCGAATTTGGTTACATACCAATCGGGTTCCAGGATCATTAATTATAGCCATTTCATTTTAAGCGTTCACGGCTGGAAATCCGGTTTCAGAATCGGAAGTCCGTTTCGCAACACATTTTAATTCTAGTTGGGATCAGATTTTAGCAATGCTACAGTTGAATGAAATCTAGGGTTTTCAGTAAGGTTTTTAACGCAATAGACAGATCTTCAATCGCGTCTGTACGTCAGGAGATATACACTGTTTAATACTAGCATGTCAATTCTGATTCTGTTGGGACTGTTATGCGTCCCGATCTTTTAAATTACAGGTTAAATAGCAAATGTTGACGAAACAGGGTGAAACCACTTGTATTATCTCGCTAACAGATTCATCCTTAATAAACAGCGGAGTTCCGCAACCTACGAGTTAAGAAAACAGTGTGGTGCCCATTACGGGACAATAAACAACAACTGGAGTCGCTCTGGACTGCAGTCCATAGTCGCACTCCGATCCAAATATCGTCACAGTTTAAGTACAGAAATATTTAGAAGGGTTTTTTTTTGAAATATTATTAATTTAAATTTAAATTATTAAAATCGGGGGGGGGGAAATTAAAATTATGGGAATAGGGTGGTTTCGAACCACCCTATGGCCCACCCCACCCCCCTCAGTATAGGGGGCGGGTTCTCAGAACCCGCCCTCTATACTTTTGTATAGAGGGCGGGTTCCCAGAACCCGCCCTCTATACTTTTGTATAGAGGGCGGGTTCCCAGAACCCGCCCTCTATACTATTGTATAGAGGGCGGGTTCTGAGAACCCGCCCCCTATACAATAGTATAGAGGGCGGGTTCTCAGAACCCGCCCCCTTATTTTTTTTTAAAAATATTAATTTAATTAATAATCTAATTATAATTATAATTATTATCATAATATCATAATATTATAATTATAATTATAATTATATTATAATTATAATTATAATTCATAAAAATAGAATAAAAGTAAATAGACGAAAAAAACATTTAAATTAAATAATAAAATTTCACTATATCAATATTTTTTACAGAATGAATCCGTCAAAATGTACAATTCCAAAAAATCCTATCTATTTGTAAAATCTAAATGCTATATCGACGGTCAAATTTATAATACAGAAAAATCTGAGTGCACTTGTCACGATCCTGAAGGTCCCGCCCCTGATGCATATCCTGGACATCTGGTCCTATAATGGCCTGGTTGTTTGCATAGGCTACATCTGGATTGCCTTTGCTGAGGATCAGTATCCATTGTCATTCGATCTCGACGTACCTTCGGTCTTCCGGGCTTTATATTTTTTTCCGGCGGTAATACAGTCGGTGTTTGTCTGTTGGCAGTATAATAGTGCCAATAGCGATTGTCCGGTATAGGATGAAATTTTGGATCGTATGCACCTTGGTAATTAGAAACTGTATAGTAATTGGAAGCGAAATTGTAATGTGAGGTATGCATACTGCTCGCAGCAGCAATAGCGTGGGCACAAGGTAAATGTTGTTGCTGGAAAAGACCGCATGTACACGAAGAGAGCCCTTCATCTCTAAAGTTCACGGTATATTGATTCCCATTACCGCCCGTCACCTGAAACTCCGCCGTGTCAAACCTTTCGGATCTGTAGTATTGTGCTCTGCGCTCTCTTTTCCGAAAGATATCTTCGTAATACGCGGTGAGCGGAGTGTCCATCCCCAAGGACTTTTCTCTTCTGTGCACAAAATAAGTATTCATCCGGAAAAATGTTCGAACAATCAACCCCTGTATCGGTAAGCCTCTAACCCCTTTAAGGACCCCGTTGAAGCTTTCAGACATATTAGTCGTCATTAGGAGATATCTGCACCCATCATCATGTGCTTGTGACCACATGCGGACTGGATACTCATCTAACCACGCTTTCGCGGCTTGACTCATCTCCCCAATTTTCGTCATGTATATGTCGTGAACATTAGGGTCAGGCGTTTCACCGGCTCTGTACATAAGTTTATGTAGATCCGAATTTTTAAATTTTCGATCAAAATTTTGCCTGAAGTGTCGTAGGCAAAACCTATGTGGGGTCGTCGGAAATACAGATCTCATTCCAGCCAGTATTCCCATATGTCTATCAGATATGATGCATAAATCCGTTCTATGAAGAACAGATGGGATATTTTTTAGGTTACGGAAAAACCATGACCAGGATGATGTATTTTCACCCTCGACAATAGCAAATCCCAACGGAAATATACCGTTATTAGCATCAACACCTGTAGCAATTAACATGCAGCCTCTGTACTTACCGTATAGATACGTACCATCAACGCACAATACCGGCCGACAGTGTGTGAAACCAGCCGCACATGGACCAAAGCACCAGAAAATTCTCTGAAACCTGACAGAGCCCTCGACGTCGGTTTCTGTGGTTTTTAACCGGTATACGGTCCCCGGATTTGATGCTTTCATGGCTTCCATAAAAGGGACTAGGGAGTTGTACGAGCTTTCCCAGTCCCCGAATATCTTGCACAAAGCCTTTCTTCGAGCATCCCATGCCTTCACATATGAAATCTGAATTTTATGCTCTCCGCTAACCAAGAGCCGTATCTCTCGGGGAGTCATCGCCACATCTGTACGGATCATGGGCATGATTAGCGAGCAAATGTAAGCTGAAGTGCAATTCCGGTGATCCTGTGACATAATAGAATTGATGCAAGTGTGTTCTTGGTTGTATTTCGTGACCTTCCAAGCCTTGGCTCTTTTGGAACAACACGCATGCAATCTCCACTGACATTCAGGAGATTTCGTACATACCACAGTATAGTACGTCTTATTTGACTCTTCTGTTTTAAATGTAACGTTTTGCTGAATGGACCACGACTTCAGCTTACAAATAAGATCTTCTTTTTCCTGAAACAAATCCCCGACGCTGATGCAGTCTTCGCTTGCTGCTGTCGCGTCCAAATAGGGTGCCGTATTTACTTCTGCAACGGCTAAGTCTACCCAACCATCATCTTCTAGCGGATCGAGGCCGGGATCTTCTAGTTGGACAAAATCGTTATTCGCAACCATACCATCAAAGAATGCTACCTCATTCAATCCAGCAGCATATTCCACGCTATCCTCCCCCTGATCACCTTCACCGATTTCATCATCATCACTCCCACACACATCAATATCACCCGTAGCTACATAAGGTTCGGGTGCAATATATGATGGTTGTGGTCGGTGTATTGTGGATGGTTCAGGGTGAGAAGACCGGAAAGATGTGGACGGACATGCTTGGAATGCGCTGCTTGGATCGTGTTGGAATGATGCGGAGGTGTGGGGAAATCTGCGTTTAGTATATAAATTGTTATTATAATATTATTCCCTAATTTTTTCGTAACTAAATCATCACTTGTTTCAAATTTATTTACCTGTGGAAGGCTGTGTATGGTAGTTCTTGCTGTTCTTCTGGGGTGCATGTAACTGCAGCAGTCGGCTGGAAGAACCTGGATTTATGCATTTTATTAAATGTTTGAATATTAGTATACAGGTATTACTAAAATGCTTAAATATGGGTTTATAAAATGTTTACCCATGTGCTTGAAGATTTGAATAATGTTGTGTATAGTCATATCCACCGGCACTGATGGCATCATCGTTGACCATGTGACCGTACCTCCAGGAACTATCTCCAGCATTACCATCAAAATTATCCGTTGGAGGGGCATCTGATACTTCCAATTGCTCCTTCTGAACCAAAAGTTCAAAAGAATGCTGGGTGCTTGAGAGACCGAAATCTATCATCGAAGATATTGATGCATCGTCTGTAATTTCAACCAATGCATTTCCACTGAACATAGGCCAGATACAACTTAACTTGACCCTACTTTCACGGGGATCGTATTTCGTAATTTTGTACACTTTTGCCTCTAGTTCATCATATGTCGTTGATGCTTCCAATCGCATGATTCGTGCAGACCCGCCCATATACTCGGGACCTTGTGCACGTGTGATAACCTGGCCATCGTATTTACATACAACAAATATACTTGGGGAGGCCATAATCCTGCACAAATATAATTTCTTATGTTGTGTTGAAATCGCCAAAAAAATTCAAACTCGAAGATTGCAGTGAAACCATGAGACTCTCACCTAATCACAACAAAATGTGATGCACAATCGATTGTTAAAAAAGAAGCATGGTTTTTGCAGTGAAACGAGAAGGAAAATGAATTTAAAGATACAAGTTTAGTTTAGTTCTGTGTCTTATTTAAAGAAGTTTAGTTTTTGCAGTGAAACGAGAAGGAAAATGAATCTAAAGATGCAAGTTTAGTTTAGTTCTTAGACTTATTTAAAGAAGTTTAGTTTTTGCAGTGAAACGAGAAGGAACTGTTCTACTGCTCGAAGAGGGCAAAAAAAATGGATAGTGGAGAAAGTTTGAAATTGCCAAAAAAATTCATACTCGAAGATTGCTTACTTCCAATACTTTATGAACTGTTCTACTGCTCGAAGATTGCTTACTCGCAGACTATGGTACTGAACTTCACCTTCTTCTAAAACTCCACACTTACACAAAATTGATAGCGGAGAAGAACTGATCGAAGTAAATGGATAGTGAGCGGTGTAGGATGCAAATTTGACAGAGATGAAATGAAATGGGTAGTGCGGAGACATATTTATAGCGATCTGATATTGAAGAGAGCGGGTTCTAACAACCCGCCCTATTATTCACCAGAGTCTAATTATTTCTGCATCGTAGACCGCGTTTACTGAAGCCACCGATTATTCACGCACAAACATTGATGTGACAACAAAGGACAAATAGTACTTGAATAGTACTGATTTGACAACTCATAAATTAATGAAGAGGGCGGGTTCCTGGATCCCGCCCTCTTCTATGCGCATAAGACCGCGTGATTTTTGAAGAGGGCGGGTTCCTGGAATCCGCCCTCTTCATTAATTTGACTAATTATTGAAGAGGGCGGGTTCCAGGAACCCGTCCTCTTCATTTCTGAAAGTGATTTGACAACACACCAGATGAAGTAAAAAGGAGTGTAATAAAAAGCATTTCTGAAGCCACCGATTATTCACGCACAAACATTGATGTGACGACAAAGGACAAATAGTACTTGAATAGCAAATCAACTCATAAATTAATGAAGAGGGCGGGTTCCTGGATCCCGCCCTCTTCTATGCGCATAAGACCGCGTGATTTTTGAAGAGGGCGGGTTCCTGGAATCCGCCCTCTTCATTAATTTGACTAATTATTGAAGAGGGCGGGTTCCAGGAACCCGCCCTCTTCATTTCTGAAAGTGATTTGACAACACACCAGATGAAGTAAAAAGGAGTGTAATAAAAAGCATTTCTGAAGCCACCGATTAATCACGCACAAACATTGATGTGACGACAAAGGACAAATAGTACTTGAATAGTACTGATTTGACAACTCATAAATTAATGAAGAGGGCGGGTTCCTGGATCCCGCCCTCTTCTATGCGCATAAGACCGCGTGATTTTTGAAGAGGGCGGGTTCCTGGAATCCGCCCTCTTCATTAATTTGACTAATTATTGAAGAGGGCGGGTTCCAGGAACCCGCCCTCTTCATTTCTGAAAGTGATTTGACAACACACCAGATGAAGTAAAAATGAGTGTAATAAAAAGCATTTCTGAAGCCACCGATTATTCACGCACAAACATTGATGTGACGACAAAGGACAAATAGTACTTGAATAGTACTGATTTGACAACTCATAAATTAATGAAGAGGGCGGGTTCCTGGATCCCGCCCTCTTCTATGCGAATAAGACCGAGTGATTTTTGAAGAGGGCGGGTTCCTGGAATCCGCCCTCTTCATTAATTTGACTAATTATTGAAGAGGGCGGGTTCCAGGAACCCGCCCTCTTCATTTCTGAAAGTGATTTGACAACACACCAGATGAAGTAAAAAGGAGTGTAATAAAAAGCATTTCTGAAGCCACCGATTATTCACGCACAAACATTGATGTGACGACAAAGGACAAATAGTACTTGAATAGTACTGATTTGACAACTCATAAATTAATGAAGAGGGCGGGTTCCTGGATCCCGCCCTCTTCTATGCGAACAACGTTTATTAACAAACAAACATTGATGTGACGACAAATAGTACTTGAATAGTACTGATGTGACCATTCATAAATTAATAAAGAGGGCGGGTTCCAGGAACCCGCCCTCTTCTTTGTGAATTAAGGGCGGGTTCCAGGAACCCGCCCTCTTCATTAATTTAGGAATTGATTTGACTAATTATTGAAGAGGGCGGGTTCCAGGAACCCGCCCTCTTCACAGGAGACGAACCCGTTCACCTCTATAAATACCGAGCCTCCACACGTTCATCAACCACACAATTTCTAATCTCTTGATAAAACTCTCGACAAATCTCTGCTTCAGTACATTTCAATGGAGAATCAACCACTCGACAAATCTCTGCTTGTCCATCAAAATGAACACAGATCGTTCAAAATATTACACGGGGAGGAAATTTTCTAAACTTAGTTAATTTGTTTTAATTACACCTTTCATTTAATTTTTGTACTTGAAAATAACAATATTTAATTTTGCAGGATGGAGATAATCTCACCGTCGTCACGCATAGCTCCGACAAATGGGTAGTTAGCGACCAAAGAATAAACCAACGGCTTAGACGGGCCGGATTTTATGAAGCGTCGTTGATTCGACATATCCAACTCGACCACGCTCTCGTCACCTCTCTGGTCGAACGTTGGAGAAAAGAGACCCACACCTTTCATCTAAGATGGGGTGAGGCCACAATCACACTCCAGGATATTGGCCTCTTACTCGGTTTACGGGTTAATGGGCTTGGGTTGGTCGGAGGAAAAATTGTTGGTCCAGATACCGACCACCCATACTGGGATACATATGCCGAGTCTGCTCTCGGACAGGTAAACAATATCATTCTGCTTTCCCTATTTAGTGTACCTATTTTATATTTTACATTATTTCTAGCTTTAACATTTAAAAAAATACTAATATTAGGCACCAGGAGGCCACAGTAAGGGGTATAAAATCAATCTGAACTGGTTAAGAGATACATTCAGTAATATCCCTGATGAAGCCACCGATGAAGTTTTGGATAGACATGCACGTGCCTACATTCTGTACATGATCGGTTCTTGGTTGATGCCGGACCAATCAGCAACGCATGTCCATCCGTTATACCTTGGCTTCCTAGCGGATTTTGATGTCTGTGGCCAATATGCTTGGGGAGCAGGGGTCCTGGCCTTTCTCTATAAGGAACTCGACAAAGCATGTGCTCCTACGAAGAATAAAATTTGTGGATGCAGCACATTACTTCAGGTAAATTCTTTATTTTTCACAGCTAGAATTTTGCAATATTGGTTTTCTCTCTTATAATCTAAAACTTTTTTTCTAGATCTGGTCGTGGGAGCATATGTATATAGGAAGACCAGATACTATTAAAATAACTGGCTTGGATAACCCCGGAAAGCCGCTCGGCTGCTGGTGGAATGGGAAGAAAGCGTATAAGGCTCCTCGTCGAATGCTTAGGTACTATAGAGATGAGTTAGATCGCATGGAGGCGGCTCAGGTAATCATAATTTGGGTAATTTAATTTGTTTTACAATTTTGAAAATACCTAAATCACAATTTTTTTTCTATGTCATTTGCGCAGTTTCTGTGGACGCCTTATATAGCAGACCGTCTACAAAACTTACCCGGCATCTGTCTCGAAGGAGAGCCGGTTTGGCGGGCTCGATGCCCACTCCTCTGCATCAATGTTGTTGTTATGCACCTCCCAGATAGGGTATTGCGGCAGTTTGCTAGATTGCAACATATTCCTGTCCCGCCGCCTTCGCCTATGACAGTAGAGGGAGACATGCGAGGAGGAAATACGGAGCGTGATTGGAGGGAGCATCATCATCGGTATTTGCTGAGATGGGAGGATAGGCAGCATAGTATTGCCTTACAGCAAATAGGTGACCACACAGCTACCGACGCTACCAAAGTATATCTACAGTGGTATAAGCGTGTCACCGTAAGATATCTTTCTGCTCCTCCACAAGACTTCCCAAACATCTCGCGGTACGAGCCTAGAGGACACATGGAACGAGATTTGGTAAGCCGCCCTCTTTATATCATATTACTTTTTAACATCCGGCGGTATGAGTCAATACTTATTTCTTATTTCTAATGTAACGACAGGCTCGTGGGTTGCATGTCGTACAAACAATGGTGCAGGAACCATACCCGGCTGATGCTGGTCCGGCATCTCAGGCTCAATTTTCAAATCTCGACCAATTTATTGGTGGTGTACTTGGTTCACATGGTATTTCTCAGCATTTATCGCCGGCACCGGAGCCCCAGTATCAGCCGGCACCGGAGCCGCAGTATGAACCGGCACCGCAGCCGCAGTATGACCCGGCACCGCAGCCGCAGTATGACCCGGCACCGCAACCGCAGTATTACCCGGCACCAGAGCCGCAGCATCAACGAGATCCAGCGCAGCTGGATCAGTGGTTTGGATCACCATACAGTCAACAACAACCCTGGCATACCGGACAGGCGCAACAACAACAGACTTGGGGATCAAGTTTTGCAGAACAGCCGTCTTGGGGGTTAGGTTCAGCGCATCAACAGCACTCTTGGGGGTCAGGATTTGAGCATCCATGGGGCCAAGGTTTTGTGCAAAATCAGCCGCATGAAACCGGGACAAGTTCTTCGCTACAACTGCCCAGTTGGGCTTCAGATTTAGCGTCCTACGGAAATTTGTTGGGAAGCAACACATATCCGACACCTGTCCCACATTCAGGTTCAGGATTTGTGGATCAACAGCCTGTCCAAGACGTTGCTGAAGACGAAGCTGAAACAGAACCCGAACCCGAAGCAGCAGAGCAGACGCCGACGCCGCCACCGCCATCTATCCAAGAAACAGGTGGTTCCTCCAGTCATCCGAGGAGGCATAGGCTTATGTCAAGCCTTCTCGGATTTCATAAAGGAAAAGGGAAAGGAAAAAAATAGCATTTACATTTTACAAATAGATAGGATTTTTTGGCATTGTAACTTTTGACGGATTCATTCTGTAAAAAACAATTTGATATAGTGAAATTTTATTATTTCATTTCAATATTTTTTTTTGTCTATTTTATTTTATTTTATTTTTAAGAATTATAATTATAATTATAATTATAATAATAATTATATTATAATTATAAACGATAATAATTAAAATTAACAAATTAATTTAATTAAATAAAAATAGGGGCGGGTTCTGGGAACCCGCCCCCTATACAAACGTATAGGGGGCGGGTTCCCAGAACCCGCCCTCTATAGAAAACTATAGAGGGCGGGTTCTGGGAACCCGCCCCCTATACGTTTGTATAGGGGGCGGGTTCCCAGAACCCGCCCCCTATAGTGGGGGGGTGGGGGGGCCACGGGTGGTTCAAACCACCCTATTCTGCTAAATAAATTCCCCCCTATTTTAATAATTTAATTTTAAATTTATAATATTTCAAAAAAAAACCCTATTTAGAAACTTGCATAGGGTTATATCTCGTCGAGTCGGCTTCGATTTAAGCCCTCGAACGCATCATTCCAGTGTGTATATAATTTATGGTGATTTTAACGGTTTTCAGATACAAGAAATTTCCAGTTTTACGGGTAAACTTGGGGGTAGTCGTTTTAGTCGTTAACGGTCATATTTTCCAACGAAATTCACACACTAGCTTCACAACCATACGGGCCAGATTGTACAATTGACTTTCGCCAAATTAAATAATAATTTCCATTGAGAACATGCATCGAACAGTTGCATCGCAATATTTAACAGAAAAGTAAAACATGGGATATACACGATTGTAATTTGTAATTATCATAAAGTAGCATATAGCAAGTAGAGAACTTTCCTGGCGACGTGTCGACGACGGTACGGCAACGGCAACGGCACGATCGCGACACACGCACGGCACGGCAACTTGACTTGGCTCGAACTCGAGTCTCGGCAGCGGCGGCTTGGTTGCTGGGGTCTTAACGGCGAGGGTGGTGGTCATTGGCGTAGGGTTGCTCGCTGTGGTGGTGGCCGGAAGAGGAGGTGACGGTGACGAGGTCGGAGGTAGGTGCAGGGTCGACTGTGAAATGGGCTCGAGTGTGCTGTGGGTTGGTGGAGGTGGCGAGGAGGAGGTGATGGAGGAAGTTGGTCGGAGTTTTGCGGGGAGGAGCAGGATCAAGAGAGAAAGAACAGAGAAAGAGAGGGGGAGAGATCAGAAAGAGAGAAAGAGAAATAGAGAGTAGAGGAAGAGAGAGAGTGAGATAGAGAGGTTTGAGATCAGAGGAAGGGAGGGAGTGAGCATAGAGAGGTAGGGAGAGGGGAGAGAGAGGTCGAGAGAGAGAGAGAGAGCGAGCGAGAGAGGGGATGATGGCGACGGTGATGATGATGATGATGGGTCGACGAGAGCAAGGAGGTGGTGGTCGGAGAGGGAAATGGAGTGACGGCGAGGGTGGTGAGCTTGCGTGCGGGAAGAGAAAAGAAGGGAGAGAGCAAGAGGAGAGAGGGTGTAAGTGGGTGAGAGAGAGGAAGAATGGAGAGAGAGAGAGAGACGTGGGGGTGATCGCGAGGAGAGATCGAGGCGCGCATCGTAGGAGTAACGTGAGCGAGCGTAGGCGTCGGCAGAGGCGAGGAGCGCGGGCGACATGGTCGCTGGCGTTAGCGTCGTGGGCGCAGGCATGAGCGGAGGAGGCGGGTCGAGGGAGCAGTGGCGTGGGCGGGAAAGATAGCCGTTGGGAGAAAAGAGGTGAGGTATGGGCCGGGTCGGGTTTAAGCGAGCAGGTGAGAGTGAGTGGGCTGGAGCGAGGCGGGCCGAGGAAAAATTTGAGGAGAGAAGTTAGGGATGGGCCGGCTTAAATAAAGAGAAAAGGGTTTAAGTGGGGGGAAAATGAAGAAACGGGCTGGGGGGGTTTTAATAGTAAGGGAAAAATAGGATTAAGGAATTTAAAGTTGGGCTGAGGAAAAGATATGTTTTGGGTTTTAATAAATTAATTTATAAAAGGAATAGGCTTGGGATTGGTTTGGGCTGGGGAAAATTATTTGCTAATTCTAAATAAATTTTGTGTTGGGTTTGAGGAAAAGGAACTATAAAAAAAATAGGTAATCGGGCTCTGGTCTAGCTTAGGGTAAAGTAGTGAAGGGAAAAAATGAAAGTGTGATTGGGTTTTATTTTTCTTTGGAAGACTACAGGTAGAAAATGAAAAAGGGTTTTAGAATTCTAAAAACAATAATAATGAACTAAATAACTTTTGAGGGGAACAAAATACGAGTATTGGTATAAAAAGAGGCTGGGTGTTACATCATACCACCCTTACAAAAAATTCAACCTCGAAATTTAAAATAAACGATAGGTTATACAACATATGCGAAAGTTATTATATCGCAAACTAACACAATGCTTCACTTGAAATAGGCAGATGAAGAAATTTGAAGGTTCATATATGTAATAACAACATACAAAAAGATGGGTCTAAATAAGTATAAGGCAGGAACAACTATAAGTGCAAACTACATATATACGGGAATATAAATAACAACAATAACGAACAATATTATTCGAGGCGTACTCGATAAAATCGAAATTCAACTATGTGCACGTATAAGTATATCAAAGGTAGCACGGCAGAAATAATAAGTATAAGGCACAATCGTTTATAATAGTAAACGTAGGCACAATACCCGAAGTAAAGTAGCGACAATAAAGTAGTGAAAGATTTGTCAGTAGGTTAAAACATTTTAGGATAACGTATCGGTCAAATAACTTAGAAAGCTCACATAGTGAAAATAAGGAACATGGAACAAAAAATATGCGCGGTGTAAGGTTGCGCTACTAAAAAATAATGAGAACGCTGGTAGAAAATACAAAATAGTATAAACCAAATTTTCGAATAACAATGCCCCTAAATATATTTAGGGTAATAGGAAAAATACAAAATGTATAGGGCTAGCTAGGGTAAGGATTACAAGGGAGTGTGGCTCATTCAAAGGGTCGGAGTGTGGCGGCTTTAGACTGAAGGTCAAAGAGATTGGGGTCGGGTCAGCACAGGAAGTAAGGGTGAGCAGTAAAGAACTACAAGGGAAAATGTATGGGGAGAATAACGGTCGACGCATCATGTGAATCAAACAATTTGAAGGGTTAGTGAACTCGAAGATTTCACTATGAACTTCTCCTCCCAGAAGGATTTCAAACGAGGCACAGACGATGGATGAAGGGTGGACCTCTAAAAATCGGGTGTGGTACTTGTTAATCTCAGTGAGGGTTAAAACAATGTAAGGAGTAGGGGTGAACAGATCTCAGTAGGAAAATAATTGTATAGAAGAAATAATCCAGCATCAAGTGAACTAAGAAGATCGAAAGATTGGCGAACTCAGCGATTTATTCCATTCCAGAAGATTCTAAACAAAGCATTCTCAAAACGAAATGTGGCCCTACACTATACACAGATTTATTTGGCCAGATAAGACAACATCTAAAAGAAATCTCGTCAGTCGCGGTTGTGGAGATTCAGCAGGTTGCGGTAGGCTCGCGCGCTCAGGTAGGGGCGTCCATTCCCATATCGCCTCGCCGAGGTCGCCATTGGGAGTTCTTCCACAGCAGGGTCTTGATCTTCTGGTCCTTCTTCCTCGGCTGGAGCTTCCTCATCGATGTCTGAATCCATGTGATTCTCTTCTTCTGGATCCTCTTCCATGTGATTTCCCTCCACTGGATTTTCTTCTATCGGTTCATCCTCGGGATCTTCCTCTATCGGGTTCTCTTCATGGTCTCCTTCCTCTTCGTTGGAATCGCCTATCATGTCAAACTCTTGGGCGGCTGCTCCTTCGTCCTCGGAATCACTGTTTCCGAAAATGACCTGGGGATCGTTGATCTCATCGTCAGAACCCATTAGTGTGCGGTCTAAGGAAACGCATGACTGTGCATCCTCATCTAGCTGCGGCGCTGCTCCAGGATGGGCCATGTCCCGAAAGGAAAGAGTCGTGATTAGATAGTGGAACACATCAAAAATAGCTAAGGGTACGGAGTATAGGAAAATATGCGATAGGCAGGAAACTGAAAAATCAGGATTAAAATGCTGTGGTAATGAATAGTATGAATAAAGGGAAGGACAAGAGAATGACACATATATTACGATTCAAGTTTTATTGCATTCAACTAAAAGTTCGACGGATACAAGATTTCAAACGGAAAGAAATATTTATAAGAGGATGTCAACATTATTACTGAAATTAGAAAACATGAAAATTCTTCTTTGATTGCTAAGCCGCTGCATTCTCGTCACGCGAGTTGAATCCCGTGTTGGGTCCGCCTTATTCTCGAAGTTCGAACTACGCAGTAATCCTCACTTGGCTGAAGTGGGGAGTGTGGACAAATCTTCCCCCTAAAGCTCTTTCCTTTTTGGGCAACCGTTGATGAGATGTTCGCTGGATCCGCAAATCAGACATTTCCCTTGGGCGCGGCGACAATCTCTCTGAAGATGTCCTGGCCTCTTACAGTACCCACAACATGGGGTCTTCTGCTGCTTCTGTCGCGGGGAAACAAATTGGCGCTTCATCTTCTTCTCTTTTTCTCGTCTAACGGGGATCCCTTTATGATTGGAGACTCCCGCTGGTGCCTGATTCACCTGCCTTCTCAGTCCTTCAGCTAACAGGTCGTTTGTTCGCTCCTGGGCTTCCTTTAAACCTTACAGTACACTCAGAATCTCAACGGTTTGATTCTGGGGAGTGGAGATAGAGAAAGAGTCGTTGGAAGACATGATCCTGAAACAATAATTTTTGAGGATGATATAAGGTACAAGCTATAAGAATCAAAATATAATGTGGATTGGGCGAAGATTCAAGAATATCATATGTGAAGAAATTCATTACAAGTGGAAAATCAAATGTATGACTCTAAGTCACTTAAACAGAGTATGGTAGTGTAATCGTGATGTAGTTCACAATTACAACCACGAAACTTTACCAAGTCACCTGAAACCCTAGCGAATGGATAGCAGAATACTCGATGTGAATATGGATCAAGAATGACAAGTTTACAACCTAGACCAAGGGATGTCTTAGATTGCCAAGCTATACACGGAAAACTGCAATCCCAATCGAAGCAAAACCTGGCTTTGATACCAACTAAACCATGTCACGCCCCGCTTCCCAAACTACGGAATACGAGGGGTTGACAAGGCCAGCCATGCTCCTACGGTCAAGGAAACATCCTGCCGTAGTCACACTTCGGCTTCTAGCTTTACATGGTAATCAGTAAATAATGCGCAGGTAATGAGAAATGCAGTAACTGGAACAAAACAGTATAAATAACTGACCTGATGGAAAACAAAAGGTATAACCCTGGATAGCTAAACAAGATGTCCGTGATGTACGTCTAGTCCTGGTCCAGGCTAAATCTTCTCCTCACACTGAGCATGGATACTCAGGTAGTCAGAGCGACACAATAGCAATATAATATATAAATTCACGTGACAATTCTAACAGTGATAATAGATATATATAACAGTAAATCAATGACGGTATAGGTATGAACATGCAGTAATCAATGCAGCGGAACAGTAAAAGCTGTAGAATGATATGCCACGTATGTCAACACAGTAAGAATGTATATCGATGCTATCATCCCTATCAGTCTCTACGTCTCACTGTACAGGTCACTAAACCTATCGTCAGTCCAAGTGTGAGAGTCAACCACTCGCGAGTGTCCTCCACCCAAGGGTAGAACCCAAGAGCAAGGGACCACGGGCCCAACATGTAACTCACGGTAATAATCATGTACCCTGTAAATCTCCATATATCTCCATATATATAAGCCGGCAAAGGACTCCCGAGATTCTGTTGAACTCACACTCAAACTATCCCACACCCCGTGGTCTACATCAAACGCTAACCATAACCTTAAATACCAATCGGTCTGTGACAAGTCTGCGCGAGAACTAGAGGCAGGACCTCCATTAAGCACGTCCCGACTAATACCTAAGATAAATGGCAGTGTCTGGTGCCTTATCTGTGACACCCGTGCAAGAGTTTCCATAAGTGTCCCATACCACTTATAGTTACACATACACGCGTCCCACATACGTCGATAATGCAATAGAATCATAAGGTTTACTGATTGTGTACAAGTACGTATCACTTTCACTTATTCACTGATACACGAACACTAACGTACTTGTCAGAATCATCACTAATACCTAATACTGGGTAATGCACGTTATCACTAGGTTATCAATGCAGTGACATGTGTATGATATGATGCGTAAACAGTATGTAGGCATGATTAGGGTATCATGAATCAATAATCTACCACTTGCATAATTTATCATAAATCATACGGTTACAGTTTAGTGAAACGATGAACGGGGAATAAATAGTATGTTCGGTTATCTATCCAGCGAATTTGGTTACATGCCAATCGGGTTCCAGGATCATTAATTATAGCCATTTCATTTTAAGCGTTCACGGCTGGAAATCCGGTTTCAGAATCGGAAGTCCGTTTCGCAACGTATTTTAATCCTAGCTGGGATCAGATTTTAGCAATGCTACAGTTGAATGAAATCTAGGGTTTTCAGTAAGGTTTTCAAAAAAATAGACGGATCTTCAATCGCGTCTATACGTCAGGAGATATATACTGTTTAATACTAGTATGTCAATTCTGATTCTGTTGGGACTGTTATGCGTCCCGATCTTTTAAATTACAAGTTAAATAGCAAATGTTGAGGAAACAGGGTGAAACCACTTGTATTATCTAGCTAACAGATTCATCCTTAATAAACAGTGGAGTTCCGCAACCTACGAGTTAAGGAAACAGTGTGGTATCCATTACGGGACAGTAAACAACAACTGGAGTCGCTCTGGACTGCAGTCCATAGTCGCACTCCGATCCAAATATCGTCACAGTTTAGGTACAGAAATATTTAGAAACTTGCATAGGGTTATATCTCGTCGAGTCGGCTTCGATTTAAGCCCTCGAACGCATCATTCCAGTGTGTATATAATTTATGGTGATTTTAACGGTTTTCAGATACAAGAAATTTCCAGTTTTACGGGTAAACTTGGGGGTAGTCGTTTTAGTCGTTGACGGTCATATTTTCCAACGAAATTCACACACTAGATTCACAGCCATACGGGCCAGATTGTACAATTGACTTCCGCCAAATTAAATAATAATTTCCATTGAGAACATGCATCGAACAGTTGCATCGCAATATTTAACAGAAAAGTAAAACATGGGATATACACGATTGCAATTTGTAATTATCATAAAGTAGCATGTAGCAAGTAGAGAACTTGCCCGGCGACGTGTCGACGATGGTACGGCAACGACAACGACACGATCGCGACACACGCGCGGCACGGCAACTTGACTTGGCTCGAACTCGAGTCTCGGCAGCGGCGGCTTGGTTGCTGGGGTCTTAACGGCGAGGGTGGTGGTCGTTGGCATGGGATTGCTCGCTGTGGTGGTAGCCGGAAGAGAAGGTGACGGCGACGAGGTCGGAGGTAGGTGCAGGGTCGACTGTGAAATGGGCTCGAGTGTGCTGTGGGTTGGTGGAGGTGGCGAAAAGGAGGTGATGGAGGAAGTTGGTCGGAGTTGTGCGGGGAGGAGCAGGATCAAGAGAGAAAGAACAGAGAAAGAGAGGGGGAGAGATCAGAAAGAGAGAGAGAGAAAGAGAGAGTAGAGGAAGAGAGAGAGTGAGATAGAGAGGTTTGAGATCAGAGGAAGGGAGGGAGTGAGCAAAGGTAGGGAGAGGGAAGAGAGAGATCGAGAGAGAGAGAGAGAGATCGAGAGAGGGGATGAGGGCGACAGTGATGATGATGATGATAGGTCGACGAGAGCAAGGAGGTGGTGGTCGGAGAGGGAGACGGAGTGACGGCGAGGGTGGTGAGCTTGCGCGCGGGAAGAGAAAAGAAGGGAGAGAGCGAGAGGGGAGAGGGTGTAAGTGGGTGAGAGAGAGGAAGAATGGAGAGAGAGAGAGAGACGTGGAGGTGATCGCGAGGAGAGATCGAGGCGCGCGTCGTGGGAGTAACGCGCGCGAGCGTGGGCGTCGGCGGAGGCGAGGAGCGCGGGCGACGTGGTCGCCGGCGTTAGCGTCGTGGGCGCAGGCGTGAGCGGAGGAGGCGGGTCGAGGGAGCAGTGGCGTGGGCGGGAAAGATAGCCGTTGGGAGAAGAGAGGTGAGGTGTGGGCCGGGTCGGGTTTAAGCGAGCGGGTGAGAGTGAGTGGGCTCGAGCGAGGCGGGCCGGGGAAAAATTTGAGGAGAGAAGTTGGGGATGGGCCGGCTTAAATAAAGAGAAAAGGGTTTAAGTGGGGGGAAAAACGAAGAAACGGGCTGGGGGGATTTTAATAGTAAGGGAAAAATAGGATTAAGGAATTTAAAGTTGGGCTGAGGAAAAGATAGGTTTTGGGTTTTAATAAATTAAGTTATAAAAGGAATGGGCTTGGGATTGGTTTGGGCTGGGGAAAATTATTTGCTAATTCTAAATAAATTTTGTGTTGGGTTTGAGGAAAAGGAACTATAAAAGAAATAGGTAATCGGGTTCCGGTCTAGCTTAGGGTAAAGTAGTGAAGGGAAAAATGAAAGTGTGATTGGGTTTTATTTTTCTTTGGAAGACTACAGGTAGAAAATGAAAAAGGGTTTTAGAATTCTAAAAACAATAATAATAAACTAAATAACTTTTGAGGGGAACAAAATACGAGTATTGGTATAAAAAGAGGCTGGGTGTTACATTCTCCCTGGACTTCATCAACCCTATGGCCGCAACCCTTGCTGCCATCGAACCCATCACCATCAACCCAACCGAGAACTCCATCATCACCTGAGAACCCAAAACACCAGCCTGCACTATCACCGTCTGGACCACCGCAGCGAGACGTTGAGCCCAGGCACTTCTCCGCTTAACCCGACCCCTACCACAGCCAAGCTTGCCACCGCCGTGCTGATTAACGCCGACCACATCACCACCGGTCTCAACGCAGCCACCTCGCTCCAACTCCTGCTCCCCTCATCGCTTCAGCCAAGCCACCGGAGCCTTAACCGAGCCTACAAGCTAAACTCACGTCCCTTGCACCCTTCGGCATTTCATCGAGCACTTTCATCCATCGCCAATTACCGCTATTCTGGTCACCGTCGTCGCTATTCAATCCATGGCCTCAATCTCTTAAGCCATCATCGTCATCAACACGGTATCCATCGCAACACCGACATACGCCCATCGCAGCTCACGTCGCGTCGAGCCCCGCGACACAAGCCTAGCCAAGCCTCGTCGTGGTCTTGTTGTGCTGCGCCGCTGCCGTAGTCGTAGTTCACCACCGTACCGCCGTCGATACGTCGTCAGGCAAGTATACCACTGGCTTCATGCTAATTTTATCTGTTACAATTAGAAATACCGTTAAATTCGGTATATACACTTCGTGCGATTTAATATAATGCACGTGTTCGATGCAAAACCCGAGAGGAAAACCCCCGTTAAATTGACGGAGACAGATCACATAGGATGGCCCGTGTAATGATGAATATCGTGTTACGATTTAGCTGGAAAATACGGCATCTAATGACGTAATAGGCCTTTCCCATTTAAACCCGTAAAACTGAATTTTTCCCGTACCTGAAACTCGTATAAATCACAGTTAATTGATTATAAATTGTATTGCTGCATTCGAGGGCTCAAATCGAATCCGACTCGACGACCTAGAACCCCATAAGAGTGTCAATCTGATTCTATGCTAAAAAGATGGCGGAAACTGGTTCGGAGTGCGCCTCTGGACTGCAGTCCAGAGCAACACTGACTGTTGATTTTCATTTTGTAATGCTTTCACTCTACTGTATGAACATGTTATAGTGTGTAACCCTATACCATAGCGAATATGAAACAGTTAGCTAACTAATGAAAGTGATTTCATCAATTTCTACTGTCGTTTACTATTTAAAATGTATTTTAAATTAACAGAACGTATAGCAGTCCCAACCAGGGACAGACCTTATACCTCATTGATGTACAGTGCATAACTTCTAGTACACCATGGATATCATCGATCTGTCTGGTGCGTTGGAAACCTAACCAATAAACTTAAATTTTGTTCAACTATAGAGTTGCCTAATATTGATCCCAACAGGGTGAAAATTATGTTGCGAAATGGACATTCAGTTCAGGAACTGAATTTCCAGCAGTGAACACTTAAAATGAAACGACTGTAACTTGCAAACCCGAAATCCGATTGTCCTGAAATTAATTTTGTTGAACCGCCGACTGAGTTTACTTATTGATGCTTTTATATATTTTTGCTTAATTATGAATGCATGATTTAATACGAATTTTCTATGTTCATAAGATGCATAACGACTCATATTGCACATGAACTGTTTAGCGGCATGACTCATAGTTCTACCTGACTACAAGACCTTTAGTGATAGCGAACATTCGTGTTAATACTCGGTGTATATTGCATTGTCGAACGTGTGAAGTATTGGTGCGGCTGTATCAAGTACACCAATGAATAGTGAGTGATTTGTGACAATGAACCATACAGTGAACAGTGAAAGAAATCGTGATATTGATGCGTACCTGTATGCAACCAGTCTATACTCATGAATAGTGAAACCTGGGTAAAAAGGGGGAAATCGAAGTGGAAAGGGAATTGCATTTAGCGAGAACAGTGATTTAGAGGATGATCATTCGAACAACGATTTTTGTATATATTAGGTTGGGCCTAGCGGTCCGACTGACAGGGTTATATCCCGGACGATAGCGGGCTATAGTCTCAGGTATGTACGAGACCCTCGTTAAATATGATCCTCTTTTCCACAACTCGATTTCAGAAGTGACTTAGAGACCGATAGGGACACAGATCATATATTGCATCAGTTAGTGACGTATTGATCACCTGCATTCTATCACCATCATTATTATTTTTATTTTCTTGCCTTTATTATTATTATAATATTGCTATTATGTCGCTCTGACGACCTGAGTATGCATGCTCAGTGATAGAGGTAGATTCGTCTAATCTCGAGGAGACTGTGAAGATCTAGACGAGTGAACCAGTTACATTTCTCCATTGATATTCCTGGTTAGTTGCACTTTTGCTTACTTCCATTGAGCTCAGATTTCTTTATATCTGATAGTTTTAGTGACTGCATTCTCTTTACCTGTATTGCATTTTACCGATTGCCACATAGTGCTAGAAGCCGAAATGTGACCACGACATGATCATTCTTTGATCGTAGGAGCATGGCTGGCCCTGTCACCCTTGTATTCCGTATTTTGGGAAGCGAGGCGTGACAATAAATATTTTTAAAATGCTGTCTAATGCAAAAAATCGTGTGGTATCATTTTCCTTCATATAATGGTTGTCTTTCTTACCTCGTTACCAGCTAATAAAGTGAAATTTCAGTTTGAGGCCTCCGTTTTCATATTTAGCAAAACAAAAAATAAAATAAGGAAAGTTGGAAAAATTCTTAATCTAAAGCAATAAGAAATCTGAAAAGAAATGCTTCCTTAAAAAAACGGAGCCTCCGCCATCATAGAATTTCCTTCCGGACGGTTGAGAAATCTACATAAACGGTCTTTGTCATCCATTAAAAATATAGAAAGTGAAATTTTTTACCGCCACCATGATCCCTTCTCTTTTATTTGTGTTAGATTGATTTATCAAAGACCGCCATTTCAAAAGATCTCCTCATACTTTTCTTATTTGCAAAAATCCATATAATGTCTTTCAACCAAGCAAAATGGAAGAAAAAAATTTGCATAGCCCGTGTAATAAGCATGAGATAAAAGAGCTGTTACTGAAAATCCATCTCATAATATACCTTGTTGCCGAAAAAGATTTTTTTTACAGTAATTGTTGCTAGGTTGATCAGAACAACATGTTTAATTTCATTGCTAGATAATTTCATATGACTGTTATGGCACATCCGATTTATGTTTTCATTGATTGATATTTCATTGCAAAATTAGATTGTTTTATGCTTTTATATAATTAATAGTTTTGAATTTAAACATGAGATCTAGAGATAAGAAGAAGAATCATATAAAGCAACCATAGTACCTTAAACAATTAAAAACCCTAGGATTTTCTTACTTTTATTTAATCTATCTTTTAATTAATTGCTTTTATATACTTGCACTTTTAAATTCCTTGCATTTAATTTTACTATCAAATCAACTCTTTTTAGTTACTTGTTTTTAAAACTAATTAAAATCACACGTGTCTGAGTGGATCGAACAACCGTACACTATTTAAAATTTATCACAAATAAGTTTTTTGGGCCGCACTAAATACAACCATGACCATAAACATTGCTTGCCCTCTTTTCCACGAATTAAGGCCCACTAGATATATAATGGGTCTACCCAGAGGCTAAGCCCAAGAGCCTCAATTTAAAATCACCAAATTCCAGCTGGGGCAAACCAGTCAGGTGCTCCGCTCTCACATACCCTCGGTGACCATAACGGGAGCGCGATATCAGAATCCCTGCACGTGCTTCAGAAGCGAGGCGGATCAAAACCCTAGCTCTCATCTCTCCAGCGAGGGAATCGAATTCGTAAGTCCCATCTCTACAATCGATTTTCTTGGGTTTGCTTGCTGCATCAGGGTTTCGATGCATGTAATTTTTCGACTTTTTGTTTGATTTTAATTGAAGTTTAGGGAAAAAGCTATGGCCTTTTTTGTACGTTTGTTGATTTCTTTAGATTCTGATCGCATGGAGAGAGCGATGACTGTCGACCTTTAGGTTCAAGCTAGGGTTTTTAGTTTTAGATTTCCATCAGTTGTGGAAAGTTTTCAGCATAACCTCAATGCCCAAAGTTTCATTATCTGATTGTCCTTGTGCTGTCATGTTGTGCAGCCTTGATAGCTTAAACAAATTTCCAAGCAACGAAATTGTGTGAATTATTAAGATTTATATCCACATGAGAAGCCTGATTGAAATATATGAAGATTAGGAAGCCTCAGGTTAATGTAAGTGTCCTGGGGTTAGTCCAGATGATTTTTGGAAATTAATTGCTTTAGCTGTTGGCCTTGCAAGCCGTCATGCACAATTTTCTTTCGAATAACAAACAGACTATAGTTCATCATATCAGTCCGGCCTGCCATTATGCTACTTGCAGAGGCGGCATGGTGTCAAATGCAGGTGCGGAGGCAAAGGGGGCGGGTTGGGGCTTAGACCTGTGGAGAGATCTCACTGTTTGAGTACTCCCAAGTTGTTGAGCAGTGGCAGGCCACCTCCGGAGTCGAGCCCATCAGCAGTGAAGAAGGGGATGAAAACGAAAGGGGAAAATTCTAGTGATTTGGGTATTGAGTATAGGACATTGGGTTTAAACCTGCAACTTATATACCCAATTCACTGAAATAAACAAAAATCCTGTAACTTTCGACTTG
This sequence comes from Agapanthus africanus, assembly GCA_030015575.1. NCBI lineage: Eukaryota > Viridiplantae > Streptophyta > Magnoliopsida > Asparagales > Amaryllidaceae > Agapanthus > Agapanthus africanus. The sequence goes on along the minus strand of JASDDO010000004.1, from coordinate 433,526,663 downwards.
AAATCCAAATAGCAGTTTTATTTCACAGTCTCGTTGCACTCTCTCTCTCTCTCTCCCTCTCTCTCTCTCTCCCTCTCTCCCTCCCTCCCTCGCGTCCTTGATGAGCCAACCCAATGAAGTCACAAAGGATTGAAGGGTCGGAGCTTGCAATTTCTTAACATTACATCTAAAAGACAACAAAGCTTCCATCCATTCTTTTATTGAGTTAGTGTTGATTATTTTATTTTGATTTATTTCAATTAAAAACGATTTATATGATTTTCTGATTAATCCTAAATAACTTTCAGGGTTTAGTTTTCGATATTTTGGATTTGAAGTGTTAAAAATTATGGTCCCATTCCTGTCAAATAATTAGAGCATAATTTTTTAAATAAAAACTTGGTCCTCAAATCTTCAATTTTTCCGTGTTTGTTTAATAGAGGGTTTAATTTATTCAATTCATATAATGCAAACAAACCTTTGTGAGATTACTGTTCACCGGTTGTTCCTTAACATGCCTACCTCTTATTCTTTACAAAAAGTGTGAAGCAAGCAAGAGCAAGGTAGGCTATAGATTTTACTCTTTTTGGTTGGGGTGAAGTAAGGTAACTATGCTCATGGTTTGTCATGCTGTATCGTTCACAGGATTCCTGTCCCTGTATACTCGTATCATTCTTCTCCTCTTGTTTTATCTTTGAAACTTTAGTATTTGTATTCCATCTCTAATAGATTAATGTTACTTGGTTTGAAACGGACCAGAGTCTGTTGGTCCTGATGGGGAGCAAAGGTCGTGCACCACCACTTTCTCATCTTCGACGGCCTCTTCCAGGCCCTGACATGTTACATGATCCATTTGGCCCAGGCATTCATCCGCCACCTGGTGCATTTCCTTTTGATATGATGCCTCACCCAGAAATTATGGAGCAGAAGATTGCTGCCCAAGATACTGACATGCGAAGGATTCTGACAGAGAATCAGCGGCTTGCAGCTACCCATTCAGTCTTGAGGCATGAACTTGCTGCAGCTCAGCAAGAGCTGCAGAGGTTGGACGCTCACATGGGTGCTATGAAAGCAGAGCAAGAACAGCACATGAGGGGCCTCCTTGATAAGATGGCAAAGATGGAAGCTGACTTGAAGTCTTCGGAAAATATTAAGGTGGAGTTGCAGCAGGCTCATGCAGAAGCCCAAAGCTTAATGGCAGTTCGACAGGAACTTATGGCTAAAGCACAACAGCTAACCCAAGAGCTACAGAGGAGTACCGGTGATGGCCAGCAGATCCCTGCTTTGATGTCAGAACTAGACAATCTAAGACAAGAATACCAACATTATAGGTAGTTATTTGAAGCTGTGTGTTGGGACTATCCATTTTTTATTTGAAATAAGATACTGAGTCGTGTAGTCTCTCTTTTCTGTATGCAGAGCTACCTATGACTATGAAAGGAAATTGCGCATTGACCATTATGAATCACTTCAGGTAATGGAGAAGAATTATATGTCGATGGTGAGGGAAGTGGAGAAACTACGAGGTCAGTTGACTAATGCTACTAACCTTGATAGAAGTGGTATGTCGAAATATTTGTTTACATATCTTAGACCTTTTGTTTCCCTCTTTTTTTTGTTATTGTTGTTGCTGATGGATCTTTATTAATAAACATCAAATGCAGGTGGATCATACAGTAACAGCGTGTACAAGGACGATGCAAGTGGGCAGCGCTCTATTGGACAAAATGCGTATGAAGATGCTTATGGAGTTCCACAGGTGAATGGCATCACCTATATTGAATTTGTTCTACATTTCCTGACCCACATCCTATGTAAATAGGGTCCATCTCCTCTCCGCTTCTTGTCTTGCATGCCTTGACTCATGACCTCCTGATATTTCCTTTGCCTACTATGCGGAACCCTTTCGGTAGTTATTTTCTACATATCAATAAGTGGGTATACAGTATATCTCACTTGATGCAATCGACTCTGAGCACGAGCACGAACACAGGTACAATAGTGCCTCAGACACAACTAACGTGATTAAATTAATATATATTGGAAGACACTACGAAATATACTACTACTGGAAGGAGTTCTAAATATTAATAAAGTAATATTAGAAGGAGAAGTCGAGGAAAGATGAGGGAAGCCTACATATAATATAACGTAATATTATAATCATCATCATCTGAAAAAAAATGGGTAATGACAACCTTGATTATGGAAATTCACACCATGAAGTTTAATAGAAAAAGTAAAATACCAAATTAAATATAGCCATATAGGAAAGACTAAAGATAGAACTTCCAAACCATTTTGTGCTTTAAAAAGGAAACTTTCAATCTGCTATCCAGTGTTTTAAGAACCAAGCGCTAAAAAAAACTTTGGAGACCAAGCAGCTGCTTAGTGGGGATTAATTGGGCCCTTAAGTGGTGCTTTCTTAACCACTGGAAAGACTACTGTTTCGGTTTTTAATGATTCATAGTTTTTCTAATTTCTTTATTCTAAGCATGAGCTTCCTTTGGTGTATGGTCAACTTGAATAAGATTCATATAAGACATTGAAGCCTGCATTGTGTGGTGGATAAACCTAGTATTGGTTGCACTTGTCACAAAACGCACTTCAGACTTATGAGATCTAATTTACTCCTTGTGCACCTAAACACCTTGGCTGATGTAGCTTTGGCAAATGGTATTGATATGTATAACATGCAGGTGAAATGTAATACTCATATGCCTATTTAGTTTTTGTCACGCCCTGGATCTAAAAAAACGAGAAATGAGAGCGACAAGCCCGCAACATCTTCATACCGAGAAACACTCCTTCTCGACACGAATACGCAAAGCGTCTATATAAGCAGTAAAGGAAAATATAGTACAAGAATTTTAAGCTTATAAAATATCCAACAATATTTATAACAATCCCAAAAACGATAACTAAACACAGTTTGTAAATTCTAGGAATTAGAAATGAAAGACTTGAACAAAAGAAGGCATACTTACTGAAAAGAAAATTTAGTGCTCGGCTTGACTAGAAAGATATTGACTGTCCTCCTCAGTTGGTACTATCTTGTACCTAGCCTCTTCTCCTGCCCTACCGTCGTCTGACGATATTCCCCAGAAAAAAACGGAAAACAAGAATGCCGTCAGCGAACTAAAGTTCGGTAAGTCCGCATTTTATATAAAAACAGTATTTGAAAACGAAATATGGTATACATAATACTAGGCATGAGAATAACCGTGAACAGTAAACGGTAGTATGCATGTCAAATAAATAGCATGTATTAATCAGTGCGTGGTAACTAAAGTATCACGATATTCATTATTTCGATATTATTGATTATAAGTATAAACTCCATTTGTGGGAGTTTTATTATGTAACCGAGATATTTCATAATGCCATGGAACAACAATACGAGATTCACGATATATATATAATGCAATATACCGTTTTTCTCCGGTACCACGAGGAACAAGATATAATTCTCTTGTTACACATAAATACCCCATTCTTCGAGCTCCCATCCTCATGATACACACACATATATTCAATAAATAGTGTCTATTATACATGTCATGTTCATGAGATTCAATATATTCATTAGATTCACGAGATTCAAGAGTTTCATGTATTTAAGTGGTGCATGTCAGGTTCAGGTCAGGATAGTATAATGTAACGCCGGTTCCACAGGAGTATTCACAGATCCAAGGCTATCATCTAGGTGCAAGGAAACACGGGCCCATTCATGAGAGTAAACTCCTGAGGAGTTCAGGTCAAGATAGTATAATCTAATGTCAGTTCCGCAGGAGTATTCACATACCCAAGTCTATCATCTAGGGGCAAGGAAACACGATTCTATTCATGAGTTAGTGATTGGACTCTTGAGATTCCGTATAATCTAACGCCAGTTCGAGATATGATCGTAAGAGAAAGAAAAAATTCAAGGGAATAGGATTCAAGAATGAAACCGTTGCGCAATCGTTATAGTCTACCCTTCTTAAAATAATTTCGTCACCAAAATTTTCTCAAGTATATTGTAATATATAGTTTTTTTCGTCACCATATTGAGATAAAAATGCGCGCGCTTGTCAGGCGCTGTACAGATTCTCTCTGCCTATTGTGGGCGGGGGTTTATTGATTGGGTGATCTTAATCTCCGGCAGCCGCGGACAAAACTGCTGTTAATTACTTGTTCCGAAACGAGAGAACCTCTGATTAATGGGTCGTGTGAATCATACGAACAACGTGGGATATGGATGTTTAAAATAAATGTTGGAATTTTTGGGAAGAAGAGCATTGCCTTATTATTTTGATCAAGTACTATTTAATCCTTGTGTTTAAAACACAGCTCCCATGTTAGTCTCTTGGTTTACCAACAAGGGTGAGCTTATGTTCAACCCTCATGTCATGAATGAGGTACATAAGTTCTTTTTATTCTGAAAGCATAAGCTTTATCTAGGGACACTTAGTCTCATTTGAGAACTAAGTTCTACCTAGATGGTTTGGTCAAATGTTGAGAAATTTGTTCTCTGTTGATTTTAAGATCATTTGGGAAGCCCAGACTTGAACTTAGCAATTTTTTGCAAAATTTAACTACGCTCATGAGCGCTGGCGCTAGTGCATGTGTGTTGCACATGGCGCTCTTGGTGATATTTAACGCTAGCGCATTTGGTCATGTTTGGCGTTAGCTCACGTGCACTGCACGTGGTGCACATACGCAGTTTGGTGGAAAGCAACATTGGCGTTGGCGCATTTGGTCCAATTGTTGGCGCTGGTGCACATTCTTTGCACGTGGTGCTCATGCGTGATTTTGCAGAAAAGCGCCCCTAGTGCTGGCCCATGTGCATTGTACGTAGCGCATGTGCACAAATTTGCAGAAAGCGCCCTGGCGCACGTAGTGCAAATTTGCAGAAAGACGCTAGTGCACGTGCATTGAACGTGGTGCCCATGTGTAATTTTGCAGAAAACTGCCTTGGCGCCGACGCACGTGCATTGCACGTAGCGCACAAGCGCAATTTTGCAGCAAGCGTCCTTCGCACTTGCATAGGGTGCACCCTATAGATGAAAGTTTGCACTTTTAGAAAGCGTTTGCTTTCGATTTGTGAGGCGAATGCTTCTCTAATTTGATTTTTATTCATCCTTGGATCTAGGATTTGTTCTTGAATAATTAAAAAAAACCTATGCTCCTTTTCTAGATCTTTAGATCTTGCCGCAGTGATCTTTTTTGTATGTTTGGGAGATGAGTTCTCCCCTTTCCCTCTGCTTTTTTTTGGATTCAAATGAATAGAGATTTTTGGATGCGATTTTTAAATCTTGATGAATAGAGAATAAAGAGAGATCTTTTTCTGTACAAGTTTCGGAGTAAAAATTATTTACTATGGAAAGAGGGATTTTCTCCAAGAAAAATTTTAGAGAGAAAAGAGAACCTACGTGAAGGGCAGAGAAAGAGAGGACGGCTCCAAAATTCTAGATTTTTAGCAGAGGAGAATTATTCTTTATTTTATCACGAGGGTTGGCTTTTATAGCCTTTTCACTTTACATCTGGGCCTCTAGGGCTTTACAATATTGGTTTTTGTCCCTCCCATGCCCATGTGTGCTTATTTATTTTTGCACATAAGCCATGCGTTTTACAATTATTTGGCTTTTTGCCCATTTTATTCCTAAAAATTACATTTAAATTTATTTGCTATATAATTCTCTTCTTTGGTGATCGGCTTAGCTTGGGCTCGAGGCGGTATAGGCGTCCGCCCGGTTACTTAGGGTCGGATCCGGGTTAGTCGGACCTGCGTTGACTTTAGCTTTTGACCTTTAATTTTTTATTTTTAATTCTGGCAATGGCGTGTAAATTTTGACCCCAACATAATAAGCTAATATAAAAATGATGTCGTGCAAGTTGTCTTCGCGCTCTCAATTGTCACTCCCAATCATTGATGCTTCGTCCGAAAGAAAGGATTACGATTGGTGCTGAACGAAACACCAAGAATTGGAAAGACGAGTAATGATGGATTCAAGGAAATAAGATGAAAAATAATAATAATGTCAAGAATTGGAAATACAAGGAAGTGATCAAGATGGGTTCAAAGAATAAGATTCAAAAAGAGTAATAAATGTTGGATTTTTAAATTCTTTTAATATTTGCTTTCAATGGTCATACAGAACTGATCTGCATGAGCCACCAATAAAACTTATCATGTGCTGCTTCCCAAAAATGAGAAATGAGAGCGACAAGTCCGCGAAGTATTCAGACCGAGAAACACTCCTTCTCGACATGAATACGCTAAGTGTTTATATAAGCAGTAAAGGAAAATATAGTACATGAATTTTAAGCTTATAAAATATTCAACAATTTTTATAATATTCTCAAAAATGATAACTAAACACAGTTCAAAAATTTAAAGAATTAGGAATGAAAGATGGCCTTAAACAAAAGAAGGCATGCTTACTGAAAAGGAAAAATAGCGCTCGGCTCGACTAGAAAGATATTGATTGTCCTCCTCAGTTGGTACCTCGTACCTAGCCTTTTTTTCCCGCCCCACTGTCATCTGACGACATTTTCCAGAAAAGAAAATAGAAAACATGAATACCGTCAGCGAACTAAAGTTCGGTAAGTCTTCTTTTTATATAAAAACGGTATTTAAAAACAAAATATGGTATATATAATACTAGGCATGAGAATAATTGTGAACAGTAAACGGTAGTGTGCATGTCAAATAAATAATATGTATTAATCAGTGTAAGGTAACTAGAGTATCACGATATTCGATATTTCAGTATTATTGATTATGAGTATAAGCTCCATTTGTTGGAGTTTTATTATGTAACCGGGATATTCCGTAATGCCACGGAACAACCGCAACACGAGATTCAAGATTCATATATAATGCAGTGTACCGTTTTTTCCGGTACTACAGGGAACAAGATATGATCCCGTTACATATAAATACCTCATTCTTCGAGCTACCCCATCCCCATGATTGATATATATATATATATATACATACATATATCCAATAAATAGTGTCTATTATACATGTCATGTTCACGAGATTTAAGATATTCATAAGATTCACGAGTTTAAAGTATTCAAGTGGTTCATGTCAGGATCAGGTCAAGATAGTATAATCTGACACCAGTTCCGCATGAGCTTTCACAGACCCAAGGCCATCGTCCAGGGACAAGGAAACACGTGCTCATTTATAAGTTAGTAATGGGACTTCTGAGGAGTTCAGGTCAAGATAGTATAATCTAACGCCGGTTCCGCAGGAGTATTTACAGACTCAAGGCTTTCATCCAGGGGCAAGGAAACACGGGTCCATTCATGAGTTAGTAATGTGACTTCTGAGATTCCATATAATCTAACGTCAGTTCGAGAGAGTATCAACCACCGCAGGAGTATTCACAGACCTAACGTTATCATTCAGGGGTAAGGAAACACGGGCCCACTCACGAGTTAGTAATGAGACTTTTGAGATTTCATTAATTAAACTCACAACTCAACTACCCCAATGTTCCCCACGTGTGTTAACCTATATGTGGTGGCCAGAAAACAGTACTATAAAGAAGTATTGAGGACTACTAATTAGTTAAGTCAATTGAAATCAGAAAATAAACAAGAAATATAGCCAGATGTGTTGTGCAAGCGTGGGTTCAAGTTTCGTCTAATTACGATTACTAGTTTGGGAGATATACACGTTTTCGTATCGTTACGTTGAACATGTCCAAATCTGTGCAGCCCCTCACATGTTTTTAAAACATAGTTTGCATTATTTTCCATCAGTTTTCAGGACTTGAACGTTATTAGAAACTTGTAGGTCTTTCGGTCTACTTATCCAAACAACTAGGATCCGTGCGATTTGGATTTTTGAAGTTCTAGTTATGGTCGGATTAATATCAGGATTTAAAACAGAAATTCCGGACAACAGCCATGAATGTCTTGCAGGGCATATATCGGGTTGTCCTATATGTTTCTGAGTCACCAAATATATATGAAAGTTATAGGTTTGCCAATTAGTCATCCATACATCAAAGGTTTGTCACAAACCGACGTTGGAAACTTGAGTTACGTCATGTTTAAAAACAATGTGCGAATCAGGACATATTCTGTCCAGATTCGTCACATAATTTAAAAATGCGGAATTCTATAAGTTAGGTCGGTTTTCAGGAAAACATTAAAACTAGAAAAATCTAGATGTTTCGATCTAGTTGTCCAAAACATTTGAGTTTGCTCAAAATGGACCTTGGAAGATGGAGTTATGTGTCTCCGAAGGTGGCTGAAGAAAATAGTTTTCTGATTTATAAAAACAGTGACAAAATCATGTAATGCTAAAATAATAATTACTCATTAATTATGTAGTAATGAAAGAAATTATTGCATTAAATAAACATTACACACGACCATTGTGCAACTAAAATACGATGTCTAAAAACTATAGTTAATTAGAATCATTAATACATAATGTAATTGAGAAACATTACCTTCATAATAATATGCAGTAGCTATCTTATGTAATAATATTAAACATGAAGCTATGTAGTCAAAATCTTCAAGTTGATTTATAGAATATAGAATACATTTATAATTGATATTTGATTGATTTGTAGTTGTAAGATGTAATAACAATATATAATTTAACTTTTATAGTTTATGTAATAATAACAAAAATAAAAATATATCTCAAACTATATATGCGTATAAAAAAATCTACAGTTATTGTTTTAACTTGAACCGTATTAGACAATGTATACTATGCTAACCATATCATTTATGCAATGTTTTTCCGTGCTGAATTTAAATATAAATTATACTAAAAAACAAATACTTGAATATATGCATCGTTACTAATCTTTCTATATATATGTAGTTATTATAATTATTTCTATTTATAACAATTATGCTAAGATATATATACATACATATATCTAGTAGCTGAATGGAACCAACAATATGAATATCAGCTCTATGTTATGATAATTACTGCAGTGAGTGATTAACAACAAAATGCTGCAGACAACATGACATCTAAGTGTGATAAATGATATGTATCTAACCCTAATAAACAACCCTGGAAAAAATATATGATATTAAACATAAGTAAAACACTAACAAAAAATAACCCAGTAAATGAGAACATTAATAGAATAACAATGTACATTTGGTAAATAATACGTAATCAGTTTAAATGTGCTTGTTAAATAGTTTTGTTGTGCTTGTTAAATAGTTTTGTACGTTTTATAATATCTTTTAATTAAAAGTCCATTCTGTTTGGCATGGCAATGGTTTTCTAAAGATCAATTGACGAGAAAGAAGAAAGAGGGACTTATCGTACTCACTCGTATAGTACGAGTGAAAAGAGGAGAAAATAGACTCGGTTTGAAGAATTGAGACTACGAGGTAGAAGAGAACGAAGCTTCACGATCCGATGCGCCTTTGATGAAATTTGAAGCAGCGAGGATGGTGATGAAATTAGGGCAACAAGGTTTTAGAGGAAGAAAGAGAAAGAAGAAAAGAAAGAGGCATGGGTTTATAAAAAGATGGTGGAGATATTTTTTTTGAAAACAAAAAGATCGGGTAATATTTGGAAATCCCGTAGTATCTCCTCATAATCAAAACAATAAAAGTAACAGTTATAAATTATTATATAATTATTCAAATTATAGATAATAAATAACTAATACCCATGTGATACCGATAAAAATTATAATAACTGATTTGCAAATACCTGTAATGACTTAGCTTCAATAACCCACCATCTTTAAAATAAATATAAACTATATCAGAAAACGATAACCTATATATTACTATAACTACAATTCATATATTTATGTTTATTGTCAGGTTTAGTATAGATATTTTTTAACTTATTTAATATACATATAACAACTTTACAACAAATTAATTCTATTAGTTGAATAAAGAATATATAAAAAATTACTTAAAAAATATCATTACCGTTAATATATCAACCATGTATATTAACTAATCGAAACAATGATATATGACAAAATATTTAAATTTTAAAATAAAATTAAAATAATTTAGTCGGGTTCGAACCTATGTCCTGTAGAATAACAATGCAGCGTCTCAACCAATAAGATACAAGTAGTGATTTTGCATATATTCAAATGTAAATGAATATACACCGAATTTCAAAAGAAAGAATTTTATTATTAAGGAGTACATGGATTTTACGGTCGTTACATTCTACCCTTCTTAAAATAAATTTACTTCTCAAAATTTAGAAAGATTGTGTTTCAACTGGACAAGGCAGAGATAACACCGTTGTTTGTTACATTCAACCCCATTAGTTATTGCTCTAATAGATTATGATATAACAACGGAAATTCGAGAAGTTTCGAAAGCAAGAAGGGAGATGATAGGATTGCAAGTAATAAAGTAACTTGACCAGAAGTTTAAAGGATTTCCGAATATGAACTTCGGGCGATTAGGATTCTTAAACACTATCCTTCTTTGACGACAGTTGAAGGCGGTATAGATCGCGATATAATGAATTAGGAAGACATATAAACATGAAATGCGTCCATATCGAAAAGTTCGAAAGGTGGAACATAGAATATAAAACATGGCCTAAGAAATGCAAGAAGAAACAAACAGGAATTTAGGAATTCAAGAAATCGAGAAGTGATCTTCAAGAAAATCGAAGGGAGGAATCGAGATGGATTCAATGAATGAGATTCAAGAAATCAAAAAAAGAATCAAGAAGATGACAAGATGAGATCAAACGAAGATGAAGGGTTCGCAATTTCGTTTCCTTTTCGTCGAGATGTGATCGTTAGAGAAAGTAAGTAAGAATTCATGGGAATATGATTCAAGAATAATACTGTGGTGCAATCGTTATAGTTTTTATTTGGGAGTATTATGTAATCATAGAATATCTATTTAATTCAGAGGACATTGTAAAATGAGGATTTCTGTATGGATCAAAATGCCGAGCCATCAAGTAACCTGCCCAAAATATATATAGGTGCAAATTGGAATGTGGAGTGGCTTAATCTGAGAGAGATTGAGCTGCATTCATATAAAGTTAGCTCTCATAGAGAATGAATGATGGAGAACAGATTTGAGATGTTTGGACATGTGCACGGTTAGATGATATAGATTTGTTGTTAATGGGGAACAGGGTTAGAGGCAGGTTTAAATGAGCACGGATGAAGATAGTTCTAAAAAAAATGTTGGATGTTAATTTATTCGAGGAGATGAGCCTTTGATAGAGATGGCTTTAAGAAATAGATTCATGTAACCGACCCCAAAAGTTTGGGATACAGGCTTGTATTCTTGGAATTTTGAAGCACTTCCATAGAAGATTCTATTTAATGCAAAATTCAACTCGGGCATCAGTTTGATGTATTGTTATTCCTAGCTGTGATGTAACCGGTGTCCGTAATTTTTTACATTATTACATATTTTACCTTTTTGATAAAATGCGCCTTGTTTCTTAGGAGAATGCTATAGCGAGGGCACAACGCCTCCATTCCCTACCCCTCAAGCCTAGCCAAAATGCTCTAGGAAGCTGATAAATAATTTACTCTAGGATATAATACCACACCACCAACAACGATTCTTTTGTCCCAAATTTTTGGGGGTGGCTGTATGAATGATTTTCTTCTATTCATTGTTGATCCATCCTCAATTAAATTAGGAACTCGTATATCATTGGTAACCGCCTCCAACCATATTCATTCAAGTTTATCTCTACCTAGCCCATGGTTCACTCTTGGACATGAGGAAATGGGGTTCCAAGATTGGATTATGACATTACATAACCCTGATCTTAATGCACAATTGGATTTTTTTAAGCCTGTAATTAGCGATCTTTGCAACCAGCATGTTGATGCTGTCCTGTGAATTACAATGTATGATGTAAACCACCACCTTTAAATTTCTCAGGCTGTTTTACTGCTTCCTGCTCACCTTGATCATGGAAAATAATTATTGTAAAGAAAAGATATTCGCCTAAATTTTGGCATATTATCACCTACCTTATTGAGCTTATAATAGACAATCTATGATATTACTGTTTAGTATTTACTTTCCTGCCTCAGGATTCTTTCCCCTTTGAAAACCTAATGTTTGTAATCAACTTTTTATGAATGTAAGCATCACCTTGTTTTGATCTGCATAGCTGTATTTCAGCTTCAAGCAAATACTGTATACCATATGAGTTCTTACTTTTTATATTTAACTCACCAATATCTCTAAACCATAAAACCATGCTGGTGAAATCTAGAATTTATAAACCTGATGCAAGTGAAACAATTTGCGTGAGGGGAGTTTGGGAATATCGTAAATTGTTGCAATTGCAATTCTTGGAATTGGTCAAAGTGTTACTTTTGGCTGGTTGGGGGTTTGGGGATTGAGCAACTTAAAAATCTTTTTGGTAACATTTCGCCGCTTTTACTAAATGTACAGCGAATCAGAATTTACGCTTGAAAGGATGAATTTCAATTCAGAATTAAGTAGAACTTATAGTATCTTGTTATTTCCTCTTCTTCCGCAACATGTCAAATTTTTAACTTCCTATGGTCTTTCCCGCAACACAAACATTATTGCAGATCAGAACAATCAAGGCAACCTAACACATATATTAGGATGAATTGCAACTCTCTACTTAAATTGGGTTTGTTCTATGATTCTTGATTCAATAATTCAAAGAACTTATGTACTTACATTTATGGTAACCAAGTAGACCCTAATTAAAGTAGTTGTTTTTACTTTTTACTGATTTAAGTCATATTGACCAACATTACTTTTACTCAGGGACATGGGCCATCAGCTGCCGGCGGTGGCCCACTTCCATATGGGGGAGGCCCAGCAGGAACTGCACTTACCAGGGGAGGCCCTGTCTATGACGGTTCAAGGAATAATCCTAGTATTCCTCCTAGTTACGATGCTTCTACTAAAGTTGCTGCAGCTGCAGCCTATGAAATCTCCAGGGGTGGTAGCATTGAGCCTCTCAAAGCTGGAGCTACTGCTGGAGCAGCAGCAGCTGCTGCCTCTAATAAAGGAGCTGGGGGAGCTCAAACAGCCACACCTGCTGCAAGTGTTGCTTTGCCTTACGGGTCGGCTCAGGCATTGAACCCTTATGCGTCAGCGCAGGCACCAAGTCCTTATGGGTCGGCACAAGCACCAAATCCCTATGGATCGGCTCAGGCGCCGAGTGCCTATGGATCGGCACAGCAACTGAATCTCTATGGAACAACACAGGCACCGAATGCCTATGGAGCAGCTCAGGCACCGAACCCCTACGGTTCAGCTCAGGCACCGAATCCGTACGGATCGGCCCAGGCACCAAACCCTTATGGATTAGCTCAAGGACCGAATCCTTACGGATCAGCTCAGGCCCCAGCTGGTGGTAATGTTGGAGGCGGTAATGCACGCAGATGAACGAGATTCGTTCGTTCTGATCTTCCCTGGCCTAGCATCTATTTTCTTTAGCGGAGTTTGTTTATCCTGAACTGGCGGAGAGTTAGAATTGCTACAGTTTGGATAATTCTGTGGACGAGGGGTGGTTACATAGTAATCAATTTATGTTGCTCTTTTCTATAGGGGCGCACACATGTGCCTCCGACTAGTTTGATGTGCTGATGAGGTTTTGGATACTTCACTTCCATGTTTGTGAAACTTTTTGCTTATATCTCGATGATTGGACCTACAGAGCATACAGTTGGTCGTCCTGAAACAAGCATCTAGGAATGCAGCAATTTATGCCCTTCTTTCTTCTGCTTGGAACTTAGCAAGACTTTGGTTATTAATATTTGCCAATCATAGGTTCTAAGTGAATCTTAGTAATTCGAGTGCCAAATGCTTAAATTAGCGATTTGCTCTATGTTATAGTTTTGTGGCCTTTTGAGGAAGGTTTATCATGTTTGGTTTTCTAAAATTGTGTTATGGGGATTGCTTTTTTGCTGAAAATTATGCTTCTTGCTGCTACCTTTTGTCCACGGCCAATAGTGCTGCTCGCTCACCATCGGTCGCCTCCACCTCCAGCTAATTGCCATCATGTCACCCCTGCTGCCTTTTGCCGTTCCTACCCCCTCTCCCACCAACCCCCTGTGCACGGCTGTGAGAACAGTTGTTGCTTGCCACCAACTCCATAGCCAGCCTCCAGCTCCCTCCCCAAGTCCCCATTCCCTTGTTGACCTTCCTCAGCATGATGCCGCTTTTGTCACTTGTCTTTGTCATTACCATCACAAGAGCCGCCATCATGGCCGCCCCTATTGATCTTTACTTACTATCATTGTTGCATATATTATATCTTCAAGAATGATCGAATCGTATCAGACATGAATAATGCGACAAATTCTGGAATTAGATGCCTAGGAATCACATTACCGTGTACTCGTGTACTCATGTGGTGCCTCATGATTGGTTTTTATTCCTTATCCTCTTAGGCTTATAATTTTGATTTTAATTTGCATGCGAGCGTATGAATCATCACTCAATCTGAAAAAAGAAGACCCGAGTGGGCCGCATTATTTACAACATACAAATAGAGACGTACCAGCTTATCGGGTCGAATATTTTCAACCCAAAACCTAATCCACTGGCGGACTTGGATCGTACAAGTTTAGCCCGACCCGAATTCCACAATTGATCGTTACAATGCAGCCAGCTGTTGAGGATTCGAGCGAGCGAGAGAGACGACGACGAAGAACTCATCATCGAGCAGAGCGAAGCGAAGCGACCACTTTCCATTTGTTCATTTTCTCCCTCATTAGGGTTTCAGTTTTGATCTTGATTTTCGATTTTGTGCTGATTCCAAACGAACTGTGGAGCATTAATTACTTGGAAAAGAGTGGGATTTCAGTGCCTTGCCTCTTCTACTTTCTCGTACATTTGAGTTAAGTTCTTCGATTCATTTAAGCCCTTTGGAGTTGGGTTTGAATTTTTACCGCTTCTTCCTATGGTATACTAATTTGGTGATTCTATTCATAAGAACAGGACAAAATTTGGGATTAGGCACTTTTTCCAAACTATTTAGGGATTTAGACACCTATTAAACTATGTAGAGAATTAGCACAATCGGTTCACATCAATGCCGCGTAGGCGCCACATGTGAATGGCGATTGGGATTTTGTTGAAGTTCTATTCTGCACTTTGCAAGTGCGGAATAGGTCTTGGCCTCGGCCAAGTATAAAATCTTGGTTCCCCGAGGCTTATTCCGCACTTTGCAAGTGCAGAATAGGTTTTGGCCTCAGCCAAGACTTGGCTCTCCGGGGGAGGCCAAGTCTTATTCCGCACTTTGCAAGTGCGGAATAAGACCTGCCCCTAGCAACCCAACCCAAAGAGCCAAGTATTGAGCGAAGTATTATTCCACAGTTTGTATGTGCGGAATAAGACTTGCCCCAACCCCCAACCGCCAGTCCTATGTGGCATTGATGTGACCCGATTGTACCAATTCTCTAAATAGTTTTAAAATGAGTCTGAATCCCTAATTAGTATGGAAAAAGTGCCTAATCCCAAATTTTGTCCCATAAGAACATGTTAAGCTTTTTCTCAATCATGCACAAAAATGCGAGGGTTTAAACAAGATTAGATTGTAACCGTGGAACTTATTTTCTTTCCTTGATGTAATCTAATTATTAAGACAATGAACAATATGTTAAAGGCTTTGCAACGCAAGGCTGACAGCACCTGTTAAGGATAAAAGCAAATAGCTGACGGCGTTGTCATTGTTCTCATTCTCGCAATTGATCCCCCCCCCCCCCCCCCCCTTCCCTTGTCTATTTGTATATGCTGAAAACTGAGTTAATAAGGCGTCTTGTTTTGTACAATGGTTCGTGAGGTAATGGAAATTGTGGTGTTCCATTTACTTTGTAAAGGCTAATTAGGTTTGCTGGTTCTACTGAAATGAGGAAAAATAAGTTAAATAACAATAAATGGGTTATATGCTTCGACTTTGATGATTTTTTTACAAGAGGAAAATGCTGTGGTTTTAAATATATTGTTTGCAAAAGCTTTCTTTTTTCTTGTGCATGTGTCTATTAGTGCCCATGTCAAATATGTATCTAGTATTATCACATGCACACATCTATCTAAGGACGCATATTATTCATAGGCAAACCTTAAAGCCTGTTTCCTAACGAGCATTCCAATTCGTTCATCTTGATTGCGTACTGTATATCACCCAAACATCCCTTTTATTGGAAACAGTCTGCCACTGGTTATATAGACCAGAGTTTCACAATTTTTTTATGCTCATTCATTTTATACTGTGTAGATCAATATGGTGGATCATGGCAGTGAATATATTTATGTAAACCTGTATTGTTTGGCAATCCTGTAATCTTTGTATTGTAAGCACCAATGATATAGAAAATGATATAGAAATTAGAGTCTGAGAATCGGGACTAGTGTGGATTGGGATAATGTTGTCTGAGGGTCAATCTAACGTAGCGCGGCTTTTTTCATTCAAGTTGTATTTGCTATTGCCAATCCAAATGTACTCCAACTCCAAATATGAAAATCGTTACCTCCAACCAGTGTAATTATAACATTGGGTTCAGGATCTTTGGATTGGGAAGGTTCCCCTTGACCCAATCTGGAAACCCACTCTCATCCCTCATCAAGAGTTTATATTATACTAATGGTCAGCCTTTGATAACAGAGCAGATGAGATCATTTGATGGTTAAAGGTAATCAAATCGATCTGATCTCTCTTCCACATGGATTTACGGTGGGGTGATAATTACGGTGTAATCTTTTATGAAAAACTTGCCGCCTCAGGGAAGTTATCTAGAATGTTGCCTTCAATGCATTTCTCTCAAAATAACATGGAAAGAACATTCCGAGGGCAAAGGCAGGTAAAATGTTCGTGATAGATAAGTTGTGAAGATTGAGAATATTTATTCGAGGCATGTGCTCACACAATTGATATGTGTATTATTTTATATTAGGTTGAAGTTGAACCTATAATCTTTAGTTCTTCATGTGCGAATATATTTTATTATATCTTTGTATATAAAAAATCCTATAATTTTTGCCTACTCCTGTTTTTATTATTTCTGCATAAGTAAAGTAGATATTGATTCACTATCTTTTCAAATAAGTAGCTCCACAAAAAAAAAGGAAGAACATGGATTTGATATAAGCACTCTGGTCTTGAAGTATTAATGGAACCTTTATGGAGCCTTTACTCGCTCTAATGCACCCTATCCATCTTATTGTGGATGAGCGACAAGGGTTTGCGATTGTATTTGGTATTCTTTTCCACTATGTGTCATATGTAGAATTTTTTTTGAATAATTAAACGCAGTGTGCATGCATGTCCATTTTACATTTTCTAATCTATATGGTTGAATGATGCTTTAATTCGATATTTCTACCTTGTACCTGTTTGTTTTACTGCTTTATCTTAATTTTTGGATGTCGGTGCTGAACCTGATACTTCTTGTTAATGTTGACCAGTATGGTGTGAACATCCAGATTATTTTGCTGAGAGTACCTTGTCTGGGATGCATCCTTCCTCCAGAGAGGAATGATGAGAAACTTTACGAACTCTCCAATTTGCCAATACCTATGACTGCGAATACACCACAGTTGTTAGCAATCTATTTATCCAGGATACATATAAGCAAAATTCTGATAAAGGGTGCCCTTTCTGCAGCTTGATGGAACAAAACCCTTGTTATTACTACCATCATCTGTTAACCCTACAAAACTCTTTATTGTTAACATCATTTGTAAGCTCAATTAAAAACCTGTCATTGTTTCCTTGCTTCTTGTTCTTCACCATTTCTATTTATATTCTATTTTTCCTTTATGATAGATTCATTAAAACATTTAAGATATTTGGCAGTATGAGTAATTTTCAATTTTTGTATGCCCATTTTCTTTTCATTGTATACCATGAATGGTCTGCAGGATCATGTATGAAGTAAGTCGGCCATAAAAAGGATCAGGTAACATAGAAGTAACCAGCACACTGCATCCACAAGCTATGAGGAAACAGCTAAGAGAGATGGAGCCAAAATCAGACACTTCCATTGGTCTTTGGGAAATGAGGCACCAGACCAAATTGATTACATTTCAGTGGTTGCATTGGTGAAACAAGAGGTCCCATATTATGTCTTATTGAACAGTTCAGATGCTTTTAAAAGTTATATATGTTGATCTTGGGATCCAGTAGTTGCTTTATCAAAAATAACTTTCGAGTTGCAATAGCTTTGTATTGAGCTTATTTATAATTGAAATCGTAACAACGTGAGTATGCTCAACTAATTTATGTCTATCCTATGCCACTGTTGTAACTCTATTGGTTAATACCTGTCTTCCTATTCAGAAAAAGAGTGAAAATTGCTACTCTATTTTACAGATTTTTTTCTTATGGGCTTTTGGTGCTGAACTCTTATTTGGTTCCATTTGTTGTTTATCTATATTACGTTTATTACAAGCTGCATGTTGATTAATATGTATAATACACATTTTATTTACAGGGACAGTTACACATGTAACATATATTTGTGCATTGATGCGTTCTTTTCCTGCAATAGGTTCTGTTCAGTTTCAAGTTCAGTGAATCAGCTGGAAACTATGGATGAGCTATCTATGCCAAATCTTGAAAGGTAACCATTGATCAATGCATATCCTTTTCTATTATTTTTCTGTCTTCGCAATCATCTTTGTGGAGAATCACAATCAGTTTGCTAATCATACTAAATAATCCCTGGATATTATGTTATTACTTTGGGATAGTCTCCAATCTTATGGGATAGTCTCCAATCTTAGCAAATTCTTTTGGTGGTCAGTCATGATGCTGGAGAGATGCATTGTATTCTGGGTGAGTGCTAGTTACCCATACTCAACTTAAAAAGGCCTTTGCTTCTAAAAATTTATTCATATGGGCAAACTTCTCCTTTAGTAAATCTTCACTGTCAATCTGCTCTTTCTTCTTTGTATAGGCTAATCATAGCTTCGTTTCATTAATTCTGAAATTATGAGAATTCATTATGTATGCATCTGAGCAAGGGAGAAAATATATCAGTTTTGAGCCTAGCAATTTTATGAGTCTCATATTTGCTATTTCCTTCACCCACAATCCAACACCTGTGGCTAGGACGCTGGATTGTTTCCCCCCTCATTGGTGAGGTAACAGATTTCTCACTGCCTTTATTCTCAGTCATGCTATGAATGGTGTCATGACTAGGTACTTCGTACTAGAAAAGAATTTCACAGTACAGCCCACATTCCATAAACCTCACCTAACTACTATCAGAGAATTTTCTTTTGCAATGTTGGACCCAGCTGTCAGTGATAACAAGATGAGCGGTCAGAAATCGGTGTATTAGTCTTTCAATTTCATCGTTAAGATCCTGCTTGTTACCCGATAGGTAGCTTTGAGAGTATGGGAAGCAATCAAACAACAATTGTTCTGCATTTAATTAAGCAATATAGCTAACAGCAAGCAAGCACTTGAGGAGAATAGTGAGTAAACAAATGGGTAAAAGCCTGAACGCTCAAAGGAAAATATCTTGCTATGATCTCATTTGCACATTGAGTATTGCCAAAATATGTCTATCATACGACTGAGCGGGAGACAGCTTGCACTAATGTGTTCAAAGAGAAGGTGATCTGCATCTAAAAATAAAGATAAAAATACCAATCTAAAGGGGAACACAAAGAGATAAGGATCCACTTTTGACCATCATATGTATATTTATGAATTAGAAGCATGTATATATTTATATTTTAGCGTTGCTTGAACCGAGCTTTGGCAATTCAGTAAGCACCATTTTGACGCATTCACATCGGCCAACTATGAACTGGTTCCCTTAAAACACGTTGTAGTGTTGGGGACCTAATTTTATAAATATTTTCATATAGAACACATAAGTATTTATAATAAAAGAACAGGACATTTATCCCAAATTATTAGTGTCAAGCAGATGATTTATTTCGTCATCGAGTTCTATTAAGAGTCATCTTCTCAATTACATTAACAGCTATTATATACTTTTTAACCATCTTTTTTTCCTATCTATAGTTATTAATTTCAATCATGTCGCTTGTCTTAACTTTCACTGTTATCCATCTCCCTTGCACTTGCTCAAAATAATGTAAATTGCTTTTCACTTGTTATATTCTTATGGGAGCTAACTTTTGACTTCTATGGATGTGTCCATTTCTTATTACAGCTCTTACATTATTATCATTTATCCATCTCAACATTTTTAAACTAAATTTTTGTTTCGGCATAGAAATCGTTTCTTTATTTTCCAGCATTCTGGTTTTGTACCTGTTTTAGATTATTTTTTCCTCCTTTCCTTTAAATCTCATGGATACTCTACAATCACATAACACGAAATAAGAAAGTGACAACAATTACCAGCACTACAAATTCTTGAGATGGAAGACAGACATAACTTGTTTTGTGTCATTCAAAAGCAGAGGACTGCTTCACAATGGTATCTCCACCACCGTTTAACCCACACATCCCTTCACTCAATCTCCACCGTTTATATAGCACAGAATCTTGAAATATTCCCCTACCTACACACATGCCACCTACACACACCCCTCCAACTTCTAGGTGCCTATAAAGACAAGCCCACTTTCTCTCCACATACTTCACACGATTCGAAGAGCCGAATTTGAAATGGGAGGAGCAAAGAAGTCTTCCTCTTTCTTCTGCTGCTTCTCCGGATCACGATACACAGAGAACGATGCTGATTGGTCTCCAAGGCACACTCGAAAGATCAGACCAAGCGACGAGGACAGAGGCTGGTGGGTCGGCGAGCCTGACGTGGATCGAAAGGCGACAGATTTTATTGCTAAGTTCCACAAGAGTCGCTTCGCTGACCATGAGATACATGCTGTTTAGTTATCTTCTCCTTCACTTGCATTCCCCTTCCGCCAATTACATATTTCTTTTATATCATTGTAGTTAGCTCCTCCTGTGTGATTTGAATCTCAATAATGAACAACAGGTGGCATTTGTGTTTGTGAACTTTGCGTGTGTTGATCTTATGGTGCATTTGGTTATCATTGGTTGCTAGGAATGTAGATGAAAAGAAATAGCAAACTCCTTTCTTAGAATTAGGTCCTATTTCGGGGGGTTGTGCAACTCAAAATGCCAATGTCTGAAAGACTGGGTAATTTCTCTCACAAAAATCCTCTGATGCTTAAATCAGAACAAAGTTATACAGATAGTAAACGAGATTAGTTCTCTTTGATGTAGCAATTTCAGTTGTAATAGGACCTAACCACATGTATTAGGGCATGAGACATCGTTGACTTGAGCCATTAATTTTTCCAGGTTGTTTGTGTTCTCAATAACGCACAAGCAGTGTTCAACAACAGGGGGAGCACTGGTGAATAGGTAACTTGTGAGCACTAGCACTCTTGTTTCCTTAAATGGCACGCGCGGGTTTTTTTGGTTTTTGGGGAGCACTATGTTGTGCAGTTATTTTGTCCTGATCACCTTCGACTATCGTTTGTGCATGATTACTGAGAACTGATTGTTCTCATGTGAACTTAGATATTTGTTGGATCAGTGTGTGTTACCATTTTTCCTTCATGTTTAGTTTATTTTCTTTGTACTCGTAAATGGAACCAGGTTAAAGTCGTGACAAGGTGGTCTGTGAGTGAGGAATATGCCATTTTCCCAAAGAAATGGATACTTAACCTATAAGTTTATACCTTTTATTATCCCTTCCCTTCCTATGTTCAATCATTCTTCCTTTTTAGGTTAGAGTTTGGAGGTGTTCCTTAAAGCATATTTACACTTTTTGTCATCTTTTTCTCTTTCTATTCTTTTACATATACTTGTATATATAGTTATATACTTGTATCTCAGAAGAACACAAAAATAAACCCTGCTGCAGATCAATTGAGGCTGAGTGATTGCAGTAAGCAATTAATTATTTGTTTGGATGTAAATCTCTTCTATTGAAGAGTATACATTATGGGAATGTTTAGTTTATTTTATTTTTGGCCAAATTTATTACAGGATGCTGATCAGCTACCGGTTGTGCGAATTCTTCACTATAATGCTAGTTGTGCAATTTCTTTATAATACATATTTGTTTCATTATGCTGTTTCGTTTTAATATATGTTTTCAATTTGATTTAGTAACATATAAGCCCGAATTTGTAAACCCTTGAACATTTTTGTATCGAAATAAAAGATAAATTGTGCGCCTATGCTAATTTTATTTGCTCTTTTTAATCATTGCTCTACGTCTGTGACAAATTGAGCAGCAGAAATGTTGTAAATATTGATAATGTGGGGCTGACTTCTCTGGATGATGTACATATATTAACTTGAGCAAAATTATTTCTTGTAACCCGTGTTTATTTCTATATTCAATTTCAGCAATGCATGTTCAAAAGGAATTTTGAAGATACGAATTTTTATGGTTCGGTCGCTGTATTTCTACCAGTCAAGATCAGTATCCATCTGAACTTTGGATCGCTGTTTTTCTACTAGCCAAGGTCAGTATCCATCTGAACTGCGGCCCCTGATTTTATTTCCGAGACCTGAAGATTCCACTTCGTATATGGATGGATGACGATGTCGCTGGTTGAGGATAGATTGATATCTGGTTAATTTCAATATGGTGGTTAGATTTACAAAATCAAACAATTTCTCGAGTTTGAAAAAGAAACAAGTGGGTATGAAATATTTGTTGTAAGTTACATAGGTACTGTCTTATATTATTTCTATTTTTCCAAAGTCGAGGACAAGAAGCCCAAACTTTTTATTTTTTGAAATAAAACATAAGATGGTTATAAAAAGAAAATAAAATACAAGCAAACAAGATCTATAAATCAATAGCTCAAAATTTTTAATTTGTCATGGTCATATTTTTAAATTGCAACATGTATTTTATCAAAAAAAAACAACATTTGTTGTGTTCCTTAGTTGCATTTTGCAAAAATATCTTCACTTTTGCAACTCTATTTTATTTTCACCTTTTTCTATGGAAAATTTCAATTCATGTTATTGCTGACCAGATATAAGAAATGGAAATTTTCTTTAATTAATTTATTTATTTTTTAATTTTTTGCAACTAATGTTGCATGTCACTTCATTTTAACCAAACCAAACAGCTTCAAATGTGACAAGAAGATAGAACCGAGCATGAGTAACATTTATCAATGTTGAAAGTTTAGATTTTTATGCATCCCTGTAACTAGCAATTTCATACATGCAACTCAAAGAAAACACCAAACACAATAATGATAATTGCTAACTTCATTTAACATAAATAAAAGAATTTTTAACTTCATTTAACATAAATAAAAGAATTTTTTATTTGATCTCATGATCTCTCTTTTTTTGGGGCATTGTCCCGTAAGCCCTTCTAACTCATGTGCACAACACATCCACTCACACCACATCCAAACACAAAAACACACGCGCATGCATCCAGGAGACCCATGCATTTGGCCCGAAAGGGCTAATTCGTGGCCCATTTTTCCTTCTGAGGTTCGAACCCGCACTCTCTTCCAGAGGGGGAAGTACCAATACCAACTGAGCTGTTGCTAATCTCATGATCTTAGAAGCACAACAACCCTTAATTAAATAACTATATGTTGTCATCAATCTCCTCAACATGGAGCTTTTCTTAAAAGCACCTCTCATCT
The DNA here is from genome assembly GCA_030015575.1 of Agapanthus africanus. NCBI lineage: Eukaryota > Viridiplantae > Streptophyta > Magnoliopsida > Asparagales > Amaryllidaceae > Agapanthus > Agapanthus africanus. The sequence goes on along the minus strand of JASDDO010000004.1, from coordinate 433,503,095 downwards.
TCAAATTTAAGCAGCAGGCCCCTGCCACAGCTAGGGCACACACTGGCATTTTGCATCACCAACCTGTACTCCTTGCAGAATTTGCATCTCACCAGATCCAGGGTGTTGATGGGCTCAAAGTTGTCATCTCGATGGAACCCAGCAGTTTCACGAGGATCCTTGGTGTTTCTGTTGTAGTAATATGCTATCCCATTCTGAAATTATTTAAAAAGAAGGTAAATTTTGTAAAGCATGCACCATCGAATTTTCAGGATTATTAAGATAGAAGTATTGAACCTGAAAATTTTCATGAACGAGCAGATTAAATAACCACGAAATGACTTTATACGTGCATTCAATAGCCCAAAATAAACATAATGTCATTTTTGGGAAAATATCCTTGCCAAAATACTATTCACGTGGTATTCAGACGGGGTTTTATGATATTTTTAAAGTGTAATGATGTTATCTCAACAAGCTTGCAAGTTTGATGGCCTTGATGAAATTTACCCCAATAAATAAACGGTATCGAGATGAGCAAGTAGATATCCATGGGTAAAATTTACAGTCATTTTCAGTATTTGATGGTTAAATCTAGATTTAACCATTCATCATGTTTCTAAGATATCAACTAAGTAAACACTTTTATAATCTAGAAATCATTTGCCTTTGCCTCCAATGGTTACCGTATTTTTTAGTAATTAGCAAAGTATGAAGAGGCTTTTTGGTAAAATGCGTTATTAGTTTTTGTCCAACATAAAGGTATGTATACTTACGATTGAATTTGTATGATTGTTTTAGATTCGACTGTTCGTACCGTCCGTCATGAAAGTAACATTGAAAATCCTTCTTAGTTGTACCTCAACGGGTATTTACTTTAACGACGTTGCCAGATTCATCCTTTTATATTCACCTTCTAAGAAGTTAGATTTAGATATTGAAACATTTTTGTCTTTGATAAAACAATAAACAGGAAGATAGTAAGCCTCAATCTTGGATCTATCTATTACAAATATATATGGAACAAAAATATAGAATAATAATAAGATTTAGGCCAAAAACATGTTGGTTAATTTAATGGCCAACAGAAGTAGAAATAGCAAAAGAAGGAGAGAGAATGAGAAGAAAAACTAATTATTAAATCCCTGTTTATATAGACTTGAATCCTCTCTTATCACTAAGATTCTCAATAGAAGATCTGGATGATACCTACTACATCTTGTGGATTATGATCTATGGTGATAGATCTATGTGGACAAGACAACCACTCAAATAATGGAAGACAGACTCAGCTTTTCAAAATGCAAGACAAGACATCCACTCAAAAGATTCGTGCTCATCCAACTCAAAGAGGATTCAAGTCTATATAAACACAACTCATTCATGTAACTAGGCAGAGGTTTTTGGAGAGGTTTTAGAGAGAGAGTTCAGACTTTGTAACTTTACTCTTTACTTCTGTATCCAAATACTTTCTCAATTCAAATAAAGATCAAACCAGTTCTCATTCCATCTTCTTGTTTACTCTGTTTTTATGGATGTCTACTCAAAAGATGCCAGCTCAAAAGTAAAGATTCCTACTCAAAGATGCCAGCTCAAAAGAAAACAAAAGAAGTCTACTCAAAGATGCCAGCTCAAAAGAAAAACAAACGTTTTAAAAGATGCTTTTAGCAAGACGAGACAGCCACTCAAAAGATTCGTGTTGAAGAATGGACGGCCACTCAAATAATTAAAGACAGACTCAACTATTCAAAAAAGATGGACAAGACAGCGCTAAAGGATTCATGCTGATCCAAAGAACATTCAAGAGAAGCATTCAAGTCTATATAAACAGAACTCATTCATGTAACTAGGCAGAGGTTTTTGGAGAGGTTTTAGAGAGAGAGTTCACTTTGTAAACTTTACTCTTTACTTCTGTATCCAAATCCTTTCAATTCAAATAAAGATCAAAGCCAGTTCTCATTCCATCTTCTTGTTTACCTTGTTTTATGATCCTGACCCCCTTATGGTATCAGAGCCAAGTGTTCTAGTAATTCCACTCTTCGTTGAGAGCAACGAGTGACCTATTCATAGTGACTATCCTGAGCGTTGGTAAGACGTTGGTAAGCTCGTGAATCCGTTGGTAAGCCCGAAGAGAGAGCGAGGTGTTCCCGGTGGAGTGTTCCCGTTGTTCCCGGTCAAGGTATGATCTGTGTTTAGTTCATAAAATTGCTATTGATGATGGCTGGTTTTATTAGAAAATTTTTCTCTGGTTCTGGAAGTGATTCAGGACGCATAATACAAAGCAAAGAAGAGATGATTAATGAGGATTATTCAAACTGGACTATTCCTAATGAAAATATTGAAAATATTTACAAAATTGGTACTTTTGATTTCAAAAGCGCTTTTAGCGTAAAAATTCATGAAGAGACTTTAAACATTCAAAATAAGTTTCAATCAATTCCTCTTTTATCTCATATTTCTATACGAAAATATTTAGAAAAAGGATTTCGTTATATTCATTTTGGTATGATTCAAGTAGCAGTCAAACCACTTGCTCATATTGGCATAGACATTCCTGTTTACATGGCTTTACGTGATAAACGATTAAGAAGATACAAATCGTCAATATTAAGTATGATTCAAACTAATATTTGTAATGGTCCTATTTATTTCAATTGTATTCCTAATTTTCCTGTATCATTAACTGATCCTTTAATTATGAATTCCTTAATTCTTGATGTTCATCTGCAAGGAGATGAATTTGAAAAACTTGCAGAACAATTTGTGATTATTTATCGCATTTACTTTCGATTAATGAGTTCTGCTATTAATCCCAAATGCAAATTGATTAATAACTTTACTGATGAGACAATACTATTACAAATTGATGCCGACTATTCAAAGACCTTTGTTCCTAAACGTCTGAAATGGAATGAAATTACCATTCCAGAAGCCTTTCAAATAGATGTTCCTCAGAGACCAAGAAATCTCGAGAGAACAGAAATTCAAGAGATAGTTGAAGAACAAGATGGTACAGTCCTGGTTCGTTTCAACTCACTCAATGAAAATAGGACATCCATCAGACCCTATTCTATTCCTAGAAATTCATTTAGAGAATCTAGATCTTTCATGGTAGAAACTCCTTGTACTCAAGAAGATCCTTCAATAAGGATTCACAATCAAACACCTATTCCTGACATTTCAAATGAACTCAATTTTTCTCCTAATAATTCTCCTAATTCCAGTCAGATGCATGGAGAATTCCACGGTATTAATGTTATCACTAAAGTTGGTGTTAAGATTGATATCGAAGAACTTGAAAAAGATTTCAAAGAAGAATCAGAATACTACACATGGTACTCTAAGCTAGATGCTTACTGTCAAGCTAAGATTCGAATTCAATGGATAAGAGATATTCAAAAATATCATGCTCCCTTTCATTTTGAAAACTGGTTAGATTTTTATTTTACAAAAAATGAAATTTCTGAACCATTCAAAAAATCTGCTATTAATGTGCAAACAAGTTTGTACAAGAAATGGCAACTTCAAGATGGCACTACTATTACTGCTATCACTCCTCCCTTACAGACCTTGAAACTCCATTCCAAAGAAGGAGAAGTCATAGCTACACCTTTCAAAAGGGGTCGTGAAAGTATTGATCCTAGAGGAAATGATCAAGTTAATTTGGATGATGTCAAGAAATTATATCAACAAAATAACTACTCCAATCAAGTTTTACACACGATTTCAACACAAATAGATTCCTTATCTACTGACATTAAGGCCATTTCAAAACCAAGATCAACATTCCCTCATAGTACTTCTTTACCACATTTTCAACCAAGAAGTATTCCTAGAGCCTTAGAAAATAAGCTCACGTTTGAAAACGAGTCGTTATTATCTAAAATAAATCAAACACTTGATTCAATTAACAAGAACCTTCCCGGTCCTTAAAAAATCAATAATATTGATACTATAGAAGATAACGAAGAATCAGATTCTTCAAATTCATCATTAAAATCTGATTCCTCTGACAACTCTGAAATTCAAAAAATCAATAATATTGATACTATAGAAGATAACGAAGAATTAGATTCTTCAAATTCATCATTAAAATCTGATTCCTCTGACAACTCTGTAATTCAAAAAATCAATAAAGTTGAAAACGATATTTTACAAATTAATTCTGATCAGGATATTAATAAAATTGAAAGAGGAAAGAAACCAAATTTCAATAGACCTCGTCAAAATTGGAACAGTAGTAGAACTAAAGACTACTATCCACGACCTACCCCTCCTGACATTATGTATGAAGAAAGAGCAAAATTCCATACGAAAGATTATGATGGAAATTCCATTTATGAATGGAATATTGATGGAAAAAGTGAGTATGAAATACTCAACACATTACAAGAAATGGGTATGGCCAAATTGGCATACAAAATGAAAAGATGTTCTGAACAAGATATTGCGAGTTTATTCATAACTGGTTTTACTGGACAGTTAAAGTATTGGTGGGATAATGCTTTGACTTTGCAAGACAAAACAGCAATTCTTGAGCATACTATAGACGTAGAAAATGCCCAAGGAGAAATTACTACCCAAAACGATTCAAGTGATTTCCTCATAGTTACCATAGCTATGCACTTTGTAGGAAATCCTCAGGAAGAATTAGCTTCTTCAAAGATATTCCTTACTAACATTAGGTGTCCAACACTTAGTGACTTCAGGTGGTACAAAGACATGTTTTTGACTCGTGTTCTTAAACGAACAGATAGTACTGCACCATTCTGGAAAGAAAAATTCATTACTGGTTTACCAACTCTGTTTTCCCAAAGAATTATGATCAATTTGCAAAAGGAAATGGGAACAGAACAAATTGATTTCACTTCAATGACCTTTGGTCAACTCTTTGCTTTTGTCAAAAAAGAAGCCCTTGCAGCTTGCCAAGAACTCAAATTCCAGGCTAAATATGGCAGTAAGAGAAAAGAAATGGGATCTTTCTGTCAAGCTTTTGGAATTACTGGAATCAGTGCTCCTTCCACTGAAAGAAAGAAAAAATTCCTTCAAAAATCTTTTTCACAAAAAAGATATTCAAAGAAATATAAAGACGATTCATTTTCCCCGAACAAATTCAGGAGATTCAATAGAAAAAAGAATTCAAGTGATTTCAAGTGCTTTAAATGTGGCAAGAAAGGTCATGTTGCTAGCAAATGTCGAAGCAAAGGAAAAGGAAAGATAAATGAAATCATTGATGGCATTTCTGATGTTGAAGAAAATATCAGAAACAAATTAAAAGAAAGATTCCAAATCTATTCCGAGATCAATCATATTACTGACGATGATGATGGCAATTATGATTCCTCTAGTGAAAGTCAGGATGACTGTCACTGTAAACAGATTAATATGATTAAGTCTTCCACTGATAATAAGAAGATAAATTCCGACACAAAAGAATTCATCTTCGATATGATTCAACAATTACCTGATCCTATCAAACAAAAGAAACTTTTTGAAAGATTAAAATCTTTAATTCTGCAAAAAGAAGAAAAGTTTAATATCATTCAACCTTTCAGTATATCAAAAGTTTTTGAAAAATATCCTATGAATCAAACCTCTGGTATTAAGTCCATCTCTACCAGAGAATTGCAAACAGAAATTCATATTCTAAAGGAAGAAGTCAAGTCTTTAAGACAAACTACTAACAATATAGAGATGAAAAATCTCTCTTTAGAAGCTCATATTGCAATTATTCAATCTAGACTTTCCAAAGAAACTTATCTAGAAGAAGAAGAAGAAACACTTATTCCTCCACAAGAAATAAATATTACCCCTACTCAACCTTCAACTTCTCAATTCATTTCTACGATTGAGAAATTCCAATTTCAAAAGTGGTTAGTTCATCTAACTATTTCTATAGGAAACTTCAAACAAACCTTTGTTGCAATGTTAGACAGTGGTGCGGATCAAAGCTGCATCAGAGATGGTCTAATACCAACAAAATATTATAGTTTTACTAATGAAGTCCTTATAGCAGCCAACAACTCACCTCTTCGAATCAAAGGAAAATTGACAAAAACCGAGATATGTAATCAAAATTACTGCTTTAAACATCAGTTTATTGTAGTGGAAAATCTCAACACTGATATTATCCTAGGCACTCCTTTCCTTACTCAAATTTACCCTTTTGTTGTTGATAACAAAGGTATCAGCACTAACATTATGGGTAATACTATACATTTCACATTCTTGATTCCTGTTCGACAGAAAGAGTTAAATGCTTTGCAAAATAACTCCATTTATCAACATATCAACCTTATTCAAAGGAAACAGAATAAGATAAATTTTCTTAAAGAAGAATTGTCTTATGCTCAAATTGAAGAGCACTTACAATTACCCAGCACAAAACAAGAAATTCAACAGCTAGAAGATCTATTCAAAAGAGAAGTCTGTGCAGATCTTCCTAATACTTTTTGGGAAAGAAAAAGGCACATCGTTGAATTACCATATGAAAAGGAATTTTCAGAAAGAAATATTCCTACAAAGGCAAGACCCATCCAAATGAATCATGATCTATTAGAAGTTTGTAAAAAAGAAATTCATATTCAAAGTTTAATGAATGACATTCTGAATCCATATTCAAAGTTTGTGATTGTTTATATTGATGATGTATTAGTTTTCTCTGAAAACATTGGTCAACATTTTAAACATTTAAAAACTTTCTTATATACTATAAAGAAAAATGGCTTAGTTCTTTCAGCCACAAAAATGAAATTATTCCAAAACAATATTCGCTTTCTTGGACATTTCATAAATCAAGGTACTATTATTCCTATAAATCGAAGCATTGATTTTGCTGATAAATTATCCAGAAATCGTTGGGTTAACTTTGTGGATTATTTATGCAGGATCAATATTCAAGTTACCATTGAGCATGTAAAAGGAAAGATAATTCAGGAGCTGATGTTTATTACTTCTAACTCTGTTTATATGTTTCAATGTAGCCACAAAGGTAACAACAACAAAAATATGAAGTTCGGAAGGATTACCCTCCCTTTACTTCAAGCAAATGACGACAAATCTTATAAAGTCGCAAAAGGATCATCAGTTGATGAGCAACAACAGTGTATTCTTAACGCACTGTGGATGGCAAGAACACCACAAGAGAAATTAAAAGCTCTTAGTGCTCTGACATATTATTTTACAAAAATTATTACAAAGCCCACTTCAAAGAATTTTACTCATTATGTACTCTTCAACGGCCCAAAGCCCGGAGTCTATATCAATTATGGTTCTTTGATGAATACAGTCGGCAACAGAAAAGACTGTAGATGGAAAGGTTATTACAACCTTGAAGAAGCATTGAGGGATTTTTCGCTCTCAAACAATAATGTTCGTAACTTCTTTGTGGAAGACGAACATGATAAAGAGCAATTAAAGCTCATAGAGATCTTGAAATCTCAAATTGGTAGTTCATCACCAATTAAAATAAATGATGAACCTAGTCCTTTTCAAACGGTAAAAGGTAAAGACATCTCAAATCCGTTGATGGTTGATGATTTACCAAAAATCATAGTAGATCCGTTGGGATCCCCAATTCAAATAAGTGAGGATGAGAGTTCCACTAAAATGAGTGAGTATAAAAAAGAAAATGAGCGTTTCAATTCGCAGGTTAAAAGGCTGAAGAAAGAAAATCTTTACTTCAAGGAGATGGCCAGAAAAACTCAAGAAGCTTATTCATCAGTTACTCACAATATTGAAGATTATGTCGAAGAAATTTCCAGATTAAACGACATAATTTATCATTTGGAGGCACAATTAAGGATGGAACCTATTCCCTTCCTACAATTCAAGAAGAGGATGACATTGAGTCATTCATTCCGACAAAATTTCTTGGAAAAACTTCCTTATGAAATCCAAGAAAAAATCAAAGATATGGCAGAAAAATTACATTATGATAAACTCATAGAACTCCAGAATATTCTAAAGAAGAATGCAGAAACAGACAGGTGGTACACTCATAACAATGTTGTTCAAGAAGTAATCCATTTTTTCGATCTGGAGCCCTTAATTTTGAATATTACATTCAATGAAGGAGCAATGCCATACTTATTACAAAATCTTCAGGATTTTTATTGGGCAGGTATGATTAGGGAAATTGTTATTACTGACAGAATCCCCGAATTCTTTGGAGAAAAAATTTATAAGGCTATCCAGGAATTTGCCCCTGAAGGAAGATATTACTTAACAATATTTTCAACATTCCCACATCAAGAAGGCAGGATCTTCTATCCCGCAGAAAGAATTATAATAATGTCCTCAGTACATATACCCTTGGGAGGATTCAGTGCTCAATATGATTTCAAGGACATCAATGATCGATCAAAATATTTCAAGTTCCGAAGAAATCTGAAAGACGTCGATTTAACAAATTTGGAATTATTAGCTGAATCCAATACTACAAAACTGTTCTCATATATCTATGGACAAGAAGACGGAAAAGAAGATCAATCTGAAGAACCAGCAAATCCAATGAATTATTAGCAGAGGGATCTTCCACCCCAATAATTGAAACTCAAAAGATGCCAGAAAACAAAAGATGTCTACTCAAAAGATGCCAGCTCAAAAGTAAAGATTCCTACTCAAAGATGCCAGTTCAAAAGAAGACGAAAGATGTCTACTCAAAAGATGCCAGCTCAAAAGTAAAGATTCCTACTCAAAGATACCAGCTCAAAAGAAAACAAAAGAAGTCTACTCAAAGATGCCAGCTCAAAAGAAAAACAAACGTTTTAAAAGATGCTTTTAGCAAGACGAGACAGCCACTCAAAAGATTCGTGTTGAAGAATGGACGGCCACTCAAATAATTAAAGACAGACTCAACTATTCAAAAAAGATGGACAAGACAGCGCTAAAGGATTCATGCTGATCCAAAGAACATTCAAGAGAAGCATTCAAGTCTATATAAACAGAACTCATTCATGTAACTAGGCAGAGGTTTTTGGAGAGGTTTTAGAGAGAGAGTTCACTTTGTAAACTTTACTCTTTACTTCTGTATCCAAATCCTTTCAATTCAAATAAAGATCAAAGCCAGTTCTCATTCCATCTTCTTGTTTACTCTGTTTTATGATCCTGACCCGGTCAGGATCATAAAACAGAGTAAACAAGAAGATGGAATGAGAACTGGCTTTGATCTTTATTTGAATTGAAAGGATTTGGATACAGAAGTAAAGAGTAAAGTTTACAAAGTGAACTCTCTCTCTAAAACCTCTCCAAAAACCTCTGCCTAGTTACATGAATGAGTTGTGTTTATATAGACTTGAATCCTCTTTGAGTTGGATGAGCACGAATCTTTTGAGTGGATGTCTTGTCTTGCATTTTGAAAAGCTGAGTCTGTCTTCCATTATTTGAGTGGTTGTCTTGTCCTTCCTTTTTGAATAGTTAAGTCTGTCTTTAATTATTTGAGAAAGCATCTTTTGACTTTTGAGCTGGCGTCTTCTAGCGGGCATCTTTTCTTTTGAGCTGGCATCTTTGAGTAGACATTTTTTGCCTTCTTTTGAGCTGTCTTCTTTTGAGTAGGAATCTTTACTTTTGAGCTGGCATCTTTTGAGTAGACCTCTTTCGTCTTCTTTTGAGCTGTCATCTTTTGAGTAGGAATCTTTACTTTTGAGCTGTCATCTTTGAGTAGACATCTTTTGTTTTCTTTTGAGCTGGCATCTTTTGAGTAGACATCTTTCGTCTTCTTTTGAGCTGTCCTTACTTTTGAGAGGAATTTTTAGTAATCGAATTTTTGGCAAATCCGCAGCCATTAACGGATTTGAAATGCCTTTACCAACCACCGTTTGAGATTGGGCTAGCATGTAGATTTGAACCGTTCTACATATGACGTTGTTGTGGAGAATTACTTCTCCAGTAAATTGGCTGTTTGAGAGCCATACTCCTTTGGGTTAGGAGCAAACCTTTTTTGAACGGATTTGATAAGTCTTTACCGGTAGCCGTTTGCTCCGGACTAGCTGTAGTCACCATTCACTACAGAGAACACTAGAAACACTAGAAATATAAATTTTTTTTTTTTTATTTTTTTTTATTTACAATTCGAAAGGGTCTTGAGCACAAGGCCCTCCCATAGGATCAGTAGAGGATCCTTCTGATGAATGCTTGGAGTTCGATTTTGAGCTTCTCATTTGTTTCTGCATTTTTTTGAATTTTTGGAATTCCAGAAAAATCTTCATATCATCATTCTCTGAATCTGAGGAGTTGAAATCTATGACTGCTTTTGCCTTCTTTTGAGTCTTTACTTCTTTTGCAGGAGTTTTTGGTTCAGGCTTTGCTGGTTCTTTTGGAATTTGCTGAATTTCTTGTTGAAGTTTCTTTCCCGTTTGAATGTAATGTAATACTGCTTTCTCATTGCAGTAGTCTTGAGTGTAACGGGTCCACCATTTGACTTTGAATTCTCTACCCAGACTGAGAGGGTAGTCACCGTTGTAGTGTTTGAATAATGTAAATGTCCAACAAAATATCCATGGGACTTTGAAGGATTTGTGGAATAGGAGGGCTTTTTTGAAATGTTCACCTCCCGTTCTTTGGACCCAAGTTTGAAAGGCCTTTAGAACAACAGGTGGAAGTATGTCTGGAACGGGGCCAAAACGTAGCCACCATTCATAGAACCAGATAGGAATATTGTCAGCACAATTTGAATGGAAGGTAAGGAACCATGAATGATTGAATGGCCTATAGAATAAGGTTCGAAACCAAGCCATTTGATAGTCTAGGTATGTATAACCTTTGGGAATGTAATTAATTGAGAATTCTTTTGTAGTCCAGATGCTGGACCATTCATTTGGTAGAATAACCTTCTTTATGACGCATTTTGAATAAGAAATCAGTGAAGGAGTTTTTCTATCAGGAGTATGAGTGATTTCAGCTGACCCAGAGTCAACTAAGATCAACTCATAGAATTGTTGAGTTTTGAGGGGATCATCCAGCCAATAGGAGTTTGGCGGGAATAATTGATGAGTGTAGATTTGAAGTGTGTTGTAGTGGGGAGGTTCTTTGAAGGTGGTCAAGCAGATGTGTTGAACACCGGATTTTGTGAAATATGGACTGTCTTGATCTTTTGGAGGAGTTTGAATCTGTGGAGTTGAATTTTGAGGTTTCTTGCTTTCTACTACTGATGAGTAAGTCAGAGCAGGGAAATCTTGGAGAATATGGAATTTGTTCGTTGATGAAGTTGCTGTTGTTAATTTTTTCATCTCATAGTCCTTTGAAGTGCGAACTTTTGAATTGGGATCACCCATTTTTTCCTGTGAGAAAATCAAAAAGTCTGGTAATGAATTGTCAGTACCTTTTGAATCATCAGTCTCAACAATCATGAAAACATCAGGATGAGGAATATTAATGCAAGGTAAAGAATGAATAGTTATTTTGATTTGTTTAACAATACCTGTATGAATCGAAGTCCAAGGTGGAGGATTTGTTTGAAGTCGTTGAAATAAAGGTGCACAAGTTTGTCTCATTTTTGGAATAAAATCAGAAATATAATTTAAAAAACCTAAAAATCTTTGGAGTTGAGTTTTGTCTTTAATTTCATCAGGAATTTTATCAGCAAAATCAATACTTCGATTTATAATAGTACCTTGATTTATGAAGTGTCCAAGAAAACGAATATTGTTTTGAAATAATTTAATTTGAATGGGTCTCGTCTTTGTAGGAATATTTCTTTCTGAAAATTCCTTTTCATATGGTAATTCAACGATGTGCTTCTTTCTTTCCCAAAAAGCATTAGGAAGACCTGCACAGACTTCTCTTTTGAATAGATTTTCTAACTGTTGAATTTCTTGTTTTGTGCTGGGTAATTGTAAGTGTTCTTCAATTTGAGCATAAGACAATTCTTCTTTAAGAAAATTTATCTTATTCTGCTTCCTTTGAATAAGGTTGATATGTTGATAAATGGAGTTATTTTGCAAAGCATTTAACTCCTTTTGTCGAACAGGAATCAAGAATATGAAATGTATAGTATTACCCATAATGTTAGTGCTGATACCTTTGTGATCAACAACAAAAGGGTAAATTTGAGTAAAGAATGGAGTGCCTAAGATGATATCAGTGTTGAGATTTTCTACTACAATAAACTGATGTTTAAAGCAGTAATTTTGATTACATATTTCGGTCTTTGTCAACTTTCCTTTGATTCGAAGAGGGGAGTTGTTGGCTGCTATAAGGACTTCATTAGTAAAACTATAATATTTTGTTGGTATTAGACCATCTCTGATGCAGCTTTGATCTGCACCACTGTCTAACATTGCAACAAAGGTTTGTTTGAAATTTCTTATAGAAATAGTTAGATGAACTAACCACTTTTGAAATTGGAATTTCTCAATCGTAGAAATGAATTGAGAAGTTGAAGGTTGAGTAGGGGTAATATTTATTTCTTGTGGAGGAATAAGTGTTTCTTCTTCTATTTCTAGATAAGTTTCTTTTCCTTTGGAAAGTCTAGATTGAATAATTGCAATATGAGCTTCTAAAGAGAGATTTTTCATCTCTATATTGTTAGTAGTTTGTCTTAAAGACTTGACTTCTTCCTTTAGAATATGAATTTCTGTTTGCAATTCTCTGGTAGAGATTGACTTAATACCAGAGGTTTGATTCATAGGATATTTTTCAAAAACTTTTGATATACTGAAAGGTTGAATGATATTAAACTTCTCTTCTTCTTGCAGAATTAAAGATTTTAATCTTTCAAAAAGTTTCTTTTGTTTGATAGGATCAGGTAATTGTTGAATCATATCAAAAATGAATTCTTTTGTATCAGAATTTATCTTCTTATTATCAGTAGAAGACTTAATCATATTAATCTGCTTACAGTGACAGTCATCCTGACTTTCACTAGAGGAATCATAATTGCCATCATCATCGTCAGTAATATGATTGATCTCAGAATAGATTTGGAATCTTTCTTTTAATTTGTTTCTGATATTTTCTTCAACATCAGAAATGCCATCAATGATTTCATTTATCTTTCCTTTTCCTTTGCTTCGACATTTGCTAGCAACATGACCTTTCTTGCCACATTTAAAGCACTTGAAATCACTTGAATTCTTTTTTCTATTGAATCTCCTGAATTTGTTCGGGGAAAATGAATCGTCTTTATATTTCTTTGAATATCTTTTTTGTGAAAAAGATTTTTGAAGGAATTTTTTCTTTCTTTCAGTGGAAGGAGCACTGATTCCAGTAATTCCAAAAGCTTGACAGAAAGATCCCATTTCTTTTCTCTTACTGCCATATTTAGCCTGGAATTTGAGTTCTTGGCAAGCTGCAAGAGCTTCTTTTTTGACAAAAGCAAAGAGTTGACCAAAGGTCATTGAAGTGAAATCAATCTGTTCTGTTCCCATTTCCTTTTGTAAATTAATCATAATTCTTTGGGAAAACAGAGTTGGTAAACCAGTAATGAATTTTTCTTTCCAGAATGGTGCAGTACTGTCTGTTCGTTTAAGAACATGAGTCAAAAACATGTCTTTGTACCACCTGAAGTCACTAAGTGTTGGACACCTAATGTTAGTAAGGAATATTTTTGAAGAAGCTAATTCTTCCTGAGGATTTCCTACAAAGTGCATAGCTATGGTGACTATGAGGAAATCACTTGAATCGTTTTGGGTAGTAATTTCTCCTTGGGCATTTTCTACGTCTATAGTATGCTCAAGAATTGCTGTTTTGTCTTGCAAAGTCAAAGCATTATCCCACCAATACTTTAACTGTCCAGTAAAACCAGTTATGAATAAACTCGCAATATCTTGTTCAGAACATCTTTTCATTTTGTATGCCAATTTGGCCATACCCATTTCTTGTAATGTGTTGAGTATTTCATACTCACTTTTTCCATCAATATTCCATTCATAAATGGAATTTCCATCATAATCTTTCGTATGGAATTTTGCTCTTTCTTCATACATAATGTCAGGAGGGGTAGGTCGTGGATAGTAGTCTTTAGTTATACTATTGTTCCAATTTCTATGAGTTTTATTGAAATTATTTGGTTTCTTTCCTCTTTCAATTTTATTAATATCCTGATTAGAGTTATTTTGTAAGATATCATTTTCAACATTATTGATTTTTTGAATTACAGAGTTGTTAGAGGAATCAGATTTTAATGAGGAATTTGAAGAATCTGATTCTTCGTTATTTTCTATAGTATCAATATTATTGATTTTTTGAATTTCAGGGTTTTCAGAGGATTGAACTACAGGGTTTTCAGAGGAATGAGATTCTAATGAGGAATCTGATTCTTCATTTTCTTCTATAGTGTCAATGTTGTTGATTTTTGAAGGACCGGGAAGGTTCTTGTTAATTGAATCAAGTGTTTGATTTTTATTAATATCCTGATTAGAGTCATTCTGTAAGATATTATTTTCAACATCATTGATTTGTTGAACGACAGAGTTGTCAGATGAATCAGAAGATAATGAGGAATCTGATTCTTCCTTATCTTCTATAGTATCAATATTGTTGATTTTTGAAGGACCGGGAAGGTTCTTGTTAATTGAATCAAGTGTTTGGTTTATTTTAGATAATAATGACTCGTTTTCAAACGTGAGCTTATTTTCTAGGGCTCTAGGAATACTTCTTGGTTGAAAATGTGGTAAAGAAGTACTGTGAGGGAACGTTGAACTTGGTTTTGAAATGGCCTTAATGTCAGTAGATAAGGAATCTATTTGTGTTGAAATCGTGTGTAAAACTTGATTGGAGTAGTTATTCTGTTGATATAATTTCTTGACATCATCCAAATTAACTTGATCATTTCCTCTAGGATCAATACTTTCACGACCCCTTTTGAAAGGTGTAGCTATGACTTCTCCTTCTTTGGAATGGAGTTTCAAGGTCTGTAAGGGAGGAGTGATAGCAGTAATAGTAGTGCCATCTTGAAGTTGCCATTTCTTGTACAAACTTGTTTGCACATTAATAGCAGATTTTTTGAATGGTTCAGAAATTTCATTTTTTGTAAAATAAAAATCTAACCAGTTTTCAAAATGAAAGGGAGCATGATATTTTTGAATATCTCTTATCCATTGAATTCGAATCTTAGCTTGACAGTAAGCATCTAGCTTAGAGTACCATGTGTAGTATTCTGATTCTTCTTTGAAATCTTTTTCAAGTTCTTCGATATCAATCTTAACACCAACTTTAGTGATAACATTAATACCGTGGAATTCTCCATGCATCTGACTGTAATTAGGAGAATTATTTGGAGAAAAATTGAGTTCATTTGAAATGTCAGGAATAGGTGTTTGATTGTGAATCCTTATTGAAGGATCTTCTTGAGTACAAGGAGTTTCTACCATGAAAGATCTAGATTCTCTAAATGAATTTCTAGGAATAGAATAGGGTCTGATGGATGTCCTATTTTCATTGAGTGAGTTGAAACGAACCAGGACTGTACCATCTTGTTCTTCAACTATCTCTTGAATTTCTGTTCTCTCGAGATTTCTTGGTCTCTGAGGAACATCTATTTGAAAGGCTTCTGGAATGGTAATTTCATTCCATTTCAGACGTTTAGGAACAAAGGTCTTTGAATAGTCGGCATCAATTTGTAATAGTATTGTCTCATCAGTAAAGTTATTAATCAATTTGCATTTGGGATTAATAGCAGAACTCATTAATCGAAAGTAAATGCGATAAATAATCACAAATTGTTCTGCAAGTTTTTCAAATTCATCTCCTTGCAGATGAACATCAAGAATTAAGGAATTCATAATTAAAGGATCAGTTAATGATACAGGAAAATTAGGAATACAATTGAAATAAATAGGACCATTACAAATATTAGTTTGAATCATACTTAATATTGACGATTTGTATCTTCTTAATCGTTTATCACGTAAAGCCATGTAAACAGGAATGTCTATGCCAATATGAGCAAGTGGTTTGACTGCTACTTGAATCATACCAAAATGAATATAACGAAATCCTTTTTCTAAATATTTTCGTATAGAAATATGAGATAAAAGAGGAATTGATTGAAACTTATTTTGAATGTTTAAAGTCTCTTCATGAATTTTTACGCTAAAAGCGCTTTTGAAATCAAAAGTACCAATTTTGTAAATATTTTCAATATTTTCATTAGGAATAGTCCAGTTTGAATAATCCTCATTAATCATCTCTTCTTTGCTTTGTATTATGCGTCCTGAATCACTTCCAGAAGGGGGTCATAAATGGATTTTTATGCATTTGGCCTTCCAGCATCTGGACTACAAAAGAATTCTCAATTACTTACATTCCTAAAGGTTATACATACCTAGACTATCAAATGGCCTGGTTTCGAACCTTATTCTACAGGCCATTCAATCATTCATGGTTCCTTACCTTCCACTCAAATTGTGCTGACAATATTCCTATCTGGTTCTATGAATGGTGGCTACGTTTTGGCCCCGTTCCAGACATACTTCCACCTGTTGTTCTAAAGGCCTTTCAAACTTGGGTCCAAAGAACGGGAGGTGAACATTTCAAAAAAGCCCTCCTATTCCACAAATCCTTCAAAGTCCCATGGATATTTTGTTGGACATTTACATTATTCAAACACTACAACGGTGACTACCCTCTCAGTCTGGGTAGAGAATTCAAAGTCAAATGGTGGACCCGTTACACTCAGATTCAGAGAATGATGATATGAAGATTTTTCTGGAATTCCAAAAATTCAAAAAAATGCAGAAACAAATGAGAAGCTCAAAATCGAACTCCAAGCATTCATCAGAAGGATCCTCTACTGATCCTATGGGAGGGCCTTGTGCTCAAGACCCTTTCGAATTGTAAATAAAAAAAAAATAAAAAAAAAAATAAAAAATTTATATTTCTAGTGTTTCTAGTGTTCTCTGTAGTGAATGGTGACTACAGCTAGTCCGGAGCAAACGGCTACCGGTAAAGACTTATCAAATCCGTTCAAAAAAGGTTTGCTCCTAACCCAAAGGAGTATGGCTCTCAAACAGCCAATTTACTGGAGAAGTAATTCTCCACAACAACGTCATATGTAGAACGGTTCAAATCTACATGCTAGCCCAATCTCAAACGGTGGTTGGTAAAGGCATTTCAAATCCGTTAATGGCTGCGGATTTGCCAAAAATTCGATTACTAAAAATTCCTCTCAAAAGTAAGGACAGCTCAAAAGAAGACGAAAGATGTCTACTCAAAAGATGCCAGCTCAAAAGAAAACAAAAGATGTCTACTCAAAGATGACAGCTCAAAAGTAAAGATTCCTACTCAAAAGATGACAGCTCAAAAGAAGACGAAAGAGGTCTACTCAAAAGATGCCAGCTCAAAAGTAAAGATTCCTACTCAAAAGAAGACAGCTCAAAAGAAGGCAAAAAATGTCTACTCAAAGATGCCAGCTCAAAAGAAAAGATGCCCGCTAGAAGACGCCAGCTCAAAAGTCAAAAGATGCTTTCTCAAATAATTAAAGACAGACTTAACTATTCAAAAAGGAAGGACAAGACAACCACTCAAATAATTGAAGACAACTAGCCACTCAGCTTTTCAAAAAGCAAGACAAGACATCCACTCAAAAGATTCGTGCCAATCCAACTCAAAGAGCATTCAAGTCTATATAAACAAGAGTTCATTCATGTAACAAGGCAGAGGTTTTTGGAGAGGTTTTAGAGAGAGAGTTCAGACTTTGTAACTTTACTCTTTACTTCTGTATCCAAATACTTTCTCAATTCAAATAAAGATCAAACCAGTTCTCATTCCATCTTCTTGTTTACTCTGTTTTTATGATAAGATCAAACCAGTTCTCATTCCATCTTCTTGTTTACCTTGTTTTATGATCCTGACCCCCTTATTAAAAAGGAAGGACAAGACAACCACTCAAATAATTGAAGACAACTAGCCACTCAGCTTTTCAAAAAGCAAGACAAGACATCCACTCAAAAGATTCGTGCCAATCCAACTCAAAGAGCATTCAAGTCTATATAAACAAGAGTTCATTCATGTAACAAGGCAGAGGTTTTTGGAGAGGTTTTAGAGAGAGAGTTCACACTTTGTAACTTTACTCTTTACTTCTGTATCCAAATACTTTCTCAATTCAAATAAAGATCAAACCAGTTCTCATTCCATCTTCTTGTTTACTCTGTTTTTATGATAAGATCAAACCAGTTCTCATTCCATCTTCTTGTTTACCTTGTTTTATGATCCTGACCCCCTTATGGTATCAGAGCCAAGTGTTCTAGTAATTCCACTCTTCGTTGAGAGCAACGAGTGACCTATTCATAGTGACTATCCTGAGCGTTGGTAAGACGTTGGTAAGCTCGTGAATCCGTTGGTAAGCCCGAAGAGAGAGCGAGGTGTTCCCGGTGGAGTGTTCCCGTTGTTCCCGGTCAAGGTATGATCTGTGTTTAGTTCATAAAATTGCTATTGATGATGGCTGGTTTTATTAGAAAATTTTTCTCTGGTTCTGGAAGTGATTCAGGACGCATAATACAAAGCAAAGAAGAGATGATTAATGAGGATTATTCAAACTGGACTATTCCTAATGAAAATATTGAAAATATTTACAAAATTGGTACTTTTGATTTCAAAAGCGCTTTTAGCGTAAAAATTCATGAAGAGACTTTAAACATTCAAAATAAGTTTCAATCAATTCCTCTTTTATCTCATATTTCTATACGAAAATATTTAGAAAAAGGATTTCGTTATATTCATTTTGGTATGATTCAAGTAGCAGTCAAACCACTTGCTCATATTGGCATAGACATTCCTGTTTACATGGCTTTACGTGATAAACGATTAAGAAGATACAAATCGTCAATATTAAGTATGATTCAAACTAATATTTGTAATGGTCCTATTTATTTCAATTGTATTCCTAATTTTCCTGTATCATTAACTGATCCTTTAATTATGAATTCCTTAATTCTTGATGTTCATCTGCAAGGAGATGAATTTGAAAAACTTGCAGAACAATTTGTGATTATTTATCGCATTTACTTTCGATTAATGAGTTCTGCTATTAATCCCAAATGCAAATTGATTAATAACTTTACTGATGAGACAATACTATTACAAATTGATGCCGACTATTCAAAGACCTTTGTTCCTAAACGTCTGAAATGGAATGAAATTACCATTCCAGAAGCCTTTCAAATAGATGTTCCTCAGAGACCAAGAAATCTCGAGAGAACAGAAATTCAAGAGATAGTTGAAGAACAAGATGGTACAGTCCTGGTTCGTTTCAACTCACTCAATGAAAATAGGACATCCATCAGACCCTATTCTATTCCTAGAAATTCATTTAGAGAATCTAGATCTTTCATGGTAGAAACTCCTTGTACTCAAGAAGATCCTTCAATAAGGATTCACAATCAAACACCTATTCCTGACATTTCAAATGAACTCAATTTTTCTCCAAATAATTCTCCTAATTACAGTCAGATGCATGGAGAATTCCACGGTATTAATGTTATCACTAAAGTTGGTGTTAAGATTGATATCGAAGAACTTGAAAAAGATTTCAAAGAAGAATCAGAATACTACACATGGTACTCTAAGCTAGATGCTTACTGTCAAGCTAAGATTCGAATTCAATGGATAAGAGATATTCAAAAATATCATGCTCCCTTTCATTTTGAAAACTGGTTAGATTTTTATTTTACAAAAAATGAAATTTCTGAACCATTCAAAAAATCTGCTATTAATGTGCAAACAAGTTTGTACAAGAAATGTCAACTTCAAGATGGCACTACTATTACTGCTATCACTCCTCCCTTACAGACCTTGAAACTCCATTCCAAAGAAGGAGAAGTCATAGCTACACCTTTCAAAAGGGGTCGTGAAAGTATTGATCCTAGAGGAAATGATCAAGTTAATTTGGATGATGTCAAGAAATTATATCAACAGAATAACTACTCCAATCAAGTTTTACACACGATTTCAACACAAATAGATTCCTTATCTACTGACATTAAGGCCATTTCAAAACCAAGTTCAACGTTCCCTCACAGTACTTCTTTACCACATTTTCAACCAAGAAGTATTCCTAGAGCCCTAGAAAATAAGCTCACGTTTGAAAACGAGTCATTATTATCTAAAATAAACCAAACACTTGATTCAATTAACAAGAACCTTCCCGGTCCTTCAAAAATCAACAATATTGATACTATAGAAGATAAGGAAGAATCAGATTCCTCATTATCTTCTGATTCATCTGACAACTCTGTCGTTCAACAAATCAATGATGTTGAAAATAATATCTTACAGAATGACTCTAATCAGGATATTAATAAAAATCAAACACTTGATTCAATTAACAAGAACCTTCCCGGTCCTTCAAAAATCAACAACATTGACACTATAGAAGAAAATGAAGAATCAGATTCCTCATTAGAATCTCATTCCTCTGAAAACCCTGTAGTTCAATCCTCTGAAAACCCTGAAATTCAAAAAATCAATAATATTGATACTATAGAAAATAACGAAGAATCAGATTCTTCAAATTCCTCATTAAAATCTGATTCCTCTAACAACTCTGTAATTCAAAAAATCAATAATGTTGAAAATGATATCTTACAAAATAACTCTAATCAGGATATTAATAAAATTGAAAGAGGAAAGAAACCAAATAATTTCAATAAAACTCATAGAAATTGGAACAATAGTATAACTAAAGACTACTATCCACGACCTACCCCTCCTGACATTATGTATGAAGAAAGAGCAAAATTCCATACGAAAGATTATGATGGAAATTCCATTTATGAATGGAATATTGATGGAAAAAGTGAGTATGAAATACTCAACACATTACAAGAAATGGGTATGGCCAAATTGGCATACAAAATGAAAAGATGTTCTGAACAAGATATTGCGAGTTTATTCATAACTGGTTTTACTGGACAGTTAAAGTATTGGTGGGATAATGCTTTGACTTTGCAAGACAAAACAGCAATTCTTGAGCATACTATAGACGTAGAAAATGCCCAAGGAGAAATTACTACCCAAAACGATTCAAGTGATTTCCTCATAGTCACCATAGCTATGCACTTTGTAGGAAATCCTCAGGAAGAATTAGCTTCTTCAAAAATATTCCTTACTAACATTAGGTGTCCAACACTTAGTGACTTCAGGTGGTACAAAGACATGTTTTTGACTCATGTTCTTAAACGAACAGACAGTACTGCACCATTCTGGAAAGAAAAATTCATTACTGGTTTACCAACTCTGTTTTCCCAAAGAATTATGATTAATTTACAAAAGGAAATGGGAACAGAACAGATTGATTTCACTTCAATGACCTTTGGTCAACTCTTTGCTTTTGTCAAAAAAGAAGCTCTTGCAGCTTGCCAAGAACTCAAATTCCAGGCTAAATATGGCAGTAAGAGAAAAGAAATGGGATCTTTCTGTCAAGCTTTTGGAATTACTGGAATCAGTGCTCCTTCCACTGAAAGAAAGAAAAAATTCCTTCAAAAATCTTTTTCACAAAAAAGATATTCAAAGAAATATAAAGACGATTCATTTTCCCCGAACAAATTCAGGAGATTCAATAGAAAAAAGAATTCAAGTGATTTCAAGTGCTTTAAATGTGGCAAGAAAGGTCATGTTGCTAGCAAATGTCGAAGCAAAGGAAAAGGAAAGATAAATGAAATCATTGATGGCATTTCTGATGTTGAAGAAAATATCAGAAACAAATTAAAAGAAAGATTCCAAATCTATTCTGAGATCAATCATATTACTGACGATGATGATGGCAATTATGATTCCTCTAGTGAAAGTCAGGATGACTGTCACTGTAAGCAGATTAATATGATTAAGTCTTCTACTGATAATAAGAAGATAAATTCTGATACAAAAGAATTCATTTTTGATATGATTCAACAATTACCTGATCCTATCAAACAAAAGAAACTTTTTGAAAGATTAAAATCTTTAATTCTGCAAGAAGAAGAGAAGTTTAATATCATTCAACCTTTCAGTATATCAAAAGTTTTTGAAAAATATCCTATGAATCAAACCTCTGGTATTAAGTCAATCTCTACCAGAGAATTGCAAACAGAAATTCATATTCTAAAGGAAGAAGTCAAGTCTTTAAGACAAACTACTAACAATATAGAGATGAAAAATCTCTCTTTAGAAGCTCATATTGCAATTATTCAATCTAGACTTTCCAAAGGAAAAGAAACTTATCTAGAAATAGAAGAAGAAACACTTATTCCTCCACAAGAAATAAATATTACCCCTACTCAACCTTCAACTTCTCAATTCATTTCTACGATTGAGAAATTCCAATTTCAAAAGTGGTTAGTTCATCTAACTATTTCTATAAGAAATTTCAAACAAACCTTTGTTGCAATGTTAGACAGTGGTGCAGATCAAAGCTGCATCAGAGATGGTCTAATACCAACAAAATATTATAGTTTTACTAATGAAGTCCTTATAGCAGCCAACAACTCCCCTCTTCGAATCAAAGGAAAGTTGACAAAGACCGAAATATGTAATCAAAATTACTGCTTTAAACATCAGTTTATTGTAGTAGAAAATCTCAACACTGATATCATCTTAGGCACTCCATTCCTTACTCAAATTTACCCTTTTGTTGTTGATCACAAAGGTATCAGCACTAACATTATGGGTAATACTATACATTTCATATTCTTGATTCCTGTTCGACAAAAGGAGTTAAATGCTTTGCAAAATAACTCCATTTATCAACATATCAACCTTATTCAAAGGAAGCAGAATAAGATAAATTTTCTTAAAGAAGAATTGTCTTATGCTCAAATTGAAGAACACTTACAATTACCCAGCACAAAACAAGAAATTCAACAGTTAGAAAATCTATTCAAAAGAGAAGTCTGTGCAGGTCTTCCTAATGCTTTTTGGGAAAGAAAGAAGCACATTGTTGAATTACCATATGAAAAGGAATTTTCAGAAAGAAATATTCCTACAAAGACGAGACCCATTCAAATTAAATTATTTCAAAACAATATTCGTTTTCTTGGACACTTCATAAATCAAGGTACTATTATAAATCGAAGTATTGATTTTGCTGATAAAATTCCTGATGAAATTAAAGACAAAACTCAACTCCAAAGATTTTTAGGTTTTTTAAATTATATTTCTGATTTTATTCCAAAAATGAGACAAACTTGTGCACCTTTATTTCAACGACTTCAAACAAATCCTCCACCTTGGACTTCGATTCATACAGGTATTGTTAAACAAATCAAAATAACTATTCATTCTTTACCTTGCATTAATATTCCTCATCCTGATGTTTTCATGATTGTTGAGACTGATGATTCAAAAGGTACTGACAATTCATTACCAGACTTTTTGATTTTCTCACAGGAAAAAATGGGTGATCCCAATTCAAAAGTTCGCACTTCAAAGGACTATGAGATGAAAAAATTAACAACAGCAACTTCATCAACGAACAAATTCCATATTCTCCAAGATTTCCCTGCTCTGACTTACTCATCAGTAGTAGAAAGCAAGAAACCTCAAAATTCAACTCCACAGATTCAAACTCCTCCAAAAGATCAAGACAGTCCATATTTCACAAAATCCGGTGTTCAACACATCTGCTTGACCACCTTCAAAGAACCTCCCCACTACAACACACTTCAAATCTACACTCATCAATTATTCCCGCCAAACTCCTATTGGCTGGATGATCCCCTCAAAACTCAACAATTCTATGAGTTGATCTTAGTTGACTCTGGGTCAGCTGAAATCACTCATACTCCTGATAGAAAAACTCCTTCACTGATTTCTTATTCAAAATGCGTCATAAAGAAGGTTATTCTACCAAATGAATGGTCCAGCATCTGGACTACAAAAGAATTCTCAATTAATTACATTCCCAAAGGTTATACATACCTAGACTATCAAATGGCTTGGTTTCGAACCTTATTCTATAGGCCATTCAATCATTCATGGTTCCTTACCTTCCATTCAAATTGTGCTGACAATATTCCTATCTGGTTCTATGAATGGTGGCTACGTTTTGGCCCCGTTCCAGACATACTTCCACCTGTTGTTCTAAAGGCCTTTCAAACTTGGGTCCAAAGAACGGGAGGTGAACATTTCAAAAAAGCCCTCCTATTCCACAAATCCTTCAAAGTCCCATGGATATTTTGTTGGACATTTACATTATTCAAACACTACAACGGTGACTACCCTCTCAGTCTGGGTAGAGAATTCAAAGTCAAATGGTGGACCCGTTACACTCAAGACTACTGCAATGAGAAAGCAGTATTACATTACATTCAAACGGGAAAGAAACTTCAACAAGAAATTCAGCAAATTCCAAAAGAACCAGCAAAGCCTGAACCAAAAACTCCTGCAAAAGAAGTAAAGACTCAAAAGAAGGCAAAAGCAGTCATAGATTTCAACTCCTCCAAAAGATCAAGACAGTCCATATTGGCATTATGTTGAAAGTTTAGATTTTTATGCATCCCTGTAACTAGCAATTTCATACATGCAACTCAAAGAAAACACCAAACACAATAATGATAATTGCTAACTTCATTTAACATAAATAAAAGAATTTTTAACTTCATTTAACATAAATAAAAGAATTTTTTATTTGATCTCATGATCTCTCTTTTTTTGGGGCATTGTCCCGTAAGCCCTTCTAACTCATGTGCACAACACATCCACTCACACCACATCCAAACACAAAAACACACGCGCATGCATCCAGGAGACCCATGCATTTGGCCCGAAAGGGCTAATTCGTGGCCCATTTTTCCTTCTGAGGTTCGAACCCGCACTCTCTTCCAGAGGGGGAAGTACCAATACCAACTGAGCTGTTGCTAATCTCATGATCTTAGAAGCACAACAACCCTTAATTAAATAACTATATGTTGTCATCAATCTCCTCAACATGGAGCTTTTCTTAAAAGCACCTCTCATCTTCAAATTTAAGCAGCAGGCCCCTGCCACAGCTAGGGCACACACTGGCATTTTGCATCACCAACCTGTACTCCTTGCAGAATTTGCATCTCACCAGATCCAGGGTGTTGATGGGCTCAAAGTTGTCATCTCGATGGAACCCAGCAGTTTCACGAGGATCCTTGGTGTTTCTGTTGTAGTAATATGCTATCCCATTCTGAAATTATTTAAAAAGAAGGTAAATTTTGTAAAGCATGCACCATCGAATTTTCAGGATTATTAAGATAGAAGTATTGAACCTGAAAATTTTCATGAACGAGCAGATTAAATAACCACGAAATGACTTTATACGTGCATTCAATAGCCCAAAATAAACATAATGTCATTTTTGGGAAAATATCCTTGCCAAAATACTATTCACGTGGTATTCAGACGGGGTTTTATGATATTTTTAAAGTGTAATGATGTTATCTCAACAAGCTTGCAAGTTTGATGGCCTTGATGAAATTTACCCCAATAAATAAACGGTATCGAGATGAGCAAGTAGATATCCATGGGTAAAATTTACAGTCATTTTCAGTATTTGATGGTTAAATCTAGATTTAACCATTCATCATGTTTCTAAGATATCAACTAAGTAAACACTTTTATAATCTAGAAATCATTTGCCTTTGCCTCCAATGGTTACCGTATTTTTTAGTAATTAGCAAAGTATGAAGAGGCTTTTTGGTAAAATGCGTTATTAGTTTTTGTCCAACATAAAGGTATGTATACTTACGATTGAATTTGTATGATTGTTTTAGATTCGACTGTTCGTACCGTCCGTCATGAAAGTAACATTGAAAATCCTTCTTAGTTGTACCTCAACGGGTATTTACTTTAACGACGTTGCCAGATTCATCCTTTTATATTCACCTTCTAAGAAGTTAGATTTAGATATTGAAACATTTTTGTCTTTGATAAAACAATAAACAGGAAGATAGTAAGCCTCAATCTTGGATCTATCTATTACAAATATATATGGAACAAAAATATAGAATAATAATAAGATTTAGGCCAAAAACATGTTGGTTAATTTAATGGCCAACAGAAGTAGAAATAGCAAAAGAAGGAGAGAGAATGAGAAGAAAAACTAATTATTAAATCCCTGTTTAGGGACCTCTTTCTCAATAAATAGTTCTGGACATAGTTCTCGTAGAATCCCAATTTGAAACAAAATCATAGAATCAACTTATCCATCGTCCATCCTTGACGGGATACGCGGATCGATAGAAAAACCAACTTGCTTTATCTCATGCCATAATAAAACTAATAACAAAAAGAACAAATTAAAGTAAGCAAGCAGCCAAAGGATTTATGAGAAACTTACAATTAAGTCGGTATTGGGATCAGACCCTGCCCCTTAAAATGAATAGCTCTAAAAGGTTTCTCTAAGCTCTCTATTTTCATGCATGAGGAACCATTAGCTACCAGAATATTTCGGGCAACTTTACTACACAATAAACTATTTATCTATCTATCTATTTATTATCATAAAGCAATGTTATGTTGATTATGTTCACAGATCTTCCTCTATTTATACCCAACTCGATCTTCGTGAGTTGTGTATATCTTTTTGAATAATTAAATGCCAAATTGATTTGCTTAGTTATTAATTAATCGTGAATCCTAATATTAGAAAGCTTTAGCTAATTTTCACGGATATATACAATCCAGCCTTGAATATGGTTCAATGAACCAACATTAATTGCATGGAAATCTTAGAATGCATGAACGTTATTTTGTACATTTCTCTAAAATTATATATGGAACAAAATTGAGATGACGATTTGTGAACCATATTCGAACTTGTAGGTTTCGGTGAACCAGATTGTTGTTCAATGTGTTTGTTTGGTATCCATGTTAATTTGTAGAATCTGTAGATCGATGAACATGATTATATATGGTTCAGTATTTGTTTGTTTTGTTTTGTGTTTTGGGGATGCACTCGATTAGCTTTGTTCATGGAAGGCATTGAAACGTCCTCAAATATCTAAATCTTAAACAAAAAGATGGAATATAAGCAGGAAATCAAATATGCAACAGGAATTTAAATTGGAAATTTGGAATTAATTCCATAGAGAACATAAATTGATATCGGTCGCATAAACCACATCACAATGTGATTTGTAGAGCAATGCTCAAGGAATAGAATCTATTTTATGCAACATATATATGTTGCGTCCATGATTTGTTGCAAATAAATAAAAGATCTCAAATTCATTGTTTGGTTAATTCCAAATTTTGCTGTGGAATTTTCAAAATCAAACAAATTTTTTAGCATATAGTTGAAAAAGAACAAGTGAGAATGAAATATTTACTGTAAATTCCTTAGGTGGCTTATATAATTTCCATTTGCCAAGGTCCAGGTCCAGAAGCCAAATTTTTTATACATTGAAATTAAAAATAATATAGTTATAAAAAGAAAATAAATACAAGCAACTTAGACATGACCAAGATTGTCACAAAACAATAACTCAAGATTTTTAAATTGTCATGATCATATTCTTTAAATTGCAACATTTATTGTGATCATTTGATGCATTTTGCAAATAATATTCACTTTTGTAACTCTATTTTAATTTCACCTTTTTCTAAGAAAATTTTCAACTCAAGTTATTGCTGACCAGATATATATAAGAAATGGAATCTTCCTTAAAAAAAAATTGCAACTAATGTTGCAGGTTACTTCATTTTTACCAAACGAAATAGTTCCAAACGTGACAAGATGATAGAACCAAGCAAATTGGAATGGCCTTTATTATTAATGTTGAAACTTTACTCTTTTATTATATATGCATATATAATCCCTGTAATTAGCAATTTCATACATGCAACCCAAAGAAATTAAAGCACCAACACAACGATGATAATTGCACACTTCATTTAACATAAATAAAAGTATTTTTATTTTGATCTCATGATCTTATAAGCACAACAACCCTTAGTTAGATAACTATATGTTGTCATCAATCTCCTCGACATGGAGCTTTTCTTAAAAGCACCTCTCATCTTCAAATTTAAGCAGAAGGCCCCTGCCACAGCTAGGGCACACACTGGCATTTTGCATCACCAACCTGTACTCCTTGCAGAATTTGCAGCTCACCAGATCCAGGGTGTTGATGGGATCAAAGTTGTCATCTCGATGGAACTCCACATGAGCAGTTTCACGAGGGTCCTCGGTAGTGATCTCATTGGTGTTTCTGTTGTAGTAACAGGCTGTCCCATTCTGAAATTTATTTTAAAAGATGGGTAAATTTTTTAAAGCACCACCATCGATCTTTTAAGATTTTGAGACAGCACCGTTGAATCTTTAAAATGTCATGAACATCCCGGCATAAACAGATTAAATAACCCAAAATGGCTTTATGCCAGGATTGCATAGTCCAAAATAAACGGAAAATGACATTTCTGGGGAAAATATCCTTACAAAAATACTATGCAGGTGGGGTTTATGATATGTTTGAAGTGTGGTGATGTTATCTCAAATAGGTTCCACGAAATTGAGTCCAGAATCTGCTTTTTTCCATAAGATCGCTAATAGGAGGAGGAAAAATCGCATGATGCATTGATGGTGGATAACACTCTTGTTAATGATCACCTCAGTGTATCTAATGCTTTTTGTTAATCATTTTAAGTCAGCTGTATTTGAATTTGCCGCTGCTGGCACTCATGGATTCTCTCTCTCTCTCTCTCTTTGTATATAAGAACGAGGGAAGCGATTATATATATTTTATTTATGAATGTACACGGGGTTTTATTATAAATGGGTTCCAACAATAAAACTCAAGCCTTGTTGAGATTTGCCTCATTTTATATTTTATACCTATGTACTTCTTATAGTTTTCACGGTGTGGGAATATTTTAATTCACATATCTTAAAATTCTTAACATCCCCACGTGCAGCGTGAGGACGGTGCACGTGGATGATATAGATCGTATAGAGGTCAGTTTCTGCGAGAGCGCGAGGGCTCAAGCGCCGATCGCATAGGCTCAAGCGCAGATGTAACATTTTGAAAATTATAAATATTATTTTATAATTTAAATATGGATACCATGAGTCTACGAAAATAATATCATGTATGAATTTTGGGTTTTTAGGTTGATACCTGTAAAAATATAATTATTTCGGAAAAAATGAAAAATATGAGATATTTTAAAGATGGCATGTATTTTGTTTTGAGAAAAGATATGTGATTTAAATGAATTGTGTTTGTGTTATTTGTAAATCAGAGAGTGAGGGAATATGTTTAGTTGTATTATACTCTCATTTACCCCACAGCTCCACACAAATATCTAACATAAATATCCTAAGTATTATGGCTATAACTCTCATTCTTTCTTTTTTCTTCACACAAATATCTCTAACTCTCTCAACCCTCATCTAAACCTTAGCCTCTCTTCACTATATCACCTTGGAGCTTGATGATTCCTTCACTTATATCATTCAAGACCCCAAGTTAGGCATGTTCCTCTTCAAAGATCCTCACCAAGTTATCCCTTAAGCTTGATTTCTCTTCCCTTCTCTACAAGAGATAAAAATCCCATTTTTGTTTAAGTTTTCTTGTCACTACTACAATATGGGGTTGCCCCTACGGACTCAGAAATCCGTAGGGGCAAATATTTCTTGTCCCTACGGATTTATCCGTAGGTCCAAATCGTTGTCCCTACGGTGCCTTACGTTCTAATTTTTTCTTTGGCCCTACGGAGCCGCAAGCCGGGGACCTACGATTATGTCCGTAGGGGCATCTACATAGGTTATTAATATAAAAAAAAAGCATAGAAAAATTATATTCATCGTTCCCAAATTTCTCTCTCTCACTCCCGCGTCTCTCGTCGCCTGTTCCCGCGCTTCGTCGCCACCGCGCTTGCGAGCTTGCGCCAGCTTCGTCGGTCTTTCCCACACCTTCGTCGACTTCCCGCGCCTCGTCGCCACCTTCGCCGATCGTCGGCGACCACCAATTTCTACCGTCTCCTCCACCGCGCGCACGGTTGAAAGTAAATCTCAAATAATTTTTAATTTTGACGTTGTAGTCTAGGGTTCAGGCCAGGTTCGGGTAGGGGTGAGGGCATCGGCGTCGGCATCGGCATCGATCGGGTTCGGTTAGGGTTAGGGTTAGGGTTAGGGTTAGGTTGTGGGATTCGGTTGGGGTTGGGGTTGGGGCTGGGGCTGGGGCTAGGCTGGGGCTAGGGTTTGGTTGGGGTTGGGGTTGGGACTGGGCTGGGGCTGGGGCTAGGGCTCGGTTGGGCTGGGGCTGGGGCGGGGGGTAGGGTTCGGTTAGGGTTAGGGATATTAGCCAAAACCCTCTTCAAGAGATTAACCCGTATCAATATTGGAGTAGTGAGTTTTAACAATGGTGAACTGAGTCCGCCAATGGAGAGCGGCCGTTTTGCAGCGGGAGGCTTAGCATATATAAGCAATATACGATTTACAAACAATAGCGGTAATCTATATAAACAACGAGATAATGATTTTCAAATTGGCCAAGTTAGACCCGACTGTTACTCCATTGACCATAGCCATCCTATAGATACCGTATATTTTGGTGGCCCTGGAAGGAGTAAAACATAATGTAAATGATGCACTCTTGCAAATGTGTTATCTTATTGAATAAAAAAGTTGCAATTGGGATGCTATTATTAGTACATGAGAATAGTTTTTGTTGGATTCTATCATTACACATGCATCACGAGCTCTCGACAAATTTATTTACTCCGCCTCATAGAAGTACAAGTCTTATACCAGTAAAGAACCATGAAAATTTGCGATTGGTTATGATAGGTTGTGGAACCTCACAGTGCCATAACTTTCTTGAAGGATCTCAAAAGTTTTATCATAAACCATTTTAATGCAAAAGCTAAATTTGATTGCTTTATCACAAGCTCTCTTCATCCTTGATAATTGATTCTTTTGAAGCATCATAACTATGTTTTGCGTTAATGTATTTGCAATGTTGTAAATATGTGATTAGCTTTATGGCTTGACTTTAATAGATCTATATTCCTCTGTTTTTCCCTTGGTTTAGAGTTGAATATGATCTTTTAATAGTAAATATACTGCCCTTTAGAATTCAGATATGGACTGATAAGAAGAGATGATTGTTATCATGTTAACGGCCACTTATAAAATTTCTCAAATCTTGATCTCAATGGTTTAAAATCATGTTACACATACAACACGAATGCACAACAGACGCATAATTAGAGAGTAATTCGAGATGTTCAGGTTAAAACCAATATATGATACTCGATAATAGTATGAAACCTTCATATTCCCATCGATACTCATATATGAAACTAAAAGCGCCACTTAGGCCCCGTCTATCGGTTAACATACGTGCGATGTTCGTCGTGACATAGAACTATACGAAGGTTGTTAAATATCGGACGGTATAGCTTGATACTAACAACCGTCGTATAGTCTACGCGACGAGAAAATTCAATCGTATGGTAACCCATAGATTTGTCCCGTGTGGACAAGTTAAGAATGTATAAAGCAAACGCCTTCATTCAGTTGTGTTTTCATCTGTTTCGAGATATTTCGTCGGTACCTTTCCGCTGGTTCTCCGTGTACAAAGATAGATTAGATGTTCATTTCAATGTTGTTTCACAGCTTTGAAATGATTATCTATTCTATTACAGTGTACTCGGAGAACAGCGGGGAGGTGCTGCCGAAATTTACTCAAAACGGTTGAAAGCACAAGTGATGGGTGTTCGCTCTATACATTCTTAATGGGATAGAAGCCTACCCCCGACAGCCGGAACACACACATACAATAAGAATACACAACAAACGCATAATTAGATAGCGATTCGAGATGTTCAGGTTAAAACCAATATATGATACTCGATGATAATATGAAACCTTCATATTCCCATCGATACTCATATATGAAACTAAAAGCGCCATTTAGTCCCCGTCTATCGGTTAACATACGTGCGATGTTCGTCGTGACATAGAACTATATGAAGGTTGTTAAATATCGGACGATATAGCTCGATACTAACAACCGTCGTATAGTCTACACGACGAGAAAATTCAATCGTATGGTAACCCATAGATTTGTCCCGTGTGGACAAGTTAAGAATGTATAAAGCAAACGCCTTCATTCACTTATGTTTTCATCCGTTTCGAGATATTTCGTCGGTACCTTTCCGCTGGTTCTCCGTATACAAAGATAGATTAGATGTTCATTTCAACGTTGTTTCACAGCTTTGAAATGATTATCTATTCTATTACAGTGTACTCGGAGAACAGCGGGGAGGTGTTGCCGAAATTTACTCGAAACGGTTGAAAGCACAAGTGATGGGTGTTCGCTCTATACATTCTTAATGGGATAGAAGCCTACCCCCGACAGCCGGAACACACACATACAACAAGAATACACAACAAACGCATAATTAGAGAGCGATTCGAGATGTTCAGGTTAAAACCAATATATGATACTCGATGACAATATGAAACCTTCATATTCCCATCGATACTCATATATGAAACTAAAAGCGCCACTTAGTCCCCGTCTATCGGTTAACATACGTGCGATGTTCGTCGTGACATAGAACTATACGAAGGTTGTTAAATATCGGACGGTATAGCTCGATACTAACAACCGTCGTATAGACTACGCGACGAGAAAATTCAATCGTATGGTAACCCATAGATTTGTCCCGTGTGGACAAGTTAAGAATGTATAAAGCAAACGCCTTCATTCACTTGTGTTTTCATCCGTTTCGAGATATTTCGTCGGTACCTTTCCACTGGTTCTCTGTGTACAAAGATAGATTAGATGTTCATTTCAACGTTGTTTCACAGCTTTGAAATAATTATCTATTCTATTACAGTGTACTCGGAGAACAGCGGGGAGGTGCTGCCGAAATTTACTCAAAACGGTTGAAAGCACAAGTGATGGGTGTTCGCTCTATACATTCTTAATGGGATAGAAGCCTACCCTCGACAGCCGGAACACACATGCCGAAATTCCCCCTCTTTTTTACCCTTAACTATCGCTATACCGGTCCTCATGCCGAGAGGTTCGGCCGGTATATGGGGGACGAGAGCCGGCTCGTGAAGAACTATCCACTTCACGTTCAGTGGGGTGAGCAGCACCGGCGCTCATTCGCCCTCTTCTTTGATCAGGCTCGGGTACGTATTAATATATATTTTCATTTGATTTATCCAATATATTTATTATTAACACTTGCAATCTAATAACAATGTTTTTTTTGTATTTTCAGTCGGATTACGATTTTCAGCCTGTACCCGACCCTGATCACCCTGGGAGGGTGCTCGACCTTCATGCTCTGTACAATGGCCTGATGAAGAACATGCAGACCAAGGTCCGATACAACAGGAATGAGCTGAAGGCCGACTGCTACTCCCTGTGGATGGCGACCCCCGAGGCAGAGAGAGCGGCCCTCCTATCTACTCCGGCGTTTGCGAGAGTCGACGTAGAGACATGGCCTCTATTGTGCGAATATTTCGACTCCCAACGCAAACAGGTATGTATTTTAAATGTAATTCAGTGTTTAGGATATAATTTATTTTTTTGTGTTCCTTAATTAGAAAACTAAATGTTAATGCGTTGTGCTGAAACAGGCCGCTCAGAATACAGAGAACAGGAAGTCGGCGAAGAGGGGTCACCCCACTTACACAGGTGGCTCGAGGAATATTACTCGAGCCATGGAGTTATCGGTAAATTACAATAGACCGACCTTTGTGATATTCTGCAATATTAAGAGTTATTTTATAATATTTCTAATATTAAGAGTTATTTTCTAATATTGCAGACAGCTCAGACCGTGGCGCAAGGTGGTACACCGAGCGTGCAGTCCGCATATCTTGCCGTCCACGGCACCTCGACAGATCCCTCCACGGGCGAGCTTCGATATCCCGACGTCGCTACCCAGGAGTATTGCGTAAGTGTTAATATTTATTCTACCCATATTTGAAATTTTAGTTTTGGAAGGTTCAAGTTTAAATTTTATACATATACTTTACTGCTTAATGTGGGTGTAGGAGCGGGTGGTTGAGCAGGCCGAGGCCTCGGGGATCGATTTTACCGGACAGAGCGATCCGAGGCTGCTGACCCCAGTTCTAGAAGCCGCACACGGAGGGCACCACGGAGGTTGGGAGAGAGGCCGGGGACTGGGCCCTAGCAGGGCCCATATGAGGTTGGACTCCACCCCGGCGGTTACTTCCTCCGTCTCCAGTGAGCGACGTGTCCAGCAGGAACTGGAGAGCTTGAGGGCCACCGTTCAGGAGTTGAAGGAGATGCTGGTATGTATACTAAATATCATGTCATATTATAGATATCAACATATCCATAATTAGTACGTAGCTTGAGCTTATTTGGTTTTAGACTTAGGTTTGATTAATCATACATACATATGTAATTAAAATAAACAACGGTTTTCCAAACTAGATATCCAAATGGGATTTCGAAATAACTTGATGATGATATGAATTCGAATAATACACAGTTCTTACACGCTTCTTACACACGTAGGTCCAGACGCGACAGGGTACATCGGCCGAGTCTCCACATGCATCTCCTTCGGCTGCGGCTCCGCAAGCCACTACATCGGCTGCGGTTCCGCAGACAGCTCCTATAGCTCCACCGCCCGCTCAGACTCCCGCAGCCGCGGCTCCGCAAGCGACTACCTCGACGGCGGCTGCGCAGACCACATCGCCAGCTCCACAGGACGCTCAGACTCCCGCTCGCGCCCAATTGCATGGTTTATTGACCGAGGAGCAGGCGCGCCTTATTCTATCGTTTATCAGAGGTGGAGCTGGACCGAGCTAGGGTAGCTTTTTGATTCTTATTTTTTGAAACATGTATTTATTTATATCATACATATTGTACTACATTTTGAAACGATATTGATATTGAGGGTGGTTTATATTTATATCATATTCAATATTTTGGTTTCTTTTGTATATTATATGCGTGAGATGTGATTATGAATACTGCGATATATGTTGTGTGATGATTAATTTTATATTTGATTGATATATATATTATTGTGCACAAGGCGAGAAAAAATCAGGCAGCCATTTTTTTTAAAAAAAAAACAGATAATGTGTACCTACGGATTAATCCGTAGGTACACATGTTGCCCCTACGGTTTAAACCGTAGGGGCAAAATATCAGCATTAAGTGATATTTCCCCCCTGATCTCAGTATCAGGGGGTTGGGATTGCCCCTACGGATATATCCGTAGGGGCAAACAAAGACCCCTACGGAGTTATCCGTAGGGGCAAAATATCAGGATTTCTGATATTTTGCCCCTACGGATATGTACTTACGCATGTATCTGTAGGGGATAGTACTTGGCCCTACGGATACCTCCGTAGGTACAGTTAATATAATTAAAATAACCGTAAATAAAATTACTTTTTTTCCCCTACGGTCTACTCCGTAGGTGAAAATGGACCTACACAGAATTCCGTAGGGGCAAGTTCAGGGCTTCAACTTGCACCTACGGCGTTTGCACCTACAGATTATTTTTTCGCCCCTACGGATATATACGTAGGGGCAGTGGTTTGCCCCTACGGGTAAATCCGTAGGGACAACCCTTATTTGTAGTAGTGTGTTGTAGTGAGTCTAGTAGGGTTTAGTTGTTGATCACTATTTGTTAGAGGGAGATGGTGGTGATGCTCGGAGTTTTAGTTTTGTAAGAGTTATAAGTTTTAGAATATGGTTTTCATGAAGTTTTTGTTTTTCAAATTGAATCTGGTATAAGTAGGGTTCTCTGAAAAATAAAACAAGACTACTGTGAACTCCTAAAGACCCCCTGAGATTACCCTAGAAGCCCGAGCCCCTAACTCCTATACTTGGCCGTAGATTTATTAATTTTGGCCGCAATTTACGGCCCATCTGATGAGTTAGGTCTTGATTTTTGTTCTGTAGCTTCATTTTATGGTAATTAGGCCACTGTATTGTGGTTTTTATTCCAGATTACATATAGAGAAATTTAAAAGTGTTTTAGTGTGGTTTTGGCGATATTTTTCGGTTTTTAAAACTTGGTTTTATGTATTTCTATACCTCAACTTGATCGTTCGACGTTTATACGTCGACGTCGGGGGTATTTGGTCGTATTTAGCATATGTTGGCTATAAGTTTTAACCTATGTGCGCTTCGCTCGTTATATCGTTTTCGATTTGGATATTTATGCCATTGTGTTATGATTTTGATTGTAAGCACGATCGCGGGGATTTCCGAGATGGCGAGAACAGATGAGGCGATCGTGAGTTTTGACTAGCTCGAGACATCGGTGGGTAGATTTATATATACGGGGGAAGTCTGGTGGATGACGTATAGCACCCCCGCAACCAATTAACTAGGATACTTATACTACATACCTAGATTATAGTGTTATGTTAGATAGCTTAGTCTATAACTAAGTTAGTATATAGTTGTATCTAGTAGGCTATATGTATGCGTGGATATATATTTATATATGATTATTGTGATATTCATACGCAACTATAGATCCGTACGATATTGATTGGGATATTGTTATGATGAGGATAGATTGCCGGATACGATCGATATGTATTTGACTCGCAGAGTCTTGCTAAATCCCGATTGGGATATTGTTATGATTGTTGAGCTATACTCTTTTAAAAACCAACGATCTGTTTCTTACTTTTAAATGGTAATGTCAAGAATGTACTACAAATTTCAAATGAATATCTATTTCAAAAACACTGTAGCCTTCTTATTTCCAAAATAATATTTCGTTCTATTTTCAACTATAACTGTATAGCTCGTAAGTAATTATCTATTATAACGCTTGTTTATATTATGATTATTCGAATCGTTATACGTTTGCGCATAAATTGCTTATTGTTATGCTACGTTATAGTATCCGTATTTACACTTCGCACAGTTAGTTTATGATACCATGCTTATATGAATACACCGATACAATACTGTACAACTACCAATGATTGCTATGTTGCGCAAATCACAGATGTGCATGTTACACTACACCTCATTGGTACTGCCATGACACTGTAGAATTTCCATGCCTGATAGCGCTGATATTATTATATGAATGCGATGATTGATATACTTATGTGATTAATTATCAACTAACGTAGATGCATGACACATCGTTGATATTTGTGATAGCGATATATGAACACCTTTGATAGAACACTTGCACAAATACTAATGATTGCTATGTGACACAAGTACAGATGCATATGCTATACTACACATCATTAGTATTGCCATGATATAATAAGACTGCCATGTTTACTCGTGTTCTAGATATCCATGATACATGTGATGATACCTATAATGATTTTGATATACGAGTACCATCGATATGGATATTCGTATATGATTGTGCCAATGTGGTAAAGACGATATATGTGTTATGTTTTTATGAACTCGAGACAGATTATATATGTGTTCTTCGGAACTTGTTGTTTTCCATGGATTTGAGAAGCCGCGGTAGGATTTATAAAACTTGTGAATGTTTTTTAAATGCGGTTTTCTCATGATATGATGATTTTGGCGCCCACCATGGGTTTTGGTTTTCATGATAAGATATCCGAATCGAGAGAGGGGTGAACCGATTACGGGTACATGGTGAACCCGATAGGACACCAAGGGACAGGAAGTCCGTAGGGAGGTATGGGAAGCCTAGCGAGGTCGATCGATACCGGAGAGAGTATTGGAGTACGGTGGATATCTGGTAGATACTGACCGAGATTAGTGATATCTGGAGAGGACCGGTCTGACGAGACGGTACCTACGATATTTGGATTTACATGTCGATGATAGACACGAGATTTCTGATGATTTGAGTGCCGATGATGGACACTCGTGAGATTTTGAGTGTCGATGCTGGACACTCATATGATGATGTTTGTGCGATCCGTCGAGATGCACTGTTATAGATTATGCTATTTAGTATCTGAACAGGACTGGTCCATGGGACAGTACCTGAATACTATTTTCACATATAAATGCACATAAAGAGGTTTCCAAATAGGCTATAGTCTCACTATTTTGACGTGTCTAAGATGATATAAGAATCTTTTAAACGAAAACCTTCTTAGAACTCATTTCTAAAGAGCGAGACGTATATTTTAAACAAAACACATATAATACTTCATAAAACTACGTTTGCTACTTGTGCCGTGATATACGTATCATACAGCTATTTTGAAAGGGTTTTACATACACCTTTCAGCTACTTTATACGCTTATACATGGATGCATGCTATATATATATATATATATCCATGTTTACGCGATCGATATTGATACGCTTATAGTACTTATGCGTTATATATATTTTAGTACATGTTATGATAGTACTATATTTTATAACCTAGGCAGATCGTTATATATTTCGATTTCTATCTTGTGATATACTTTTATTCACTGAGTTGGCAACTCATCTCCGTTATGCCCCAGTTTCTTGCAGGATTGACCGCTCGAATCAGTAGCGGTTTGCCGGCACACTTCTTATTTCGGTGATTTCTTTGGTAGGTGGGTTACATATTAGATCGTAACCACATATTGTATATGTATATTCTTTTGGATCTAATTAAAAACTCTATCGACCAAAACTTGTATATTTGTGAACTTAGAAGCGAGACTTAGATGTTATGTGTTTTTGTGCGTCGCACTCGTTTGGAGTCGACTTTTTTTTGTTTTTGTTCATATTTCGCTTTCTACTTCTTCGCCTTGGGCGTCGTATATTATTTGCGTAGTTGCTCCGCCGCTTGGGCTTGGAAACTAGCTCCCGTTGGGGATGCTTTATATATATTGTACTTTGTACGCGGTTTTACTCAAAATTTACAAAGGAGGTGCTGCTCGATTTTCAAACGACACAGGCGTTTTCAAACAAACTTACTTATACTTTAAAAAGAAACTTGATTCCATTTAGTAAGCATTTTTAATACTTCACCTCCACTATTTCTTTAAAAAGGTTTAGATTCCGGATTTTTGGTTTACTTGCGTTACAGTGGGGTCCTATAGACTTCACGTGATTCAGATGCCGGTCACGTACTTTTTCCGGGTTATGACAGCATAGGGCGCGAGGCAAAGGTGTTGTTTGACCTAGCTCTGATACCATATTAATTTTCGAGGGGGGAGACTTATATATTTTTATTTATATGAGTGTACATGAGATTTTGATATAAATGAGTTTCATCAATAAGACTCTAGCCTTTTTGAGATTTGGCCCATTTTATATTTTATACCTATGTGCCTTTTATAGTTTTCCGGATGTTGGACTATTTTAATTTACATATCTTAAAATAGTCATACATTGGAAAAACTATGAGAGGTGCATGAATATAAGATATAAGATATGAGAAATCTCAAAAAGATTGTTGAAACCGACTTATATCAAAAACCCGCGTACACTCATAAATAAAATATATAATGGCCCCAAAGTCCCACATCGAAAAAACTATGAGAGGTACATGCGTATAAAATATTAAATGAGCCAAAATCTCAACAAGGCTCGAGTAACCCACTTATATAAAAAAAACCCATGTACACTCATATAAATAAAAATATACAAGTCTCCCCCCTCAAAAATTAATACTCACTCCTCTTTTATCAAAAGTTCTGGTCCTCCGTGCTCCAATACTTGTTCTATCGACAACATTAATTATGCCCACATTGTTCTAATCCCGAAGAAGGAAGGACGGTGCGACCACGGTCTTTGACTACAGGTCTATAAGTCTTTTGAACGGTTCTCTTAAAATCTTCTGTCAATCTCCGTGCGAATAAAAAGTTAGATGTCGGTCTCTTTAAAATTGATTTTAAAAAGGATTTTGATTGTGTTATTAATTGGAGTTTCATTCTTGATTTACTCACAGCTATGGGGATTTGGTGTTAAATGGCGCTCTAGGATCCATGACATTCTTTATACTTTTAAATCCGCTATAATTGTTAATGGGATTCCTAGTAGAACTGATAATGCTCAAAAGTGGGAACTCCCCAGATTATGACACGTGGCTGATGACGTGTCCCAGGGCTCACGCAAACAGGTCAAGCGCCAGCGTTGGAGGCTCTCCCCGGGCTATCGTCCCGGGGTATATCCCGACCTTCTATGGATGTCTGAGAACTCCTATGCCCGCCTTACAAATAACCACCGGCTCGCCTCCGAGCCTTCCTACACGCTGAGCTTCCTCAGCCCTCCCTGCTCGTCTCCGTGCTATCACAGAACCGATCTTCTTCGGCCTCCCGCTCATCTCCGAGCCTCCCGCCGAGCTAAGCCTCCCCGGTTCTACCGAGCAACCAAGAACGTAGAGCCCAAGCACCTCCGCCAAGGCTCCGCGTATCTCTCCAGAAGTGAGATATCCGCCACCCAACATTCCGTGTTCTACGCCGCCGTATCCGCCTATTAACAAGCGTATCTTGTCATTAATGGGGGGATCCCGTCATTCACGCAGGCGTAACGCCAGGGGCGTAACGGCCGGCGAAGATTTCGCGCCAGCTCGCTCCAAGCGACCACTATAAAAACCCTTCTCCCAGACGACTCAGGTAACGCAATTTTTAACCCAATAAGCCGCTACTCTGCTCAAATACATCGGCTAACTTGATCGTCGTAGGGTCCACGGTGGTACAACCACCCCGGGACTTCTTTGCAGGTAGCTTGGCTTCACCTCAAATCAAGCCCATTGTGATCCACACACTCAGGGAAACGACCCCCGATACCAATCTCAGTCGTTCATCCACGCTCATGACAAATCGACGGAGGACAACATCTGAAGGAGATCCCAACCTCCATCAGTTGGCACCGTCTGTGGGAATAGAAAATTCCAATCATCGAAAGTTGATCTTCCGATCTCGAACTCATGGCGAGTGAACACCGTGACGATCCAAGCACAAGCCGCCACCTTCCCCACAACGGAGGCGCGGATGGATCCACTCCTCCCCCTAACGCCATTCACGCCCTCTCTGCACAGATCGACAGGCTCGCATCCATAGTGGATGCCCTTGTCCGCGTCCAAACGGCGGGACAAGCCCCCCAGGTCGCCTTTCCCCCTCCCCGGGATCACGACCCCCGCAGAGGGGGAGATGACACTGCCCACGCTGGCACCACTGAACAGCGTCTTGCAATCTCCGGCGGCCACAGGTCCCCCGCGGCGACCGATTCAATGACCCGTTGGGCGCCTCACAGCTCCACGCCGAGGTCTCGTGAAAGAGCTCCCCGACCCGAGGCCCATCGCGCTCCCGTCCTTCCCGAGGAGGTGTTGGTCAGCTCGCCTGCTCCCAGGCATAGCCGACACCCTCTCCCTCGATGGGGTCGCGTGTGCGGCACTCGCCGCGATGACTCAAGAATGACCTCGCCAAGGGACCTGAGGAACCTGATAGAAAAGAACCAGAGCCGCAGCCAGGCGCAGGCCGCCAGAGGGAAGGGCCATAACTCTGACTCCGTTGAATCCTCGGGGTACCACGACCGTTTCGACGCCCTCGAAAAGAAAATCGAGGGTATACATCGGGAGGGTCATCCTTCAAACGAGGGGGCCTGGTATGCCGCCGACTCGCTTACGAAGCCCTTCACTGAAGAGCTGCTCGTTGCCCGCGTCTCATCCAGAAACAAGCCTCCAAAAGTGGCCCTCTTTGACGGGAAGTCCGACCCGAAAGACCATTTGGACGCGTTTACGGCGGGCATAAGCTTCCAGGACAACTCCTACGCCGCCCAATGCCGAGCGTTCCCTGCCACTCTCATCCGGGCTGGACGAGACTGGTTCCGAGGACTCACGCCATGCTCCATCTCTACCTTTGATGAGCTGGCCGTCCAGTTCTTCGGAAATTTCATCAGGAACAGACGACAGAAGCGGACCGTCAATTACCTCTTCACTATAAAGAGCGGGGACAAGGAATCCTTTAAAGGATACGTCACTCGCTTCTACAACGCTCTTCTTGAAGTTCCCGAGCACCGGGATGAGACTGTAATCACAGCTCTGAGGTTAGGTCTTAGGCACAAGGAGTGGCTCCGCTCCTTTGCATTGGCGCAACCTAGGACCATGGCCAAGGTAAAGGCTTGGACCGAGCGGGAAATCCAACTCGAGTCCGAAGTAAACGCAAACCTACCCTGGGACTACCAGGCCGACCAAAAGAAGAGGGGTAGAGAAGAGAAGAAGAAGGTCGATGGCCAAAGCCATACTCCCTAAGTTCCAGGAGTATATTACGCTCAATATCTCTCAGACTGAGCTGTTAGAGGAGGCGAAGGGCGAGCGATTCTTCAAGCTCCCACCGGTCACCAATAGAGCGGCCAAACGTACTCGAGGCTCGTACTGCGCCTTCCATAGGTCGCAGGGACAACCTACCGAGAACTGTAAACAACTTCGCAATTACATCGAGGGGTTGATTCGCTCGGGCCACCTGGAGAAGTACCTGCGGGAAAAGCGTCAGGCAGACCGGGAGCAAGAAAACCATCCCCCTCCCGGCGAATTAACGATTGGCCAAATCATGGTCGTCTCTTCGAGGGGCGCACATGGAGCCGGCGGGATTCGCCTCCTCCTACCAGTCGATGGAACCAGCGACTAGCCTCGGAAGAAAAACAAAGCAGCCGAGCCCATCACCTTCACCGACGAAGACCTCCACGGAATATCCTTGCCTCACAACGACCCCCTCGTGATTATGGCACGGGTCCACCGCTACGAGGTCCAATGGATACTGGTTGACTCAGGAAGCTCGGCGGACATCCTTTTCTATGACTGCTTCCTGCGTATGGGGCTCAGCCCGTCAGACCTGCGGCCAACCATCCACATTCTGTCGGGGGTTTACTAACCACTCCATCCCGATAGAGGGAGTGGTTACCCTCCTCCTTAACATTAGGGAGGCGGGCCGTACGAGAATCGTACCGGTGGAGTTCATCATTGCCAGGATCCCCTCGTCCTACAATATCCTCTTTGGACGCCCAACGCTAAACTCCCTTAAGGCCCAAATCTCGACCTACCACATCGTGATCAAGTTTCCATTGGATCAAGGGGGAATAGGCCGGGCCTACGGGAACCAGCAAATCTCCAAGATTTGCTTCACAGCGATATCCACCTCCGAGGAGCGAAGCGACGACCTTGGAAGCGTGAGTGATTTCCAGCGGTCCTTGGATACTCGTGACGAACTAAAAGAAATCTGAGGGGCCACGGTGGAAGCGCTAACAGAGGTCCCCCTCGTTGAGGGGAACAATGAACGAACTGTCCAGATCGGACCCCTCTTAACGGGAGCCCGGCACGAAGACTCGATCCATTTTCTCAGAGAAAACTAGGACGTGTTCGCCTGGGCGCCTGCCGACATGCCCGGGATCGACCCCAAGGTAATCTCGCACAAGTTTGGGGTCGACCCGACGGCCCGACCCGTCAGGCAAAAGAAACGAAGCTTCGTTCCGATCAAACAAAAGGCGATAGAAGACGAGGTCAATAGGTTGCTTGCAACCAACTTCATTCGA
The DNA here is from genome assembly GCA_030015575.1 of Agapanthus africanus. Taxonomy (NCBI): domain Eukaryota; kingdom Viridiplantae; phylum Streptophyta; class Magnoliopsida; order Asparagales; family Amaryllidaceae; genus Agapanthus; species Agapanthus africanus. The sequence goes on along the minus strand of JASDDO010000004.1, from coordinate 433,459,793 downwards.
AATGTGGCCTACTCGGAATGGATAGCGAATGCGGTTATGGTTAAAAAGGCAAGTGGGAAATGGCGCATCTGCGTCGACTTCACAGATCTCAACAAGGCTTGCCCGAAAGAAAACTATCCCCTCACTCAGATTGATCAGCTTGTCGACAGCTTGGCAGGCCACGAGTTGCTCAATTTCATGGATGCTTTCTCTAGCTACAACCAGATCCGTATGAACCCGGCAGATGAAGAGCTTACCGCGTTCACAACGGACCGGGGGGGTATACTGCTATAAAGTGATGCCCTTCGGCCTCAAAAACATCGGAGCTACATACCAGCGTCTGGTTAACAAAATGTTCAAACCGCAGATCGGGAGGAACATGGAGGTTTACGTCGACGACATGCTCGTAAAATTGACCTCGTCGAGGGAGCACGCCAAAGATCTTGGCGAGACATTCGACATCCTCCGCAAGTACAAAATGAAGCTGAATCCTGCCAAGTGCGCGTTCGGGGTCACTAGCGGGAAATTCCTCGGGTTCATGGTTACCCACGGAGGAATTGAGGCTAACCCGAAGAAGATCAGCGCCATTCTCAACATGGCCACGCCAAAGAGCAACGTAGAGATCATGCGACTCACGGGGAGAGTGTCCGCTCTTAGTTGCTTCATGTCGAGGTCCGGGAAAAAGTGTCTCCCATTCTTCAAAGCCCTGAGGAAAATCCTAAAGTTCAAATGGTCGGAAGAGTGTCAGAACGCTTTCGAGCAACTCAAGGTGCACACGGCAACTCCCCCGTTGCTCATCCGGCCTGCCGAAGGAAACGAGCTGTTGTTGTACCTTGCGGTGTCCGATCATGCTGCCGGCCCGGTGCTCGTTCGAGAAGTCGAAGAAGTACAGAAGATGGTCTACTACGTGAGCCATGTCTTCAAAGACGTGGAAACGAGGTACCCGGCCATAGAAAAGATTGTCTTGGCACTTATCGTCACCTCAAGGAAGCTACGACACTACTTCCAGGCACACACCATCCTTGTTCTCACCGAGCGGCCCATAAGGGCTATTCTCGCCTCCCCCGAATCGTCTGGTCGTCTGGAGAAATGGAGGTGGGAATTATCCCAATCCGACATCAAATACCGCCCCAGAAAAGCCATCAAAGCGCAAGTTCTGGCAGACTTTGTTGTCGAGTGTACTATCCCCAATAAAGAAGCGGCATCGGCGCCCGTCCCCGAGTCCCGGCCCTCGGTCGAGGAAGTGCCCAACCTCATCCCCGACTGGGTCCTCTACGTCGATGGATTCTCTACCGAGGAAGGGAGCGGTGCCGGCCTTATCATTCGGGGCCCGAACGAGGCAGAGATGGAGTACTCTTTGAAGCTCGGGTTCAGAGCATCAAACAACTCCGCAAAGTACGAGGCCTTGCTAGACGGACTACGAATAGCTTCCGGAGTGGGGCTGAAGACGATCCGAATTCACAGCGACTCCGCCCTAGTCGTGGGCCAAGTGACCGGTCGGTTCCAGGCCCGGGAGCCGCTAATGGTAAAGAACTTAGCCGAGGTAAAGAGACTACGAAAAAACTTCGACGAAGTTCAAGTGGAGCAGATTCCTCGGCACTTAAACGCCCAGGTCGACGCCCTGAGCAAGCTAGCATCCTCCTATATGGCTAACAATAAGAGGAATATCCTCTTTGAAGTCTTACCACGGCCCAGCGTGGAAGACAGGGAGGCAACACTTCAGGTATACACTACTCAAGAGGAAAGCCGGGATTGGAGAAAGCCCCTCGTAGAGTTCCTTAAGGAGGGTACACTCCCAGAGGACCGAAGGGAAGCCCTTCGCCTTCGAGCTAACGCCCGCCATTTCGTCTGGAGCAATGTGAACCTCTACAAGAAGTCATACACGCAACCCTTGCTACGGTGCGTCGACCCCCATGAAGCCGACAAAGTCCTGCGTGAGATACACGAAGGGGTCGGTGGAGCACATTAAGGGTCCCGCACCTTAGTCCAGAAGATGCTGATCCAAGGGTACTATTGGCCGACGATTCACCAAGACGCTCAAAAGTTCGTCAGAAGATGCAAAAGCTGTCAACTCCACGGCAGCATACCCCGTCTTCCGACTACTGAGCTAACGGCCCTCACCTCCCCTGGCCTTTGCCCAATAAGGGATGGACATGGTGCGCCAACTCCCAACTGGTACGGGTGGGCACAAATACATCCTCATCGCAGTGGACTATTTTACGAAATGGATTGAGGTCGTCCCCATCAGGAAATCGGACGCCATCACGACCATCAAATTGCTGCAAAACAACATAATATCCCGATTCGGGATCCCGAGGTGTATTGTTACCGACCACGGGACGAATTTTGAAAACGACTAAGTCAAAGGATTCTGCAACGAATACCACATACTAATGAAGTTTGCCGCGGTCATGCATCCTCAATACAACGGGCAGGCCGAGGTCGCTAACCGAGACGTCATTCGAGGTCTTCGAACTCGTTTAGAAGGAAGACAGGGCAGCTGGGTCGAGGAACTATCCCGGGTTTTATGGGCCTTACGCACATCGAAGAAGACCCCCACTGGAGAGACCCCCTTCAGTCTCTGCTACGGCACCGAGGCGATGGTCCCAGCTGAGATTGGACTGCCCAGTTACAGAGTCGAGTACTTCGACGACGAAGCAAACACCTCGGCGCTCCGGACTAATTTGGACATCTTGCTAGAGAAGCGGGACCGGGCATAGATCAAAACCGCCGCTTATCAACAGCAAACTGCTCGCTACTACAATGCACGAGTTAAGCATCGCGCCTTCAAGACGGGAGATTTGGTCCTAAGGCGGAACGAATTCATAGACCCAGGCAAGCTACACAAGTTCTCCCCGAAGTGGGACGGCCCATTCCTCGTCTCCGAAATATTGCCCGGAGGAGCCTATCGCTTGCAGGACGCGGGAGGACGCAAGCTTCTGTGACCTTACAACGCCGAAATGCTCAAATTGTACAAGTGAATATATTTTCGAAATTTGTATTGGTGAATATGTTTCTTCTTTGCTAAAGCGATGTAATTTTTCTTTTAAGTCTTCTGAATTAGGTGAAATTTCTTCGATAAGTTTCCCTCTTCCTCGGTTCAGAGGTCCCTGATTTCATTTTATGTGCATACTCAAACACACAAAGAGGATAAAAAGGAGACAATAGCACGTCGCAAAAGAAGAATTTTATTCATCAAGTGTATTATGGGCTTCCCAACCTTACACAAAAGAAAATATATACAAAAATATACAACAGAGGGGGTAGGGGGTGGAGAAAGCACTGCTGGTAGTACTATGAGGAGATCGCCGCCAGCCAAGCCCTCGCTTCCTCGGCCCTCTCCTTTTGATGTTGCCCGCGGACCCGTGATGCCACGGAAGGGCCAGAGACCGTGCCTACCGGTTAGCCATCGGCGATCTGCCTTTGCTGAAAGCACTCCTGAATGAGTGCCACTGAGCGATCCTGCCTGCTTTTCGAGATCAGGCCGTGGTGGTGGAGCGAGTGCATCTTGTCAACCGCCTCATCCTTGAGCTCCTCGGATAGGGCGTTGTGCAGCCCCAGTGACATCCTCCAAATTGCATACATGAGCAATTGAAGGAGGGATGATCACCGGGAAGTAGACGGCCGAAGTGTTCCTCCATGCGCTGGACCACTGCCCGGTACGTTTCCTCGGTGCTCGCCTAATCGTACAAGTAGACGTCGTCACGAGAGATGATCTCTTGAACGGAGTAGATGAAACCTGCCATTTATTCTGAAGCGCAAAGCTAAAAATAACCAACATGCCTTTGCTATTTATAGCCCCAACGGAATCCCAAAAGGCCGAAGTTTGTGCGTGCGGCAGCACGATTCACGAGATCTTTCCGAAATTCCCAACCCAGGGCTGCCGCGTGGCGACCATGCCCCCAAACAGCCAAATGGAAGTTGGAACGACGTGCACTATGGAGAGCCACGCCTTCCCACGAGTCTCTGCCACGTGTTGTCTTTCTTAGTTATATGTATGCCCTAGAGGCCATTACTATACATAGGATGTATATTGTAGTGGATGCTTGGACATATATAGGGAGGACTTTCTTGCTCGACATGATAGTATGATATCTGGTTGCTCTTTACCTTAACGTGTACACTGATTGTCTCTCTGTTACATGTTGGTAAAGCCCTTAGGATGTGTACTTGACTACCTAAACTATGATGCGGATCATACTAGTGGGGACATGGTAGTCCATAAGTACATCCTTCAAGGTCCCTAGTCGTGGGCGTATCGAGACAGGGCATCGATATACCAGAGTAGACTAGCGTATATCTTCTCGACCCATATAGATGGGCGATGGATGATCCCATATCCATTGGTGTTTGACATCAGAGATGATATACGGGTGCTCAGTGGAGACTGGGTATACTGGACGGACTCGCCGAGAACTCCCAGATGGTATTATACCTTACGTCAGATGGCAGTTCTCTGGTGACACTGGTACAGGTTAGTCTGTAGACCCGAGATCGTCATAGAGTCTTGTGTGATTCCCACTGTGCTTTGATTTCCACCTTACCACGTCCAAGAGGGCGTGCAAAACGGTGGTTTTTGGGTACAGTCCCGAATCACATGGAGGCAATGAGCGATAGGAGGGGATTCGTCTCTCCCGGTATAGGGAGTTGAAGTTGCGCTGTGTTCGATTGGCTATAACCGGAAATCCCTGGCCAGGGTTACTGAGATTTACTGATAAGTGTTACCAGTAGTTTCTCGAACTGTTATAGACCTCATATCGACACGACTTATCGAGTTATTGGGGTCTGACGTTTACCACCCCTAGACGAGATATGCGACATATCAGACGATCAGACCGGACTGTACGGTAAGTGTTACTGGTTGGATTCACAGGAGTGTGAGCGGGCTTGCTCGTCGATCTTCTGATCGCTCAATACCCGGGTGGCCGTTACGTTTAGCAGACCGCTTGCGGCTTGTGGGTGTTTGATATGATCATCATCTACTGCCGGCGTATTGACGAGTCTTTAGAGTCCTACACAGAGGTTTCCTGGCTCAAGCGAAATGAAATAGGAGCACATATGAGATATGTGCGGGACCGAGAATAATGCGTGTATGTGATACCGTATTCTATTCTCGCGATGAATGTATCGATTGGTTGTATGCGATATAACCTAGTTATCGAATCAAGGATTGATTCGATAAGTCAGTACATTGGATATTAGTCGGTCATATGCGATATGACCGGATCGTTAAATCAATTGTTGATTTAATGATTTAATGTATAATTATATATTTGATATATTACTTTGCATTAACTAGTATTGGTTCACTTAAAATGGATTTTCTCACTTGAAGTACACAAGTTGTATATGTGATATACTTTTGTGCACTTGTTTGTATCATGTTTGATGATACATGCAAACTTGGGTTTGTGTAAGATTTAAACCTTGGTTAAGTAAATGGTTAGGGTTTTAATTTATTTATTCATTTATTTATTTATTTCATTTTGGCAAGAAATGAAATGGTTGCTACTTTTGTTTTACATTGAAGCTTCATGAAGCTTTGAAAAAGTCTACAATTTTTGTTTCATGCTTAACCTAACCATTCACCTAACCTTAGTTTACTCTCTACACATAACCATGGTTGCTAATATGATAAGAATCACATATTTTCTATTATTCATTAATCTTATCATAATTCTTTTCTTCTTCTTCTTCTTCTTCAACAATGAAGAAAAGCTTGCTACCATTAATGGCAACTTGAGAAAAAGAGTGAGAAATCCAATTCTAAAGTGAACCCACTTCCTATTTCTTCATCCTCTACCACTTGCCAAGTAGTATAGGGTGTTTTCTTCACAAGTTTCATGACTTGGTGAAGTTGGAGCTTGATCTTGTGTTGCCTCGACGTAGATCATCTTCGGCATCGAAGTCGACGACCTAGCCCGCCCATTTCTCCGATGAAGCCGACGCTAGAGCCTGGGATCCGATGATCGCAGCGAGGGGACTTCATCACGGAGCTTTGGAGGTGGAGGACCGGATCTACAAAGGTTGTATTTCCGTTCACTTATTAGTAAAGCAGTTTACTAGTTGTAGTTTTCGCCTAAACTCTAGTTAACGATCCGTATTAGGGTTTCTCGGCACCGGATTTTTTGAATTTGGCATGGTTGATGCCTTGTGAGACCTCATTAGCGTGCCTAGGAACCCTACAGTCTTTGACGGTCTCTCTCCCCAGATTTTACTGGTCAAGAGAGACGAACCGAAACCAAAGAAGCCTCGTCACGAGGACACTAAGCAGCTTCCCAGCTCGGTCAGTTCTTAGCGGGCACATACTGCCCACCTACACTAAGGATCGAAAACTTCCTCACGAGGCCACCGAGCAGCTTCCCTGCTCGGTCAATCCTTAGCGGGCACATCCTGCACATCTACGCTAAGTATCGAAGCCCTCCTCACGAGGCCACCGAGCAGCTTCCCTGCTCGGTCAATCCTTAACAGGCACATCCTGCCCACCTACGCTAAGGATCAAATCCCTCCTCACGAGGCCACCGAGCAGCTTCCCTGCTCGGTCAATCCTTAGCAGGTACATCCTGCCCACCTACGATAAGGATCGAAGCCCTCCTCAAGAGGCCACCGAGCAGCTTCCCTGCTCGGTCAATCCCTGGTGGGTAGCTCCTACCCATCCACGCCAAGGATCAAAAGCCCTCACCAAGAGGCCATCGAGCAGCTTCCCTACTTAGTTAATCCTTAGCGGGTAACTTCCTACCCATCTACGCTAAGGATCAAAAGCCCTCATCAAGAGGCCACCGAGCAGCTTCCCTGCTCGGTCGATCCTTAGCGGGTAACTTCCTACCCATCTACGCTAAGGATCCAAAGCCCTCATCAAGAGGCCACCGAGCATCTTCACTGCTCGGCCAACACCGACCAATTCTAACTTGGCTATTGTTTAACTTACGCTAAGGGAAGTGGTCGCCGGTCCGACTCAAAGGAATGGGCAAATCTCGACCTTCCTACACTGAAGAATCTTCCGATGTATTCTAAGTGAACGATCGCCACCTCGACTCTGGAGGCGGGAGGGGATCGACCTTCCTTCACTTAGTGATTAACTGGCTTACACTCGACGGGCGATCGCCATCTAAAAGACCGGTCATCGACCTACGGCCTAACTCAGAGAATGAGGACTTGCATGTCTACATCGAGGCTCTTGGGACGAGGAAAAGACTAACAAGCTCAAGTGCTCGCACAAGAAAATATTGCCACGAAGAAGAATTAATAACAGTTTTATTTACGATCTGAGAGTCTTTACAAGGTACTATGGGCTCCTCAGCCATACAAAAAGCGCCCAGTGGCTTAAAAAATTTATAAAAGAGAGAAAAAGACAGGAAAGCTCAGGCCTCGGGACCAGGGAGGATCTCGACCTGCTCAACGCCGGCGTCGGGAGCCTGGGTAACAGCTTTTGGGTCAGTGCTCCCACCAGGAGCCTTATCTCCAGCACTCCCACCGGCAGCTTCTCCCCCGGCGGCACTCCCGGCGGTCTCCCCTTGTGGCTCATCCTTGGAGAGGGGGTACTGGAGCCGAAGCTCGCCATCAGCAAACCCCGGTATCAACGCCTTGACAGCGTCGAGAGCCTGGTGCCAAACGATGGCCGAGGCATCGGCAAGGTCGGCGTAGAACTGGTCCGACGTCTTATACCTCTCCACCGACTTCACAGTCTGGAGGTCGGCAAGCTTTACCGCATCAAGCGCCGCCTGGGTTTCCCTCTTGTAGGTGTCCCGTGACTTCTTCATCGTGACGTTAAGCACCTTAGCCTCCTCCAACTTAGCCTGAATGGCCTTCTTGGATTCACTCAGAAGTCAGACAGACTCCTTGTATTTAGAGTTCGTCAACTCCTCGGCGATCACCCGGGTTTCGAGGGCGGCCATCCTCTCCTTCGCCTGCTGCAACTCTAGGTGCAGGTCCTCCTCCCGCGAGGACGACCCGCCCGCCTTCCGCATCGCCGAAACGATCTCCTCGAACTCCATGTTGACGATGAGGGCGCAGTGCTGGAAGACCTGAGGAAAGTAGAGGAAGGGGTTAAAAGTATCCGATCCGAGGAGAAAATACTTGACGAAACCCCAACGGAAAGCAGATACTGACATAGACAGCCTCCCGAGCGATGGCGGCCACTTGGGCCTTCAGGGTCCCCCGAGGAATTTTGCACCCGGCTGATCGCTCCATATCCGAAAGCAAGCTATCGGCAACAGAAATCCCCGAGGGCACCTTGAAACAGACGTCCCTCTCTTGCACGAGGATCGGGGAGGCTGGAGATCGAGAAACCGTCCTCTTGTACCTCTTGAGAGGGACCTCAGGGGGGTCGGCCTTGTTTCGCCCAATCAGAGCAAAGCTCTGTTTGAATTCAAAATTCAAATTTTGAAGCAACGCTTCAAGTCTCAGGCGCAACGCGCCGCGTGTCTGGCGCTAATACGTCAGCGCTGCGCCCAAGAAGACGCGCCCAATCAGAGCAGAGCTCTATTTGCCTGAAGCAACGCTTCAGTTGCGCTGCGCTCTGCGCTGCACGACACGTGTCAGCGCAGATGCGCTAGCGCAGTTGCGCTGCGCTCTGCGCTGCGTGACACGTGTCACGCGCTGGGGCATCTGCGCCAAACTAAATTAAAATTTTTAAGAAATCTTTTCTGTTCTTGTTAAAACAAGAAGATTTTCTTCTGCAAAGCAGAAGCCCTTGGATCAAAGATCCAACTGTGGGGAAAATTCCCCAAATCACTCAGAGGATGATTTCTTTAACAAATTTAACTAATTTGTGAGCACTATAAAAATGACCCTAAGCCTCAATTCAAAGGCATCAACATTTTTTTTGAGAACTCGAGAACTTTAAAGAGAGAGAACTCTGAGAAGATTTCAAGAAAAAAAGGTAAAAGAACCTTTATGGATTAGAAGAAATCCCTTCTAATAGATCTTTGATCTAAAAACAAGACCAATGATCTTTACATAATAAACAGTGCTTTGCACTTTTATGGACCTTTGGTTCTTCAAGCAAAAAAAAATTTATTTTTCTTTGATCTATTTCAGATCAAGAAATTAAACAGTGCTTTGCACTTTCCTTCTTGTATCTAAAAGATTATTGGTGCTTTGCACTTCCAAGTTGCGCCGTTGCGCTCTTAAGAGAGCGCCACGTGTCGGCTATAAAACCACTTGCGCTAAGCGCCCTTAAGATAGAGCTTTGCTCTCTAGAATTGGTGCAACTCGCTGAGAGCACGCCACGTGTCGCCAGCGCAACAACGCAGCGCAACAGCGTAGCGCGCTGCACTGTTGCGCTTGCGCTCCCCAGAGCATGACACGTGTCATCACCATATGAGCTTGCGCTCAGTGATCGGCGCAAAGCGCCTGACAAATGCAATGCATTTCACTTCCTAAAGGGCCAAGCCCAATTAAAAGGCTTAACAAACTTAGTAAATAAAATGCTGTGCATTATTTGGAAGGGCAGAGCCCAATTGAAAGGTCCAATGGACCAAAATAAACGATCTGCATCATAATAAAAAGGGCAGATCCCAATCAAAATGGGCATAAATGGCCTGAAGTAATGCAATGCATTATTTAAGTATGGGCAAAGCCCTAGCACAGGTCTAATAAAAAAAAATAAATGATGGTGTTGAACATTTTCAACTGGACTTAGCCCAATTTTGGCCGTAAGTCCTTAAATTAAATTGACTGAGCAAAATGGCTCTCCTAAATCAAGTTACGTCCGGTTCGAGGGTACATCCCCGAACTCCTTTGACATCTATCGTTGTAATTCCTCAACGACGTCAAAGAGGTGACGGGTCCCAACGACCACACACCCATATGGACCGAAACGTCCTTAAACTAATATTGGACCGAAACGTCCTTAAACTAATATCGGACCGAAACGTCCTTAAACTAATATCGGACCGAGACGTCCTTAAACTAATGATGGACCGAGACGTCCCTAAACTAATATTGGACCGAGACGTCCCTAAACTAATGATGGACCACTACGTCCTTAAACTGGCGACGGACCGAGATGTCCCTAAACTAATGATGGACCACTACGTCCTTAAACTGGCGACGGACCGAAACGTCCCTAAACTAACGATGGACCACTACGTCCTTAAATTGGTATCGGACCGAAACGTCCCTAAACTAATAATGGACCACCACGTCCTTAAACTGGCGCAATAGAGCCCGAATGCTCTTTTGCCGGATCTAAACGGTCCCGTCTAAGTTGATCTTAGCCCCAGCTACGGTTAATGTGTCCTTAGATCTTTAAATAAACAATAAAACCCCAAATCAACTTTGGTTCAAGGGTACATCTCTGAACTCCTCAGACGCTTGTCGTTGTAATCCCTCAACGACGTCGGAGAGGTGACGAGTCCCAATGGCCAGATAATTAAATCAATCACTACGTTAAGTTGATCTTAGTCTAAAACAAGACTAACGTATCCTTAACGAACGTTTAAGTTGATCTTAACCGCAACGCGACTAATGCATCCTTAAACTAAAAACACCAAACCCAAATCTAAGTAAATACGGATTTGGACTAATCTACGTCCTACGGGCGACGACATCACTAAGTCTCCGTATACAATCCACGGGCAACCACAAACAAAACAAACACACACGACACGAAGTGAAATTCTGGAGAAGGAGAAAGTTGTTATCGCAACGCGGTAGCGTAATTAACTGCAGGGGCTTGCGCCTGCAGGGAAGAGCGTCCCCACAATCAAAAACCCCTCACCCTGAGGGGGAATCTGACGAAGTCTGCTACATCGGCCGCATCCGTCTAAACCTCCGATACACGGTGCCATAAATCAACTTGGCATCTTCGGAGAGATAGACGGATAAAACCAAATAGCATTTGCCCCGAACCTCAGGCAACGGACGCAAAGTCCGGGCCGCCGTTCGGAGGGGAACAGGCCTCATCCCTCACCTCCCTCACCCGGGACTCCGGTTCCCGAGCGTGCTTATGGCTCTCCCCACGGCTGGTTTCCGGAGCTCGGGGCTCGGCGGAGGTCTTAGCCGATGCGGCTGGCTTCGGGGCCGAGCTCGAACCAGGACGGGACGAGCTAGCGGCCCCGGTCTTCTTCCCTGTCTTTGCGGCTATAGCAGCCAAGAATTTGATCGGTCCATTGGCCCTGCAGAAAGAAGAATGCACAAGGGGAGTTAGCGACGCTGAAAAGAGCAAAAGAAAAATTTTCAAGTCTAAACAGATCGTCCAAGCTCCTAACTCATCCATGAATAGAGCGGGACTGATCCCGGCCCAGCTAAGGGCCTGTTCGGAAAGCAAAACGTCGGCCCGCTGGATCGGCTCCCACATGGACACCGCCCTCGCCTCGGGAGAGGACGACCGTTTCACCCGCGGGCAGTCAGCCCTATGCCACTGTACAGGCATAGGACAATCCTCGCCCTCGGGTGGCCCGACGAATACAAACTTCTTCTTCCATTCATGAATGGAAGAAGGAACAACTACTACCCGTGGCCCGATCGTCCCTCCCTTGCGTTTTTGAAGGAAATGTACACCCAGCTCGGCTCGTCCTTACGGGTGCCGGGATGGTTTTTGTAACAAAGGAAGGAAGTGAGAAGGGTCAGGCTGAAAGAGATTTCTTCAAGTCTCAACCGGACTAGGAACCCGAGGAGAATTCTCCACAGGCTGAAGAACCCCCGATTGTCCTTGGGGATGATAAGGGAGAAACATCAAACCCTCAGCCCGTTCTATCAACGGCTAGAGAGGATACAATCTCTAAAACTGATCTGGACGAATATATAGCCCAGCAGATAAAGGTTCATCACGCGGCCGAAGCAGCCGGCCACGTTGTAAAAACAGGGCGGCCATATCCGAGCTGGTATGACCAAATCAAATACCCGCCAGGTTACACAATTCTCAAGTTTCATGTCTACAAAGGGACCGGCAATCCCCATCAACATGTTGCCCAGTTCAGGGCGCTTTGTGGTAACACCGGAGGCGACGACAAGCTTTTGCTGTGCCAGTTTGTTGGAAGCCTATCAGATACGGCTTTCGAATGGTATTCCGAGCTCCCCAACGACTCTATTAAAACCTTTGCGGAGATGGAGCTGCTCTTCACCCAGCGTTTTGCAAGTGCCAGCGAGCGTACCCCGATGACGGCACTGATTAACGCCAGGGTAAAACCCGGCGAGACATGGGTTCAGTACGCTATACGGTGGCGTAATCTATGGTCTAAGTGTGAACAGCGTATAGAAGAAGCTCCAGCGGTCGGAATGTTTGTTGGAACGCTTGATCCACAGGCAACCATCTCGCAGTTCATGATGTTCTTCAAGCCGACTTCCTTCCAGGTTTTGATCGAAAAATTGGCGCAGATGGACCAGATGGGCCATAAACCCCCTCTCCCGAAGCCGGACTCCCGAAACGATAAAGGAAAGGGAAAAGCGATCATCGTCGCTAATGCCCAACAACAACTGAACGACTCGAAGCCGGTTGCTCGTCCAAACAATACGCGCCCATACGTACCCCTCGAGGACAGGATGGGACGCCCTTACTCTTTCCCCCGTGATAAAACGAGGAGGCTATTCGAGCTGGCGCTGCGCAACAGACTCATAAATCTGCCAGATCCGAAATGTCCGCTGCAACCGAACGACGCCAACGAGCCCAATTACTGCCCTTATCATCGAGTGCTAGGCCATCCGATTGAGGATTGCTACGTTTTCAAGAATTGGCTTGAGAACCAGTACCGTCAGGGCAAATTTACGCTATCTGACAAATGGAAGGTGAATCCTCCGCAGCCCCACGCCTATAAGGGGACAAATACGCCGAGGGCAACATGCTCCGTCATTGAAGAAGCTCCCTGGGAGGTTGTATTATCAGCCAAAACGAGGAGAATGCTAAATGATCTTCAGACCTGTCCAGCGGTCAAGTGGAAGAACCCCTTGGAGCCGCAGGTTATTGAGGGGATGTTGAAGCCACGTCCGACTCCGAAGGCCGATGGTAGTAGTTCAAGCGTTCATAACCAGCCGTCAAAATCTTCGAAAAAGAAGAAGAAGAAATCTAAGAAGCCCGTGAAGCCTGGCGACAAGCGCACGGACTTACAGAAGCAAATGGACGCACTGGATGAGTACAACCAAAAGGCGCGGACTCCCATTACACTCCAAGATTTCCTTGATCACGTCTTTCAAAAAGAAGATGAGGGAGAAACTTCATCGGATGAATCCGACGAATATGTGGCAAGCTGTCATATGATCTCCCATGTGACCACGAACGATGAAGGGACTTCTGGCACTGAAACGCCGGGGGCAAATACTGAGTCAAGGGTTCCGGAGTTATCAGTTGACATGATTGGCGCGTTTATTAATGAAGCTCGATTGAAAAGCAAAGCTGATCGAGAACGCGAGACGGCTATATTCGAAAGGGCCAAGCGCCAGCGACTTGAGGAAAGAGCTGAGATGATCCCGCTGGAGCAAAATGCCTCCACCGCTGACAAAAGTCAATTCAAGATAAAAAAGAAGTTTGCTAAGGCCATATCGATGGGCATAAAGCTACCGCCCTCCGAAGAAAAAGTTACTGGCGCGGTAGAAATACACCCCTCTTACTGCTTATATCATCAGAAGGTCTCGCATCCCACTCAAGAATGCAAGGCTTTCGATAGATGGTGGCAAGGATTCGTCGCTAATCAACAACGCTTTAAACGGGGAAAGCGTAAGATTCGTCGGGAACAAGGAAACACGACCAGAGAGCTTGAAAGAACTGCTAGCAATTGTCACATGGTTAATACTACCAGGACACAAGTGCCTACATTTGGGAGCGACTCTGATGAGGAGCTAGAGCTTGCCCCTCTCTTTAAAGAGTCAACTTCGGGAAAAGAAGAGGAGCCGATGGTTTGCGAAAATATCCGGCTGCGGAATCGAACACTGCCTGAAAAGAACCTCGGACCCTCGAGTAGAAAAGATAAAGGGAAAGAAAAAGTCTCTGAAGACATCGTCTTAGATGACCAAGTCGCGGAAGAGTTAACCGCCAAGAACCCGCCAAAGAGGAGTAAAGTGGATTACAATGTCTTGGCGCATCTGAGAAAGCTACCCTCACAACTCAGCATTCTCGATGCCCTATTACTATCAAAAGAGGCGAGGGATTCTTTGATTAAGGCCCTACAAGATCCGGACCAGTTCCAAGCTTTCTTAGCCGAAGAAAAGATGAAAGACGAATTAGAAGAAGTGCACACGGCCGACGTTGCTTTTGGTGATGAAGACCTTCTCCTCGGAACGTGTGAACACAATCGTCCCCTTTATGTCTCGGGATATTGCCACAACGTAAAGATAGGTAAAATCTTGGTCGATAATGGATCGTCTGTCAATTTACTCAATGTGCGAGTGTTAAAGGAGATTTGCATGAGTGTCCAACACCTCGCCCGGGACAAAATCACCATCTCCGGTTTCGACTCTCAATCCTCAAAGACTCTTGGATCTGTGATATTGACGCTACGCTTCGGGTTGCTCGTCACAGACATCAAATTCCATGTTATAGACGCCAAGACGTGCTACAATGCTCTGCTCGGCCGGCCATGGCTACACGAGTACAATATCATCCCTTCTACACAGCATCAGTGCATGAAGTATTCTAGGGATGGCCTCGAGTACACAGTGGCAGGAGAGTTGAATCCGTTTTCCGTAAACGAAGTTCGCAAGTATGAAGATGCCAAATACTTCTTACCGAGTTTCGAAGACACGGAAAGATGTCACAAGCCGGAGAACAAGACTAACGCCACCATCCCTGTCTTCGGCAGTGACACCGAGGAGGAGGAGGATATAGTTTATTCAGGTCCATCCCAATCCATCAGGCCAGGACCATCCATTCCTTCATTGATCTTCGGCAGTGATTCGGAGGATGAAGTTCATGTTGTATTCCCCGCTCGGCCTTCAATACGGGTTTCCGCTGATGAAGAGCGAAGTCTGCAGATAACCATGGTGCCGCTTGAACACTACAAAGAACTGGATACACTCGACAACAACAGTGTGGAAGAATTGCTGACATTTTATGTCCCTCCCGGACGAGAAGGCGAGAAAGCAATCCTATTCTACCGTTCTGAAGAAAACAAGGTGGAAAAAGAAGTTTGGCATGGCGCGGATCCCACGCTCGACAGGCTTCAACCTATCCGTCTTCCCAGATATTATACCAAAGGTTTGAAGAAACTGCTGAAACGTCAAGGGATGTCCTTCACACAGACCGCTAGAAAAGCCAATTCTATGACAAGGTCTGGAACGTTCCCGGGACTCAATGCAAACTGCCTAACGGGAGAACGGAAACAAAAGGGCTCGGGTATGTTCGCTCAAAGAAACGGGAGCTAATAAACAGCTGTTATGCCATGTATGACTTTGATGAAGAAGCGGGCGCTCAATGGGAAGACGCTAATCCTGAATCAGCAAAAGTTCCTGATGCAAGGCCTCCCAACCCATCGTCTGAAGACCAAATGAGCAAACTTACAAGGGATGCCAGTCAAAAAGCCCGAGATGATCACGATCGTGAAATGGCAATCTATGAGAAAGCCAAGACACAGCGCCTCCTTCAACAGGCGGTGAAAGATGAAAATGCCGCTTCTTGTCAACCTGCTACAAAGAAGGTTCGACGCGAAAGCAAAAACAAGTCGAAGGGCCGAAAAGGTGCTCGACAACCACAAAACAGAGCTAAGAAGCCACGCATCTGAGAGTCGAGCGTTATTGACCTAGCTCTCATGAAGAAAATGGGTCGAGCATACTCATTTCCTCGAAACAAAACAAGGAAAATACTTGATCTTGCTCTAAAACATCAAATACTTACTCTGCCAGAGTCTAAACACCCTGAGCAAGCAGGCGAAGTCTCCAACCCAAAGTATTGCTTTTACCATCGAGTAGTAGGGCATCCGCTTGAAGATTGCTTCACCTTTAAGAATTGGGTTGAGGACCAATATCAGCTTGGCAAATTCGCGTTGTCTGACTGTTGGAAGGTAGCGCCGCCGCAAAAGCACGAACCCGAAAACACAAGGATAAAACCAACTCCGCATTGGGATTGGCAGAAAATTCGCACCTGCCATGTGATAACAATATTAAAAGAAGGGTCCGAGGACATGAACAACCTCCCTTGGTGCTTTGAAAGCGGCAGCGATGAGGTAATCTCAGAATTTCCCCCAGCTCCGAAAGAACTGGAGGATGGAATCCATACCACTGCAGATAATCTCAAGAAAATTGAGTTGAGGACGGCAAATGACCCGCGACCGACATTCATCAGCGAGCTGTTATCTGAAGAAAGGGTGGCTGCGTTAAAGGATGTGCTTCTACAGCACAAAGATTGCTTCACGTGGAACTATTCCGAAATGCCGGGACTAGATCCAGAAATTGCTGTACACAAATTGGCGATATCCCCGGACATCAAGCCAGTCAAACAAGCACCGAGAAGAATGCGACTCGAGCTTGAGATAAGCGTCAACGCCGAAGTCAAAAAGCTGATAGACTCTGGCTTTATCCATGAAGTTCAATACCCTGAATGGATCGCTAACATCGTCCCAGTGATGAAGAAAAATGGGACAGTGCGCATATGCGTAGACTTCCGGGATCTTAATAAAGCTTGCCCGAAGGATGATTTCCCAGTGCCAGTCACTGAACTAATGATAGACAATACATCCACTCATGAGGTTTTCTCCTTCATGGACGGCTCATCGGGGTATAATCAAATAAAAATGCATCCTGAAGATCAGAAACACACAGCTTTCAGGACCCCTCTTGGGATATTTTATTATAAAGTAATGCCCTTCGGTTTGAAGAACGCCGGTGCTACTTATCAGAGGGCCATGACAAAGATCTTCGACGACCTCATACACGAAATCGTTGAATGCTATATCGACGATCTCGTGGTTAAAAGCAAATCATACGAGGAACATCTCGAGCATCTGAAGACTGTATTTCAACGCCTTCGGCAATACAACTTGAAGATGAATCCTCTTAAATGTGCGTTCGGGGTTTCCTCGGGCAAATTCCTGGGATTCGTCGTTCGACACCGAGGTATTGAAATAGATCCGTCAAAGATTAAAGCGATCATGGAAATGCCTCCGCCGAGGACTCTCAAACAGTTGCGGTCTCTCCAAGGGAAACTCGCATACATACGGCGATTTATAGCCAACCTTTCAGGAAAGTGCCGTCCCTATAGTCACTTGATGAAGAAGGGAACCCCATTCGTTTGGGATCAAAAATGTCAAGGCTCACTGGATGAGATCAAGCAATACCTGCAGAACCCGCCGGTGTTAGCTGCTCCGGTTAAGGGGAAGCCTCTTATTCTTTATACAACCGCCCTCGAAGGTTCTTTAGGCGCATTATGGGCACAAGAGAACGATCAAGGGAAAGAAAGAGCACTCTACTACTTAAGTCGAGTTCTGCTGGGGGCAGAAAGCAACCACTCTCCCATTGAAAAACACTGCCTGGCGTTGATCTTCGCAATAACAAAGCTTAGGCACTATGCATTAGCGCACGAAGTCCATCTCATTTCAAAGGTGGACCCTCTCAAATATTTAATGTCAAAGGCCATCTTGACGGGACGACTCGCTAAATGGGCTCTGCTCTTAATAGAGTTCTCGATAACATATCGACCCCTCAAGGCAGTGAAGGGTCAGGCCATAGCCGACTTCCTTGCTGAACACCCGATACCTGCCGATTCCCCTCTGAATTGCGATTTGCCAGACAAACATGCGTTTGACGCAATCGACGGTGGTGATACTCGTTGGGAACTTTATTTCGATGGAGCATCTTCCATGAAAAAGCACAAGCAAAGTACGCCAATGATCAAATCGGGGGTAGGACTCATCTTTGTGACCCCACAAGGAGGAATAATGCGCTTCGCCTTCTCCTTAACAGAGCCGAGAACGAATAATGAAGCTGAATATGAGGCTTTGATAGCAGGCCTCGAGATCGCCATTGACATGGGAATTGAAGACCTCCTCATATATGGGGACTCCCAGCTAGTCGTCAGTCAAGTGAACGGCGATTACCAAACATGCAAACCGGAATTGGTAAAATACGGTGAAAAAGTGCAACAACTGCTAATCCAAATTCCCTCCTATACTTTGGAGAGTATACCGCGCGCGGAAAACAGCAAAGCGGACGCACTAGCCAAACTTGCTAAAGAACTGGCTGACGAGAACCTCGACGACGTTAGAATCGTGGTACAAAGCCGTCGAGTGCTTGCCCCAGCAGAAGTATCTCCGGAATCGTCCGAAGAAAAAGGAGCGAACGAGGAGACAACCCTGCAAATAAAAGACTGGGAAAATACCGAGGACTGGAGAGAAGTCTTCATAGATTACTTCAAGTTCCACCGAATGCCTGAAGAAGTGTCCATAAGACACCAGCTCGTGAAACGAGCTCTGTCTTTCGCCTTCGTCAACAATACTCTATACAAGAGGACATTCGATTCTCTGTGGCTGAGATGCCTAGGACCTGACGAAGCGAGAAGGGTCGTCCAAGAAGTTCACGACGGACTCTGCGGTTCCCACCAAGCAGGCCCTAAGATGAAGTTGAAGATAAAACGAATGGGCTACTACTGGCCCACGATGATTCAAGATTGTCTCGAATATGCGAGGCAATGTCACTCATGCCAAATTCATGGGGACTTCATCCATCAGCACCCAAATCCATTACATCCAACGGTGGCCAGCTGGCCATTCGAAATGTGGGGAACTGACATAGTCGGTCCTATCGAACCAGCATCGTCCAAGGGACATCGTTTCATCTTAGCGACGACTGATTACTTCTCCAAATGGGCAGAGGCGATACTGTTGAGGGAAGTGAAGACGGAGAATATTCTCCATTTCTTCAAAACGCATGTCATATACCGGTTCGGAACCCCAAGAAGGATCATCTCTGATAATGGGCCAGCCTACCGAAGTCATAAAATTAGCCGCTTCGCACAGCAGCACAATATAGACTGGAGACACTCCTCAGTTTATAATCCGCGAGCCAATGGATTAGCTGAAGCCTTCAACAAGACATTGACGAAAATCATAAAGAAAACAGTGTCCCGAAATAAGAAAGACTGGCACGAGAGACTGCAAGAAGCTCTTTGGGCGTATCGGACCACGTTCAAGACAGCCACAAACACAACGCCATACGCGTTGGTGTTTGGGACAGAAGCAGTACTCCCTCTTAAGATAGAATTACCCTCTCTACGAGTGGCAGTCCACTACGAGCTGACAGACGAAGAAAATGCTCATCTTCGATTTGAAGAGCTTGACGCTCTTGATGAAATCCGGCTTCTAACACAACAAAATCTGGAAGCTTATAAAGCAAAGATGACGCGCTCATACAAAAGACTAACCCGATCGAGGACATTTCGTCAAGGCGAACTCGTGCTAGTGGTCAAAAGGCCTATGATCCCCAATCGCGCCAAGCGAGGAAAATTCGAGCCAAACTACGAAGGCCCATACATCATTGATAAGGTCTACCAGGGCGGGGCCTATCTACTCATCGACATGCACGGTGAAAGGCCTTTTAGACCAATAAACGGTCGCTTCTTAAAGAAATACTACGCTTAATGAGCTACGGCCTAGGTTAATGGTAGATGACGACAACTATGTCCGCTCGCTATCTTCTTAAGCCTGAACTCTATAAGCAGCAAATGGCCTTCCTTAACGCCGGACCGAAATGTCCTTAAACTAATATCAGACCGAGACGTCTTTAAAACTACTACCGCAGCATCTTTAGGCTGACGAGATATAAAAAAAAAACATATAAAAAAACAAAAAAAAACGGTATGTCCATAAGCAAAAAGGGTACGGATGAAAACCCGAAAGGGTTCCGTGAGTAAAAACAGCAGGGCTACCGGTGAGTGTTCGTGAAAACCCGAAAAGGCGCGACCTCGTAAAAAAAAAAAAAGAGAAAAAGAAAATAAAAAGAATAAAAAAAAAACGGTATGTCCATAAGCAAGGTGGGCACGGATGAAAACCCGAAAGGGCTCCGTGAGTAAAAACAGCAGGACTACCGGCGAATGTTTGTGAAAACCCGAAAGGGCGCAACTTCGTTAAAGAACCCTTACAGGGTCCTCTCAACCCTGTAAGGAGAAACCACCTGCGTGAGATCCTTACGACTTACAAGGGAACAACACACTTAGGAATCCCCACGATTCCTAAGGAGAAAATACGCTTGCGAGATCCTCACGACTCGTAAGGAGAACTCTCTTATGGGACCCTCACGGCTCATAGGATTTGAAAGTCTTAAGTTACAGAGACCTAAACCTGTGCTTAAGCGACCCCCACAACTTCCAATATTGCCCTACAAGTGGCTCAATACTGACCCTTGTATACAATCCACGGGCGCGAATAAACATTTCCCTAACTAAGTCCCATCTGAAACTAGGGATATGTTTGCATGGTAAACAACCCTTGTAAATCCTCTCGACTTACAAGGAAAAAGCCCTCCTGTAGGATCCTTACGACTTACAGAGGAACAAAACACTTAGGAACCCTCACGATTCCTAAGGAGAAAATACCCCTACGAGATCCCCACGACTTGTAGGGAGAAACACCTTCATGAGACCCTTACGGCCCATGAAGTCAAAAGCCTTAGCCGACAAGACCCTAACCCTGGTCGTTAAGCCTCCTTTGTTTGACAACGACAGAGGCAAATGATGATTCGCTCCTGGTAATATCCCAGTTGCAGCGGTGCTGATGCCGAAATCGGTGTCCAATTTCAGGTTTACGGCGAAAGCCAGTAGGCCGCTCATGCATACGAAATAGCCGAAATGATAGGGCAACTTGCAATAAAAAGCAGCAAGTAAAATGTATGCCTGCAAAATAGCCGAAATGATTGGGCGACTCGTAATAAAAAGCAACGAGTAAAAAAAAAAATAATAAA
Organism: Agapanthus africanus; assembly: GCA_030015575.1. Lineage (NCBI taxonomy): Eukaryota > Viridiplantae > Streptophyta > Magnoliopsida > Asparagales > Amaryllidaceae > Agapanthus > Agapanthus africanus. Next base: position 433,438,994 of record JASDDO010000004.1, on the reverse strand, counting down.
ATAAAATAATAAATAGCCGAAATGATTGGGCACCGCGAAAAATAGCCGAAATGATCGGGCAGTCGCGACCTTCGCGATATAAAAGCTGAAATGATAGAGCATCGCGGAAATAAAATAAAATAAAAAGAAGAAATGATAAAACTTTGGCCCTACAGTTAAGATCACATCGATCCCTGTATACAATCCAAGGGCGTAAACAAAGAAGGAACCATACTTCCCCAGCGGATTCCGTCAAACGACGGAGCCAAACCTCAACGGTTCATTTCAACCGAAGAAGCCAGTGACTTCAACAGCAAACTCCTCGACTCACGGATACAAACACTCCTTGACGAGAGCCTTCTGATCCGCGTCGACTCGCAGAGCCACCAGCGCCTCCGTGGGAACCCTCGACTCGTTTCAAACCCCAAGGACACAAATAATCCTTGGCGCTTGGGAAACAAATAATCCCGGCAAACTCCTCGACTCACGGATACAAACACTCCTTGACGAGAGCCTTCTGATCCGCGTCGACTCGCAGAGCCACCAGCGCCTCCGTGGGAACCCTCGACTCGTTTCAAACCCCAAGGACACAAATAATCCTTGGCGCTTGGGAAACAAATAATCCCAGCAAACTCCTCGACTCACGGATACAAACACTCCTTGACGAGAGCCTTCTGATCCGCGTCGACCCGCAGAGCCACCAGTGCCTCCGTAGGAACCCTCGACTCGTTTCAAACCCCAAGGAAACAAATAATCCTTGGCGCTTGGGAAACAAATAATCCCGGCAAACTCCTCGACTCACGGATACAAACACTCCTTGACGAGAGCCTTCTGATCCGCGTCGACTCGCAGAGCCACCAGCGCCTCCGTGGGAACCCTCGACTCGTTTCAAACCCCAAGGACACAAATAATCCTTGGCGCTTGGGAAACAAATAATCCCAGCAAACTCCTCGACTCACGGATACAAACACTCCTTGACGAGAGCCTTCTGATCCGCGTCGACCCGCAGAGCCACCAGTGCCTCCGTAGGAACCCTCGACTCGTTTCAAACCCCAAGGAAACAAATAATCCTTGGCGCTTGGGAAACAAATAATCCCTAGCAAACTCCTGGACTCACGGATACAAACACTCCTTGACGAGAGCCTCCTGATTCGCGTCGGCTAGCAGAGAAACCATTTCAGCGGGAAACTCCCGATTCGTCTCAACTTGCAAACGAAGCCTCAGGCAGCAGGGACTAAAAAACTTGCTTCCTGAACAATGGGACCCTGCAAGTCAATCCAAATTGGTCTCTTGCATACTATTCACGGGTCTCACTCTCCAAAGTCGAATTTCGATGAGGAGGGAAACAACCTCTTGTGGGTCCTCTCGACCCGTAAGAGGGAAAAACTTTCTTGTAGGATCCTTACGACTTATAAGAGAAAACCACACTTAGGAATCCTCACGATTCCTAAGGAGAAAACCCACCTACGAGATCCTCTCGATCCGTAGGGAGAAAATTCTCTATGAGACCCTCACGGCTTATGGAGTTGAAAAGTCTTAGGCAGCAGATCTGAACCTGCGACCTAAGCCATCGCTGATTCTTAGGAAAGTCAAGATGCGTGCCCTACTATCCGTCAACCATGTTCGCTAAGATGATGTGCTGATAATAAAGAAAGAAAAGACGGAGAAATGACACAAGACATTACAAAAATATGCATCCTTCATTCATAAAATTTGATTGAGTTTAGGATACATCGTACTAAAGAATACAAGATATACATATATGTTACAAATACCAACGATACAAGGAAAATTACTGAGAAGGAAGCGTCTTGCACAGATCCAGCAATTGCTCGCACACTTCCTTCCATGCCTTTTCCCGATTGGCCACCACTGCCAACTCCGCCTCCACTTGGGCCCATTGCTGTGCGACGGAGGCAAGCTGATCCCTGACGGCTTGATGAGCAGCCTCACGGCCTGCGATGTCACGCTCGGCAATATCGAGTGCCCGCTTCAGTCTCAGCCCATTTGAGATGCGCTCCAGAAGGCCCTCGAAGACGGCCTTTACCTCAGCGGCGTTCGTCTCAACTTCAGCACGCAGGCGAGCAGTGTTGCTTGAAGATTCTTGGCACTTCTTCAGCCTCAAAACCACTTCTTGTTCCAGATGACGGAAATGAGAAGCGCTTTGCTCGAGCCACGCTCCCCGTTGAGTGCTCGAGGCCAAAGTCTCAGGGGACAGGCGCATTGACTCTAGCTGATGAAGGCAAGCCTCGATTTCCCGACAATAGTTAACCCAAGAGGCGACAGCACCCTCGTCATGGAAGGTAGCAAATATCGCCAACATCGGGTTAACCGTCGTGGCGAAATCCTCAGCAGATACTGGAGCCTCGATGTCGAGCTCCTCGATGTAGTCGCTCAGCATGCGCAAACTATTCGCGGCACCTTTCGAAGACGGACGTCGCTGGGAAGGGCCGCCCGGTATTGTAATATGAGACTCAAAAGGCACTGAGACTGGAACGACGGCTGAAAAAGACAAAATGTGATTAGATGATGATCCAATAGATATGGAGAAAATCATTGACAAGATAATTACTATACCGGTGGGAGCAGGTGGCAAGGACGGAAGGGCCGGTAGCGCAACCGATCTTTCTTCTCCCCCTTCGATTCATAACACTGCAGTCAGGACAAGAGAGAGTTAGAAATAATTCTACCACTGGAAAAACAAAGATATCAATCAGGAACAGTACTCACCGGCGCCACCAGAGGGAGAGGCGAGTTCAGATGAAAAGGAGAAGTGTGGGACCAACACTTGATACAAATGGTCAAAAAGAACTCCTGAAAGACACAACAATGTGAATATAGTATATGGATTATACGTTTGAAAGATGAGTTTAGTAAGTTGCAAACTCATACCTTCCAACATCTTTGACGGTGTAAGAGAGGGCTGAGGGGTAACCATCGCCAAGGCAGTCGTGGAAGGAGCTCCCTCAAGTAGTGGGGCATCAACACTAGCTGCACCTGCATTACGAAAAATGAACTTGTCAGGAAAGATTGTAAAGCAAATAAAAAAAAAAAACAACTTAAGGTGTACCTGAGGAGCTCCCGGCAGAAACAGAGACGACTCCCTCCTCTATCGACATGAGACCACCGCCTGTGGCCTCATCGCCCGACTCAATGGGGACCGTCGTCGTGCTCGCAAGACCGGGAGACGGCGGAGGACCGTAGACGGGAAGGGCTATGACTGGAGTATTGCCAGATTCCAGAGAAGGAGCGGTTGGCTCGTCTTCAGGAATCGTGGCCACCTCGCCCACTACCATCTCAGGTTCGGTAGTGGCGGTTGTATCGTCCACCATCGCCGGGGGATCACCGGTCTCGAGCGCCTCATTCGCCGCCACTCTAGGCTCAGTTATAATGATCATATCATCTGCCACCACTTCAGGTTCGGCATCCATGACCTTATCGGCTGCAGGCCCCTCAACCTCTACCCCAGGCTCCAAAGCCACAACGACGTTGCCCACCGTCGGCTCGAGTTCGGCAGGTACTGCCCCCTCTGTCCCTTTGAGATTGACGGTTTCCGCCTCCCCCTCGATCGCACTTGGTCCTGCAAGATGAGAGATGTAAGGACAAACGACATTAAGATCCTTATAACAAAAGCTCCGAGAGAAACATTACCTGAGGCAGATTTACCGTTCGCGCTCCGAGCTGCACGTGCCACCTCTCTGCGGGCAGTGGACAGGGCGACAGGGGCCTCTTCAGAGGGAGTATCAGCTCGAGGAACGGTGCTAGGGCCCGCTCCCATAGCCAAGGCAGCCCTGCGCGCCTTCGCCTACGCCTCAACCGTTTCCTCTCCTCCCGAGCGGTCATGAGGGACCTCCGTGATGCCTCCTTCAAGGCATCATCGTCTTCATTCAGGGATGCCTCCAGAGCCTTTAAGGCATCTCTCATCGGCTCTTCAAGGCGAACCTCCTGCGGTGGACCAGAAGAAGCAGGAACGTCGGCGGCTGGTAGAACATCTGCGTCGCTAGGAGGGAACGGCATTGAGGTTCCTGTAATTAAAAAGAAAAGGTTAGATCGACCATAACATGAGCAAAATGAAAAACTTGATGAGTCGAAACTTACTAAGGCCCATAGATTCTCTGAGACGTTCCTCCTCCTGAAAAGTATTCAGAGAAGCGGCAATGGCTTCTTCATCGGTGATGCCTGTTGAAAGAAAAGAAAGAAAAGCGTTAGTCAAAAAAAAAATAATGAAATGACGAAGAAAATACGTTGCAATAAAGAAAAAGTGACTAGTAGTTACCTGATTGCGCAAGCTTAGCCAGCCACGCGTCACGCTTCACCAGCCATGCCGAAGCTCTGAGGGCAGCTTCCAAGTCTGTATCGTCCGGCGGCGGCATCACTAATCCTGCGTTAGTCCCATATTCGAGCAGACCCTCGGAATAAGGAGCATGGGGTTCCTGGCCGAGCACAACGTCCACGGCGAAGAGCGACTTCTTTCTCTTTTGCCCTCCAGCCCTAGGCTCACGGGGAAGCGACTTACGCTTGGCAGACGCTTTGGGACGACGGGTCCCGATGTCCGCACCCACGCCAGACTCTGGCGAGGGTACAACCACTGTTTCCACCGGAGCACGGAGTACAGGAGGTACATCCGCGATATCAGGGAGCGGCAATTCACGTGGAGGGCTTTGCGCACGTGATGGTCTGCCCCCAGTATCTTTTAGAGGAGGAACCACCAGGAGCCTTGGCGCTAAGGGAGCGTTACGATTGGTACCGGGGGGTACTTCTTTACGGTCAATCAACACTCGCCTCTCTTCCTTTATAACAGCCCCCGTCGTGTGATTGTACCACTCTTTATATACATTAAGGAGTCGTGGAGCACAGGCCGGCGCGCTAACAAAAAAAAGAGAACCCGTGTTCAGGCGCATGAAATGGTGTAATGCGTTCTCCATCCCTTCTTCATTTACAGCAGGTTCCAGTAAGAAAGCTTCTAAAGGTACCCCTTGATCGTAACTCAGTTGTCGAGCAAAGCGATGCGGATTATATCTCATAAAGATTGCTGCACCGCCCTGCCTGAAGACTAGGAAACCCGGCCTAATAGAATACAAATGAAGGATCTCCCGGGCTGTTAACACTGAAACCCCATCCTTGAAGGAGTCCTGTAGTAGTCGCACCGCAGTGGTGGACGCTTTTCCAATGGTTAATACCTTATCAATAAAGGACATCCCAACTCCAACGGTGTGAGGGCGAAGCAGTAAAGCTCTAGCTTCCCGTGGTGAAGGGGTCACGATTGATGAGCCGATCAGCTGTAAGATGCGAGGAAAACCGTACTTGTCAAAAAACGAAGGCCTTTTATGCATTCCAAATACATCCGCCGTATGTAGCTCGAGCCATGACATAAAGTAGTGCATCGGGAAGACCACGTGCAATGCTCCGGGCTCGTTGGCATCCGCGGCTCGGCTGAGACCATGATACAAGTGCGCTAAGCCGGCAATCCCCACGGCTACCTTTACCCCGATGACCATGCGGTGGGCTGGATAAAAGAAAGAGGGCCGCATGCGATGAGAGTGCATTGGGATCGCGAACCAACTCAGCCACAGCCCGAGAAATCCTAAGAAAAAGGACTCCTCGTCCATCCCAGGGGCCGCAATTTCCGCGAAAGATATGGTAGGGAAGTATGGGAGGAAGAAAGCCTTTTGATCTATCTCCTTCGTCGGCAGGTTATCCAAACCTAGGCCGAAGGGATCATCCAGGATAGCAGATTTGGCGGCTCCTAGCGAAATGATGCTCGGACGGAGGAAACGAGCAATGAAGTCCTCAAAATTAACTCCTCGACTCCCGTGTTCGATGAAAAGGGACTCGTAGATGTTCAACACCTTGATCAGGCTAGGGAATTGGTGTTGAACGGCATTTTCCGGCGTAATCCCCCTTAACATCGGCTTAGCACCAAAGATGTACTCATCTGTCGGGAGCAGCTCTTCATAGTGTTCCCCCATGACCGGTAGGCCGGATACCTCTGCGAATTCTTCCAAAGAAATAGACACTTCCCGATCCATGGCAAGGAAAGTGTGGGTGGGAATATTCCACTGCTCCAAGAAAGCCTTGAACCACCAGGTGGGGAGCGTAGGATATTGGAAGAGGGAGACGTAGACTGCGGTGTACAGTCCTAGTCTTATCAACTGCGACTTCCTCGTCGACAGGATGTATCGGGCCCACGGCAGATAGCCAATCGGGTGACGGGGAATTAAACCAAGGTTATATGATTGCCCCCAGGGCCGTGCTTCCCCTTGACAGATACGGCGTCCTAGGATATCCAAAACCATAGGACGCTGAACCGGAACCGCGTCCATAGCAGGATGAAGAAAGTTGTTCGCGGTCCAGTCTATCATCTCCACGGCATACTGCACTGGAGGTGGGTTGGCATAGTGAATCGCCGTGATAGGCTCTGACGGCATCGCGCAGGTGAAGCTGCGTCGACCCATTATAATCTGGTTATACCAGGACCCCCAAAGGTGGAGTTTCTTGTACTCAGGGTCATACTCTCTTATCATGGTTAGGACCTCACGATCCAAAGGCGCCTCTGGAAATCCCTCCTCCGAGCGGACAAACGGGAATGAAGTGTCTTCAGACATGATCGCTGCAAAAGAGCAATGTAGCCGTTAGGGTTGTAATCCCAACGTTTGACATTGAAAGAAGAAAATGCATTAATTAAATTAAAATCAAAATTAATTAATTACACCGCACCACAGTGCAGTGAGTAGGGGACCAAAGAGGGACCCACAAAATCTAAATGACAATACGTCAATTAATAAGACAAACTCATCATTGGATGAGATTGTCAGTTGGTCCCTAGGGGGAACATTCCCATAATAAAAAGGGGGGGAAAGGATCCCTAGAGACAAGAAGAAAATCTCCTCTTTCAGAGCAAAGCTCTGTCACAGAATGACACTTGTCAAATTCTGGTCTCAAAAGAGTAAAATTCTCTAAAAAGGAGCTTAGCTCTGTAATATTTCATCAAAAAGAAAATTTGGAAAATAATTTTAAAATTAAAATTTCTGGAATCTTAAAAAATCCATGAAAACTTACAAAAAAAAAAGTTCTTTGTTTTTCAGATCTAAAAGATCCACATTTGATTCAGGACAAAAGCTCTGTTCATGGGCTAGGACCCATGAACAAGATCTCTGTAGATCTATAGATCTGTGAGAGCAAAGCTCTGTTGATGAAACCCCAAAGGGAATTTCTTTAGATCAAAAGATCTATGAGAGCAAAGCTCTGTGGGTTAAAATTGACTTAAATTAATTTAACTTAATTTTAAATTAAATATTACCTAAAGTTTTCTAAAAAACTTTGGGAAATGAGAGCAAAGCTCTAGAGTTCTGAAAGCAAGAGCAAAGCTCTGAAATTCTTAAGCAAGAGCAGAGCTCTGAAAATCTAAACCTAGAAAATGGTGGAGAATTTTTAAGGGCCAGAGGCCCTATTTATAAGGCGCTTGCGCCTCTTGGAATTCCCCCTCGATCCAACGGTCAGGAGGGGTTGCCACCGTTGCACTCACGTGTGCGCCACGTGAGCGCAACGGTGGGGGGGCATTTGTTTGGCCCAATCAGAGCAAAGCTCTGTTTGAATTCAAAATTCAAATTTTGAAGCAACGCTTCAAGTCTCAGGCGCAACGCGCCGCGTGTCTGGCGCTAATACGTCAGCGCTGCGCCCAAGAAGACGCGCCCAATCAGAGCAGAGCTCTATTTGCCTGAAGCAACGCTTCAGTTGCGCTGCGCTCTGCGCTGCACGACACGTGTCAGCGCGGATGCGCTAGCGCAGTTGCGCTGCGCTCTGCGCTGCGCGATACGTGTCACGCGCTGGGGCATCTGCGCCAAACTAAATTAAGATTTTTAAGAAATCTTTTCTGTTCTTGTTAAAACAAGAAGATTTTCTTCTGCAAAGCAGAAGCCCTTGGATCAAAGATCCAACGGTGGGGAAAATTCCCCAAATCACTCAGAGGATGATTTCTTTAACAAATTTAACTAATTTGTGAGCACTATAAAAATGACCCTAAGCCTCAATTCAAAGACATCAACATTTTTTTTGAGAACTCGAGAACTTTAAAGAGAGAGAACTCTGAGAAGATTTCAAGAAAAAAAGGTAAAAGAACCTTTATGGATTAGAAGAAATCCCTTCTAATAGATCATTGATCTAAAAACAAGACCAATGATCTTTACATAATAAACAGTGCTTTGCACTTTTATGGACCTCTGGTTCTTCAAGCAAAAAAAAATTTATTTTTCTTTGATCTATTTCAGATCAAGAAATTAAACAGTGCTTTGCACTTTCCTTCTTGTATCTAAAAGATTATTGGTGCTTTGCACTTCCAAGTTGCGCCGTTGCGCTCTTAAGAGAGCGCCACGTGTCGGCTATAAAACCACTTGCGCTAAGCGCCTTTAAGATAGAGCTTTGCTCTCTAGAATTGGTGCAACTCGCTGAGAGCACGCCACGTGTCGCCAGCGCAACAACGCAGCGCAACAGCGTAGCGCGCTGCACTGTTGCGCTTGCGCTCCCCAGAGCATGACACGTGTCATCACCATATGAGCTTGCGCTCAGTGATCGGCGCAAAGCGCCTGACAAATGCAATGCATTTCACTTCCTAAAGGGCCAAGCCCAATTAAAAGGCTTAACAAACTTAGTAAATAAAATGCTGTGCATTATTTGGAAGGGCAGAGCCCAATTGAAAGGTCCAATGGACCAAAATAAACGATCTGCATCATAATAAAAAGGGCAGATCCCAATCAAAATGGGCATAAATGGCCTGAAGTAATGCAATGCATTATTTAAGTATGGGCAAAGCCCTAGCACAGGTCTAATAAAAAAAATAAATGATGGTGTTGAACATTTTCAACTGGACTTAGCCCAATTTTGGCCGTAAGTCCTTAAATTAAATTGACTGAGCAAAATGGCTCTCCTAAATCAAGTTACGTCCGGTTCGAGGGTACATCCCCGAACTCCTTTGACATCTATCGTTGTAATTCCTCAACGACGTCAAAGAGGTGACGGGTCCCAACGACCACACACCCATATGGACCGAAACGTCCTTAAACTAATATCGGACCGAAACGTCCCTAAACTAATGATGGACCGAGACGTCCCTAAACTAATGATGGACCACTACGTCCTTAAACTGGCGACGGACCGAGATGTCCCTAAACTAATGATGGACCACTACGTCCTTAAACTGGCGACGGACCGAAACGTCCCTAAACTAACGATGGACCACTACGTCCTTAAACTGGTATCGGACCGAAACGTCCCTAAACTAATAATGGACCACCACGTCCTTAAACTGGCGCAATAGAGCCCGAATGCTCTTTTGCCGGATCTAAACGGTCCCGTCTAAGTTGATCTTAGCCCCAGCTACGGTTAATGTGTCCTTAGATCTTTAAATAAACAATAAAACCCCAAATCAACTTTGGTTCAAGGGTACATCTCTGAACTCCTCAGACGCTTGTCGTTGTAATCCCTCAACGACGTCGGAGAGGTGACGAGTCCCAATGGCCAGATAATTAAATCAATCACTACGTTAAGTTGATCTTAGTCTAAAACAAGACTAACGTATCCTTAACGAACGTTTAAGTTGATCTTAGCCGCAACGCGACTAATGCATCCTTAAACTAAAAACACCAAACCCAAATCTAAGTAAATACGGATTTGGACTAATCCACGTCCTACGGGCGACGACATCACTAAGTCTCCGTATACAATCCACGGGCAACCACAAACAAAACAAACACACACGACACGAAGTGAAATTCTGGAGAAGGAGAAAGTTGTTATCGCAACGCGGTAGCGTAATTAACTGCAGGGGCTTGCGCCTGCAGGGAAGAGCGTCCCCACAATCAAAAACCCCTCACCCTGAGGGGGAATCTGACGAAGTCTGCTACATCGGCCGCATCCGTCTAAACCTCCGATACACGGTGCCATAAATCAACTTGGCATCTTCGGAGAGATAGACGGATAAAACCAAATAGCATCTGCCCCGAACCTCAGGCAACGGACGCAAAGTCCGGGCCGCCGTTCGGAGGGGAACAGGCCTCATCCCTCACCTCCTTCACCCGGGACTCCGGTTCCCGAGCGTGCTTATGGCTCTCCCCACGGCTGGTTTCCGGAGCTCGGGGCTCGGCGGAGGTCTTAGCCGATGCGGCTGGCTTCGGGGCCGAGCTCGAACCAGGACGGGACGAGCTAGCGGCCCCGGTCTTCTTCCCTGTCTTTGCGGCTATAGCAGCCAAGAATTTGATCGGTCCATTGGCCCTGCAGAAAGAAGAATGCACAAGGGGAGTTAGCGACGCTGAAAAGAGCAAAAGAAAAATTTTCAAGTCTAAACAGATCGTCCAAGCTCCTAACTCATCCATGAATAGAGCGGGACTGATCCCGGCCCAGCTAAGGGCCTGTTCGGAAAGCAAAACGTCGGCCCGCTGGATCGGCTCCCACATGGACACCGCCCTCGCCTCGGGAGAGGACGACCGTTTCACCCGCGGGCAGTCAGCCCTATGCCACTGTACAGGCATAGGACAATCCTCGCCCTCGGGTGGCCCGACGAATACAAACTTCTTCTTCCATTCATGAATGGAAGAAGGAACAACTACTACCCGTGGCCCGATCGTCCCTCCCTTGCGTTTTTGAAGGAAATGTACACCCAGCTCGGCTCGTCCTTACGGGTGCCGGGATGGTTTTTGTAACAAAGGAAGGAAGTGAGAAGGGTCAGGCTGAAAGAGATTTCTTCAAGTCTCAACCGGACTAGGAACCCGAGGAGAATTCTCCACAAGTTCGGCACTAGCTGGGCCGGGGAAAGTTGGAAGCAACGTAGTATCCCGCATACTTCGGGAGGAAGGGCAGACGCATCCCAGCCCAGAATGCATCCAAGTACAAAGCAATCTCCTTGCCCTGCACCTGATCCGCCTATTCATCCTCCCTAGCTAAACGGAGCGAATAGCTAGGGGGATGTGGAAACGAGCCCGAATCTCACTGAGCACGTCCACGTTTCTTAGGATGGAGGGGGCATCACGAGCGTTCCCAATACGCACTTTGAGGACCCTTACCGTCGCCTGACGACGAGCAGCACGGGTGGCCCTAACTCTATGATGGGAACCCAACTCGGATGGGGCAGAAGAAGAAGCAGGAGAAGACACCCTGGACTCGGCTCCAACAACTGGAACTTCATCGCCCGACTCTACCATAACAACTTCCACAGACTCCTCAGAGGAAGACATCTAACCTGATTCGAAAGAAGGAGTCCTCCGAGGAAAGAGCGTGAGGGATCCGATCTAAAGGACGGAGCGCCGGGCTATCTCTCGCAGTAAAAGAAAAATAATGGCGAAAGTGTGGACCCTGGGGGGATCCCGCCCCTATTTATACTACTTGGGCGATGCATCCAACGTCTCAGATCGTTTCCAGCCAAAACGAAGTTTCGCGCCTACTAGCCGTCGACGCCCCACGTGTCAAACGACCATTGGAGACGTCCCTCCGGACGCAGGCGACAACGACAGCCCGTCACGTCCGCCAATCCGCGTCGGACACATGGCCTGCGCCTTAACAGACGTACAAGCGGATTGGCGCTCCCTCTTTAATGCACGATCTCCCCCTGATCCGCTGACGTCATTGAAGATACGTCCAGCCGTCTCAGAGATCCGCGCTGATAGATTCTTGACTACAGGCTGAGCCCGGGAGACCGGTCAGACCACTCTCGACCCGACCCATAAATAGGTCGGGACGAGAGTGGGGGGCTAATGATGATCGTTACAAGTGGGAACTCCCCAGATCATGACACGTGGCTGATGACGTGTCCCAGAGCTCACGCAAATAGGGCAAGCACCAGCGTTGGAGGCACTTCCCGGGCTATCGTCCCGAGGTATATCTCGACCTTCTATGGATGCTTGAGCATTCATATGCCCGCCTTACAAATAACCATCGGCTCGTCTTCGAGCCCTCCTACACGTTGAGTTTCCTCAGCCCTCCCTGCTCGTCTCCGAGCTATCACAGAACCGATCTTTATCGGCCTCCCGCTCGTCTCCGAGCCTCCCGTCGAGCTAAGCCTCCCCGGTTCTACCGAGCAACCAAGGACGCAGAGCCCAAACGCCTCCGCCATGGCTCCGCGTATCTCTCTAGAAGCGAGATATCCGCCACCCAACATCCCGCGTTCCATGCCGCTGTATCCCCCCATTAACGAGCGTATCTCGTCATTAATGGGGGGATCCCGTCATTCACGCAGGCGTAAAACCAAGGGCGTAACTGCCGGCGAAGATCTCGCGCCAGCTCGCTCAAAGCGACCACTATAAAAACCCCTCTCCTAGACGACTCAGGTAACGCAATTTTTAACCCAATAAGCCGCTACTCTGCTCAAATGCATCGGCTAACTTGATCGTCGGAGGATCCACGGTGATACAACCACCCCGGAACTTCTTTTGCAGATAGCTCGGTTTCACCTCGAATCAAGCCCACCGAGATCCACACGTTCAGGGAAACGACCCTCGATGCCAATCTCAGCCGTTCATCCACGCTCACGACAGATTGACGGAGGACAACATCTCAAGGAGATCACAACCTCCATCAAGAACATTTCAATGTAAGAGAGGACTTGAGCAAGGAGATCCTTTATTTATTCCCTATGTTATTTATCTTGGTGGTGGACGTGTTATATGGAATGCTCTTTCTTAGTAGAGGTATTTCTTTCCCACCAGCTGTCCAGTTTGTTGCTGATGATATGCAAGGGCGGGCGATGAGTATGAGTTTTTCTATGCCTCAAAGTGATTTTACTGTTGGAAAGGAAAAGTTGATATCGGCACAAAAGCTTATCATCATATGAATTGGGGCGCGGGGGCGGGGGGGCGGGGGGGGGGGGGCGGTAGTCTAAGAGTGAGGGTGGCCTTGGTGTCATCAATTTGGATGGCTTGAATACCTCACTATTAGCCAAATTAATGGCTATGGAGATTGGTTTCGAATGATACTTCTTCCTCAATTAGCTGTCTTCGAAGCCCTTGGCCATCCGAAGCACCCCTGTTATGTCCTCTTCCTGCATTTTGGAAGGGTGTTTGGCACAGCTGGGATCCTTTTCGAGGCTCTCATTAATTGGGACTTAAAACCATGGCAACATCATCCCATTTTTGGACTGCTGAATGGGCTGGTCGCGATTCTTTAGCTTCTCCTTTTCCCTTTGATGGTAAGAGAATTAACCATTCACCGTGTTTCTAAGATATCGAATAAGTAAATACTGACCTACAAATCATTTGTCTTTGCCTCGAATGGTTACCGTGTTTATATCTTGTAGATGATAGAGCGGATTAGAACATTGGATCAATGAATAAAAAGCACCCAAATCACATGAGATTAAAATAGGACCAATCCAGAAATTTGATGGATACTTGATTTGTGACCGTCACTTATTGAAAATTTCCAATAATGTCACTCTTATTTTCTCGCTTTCATTTCTGGGAACATCATAATTTATGGGTTTGTAGCTTCTTACCTTCGGCTCCACCCAACGTAGCCAGTTAGGAGGAAGAGGAGCTTTAAAGCCCGACGCGACATAGTTGTAAGGAACCCTAATGTCTGTATCATTGTAGTCTCCTCTTAAGCTCCCTGTAATCATCTCGTTGTTGAAAATGGCTGCTGTTGATGAAATTCTGAAAGATATGAAGCTTATATGAAGTTTCCAGCAGAAAATATGGTAAGGCAGCATATAAAACGAGACAGCTGTGAAAGATTCACTCCCATATATAGTCAAATTTCATTATTCAGACCAGTGAAAGCATCTTTTCTAGAAAAAAATAGTGCGTTTTTGCAAGAGTATGAATTTGGTAATCTTACATGGGAAATTTGAAAATAGCTATAAGACATAATAAAACAGATTCCAGCTATCAATCAACCGGATGCATACACAGTGATCCAATCAGGCATTGAATGGCTAGATTTTTATAAGTGGACTTCTCCAAAAAAGAAATTTAATATGTTTTTTGGAAGGATATGAATTTGGCAATCTCCTATGAGAAAACATGAAAATGGGTAACCCATAACTCATGAGCCAGTCTGTTGTGGTATGGATGTGCGGGATGGGAGGCCTCGTGTTCAAGCCTCCATACGCACAGGGTATTTCCCTCTTTCCCTTTCTTTGAAATCATCATTGAGGGAAATCATGGTCCAGGATTCTATACTTTAGACCGTTGGATTGAATGAGTTGCTTATCGTATCCATCATGGTAAATTATAACTTTTGATGGCCGACTTGTTTTGTAGATGGCAGACAACTAATTCATGGACAACTTGTAATCATCTCAATGTCAAAAAGGACAACCGTTGATAAAGAAATTATGAAAGGTGTGGATCTTATATGAAGTTCCAAAGGAATAATGGTGAGGAAGCATATAAAACGAGACGGTTCTAAAAGATATCTGTCATATAAATAAGGTATTTAGTCAAATTTCATTATTCAGATTAGAAAAAGTATCTTTTCTACCATAAAATTAATACGATCTTACAGAAGTATGAACTCCGGTCACTGCTCAACTAGATACATGCAAAATGATCTATTCAGGTACTTAGATGGCTAGATTTCTTTTGGTTGCCTTCTCCAAAAAACCATCAGCAAATAATATCATGCTCCAGGATTTTAGATTTTGGACAATTGAATTGAATGAGTTGCTTGCCTATCCATTATGGAGACTTTTTTTTATGATGAATGTATCATTTGATGACAACTTGTTTATGGATGAGAGCACCCTAGAATTCAAATTTTATGATGTTTGAAAGTTTTTATATAATATCCTCAAAGTTAGAATTTCAAGATAATCAAACTATCATTAAACCCCATGTATATTTTGGGGGAGAAACTACCCATCCAACATTGTAAATCTAATTGTTTTTTAATGGAGAGTTAACCATAAATAATCCTTACATGATGGCAACAAAACTACTTCACATATTAGGGGCCATTGATATGTGTTTCAATGTCCTCATTCTTAATAAGAGATAGCATGCTTTATCTTGTAAAATTGCATACAACTGAATTTCATTTGACGAAATCTAATAATGATTGCCACTAACTATTGATTATGTACATATTACCATTAATATCTATGTTTATTTCACCTCTAATCCTTGACTAGGAGTTATTTGTTCTTGATAGTTACACATTTTTTTTGCATATAATGACAATTTCTTTTGATGGGAATTTATATACAAGATGTATGAAAAATCATGTGTTTTGCATTACCAGAATCATATATTCACCATCTTCTCATGATTCTAGTACATTTTCATTTTGAGCACAAAATTAGAACAAATTATCCTTGAGGACACATATATAGATGTAAATCTTAACATTAGAGTCGAAAAGCATGGTCGAGGTTATTTCAGTAAATATATTAGCTTCTAACTAAGAATCAAGATAGGATCCTGATGATGCTCACAAGTGGTATTTTCACAGATTACGACACGCAGCGGATGACGTATCTCGAAAGCTATGGAGGTGGAATAAATGAGTTGCATTAGGGACGTTCCTCGGGACCTCGTCTCTAAGGACATATCCGACCTTTCAGGAGACCTCCCTGAGTACTCTCCACCTTCACCTAGCAAACGGCCAACAGCTCGTCTCCGAGCCATCAGACAGGCCGAGCTTCATCGGCCTCCGTGCTCGTCTCCGAGCCATCAGACAGGCCGAGCTTCATCGGCCTCCGTGCTCGTCTCCGAGCCATCAGACAGGCCGAGCTTCATCGGCCTCCGTGCTCGTCTCCGAGCCATCTGTCAGGCCGAGCTTCCTCGACTTTCCCGATCAACCGAGAGCGCGGAACCCAAGCGCCCCCGCAACGGCTCCGCGTATCCCGCCAAGGGGAGAAATCCGCCTCCCCACGTTCCGCGTCCCACGCTAGCGCATCCTCCATTAATGGGCGTATCCCACCATTACATGCGATGATAACGTAAGGGCGTAACTGACGGCGATGATCTCGCGCCTGCTCGCTCCATGCGACCACTATATAAACCCCTCTCCCAGACGACTCAGGTAACTCGAACTCATTTCCAATACGCCGTTACTCTGCACCTATTCTTCGAACCTAACTTGATCGTCGAAGGGTCCTACGGTGGTCACCTATCCCGAGACTTCCTTTGCAGATAGCTCGGCATCAACGCCAACCCATTGAGATCCACACGCTCAATAACTCCCAAACCAAATCTCAACCGTCAAAGACCGCAATCACAGGATCGACGGAGGACAACATCTGAAGGAGATCGCAGCCTCCCTCAGTTGGCGCCTTCTGTGGGAAGCTTCAGAAGCTTCTCCACCCCTAAAAGTTGATCTTCCGCCCTCGGACAGATGGCGAGCGACAACCGCGACGATCCAAATACAAGCCGCCACAACGGAGGCGGGAGTGGCTCGTCTCCCCCTCCTAACGTCATCAACGCCTTATCCGCTCAGATTGTAACAACCCTAAACTTTATGTACAGAATTTTTTCAAAAATAAAGAAAGAAACACCTAAGCATGAGTACAAGTTATAAATTTAATTTACTTTTGAACAGCAAAAAACAACTTGTAGCTCACAGTAAAGTCTTGCACTGCTGTGACGTAGCCCCTTTGTTTGAATCCCCCCAGCTACATTATCTTTTTGTTGATTTTTCTTTTAATCTTTTAAAAACCCAAATATTTACACGTGCACTACACGTAAAATGAAGAGTCAGAGATTAAACAAACATGTGCAATAGACTAGTCGAAGCGACGGGGACACGTGGCAAAGATCTCACCACCCACCACTAGTTCTCGATCGGCGAGACTCATCCTACGGCCGGCACCGCCGGGCCCCCCATAAGGGATGGTCCCCAAACTTCAACCCCAAAACCTCTTGGCCTACCCTACTACCCCCATACTGTTTGATTTCTCTGCACATTTTCAGAGAATTAAAAATGTGTATTAATCTACATTTTAATGCACATTTTAATTCATTACCCTAAACCCTAATTTTTCCTATAAATAGCTCACCACATTTCATCCCTCCTCACTCAGAATTTCATTACAAAAACTTTCAAAAATTTCTAAGTCCTAAGTTGTACAAGTGGAGTTAGCAAGAGGCGATATTCTGACGAAGTTTCTAGGAGAATCCGGCGATGAAACGACGTCCCGACGGTTCCGATAGCTTCCACTACCTCTCCTCTCTAATTCTAACCTGTAAGTCCCCTCTTCCCTTTTCAATCTATATTCTAAAACTCCTCCTTTTCAAAACTCGTCGGAAGTGGAGTTATTCCGACTTCCGATTCGCTTTTCATTAAAATTCCAACTCTTTCTTAATAACAAACCTACCAACTTTTAATATATTGTTTAGAAATCATAAACAAACATATTAGAACAAGTTTCATCTCAAAATAATTTATTATGCAACTTTTATCGTATTTTTACGGTTAAATACCACATACTTTACTTTCGGCATAATTCAACATATTTCCTTGTATTACTTTTGGAAAACTCACGAGGTAATGATCAATCTCATCACAACACTCATCCTTGATATAGTACGATGGTTTTTAAAACATTCTTTTGGGACAAAATACATTACATTTTAATACCCTAAACTTACAAAACCGTTTTCTTTAAAAAGTGTATTAATTAAATTCCTTGCAATTGTGCCTCTACAACCCATTTTGGGGAACCCCGATGGGGATGGTGCGGATTATCGCACATCCTCGGGCTTAGTAGAGCGAGATGCAGACCTCCGCAAAGAGCATTCGATCTCGATGGAATTTTGATGCAATTTTTAAGAAAATGAGATTTCTACAAAATAAATAAACTTTATTTTTATTAAATATATAAATATATAACTATTATCAAAATATCTATTTTAAATATAATATATGAATATTCCATGTTTTCTAAAGCAAAAAAAATCACAAGTTCATGAAACTACCACTACAATCCAATACAAATTCCAATATTTCATTAAAATACCATATACTATGAAAACTAGGTTCTACTC
This sequence comes from Agapanthus africanus, assembly GCA_030015575.1. NCBI lineage: Eukaryota > Viridiplantae > Streptophyta > Magnoliopsida > Asparagales > Amaryllidaceae > Agapanthus > Agapanthus africanus. The sequence continues at coordinate 433,421,049 of JASDDO010000004.1, read as the reverse complement.
ACTACAAAATTTCACTTTTATAAAATATACATATATGAAAACTCTAAAAACGATAATTAAATTCTTGAGGTGTATTTTGAAAATATATCAAAACTATTTTTACATAAACCCCCTCAAGTTATACTAAATTACAATAAGGACCCTAGTAAACATAAGTTTAAGCGGGACCAATTCTCTTGAGCCCCGGGAGCCGGACAATATGGGTGCTAGCCTATCTAAGATAGATAATCTAATAACTGTGTTATCAACACGGTAATTGTCTTGGAAAGAGACATAAATCCTGCCGTCCATATGCAGCAGTTATCGATAACATCAAAACTAATTCAGGACTTCAATTTCTTTTCAAAGTGTTTGAGTCGGACAGAGTCTCAATCTAATTAATCTGACTTGAATTCAATTCAAGTATAACTGCAATACAATATGAATCCACGAATACCATAATACAATCTATAACAACATGAACATGACTGAACCGAACCATGGATATACTCTGTTTATATGACTGTCCATTTATATCCATTCTGTTTACTGATATCATGGTTTCGGCAAGTCTTCCATTTACTACAAGACAATACAATACAATCAATACAGACAATACAATCAATACAATAAACATTACGGGGTTTATAAAGGGGTAGACTGGTACGGAATATGTTAAAGGTGGCACGAGATGGTCACTAAAAGACGTAATTATATCCATACCGTTGTTCCGTGGTATTTTCGACGGAGCCTTATACTACGGGTTACCAAAGTCCACGGTATAAGTTGGACTCCTCTCGTATACACTGGGATATTCTGTACCAAGCTACAAACACTACGTTAACATAATAATCAAACATTATACTAGATATACTCTCTTTTCTGTCTATTCTACTTCTCTCCTTCTTTGGGACTTACCAAGTGATTGTTCGCTGACGACATTTCTTTTCTTCTTTCTTTGAATTGTTCTTAAGTGGATCGGACTCACTGGAGATCGAGCCCAGTACTGAAGACTTGGAGCAGTTAGCCTTTGACCCCGAGCTTTAGATACTTGTATATACTTTTCATTTCAGTTATGCCATTATTTAGGCATTATTTTCTATTCATGTATTTACATTTCCAGTTGTACATGTAAAGATTTGTTAAATAAATAAAAGTTGATGTTAATTTATATTCCTGTCTCTTGTGTACATTTTTACTTTATATTGCTTAGATATGTTTAGCATGTTTATTTCTGAGTAAATACGTAGCGGGCCTCGCCGCGTCCCCTTCCTCGTACACCGGGAAGCGGGACGTGACAGGTTTTGTTGGTGGCCCATGCAGGTCAGTTCTGCATGGACATGCGGGTCAATTCTGCATGAAGTTCTAAGCAATATAACACAAGAATCAGGAACTAAAAATATTCTTTACATTTCATATTTCTTGAATCTTAAAATTTCATATACCTTGAATCTATCCTAACCCTATTTTTATTTTAAGGTTATGGATTTTCCAAATAACACCAGTACCAACTTCAACAATACACCACCACCTCTACCGCTTACGCCTACCGTCGTTGCTCCGATCAATGAGCAGACGGTACTGCTTGAGGCAATCCGAAACCTCCTGGAAGGACAGCAGCAGCAAACTGCTATTCTGATGAGCCGTCCAGAAGCGGAAGCGCCCGGAGTGAAGCAATTCCGGGCATTGCACTAGAAACAATTTTCGGGAAAAGAGAGCCCTTTGGAAGCTAAAGAATTAGCTCAGAGTATTGAGGATAATCTGGCAGCAGCATAAGTGCCAGAGATCGCTTGGGTTCGAGTTGCGAAGCTGCAACTCACTGACAACGCCCGAGTATGGTGGAAGGCGGAAGAAAGCCGTCTTGCCCAACCTATCGAATGGAGGACTTTTCGCGCCATGTTCGACGCGAATTACTTCCCAGAGACTGCCCAATTTGACATGGAACAACAATTCATCCATCTACAACAGGGTTCGATGTGGACCAAATCTGTGGATGAGTATAATGCTGAGTTTACCATGCTCAGTAGATTCGCGGCACACTTGATTCCGAATACTGAGATCAGGTTTAGACCATTTCTGCAAGGGTTAGATCCGGTGATTCAAGCCGCCTTAGCTACAGGGGATTTCCCAACCCACGACCTGGTTTTGAAAGCTGCCCGTCGATATGAGGCAGTGGTGAAGATGAAGGGTAGACCCCAATCTGTCGGAGTGAAACGCCCTGCCACTCAGATGGCAGGAGGAGCCTCTTCAAGGCCAACTTTTGAACCCAAGAGACCGGAAGAAACAAATAACCGGACAAGTCCAGATTTTTACTTCTACTGCAAGAGGGATGGACACCTGTGGAAGGACTGTAGGCGCGCAAAAGGCCTGTGCTTAATTTGTGGCGCATCCAATCATGGAATTGGAATATGTCCTTATAGACGCAACACAGTTCCAACTCACAACACTTATCCGCAGCGGCCAGCTATCCAGGTTCCTGCACCTCGTCTTACTCTCCCAACTCCACCTCCATGTGGACCTCCTGCACAGCCTAATCGCCAATTCCATCAGGCAGTGCGGAACATACCTCGAGGGCAGAAAAATATGCCCCAAGGACAGAGGAATGTGTTTCCAGTTAGGAGAAATGTACCCCGGCGTCAGGCGTTCACTTTAGCGGCCGTAGAAACCGAGACTGTAGACCAAGATAACCCTGGTAATTCCCTCACATCTTTTTCAATCTTACCAAAACTTTTGCATTCTTTCGTTCTTCCAAATATTTTTATGCACTATCACTAGTTTTATCACCATCACCATCACCAAATTTTCTTGAATCTGTTACACTTTCCTTCTACAAATTTCGAGGACGAAATTTTTATAAAGATGGTAGAATGTAACAACCCTAAACTTTCTGTACAGAATTTTTTCAAAAATACATAAAGGAACACCTAAGCCTGAGCACATGTTATAAATTTAATTTGCTTTTGAACGGCAAGAAACAACTTGTAGCTCACTGGTAAAGCCTTGCACTGCTGTGACGTAGCCCCTTTGTTTGAATCCCCCCAGCCACATTATCTTTTTATCGATTTTTCTTTTAATTTTTAGAAGCCTAAAGATTTACACGTGCACTACACATAAAATGAAGAGTCGCAGATTAAACAAACAAGTGCAATAGAAAAGTCGAAGCGACAGGGACACGTGGTGAAGATCTCACCACCCACCACCGGTTCTCGACCGGCGAGACTCATCCTACGGCCGACACTGTCGGGCCCCCCATAGGGGATAGTCCCCAAACTTCAACCCTAACACCCTATGGCCTACCCCACTACCCCATACTATTTGATTTCTCTGCACATTTCCAAAGAATTAAAAATGGGCATTAATCCACATTTTAATGCACAGTTTAATTCTATTCTTCGTTACCCTAAATCCTAATTTTCCCTATAAATACCACATCACATTTCATCCCTCCTCACTCATAATTTCATTACAAAAACTCTCAAAAAATTTCTAGTCCTAAGTTGTACAAATGGAGTTAGCAAAAGGCGAAGTTCCGACGAACTTTCGAGGAGAATCCGGCGACGAAACGACGCCCCGACGGTTCCGATAGCTTCCCCTACCTCTCCACTATAATTCTAATCTTTAAGTCCCCTCTTATCTTCTCAATCTCTATTCTAAAACTCCTTCTTTTCAAAACTCGTCGGAAGTGGAGTGATTCCGACTTCCGATTCGCTTTTCTTTAAAAATCCAACTCTTTCTTAATAACAAACTTACCAACTTTTAATATATTGTTTAGAAATCATATAAAAACATATTAGAACAAGTTTCATCCCAAAATAATGTATTATGCAACTTTTATCGCATTTTTACGGTTAAATACCACATACTTTACTTTCGGCATAATTCAACATATTTCCTTGTATTACCTTTAGAAAACTCACGAGGTAATGACCTACCTCATCACAACACTCATCCTTGACAAAGTACGATGGTTTGTAAAACATTCTTTTGGGGAAAAAATATGACATTACATTTAAATACCTTAAACTTACAAAACCGTTTTCTTTAAAAGTGTATTAATTAAATTCCTTGCAATTGTGCCTCTACAACCCATTTTGGGGAACCCCGATTGGGATGATGCGGGTTATCACACATCCTCGGGCCTAGTAGAGCGAGATGCAGACCTCCGCAAGGAGCATTCGATCTCGATGGAATTTTGATGCAATTTTTAAGAAAATGAGATTTCTACAAAATAAATAAACTTTATTTTTATTAAAAATATAAATATATAACTATTATCAAAATATCTATTTTAAATATAATATATGAATATTCCATGTTTTCTAAAGCAAAAGAATCACAAATTCATAAAACTACCATTACAATCCAATACAAATTCCAATACTTCATTAAAATACCATATACAATGAAAACTAGGTTCTACTCACTAAAAAATTTCACTTTTATAAAATATACATAAACGAAAACTCTAAAGACAATAATTAAATCCTTGAGGTGTATTTTGAAAATATATCAAAACTATTTTTACATAAAACCCCCTCAAGTTATACTAAATTACAATAAGGACCCTAGTAAACATAGGTTTAAGCGGGACCAATTCTCTTGAGCCCCGGAGAGCCGGAGAATATGGGTGCTTGACTATCTAAGGTAGATAATCTAATAACGGTGTTATCAACACGATAATTGTCTTGGAAAAAGACATAAATCCTGTTGTTCATGTGCAGCAGTTACCGATAATATCAAAACTAATTCAGAACTTCAATTTCTTTCGAAAGTGTTTGACTCAGACAGAGTCTCAATCTAATAAATCTGACTTGAATTCAATTCAAGTATAACTGCAATACAACATGAATCCACGAATACCATAATATAATCTGCAACAATATGAACATGACCGAACCGAACCATGGATATACTCTGTTTACATGACTATCCATTTATATCCATTTCGTTTACTAATATCATGGTTTCGGCAAGTCTTCCATTTACTACAAGACAATACAATACAATCAATACAGACAATACAATCAATACAATAAACATTACGGGGTTTATAAAGGGTTAGACTGGTACGGAACATGTTAAAGGTGGCACGAGGTGGTCACTAGAAGACGTAATTACATCCATACCGTTGTTCCGTGGTATTTTCGATGGAGCCTTGTACTATGGGTTACCAAAGTTCACGGTGTAAGTTGGACTCCTCTCGTATACACTGGCATATTCTGTACCAAGCTACAAACACTACGTTAACATAACAATAAAACATTATACTAGATATACACTCTTTTCTGTCTATTCTACTTCTCTCCTTCTTTGGGACTTACCGAGCGATTGTTCGCTGACGACATTCATTTTCATCTTTCTTTGGAGTGTTGTCAGGTGGATCGGACTCACTGAAGATCGAGCCCAGTACTGAAAACTTGGAGCAGTTAGCCTTTGACCCCGAGTTTTAGATATTTGTATATACTTTTCATTTCAGTTATGCCATTGTTTAGGCATTGCTTTCTATTCATGTATTTACATTTCCAATTGTACTTGTAAAGAATTGTTAAATAAATAAAAGTTGATGTTAATTTATATTCATGTCTCTTGTGTACATTTTTACTTTATATTGCTTCGATACGCTTAGCGTGTTTACTTCTGAGTAAATACGCAGCGGGCCTCGCCGCGTCCCCTTCCCCATACACTGGAAAGCGGGGCATGACACGGATAGACAGGCTCACATCGCTGGTGGATGCCCACGTCCGCGTTCAAGCAGCGGGCCCTACCCATCAGACCGCTGTTCCCCCTCCCCGGGATAACGATGTCTGCAGAAGGACGGATGGGCACGCTCAAGCCTTAGATCTTTCTCACGCTCATCTCAGCATCACCGAGCGCCGGCGTGCCGACTCCGGACACCGTGACCTATATGCGGCGATTGATTCCCTGACCCACTGGGCGCTGGATAGCTCCACGCCCCGATCCCAGGGAAGACTGGGCCGTCGCTTCGATGTCCACCGCGCTCTCTCTCTTCCTGAGGTGGTGTCGGTCAGCTCGCCTGATTCCAGGCATGACTGACGCCCCCACTCTCGCCGGGATCGCGCGAACGGCGAACGTTGAAACTACTCGAGAAGGGTCTCGCCCGAGAATTTGAGAAATTTGATAGAGCGGAATCGGAGCCGCACCATCGCACAGACCCGGAGCGGGGGTAGCCACCACTCCGGCTGTGCAAAATCCTCGTGGTACCACCACCAACTTGAAGCCCTCGAAAAGAAAATCGAAGGCATATGACGGGATGGCCATGCGTCCGGCGAAGGGGCCAGGTACTCCGCCAACTCACTAATAAAGCCTTTTATAGAAGAGCTGCTGGCCGAGCACGTCTCGTTCAGGAACAAGCCGCCAAAAGTGGCCCTCTTCGACGGGAAGTCCGACCCGAAGGATCATTTGGACGCTTTTACGGCAGGCATGAGCTTCCAAGATAACTCAGACCTGCTCAATGCCGAGCTTTTCCCGCCACCTTGATCCGACCCGGCCGGGACTGGTTCCGGGGGCTTGCGTTGCACTTTATCTCTACCTTTGAAGAGCTGGCTACTGAATTCCTCGGTCATTTCGTCGGTAACCGATGACAAAAGAGGACAGTCAACTACTTATTCACTGTCAAGAGCGGGGACAAGGAATCCTTCAAAGGATATGTCACCCGCTTCTACAATGCCCTCCTGGAGGTACCCGAACACCGCGATGAAACGGTCATCACCGCGCTGAGGTCGGGTCTTAGGTACAAAGAGTGGCTCCGCTCTTTTGCATTGGTGCGGCCTAAGACCATTGCTGAAGTAAAAGCCTGGACCGAGCGAGAAATCCAGCTCGAGTCAGAGGTAAACTCAAACCTGTTCCGAGCCGACCAAGCAGACCAAAAGAAGAGGGACAGAGAAAAGAAAAGGAAAGACGATCATCCGAGACCTTATTCCCCGAGGTTCTAGGAATACACCCCTCTGAACATTTCCCAAGCCGAGCTGTTGGAGGAAGCTAAGGGCGAGAGGTTCTTCAAGCTCCCGCCGGCTACCCGAAGCACGGGCAAATGGCTCCGAGGCCCGTATTGTGCCTATCACCGGACGTAACGACATCCGACCGAGGATTGTAAATAGCTGCGCGATTACATCGAAGAGATTATCCACTCCGGTCACTTGGCGAAATAACTACGAGACAAACGTTAAGCGAATAGGGGGCAAGCCGACCAAATTACAGCTGAAGAGCTGACAATAGGGCAGATCATGGTCGCCACCAACTGACCCAAGCCCGAGCAATAAGGACACCCACCGAATCCGTTCATTTAATACGGGAGAGTTTAAATTAAATCATTGAATCTGTATTTTCTTTAATCATAAAGATTCTTGCTTCCCTGTAATCTGAACTGCTTCTCTCTGTTTCCATGTTGTAACTCCCTGCAGGGCCACTGTAACAACCAAGTTCAGTTATACCAATTTCTGTTTCCGTATTTGTTTGTCTGTGGTATTTTATTGATTTATCATGTTTGGAAGCGAATGGTAGTTTACTTGTACATTGCATTCGACCCGACCCTCTTGCTTGAACTTGATTGATTTATATTTATAGATTACTCTGGCTTGCTGTATAGACACGTACATTTAGTATAAACTGCATATTGGCATTTCATCTAACATCGCATATTTTACATATAACATTAGATCACGTAAAATAAATTAAAATTGCATTTCATAGCCCGCATGTTACCCCTAACCCCGTGGTAGCGTCTGCGCATCTTGTTCTCGTCCCGTTCAGTGAAACGGACGTGTTTGGATAGCTACGCGCATGTACGTGCATCCGTTCTTGGGGGTATGCTTTTTCGTTACCAGAGTATTCATTGTGGATTTTGAAAGTCGCATATATTTTTCATATTTTAAAACCGGATTTTTAGACCCGACCCGGATGTTTTTTGGAGTAAATTTATATTTGCCAAAATTTCAAAACGGACTAATATTATAATATTATATTCTTATTTCATTCAAAAGTTTTCCTAACTAAAGAAATATTTTGTGTCACTAAATGTAACAGCAGATCTCTCCATCTCCCTTACTTTTTATATAATATTAATTTTTGAATTTTTTAAAAGATAATTGCACGTCTCTCTCTGCTCTCTGTCTCTCTCTCTCTCTTCTTTCTCTCTCCTCTCGCACCCCCTCTCTCCTCTCGCGACACTGTGCACTCCTCAATTCCCGTCACCCTCCTTCTCTCGCTACCGTCACCTCCCTTCTTCCTCGTGTCTTCTTCTTTTTAAAACCCCGCTTCGCCCACGAGATCCCCACGCAACCCTAACCCTAAAAATCTGCCGCCTTCTCTCATTTTTTTCTCGATCCCATCACCTCGTCGACCATTCCCACACCCTCGTCACCTCCATCTTCTCTTCCTCCTCCTCTCTCTCCTCCTTCCCGAGCACTCAAGAAACCCTGCACACCCGACCTCGCCCTCAACCTCGAGACCTCGTCAACGACCGTACCCCGTCGTCATCATCACCACACCACTTCTTCTCTCCCTATCTCCTCTGTTCTCCTTCCCTGCACCAACCTTGCACCAAGAAACCCTAGCCGAAACCCTAACCTAACCCTAGCTCCTCAAAATCCCTTCACCGGCGCACTTCATCGCCGCTCATCTCGCCGACACCGCCAGCTCGTCTCTCTGACCCAGTGCACAATTCCAGTTAGCCTCACTCCTTATCTTTTCTTCTTCCTCCTCTTCTTTATTTTTATTCATTTCTTGAATTCTTGTTTTCTGTAGTTTGTCGGAATCCGGCCGTGCCGTCGACGATCCCGACGACCCAGCGAGCGTACCTGACCCGTGTGATCCCCTTGTACGTTGTTTGGATTTGTTCCGTGTGCCGTGCGCACGTCGCGACTTTTTCCGCCGACGTGTGACGTTCCGTATACCCGTTTCTGGATCCGTCGAGGCAAGTAAAACTTGCTACATGTTATTCATATTATTTTTATACTTATTTAATTACATGTCAAACCTATAGATTTAATCTAATATCGCATGTTCCATTTTAACATTCGATGTTCCATTATATCATTTTAGACCTAGAACTTGAACATATCATGTTGCATTTTAGTTTATAATACGTGGTACCCATGTCCATATTTAAATCACATAATAATTATTTGCACAGCCCATAGTACCCTTTAATAGTTTATACCCTATTAGACCCTCGTTTGCATACATCTAGCCTAATATATATTCAATTGCATCCCTAAATCATTTAATACATATTAATGTGATTTTAACATTCCATATTCGATAAACTGTATTTAATTAATGTTGGAACTATTCTCTTAACCCAAATCGATAACTGTGCATCCATATGCTTTAATCTGTACTTATTTGCATATAACATCACAATGTCCAATTTATTATTCCATTAGTACCCCATATTTGTTTTGTATACCCATGCTTATTATAGTTTGATTATGAGCACCCACTTGTTACTTATGCACCCCTGACATGACTTGATACCCCTACTACTTGACACGACATGGTACCGTACACTTCTTAACATGACATGATACCTATATACTATCTGACTTGACTTGAGGTACCATGGCTTTCTCTGTTACCTGATCCTGTTACGAATGCCAACAAACCTGACATGTTGTCCCTACGGACATTTCCTGTTGTCTAGCCAGACAAACATGTACCTGCTTGATCCTGTGTTGGCATTAACTCCAGATTTATTAATACCTGACTTGACATATATAACTTGGGGGTATGGGGAAATCAGGAATGTAACCGAACGTAACTCAAAGGACCATCCTATTATTTGTCGTTTTTCCGGGCGTTACGGAATATCTATTGTTTGCCGTTTTTCCGGGCGTTACGGAATACCTATTGTTTGTCGTTTTTCTGGACGTTACAGAATAATCACCGATGGGTTACGATGATGATTACATTATTTGGTTTCGAAGACTTTAGAATAGATAACCCCGTAGCACAGTTTAGATATCACTGCACGTCACTTATACTGACATACTCATTGTTATATATTCTTGTTATATTCTTGCTTATACTCATACTTGCATGTAATGCTACCCTTGTTTATAGTATTGCTTGATATTATGACGCACTAACGTCTGGGTTTTGCATGGCCCAGATTCTTTAGTTTTGCTGCAGGCCGAGCAGGAGTATTTCAGTCAGCAAGCTGAGCAGTGAGGACTTGCTAGTAGTTAGTTCTTTTACTTTCGGTATTTTCATTCCTGATGTGAGCCCGCATTATGGGACATACATTCCAGTTATTTTTGTATTGGATCTTTTGCTTCCGCATTATTTTATTCTTGACTCGTTTTATTCTTGCTTATGGACATGTATTAGATAGTTTATTATTGTTCTTGATATCTCTACAGCCGTAATGTGACCGTGGAAGGATATTTCCTATCCACAGGTAGCATGGTTGGCTATGTCACGTGCCCATCTTAGCGTACTCTGTGAAGCGGGGCGTGATAGCCACCGAGTAGCTTCATGTGCGGTGCATCCGCAGCGGGTAGCATCCTGCCCAATAACGCTGTGGATCCAAAGCCCTCATCCCGAGGCCACCGAGTAGCTTCCTGCTCGGTCCCTCCGCAGTGGGTAGTTTCCTGCCCAACAACGCTGTAGATCCAAAAGCTCTCGTCCCGAGGCCACCGAGTAGCTTCCTGCTCGGTCCATTCGCAGTGAGTAGTTTTCTGCCCAACAACGCTGTGGATCCAAAATCACTTATCCCGAGGCTACCGAGTAGCTTCCTGCTCGGTCCATCCGCAGCGGGTAGTTTCCTGCCCAACAACGCTGTGGATCCAAAGCCCTCGTCCCGAGGCCACCGAGTAGCTTCCTGCTCGGTCCATCCGCAGCGGGTAGTTTCCTGCCCAACAACGCTGTAAATCCAAAGCCCACGTCCCGAGGACGCCGAGTAGCTTCCTGCTCGGTCCATCCGCAGCGGGTAGTTTCCTGCCAAACAACGTTGTGGATCAAAAGGCACTCGTACCGAGGCCACCGAGTAGCTTCGTGCTCGGTCCATCCGCAGCGGGTAGTTTCCTGCCCAACAACGCTGTGAATCCCAAAACCCTCGTCCCGAGGCCATCGAGTAGCTTCCTGCTCGGTCCATCTGCAGCGGGTAGTTTCCCGCCCAACAACGCTGTGAATCCCAAAACCCTCGTCCCGAGGCCACCGAGTAGCTTCCTTCTCGGTCCATCCGTAGTGGGTAGTTTCCTGCCCAACAGTGCTATAGATCCAAAAGCCCTCGTCCCGAGGCCACCGAGTAGCTTCCTGCTCGGTCCATCTGCAGCGGGTAATTTCCTGTCCAACAACGCTGTGAATCCAAAGCCCTCGTTCCGAGGCCACCGAGTACCTTCCTGCTCGGTCCATCCGCAGCGGGTAGTTTCCTGCCCAACAACGCTATAGATCTAAAAGACCTCATCCCGAGGACACCGAGTAGCTTCCTGCTTGGTCAATCCGTAGCGGGGAGATTCCTGCCCTACGACGCTGTGGATTCTAAAGCTCTCGACATCGAGGCAATCGAGCAGCTTCCTGCTTGGACCATCCGCAGCGGGTAGATTCCTGCCTTACAAAGAAGCGGGTTTAATTGTTAGTGTATATGCCCTAGAGGCAATTACTGTATCATACTAGCTTGTATATTACTTGATGGAAGCTTGGGATATTCACAGTTGTATATACAATCTTGCTCGAAATGGTAGTATGCTACTTGGTTTGTCTCTGCTTTAATATGTGCATGTGTTTCTTTTAGCATATTGCTGATATACATATTAGTAGAGCCCTTAGGATCTTTGCTTGATTACCAGTGTGGTGATGGCGCTCACACTCGTGGGAGCTGGGTGATCTATAAGCACATCCTTATACAGGTCCCTAGTCGTTGGACCATTGAGACAGGGCATCGATACTCCGGAGTAGACTAGCGTATGTGCTTCTCATCCCAGCGTGGGAGACGGTCTGTCCTACAGCCGTCAGTACGTAGTACTTGAGACTGTTGGTTGGTATTATACCTATCGTCAGTTATCAGTTCCCAGGTGACATGAGTACAGCTTAGTCCGCTGACTTGACACTGTCACTTCGCCTCGAGTGTGTTCCCACTGCACTTTGATTACTACCCTACCACGGCTCAAAGGAGTCGTGCAAATGGGTAGTTTTTGGGTGCAGTCCCGAAGCACTTGGAGGCAGTGACGGTTAGACATGATTCGTCTCTCCCGGTATTGGGGGTTGACATCGCGCTGTGTCTAGGAGAGCCATTACACGAGTAGTCCCTGGCCAGGGCAAGCGGGATATACTGGTAGGTTTCCAGTGTTATCTCAGGGTGTTCTGGGCTACACTCCGACACGACTTGTACCGCTATTAGGGGACTGACGTTCACCGCCCCCCTAGGCCCGCCATGCGATGTATCAGACGAACAGACCGGACTGTACGGAGACTGTCATATACAGGCTCAGTAGGAATTCATATGGGATTCACCTCGTCAGTCTTCTTATCGACATCTACCTGGGGACCGTTACGTACAGCTAGTGCCGCTTGCGGTCTGTGGTTAAACCCACTGCCAGCGTAGTGTCGAGTCTTTAGAGTCCCACACAGAGAGCTATTCGCCTTTAGGCAAAATGAGTAGAGGTCGCATGGTTTTGCGACATGGTTCGTTCACATCCGCGCACTTGTGCACGTTTGCTGTCCGGACAGCTTATACTAGCGGGCTTTGGTTTAAGCCAGATCCTAGTATAGATTTGGGATTGGTTTTATCTCATTGTATTCATGTTCCTCGGATCACGAATACGGGTGCGTATGCACAGTTGCTTGAGACAGAGGGAGAGGACTTTGATTAGGGTTAATGACTATTGTCATTTTATTAACCCTAATGCTTATGTGTGTATTATGGTTAATTGATATTAGTTTAAATAATTGTGCATGGTTATGGTTGTTGACCATTTGACCTCCTTGACTTGTTGACCTTGGTTGACACTTTGACCATCATCATTTCATTTGGAAGATACTCTTTGATCCTTGCAATTTGCATTAAAAATGAAATGATAATGGTCATGTCTTGATTAAGCCATGACAATTATCTTACTAATTATCTAATTAAAATAATACACACATATATGTGAGAATGGTTTATTTTATTCTCATTCTATCATTCATTTTCTCTCTCTTGTTCTTCCTCTCCCTCAAGCTCTCCCCTCTCATGTGTTGAGAAACACTTGAGCTTGAGAAAAACCCTTTCTTGATAATCTCTACTCTCATCTAGGGTTCAAGAATTAGCACTTCTTGCACCCTAGTTACTTCTAGCTTGGTGTTGAAGCCAAAGGTCGAGGCTTTCGGGTGGATCTTTCTTCGACGTGAGAAGACGACAAAGGTGACCTCCTTCCACCACTCCAAGGAGCAAAGAGAGAAGGACATAAAGCCTAAGGTATAACCTTTCTAGCACTTAGCTAGTTTCTAGTTAGCTTTAGCTTGTTTTTGTTTAGCAAAGATCTTTCATAGTCTAGTCCATGTTGCCTAAGTTCATAAAAATTCGTTTTTATTCCGTTTTCTGCCTCCCCGCAAGCACCGGGGTGGGCAACGTGGACTTATACTAAAAGCCCTCCTCACGAGGCTGCCGAGCGAATTCCTTCTCGGCCCATCAATCAGTTCATACTCGACGCACGATTGCCACCTCGACTCTGGGGAAAGGGAGGATACCGACTTTTCTACACTTGTCCATCAATCGACTCGTACTCGACGCGCGATCGCCACCTCGACTCCAGGGAAAGGGAGGATACCGACCTTCCTACACTTGGCTATCGTTCGACTCTACTCGATGAACGGTCGGCAAGAGTGGGAAGGGTGGACACCGGCCTAACACTTGCACAATGAAGATTCAAACAATGAAAAGTATACGAGCTAAAAATACTTGCAGAAGGAAGATTCGAACAATGAAAAGTATACGAGTTAAAAATACTTGCAGAACGAAGATTCGAACAATGAAAAGTATACGAGCTAAAAGTACTTGCGCAGTGAGCAGACATTTGGGCAAAGGAAAGAGGTGTACTTTATTTATAATCAAAAATAAATACAAGATATTCTGGGCTCCTCAGCCTTACAAAAATGCCCGGAGGCTTACAAAATTTTGAAGAATAAAAAAAACCCCAAGGAAGGAAAGCTAAGCCAACCCACTCGGCCAGGATCTCGCCCTGCTCGATACCGCCATTAGGGACCAAAACTGCGACCTCGGGGTCGGTGATTCCACCGACAGCCTCGCCCCCAACGACCGTCTCGGCGACTTCCTCCTGCGGCACTTCCTTGGCCAGGGGGTACTTAGCGCGAAGCTCGCTGTCATCAAACCCCGGCATAGACTCCTTGACGACGTCAAGGGCACTGTGCCACACGACGGCTGCGGATTCGGAAAGATCGGCGTAAAATTGGTTGGACGTCTTGTATCCCTCCACGGCCTTCGCTGCCCGGCTCTCGGTGAGCTTCACCGCGTCTATAACCACTTGGACATCCCTCTTGAGGGCGTCCCTCGACTTCCTCATCATGTTGTAGAGGTTGTTCACCTCCTCCAACTTGGCTTGGATAGCCCAGTTAGACACATCCAGAAGCCGATGAGACTCCTTCGGCTTGGAGTTCGCCAGCCCCTCAGCAACCAGTCAAGTGTCGAGGAGAGCCGCCTTCTCCTCCGCCTGCCGCAGCTGGAGGCGGAGTTCCTCCTCCCTTGAGGAGGATTCGCCCGCTTTTTTCATAGCCGGGTCTACCTCCTCGGATTCCATGCCGACGAGGAGAGCGCAGTGATGAAGGACCTAAGAAAGCAACAGACGGGTTAGAAAGTTCAAACCGAGGAAACAAGACTTAAGAAATTTTAAGAAAAGTCAAGTATTGACCTGAACCGCCTCGTGCGCTATGGCGGCCACCTGGGCCTTCATGGTCCCCTGGGGAATCTTGCCCCCGGCTACCTGCTCCATGTCCGAAAGCAAGCTGTCGGCGACGGAGAGCCCCGAGGGCACCTCAATGCAGAAGTCTCCCTCCTGCACCGGGATCCCGGTAGAAGGTGGCCGAGAGACCGTCCGCTCCTGCCTTTTAAGGGGGATATCGGCGGGCTCAGTCTCCTCCTCCTCTCTCGTCCGAGGTGCCGGGTCCCACGCGTGCTTATGACCCCTCCTCCCCCCCACGGCATTCTTCTGGGGCTCGGGGAGCGGCGGAAGGCTTGGATGATGGATTTGGCCTCGGGGCCGAGCTCAGACCGGGTCGGGACGAGCTTGCGCCCCCGGCCTTCCTTCCTTAGGTCTTGGCGGCCATGGCGGCTAGGATTTTTGATCGATCTATGAGCTCTACAAAAAAGAACATGCAAACAAAGGGGGTTAGCGACATTGAAACGGCAAAGGAAATTTAGTAAAGTCTAAACAAATCGTCGAAAGCCCTAACTTATCCATGAAACGCACAGGACTGAGCCCAACCCAGCTCAGTACACACTCGGATAGCAGGACATCCGCCCACTGGATCGGTTCCCACTAGGACACAACCCTCGCCTCGGGGGAAGTCGACTGTTTTGCCTTCGGGCAGTCGTCCCTGTGCCACTGTGTGGGCATAGGCCAATCCTCTCCCTCGGGTGGCCCGACGAATACAAACTTCTCCTTCCATTCGTGGATGGAAGAAGGGACAACTACTACCCCCGACCCGGCCGCCCCACCCTTACATTTTTTAAACGAAAAATACACCCAGCTCGACTCTTCCTTGCTGGTGCTGGGGTGATTTTTATAACAAAGGAAGGACACAAGGAGGGGCAAACTGAAGGGGATCTGATCAAGTTTTAACCGGACCAGAAACCCGAGGAGGATTCTCCATGAGTTCGGCGCTAGCTGGCCCGGGGCAAGATGGAAGCAACGAAGCACCCCACAAACCTCGGTTGAGAAGGGCAGACACATTACTGCCCGGAACGCTTCCAAATACAGGGAAATCTCCTTGCCCTGCACCTGATCTGCCCGCTCACCCTCTATAGCTAAACGGATGGAATAGCTGGAGGGGATGTAGAATCGAGTCTGAATTTCGGAAAGCTCGTCCAGACTCTTCAAGACGGAGGGCGCATCGTGGGTATTCCCGATGCGCATCTTAGGGCCCTTGTCGCCGCCCGACGGCGAGTGACAAGGGCAGCCCTGACTCTAGGGGGAGCCCGACACAGAAGACGTGGAAGAAGAGGAACCCTCTTGGCTATCTGAAGCCGAAGAGGAGGAAGACCCACTGGACTCGGCCCGGGCAACCGGAGCCTCATCATCCGACTCTATCGTTACTATCTCTACAGACTCCTCAGATGAAGACATCTAACCTGATTCAAAGGAAATGACTCACCGAGGAAAAATCAACATAAGATCCGATCTAAAAGGAGGAACGCCGGGCAATCTTCAACAATGAAAGAGAATTAGAGCAAAGTGTCGGCCCTAAGATGGTCCCCTCCTATTTATACACCCCAAAAGATAACATCCTACGGCCCAGATTGATTCCTGCCAAAACGAAACGTCGTGCCTAAGCGGCTGTCGAAGCTCCACATAGCAGTTGACCGTTGGGGACGTCCCTTCGATTGCAGGAGTTAAGGACAACATGTCTCGCCCGCCAACCGATGTCCGACACGTGGCCCGTACCCCAACCAACGAATCGACTGAAATATCGCCCTCTCTTTAAAGCACAATCATTTCACTGGTCCGCTGACGCCATCGGAGATACGGGAGAAAATTCAGGCGCACGACGAGACGACACGTGGGCCCAAAGATCGAAACGACACAACCACCAAACGCCATGTCGTTCCTGGGCGATCCACATTATGATTCTCAGCGCCAAACTGAGCAGAAGAAAAACCGAGCAGGTCACTCTCGACCCGACCCATAAATAGGTCAGAACGAGAGTGGGGGGATAATGATGTTGCTCACTGTATGTCCACGTTACCCACCCCGGTGCTTACGGGAAGGCGGAATAGGTAAAAAAAAACGGATTTTTAACACAAGGTAACATGGACTAGAAATAGAGGACTTTTGCTAAACAAAAACAAACAAAGCTAACTAAAAATTTTTAGCTACTATGTAAGATGGTTATGTAAGTCCACGTTACCCGTCCCCGGTTCTTTCGGGGTTGCGGAAATGGTGAAAAATGATTTTTTCTGTGAAGGTAACATGGACTAGAAACCGGATCTTTGCTAAATAAACTATCCAACAACCTAACTAAGAGTTTAGCTACTATGTTAGGGGTTATACCTAATCTTGAACTCCTTCTATTCGACTCCTTGTGGTGGTCGGATCGGCCTCACCTCGTTGTCTCCTTGTGCCGAAGATGGATCCACCCGAAAGCTTCTACCTTTGGCTCCAACCTCAATTTAGAGGAAACTAAAATACTTGGCTTGTTAGACCTTGTACTCTAGGATGAGTAGAGAAGTGTTTTAGGGTTTTATCTCGATGGTTCTTGTTTCTCAACTCATGAGACAAGAGAACCATGAGCAAGAGGAAGAGCAAGAGGAAGAGGAAGAGCTTGGATGAGAGAGAATGGGAATGATAGAATGAATAAGAATTTTTACAACCATGCTCTCAAAAACAAAAATAATCATGATAATAAATAATAATTAAGTATTTGTGATGGTTCATGTCAAAGGCATTATCATTTCATGCACTCATTTTGTAAACAACAACAAGCAAGCAAAAGTCATAGCCATGAAATCATAGCCATGCAATGATGATGGTCAACAAGTCCAAACTAGTCAACCGGTCAACAAAGTCAACAAGTCAACAAAGTCAAACTTTCAACCCAACCATGGCACAATAATACTTAATTAATATTATTATTAATCATATTTCTTATTCTCATTAGGGTTTAGAAAAAGTCAACAGTCAGCAACCCTAATGAGAATCCTCTGCCTCTGTCTCTGTCAACTGTGCATACACACCCGCATCCGTGTTCCGAGGAACACGAATACAAAGAGATCCTCTGCCTCTGTCTCTGTCAACTGTGCATACACACCCGCATCCGTGTTCCGAGGAACACGAATACAAAGAGATAAAACCAATCCCAAAACATATACTAGGATCTGGCTTAAACTAAAGCCCGCTAGTAATAACTGCCCGGACACCAAAACGTGCACAAGTGCACGGATGTGAACAAACCCTGTCGCAAAACCATGCGACCTCTACTCTGTTTTTCTAAAGGCGAATAGCTCTCTGTGTGGGACTCTAAAGACTCGACACTACGCTGGCAGTGGGTTTAACCACAGACCGCAAGCGGCACTAGCTGTACGTAACGGTCCCTAGGTAGATGCCGATAAGAAGACTGACGAGGTGAACTCATCCGAACTCCTACTGAGCCTGAATGCGACAGTCTCCGTATAGTCCGGTCTGTTCGTCTGAGAATATCGCATGGCGGGCCTAGGGGGGCGGTAAAGTCAGTCCTCTAATAGCGGTACAAGTCGTGCCGGAGTGTAGCCCAGAACACCCTGAGAAATTACTGGAAACACTACCAGTAATTCTCGCTTGCCCTGGCCGGGGACTTTGTGTAATGGCTCTCCTAGACACAACGCGATATCAACCCCCAATACCGGGAGAGACGAATCCTATCTAACCGCTACTGCCTCCAAGTACTTCGGGACTGCACCCAACTACTACCTGTTTGCACGACTCCTTTGAGCCGTGGTAGGGTAGTAATCAAAGTACAGTGGGAACACACTCGAGGCGAAGTGACGGTGTCAAGTCAGCGGACTAAGCTGTACTCATGTCACCTGGGAACTGATAACTGACGATAGGTATAATACCAACCAACAGTTCCCGACGAGTCTTGTCCAGTGTACTCGTAACCTAACGAGCACCCGCATACTATCTCCAGTACGACGTACTGATGGCTGTGGGACAGACCATCTCCCCATGCTGGGATGAGAAGCGCATACGCTAGTCTACTCCGGAGTATCGATACCCTATCTCGATAGTCCTACGACTAGGGACCTGTATAAGGATGTGCTTATAAATTACCCAGCCCCCACAAGTGTGACTGCCATCACAACGCTGGTAATCAAGCAAAGATCCTAAGGGCTCTACTAATATGTATAAGCAATATGCTAAAAGAAACACATGCACATATTGAAGTAGAAACAAACCAAGTAGCATACTACTATTTTGAGCAAGATTGTCTATACAACTGTGAATATCCTAAGCTTCCATCAAGTAATATACAATCTAGTATGATACAGTAAGGGCCTCTAGGGCATATACACTAACAATCTCCCACTTGCACTAAGGCCATGTACTGGCGTATCGAAGACCTATCATCTCGATCAGCCGCTCGAACTGAGTCTGGGGTAAGGCCTTCGTGAGTGGATCTGCAGTGTTATTCTCCGAATTTACTCTTTTCACCTCGATCTCCCGGCGATCTACGATCTCCCTGATCAGGTGGTACAGCTTCAAAATGTGCCTGGACTTCTGATGGGACCTGGGTTCCTTCTCTAAAGCTATAGCGCCGTTGTTGTTACAATACAGCGGTATTGGATCAACAATGGTAGGAACCACCTGAAGCTCCGTGAGGAACTTCTTCATCCAGACAGCTTCCTTTGCGGCATCGCAAGCAGCTATGTACTCCGCTTCCATAGTTGAGTCAGCAACGGTCTCCTGCTTGGAACTCTTCCAGCAAACCGCCCCTCCATTGAGGGTAAAGACATAACCCGACATGGACTTGGAGTCATCCTTGTCACTCTGGAAGCTGGAGTCAACAAAGGCCTCGATCTGGAGGTCTTTTCCGCCATACACCAAGAACATCTCCTTAGTCCTTCTCAGGTACTTGAGAATGTTCTTTACTGCTATCCAGTGTTTCTCCCCTGGGTCCGACTGATACCTGCTTACAACGCTTAATGCGTATGCTACATCTGGTCTGGTACATAATATCGCATACATTATAGAGCCTACCGCAGATGCGTAGGGTATAGATGACATGCGAGCCCTTTCCAAATCAGTCTTGGGAGACATCTCTTTGGAGAGGGTAATTCCGTGACAAGCCGGTAGGTTACCGCGCTTGGAATCTTCCATACTGAATCGTTTCAGTATGGTATCGATGTATCTGGACTGTGAAAGTCCCAACATCCTCTTAGATCTATCACGATAGATCTGGATCCCCAGAATGTACTTGGCATCGCCCAGGTCCTTCATGGAGAACCTCTGTGACAAGAATCCTTTGACTGACTGTAGCATAGGAATATCATTTCCTATTAGGAGAGTGCCATCCACGTACAAGACGAGGAATACCACAGTTCTCCCTACAATCTTACTGTAAATGCATGGTTCATCTGGGTTTTTGATAAAGTCGAATTCTTTGACAGTATCATCAAAGCAGATGTTCCAACTCCGCGATACCTGCTTCAGTCCATAGATGGACTTGAGCAACTTGCACACTTTACCGCTGCTTCCACTCTGATTGAATCCTTCCGGCTGATCCATATAGATGCACTCTTCTAAATTTCCATTTAGGAAAGTCGTCTTTACGTCCATCTACCAGATCTCATAATCGTGGAAGGCAGCAATGGCAAGAAGGATCCGAATAGATTTGAGCATAGCCACTGGAGAAAAGGTCTCGTCATAGTCCAAACCAGGTCTTTGACGAAAACCCTTTGCAACAAGTCTAGCTTTATAGGTTTCAACCTGCCCATCTACACCAATCTTCTTTCTGAAGATCCATTTGCAACCTACGGGTTTTACTCCTTCTGGAGCAAAGTTCAAAGTCCAAACTTTGTTGGTGTACATGGACTCCATCTCGGTCCGCATTGCATCCAGCCATTTTACCGAGTCACCGCTCTGAATGGCTTGCTGGAAGCTAGTAGGCTCATCATAATCAACGGTGCAATCCTCTCTATCCCCGTCTATGAGAAAACCGTAGTATCTCTCGGGCGGATGAGACTGCCTACTACTCCTGCGGAGCGGCGCAGGAATGTCCGGTTCTCCCGAAATTTCTGGTTCTTCCAAGCTTTCAGTAATAGGTTGTGGTTCTGGAATTTCTTCCAGTTCTATTGCGCTCCCACTTATCTGACTTTAAAAATTCAGTTTCCAAGAAGTGGGCATGCTGAGAAACAAAAACCTTTTATTCCTCTGCGGAATAGAAAAGATACTCCCTGGAGTTCTTGGGGTATCCCACAAACTTACACAGTACTGAGCGTGCCTCGAGCTTGTCCGTATGCTGCTTCTTTACAAAAGCTGGATATCCCCATGTCTTAAGATACTTAAGACAGGGTTTCTTCCCACTCCACATCTGATATGGAGTGGTAGGCACAGTCTTGGTTGGAGCCTTGTTCAAGAGATATGCATATGTTTCTAGTGCATAACCCCAGAAAGATCGCGGTAACTCGGCCTTACTCATCATGGAACGAACCATATCCAATAGGGTTCGATTCCTCCTTTCAGATACACCGTTGTGTTATGGTGTGTTTGGAGGAGTACGCTGAGAGAGAATTCCATTATCTTTTAAGTAGTCCAGAAACTCGGCACTCAAGTATTCACCACCTCGATCAGATCTCAGTGTCTTTATACTTTTGCCTGTTTATTTTCAACTTCATTCTTGTATTCCTGAAATTTCTCAAAGGCTTCGGATTTATGCTTCATCAGGAAGACATGTCCATACCTAGAGAAATCATCTGTAAAAGTAATGAAGTATGAATAACCACTTCACGCATGTGTAGACATTGGACCACACACGTCATTGTGTATGAGTCCCAAGAGCTCGCTCGCTCTTTCTCCGTGTCCAGTGAACGGAGTTTTTGTCATCTTTCCCATGCGACAAGATTCACAAATGGCATGAGACTGATACTCGAATGGGTTCAAGTATCCCTCTTTATGTAACTTCGTTAACCGTGTCTCATTAATGTGACCCAGTCTATAATGCCATAAGAAAGCCTGATTTGTTTCCGGAGACTTTCTTTTAAGTGTGTTCTGGACACTGAAAATCTGAGCTTGATTCAATACATATATCCCATTTTCTAATGTGCCTGACCCAATCAGAACTTGATTTAGGTGGATGTGGACCACATCGCTTACAAAAGTAAAATCATATCCTTCCTTAGAAAGTAAGGATACAGATATGATATTACAAGTCGCACCTGGTACATACAAACAGTTACGCAGAATCAATATCTGCCCAGTTGTCAGTCCAAGATGATATTCCCCTACGGATTCAGCGTCCATGCTCATTCCGTTAGCAACCCTGAGAGTCATATCACCTATCTTGATAACCCTACGGTTTCTCAGAGCCTATAACGAATTACAGATGTGAAATCCTGATCCGGTATCCAATACCCAGGAAGGACATACAGTTCTCTACTACAAAAACTCCCGAAGCCGAACCCACAACATGCTTCGAATCCTGGCTACTGGCTTTGCTAGCCCTGCAATCCTTCTGCCAATGTTCATTCCCGTAACAATAAGAACGTCCCTCCTTTACTACATCCAGTCTCGAAACATTTGCCCTTCCCTTTCCTTCTACTTCCCTGGTTTCCTTCAGGGTATAAGCAGAGGGCAGAGACCGTAGAATCAAGTCAGTATTTGGCCCTTTCTTCAACGTGGTCTTCAGGTCCGTGAGCTCAAAATAGCTGGTCTCTGTAAGGACGTTGCCCCCTACAGATGACCCGATAGCCAACCTCGCTTGAAGCAATTCGTTCGAGGCCTCATATCTTGCGATACGAGATTGCTCTCCATATAAATCTTTGTTATGGAAGAAGATAGAAACTAAGTCCATCTTCTCGTGCTGCCTCTGGTATGCACCATTAGCTGAGGCCAACATGAGGCACTTGGCTTTCGCACAGTCTTTTTCCAATGTCTTACGGATATCAATATCCGTGACAGGGGAAACTGGTCCTGAGACGGCAGGGGTTTGATTAGTTAAGAGGTGTCCCAGCTTGTCATGGGCAATGGACATCTGGACAGACCTTTGCCAATCATAACAGTCAGATTCAGTCATTTTATTATCTAGATGTAACCTATGTGTGGTCACTGGGTCGCTGCAATTAAGAGAGAGAGAAGAAAACACTCAGCATGATGCTCTTGCAAGTTTAGATTGGTTTTTAATTTATCTAAACAGGATGGCTCCCACTGTTTCTCGAATCCCTCCTAAAACCAAAAAGGAAGAATTATTCGGGATCAATCTCACCGTACAATTCTTGCTTAACCGTTCAGCCAGGCCAGTGTTGGTATTTCGAGGGAGGTTTTTCAACGCTTTCGCAAAGTTCCTTAATTAAAGAACCTCTTTTCCCTGGGGGCGTAGCCCCGCTAACACCTTTCTAGACACCTACTTGGTTTATAACATTGATCGTTAAGTGAGAAAGTTCCCGAGGAGTAGCATATACTCACAGTAGGATCGGGATCCAAATATCATCGTGTGATAAAACTGAAGAAATCCTACCAGAATCGTCACACTCCAAATGGTATGCAGCGCTAGCAAGTTTCAGTTTCTTTAGAAACCCCCGATGTGGATTTTTGCCCCATGCTCTTATGACCTTGACGAAGGTCAACAAATCATAAGTCACATGTCAAGTTCTACCCGTCATTGTCCAGGTTAATTTGAACCCACCCGTATATACCCTTGACGAAGGTCAACAAGGTAATACGACTGTCCCAAACCAACGCATCTATCTATGCTACATATGAACACCCAACAGCTATCAATCACTATGCCTTGACGAAGGTCAACAAATATAGCTTGAATACTATTGAATATTCATACGAAATGACGGAGGGCTACGAATGGTTTTGGCGAAACCGTGAACGTAGTGAACTTGATATAATCGAAGGAACGTGATAGCTTTTAAAAGGAGTGGCTTAAGCTCCGCGTTTAAAAGTTGTTTTTGAAAAGAAACCGAGTGGTTTTAAAATTGTTCCAACGACTTTAACTTTGGTTTATTTTCTTGCATTAATTTAATGCGTTCCATCATTTAATCCTACCATTGCAGAAAACAACAAAAATATGACGTACGCTTATGCCATCCGCATTCGCCACGGGGCCTCGTCATTACCCGTTAGGTTACTTAACTAACGACAGAGCGGGGACTGGACTAGCGCGGATGCAAAACATAAGCAACGCCTAAATAGATATCATATATAGATATATACATTCGTCAGATGCAATGATAGCCATTACAGATCACAGATGAACACATTGGATATACTAGGAATCCGCGTTTCGTTCGAGCCTGCAACGAAAAGCGGATTACACGGTCGCGATGAATAGCCAAGACCCCACCCTAGACCCCTACGGGTGCGGCAAACTATCCGCCAAATACCCGAAGTGAAGCAACCTCCCTCAATAACGTGAGTAGGCCACTCGGCACTTCGAGATACCCGGTAGTTTGTACACTCCACCTTGGGTCTATCCTAGGAGCAAAAACAGTAAAAGAAATAATATACAATGGCGGCTACAACCTCATCCCGGATGTGCGGCCATACAAATAATATTACATCAATTACATATTACATCAAATGAAAAGTTAGAGAAAACTCTCATCTCACAACCCCCCGGCTATTCATCCACGACAATCCAACGAATTCATATACACATACCAGCAACATTACAGATCACAGATATGTATAACCCTCACTAATCGACGTATAGCGATTAGCAGACGTTCAATACATATATCACATCACAGATATAACCCGTTAGCTAAAATCTATAGAAGTTCGATCAAAATACGGATTTGTAACCACCCCAAAACACAAATTTGTTTTCTGGAAAATCTGGGCAGAAAAAACATATTCCAAAAATCCCAAAACACCACACAAAACACACTGCAGCAAAACCGATCCACGGCCGAGTCAACTCGGCCGCGGATCCGCGGCAAGAAGCATGATCTTGCCGCGGTTCCGCGGTGAGTTGGTCGACTCGTTGGATCGTTTTTGCTGGGTGTTTACAGAAAACCCTGAGATGATTTTTAAGATATGCCAAATTATTTTTTGAGCAGTTTAAAAATCGACAGAAAGTTTGGTTTCGGCCAAGTTTTGTGATTTTTTCTCCGATCGAACTTCTAGTTACTTTGCTAACATGCTAGATAGTGTTTAGCTAGGCTCTGATACCACTGTAAGTCTACGTTACTTGTCCCCGGTTCTTTCGGGGTTGCGGAAATGGTGAAAAACGATTTTTTCTGTGAAGGTAACATGGACTAGAAACCGGATCTTTGCTAAACAAACTATCCAACAACCTAACTAAGAGTTTAGCTACTATGTTAGGGGTTATACCTAATCTTGAACTCCTTCTCTTCGACTCCTTGTGGTGGTCAGATCGGCCTCACCTCGTCATCTCCTTATGCCGAAGATGGATCCACCCGAAAGCTTCTACCTTTGGCTCCAACCTCAATCTAGAGGAAACTAAAATACTTGGATTGCTAGACCTTGTACTCTAGGATGAGTAGAGAAGTGTTTTAGGGTTTTATATCAATGGTTCTTGTTTCTCAACTCATGAGACAAGAGAACCATGAGCAAGAGGAAGAGCAAGAGGAAGAGGGAGAGCTTGGATGAGAGAGAATGGGAATGATAGAATGAATAAGACTTTTTACAACCATGCTCTCAAAAACAAAAATAATCATGATAATAAATAATAATTAAGTATTTGTGATGGTTCATGTCAATGGCATTATCATTTCATGCACTCATTTTGTAAACAACAAGCAAGCAAAAGTCATAGCCATGAAATGATAGCCATGCAATGATGATGGTCAACAAGTCCAAACTAGTCAACCGGTCAACAAAGTCAACAAAGTCAAACTTTCAACCCAACCATGGCACAATAATACTTAATTAATATTATTATTAATTATATTTCTTATTCTCATTAGGGTTTAGAAAAAGTCAACAGTCAACAACCCTAATGAGAATCCTCTGCCTCTGTCTCTGTCAACTGTGCATACACACCCGCATCCGTATTCCGAGAAACATGAATACAAAGAGATCCTCAGCCTCTGTCTCTGTCAACTGTGCATACACACCCGCATCCGTGTTCCGAGGAACACGGATACAAAGAGATCCTCTGCCTCTGTCTCTGTCAACTGTGCATACACACCCGCATCCGTGTTCCGAGGAATACGAATACAAAGAGATAAAACCAATCCCAAAACGTATACTAGGATTTGGCTTAAACCAAAGCCCGCTAGTAATAACTGCCCAGACACCAAAACGTGCACAAGTGCACGAATGTGAACGAACCCTGTCGCAAAACCATGCGACCTCTACTCTGTTTTGCCTAAAGGCGAATAGCTCTCTGTGTGGGACTCTAAAGACTCGACACTACGCTGGCAGTGGGTTTAACCACAGACCGCAAGCGGCACTAGCTGTACATAACGGTCCCCAGGTAGATGCCGATAAGAAGACTGATGAGGTGAACTCATCCGAACTCCTACTGAGCCTGAATGCGACAGTCTCCGTACAGTCCGGCCTGTTCGTCTGAGAATATCGCATGGAGGGCCTAGGGGCGGTAAACGTCAGTCCCCTAATAGTGGTACAAGTCGTGTCGGAGTGTAGCCCAGAACACCCTGAGATAACACTGGAAACCTACCGGTGTATCTCGCTTGCCCTGGCCAGGGACGACTATGTGTAATGGCTCTCCTTGACACAGCGCTATATCAACTCCCAATACCGGGAGAGACGAATCCTGTCTAACCGTCACTGCCTCCAAGTGCTTTGGGACTGCACCCAACTACTACCTGTTTGCACGACTTCTTTGAGCCGTGGTAGGGTAGTAATCAAATTACAGTGGGAACACACTCGAGGCGAAGTGACGGTGTCAAGTCAGCGAACTAAGCTCTACTCATGTCACCTGGGAACTGATAACTGACGATAGGTATAATACCAACCAACAGTTCCCGACGAGTCCTGTACAGTGTACTCGTAACCTAACGAGCACCCGCATACTATCTCCAGTACGACGTACTCATGGCTGTGGGACAGACCATCTCCCCATGCTGGGATGAGAAGCGCATACGCTAGTCTACTCCGGAGTATCGATGCCCTGTCTCGACAGTCCTACGACTAGGGACCTATATAAGGATGTGTTTATAGATTACCCAGCCCCTACAAGTATGACTGCCATCACAACGCTGGTAATCAAGCAAAGATCCTAAGGGCTCTACTAATATGTATAGGCAATATGCTAAAAGAAACACATGCACATATTGAAGTAGAAACAAACCAAGTAGCATCTACCATTTTGAGCAAGATTTTCTATACAACTGTGAATATCCCAAGCTTCCATCAAGTAATATACAATCTAGTATGATACAGTAATGGCCTCTAGCGCATATATACTAACAGGTTATACCTAGATCTTGAACTCCTTCTCTTCTTGTTGTGGTCCTCCTTCTTGCTTGCTCCTTGGAGTGGTGTAGACGGCTCCTCCTCGTTGTCTTCTCTTTGCCGAAGAAAGATCCACCCGAAGGCCTCTACCTTGAGCTCCTACCTCAACCAAGAAGTAACTAGAGTGCTTGGCTTGCTAGACTAAGAACCCTAGAATGAGTAGAGTGTTGTCTTGATGGTTTTATCTCACAAAGCTCATGTTTTTCAACACATGAAAGAAGAAAGCTTTGAGAGAGGAAGAGGGAGAGCTTTGCATAAGAGAGAAAGAGCAAGAGAGAATGAGAACCAAAATACAACCATGCTCTCATATGAGAATAATAAGAATAACAATAATAATTAAAAGAAATTGTGATGGTTAATTGATATGACCATTATCATTTCACATTAAATGCAATTTGCAAGAATCAAGAAGTATCTTGCAAAAGAAATGATCATGGTCAAATAGTCAACAAAAGTCAAATGGTCAACAAAGTCAAATGGTCAACCTAACCATGGCACAATTATCTTTAATTAATATTATTAATCATATTTCTCATTCTCATTAGGCTTTAGAAAAAGTCAACTGTCAAAAGCCCTAATGAGATTCCTCTGCCTCTGTCAACTGTGCTTACACACCCACATCCGTGTTTCGAGGAACACGAATATAATGAGACAAAACCAATCCCAAAACAAATATTAGGATCTGGCTTAAACCAAAGCCCGCTAGTAATAACTGCCCGGACACCAAACGTGCACAAGTGCGCGTATGTGAACGAACCCTGTCGCAAAACCATGCGACCTCTACTCTGTTTTGCCCAAAGGCGAACAACCCTCTGTGTGGGACTCTAAAGACTCGACACTACGCTGACAGTGGTTTTAACCATAGGCCGCAAGCGGTACTAGCTGTACGTAACGGTCCCCAGGTAGATGCCGATAAGAAGACCGATGAGGTGAACCCATCCGAACTCCTACTGAGCCTGAGTATGACAATCTTCGTACAGTCCAGTCTGTTCATTTATGAGTATCGCATGTCGGGCCTAGGGGGCGGTAAACGTCAGACCCCTAATAGCGGTACAAGTCGTGCCGGGGTGTAGCCCAGAACACCCTGAGAAATTACTGGAAACACTACCAGTAATTCTCGCTTGCCCTGGCCAGGGACTTTGTGTAATGGCTCTCCTAGACACAACGCGATATCAACCCCCAATACCGGGAGAGACGAATCCTATCTAACCGCTACTGCCTCCAAGTGCTTCGGGACTGCACCCAACTACTACCTGTTTGCACGACTCCTTTGAGCCATGGTAGGGTAGTAATCAAAGTACAGTGGGAACACACTCGAGGCGAAGTAGCAGTGTCAAGTCGACGGACTAAGCTGTACTCCTGTCACCTGGGAACTGTTATCTGACGATAGGTATAGTACCAACCAACAGTTCCCAGCGAGTCTTGTCCAGTGTACTCATAACCTAATAAGCACCCGCATACTATCTCCAGTACGACGTACTAATGGCTGTGGGATAGACCATCTCCCCTGCTGGAATGAGAAGCGCATACGCTAGTCTACTCTGGAGTATCGATGACCTGTCTCGATAATCCTACGACTAGGGACCTGTATAAGGATGTTCTTGTAGATTACCCAGCCCCTACTAGTGTGACTGCCATCACAACGCTGGTAATCAAGCAAAGATCATAAGAGCTCCACTAATATGTATAGGCGATATGCTAAAAGAAATACATGCACATATTAAAGTAGAAACAAACCAAGTAGCATACAACCATTTTGAGCAAGATTGTCTATACAACTGTGAATATCCCAAGCTTCCATTAAGTAATATACAAACTAGTATGATACAGTAATGGCCTCTAGGGCATATACACTAACAATCTCCCATTTGCACTAGGGCCATGTACTGGCGTATCGAAGACCTATCATCTCGATAAGCCGCTCGAACTGAGTCTGGGGTATGGCCTTCGTGAATGGATATGCAGTGTTATCTTCTGTAGCAACCCTCCGAACCTCGATCTCCCGGCGATCCACGATCTCCCTGATCAGGTGATACCGCCTCAAGATGTGTATGGACTTCTGATGGGACCTGGGTTCCTTCGCTAAAGCTATAGCGCCGTTGTTGTCGCAATACAGCGGTATTGGATCAACAATGGTTGGAACCACCTGAAGCTCCGTGAGGAACTTTTTCATCCAGACGGCTTCTTTTGCGGCATCAGATGCTGCGATATATTCCGCTTCCATCGTCGAGTCAGCAACGGTTTCCTGTTTGGAACTCTTCCAACACACCGCCCCTCCATTGAGAGTAAAGACATAACCCGACATGGATTTGGAGTCATCCTTGTCACTCTGGAAGCTGGAGTCAGCAAAGGCCTCGATCTGGAGGTCTTTTCCGCCGTAAACCAAAAACATTGTTTACCCCAATCAGAGCAAAAGCTCTGTTCAAATTCCAAAGCGGGAGAAGAAGCAACTCTTCATCTTTCCCCAATCAGAAATAAAGCTTTGCTTTGAAAATTTAAAACTTTAATTTTGAAGGAACGCTTCAGATCCCGTGCGCTGCGCGCAACGCGCCACGTGTCAGAAGTTGACACGGCAGCACAACGCCCAAGGCGATACGTCCGATCAGAGCAAGGCTCTTTAAAACATAAGTAACACTTAACTGCGCAAGCGCACGGCAGCGCGACACGTGTCTGCGCAGTTGCGCAAGCGCAACTGCGCAAGCGCACGGCAGCGCGACACGTGTCTGCGCAGGTGCGCAAGCGCTGTTGCGCAAGCGCTTCACTGAGTGACACGTGTCTGCGCAGTTGCGCAATCGCTGTTGCGCAAGCGCCTTACTGCGCGACACGTGTCACACGCTGGTGAGTTGCGCAACAACAGAGTGAAAATTTAAGGATATTTTTCTGTTCTTGTTTAAACAAAAAGATTTCTTCTATAAAACAGGGGCCTTTGGATCAAAGATCCAACGGTGGGGAAAATTCCCCAAATCACTCAGAAAAGATCTTTTTAACAAATTTAACTGATCTTTGAGCACTATAAAAGAAGACCCCAGACCCCATTTCAAAGAAAAGGACAATTGGGATTTAAAAAAAAAGAAGAAGAGAACTTCTTGAGAACACAAAGAAGAAAGTAAAAACCTTTGAAATAAGAGAAAATTCTCTCAAAGAATTGATCATTGATCTAGAAAACAAGATCAGTGATCTTTAATAAATAGATAAATAAATAAATAAATAAATAAAAATAATAAAAATAGTGCCTTGCACTTGCTATAAACCTTTGGTTCTCTGGAACAGATAAAAATAGTGCCTTGCACTTGCTATGATCCTTTGGTTCTCTAGAACAGAAAGAAGGAAAAGATTTCTTTCTTTTCTTTGATCTAAATTTAGATCAAGAAATTAAAAAGTGCTCTGCACTTCTTTTCCTGAATCTAAAGATTCTTGGTGCCTTGCACAAATGCAATGCATTATTTGAAGGGCTAGGCCCAAATTAAAAAGGCCTAGCAGGCCAAAATAAATTGCAAAGCAATAAAAGGGCTGAGCCCAAACAAGATTGATGCTCTGCATCATTCATAAAGAACAGAGCTCAAAACAAATTGATGCCCTGCATCTTTTCTGGGCAAAGCCCAAATAAAAATTAAAAAAAAAGAAATGCAATGCAAAAGCAAATAAAATGTTGAACATTTCAACTGGACTTAGCCCAATTTTGGCCATAAGTCCTTAAATTAAATTGACTGAGCAAAATTGCTCTTCTAAATCAATTTACATCCGGTTCGAGGGTACATCTCCGAACTCCTTTGACATCCGTCGTTGTAATTCTTCAACGACGTCAAAGAGGTAACGGGTCCCAACGACCACACATCGATATGGACTGCGGGGTCCTTAAACTCGTGGACCGAAACGTCCTTAAAGTAATATTGGACCGAAACGTCCTTAAACTAATATCGGACCGAAACGTCCCTAAACTAATATCGGACCGAAACGTCCCTAAACTAATGGTGGACCACCACGTCTCTAAACTGGAACATGGACCACCATGTCCCTAAACTGGCACAATAGAACCCAAATGCTCTTTTGTCGGATCTAAACGGTCCCGTTAAGTTGATCTTAGTCTCAAACTGGACTAACGTATCCTTAACAAACGTTTGAGTCGATTTTAGCCTCAAAAATGGCTAACGTATCTTCCAAACAGACTTTAGTCCCAAATTGGACTATGAATCTCCCAAACTGGAACAATAGAGCCCAAACGCTCTTTTGTCGGATCTGAACGATCCCGTTAAGTTGATCTTAGTCTCAAACTGGACTAACGCATCCTTAACGAACATTTAAGTTGATCTTAGCCGCAACGCGACTAACGTATCCTTAAACTAAAAAACACCAAACCCAAATCTAAGTAAATACGGATTTGGACTAATCCACGTCCTACGGGCGACGGCATTACTCAGTCTCCGTATACAATCCACGGGCAACCGCAAACAAAACAAACACACACGACACGAAGTGAAATTCTGGAGAAGGAGAAAGTTGTTACCGCGAAACGGTAGCGTAATTAACTGCAGGGGCTTGCGCCTGCAGGGAAGAGCGTCCCCACAATCAAAAACCCCTCTAGCGAGGGGGAATCTGACGAAGTCTGCTACATCGGCCGCATCTGTCTAAACCTCCGATACACGGTGCCATAAATCAACTTGGTATCTTCGGAGAGATAAACGGATAAAACCAAATAGCATCTGCCCCGAACATCAGGCATGGACGTCCTAACGTCCAGGCCGCCGTTCGGAGGGGAACAGATTCTGGCACGCCCGGTGGGACCTCTTCCTCTTTCCACTCCACACTTCGTGTGTCGTGTTCGCGAACAAATCGCGGTTTGCTGTGATTGCCTGTGGATTCGAGGTACTAAGATTTGGTGTCTTGCTCCGTGCAGAAAACAGAAGATCAATGGCTTCGAACTGCACCGCCCGCAGCGATAACTCTCGCTCCGTCATTGCTGGAGGAGTGACTTATGGGCCCCAAGCGGCCTCCCTTTTCAAAATGCCGGTGGAGCAGATGGCTCAAGCCACCACTGGACTATTTTTTGGGACCATGCTCCCACCAGTGAGCTTCAACGCCCCAATGACATTGCAAGAAGCTCCAAAGAAGTTGGTCTTCGATCGACTTACCACTGCCGCGACCCCACTCAACAGGTCGCCCAACTCCACTGCTTCAGGTTTTAATGGATTAGGCCAGAGCTCCATCAGGCCCATGAAGAAGCCTGCCATACCAGAAGGCGTTATCCCGAAGCGGATAGCCATTCCAACTCCCGTTCCTGGCAAAATCACCAAGGTTGCTTCCCATGTTCAGAAGTCCACTTCTGACAAGTTGACCGTCCCCGTTCAACGGACGTCGATCTTTAAAAAGCTGGTACCAGTATATTCTGACCAACACAGGGGGCATGAGAAGGTCACCCCTATAGCTGAAACAACTCCATCAGCACGACACGCTCGACGTCGCCACTGGCGTCGAGTAAGGAAGGCTGGGGGCAACTCCCCCTCTGGGATAACTCCGTCAGCTCCGATGGTGAGGATCGATGCTGCTGTTCCAACCAAGAACAGCTTTGAACTGCTCAACAAGGTGCCCAGAAACTCTCCTACTGCGATGTTGAAACGAACTCCTTCACCTGTGGAGAATACTCCAGAGAAGAAGTTAGAGCAGCCCCCTCAGCGGCTGTCCTCTAAAATTTACAAAGTCTGGCGACAGGTCCAAGAGTCGGTGATCGATCAAGACTGCCTCCGACGACAGAAAAAGATAAAGGTTCGGCAGGGGAAGGATTACTTTGTCAAACCACAAAAAGCAAAAGCTACATGGGTGCCCACTACAACGGTTCCCTTAACTCCAATCACTCAAAAAAGGAGGCCACAAAAAGCCCCTGTGAACATGGCGAAGCATAAAAGCACTGAACACAAACGCCCCAAATCTGGGGGCATAGTAGTGCACACTGTTTATATGGCTTCTGGAAAGGAGGAAAGCCGTACTTCTATGGGCCACCGACCGCTCACCCGATCCGTGACGAAAGCCCAGGAGCAACAACAAAAGCTTCAGGAAATGATGACTACAATGGCTGCACTCACTGAGCCAAAAGAAAGCTCTGAAATGTCTTCGGATGAGCGTCAAGAACAAGAAACCGACGCTGACTTTTTACGCAGAGTCCTCGAAAAGAGGGACGAAGAAGCTGCAGAGCAAGCGGCTAACATAAAACAGATGGCGCTCCTCTTCCAAGATATGGTGGGGATGATGTTACAACCGGACCCTCCTGCTGAAGATCCTCCGATCGTCCTTGAAGACGACAGGGGAGAAACGTCAAATCCTCCACCGGCTCTGTCAACAGCCAAGGAGGAGGCAATCTCCAAAGTTGACCTAGACGAATATATAGCTCAGCAGATCCGGGTTCATCAGGCGAATGAAGCGGCTGGGAAAATTGTTAGAACCGGACGACCGTATCCGGGCTGGTATGACCAAATCAGTTACCCGCCAGGATATACGATCCCTAAATTCCACGTATATAAAGGGACAGGGAATCCGCATCAGCATGTCGCTCAATTCAGGGCCTTATGCGGCAATACTGGAGGAGATGACAAATTGTTGCTACGTCAATTCGTCGGCAGCTTAGCAGAAACAGCCTTTGAATGGTATTCGGAGCTACCTAACGACTCTGTCAAAACATTTGCAGAGATGGAACTGCTGTTTACACAAAGATTCGCGAGTGCTAGTGAACGCACCCCGATAACAGCACTAATAAATGCCAGGATAAGGCCAAGCGAAACGTGGGTTCAATACGCAACACGATGGCGGAACCTATGGTCGAAATGCGAACAACGCATAGAAGAGGCACCTGCGGTAGGCATGTTTGTGGGAACTCTCGATCCGCAGGCGACCATCTCGCAATTCATGATGTTCTTCAGGCCGACCACCTTCCAGGCCTTGATTGACAAATTAGCCCAAATGGACCAGATGGGCCATAGACCGTCTCCTCCAAAATCAGATTCCCGAGATGAGAAAGGAAAAGGGAAAGCGATCGTCGTCGCCAATGCTCAACGACAGTCGAGCAACTCAAAGCCGGTCGTTCTCCAAAACAACGTGCGTCCACGCCCATCCCTCGAAGAGAGGCTAGGACGTCCTTACTCGTTTCCTCAGAATAAAACGAGAAGACTGTTTGAGCTGGCAGTGCGTAACAGACTCATCAATCTGCCGAGTCCAAAGCGTCTGTCGCAGCCAGGCGATCTTAATAATCCCAATTATTGCCCTTACCACCAAACGGTAAGTCACCCGATTGAGGATTGTTTCGTCTTTAAGGGATGGATCGAGGATCAATACCTGCAAGGCAAGTTCGCGCTGTCTGAAAGCTGGAAGGTAAACCCACCACAGCCGCACTCTCCAAAGAAGACGGACACGCCGGGGGCAACTTGTTCTTTCGTCGAGGATGAAAACGATGGAGAAAACTTATCGGATGAATCCGAAGACTACGTAGCAACTTGTCATGTGATTTCTCATTCACTGACGGATGATGAGCAGGATCCTTGCGCTGAGAAATCAATGGCGGACCCTGAAACAGAAATTCCGCGGCCGTCAGACAAGTTGATCGATGCCTTCCTAAATGAAATTAGTCTGAAAGCAAAAGCCAATCAAGAACGTGAAATGGCCATACTAGAAAAAAAACCAAGGTATTCCCGTCAAATCAAAAGCCATACACTGCGGGTAAAAACAAATTCAAGACGAGGAAACGGTTCGCCAAAGCTCTATCAGTAGGAATGAAGCTACCGCCCTCTGAAGAAAATTCTTTCTCTGAGGTAGAGATGCACCCTAACTTCTGTTTATATCATCAGAAGATCATACATCCTACCGAAGACTGCGAGTCCTTTAACTGTTGGTGGTAAGGGTATGTCGCTCAAAAGCAACACTTCGACAGGACAAAGTGTGAAGCTTGTGGACATCGGAAAAATGCGATATATGAGCGCAAAGGAGCCGCCGCAAACTGTCATATAGCCGACTTCAAAGGATCACAAATTATCACCTTTGGAAGCGACTCTGACGAAGAAGCTATCCCCAAATCTTCCCTCGGGGAATCTATTTCAAAAATAAAGGAATTGAGAAGCTACGAGAACGTTCAGCCATGCAATCGCATGCTACTCGGAAAAAAATCCAGACCCCGTAAGCAAGGGACCGAACAAGAAGAACAAAGGAAAAGGAAAAACGGCCCTCGTCGCCGGCGCTCAACAACAATCAGGTGACCCTAGACCGGTTGCTCGCCAAAGCAACAAGCGGCAATCCCTCCAAGAAAAGTTGAAACGTCCTTACTCGTTTCCGCAAGATAAAACAAGGGGACTGTTCGAGTTGGCAGTGTGTGACAGACTCATCAATCTGCCGAGTCCAAAACGTCCGTTGCGGCCAGGCGATATTAATAATCCTAATTATTGCCCTTACCACCAAACGGTAGGTCATCTGATCGAGGATTGCTACGTCTTCAAGAACTAGGTTGAAGACCAATACCAACAGGGCAAGTTCGCGTTGTCCGAAATTTGGAAGGTGAACCCGCCACAACCGCATGCTCCGAAAAATATGGACACGCCGGGGGCATCCTGCTCATTCATAGAAAAAGCCCCACGGACCACTACGTCCTAAAACTGGATAACGGACCGAAACGTCCTTAAACTAACAACGGACCGAGATGTCCTTAAACTAATGATGGACCGCAATGTCCTAAAACTTGCGAATGACCGAAATGTCTTTAAACTACTACCGCAGCATTCTTAGGCTGACGAGATAAAAAAAAATATATATCAAAAAAAAAAAATAATAATAATAAAAAAAAAACGGTATGTCCATAAGCAAAAAGGGCACGGATGAAAACCCGAAAGGGCTCCGTGAGTAAAAACAGCAGGGCTACCGGCGAGTGTTCGTGAAAACCCGAAAGGGCGCGACCTCGTAAAAAAAAAACGGTATGTCCATAAGCAAAACGGGCACGGATGAAAACCCGAAAGGGCTCCGTGAGTAAAAACAGCAGGGCTACTGGCGAGTGTTTGTGAAAACCTGAAAGGGCGCAACCTCGTTAAGAAACACTTATAGGGTCCTCTCGACCCTGTAAGGAGAAACCACCTGCGTGAGATCCTTACGACTCACAAAGGAACAACACACTTAGGGATCCCCACGATTCCGAAGGAGAAAATACACTTGCGGGATCCTCACGACTAGTAAGGAGAACTCTCTTATGGGACCCTCACGGCTCGTAAGATTTGAAAGTCTTAAGTTACAGAGGCCTAAACCTGTGCTTAAGCAACCCCCACAACTTTCGACATTGCCCTACAAGTAGTCCAATATTGACCTTTGTATACAATCCACGGGCACGAATAAATATTTCCCTAACAAAGTCCCATCCGTGACTAGGGATATGCTTGTACAGCAAACAACACTTGTAAGTCCTCTCGACTTATAAGGAGAAAACCCTTTTGTAAGATCCTTACGACTTACAGGGGAACATACACTTAGGAATCCTCACGATCCCTAAGGAGAAAACACACCTACAATATCCTCACGACTTGTAGGGAGAAATACCTTTGTGAGACCCTTACGGCTCATGAAGTCAAAAGCCTTAGCCGACAGGACTCTTAACCCTGTTTACTAAGCTACCTTTGTTCGGCATCGACAGAGGCAAATGATGATTCGCTCCTGGCAATATCCCAGTTGCAGCGATGCTGATGCCTAAAACGGTATCAAATAACGAGTCCTTCCGAGGCAAATGATGATTCGCTCCTGGTAATATCCCAGTTGCAGCGATGCTGATGTCTAAAACGGTATCAAATTTCAAGTCCTTTCACGGCAAATGATGATTCGCTCCTGGCAATATTCCAGTCGCAGCGATGCTGATGCCAAGATTGGTATCAGATCCCAAATCCCCTACTCGCAAAAAAAAAAAAAACAAAACATATATATATATGTATATATATATATATATGCATACGAAATAGCCGAAATGATGGGGCAGCTTGCAAACAAAATTAGCAAGTAAAAATGTATGCATGCAAAATAGCCGAAATGGTTGGGCAACTCACAATAAAAAGCAGCGAGTAAAAAAGAAAAATAGCCGAAATGATTGGGCACCGCGAAAAATAGCCGAAATGATTGGGCAATCGCGATTTTCGCGATATAAAAAGCTGAAATGATAGAGCATCGCGGAAAGAATAAAAAAAAAATTGAAAAAATGAAACTTTTTGCCCTACAAGTGAAATCACATCGATCCATGTATACAATCCAGAGGCACAAACAAAGAGGGAACCATACATTCCTAACAAGCTCCGCCAGAAAGCGAAGCCAAATCTCGACGGTTCATAGACAACCCAAAGACAACCTCGACATCTGTCGCAATATCCCAGACATAATGTCAACAGACAAAGCAAAAGGGAGATCCTGAGCTTCAGGGTCTCAATGGCTACATCTACAGCCTGGAGACCAACAACGGCGTGCCTCCTCATTCCAGCAGGACACAGATGTTACACCATCAAGCGGAGCGATGGCAAAATCCCAGCTCCATCTCAGCGTTCGTCTCGTTACAGCAGACGCAATGTCAACAACGGCGTTCCTTCGCAGTCCAGCAGGATGTAGATGCAACGTCAACCAAAGACCCCATGATCAATAAAGCGGAGTGGCGGCAAAATCCCCGCTCCACCTCAACATCCGTCTCGATACAGTAGACGAGATGTCAACAATGGCGTTCTTTCGCAGTCCAACGGGATGCAGAAGCAACATCAACAAAAGACCTCATGGTCAAAACAAAGCGGAGTGACGGCAAAATCCCAGCTCCACCTCAGCATTCGTCTCGATACAGCAGACACAGTCAAAGCAAATGAAGCGAAGGCCAAATTCCTAGCTTCAACATCTTGACGGTAAGTCATAAAAAACCGGAAAGACAGACAAAGATCATCCCACATGGAGTGGTCACCACCACGACATTCGTCTCGATACAGCGGACGAAATGTCACTACAGCATCCTTCCTCCAACAGGATCCGGACACACCAAAGAAAACGAAGCGAAGGTCAAATTCCTAGCTTCAGGGTCTTGACGGCAAAGTTATATAAAACCGGAAAGACAATCGGAGATCATCTCGCAACAGCACAGAATGGTCACCATCTCGACGTCCGTCTCGATACAGCAGACGGGATGTCACCCCAACGTTCGTCTCGACACAGCAGGCGCAACGTCATTAAACGAATGGAGCCACGGCAAAATCCCTAGTTCCAAACCTCGACGGTTCACCAGCAACCTAGAGACAACCTCGACGTCCGTCTCGATACAGTAGACGAGATGTCGCCCCAACGTTCGTCTCGACACAGCAGACGCAACGTCATCAAACAAACGGAGCCACGGCAAAATCCCTAGTTCCCACCATGACATCCGTCTCGATACAGAGGACGCAATGCCAGCAAACGAAGCAAAGGCCAAATTCCTAGCTTCAGGGTCTTAACGACAAGTCATATAAAGCCTGAAAGACTATCGGAGATCATCCCACACCAGCGCGGAGTGGTTATGACTCATCGGGGCTCTCCAAAGTGAGCCTAACCTCAAGTAAAAAGCGGCATGGAAAATTCCTAGCGCTTGCTCTTCCGACGGTCAAACTGCCAAGGAGGATTGCTTGAAGACGTCTTGTCCAGCCCCCGAAGGGATCAGAGACACGGCAGTCGCAGGGCTACTCGAACAGCACGATTGCCTATCGAGGACTATATCAGCTTATGCGACGGTACGATGGCCAAAACCCTAAGTACCACCAACCTTAACGGGCTTCTGTCGTAAAGAGCAGAGGTTAAATGCGACGTTAAGATGTTCTTGCGAGAAACGTTCGATTCGTCTCGACTTGTGAAAAATTGTCGAGGCGGCTCGACTCGTGAGATAAAGCTTTAGGCAGTGGGCATAAAAGAAGCATGTTTCCTAAGCATTGGGACCCTGCGAGTTAGCCCAAAACGGTCTCTTGCATACCATCCACGGGTCTCACTCTTCAACGTCGAACTTCGACAAGGAGGGAAGCAACCGCTTACAAGTCCTCTCGACTCGTAAGAGGGAAAAATTCTCTTGTAGGATCCTTACGACTTACAAGAGAAAACCACACTTAGGAATCCTCACGATTCCTAAGGAGAAAAACCCGCCTACGAGATCCTCTCGATCCGTAGGGAGAAAGTCTCTATGAGACCCTCACGGCTCATAGAGTTGAAAAGTCTTAGGCGGCAGATCCGAACCTGCGGCCTAAGCCATCGTTATCTTTTGGAAAAACTAAGTTATCTTCCAACTATGTTTATCAAGACAGTATGCTGATAATACAAGAAAGAGAGAGGCGGAAAAAAAAAAAACATCCGATTTGCATTTGATCAAGCGTTCGAGACACACTCATCCATACATGTACAGAAGATTCAGAACAAGGGATAAGACAAGCTGAAATGGAAATTTTCTATTCATATCATAAAAATGGGTTCTTACAATCACGGAGAAATGGATAATAACATTATTAAAATGTTTACAAAGGCATAACCTCGAACTCAGGACATGGATTGAGGAACTCGAAAGCGACCCTATCTATAACTTTCCAGGCCTCGCGGACCATCCTGGTGTGCTTTCTTTCACGAGCACAAGCGTCAGGATCCCCCCTGATGTCTTCCACCCTCCGGTAAGCAGCGAGTATGGCAGACTGTTGGAAGACCTCGTGCAAGAGATCGATAAGACTGTCTCGCCGTCTCTTTGAGATAAAGTTCAACAGGTACACCGAGTGCACCTTATCCTCAGCGGCATCCAGCGCCTTAAGCGGCACACCGGAACAGAATAGGGGAAGCGCTTCCCAGATGGCTCCCACAATAAGTTTCAGGAGGGAGGAACGTCGGGGAAGCAGTGGACCGTTATATGCGTCGAAGCGGCTCATGATTTCAGCACACTCCGCGTTTGTGAACTCCCGATTTTGAGTGCGGCCAAGTCGGCGGATGTCTCCATAAGAGATGATCTCGTTGAGAGCATACATGCGGGCGTTCATTGTTCCTGTGAAAGAAGATCAACCGAATTATCAGAAAGACCGATTAAGTAAAACGATATAACGCGCTGAGGAATAAAATGTCATCTTCAAGCTCTAAGATCAATGAAACACTCTTAAGAGAGTTCTTTTAGATCAAAGGGATCTATGTTTTGCCGAAGATGCAAGTTTCTGTTCATGGGTTGAGAAACCCTGAAACAGATTCCTGAGAGCAAAGCTCTATTTGGTGGAACCCCAAAAGGATTTTCCTTTAGATCAAAGATCTATAAGAGCAAGACTCTGTTAATTAAATTTAATTTAAATCAATTTAATTTAATTAATTTTACCTAGAGTGATTCTAAAACTAGAACTTTGAAGCTCTCACAAGAGCAAGGCTCAGGAAGTTCTTAAACAAGAGCAAGGCTCTAAAATTCAAATTCTTGAAAATGGTAAAAGAATTACTAAGGACCAAGGGTCCTATTTATAGGCATCAATCGCCTCTTCAACTGCCAAAAGGTGCCGCGACGGTTCGGATTCTGTCACCGTTGCGCTTGCGTTTGGAGGCCACGTAAGCGCAGCGGTGGGGGGGCATTTGTTTACCCCAATCAGAGCAAAAGCTCTGTTCAAATTCCAAAGCGGGAGAAGAAGCAACGCTTCATCTTCCCCCAATCAGAAATAAAGGTTTGCTTTGAAAATTTAAAACTTTAATTTTGAAGCAACGCTTCAGATCCCGTGCGCTGCGCGCAACGCGCCACGTGTCAGAAGTTGACACGGCAGCACAACGCCCAAGGCGATACGTCCGATCAGAGCAAGGCTCTTTAAAACATAAGTAACACTTAACTGCGCAAGCGCACGACAGCGGCAGCGCGACACGTGTCTGCGCAGGTGCGCAAGCGCTGTTGCGCAAGCGCTTCACTGAGTGACACGTGTCTGCGCAGTTGCGCAATCGCTGTTGCGCAAGCGCCTTACTGCGCGACACGTGTCACACGCTGGTGAGTTGCGCAACAACAGAGTGAAGATTTAAGGATATTTTTTTGTTCTTGTTTAAACAAGAAGATTTCTTCTATAAAACAGGGGCCTTTGGATCAAAGATCCAACGGTGGGGAAAATTCCCCAAATCACTCAGAAAAGATCTTTTTAACAAATTTAACTGATCTTTGAGCACTATAAAAGAAGACCCCAGACCCCATTTCAAAGAAAAGGACAATTGGGATTTAAAAAAAAAGAAGAAGAGAACTTCTTGAGAACACAAAGAAGAAGGTAAAAACCTTTGAAATAAGAGAAAATTCTCTCAAAGAATTGATCATTGATCTAGAAAACAAGATCAGTGATCTTCAATAAATAGATAAATGAATAAATAAATAAATAAAAATAATAAAAATAGTGCTTTGCACTTGCTATAAACCTTTGGTTCTCTGGAACAGATAAAAATAGTGCCTTGCACTTGCTATGATCCTTTGGTTCTCTAGAACAGAAAGAAGGAAAAGATTTCTTTCTTTTCTTTGATCTAAATTTAGATCAAGAAATTAAAAAGTGCCCTGCACTTCTTTTCCTGAATCTAAAGATTCTTGGTGCCTTGCACAAATGCAATGCATTATTTGAAGGGCTAGGCCCAAATTAAAAAGGCCTAGCAGGCCAAAATAAATTGCAAAGCAATAAAAGGGCTGAGCCCAAACAAGATTGATGCTCTGCATCATTCATAAAGAACAGAGCTCAAAACAAATTGATGCCCTGCATCTTTTCTGGGCAAAGCCCAAATAAAAATTAAAAAAAAAGAAATGCAATGCAAAAGCAAATAAAATGTTGAACATTTCAACTGGACTTAGCCCAATTTTGGCCATAAGTCCTTAAATTAAATTGACTGAGCAAAATTGCTCTTCTAAATCAATTTACATCCGGTTCGAGGGTACATCTCCGAACTCCTTTGACATCCGTCGTTGTAATTCTTCAATGACGTCAAAGAGGTAACGGGTCCCAACGACCACACATCGATATGGACTGCGGGGTCCTTAAACTCGTGGACCGAAACGTCCTTAAACTAATATTGGACCGAAATGTCCTTAAACTAATATCGGACCGAAACGTCCCTAAACTAATATCGGACCGAAACGTCCCTAAACTAATGGTGGACCACCACGTCTCTAAACTGGAACATGGACCACCATGTCCCTAAACTGGCACAATAGAACCCAAATGCTCTTTTGTCGGATCTAAACGGTCCCGTTAAGTTGATCTTAGTCTCAAACTGGACTAACGTATCCTTAACAAACGTTTGAGTCGATTTTAGCCTCAAAAATGGCTAACGTATCTTCCAAACAGACTTTAGTCCCAAATTGGACTATGAATCTCCCAAACTGGAACAATAGAGCCCAAACGCTCTTTTGTCGGATCTGAACGATCCCGTTAAGTTGATCTTAGTCTCAAACTGGACTAACGCATCCTTAACGAACATTTAAGTTGATCTTAGCCGCAACGCGACTAACGTATCCTTAAACTAAAAAACACCAAACCCAAATCTAAGTAAATACGGATTTGGACTAATCCACGTCCTACGGGCGACGGCATTACTCAGTCTCCGTATACAATCCACGGGCAACCGCAAACAAAACAAACACACACGACACGAAGTGAAATTCTGGAGAAGGAGAAAGTTGTTACCGCGAAACGGTAGCGTAATTAACTGCAGGGGCTTGCGCCTGCAGGGAAGAGCGTCCCCACAATCAAAAACCCCTCTAGCGAGGGGGAATCTGACGAAGTCTGCTACATCGGCCGCATCCGTCT
This sequence comes from Agapanthus africanus, assembly GCA_030015575.1. Classification (NCBI taxonomy): domain Eukaryota; kingdom Viridiplantae; phylum Streptophyta; class Magnoliopsida; order Asparagales; family Amaryllidaceae; genus Agapanthus; species Agapanthus africanus. Next base: position 433,377,986 of record JASDDO010000004.1, on the reverse strand, counting down.
AAACCTCCGATACACGGTGCCATAAATCAACTTGGTATCTTCGGAGAGATAAACGAATAAAACCAAATAGTATCTGCCCCGAACATCAGGCATGGACGTCCTAACGTCCAGGCCGCCGTTCGGAGGGGAACAAACATGTCCTTAGTCCTTCTCAGGTACTTCAAAATGTTCTTTACCGCTATCCAGTGCTTCTCCCCAGGGTTTGACTGATACCGGCTTACTACACTCAGTGCATAAGCTACATCTGGTCTGGTACATAACATCGCATACATTATAGAGCCTACCGCAGAGGCGTAGGGTATAATAGACATGCGATCCCTTTCCAAATCAGTCTTGGGAGACATCTGTTTGGAGAGTGTGATCCCGTGACAAGCCGGTAAATTACCGCGCTTGGAATCTTCCATACTGAATCTTTTCAGTATGGTGTCGATGTACCTGGACTGTGAAAGTCCTAATTGTAGGGTTCCTAGGCACACTAATAAGGTCTCACAAGGCATCAACCATGTCAATTTCAAATTTTACAAGTGCCGAGAAACCCTAATACGGATCGTTAACTAGAATTTTAGGCGAAAAAGAAACTAGTTAACAACTTAACTAAAAGAAAGAGGCTACAACCTTTGTAGATCCGGTTCTCCACTTCCTTAGCTCTACGTAGACGTCCCTCCGCTGTACAAATCGGATCTTGGACTCTAGTGTCGGCTTCATCGGGGAAATGGACAGGCTAGGTCATCGACTACGATGCCGAAGATGATCTACGTCGAGGCATCACAAGATCAAGCTCCCACTTCACCATGTCATGATACTTGTGAAGAAAACACCCTATACTACTTGGCAAGAGGTAGAGGATGAAGAAATAGGAAGTGGGTTCACTTTAGAATTGGATTTCTCACTCTTTTCATCAAGTTGCCATTAATGGAGGCAAGCTTTTCTTCTTGAAGAAGAAGAAGAAGAAGATGATGATGATAATATGATAAGTTAATTGAAAAATAGAAAAGAAAAAGAATACTTATCATAATATCAACCATGGTTAGGTGTAGAGAATTGACTAAGGTTAGATGAATGGTTAGGGTTAAGCATGAAGACAAAATGGTCACTTTAGTCAAAGCTTCATGAAGCTTCAACAAGCTTCAAGTTTGAAAGCAACCATTTTGTTTTCTTTTCCCATTTCTTTTTAATCCAAATTAAAAAGATAAATGAATGAATAAATAAATAAAAACCCTAACCATTTACTTAACCAAGGTTTAATTCTTTACACAAACCCTAGCAGTCATGTATCATCAAACATGATACAATCAAGTGCACAAAAATATATCACATATACAATGTGCACATTAAAGTGAGAAAATACATTTAAAGTGAACAAATACTAGTTAATGCAAAGTAATATATCAAATATATAATTATGCATTAAATCATTAAATCAACACTTGATTTAACGATCCGGTCATATCGCATATAACCGACTAATATTCAATGTATCGGCTTTTCGAATCAATACTTGATTCGATAACTAGGTTATATCGCATACAACCAATCGATACATTCATCGCGAGAATAGAATACGGTATCACATACACGCATTATTCTCGGTCCCGCACATATCTTATATGCGCTCCTATTTCGTTTCGCTTGAGCCAGGAAACCTCTGTGTAGGACTCTAAAGACCCGTCAATACGCCGGCAGCAGGTGATGATCATATCAAACACCCACAAGCCGCAAGCGGTCTGCTAAACGTAACGGCCACCCGGATATTGAGCGATCAGAAGATCGACGAGCAAGCCCGCTCACACTCCTGTGAATCCAACCAGTAACACTTACCGTACAGTCCGGTCTGATCGTCTGATCTGTCGCATATCTCGCCTAGGGGTGGTAAACGTCAGACCCCAATAGCTCGATAAGTCGTGTCGATATGAGGTCTATAACAATTCGAGAAACTACTGGTAACACTTACCAGTAAATCTCAGCAACCCTGGCCAGGGATTTCTGGTTATAGCCAATCGAACACAGCGCAACATCAACTCCCTATACCGGGAGAGACGAATCCCCTCCTATCGCTCATTGCCTCCATGTGATTCGGGACTGTACCCAAAAACCACCGTTTTGCACGCCCTCTTGGACGTGGTAAGGTGGAAATCAAAGCACAGTGGGAATCACACAAGACTCTATGACGATATCGGGTCAACAGACTACTCTGTACCAGTGTCACCAGAGAACTGCCATCTGACGTGAGGTATAATACCATCTGGGAGTTCTCGGCGAGTCCGTCCAGTGTACCCAGTCTCCACTGAGCACCCGTATATCATCTCTGATGTCAAACACCAATGGAGGTGGGATCATCCATCGCCCATCTGTATGAGTCGAGAAGGTATACGCTAGTCTACTCTGGTATATCGATGCCCCGTCTCGATATACCCACGACTAGGGACCTTGAAGGATGTACTTATGGACTACCATGTCCCCACTAGTATAATCTGCATCACAGTCCAGGTAGTCAAGTACACATCCTAAGGGCTTTACCAACATGTAACAGAGAGACAATCAGCGTACACGTTAAGGTAAAGATCAACCAGATAGCATACTATCATGTCGAGCAAGAAAGTCCTCCATATATATGTCCAAGCATTCACTACAATATACATCCTATGTATAGTAATGGCCTCTAGGGCATACATATAACTAACAATCTCCCACTTGCACTAGGGCCATCTGACAGCAGTGGTTGTAGTATCTCATACTCAACCATCCCATAAAAGTCTCTCTCTGGGAAAAGGCCTTTGTGAGTGGATCCGCCGTGTTGTCCTCTGAGTCTACTCTCCTAACCTCGATCATCCTGGAGATCAACCATCTCCATGATCAGGTGATACTGCCTTAGAATATGTCTGGATCACTGATGGGACGGACGTTTCTTGGCATAAGCCACAACTCCATTGTCACACAATGGGAGGAACTAAGTTCATCTCATGAACAAATATACATCCAGACTGCCTCTTTGGTAGCATCTTAAGTAGCGATGTATCGAGCCTTTATCATCTAGTATGCCACGGTATCTAGCTTGGAACCCTTCCAACATACCGTCCCTTTACTGAGGGTAAAGACAATGCCTGTGACTGACTTTCAGTCGTCCTTATCACCCTGGAACCCTTCCAGTGATTCTCCCCAGGATCAGTTGATACCATCTCACTACAACTAGTGAGAATCCTAACATCCAATTAGATCTATTTCATAGATCCAAAACCCAGGATTTAGGAGGTATCACTTTGATCCTATATGGAGAATCATTGTGATAAGCGGAGATTGACCGAGCGTAGCATAGGAAACTCCTTTCCTATCAAGAGTATGTCATCCACGTACTCTACGAGGATCATCACCATACTCCCTACTACCTTTTTGTATATACAAGGTTCATCTACCATTTTGATGATGTCAAACTGTTTGACTACTACATCAAAACAGATGTTCCAACTCTGCGATACCTGCTTTATCCTATAAAGCATCTTGTATACATTTCCGCTGCTCCCACTGTCTACGAAGCCCTCTGGCTGTGTACTTATAAACTCTCTCTTCTAAAACATTATTTAGAAAAGCAGTTATGACACCTAACCGCCAGATATCGTAGTCATGGTATGTAGCCGTGGCAAGTAGGATCTGGATGGACTTAAGCATAGCCACTTGAAAAGGTTTCATTATTATCCACGCCTGGTCGATGACGAAAAGCTTTAACAAGTCTAGCTTTGAAAGTCTCAACTTTTCCATCTACACCAAGTAATCTTCTCAAGATATACTTGCTCCTGATGGGGATTTAACTCTTCAGATATAGCAACCAAAGTCCATACTTTGTTGGTGTACATGGATTCCATCTCAGATCGCTAAGCATCCAGCCATTCTTACAGAGTCCCACTCCTGATGGCCAGCTCGAAACTAGTTGGGTCATCATCTCATGATGCAATCCTCGCTCCCACTGTCATAGAGTAACCGAAGTATCTCTCAGGCGGGTGAGGAACCTTACTAGATCGGCGGAGAGGCTGAGGTTCATTGGTAACTATTGAATCCTTTGGTTCTTTCAAATCATCAGCTGCAGTTTGTATAGCTGGAACCTTTCCAGTTCTACATAACAGATCTTGCCTCGAGCCCGGATTTTGCTTTTAGACATAGGCCGGACAACCCCAAATCTTAACTAACTTAAGATATGGGCTCTTCCCTTTCCATATCACATATGAAGTGGTAGGCAACTGATTTGATTTGAACCCTATTTAATAGGTATGCAGCTTCTTAAGTGCATAACTCCTAAAAGGAAATAGGAAACTCAGTAGTACTCATCATAGAGCACACCTTATCATATAGGGTGTGATTGCTCCGCCCTGATATACCATCGTGCTATGGTGTATACGGAGGAATAATGCTGAGAGAGAATCTCATTCTCCTTTAGAATAGTCCAGGAATTCCATGCACAAGTATTCTCCTCCCTGATCTCATCATAGGATATAATACTTATACCCGTATTTTGGTTCTCTACTTCTAGCTTATATTCTGTGAATATCTCAAAAGGTTCGGACTTGTGTTTCAACAGGAACATAGGTCTGAATCTCGAAAGATCATCAGAGAATGTAATGAAGTATAAAGAACCGGTCTTGGCAAGTGTAGACAGGGGACCTACATACATCAACATGTATCATCCCAAGAGTTCAGTAACTCTTTCTCTGTTTCCAGTAAACGGAGCTATGGTCATCTTATCTCTGTGACATGACTGGCAAGTTTCACAAGATGTAAATTCAAACTGATTTAAATATGCATCTATATGTAACTTAAGCTAGTCGGGTCGCATTGATATGACCTAGTCTACAATACCTCAAGAAGGATTTGTTCATTTCTGAACTCTTCCTCTTGTGTGTGTTCCATATACTAAGAACTGTAGTTTGATTTAGAACATCAATGCTTTTAGATAACGTGCCTGAACCGATCAACTTTTGATATAGGAAATGTTCAAAACATTATCCAACAATACAAAATTTTATCATTTCTTTACTCATAAAGAGATTGATATGATTTTGTATATCAGGTTCGGTATCTAACAACATTCGTTCAGAATCAATGTATTTGGGATACAGGGTGACAGTGACCAACAGACTTGGCTGCAACACTTGCCCCATTTTCTGCCTCATGAAACTTATCACCCGTTCTCAGTTTTTCTACCCTTTTGCAGCCCTATGTAACAGATTACATATCTGGGATCCTGATCCGGTATCATATACCCAGGATGCGGAGGATACTGAGAAACAGTTCTTTGTAATGAACACACCCGAAGATGATGCATCAGCATGCACTCTCTTCGTTTGGGCGGCACGGGAATTCTGGTAATCCCCAATTTCCTGCTCTGTCTTATAACAATTATAAGTTAGAGCGGGACCAACGTTCCCCAGCTCAGTATAACAAGCGGGTTCGGTCAATATTCCGTATTATTATCTTGATTAAGGAGTGATATGGTCGCTACCTGGAGAGAGAGAGAAGAAAACACTCAGCGTGCGCTCTTGCAAGAATAGATTGGTTATTATTTTATCTAATCAGGATGGCTCCTACTGTTTTTATCAAATCTTCCTTCAAACCCTAAAAGGAAAGATTAGCCGGGATTAATTACACGCTACAAGTTCGCCAATCTTTCAGCCAGGCCAGTGTCGGTACTTTGAGGGAGGTCCCCCGTGTTTTTGCACGAACCTAATTAATGTAAACCTCGTTTTCCCAGAGGCGTAACCCCGTTGACACCTTTCTAGACACCTACTTGATCGGCTAGTTGCAATGTGTAAAACTCTCCCAGGAGTAACTCTTACTCGCAGCGGGTATCGGGATCCAACTATCTCATAGAAGGTATGCAATCTCATTGCAAATTTCAACACTTGAAATTTCCGATAATATTTTGCCCCAAGCGATCTATGACCTTGACTGAGTCAACAAATCATAGACCACAAGTAAAGTTCAACCCGTCAATTCTCGATTAAATTAAACCCACCCGCACGACCCTTGACTGAGTCAACAAGGCCGCACGACTACCCTAATCCAATCGCATCATATGCTTTGCAGATAAGCACTAATCAGCTACCGCACACTACGCCTTGACTGAGTCAACAAACGCAGCACGAATACTAACTAGGACTTATCTGAAATGACGGAGGGCTATGTCAGGTTTTTAAGAAAACCTTTTTCGTAATGAACTTTATATCGTTGTAGAATCAAATAATTTTTTAAAATGGAGTGTTTTTTAGGCTTTTCTAGTTTTGCTAAAGGGGTCACTCCTGGTGAAGGGATCGTCGGCCCTTTCCTCATCGAATAAGGTGCGGGATATATCATATATATCACTGTGCAAAGCAAAACTCTTAAAAGCAATCAAAAGACAAACCGAGTGTGTAGCATCTGCCAGTTATTGCTAAAGGAGTCACTCCCGGTAAAGGGATCTCGGTCCTTTCATCATCGAATAAGGTGTAGGATATATCATATATACCACTGTGCAAAGCAAGAACTGTTGCTACCTGTTTTATTTTTGAAATTCGATTCTACAACATCTTTAGGTTTCTTTTATTTCATTATTCATATTAATGAAGTCCCATCATATAAGTTACCTAAACATCACAGATAAATACGACGTACACTTATGCCATCCGCATTCGCCTCGATGTCCCCTCATGCACCGTTAGGTTAGGTAACTAACGGCAGAGCAGGGCAGGGCTAGCGCGGGTGTAAAACATAAGTAACGTCTATATAATATATCATATATACTATATACAGTATCCATCACAGAACATATCACATGATCACATCACAGATATCGCAGCAGAAGAATCATATGAAATATTGGATATACTAGGATATCCGTGTTTTCAATACGAGCCAGTATAAAACACGGATTCCACGGTCGCGATGAATAGCCAAACCCACACCCCTAGACCCCTACGAGAGCGGCAAGAAACCCTACCAATTCTGAAGTTAGGAGACCCGGACTCGACTCCTCGAGTTGGTCTCCCACTGGACTCCAGAACCCGGTTACTTGTGCCCTCCTCCTTGGGTCTATCCTAGTGCGGAAAAGTAAATAATATACAAAGGGTGACATCTTCCGCAACCTGGAAGTGCCCCAATAAAAGAATATTACATACAAGTTTTTACATGAATGAAAATGAAAAACACTCATCTCACATAAAAAAAACCCGGCTATTCAAACACGACGATCCAATATAACATATCCAGCAACACATAACATCACATGTTATCAACGCAAGTAAATATGCGCATCCCAATTGTCGTTGACATATAGCAACGAAACCGGCGATATCACATATTACACTTACGGTCACAGAAAAGAAAGTGTAAAACTACAACAGTTGGAATCCGCAACCTCTTTAGACATCGCATGCCTAATCAAATGAAATACTTAGGCATCGCATGCCTAACAATTATAAACCCCGCATTTTAGTCTCATTATCGAAAACATTTTTCAATATCAAGTCGGGTAATTCAACAAGATTCACGACATCCTGATCGAATGCTCGTCGCAAACTTTAGTAGGCGGCCGCACCCCCGATACCGTCGACGAAGTGCACCAAGGCGGAACACCGCTACCGCGAGCACCCGGACGGATGCTTTCGGCGACGGGGTTCTTCTACAGTCACTTGGTCGGGGCTATGGGGTGAGGCTGTCTATTAAGTTTACCCGGCGAGTATGCGCGTACGCTACGTGATTGCGACGGACTTTTGATCACATCAAAATTCCGTGGCAACCGATCAAGTGAGACTAAACTGCTATGTTTATAACATTCATTCAGTTATCTCATAACTACTTGTGAATTCCAATTATTGTATCCCATTCCAGATAAATAGAAAATGTTAAACTTTCCGATCGAACAATCGAACACCCAAGTTTTCCCGATACAGATCAACACATGAAATAAGTTTAAAAAACATTCAGTTCGTGCCTCAGTACCAACGGTCCAGCCGTAGAAGGGTCAAGCCAACGCCTCACATGTGGCACGCCGTACTGCCCCAAACCCGAAGGTTCAAAGGGCAGTTCAAGACGGTCACATAATCGAGTTAAGGTTTGTTGTCTTCTAGAGGGTCCATCGCATTCCTTGCACTACTTAGAACGTTATTAAACCACGGAAAGATCCAACACTTGGAAATTTCCCGACAGGGGAAAAGATGGGTATTTATATCCGGTCGAACTTTTTAACATATTCAAAAAAAAAATTATCCGGAAAAACACAGACAAAGTTTGAAATTTCCGATCGAATCATCGAAGCCCCAAAACACCCCAGAAAACTCAACTCTGGAGTGCAAATTAAAAATTCCCATAAAACTCAGAACCTGAATAGACAAATTACGGTGCAAAAATTGAAGCCTGATCTCATAACTTAGCCGCGGAACCGCCGCAGAAGCCAAGCTTCTGCCGCGGTTCCGCCGCGCTTTTGTCGCATCTCCTGGTAAATTTTGCATCGTAATTCTTAGAATTTCCTGCTGAATTTTTTAAGAATTTTTAATCTGGAAAAAACCCAGTTTTGTAAAAAAGTCCAGAGAGGGTGAAAAATTGGGGTTTCGGGTTCGATCGGGTTTCTAACATCGTCTACGCATCGCCTAAGGCTCTAGCTAGGCTCTGATACCACTGTAGGGTTCCTAGGCACACTAATGAGGTCTCACAAGGTATCAACCATGCCAATTTCAAATTTTACAAGTGCCGAGAAACCCTAATACGGATCGTTAACTAGAATTTTAGGCGAAAAAGAAACTAGTTAACAACTTAACTAAAAGAAAGAGGCTACAACCTTTGTAGATCCGGTTCTCCACTTCCTTAGCTCTACGTAGACGTCCCTCCGCTGTACAAATCGGATCTTGGACTCTAGTGTCGGCTTCATCGGAGAAATGGGCGGGCTAGGTCATCGACTACGATGCCGAAGATGATCTACGTCGAGGCATCACAAGATCAAGCTCCCACTTCACCAAGTCATGAAACTTGTGAAGAAAACACCCTATACTACTTGGCAAGAGGTAGAGGATGAAGAAATAGGAAGTGGGTTCACTTTAGAATTGGATTTCTCACTCTTTTCATCAAGTTGCCATTAATGGAGGCAAGCTTTTCTTCTTGAAGAAGAAGAAGAAGAAGAAGATGATAATATGATAAGTTAATTGAAAAATAGAAAAGAAAAAGAATACTTATCATAATATCAACCATGGTTAGGTGTAGAGAATTGACTAAGGTTAGATGAATGGTTAGGGTTAAGCATGAAGACAAAATGGTCACTTTAGTCAAAGCTTCATGAAGCTTCAACAAGCTTCAAGTTTGAAAGCAACCATTTTGTTTTCTTTTCCCATTTCTTTTTAATCCAAATTAAAAAGATAAATGAATGAATAAATAAATAAAACCCTAACCATTTACTTAACCAAGGTTTAATTCTTTACACAAACCCTAGCAATCATGTATCATCAAACATGATACAATCAAGTACACAAAATTATATCACATATACAATGTGCACATTAAAGTGAGAAAATACATTTAAAGTGAACAAATACTAGTTAATGCAAAGTAATATATCAAATATATAATTATGCATTAAATCATTAAATCAACACTTGATTTAACGATCCGGTCATATCGCATATAACCGACTAATATTCAATGTATCGGCTTATCGAATCAATACTTGATTCGATAACTAGGTTATATCGCATACAACCAATCGATACATTCATCGCGAGAATAGAATACGGTATCACATACACGTATTATTCTCGGTCCCACACATATCTCATATGCGCTCCTATTTCGTTTCGCTTGAGCCAAGAAACCTCTGTGTAGGACTCTAAAGACGCGTCAATACGCCGGCAGCAGGTGATGATCATATCAAACACCCACAAGCCGCAAGCGGTCTGCTAAACGTAACGGCCACCCGGGTATTGATCGATCAGAAGATCGACGAGCAAGCCCGCTCACACTCCTGTGAATCCAACCAGTAACACTTACCGTACAGTCCGGTCTGATCGTCTGATCTGTCGCATATCTCGCCTAGGGGTGGTAAACGTCAGACCCCAATAGCTCGATAAGTCGTGTCGATATGAGGTCTATAACAATTCGAGAAACTACTGGTAACACTTACCAGTAAATCTCAGCAACCCTGGCCAGGGATTTCTGGTTATAGCCAATCGAACACAGCGCAACATCAACTTCCTATACCGGGAGAGACGAATCCCCTCCTATCGCTCATTGCCTCCATGTGATTCGGGACTGTACCCAAAAACCACCGTTTTGCATGCCCTCTTGGACGTGGTAAGGTGGAAATCAAAGTACAGTGGGAATCACACAAGACTCTATGACGATCTCGGGTCAACAGACTACTCTGTACCAGTGTCACCAGAGAACTGCCATCTGACGTGAGGTATAATACCATCTGGGAGTTCTCGGCGAGTCCGTCCAGTGTACCCAGTCTCCACTGAGCACCCGTATATCATCTCTGATGTCAAACACCAATGGATGTGGGATCATCCATCGCCCATCTGTATGAGTCGAGAAGGTATACGCTAGTCTACTCTGGTATATCGATGCCCCGTCTCGATATACCCACGACTAGGGACCTTGAAGGATGTACTTATGGACTACCATGTCCCCACTAGTATGATCCGCATCACAGTCCAGGTAGTCAAGTACACATCCTAAGGGCTTTACCAACATGTAACAGAGAGACAATCAGCGTACACGTTAAGGTAAAGATCATCCAGATAGCATACTATCATGTCGAGCAAGAAAGTCCTCCATATATATGTCCAAGCATCCACTGCAATATACATCCTATGTATAGTAATGGCCTCTAGGGCATGCATATAACTAACACTAATATCCTCTTGGACCTATCACGATAGATCCGGATCCCCAGAATGTAAGAGGCATCACCCAGGTCTTTCATGGAGAACCTGTGTGACAAGATCCCTTTGACAGATTGTAGCATAGGAATGTCATTTCCTATCAAGAGAATGTCATCCACGTATAAAACGAGGAATACGACAGTTCATGCTACAATTTTACTATAAATACATGGTTCATCTGGATTTTTGATAAAGCCAAATTCTTTGACCGTCTCATCAAAACAGATGTTCCAACTCCGCGATGCCTGCTTCAGTCCATAAATGGACTTAAGCAACTTGCACACCTTCCCGCTGCTCCCACTCTGAATGAAACCCTCTGGCTGGTCCATATAGACACACTCCTCTAAATTTCCATGTAGAAAAGCGGTTTTTACGTCCATTTGCCAAATCTCATAATCGTGGAAGGCAGCAATGGCAAGAAGGATCCGAATGGATTTGAGCATAGCCACTGGAGAAAAGGTTTCGTCATAGTCCAAACCAGGTCTTTGACGAAAACCCTTTGCAACATGTCTTGCCTTTTAGGTTTCAACCTGTCCATCTACACCAATCTTCCTTTTGAAGATCCATTTGCAGCCTACGGGCTTTACCCCTTCTGGTGCAACGTCCAAAGTCCATACTTTGTTGGTGTATATGGACTCCATCTCGGTCCGCATTGCATCCAGCCATTTTACTGAGTCAGTGCTCTGAATGGCCTGCTGGAAACTAGCCGGCTCATCATTATCAATGATGCAATCCTCTCTATCCCCATCTATGAGAAAACCGTAGTATCTCTCGGGCGGATGAGACTGCCTACTACTCCTGCGGAGTGGCGCAGGAATGTCCTATCCTTTCGAACCTTCTAGTTCTACTAAGCTTTCAGTAATAGCTCGTGGTTCTGGAATTTCTTCCAGTTCTATTGCGCTCCCACTTATCTGATTTTCTAAAAATTCAGTTTCCAAGAAGCAGGCATGACGAGAAACAAATACCTTTTGTTCCTCTGCGCAATAGAAGAAATATCCTTTGGAGTTCTTTGGATATCCCACAAACTTGCACTGTACTGAGCGTGCCTCGAGTTTGTCCGCATGCTGCTTTTTGACAAAAGCTGGACATCCCCATGTTTTAATGTGTTTAAGATAGGGTTTCTTCCCACTCCACATCTGATATGGTGTGGTAGGCACTGACTTAGTTGGAACTCGGTTCAAAAGATATGTAGCTGATTCTAGCGCATATCCCCAGAAAGATCGCGGTAACTCAGCGTTACTCATCATGGAACGTACCGTATCCAATAGGGTTCGGTTTTGTCTCTCCGATACACCGTTATGTTGTGGGGTGTATGGAGGAGTAAGTTGAGAGAGAATTCCATTCTCTTTTAGGTAACCCAGGAACTCGGCACTCAAGTATTCACCACCTCGATCAGATCTCAGTGTCTTGATACTTTTGCCTGTTTGTTTTTCTACTTCATTCTTGTATTCCTGGAATTTTTTAAAGGCTTCAGATTTATGCTTCATTAAGAAGACATGTCCATACCTTGAAAAATCATCCGTAAAAGTAATGAAGTAAGAATAACCACTTCGCGCATGTGTAGACATTGGACCACATACATCGCTGTGTACGAGTCCCAAGAGCTCGCTCGCTCTTACTCCGTGTCCAGTGAACGGAGTCTTTGTCATCTTTCCTTTGAGAAATGATTGACAAGTTGCATATGATTGATATTCGAACGGATCCAAATATCCTTCTTTATGCAACTTAGTTAACCTTGTCTCATTGATGTGACCCAGTCTACAATGCCATAAGAAAGCATGATTTATTTCTGGATACTTTCTTTTGTGTGTATTCTGGATATTGAAAATCTGTGGTTGGTTCAATACGTATATACTGTTGCTTAATGTACCCGACCCAATCAGAACATGATTAAGCTGAATGTTTACAACATTGCTTACAAATACAAAATCATAATCTTCTTTAGACATTAAAGATACAGATATGATATTACAAGTCGAACTGGGTACAAAATAACAGTCACGCAAAACCAAAACATGTCCATCTGACAATCCCAAGCGATAGTCCCCCACGGACTCAGCACCCATGCTAGCTCCGTTTGCAACTCTGAGGGTCATATCACCTGCCTTCAAAACCCTACGCTTTCTCAGTGCCTGTAAAGAGTTACAGCTATGAGATCCCGATCCGGTATCCAATACCCAGGAAGTAGAGTTTATTGATAGACAGTTTTCAATAACATACACACCTAAAACCGAAGCCACAACTTGCTTCGGGTCCTGGTTCTTGGCCTTCCAAGTCCTGCAATCTTTCTTCCAGTGTCATTTCTTATGACAATAAAAACACTCTTCCTTCCCCACAAGCCGTCCCGCAACCTTTGCCATCTTTGCCTTTCCCTTGGCTTCCACTTTACTAACACCGCCCCTTGGTTTGGTGGGGGCCTTCTTCTTCTTTCCTTTGGCTTTCGTCTTGGACCTTGAAGAGGAAGCTCCTCCAACAAACAAAGCGGGTGTTTCCTTGACTTTCTGTAGGGTACCCTCTGCATTCCTCAATATGTTGAGGAGTTCCGGAAGTTCAACTTCTTTTCCTTGCATGTTGAAGTTCAGGATAAACTGGGCGTAAGTGGAAGGAAGGGACTGGAGAATCAAAACAGTGTAGAGCTCATTCTCTAACGTGGTCCCGAGGTCCGCGAGCTCTTCAATGTAGCCAATCATCTTAAGCACGTGTTCCGCTACAGATGATCCGACGGCCAATCTCGCTGAAAACAACTTTTTCGAGACTTCGTATCTGGCGATACGGGATTGCTCTCCATATAGTTCCTTAGTATGGAGAAATATGGATTCAAGGTCCATATTCTCGTGCCTCCTCTGATGATCATTGTCCATAGAGGAAAGCACGTGGCGCTTGGCCTTCGAGCAGTCAATCTCCCAGGTCTTACGGATTTCCTTATCCACGATGCTGGATTGAGGACCTGGGACAGCGGGGGCTTTGGTGGTAAGGAGATACCCCAACTTGTCATAAGTGATTGCCATTTTGACATTCCTGAGCCAATCTTTGTAGTTTGGCCCTGTCAGTATATTTTTATCTAGTAGTAACTTAAGACCGGTCTTGATGTTTGGTCGCTGCAATTAGGAGAGAGAGAAGAAACACTTTAGTATGATGCTCTTGCAAGTTTAGAGTGGTTTTTAGTTTGTCTAAACAGGATGGCTCCCACTGTTTCTCGAATCCTTCCTCAAACCATAAAAGAAGAATTAGTCGGGATCAATCTCACTGTACAATACTTGCTTAACCGTTCAGCCAGGCCAGTGTCGGTACTTCGAGAGAGGTTTTACGACGCTTTCGCGAAGTTCCTTAATTAAATAACCTCTTTTCCCTGTGGGCGTAGCCCCGCTAACACCTTTCTAGACACCTACTTGGTTTATAGTATTGATCGTTAAGTGAGAAAGTTTCCCGAGGAGTAGCATATACTCACAGTAGGATCGGGATCCAAATATCATCGTGTGATAAACCTGAAGGAATCCTACCAAAATCATCACACTCCAAATGGTATGCAACACTAGCAAGTTTCAGTTTCTTTTGAAACTCCCGATGTGAATTTTTGCCCCATGTTCTTATGACCTTGACTTTGGCCAACAAATCATAAGTCACATGTCAAGTTCTATCCGTCATTATCCAGATTAATTTGAACCCACCCGTACCTACCCTTGACTTTGGCCAACAAGGCAGTACGACTGTCCCAAACCAACGCATCTATCTATGCTACATATGAATATCCAATAGCTACCAATCACTATGCCTTGACTTTGGCCAACAAACACAGCTTGAATACTATTGACTATCCATACGAAATGACGGAGGGCTACGAATGGTTTTGGCGAAACCGTGAACGTAGTGAACTTGATATAATTGAAGAAACCTGATAGCTTTTAAAAGGAGTGGTTTAAGCTCCGCGTTTTAAAAGTTTTCTGTTTTTGAAAAAACCGAGTGGTTTTGAAATTGTTCCAACGATTCAGTTCTGGTTTATTTTCTTTGCATTAATATAATGCATCCCATCAATTAATCCTACCATTGCAGAAAACAACGAAAATATGACGTACGCTTATGCCACGCATTCGCCGCTGGGCCCCGTCATCACCCGTTAGGTTACTTAACTAACGACAGAGCGGGGGCAGGACTAGCGTGGATGCAAAACATAAGCAACGCCTACTAGATATCATATATAGATATATACATTCGTCAGATACAATGATAGCCATTCCAGATCACAGATGAACACATTGGATATGCTACGAATCCGCGTTTCGTTCGAGCCTGCAACGAAAGACGGATTACACGGTCGCGATGAATAGTCAAACTCCACCCTAGACCCCTACGGGTGCGGCAAACTACCCGCCAAGTACCCGAAGTGAAGCAACCTCCCTCAACAACGTGAGTAGGCCACTCGGCACTTCAAAATACCCGGTAGTTTGTGCACCCCACCTTAGGTCTATCCTAGGAGCAAAAACAGTAAAAGAAATAATACACAATGGCGGCTACAACCTCAACTTGGATGTGCGGCCATAAAATAATATTACATCAATTTACAATTTACATCAAATGAAGGATAAATAAACTCTCATCTCACAAACCACGGCTATTCATCCGCGACAATCCAACAAGTTCATATACACAATCCAACATCACAGATCACAGATATGTACAACCCCTACTAATCGACGTATAGCGATTAGTCGACGTTCAGCACATATATCACATTACAGATATAACCAATTTAGCTAAAGTTTATAGAATTTCGATCAATATTCCAATTTGAAACTACCCCAAATACAATACTGTTCTCTGAAGAATCTGGGCAGAAACAAATCATCTTAAAAATCACAAAACATCATACTGAACACACTGCAGGAAAAACGAGTCACGATCGAGTCGACTCGGCCGCGGATCCGCGGCGAAACCTGGGTTTCGCCGCGCTTCCGCGGCGGTCTGATCGAGTCATGGGCTCGTTTTTCTTGGTTGTTCCTAAAAAAAACCTGCACGTATTTTTCAGGTGTGTAGAAATATTTTTAGACCTGTTTTTAAAAACGGCAGAAAGTACAAGATTTTGATGTATTTTGCGATTTTTTTCGGGATCGAAGTTCTAAACACTTTGCTAACATGTTAGTTATTGTTTAGCCAGGCTCTGATACCACTGTAAGTCCACGTTACCCACCCCGGTGCTTACGGGGAGGCGGAATAGGTAAAAAAAATGGATTTTTTACACAAGGTAACATGGACTAGAAATAGAGGATCTTTGCTAAACAAAACTAACAAAGCTAACTAAAAGTTTTTAGCTACTATGTAAGATGGTTATACCTAGATCTTGAACTCCTTCTTCTTGCTTGCTCCTTTGAGTGGTGTAGACGGCTCCTCCTCATTGTCTTCTCTTTGCCGAAGAAAGATCCACCCGAAGGCCTCTACCTTAAGCTCCTACCTCAACCAAGAGGTAACTAGAGTGCTTGGCTTGCTAGACTAAGAACCCTAGAATGAGTAGAGTGTTGTCTTGATGGTTTTATCTCACAAAGCTCATGTTTTTCAATACATGAAAGAAGAGAGCTTTGAGAGAGGAAGAGGGAGAGCTTTGCATGAGAGAGAAAGAGCAAGAGAGAATGAGAACCAAAATACAACCATGCTCTCATATGAGAATAATGAGAATAACAATAATAATTAAAAGAAATTGTGATGGTTAGTTGATATGACCATTATCATTTCACATTAAATGCAATTTGCAAGAATCAAGAAGTATCTTGCAAAAGAAATGATCATGGTCAAATGGTCAACAAAAGTCAAATGGTCAACAAAGTCAAATGGTCAACCTAACCATGGCACAATTATCTTTAATTAATATTATTAATCATATTTCTCATTCTCATTAGGGTTTAGAAAAAGTCAACTGTCAAAAGTCCTAATGAGATTCCTCTGCCTCTGTCAACTGTGCATACACACCCGCATCCGTGTTCCGAGGAACACGAATACAATGAGACAAGACCAATCCCAAAACAAATACTAGAATCTGGTTTAAATCAAAGACCGCTAGTAATAACTGCCCGGACACCAAACGTGCACAAGTGCGCGTATGTGAACGAACCCTGTCGCAAAACCATGCGAGCTCTACTCTGTTTTGCCCAAAGGAGAACAACCCTCTGTGTGAGACTCTAAAGACTCGACACTACGCTGGCAGTGGGTTTAACCACAGGCCGCAAGCAGTACTAGTTGTACGTAACGGTCCCCAGGTAGATGCCGATAAGAAGACCGATGAGGTGAACCCATCCGAACTCCTACTGAGCCTGAATGTGACAATCTTCGTACAGTCCGGTCTATTCGTCTATGAGTATCGCATGTCGGGCCTAGGGGGCGGTAAACGTCAGACCCCTAATAGCGGTACAAGTCGTGCCGGATTGTAGCCCAGAACACCCTGAGAAACTACTGGAAACACTACCAGTAATTCTCGCTTGCCCTGGCCAGGGACTTTGTGTAATGGCTCTCCTAGACACAGCGCGATATCAACCCCCAATACCGGAAGAGACGAATCCTATCTAACCGCTACTGCCTCCAAGTGCTTCGGGACTGCACCCAACTACTGCCTGTTTGCACGACTCCTTTGAGCCGTGGTAGGATAGTAATCAAAGTACAGTGGGAACACACTCGAGGTGAAGTAGCAGTGTCAAGTCGACGGACTAAGCTGTACTCCTGTCACCTGGGAACTGTTATCTGACGATAGGTATAGTACCAACCAACAGTTCACAGCGAGTCCTGTCCAGTGTACTCGTAACCTAACAAGCACCCGCATACACTCTCCAGTACAACGTACTAATGGCTGTGGGACAGACCGTCTCCCCTGCTGGGATGAAAAGCGCATACGCTAGTCTACTCCGGAGTATCGATGCCCTGTCTCGATAATCCTACGACTAGGGACCTGTATAAGGATGTGCTTGTAGATTACCCAGCCCCCACTAGTGTGATTGCCATCACAACGCTGGTAATCAAGCAAAGATCCTAAGGGCTCCACTAATATGTATAGGCGATATGCTAAAAGAAACACATGCATATATTAAAGTAGAAACAAACCAAGTAGCATACTACCATTTTGAGCAAGATTGTCTATACAACTGTGAATATCCCAAGCTTCCATTAAGTAATATACAAACTAGTATGATACAGTAATGGCCTCTAGGGCATATACACTAACAGTCACAAGTGGAATTTCCTTAGATTACGACACGCGGCGCATGACGTGTCCCGAAAACTACGGAGGTGGAATAAATGAGTTGCATTAGGGGCGTTCCTCGGGACCTCGTCTCCAAGGACGTATCCGACCTTTCAGGAGACCTCCCTAAGTACTTTCCACCTTCACCTAGCAAACGACCAACAGCTCCAACCTCGTCTCCAAGGACGTATCCGACCTTTCAGGAGACCTCCCTAAGTACTTTCCACTTTCACCTAGCAAACGACCAACAGCTCGTCTCCGAGCTTCCTCGGTCTCCTTGCTCGTCTCTGAGCCATCAGACAGACTGAGCTTCCTCGGCCTCCGTGCTCTTCTCCGAGCCATCTGTCAGGCCGAGCTTCCTTGGCTTCCCCGATCAACCAAAAGCGCGGAACCCAAGCTCCCTCGCAACGGCTCCGCGTATCCCGCCAGGGCGAGATATCTTCCTCCCTACGTTCCGCGTCCTACGCTAGCGCATCCCCCATTAATGGGTGTATCCCTCCATTAAATGCAAGGATAACGCATGGGCATAACTGACGGCGATGATCTCGCGCCTGCTCTCTCATGCGACCACTATATAAACCCCTCTCCCAGACGACTCAGGTAATTCGAATTCATTTCCAATACGCCGTTACTCTGCACCTATTCTTCGGTACTAACTTGATCGTCGGAGGGTCCTACGGTAGTCACCCACCTCGGGACTTCCTTTGCAGATAGCTCAGCGTCAACGCCAACCCATTGAGATCCACACGCTCAATAACTCCCAAATCAAATCTCAACCGTCAAAAACCGCCATCATAGGATCGACGGAGGACAACATCTGAAGGAGATCACAGCCTCCATCAGATCCTATTCGAACTCTTTATAATTGAATGCACAATTCTCAAAGGTAATCTTTTATTCATAATTGTTAGCACATAACATATAGGAAATTTTTGAGACCGATGGTTAAGAAATTCAACTATTGTTCTAGAATAAGAATACATGTGTGATTTAGATACAACTTTTACACCAGCGCAACAAGAAAATCGAAATCTCATAAAAATGGTGTACTACTATGTTTTAGTAAATGCCGATTAAAAAAAGTGTTGATCATCCAAAAACTTTGTGGTTGATCGAAATCTTACCATCATTCTTGAAAATTTTCTATAACGTCACCTTTTATTATGTATCGTCGCTTATAAAAAATATCATAACTTATACCATAGTAGCTTTGTACCTGTGTTTCCACCTTGATGCGAGGATGTGGTTACCATTTTTTGACCCTGCAGGACAAGGAACCCTAATAATAATATTACACCATTAATCTTTTCTTGCATTTCCGTAACCATCTCAATGTTGAAAAGGACAGTTGTCAATGCAGCAGTACTGAAAAGTTTGGAGTATATGTGGAGCGTCCAAGAGAAACGGCAACCTTTTCTGCTTAGTAAATTGAAATTTTGAGTCAAATGGGAGAGCATCGTTACTATCGAAACCTTAATGCGTTTTAGAGGGATATAAATTTTGCAATATCGTATGGGAAGATGCGGAAACAATTATGTAGCATGAAAATACAGAATCCCAAACACGTTCAAATCTTCTCAAATACTCGAGAGTCCATAGACATGGCGTACAATGTTGATTGCTATCTAATGTCTATTGACCACACAATATGAACCCTCAAGTAATTGAGAACTCTGATCAAATCAAGTAATAGATGACTAGATTTCAACAAATTGAATTTCCCAGAAAAAAATACCCATTTTCTAAGATTGATGTTCCAAGATAATCAAACTATAATGAACTCCATAGTCTATCTATCTAAAAAAATATTACTATTTTTGGCAGTCTAATGACAACAAAAGAATTATCCAAATTGATTAATTTGTGTAATTCTTGTATGGAATGTATATACTCTCTTGCTGCACAATCTTTCAAGCAACTCCATCTTGTTTAAATTTCACTCACGAAATAGGAATTTATACACATGTATGCAACAACATTTCTTTTGTATCATAAGCATCATTTATTCAACACCCTTTCATGGGTCTGTTACATATTCATTTTTAGTACAGAATCAGAACAAATTATTCAATAAATTAAAAATATCATCATTTGATACACCTACAATCAAAGAACTACTCATTCTTCATCTTGATAAATTTCTTTATAATGCCCATCATCTCACTCCCTGGAAATCTCCCAAGGCACCCCTTCGCCGCGGCGATCTCGCTAAACTCATTCACTCGATCTCCACACAATGCTTTGCATCTACTCTCAAGCTTTTTCTCCGCTGATGATACAGCGTCTTCACTTAGAACTTCACCGGCGTTTACTGAAGGAAGTGGGAAAGTCTTCAAGTGAGATTCCCAGAACCAAGTCTTCTCCCATAGCAGTAACAAAGTCTTTTAATTTACATATCGCAAATGGAACGGGCTCGAAGCTATGATCCCCATATTCCACTGGAGTTGAATGGTCGCCGGTGACGCAGAGGTAAAATTGGAAGTTTCCGCATTTTTCAGCCAGCCAAAGGAGTTTTGCAAGTTGACCGATAGCTTTGTCAACGGCTTATAAGCCTCGGACTTTTAGTATGCTCGCCTTGTCGTGGCCAGCATTGTCTATTGCCCGCAAAGTTTCAGAATATTTATGAGTTTTGGAAGAAACATGTTGACATACATATCATGCATGGCAAGCTTTACAGATGTGAGTATACAAGTAATTAAAAGTAGATGATAACTGTAAAAGTATGGAAGGGTCTAAGAGTGAAGTGAGTAATATCACAAGCAAATGGATTCAGAGAAAAGAATTGAAAAGTCATTAGCTAGAAATGACAGAATGTTGAAATCTCTTTGGACAAAGGAGATGTTAAAGACAAAAATATATTGCCCCATAGCTTTTTTGTTTGTTCTCAACTTTTATCAAGGCATTTTCAAAGAAGGGAAATATGGAGATTTACTAGTAATATGACGTTATTACAAACAGATAGAAGCATATTTTCCAATGGATTTTAATTGCATTCAATTTCAGCAAAGTTTTCTTGAAACCTTCATATCTCGAATTCCTTTCACTCAATTTCAGGTGTATCACTTTCACTTTATTTTAAAGACTCAGTAGCCTCTATAGCCTTCACAAATTGAGTTCTCTAGTAAGTAATATCAGCCCACCATTCCTCCGTCAAGGCATTGAGTAGGTATATTGTTGTTAGGATCCGAATATAGATGACAGTTAAAGTTCCAACAAGTTTTGTGATACTTGAATAATATAGTACACATGGTTCAAAAGCTCCAAACCATGACTGAAATTCAAATGCATAAACAATTGGCTTGGTTGAGTCCACACAGAAACTCTAATATGCTCTACTAGTTTCAATTCAACATGAACCTAAGTTCGATGTCATTCTATAAAAATAAGTACCAGAAAGATATCAAGAATACAAGAACAATGTAAAAGTGTGGGAGCTTTTTTCACAGGAAAAATGTTGAAAAAGACCTATCTGTACTCAACTCTCCATTTTTCTGGGGAAAGAAAACTGTAACCTGTAGCTATGTTCAACACAATTATACATGTGTAGTTGTAAACAACGGAGAAAAAACATCAAGGAAGGAATATTTCAGCTTTCCTCTCACGTGTTCTACTTCTCTTGGGGCATTTTGGCTCTAATTAAGAGATGATCGACAAAACACATCTTAAGCTTTTTGTGAAGTCTTGCTTCATAAAACTAATTATAAGACGATGATGGATTAGTGCTTTTTTCTTGGTTGATCAGAAGAATAAAAGAAAATGTGCCTATTACCTTGATGTGGAGGAAACCAAAATCATATCCACTAGCAGGTCCGGGCTTATGATCATCCGTTCCTGGCACAAAAATATACGGGCAAGGCTCTAGGGGAGCAGCGAGAGCCTTAGCTATAGCTGTAGCTTTGGAAGTTAGGAGAGTTCGATAATCTCCAGTTGCACCAGGAGCTTCAAGTATATCAATTCCTAATGACAAACCCAGTCCTGCAATGATTTTGGTTGGAGCAACCATGCATGGGGATAGGCCATGTATCATCTCAAATGCAGGAACCTGTGAAGTGTTAAGGGCATAATATTACGAGTCATGTATAATTCTTTTCAGTTTCCAAAATTACGAAAAGCTGAACCATTAAATTTATGAGGTATCTTTGTACATGGATGGTTTAAAAAATATCCGACTGAGAAAAAAAGGAACCTGCTTGCTTTTTTTTAGTTTTACTGAAATGACTAGAAGATCAGCATCGTGGAACTTGAGGAAGAGAACTGAGAAGTGAGAACGTACATCTCTACAGTTTCAACTTAGGATCGAGCTCCCAATCAAGGTTTAAAATCTCAGGATTGGTATCGATATCGGTATCGGACAATCATTTTTGGGATCGGAATCGGCCATCTCGGTAATATCATCCATCTCGGCAATATCGACCATCTCGGATCGGAAATATCGATTTTTTTTATCATTCGAGTACATGAATTTTTAAATATTTGTATAAATTTAAAATAAATAGTAAAGACAACTAAAAGCAATTGCACATCTTTTAGGTCTAGAATTGTTTTTTTTAAAATATGTTGTAAAGATAATTGCAAACCTTGTAACATTTTATTAGTTTATAATGATGTCAAATAAACCTATAATGTATTAACAAACTCATCAGCCCAATAATAAACTTGACATTAAAACGGAGATAACCAATTGGTGAACCTAATACCAAGGTCTGAAATCTCCGCAACGGAACTCAGACGGTCGTTTTTGGGATCGGAATCGGCCATCTCGGATCGGGATTGGCCGAGATTTCAAACCATGCTCCCAATATATTATTGCAGCCAATTCTGCTAAAATATACCTATATAAGATACGTCTTCTCTTACATACATGTTATTAACAGCATGATAAAATTCAGGTCATGACATTATCCCTATTACAGAATGCATGTCCTTAATGTCATTATCACTAGGCCATGCATCTTCCAATCAAATGAGGCCAGCTATAAGAATAGTCTCAAAAGCTCTGCAGAAGCTTTGGATTTTATTAATGTCGTATTAATTTGACACCATTCAAACTGATTTCAAATCATAATTCTCAGCCTCTTCAGAGGAGGGGTGGGGGTGGAGGGGAGAGTTACGGTGACAAGGTGGAGCAAATGATAATAAGGTGAATTCTGCCTATATGCCCCCTGCATCCTCAAAAGTCCCATAATTTCATGGATACCTTATGCAAAATTCATTGAAACCTAAATGAGGGAAAGATTTGAAGCTGGCAGATCCAAATGAGGTAAAGTCGCATACTTTTGTACCTTGTGCAGATTCATTGAGACCTATATGATGGAAAGACTCAAAGCTGGCAGATCCAAAGGAGAGAACTCTGGACTTCTGGTATAGTATATAGACAAGAAGGTATGCTAGTGCTAATATGGATTAACACGGTGTAGATTAGAAACGTAACCAATATGCTTGCATACAGTTCCGTGCCCCACTATCCTCACTCAGGATACGTCAGTGTCCAACATGGTGAAAAACTTCCTTCTCGACAAGATGAAGTCGTAACTGTTGGTAATACCTAAAACTTTCATCGCATACTTATCAAAGGATAGCAAAATCATTTAGCATAATCAGCATGTTCAAAATGATTCCCTAGCGTCAGAGAGTTGAAGGGAATATGAATTGTGACAAGGAGGTCACAAATTCAGCACATACAACTAACACAAGAGAAGAGAAGAGCAACCGCATTTATTTAAAAGAATAGATATGTCCTGCATGGATCCAACCTTAAAACTGAAAACAGAAAGGAAAAAATAAATTCAAATGGAGATGGACTATCAAATTGTACATCAGTGTATTGTAGTAAGCATTTTACGATGGCATTGTTGCTTAGTTAGTTGTTATTCATTATAAATCTAATTTGGAGAAGTTCAATAATCGATATTTAGATTGATCAAAACTGACCTCGATTCAAATACCACATCCTCGCAACAGAACAACATTTGCTATGGTTTTCCCTTCGGCTGCCCGCTTTGCATTTAATGGGTGAGAAACCAGTATTCGTGATATCTCCTTAGAAAGTTCATTGACTACAGCTGCTGTATGCTTAGCTTCCTCTGTATCATCCAAAGCCTCGGCTTTAAGTAGTAGTCGGTTGTCTTTTAATGGGTCTCTTCCTGATATATTTCCACTCAACATTGGCTCTTTCACAACTACTCCACATCTGTGTTCAGTGGCATATCTTTGGAGAAGAACAACAATTAAGACAAATTGGCATGTCAGTCCATTAAAGTAGAAACCTAAACTTTCATGGGCTGCCACAACTAAGGAACAACGTTTAGCAAATGATTTAAAAACAACTGGCTCAGCTTGTGAAGCAATTCAAGAAACCATGTGGATGGATCACATAATAATGTTTGGGAACTAAAATAGATCAAGCTATCTAAAAGACCCAACGATATTCTTGTTCTGTGGATATAATTGATCCACTCAAAGTCATAAAGTGTACATTACGTGCAAAAACTGCAAGTCTATGCCGATTTAATAATATCAGATGCATAATATATTATAATAGTATAGGGTACATTCTGAATGGCTATTGCATTAACTGACAGCCAATGGCTATCAAAGAACTTTTTAAAATAAAACATACGAGGTAGCATATAAGTGACAATAGGAGAAAATGTAATTAAGATAAAATAACACCATGTTGAATTTTAAAAAGAGCTACGAAATGCTTTTATAGTTCAAGAAACGATCGTTATTTTTAAACTGTAAGGAATTTTGGGAGCTGAGTATAAATAGTTTACCTTGATCTATTAACATATGGAAAATATGTCCGAGTATAAATAGTTTGCCTTGATCTATTAACATATGGAAAATATGTCCGAGTATAAATAGTTTGCCTTGATCTTTTATCATATGAAACATATGTAACCTCGTCACCAAATTACTTGATCTGCGATTTAATACCGCGGTTATTTTCTTATTGATCGAATGGCGATAACTCACTTGACTCTGACTTCATATTCAGGGTATGACGGAAGCATCATTCCATCAAATGCTGCACAGAGGCCCTCTTCTTCAAAATGTCAGTCGGCCCTTCTGCTGGTCACGATTCCGGTGGTGTCATCCATGGTGGCAAAATTTGACTGGAATTAAAAGAATGAACAAGAATCAATATTTGCCAAAATCAGATTTATTTCAAGAAGAAAATATGAACTATCAATGGATATATAAAGGATTATGCTTTCCAAAAAAACACAAGTGCTTTTTTTACTCGGGAATTCTTAGATATAAGATATATATTTCATTCTGGCTAGTAATAAAACATTCAATATAGCTGATTTCTTAAATTCCATTACACAAAAACAAGAATGGTCAGAATGACCCTTGGCTTACATTCTACGTGTTGAAAGTTTTGCAATCCCTATATACCCCTAACTGTCTATTTCCTTTGGTTTGTATTTCCCTTAGCTTCTCCTCAGGTTTGTACAGATTTTGATGGTTTCTCATGGAACACTGAACTTAAAATACCGGCGGAGTGGAGTATTCCTCTTTCTCCCATCAATTTTGTAAGAAAACAAGGACAAGGTAATGATGATCCTACCTACGAAGTCCCATGATCTTCACTTGGTCTTGAGTTATCTTCATCAGGGACAAGGGCGGTAATGCACACAAACAAAATATTATATCATTTTCCCTATGAACAAAATAATCAGCAACATCTGTTTTTTTCTCAATTATTTTCAGGCCACACCTTTCTATGCAGATGATATATCGAATATCCATTAGGCTTTCCCCCATGATTCGATATGAATGCATTCAGTAACTAAATAACATCCAATACTGAAAATATTGACATGAGGAATCAAGTTTCAAACATGTAAGGGGGAAGATCATCCCAAAAACTTCAATTCAGTTTTGGGCTCTCCAGTATGATTGCATTAACTTTAGGCTTCAACTATTGTTGTGAAAAATCCAAACAAATATAACATCCTCCATGGTTGACTAGCGTAAAGACTCGAAGAAATTTAATGCTTGACAAATAAAAATCTGAATTAAGGAAATAGTGTTGAACATGAAAATCATAATAGCTACACTGCATTAGCTAGAAAGTGAAAATTTTGTGTTTTTATGTAGAATAAAATGAGGTTCAAATCGAATACTATCAATCGTCATAAACTCATGAATAGGGAGAAGGAACTATAACCTTGAATGTGATGTCCCCAGGTGACATGACTAATCCAGCACCCATTGACTCAAACGCTCCCCTGCCTCTGTAATAAACCCTGGGGTCATAGCCCAACAAAGAGAGATGAGCAGTATCGCTCCAACAAGCCAATCCAGCTTCAACAGGATCCATGAGCCCATTCACTCCAGCAGTAGCAATCACATCCAAATTGGGAGTATCGGCTACTTCAAGAGTGATCCGATATTGGAATCTCGGCAGAGAAGCATCGCCTAACCCATCGATCAATATAAATGCTACTCTTCTCTTCATATCCTTCAAGATGTCCATAGTGTTTATATATCAAAGTTTACAAAATTATGCAACAGTAGTAGTGTTCAAAGAATGCTAGCCTGCAAATAAGAAATCAGCACATCTAAAATTACAATTGATATATGAATACCCAATCAAAAACTGAAATCATATTACAAGATGATATGATTGCTGTCAAAACTGACTCCACATAAAAATCGCTCCTTTTTCCTTCTTTGTTACTTACTCGTCATTGGGGAAATAAAATAAATTATTAGATGCTATGCTATTATGGATGCAAACTCTGATCAACATAAAAATCGCTCCTTTTTTCCTCTATTGGTTAAATACTAACCATTGGGGCAATGAAACAAACACATTGTGCGAAAGCTGAAACAAACACACTAAGACTAAAGAGAGAACAATCAGCCACTAATTCATATAAAAAAATCGAAGAAACTAATCAAAGTACCCCAATTACCTTCTTAAATTTCAAAAAAGGAGAGGAATTGGGCATTGATCACTTCAATTCTCATTTGGGTTTCACTGATTGCTTCTTATCTTTGATTCGAGAATCAAATAATTAAATAAAAATGGAGAGAAAACTGCAGGGACTTGAGATTACCTGAAAAGGCTTTGATTTTTATTTATTTTCCCCCCATTTTTTTGCCTTCTCTGCTGAAGATTTGTCTTTCTCGATAGTGTAAATTAACTTCAGTTGTAAAGCAGCAATGTCAATCAAGCCGGGTCGGGTCAAACCCGACCCATATAAGATAACGGATTGATAATCAGATAGGATTTAAGGACCATGTTGGGTTGGGATCGATCCGACTTGACCCAAATTATGGACGGGTCGGGTTACACCCGTTTAGAACTTTTGCTTAAAATAAAGGTCAATTTTAGGTTAGAAAAGATTATGTAAAATTGGACTTAGGATATTGAGCACGGCTTTTGGGTGATCCACGGATCCATACATTAATATTCAGAAATTGGACTTGGGCTATTGGGAAATTTTATTTACTGGATTTCTAGTCAAACAGGCTGTTTAGGAGTGGGATACATAGCTATAATCCGACCCGATTAGTTAACGATTCGAATTGGGATGTCATGATTATTAAATTTTCGGGTTTGGCTCAGGTCAAACCCAGGAGATCAGGTTATTAGGTTTGGATATTTTTTATTAGATCTCTACTTAAAAACCTTTAACAAAATTATAATTTATTTGTATTTGATTGCTAAAATATAAAATACATGTATCACACATGCAAACTACTGGTTTACATGAGCTAACATGGATTGAGATAGTTTTCTTTTCTTTTCTTTTTTTGGCAACATTGTAAGAGCGAGTTCTGTTATGGTCTCGACAGGTTTCTAGGGTATAGGTTTCAACAATGGTGGTTTAGTATTGGATAGTAGTAGGGAAGGATAAACTTTGAATAAACATGTAATTTTTTTTCTTTTAATGTTTCTCATGTGTAAGGGGAAATAAAGGAGTTGAAAGAGTTGGTGTATTCATTAAACTCCTTTTTAATTTTTTTTTGGGGCCGGGGAGGGGTGGGTTAATTGTCCCCTTTACGTGCTTGGATTTGGTATGCATCTATGATGCAGAACAAGCCATCATGTTGAACAAAGAGATGACCGTCCTGCCACACTGCAGGGTTCTTTCCCTTGATACCATGCTGGAGGTAGTGTTTGGCTACGTCCCCTAGATCGACCACTACAAAATGGTGCGCACCTTCAATCGCAGCGATGCCGATGAGATTGATGTGAGATGCGAAGTGTTTACACTCGGGGGACCGGATAAGTGTTGGAGACAAGTGGAAGATCCTCCATTTGCTGTCGTTGCAGGCAATGGAGGTTCCGTGAATGGACGCCTCCATATGAAGTCCGATGAGGATGTCTACCGCAATTTGATTGGCATAACTTGATTTGATCTCGAAAAAGAGGAGTTGTCCAAACTTCAACTTCCGCAACACATGACTTCTAAAGATGACTGGAGCGGGCGCTTAAGGAAGTTGGATCCACGTCTATGTTTCGTTCACATGAGAGACATAAACCATACCTCGTTCACATGAGAGACATAAACCATACCATACCGATATGTGGTTCCTCTACGTCTACAGTAACAATCTCTGGATGAAAGAGGACACCATTGATATCTCTGATCTGCAATATATATATATATATATATATATATATATATATATAGGGATAGAACACCAAATTTTTCCTTTTGACTACCGACAACAATGGAAAAATTCTGATTAAGCTGGAAAACGAACTGCGGTATTATGACCCGAAAAGAAGATAAATCGAAAAAAGACACTAAATTTACGAATACTTCTTGGTCTTTGAGCATAAGCCCATATATGAGCATAAGCCAGTATATAGAAAGCTTTTCTTCCATTAAAGAAAGCAGATGGTTTACATCGAGTTCGGTAAAAAAAAAGTACTATCATTGTTGCAATTGTCATCTGAATATTACACTAGAAGCTTTGCTCATGTATACGAAAAGATTACAGCAGCCGTGACAAATACACCAAAGTTTCAACATCTGATCATTACAATCACTCCCCCCAGTAGAACACGCGCTTTACTTCGTAAGCTGAGAGCATCATCTCTTCTCTTAATTTTCTTTGAAGCTGCTAAATCTTCGACGTAAGGGCATTCTTCGTTGCTAGATTATAGAGCATGATCCTGGAAAGCACAACTCTTCCTGTAGTTAGAGCACTCTACTCAATCCAACAAGCACAGATGAACATTAACATTAACAAGTCGAAATGAAAAGTCGGAGGAAGCACCGTACCTGTATATTGGGACCCGTATATTTACCCGATCTCATGTAGAGGTCATCGGGAGCACCAACGGCTTCAAGCCACGCATAGTCCTCTTCGTTCTCCCTTTCCACAGGTCCGCTATTATGTGCTGCCATAAAAGAAACCCATGAGATGAAATTCTCATAATGAATAAGTCAGGGACTCTGTGCGTGACAACACAATCTGTGTGCATGAATGTGCTGTGTGTGTGATATTAATATTAAGATCTTTAGTCTTGGACCTTCAAAATCAATGCAAGACTTGGAAAGATTGCAGTACATGTTTGACTAGTGTTTTGAACAATGCGTGTGCCATGTGTAGACATATTAGTCATCGTCCCAATGGATTGTATGCAGCTAATAGATGCATACGTAATTTAAGCAGGCGCACACTTTTAAATTGACCAAAATGATTATTTCCTATAATTTATAGGAATTTGTGATTGTGCTCAAAGATGCATTTCACAAAACATTTGACTAGTGTTTTTAGAATTCTTTTCTTTCTATCATGTCATGGGCAACTAAAATAAATTTCACAAAACATGGTTGCATGACCTTAGAGAGATATGAGACTCATTATCAAATCAATTGCAAACCTCGTATTTTGCACTATAATAGCTAACATTAATTCTTTACTTGATCTCACATTCACCAAAGAAACTAATAATTCAAATTTGATCCGTAGTTTGAAGATTTATGTAACTTACAGAAACTTGAGTATGGAAAATCATGATAATAGGTGCAACGCCGACCAAAAGCTTCATTATACGGTGGTGCAAGGACATCGAGCACAGCACAAGATGAAACTGCAGTGAAACAGTGCAGGTTGCCTCCTGTTTTCGGGTATAAAACTGTTGTTGGGCATGGTGCTGTTAGGACTGTATCTGTATGTATCTTCGCCAGTCTCACTGAAACAATAGCATAGTGTTACAGCAGCTCTGAGACAATATGAAGTAGCAGAAGAAAAAAAGAAAGGAAGTTGAAACTGACGATTAAAAGTTTACGAGGAACTAAGAGGAAACTTGCAAATGTGCAAAACTTCTATGCATGTTCATGTAGGCCTTTCTTGGAATAAATTACACTAAAATGTCCTTAACAATTATTTCAGTAAACTCCCTGGAGTTTTTTCCCACTAAAATAACCTTAAATGTGGCACTTTAAGGGAGCTTTTTCCACTAAAATATCCTTAAATCTAGCACTTTAGGGAAGCTTATGTACTAAAAACTTTAAGGCAGTTTGGTAAAAACAACAATAGTTAAGGGTATTTTAGTGTAATCTAGCCCTATTTAATGGTTGCATTCAAAATGCCAAAATCTATAATGTGTCGGGTTTTTCCTCTTTGGCTTTTGTTTGGGGCTTAAGGGTTTAGTCCATGCATACCTTGGCTCTTGACGACACCAAATTTTGCAGGAAGATTTCCGTTTAATGGCAGGTAGTAAAACTTCGCCAAATCTTCCATGAAGGTGTATGCTAGAGAGTCAACCTATATCTGATGGGAGAAGGCTTTGATAATGACAACAAGTCAAATTGTCTGAAGTGTCATTTGTCGTTTATAGGTTCCTTTCCAACCTAGGTACTTCCTTGAAAACTCCAGTTACAAAGGGAAGAAAAATACATATCAATCGTAAACACAACTACATGATTTTTCCATTATTTTTTTATCCCTTTCCCATCAAAAGGGCAGCAACTCTATACTGGCAATGTTCCATAGAAACACTAACCACGGTGCTATGAATTCATCAAAATAAAGAGCAACCTTCTAAACTTGTGAACTGCAGTTCAACTGTTCAAGTTCATGAAATCAAGTAGCAACCTTCCAGCATTCAGTAGATTAATGAAGCTAGAATACATGAGAAGTTCAGTAGAGTTGTTGTAGCTATTTGCATCTCTCTAATGCATAAAATCTGCAGAGATGATAGGAGAGGAAAATTAATGAAGTCCTGCTGCATATTATACATGCTCCATTTTGCAGGTAGGTTCTACTGTCTAAGAAGTTGAATTCATAGAGTTTGTTCGTAAAATAAAATATCATGAGATTATCAAAAACCGAAGTAACCTACAAACTTTAAAAGCATACCGTTAATATCATCTCCCTCGCTGCTCCTCGATGTGCAGGGTGGTTCAATCCAATCATATGCTTTCACATGCATGGATCCATAGAGAATCTTGCTCAAGACAGTCATTTGAGGATGATCATGAAGGGGAATAACTGATGAAGTTGGCAAACAGAAAATACCAATCTGCAACAGTTCAGTGTAGACAAACTTGAAAAATTGCAAATCGTATCCCAAAATATTAAATCTAAAAATCCAACTACATTCAACGTGAAATTCATCTACTAACTGGTTTCTTTACTAGCAAGATCCCATGTAACTTTTGACAAAAAAAAAACAAAAACAGATCCCATGTAACAAATAATTACTGCAATTTGAATTCAAACTAATTTTGATGTGAGTTTATATTAAACTCATAGTTAGAGAAATGCAAATAGACAACCTCAAAAATTATGGCCAGGATTAAGCTTTAAAAAGAGTATTTAATTTTTTTAAAGAAAAGTGGGTCATAATACCACCAACATTCTTACTCGATTTAAAAAATTGCATTATTAAAAATAAGCACAACCATTATAAAGATATCATTAAACTATTAAAGTCATTGGCCTGCTACACTTCCTTCATATTTTGTGCACTTTCAAATAAGCTCTCTAAATTCTAGCTTATCTGTGGTTTGTAAAACTTCGGACAAAGTTCTAGGAGTTTCGCCTATCAACATAAAAGTCGCATATCCTTGCCTTTACTTTTTGACAGTCAAAATGTCCCTCCTTCAACTTTCCCCCAATGTTCCCATGATTTTTGGCAAAGATTATTCATCAAGTAACAAGAAAAGCAAGCTGACTAAATTAGTTAAGATAAGCATTGAATAACATCATAGTAAGGACCTAAATTTTGTCATTAATTAATTAGGGCCACCAAAGAGCCAGTAATGTCAGATCAAAATCGCATTACGACACATCTCAATATATTCAACTTCTTTACGAAACTAGCTAATGATAAGCATATCATAAAAGTATAAAGAGAATAGGGCTGCAATCAAACTTACAGTGAAACTATCACACTCGTATATGTGCAAGTATGTTATCGGTTGAGCCCAGCGAGCTGTTCTATTTGAATTCTTGAAGAGATTGGATCCAAAAAACCCATGTCCTCTGTCATCCTCCAGAACATCTTGTAGCCCAACTTCTGCTGATGTTATTGTATCTGAACAGCAAAAGAAAGATATTAAAATTCATTCTAAACTATTTTATACTACTGAATCTAAAATTATCAAAATTGCATAGCATGCATGCGGCATAAGAACCACACAATAGAGCAGTTAACTATCCTCACAAACAGCTGCCTTCCCTTTCTTCATTAAATGAAGGGGAAGAAATGCATGAGACAGCACTTGGACCTTCCCATCAAAAATGAATTCAAATAGAAACCGGTTTCCAACTTCCTCTGAAGCTGTCAAAACATCGAAAACAAAGATATGTGTGTCCCATAATAAAATTAATTGGCAGAGTGAATAATGAGTTGCATAAGCACCTAAACTGTATTAAACAAGTAAGTAGTGCAGTATAGGAAATGATAGTTAGGTGAACATTAGCAACTGAAACTAACATTAGACGGTTGTCAATGATTTGTAACTAAACTTAGTTATGCACAAGTGAAACGGCATTCAACGTTTTACATCATGAATTATTACACTCTTATCTTTTTGTTCTCGCCGTATAATCTGCTGCTCAGTGATAATTCAACATATATGTATGATAGTCATACATAGGTTTTGATACGAAACATTACTGGAGGATTGTCTGTGAGATTAGTATACATGTGCAATAAGAAAAACAAATATACAATCTCATCCCAACTTGAAAAGTACATGAATGTAGCCTTTTCAAGAATTTCAATATAAAGTTGAAGGCTTTGTATTCATACTGAAAACTTACTTCAAAAGATGCTTCAAGATAGTTTGTATGGGTGGGTGTAGAAATGTGGGGGCCAAAACTATGAATTACATCAAAGATGGCAACTTATGTAATGATCAGACCGTCATGTATTTTTTTTTATAAAAAAAAGATTGTTTTTTCCTCGTCCTCCTCCTCCTTTATTTCTTTTTAGAATTTCATAGATGTTGTATAAATACGTTTTGGGAGTAGAACCTATAAAATTTCTCATTTGGCATTTTTTGGTAAATGGTGTAATGCTCGGATGACTGAGAGAGATGTCTATGTAGAATGACATAATTGAGTATTGTAGCGAGTTCTTCTTTTAAACTATATATTGTTCAATCCTTTATTATTCCTGAATCTAAACAGCAAAGCAACCAAATCATCCCAAGTTCCTCTCTTTTTTAATCTAACAAACCCTAGAGTACCCTGCAAGGACAAAAACAACTTCATCGTTATCAAATTAAAAGTAAAATCGCAGACCATTTTCCAATGTAAGACATATCCATCGTTGTTTGAAACTGTTAAGAATAAGAATTAGATTTAATTAGATTAGTAAAATTTAGATTTGATTAGATTATTTATATTTCCTATTACTAGAAAAGCATATATATATATATATATATATATATGAGGATAATGGAGGAAAGATGCCATAGGAAGGGATTTCCTCCTATGGCGTTGGAAAAATACACCCTCCGTGATTTTTTTCGACGATCGGCACACATCACAATCATTTTTATCATCTAAGATGTGGATACACCAAATTTCATGTGATTATACCATTTTTTCACCGTTGATTTAGTTGGTGCAAAATTAATGGTTTACCGACAATAGAACATTTTACATTGCTAATTCAACGGTAAAAAAATGGTGGAATCACATGAAATTCGGTGTATGCACATCTTAGATGATAACGATGATGATGGTGGGTGCCGATCGTCGAAAAAAATAGCAGGGGTTGTATTTTTTTGACGCCATATATATATATATATATATATATATATATATATATGAGAATAATGGAGGAAAGAGACCATATGAGGGGATTTCTTCCTATGGCGTCGGAAAAATGCAACCTCCACTATATATGAGAATAATGGAGGAAAGAGACCATATGAGGGGATTTCTTCCTATGGCGTCGGAAAAATGCAACCTCCACTATATATATATATATATATATATATATATATATAATGGAGAAAAGAGGCCATAGGAGGGGATTTCCTCCTATGGCGTTGAAAAAATACAACCCCCACCATTTTTTCCGACGATCGGCACCCATCATCATGATCGTTATCATCTAAGATGAGTATACACTAAATTTCACGTGATTCCACCACTTTTTCACCGTTGAATTAGCAATGTAAAAAGTTCTATTGTCGGTAAACCATTAATTTTGCACCAATTAAATCAACGGTGAAAAAATGGTATAATCAAATGAAATTTGATGTATCCACATCTTAGATGATAAAGATGGAGGTAAAGATGGAGGTGATGTATGCCGATCGTCTAAAAAATCATGAAGGATGCATTTTTCCGACATCATTGGAGGAGATTCCCTCCTATGGCACATTTCCTCGATTAAACCCCCCGTGTGTGTGTGTGTGTGTGTGTGTGTGTGTGTGTGTGTATATATGAGATAGAGGGGATTCTCTAGGTACCTCATAATTTTTCCCTAAAAAGATTCCCTTTTACATGGTATCAAAGCACCGTATCCCTAACATCTAGCCTTGACCCCATCACCCCGCTTCCTCTTCACCGTCTTTGTCCTCTTCACCTCATCACCCTCCATTATGCCCTCATCGCCCCCAACCACCCCGCTTCCACTCATCGCCCTCATTGCCCCTCATCGCCACCATTGTGCCCTCGTCGCCTCATCAGACCACAACTGTGCCCTCGTCGCCCCCAATCCTCGCTGTCCTCATCGTTCCCCAACCGCCAGCCACTGCCGCCGTCATCGCCCCTATAACCAACCACCGCCGACCTCAACCGCCACTGCCCCTCATCGCCCTCATAGCCTCCTTGATCCCATCGCCCTCGTAGCTACCCTAAATTTGCTCATCGCTACAGATCTGAATCAACCGATCGATCATTGCTGCCAATAGCCCCACACCGCCGTTGGCCGCCATCGAAAGTATTATTCCTTAATGCTTATGGATTAAGAGTTAGATATTTAATGTGATTTGTTGTTATTGGATTTGTGTTAGTGATTGCTTGGTGTTCCGGGTTAGAAAATTGTCGTCTTATTATGAAGTTGTTAGCACTCTTTAATCATGAGTGATAAAGGAAAAGTCTCTGAAACATATACTAATATTTCGTGTCCTAATTTTATTACAAGAACATGATTGAACATCGGCAACCATCCTCGATGGAAACAAACTGTGGAAATGTTTGCTAAGAAGCGTAGGTTAATGAAATATCTTGTTGAAAGTAAAACCAAATGATGCGACTTTGAAGATAGTCCCACATTGAAAACAATAAAAGAAACACATGGATATAAGATATAAGATAAATCAAACCTCAACAAATCTCGAGTCTTATTGTTGGAACCACTTATATCAAAGACACGTGTGTACTTATAAAAAGCTCATCACTCCCTCAACTTTAAATACTCTACTCTTTTAACATGGTATCAGTCATCCACGTGACAACCACATTAAGAAAAAATGATGGTTGCATGTATCTATTCTCATACTTTGCACGTGACAACCACATTAAGAAAAAATGATGGTTGCATGTATCTATTCTTATACTTTGCACGTGACAACCACTCCAAGAAAAAGTGATGGTTGCACGTAACTCTACTAGTACTTCCCACGTGACAACCAAGAAAAAATGATGGTTGCACGTAACTCTACTCGTACTTTCCATGTGACAACCGCACCAAGAAAAAGTGATGGTTGCACGTGAGAGAGAGTGTTGAAAGTAAAACCAAATGATTGGACTTTAAATATAGTCCTACATTGAAAACAACAAAAGAAACATATGGGTATAAGATATAAGATGGGTCAAACCTTAACAAGGCTTGAAACTTTTTGTTGGAACCTAGTTATATCAAAAGCCCATGTGTACCTATAAAAAGCCCATCACTCTCTCAACTTTAAATACTCTAAACTCGTTAACACATCTCATTGAGCCATCTCCTTCCGATCCTTCTGAACACTGGGTATCTCATGATGTCATGTTGCATCGCTTGATGACTGAGGCCATGAAGGAAGAGATTGTGTTGCAAGTATTCAAATACTCAATCGCTTACTCTATTTGGAGTAATCTGACAGAGATGTTTGAAGGGCAATTTAATGTTACTAGGGCTTTTGATGCTTGGAGAGCTCTAAATAAACTTGAGCGATGACATAAATCTGTCTCCTTTTATTATGGTGAAATCAAGAAACTTGAAGCATAACTCCTTTCGATTTATCCCGTTGGTAGTGAAAAAAAGGGATGGAATACATATCATGGTCATATGATGGTGATGACATTTCTTGCTGGTTTTGGTCCCGAATTTGATAGTATATGTCCACAAATTTTAAGAGGATCAGAGGTTCCCTCACACGGATGTTTATAGAGCTGTTCTTCGCGCCTATCCTTCTTCTGTTGTTGAAGATACTATTGATTCCGTTGCAAAAAAGGTGAAGACAAATATGTCCTTATTTCTTCTTATGGTGGTAAAGGACGGGGTGGAGGACGTACGCGAGGACGTGGTAGAGGAGGTCAATGACCTTTTGGAGGAAGGAGGCGGAGAAGTGACTGTTTCTGTTCACATTATGAAATGACCGGCCACACTAAGGATACTTGCTATTCACTTCATCCAGAGCTCCAACCTCAGTGGGTAGCTAGAGTAACTACTTCTGACATGACACCTGCCACCGTCACTGCTACTTCTGAACTTTCTGATCAGGAGATATTGCAGCTTAGGTCTCTTCTTGCAGGATCTATTTTCTCAAGCTCCATTACTGTTCTGGCTAAAAGTAATACATGTCTTCTAACCCATACACCTCCATCCTCATGGATTATTGACTCGGGAGTATCAAATCATATGACTAGAACATCAGGTGTTTTCTCCTCATTGTCTAAAATTTCATATACCTGTAGTATTATACTTGCAGACGTTTCAATCTCTAAAGTAGAGAGCATTAGTTCTATTTCTCTTACCCCATCTTTTTCTTTATCATCAGCATTATATGTCCCTTCATTTCTTTTTAGCCTGATGTTTGTAAGTAAACTTGTTCGTACCTTAAACTGTTCAATAACATTTTCTTCTTCCGGTTGTGTCATGCAGGATCTGAAGAAGGAGGTGATTGGTTCAGGACGTGAACTTGGAGGCTTTTATTACTTTGATGGACAACTACCAAAGATTACTTGCTTAACAAATAGTGATCTACTGATTAACCATTGTCGCTTAGGTCATCCTGATTTGTCTACTTTACAGAAATTGGTTCCTTCTTTATCTAGTTCGGCATCGTTAGAATGCGTCTCTTGTGAGATGGAAAAGCACACTTGTGCTTCCTATCAGTCTGGATTCAATAAACGTGCTGAGAAACTGTTTGATTTAGTGCATTCTGATGTTTTGGGGCCATGTCCCATACATCAAACTATGGTTTTTGATATTTTGTTATTTTTATTGAAGATTACTCTCGAATGACATGGCTATATTTGTTGAAATCTAGATCTGAAGTCTTTGATGTCTTTAAATCATTTGTTACTAAGGTGCAAAATCAATTTGGTATTAATATTAAAACTTTGAGAAGTGATAATGCAAAGGATTGCATTAATAAAAAAATTACATAGTTTCTTGACACCTTTGGTATTATACATTAGTCATTGTGTCCTGATACACCTCAACAAAATGGTGTTTTTGCACGAAAGAATAGACATCTGTTGAAGGTCACACGTTCTCTTTTGTTCCATATGAATGTTCCTAAAATATTTTGGGATGATGTCGTTCTCACTGCTTTCCATTTTATCAATCGCCTACCAAGCTCACTCTTAGGGGGAGAAATTCCAATCTCTATTTTATTTCTCTCTAAACCTTTATTTTCTCTTTCTCCACGTGTTTTTTGTTGTATTTGTTTTGTCCACAATTATCAACCTGGCTTATCTAAGTTCGATTCCAAATCCATTAAGTGTTTTTTTAGGATATCCTCGGAGTCAAAAGAGACATAAGTGTTATAGCAAAGAACTCGATAGAATCTTCGTCTCAGCTGATGTGACCTTTTATGAAAGTACAACTTTCTTTGGTACTGATGTAATACCCCAATCACTTTGAGAGGATTTTCCTATTAGTGAAAATGATGTTCTTATTGTCGAATCCTCTCCAGCCAATCCTTGTGTCTCATCGGCACCAAATACTTCAGAACTAGATGATCACTTAATTGAGCAACCAACTCAGGTAGAAGAAAACGAAGAAGAGGGGCCTCCGGTCATTGAAGAACCTACACCTGTTCTAGACTTAGATCCGATTCAGACTGATCTTGATCGTCCAATTGCCCTTCGCAAAGATACTCGTACCACTAAGCCTCTCTATCCTCCATCAGATTATGTCACATATGCTAGATTCTTTCTTTCGTATAGAACATTTGTTGATGTTGTTGATTCCTATGATATTCCTTCTATATCTGATGGTCTTGCACATCCTGAATGGAGGAAAGCTATAGAAGAAGAAATATTAGCCTTAGCCGTACGTGGAAGCTTGCCTAGCTGCCTGTTGGAAAGAGAGATGTTGGTTGCAAATGGGTATATACCATAAAGCTTAATCCAGGCGGCTCATTAGCTCGTTTGAAGGCCAGACTTATTGCCAATGGCTATTCTTAGACTTATGAAGAAGATTATGATGAGACTTTTTCTCCTGTGGCAAAGATGTCGTTGGTACATATATTCTTATCACTTGTAGCTACGTACAATTGACCTCTATATCAGCTTGATTTGAAGAATGTGTTTCTTCACGGTGACTTGAAGGAGGAAGTATATATAGAGCAACCACCTAGTTTTGTTGCTCGGGGGAAGTCTGAAAAAGTCTGCAATCAGAGATATTTATACAGTCTCAAACAGTCTCTGCGTGCTTAGTTTAGGAGACTAACTAGCGTTGTTCGAGCTTTTGGGTTATGCAGAAGCAGTAACGATCACTCTATTTTTTTAGAAATCGAGGAGGCTGCGGGATTTTGATGGTTGTTTATGTTGATAATAATATGATCACAGACGGCGATGCAAAAGGTATTATTGAGTTAAAAGTTTATTTTCAGAAGAAGTTCATCACTAAAGACTTAGAAGAGTTGAAATACTTTCTTGGCATTGAAGTGTCGTGTTCTCCTCAGGGGTAGTATCTTTGTAACTCAACGGGGGTATGTTCTTGATATGATTAAGGAAGCAAAGATGTCTGACTGTAAGCTTATTGACTCGCCTATGGATTCTAATGTCAAGCTATATTCAGGAAAGGGGAGCCACTTACCGATCTATGACGATATCGTAGATTGGTTGGTAAGCTTGATTATTTGACTGTGATAAGGCCTGACATCTCTTTTCCTGTTAGTATAATTAGCCAGTTTACGACGGATCCCAGAGATTCACATTGGAGTGCAGTGGCACTTATCATTCGCTATTTGAAAATTACACCAGGGAAATGTATTATTGTATAAGAACTTTAGGCATTCTAAAGTTACAGAGTTTACAGCTGCGGATTGGGCTGGATTGCCAAGTGATCGAAAATCAACCACAGGTTTGTGTGTTTGTTGGAGGCAACTTAGTCTCGTGGAAAAGCAAGAAACAAAATGTTGTCTCGTGTTCAAGTTCCGAATCAGAATATAGAGCTATGACCAATACTACGAGTAAGCTAGTGTGGGCAGTCTCTCTTCTTCGAGAACTTGATTATCAATCTAAGGAGCCGGTAAAACTTTATTGTGACAACAAGGCTATCGTTTATATTGCCAACAATCCAATTTTTCATGAACGAACAAAGCACATCGAAATAGATTGCCATTTTGTTTGAGAAAATATTGAAGAAGGGATCATTGATACAGTCCACGTGAAAACCGGCAATCAATTAGGAGACTTATTCACCAACCTTTTGGAAAGGAGACGGGTGCATTTTATTTGTACGGGGTTGGGTATGTGTGATATATATGCTCCAGCTTGAGGGGAGTTGAGAATAAGATTTAGATTTAATTAGATTAGTAAGATTTAGATTTAATTAGATTATTTGTATTTCTTATTACTAGAAAATCAATAATATATATATATATATATATATATATATATATATATATATATATAAGGTAGAGAGGATTCTCTAGCTGCCTCATAACTTTTCCCTAAAACAAATTCTCTTTTACAGACACGGATTGAACCTACCCATAATAGCTCATTGCAAAATAAACCAAGAAATCGCCAAAATAAAGGAGAAAAGGCTCAAAGTTAGCATTTTTTATGATTATGATGTGTGTGTGTGTGTGTGTGAGAGAGAGAGAGAGAGAGAGGTACCCATGAGAGCAGAGAGCTTTTTGATGGCTTGAGGAGAGGCGGAGATGGAAGAAGAAGAGGTGAAGGTCTTCTTGCAGAGATCGTATAGGGCTTGTATCGATGACCCCTTCGCCATCGCTCAACCACTCACAGGTCACTGGACCAAGGCGCCCTCTTCCATTAACACAAAGAAGAAGATGATGACGGCGCTGGCCTGTGACACATAAAAAATCAACTTTTAGCTTTTTCTTTATTTTCATCCTCGCTTTTTCGTTTATTTTATTTTTCTTTTCCTTTTTTTATATTCTTTGCCCTTTAGTCTCTTTTTCGTTTTACCCTTTTCCCCCTTTTTGGGTTTTATTGGGGAATAAAATTGTACTTCGTTTTGTCAAAACGAGAAACTAAAAACGATTTATGTAATGATTTCCCCCCCTTTGGCCGTAAGCTTATTATTGTGTTTGTTTCAAATATTAGGTCAATTTTTATAAAGGTTGTGAAACATGAGCCAACAAAGAATTAGATTTGTAAAGACCAATGTTTGCTCTATATATTATTATCTGTTCATTCATGATTTATAACCGCAGTTGTATTTATTTAACACAAATTATGTTTTTCGCATATTCATTTATGAGTCGATATATATATGTATGGTTGTCCATCATCCATTAGAAAAGCTAAACGGAAAATGAAATGATAAGAATTTTATGAAGATAATCACTCATGTCAAGCCGTTTCTCCCTAATTTCGAAAAGCAGCGCAAATTACTCTACATGTGCAGCAAATCAATTTGGAAGCACTTCTAATTTTTTAAAAATTCAATAACTACCACATTGTGAATTTTCAAATAACATCTTAAAAGGGTAAATTCTAAACATGCAACATAGATCTGTAACGGTTTTGCTCAAACACCATTCGATGCCGTACGAAAATGCCACTGTATATCGCTAAGATCCGTGTTTTTAAATATCCATTCTTGCCTCTCTTTTAAAACCATCTTCATTTATCTCCGGCCGCTTTCTGTCTCTTAAATCCATCTTACTATCTATTTTACTTCATCTTTCGCCTTCTTCAACGTCTCACAAACCATGATTATGTATGTTCTATGATTGTTTTTCCTCTTATTAACAAGTCATACTTTTATCTTCCAGCTTATTGCCGCGGGGCATAACAAGCAATGCTGATGCAAAAGAAATAGAGTTTAAGCCTCAGACCTAGACGAGCAAAAATAAAAAACGAAACGCTGAGATATGCCTTGGGGAAATAACGAAACAAAAAACAAGATAAAACCACCACAACATCTATTTGTAATCTACATGGAGATCATGCACCATTTATAAGTTGACTTCATGAATTGATTTTGAAAATAAATGGAAGTTCTAGGTTTGGTCCAGCAAGAGGGCAAGATTCGGCCCGGCCCGGTCCGGCCCGGCACACTGCTCACTGAAACGGCCGCGTTTCTCAAGCGAGAGCCACAAGTACCAGGTCGATGCTTTGGACCCAATACGTGCCCTTTATTCCTCGACTCTCTCTCTGCAACCTAAACGAGATCATTCAAAGAAATCAAAGGGGGAAAAAAAGCAATCAAAAAGCAAAGGAAACCTGAGGCGAAGGCAAAGAAATCTGCAAGATGAGGGTGGCCATCTCTCGTTTGATCCACTCTCACTCCCCTCTCTCTCGCCTCTAGTATTATTTTTTCCCTTTTCCCCATCATTGTTTTGCCTTTATTTCAACTGAGCATGTTACATTACATTGAATCTAACAATCAGTTGAATCCTTGGTCCAATCTGGGATAACCAGCAGTAGTGGTAATTGCTTGCATTGAATCAGCATGATTTGATTGTGATTCGTGAATGCGATGATGCAGCACGCGGGCTTTATCTCAAAAAGGAAGGTTGCTGTCCACTGAATCTAATCTCGTCGACGAACCCTTCAAAGTGGAGGAAGCGGAGACCGTGAAAGTGCCGCCGCCTCTCCCTGAGAAAGTAAGCACTAATTTCTTGTTTGTCGTCGATTGTGCTTCATATATACAGAGCAATTTTTTTGGATATGCATTTTGTTTCAGTTGCTTGTGCTTGGTGGGAATGGCTATGTTGGTTCGCATGTCTGCAGAGAGGCTTTGGACCATGGTCTTTCCGTCTCTAGCCTCAGCAGGTATTGATTGCTAGCTATATCCAAGAATTATTTACATTTGGGTCATGTTTTTGGTTTTGCCAAGGGGCCTAAGTTTATCATCCTTTGCCACACTAGATTAGAATAGATTTCCGCAGGCACGTTATGATAAGTACTGGCTAAGGATGCTGCCACCTTTGATTTATCAACCATGATTACTAATTGAACATACACAACAATCAGAACAAATGAAATTAGAGAAGGATTTTTAAAGAGAAGAGATTGGAATTGAATTGAAATGCAGTCGAGGGCTTAACGGGACCCCTTCACTTACAATACTTGGAGCCTAAGCCCAATTCTCACACGTCAGAATTTAGGGTCTCTCTCTTCTCTCTTTCTATACATGTTTTCTCAAATTAAAGCAAAAAATAAAAATAACAGATATGAGGCGTGAGAAAGAAAAGTTTCATCTCTCCTTCAGCAGCTGTCAACCTCCACTCATGGTTCGCCACGTGGCTCCCTTGTGGTCCTTAATTCACCGACCTCGTCCCTTGTGTTGCAGTTGGGCCCCCACCAGCGGTTGGCCGATAGTCCCCTGCTCCCCTTTCATCAAGCGTTTGATGAAATGCCACCTAGAACCATCTTCATTTTCCAGCTCCTTCT
Source organism: Agapanthus africanus (assembly GCA_030015575.1). NCBI lineage: Eukaryota > Viridiplantae > Streptophyta > Magnoliopsida > Asparagales > Amaryllidaceae > Agapanthus > Agapanthus africanus. The sequence goes on along the minus strand of JASDDO010000004.1, from coordinate 433,334,396 downwards.
CCTCCCTTAAGCTCAACAAGGCCGGTGTATCACGTTATGTGTGTGTTTTAATAGCCATGTACATATCTGTTGGGATCTTGCATTGTTATATTATTTTCCACATTCTGTAAGTTGATTGAAATGCTAGTTATATTGTTGTTTTTGCATGGTTAGGTCACTATATGTGATTGGATCTTCACCCTTTTCCATTTTTTTCCCGTGCAGATCAGGAAGAGCATCCATAAGGGAGTCATGGGCTGACAGAGTTACTTGGCTACAAGGTTATAGAAGAGATTAAGAGGACATTGATGTGCTTTTTATTTATTTATTTATTAACTTTGGGGTTTTCTTAAAGACTTATATTTCTTCTTTGGCAGGAAGCCTTCTTGTACCTGATTCACTGAAGGATTTTATGGAAGGCGTGGCATCCGTGGTATGTTGTGGTTCTTTTCTATCAGTTTTTTTTTTTTGTTTATTATCTTGTACCTCATTCAACATGGAGAAATTTCTATTTGAAAATTTAACGAGATATTAACTTTTGGCAACCTACACCTTGTCATGACGAATTGAAGATATATTAGTTTCAACAAAAAAAAATTAGTTGACATGCCACCTTTATTCACATAGAGTTAACAGAAGGTGGTGGCAACAACAGTGGTAAAGGCAATGGTGATGGTAGTAGTGTAGTGCTAATAGAGATATTCAGTAAAAGCTGAAATATGATAGATTTGTAAACTTTGGTCATATTTCTTGGGAAAAAATGATAGTCAGTTTTGCAAGTAAACTTCACGAGACACAGAGAATACTACTACAGTTTCTCCTATAATCGACTCTATGCTATAAATTATCTGTTCTTACATTTACCCTAATTTCCAACCAAAAGCAAACCTCTGATATAAGACAGAGAAATATATTCAGATGTTCCCAACACCAGTCTCCTGCTTCCTTGGTGTTAAATAAATAAGTTAATTAAAAATAAAAGAAACTGCAGAGGCGGCGCACCATTAGACGGAAGAGCTCTTATTCGCAATTAAGTATATTACAATTCTGAGGAAGGGTTTGTTAAAGCATGGCAATGTGGTAGCTGTAGTGTTACCGGACTTTTGTTATAGTTGGCCCTTCTGTATCTTACATTCCCAAAGTTTTATGTTCAACAAATTGTTGCCATAGCATTTCTATTTAATAGCACTCAAATCTGAAAAAGAGTTATGTATAAACTACTAGTAGCCAGCCTCTCTTTATCCTGCATACTCTGAAATTGTTTATGGTTTGTGTAAACTAGATTTCATTTAGGCATCCTAGGTGCGAAGGTTCTGTCATGTATCTCTACTTGTATTAGAAGATCTACATTATTTATTTAAATGAATTTTCTCTCTCTTGCAGATATCATGTGTTGGAGGCTTTGGTTCTAACTCTCATATGTATAAGATCAATGGCACTGCAAACATCAATGCTATCAGAGCTGCTGCTGACGCAGGTATGTACATATTGATGATAATTACGTTTCAGAGATTCATATTCCTTTGACATGAATTCTTGAGCTAGGTTTCTGACAATGTAGTTGTTTGAGGGTTTTGTAGCTCATCCTGTGTCTTAGATAAATGTGGTTTTCTATCTCAAGTCTTCTTGTCGTATATCTTTTCCTATATTATTTGTAGACCCAGCTATAGGCCAAGAATTTGTGCTGAACACTGTGGTCATAAATACTTGGGGGCTTTTTCACATTTGACTACTTCTCTTATTAGAACTTGCCTTCGATAGAATTCTGATGATTCTTCTGTTATGATTAACAAATTATACATAGTAAACTAAAGCTGTATACATGTAATTAAGAAATAGTAGGATGGAAACAATGGAAATAGGCAGGAACAACTCTTCTAATTCCTTTCTTATATTTGATTCATGTCAATGTCAAAGTAAAGTGTTCTAGCACTATGAGTTTTTGTCAAATCTGATCATGAGCCTCTGAGCTGCCTTGATCTCGATGAACTTCAAATGGACGACTTGCTTAACTATTTGCCTTGCTTAAAAAACCGTTTTAACTATACAGCAATAAAAATCCAATATCTCTGTTCCTTGGCAGCAGCTGTATGATTTTTCATGCTTGTTTCTGTTTAGGGATTCATACATCACTAACCATTCACTTCTATTTCCAATTATATATCTTCAACATGAATTTGGTTTCTTGATTCAGGCCGACACGTAGAGATCCTACCTCCTGAGGAATTATAGATAAAATATTCGAATGCTAACTTTTGTGATTTTCTAATAATACAAACTCATCATTATCGTGCACTTCATAATCAAAGATGCTATTCTCTTAAGAGGTACTCGGTTATATGTTTTATTATAGTTGTTGTAAGAAACTAAGAACTTCTTATCCACAAGTTAAACGGTTGTAAGAGTGTCTTTTACCTAGAGTATATATTTTTAACGCTCACTCTTATCCAATCTTACTGCAACTTGCGATTCAAGATGCTGTTATTTTTAGAAGCACGCTTTTTTTGCCTAGTATTTTGTAGAGGTCACTTATGAGCAACCCCAATTAGAAGCTGCATAGTGCCTAGTGGTAGCTTAAGAGGATACACTATTACACTGCATTTGGCAAGTTCGCCAAATCTACAAGACTACAACAAGGTGGGACAATCAGAATACTGAATTATTTGTCAAGTTGGGTGGAGTTATAAAAGATGGGTTAAACCACTGCATTTGCCAAGCTCGCCAAATCTACAAGTCAACAAGGTGGCATGATCGGTTTTTGTGACAATACTGAATTGTTTTTGTCAGTGTGGTGGAGTTACAAAAGTTGGGTCAAACTAACCTATATATCGATCGGATAAGTTTAGGGCTTGGTTCTTTCCTCCTCTGGCCCAGCTCCATCTGTTAGTTTTCATGCGAGGTCATATCAATTTTAAGGCACCTATTTTGCAATGGTTCAACTAGATTGAAATTGGGTTAGAATCGAATTTTTATTTTATTTTTACGAAGCCAAGAAGATGAATCTAGTTGTGTAATGGTAGGGAAATATTTTGGGGCTCTGGTTGATAATCACTGCATCTTAGTGTTAAATTTCCTATTAAAGGATGGCTGAAAGGTGAGTAGATTTCTTCTCAAGTATGAATCTTCACATTACGAAATGAACAACTTCTTAAGTGATAATTGGTTCAAGTGCCGCTTAATTATTGAAGTCTCTGTTTCTTGGATGGAAAAGCATCGAATGCTCTTTATATATATATATATAATTTTGATTAGTTAATTTCTTTCTTTCCTTTTCTTTTTCTTTTAAAAAGATTTTGATTAGTTATTGATCTACAACGAACCGCAGAAGGAAGAAACTTTGGAGGATTACTGGCTGTGTTTGTTATCTATCCTTTGAGAACCATGTAGGGGGGATGGAGGGAGACTAACCTAATGATGCTAAAATCCCCTTGAGCTAAATATTGCTGCTTGTCAGTTTGAGTGGAAATATTTGGGTGTTATGACCATTGAAATAGTTTTGAGCTTTAAAGCTAATTAATACTTTTCTTTTGTTTGATACTGTCGTCATGTATCAATGTTATGTATCAGTAGCTTGAAATAATCACTCAAGATCGTTGATAATGGCCCCTTATTGTTCAAGGTCATCTTTCAGAACGTGGTTAGCGCCTCCTTATTTCATTACATAGTAATATGCAAATTTCCTAACTGGATTTTTCAAATTTTTACTTGCTGAATATGTTATCGAGAAAAACTAGGTTTCACAATGGGAAAACAACTTCTTGATATAATGGTTTAATATTCGGAATATGGCAATCTCAGTTATACACAACAAATTTTATTATTGGAATTTTTTTTACCAGATGTGTATCAAGCTCTATAAGCTATTGTCTTCAGCAGTTTAGGGCTGAAGTAGGATAGTTTCTGTTTACTCTTCTATTTATCGGGCCGTTCGTACAGTTGAGTATAGTTAACTGCTGTGGAACCCTTTTGACCTTTTTCTCTATTGTCAATACATTACTACTATATGTATCGTTAATGATGTTATAGTTTACCTTTGGTACACTAATTGGATCCAACTTGTAAAGTCCTTGTTTATCAAGATCTGATTTCACTCATATGGGCAGGGGCGAAAAGATTCGTATATATTTCGGCTGCTGATTTTGGCGTCGTAAACTATTTATTGCAAGGATATTACGAGGGAAAGGTATGGTTCTCAGCCCTTCAGCTGTTTGCTCTTTCTATTTTGGCAAGATTGAAAGTGCATGTGGGTTATTAGTATAGAAGTTCCAGTCTTTCTCAATCTATCTATACATTATGTAGAAGGCTATATGAGAGAGTATTCTTTGGAATATTCCTGCCTCTTTCTTAGACAAATATGAATACAAAATTGATCTTAGCCCCTTGGTTTTCTTGCAATAACAATTTGCACCTTAAAAAATTAATCTTAGATTGAAAGGATTGAAATTTCATCAGATCAATAAACTTCTTCTTTTATATAAAAATCTATCTAAAAGTAGTCTTTTATTTATAATTTGGGAAATGTTATTCACTAGCAACTAAAATATCGAAAAACCGAAGAAAACAGAATATTTTAAGATTTTTGAAAATTTCGCACTATAATAAGCAAAATATTAAAAATCAATGAGAATTTTTTTTGAGATTTTTAAAATTTCACAATTTTTCGTCTATAGTAGCATGCAAATATTGAAAATGGAAGAAAACAAAAATTTTCGACATCTTTGTATGCTATATCATACAAATATTAAAAATTTGGGGATTTTTTTTAAATTACCGTAATTTACAAAATATTAAAAAACGGATGAAAACAGAAAAATGAGATTTTTGAAGATTTCGCGATTTTTTGTCTGTTATAGCAAGAAAAAATATTGAAAAACCTAAAAAAATTGCAATTTTGTATGTTATGCATACAAAATATTAAAAAGCTAAAAAAACAGAAAATTTTGAGATTTTTGGAAGTTTCTTGCTTTTCGGGTGCTATTTCATTGAAAACATTGAAAATACAAAGAAAACAGAGAACATGAGATTTTTAAAATTTTATAACTTTCGCGTGTATTGTTACAAATTTGAAGAAATTTTGGATCTTGGAAAATTTTGCGGCTATGATGTGTGCTGCAAAATATTGAAGGACCAATGAAAACAGAAAATTTGGAAGTAATGTGATTTCATGTGCTATATAGCACACAAATTTATGAAAAATGAAACAAAGCGGAAAATTTCTAATTTTGAAAATTATGTGATTTTCGTGTGGACCCGGCGTGATTCTCATGTTGGTTCATGTAGCCTACTCCATATGCTTGGGATAAAAGGCTCGGTTGTTGTTGATGTGATTTTCGTGTGTTATAGATGCAAAATATTGAAAAACCGAAAAAATAATTTTTTTTGAGATTTTTGAAAATTTCACGATTTAAGCTTTTGCATAGCAAACAAAATATTGACAACCCAAAAATGTGATTTTTAAAATTTTGTTATTTTGGTGTGCTATAGCATGCAAAATGTTAAAAAACCGAAGAGAACATATGATAAAAGTATTGAGATAGTTTGAAAATTTCACGATTTTCATGCGTGCGAGAAAATATTGAGTAACCGAAGAACAAAGAATTTTTTTAGATATTTAAAAATTTTATGATTTTCATGTGCACCAACAAACAAAACGTTGAAAAACCGAAGAAAACAAAATTTTTATGAGATTTATGAAAATTTCGTGATTTTCATGTGTTATAATAAGCAAAATATTGAAAAATCGAAAAAATAAGAGAATTTAAGTTTGTAAGAAATCTCACAATTTTCATGTGTTATAACCAAGCAAAATATTGAAATACAGAAGAAAATATTTTTTAAAGATTTTTGGAAGTTTCGTGATTTCGTGTGATGTAAGAAGTAAAATATTGAAAATCGAGGAAAACAAAAAAATATTGAGATTTTTAAAACTTTCATGATTTTCATGTGCATATACATCAAGATAAAGTTTTGATAAGAACTGAAAATTTTCGGATTGTGGAAAATTTCACCATTGAGAAACATAAATTTTTGAAAATATGGTGATTTTCTTTTGCTATAACAAGCAAAATATTGGAAAACAGAATAAAATAAAAAAGTTTAGGGTTTTTTAAAAAAATGCAATTTTTGTATTACGAAATAAAAAAAACAGAAAATTTTGGGATTGTTTAAAATTTCGCGATTTCCGTATGATATATCATATATCAAGCAAAATATTAAAAAATTGAAAAAAGAGAATAGTTTGAGATTTTCTAAAATTTCACGAGTTTCGTATGCCGCATGCAAAATGTTGAAAAATAAAAAAGAAAATTTTGAGATTTACGTCTGATACAACAAACAGCAGTAAAAACAAAATAACACGGGCAAATTTTAACATTTTCGTAAATTTTGCGATTTTCATGTGTTCCTGCATGTAAATTATTAAATTTTAATGAAACTTGTTTTTTCTGGATTTTTTAAAATATCGCGATTTTCATGTATAGTAAGAAAAATATTGAAAAACCGCAAAAAACTGTAAATTCAAGATTTTTGAAAATCCCGCGATTATCTTATGTATCGTGCAAAAAATTGAAAGACGGGAGAAAACATAAAAAATTTGAGATTTTTGAAATTTCGCGATTTTTGAAATTTCACGATTTTCAATATAACATGGAAAATATTGAAAACCATAGAAAACATAAAATTTTGCTTTTCAAAATTTTGCAATTTATGTGTTATATAGAAAGCAAAATATTGAAAAACCGAAGAAAGCATACAATTTTGTGGTGGTTGAAAATTTCACGATTTTTAAGGTATAATGCAAATATTGAAAAACCGCAACAAGGATTTTTTTTAAAAATCTTTGAAAATTTCACAATTTTCTATCATGCATAATTTGAAAAATCGAAGGAAACAAAAACTTATAAGATCGTCGTTTGCTATAGCAAGCATATATTGAAAAACCAAATAAACCAATTTTTTTTGAAACTTCTGCGATTTTCATGCGTATATTGCAAAATATTGAAAATTTGAAGAAAACTGAAAAATTTCGGGATCTTTTTGAAATTTTCTTGATTTTTGTGTGCAAGTAAAATATTGAAATATCGAAGCAAATAGTTTCAGATTTTTGAAAATTTCACGATTTGTGCTAACATGCAAAATATTGACAAACTGAAGAAAAAACCGAAAATTTTCAAAGGTTTTGAATATTTCGCGATTTTCGTTTGTACAGCAAGCAAAATATTTGAAAATCAAAGAAAACGAAAAATTTCTGATTTTCGTGATTTTCATGTGCTATATATAGCATGTAAAATCTTGAAATTTTAAAGAAAACAAAAATGGATGTTTTGATAATTTCGTGACTTTCTTGTGTTATATATATCAAGCAGAATTTGAAAACCAAAGAAAGCAGAAAATTTTAAGATTTTTGCAATTTTTGCAATTTTATTGTGTTATATCATGCAAAATATTGAAATACGGTATAAAACAAAAAATGAGATTTTTGAAATTTTCATGATTTTTTGGTTACTATGGTATGCAAATTATTGAAAAATAGAAAAAATTTGCGAGCAGAATCAACGCTTGAGCCTACCTTCGCACACCTCTGTTACTCTTTAGGAGGCATCCGCCCCAGATAAACTACCCACCTCACAGTGTCCCGCCCCCCCGAATGACGCTTCACTGACTTGACGAGTTTTAACTCAACTCGCCGCGCTCGGCCCTGCGGGGCTTTAACCAGGCTTGTCCGTCAAATAACCGTTCGATTCGCTCTCTTGCCGGAACCGCTCAACTCATATTACGAAATATTGAATATATTAGATCAGGACTGATCTTCTTCTCAATCCGAATCGAGCACACCGAGAACGCTTGCAATATTATCTCTCACCTGACCATGAAAACAAACCAATCTACCTTTCTCTTCTACTAGTTATTTCAATCTTCATGTTATTTGAAAATTTCACAATTTTTGATTGATATATGATGCAATATATTGAGAACCGAAACGAAACATAATAATTTTGAGATTTTTGAAAATTTTGCATGCAAAATATTAAAATCTTGAAGGTGACAAAAAAATTTAGGATTTTTTGAAAATTTCACGATTTTTCGTGTGTATATATCAAGCAAAATATAGAAAAGAAAACAGAAAATTTCGAAGTTTAATAACTCTTGCAATTTTCGTGTGCTATATTATGAAAATACTGAAATACGAAAGAAAACATAAAAGTTTTGAAAGTTTTGCGATTTCATATGCAAAGCATGCAAAAATATTGAAAAACCGTAATCAACAAAAAGATTTAAGAATTGTGAAATTTTTGTTTGTTAAGGGCAAAATATTATTGATTTGAAGAAAACATAAAATTTTGGGAGCTTTGGAACTTTCGCGATTTTATTTGCCATATAATATGCAATATATTGAAAAACCGAAGTAAACAGAAAATTTGGGATTTTTGAAAATTAAGCAATTTTCGTGTGTCATATACCATACACAGTATTGAATAACGGAATAAAACAATTTTTTTAGATTTTTGAAGATTTTAAGATTTCAATGTGATATAGCAATCAAATTACTAAAAGAAAGAAATTTTGAGCATGTAAAATATTGAAAAGTTGAAGAAAACATAAAATTTTGGGTTTGTAAATTTCATAATTTTCTTAAAAACTAAATAAAAAGGTAATTTGGATATTTTTAAAAATTTCACGATATTCTTGTTGTAGAATGCAAAATATTGAAAAATTATAGAAAACATGAGATTTTTGAAATAATCTCGATTTTCATGTGGCATAGCATGCAAAATATTGAAACGCCGAAGAAGGAAATTATATGGGATTTTTAAAAAAAAAATCATGATTTTTTATTACTAAACCATTATATTGGGAAAAACCAAACCAAACAAAAATTATTTAAGACTTGGCATGCAAAATATTTAAAATTTTGAGAAAACGAAAAAATTTGGGATTTTCTGAAAATATTGCAATTTTCGTTTGTTACATATAGCAAGCAAAAAATTGGAAAACAGAGAAATTTAGGATTTTTGAAATTTTCGCAATTTAAATGGGCTATTACATGCAGAACAATTTTTAAAAAAAGATAACAAGCTTGGATATTTGAAAATTTCGCGATTTTTCTATGCCAAGAGTCCCAGGCACTTGTTAAGCAAGGAAAATATTGAAAACCTAAAGAAAAAGGTCAATATTTGCAAAATCATATATTTCTACATATGATTTTCACAAATAAGAGATATTACAACTTACATGTTATAACACAATAAACTTCTAAATTAATCCGCTTTTCTGGACTTTGGACTACCTGTGCATTGCATGGGTCCCTTGTTAGTTTAAATAAATAGTAGTTGATATGCATAGTTGAGGGCCGTTGTTCATAGTCCACAATAAAATTCTGCGGTGTCAATTGTCAAATTGGTTGAAACAATAAGAACCAGTAGAATAGGTGTAGATTGGCTTGCGGTTTGTTATTCTTGATTGCTGCATGAGAAATGTACCGAAGCTTAAATTTTTAACCTGCAATTGAAATCAATGATCGAAGAGGATGACATCATTGATATTTAATTTAAAAGTATCATTTCATGCACTTTTACTAATTCTTACTTCAACCAGCTTTGGTCATGCGTAGTTGTTGTAGGCACGTAAATAATTTCTTTTGTAAAAATCGGTCCTAATATATTGATCGTGGATGGTACAGAGAGCTGCAGAAGCGGAATTGCTGTCAAGATTTACCTACGGAGGTCAGTTATATTCATAAGGGTAAATTGTCAGAACCACCCAAGCAATTTTTTCCATTGTCAAAAAAACCCGGTCTCGAAAAGTTAGTCAAAACCTCCGAAAAAAGGTTATTAGTTGTCAAGAAACCCCAAACCAGTGATATCTAGCAGTTGCATGGGATATCCAAGCAGTTGCATGTGATATCTAAATAATTTGTATGAATTAGTTTATACAGCAAGTTACTGTGTAGATAGGCTACTATGTAGATAGCGATTGAAAAATAGCCAAGGGGTTTTTTGATTACCGTTCCGAGACCGGGGGGTTTTGACAGCGGAAAAAAAGTTCTTGGTTTTTTTTGACAATTTACCCTATTCATAATCTTGGTTCTAACAGAGCTTGAGGGATTGATTTTCAAGTATAGACATCGTATATGCATTTGCGAACCCTGAAACAGATGGCTGTAGCAAATAAAAACTTCCGATATTTTGTTTTTTTAATTTATTTTATTGAATAGGGTGTCTTTCAAATTATTTAGATATCACAAGCATTTGCTCTGCTTTTTCTCTCAAAAAATAAAATAAAATAAAACTTTTGATATGAACAGCAATTCTTTCATATTCTCTCTCATGTATGCATGCTTAACATGTCTTTGTGTGTACGCATTAATGATATTATTGTAAATAAAGCCTTTTCACGTCAAAATTGGTCAAATATGGAGCAGTAGATCGATGCAAAGAGTGGCAGGCACTTGTTTATTATCAATTTAAGTGAAAAGAGCATTCTCCTAAACATTTTGTATGGTTGACATACCCAATGGAAAAGGTTAAAACTCCCAATTTTTTGTTTTGCCTTTTCTCGGCAGGAGTAATACTGAGACCTGGTTTTATTCATGGCACTCGTCAAGTCGGGAGAATGAAGTTACCTCTTGGTGTTATCGGGTCACCTCTTGAGATGGTATCTCTCTTTTACATCTCTTTAATGTGCGGGCACATGTCTACTGATATTTTAAATATTTGTAATTTTAATTTTTTTCAGGTTCTTAAAGGTGCAAAGCCGCTGAGTCGTCTCCCACTAGTGGGCCCCCTTCTTATACCTCCAGTGAGTGCTACTGCAGTTGCAAAGGTGGCTGTTAGGGCTGCAACAGATCCTGTCTTTCCTCCTGGTATAGTTGATGTATACGGCATCTTGAGGTTCAGCGAGCAGCATAAATGAAAACTGAAACATGCGCCACTCACTGTTTCTTACATAGAAAAGCTTTTTCGTTTTCTTATTTTGTTGGCTGAAATTTTAATTTCTTGCTGGCTGTTGCTTCTTATAATGTCATGAGATGTATGAAAATAAAAAATTATATGCTGTTTATGGTGTGGAGATATGATCGCTGAAACGATCTCAGAATAATTGAGCCGAATTTAAACCTCATGCAGGGGATGCTTAAATTTTTGACTAGGTATTTTGGAGAGTTGGCGATAATTTTGATCTGAGTGATTTGTGCACATCTTTTTTCTAAAGTTTCCACAGATGATAAATTAACTGTAGTGTTGCCCGTTTTCCCTACAATATGCTGGAACCAATTCCAGACAGTAGAGTAACGATAATATGAATTGTATTTTTGTGGAATCCAATAATTTGTGTTGTAGTTTGTAATGTAATTAAATAGTGGAATAAATCACAAAAGTCTTTATTATTATAATCCAATCGGAAGGTTTTTTAAAAAGCATCATCTTTTCATAGAAAAATGGGGGGAAAAAGGAGAATATTCATGAGAGGATTCTAGAAGGAAAGCATATCTTGTCATTCTTTTATATACATGTTATTAAGTTTATACTCTCCAAAAATACCTAATACAAATATACAAAATATCTTTTCTTTCGAAATTGAACAAACAAAATTAAAATTCAAGAAAGCACACAAAAATCATGGGTTTGTCAATTTTTTCTCGCCACACATGTCATAAATTCTAATTTTGCATAAATTCTATTGGTTAATAACTAGCAAGTCCCCCGTGTAATGCCTGGATGCGAAGTTTAAAATCAAGAAAAATCATACTAATTTGAAAGTTTCTGGTTAATTTGCAACTTGTAATATCTCATATTTATAGCCTTCATTTAAAATATATGAAGGAATACTTAACTATTTTTCTTCACCCTTCCAATATTTTCCATAAAGCACTTGAAAATCCTGATTTTTTTAAAAATCTCAAATTTTTCTCTTTTCCCTTTTCTCGGTTTTTAAATATTTCACTTGTCATAGACTTATAGCACTCAAGAATTGTGAAATATACATGTAAGTCGATGTCGCGTACCCCGCGAGTTCGCGGAGAGACGGAATACGTAAAAAACGATTTTTACGGGCTTCGCAACACCGACTAAACTCCAGGATCTTTAGTTGAACCTTAACTAACTAACAACTAGAGCTTTAACTGCCATGTAAGAGTGTTATACCTCCGTGTATTAGTCCTTCGGGTCTTTTTGTCATTCTCTCCTTGGCTCCTCGAAGATCGGATCGAGCTTGCAAGGTCGTCTTCCTCGCGTCAAAGACGATCCATCCGAGAGTGTGTATTTTGAGCTCCTACCACTAAACTGAAGTAACTAGGATACCTAGTATGCTAATCTAACTAGCCTAGATGATGTAGAAAGTGATTATGGATTGATAAGTTTCAAGAACCCTAGGTTTCTCAACTCATGAGACAATTAGGGTTTGAGGAAGAAGAAGAGAGCTTGGAGGAGAGAGAGTGTTGAGGATAGAATGAATGATGAATGGCTAATTGTGACGACTATGAAGCAAATAATAATTCAACAAAACATCTCAATGCCACCATGCCTCAATAGTCATCCCATGAGTCACCAAGCAGCCATGCTTCATTTATTGTAAAACAACACCTCATACCTCCACCTCATTAACCATCTAAAAAAATGGTTTATACAACAAATGAGGTGTCTTCTTCTAGAAGCACTCTTACACAAATTACAAGAATACCCCTCACCGTATATACATACCCGTATCCGTATTCCGAAAATACGAATACAATGAGACGAAAATAATCCAATAATCTAATATTAGGATCCGGTTTAAACCAAAGCACAGTAGTATTATCCGTCCGAATCATGATCCGTGCACAAGTACATGTATATGATCGAACCCTGCCGTAAAACCATACGGCCTCTACATCGTTTCGCCCAAAGCAGGGAAACCCTCTGTGTGGGACTCTAAAGACTCGACAGTACGCTGGCAGTGGGTTTAACCACAAGCACATCAGCGGTACTAGCTGCACGTAACGGCTGCCCAGGTATCTCTCGATAAGAAAGTCGATAAGCAAACTCATCCAAACTCTTACTGAGCATATCTGTGACAATCTCCTACAATCCGGTCTGTTCGTTTAAGAGTATCGCATATCGGGCCTAGGGGGCGTGTAATACCCAGCTCTTTTTGAACATCATTTTTCGTATTCTTTATATATATATTATTTACAAAATTGTTTTATTCTAATTATAATTATTTTATTTTCCTTAAACTCAAAACCCAGTTGAAACCAAATATATAATTTCCCACCTTTTATTCCTTCAGCCCATTTCTTTAAATTAAAATCTTTCTTAAACCAACCCCAGCCCATTTCTTTTATTTAAAATTAAACCTAAACCTTTCAAATTTATTCATAAATCCCAGCCCAACACCCATTTTCTTTTACATAATTCCCTCAGCCCATTTCTCCTTCAGCCCACTCCTATATTTTCTTTTCTCAATTTTCCCAGCCCGGCCCTTTCGTTTTCTTTTCCTTATTATTATTTTTGCTCCGCCCAACCCACTCCAACTCGGCCTCACACAATCCGCTTCAACCCGACCCGGCCGACACCCTACCTTCTTCTTCAACGGCTCTTTCCGCCTCCCCCGCTCACGCGATTCATTTCCTCCGCCGACGCCCACGCTCGCGCCGTGCCCCGCTCCTCGCGCCCACGACGCGCGCGTTTCCCCTACGACCCGCTCCCCAATTGGTTCACTCCTCCTTCTCCCCCACACCCTTGTATCCACTTCTCTCTCTCCCTCTCAAACTCTCACCCACTCTAGTCCCTGCACACCCGCTTCCCTCGTCGCCGACGACGACCCTACCACCCTTCAAACTCCCTCCCTCGCTCTCCCCTGCCAACCACCTCGTTTCCTCCTAACAACCCCGCATCTCCTTCTCTACCCCCACTCCATTTCACCCAAGCTCACACCACCACAAACCTTCCCCCCCACTCCATTTCACCCAAGCTCACACCACCACAAACCTTCCCTCCTCCTCTCGCCGGCCATCCTCGACCGTTGCCGCGACCACCTCTCACCATTCTCCCTCGCTCACTCCTCTCCACCAACGGAGATCCCTACGCTACCCCCTTCACCTCCAGTCGTCACCAAACTCGCCTGCACACCCAACCCACTGCATCCAAGCTCGACCACCATCTGCCCTCGACGCCGGTGAGCTTCTCACCTCATCGTCGACGCCCCTGCACCCTCCTCGTCTTCAGCATCATCACCAACACCTCCAAAACTTACAAACCCGAGCCCACCACCTCTCTCTCTTTCTCTCCAAACCCACAATACCCATCCAAGCACCACTGTTGTCCATTGCCGGAGCGCCGCCGCCGACCGTCTTCGACCCCAGCACGTCTCAGGCCAACCACAGAGCACCACCTCCGCTTCCAGCAAGCACTTGATGTCTCCGGTCAATTTCGACGTCAAACCCGAATCGCGAGCCGAGGCCGTGCATCCATTTCACGCTGTTCGTCGCGCGTTCGTGACATTACCGTCACCGTGCATCCCCGAAACGTTTCCAGGCAAGTATTTTATTTGCTACATGCTAATATATTCGTGTTGCAAACTTAGATCGTATAGATTACAAATTACAATTCTCGACAAATTATATGACGCAACTGTTCGACGCATGATCTCAATGGAAATCCTCATTTAAATTGACGGAACATGAGGGCATTTGATGGCCCATGTGATTTTGAATACTATGTACAAATTTCAATGGATAATACGACTGTTAATGACTAAAACGATTACCCCCAAATATACCTCTAAAACTGGAACTTCCTCGTATCTGAAAACCGTTAAAATTACCATAAATTATGTACATGCTGGAATGATGCGTTCGAGGGGTTAAATCGAAGAAGACTCGACGAACTATAACCCTATGCAAGTTTCTAATGGTTTGTGTACTTAAATTGTGACAATGTTTGGATCGGAGTGCGACTCTGGATTGCAGTCCAGAGCGACTCTGATTATTATTTACTGTCCCGTAATGCGTACCACCATGTTTCCTGAACTCGTATGTTGTAGAACTCTGCTGTTTATTAAATTTTAAACTGTTAGCTAGATAACACAAGTGGTTTCATTCTGTTTCATCGTCGTTTGCTATTTAATCTGTAATTTAAAAGATAGGGACGTATAACAGTCCCAACAGAATCAGAATTGACATACTAGTATTGAACAGTGTATAACTCCTGACGTACAGACGCGATTGAGGATCCATCTATTGTGTTGAAAACCTTATTGGAAACCCTAGATTTCATTCAACTGTACCATCGCTAAATTCTGATCCCAACTGGGATTAAAATGCGTTGCGAAACGGACTTCCGATTCTGAAATCGGATTTCCAGCCGTGAACGCTTAAAATGAAATGGCCACATCTAGTGATCCTGGAACCCGATTGACATGAAACCAAATTCGCTGGATAGATACTCAAACATAATATTTATTCCCCATTCATCGTTTTGCTAAACTGTACACGTATGATTTATGATAAATTATGCAAGTGGTAGAATACTGATTTATGACATTTTAATCATGCTTTACATACTGCTTCCTCATCATATCATACATATGTCACTGCATTGATAACCTAGTGATCATGTGAATTACCCAGTGTTAGGTATTAGTGATGATTGTGGCAAGTACGTTAGTGTTCGTGCATGAATGAATAAATGAAAGTGACACGTACTTGTGCACAATCAGTGAACCCTATTATTTTATTGCATTGTCGACGTATGTGGGACGCGTGTAAGTGTGACTATAAGTGGTATGTGACACTTATGGAAGCTCTTGCATGAGTGTCACAGATAAGGCACCAGACACTGCCATTTATCTTGGGTATTAGTCGGGACGTGCTTGATGGAGATCCTGTCTCCAGTTCTCGCGCAGACTTGTCACAGACCGACTGGTATTTGAGGTTATGGTTAGCGTTTGATGTAGACCATGGGGTGTGGGGTAGTTTGAGTGTGAGTTCAACAAAATCTCGGGAGTCCCATGCCGGCTTATATATATGGAGATATATGGAGATTTACAGGGTACATTATTACCGTGAGTTACATTTTGGGCCCGTGGTTCCTTGCCCTTGGGTCCTACCCTTGGGTGGAGGACACTCGCGAGTGGTTGACTCTCACACTTGGACTGACGATAGGCTCAGTGACCTGTACAGTGAGACTTAGAGACTGATAGGGATAATGGCATTGATATGCATTATTTACTGTGTTGACATACCTGGCATACTATATTACTGCTTTACCGTTCACCTGATCTATTGGACACTTCATTGGTTATTGCATGTTCATATCTTTATCGTCTTGATTACTGTTATGTATCTATTATCACTCTCCGATTTGCCACTTGCATCTATATGTTTATATTGCTATTGTGTCGCTCTGACGACCTGAGTGCATGCTCAGAGTGAGGAGTGGATCTAGCCTGGACTAGGACTAGACGTACATCGCGGACATCTTGATCAACTATCTAGAGTTATACTCTTTTTACCTCCATCAGGTCAGTTCTTTGTATTTGATTTGTTTCAGTTACTGCATTTCTCATTACCTGCGCATTGTTTACTGATTACCACGTAAAATTAGAAGCCGAAGTGTGACTACGGCAGGACATTTCCTTGACCGTAGGAGCATAGCTGGCCTTGTCAACCCCTCGTGTTCCGTATTTTGGGAAGAGGCGCGTGACAGGGCGGTAACCGTCAGACCCCTAATAGCGCAATAAGTTGTGTTGGAGTAGAGCCCAAAACACCCTGAGTAACTACTGGAGTACCTACCAGTAAATCTCGCTTGCCCTGGTTAGGGACTTTGTGTAAAGGCTTTCCGAACACAGCGCGATATCAACCCTGTTTCCCCCAATCAGAGCAAAGCTCTGTTTTAAAATTCAAAATTCAAAAATTGAAGCAACGCTTCAGATCCAGTGCTAGGTGTGCTGCGCGCCTTCTCGAGCCTTTTTAGATGAGGTGCCGGTTCAATTATGTCATGTGTCAAACACGGGAGCGCTAGCGCAGTTGCGCTGCGTGCCACATGTCGGACGTAGGTGAGCTAGCGCAAGGTGCGCTGTGCTCTGAGCAGCGCACCACGTGCAAAGCACGGGTGCGCCAGCGCTGGAATTAAAAATTCCTCACCTTTAGATCAAAGGATCTAATAATAAATTATTAATTAATCAGAATTAAAATTCCGTTATGGAAAGATCTTTCTAATCTTGTTAAAAACAAGAAGATTACCTTCTGTAAAACAGAAACCTTAGGATCAAAGATCCAACGGTGGGAAATATTCCCAAATCAATCAGAGAAAGATCTCTTTAACTGATTTATCAAATCAATCTGCCCTATATAAAGGCCCCAAGACCTAAAGTCTGATATAGAGAAACCCCCCTACAAACTTTGAGATAACTCAAAGAAAGAAAAGCAAGCTTTTAGAAAAAGTGTTGCATATATATGCTATAGAGGCCTTCATTGTATAGCATACTAGGGATATGTATGTACATGACAGTCTTGCTTAATATGATAGTGCGCTATTTGGTTTGTCTTTATCTTAACATATGATATATTTTGCGTAGTATTCATATATATATATATATATACACACACACATGTTGATAAAGCCCATAGGGTGTTTTGCCTGACTACCGGCGTTGTGATGGCAGTCATACTAGTGGGAGCTGGATAGTCAATAGGCACATTCTTAGATGCCCCTGATCGCAGGAGTATCGAGACTGGGCATCGATACTCCGGAGTAGACTGGTGTATACATATCTAGACCCTGAGGAGGGGCGATGGATTGGTCCCGCAGCCATTGGTGGAGTGCACCTAAGATTGTATACAAATGCTCACTGGGTGTGAGTACACCGGACATGACTCGCCGAGAACTGACTGGATGGTATTTATACCTAACGTCAGATAGCAGTTCTCAGGTGACATGTGTGCAGATAGTCCATTGACTTAAAGTCGTCATTTATCTCGTGTGAGTTCCCACTGTGCTTTGATTACTACCTACCACGGTTCAAAGGAGTCGTGCAAACAGGTTTTAGTTGGGCACAGTCCCTAGCCACGTGGAGGCAGTGAGTGACTGTTAGGGATTCGTCTCTCCCGGTATAGGGAGTTGATATCGCACAGTGATCGGTTGGTTATTACCATAAGTCCCTGGCCAGGTCTGATTGAGAATTACTGACAGATTGATCAGTAGATTCTCGGATGGTGATAGAGCCATACCGACACGACTTGTATGGTTATTAGGGGTCTGACGTTTACCACCTCCCTAGACCATACATGCGATACTCTTAGACGAACAAACCGGACTGCACGGATATTGTCACGCACAGGCTCAGTAGGAGTTCGGATGGGTATCCTCATCGGCCTTCTTATCGACATCTACCTGGGGACCGTTACGTACAGCTAGTGCCGCTTGCGGTCTGTGGTTAAACCCACTGCCAGCATAGTAGTCGAGTCTTTAGAGTCCCACACAGAGTTTTCCCAACTCCAGGCGAAACCATATAGAGGTCGTACGGTTTTACGACAAGGGTTCGGACGAATACGTGTTTAAACACACGTATGACATTCGGACAGTTTTTGCTAGACGGCTTTGGTTTAAGCCAGATTCTAGTATCAGGTTATTGGATTAATACAGTCTAAAGTTTTTCCATGTTTTCACGGATGAGAGGGGCGTTCTTGTTGTTGGAGATAGTGCCCTCAGAGTCAATTATTGGATCACAGGTACGTGATTGCAATGATTGAGGGAGGACCTATCCCGGTAGGACAGTCTTACTCGAGATGATAGTATGCTATCTGGTTTACCTTTATCATCGTGTACTGCTTTAGGTGACCTGACACGTCGCTATTACACGTTGATAGAGCCCCTAGGATTCTTGCTTGACCACCAGCAGTATGAGGGCGATCATATAAGTGGGAGCTGGGGTCTATAAGCTTATCCTTAAAAGGTCCCTAGTCGTGGGAGTTTCGAGACTGGGCATCGATACTCCATCAGTAGACTAGTGTATACAGTCGAGACCCCGACGAGGGGCGGTGGCCGGTCTCACAAGCCACTGGTGTCAGTTGGATCACCTAAGATGTATACAGGTGCTCATTGGGTTATGAGTACACCGGACAGGACTCGCCGGGAACATGCTAGTTGGTCATATACCAGACGTCAGATGGCAGTTCCCTGGTGACATGTGTGCAGGTTAGTTCATCGACCTGGGGATCGTCATTTGTCTCGTGTGAGTTCCCACTGTACTTTGATTACTACCCTACCACGGCTCAAAGGAGTCGTGCAAACAGGTTTTAGTTGGGTACAGTCCCGAGCCACATGGAGGCAGTGAGCGTATCTTCAGGGGTTCGTCTCTCCCGGTATTGGGGGTGAGGTCGTGCTGTGTCTAGGAGAGCCATTACACAAAGTCCTTGGCCAAGGCAAGGAGATTTACTGGTAGGTATTCCAGTAGTATCTCAGGGTGTTCTGGGCTACACTCCGACACGACTTGTACCGCTTTTGGGGGTCTGACTTTTACCAACCCCCTAGGCCCGCCATGCGATACTCATAGACGAACGGACCGGACTGCACGGATATTGTCACTGACAGGCTCAGTAGGGTTGTCAGGCTGAGTTCACTCACAGACGTCCCTTTTAGTCAATACTTGGTAGCCCGTTACGTATTGGCTTATACCTCTGACGTGCTGGTGGTTAAATCCACAACCGAGGTGTTGACGAGTCTTTAGAGTCCCCCACATTCAGTTACTCAGCTTTCGGGCGAAAGGTTGTAGAGGCCGTATGGAGATATGGCAGGGTCCGATCAGATACGTGCGGTATTGCACGGATCAGGATCGGACAGTTTGTACTATAGGCCGTATGGTTATATGGCAGGGTTCGATCAGATACGTGCGGTATTGCACGGATCAGGATCGAACAGATATTACTAGCCGGCTTTGGTTTAAGCCGGATCCTAGTATAGTACAGTGTAGATTTTGTCTCTTTGCATTTGTATTTCGGTCGGAATACAAATGCGGGTGTGCATGCACAGTATCGGGGTTTTCCCGTAATTTATTACGGGACCAGTTTTCTGGAGTTGCCAGTTTGCTTTCCGTTTCGGCCAATTTCCTTTGTTCCGTTCATTGGCCGAAGATTGGTGAAGGAGGGCTTATTTGCATTGTTGCAAATAGGCATTTGTGGAGGGGGTCTTTGCATATATTTGTATCATGATAGTCTCTCATTGACCTTGACTTCTAGCTATCATGATGGCTTGACTTTTCCTTTCTCATCATGGTTGGACTTTGTGAGGTGATGATGGTGGTGTTGAGTGTGGTTTTGGTCTTGTCATCATATTCTTTCATGATGCCCTCTTTGCATTATTGTCATGAAGACCTCTCATTCTCTCCCTCCCTCACTAGAGCATGGCCGGCCTCCCCCTTGAATGGGCTGTCCAAAATTGAGGTGGGGAAAATGTTGTTCATTTTCATACACCAAAATTCTCCAAGTTCCTCCACATTGTTCTTGTATCATCCCTCCACCAAAAAGGCAATTCCAATAACCCCAAATGAGACTTGCTCGCTACATTCTACAGCGAACCTTGGGCACGTCGAGTAGCCGGCTTCGTGCCCGAGTTGCCTCGGCATTGAGGTGGGAGCCCGTAAACAAAGTAGGCGATGTGGTGCACTTCCGGCGACGAGGAGGAGACAGGATCTTCCGCAGGAGATCGGGACCATGACGAGAAGACCGGAGGACTTGGATCGTCGGTATATCTCTAACCCATCTTCTAGTTAGCTTAGACTAGTTAATGGTTACGATCCGGGTGTTTAGTGCGCGGTGGTGCCGGTTTGCTAAGTCCGCAAAAATTAAAGTTTTTCACCGCTTCCGCATTCCGGCGTCGGATTGACGGCCGGGGCGCCGCCGTGCACTTACAGTGGTATCAGAGACTCGCCATTAACTTAGTCTAACTTGGTTTAATGTGTTTGCATTTCCGATCGATCAAAAAGTTCCAAAACTGCATTTTACCTTCGCATCAGTTTCTGTTGAGAATTTTTGGTCTCTAAAAATTTTTCAGGTTCTAAAATACTGATGTACTAAAAATTATAAGACCACTGTTCAAATTCGAGACAATGATCTTCCAACCAGAGCGCGGAAGGGCGGCCAAAACGCACTTCTGGCCGCGCTTCCGCCGCAGTATGGAAGAATCATTGGGTTGGATTTTTACAGTGGGCTTCTGGGGAGAAAATAGGGTTTTTGGAATATTAAATTTGGGCCCAGAATTTCTTTAACTGCTACAGTATTGCTTGGGGGCCCACTTGTTAAAATTTGATTGATCGGATATTTTAAACACATTTTTCACAGTATTTACATTATATCTGCGACCGTGAATGTCACTTGATCGGTAAATCCGGTCTAACTGCTATAGCCCGGTTAGACGGATTTGCGAACGTGACTTTCACGTTGATGTTCTATGTTTATGCTGTGATGTTGCGGATCGGTCGTGGGGGATAGCCTGGATGCAATGCTAGTACAGTTTTGTTGTATTATGTACATTTGATATTGCGGGGCGAGCGTCCGACATGTGGACTGCCGTCACTGCCTGTTTGTATTATTATTTTGGGGCACGACCTGGTTGCGGTCGATGTACCCGGTGTATGTATATTTTACTTTCTGTACTAGGATTGCCCCGCGGAGGGGTGCACGGATAGCCGGGTTCTGGAGGGCAACAAGCCCGCATCTCATGGCATTGAGACGGAGGGGGCTTCGCTCTAGGATTGGCGGGCTATTCGCCGCACTCGTAGGGGGTACAGGTTGACCCAGGAGGGGTGCCCAAGTTACCGGATTCCGTGAAGTGCTGGGTGGTCCATTCACGGCGCTGAAGGGGGCTGCCTCGCTTCAGGTTTTGGCGGGTGACTTGCCGCGCCCGTAGGGGTCTAGGATTACATTGCACAGGCTATCCACACGACCAGGGGAACGTCGAGTTTCAGCGGCTCTGTGAAACCCGGGGATCCCAGATATCTGTATTGTTTCTGTGTTGCTGTACATTTCTGTGATGTTGCATTTTATTCACGCCTTGAGCGAATATAATATATGGTATATATATTAGTAGATGTTGTATATGTTTTGCATCCGCGCTAGTCCAGTCCCCGCTCTGTCGTTAGTTAGCTAACCTAACGGGTAATGACGGGACCCAGTGGCGAATGCGGATGGCATATACGTACATCAGTATATTTTCGTTCTTTTTGGTGTGATCAATTGATGGGACTGCATTGATTCGGATCAATGCAAGTTAAAACAAACCTAATCTGATGTTGTTGGAACACTTTTCAAAAAGCTGTTATTGCAAGGACGTTTACTTTTGTTTTGCATCGTGGTATTCATTGGAATATCTTGCTCCTCAGTCGACGAGGCAAGGGCCGAGATCTCTTCACCGGGAGTGACCCCTTGGACAGAAGTTTGCGTCAGGGCATTAACTTCACTATAGCCGATTACTTTTGCTTTGCATCGCGGTATTCATTTGGAATATCCTGCACCCCATTCTACGGGGAAAGAGCCGAGATCCCTTCACAGGGAGTGACCTCTTTAGCAACGGTTTTCGTCACTATATTTTTAAAAGCTATCCGTTCCTTCGACGATATCAAGTTCATTACGTTAAAGGTTTTCGCCAGAAACCATTCGTAGCCCTCCGTCGTTTCATATGGATAGTCAATAGTATTCAAGCTGTGTATGTTGGCCAAAGTCAAGGCACAGTGTTTGGTAGCTATTGGTTATTCATATGCAGCATAGATAGATGCGTTGGTTTGGAACAGTCGTACTGCCATGTTGGCCAAAGTCAAGGGTATGTACGGGTGGATTCAAATTAACCTGGAGAATGACGGGCAGAACTTGACATGTGACTTATGATATGTTGGCCAAAGTCAAGGTCATAAGAGCATGGGGCAGAAATCACATCGGGAGTTTCAAAAGAACTGAAACTTGCCAGATATGCGCATACCTTCTGGAGTGTGATAGCGTGAGCGGATTCCGTCATGTTATCATGCAATGATAGTTGGATCCCGATTCCCATTGATGAGTTAGTTTACTCCTCGGGTAACCCCGACTAATTCTTCTTTCAGGTTTGGAGGAGAATTTGAGGTACAGTGGGAGGATTCCAGATTGGATAAATTGGTAACCATTCTGATCTAGGTTAGAGTGCACGCTGAGTGTTTCTTTTCTCTCTCTCTCTTTGGCAGCGACCATTGACCCGACCCTAAGATTTTGACTCAGTGACCAAGTTGACCGAACCTTCTTAACACTGGCTTTTTGGATTGTCAGAGTTGCGAACCTCATTGCCACTCCTACTTTTACCCTTTTCTCCAGGACACCCCGTTTTACTACGAACGTCCACTTCCATTGGACAAAACCATCGTATGGTTAGATACGAACTCGAAAGAATTTATTCGAGGATGGTTTCCGGTTCTGGAGAAAACGGATGGGATTATTCAGTTGTCTTTTCCTTTTACCCTCTCTCAGGTTACGAGTACTCCTTGGTTTAGGGGTAGTACACCTATTACGCAAATTGGATTGTCTTCTTCCAAACCTTAGGCTGGTGCTGAACGGTAGGAAATGAAGAAAACCAATTAGCATAACGATGGTGTGCAGAAGGTATTAAGTTCAGACAAAGCAAGGGATTAGTAAGAGGGCAAAGTAAATTGCAACAGATATTCACGACCAAACCAAATATTTCGTTACCACTCCCACATCACCTTTGTATTTCTCCAGGACACTCCGTATTACTACGAAGATCCACAGTTTATTGGATACTCCATCGTATGGTTATATACGAACTCGAAAGGAACTTGTTCCAGTTCGGGGATGGATTCTGATTCAGGAGAAATAGGAATAAGATTTATTCAGGTGTCTTTTATCTTCACCTTCTCTCGCATTGCGAGTATTCCTAGGATCGGGACAGTACACCCATTATGCTTATTGGATAGTCTTCTTCCAAACCATAGGCTGGTGCCGAACGGTAGGGAAGGAAGAAAACCATTTGGCCTAAAGGGGTGTACAGAAGGTAATGACTAAAAACATATGAAGGGATTTGGAGAGGTGGCAAAGAACTATACGGTTACAGTCGTGAATCTGGAAGAGGCATTACTAGGAATACCAGAATACCCCATCGGAACATTTCAATGTTTCAGTTTCACTGTGTAATGTTAAAGGAAAACTGTTTTCCCGATTAGATACTTACTCCAGGGTATGTATTTACCAGGTACGATTCTCACATCTGTATGGTTTTACAGATGATGAGTGGGAGTAAGTTATTGGGAATTGGGTGATTATCCTCATTATATCGGGATTCGTTGTAATCGGTGATATTTGAGGAAATCACCTGGGCTGTTTGCCGGTCGGCAAATATTTGGTTTTGAATATCCGCTGTTATGCACCAATTTCAAATTGATATATCTGTACGTCTATTTTCATAGAGTGAGATATACCTTTCTGAAATTATGTCTACGACATTTACCTATATCAGTGGATGGTTAGGTAAGGAGCATTAAACAGCGGTGTAATTCTTCATAACCATAAGTACAGTTTTCAACCTACGACACACAGTGAATGAGTTATCAGACTCAAGGGACTTATACAAAGGATTGTATGTTGTCCAGGGTCCATCAGGACAAAGGGCTTGGTCCTCGTACTATATTCGGTTTACTTATGACTTCTCTAGTTTTTAGACAGGTGTTTCGCGGAAACACAGGGTCCAAATTTTGAGAAGTTATAGGTATTTGAATAGAGTAGAGAACCAGGTATAGCAAGTATCGGGATTCTTCAAAGAGATCGAAGATGTAGATACTTGTGTATGGTATTCAGTTGATGGTAATGATAAAGAGATCTTGCTTCTCTTTCAGGTTACTCATAATTGGAAATATTCCTAAGTTGAGTAACGCTGATCGGCCTCCTTCCATTTAGTTGACATGCGTTGGGGACAGCTGCATGATTTGAATCTAGTTCAATTAAATCAGTGCCTCTGTTTCTATATTGGATATAGAACAGTTCATATCTTAACGGTGTTAAGGTACGGGGAGTTGTCCGGTTTATGATTAAAACCAGACACGGGACAACTCAAGGCACGTTTCTGTAATGGCTGTTTGTGGGTTGACCCAGGCTTTGACGAGGGTTGACTTTCTACCGTCTGGATGAACAATAGCAATATTGTTCTAGACTCGCCACAGTTTTATTAAAGATGGATTTTTTCAGAAAACAGTAGTGGGAGTATGGTAGAACTGGAAGTGATTCCAGAACCACAAACGATTACTGAAGATTTGATAAGGAACCTAAAGATTCAATCTGGATTGACATTCCATTGGCCACTCCGCAGATAAAGTGGGAAACTTCAGGCACCCGAGAGGCACTACGGTAGCCTCAAGGACGGTGACAGGGAAGTTCTTGTTTACCCACAATTGCCATTGCTGTTGTTCCAGGTTACGAGACCCGGCGGGAGGATGAGTACAGCGTCGTTCTAAACCAGTTTTAGAAGTGTACGTCTATATGACTCTGCCAGAGGGTTGTCGTAGTCAGTGGGAGCAGCGGAAGCATTGGTGGACAGGTTGCTTATGTTTATTTATAGACTAGAGCAGATGTAGCGGAGATAGATCATCTATTTCTGACGTGACAGTCATGGGTTTGACTTCATCAGAATAGGGGATGGATCTGTTGAGAAGGTAGTAGGGTGTGATATCCTGGTATTTGGATGATATACACAGAGTAGGAAAGGAAACTCCTACACTACGATCGGTTATACTTTGGTCGTCACACAGTTGTTTCTCCACAAAGGAAATGGATTTTATATCAGACATACTGGTTACTAGATCTATGGTCTTAGATCTAGATTTGGGTGGTTTCCCAATCAGGGTACTTGACAGCATTCTATGAGTATTTAGGATGGACGACTCCTGGCACGGTAGTGTACTTGCAGGTAATGGAGTCACCCTCTCCAAAGGTGTCTTACAGACTAAAGGGGAGAGGGACGGGCATGATTGGCAGATCACTTGCGTAGGCAATTGAGTCAATCATGAGATGTCAAGTACCACACCAGATGTTGTTCTTGCGGTTGGTGCAATAAGTTGATATCAATCCAATCCTGGAGAAACAGTCGGAAGCAGTTTTAGAACATAAGTAAATGTTCTAGGGATATGATAACGACAGCCTTATTCAGGAGACAGTTATCATTCCAGGCTTCCAAGGTGACCTGGACGACAGGGAGGTTGTCAGAGTTATAGTTTTTCCTTCTGACGAGGGGCAGTATTTTGGACAGGTGATCCAAGGCAATACTGAGGGAGGCATGGCGCAGGACACAGATTAAGTTCAGTTGTCAATACAGTCTAAGAAGTTTGGATTTGGAGTTCATTTATGAGCTAGGTCCCATCAGACATCCAGACATACTCTAAAACTGATTTTGCTCATTTCGGGAGATGGCTTTCTCCGCGAACTTGAGATTTAGAGAGACATAGAAAGATACATCTGAGCGGATCCACTCACTGAGGCTATTCCTCGAACGCAATAGTTCCGCAAACGAGCTTTGTGAGACTGACTAGTAGAGGAGTTGGATGTTCGGTATCACACGGGCTGTGAGTATGCGACATCGCAATAATTAGCCTTGAGTGCAAGTGGGAGATTGTTGGAGATAGTGCCCTCAGAGTCAATTATTGGATCACAGGTACGTGATTGCAATGATTGAGGGAGGACCTATCCCGGTAGGACAGTCTTACTCGAGATGATAGTATGCTATCTGGTTTACCTTTATCATCGTGTACTGCTTTAGGTGACCTGACACGTCGCTATTACACGTTGATAGAGCCCCTAGGATTCTTGCTTGACCACCAGCAGTATGAGGGCGATCATATAAGTGGGAGCTGGGGTCTATAAGCTTATCCTTAAAAGGTCCCTAGTCGTGGGAGTTTCGAGACTGGGCATCGATACTCCATCAGTAGACTAGTGTATACAGTCGAGACCCCGACGAGGGGCGGTGGCCGGTCTCACAAGCCACTGGTGTCAGTTGGATCACCTAAGATGTATACAGGTGCTCATTGGGTTATGAGTACACCGGACAGGACTCGCCGGGAACATGCTAGTTGGTCATATACCAGACGTCAGATGGCAGTTCCCTGGTGACATGTGTGCAGGTTAGTTCATCGACCTGGGGATCGTCATTTGTCTCGTGTGAGTTCCCACTGTACTTTGATTACTACCCTACCACGGCTCAAAGGAGTCGTGCAAACAGGTTTTAGTTGGGTACAGTCCCGAGCCACATGGAGGCAGTGAGCGTATCTTCAGGGGTTCGTCTCTCCCGGTATTGGGGGTGAGGTCGTGCTGTGTCTAGGAGAGCCATTACACAAAGTCCTTGGCCAAGGCAAGGAGATTTACTGGTAGGTATTCCAGTAGTATCTCAGGGTGTTCTGGGCTACACTCCGACACGACTTGTACCACTTTTGGGGGTCTGACTTTTACCAACCCCCTAGGCCCGCCATGCGATACTCATTGACGAACGGACCGGACTGCACGGATATTGTCACTGACAGGCTCAGTAGGGTTGTCAGGCTGAGTTCACTCACAGACGTCCCTTTTAGTCAATACTTGGTAGCCCGTTACGTATTGGCTTATACCTCTGACGTGCTAGTGGTTAAATCCACAACCGAGGTGTTGACGAGTCTTTAGAGTCCCCCACATTCAGTTACTCAGCTTTCGGGCGAAAGGTTGTAGAGGCCGTATGGAGATATGGCAGGGTCCGATCAGATACGTGCGGTATTGCACGGATCAGGATCGGACAGTTTGTTCTATAGGCCGTATGGTTATATGGCAGGGTTCGATCAGATACGTGCGGTATTGCACGGATCAGGATCGAACAGATATTACTAGCCGGCTTTGGTTTAAGCCGGATCCTAGTATAGTACAGTGTAGATTTTGTCTCTTTGCATTTGTATTTCGGTCGGAATACAAATGCGGGTGTGCATGCACAGTATCGGGGTTTTCCCGTAATTTATTACGGGACCAGTTTTCTGGAGTTGCCAGTTTGCTTTCCGTTTCGGCCAATTTCCTTTGTTCCGTTCATTGGCCGAAGATTGGTGAAGGAGGGCTTATTTGCATTGTTGCAAATAGGCATTTGTGGAGGGGGTCTTTGCATATATTTGTATCATGATAGTCTCTCATTGACCTTGACTTCTAGCTATCATGATGGCTTGACTTTTCCTTTCTCATCATGGTTGGACTTTGTGAGGTGATGATGGTGGTGTTGAGTGTGGTTTTGGTCTTGTCATCATATTCTTTCATGATGCCCTCTTTGCATTATTGTCATGAAGACCTCTCATTCTCTCCCTCCCTCACTAGAGCATGGCCGGCCTCCCCCTTGAATGGGCTGTCCAAAATTGAGGTGGGGAAAATGTTGTTCATTTTCATACACCAAAATTCTCCAAGTTCCTCCACATTGTTCTTGTATCATCCCTCCACCAAAAAGGCAATTCCGATAACCCCAAATGAGACTTGCTCGCTACATTCTACAGCGAACCTTGGGCACGTCGAGTAGCCGGCTTCGTGCCCGAGTTGCCTCGGCATTGAGGTGGGAGCCCGTAAACAAAGTAGGCGATGTGGTGCACTTCCGGCGACGAGGAGGAGACAGGATCTTCCGCAGGAGATCGGGACCATGACGAGAAGACCGGAGGACTTGGATCGTCGGTATATCTCTAACCCATCTTCTAGTTAGCTTAGACTAGTTAATGGTTACGATCCGGGTGTTTAGTGCGCGGTGGTGCCGGTTTGCTAAGTCCGCAAAAATTAAAGTTTTTCACCGCTTCCGCATTCCGGCGTCGGATTGACGGCCGGGGCGCCGCCGTGCACTTATACTTGTGATTTCCGGGAAGCTTCTAGAAGCATGGTGACTTGAGGGGTTTAGGTAGCATTGTCATTAATGTAATTGTGACTCATTATGAATGATTCACTATGTCATTAATGCATTATTAAATACTTAATGACTCACATAGTGAATCACTCATATATATTTATGAAGTATGATGAATAATCATTTATTAATCATTTTATTGATTTATTCTTCATGCTTGATATATTAAGTGAGAAGCAATTTCATTTCATTATGCAAGTTCATCTTCTCTCTCCTCAAGCTATCTCTTTCTTCAAGCTCTAATCCTACCGCTCATGAGTTGAGTACAAGGTTTAGAAAAGACTAAACATCCCATAACCCGACTCTATATGACCTAAGTCCCTTTGGTTAGCAACTAGAGAAACTTAGTTACCTCAAGTCTTGAGGTGAAGCTTGGATTAGGGTTCTCGGGTGGATCATCTATCACTTGGAGGAGGCCGAGGAGGACGAAGAGATCGTAAAGACGAAGGACACGTATCACTAGGTATAATCTCTTTACATAGTAGTTTAGAACTTCTATGGTAGTTGTTAATTATCGTTTAGCAAAGATCTTCGGTTAGTCGGTGTATGCTTCAAGAACAAGATCGTTTTTCATATTTCCGCCTCCCCGCAACTCGTGGGGTGTTGCACATCGACTTACAATGGTATCAGAGCCTCACTAAACAATAATTAACTCACTTGCAAAGTGGTATGAATTTCGAACGCAAAACGAACCGGAAAACACCCCGATATCACATAGTTTCTGTCGATTTTAAAATGAGGTCCTAAAATTTTTCAGGTTCCTCCAGAATACTCTACATGAAATTATAAGAACACACAGAAAAAATAGGCTCCTGAATTGGCCACAGAGCCGCGGAACCGCGGCCGATCCCACCGATCCGCCGCGGATCCGCGGCCGAGTTGGGGCCGATTCAGCCCAATTTTTCTATGTGCATCTTCTGTGATATGTTGTATTTTCTGGTGTGGTTTATTTTTTGCTCAGGTCTCAGGTTTACAGAGAAGTATTGGAGCAGAATCTAATGGGTTTGATCGATCGAAATTATACGATATTTTCTTGTTTGATTATATCTGTGAACTGTATTATGTGTTCGTAAACCTCCCCTAACTGCTAGTATGTCGGTTGGCAGGGGGTTGCACATATCTGTAATGCTTTAACTGTTTGTGATTATGAACTCTATTGGACTGTTGTGATGATTAGCCAGGGTTTTGTGATGGGTTATTGTATTAATTCATTCGATGTAATTGTAATAAGTTGCAATATTTTTTTTGCGGGGCACATCCAGGTTGCGGTTGTAGCCACCGTTGTATTATTCTTTTTACTGTTTTTGCTCCTAGGATAGACCCAAGGTGGGGTGCACAAACTACCGGGTATTTCGAAGTGCTTAGTGGCCTACTCACGTTGCTGAGGGAGACCGCTTCACTTCGGGTACTTGACGGGTAGTTTGCCGTACCCGTAGGGGTCTAGGGTGGGGTAATGGCTATTCATCACAACTGTGTAATCCGTCTTTTCTTACAGGCTCAAAAGAAACGCGGATTTCTTGCATATCCAATAAAGTTTATCTGTGATCTAGAATGCTTATTATTGCGTCTGACGAATGTATAATATCTATATATGATAGATATTTAGACGTCACTTATATTTTACACCCGCGCTAGCCCAGCCCCCGCTCTGCCATTAGTTAAGTAACTTAACGGTGATGACTGGACCCCGTGGCGAATGCGGATGGCATAAGAGGACGTTGTATTTTCATTGTTATCTGTAATGATAGGTTAAAGATGGGACGCATTATTTTTAATGCAAAGAAAAATAAAACCTAAACTGAATCGTTGGAACAATTTCTAAAGCCATTCGGTTTTCTTGAAAAAGCAAATTTTAAATGCGGAGCTTAAACCACTCCTTTTTATAAAAGCTATCTTAGTTCCTTCGATCAAATCAAGTTCACTACGTTAACGGTTTTTTGCCAAAAACCAGCCGTAACCCTCCGTCGTTTCGAATAGACAGCACATCGTATTCATGCTATGCTTGTTGGCCTACGTCAAGGCATAGTGGATGGTAGCAGTGTGCTCTGCTTATTTGTTGCATAGATAGATGCATCAGTATAGGACAGACGTACAGCCTTGTTGGCCTACGTCAAGGGCATGTACGATGTACCTAAATTAATCAGGACAACGACGGGTAGAACTTGACTTGCGTCTTATGACTTGTTGGCCTACGTCAAGGTCAATAAGAGCTTGGGGTATAAAAATCACATCGGGAGTTTCAAACATAAAGGAAACTTGCAGATTTAGCATACCTTATGGAGTGTGGTGACTAGAGTGGCTTCCATCTAGTGCATCATGCAATGATAGTTGGATCCCGATCCCACTGATGAGTAGGATTACTCTCGGGAAACATTCTCACTTAACAATCAATGCTATAAACCAAGTAGACATCCAGAAAGGTGTTAGAGGGGCTACGCCTCCAGGGAAAAGAGGTTATTAAGGAACTTCGCGAAAGCATTGGAAAACCTCCCTCGAAGTACCAACGCCAGCCTGGCTGAAAGGTTAAGCAAGTATTGTGACGTGTGATTAAATCCTGACTAATTCTTCTTTTAGGTTTTGAAGAAGGATTTGAGGGAACAGTGGGAGCCATCATGTTTAGATAAACTAATAACCAATCTAAACTTGCAAGAAGCATATGCTGAGTGTTTTCTTTTCTCTCTCTCTCTAGCAGCTACCATGACAGGACTAAAACTATTACTTGAAAAAAATATACTAACCGGGCAGAACTATAAATATTGGCTAAGGAACGTCAATATTGCACTGACTTATGACAAAGTAGCATATGTTACCACCGCTGTTCCTCCCCTTATCCCTGGACCAGATTCTTCAGTTGTGGACAAGGAAGTTCGCAAAACCTGGGATCTGGATTGTGAGCGAGCTAAGGGTATCGTGCTGGCGTCCATGAACAATGAACTCCAGAAACAGCACGAGAGTATGGATATTGTATCTATCTTTCTCCATGTTAAGGAATTATATGGAGAGCACTCCCGTATCGCAAGGTACGAGACCTCAAGGAAACTCTTCCAGATGAGGTTAGCTCCAGGATCGCCTGTAGGAGAGCACGTTCTCAAAATAATCAGCCTCATTGAGGAACTTGCAAACCTGGGATGCGTGCTAGAGAATGATTTGTATATCGACTTGATTTTGCAGTCCCTTCCCCACACCTTCTCTCAGTTCGTGCTTAGCTTCAACATGCACGAAATGGAAGCTGATCTTCCAAAGCTCCTCAACATGTTGAGGGTAGCAGAGACCTCCTTGAAAAAGGAGAAGACCCCTGTTCTGTATGTTGGCCAATCATCCTCTTCTAAATCTAAAGCGAAAGCTAAAGGGAAGAAGAAGATGAAAGCCACCAAACCGAAGGGTGGGGTCAAGAAGGTGCAGGGAAAGAATAAGGCAGGAAGGGTGAAAGCGGATATAAACGAATGTCATTATTGTCACAAGCAAGGGCACTGGAAGAAGGAATGTATGGCCTTCAAGGCAAAGGACATGAAGCAAGCGGTTACTTCTGCTTCAGGTGTGGTCGTAATCGAAAATTGTCTTTCAGTAAACTCTACATCATGGGTACTTGATACCGGTTCTGGTTCTCACATCTGTAATTCATTGCAGGATCTGAGAAATAGTAGAGTACTGGGGGCAGATGATATGACTTTCCGGATGGGCAATGGAATGCATGTAGATGCTGTTGCAATAGGGGAGTATCACCTAGGGTTGACTAGTGGGCACATTTTGGTGTTGTACAGCTGTTTTTGTATTCCCAGTATGTTGTGTAATATTATATCAGTATCTTTGTTGTCTAATAAAGGATATAATTTTGCGCTTGAAAGTAATGTCATGAATATTCTCCTAAATCAAGAACTGATTGGGTATGGCACACTGGAAAACGGCATATACATACTTAATCAACCTCGAATTTTCAATATTCAAAACACACTTAAAAGAAAGGCTCCAGATTCAAATCAAGCCTTCTTATGGCATTGTAGACTTGGTCATATAAACGAAATAAGGTTGACTAAGTTACATAAAGATGGATATCTAGATCCGTTTGAATATTCATCATATGCAACTTGCCAATCATGTATCAAAGAAAAAATGACTAAATCTCCGTTCTCCGGACACGGAGCAAGAGCTACTGAACTCTTGGGACTTGTACACAGTGATGTATGTGGTCCAATATCTACACATGCTCGAAGCGGTCACTCCTACTTCATCACTTTTACTGATGACTTCTCTAGGTATGGACATGTGTTCTTAATGAAACATAAATCAGAGGCCTTTGAGAAGTTTAAGGAGTATAAAAATGAAGTAGAGAAACAAACTGGTAAAAGCATCAAGACACTTCGATCTGATCGAGGTGGAGAATACTTAAGTACCAGTTTCCTTGAATGGTTAAAAGAGAATGGAATTCTCTCTCAGCTTACTCCGCCTTATACACCTCAGCATAATGGTGTATCAGAAAGGAGGAATCGCACGCTATTAGATATAGTGCGTTCAATGATGAGTAGTGCTTAGTTGCCACTTTCCTTCTGGGGATTTGCTCTAGAATCAGCAGCATACTTATTGAATAGAGTTCCAACTAAGTCTATGCCTACCACTCCATATGAAATGTGGAGCGGGAAGAGACCATATCTCAAGTATATCAAGATATGAGGGTGTCCGGCATATGTTAAAAAGCATAAACCGGACAAGCTCGAGTCACGATTGGTTTTGTGCAACTTTGTAGGATACCCCAAACATTCAAGGGGGTACATGGTCTACCACACTGAAGAACAAAAGGTGTTTATTGCTCGCCACATTGTCTTCTTAGAAAGCGAATTTCTTGCAAAAGAAATTAGTGGGAGCGCGGTAGAGCTGGAAGAAATTCCAGAACCTCAAACTGCTACCGAGGACTTAGAAGAACCTCAGATTTCAATAGAATATGACGAACCAACGCCACTCCGCAGATCTAGTAGGCTTTCTCATCCTCCAGAGAGATACTATGGTTTTCTTCTAGATGGGGATCGAGAGGATTGCATCATCGATGATGATGAGCCTACTAGTTTTCAGCAGGCTATCACGAGTATTGACTCGATGAAGTGGCTGGATGCTATGAGATCCGAAATGGAATCCATGTACACCAATAAAGTATGGACTTTAGAAGTTGCTCCTCCTGGGGTGAAACCAGTTGGATGCAAATGGATCTTCAAAAAGAAGATTGGTGCACTTGGACAAGTGGAAACCTACAAAGCTAGACTCGTTGCAAAAGGTTTTCGTCAAAGACCAGGATTGGACTATGATGAAACCTTTTCACCTGTAGCTATGCTTAAATCCATTCGGATCCTGCTTGCCATTGCTGCCTTCCATGACTATGAAATCTGGCAAATGGATGTAAAAACAGCTTTTCTAAATGGACATTTAGAAGAGAGTGTTTACATGGATCAACCAGAAGGTTTCTTAGACAGTGGGAGCAGCGGAAGAGTATGCAGGTTGCTTAAATCCATTTATGGATTAAAGCAAGTATCGCAAAATTGGATCTGCTTTGATGATACAGTCAAAGAGTTTGACTTTATCAAAAATGTAGCTGAACCATGTATTTATAGGAAGATTATAGAAGGAGCAGTAGTCTTCCTCGTTTTGTACGTCGACGACATACTACTGATAGGGAATGATGTCCCTATGCTACAATCAGTAAAGCTCTTCTTGTCACAGAAATTCTCCATGAAAGACTTGGGTGATGCAACCTACATTTTGGGCATTATGATCTATCGTGATAGATCTAATAGAATGTTGGGACTTTCACAGTCCAGGTATATTGACACTATACTAAAGAGATTTAGTATGGAAGATTCCAAACGCGGTAATATGCCCGCTTGTCACGGGATCACCCTCTCCAAAGAGATGTCTCCAAAGACTGATGAAGAGAGGGATCACATGGGCATTATACCCTACGCTTCGGTGGTAGGATCTATAATGTATGCGATGTTATGTATAAAACCGGATGTAGCTTACGCACTTGGTGTGGTAAGCAGGTATCAGTCTGACCCAGGTGAGAAACATTGGATAGCGGTAAAGAACATTCTCAAGTACCTGAGAAGGACTAAGGAGATGTTCTTGATTTACGGTAATGGGGACCTCCAGGTAGAGGCTTTTACCGACTCCGGCTTCCAAAGTGACAAAGACGATTCTAAATCCATTTCGGGTTTTGTGTTTACCCTCAATGGAGGGGCGGTATGTTGGAAGAGTTCCAAACAGGATACCGTCGCAGACTCAACTATGGAGGCTGAGTATATAGCTGCTAGTGAAGCCGCAAAAGAGGCTGTCTGGATGAGGAAGTTCATTTCTGAACTTCAGGTGGTTCCGTCCATTGCCAATCCAATACCTTTGTATTGTGATAACAATGGGGCCGTAGCATTGGCAAAGGAACCCAGGTCCCATCAGAAATCCAGGCATATCTTAAGGCGGTTTCACCTGATCAGGGAGATCGTTGATCGTCGGGAGATCGAGGTACGGAGAGTGGACACAAAAGACAATACGGCAGATCCATTCACAAAGGCCATCCCTCAAGTTCAGTTCGAGAGGCTGTTTGAGATGTTGGGCATGCGGTACTCCAGCAACTGGATATAGTGAAGACAGTGGGTACTCATTGCGCTAATTATAGGCCTTAGTGCAAGTGGGAGATTGTTGGATATATATGCCCTAGATGCCTTCATTGTATAGCATGCTAGGGATATGTATGTACATAACAGTCTTGCTTAATATGATAGTACGCTATTTGGTTTGTCTTTATCTTAACATATGATATATTTTGCGTAGTATTCATATATATATATATACATGTTGATAAAGCCCATAGGGTATTTTGCCTGACTACCGGCGTTGTGATGGCAGTCATACTAGTGGGAGCTGGATAGTCAATAGGCACATCCTTAGATGTCCCTGGTCGCAGGAGTATCGAGACTGGGCATCGATACTCCGGAGTAGACTGGTGTATACATATCTAGACCCTGAGAAGGGGCGATGGATTGGTCCCGCAGCCATTGGTGGAGTGCACCTAAGATTGTATACAGATGCTCACTGGGTGTGAGTACACCGGACAGGACTCGCCGAGAACTGACTGGATGGTATTTATACCTAACGTCAGATAGCAGTTCTCAGGTGACATGTGTGCAGATTGTCCGTTGACTTAAAGTCGTCATTTGTCTCGTGTGAGTTCCCACTGTGTTTTGATTACTACCCTACCACGGTTCAAAGGAGTCGTGCAAACAGGTTTTAGTTGGGCACAGTCCCGAGCCACGTGGAGGCAGTGAGTGACTGTTAGGGATTTGTCTCTCCCGGTATAGGGAGTTGATATCGCACAGTGATCGGTTGGTCATTACCATAAGTCCCTGGCCAGGGCTGATTGAGAATTACTGATAGATTGATCAGTAGATTCTCGGATGGTGATAGAGCCATACCGACACGACTTGTACGGTTATTAGGGGTCTGATATTTACCACTTCTCTAGACCATACATGCGATACTCTTAGACGAACAGACCGGACTGCACGGATATTGTCACGCACAGGCTCAGTAGGAGTTCGGATGGGTATCCTCATCGGCCTTCTTATCGACATCTACCTGGGGACCGTTACGTACAGCTAGTGCCGCTTGCGGTCTGTGGTTAAACCCACTGCCAGCATAGTAGTCGAGTCTTTAGAGTCCCACACAGAGTTTTCCCAACTCCAGTCGAAACCATATAGAGGTCGTACGGTTTTACGACAAGGGTTCGGACGAATACGTGTTTAAACACACGTACGACATTCGGACAGTTTTTGCTAGACGGTTTTGGTTTAAGCAAGATTCTAGTATCAGGTTATTGGATTAATACAGTCTAAAGTTTTTCCATATTTTCACGGATGAGAGGGGCGTTCTCGTAATTTCCGGGAAGTTTCTAGAAGCATGGTGACTTGATGGGTTTAGGTGGTATTGTCATTAATGTAATTATGACTCATTATGAATGATTCACTATGTCATTAATGCATTATTAAATGCTTAATGACTCACATAGTGAATCACTCATATATATTTATGAAGCATGATGAATAATCATTTATTATTCATTTTATTGATTTATTCTTCATGCTTGATATATTAAGTGAGAAGCAATTTCATTTCATTATGCAAGTTCATCTTCTCTCTCCTCAAGCTCTCTCTTTCTTCAAGCTCTAATCCTACCGCTCATGAGTTGAGTACAAGGTTTAGAAAAGACTAAACATCTCATAACCTGACTCTATATGACCTAAGTCCCTTTGGTTAGCAACTAGAGAAACTTAGTTACCTCAAGTCTTGAGGTGAAGCTTGGATTAGGGTTCTCGGGTGGATCATCTATCACTTGGAGGAGGCCGAGGAGGACGAAGAGATCGTAAAGACGAAGGACATGTATCACTAGGTATAATCTCTTTACATAGTAGTTTAGAACTTCTATGGTAGTTGTTAATTATCGTTTAGCAAAGATCTTCGGTTAGTCGGTGTATGCTTCAAGAACAAGATCATTTTTCATATTTCCGCCTCCCCGCAACTCGTGGGGTGTTGCACATCGACTTACAAAAAGAAGATCATTTTCTTTAAGGTAAAGAACATGATTCTTGAACACAGAAATGAAATCATCTTATAAAAAGAAGAACTATCTTCTAAAAAAGATCATAGATCTATAAAGACCAAGGCCTTTGATAAAAAGAGAGATTAAAAAGATCTCATCATAAAAACCAAAAAGAAATATTCACTTCATTCACAAATCGTCGATCTATGAAGGCAGAGCCCTTTTATAAACAAGAACTTTTGTTCTTGAATCTTGAGGCAAAGCCTCCTTTAAAAGAACATAAACTTGTTCTCTGATCATAAATTTGATCAAGTGCGCTCTGCGCTATTGAAAAGTGCCTTGCACTCATGAACTGCGCTTTTGCCTTCCTTGGACCGGCGCTCAGCGCCAAAACATGCCACGTGTCAAACTACAGACACAGCTTGCGCTTTGCGCTTCTGAAACAGCGCGCTGCGCCCATGGGCTGGCGCTTGGCGCCAAGTGCAACACGTGTCATCCACGTATGCGCCAGTGCAATGCGCTCATGGACTAGCGTTCAGCACTCACAAACCGGTATCTACGCTTAGCGCAGAGCGCACCACTTACATGCACGCCATGTGGCAGAAGCGCACTGCACCCTTTTGATTGGCGCAAAGCGTCTAGCGCACCATATGTTGTGCTGAATGAACACAAATTGTTCTTTAAAGAGCCAAGGTCCTGATGAATGCTATGCATTCAATACAAAACAAAAGATATCAGGACCTAATGCTTAGCATTATTAAAAGGGCCAAGCCCAATTAAAGGCTCAACAGCCCAGAACAACAAAATGTTAAATATTTTAATCTTATTGGACTTAGCCCAATTCTGGCCATAAGTCCTCAACTTATATTGAACAGAGCCCATCTGCTCACAGACCTTAGTCCCAAACTGGGCTACAGATTTTTCAAACAACTTACACCGGTTCGAGGGTACATCTCTTCACTCCTCTGATATCCATCGTTGTAATCCTTCAACGCCTTCGGAGAGGTGACGGGTCCCGACAACCACACATTTCTACAGACTGCGGGGTCCTTAAACCCATGGACTACGATGTCCTTAACCTGGACCGTGAGGTCCTTAAACCCATAGACTATGATGTCTTTAAACTGGACTGTGTGGTCCTTAAACCCCTGGACCACGATGTCCTTAATCTGGACTGTGGGGTCCTTAAACCCACGGACTATGATGTCCTTAACCCTGGATTGTGGGGTCCTTAAACCCATGGACTACGATGTCCTTAACCCTGGACTGTTGGGTCCTTAAACCCATGGACTACGATGTCCTTAACCTGGACTGTGGGGTCCTCATGGACTACGATGTCCTTAACCTGGACTGTGGGGTCCTTAAACCCACGGACTATGATGTCCTTCACCTTAGACTGTGGGGTCCTTAAACCCACGGACTATGATGTCCTTAAACTGGTAATCGACCGCAATGTCCCTAAACTAAACAATAGAGTTCAAATGCTCTTTTTTTGGATCTAAATGATCCTTAACTTGATCTTAGTCTAAAATTAGACTAACGTATCCTTAACATAAGTTTAAGTTGATCTTAGTCTCAAATGAGACAAACGTATCCTTAAACCCAAACCCAAACCCAAATCTAAGAAAATACGGATTTGGACTAATCCACGCCCTATGGGCGACAACATAAATTAGTCTTCGTATACAATCCACGGGAAACCACAAACAAAACAAACACACACAACACGAAGTGACCATCTGGAGAAAGAGAAAGTGGTTACCGCGATGCGGTAGCGTAATTAACTGCAAGGGTGTTCCCCGCCGAACACAGAGACACGACCGTGTAGGTTCGTCTTGCCTGAAATTCGGGGCAGATGCTAATTGGTGTTATCCGTCCACCTCTTCGAAAATGCCAAGTTGATTTATGGCACCATGTATCGAAGGTTTAAACGGATGCGGCCGATGTAGCAGACTTCGTCAGATTCCCCCTCGTTTGAGGGGTTTTTTGATTGTGGGACGCTCTTTCCTGCAGGAGCAAGCCCCTGCAGTTAATTACGCTACCGCATAGCGGTAACAACTTTCTCCTTCTCCAGATAGTCACTTCGTGTCGTGGGTGTTTGTTTTGTTTGTGGTTGCCCGTGGATTGTATACGGAGACTAATTTATGTTGTCGCCCGTAGGGCGTGGATTAGTCCAAATCCGTATTTTCTTAGATTTGGGTTTTGGTTTGGGTTTAAGGATACGTTAGTCTCATTTGAGACTAAGATCAACTTAAACGTATGTTAAGGACACGTTAGTCTAATTTTTAGACTAAGATCAACTTAACGGGATCATTTAGATCCAACAAAAGAGCATTTGCACTCTATTGCTTAGTTTAGGGACATTACGGTCAATAATTAGTTTAAGGACATTACGGTCCATTTCCAGTTGTAAGGACATGGTGGTCCAATGTTAGTTTAAGGATATCTCGGTCCAGGTTAAGGACATCGTAGTCCATGGGTTTAAGGACCCCACAATCCAGGTTAAGGACATCATAGTCCATGAGTTTAAGGACCCCCCAGTCCGTAGAAATGTGTGGTTGTCGGGACCCGTCACCTCTCCGAAGACGTTGAAGGATTACAACGACGGATATCAGAGGAGTGAAGAGATGTACCCTCGAACCGGTGTAAGTTGTTTGAAAAATCTGTAGCCCAGTTTGGGACTAAGATCTGTGAGCAGATGGGCTCTGTTCAATATAAGTTGAGGACTTATGGCCAGAATTGGGCTAAGTCCAATAAGATTAAAATGTTTAACATTTTGTTGTTCTGGGCTGTTGAGCCTTTAATTGGGCTTGGCCCTTTTAATAATGCTAAGCATTAGGTCCTGACATCTTTGTTTTGTATTGAATGCATAACATTCATCAGGGCTTTGGCTCTTTAAAGAACAATTTGTGTTCATTCAACGTAACATATAGTGCGCTAGGCGCTTTGCGCCAATCAAAAGGGTGCAGTGCGCTTCTGCTACGTGGCGCGCATGTAAGTGTTGCGCTCTGCGCTAAGCGCAGATGCCGGTTTGTGAGCGCTGGGCGCTAGTCCATGAGCGCATTGTGCTGGCACATACGTTGATGACACGTATTGCGCTTGGCGCCAAGCACCGGCCATGAGCGCAGCGCGCTATTTCAGAAGCGCAAAGCGTAAGCTGTGTCTGTGATTGACACGTGGCACGTTTTGGCGCTGAGCGCCGGTCCAAAGAGCGCAAAAGCGCAGTTCATGAGTGCAATGCACTTTTCAATAGCGCAGAGCATACTTGATTAATTTTTATGATCAGAGAACAAGTTTATGTTCTTTTAAAAGAGACTTTGTCTCAAGATTCAAGAACAACAGTTCTTATTTTTGAAAGGCTTTGCCTTTATAGATCAATGATCTATGAATGAAGTTAGTACTTCTTTGTTTTTATGATAAGATCTTTTGATCTCTTTTATGAAAGACCTTGGTCTTTATAGATCTATGATCTTTTTTAGAAGATAGTTCTTCTTTTTATGAGATGATTTCATCTCTGTGTTCAAGAATCATGTTCTTTACCTTGAAGAAAACGATCTTCTTTTTCTAAAAGCTTGCTTTTCTTTCTTTGAGTTTTTTCTCAAAATTTGTAGGTTTTTTTTTCTATATCAGACTTTAGGTCTTGGGGCCTTTATATAGGGCAGATTGATTTGATAAATCAGTTAAAGAGATCTTTCTCTGATTGATTTGGGAATATTTCCCACCGTTGGATCTTTGATCCTAAGGCTTCTGTTTTACAGAAGGTAATCTTCTTGTTTTTAACAAGATTGGAAATATCTTTCAATAACAGAATTTTAATTCTGATTAATTAATAATTTATTATTAGATCTTTTGATCTAACGGCAGGGAATTCTTAATTCCAACGCTAGCGCACCTACGTTTGACACATGGCGCGCAGCGCAGAGCGCATCGCAATTTGCGCTAGTGCACCTATGTTTGGCACGTTGCGCGCAACGCGGAGCGCAGCGCAGCCTACGCTAGCGCACCTGTGTTTGACACGTGGCACGCAGCGCATAGTGCTGGATCTGAAGCGTTGCTTCAATTTTTTGACTTTTGAATTTCAATACAGAGCTTTGCTCTGATTGGGGGAAACAGAAGCGTCGCTTCATTTTAAATCTTGGAATTTGAACAGAGCTTTGCTCTGATTGGGGAAATAAGGGGCTTGCGCCTGCAGGGAAGAGCGTCCCCACAATCAAAAACCCCTCAAACGAGGGGGAATCTGACGAAGTCTGCTATATCGGCCGCATCCGTTTAAACCTTCGATACATGGTACCATAAATCAACTTGGTATCTTCGGAGAGGTGGACGGATAGCAACAATTAGCATCTGCCCCGAAATTCAGGCGAGACGTTCGCCGCATCTTCGTCCGCGTCTTTCGGCGGGGAACAGATTCTGGCACGCCCGGTGGGACCTTTTCCTCTTTCCACTCCACACTTCGTGTGTCGTGTTCGCGAACGAATTGTGGTTTGATATGGTTGCCCTTGGGTTCGAGGTACTAAGATTTGTTTTCTTGCTTAGCGCAGAAAACAAAACATCAATGGCATCTACTTGCGTGAAGTGTTCCAACTGCAATTGCAACTCGCGCTCCGCCTCATCTGGAGGCATAGCTTACGGGCCCCAAGCGGCCTCCTTGTTCATGATGCCGGTGGACCAGGTGACTCAGGCCACCACTGGATTGTTCTTTGGGACCATGCTCCCACCGATGAGCTTCAGCGCCCCTATAGCAACACAAGAAGCTCCCAAGAAGTCGGTCTTTGATCGGCTTACAACTACAGCGGCCCCTCTCAACGGGTCGTCCAGCCCCAGCGCCTCGGTCTTCACCAGATAGGGCCAAAGTTCGTGCAGACCCTGAAGTCGTCAAGGCAGCTTCTCCTGCCAAAGGGTCGGTCTTTACAAGACTGACTGTTCCGGCTCCCGTTCCTGCTCAAAAGTCCGTCTTTGACATATTGGATACCGCTACTCAACGGATGTCAGTCTTCAAGAGGCTGGTACCGGCAACGCCTCATCAGAACAGGGGGCATGACGAAGCCATCCCTATCACTGAACCAACACCATCGGCCCGATACGCTCAACGTCGCCACTGGTGCCGAGTAAGGAAGGCCAGGGGCAACTCCCCCTCTGGGCTAACTCCATCTGCCCCAACGGTGGAAGTCAATACTGCTGTTCCAACTGGAAACAACTTTGAATTGCTGACACGCTTAAAGTAAGGAAATGATTCGCTAGAGCCCTGGTGTCACGCCCCGCTTCCCAGAGTACACTAAGATAGGCACGTGACATAGCCAACCATGCTACCTGAGGATAGGAAATATCCTTCCACAGTCACATTACGGCTGTAGAGATATCAAGAACTGGTAAGTAAACTAAACTATCTAGTACATGTCCATGAGCCAGAATAAATGAGTCAAGAAATAATATAATATTCGGAAGCAAAAGGTCCAATAAATAAACACCTGGAAAGTAAAACTGGATAACAACAGAATCCTCACCGCTCGGTCTAACAGCGGCAGTACTCCTGATCAATCTGCAACAAAGGTAGAGGATCTGGGCCATGCAAAACCCAGACGTCAGTGCGTCATAATATCAAGCAATAAATTAAACAGAGGTAGAAAGACATACAGGTATGTGTATGAACGGTAAAACATGTATAACAGTAATGTAAATGAGAATAGGGAGGGTAATGTGTAGTGAGTAATCTAGACTGGTCTATTGGGTTAACTACTCTCAAGTCTTTGAAAACAATTTGATGAATCATCGATGTAACTCAATAGTATCCCGTGCGTGCCCGGGATCACGGTGAAGATTCTTGGGCTGAAACCGAGACATACCGCTAGGCACTAAAAGGAAAAGGGATAACGATGAATGATGTCAACGGCATCATCCCAAGGCTGGCCTAGCCTCTAAAAGATAGTGGGTAACGATGGATGATGTCAGCAGCATCATCCCAAGGCTGGCCTAGCCTCTAAAACTGATCAGGAAAGGTATCGAACTGTCGAGTTATAAGTTAGGTTTCATCATTGATTTCCCCATACCCCCAAGTTGTGTATTCAAGTCAAGTATTGATAAATCTAGAGCTAATGCCAACACAGGATCAGCAGGTAAAGGTTTGTTTGGATAGACAACAGGGAATGTCTGTCGGGACAACACGTCAGGTTTGTTGGCATTAGTAACAGGATCAGGTAACAGAGAAAGCCATGGTACCTCAAGTCAAGTCAGGTAGTATATAGGTATCATGTCATGTCAAGAGGTGCACGGTACCATGTCGTGTCAAGTAGTAGGTGTATCAAGTCATGTCAGGGGTGCACAAAATGTCATGTGGGTGCTCATAATCAAACTAACATAAGCATGGGTATACAAAACAAGCATGGGGTACTAATGGAACAATAAAATGGAACATTGTAATGTGATATGTAATCAGGTACAGATTAAGGCATATAGATGCACAGTTATGATTAGGGTTAAAGTTAAAGTTCCAATACTAATTAAACTACAATTTATCAAATGTGGAATGTTAATATTTCAATGTTATACATTCAAGTGATCTATGGATGCAATCATATGTATACTAGACGAGATGGATGCAAATGGGTGTTTGAAAGGTTATAAACTATTTAAATGGTACTATGGGCTATGCAATCAAGCACTATGATATAAATATGGACGCGGGCACAAAATATTGTAATCTAACATGCAACCAGGTATGTTTTCATAATTAACTCTAAAAATGATATAAACGGGACATCGAATGGTAAAATGTAATATAGGGCACTAAATTCAAACTTCATGCTTAATATATATCTAAATAAATATGAAATATTATAAATAGCATGTAGCAAGTTTTACTTGTCTCGACAGATCAAGAAACGGGTATACGGAACGTCACACGTCGGTGGGAAAAGTCACGATGCGCGCACGGTACACGGAACGGATCCAAACAACGCACAAGGTGATCACATGGGTCAGATACGCTCGCTGGGTCGTCGGGATCGTCGACGTCACGACCGGATTCCTGTGATCGGTGCTGAAAGACAAGGCAGTTACGGCACCACGTGCAGAATGTGCAAATGAAACTATCTTCGCATCATAACGCAAATTGTGGATATGGATTGTTCCAAATATTCAGATAAAGAATCCAAGATTAATGATGTTAGTGGGTTCGTCGTCCACGTAAATGGATACGACTATTGAGTTTCCCTGGAAATGGTGCCACAAA
The DNA here is from genome assembly GCA_030015575.1 of Agapanthus africanus. Taxonomy (NCBI): domain Eukaryota; kingdom Viridiplantae; phylum Streptophyta; class Magnoliopsida; order Asparagales; family Amaryllidaceae; genus Agapanthus; species Agapanthus africanus. The sequence goes on along the minus strand of JASDDO010000004.1, from coordinate 433,289,728 downwards.
TTCAGCAAGAAATATTCTGATCTAACAGAATTTTGTTCACATAAAAATAATTATACTGACAACAATGTTAAGGAGATCAAATACATGGGGCTACCAAAGATTGTTGCATTATACACATGAGTACAGCATGGTATATTTCAAATGAAAATAGTTCCAAGATACACAGCAGTCAAGAGAAGTTCAAAATCCAAACAGGAAGAAATAGAAAAGGCCCATGAGGTTGATCATCAAGAAATTCCTAGAATGGTCAATCCAGGAATCACTCTGTTGGGAGGTCCGCTAGGGTGTAGGGATCTTGGTGTGCAAGAAAATGGTTGGCCGGGGAAAGAAGAGAGATGCTCGAGGGAGGAAAGGAGGAGAGGGGAGAAAGAAGAGAAGATGGAGGTGACGAGGCCGACGAGGTGATCGGCGGCGTCGAGCGAGCATAGGGCGTGGGTTCTTGCTCGCGAGAAGGAGGACTAAAGCGGGAAAAATGAAAAGAAGATGAGCAGATCGAGGAGAGAGAGATGAGGTGAGCGACGTCATCGTCGGTGGTGGCAACGGCGAAGGGTCAGCGGCGACGAGGTGCAGTGCGAGGGTGTTGGCTAGGGTTTCCTTTTCTCGTGGAGGCGACAGAATATAAAGGAGGGGAAAGAAAGAAGGGAGGTGAGCGTAGGGGAAGAAGGGAGGTGACGGGATCACGAGGAATAGTGATCGCGAGAGGGAAGAGAGAGAGGAAGAGAGAGAGAGAGAAGAGAGAGAGTGACGTAGCAGAGGAAGTGATTAAATAAAAGTTTATAATAATTAATATTATATAAAAGAGAGAGAGAAAGAGAGAGAGATCCGTAAGATTTGATTTTAAAAAATCTATTTGAATATATATATTCGTTAGGTAAACAGTTACATATAATTATAGTTTAGAAATATATTAATATAATATTAGTACGTTTTGAGATTTTGGCAAATACAAATTTTGTAACACCCGAGCCCAAATAATACTATTTCTATGGCTAGTTGAGTGTTATACATTGCTCATTCCTATTATCCTGATTGTTTGGTGCTTTTTGCTAAATTTTAACCGGTTAAGTCATTTTGGCACATAACAAATTTTAACACCTAAAATGAAATTAAAAATATCCATGTTGGCCTACTCGTCGCCACTAGTCACGTGGTAGCGTCCGCGTGTCGAGATTTCGTCCCGTTCGGCGAAATGGGCAAGTTTGGACGTCTACGCGCGCGTACAAGTGTCCGACTTGGGGGCATGCATTTTAATCATTAAACACCTCTTTTCAAAATTTGGAACACGCTTAAAATCCTATAATTTGAATTTGGAACATTTGGGCGCAACCCGGGCGCGACTTGGAAATGTTTCATTTTAGCGCCAAAATCCCAAAATCAATAAAATATTCAAACCTTATAAAATTTCATATATTTTACTGTTAACATATCCCCAAATCTCTTAAAACTTTTTCTGTTAGCCACTTAGATTTCCCAGCCAATCATCACGAGGGGTTTTACCTCGTGGCCCCACCAACCCGTCTCTCTCTCTCTCTTCGTCTCTCTCTATCTCTCTCTAATCTCTTTCTCTCTCTCTTCCTTTAAATCTTCTCTCTCTCCTCATCAGATCTCTCTCTCTCCCTCTATATATTTTTCCCTCACGTCCTCAAAGCTTCACACGAGAAACCATCGCGAACCCCTAACCCTAACCCTAACCTCGTCGTGACCTCGCCGCCGGCCTCACCGTGACCTCGCCGTCATCATCCACACCTCCACAGCTTCGACCGCAACCCTCCTCCCTCCTTCCCGAGCCTGGAACCCAACCCCCGACGACATCACCCGGCCGCAGATCTCGCCGTCGACGCCGCCTCCCGTCACCAACGACGCCTGAGACTCCCTCTCTTCCTCCTCGTCCCGACCTCGTCGTCGCCTTCCTCCTTCCCTCGCCGGACCACCAGAACCCGAGCCCGACCCTAGCACCAACCCCCGGGTCACCGGAAAACGTGCCGTCGACCCTCGTCGACGTCACCCGCGCCACCTCCGACCACCCCCTCTTCCCTGCGACCAGAACCCGGCCCTTACCTCCCCTCATCGCACAGCACCACCCTATTTCCAGCGAACAAGAAAACTCCAGCCCTCGCCGCATCTCCTGTTCGCCGCCGGCGCGCCCATCGCCGTCGGGTCCGTCGTAGTTGCCCCTGGTTCTTCCCTCGAAGTACCCTGGTCCGTGTGGTCCCGCTGTTCGCTGTTGGGACTCGATCCGTAGTCCGTGCACCCGTCTCGTGTTTTCCGCCGACATTGCATCCGTGCTTTCCGGTTTGCGAAACCGTCGAGGCAAGTATCCGAATACTTGCTTTAACATGCTAGTACACAAGATCAAGTCTTGCTACAAACTTAATCATCATATTATTTACTATAACCACACAACTATTAGTAATATCGATATCATATTATAACTCAGAATTGACGGTTCAATTATTCTTAACGTTGAATCGGTATGGTAGTTTCTTGAAATTAATCGGTCTGCTATCAACCCACACTTTAACTAACTAAACTAAGTAGATCATCCTTGCTTCGTTTGTTAAATCACCCATGAAACAATTATTATTCTTTAGTTTAAATTCATGTAGTTTCATTACTTTATGTTGTTGATATTGCTTCACCTTGTGGCTATTGCACCCCAAGGGTGCTTGAACCTGTTAATAAGAGAATACAAAGCATCACTGTGTTTACATAGAATAATATTGTTATTTACTGTTCCTGCTGGTGTTCCTTATTCGTTACTATACCTGTTATAAGCATACATTTGATTGCATTACATATTGACCCGATCTTGATACACCTGACACATGTACTAATACACCGGACATGACACCTTATACATACTGACTCAACCTATTGGACTACAACCTGACTTATTACATTATCTCATGCCTAATGCCAATAAACCTGACTTGGGGTCCTCATGGACCATTCCTGCTGTCTATCCAGACATACCTGCTTTTACCTGATTCTGTGTTGACATTAATCCTGGACTACTGAATACCTGACCTGACATACATAACTTGGGGGTATGGGGAAATCAAAGGTGAAACCGACTTGTAACTCAACAGTTCGATACTTGTTCTGATCAGTCTTACGGGCTTGGCCTGCCCCGGAGTGATGATGCTGACATCACTCATCCATCCTACTACCTTTTACTGCTTAACGGCACGTCTCGGATTCAGCCCCGAGAACCTTGACCGTGGTCCCGGGCACGCACGGGATACTATTGAGTTACATCGACGATTCATCAATTGATTTCAAAGACTATAGAGTAGAAACCTGATAGGACAGTTTAGTTACCACTGCACATTACCCTGCACTGTTATTTCTTAGTACTGCTTTATTCATGTTCATACCTGCATTGCTTATTACCATGTTCATATTATACTATTGGTTGACATGACGCGCTGACGTCTGGGTTTTGCATGGCCCAGATTCCTTACCACTGTCGACGACCGAGCAGGAGCACTTCAGCCAGCAGGCTGATCTGTGAGTTCCGTAGTGGTTAGTTCCTTTATTGCATTTTATTTCCAGGTGCGATCCCGCATTATGGGACGTACTGTTTATTTATTGTATTGGATCATTTGCTTCCGCACTTGTTTTTCATTGACTCTTGTTATTATGGATTTGGACATGTGTTAGATAGTTTATTTATCTTGTTCTTGATATCTCTACAACCGTAATGTGACTGTGGATGGATACTTCTTACCCACAGGTAGCATGGTTGGCTATGTCACGTGCCCGATCTTGCGTACTCTGGGAAGCGGGGCGTGACATGGTTCTTTTGGTATCAGAGCCATAGGTTAGTTGGGTTGATTCTTTTGTAGTTGGGTATTGTACCCGATACACGAATCAGAATACCCGTGATTAGGAAACATGTCCTGCCACCTTGACCGTTTTACCATCCTTGAATCATTCTTCCGGATCATGTCGACATGCAAACTTACTTTGCATTGTCAACTCGAAAACCTAATTTCTTGTTATCTCTAGGACTTAGGCGACTTGGGTGGAGTTAAGTAATTGCGGCTATGATACCGCGGCATAGCTACAATGCAGTACTCTATTTAAGTATCTTGGAGTTCTAGCCTTGATCCACATTCAGAATCTATCATCATGCTAATGTTGGGTGTTTTGAGTTCAGGATTATGACAGGTAAGAGGTTGAAGACGTACCGGAGGCATGTGAACGAAGCCGCCATGCTTGGAGTGATAAGGGGAATGCTGGAAATCAAAGAGACAGACTGAGCTGATCCAGCCACAGCAGATTTGTTTCAGGAAGGTTTGCAGATCGTTCAGCAGTCTGTAAACAACAATGGAACTAGACCAGTCGAACGAGTAAGGACCGTAGCAGATTTCAGACTTTGGGTCCGTCTACATTTACTGGTTTAAAGGAGCTGTTACTAGCCGAGCAGAGGCTAGTGACACGGAAAATTTGCTGATTGCGGCACAGATCCCAGAGGACAAGAGAGTTGTTGTGGTGCGCTTTCAGCTAGTGGATTACGCCGAGAGTGATGGCTTGTGGAGGAGACCCGCTTGCCCAAGCCAAACAGTGGGCGGATTTCTCTAAGAGTTTCCTGGAGAAGTCCTTCCGCGGACTGCGCGGAGGAAATGGAAGAGAAATTATCGGACTAAGGCAGAATGGGGCAACCGTGGACGTGCATGCAGCAGAATGGAGGAGACTCAGTAGTCTCTCTGGACCTTTCACGGCCAACGATGCAGACAGCAGTTGCGGTAAGGAAGCAGTTCGGTCGGGCCAGTCGAGTTTAGGGCTAGGCCGACAAACATTGTTCTTGCAGTTATGGAAGTTGATAGTAATGAAGAGCCGGCAGTTGTTCGCGACTTTATGGACGTATTTGAAGATATATCGGGCTTACCGCCGAAGCGAGATGTGGAGTTCGCGATTGACCTTATTCCTGGTGCAGCGCCAGTATCGAAATCATATTATCCGATGGCACCAGAGGAATTGGAAGAAGTTAAGAAGCAAGTCGGGGAATTACTTGAGAAGGGTTGGATTCGAAGCAGCAACTCGCCTTGGGGAGCTCCAGTTCTTTTGGTAAAGAAGAAGGATGGCATAAGAAGGATGTGCATTGATTATCGAGAATTGAACCGGGTGACTATTAAGAACAAGTACCCGATCCCTCGCATTGGAGAACTTTTGAGCAGCTTAGTGGCGCGAGAGTATTCTCGAAGCTGGATTTACGATCCGGATATCATCAGGTCCGAATGAAAAAAAAAGAGATATTTGCAAGACGGCGTTTCGAACTCGATATGGACATTTCGAGTATTTGGTGATGCCCTTCGGAGTGACTAATGCGCCGGCAATATTCATGGACTTGATGAACAGGGTCTTTTCACCATACCTGGACCAGTTTATTGTGGTATTCATTGACGATATTCTGGTATACTCGAAGAGTCCGGAGGAACATGCTGAGCATTTAAAGATCGCCCTGCAGACGCTGAGACAGGAGAAATTATTCGCGAAAATGAGTAAGTGGGAATTTTGGCTGGAAGAAGTGAAGTTTCTGGGGCATGTTGTGTCGGGCGATGGAATCGCCGTTGATCCCGAGAAGATTGCAGCCGTTCGAGATTGGCCTATTCCAAAGAATGTTGCAGAGATAAGAAGTTTTCTTGGACTCGCCGGATACTACAGGAGATTTGTGGAGAGTTTCGCTCGTTTGGCAGAGCCGTTAACCAAGCTTACGCGCAAGGAGGTACCTTTTGTTTGGACGGATGGTTGTACATTGGCCTTCGAGACGTTGAAGCAGAAGTTGATAACCGCCCCTATCCTAACTGTACCGGATAATTCAGGAGTACCGGTGATTCACAGCGACGCATCTGGAAAAGGATTGGGATGTGTTTTGATGCAGAATGGGAAAGTCGTCGCTTACGCATCGAGACAACTGAAGACTCATGAGAAGAATTACCCGACTCATGACTTGGAGCTTGCAGCTGTGATCTTCGCCTTGAAGATTTGGAGACACTACCTTTTGGGCGAGAGAGTCGAAGTCTTTACAGATCACAAGAGTTTGAAGTATGTGTTCACTCATAAGGAGTTGAACATGAGGCAACGCAGATGGTTGGAGCTGATGGCCGACTACGACCTTGATCTTAAGTACCATCCAGGAAAAGTTAACGTCGTGCCAGATGCGCTAAGTCGGTTACCAGCAATTCAGGTATTGACTGCACAGAGGGAGATCATTGCGGATTTTCGGAGATTTGACTTGGAGGTTGTGCTACCACATGCTACGGGGCAGTTGATGCAATTGCAAGTACAATCGTCCTTAGTCGAGAAGATTAAAGTGGCGCAATCGCAGGATCCTAGGATGCAAAAGTTTCGAGAGCAGGTTGAAGCCGGACTACGAACCGATTTACTGATCCATGAAGACGGTTCGTTGAGATATGGTAGCCGTGTGTGTATGCCAAAAGGAGATATGCGTGAAGAGCTTATGAAGGAGGCACACAGTTCAGCTTACTCTGTACATCCAGGAGGGACAAAGATGTACCGAGATATTCGACAGCACTTCTGGTGGGAAGCTATGAAACGGGAAATTGCTCGCTTCGTGGCTAAGTGCTTGGTGTGTCAGCAAGTCAAGGCTGAACACCAAAGGGTTGCTGGTTTGTTGCAACCACTTCCGATTCCTCAGTGGAAGTGGGAACATATAACCATGGATTTCGTGACGGCTTTACCGCGGAGTCCAAAGGGCAACAATGCAGTATGGGTGATTGTCGATCGGTTGACCAAGGCGGCTCACTTTATTCCTTTTCGGGTTGGTCAATCGACCGAGACTTTGGCAGAGCGGTATGTGCAGGAGATTGTAAGATTGCATGGAGTGCCGGTAAGCATCGTGTCCGATCGGGACACTCGGTTCTTGTCGCACTTCTGGAGGAGTTTACAAGAAAGTTTGGGGACTCGATTGAAGTTTAGCACAGCTTATCATCCTCAGACTGATGGACAATCGGAGAGAACGATCCAGACCCTTGAAGATATGTTGAGGGCTTGCATGTTAGACTTCAAAGGTTCTTGGGAGGATCATCTACACCTGGTGGAGTTGTCGTACAACAATAGCTTCCAAGCGACTATTCAGATGGCTCCGTTTGAAGCGTTGTATGGTCGTAAATGCCGTTCACCGGTTTGTTGGGATGACGTTGGTGAACGAAGGTTACTAGGACCAGATTTGGTGGTACAGACAGTCGAGAAGGTGAATACAATCAGGAAGCATATGAAAGCAGCTCAAGACAGACAGAAAAGTTGGGCCGACACGCCAAGAAGACCTCTAGAGTTCGCCGTGGGTGATTTGGTATTTCTGAAGACATCACCGACTAGAAGGGTGATTCGCTTTGGAAGTCGGGGAAAGCTTAGTCCTCGATTCGTTGGACCCTTTGAGATATTGGAGCGTGTTGGAAAGGTAGCGTACCGTTTGGCGTTACCACAGTCATTGGCAGGAGTGCACGATGTGTTTCATGTGTCTCAACTACGGAGGTATGTTCGCGATGAAACTCACGTCTTGGATCATTCGGAGTTGACTGTACGGGAGGACCTAACTTTTGAAGAGCAACCGGTTGAAATCAAGCATCGAAGAGAAAAGGTTCTTAAGAACAAGGTTATCCCTCTTGTGCTAGTTTCTTGGGGTAATCGATCGCATGGAGAATCCACTTGGGAGCGAGAAGACGAGATCCGGCAGAAGTTTCCTCACCTTTTCTATCTTGTAGTCTTGGAATTTCGAGGACGAAATTCTTTTGTAGTTGGGTATGATGTAACACCCGAGCCCAAATAATACTATTTCTATGGCTAGTTGAGTGTTATACATTGCTCATTCCTATTATCCTGATTGTTTGGTGCTTTTTGCTAAATTTTAACCGGTTAAGTCATTTTGGCACATAACAAATTTGAACACCTAAAATGAAATTAAAAATATCCATGTTGGCCTACTCGTCGCCACTAGTCGCGTGGTAGCGTCCGCGTGTCGAGATTTCGTCCCGTTCGGCGAAATGGGCAAGTTTGGACGTCTACGCGCGCGTACAAGTGTCCGACTTGGGGGCATGCATTTTAATCATTAAACACCTCTTTTCAAAATTTGGAACTCGCTTAAAATCCTATAATTTGAATTTGGAACATTTGGGCGCAACCCGGGCGCGACTTGGAAATGTTTCATTTTAGCGCCAAAATCCCAAAATTAATAAAATATTCAAACCTTATAAAATTTCATATATTTTACTGTTAACATATCCCCAAATCTCTTAAAACTTTTTCTGTTAGCCACTTAGATTTCCCAGCCAATCATCACGAGGGGTTTTACCTCGTGGCCCCACCAACCCGTTTCTCTCTCTCTCTCCGTCTCTCTCTATCTCTCTCTAATCTCTTTCTCTCTCTCTTTCTTTAAATCTTCTCTCTCTCCTCATCAGATCTCTCTCTCTCCCTCTATATATTTTTCCCTCACGTCCTCAAAGCTTCACACGAGAAACCATCGCGAACCCCTAACCCTAACCCTAACCTCGTCGTGACCTCGCCGCCGGCCTCACCGTGACCTCGCCGTCATCATCCACACCTCCACAGCTTCGACCGCAACCCTCCTCCCTCCTTCCCGAGCCTGGAACCCAACCCTCGACGACATCACCCGGCCGCAGATCTCGCCGTCGACGCCGCCTCCCGTCACCAACGACGCCTGAGACTCCTTCTCTTCCTCCTCGTCCCGACCTCGTCGTCGCCTTCCTCCTTCCCTCACCGGACCACCAGAACCCGAGCCCGACCCTAGCACCAACCCCCGGGTCACCGGAAAACGTGCCGTCGACCCTTGTCGACGTCACCCGCGCCACCTCCGACCACCCCCTCTTCCCTGCGACCAGAACCTGGCCCTTACCTCCCCTCATCGCACAGCACCACCCTATTTCCAGCGAACAAGAAAACTCCAGCCCTCGCCGCATCTCCTGTTCGCCGCCGGCGCGCCCATCGCCATCGGGCCAGTCGTAGTTGCCCCTGGTTCTTCCCTCGAAGTACCCTGGTCCGTGTGGTCCCGCTGTTCGCTGTTGGGACTCGATCCGTAGTCCGTGCACCCGTCTCGTGTTTTCCGCCGACATTGCATCCGTGCTTTCCGGTTTGCGAAACCGTCGAGGCAAGTATCCGAATACTTGCTTTAACATGCTAGTACACAAGATCAAGTCTTGCTACAAACTTAATCATCATATTATTTACTATAACCACACAGCTATTAGTAATATCGATATCATATTATAACTCAGAATTGACGGTTCAATTATTCTTAACGTTGAATCGGTATGGTAGTTTCTTGAAATTAATCGGTCTGCTATCAACCCACACTTTAACTAACTAAACTAAGTAGATCATCCTTGCTTCGTTTGTTAAATCACCCATGAAACAATTATTATTCTTTAGTTTAAATTCATGTAGTTTCATTACTTTATGTTGTTGATATTGCTTCACCTTGTGGCTATTGCACCCCAAGGGTGCTTGAACCTGTTAATAAGAGAATACAAAGCATCACTGTGTTTACATGGAATAATATTGTTATTTACTGTTCCTGCTGGTGTTCCTTATTCGTTACTATACCTGTTATAAGCATACATTTGATTGCATTACATATTGACCCGATCTTGATACACCTGACACATGTACTAATACACCGGACATGACACCCTATACATACTGACTCAACCTATTGGACTACAACCTGACTTATTACATGATCTCATGCCTAATGCCAATAAACCTGACTTGGGGTCCTCATGGACCATTCCTGCTGTCTATCCAGACATACCTGCTTTTACCTGATTCTGTGTTGACATTAATCCTGGACTACTGAATACCTGACCTGACATACATAACTTGGGGGTATGGGGAAATCAAAGGTGAAACCGACTTGTAACTCAACAGTTCGATACTTGTTCTGATCAGTCTTACGGGCTTGGCCTGCCCCGGAGTGATGATGCTGACATCACTCATCCATCCTACTACCTTTTACTGCTTAGCGGCACGTCTCGGATTCAGCCCCGAGAACCTTGACCGTGGTCCCGGGCACGCACGGGATACTATTGAGTTACATCGACGATTCATCAATTGATTTCAAAGACTATAGAGTAGAAACCTGATAGGACAGTTTAGTTACCACTGCACATTACCCTGCACTGTTATTTCTTAGTACTGCTTTATTCATGTTCATACCTGCATTGCTTATTACCATGTTCATATTATACTATTGGTTGACATGACGCGCTGACGTCTGGGTTTTGCATGGCCCAGATTCCTTACCACTGTCGACGACCGAGCAGGAGCACTTCAGCCAGCAGGCTGATCTGTGAGTTCCGTAGTGGTTAGTTCCTTTATTGCATTTTATTTCCAGGTGCGATCTCGCATTATGGGACGTACTGTTTATTTATTGTATTGGATCATTTGCTTCCGCACTTGTTTTTCATTGACTCTTGTTATTATGGATTTGGACATGTGTTAGATAGTTTATTTATCTTGTTCTTGATATCTCTACAACCGTAATGTGACTGTGGATGGATACTTCCTACCCACAGGTAGCATGGTTGGCTATGTCACGTGCCCGATCTTGCGTACTCTGGGAAGCGGGGCGTGACAAATTTACTCCAAAACGCGTCCGGACTGGGTCTAAAAATTCAGATTTAAAATATGAAAAATATATGCGACTTCCAAATTTCAAAATGAATGCTCAGTTAAAGAAAATGCATACCCACAAGAACGGATGCACGTACGTGCGCGTAGCCATCCAAACACGCCCGTTTCGCTGAACGGGACGAGAACAAGATGCGCGGACTCTACCACGGGGTTAGGGGTATCATGCAGGCTATGAAATGCAATTTTAAATTATTTTACACGACCTAAAATGTTATATGGTAAGAGATGCAATGCCGGGTAAAATGCCAGTATGTACTAATCATGAGATGCACGTGTCCATGCAACAAGTCAAGGTAATTTATAAATAAGAATCAAACAGGTTCAAGCAAGCGGGTCGGGTCGAATGCAATGTAAAATGTAAAATACCATTCGCACCGAAAACACGATAAATCAAGAAAAATACCACAGATAAGTAAATACGGGAACTGGAAATGGTATAAATGAACTAGGTTGTTACATTATACCCATCTACAAAAAGAATTTCGTCCTCGAAATTCCAAGAACAAGAAAGGATAAACAATCAAGAAATTATAAGAATAGATGTGGAAACTTTTGCCGGATTTCATCTTCTCGTTCCCAAGTTGATTCTCCATGTGAGCGATTTCCCCAAGAAACAAGTACTAGAGGGATAACTTTATTCTTAAGAACCTTTTCCCTTCAATCCACAATCGACATCGGTCGTTCCTCAAAGGTTAAATCTTCTTGTACAGTCAGCTCCGAATGATCCAACACGTGTGTGTTACCTCGAACACAATTACGGAGTTGAGATACGTGAAACACGTCATGAACATTCTCCAAAGATTGCGGTAACGCCAAACGATACGCCACTACTCCAACACGCTCCAAAATCTCGAAAGGCCCAACGAATCGAGGATTAAGCTTTCCTCGACTTCCGAAACGAATCACTCCTCTAGTCGGTGATATCTTCAAGAACACAAGATCACCAACCGTAAACTCTAGAGGTCTTCTCGATGTATCAGCCCAACTCTTCTGTCGATTTTGTGCTGGCTTCATATGATTCCGGATAGTGTTGACCTTCTTTACTGTCTGCACGATCAAATCCGGTCCCAACAATCTTCGTTCTCCAATATCGTCCCAACAAACAGGTGAACGACACTTGCGACCATACAACGCTTCAAATGGAGCCAGCTGAATAGTCGCCTGAAAAATGTTATTGTAAGCAAACTCCACCCAGTGTAGATGATCCTCCTATGAACCCTTGAAGTCTAACATGCAAGCTTTCAACATGTCTTCAAGAGTTTGGATCGTTCTCTCCGACTGGCCATCTGTCTGATGATGATTAGCTGTACTAAACTTCAATCGAGTCCCCAAAATTTCCTGTAAGCTCCTCCAAAAGTGTGATAAGAAACGAGTGTCACGGTCGGACACGATGCTCACCGGTACTCCATGCAATATTACAATCTCCTGCATGTACCGCTCTGCCAAAGCTTCTGTTGATTGACCAACTCGAAATGGTATGAAATGAGCTACCTTGGTCAATCGATCAACAATCACACAAATTGTATTGTTGCCCTTTGGACTCCGCAGTAAGTCGTCACGAAATCCATGGTTATATGTTCCCACTTCCATTGAGGAATCGGATGCGGTTGTAATAAACTAGCAACCCTTTGATATTCAGCCTTAACTTGCTAACACACTAAGCACTTTGCTACAAAGCGGGCAATCTCCCGTTTCATGTCTTCCCACCAGAAATGCTGTCAAAGATCTCGGTACATCTTCGTGCCTCCTGGATGTACGGAATATGCGAAACTGTGCGCCTCCTTTGTAAGTTCTTCGCAAATGTCTCCTTTGGCACACACAACGGCTACCATAACGCAACGAACCATCTTCATGGATCGGTAAGTCTGTTCGAAGTCCAGCTTCAACCTGTTCTCGAAACTTCTGAAATCTTGGGTCCTGCAATTGCGCTGCTTTAATATTCTCGAACAACGACGACTGTACTTGCAGCTGCATCAACTGTCCCGAAGAATGCGGTAGCACAACCTCCAAATCAAATCTTCGAAATTCTTCAATAAATTCCTTCTGTGTAGTCAACATCTGAATTGCTGACAACCGACTAAGCGCATCCGGCACTACATTAACTTTCCCCGGATGGTACTTAAGATCAAGATCGTAGTCAGCCATCAGCTCCAACCATCTACGCTGCCACATATTAAGCTCTTTCTGTGTGAACACGTACTTTAGGCTTTTGTGATCGGTGTATACTTCGACTTTTTCGCCCAATACGTAGTGTCTCCAAATCTTCAAAACGAAAATCACAGCTGCTAGCTCCAAATCATGAGTTGGGTAATTCTTCTCATAGGTCTTCAACTGTCTCGATGCGTACGCTATAACCTTCCCATGCTGCATCAAAACACGTCCCAATCCTTTCCCAGATGCGTTGCTGTGAATCACCAATCCTCCGGAACTATCTGGCATGGTTAAAACAAGAGCGGTTATCAACCTTTGCTTCAGCGCCTCAAAAGCCGACGCACACTTATCCGTCCACACAAATGGTACTTCCTTTCCGCATAAACTTGGTCAAAGGCTCCGCTAGACGAGCAAAGTTCTTCACGAACCTTCCGTAATACCCGGCAAGTCCAAGGAAGCTCCCGATTCCTGCAACATTCTTTGGAATCGGCTAATCTCGAACTGCTGCAATCTTTTCGGGATCAACGGCGATTCCATCTCCGGATACGACATGCTCCAAAAACTTCACTCCTTCAATGCCAAAACTTGCACTTGCTCATCTTTGTATATAATCTTTCTTGCCTTAATGTCTGCAGTGCGATCTTCAAGTGTTCTGCATGCTCTTTATTGCTCCTCGAATACACTAGAATATTATCAATGAACACCACTATAAACTGGTCCAAGAATGGTGAAAAGATTCGGTTCATCAAGTCCATAAATATCGCCGGTGCATTCGTTACTCCGAAGGGCATCACTAAATACTCGTAATGTCCATACCGAGTTCGGAACGCAGTCTTGCAAATATCTTCTGATTTAACTCGGACATGATGATATCCGGATCGCAATTCCATCTTCGAGAATACCCTCGCGCCACTAAGCTGCTCAATAATTCGCCAATATGAGGGATCGGGTACTTGTTCTTAATAGTCACCCGGTTTAATTCTCGATAATCGATGCACATCCTCCTTGTGCCATCTTTCTTCTTTACTAGAAGAACTGGAGCTCCCCCAGGTGAATTACTGCTGTGAATCCAACCTTTCTCAAGTAATTCGGTGACCTGCTTCTTGACTTCTTCCAACTCCATTGGTGCCATTAGACAATACGCCTTTGAGATTGGCGCTGCACCAGGAACAAGATCAATCACGAACTCCACATCTCATTTTGCGGTAAACCCGAGATGTCCTCGAACACGTCCATGAACTCTCGAAAAATAGCCGGCGCTTCCTCCTTATCAACTTCCATTGATGAAAGAACATTGTTTGTCGGCCTAGCCCTAAACTCGACTGGCCCGACAGAACTGCTACCTCCAGCAAAACAAACTCCGGATGTCCGGGAATCTGGAAATTCACTTTCTTTGCTCTACAATCAATGTGAGCGTGGAAAGTGTCGAGAAAATCCATTTCTAAGACGACAACAACCAAAAGGGATGCACCAGAATTGAATAATTATAATGCGGGGAAGACATGATCAAGTAGGATACCTGAACGATTTCACCTGAAGCCAAACACTGAAGAAGATAAGCACGGTAAACAGAATTCAAGCTTGCGATAAAACATGAACTGGAAAGCAAGAGAAGCAAGGCAATACAATGACTATGAAACAAAGAAGTGAATCAAGACCAGGACTCCAAGTTACTTAAAGAGAGTACCGCATTGTAACCATGCTGCAGTTCATAGTTACAATCACATAACTCCACTCAAGTCGCCCAAATCCTAGTATCAGAATCAAGGAACAGGGAGAAACAATAGAGAACTAAAAAGGTTTCAAGTCGAGATGCAAGTGGTTTGCATATCTTCAAAGCGAAGGATAAAAGAAAGATATGATTCAAGAATCACGATAACAAGGTGGCAGGACATGTTCCTAATCACGAGTATTCTGATTCGTGTATTGGGTCCAACACCCAACTACAAAAGAATCAAACTCGATTAACCTTTATCCTAGGGCTCTTATACCAAAAGAACCATGTCATGCCCCGCTTCCCAGAGTACGCTAAGATAGGAACGCGATATAGCCAACCATGCTACCTGAGGATAGGAAATATCCTTCCACAGTCACATTACGGCTGTAGAGATATCAAGAACTGGAATGTAAACTAAACTATCTAGTACATGTCCATGAGCCAGAATAAATGAGTCAAGAAATAATATAATATGCGAAAGCAAAAGGTCCAATAAATAAACACCTGGAAAGTAAAACTGGATAACAACAGAATCCTCACCGCTCGGTCAAACAGCGGCAGTACTCCTGATCAATCTGCAACAAAGGTAGAGGATCTGGACCATGCAAAACCCAGACGTCAGTACGTCATAATATCAAGCAATAAATTAAACAGAGGTAGCAAGACATACATGTATGTGTATAAACAGTAAAACAGGTATAACAGTAATGTAAATAAGAACAGTGAGGGTAATGTGTAGTGAGTAATCTAGACTGGTCTATTGGGTTAACTACTCTCAAGTCTTTGAAATCAATTTGATGAATCATCGATGTAACTCAATAGTATCCCGTGCATGCCCGGGATCACGGTGAAGATTCTCGGGCTGAAACCGAGACATGCCGCTAGGCACTAAAAGGAAAAGGGGTAACGATGAATGATGTCAACGGCATCATCCCAAGGCTGGCCTAGCCTCTAAAAGGTAGTGGGTAACGATGGATGATGTCAGCAGCATCATCCCAAGGCTGGCCTACCTCTAAAACTGATCAGGAAAGGTATCGAACTGTCGAGTTACAAGTCAGGTTTCATCATTGATTTCCCCATACCCCCAAGTTGTGTATTCAAGTCAAGTATTGATAAATCTAGAGCTAATGCCAACACAGGATCAGCAGGTAAAGCTTTGTCTGGATAGACAATAGGGAATGTCTGTCGGGACAACACGTCAGGTTTGTTGGCATTAGTAACATGATCAGGTAACAGAGAAAGCCATGGTACCTCAAGTCAAGTCAGGTAGTATATAGGTATCATGTCATGTCAAGAGGTGCATGGTAGCATGTCGTGTCAAGTAGTAGGTGTATCAAGTCATGTCAGGGGTGCACAAAATGTCATGTGGGTGCTCATAATCAAACTAACATAAGCATGGGTATACAAAACAAGCATGGGGTACTAATGGAACAATAAAATGGAACATTGTAATGTGATATGCAATCAGGTACAGATTAAGGCATATAGATGCATAGTTATGATTAGGGTTAAAGTTAAAGTTCCTATACTAATTAAACTACAATTTATCAAATGTGGAATGTTAATATTTCAATGTTATACATTCAAGTGATCTATGGATGCAATCATATGTATACTAGACGAGATGGATGCAAACGGGTGTTTGAAAGGTTATAAACTATTTAAATGGTACTATGGGCTATGCAATCAAGCACTATGATATAAATATGGACGCGGGCACAAAATATTGTAATCTAACATGCAACCAGGTATGTTTTCATAATTAACTCTAAAAATGATATAAACGGGATATTGAATGGTAAAATGTAATATAGGGCACTAAATTCAAACTTCATGCTTAATATATATCTAAATAAATATGAAATATTATAAATAGCATGTAGCAAGTTTTACTTGCCTCGACAGATCAAGAAACGGGTATACGGAACGTCACACGTCGGCGGGAAAAGTCGTGAACGCGCGCACGGTACACGGAACGGATCCAAACAACGCACAAGGTGATCACATGGGTCAGGTACGCTCACTGGGTCGTCGGGATCGTCGACGTCACGACCGGATTCCGGTGATCGGTGCTGAAAGACAAGGCAGTTACGATACCACGTGCAGAATGTGCAAATGAAACTATCTTCGCATCATAACGCAAATTGTGGATATGGATTGTTCCAAATATTCAGATAAAGAATCCAAGATTAATGATGTTAGTGGGTTCGTCGTCCACGTAAATGGATACGACTATTGAGTTTCCCTGGAAATGGTGCCACAAATGCAGCAAGAAATATTCTGATCTAACAGAATTTTGTTCACATAAAAATAATTATACTGACAACAATGTTAAGGAGATGAAATACATGGGGCTACCAAAGATTGTTGCATTATACACATGAGTACAACATGGTATATTTCAAATGAAAATAGTTCCAAGATACACAACAGTCAAGAGAAGTTCAAAATCCAAACAGGAAGAAATAGAAAAGGCCCATGAGGTTGATCATCAAGAAATTCCTAGAATGGTCAATCCAGGCATCACTCTGTTGGGAGGTCCGCTAGGGTGTAGAGATCTTGGTGTGCAGGGAAAAAGTTGACCTGGGAAAGAAGAAAGATGCTCGAGGGAGGAGAGGAGGAGAGGGGAGAAAGAAGAGATGATGGAGGTGTCGAGGCCGACGAGGTGATCGGCGGTGTCGGGCGAGCACAGGGCGTGGGTTCTTGCTCGCGAGAAGGAGGACTAAAGCGGGAAAAATATAAAGAAGATGAGTAGATCGAGGAAAGAGAGAGATGAGGTGAGCGACGTCGTCGTCGGTGGTGGCGACGGCGAAGGGTCAGCGACGACGAGGTGCAGTGCGAGGGTGTTGGCTAGGGTTTCCTTTTCTCGTGGAGGCGACAGAATATAAAGGAGGGGAAAGAAAGAAGGGAGGTGAGCATAGGGGAAGAAGGGAGGTGACGGGATCATGAGGAATAGTGATCGCGAGAGGAGAGAGAGAGAGGAAGAGAGAGAGAGAGAGAGACGTAGCAGAGGAAGTGGTTAAATAAAAGTTTATAATAATTAATATTATATAAAAGAGGGAGAGATCTGTAAGATTTGATTTAAAAAAATCTATTTGAATATATATATTCGTTAGGTAAATAGTTACATATAATTATAGTTTAGAAATATATTAATATAATATTAGTACGTTTTGAGATTTTGGTAAATACAAACTTACTCCAAAACACGTCCGGGTCGAGTTTAAAAATTCAGATTTAAAATATGAAAAATATATACGACTTCCAAATTTCAAAATGAATACTCCGTTAAAGAAAATGCATACCCCCAAGAACGGATGCACGTACTTGCGCGTAGCCATCCAAACACGACCGTTTCGCTGAACGGGACGAGAACAAGATGCGCAGACGCCACCACGGGGTTAGGGGTATCATGCAGGCTATGAAATACAATTTTAAATTATTTTACATGACCTGAAATGTTATATGGTAAGAGATGCAATGCCAGGTAAAATGCCAGTATGTACTAATCATGAGATGCACGTGTTCATACAATAAGTCAAGCTAATCTATAAATAAGAATCAAACAGGTTCAAGCAAGCGGGTCGGGTCGAATGCAATGTAAAATGTAAAATACCATTCGCACCCAAAACACGATAAATCAAGAAAAATACCACAGATAAGTAAATACGGGAACTGGAAATGGTATAAATGAACTAGGTTGTTACACCTGGCAATAGGAATGAAGTTGCCCTCTCTCAAAGGAAATTCCTCTGGCATTATACGTCTTGAGGAAGCGGATATATATCCTAACTTCCGCCTATACCATCAGAGGATTGCACACCCTACCGACGAGTGCATAGCCTTTAAAAACTGGTGGTAGCGATATGTTGCCCATCGACGACACGTTCAACAAGTGAAGCGCAAGGCTCGTCCGGAGCAGAAAAGCACGACTGATGAGCGCGAAGGAGCTACTGGCAACCGTCACATTGCCGACACCAAGGGATCGCAAGTTATCATCTTTGGAAGCGACTCTGACGAAGAAATCGCCCTCAGCGCTCTCTTCAAGGAATCCACCTCTGACACAAAACATGCAAAGATTTGCAGCAAAATCTAGCTGCATAATCGTGCGTTGACTCATGACCGAAACGTCGTTAAACTACTACCAACCTGCGTCGTCCCCAGGCTGACGCGGTGTTAAACAAAAGAATAAAAAAACGGTATTTCCATAAGAAAAATGGACACGGATGAAAACCCGAAAGGGCTCTGTGAGTAAAAACAGCAGGGCTGCCGGCGAGTTTTGTGAAAACCCGAAAAGGCGCAACCTCGTTAGAATAAAAAAAAGAAAAAAAATGGTATGTCCATAAGCAAAATAGGCACGGATGAAAACCCAAAAGGGATCCGTGAGTAAAAACAGCAGGACTGCCAGCGAGTTTTGTGAAAACCTAAAAGGGCGCAACCTCGTTAGAATAAAAAAAACTTGCAAGGTCATATCGACTTTGTAAGGAGAAACCACCTGCATGAGATCCTTTTGACTCACAAGGGAGCAACACACTTAGGGATCCTCACGATTCCTAAGGAGAAATTACACTTGCGAGATCCTCGCGACTCATAAGGAGAACCCTCTTATGAGACCCTCACGGCTCATAAGATTTGAAAGTCTTAAGCTACAGGGATCTAAACCTATTCTTAAGCAACCACCACAACCTCCAATATTTCCCTACAAGCGGTTCAGTATTGACCCTTGTATACAATCCATGGGCGCGAATAAATATTTCCCTAACAAAGTCTCATCCGTGATTAGGGATATGTTTGCACGGTGAACCCCCTTATAAGCCCTCTCGACTTATGATGAGAAAATACTCTTGTAAGATCCTTACGACTTACGAGAAGCCATACACTTAGGAATCCTCACGATTCTTAAGAAGAAAACGCACTTACGAGATCCTCATGACTCGCAGGGAGAAAAACCTTTATGAGACCCTTACGGCTCATAAAGTCAAAAGCCTTAGTCGACAGGATTCTAACCTTGTTCGCTAAGACACCTTTGTTCGATATCGACAGAGGCAAATGATGATTCGCTCCTGGCAATATTTCAATTGTATTGGTGCTGATGCCGAAATCAGTATCCGATCCCAGGCTTGCAGCGAGAAGCTAGCGAGCCACACATGCATACGAAATAGCCGAAATGATGAGGCAACTTGCAACAAAATCAGCAAGTAAAAAAAATGTATGCATGCAAAACAGCCGAAATGATTGGGCAACTCGCAATAAAAAGCAGCGAGTAAAAATAAAATAAATAGCCGAAATGATTGGGCACCGCCAAAAATAGCCGAAATGATTGGGCAATCGCGACCTTCGCGATATAAAAGCTGAAATGATAGAGCATCGCGGAAAAAAATAAAATAAAATGAAATTTACGCCCTATATGTGATATCACATCAATCCCTGTATACAATCCAGGGGCGCAAACAAAGAAGGAATCACACCTTCCCTCCTCAGGCTCCATCAGAAAACGAAGCCAAATCTCGACGGTTCAGGGATAGCCTAGAGATCATCAACAGCGTTCCTCCCCATTCCAGCAGGATTCAGATGCTATAATCAACCCTGGAGCTACGGCAAAGCCCCTACTCCAAATCTCGATGGTTCCTAAACAACCTAGAGACCACCTCGACATTCGTCTCGTTACAGCAGACGCAACGTCAACGAAAGACCTCATGGTCGAAACAAGGCGGAGTGATGGCAAAATCCCAACTCCACCTCAGCATTCATCTCATTACACCAGACGCGATGTCAACAACGGCATTCCTTTGCAGTCCAACAGTATGCAGATGCAACGTCAACGAAAGACCTCACGGTCGGAACAAAGCGAAGTGATGGAAAAATCTCAGCACCACCTCGACGTTCGACTCGATACAGCAGATGAGATTTCACTACAGCGTCCTTCCTCCAACAGGATTCGGACACGCCAAAGCAAATGAAGCGAAGGCCAAATTCCTAGCTTCATGGTCTTGACGGAAACTCATATAAAACCTGAAAGACTATCGGAGATCATCCCACACCAGCGCGGAGTGGCCACCACCTCGACGTTCGTCTCGATACAGCAGACAAGATGTCACTACAACGTCCTTCCTCCAACAGGATTTGGACACGCCAAAGTAAATGAAGCGAATGCCAAATTCTCAGCTTCATGGTCTTGACGGCAACTCATATAAAACCTGAAAAACTATCGGAGATCATCCCACACCAGCGCGGAGTGGTCACCACCTCGACGTTCGTCTCGATACAGCAGACGAGATGTCACTACAGCGTCCTTCCTTCAACAGGATTCGGACACGCCAAAGCAAACGAAGCGAAGGCCAAATTCCCAGCTTCATGGTCTTGACGGCAACTCATATAAAACCTGAAAGACTATCGGAGATCATCCCACACCAGCGTGGAGTGGCCACCACCTCGACGTTCGTCTCGATACAGCAGACGAGATGTCACTACAGCGTTCTTCCTCCAACAGGATTCGGACACGCCAAAGCAAACGAAGCGAAGGCTAAATTCCTAGCTTCATGGTCTTGACGGCAACTCATATAAAACCTGAAAGACTATCGGAGATCATCCCACACCAGCGCGGAGTGATCACCACCTCGACGTTTGTCTCGATACAGCAGACGAGATGTCACTACAGTGTCCTTCCTCCAACAGGATTCGGACACGCCAAAGCAAACGAAGCGAAGGCCAAATTCCTAGCTTCATGGTCTTGATGGCAACTCATATAAAACCTGAAAGACTATCGGAGATCATCCCACACCAGCGTGGAGTGGTCACTACCTCGACGTTTGTCTCGATACAGCAGACGACATGTCATTACAGCGTTCTTCCTCCAGCAGGATTCAGATGCAACAATCAAACAACGAAGCCACGGCAAAATCCCTAGTTCTAAACCTCGACAGTTCACCAGCAACCTAGAGACAACCGCGACATTCGTCTCGATACAGCAGACGCAATGCCAACAAACGAAGCGAAGGCCAAATTCCTAGCTTCAGGGTCTTGATGGCAACTCATATAAAACCTGAAAGACTATCGGAGATCATCCCACACCAGCGCGGAGTGGTTATGACTCATCGGGGCTCTCCAAAATGAGCGTAACCTCAAGTAAAAAGCGGCATGGCAAAATCCCTAACGCTTGCTCTTTCGACGGTAATATCACCTGGAAGATTGCTTGAAGACGTCTTGTCCAGCCCCCGAAGGGATCAGAGACACGACAGTCACGGGGATACTCGAACAGCAAGATTATGCGTCGAGGAATACACCAGCCAACGCGACGGTGCGACGGGTAAAAAACCCTAGTACCACAGGCCCTAACGAACTTCTATTAGCAGGAGTTAACTGTGACGTTAAGAAATTCCTGCGAGAACTGCTCGATTCGTCTTGACTTGTGAGGAAATTAGTGTCTTTGCGAGAACTTCTCGATTCGTTTCGACTCGTAGGGGAAAGCCTTAGGCAATGGGGATAAGGACCTGTTTCCTAAGCACTGGGGCCCTGCAGGTCAGTCTAAAACGGACTCTTGCATACTATTCACGGGCTACACTCTCCAAAGTCGATTCTCGACAAGGAGGGAAACAACCACTTATGTCACGCCCCGCTTCCCAGTGTACGGCGAAGGGAACGCGACGAGGTCCGCTACGTATGTACTCAGAAGTACATACGCTAAGCGTAGCTAAGCAATATAAAATAAATACACAAGAGACAAGAGTATAAAAAAAACAGCAACTTTTATTTATTAACATTCTTTGTACAATACATGGAAAGAAAAATACAACTGAAATAAAGATGCCTAAACAGCGGCATAACAGGAAATAGAAATTACTGAAAAGAAAAGTGTACAATGAAATTATACTGCAGGGTCTTCGGCAAATTGCTCCAAGTCTTCTTGTGTTGGCTCAACTTCTGCCGGGTCCAGGTCACCTGACGACATTCAAAGAAGAGAGAAACAGAATGTCGTCAGCGAACAGATCGCTCGGTAAGTCCCAAAGGTAAGAGGGAAGTAGAGAAGACAGAATGAGAAGATACATTTTTAAAGTGTAAGCTGTTGTTGAAATATTATGTTAACGCTGTTGTTTGTAGCTTGGTACAGAAGAATGCCAGTGTATACGAGGGGGGTCTCTATATGCTAGAGACCAGGGCAAAAGGAAGTACAAGGAACCGTTATGCCACGGTACAACAGCAATGGGATTCAGGTTAGGTGTCTTAATCTGACCACCTCGTGCCACCTTTAACACCTTCCGTACCAATCTACCCCTTAAACCCCGTAGTGTTTTAACATTATTGCTGTACTGTATTGTGTAAGTTGGGTGACTGACCAAAACCATGATATCAGTAAACATGTTGTAACTGCATAATCAGGTAAATGGAATAACAGGATAATGGATGTATATCCATGGTTTGATTCAGTCAAATTGAATAGATTGTTAACTGGATTCAGGGATTCATGTATTCATATTGAGTTGCAATATAAAAGAATATAGATTGACTTGAATCATATTCAAGTCAGAAATAGTCAGACTCTAACCCGAGTCAGACTAAAAGAAAGGTATTTTGAAGTTCTTAAATTGTTAGGGTCCTTATTGTAATTTATAAAACTTGAGGGGGTTTTATGTAAAAAGTACTTTTGTATAGTTTTCAAAATACACCTCAAGTATTTATTATTCGTTTTTATAGTTATAATGAGTGTGAATTTTATTTGTATTATTCTAGTGAATATATCCTAATAAAGGTATTAATTTATTTATTTGAAATTCATGGTATTTTAATGTAACTTTTAATCTTGTAATTTTAGAAAAAAATGGAAACTTTATCTTATAATAAAATAGTTATTTAAATATATATATATTAATACAAGAATAATTTTAAATAAATATTTTATTTTCCAAAATCTCATTTTCCTTAAGTGTCGTATTTTAAACCTTTCGAGACCGAATGCTCCTTGCGGAGGTCTGAATCTCGCACTACTAGCCCGCGGGTGCACGATGAACCATACTATCCCTAACGGGTTCCCCAAAGGTGGGTTGTAGTGGCGCTTTGCATAGGTTTAATAAATACTATTCATTTAGAAAAACGGTTTTTATAAATATAAGGTATTTATTTGTAAAAGGATATAAATTTCCGTATTTTAGTTTCTAGGGTTTCCTAAGCCAACTAGCCTATTTCTAAGGTCTAAACGATAAGTCATTAGAATCGCCTCTTCACCGCCAATTGCGGCCAGGAAAGTGCCAGGTAAGTGGGAAGGAACCACAGTAGTGGGCCTAATTAAAAACCACTAGCCTTGACACACTTACCTAGACACCACAAAGTCAGGTTTAGATAAACGATCGATGTCTATGACACATCGTATTTTCTTTTAAAAGATTTTGTTTAGAATCGTATTCAACTTAGAATTTCAAGAAAGGTTTATAAAGGAAAAAAAATGGTATTTTAATGAAAAGTCTTGTATTTTCGTATTCTATGTTTTGACGTTATCAATTAGGGTTATATTTGTGTGTGTGTAGAGGTAGGTCATTATCTCGTGACTTATTTTAAGGTTTAGTGAAGTTTAGAGGTTAAATATGATAAATTAAACATGAGGGTATTTAAGTGTAAGAATACGGTATTTGTAAAAGTTATCATTTCATGTGTGAAAACTCATTCAAATTGATTTTTACAAGTTTAGTGATCAAGATGAACATGTTTAGGAATGAGGGAATTAATTAGAAGAGGAAAAATAAACTTTATGGTATTATTGTGAAAAGAATACGATATTACAAGAAAGTTATCATTTCATGTGAGAAACTTTGTCCACTTTGATTTATATGTGATTAATAGTCATCATGAATATGTTTAGGTATTATGTATTAAGTGACAAGTGGGATTTTGTAGAAAAACCGAATCGGAAATCGGTTTGTTTCGATTTCCGTCGAGTTTCATAAAGTCGTATTTTCTTTCAAAGAAAAGGAAGATAGAAAGAGTGGGACTTACAAGTTTGGACAAGCTAGGGAGGCTAAGAAAGTAGTAGGTTGTCGGTGCGTCGAAACGTCGCGAAGGGTCCTAGTACGGTCGCCGGAATTCGTCATCGGTTTCGGCAGCGCTTCGCATTTCGCTCTTTTTCTAACGTACCGAGTTCTCTTAAGAATTTTAGAGAGTGGACTTAGAATTGTAGGGTGAGAGGGTAGAGGGTATGGGGGTTTATATAGGGTTAGGCTAGGGTTAGGGTTTTAATTGAAAAAATATAAAAAAATATAAAAATTCATTAAAACTCATTAAACCTAGAATTAAAAGGGATTTATTGGCCAAATGATAACCGATCCAAGCATTTAGAGTATGTAGGAGGGTGGACCATGTCAAAACCCAACTTTTCTCTGTTGGTGACTCGGTCGTCCGGCCAAGTCCGGCCGGCGGAGCCGGACCGAGTCGGCCGAGTCGCCGGCCGGCGGCGCCGAGTCGGGCCGAGTCAAGGGTCCAATGGCCAGGGATTCTTCGGGGGTACAATGTGGTATATTTACTTTTTGTTGTCCAGCACATATTTTGGGAGTTATGGCCATTTTACTGTTGACTTTCCAAAAAAATTTTAAACAAAATAATATAAAAATAATGTGGGGCATGGGATTTGAACTCTGGTGGCTTGGTTCAGCAGTGCAAGGTATTACCAATGAGCTACAAGCTCCTTCTTGTAATTATGGAGTGAAATAAATACTTAAAGAGATATCAGCTGCAATAAATACTCCAAGTATACATTGAATTTAAATCAATTCTTTGTATATTAAAAATGGAGTTGTTACAGTCTACCCTCTTTACAAAAATTTCATTCTCGAAATTTACAACTTTTATTTGAGGACTAGTTTACAAAGAGGTGTGGATATCTAGTACGCATTTCATCTTCCCTTTCCCAAGTGGACTCTCCTGGAGTGTCTTTCCTCCACATCACTCGAACCAAGTTAACTTCCTTGTTCCGAAGTGTCTTCACTTTCCTGTCCAGGATTTCCACAGGCTGTTGCTCACAAGACAAATCGGGCTGTATAGTGAGCTCGGAATGATCGAGAACATGGCTGGGGTCACTCACATACTTTCTGAGTTGGGATATGTGGAACACGTTATGCACTCCTACCAATGAGGGTGGAAGCGCTAATCGGTATGCCACTTCTCCGACTCGTTCGAGTATGTCGAACGGTCCAATGTATCTCGGACTTAGCTTACCCCGTCTTCCAAATCGGATCACTCCGCGGTTCGGAGATATCTTCAAGAATACATGGTCTCCTGGCTGAAACTCCAAGTGTCGTCTCTTCGCATCAGCCCAGTGTTTCTGTCTATCTTGGGCTATGTGCATTCTTTCCCTGATAGTACGAACCACATCAACGGTCGCTACTATCATCTCTGGTCCAAGAAGTTCGCTATCTCCGATGTCGTCCCAACTTAATGGCGATCGACACTTCCTTCCATATAATGCTGCAAAAGGTGCCATTCCTATACTTGCTTGGTAGCTGTTGTTGTATGCGAACTCCACAAGATGCAGGTGATCTTCCCACGATCCTTTGAAGTCGAGCATACATGCTCTGAGTATATCTTCCAAGATCTGAATAGTTCGTTCCGACTGACCATCTGTTTGTGGATGATAAGCCGTGCTGAAGTTCAGACTTGTTCTCAAGCTAGCTTGCAGACTCTGCCAAAATTGCAATCGGAACCTGGTGTCACGATCGGAGACAATGCAGACCGGTACTCCATGAAGTCTCACAATTTCCTGTATGAGTTCATGGGTATCAGAGATAGTACATTATGAAGAGTTTTTAAATCTAAATTAGATTATTACCTCCATGTACTTCTTCGCTAGTGTCTCAGTTGATTGGCCAACTCGAAATGGAATGAAGTGAGCCGACTTTGTGAGTCGATCCACAATGACCCATATCACATCGTTACCTTTTGTGCTGCGAGGAAGAGCAGTTACAAAGTCCATCGTGATGTGCTGCCACTTCCATTCTGAGATTGGTAACGGTTGAAGTAATCCAGCAGTCCTGTGATGTTCAGCCTTTACTTGCTGACACACCAAGCATTTTGCGACGCTTCTGGCTACTTCACGCTTCATTCCATGCCACCAATAATTCTGACGTAGATCTTTGTACATTTTGGTACCTCCAGGATGTACTGAATAGGGAGAGCTGTGAGCTTCTTTCATTAACTCTTCCCGAACAGGACCTTTTGGTATACACAATCTGCTGCCGTATCTCAAAGATCCGTTTTCATGGATGATGAAATCTGTTCTGAGTCCATTCTCCACTTGTTCTCTGATCTTTTGCAACTTAGCATCACTTGCTTGAGCTGCTTTGATCTGATTGACAATGGTTGATTGAACTTGTAGATTCATCAAACTTGAAATATCACCTGGCATGACTAGTTCAATCTCCATCTGATGTAGGTCTTGCTGAAGCTTCCACTGGACGGTGAGTTTCATTGATAATGGTTGGCGACTAAGAGCATCAGGTACTACGTTCACTTTTCCTGGGTGATATTGCAAGTTGATGTCAAAGTCCGCCATGAGTTCTAACCATCTTCTCTGCCGCATATTCAACTCCTTCTGAGTAAACACATATTTCAGACTTTTATGATCTGTGTAGATGTTCACTCATTCACCAAGTAAGTAGTGGCGCCAAATTTTGAGAGCAAAGATGACGGCTGCCAACTCCAGATCATGCGTCGGGTAATTGCGCTCATGAGTTTTCAATTGTCTTGAAGCATAAGCCACAATCTTACCGTGCTGATGTAGAACACATCCTAGTCCCTTACCGGATGCATCACAATGCACTTCGAATCCTCCAGATTGATCCGGTATTACGAGAATAGGTGCAGATGTCAGTCTTGACTTGAGTTCTACGAAAGCTTGCTCCCATGCTTCTGACCACACAAATTCTTCATCTTTTCGTGTGAGCTTTATCAGGGGTGTTGCTATCTTTGAAAAGCCTTCAATAAACCTTCTGTAATATCCAGCTAAACCCAAGAAACTTCGAATATCCTTCACTGACTTTGGTGTAGGCCATTCGCTAACTGCCGAAACTTTTGCTGGATCCACAGAAATTCCTTCTCCTGATACGATATGTCCAAGAAAACCAACTTGATTTAGCCAAAACTCACACTTGCTGTACTTGGCATAAAGCTTATGTTGTCGAAGAGTTTCCAGGACAATTCGTAGATGCTCTGCATGCTCATTCCGATTCTTAGAATATACCAGGATGTCGTCGATGAAGATGACAACGAACCTGTCTAAATACTTCCGGAAAACTTGGTTCATTAGGTTCATGAAGATTGCGGGTGGATTGGTCACTCCAAATGGCATTACTAGAAATTCGTAATGTCCATAGCGAGTTCTGAAAGCTGTTTTGTGAATATCAGCTTCCTTGACCTTCACTTGATGATAACCTGAACGAAGATCTAGTTTAGAGAAGACACAAGATCCACTTAGCTGATCGAATAAATCATCGATGCGTGGGAGTGGATACTTGTTCTTTATAGTGGCTTCGTTCAAGGCCCTATAATCGATGCACATTCTGTATGAACCTTCCTTATTCTTTACCAATAATACAGGTGCTCCCCAACTTGAAGTGCTGGGACGAATCCATCCTTTCGCCAGTAATTTGTCCAACTGTGTTCGAACTTCCTTCAAACCTTCCGGACTTAGTCTATAAGGTGCTTTGATCACCGGTTGTGCTCCTGGTACTAAGTCAATACTGAATTCAAGAGCTCGATCGGGAGGCAAACCTGATATATCGTCAGGGAATACATCGTCGAACTCTCGAACTACTTCTGGTCTTGATTCTTCCTTTGCTTGAGCTGCTGCAACTACTGCTTCTCTTGACTTCGCTTTGTAGGTACTTGGCTCTAGTGTACGGTCTCCACTCTTGAAATAGAAGACCGGATGGTCTGGAATCTCGAATACTACCCTCCTTTGACGACAGTCGATGGTAGTATAAAAGGTTTCAAGCCAGTCCATTCCTAGAACTACATCGAAGTTTGGTATGTCCAGTACCTTGAAGTCAGCATAAAACTCTTGACTGCAGACGACGACTGGATACATGCTGTATCCCATAGTTGTCTTTAGAACACCATTTCCGGAACTGACGTTCCAGTTGGATACAAGCGGTGAGACTGGAATCGCATGGGTTCGAACAAACCGTTGCGACATAAAGCAGTGGGATGCTCCAGTATCAAACAGTGCAAGTGCAGATAGTGAAGCTACTAGGATTGTACCTAAGGTATATGGGATAGGTTTTAGGTATAGGGAAAGTGTGTAGGTAAACAAAACTAAAAGATAAGTTTGAGAAGAAAAGTTTAGCAGTAATGACTTGGCCAGTGGCCTCAGCTTCTTCCACAGACATCATAAAAGCCTGGCGCTTTGGCACATTCCTCCTGGCCTGAGGAGCATTCCTCGGAACGTTCCTTTGAGCTTGATGGAACTGACGAGGAGGTGGTGCAGCTTGTGGTCCCCTGGGTGGTGCAGGCAGTGCAAGTCTGGGAGCAGGTGCGTGAAGAGCTGGTCGCTGCGGATAGGTATTTGCTGGCCTAGGTGCAGCAACTGTGTTCTGTCTTTGGGGACAAGACCCAATACCGTGAGTAGCTGAACCGCAGACTAAGCAAAGACGGTTGGCTTGACGGCAGTCCTTCATCATATGTCCAGTTCTCTTGCAGTAGGTGCAAAAGGCTGGGCTAGGACGATGGGTTGGTACTCCGGGTCTCCTTGGCACGAAAGATGGTCTGGACGAGGCTCCACCTGCCATCTGGTTGGCAGGGCGTTTGACTCCTGCAGACTGAGGTCTGCCCCTCTCTTTTATCACTGCCTCATAACTGCGGGCAGCTTCTAGAGCTTTCTCATGAGTCAAAAACTTTCCTGTGGCTAGAGCAGCCTTAATCTCTGTGTCCAAATCTTGCTGAAAGCGACGGGCTCTGATCTCGTCCGTCGGTATCAAGTGTGCCGCGAATCTGTTTAAAGATTGTGTTAGCTGTGTAGTATGTGATAATTAAAAATTAAACTATTGCGACATATCTTACCGGCTCAACATGGTGAATTCAGCGTCGTATTCATCTACCGATTTGTCCCACATTGATCCTTACTGTAGATGAATAAACTGCTGCTCCATGGCGAACCTGGCAGTCACAGGGAAATATTTCGCGTCGAACTTCTCGCGAAAGGTCTTCCATTCAATCGGCTGTACCAGACGGCTTTCTTCCGTCTTCCACCAATTGCGAGCATTATCCGTGAGCTGTAGTTTTGCTACACGGACCCAAGCGTTGTCTGGCACTTGAGCTGCTGCCAGATCGTCTTCGATGCTTTGTGCCCATTCTTCCGCTTCAAGAGGGCTTCCTTTACCAGAGAACTGCTTTGGGTGCAAAGCTCTGAATTGCTTTACTCCCGATGCATCGGTCTCAGGACGATTCAGAAGTTGTTGCTGTCCCTCGAGAAGACTGCGGATCGCCTCGAATAGCATCGTTTGCTCAATACATGGAAAGAAAAATACATGGAAAGAAAAATACACAAGAGACAAGAGTATAAAAAGAACAGCAACTTTTATTTATTAACATTCTTTGTACAATACATGGAAAGAAAAATACAACTGAAATAAAGATGCCTAAACAGTGGCATAACAGGAAATAGAAATTACTGAAAAGAAAAGTGTACAATGAAATTATACTGCAGGGTCTTCGGCAAATTGCTCCAAGTCTTCTTGTGTTGGCTCAACTTCTGCCGGGTCCAGGTCACCTGATGACATTCAAAGAAGAGAGAAACAGAATGTCGTCAGCGAACAGATCGCTCGGTAAGTCCCAAAGGTAAGAGAGAAGTAGAGAAGACAGAATGAGAAGATACATTTTTAAAGTGTAAGCTGTTGTTGAAATATTATGTTAACGCTGTTGTTTGTAGCTTGGTACAGAAGGATGCCAGTGTATACGAGGGGGGTCTCTATATGCTAGAGACCAGGGCAAAAGGAAAGTATAAGGAACCGTTATGCCACGGTACATCAACAATGGGATTCAGGTTAGGTGTCTTAATCTGACCACCTCGTGCCACCTTTAACACCTTCCGTACCAATCTACCCCTTAAACCCCGTAGTATTTTAACATTATTGTTGTACTATATTGTGTAAGTTGGGTGACTGACCAAAACCATGATATCAGTAAACATGTTGTAACTGCATAATCAAGTAAAATGGAATAACAGGATAATGGATGTATATCCATGGTTTGATTCAGTCAAATTAAATAGATTGTTAACTGGATTCAGGGATTCATGTATTCATATTGAGTTGGAATATAAAAGAATATAGATTGACTTGAATCATATTCAAGTCAGAAATAGTCAGACTCTAACCCGAGTCAGACTAAAATAAAGGTATTTTGAAGTTCTTAAATTGTTAGGGTCCTTATTGTAATTTATAAAACTTGAGGGGGTTTTATGTAAAAAGTACTTTTGTATAGTTTTCAAAATACACCTCAAGTATTTATTATTCGTCTTTATAGTTATAATGAGTGTGAATTTTATTTTTGTTATTCTAGTGAATATATCCTAATAAAGGTACTAATTTATTTATTTGAAATTCATGGTATTTTAATGTAACTTTTAATTTTGTAATTTTAGAAAAAAAATGGAAGCTTTATCTTATAATAAAATAGTTGTTTAAATGATAAATATATATATATATATATATTAATACAAGAATAATTTTAAATAAATATTTTATTTTCCAAAATCTCATTTTCCTTAAATGTCGTATTTTAAACCTTTCGAGACCGAATGCTCCTTGCGGAGGTCTGAATCTCGCACTATTAGCCCGTGGGTGCACGATGAACCGTACTATCCCTAACGGGTTCCCCAAAGGTGGGTTGTAGTGGCGCTTTGCATAGATTTAATAAATACTATCCATTTAGAAAAACGGTTTTTATAAATATAAGGTATTTATTTGTAAAAGGATATAAATTTCCGTATTTTAGTTTCTAGGGTTTTCTAAGCCAACTAGCCTATTTCTAAGGTCTAAACGATAAGTCATTAGAATCCTCAAATCGCCTCTTCACCGCCAATTGCGGCCAGGTAAGTGCCAGGTAAATGGGAAGGAACCACAGTAGTGGGCCTAATTAAAAACCACTAGCCTTGACACACTTGTCTAGACATCACAAAGTCAGGTTTAGATAAACGATCGATGTCCATGACACATCGTATTTTCTTTTAAAAGATTTTGTTTAGAATCGTATTCAACTTAGAATTTCAAGAAAGGTTTATAAAGGAAAAAAAATGGTATTTTAGTGGAAAGTCTTGTATTTTCGTATTCTATATTTTGACGTTATCAATTAGGGTTATATTTGTGTGTGTGTAGAGGTAGGTCATTACCTCGTGACTTATTTTAAGGTTTAGTGAAGTTTAGAGGTTAAATATGATAAATTAAACATGAGGGTATTTAAGTGTAAGAATACGGTATTTGTAAAATTTATCATTTCATGTGTGAAAACTCATTCAAATTGATTTTTACAAGTTTAGTGATCAAGATGAACATGTTTAGGAATGAGGGAATTAATTAGAAGAGGAAAAATAAATTTTATGGTATTATTGTGAAAAGAATACGATATTACAAGAAAATTATCATTTCATGTGAGAAACTTTGTCCACTTTGATTTTTATGTGATTAATAGTCATCATGAATATGTTTAGGTATTATGTATTAAGTGACAAGTGGGATTTTGTAGAAAAACCGAATCGGAAATCGGTTTGTTCCGATTTCCGTCAGGTTTCATAAAGTCGTATTTTCTTTCAAAGAAAAGGAAGATAGAAAGAGTGGGACTTACAAGTTTGGACAAGCTAGGGAGGCTAAGAAAGTAGTAGGTTGTCGGTGCGTCGAAACGTCGTGAAGGGTCTTAGTACGGTCGCCGGAATTCGTCGTCGGTTTCGGCAGCGCTTCGCCTTTCGCTCTTTTTCTAACGTACCGAGTTCTCTTGAGAATTTTAGAGAGTGGACTTAGAATTGTAGGGTGAGAGGGTAGAGGGTATGGGGGTTTATATAGGGTTAGGCTAGGGTTAGGGTTTTAATTAAAAAAGTATTAAAAAATATAAAAATTCATTAAAACTCATTAAACCTAGGATTAAAAGGGATTTATTGGCCAAATGATAACCGATCCAAGCATTTAGAATATGCAGGAGGGTGGACCAGGTCAAAACCCAACTTTTCTCTATTGGTGACTCGGCCGTCCGGCCAAGTCCGGCCGGCGGCGCCGGACCGAGCGACCGAGTCGCCGGCCGGCGGCCCCGAGTCGGGCCGAGTCAAGGGTCCAATAGCCGGGGATTCTTCAGGGGTACAATGTGGTATATTTACTTTTTGTTGTCTAGTATATATTTTGGAAGTTATGGCCATTTTACTGTTGACTTTCCAAAAAAATTTAAAACAAAATAATATAAAAATAATATGGGGCATGGGATTTGAACTCTGGTGGCTTGGTTCAGCAGTGCAAGGTATTACCAATGAGCTACAAGCTCCTTCTTGTAATTATGGAGTGAAATAAATATTTAAAGAGATATCAACTGCAATAAATACTCCAAGTATACATTGAATTTAAATCGTGACTGTTTCACCAGCTCGGGGCGGTGCCCGACTCTTGAGAGGGAGCGGCCACCTCGGGCTCAGCAATTGTAGCCATCTCGCCCGCCGCCACCTCGAGCTCGACAATAGTGGTCGTCTCACCCATCGCCACCTCGGTCTCGGCAATGGCAGCTATCTCAGGCACAGCAATCGTGACTGTTTCACCAGCCGCTGCCTCGAGCTCGGCAATTGCAGCCACCTCTCCTACCGCCGCCTCGGGTTCGGCAATCACGGCTACCTCCTCTACCGTTGCCCCAGGCTCAGTGGTCACCGCCACTTCTTCGGTAAGACTTGGCCCTGCAAGATAAGATATGTGAGAACTGGTAATTAAAACTTTGACAACGGAACCCTATGTCACATTATCTTGAATTGATCTTTCGTTTGCTTCCTGAGCCGCACGTGCTGCCCGTCTGTAAGCTGTGGACAAGGCAGCCGGAGATTCCTCTGAGGGAGTAGGGGCAGGGATAGCGGCGCTCGAACCCGCACCCGTGGCCAAGGAAGCACTACGCTCCCTTACTGCACGCATTCTGCGCTTCCTTTCCGCCCGGGCCATGAGAGCCGATTTCTCAAAACCTCCGTCAATGGGACGTCATCATCCACGCCAGGAGCTACCTCTGGAGCCGTTACGGCGTCCGTCATCGGTTGCTTGAGTAAAGCCTCTTTTGGCAATCCTGAGGAGGCCGGGACTTCGGTGACTGGCCCGGGAAGAATCTCCGCATCACCTTGTGGGATTGGCATTATGGTCCCTGCAATAAGATAGAGAAAGGGTTAGATTGTCCATAAGAAAGGAGGATGAGGATGCAATAAGCCGAGACATACCGATGCCCAACAAAGCACGATTCCTCTCTTCCTCCTCGAAGGTCTTGAGGGAAGCCACCAGAACCTCTTCAGTGGTAAAGCCTGTTACAAAAAAATGTCAGTCAGGACATGATAATAAAAATAAAGATATAATACAATAACAAGGTGCGACTGATGTTTACTTGATTGCACGAGGGCGGCTATTTCTTCTTGGTGGGTTCCGGAGCGCACAGAAGCTGCAATAGCGGCCTCGAGATCAGTGTCTTCTGGCGCTATGAAAAGACCCTCATTGGTCCCATATTCACTCAGGCCCTCGTTATAAGGAGCCTGAGGCTCCAGGCCGAGTACAACATCCAGGGAGAGGACCGAGTTCTTCTTCCTCTTCTACGTGCGAGCTCCAGTCGCAGCAAGCACGAGCTTACGCTTGGTAGGCACCTTGGGGTGACGAGTCCCGATATTTGAGCCCACACCAGATTCGGGGGAAGCTACATTTACTGTCTCCATGGGAGCGCGGGGCACCAATGATACATCCACCGTCTCTACAGGAGCACGGGGCAACCCATGCGCAGGGCTTAGCACACGTGGAGGCCCAACTGCAGTGACCTCTCTTAGTGGAGGGGGGACAGTGGTCCGTTGCTTCAAAGGGACGTTGCGATCACCGGCAGGGGGCGCGCTCTTGTGATCGAGCAGCAGCCGCCTCTCTTCCCTGATAACAGCATCCATTGCGTGTTGATACCAGGCCACGCGTACGTTAAGGGCCCTCGGGACGTAACTCGGCTCGCTAATGAAGAAGTGAGAGCCCGTATTTAAGCGCATGAAGTGATGTAGCGCACCCCGTATTCCCTCTCTGGTGGCAGCGGGTTCTACCAAGAAAGCCTCCAGCGAGACCCCTTGGTTATAGCTCAGCTGCTGGGCAAAATGATGGGGATTGTATCTCATGAATAGCACCGCATCATTTTGCCTGAATACAAGAAAGCCCGACCTAATGGAGTATAAATGGAGAATCTCCCGGGCTTTCAACACGGATGCCCCGTCCTTAAAAACGTCGCGCAATGCCAGCACCGTCTTGGAAGTTTCCTGGCCGATCTTCAGGACTTTGTCTGTGAAAGACATACCATCTCCGACCGTGCGCGGACGAAGGAGCAAACCCCTAGCTTCCCGCTGTGACGGACTCACGATGGAGGCGTCAACCAGCCGCATAATTCGCGGGAACTTGCATTTCTCATAAAAAGAAGGTCTCTTGTGAATGCCAAAGACCCCGAGCACATGCATCTCCATCCATGAAGTAAAGTAATGCATCGGGAAGTTGGCAGCATGCACCTCCGGTTCAGTGGTATCCGCCACCACGCCAAGACCATGGTATAAATGGGCTAACCCGGCGATCCCGATGGCCACTTATATTCCAGCCACCATGCGATACGCGGGGTAGAAGATGGAAGGCCTCATGTAACGAGGATGTATAGGGAGCGCAAACCAGCACAACCATAGCCCAAGAAACCTAAGAAAGAAAGCCTCCTCGTCAATGCCCGGAGCGGCGATTTCTAACAGAGGGATGATCGCAGCATCAGGAAGGAAAAAGCCCTTCTGATCATCTTCCAGTACTGGTCGACGGTCCAAGCCAAAGCCGAAGGGATCATCGAGCTTGGCAAACTTTTCGCCTCGTTGCGACAAAATCTCCGGACGAAGAAACTGGGCAATGAAGTCCGCAAAACTGACCCCCCGACCTCTGGATTCCAAGAAAAGGTTCTCGTACATTTTCAGCACCTTTATCAGACTAGGGAACTGGTGATGAATGGCGTTCTCTGGCGTGAGGCCTATCACCACCGGCTTGGTGGCAAAAACGTATTCATCCGGAGGAAGCAGCTCCTCGTAGTGCTCTCCCCTAACCGGCAGACCGGAAACCTCAGCAAATTCTTCCAAAGAGATGGAGACTTCTCTGTCCAGTAGAAGAAAGGTATGGGTCGGGATGTTTCCACTGCTCCAAGAACGCCTTAATCCACCATGTGGGAGGAGCAGAATATTGGAACAACGAAGCATAAACCGCAGGGTATAGGCCGAGTTTTAGCAGCTGCGTTTTCTTCGCCGACAAGATGTACCTGGCCCACTGCAAATACCCGGCCGGATGACGGGGTGTTAGCCCGATGTTGTAGGGTTGTCCCCAAGGGCGCGACTCGCCCTGGCATATGCGCCGCCCCAGGGTATCCAAAGCCGCCGGCAGAAGCATGGGTACGGCGGCAATCGAAGGTTGAAGAAGACCCTCGGAAGTCCAATTGACAACCTCCACGGCATAGTTCACCGGGGGTGCATCTGCATACGGAATCGCCGAGATAGGCTCTGACGGCGTCGCACAAGAGAAGCTTTGACGACCTCTGATAATCTGGTCGTACCATCTACCCCACAAGTGAATATTTTTGTGTTCCGGGTCACGGTCTTTGATGAGCGCGAGAACCTCCCGGTCCACAGGTGCCTCAGGGAATCTTCCCTCTGAACGGACGAATGGAAACGTAGCATTAAAAGACATGTCGCCTGCAAGGAGGGACAGAAGTCAACTGTCAATGCTTTACTTTAATCTTAAAAATTCTGACACTCGGTACTTTAAAATTTGTACCACACTGCAATGCAGTGGAAATGGGACCAAAGAGGGACCCATAAAATCTAGATGACAATGCATCAATTAATAAAAACAGCATCATCATTGGATGAGACCGTTAATTAATGAGGAAATCCTCAAGAAAATTCTCATTGAATGAGAGATCCCGCGGGAAAAGGAGAAAATCTCCCTTTGAGAGCAAAGCTCTATGACAGAGTGACACTTGTCAAACTCTGATCATGAAGGAATAAAATTCCTTAAAGAGCCTGGCTCTGTAATGATGATGGAAAAACCCATCAGAGAAGAAAATTAAAATCAATTAATTTTTATGAATTAAAAATTCTGGGATCTCCAAGATCCATGAAAAAACTCTTAAGAGTTCTTCATCGAAGATTAAGAAATCTAAAGAGCAGAGCTCTGATTCATGGGTTAAGAAACCCCAAGAAAAGATCTTTTTAGATCTATGGGTTCATGAGAGCAAAGCTCTGCTAATGAAACCCTAAATGGGTTTTCTTTAGATCAAAGATCTATGAAGAGTAAGGCTCTGTTAATGGGTAAAACCCTAATTTATTAAAAGTTCTTAACTTTACCTAAGTTTGACAGAGTTTTACTCTTAAAAAAGTTTTAAACAGGAGAGCTATGCTCTGTGGGAGAATGAAATTCTCAGAAGTGAAAATTCTCAAGAAGAAGATGAAAATCATCTAAGGGACCAAAGGTCCTATTTATAGACATTGAAACGCCTCTTCAACTTCTGATTTGATCCAAGGGCGCAGATGTCACCACCGTTGCACTCACATGTGGGCCACGTGAGCGCAACGGTGGGGGGCATTTGTTTCCCCCAATCAGAGCAAAACTCTGTTTTAAAATTCAAAATTCAAAAATTGAAGCAACGCTTCAGATCCAGCGCTAGGTGCGCTGCGCGCCATGTGTCAAACACGGGCGCGCTAGTGCAGTTGCGCTGCGCTGCGCGCCACGTGTCAGACGTAGGTGCGCTAGCGCAAGATGCGCTGCACTCTGAGCAGTGCATCACGTGCAAAGCACGGGTGCGCCAGCGCTGGAATTAAAAATTCCTCACCATTAGATCAAAAGATCTAATAATAAATTATTAATTAATCAGAATTAAAATTCCGTTATGGAAAGATCTTTTCAATCTTGTTACAAACAAGAAGATTACTTTCTGTAAAACAGAAGCCTTAGGATCAAAGATCCAACGGTGGGAAATATTCCCAAATCAATCAGAGGAAGATCTTTTTAACTGATTTATCAAATCAATCTGCCCTATATAAAGGCCCCAAGACCTAAAGTCTGATATAGAGAAACCCCCCTACAAATTTTGAGAAAACTCAAAGAAAGAAAAGCAAGCTTTTAGAAAAAGAAGATCATTTTCTTCAAGGTAAAGAACATGATTCTTGAACACAGAGATAAAATCATCTCATAAAAAGAAGAACTATCTTCTAAAAAATATCATAGATCTATAAAGACCAAGGCCTTTGATAAAAAAGAGAGATTAAAAAGATCTCTGTTTACCGCCGGAAACCGGGAAAGACTGACGACTTTCCTGAATCTGGGGGCAGATGCTATTTGGTTTTATCCGTCCACCTCTCCGAAGATGCCAAGTTGATTTATGGCACCGTGTATTGGAGGTTTAGACGGATGCGGCCGATGTAGCAGACTTCGTCAGATTCCCCCTCGTTTGAGGGTTTTTTGATTGTAGGGACGCTCTTCCCTGCAGGCGCAAACCCCTGCAGTTAATTACGCTACCGCATCGCGGTAGCCACTTTCTCCTTCTCCAGAATTTCACTTCGTGTCGTCGGTGTTTGTTTTGTTTGTGGTTGCTCGTGGATTGTATACGGAGACTATTTATTTCGTCGCCCGTAGGACGTAGATTAGTCCAAATCCGTATTTTCTTAGATTTGGGTTTTGGGTTTTTGTTTAAGGATACGTTAGCCATATTTGAGGCTAAGATCAACTTAAACGTTTGTTAAGAATACGTTAATCTAATTTCCAGACTAAGATCAACTTAACGGGATTGTCTAGATCCATTTCCAGTTTAGGGATATGGTGGTCCATTGCAGGTATGGCCGTCGGGACCCATCACATCTCTGACGACGTTGAAGGATTACAACGACAGATGTCAGAGGAGTTCAGAGATGTACCCTTGAACCAAAGTTGATTGGGGGATATATAGTCCAATTTGGGACTAAAGTCTGTTTGAAGGTTTAAGAATACGTTAGCCATATTTGAGGCTAAGATCAACTTAAACGGAATCGTTTAGATCCGACAAAAGAGCATTTAGAGGCTCTATTGTTCCAGTTTAGGGACGTAGTGGTCCATGTTTCAGTTTAGGGACATGGGGGTCCATGTTCCAGTTTAGGGACGTGGTGGTCCATTTAATATATGGCCGTCGGGACCCATCACCTCTTTGACGACGTTGAAGGATTACAACGACAGGTGTCAGAAGAGTTCAGAGATGTACCATTGGACCAAGTGTAAATTGGTTTAAGAGAGCAGTCGTGCTCAGCCAATTTAATTTGAGGACTTACGGCCATGACTGGGCTAAGTCTAGTCGAGAATATTCAACGTTTTATTTGCATTTGGCCTGTTAGGCCTTTACTAGGGCTCTGCCCCTGTTTAATAATGCAGTGCATTTTCTCTGGCCTTTTAGGCCCAGAGCATTTTATTTTGGTCTGATAGACCTTTATTTGGGCCCTACCCCTTTTTCATAATGCACTGCTTTTTTTTATTAGGCCTATTAGGCCTTTTTAATTAGGCTCTGCCCTTTAATAATGCGCTGCATTAATGAGTCTGACAGAATGCCACGAGGCTTGTCAGGCGCTTTGCGCCAATTGAGGAGCGCAAGGCGCAGGTCCATGAGGAGGTGACACGTGTCACGCTCAGGAGAGCGCAAGCGTAGTGCGCTGTGCCAATGCGCTGCGCTATTGCGCCGCTGACACGTAGCGCGCTCTGGTGAGTTGCGCCAATTCATGAGAGCAGTGCTCTGTTTTTAGAAGCGCATAGCGCAGATCATTATGGGGCTGACACTTGGCGCTCTCTGGTGGCTTGCGCCAACCCAGGAGTGCAATAGTGCAGTTTTGCAAGTGCAAGGCACTGTTTCAATAACTTGATCCAATTTTGGATTCAAGAAAAGAATCTTTAAGATTCCAGAACCAATGGTTCATAAAAAGTGCAAGGCACTATTATTATTTGTTTTTTGTTGAAGATCATTGATCTTGTTCTTAGATCAATGATCGATTCAGAAGAAATTCTTCTATTTTATAAAGGTTTTTACTTTTTTCTTGAATTTTCTTCAGAGTTCTCTCTGTTTTTTTGAAGTTCTTGATCTCTCACAATGTTGATTCCTTTTTGAATTAGGGTCTAGGGGCCTTTATATAGTGTCTATTAATTTGTTAAATTTGTTAAAGAGATCCTTCTCTGAGTGATTTGGGGAATTTTCCCCACCGTTGGATCTTTGATCCAAGGGATACTGTTCTACAAAAGACAATCTTCTTGTTTTAACAAGAACAGAAAGATCTTACTGAATTTTAATTCTGTTTGGCGCAAACGCACCAGCGCCTGACACGTGTCGCACAGCGCAGAGCGCAGCGCAACGGTGCTGCCACGTGTCGCGCAGCGCAGAGCGCAGCGCAGAGCGCAGCGCACCTGCGCTGCCACGTGTCGCGCAGCGCAGAGCGCAGATCATCTGAAGCGTTGCTTCATTTAATTTTGTTTTAAATAGAGCTTTGCTATGATTGGGAGCGCTGCCTTGGGCGTTGCGCTCCCTGCGCTGGCGTGTCTGATTTTGACACGTGGCGCTCTGCGCGCAGCCCAGGGGATCTGAAGCGTTGCTTCATTTATTTTAACTTTAATTTTCACTTCAATTTCAAAACAGAGCTTTGCTTTGATTGGGGGAAACAGAAGCGCTGCTTCGTCTCCCGTCTTGGAATTTGAACAGAGCTTTGCTCTGATTGGGGTAAACAAATGCCCCCCACCGTTGCTCTTACGTGGCCCCAAACGTGAGCGCAGCGGTGGCAGAATTCCAACCGTCGCGCCATCCCTTGGAAGTTGAAACGGCTCTTCAATGCCTATAAATAGGATCTTTGGTCCCTTAGGTAATTTTCATCTCTTCATAGGAATTTTGTTCAGAGTCCTACTCTACTGTTTAAGCACTTTTAAAAGTTCGAACTCTAGAGAACTTTAGGTAAAAATTAATTTGGATTAGATTAAATCAATTTTAAGAGCCTTGCTCTCAATAGATCCCTGATCTAAAGAAAACCCATTTAGGGTTTCACTTAGCAGAGCTTTGCTCTAAAGGGGTCTAAAGAGAACTGAGGAGAACCCTATTAGGGTTCCATTAATAGAGCTCTGCTCTCTAAAAGATTTTCCTTGTATTTTCTCATTTCATTAATGGAGCTTTGCTCCTTCCAAATCATACAAAAGAACTCTTAGGAGTTTTTCATGGATCTTGGAGTTTAAAGATGGCATTTTATTCCTCGATTCATTATATCGTTTTGCTTAATCAGTCTTTCTGATAATTTTGTTGATTCTCTTTCACAGAAATAATGGACGCCCACATGTACGATCTTGACGAGATCATCTCTTACGGGGACATCCGCCGACTTGGCCGTTCTCAAAATCGAGAGTTCACAAACGCGGAGTGTGCTGAAATCATGAGCCGCTTCGACGCATATAACGGTCAACTGCTTCCCCGACGTTCCTCCCTCCTGAAGCTTATCGTGGGAGCCATCTGGGAAGCGCTTCCCCTATTCTATTCCGGTGTGCCGCTTAGGGCATTGGATGCCGCCGAGGATAAGGTGCACTCGGTGTACCTGATGAACTTAATCTCGAAGAGATGGCGAGACAATCTTGTCGATCTCCTGCACCAGGCCTTCCAACAGTCCGCCATACTCGCTACTTATTGGAGGGAGGAGGACATCCGTGGGGACCCCGATGCTTGTGCTCGCGAAAGAAAACACACTAGGATGGTTCGCCAGGCTTGGAAAATCTTAGATAAGGTTACTTTCGAGTTCCTTAATCCATGTCCTGGGTCCGAGGTTATACCGTTATAAACATTTCAATAATATTGTTATTTATCTCTTTATGATTGTAAAAGCCCTTTGAAATATGAATGGAAATTTTTTATTTCAGCTTGTCTTATTTCTCATTCTGAGTCTTTTGCACACGCATGAATGGATGTGTCTCGAACACTTGATCAAATGCAAATCGAATGTCCTTTCTGTCGCTTCCCTCTTTCTTTTATTCTCAGTATACTGCTTTAGTAAACATGGTTGACAGGTGATAGAGCGAGCATCCTGTATTGGCTTCTTCAAAAGGCAGCGATGGCTTAGGCCGCAGGTTCAAATCTGCTGCCTAAGACCTTTCAACTTTATGAGCCGTGAGGGCCTCATAAAGACCTTTCTCCCTACGGATCGAGAGGATCTCATAGGTGTATTTTCTCCTTAGGAATCGTGAGGATTCCTAAGTGCATTTTCTCTTATAAGTCGTAAGGATCTTATGAGAGAATTTTCCCTCTTACGAGTCGAGGGGACCCGTAAGCGGTTGTTTCCCTCCTTGTCGAGATTCGAGTTTGGAGAGTGAGACCCGTGGATAGTATGCAAGATACCATTTTAGGCCAACTTGCAGGGTCCCAGTGCTTAGGGAACAAGTTTTTTAATCCTTACTGCCTAAGGCTTTATCTTACGAGTCGAGCCGCATTGAGAAGTTCTCGCAAAGACATCAATTTCTTCACAAGTCGAGACGAATCGAGCATTTCTCGCAAAAAGATCCTAACGTCACAGTTAACCCCTGCTCTTTACGACAGAAGTCCGTTAGGGTCTGTGGTACTTAAGGTTTTGGCCGTCGTACCGTCGCATCAGCTGATATATTCCTCGATAGGCTATCGTGCTGTTCGAGTGGCCCTGCGACTGCCGTGTCTCTGATACCTTCCGGGGCTGGACAAGACGTCTTCAAGCAATCCTCCTTGGCAGTTTGACCATCGGAAGAGCAAGCGTTAGGAATTTGCCATGCCGCTTTTCACTTGAGGTTAGGCTCATTTTGGAGAGCCCCGATGAGTCATAACCACTCCGAGCTGGTGTAGGATGATCTCCGATAGTCTTTCAGGTTTTATTTGAGTTGCCGTCAAGACCCTGAAGCTAGGAATTTGGCCTTTGCTTCGTTTGCTGGCATCGCGTCTGCTGTATCGAGACGAATGTCACGGTAGGAACTAGGGATTTTGCCGTGGCTCTGTTTGTTTGATTGTCGCGTCTGAACCCTGCTGGAGGAAGAACGCTGGGGTGACATCTCGTCTGCTGTATCGAGACGAACGTCGCGGTTGTCTCTAGGTTGCTGGTGAACCGTCGAAGTTTGGAACTAGGGATTTTGTCGTGGCTCCATTTATTTGATGATGTTGCGTCTGCTGTGTCGAGACGAACGTCGAAGTGGTGACCGTTCCGCACTGGTGTGAGACGATCTCCAGTTGTCTTTCAGGCTTTATATGACTTGCCGTTAAGACCTTGAAGCTAGGAATTTGGACTTCGCTTCGTTTGCTTTTGTCACGTCCGAACCCTGTTGGAGGAAGAACGCTGGGGTAACATCTCGTCTGCTGTATCGAGACGAACGTCGCGGTTGTCTCTAGGTTGCTGGTGAACCGTTGAGGTTTGGAACTAGGGATTTTGCCGTGGCTCCATTTGTTTGATGATGTTGCGTCTGCTGTGTCGAGACGAACGTCGAAGTGGTGATCGTTCCGCACTGGTGTGAGACGATCTCCAGTTGTCTTTCAGGCTTTATATGACTCGTCGTTAAGACCTTGAAACTAGGAATTTGGCCTTCGCTTCGTTTGCTTTTGTCACGTCCGAACCCTGTTGGAGGAAGAACGCTGGGGTAACATCTCGTCTGCTGTATCGAGACGAACGCCGCGGTTGTCTCTAGGTTGCTGGTAAACCGTCGAGGTTTGGCTTCGCTTTCTGGTGGAGCCTGTTGGGAAGGTATGGTCCTTCTTTGTTTATACCCATGAATTGTATACAGGGATCGATGTGATCTCACCTGTAGGGCAAAAGTTTCATTCATTCATTTTTCATTTTCATTTTTTTATACGATTATTTTATTTCCGCGATGCTCTATCATTTCAGCTTTTTATATCGCGAAAATCGTGATTGCCCAATCATTTCGGCTATTTTTCGCGGTGCCCAATCATTTCGGCTATTTTTCTTTTTACTCGCTGCTTTTTATTGCCAGTTGCCCAATCATTTCGACTGCTTTTGTATGCATACATTTTTACTTGCTGATTTCGTCGCAAGTTGCCCCATCATTTCGGCTATTTCATATGCATGTGTGGCTTGCTGTCTTTTCGCCGCAAGCTTGAAATTAGATACCGATTTCGGCATCAGCACCGCTACAACTGGGATATTGCCAGGAGCAAATCATCATTTGCCTCTGTCGACATCGAACAAAGGTGGCTTATTAAACAGGGTTAGGATCCTGTCAATTAAGGCTTTTGACTTCATGAGCCGTAAGGGTCTCACAAAGGTATTTCTCCCTACAAGTCATGATGATCTCGTAGGTGTGTTTTCTCCTTAGGAATCATGGGGATTCCTAAGTGTATGTTCTCTTATAAGTCGTAAGGATCCTACAAGAGTGCTTTCTCCTTATAAGTCGAGAAGACTTACAAGGGTTGTTCACAGTGCGAACATATCCCTAGTCACGGGTGGGACTTTGCTGGGGAAATGCTTATTCGCGCCCGTGGATTGTATACAAGGGTCAGTATTGAACCACTTGTAGGGCAATATCGAAGGTTGTGGAGGTTGCTTAAGCACAGGTTTAGGTCTCTGTAACTTAAGACTTTCAAATCTTATGAGCCGTGAGGGTCCCATAAGAGAGTTCTTCTTACGAGTCGTGAGGATCTCGCAAGTGTATTTTCTCCTTAGGAATCGTGAGGATTCCTAAGTGTGTTGCTCCTTTGTGAGTCGTAAGGATCTCACGCGGGTAGTTTCTCCTTACAAGGTCGAGAGGTCCTTGTAAGTGTCCTTTAACGAGGTTGCGCCCTTTCGGGTTTTCACAAACACTCGCCGGCAATCCTGCTGTTTTTACTCACGGAGCCCTTTCGGGTTTTCATCCATGCCCATTTTGCTT
The DNA here is from genome assembly GCA_030015575.1 of Agapanthus africanus. NCBI lineage: Eukaryota > Viridiplantae > Streptophyta > Magnoliopsida > Asparagales > Amaryllidaceae > Agapanthus > Agapanthus africanus. The sequence continues at coordinate 433,245,070 of JASDDO010000004.1, read as the reverse complement.
ATGGACGTACCGTTTTTTTTATTCTTTTTATTCTTTTTTTTCCTAACGAGATTGCGCCCTTTCGGGTTTTCACAAGACTCGCCGGTAGCCCTACTGTTTTTACTCACGGAGCCCTTCCGGGTTTTCATCCGTGCCCATTCTGCTTATGGACGTACCATTTTTTTCATTTTTATTTATTTATTTATTTTATTCTTTATTCTTTTTTTTTATCTCGTCCGCCTGAGGATGCTGCGGTAGTAGTTTAAAGACGTTTCGGTCGTTTGCAAGTTTTAGGACATTGCGGTCCATCATTAGTTTAAGGACGTTTCGGTCCGCCGTCGCCATATTTGAATCGAATCTCTAGTTTTACTGACTTTTCGGTCTATGGGGATTTCTCAATGACTGAGTATGATGCCCCCGGCGTATCCATCTTTCTCAGAGCATGCGGTTGTGGCGGGCTCACCTTCCGGTTTTCGGAGTTGACGAACTTGCCCTGTTGGTATTGGTCTTCGACCCAGTTCTTGAAGACGTAACAGTTTTTGATCGGATGGCCCAATACTTGATGATAAGGGCAATAATTAGAACTGTTGACATCATCCAGTTGTAGTTGGTGTTTCGGCTCCGGTAGAGTGATAAGCCTGTTATGCACTGCCACTTCGAACAGCCTCCTTGTTTCATCCTGGGGAAATGAGTAAGGACGTCTTAACCTCTCCTCGAGAGACATGCGTGGACGAATATTGTTTTTACGAACAACCGGTCTAGGGCCACTCGACTGTTGTTGAGTGTTGGCGACGAAGGTCATTTTCCCTTTTCGTTTATCCTTTTTGCTCGATCCTTTGTTTGCGGGGCCGAGATTTTTTCCGAGTAGCGGGCGATTGCACGGCTGAATGTTCTCGCAACTCCTCAATTCTTTCATTTTTGAAATGGATTCCTTAAAGAGAGGATTGAGGGCAACTCCTTCGTCAGAGTCTCTCCCAAAGGTGATAATTTGTGATCCCTTGGATTCGGCTATATGACAGTCATCGGCGGCTCTTTTGCGCTCATCTATCGCATTTTTTCGGTGTCTACGAGCTTCACACTTTGTCCTGTTGAAGTGTTGCTTTGAGCGACATATCCCTGCCACCAACACTTAAAGGAGTCACAGCCTTCGGTAGGATGTATGATCTTCTGATGATATAAGCAGAAGTTAGGATGCATCTCTACTCCACCGAGAGTATTTTCTTCAGAGGGTGGTAGCTTTATTCCCACCGATAGGGCTTTGGCGAACCTTTTCCTCATCTTGAATTTGTTTTTATCCACAGCGGATGACTTTTGATTTGACGGGAGTGCCTCGACTCTTTGGTCCAGTCGTCGGTGCTTGGCTCCTTCCAGTATGGCCATCTCACGCTCTTGATTGGCTTTAACTTTCAAACGAATCTCATTCAGGAAGGCATCGATCAACTCGTCTGACGGCCGCGAAATTTTTGGTTCAGGATCCGCCCTTGGTTCCTCGGTGCAAGGAGCCTCTTCATCATCCGCCAATGAGTGAGAGATCACATGACAACTCGCTACGTAGTCTTCGGATTCATCTGATGAGTCTTCTCCATCGTTTTCGTCCTCAACAAAAGAACAAGCTGCCCCCATCGTGTCCGTCTTCTTTGGAGTGTGTGGCTGTGGTGGGTTTACCTTCCAGTTTTCAGACAGCGCAAACTTGCCTTGTAGGTACTGATTCTCGATCCATCCCTTAAAGACGAAACAATTCTCGATCGGGTGACTTACCGTTTGGTAGTAAGGGCAGTAATCGGGATTATTGAGATCACCTGGCTGCAACGGACGTTTTGGATTCGGCAGATTGATGAGTCTGTTGCGTACTGCCAGCTCAAACATTCTTCTCGTTTTATTCTGAAGAAATGAGTAAGGACGTCCTAGTCTCTCCTCGAGGGATGGGCGTGGATGCGCGTTATTTTGGCTAACGACCGGCTTTGAGTTGCTCGGCTGCTGTTGAGCATTGGAGACGGTGATCACTTTCCCTTTTCCTTTCTCATTTCGAGAGTCTGGTTTTGGAGGGGACAGTCCATGGCCCATCTGGTCCATTTGGGCTAATTTGTCGATCAAGGCCTGGAAGGTGGTCGGCCTGAAGAACATCATGAATTGCGAGATGGTCGCTTGTGGATCGAGAGTGCCCACGAACGTGCCTACCGCAGGTGCCTCTTCTATGCGTTGTTCGCATTTCGACCATAAGTTCCGCCATCGTGTTGCGTATTGGACCCACGTTTCGCCTGGCCTTATCCTGGCATTTATCAGTGCTGTTATCGGGGTGCGTTCACCAGCACTCGCGAATTTTTGTGTAAACAGTAGCTCCATCTCCGCAAATATTTTGACAGAGTCATTAGGTAGCTCCGAATACCATTCAAAGGTTGTTTCTGCTAAGCTACCGACGAATTGGCGAAGCAACAATTTGTCATCGCCTCCAGTATTGCCGCATAAGGCCCTGAATTGAGCGACATGCTGATGCGGATTCCCTGTCCCTTTATATACGTGGAACTTAGGGATCGTATATCCCGGCGGGTAACTGATTTGGTCATACTAGCCCAGATAGGGTCATCCAGTTCTAACAGTTTGCCTGGCCGCTTCACTCGCCTGATGAGCTCGTATTTGCTAAGCTATATAGTCATCCAGTGCGGCCTTGGAAATGGTTTCTTCCTTGGCTGCTGAAAGAGCCGGAGGAGGATCATATGTCTTCCCTCTGTCGTCTCTAACAATGATCGGAGGGTCTTCAGCTGGAGGGTCCGGCTGTAACATCATCCCTACCATATCTTGGAAGAGGAGCGCCATTTGTTTTATGTTGGCAGCTTGTTCTGCTGCCTCTTTGTCCTTCTTTTCAAGGACTCTACGTAAGAAGTCATCATCGGTTTCTTGTTCGTGACGCTGCTCTGATGATACTTCCGAACTTTCTTTTGGTTCGGTAAGGGCAGCCATCGCAGTCATCATTTCCTGAAGCTTCTGTTGCTGCTCCTGGGCTTTTGTCACGGATCGGGTGAGCGATCGGTGACCCGTCAAAGCACGGCTTTCCTCTTTTCCGGAAGCCATATAAACAGTGTACACCATCATGCCACCAGACTTGGGGCGTTTGTGCTCAGCGCTTTTACGGTTCGCCATATTCACAGGGGCTTTTTGCGGCCTCCTTTTCTTCTGAGTGATTGACGTTGGGGGAGCTGTTGCAGTGGGCACCCATCCAGCTGTTGCTTTTTTCGACTTGACAGAGTATCCCTTCTCCTGCTGAACCTTCATCTTTTTCTGTTGGCGGAGGTAGTCTTGATCGATCACTGACTCTTGGACTTGACGCCAGACCTTGTAGATTTTAGAGGGCAACCGTTGAGGGGGCTGCTCTAGCTTTTTCTCTGGAGCATTCTCCACAGGTGAAGGAGTTCATTTCAACACCGCAGTAGGAGAGTTTATGCGCACCGTGTTCAGCAATTTAAAGTTGTTCCCGGTTGGAACAGCAGCCTCGATCCCCACCATCGGAGCTAGTGGCGTAAATCCAGAGGGGGAGTTGCCCCCAGCCTTCCTTACTCGACACCAGTGGCGACGTCGAGCGCGTCGTGCGGGTGGAATTGGTTCAGCCGTAGGGGTGACCTCCTCATGTCCCCTGTGTTGGTCAAAATTTGCTGGTACCGGCCTTTTAAAGGCTAACGTCCGTTGAATGGGGACGGCCAACCTGTCAAAAGCAGATATCCGAGCAGGGGAAGCAACCTTGGTGATCTCGCCTGAAACTGGAGTAGGGATGGCTATCCGCTTCGGGATAACATCTTCTGGTATTGCTGGCTTTTTCATGGGCCCGTTGGAGCTCTGACCTAGCCGGTTAAAAACTGAGGCAGTGGAGTTGGGTGACCCATTGAGAGGGGCCGCGGCATTGGTAAGTCGATCAAAGACTGACTTTTTTGGGGCTTCTTGCAACGTCATTGGGGCATTGAAGCTCATCGGTGGGAGCATGGTCCCGAAGAATAGTCCAGTGGTGGCTTGAGTTACCTGCTCCACTGACATCTTGAAAAGAGAGGCCGCTTGGGGCCCGTAAGTCACTCCTCCAGCAGAGACCGAGCGAGAGTTGCATTTGCAAGCAGTGCAGTTTGAAGCCGTTGATCATCTGTTTTCTGCACGGAGAAAGACACCAAATCTAAGTACCTCGAATCCACAGGCAACCATAGCAAACTGCGCTGCCACGCGTCACGCAGCACAGAGCGCAGTGCAAATGCGCTAGCGCAACTGCGCTGCTACATGGCGCGCAGCGCAACTGCGCTGTCACGTGGCGCGCAGCGCAGAGCGCAGATCATCTGAAGCGTTGCTTCATTTAATTTTGTTTTAAATATAGCTTTGCTCTGATTGGGCGTGCTGCCTTGGGCGTTGCGCTCTCTGCGCTGGCGTGTCTGATTTTGACACGTGGCGCTCTACGCGCAGCGCAGGGGATCTGAAACGTTGCTTCATTTATTTTAACTTTAATTTTCACTTCAATTTCAAAACAGAGCTTTGCTCTGATTGGGGGAAACAGAAGCGCTGCTTCGTCTCCCGCCTTGGAATTTGAACAGAGTTTTGCTCTGATTGGGGTAAACAATCTCATCATAAAAACCAAAAAGAAGTATTCACTTCATTCACAGATCGTCGATCTACGAAGGCAGAGCCCTTTTATAAACAAGAACTTTTGTTCTTGAATTTGAGGCAAAGCCTCCTTTAAAAGAACATAAACTTGTTCTCTGATCATAAATTTGATCAAGTGAGCTCTGCGCTATTGAAAAGTGTCTTGCACTCATGAACTGCGCTTTTGCGCTCCTTGGACCGGCGCTCAGCGCCAAAACATGGCACGTGTCAACCACAGACACAGCTTGCACTTCTGAAACAGCGCGCTGGGCCCATGGGCTGGCGCTTGGCGCTAAGCGCAACACGTGTCATCCACGTATACGCCAGCGCAATGCGCTCATGGACTAGCGCTCAGCGCTCACAAACCGGCATCTGCGCTTAGCGCAGAGCGCACCACTTACATGTGCGCCACGTGGCAGAAGCGCACTGCACCCTTTTGATTGGCGCAAAGCGCCTAGCGCGCCATATGTTGCGCTGAATGAACATAAATTGTTCTTTAAAGAGCCAAGGCCCTGATGAATGCTATGCATTCAATACAAAACAAAAAATGTCAGGACCTAATGCTTAGCATTATTAAAAGGGCCAAGCCCAATTAAAGGCTCAACAGCCCAGAACAACAAAATGTTAAACATTTTAATCTTATTGGACTTAGCCCAATTCTGGCCATAAGTCCTCAACTTATATTGAACAGAGCCCATCTGCTAACAGACCTTAGTCCTAAACTGGGCTATAAATTTTTCAAACAACTTACACCGGTTCGAGGGTACATCTCTTCACTCCTCTGATATCCGTCGTTGTAATCCTTCAACGTCTTCGGAGAGGTAACGGGTCCCGACAACCACACATTTCTACGGACTGTGGGGTTCTTAAACCCATGGACTACGATATCCTTAACTTGGACTGTGGGGTCCTTAAACCCATAGACTATGATGTCTTTAAACTGGACTGTGGGGTCCTTAAACCCATGGACTATGATGTCTTTAAACTGGACTATGGGGTCCTTAAACCTATGGACCACGATGTTCTTAACCCTGGACTGTGGGTCCTTAAACCCACGGACTATGATGTCCTTAACCCTGGATTGTGGGGTCCTTAAACCCATGGACTACGATGTCCTTAACCTGGACTGTGGGGTCCTTAAACCCACGGACTACGATGTCCTTAACCTTAGACTGTGGGGTCCTTAAACCCACGGACTAGGATGTCCTTAACCTTGGACTGTGGGGTCCTTAAACCCACGGACTATGATGTCCTTAAACTGGTAATCGACCGCAATGTTCCTAAACTAAACAATAGAGTTCAAATGATCTTTTGTTGGATCTAAATGATTCTGTTAAGTTGATCTTAGTCTAAAATTAGACTAACGTATCCTTAACATAAGTTTAAGTTGATCTTAGTCTCAAATGAGACTAACGTATCCTTAAACCCAAACCAAAACCCAAATCTAAGAAAATACGGATTTGGACGAATCCACGCCCTACGGGCGACAACATAAATTAGTCTCCGTATACAATCCACGGGCAACCACAAACAAAACAAACATACACAACACGAAGTGACCATCTGGAGAAGAAGAAAGTGGTTACCGCGATGCGGTAACATAATTAACTGCAGGGACTTGCGCCTGCAGGGAAGAGCGTCCCCACAATCAAAAACCCCTCAAACGAGGGGGAATCTGACGAAGTCTGCTATATCGGCCGCATCCGTTTAAACCTTCGATACACGGTGCCATAAATCAACTTGGCATCTTCGGAGAGGTGGACAGATAGCACCAATTACCATCTGCCCCGAAATTCAGGCGAGACGTCCGCCGCGTCTTCGTCCGCCTCTTTCGGCGGGGAACTGTAATACCTAGCCCCTTTTTATACCAATATCTTATTTCTCTTTAACTTATAAAACTTCTATTTTATTTATAATTATCTATTTATTTTAAAACTTCAGTAAACACCAAAACCCAAATCTTTCTTTTCTTTTCCATTATTTATTTCTTTAATCCCAAGCCCCGGCCCAGCAGTAATCCCTCAGCCCAAACAATAAAACCAACAATATATATATTCTCCTCAGCCCATTTTCTTTTTCCAAATTAAACCCTTCGGCCCACTTCTTTCTCCGTTCCTCAATAAAATCAAATTTTCCCCAAGCCCAGCTCCCAAGCCCTTACCCGACCCGCTTCATACCCGACCCGCTTCGCTCCTTCTTCTCCCAACGGCTCTCTCCCTTTTTCCCGCTCCCTGTTCCCTCGATCCGTTTCCTCCGCCGCACCTCGCGCCCACGCCTTGCCGTTACCCCACGACGCGTCCTCCCATCGTCTCTCCTTCCCTCTCCCTCACACCCTCACGCTCCAACTGCTCCTTCTCCTCGCTTCCGCTCCCTCTCTCAAAAACTCACCCAAAACCCACTACCTCCGCCGTCCAACCACCTTCGTCATCGACGGCGACATCAACTCAACCTCACTCATCCATTAAGCAACCGAGCTCCCCTACTTCCTTCTCGTCTCCTCCACCCAACCGCAATCGAGAACCACCACTTCCTCCTCCTCATTCTAAAAGCCCATCACAACCTCCACTACGCCGGCATCCCCTCGCCGCTGGACACCGCCTGAGCACCAACACGACCTCCTCCACGTCGCCAACAGCCTCCATCGACCGAGCACCTCCTCACCTTCTTCCCCACTTCAGCTCCCTCACCCGACCTCCTCCCTCATCACCTCAATCTCCGTCTCCCCTCTCTCTGTTACTTTCTCTCTCTATATATCTCTCTCTCCCTCTGTACTCTCTCACTCTATCTCTCTCTCTGTTAATCTCTCTCTCTTTATATATCTCACTCCCCTCTCTCTCTCTGTTACACACTCTCTCTCTCTCTCTCTCTGTCTAACTCCCTCTCTCTCTCTCTAAATCTCTCTCTCCCTCTCAGCGCCTCTTCTCCCTGCTGGAGCCACAGTGTCCGTCGCACCCACCGAGACCTCGAGTCAAAGAACCAAGCTCGAACCAAGCCCAAGCCTAGCCGAGACTCGTCGTGTTGTTGCTACTTCATGCCCGTGCCGTGTCACCACTGCCTTCGCTGCCGTGCCATCAATTCAGCGTTAAGGCAAGTATTTTTACTTGCTACATGCTAATCTATTCGCGTTACAAACTTAAATCGTATAGATTACAAGTTTACAATTTCCAATAGATTATGTGCTATACCTGTTCGATGCATGATCCCAATGAAATTATTCATCTAATCTGACGGAATTGAATTGTCTATGCTGGCCCATGTAGTAATGAATACGGTGTACAAATTTCACTGGATAATACGACTGTTAATGACTAAAACGATTACCCCAAATATATCTGTAAAACTGGAACTTTCCCCGTATCTGAAAACCGTTAAAATCACCATAAATTATGTACATGCTGGAATGATGCGTTCGAGGGCTTAAATCGAAGCCAACTCGACGAACTATAACCTTATGTAAGTTTCTAATGGTTTCTGTACTTAAATTGTGACAATATTTGGATCGGCGTGCAACTCTGGACTGCAGTCCAGAGCGACTTTGGTTACTGTTTACTGTTCCATAATGTGTGCCACCTGTTTTCCTGAACTCGTATGTTGCGTAACTTTGTATTTTATTAAAGGTGAAACTGTTATCTAGATAACACAAGTGGTTTCATTCTGTTTCATCGTCGTTTGCTATTTAATCTGTAATTTAAAATATGGGGACGTATAACAGTCCCAACAGAATCAGAATTGACATACCAGTATTGAACAGTGTATAACTCCTGACGTACAGACGCGATTGAGGATCCGTCTATTGCGTTGAAAACCTTATTGAAAACCCTAGGTTTCATTCAACTGTAGAGTCGTTAAATTCTGATCCCTACTGGGGTTAAAATGCGTTACGAAACGGACTTCCGATTCTGAAACCGGATTTCCAGCCGTGAACGCATAAAATGAAATGGCCATATCTAGTAATCCTGAAACCCGATTGACGTGAAACTAAATTCGCTGGATAGATAATCCCATATACTACCTATCCCTTGTTCATTGATTTGCTAAATTTTGGCATATATTATTTATGATAAATTATGCAATTGGTAGAATATTGTTTGATGACATCTTAACCATGCCTTAAATACTGTTTTCTCATCATATCATATACATGTCATTGCATTGGTAACCTAGTGATCATGTGCATTACCCAGTGTTAGGTGTTAGTGGTGATTGTGGCAAGTACGTTAGTGTTCATGCATGAGTGGATAAGTGAAAGTGACACGTACTTGTACACAATCAGTGAACCCTATTATTCTATTGCATTGTCGACGTCTGTGGGACGCGTGTAAGTATGACTATAAGTGGTATGTGACACTTATGGTAGCTCTTGCATGGGTGTCACAGATAAGGCATCAGACACTGCCATTTATCTTGGGTATTAGTCGGGACGTGCTTGATGGAGATCCTGTCTCCAGTTCTCGCGCAGACTTGTCATGGACCGACCGGTATTTGAGGTTATGGTTGGCGTTTGATGTAGAACACGGGGTATGGGGTAGTTTGAGTGTGACTTTAACAGAATCTCGGGAGTCCCATGTCGGCTTATATATATGGAGATTTACAGGGTACATGATTACTACCGTGAGTTATATTTTGGCCCGTGGTCCCTTGCCCTTGGGTCCTACCCTTGGGTGGAGGACACTCGCGAGTGGTTGACTCTCACACTTGGACTGATGATAGGCTTAGTGACTTGTACAGTGAGACATAGAGACTGATAGGGATAATGGCATTGATATACATTACTTACTGTGTTGACATACCTGGCATACTATTTTACTGCTTTACTGTACACCTGATCTATTAGACACTTCATTGGTTACTCCATGTTCATATTTTTACCGTCTTGATTTACTGTTACATATCTATTATCATTGTTCGAGTTGCCACTTGTATCTACATATATATATTGCTATTGTGTCGCTCTGACGACCTGAGTATGCATGCTCAGAGTGAGGAGTGGATCTAGCCTGGACCAGGACTAGACGTACATCGCGGACATCTTGATCAGCTATCCAGAGTTATACTCTTTTTACCTCCATCAGGTCAGTTCTTTGTATTTGTTTTGTTTCGGTTACTGCATTTCTCATTACCTGCGCATTGTTTACTGATTGCCACGTAAAGCTAGAAGCCAAAGTGTGACTACGGCAGGACATTCCTTGACCGTAGGGGCATGGCCGGCCTTGTCTATCCCTCGTATTCCGTATTTTGGGAAGCGGGGCGTGACATGGTTTTGTTGGTATCAGAGCCAGGTTTTGCTTCGATTGGGATTGCAGTTTTCCATGTATAGCTTGACAATCTAAGACATTCCTCGGTCTAGGTTGTAAACTTGTCATTCTTGATCCATATTCATATTGTGTGTTCTGCTATCCATTCGCTAGGGTTTCAGGTGACTTGGCAAAGTTATGTGGTTGTAATTATGAAATACATCATAGTTACACTACCGTACTCTGTTAAGTGACTTAGAGCCCTACAGTTGATTTCCACTTGTAATGAATTTCATCACACCCGATGTTCTTGATTCCTTGCCCAATCCATACTATATTTTAATTCTTATAACTTGTGCCTTATATCGTCCTCAAAATTATTGTTTCAGGATCATGTCTTCCAACGACTCTTCCTCTATCTCCACTCCCCAGGATCAGACCGTTGAGATTCTGAGTGTACTGCAAGGTCTGAAGGAAGCCCAGGAGCGAACAAACGACTTGTTAGCTGAAGGACTGAGAAGGCAGGTGAATCAGGCACCAGCATGAGTCTCCAATCGTAAAGGGATCCCTGTTAGACGGGGAAAAGAGGGGAAGATGAAGCGCCTATTTGTTTCCCCGCGACAGAAGCAGCAGAATACCCAATGTTGTGGGTACTGTGAGAGGCCAGGACATCTTCAGAGGGATTGTCGCCGCGCCCAAGGGAAATGTCTGATTTGCGGATCCAGTGAACATCTTATCAACGGTTACCCAAAAAGGAAGGAGTTACAAGGAGGAGACCCGTCCACACTCTCCACTTCTGCCAAGTAATGATTATTGAGTAGTTTGAACTTCGAGGATAGGGTGGACCCAGCGTAGGATTCAACTCGCGTGACGAGAATGCAGCGGTCTAGTAGTCAAAGAAGAATTTTCACATTTTCTACTTTCAGTAATAATGTTGTCATCCTCTTGTAAATATTTCTTTTCGTTTGAAATCTTGTATCCGTCGAACTTTTAGTTGAATGCAATAAAAACTTTGAATCGTAATATATGTATCATTCTCTTGCTTTTCCCCCTTATTTATACTATTCATTACCACAGCATTTTTAATTCTGATTTTTCAGTTCCTGCCCACCGCATATTTTCCTATAATCCTACCCTTAGCTATTTTCTTGATGTGTTCCACTGTCTAATCATGACTCTTTCTTTTCAGGCCATGGCCCATCCTGGAGCAGCGCCGCATCTAGATGAGAATGCACAGTCATGCGTTTCCTTAGACCGCATGCTGGTGAGTTTTGACGATGAGGTCAACGTTCCCCAGATCATCTTCGGAATCAGCGATTCCGATGACGAAGGAGCCGCCGCCCCAGAGGTTGACATGATAGGCGATTCCGAAGAGGAAGAAGGAGACCCTGAAGAAAACCCGATAGAGGAAGATTCCGAGGAAGACCCGATAGAAGAAAATCCAGTGGAGGAAAATCCCATGGAAAAGAATCCAGAAGAAGAGAATCACATGGAAGCAGACCTCGATGAAGAAGCTCCAGCCGAGGAAGAAGGACCATAAGAACAAGACCTTACGGTGGAAGAACTCCCAATGGCGATCCCTGCGAGGCGATATAGGAATGGACGCCCCTACCTGAGCGCGCGAGCCTACCGCAACCTGCTGAACCTCCACAACCGCGACTGACGGGATTTTTTTTGATGTTATCTTCTCTGACCAAATAAATCTGTGTATAGTTTAGGGCCACCTTTTGTTTTTGAGAATGCTTTGTTTAGAATTTCCTGGAATGAAATAAATTGCTGAGTTCGTTAATCTTTTGATCTTCTTGCTTCACTTGATGCTTGATTATTTCTCATATACACTTATTTTCCTGCTGAGATCCCTGACTGTCCACCCCTACTCCTTGTATTGTTTTAACTCTCGCTTCAATTAAAAAGTACCGCACCCGATCTTTGGAGTGGGTCACCCTTCATCCTTTGTATGTGCCTCGTTTGAGATCCTTCTGGGAGGAGAAATTCATAGTGAAATTTCCGAGTTCGCTAACCTTCGAATTTTTGATTCGCTTGATGTATCGACCGTTATCCTCCCCATAAATTTTCCCCTTGTAGTTCTTTGCTGCTCACCCTTACTTCCTGTGCTGACCCGACCCCAATCTCTTCGACCTTCAGTCCAAAGCCGACACACTCCGACCTTTTGAATGAGCCACACTCCATTGTAATCCCTACCCTAACTAGCCCTATATATATTTGTGCTTTTCCCTGTTATCCTAACTATATTTAGGGACATTGTTATTCGAAAATTTAGTTTTCATTATTTTGTATTTATCGAAGAGTGCGTGTTATTGACTACTCCGTTTTATGTATTTTAAGTACACTACTACTTTTCTCATTTTTCGGTAGCGCGACCATATGTATTACTCATATTATTTTAGTGTTATGCTTCTTATTTTCACCATGTGGTTTTCTAAGTTATTTTAAAATGGTTTGATCGATACGTATTCTAAAAATGTTTAAACCACCGACAAATCCTTCACTGTTTCATTATGACTATGCTTTATACTTATTATTATTTCTGCTGTGATACTTTTGATATACTTATATGTGCACATATTTGGGTTTCGATTTTATCGAGCACGCCTCGAATATTATTGTTCGTTATTGTTGTTTTTATTCTCGTATACAAGTAGTTTGCTCCTATAGTTGTTCCTGCCTTATACTTATTTAGACTTATTCTTTTGTATGGTGTTCTTACATTTATATACCTTCAAAATTTTATCCACCAGTTTTAAGTAAATCACTATGTATTAGTGTTCGATGAGGTAACCTTTCGCTTATAATTTTATAGCTTGTCGTTTCTCTTAAATTTCGAGGACGAAATTTTTTGTAAGGGTGGTATGATGTAATACCCAGCCCCTTTTTATACCAATATCCGTATTTCTCTTTAACTTATAAAACTTCTATTTTATTTATAATTATCTATTTATTTTAAAACTTCAGTAAACACCAAAACCCAAATCTTTCTTTTCTTTTCCATTATTTCTTTCCTTAATCCCAAGCCCCGGCCCAGCAGTAATCCCTCAGCCCAAACAATAAAACCAACAATATATATATTCTCCTCAGCCCATTTTCTTTTTCCAAATTAAACCCTTCGGCCCACTTCTTTCTCCCTTCCTCAATAAAATCAAATTTTCCCCAAGCCCAGCTTCCAAGCCCTTACCCGACCCGCTTCCTACCCGACCCACTTCACTCCTTCTTCTCCCAACGACTCTCTCTCTTTTTCCCGCTCCCTGTTCCCTCGACCCGTTTCCTCCGCCGCACCTCGCGCCCACGCCTTGCCGTTACCCCACGACGCGTCCTCCCCTCGTCTCTCCTTCCCTCTCCTTCACACCCTCACGCTCCAACTCCTCCTTCTCCTCGCTTCCGCTCCCTCTCTCAAACACTCACCCAAAACCCACTACCTCCGTCGTCCAACCACCTTCGTCGTCGACGGCGACATCAACTCAACCTCACTCCTCCATTAAGCAACCGAGCTCCCCCACTTCCTTCTCTTCTCCTCCACCCAACCGCAATCGAGAACCACCACTTCCTCCTCCTCATTCTAAAAACCCATCACAACCTCCACTACGCCGGCATCCCCTCGCCGCTGGACACCGCCTGAGTACCAACACGACCTCCTCCACGTCGCCAACAGCCTCCATCGACCGAGCACCTCCTCACCTTCTTCCCCACTTCAGCTCCCTCAACCGACCTCCTCCCTCATCACCTCAATCTCTGTCTCCCCTCTCTCTGTTACTTTCTCTCTCTATATATCTCTCTCTCCCTCTGTACTCTCTCACTCTCTCTGTTAATCTCTCTCTATATATATATATATCTCACTCCTCTCTCTCTCTCTGTTACACTCTCTCTCTCTCTCTCTCTCTAACTCCCTCTCTCTCTCTCTAAATCTCTCTCTCCCTCTCAGCGCCTCTCCTCCCTGCTGGAGCCACAGTGTCCGTCGCACCCACCGAGACCTCGAGTCAAAGAACCAAGCTCGAACCAAGCCCAAGCCTAGCCGAGACTCGTCGTGTTGTTGCTACTTCGTGCCCGTGCCGTGTCACCACTGCTTTCGATGCCGTGCCATCAATTCATCGTCAAGGCAAGTATTTTTACTTACTACATGCTAATCTATTCGTGTTATAAACTTAAATCGTATAGATTACAAGTTTACAATTTCCAATAGATTATGTGCTATACCTGTTCGATGCATGATCCCAATGAAATTATTCATCTAATCTGACGAAATTGAATTGTCTATGCTGGCCCATGTAGTAATGAATACGGTGTATAAATTTCACTGGATAATACGACTGTTAATGACTAAAACGATTACCCCAAATATATCTGTAAAACTGGAACTTTCCCCGTATATGAAAACCGTTAAAATCACCATAAATTATGTACATGCTGGAATGATGCGTTCAAGGGCTTAAATCGAAGACGACTCGACGAACTATAACCCTTTGTAAGTTTCTAATAGTTTCTGTACTTAAATTGTGACAATATTTGGATCGGAATGCGACTCTGGACTGCAGTCCAGAGCGACCCTGGTTACTGTTTACTGTTCCATAATGTGTGCCACCTGTTTTCCTGAACTCGTATGTTGCGTAACTTTGCAGTTTATTAAAGGTGAAACTGTTAGATAGATAACACAAGTGGTTTCATTCTGTTTCATCGTCGTTTGCTATTTAATCTGTAATTTAAAAGATGGGGACGTATAACAGTCCCAACAGAATCAGAATTGACATACTAGTATTGAACAGTGTATAACTCCTGACGTACAGACACGATTGAGGATCCGTCTATTGTGTTGAAAACCTTATTGGAAACCCTAGGTTTCATTCAACTGTAGAGTCGCTAAATTCTGATCCCTACTAGGGTTAAAATGCGTTGCGAAACGGACTTCCGATTCTGAAACCGGATTTCCAGCCGTGAACGCTTAAAATGAAATGGCCATATCTAGTAATTCTGAAACCCGATTGACGTGAAACTAAATTCCCTGGATAGATAATCCCACATACTACCTATCCCCTGTTCATTGATTCGTTAAATTTTGGCATATATTATTTATGATAAATTATGCAATTGGTAGAATATTGTTTGATGACATCTTAACCATGCCTTAAATACTGTTTTCTCATCATATCATATACATGTCACTGCATTGGTAACCTAGTGATCATGTGCATTACCTAGTGTTAGGTGTTAGTGGTGATTGTGGCAAGTACGTTAGTGTTCGTGCATGAGTGGATAAGTGAAAGTGACACGTACTTGTACACAATCAGTGAACCCTATTATTCTATTGCATTGTCGACGTCTGTGGGACGCGTGTAAGTGTGACTATAAGTGGTATGGGACACTTATGGTAGCTCTTACATGGGTGTCACAGATAAGGCATCAGACACTGCCATTTATCTTGGGTATTAGTCGGGACGTGCTTGATGGAGATCCTGTCTCCAGTTCTCGCGCAGAATTGTCATGGACCGACCGGTATTTGAGGTTATGGTTGGCGTTTGATGTAGACCACGGGGTGTGGCGTAGTTTGAGTGTGAGTTCAGCAGAATCTCGGGAGTCCCATGCCGGCTTATATATATGGAGATATATGGAGATTTACAGGGTACATGATTACTACTTTGAATTATATTTTGGGCCCGTGGTCCCTTGCCCTTGGGTCCTACCCTTGGGTGGAGGACACTCGCGAGTGGTTGACTCTCACACTTGGACTGGCGATAAGCTTAGTGACTTGTACAGTGAGACTTATAGACTGATAGGGATAATGGCATTGATATACATTACTTACTGTGTTGACATACCTGGCATACTATTTTACTGCTTTACTGTACACCTGATCTATTGGACACTTCATTGGTTACTCCATGTTCATATTTTTACCGTCTTGATTTACTGTTACATATCTATTATCATTGTTCGAGTTGCCACTTGCATCTACATATATATATTGCTATTGTGTCGCTCTGACGACCTGAGTATGCATGCTCAGAGTGAGGAGTGGATCTAGCCTGGACCAGGACTAGACGTATATCGCGGACATCTTGATCAGCTATCCAGAGTTATACTCTTTTTACCTCCATCAGGTCAGTTCTTTGTATTTGTTTTGTTTCAGTTACTGCATTTCTCATTACCTGCGCATTGTTTACTGATTGCCACGTAAAGTTAGAAGCCGAAGTGTGACTACGGCAGGACATTCCTTGACCGTAGGAGCATGGCTAGCCTTGTCAACCCCTCGTATTCCATATTTTGGGAAGCGGGGCGTGACAGGAACAAACCCCCAATACCGGAAGAGGCGAATCCTATCTATCCGCTACTGCCTCCAAATGCTTCGGGACTACACCCAACTACTACCTGTTTGCACGACTCCTTTGAACCGTGGTAGGGTAGTAATCTAAGAACAGTGGGAACACGCTTGAGACGAAGTAGCGATGTCAAGTCAACGGACTAAGCTGTACTCATATCACCTGGGAACTGTGTTAGTGTATATGCCCTAGAAGCCATTACTGTATCATACTTGTTTGTATATTACTTAATGGAAGCTTGGGATATTCACCTTGTATAGACAATCTTGCTCAAAATAGTAGTATGCTACTTGGTTTGTTTCTACTTTAATGTGTACATGTGTTTATTTTAGTATATCACCTATACACATTAGTGGAGCCCTTAGGATCTTTGCTTGATTACCAGCGTTGTGATGGCAGTCACACTCGTGGGGGCTGGGTAATCCACAAGCACATCCTTATGCAGGTCCCT
The DNA here is from genome assembly GCA_030015575.1 of Agapanthus africanus. Taxonomy (NCBI): domain Eukaryota; kingdom Viridiplantae; phylum Streptophyta; class Magnoliopsida; order Asparagales; family Amaryllidaceae; genus Agapanthus; species Agapanthus africanus. The sequence continues at coordinate 433,228,469 of JASDDO010000004.1, read as the reverse complement.
AGTCGTAGGACTATCAAGACAGGGTATCGATACTCCGGAGTAGACTAGCGTATGCGCTTCTCATCCCAGCAGGGGAGACGGTCTGTCCCACAGCCGTTAGTACGTCGTACTTGAGATAGTATGCGGGTGCTCGTTAGGTTACGAGTACACTGGACAGGACTCGTCGGGAACTGTTGGTTGGTACTATACCTATCGTCAGTTACCAGTTCCCAGGTGACATGAGTACAGCTTAGTCCGCTGACTTGACACTGTCACTTCGCCTCGAGTGTGTTCCCACTGTACTTAGATTACTACCCTACCACGGCTCAAAGGAGTCGTGCAAACAGGTAGTAATTGGGTGCAGTCCTGAAGCACTTGGAGGCAGTGACGGTTAGACAGGATTCGTCTCTCCCGGTATTGGGGGTTGATATCGCACTGTGTCTAGGAGAGCCATTACACAAAGTCTCTGGCCAGGGCAAGCGAGATATACTGGTAGGTTTCCAGTGTTATCTTAGGGTGTTCTGGGCTACACTCCGACACGACTTGTACCGCTATTAGGGGACTGACTTTTACCGCCCCTAGGCCCGCCATACGATAATCTCAGACGAACAGACCAGACTGTACGCAGATTGTCACATTCAGGCTCAGTAGGAGTTCAGATGGGTTTCACCTCGTCCGTCTTCTTATCGGCATCTACCTGGGGGCCGTTACGCACAGCTAGTGCCGCTTGCGGTCTGTGGTTAAACCCACTGCCAGCGTAGTGTCGAGTCTTTAGAGTCCCACACTGAGAGCTATTCGCCTTTAGGCAAAAGAGTAGAGGTCGCATGGTTTTGCGACAGGGTTCGGTCACATCCGTGCACTTGTGCACGTTTAGTGTCCGGGCAGTTATCACTAGCGGGCTTTGGTTTAAGCCAGATCCTAGTGTACGTTTTGGGATTGGTTTTATCTCGTTTGTATTCGTGTTCCTCGGAACGCGGATGCGGGTATGTATGCACGGTTGACAGAGACAGAGGCAGAGGATTCTCATTAGGGTTGTTGACTGTTGACTTTTGCTAAACCCTAATGAGAATAAGAAATATGATTAATGATAATATTAATTAAGTATTATTGTGCCATGGTTGGGTTGAAGGGTTGACTTTGTTGACTTGTTGACTTTATTGACCGGTTGACTAGGTTGGACTAGTTGACCATCATCATTACAATGGCTATCATTTCATGGCAAAGACTTTTGCTTGCTTGTTATTCTTCACAAAATGAGTGCATGAAATGATATTGCCATTTTGACTTGAACCATCACATAATACTCAATTACTATTATGGGTTATGATTATTTTGGATTATGAGAGCAAGGGTGAGAAAGGTCTTGCTCATTCTATCATTCTCATTCTCTCTCATCCTCAAGCTCTCCCTCTTCATCTTGCTCTCTCTCTAGTTTATGGTTCCATTGTCTCATGTGTTGAGAAGCAAGAACCATAGAGATAAAACCCAAAACACTTCTCTACTCATCCTAGTATATAAGGTTTAGCAAACCAAGTGTTCTAGTTTCCTCAAGATTGAGGTTGAAGCCAAAGGTAGAAGCTTTCAGGTGGATCCATCTTCGGCACAAAGAGACGACGAGGAGAGAACCATCCGACCACCACAAGGAGTCCAAGAGAAGGAGTTCAAGTTAAGGTATAACCCCTAACCGAGTAGGTAAAACTCCTAGTTAGGTTGTTAGATAGTTGTTTAACAAAGATCCGTATTTTGAGTCCATGTTACCACCAAAAGAAAAATCGTTTTTCATCATATCCGCAAGCCCGAAAGAACCGGGAGAGGTAATGTGGACTTACAGTGGTATCAGAACCTGGTTAAACACTATCTAATATGTTAGCAAAGTAACTAGAAGTTCGATCGGAGAAAAAGTCATGAAACACGCCCGAAATGTATACTTTCTGCCGATTTGTTTTCCTGCTCAAAAATTAATAAATCTTGTACTAAAAATCGGCTCAGGGTTTTTAAAGAAAGTGCAAGAAAAATGGTCCACTAACTCGGTCAAGGCGCCGCGGAACCGCGGCAGGAGCATGCTCCCACCGCGGATCCGCGGCCGAGTTGAGTCGGTCGTGGCACAATTTTCCTGCAGTGTTTTTCTGGGGGTGTTTTGGGATTTTTGGAATATGATTTTTCTGCCCAGATTTTCCAGAAAGCAAAATTTGTTTTTGGGGTTTAAAAATCCGTATTTTGATCGAACTTCTAAAGACTTAAGCTAACGGGTTATATCTGTGATGTGATATATGTATTGAACGTCTGCTAATCGCTATACGTCGATTAGTGGGGGTTATACATATCTGTGATCTGTAATGTTGATGGTATGTGTATATGAATTCATTGGATTGTCGCGGATGAATAGCCGGGGTGTTGTGAGATGAGTGTTTTCTTTTTCTTTCAATTCATGTAATTTGTAATTGATGTAATATTATTTATATGGCCGCACAACCGGGATGGGGTTGTAGCCGTCATTGTATAATTTCTTTTACTGTTTTTGCTCCTAGGATAGACCCAAGGTGGGGTGCACAAACTACCGGGTATCTCGAAGTGCCGAGTGGCCTACTCACGGTGTTGAGGGAGGTTGCTTCGCTTTGGGTACTTGGTGGGTAGTTTGCCGCACCTGTAGGGGTCTAGGGTGGGGTCTTGGCTATTCATCGCGACCGTGTAATCCGCTCTTCGTTACAGGCTCGTACGGATTGTGGATTCCTAGTATATCCAATGTGTTCATCTGTGATCTGGAATGGCTATCATTGCATGCGACGAATGTGTATATCTATATATGATATCTATTTAGGCGTTGCTTATGTTTTGCATCCGCGCTAGTCCAGCCCCCGCTCTGTCGTTAGTTAAGTAACCTAACGGGTAATGACGGGGCCCCGTGGCGAATACGGATGGCATAAGCGTACATCATATTTTCGTTGTTTTCTGCAATGGTAAGATTAAATGATGGGACGCATTAAATTAATGCAAGAAAATAAACCAAAGTTGAGTCGTTGGAACACTTTCAAAACTACTCGGTTTCATTTCAAAAACAACTTTTAAACGCGGAGCTTAAGCCACTCCTTTTAAAAGCTATCTCGTTCCATCGATTATATCAAGTTCACTACGTTCACGGTTTCGCCAAAACCATTCGTAACCCTCCGTCGTTTCACATGGATAGTCAATAGTATTCAAGCTATGTTTGTTGGCCAAAGTCAAGGCATAGTGATTGGTAGCTATTGGGCATTCATGTGCAGCATAGATAGATGTGTTGGTTTGGGACAGTCGTACTGCCTTGTTGGCCAAAGTCAAGGGTAGGTACGAGTGGGTTCAAATTAACCTGGAGAATGACGGGTAGAACTTGACATGTGACTTATGATTTGTTGGCCAAAGTCAAGGTCATAAGAGCATGGGGCAAAAATCCACATCGGAAGTTTCAAAAGAAACTGAAACTTGCTAGCGCTGCATACCATTTGGAGTGTGATGATTCTGGTAGGATTCCTTCAGTTTTGTCACGCAATGATATTTGGATCCCGATCCTACTGTGAGTATATGCTACTCCTCGGGAAATTTCTCACTTAACGATCAATGCTATAAACCAAGTAGGTGTCTAGAAAGGCGTTAGCGGGGCTACGCCCACAGGGAAAAGAGGTTATTTAATTAAGGAACTTCGCGAAAGCGTTGAAAAACCTCCCTCGAAGTACCGACACTAGCCTGGATGAACGGTTAAGCAAGTATTGTACGGTGAGATTGATCCTGACTAATTCTTCCTTTTTGGTTTGAGGAGGGATTCGAGAGACGGTGGGAGCCATCATGTTTAGACAAATTAAAAACCACTCTAAACTTGCAAGAGCATCATGCTAAAGTGTTTCTTCTCTCTCTCCTAATTGCAGCGACCAAACATCATGACTGGACTTAAGTTACTACTAGATAAAAACATACTAACAGGGCCTAACTACAAAAATTGGTTCAGGAATGTCAAAATGGCAATCACTTATGAAAAGTTGGGGTATCTCCTTACCACTAAAGCTCCCCCTGTCCCAGGTCCCAAAACCAGCGTCACGGATAAGGAAATCCGTTAGACCTGGGAAATCGACTGCGCGAAGGCCAAGTGCCTCATGCTTGCCTCTATGGACAATGAACATCAGAGGAGGCACGAGAATATGGACCTTGAATCCATATTTCTCCATATAAAAGAACTGTATGGAGAGCAATCCCGTATCGCCAGATACGAAGTCTCGAAAAAGCTGTTTTCGGCGAGATTGGCCGTCGGATCATCAGTAGCGGAACACGTGCTTAAGATGATTGGCTTCATTGAGGAGCTCGCGGACCTTGGGACTACGTTAGAGAACGAGCTCTACACGGACTTGATTCTCCAGTCCCTTCCTTCCACTTACGCCCAGTTTATCCTGAACTTCAACTTGCAAGAAAAAGAAGTTGAACTTTTAGAACTCCTCAACATGCTGAGGAGTGCAGAGGGCACCCAACAGAAAGGTAGGGAAACATCCACTTTGTTTGTAGGAGGATCTTCCTCTTCTAGGTCCAAGGCGAAAGCCAAGGGAAAGAAGAAGAAAGCCCCCGCCAAACCAAGGGGCGGTGTTAGTAAAGTGGATACGAAGGGAAAGACAAAGGCAACAAAGGTAGCGGAAAAGCTTGTGGGAAAGGAAAAATGCTTTTACTGTCACAAGAGTGGACACTGGAAAAAGGATTGCAGGGCTTGGAAGTCCAGGAACCAGGATCTGAAGCAAGTTGCAGGTTCAGCTTCAGGTGTGTATGTTATTGAAAACTGTCTATCAATAAACTCTACATCCTGGGTATTGCATACCGGATCAGGATCTCATATCTGTAATTCTTTACAGGCACTGAGAAGGCATAGGGTTTTGAAGGCAGGTGATATGACCCTCAGAGTTGCAAAAGGAGCTGGCATGGATGCTGAGTCCGTAGGGGACTATCACCTGGGGTTGTTAGATGGACACGTTTTGGTTTTGCGTGATTGTTATTTTGTACCCAATGCAACCTGTAATATCATATCTGTATCTTTATTATCTAAAGAAGGTTATGAATTTGCATTTGTAAGTAATGTTGTGAACATTCATCTTAATCAAGTTTTGATTGGGTCAGGTACATTAAGCAATGGTATATACGTATTAAACCAACCACAGATTTTCAATGTACAGAATACACACAAAAGAAAGTCTCCGGACACAAATCAGGCTTTCTTGTGGCATTGTAGACTGGGTCACATCAATGAAAGAAGGTTGACGAAGTTACATACAGAAGGATATTTGGATCCGTTCGAATATCAATCATATGCAACTTGTCAATCCTGTCTCAAAGGAAAGATGACAAAGACTCCGTTCACTGGACACGGAGTAAGAGCAAGCGAGCTCTTGGGATTCGTACACAACGACGTGTGCAGTCCAATGTCTACGCATGCGCGAAGCGGTTATTCTTACTTCATTACTTTTACGGATGACTTTTCAAGGTACGGATATGTCTTCTTAATGAAACATAAATCCGAAGCCTTTGGAAAATTCCAGGAATATAAGAATGAAGTAGAAAAACATACAGGCAAAAGTATCAAGACACTGAGATCTGATCGAGGTGGTGAATACTTAAGTACCGAGTTCCTAGATTACTTAAAAGAGAATGGAATTCTCTCTCAGCTTACTCCTCCGTACACTCCGCAACATAACGGTGTATCGGAGAGACGGAACCGCACCCTATTAGATATGGTACGTTCCATGATGAGTAACGCTGGGTTACCGCGTTCATTCTGGGGATATGCACTAGAATCAGCTGCATACCTTTTGAACCGAGTTCCAACTAAGACTGTGCCTACCACACCATATCAGATGTGGTTGTTTCCCCAATCAGAGCAAAGCTCTGCTGGAAATTCAAAATTCAAATTTTAAAGCAACGCTTCAAATTCCGGACGCAACGCGCCACGTGTCAAGCGCAGACACATCAGCGCAGCGCCCAAGGCAGCGCACCCAATCAGAGCAAAGCTCTATTTAAACTAAAATCAAAGGAAGCAACACTTCAGTTGCGCAAGCACTGCGCTGCGCGACACGTGTCAACGCAGATGCGCTAGCGCAGTTGCGCTGCGCTGTGCGCTGCGCGACACGTGTCAGCGCAGATGCGCTCGCGCAGTTGCGCTGCGCTGTGCGCTGCATGACACGTGTCACGCTCTGGAGTTTTTGCGCCAAACAGAATTAAGATTCTAAAAGAAATCTTTCTGTTCTTGTTAAAACAAGAAGATTTTCTTCTGTAAAACAGAAGCCCTTGGATCAAAGATCCAACGGTGGGGGAAATTCCCCAAATCACTCAGAGAAAGATCTCTTTAACAAATTTATGGGCACTATAAAAAGGACTCTAGACCTCAATTCAAAGGCATCAACATTTCTTGAAAAAAATCAAGAGCTTCAAACAGAGAGAACTCTGAGAAAATTTCAAGAAAAAGGTAAAAACCTTTATGAGAAAGAAGAAATTTCTTCTAATAGATCATTGATCTAAAAACCAGATCAATGATCTTTATATAATAAACAGTGCTTTGCACTTCTTATGAACCATTGGTTCTTTAAAAACAAGAAAAAACAAAAATAAAAAAATAGTGCTTTGCACTTTTATGAACCTTTGGTTCTTGAAATAAAAAGAAAAACTTGTTTTTCTTTGATCTAAATTAGATCAAGGAAACGAATAGTGCTTTGCACTTTTATGAACCATTGGTTCTTGAATCTAAAAGATTCTTAAATCATAGTGCCTTGCACTTGCAAACTGCGCTGTTGCGCTCTTGGATTGGCGCAAGCCACCAGAGCGCGCCACGTGTCAGCAGCGCAGGCGCAGCGCATTAGCGCAGCGCACTGCGCTGTTGCGCTTGCGCTCCTCAGAACGTGACACGTGTCAGCAGCACAGCAACACAGCGCACTGCGCTTGCATGACACGTGTCCTCACCACAAGCGGTTGCGCTTTTTGATTGGCGCAAAGCGTCTGAATAATGCAATGCATTTCTTTAAAGGGCCAGGCCCAAGTCAAAAAGACCTAACAGGCCAAAATAAATTGCAAAGCAATAAAAAGGGCAGAGCCCAAATAAAATTGATGCTCTGCATCATTTATAAATGGGCAGAGCCCAAAACAAATTGATGCTCTGCATCCTTTATGGGTAGAGCCCAAATAAAAATAAAAAGAAATGTAATGCAAAAACAAATAAAAATGATAAGTGTTTTCCAACTGGACTTAACCCAATCATGGCTGCAAGTCCTCAAATTAAATTGACTGAGCACGGCTGCTCCCTAAATCAATTTATATCTGGTTCGAGGGTACATCTCCGAACTCCTCTGACATCTGTCGTTGTAATCCTTCAACGACGTCAGAGAGGTGACGGGTCCCGACGACCACACATCAACATGGACTGCGGGGTCCTTAAACTCGTAGACCGAAACGTCCTTAAACTAATGTTGGACCGAAACGTCCTTAAACTAATGTTGGACCACCATGTCCCTAAACTGGAATATGGACCACCATGTCCCTAAACTGGAATATGGACCGAAACGTCCTTAAACTAATAGTGGACCATCACGTCCCTAAACTGGAATATGGACCACCACGTCCCTAAACTGGAACAATAGAACCTCCAAATGCTCTTTTACCGGATCTAAACGATCCCGTTTAAGTCGATCGTAGCCCCAAACACGGCTAACGTATTCTTAAACATTCAAATGGACTATAAAATTCCAAATCAACTCTGGTTCGAGGGTACATCTCCGAGCTCCTCTGACACCTGTCGTTGTAATCCTTCAACGATGTCAGAGAGATGACGAGTCCTGACGGCCATATATTAAATGAATCACTACGTTAAGTTGATCTTAGTCTCAAACAAGACTAGCGTATCCTTAACGAACGTTTAAGTCGATCTTAGCCTCAACACGGTTAACGTATCCTTAAACTAAAAACACCAAACCCAAATCTAAGTAAATATGGATTTGGACTAATCCACGTCCTACGGGCGACGGCATTACTCAGTCTCCGTATACAATCCACGGGCAACCACAAACAAAACAAACACCCACGACACGAAGTGAAATTCTAGAGAAGGAGAAAGTTGTTACCGCGATGCGGTAGCGTAATTATCTGCAGGGGCTTGCGCCTGCAGGGAAGAGCGTCCCCACAATCAAAAACCCCTCAAGCGAGGGGGAATCTGACGAAGTCTGCTACATCGGCCGCATCCGTCTAAACCTCCGATACACGGTACCATAAATCAACTCGGCATCTTCGGAGAGGTAGACGGATAAAACCAAATAGCATCTGCCCTGAATCTCAGCGTCAGGACTTCGCAGTCTTGTGCGCCGCCATTCGGAGGGGAACAGATTCTGGCACGCCCGGTGGGACCTTTTCCTCTTTCCACTCCACACTTCATGTGTCGTCTTCACGAACGAATCGCGGTTTGTTAATGGCTGCCTTTGGATTTCAAGTTACTAAGATTTGGTCTTTTGCATGGCGTAGAAATCAAGCATCGATGGCCTCTACCTGTTCGAAGTGCTCCAACTGCAACTGCAGCTTGCGTCCGGCCTCAACTGGGGGCATAACTTACGGGCCCCAAGCGGCCTCTTTGTTCACCATGCCCGTGGAGCAGATTACTCAAGCCACCACGGGGTTTTTTTCGGAACTATTCTTCCGCCAACAAGCTTTAGCACCCCCGTGCCCGTACAAGAAGCTCTTAAGAAGTCGGTCTTCGATCGACTTTCAGTTACTGCAGCCCCTCTCAACGGGTCGCCCAACACCAGTGCCTCGGTTTTCTCCAGGCTGGGCCAAAACTCCTGCGGGCCCACGATGAAGCTTGCAATCCAGGAAAAGGTTATTCCAAAAAGAATAGCCAAACCTGCTCCTGAAGTCGTCAAGGCGGCTTCTCCTGCTAAGAGATCGGTCTTTACAAGATTGACCGTCCCAATTCCCACTCCTGCTCTTGCTGCTCAAAAGACATCAGTCTTCAATAGGCTGACGCCGGCAACAGCCCCACACCTGAAAAGGGGGCAAGAAGAGGCTGTATCTGTCTCTGAACCAATACCGACAACTCGTCGCGCCCGACGACGCCACTGGCGCCGGTTAAGGAAGACCGGGGGCAACTCCCCTTCTGGGATGACTCCGCTAGCTCCAACGGTGGAAGTTAACGCTGCTGTTCCAACCAGGAACAGCTTTGAACTGTTGAATAGGGTACGCAGAAACTCTCCAACTGCGGTGCTCAAAAGATCTCCTCCATCAGTAGAGACTACTGTGGAAGCAGAAAAGCCAGAGCAGCCTCCTCAATAGCTGTCCTCCAGGATCTATAAGACATGGCGACGAGTCCGAGAATCTGTCATTGATCCTAACTTCTCTCGCCAACAGAAGAAGTCGAAAGGTCGGCAAGAAGAAAATCCCCCGGTCAAGCAACGGAAGGTGACGACCGCTTGGGTGTCCAAAGCAACGGCCCCCTCAACTTCTACGGCCCATAAAAGAAGAAGGCCGGAGAAAGTGCCAATGCCGACGAAAAATATTAAAGTTGGTGAACCTAAACGCCCTAAGTCCGGGGGCATCATAGTTCATACCGTCTACATGGCGTCCGGCAAAAAGGACAGCCGCATATCAACAGGTCATAGACCGCTCACGCGATCGGTGACCAAAGCGCAGCAGCAGCAACATAAGCTCCAAGAGATGATGAACGCTATGGCCGCACTTACTGGGCCAAAAGAAAACCCTGAAACATCCTCGGATGAACGCCAGGAGCAAGAAACCGACGCCGAATTCCTTCGTCGAATATTGGAAAAGAAGGACAAAGAGGCTGCTGAACAAGCAGCCAACATAAAACGTATGGGCCTCCTATTCCAAGACATGGTGGGGATGATGATACAACAAGATCCTCCGGCCGAAGATCCCCCGATCGTCCTTGAAGACGATAGGGGAGAGACGTCAAATCGTCCACCAGCTCTGTCAACAGCTAAGGAGGATACAATCTCCAAAGCTGATTTGGATGAGTACATAGCCCAACAAATACGGGTTCATCATGCGACTGAAGCAGCTGGCCAGGTTGTAAAAATAGGACGGCCGTATCCAAGTTGGTACGATCTAATCAAGTATCCACCGGGTTACACAATTCCCAAGTTCCATGTCTACAAGGGGACGGGCAATCCTCACCAGCATGTTGCCCAGTTCAGGGCACTCTGCGGCAACACCGGCGGTGATGACAAGCTTTTGCTTCGCCAGTTCGTTGGAAGTTTATCAGATACGGCGTTCGAGTGGTACTCTGAGCTCCCGAACGACTCTATCAAGACCTTCGCGGAGATGGAGCTGTTGTTTACTCAGCGTTTTGCAAGCGCCAGTGAACGCACCCCGATGACGGCACTGATTAACGTTAGGGTAAAGCCAGGCGAGAATTGGGTTCAATATGCTATACGGTGGCGGTACTTATGGTCGAAGTGTGAGCAGCGCATTGAAGAAGCTTCCGCGGTGGGTATGTTTGTGGGAACCCTTGATCCGCAAGCAACCATCTCGCAATTTATGATATTTTTCAAGCCGACTACCTTCAAGGCCTTGATTGACAAACTAGCGCAAATGGATCAGATGGGCCATAAACCCCCTCTTCTAAAGCCGGACTCCCGAAATGACAAGGGGAAGGGAAAAGCGATCGTTGTCACTAATGCTCAACAACAACCGAGCAACTCAAAACCGGTTGTTTGTCAAAATAATATGTGCCCGTACGTAGCCCTTGAGGAGAGGGTAGGACGTTCTTACTCTTTTCCCCGAGATAAAACGAGAAGATTATTCGAGCTGGCGTTGCGCAACCGACTCATAAATCTGCCAGATCCAAAACGTCCGTCGCAACCAAGTGATGTTAATGAGCCCAACTACTGTCCTTATCATTGAGTACTGGGTCATCCGATCGAAAATTGTTACGTCTTCAAAAATTAGCTTGAAGACCAGTACCAACAGGGCAAATTTGCGTTATCTGACAAATGGAAGGTAAATTCCCCCGCAGCCCCACACCTCTAAGGGGATGAGTACGCCGGGGGCAACATGCTCTGTCGTTGAAGAAGCTCCTTGGGAGGTTGTATTATCAGCTAAGACAAAGAAAATGCTGAACGACCTTCAGGCGTGCCCAGCGATCAAGTGGGAGAATCCGTTGGAACCGCAGATCATTGAAGGAATGTTGAAGCCGCATCCAACTCAAATGATCAATGGAGGTGGCCCAAGCATTCACAACCAGCCGTCAAAATCTTCAAAGAAGAAGAAAAAGAAATCAAAGAAGCCCGTGAAGCCTGGCGACAAGCGCACGGACTTGCAAAAATAAATTGACGCGCTGGAGGAATACAACCAGAAGGCACGGACTCCCATTACATTCTAAGAATTCCCCAATCACGTCTTTCAAGAGGAAGATGAGAGAGAAAGTTCATCTAATGAATCTGAAGAATACGTGACAAGCTGTCATGTGATTTCCCATTCATTCATGAACGATGAGGAGACTTCTTGTACTGAAACGCTGGGGGCAGATACCGAATCAAAAATTCCGGTGCCATCAGATGAGGTAATTGACGCATTCCTTAATGAAGCTCGGTTGAAAAGTAAAGCTGATCGAGAACGCGAGGCGGTCATATTTGAAAGGGCCAAACGCCAGCGCCTTGACGAAAGAATTGAGATACTCCCGCTGGAGCAAAGTACACCCACTGCGGATAAAATCAAAATCAAGATGAGGAAAAGGTTCGCTAAAGCTGTGTCAATGGGCATGAAGCTACCATCCTCCGAAGGAAAAATTACTGGTGAAATGGAAATGCACCCCTCCTATTGCTTATATAATCAGAAGGTTTCGCACCCCACTCAAGAGTGTAAAGCTTTCGATAGATGGTGGCAAGGATACGTTGCTCATCGACAACATTTTAGCGGGAGAAACGTAAAACTCGTCGGGAGCAGAAAAATATGACCGAAGGGTTTAACAAAACTACCGGTGATTGACGCATGGTTAACGCCGAGGGATCACAGGTGCCTACATTCGGGAGCGATTCTGATGAGGAGCTGGAGCTTTCCCCTCTCTTTAAAGAGTCCACCTTGGGAAAAGAAGAAGAGCCGAAGGTCTGCGAAAATATCCGGCTACGTAATCGCATGCTCCCCGAAAAGAATCTCGGACCCTCAAATAAAAAAGATAAGGGAAAAGAGAAGGTCCCTGAAGATATCGTCTTAGATGACCAAGTTGTGGAGGAGCTAAGTGCCAAGGACCCGCCGAAGAGAAATAAGGTGGATTACAATGTCTTAGCGCATCTGAGGAAGCTACCCTCACAGCTCAGCATTCTTGACGCCCTTTTGTTATCAAAGGAGGCAAGAGATTCGTTAATCAAGGCACTACAGGATCCGGAGCAATTCCAAGCTTTCCTGGCCGAGGAAAAGATGAAAGATGAATTGGAGGAAGTGCACACGGCCGATGTCGCTTTTGGCGATGAAGACCTTCTCCTTGGGACGTGCGAACACAATCGCCCCCTTTATGTCTCAGGATACTGTCATGATATAAAAATAGGCAAAATCCTGATCGACAATGGATCCTCCGTTAATCTCCTCAACGTGCGGGTGTTAAAAGAAATCTGCATCAGCGTCCAACACCTTGCTCGCGACAAGATCATCATCTCCGGGTTCAACTCCCAGTCATCAAGAACTCTTGGGTTTGTGATACTGACGCTACGCTTCGGGCTACTCGTCACGGACATTAAGTTCCACGTCATAGACGCCAAGACATGCTACAATACTTTGCTCGGCTGACCATGGTTACACGAATACAACATCATCCCTTCTACACAACATCAGTGTATGAAGTATTTTAAGGATGGTTTCGAATATACCGTGACGGGAGAACTAAACCCGTTCTCTGTGAACGAGGTCCGCAAATATGTAGATGCCAAATATTTCTTACCGGATTTCGAAGATACGAAGAAGTGTCACAAGCCGGAGAATAAAGCTAATGCCACCATCCCTGTCTTCGGCGGTGATACCGAGGAGGAAGAGGAGATAGTTTATTCGGGTCCATCCCAACACAACAAGCCAGGACCGTCCGCTCCTGCGCTGATCTTTGGTGGTGACTCGGAAGATGAGGTCCATGCTATATTCTCTGCTCGGTCTTCAATACAAATGTTCGCTGATGAAGAGCAAAGTCTGCAAGTCGCCATGGTGCCGCTTAAACACCATAAAGAACTAGATGCACTTGATATCTACAGCGTAGAGGAGCTGCAAACGTTCTATATCCCTCCCAGGCGAGAAAGCGAAAAAGCAATTCTATTCTACCGCTCTGAAGAAACCAAGGTGGAAAAAGAAATCTGGCATGACGCGGATCCTACGCTCGACAGGCTTCAGCCTATCCGTCTTCCCAGATATTATACAGAGGGTTTGAAAAAGCTGCTGAAACATCAGGGGATATCCTTCAAGCAGACCGTTCGAAAAGCCAAGTTCTATGACAAAATCTGGAACGTTCCCGGGACTCAACGCAAACTACCTAATGGGAGAATGGAGACAAAAGGACTTGGATACATCCGGTCAAAGAAACGAGAGCTACTACACAGCTGCTATGTCGTGTATGACTTCGATGAAGAGGCGGATGCTCAATGGGAGGACGCTAATCCTGAGCCAGTGAAAGTTCCAGACGCAAAAGTGCCCAGTCCATCGTTCGAAGAGCAAATGGACAAGCTTATAAGGAAAGCGGGTCAAAAAGTCCGAGACGACCATAACCGTGAAATGACCATCTACGAGAAAGCCAAAATGAAACGCCTCCTCCAACAGGCCGTGAAAGATGAAAATGCCGCTCCTTGTCAACCTGTTATAAAGAAGGCTCGACGCAAAAGCAGAAATAAGTCGAAAGGCCAAAAAGGCGCTCAACAGCAACAAAGCAAGGCTAAGAAGCCAGGCAAACGGGAGTCGAGCATTATTGATTATCCGTCATGAAGAAAATGGGTCGAGCATACTCTTTTCCTCGGGATAAGACGAAGAGGATACTTGATCTTGCTCTAAAATATCAAATGCTTACACTGCCGGAGTCTAAACACCCCGAACAAGCGGGCAAAGTCTCACACCCGAACTATTGCTCTTACCATCGAGTAATAGGGCATCCTCTTGAAGATTGCTTCACTTTCAACAACTGGGTTGAAGATCAGTATCAGCTTGGCAAATTCACTCTGTCTGACAGCTGGAGGGTAGCGCCGCCACAGAAGTACGAGCCCAAGGCCACGAAACAAGAACCAGTTCCATATTGGGATTGGAAGCGAATTCGTACTTGTCACATGATAATGATATTAAAAGAAAAGCCCGAGAACATGGATGACCTTCCCTGGTGCTTCGAAAACAATAACGACGAGATAATCTCAGAATTTCCACCGGCGCCAAAAGAGCTAGAAGACGGAATTCATACCACTGCAGATAACCTTAAGAAAATTGAGTTGGGAACAGCAAATGACCCGTGACCGACATTCATCAGCGAGCTACTATCTGAAGAAAGGGTGGCCCCATTAAAGGACGTGCTTCTACAGCATAGAGATTGCTTCGCGTGGAACTATTCCGAAATGCCGGGACTAGATCCATAAATTGCTGTGCACAGATTGGCGATATCCCCGGACATCAAGCCAGTCAAACAGGCGCCGAGGAGAATGCGGCTCGAGCTTGAGATGAGCATCAACGCCGAGGTCAAAAAGTTGATCGACTCTGGCTTCATCCAGGAAGTTCAATACCCTGAATGGATCGCCAACATCGTCCCGGTGATGAAGAAAAATGGGACAGTGCGCATATACGTGGACTTCCGGGATCTCAATAAAGCCTGCCCGAAAGACGATTTCCCAGTGCCAGTCACCGAACTGATGATAGACAATACGTCTACTCACGAGGTTTTCTCCTTCATGGATGGCTCATCAGGGTATAATCAGATAAAGATGCATCCCGAAGACCAGAAGCACACCGCCTTCCGGACTCCTTTGGGTATATTCTGCTATAAGGTGATGCCCTTCGGTTTAAAGAATGCCGGTGCCACCTATCAAAGGGCCATGACGAAGATCTTCGATGACCTTATACACGAAATCGTCGAATGCTATATCGACGATCTCGTGGTTAAAAGCAAATCATACGAGGAACATCTCGAGCATCTGAAAACCGTATTTCAACGCCTTCGACAATACAACTTGAAGATGAACCCTCTTAAGTGTGCATTCGGAGTTTCCTCGGGCAAATTCTTAGGATTCATCGTCCGACACCGGGGTATCGAAATAGATCCGTCAAAGATCAAGGCGATCATGGAAATGCCTCCGCTAAGGACTCTCAAACAGCTGCGGTCTCTCCAAAGGAAGCTCGCGTATATACGGCGATTTATAGCCAACCTTTCAGGAAAGTGCCGTCCTTACAGCCACCTGATGAAGAAGGGAACCCCGTTCGTCTGGGACCAAAAATGCCAAAGCGCGCTAGACGAGATCAAACAATACCTGCAGAACCCGCCAGTGTTGGCTGCAAAGGAAAACCCCTCATTCTTTATACAACCGCCCTCGAAGGTTCCTTAGGCGCATTATGGGCACAAGAGAACGATTAAGGAAAAGAAAGAGCACTCTACTATTTAAGTCGAGTTCTGCTGGGGGCAGAAAGCAACTACTCTCCCATTGAAAAACACTGCCTGGCGTTGATCTTCGCGATAACAAAGCTCACGCACTATGCGTTGGCGCACGAGGTCCATCTCATTTCAAAGGTGGACCCCCTTAAATACTTGATGTCAAAGGCCATACTAACGGGACGGCTCGCTAAATGGGTCCTGCTCTTGATGGAGTTCTCGATAACTTATCAACCTCTCAAGGCAGTGAAAGGCCAGGCCATCGCTGACTTCCTCGCTGAGCATCCGATACCCGCCGATTCTCCTCTGAGTCTTGATTTACTAGACGAGCATGCGTTCGACACAATCGACGGTGGTGATACCCGATGGGAGCTCTATTTCGATGGAGCATCTTCTATGAAAAAGCGCAAACAAAGTACCCCTATAATCAAATCGGGGGTAGGACTCATCTTTGTAACTCCACAAGGTGGGATAATGCGTTTTGCCTTCTCCCTAACAGAGCCGAGGACAAATAATGAAGCCGAATACGAAGCTTTGATAGCAGGTCTCGAGATCGCCATTGACATGGGAATTGAAAACCTTCTCATATACGGAGATTCTCAACTGGTCGTTAATCAAGTAAACGGCGACTACCAAACGTGCAAACCGGAGTTGGTGAAGTACGGGGAAAAAGTGCAACAACTGTTGACCCAAATTCCCTCTTATACTTTAGAGAACATACCGCGCGCGGAAAACAGCAAAGCAGACGCGTTGGCCAAACTTGCTAAAGAACTGGCTGACGAGAACCTCGATGACGTTAGAATCATGGTACAAAGCCGTCGGGTGCTTGCCCCAGCAGAAATATCTCCGGAATTATCCGAAGAAAAAGGAGCGAGCGAGCAGACGACCCTGCAAGTAAAAGATTGGGAAAATACCGGGGATTGGAGAGAAGTCTTCATAGATTACTTCAAGTCCCACCGAATGCCTGAAGAAGCGTCCGCAAGACATCAGCTCATGAAACGAGCTCTGTCTTTCGCCTTCGTCAACGATACTCTGTTCAAGAGGTCGTTTGATTCTCTGTGGCTGAGATGCTTAGGACCTAACGAAGCGAAAAGAGTCGTTCAGGAAGTTCATGACGGACTCTGCGGTTCTCACCAAGCGGGCCCGAAGATGAAGCTGAAGATCAAACGGATGGGCTACTACTGGCCCACGATGATTCAGGACTGCCTCGAATATGCGAAGCAATGCCACTCATGCCAAATCCATGGGGACTTCATCCACCAGCATCCAAATCCGCTACATCCAACGGTGGCCAGCTGGCCATTTGAAATGTGGGGAACTGATATAGTCGGCCCTATCGAACCAGCATCATCTAGGGGACATCGCTTCATCCTGGCGACGACTGACTACTTCTCCAAATGGGCAGATGCAGTACCGTTAAGAGAAGTAAAGACGGAGAATATCCTCCATTTCTTCAAGACGCACGTCATATATCGGTTTGGAACTCCGCGACGGATCATCTCCGATAACGGGCCAGCTTATAGAAGCCACAAGATCAGTCGCTTCGCGCAACAACATAATATAGACTGGAGATATTCCTCGGTTTATAATCCGCGAGCTAATGGTCTAGCTGAGGCCTTCAACAAGACCTTGACAAAGATCATGAAGAAAACGGTGTCCCGAAATAAGAAGGACTGGCATGAGAGACTGCAAGAGGCTCTTTGGGCGTATCGAACTACGTTCAAGACGGCCACGAACACAACGCCATATGCGTTGGTATTCGGGACGGAAGCAGTACTCCCCCTCGAGATAGAGTTACCCTCTCTGCGAGTGGCAGTCCACTACGAGTTGACGAACGAAGAAAATGCTAACCTTCGGTTTGAGGAGCTTGATGCCCTTGATGAAACCCGGCTCATAGCGCAACAAAATCTGGAAGCTTATAAAGCAAAGATGACGCGCTCATATGAAAGATTAACCCGACCAAGGACGTTCCGCCAAGGCGAACTCGTGCTAATATTCAAAAGGCTTATGATTCCCAATCGCGCCAAGCGAGGAAAATTCAAGCCAAACTATGAAGGCCCGTACATCATAGATAAGGTCTACCAGGGTGGGGCCTATCTACTCATGGACATGCACGGTGAAAGGCCTTTCAAGCCAATAAACGGTCGCTTCCTAAAGAAATATTATGCTTAATGAGCCACAGCCTAGGTCAATGGTAGATGACGACGACTATGTCCGCTCG
Organism: Agapanthus africanus; assembly: GCA_030015575.1. NCBI lineage: Eukaryota > Viridiplantae > Streptophyta > Magnoliopsida > Asparagales > Amaryllidaceae > Agapanthus > Agapanthus africanus. The sequence goes on along the minus strand of JASDDO010000004.1, from coordinate 433,210,680 downwards.
CTATCTTCCTAAGCTCAAACTCTATCAGCAGTAGCCAGCCTTCTCAAAGTCGGACCGAAATGTCCTTAAACTAATAACGGACCGAAATGTCCTTAAACTACTACCGCAGCATCCTTAGGCTGACGAGATGAATAAAAAAAATAACAAAATAAAAAATATAATAAATAATAACGGTATGTCCATAAACAAAAAGGGCACGGATGAAAACCCGAAAGGGCTCCGTGAGTAAAAACAGCAGGGCTACCGGCGAGTGTTCGTGAAAACCCGAAAGGGCGCGACCTCGTAAAAAATATATATATATAAAAATAAAAAGAATAAAAAAAACGGTATGTCCATAAGCAAAATGGGTACGGATGAAAACCCGAAAGGGCTCCGTGAGTAAAAACAGCAGGGCTACCGGCGAGTGTTCGTGAAAACCCGAAAGGGCGCGACCTCGTAAAAAAATATATAAAAATAAAAAGAATAAAAAAAAGGGTATGTCCATAAGCAAAATGGGCACGGATGAAAACCCGAAAGGGCTCCGTGAGTAAAAACAGCAGGGCTACCGGCGAGTGTTTGTGAAAACCTGAAAGGGCGCAACCTCGTTAAAGGACACTTATAGGGTCCTCTTGACCTTGTAAGGAGAAACCACCCGCGTGAGATCCTTACGACTCACAAGGGAGCAACACACTTAGGGATCCCCATGATTCCTAAGGAGAAAATACACTTGCGAGATCCTCACGACTCGTAAGGAGAACTCTCATATGGGACCCTCACGGCTCATAAGAGTTGAAAGTCTTAAGTTACAGAGACCTAAACCTGTGCTTAAGCAACCCCCACAACTTCCGATATTGCCCTACAAGTGGCTCAATACTGATCCTTGTATACAATCCACGGGCGCGAATAAACATTTCCCTAACCAAGTCTCATCCGTGACTGGGGATATGTTCGCATGGTAAACAACCCTTGTAAATCCTCTCGATTTATGAGGAGAAAATCCTCCTGTAGGATCCTTACGACTTACAGAGGAAACGAACACTTAGGAATCCTCACGATTCCTAAGGAGAAAATACACCTACAAGATCCTCACGACTTGTAGGGAGAAATAACATCGTGAGACCCTTACGGCTCATGAAGTCAAAAGCCTTAGTCGACAGGACCCTAACCCTGGTCGCTAAGCCACCTTTGTTCGACATCGATAGAGGCAGATGATGATTCGCTCCTGGTAATATCCCAGTTGTAGCGGTGCTGATGCCGAAATCGGTTTACAGCGAAAAGCCAATAGGCCGCACATGCATACGAAATAGCCGAAATGATAGGGCAACTTGCAATAAAAAGCAGCAAGTAAAAATGTATGCATGCAAAATAGCCGAAATGATTGGGCAACTTGTAATAAAAAGCAGCGAGTAAGAATAAAATAAATAGCCGAAATGATTGGGCAACTCGCAATAAAAAGCGGCGAGTAAAAATAAAATAAATAGCCGAAATGATTGGACACCGCGAAAAATAACCGAAATGATTGGGCAATCGCGACCTTCGCGATATAAAAGCTGAAATGATAGAGCATCGCGGAGATAAAACAAAAAAAATGATGATAAAACTTTGGCCCTACAGTTAAGATCACATCGATCCCTGTATACAATCCAAGGGCGTAAACAAAGAGGGAACCATACTTTCCCAACAGGCTCCGCCAGAAGACGAAGCCAAATCTCGGCGGTTCAGTCCAACTCCGAAGAAACCAGTGTCTTCAGCAGATACCTCAACTCAGGGAAACAAACAATCCTTGACGAGAGCCTCCCGATCCGCGTCGACTCGCAGAGCCACCAGTGCCTCCGTGGGAAATTCTCGACTCGTTTCAAACCCCAAGGAAACAAATAATCCTTGGCGCTTGGGAAACAAATAATCCCTAGCAAATTCCTCGACTCACGGATACAAACACTCCTTGACGAGAGCCTCCTGATCCGCGTCGACTCGCAGAGCCACCAGTGCCTCCGTGGGAAATTCTCGACTCGTTTCAAACCCCAAGGAAACAAATAATCCTTGGCGCTAGGGAAACAAATAATCCTTAACAAATTCCTCGACTCACGGATACAAACACTCCTTGACGAGAGCCTCCTGATCCGCGTTGACTCGCAGAGCCACCAGTGCCTCCGTGGGAAATTCTCGACTCGTTTCAAACCCCGAGGAAACAAATAATCCTTGGCGCTAGGGAAACAAATAATCCTTAGCAAATTCCTCGACTCACGGATACAAACACTCCTGACGAGAGCCTCCTGATCCGCGTCGACTCACAGAGCAACCAGTGCCTCCGTGGGAAATTCTCGACTCGTTTCAACCCCAAGGAAACAAATAATCCTTAGCGCTAGGGAAATAAATAATCCCTAGCAAACACCTCAACTCACGAATACAAACACTCATTGACGAGAGCTGATCCGCGTCGACTCGCAGAGCAACCAGTGCCTCCGTGGGAAATTCTCGACTCGTTCAACCCCAAGGAAATAAATAATCCTTGGCAAATACCTCAACTCAGGGAAACAAACAATCCCTGATGAGAGCCTCCTGATCCGCGTCGACTCGCAGAGCAACCAGTGCCTCCGTGGGAAATTCTCGACTCGTTTCAACCCCTAGGGAAACAAATAATCCCTAGCAAATACCTCAACTCACGGATACAAACACTCCTTGACGAGAGCCTCCTAATCCGCGTTGACTCGCAGAGCAACCAGTGCCTCCGCGGGAAATTCTCGACTCGTTTCAACCCCAAGGAAACAAATAATCCTTGGCGCTACGGAAACAAATAATCCTTAGCAAACACCTCAACTCACGGATACAAACACTCCTTGACGAGAGCCTCCTGATCCGCGTCGACTCGCAGAGCAACCAGTGCCTCCGTGGGAAATTCTCGACTCGTTTCAACCCCAAGGAAATAAATAATCCTTGGCGCTAGGGAAACAAATAATCCCTAGCAAATCCTTCAACTCAGGGAAACAAACAATCCTTGACGAGAGCCTCCTGATTCGCGTCGGCTCGCAGAGTAACCAGTGTCTCCGCGGGAAATTCCCGATTCATCTCAACTTGCAAGATGAAGCCTCAGGCAGCAGAGACTAAAAAACCTGCTTCCTGAACAATGGGACCCTGCAAGTCGATCTAAACGGTCTCTTGCATACTATTCACGGGTCTCACTCTCCGAAGTCGAGTTTCGACAAGGAGGGAAACAACCGCTTACGAGTCCTCTCGATTCGTAAGAGGGAAAAATTTTCTTACAGGATCCTTACGACCTATAAGAGAAAACACACTTAAGAATCCTCACGACTCCTAAGGAGAAAAACCTACCTACGAGATCCTCTCGATCCGTAGCGAGAAAAGTCTCTATGGGACCCTCACGGCTCATAGAGTTGAAAAGTTTTAGGCAGCAGATCTGAACCTGCGGCCTAAGCCATCGCTGTTTCTTGAGAGGGTCGGGATACTCGCTCTAATCATCCGTCAACCATGGTTATTAAGACAGCCTGCTAACAATAAAAGAAAGAAGAAAATGACAGAAAGAACATCCGATTTACATTTGATCAAGCGTTCGAGACGCACTCATTTATGCATGGGCAGAAGACTCGGGACGAGAAATAAGACAAGCTGAAATAAAAAAAAAGGGTTTCCATTCATATTGCTAAAAATTCTTACAATCATAAAAGCAATGAATAAAAAACATTATTCAAATTATTACAACGGTATAACCTAAGATCCGGGGCACGGATTGAGGAATTCAAAAGTAAGGCCATCCAGAGTTCTTCTGGCCTTTCTAATTATTCTTATGCGCAGCCTCTCGCGCTCCTGTGTGTCAAGATCCTCGACAAGCCCTCCCGGCCTTCGATAAGCAGCAACTATCGTCGTCTGCTGGAAGATTTGATGTAGGATGTCAATGAGGTTGTCCCGCCGTTTCTTCGAGATCAGCCCCGTCAGGTACACTGAATGCACCTTATCTTCGGCATCATCCAGCGCATTGAGCGGTAGGGCCTCGTGAAGACCCGGAAGTGCTCTCCATATTGCTCCCAACATGACCTTCAAGAGAGCTGAATGACGAGGAAGTACCCAGCCACTGCTTGTGTTGAGGCGATCCATGACCTCCGCACACTGGGCGTCCGTAAACTCCTGGTTTTGATGACGGCCCTGTGCGTGGATATCGTCATAGGTGATGAACTCGTGCAAACTGTATAGACGCACCGCCATTATGCCTAAAAAAAATACCACAGGAAGTTTAGCGATAAAAGAAAAATAATATACACAGAGGGCTAAATTCCTCGAGAGTGAAGCTCTGTTTATGAAACCCCAATGGGGATATCTTTAGATCAAAAGATCTGTGAGAGCAAAGCTCTTCGGCTGAGATTAATTTAAATTAATTTGATCTACATTAATTTTACCTAAAGTTTCTAACTTTGAAAAATGAGCAAAGCTCTGCTGGTGAAACCCCGAAGGGATTTTCTTTAGATCAGAAGATCTATGAGAGCAAAGCTCTGCTGGTTAAGATTAATTAAAATTTAATCTAAGAATCAATTTTACCTAAAGTTTTTCTGAAAAACTTTGGAAAGGAGAGCAAAGCTCTGAAGTTTTTGAAAATAAAAATCTGAAAAATGATAAGCATCTGTGGGGGACCAAAAGTCGTATTTATAGGCATGAAGCGCCTCTTCAACTCCCAAAAGTTACCGCGGCGGTTGGAATTCCGCCACCGTTGCGCTCACGATTTGGGCCACGTAAGCTCAACGGTGGGGGGGCATTTGTTTCCCCCAATCAGAGCAAAGCTCTGCTGGAAATTTAAAATTCAAATTTTGAAGCAACGCTTCAAATCCCGGACGCAACGCGCCACGTGTTAAGTGCAGACACATCAGCGCAGCGCCTAAGGCAGCGCACCCAATCAGAGCAAAACTCTATTTAAACTAAAATCAAAGGAAGCAACGCTTCAGTTGCGCAAGCACTGCGCTGCGCGACACGTGTCAGCGCAGATGCGCTCGCGCAGTTGCGCTGCGCTGTGCGTTGCTCGACACGTGTCAGCGCAGATGCGCTAGCGCAGTTGCGCTGCGCTGTGCGCTGCATGACACGTGTCACGCTCTGGAGCTTTTGCGCCAAACAAAATTAAGATTCTAAAAGAAATCTTTCTGTTCTTGTTAAAACAAGAAGATTTTCTTCTGTAAAACAGATGCCCTTAGATCAAAGATCCAACGGTGGGGGAAATTCCCCAAATCACTCAGAGAAAGATCTCTTTAACAAATTTATGGGCACTATAAAAAGGACCCTAGACCTCAATTCAAAGGCATCAACATTTCTTGAAAAAAATCAAGAGCTTCAAACAGAGAGAACTCTGAGAAAATTTCAAGAAAAAGGTAAAAACCTTCATGAGAGAGAAGAAATTTCTTCTAATAGATCATTGATCTAAAAACCAGATCAATGATCTTTATATAATAAACAGTGCTTTGCACTTCTTATGAACCACTGGTTCTTTAAAAACAAGAAAAACCAAAAATAAAAAAAACAGTGCTTTGCACTTTTATGAACCTTTGGTTCTTGAAATAAAAAGAAAAACTTGTTTTTCTTTGATCTAAATTAGATCAAGGAAAATAATAGTGCTTTGCACTTTTATGAACCATTGGTTCTTGAATCTAAAAGATTCTTAAATCATAGTGCCTTGCACTTGCAAACTGCGTTGTTGCGCTCTTGGATTGGCGCAAGCCACCAGAGCGCGCCACGTGTCAGCAGCGCAGGCGCAGCGCATTAGCGCAGCGCACTGTGCTGTTGCGCTTGCGCTCCTCAGAACGTGATACGTGTCAGCAGCACAGCAACACAGCGCACTGCGCTTGCATGACACGTGTCCTCACCACAAGCGCTTACGCTCTTTGATTGGCGCAAAGCGCCTGAATAATGCAATGCATTTCTTTAAAGGGCCAGGCCCAAGTCAAAAAGACCTAGCAAGCCAAAATAAATTGCAAAGCAATAAAAAGGGCAGAGCCCAAATAAAATTGATGCTCTGCATCATTTATAAATGGGCAGAGCCCAAAACAAATTGATGCTCTGCATCCTTTATGGGTAGAGCCCAAATAAAAATAAAAAGAAATGTAATGCAAAAACAAATAAAAATGATAAGTATTTTCCAACTGGACTTAGCCCAATCATGGCTGCAAGTCCTCAAATTAAATTGACTGAGCATGGCTGCTCCCTAAATCAATTTATATCTGGTTCGAGGGTACATCTCCGAACTCCTCTGACACCTATCGTTGTAATCCTTCAACGACGTCAGAGAGGTGACGGGTCCCGACGACTACACATCAACATGGACTGCGGGGTCCTTAAACTCATGGACCGAAACGTCCTTAAACAAATGTTGGACCGAAACGTCCTTAAACTAATGTTGGACCGAAACGTTCTTAAACTAATGTTGGAGCACCACATCCCTAAACTGGAATATGGACCACCATGTCCCTAAACTGGAATATGGACCGAAACGTCCTTAAACTAATAGTGGACCATTACGTCCCTAAACTGGAACATGGACCACCACGTCCCTAAACTAGAACAATAGAGCCTCCAAATGCTCTTTTACCGGATCTAAACGATCCCGTTTAAGTCGATCTTAGCTCCAAACACGGCTAACGTATCCTTAAACATTCAAATGGACTATAAAATTCCAAATCAACTCTGGTTCGAGGGTACATCTCCGAGCTCCTCTGACACCTGTCGTTGTAATCCTTCAACGACGTCAGAGAGGTGACGAGTCCTGACGGCCATATATTAAATGAATCACTACGTTAAGTTGATCTTAGTCTCAAACAAGACTAACGTATCCTTAACGAACGTTTAAGTCGATCTTAGCCTCAACACGGTTAACGTATCCTTAAACTAAAAACACCAAACCCAAATCTAAGTAAATACGGATTTGGACTAATCCACGTCCTACGGGCTACGGCATTACTCAGTCTCCTTATACAATCCACGGGCAACCACAAACAAAACAAACACCCACGACACGAAGTGAAATTCTGGAGAAGGAGAAAGTTGTTACCGCGATGCGGTAGCGTAATTAACTGCGGGGGCTTGCGCCTGCAGGGAAGAGCGTCCCCACAATCAAAAACCCCTCAAGCGAGGGGGAATCTGACGAAGTCTGCTACATCGGACGCATCCGTCTAAACCTCCGATACACGGTGCCATAAATCAACTCGGCATCTTCGGAGAGGTAGACGGGTAAAACCAAATAGCATCTGCCCTGAATCTCAGCGTCAGGACTTCGCGGTCTTGTGCGCCGCCATTCGGAGGGGAACAGTGGTGTGGGAAGAAACCCTATCTTAAGCACATTAAGACATAGGGATGTCCAGCTTTTGTCAAAAGCAACATGCGGACAAACTCGAGGCACGCTCAGTACAGTGCAAGTTTGTGGGATATCCAAAGAACTCCAAGGGATATTTCTTCTATTGTGAAGAGGAACAAAATGTTTTTATTTCTCGTCATGCCCACTTCTTGGAAACTGAGTTTTTGGAAAATCAGATAAGTGGGAGTGCAATAGAACTGGAAGAAATTTCAGAACCACGAGCTATTACTGAAAGCTTAGTAGAACCAGAGGGTTCGAAAGATCAGGATATTCCTGCGTCGCTCCGCATGAGTAGTAGGCAGTCTCATCCGCCCGAGAGATACTACGGTTTTCTCATAGACGGACATAGAGAGGATTGCATCATTGATAGTGATGAGCCGACTAGCTTCCAGCAGGCCATTCAGAGCATCGACTTGGTAAAATGGCTGGATGCAATGCGGACCGAAATGGAGTCCATGTACACCAACAAAGTATGGACGTTGGACGTTGCTCCAGATGGGGTAAAACCCGTAGGATGCAAGTGGATCTTCAAAAGGAAGATTGGTGTAGATGGACAGGTTGAGACCTATAAGGCTAGATCCCATTGTTTTATGTCGTCTAAGTTTATAGATACACACTCGATTACCTGCACGACCCTGTCTAGTTTCTGGGACATACACACTGGGAATGGGAAAATCATATCTAGTAGGGAATGTAAAGATTGTACAGTTGTGGTTTGCGGACGGGAGTTTTTTGCAGATTTCTTAGTAATTGATACGGGCAGCTACGAAATCGTCTTGGGAATGGATTTCCTTAGCACTTTCCACGCTCACATTGATTGTAGGGCAAGGAAAGTAATTTTCCAGATTCCCGGACATCCCGAGTTTAGCTTCACTGGAGGAAGCAGTTCTGTCGGGCCAGTCGAGTGTAGGGCTAGGTCGACAAATAATATTATTGCATCAATGGAGGTTGATAAAAGTGAAGAATCAGCTGTTGTTCGTGATTTTATGGACGTGTTTGAAGATATATCGAGATTACCGCCGAAGCGAGACGTGGAATTCGCAATTGATCTTATTCCTGGTGCAGCGCCAATATCTAAAGCGTATTACCCAATGGCACCAGTGGAGTTGGAAGAAGTCAAGAAGCAGGTTGTAGAACTGCTTGAGAAGAGTTGGATTCGAAGCAGTAACTCGCCTTGGGGAGCTCCAGTTCTTCTAGTCAAGAAGAAGGATGGCACAAGAAGGATGTGCATCGACTATCGAGAATTAAACCGGGTGACTATTAAGAACAAGTACCCGATCCCTCGCATTGGCGAACTTTTTGAGCAACTTAGTGGCGCGAGGGTATTCTCGAAGCTGGATTTGCAGTCCGGATATCATCAGATCCGGGTGAAAGCAGAAGATATTAGCAAGACGGCATTCCAAACTTGGTATGGACATTACGAGTACTTAGTGATGCCCTTCGGAGTGACGAATACGCCGGCGATATTCATGGACTAGATGAACCGAATCTTTTCACCATTCTTGGACCAGTTTATTGTGGTATTCATTGACGATATTCTGGTTTACTCGAAGAGTTTTGAAGAGCATGCTGAGCATTTGAAGATCGCACTGCAGACGTTGGTCAATCAACAGAAACTTTGGCGGAGCGGTACATGCAGGAGATTGTAAGATTGCATGGAGTACCGGTAAGCATCGTGTCCGATCGTGACACTCGGTTTTTATCACACTTCTGGAGGAGTTTACAAGAAAGTTTGGGGACTCGATTGAAGTTTAGCACAGCTTATCATCCTCAAACTGATGGTCAGTCGGAGAGAACGATCCAAACTCTTAAAGATATGTTGAGAGCATGCATGTTGGACTTCAAGGATTCATGGGAGGATCATCTACATTTGGTGGAGTTTTCTTACAACAACAGTTTCCAGGCAACTATCCTGATGGCTCCATTTGAAGCTTTGTATGGTCGTAAATGCCGTTCACCTATTTGTTGGGACGATGTCGGTGAACGAAGATTGTTGGGACCGGATTTGGTTGTGCAGACAGTGGAAAAGGTTAACGCTATTCGGAATCATATAAAGGCAGCTCAAGACCGACAGAAGAGTTGGGCAGATACGTCGAGAAGACCTCTAGAGTTCGCAGTGGGTGATTTGGTATTCTTGAAGATATCACCGACTAGAGGGGTGATTCGTTTTGGAAGTCGAGAAAAGCTCAGTCCTCGATTTGTTGGACCCTTTGAGATCTTGGAGCGTGTTGGTGAGGTAGCGTATCGTTTAGCGTTACCGCAGTTCTTGGCGAATGTGCACGATGTGTTCCACGTATCTCAACTCCGTAGGTATGTTCGAGATGAAACGCATGTATTGGATCATTCGGAGCTGACAGTACGAGAAGACTTGAATTTTAAGGAGCGGCCGATTGAAATTGTGGATCGAAAGGAAAAGGTTCTTAAGAACAAGGTTATCCCTCTTGTACTTGTTTCTTGGGGAAATCGCTCACATGGAGAGTCCACTTGGGAACGAGAAGATGAAATCCGGCAGAAATTTCCTCGTCTTTTCTTGTAGTTTGATTTTTTCGTCTATCTTTTGTGTTCCTGGAATTTCGAGGACGGAATTCTTTTGTAGTTGGGTATAATAACAACCGAGTCCAATTCTACAAAATTCAGTTATCGTATGCATGGTGTGTGGTATTTATTTCATTTGTCTTGCATGACTGTTGCTAGTTATAAATTTACCCTAACAATTCTAATGCTGCATATAACAATTTAAGTCATCTAAAATAAAATTAAAAATACTTGTCATAGCCTGCTCGATATCGCTAACCCTGTGGTAGCGTCCTTGCACCGTGTTCTCGTCCCGTTCAGTGAAATGGACGTGTTTGGACGGCTACGCGCACGTGCATGCGTCCGTTCTTGGGGGTACGCTTTTTAATTATAAAACCCTTCATTTTAAATTTTGGACCCGACCCGGACGCAATTATGAAATGTTTTGCATTTACGCCAAATCTTATTTTCTAGTATTATTCTTTAACCAACGAAAATATAATATAAATCCCCAGAAAATATTCTTCCATTTCTTTAAAAATATTTTTCAATTTTTCCTAACTGATCAAACCCCCACGAACCCTTTCACATTTTTTAGCCAATCACAATTTTTTCCCCTTACTTAACACCGGGCCCCACACATTTCATTTCCTCTACTAAATCTTTTCTTAAAAAATTTTCCTTAACAAACCTTAACTCCCTAACCAATCAAAACGTTTCTTTAAACCTTGGGCCCCACCGTCTCTCTCTCTCCCCCCCCTTTTCTCCTTCTCTTTCACTCTCTCCCTCTCTTCTCTCTCCTCTCGCAACTTTCTCTCACATCTCGGAGTTACTGTGCGTTCCTCTAGTGTGGTCACCGCGAGCTGATGTGGTCACCTCCCTCTTTCTATTTCTTCTTCTCTTCTTCTTTTAAAACTCCCGCGACCACGAGAACCCACAAACCATCGGCCTTCCTCGAACCCTAATCCTAGAAACCCTTCTCCTTATCTCCGATCCCCTTCAACCAAGTCTCCTTCTCCTCCTCGTCATCTTCTCCTTCTTCTTTCTTCTCCTTCTTCCTCTCCCGAGGCCCTGCACACCCACTGCACCCATCACCGCCACCGTTCCTTAGCCGCAGACCACCTCACCCGGTCACCATTTTACTCTTCTTCTCTCCTCTCTTCTCTGTCTTCTTTCCCCCACAGAACCCTCAAACCCCAAGGAACCCACCGAACACGCAACCCTAGCCAAGCCGGTTCCCTGCAACGTGGAATCTAGCGCCTCGCCGTGATCTCGTCGGAGAGCTTTGCTGACGATTTTCCCTTTGGCATCCGCGGACGTCTCCCAAACCCCAGTAAGCGTTTCTTCTCTCTCTCCGCCTTCCCTTCTTCTCCTACATGTGATTGCCTGCTAAGTTTTCTTGCTGTGTTTGGGAAGCCTCTGGTGATCGTCGGAGCTCCGTCGATCTCACCACCGTGGACTCACCGTCGCCGCTAGCAGCCCTCTGCAGCTTGTAAGCAACCCTCCTCTAGCCTCCCTCTCTTCTTTATTCTTAATCTTTTCTTTTTCTTATTTCATGCATGCTATATATTGATTGCTCTCTGTTGTCTGTTTGCCGGAATCCGGCAATGCCGGCGACGATCCCCGACGTTCCAGCCTGGACCCCTGACCCGTGTGAATCCATTGTCCGTCGTTTGGGTTCATTCCGTGAACCGTGCGCACGTCGCGAGATTTCCCCGCCGACGTGTAACGTTCCGTTTTCCCGATTCGCGACCCGTCAAGGCAAGTGAAACTTGCTACATGCTATTTTAAACTATTCATATGCTAAATTAATTATTTCCTGTTAAATCCCTAATAGAATTGATAGAAATAGATTTCAATATTAACCGTATAAAGTGCCGTACACATTTTATAATTCCGGACTTGAAGCTTGATCTTGCATCTGATTAGTTATAACTAACAATCACGTGTACATGATAGATCACATTGTTTATTGCCATATTCCCCTTTTATCCAGTTTAGCCTATCGGACATCCATGTGCAACTTAAACCGGTCTAATTACAACTGCATCCATTAAACAGATTATACATGTCGTCGCATCCAGATTTATTAACATGTTTTCTGCATTCATATCTATCACACTGTATTCATATAATGCTGACACTGTTTGTTAAACACCCCTGATAACTGTACAGCTAGTTAATTGAATCTTCTTATTGCTTAATTCATTGCTTAGATCATGTTGTTGATAACCATGCTTGATTATGTAACTGATTATGAGCACACCCATGATATCGGTTACATCTTGACATGACCTGCTACATACATATTGATTGACCCGACATGGTACCGTATACTGCTTGACTTGACCTGATGTACCATGACCTGACCCGTTACCTGATCTTGTGTCTAATGCCAACAAACCTAACATGTAGTCCTCATGAACCGTTCCTGTTGTCTATCCAGACAAACCTGCTTATCCTGATCCTGTGTTGGCATTAGTCCTTGATTACTGAATACCTGACTTGACATGCACATATAACTTGGGGGTATGGGGAAATCAAAGATGAAACCTGACTTGTAACTCAACAGTTCGCTACTTGTTCTGATCAGTTTTAGAGGCTGGGCCAGCCTTGGAATGATGCTGCTGACATCATTCATCTGTACACATTCCTGTTTTAGTGCCTAGCGGCATGTCTCGGTTTCAGCCCGAGAATCTGGACCGTGGTCCCGGGTATGCACGGGTTACTATTGAGTTACATCGATGATTCATCAATTTGATTTCAAAGACTTTAGAACAGAAACCCTGATATAACAGTTTAGTTTACCCACTGCACACTAGCTTGCACTGCCCTGATTTATATTACTGTTACCCTTACTTTATTCATGTTTATATTCGCATTGCCTGTTACTCTATTCATATTACGCGCTGACGTCTGGGTTTTGCATGGCCCAGATTCTGTACCGCCGTTGCAGTCCGAGCAGGAGTATTTCAGCCAGCAGGCTGAGCTGTGAGGTGTCAATATTAGTTAGTTCTTTATTTCCTGCATTTTATTCCTGATGTGATCCCGCATTATGGGACATACATTCCAGTTATTGTATATTGGATCTTTTGCTTCCGCACTTTTATTATTCTTGATTCATGTTATCTTGGCTTATGGACATGTTTTAGTTAGTGTTAATTTGTTCTTGATATCTCTACAGCCGTAATGTGACTGTGGATCGATACTTCCTACCCACAGGTAGCATGGTTGGCTATGTCACGTGCTCTTTTAGCGTACTCTGGGAAGCAGGGCGTGACATGGGTTTTTTAGTATCAGAGCCATAGGATAGTCGGGTTGATTCTTTTGTAGTTGGGTATTGTACCCAATACACGAATCAGGAAACCCGTGTTTAGGAAACATGTCCTGCCATCTTGCCGTTTTACCGTTCTTGAATCAAATTCTTCCCGATTATATCTTTTACGATGTGCAAACTTCCTTTGCATATCAACTCAAAACCTGATTCCTTGTTATCTCTAGGACTTAGGCGACTTGGGTGGAGTTATGTAATTGTGGCTATGATACCGCGGCATAGTTACAATGCGGTACTCTATTTGAGTAACTTGGAGTTCTATCCTTGATCTAAATTTTGAATCTGTTATCATGCTCATGTTGGGTGTTTTGATTTCAGGAATATGGCAGATAAGAATTTGAAGACGTACCAAAGGCGTGTGGACGAAGCCGCCATGCTTGGAGTGATAAGAGGAATGCTGAAGAATCAAAAGAGACAGACCGAGCTGATCCAGCAGCAAGCGGAATCGTTTCAGGAAGGTTTGCGGATCGTTCAGCAGTCCGTAGACAAGGTTGAAGCTAAACCAGTTGACCGAGTAGGGACCGTAGCAGATTTCAGGCGTTTGGGTCCGTCTGCATTTACTGGTTTGGAGGAGTCGTTGCCAGCGGAGCAGTGGTTAGTTCACACAGAGAACTTGCTTACTGCGGCACAGATTCCAGATGAGAAAAGAGTTGATATGGTACGCATTCAGTTAGTGGACTACGCCCGAGAATGGTGGCTTGTGGAGGAGACCCGCTTGCCCAAGCCGATCAAGTGGGCGGATTTTTCGAAGAGTTTCCTAGAGAAGTTCTTCCCGCGGACTGCACGGGAGGAAATGGAAGAGAAGTTCATCGGGCTAAGGCAAAATGGAGCACCCGTGGATGTGCATGCAGCAGAATGGACAAGACTCAGCGGATTCGCTGGACCTTTAGTTGCCAACGATGCAGACAGGGCACGGAGGTTTATGCGCAGCTTGGATGTGGACATCCAGAGGCAGATTGTCTCCCTGGGTTTGACCACTTTCTCACAGGTTCTTACGGCAGCTCGAGAACAGCAGAGCCTATCAGGAAAAACTGGGAGTTCACAGCAGACAGCAGTTGCGGTAAGGAAGCCAGCATTTGTACCAAACCGAGCTCATGGTCGCAGAGGTATTCCAGTGGACCGTCGTGGCGTAGCACCAATGAAGAAGCATGTTGTGGTTGACCAGAGAAAGAGCGTGACTTGTAACTACTGCAATTTACCTGGTCACGTGCAAAAGGATTGTCGAAGGAGGCTGAGACTCTGTCTAGTTTGTGGAGCGGCAGATCACGCTGTCAGCGCTTGTCCGTCGAAATTTCGTACGAGGGATGATATTCAGAAGCCTCCGCATAGACCGTTCCAGGGACAGAAGCAGCTGACTCAAGGACCTAATCAGGCTCGAGCTTTTACCTTGACAGCTGAAGAAGCTAAGGCGTCAGTAGAAGTTGTTTCAGGTACTCTACTCGTTCATGGTTTTCCCGCATTAGCGTTATTTGATTCTGGTGCATCCCATTGTTTTATGTCGTCTAAGTTTATAGCTACACACTCGATTACCTGCACGACCCTGTCTAGTTTCTGGGACATACACACTGGGAATGGGAAAATCATATCTAGTAGGGAATGTAAAGATTGTACAGTTGTGGTTTGCGGACGGGAGCTTTTTGCAGATTTCTTAGTAATTGATACGGGCCGCTACGAAGTCGTCTTGGGAATGGATTTCCTTGGCACTTTCCACGCTCACATTGATTGTAGGGCAAGGAAAGTAATTTTCCAGATTCCCGGACATCCCGAGTTTAACTTCACTGGAGGAAGCAGTTCTGTCGGGCCAGTCGAGTTTAGGGCTAGGCCGATAAATAATATTCTTGCATCAATGGAGGTTGATAAAAGTGAAGAGCCAGCTGTTGTTCGTGATTTTATGGACGTGTTTGAAGATATATCGGGATTACCGCCGAAGCGAGACGTGGAGTTCGCAATTGATTTTATTCCTGGTGCAGCGCCAATATCTAAAGCGTATTACCCAATGGCACCAGTGGAGTTGGAAGAAGTCAAGAAGCAGGTTGCGGAACTGCTTGAGAAGAGTTGGATTCGAAGCAGTAACTCGCCTTGGGGAGCTCCAGTTCTTCTAGTCAAGAAGAAGGATGGCACAAGAAGGATGTGCATCGACTATCGAGAATTAAACCGGGCGACTATTAAGAACAAGTACCCGATCCCTCGCATTGGCGAACTTTTTGAGCAGCTTAGTGGCGCGAGGGTATTCTCGAAGCTGGATTTGCGATCCGGATATCATCAGGTCCGGGTGAAAGCAGAAGATATTGGCAAGACGACGTTCCGAACTCGGTATGGACATTACGAGTACTTAGTGATGCCCTTCAGAGTGACGAATGCGCCGGCGATATTCATGGACTTGATGAACCGAATTTTTTCACCATTCTTGGACCAGTTTATTGTGGTATTCATTGATGATATTCTGGTTTACTCAAAGAGTTTTGAAGAGCATGCTGAGCATTTGAAGATCGCACTGCAGACGTTGAGACAGGAGAAGTTGTATGCGAAGATGAGTAAGTGCGAGTTTTGGCTGGAGGAAGTAAAGTTTTTGGGGCATGTTGTGTCTGGCGATGGAATCGCCGTCGATCCAGAAAAGATTGTAGCAGTTCGAGATTGGCCGATTCCAAAGAATGTTGCTGAGATAAAAAGTTTTCTTGGACTGGCCGGATACTACAGAAGATTTGTGGAGAACTTTGCTCATCTGGCGGAGCCGTTGACCAAGGTTACGCGTAAGGAGGTACCTTTTGTGTGGACAGATGGATGTGCGTCAGCTTTTGAGACGTTGAAGCAGAAATTGATAACCGCCCCTATTCTGACCGTGCCATACAATTCCGGAGGATTGGTGATTCACAGCGACGCATCTGGGAAAGGATTGGGATGTGTTTTGATGCAGCATGGGAAGGTTGTAGCGTACGTATCAAGACAGTTGAAGACCCATGAGAAGAATTACCCAACTCATGACTTGGAACTTGCGGCTGTGATTTTCGCTTTGAAGATTTGGAGACACTACCTTTTAGGCGAAAGGGTCGAAGTTTTCACGGATCATAAGAGCTTGAAGTATGTGTTCACGCAGAAGGAGCTTAATATGAGGCAACGTAGATGGTTGGAGCTGATGGCTGACTACGATCTTGATCTTAAGTACCATCCGGGGAAGGTTAATGTCGTGCCGGATGCGCTCAGTCGGTTACCAGCAATTCAGATGTTGACTACGCAGAGGGAGCTCGTGGAAGATTTTTGAAGATTTGACTTGGAGGTTGTGCTACCGCATTCTTCGAGACGGTTGATGCAGCTGCAAGTATATTCGTCGTTGATCGAGAATATTAAAGCAGCACAATCGCAGGATCCTAGACTGCAAAAGTTTCGAGAACAGGTTGAAGCCGGACTACGAACAGATTTACTGATACATGAAGATGGTTCGTTGAGATATGGTAGTCGTTTGTGTGTATCAAAGGGAGATACTCGTGAAGAACTTATGAAGGAGGCACACAGTTCAGCTTATTCTGTACATCCAGGAGGCACGAAGATGTACTGGGATATTCGACAGCATTTCTGGTGGGAAGGCATGAAACGGGAGATTGCTCGCTTTGTGGCAAAGTGCTTGGTGTGTCAGCAAGTTAAGGCTGAACATCAAAGGGTTGCTGGTTTATTGCAACCACTTCCGATTCCTCGGTGGAAGTGGGAACATATAACCATGGATTTCGTGACAGCTCTACCGCGGAGTCCAAAAGGCAACAATGCAGTATGGGTGATCGTTGATCGTTTGACCAAGGCAGCTCATTTTATTCCTTTTCAGGTTGGTCAATCAACAGAAACTTTCCCGGAGCGGTACATGCAGGAGATTGTAAGATTGCATAGAGTACCGGTAAGCATCGTGTTCGATCGTGACACTCGGTTTTTATCACACTTCTGGAGGAGTTTACGGGAAAGTTTGGGGACTCGATTGAAGTTTAGCACAGCTTATCATCCCCAAACTAATGGTCAGTCGGAGAGAACGATCCAAACTCTTGAAGATATGTTGAGAGCATGCATGTTGGACTTCAAGGGTTCATGGGAGGATCATCTACATTTGGTGGAGTTTTCTTACAACAACAATTTCCAGGCAACTATCCAGATGGCTCCATTTGAAGCTTTGTATGGTCGTAAATGCTGTTCACCTGTTTGTTGGGACGATGTCGGTGAACGAAGATTGTTGGAACCGGATTTGGTTGTGCAGACAGTGGAAAAGGTTAACGCTATTCGGAATCATATGAAGGCAGCTCAAGACCGACAGAAGAGTTGGGCAGATACGTCGAGAAGACCTCTAGAGTTCGCAGTGGGTGATTTGGTATTCTTGAAGATATCACCGACTAGAGAGGTGATTCGTTTTGGAAGTCGAGGAAAGCTCAGTCCTCGATTTGTTGGACCCTTTGAGATCTTGGAGCGTGTTGGTGAGGTAGCGTATCGTTTAGCGTTACCGCAGTCCTTGTCGAATGTGCACGATGTGTTCCATGTATCTCAACTCCGTAGGTATGTTCGAGATGAAACGCATGTATTGGATCATTCGGAGCTGACAATACGAGAAGATTTGACTTTTGAGGAGCGACCGATTGAAATTGTGGATCGAAGGAAAAAGGTTCTTAAGAACAAGGTTATCCATCTTGTACTTGTTTCTTGGGGAAATCGCTCACATGGAGAGTCCACTTGGGAACGAGAAGATGAAATCCGGCAGAAATTTCCTCATCTTTTCTTGTAGTTTGATTTTTTTCGTCTATCTTTTGTGTTCATGGAATTTCGAGGACGAAATTCTTTTGTAGTTGGGTATAATGTAACAACCGAGTCCAATTCTACAAAATTCAGTTATCGTATGCATGGTGTGTGGTATTTATTTCATTTGTCTTGCTTGACTGTTGCTAGTTATAAATTTACCCTCACAATTCTAATGCTGCATATAACAATTTAAGTCATCTAAAATAAAATTAAAAATACTTGTCATAACCTGCTCGATATCCCTAACCCTGTGGTAGCGTCCTTGCACCGTGGTCTCGTCCCGTTCAGTGAAACGGACGTGTTTGGACGGCTACGCGCACGTGCGTGCGTCCGTTCTTGGGGGTACGCTTTTTAATTATAAAACCCTTCATTTTAAATTTTGGACCCAACCCGGGCGCAATTCTGAAATGTTTTGCATTTACGCCAAATCCTATTTTCTAGTATTATTCTTTAACCAATGAAAATATAATATAAATCCCCAGAAAATATTCTTCCATTTTTTTAAAAAATCTTTTTCAATTTTTCCTAACTGATCAAACCCCCACGAACCCTTTCACATTTTTTAGCCAATCACAATTTTTTCCCCTTACTTAACACCGGGCCCCACACATTTCATTTCCTCTACTAAATCTTTTCTTTAAAAAATTTCCTTAACAAACCTTAACTCCCTAACCAATCAAAACGTTTCTTTAAACCTTGGGCCCCACCGTCTCTCTCTCTCTCCCCTTTTCTCCTTCTCTTTCTCTCTCTCCCTCTCTTCTCTCTCCTCTCGCAACTTTCTCTCAGATCTCGGAGTTACTGTGCGTTCCTCTAGTGTGGTCACCGCGAGCTGATGTGGTCACCTCCCTCTTTCTATTTCTTCTTCTCTTCTTATTTTAAAACTCCCGCGACCACGAGAACCCACAAACCATCGGCCTTCCTCGAACCCTAACCCTAGAAACCCTTCTCCTTATCGCCGATCCCCTTCAACCAAGTCTCCTTCTCCTCCTCGTCATCTTCTCCTTCTTCTTTCTTCTCCTTCTTCCTCTCCCGAGGCCCTGCACACCCACTGCACCCATCACCGCCACCGTTCCTTAGCCGCCGACCACCTCACCTCGTCACCATCTTACTCTTCTTCTCTCCTCTCTTCTCTGTCTTCTTTCCCCCACAGAACCCTCAAACCCTAAGGAACCCACCGAACACGCAACCCTAGCCAAGCCGGTTCCCTACAACTTGGAATCTAGCGCCTCGCCGTGATCTCGTCGGAGAGCTTTGCTGACGACTTTCCCCTTGGCATCCGCGGACGTCTCCCAAACCCCAGTAAGCGTTTCTTCTCTCTCTCAGCCTTCCCTTCTTCTCCTACATGTGATTGCCTGCTAAGTTTTCTTGCTGTGTTTGGGAAGCTTCTGGTGATCGTCGGAGCTCCGTCGATCTCACCACCGTGGACTCACCGTCGCCGCTAGCAGCCCTCTGCAGCTTGTAAGCAACCCTCCTCTAGCCTCCCTCTCTTCTTTATTCTTAATCTTTTCTTTTTCTTATTTCATGCATGCTATATATTGATTGCTCTCTGTTGTCTGTTCGCCGGAATCCGGCAATGCCGGCGATGATCCCCGACGTTCCAGCCTGGACCCCTGACCCGTGTGAATCCATTGTCCGTCGTTTGGGTTCATTCCGTGAACCGTGCGCACGTCGCGAGATTTCCCCGCCGACGTGTAACGTTCCGTTTTTCCGATTCGTGACCCGTCAAGGCAAGTGAAACTTGCTACATGCTATTTTAAACTATTCATATGCTAAATTAATTATTTCCTGTTAAATCCCTAATAGAATTGATAGAAATAGATTTCAAGATTAACCGTATAAAGTGCCGTACACATTTTATAATTCCGGACTTGAAGCTTGATCTTGCATCTGATTAGTTATAACTAACAATCAACTGTACATGATAGATCACATTGTTTATTGCCATGTTCCCCTTTTATCCAGTTTAGCCTATCGGACATCCATGTGCAACTTAAACTGGTCTAATTACAACTGCATCCATTAAACAGATTATACATGTCGTCGCATCCAGATTTATTAACATGTTTTCTGCATTCATATCTATCACACTGTATTCACATAATGCTGACACTGTTTGTTAAACACCCATGATAACTGTACAGCTAGTTAATTGAATATGCTTATTGCTTAATTCATTGCTTAGATCATGTTGTTGATAACCATGCTTGATTATGTAACTGATTATGAGCACACCCATGATATCGGTTACATCTTGACATGACCTGCTACATACATATTGATTGACCCGACATGGTACCGTATACTGCTTGACTTGACCTGATGTACCATGACCTGACCCGTTACCTGATCTTGTGTCTAATGCCAACAAACCTAACATGTAGTCCTCATGAACCGTTCTTGTTGTCTATCCAGACAAACCTACTTATCATGATCCTGTGTTGGCATTAGTCCTTGATTACTGAATACCTGACTTGACATGCACATATAACTTGGGGGTATGGGGAAATCAAAGGTGAAACCTGACTTGTAACTTAACAGTTCGCTACTTGTTCTGATCAGTTTTAGAGGCTAGGCCAGCCTTGGAATGATGCTGCTGACATCATTCATCTGTACACATTCCTGTTTTAGTGCCTAGCGGCATGTCTCGGTTTCAGCCCGAGAATCTGGACCGTGGTCCCGGGTATGCACGGGATACTATTGAGTTACATCGATGATTCATCAATTTGATTTCAAAGACTTTAGAACAGAAACCCTGATATAACAGTTTAGTTTACCCACTGCACACTACCTTGCACTGCCCTGATTTATATTACTGTTACCCTTGCTTTATTCATGTTTATATTCGCATTGCCTGTTACTCTATTCATATTTTAGTACTTGATGACACGACGTGCTGACGTCTGGGTTTTGCATGGCCCAGATTCTGTACCGCCGTTGCAGTCCGAGCAGGAGTATTTCAGCCAGCAGGCTGAGCTGTGAGGTGTCAGTATTAGTTAGTTCTTTATTTCCTGCATTTTATTCCTGATGTGAGCCCGCATTATGGGACATACATTCCAGTTATTGTATATTGGATCTATTGCTTCCGCACTTTTATTATTATTGACTCATGTTATCTTGGCTTATGGACATGTTTTTGTTAGTGTTAATTTGTTCTTGATATCTCTACAGCCGTAATGTGACTGTGGATGGATATTTCCTACCCACAGGTAGCATGGTTGGCTATGTCACTTGCTTTTTTAGCGTACTCTGGGAAGCGGGGCGTGACAGACTATGACGAGACCTTTTCTCTAGTGGCTATGCTGAAATCCATTCGGATCTTTCTTGCCATTGCTGCCTTCCACGATTATGAGATTTGGCAGATGGACGTAAAGACCGCTTTTCTAAATGGAAATTTAGAGGAGTGTGTCTATATGGACCAGCCAGAGGGTTTCATTCAGAGTGGGAGCAGCGGAAAGGTGTGCAAGTTGCTTAAGTCCATCTATGGACTAAAGCAGGCATCGCGGAGTTGGAACATCTGTTTTGATGAGACGGTCAAAGAATTTGGCTTTATCAAAAATCCAGATGAACCATGCATCTATAGTAGATTTGTAGCAATAACTGTCGTATTCCTCGTATTGTACATGGATGACATTCTTTTGATAGGAAATGACATTCCTATGCTACAATCTGTCAAAGGGTTCTTGTCACACAGGTTCTCCATGAAAGACCTGGGTGATGCCTCTTACATTCTGGGGATCCGGATCTATCGTGACAGATCCAAGAGGATATTAGGACTTTCACAATCTAGGTACATCGACATCGTACTAAGAAGATTCAGTATGGAAGATTCCAAGCGCGGTAATCTACCGGCTTGTCACGGGATCACCCTCTCCAAGGAGATGTCTCCCAAGACTGATTTGGAAAGGGATCGCATGTCTATTATACCCTGCGTTTCTGCGGTAGGCTCTATAATGTATGCGATGTTGTGTACCAAACCAGATGTAGCTTATGCACTGAGTGTGGTAAGCCGGTATCAGTCAAACCCTGGGGAGAAGCACTGGATAGCGGTAAAGAACATTCTCAAGTACCTGAGAAGGACTAAGGAGATGTTCTTGGTGTATGGCGGAAAAGACCTCCAGATCGAGGCCTTTGCTGACTCCAGCTTCCAGAGTGACAAGGATGATTCCAACTCCATGTCGGGTTATGTCTTTACCCTCAATGGAGGGGCGGTGTGTTGGAAGAGTTCCAAACAGGAAACCGTTGCTGACTCGACGATGGAAGCAGAATATATCGCTGCTGCAGATGCCGCAAAAGAAGCCGTCTGGAAAAGGAAGTTCTTTACAGAACTTCAGGTGGTTCCATCCATTGTTGATCCAATACCTCTGTATTGCGACAACAACGGGGCTATAGCTTTAGCGAAGGAACCCAGGTCCCATCAGAAGTCCAGACACATCTTGAGGCGGTATCACCTGATCAGGGAGATCGTGGGTCGCCAGGAGATCAAGGTTCAGAGAGTTGCTACGGAAGATAACACTGTCGATCCACTCACGAAGACCTTATTCCAGACTCAGTTCGAGCGGCTGATCGAGATGATAGGTCTTCGATATGCCGGTACATGGCCTTAGTGCAAGTGGGAGATTGTTAGTGTATATGCCCTAGAGGCCATTACTGTATCATACTACTTTGTATATTACTTAATGGAAGCTTGGGATATTCACCTTGTATAGACAATCTTGCTCAAAATAGTAGTATGCTACTTGGTTTGTTTCTACTTTAATGTGTACATGTGTTTATTTTAGTATATCACATATACACATTAGTGGAGCCCTTAGGATCTTTGCTTGATTACCAGCGTTGTGATGGCAGTCACACTCGTGGGGGCTGGGTAATCCACAAGCACATCCTTATGCAGGTCCCTAGTTGTAGGACTATCGAGACAAGGCATCGATACTCCGGAGTAGATTAGCGTATGCGCTTCTCATCCCAGCAGGGGAGACGGTCTGTCCCACAGCCATCAGTACGTCGTACTTGAGATAGTATGCGGGTGCTCGTTAGGTTACGAGTACACTGGACAGGACTCGTCGGGAACTGTTGGTTGGTACTATACCTATCGTCAGTTATCAGTTCCCAGGTGACATAAGTACAGCTTAGTCCGCTGACTTGACACTGTCACTTCGCCTCGAGTGTGTTCCCACTGTACTTAGATTATTACCCTACCACGGCTCAAAGGAGTCGTGCAAACAGGTAGTAGTTGGGTGCAGTCCCGAAGAACCTGGAGGCAGTGACGGTTAGACAGGATTCGTCTCTCCCGGTATTGGGGGTTGATATCGCGCTGTGTCTAGGAGAGCCATTACACAAAGTCTCTGGCCAGGGCAAGCGAGATATACTGGTAGGTTTCCAGTGTTATCTCAGGGTGTTCTGGGCTACACTCCGACACGACTTGTACCGCTATTAAGGGACTGACTTTTACAGCCCCCTAGGCCCGCCATACGATATTCTCAGACGAACAGACCGGACTGTACGCAGATTGTCACATTCAGGCTCAGTAGAAGTTCAGATGGGTTTCACCTCGTCCGTCTTCTTATCGGCATCTACCTGGGGGCCGTTACGCACAGCTAGTGCCGCTTGCGGTCTGTGGTTAAACCCACTGCCAGCGTAGTGTCGAGTCTTTAGAGTCCCACACTGAGAGATATTCGCCTTTAGGCAAAAGAGTAGAGGTCGCATGGTTTTGCGACAGAGTTCGGTCACATCCGTGCACTTGTGCACGTTTAGTGTCCGGGAAGTTATCACTAGCGGGCTTTGGTTTAAACCAGATCCTAGTATACGTTTTGGGATTGGTTTTATCTCGTTTGTATTCGTGTTCCTCGGAACGCGGATGCGGGTGTGTATGCACGGTTGACAGAGACAGAGGCAGAGAATTCTCATTAGGGTTGTTGACTGTTGACTTTTGCTAAACCCTAATGAGAATAAGAAATATGATTAATGATAATATTAATTAAGTATTATTGTGCCATGGTTGGGTTGAAGGGTTGACTTTGTTGACTTGTTGACCGGTTGACTAGGTTGGACTAGTTGACCATCATCATTACAATGGCTATCATTTCATAGCAAAGACTTTTGCTTGCTTGTTATTCTTCACAAAATGAGTGCATGAAATGATATTGCCATTTTGACTTGAACCATCACATAATACTCAATTACTATTATGGGTTATGATTATTTTGGATTATGAGAGCAAGGGTGAGAAAGGTCTTGCTCATTCTATCATTCTCATTCTCTCTCATCCTCAAGCTCTCCCTCTTCCTCTTGCTCTCTCTCTATAGTTTATGGTTCCATTGTCTCATGTGTTGAGAAGCAAGAACCATAGAGATAAAATCCAAAACACTTCTCTACTCATCCTAGTATACAAGGTTTAGCAAACCAAGTGTTCTAGTTTCCTCAAGATTGAGGTTGAAGCCAAAGGTAGAAGCTTTCAGGTGGATCCATCTTCGGTACAAAGAGACGACGAGGAGAGAACCATCCGACCACAACAAGGAGTCCAAGAGAAGGAGTTCAAGTTAAGGTATAACCCCTAACCGAGTAGGTAAAACTCCTAGTTAGCTTGTTAGATAGTTGTTTAACAAAGATCCGTATTTTGAGTTCATGTTACCACCAAAAGAAAAATCGTTTTTCATCATTTCCGCAAGCCCGAAAGAACCGGGACAGGTAACATGGACTTACAAACTGCTACCTGACGATAGGTATAATACCAACCGGCGGTTCCCTACGAGTCCTGTCTAGTATAACTCATAACCCAATGAGCACATGTATACTATCTCAAGTACGACGTACTAGGCTGTGGGACGGACCATCTCCCCTGCTGGGATGATAAGCGTATACACTAGTCTACTCTGGAGTATCGATGCCCCGTCTCGATAATCTTACAATTAGGGACCTGTATAAGAATGTGCTTATAGACTACCCAACTCACACTAGTGTGACTGCCATCACAACGCTGGTAATCAAGCAAAAATTCTAAGAGCTCTACCAATATGTATAAGCGATATACTAAAAGAAACATATACATATATTAAGATAGAATCAAACCAAATAGCATACTACCATATTGAGTAAGACTGTTATTATATCTGTGTATATCCCAAACTTCCAAAATGTAATATACAAATCAGTACTATACAATAATGGCCTCTAGGGCATATATCACTAACAATATAAAGATCCCAAAAAAATTTGTTTCTTTAAAATTTCAATATTTTGCACGCTTCATATGAATATAGCAAAATTTTAATAAGAAAAAGGGTTTGTACACAACCTTTTTTGCACAACAAACTACACGACTCTCACAAAATCAGCGTGTCCCATACTTAAGTGCGTGGACCCCACACCAAGTGTTTAAGCGTATTGTGTATTTTGTTGTGTAGAAAAATTGCGTAGCTACACTTTGCTTATTTTAAAATTTTCAAAATTTCTTTTTTACTTTGGTTTTTCAATATTTTGCTTACTATAAGCACAAAAAATCATGAAATTTTCAAGGGTTTTTTCTGTTAGCCCTCCTCATATTTCAATATTTTTCTCTGTCCCCCCTATAGTTAGTATTTACCTGTAGCCCCCCTATATTTATAAGTTACTCCTGCAGCCCCTCTATTTCATTTTTGAAAATTACTCCTCCTCCTTCCCGGCAGCCGTCGTCTCCACCGCAGCCGCCTTCTTCCTCCTCTTCTTCAATCCATCACCTCCTTGTTCCTCCTCCTCAACGCCTCCTTCATCATCACCACCATCATCTTCCTCCTTCTCCTCCTCTTCCACCCATCGTCTCCTTCTTCTTCCTCTTCCTTCTCAACACCACCGTCACCATCACCACCACCTTCTTCTTTCTCTTCTTCAACCCACAACGTTGCCGCCGCCATCCTTCTTCCTTCAAAAATGGCGGCAGCGGCGGTGGTGGATTGAAAAAGAAGATGAATAAGAAGGTGGTGGTGATGGTGGTGATGATGGTGGCGGTGGCGTTGAAGAGAATGAAGAAGTTGGTGTTGATGGATTGAAGAAGGGGAGGAGGAGTAAGATGGTGATGGTGATGGTGTTGACGGTGATGGTGTCGAAGAGGAGGGGAAAGAAGGTGGCGGTGGTGGAAACGGCGGCGATGGTGGAGGAGAAATAATTTTCAAAAGTGAAGTGGGAGGGCTGCAAGAATAAGTTATAAGTATAGAGGAGGTTACAGGTAAATACTAATTATAGGGGGGACAGAGAAAAATATTGAAGTATGAGAGGGGCTAACAGAAAAAAAAAAACAATTTTCGTGTTTTGTTTTTTCGGTTTTTCAATATTTTCCATGATATAACGCACGAAAATTGTAAAATTTTCAAAAATCTCAGACTTTTGGATCTGTTTCCTTCTTTTTATTTAATATATTTTTTCTGTTGTTTTTCATTTTTTAATATTTTGCATGCTATACACATGACACTTGCAAAATTTCTAAAAATCCTAAAATTATTTGTTTTATTCAAATTTATAATATTTTGCACACTATCACACAAAAACTATGTAATTTTAAAAAATCTTAAACTTTTCAAATTTTTTTGGTTTTTCAATATTTTGATTACTATATATAGCATACAAAAATCACAAAATGTTCAAAAAAATTTAGTTTGCTATAGCATACGAAAATGGCTAAATTTTCAAACTCTAAAAATTTCTAGTGCTTTTCGGTTTTTATACACCACATGAAATCGTGATATCTTCAAAAACCCAAAAATTCTGTTTCTTTTGAATTTTCAAACCTTCAGTGTAATTTTCAAAAATCTCAAACTTTTATGTTTTATTCGGGTTTTCAATATTTTGTTTGTTATATAGCACATGAAAATCGCAAAATGTTTAAAAGGTTTCGGTTTTGTTCGATTTTTTAGTACTTTGCATTCTATAGTATACAAAAATTGTGAAATTTTCAAAACTCTCATGATTTTAAAGTGGGTATAAGAGGTGTTACTGCTTTTCATTTTGTTTTTTCAAAAAGAACCATTATACTTATCTTATTGCTGGGTTTCAATTTTAAAAAGAAAATGATATGCATGCCTCATTTTTGTATAAAGGATTCCATATGTATCATGAGTCAATTTTTGCATAATATTATAAATATGCATATAAATATTTTTCAATTGTATTTCACTGAATTAATTTCCAATATGTAGTTACATTTACACTAGAAGTTTTGTAAATATATTAAATTTCTTTGATAATTTCACATTTTATTTTATTTAATATGATAATTATACAAACTTTAAATTGATAATCTTTTATGTATTTGTTTTTGTTACCGAAGATAGAAATCAACTTGAAAATGAAATATAATGTTGTTGTAATGTAATGGCTAAATTGCAGGAAATACCCTTAAGTTTAGCTTCAATAGCAAGAAACACCCTTAACTTTCTAAGACCAGCACTTTACCCCATCATTTATAATTTATTCCCCCAAATACCCTTCATTTAAATATTTTGTTTAAAAAAATATTCTTTTCATATATTCATTATTACAATTATTTGTATATAATTCTAGTAAAATATCTTTTTATCGAATTAAATGTGGGTAAAATACTAATATAGTTTCATCCTAAAAATTCATCTTTCTTAGTAAAAATTTTATTTTTCCTCTCAATTTTCTTTGTTCTAAAATCCATTATGAAGCAAAAAAAAAAGTGTGATCTCTATCGAATTTTTTCCCCCGAGCTTGCCCAATATAAGATCTCTCTTGGATTCTATGAAAGTTGAAGATGAAGAGAACAAAAAGGGGTTGCAAGTGAAATTAAGAAAGAAGAAAATGTAACTAACTAAATAGGAAGAAACAAAAGAAGAAGAAGAAGATGTTCTAAGAATAAATTATTAAATAAAGTACATTTTAAGAACAAAAAAAAATTTAAGGTGTCAAATGTTGGTTTTAGAATGTTAGGGTACTTCTTGCTATTGGTACAAAAGTTAAAAGGTATCTCGTGCAATTTAGCCTAATGTAATTATACAAACAAGATTTCATATCTTTTGAGTGATTACCAAACAAATCATAAGTAATGTAGTTCATACTTATAAGATACATGCACCGCCGTGCGAAAAAGGCAGTGTTATATAGATGCAATACACTGGGGTAATGCTTGAAGTTATAATGAGCTGTGCAAGTTTAGTAAAATAGAGTCTGAACATACTAAAAGACTTGAGAAATTGTCAAAATCTTATCACGGGACTTATCTCATATCCAAAAGCTATGTCCAAGGGCTCAAACACAGTCATTTGTTCAAGCTGTTCCCACAGGAATCACATCACAGCTCACAAAGTGTCACAATAGGAAAAAGGGCAGTGGATCATTCTAAGCTGCCCATAATAATAATGAGTGGCCCCATGCAGCAAAGATCCAACTGTCAAAACAATGTCAGATGCTACTTGCTTTCTTAAAGAGCTGGAGGCAGCAAATAGTATCACAAGACTAATAACATCTTGATCAAACAAATAGAATAGAGCTTCTTATTGAATAAATAATGGATAGTTGGTTGGTTCACAAAGTATCATCCAAAAAACTAAAAACAAAAACCACCAGATTACAACATATCATTACAGCTGTTTCCTCTCAACATATAGACACCAGTATATATATTATTGCAGAAACCCTGAACCACCTGTGAGAAAATTCACAATTTCCTTCTTTTTTTCCCCTTTTATGTGGACCTGGGGTTTGATACTATACATTTAAAATTTCATGCACCCACTTTGTTTCCAATTGTAGAAAGAGGAGCTTATAGCATCACCAACAACACTCCAATTTATTGTGAAGGCCGCCTATGCATGATATTCCATCCAAACTAATGAAGAATTAAAGATCTTGCACAAACTTATCAGCATACAACGGAGAAGCAATACCGTGTCAAAACTCTTCGGATAGATCCATTCCTAGCTATTACAGTCCAATCCACACTCTTCGAGCAATGGCCCATCCGATTTTGCTAAGAAAGGATCGATACGAACCCACAGAAGCGAGAAGATAGAAGCAAGAAGAATTGACCAAACAATGATGATTGTGGGTGTTCTATTTTGTCGCCCGACCAAACCTTTCAAAAATGGGTAGAGATGAACAATCACCCAGAATGCAAAGAAAAGCTTACCAAACAAAGGCCCCCATGATTCATAGCCGTTGTTAATTGCATTTGAAATACCGGCAACTACTCCGATTATGTTGACTATCAAAAGCGTAGTTGGAGGGATAAGCAAGGTTGTCCATTTGAAGGTATAAAGCTCAGAGAACTCTTCGTCGTCGGTAGCTTTTGATGTAACTGTGAAATTTGTATCGATACCTGCAAGGACTTTCAAAAGACCTTGGAACAGCGCAAATAAATGTGCCGAAACACCCCCAATCACCCAAAACTGCTCATTTCTCCACCAATCATCAATGCCAACACCACTCCATCTCATTTCAAGAATGCCCGTCGCAAAGATGCATATGAAGAGCGACATAAACCACAAGCTCGCCACGTTGCTAAGCTGCATTGAGCACATGAAGGATAAAGAATAAGCACATAGGAATAGTAATTTGCATGTGCAGTAGACGTATGAATATGTTGGATATAAAAAAAATAGAAGATTTTAGAAAATGACAGCCATCATAGTAAAGTTTTTTTTTCCAAAAAAATTGATGAAGATTTGAACAGATAGAATCATAGAGAATCAAAACATATAGTTATTTTTCTTCAAATACGAGGATTTTTCTTGACACGTGTCATCCTAAGAGTCAAATTGGAATTTCAATCCGGGGATCCTCTTCCCTTCTAAGTTAAAATAGTAGAGAGAAGTTGTCACCGTCTTTTAATTAGTTTTACGATTGGTTATTGGATGTTAACCTCTTTTAATTAGTGTCAAATTTACAATTGAGAAAACAATGGACAAGAAGGGGGACATGATGGATTTGCTATAGGACATTACTTTCAACTTTAAGGTGTCTAGATAAAGCCTAGTAGCCTACTTATCAAAATAGAAAATAATACTATCTATCTATATATATATATATATATATATATATATATATATATATATATCAAGAATAAATTACTTCATCTTAAAAACGGTGTGTAGTGAATATTAGATACCTCTGGGGTGATGAACTTCCCGGTGAGCAAGCAAACAGCAGGCAAGGTACAATAAGCCAGAAGTGGAAGTGATGTCAAAGGATAGACGACTGAGTTTATGTACGATAGCCGCTCCAGCCATTTTAATCCACCACCATATCCATACCAAAGTGGGCAATGACGTGACAACAAAATTTCAACAGAACCTAGAGCCCATCGAAGAACCTGGTTAAGACGATCTGAAAGATTAAGAGGTGCAGAACCTTTGAAAGCAGGCCTTTTAGGAATGCAATAGATGGATCTCCATCCATGGCAGTGCATTTTAAATCCTGTTAAAATATCTTCTGTAACCGAACCGTATATCCAGCCAACCTGGAGTGCAATTGAAAAGGTTTAGTGTAAATCAACGATTTATGAAGGAATTTGATGAATTAGGCAGTGGTAACTAACCTCTTTTCCCCAGTCAGTTTTATCTTCGTAGCCGCAGCTAATGACATGAATAGCTTCTTTTAGTAATGATGCTGGGGTTGCAGTCTTCAAAGTTCTACCATCTTCAAGTAAAGTAGACGTGACAAAAACTGGAGATTGCCCAAACTTCTTTTCCAACTTTTGTTCAGACATGAAGGCCTTTTCGCTCTCAATGCCTAGTCAACATTTAGTTGAGTTTAATGACAAGAGAAAATCTATAGGATTGACTTTTTTTTGGGTGTTTGTGTTCAATGACACATAGTCAGGATGCCAATATTCTTAACAGTTTTAGGTAGAAAAGCAAAATAAACTAGTCAATTTCAAAGTTACGAAGTCATATACAGCAGCTCCCTCAGTCATCTATGTTAGTCATCTATGTTGTTACTTGAACGTGAATTAAGCACACATTAACTAATACAAGAAAAATTGTTAATAAATGTTAACCATAAATCACAATAGGAAAAATAAGTGAAAAGTAAGTTTGTTTGTTTGTTTGCTTGCTTGCTTTTGATAAAAATCGAATGCTTGATTGATTAACGTTAAAACGTAGCTGTACCTTCAAAGCCCTCTTCAATGCCCTCCAAGGCAAAAACAGGTGCTCCATTATCGCCTCTACTAAAAAATTTCTTTTTCTTTCCCTGCTTATTCTTCGTAGTCTTCTTCTTCTTCCTCTTGGAACAACATCCACAACAACACCACTTTGGCAAACAGTTGCAAGTCCTAGTCGGTGGTTTTTTAGTCTTCGGAGCATCGAAGCCATAGAGAGCTTGTCTTCGAAACACACATCCTGTACCAACATAAATTGGCCCTTGAATTCCATCTAGACCCTTCATGTTAATCTGTAAAGCAATGGCTTCGATTATTTAATCATCTAACAAATAGCCTGCTTGATTAAAAAAACATACAAAGAAAATGACACAGTGTAGGGTACTGGTGCTTACATCAAAGAAAACAACATTCCGATTCGCATATCGATCATGTCGATCAATGCCATCAAACCTCTGGGGAAACTGCACATAGCAAACTTTCTTTCCCAAAAGTGGGTCCATCATGAAACACATAGCCTCCCGTAGTGCCTTGCTGTTGTTGATGTAATGATCGCAATCAAGATTCAGCAGATACGGTGCATTTGTGAGTACAGCCGAGACTCTAACCTGACGACACAGAAATCAGGAGAAAGAAAAATAAGACTTGGAGCAACTTTTTATGAAGTGGAAACAGTTAAAAGATTGATGATTTTACCAGAGCATTCATAGCACCGGCCTTTTTATGATGATTGAACCCAGGCCTTTTTTCTCTGGACACGTAAACTAAGCGAGGAAGTTCATTACCTTCCATATCATGCCCACCACTTTGGCCAAGAAACACCTTTTAACACAAGAATCACATAAGCAGTAAGTTGAATTGAACAAGGAAAAAGAATACACAAATTATTATCGTATGATAAAAAAATTAGACTATGAGGTATACCTGAATCATTCCAGGATGATCACGGACATTATTTCCAGGCCATAAAGTTCCATCTTGCATTGTCCATCCCTCTTCTGGAACCTTCTGAGCTTTCGCTACCAAAGCATTGATCCGAACCTTGAACTCTTCATACTCTCTCTGTGATAACCATGAGATTAATCATGTACAAGACCTGCTGAAAGAATTCACTTAAAAAATATAGCAATTATGATACTGCATACCTTCATCGCTCTCCGTTCCTTTACGAAAGAAGCTACGACCTTATCCTTCAAATAATCTATCTTTTGCTGAAAATACCATTCTGGTGCGCGTGGTTCAATACTGAATTTTTTGCAGAATGGTACCCATTTCTTTGCAAATTCAGAAGTTTCTGATAATGCTTCAAATGTTAGCATTGCAGCACCATCATCAGAAACATAGCAGCAGACTTTGTCAACAGGGTAATCAACCGCAAGGATGGATAATACAGTGTTCGCTGTGACCAGAGGGGGTTCTTTCAAAGGATCAACTGTACTCACAAATATATCAACTGAGGACAGTTCAGATGGCTGGCTTTCCTTCTCATACCTTTAGAGAAAAGTAATGCACATGAATCATTCAATCTGATAATGCAAATAAGATCTAGAAAGTAATGAGAAAGTTCTCAACTTTGTCATACCTCAAAGATAACCTGTCGAGATATGTTTCTCTTTCTATTGGGAGCCACTTTGGAAATTGATCTAGTATCCATGAAAGTGCAAACCATATTTCACAGATCACAGACACAAGCCACAAAGCAAATGCATCGTTCACTGGATGTGTGATTCGGTAATGGAAAAAGAATCCAAGAACTACTAGCCGAATAATGATGATTATCCTGTATGGATTGATCAGGCTAGAAGGGAGGGGCATCTTTCTCGATAATGGTTGTCTAGCTTCATCCATTCTGGCAAAAAAAAAAGAATGAAAAGATTTATAAGATGCCGGGGAAAGGATTAATACAACCAGATCACCAGAAATAGCTGGTATAGGTAAGCCATCATGAATTAATCAGTTTAATTCTAGAAGTGCATCCAAACATTTGAAACAACTTTTCTTTTACCTTGACGTCATAAACTAGTCCATTAAGTTTGACCGTCGTCACATTTTTTATTTTAACTTTTCCTTTAATTTCTTTAAGGCTTGAAATAGTTCATGCGACTGGATGTCAAGATACAATACAACTCATGACCATCATTCACATAGAATCATAAATATAAACCTCATGCGCAAGGCAGGTTATGCTTCATGATAGCTGCTATAACTTACTAATCAAGGCTATCTATTTTACTGCAATTCCGACTTCTATTATGATTTGAGTGCAAGCAAATAGTTATGTACAAGAGCATATTATATATCTGAAGGTTCAAGATTCTAGAAACTTACAGTGGTAGATCTGGATCATCACCATCATTATCCCCATTTCCACCATTTTCACTTCTTGTTGCATGCAACTTCTCCTGCTTCTGCTTCCATATTTCCATCCTTTCCTTCCACGCGACACTTCCATAGCCATAAGCAGCAAGATCCTTGGAAGGATCCATCGACCTTGGTTGCACTGCAAAGGTTTCACAAAGATTTCATAAAATTAACGAATCGATCTCTCCTAGCACTTTATTCATTAAAAATTTAATATGACTCAAATTGTGTTTGTAAATTCTTATACCAGGAAGAGTAGGATCAGCGAAGGGAAGAGGATGAATTCTTTTTCCTCCACCACCAGCGTATGAAGGTACTAGAGCATGCTGCTCTGGAGGAATGTCATCAACCTGCAAAGGAAAGCACATCAATTGATTCAACATGGAAACCAAATTATCGGATATTCCACAGATACAAAGACAAACAATCAAGTCACCTGAGTGCTACCTATATTGACTAAATGGTAAATAGATAAAGAAGAGGAAACATTAGAAGGAAGAAAAGGGGGAGTCAATAATACGCCCAGCTTATTAATGGTATAAATTGTGTATGGCGTGTCTTTTGTGAGAAATATCAATAAATTTTAAGGAATAAATACATCAATGAGTTTTAAAAATCCAAGGTCAAAAGTTCATTGTCAGTTAAGGATCGAACCATGAAGAGTTCAGTCTATGGTGAACGACTGAGCTATAGAAATTTAAGAATTCAACGGCATAAAATCATAAATAAGCATGTGAAGGGAATTCCCAATTCTATTTTCAAAAAGTTCGCATACAAATTGCTCAACTCATTGTATATGGTAAGAGTATATACAATATACTAGTCACTGAATTGACGAACTGTGGTATGCACGAGTATTGACAAAAGCACCATTTACACAATTCCCCAAATTGACCTGAATCCTCTCCTTTTTCACTTCTCAGTCCTATTAAAGAGTGTCTCGCCTATTCCATTAGCAATCATAGTATATTTTTAATGTTCCATTAGCAATCTTTTTTTGTTTGCACCATCTACATGTTCACTTTTTGTCCTTTAGTCACGGCATGTAACGACTGTGATTTTAAAATACCAAATAATTCATTTTTATAATTTTCCACATGTCAAAATATTTTTTCCATTTTAGTAGAAAATGTTTTGAAATAATTGTTTTATATTTAAAACTAAGATATATAAATTTTAATAAATTTTAAGTATTTAAATATAATTAGTGGAGCTTTCTAAAGGCTTTTACAAATTTTCATGATTATTTTAATACTTCCGCTGTCAGAAAACGCTTTGAAAATGTTTTCATATATTTAAAATCATTAATCGATTTTTAGGAATTTCTGAGAATTTAAAATGAATTTTTAGAAGAGAAATGTTGTAAGATATTTTATATACGAGAAAAACAAATTATTTTCGTCCCAAATTTTATCCTAATTTGAAGATAATATCAAAATAGATTTTCTAGATTTTTCCCATATTTTCCTAGTATTTTAAAATATTTTTAGTGATTTTTTTTAAACCAAATTCGATTTTTAAAACTGTTTTAAGTATTTTTTGTTTACAAAAATATATATATGGGGAATTAATCGGAGCCATTGGATCCTAGATCCAATGGCCAGAAAACGGTCGAGCCAGCACCCCACTGCCCACGAGGGCACAGGCAAGCCTGCGCGTGAGACCGCGTGGACGAGGTCACGTGGCGCCTCCCGGTTGGCTGGCGGAGGCGGTAAATGATTGGACACAGATTTCGAGGTTGGCACTGATTTTTTTGGGTTTCTGGTGTGATTTTAAATGGGTATTGGGGATTTTGTTATAATTAAATTGTATAAATAGAACCCCTTTCTCTTGAGTTTTCTTCTTCAATATAACTTTGAAAATTCCAAATAAAACATTTGGTTCTTCGTTTCAACGACGCCGACGCTGCAGTGCCTCCTGATCGTCCAAGAAAAATCTGAGCACGGAGTTATTAGCGTTTTCGCACAAGACAGCATATTTTCTTCATCGATCAACATCTCAACTCAAGGTAGGATTCGTCTCTCTTCTCTTGATCTTCTTCTTATTAAAATGTTTAGATTATATAGGTTGAAGTATATTTTTAGTTAGACTTTACTATTTTTACATTTGCATGTATAGTTTTATTATTTATCTTTTTATACACTTTTTATCCATTACCATCTTTGCTTATGACAATATTATTTAAGTAATTAATATGCTTCCATATTTGTTTGACAGTTAATTTAATTTATACCAAGCACCGTTTACTATATTAAAACTAATCTATGCTCATATAGGTGATACAATAATATTTCTTCCATAATTAAATAAATTACGTAAAGTATCCTAATATGTATTTCACTAGGAAATTAATCCTTTATTAGCTATGTAATATGACCTATAACCTATGAGAACGTTGAATCACATAAATCCTATATGAACAAGCAACAGACTAGACTTTAATTAAAAAGATATAAACAAAATCCTCAATTTAATCATGTGATAGAATCTGGAAAAATTATGAATTGGAAAAATAAATAGTTTACATAGAAACCAATAGTTACCAAATACGTATTAATTAATGCATGTATGACATATTAATTGTGTAGTATACATACAATGTGAAATAGTTATAGATATATCTTACGCTTAACCTATTAACATGCACAGTATGTTATGCCCAGAAATTATTCTTAATTATTTGACATATAGTAATATTTGATGCGACCAAACTTTTACGCGTTAGACATGTAATTTGGTTAACTTATAATTAAACTAAAATACCATATTTTCCCCCTAATAGAACAGTCCTGTTAAAATATCTTATTTTTCTAAAATGGTATTTTACGATAAAATACCAAGGGCTTCCTAAACTATATTTTCACTAAAATATCTTAAACCATGGTGAAACATTTTCTACACGAAAATACCCTGAGTTTCCTAAATACCACGTTTTACAATTAAAATACCATATGCCTTCATTTCCGCTCGATTTTGTGAAACCCCGATTACACTTAACTCCATATTGACTTGTCAACTTAATAGTTTAATGATAATGGTTAATAATCTTGTGTAATGATCATGAGCAATGACCGTGTGCAATGAGCGTGTACAATGACCGTGTGCAAAAAACGTGCAATGACCGTATTTCCGTGATCCCGGACATAGACGGGGTAATCGTGTTTCCGTGATCCCGGACATATATGGAATGTTAATTGTTTAATTATTATGTTTCCGTGATCCGGGCATATATGGAATGCTAATTGTTTGTTTAATGACAAGGATACCTCAATTAATAAGATACACTTGAATATACTTGCTTGCCACACACTATACAGTTTATTATAACGTGTTTTTACCTAAAATCCGTATACCCGTATGAGATTAAACTGAAACAACTAAAGTAATGTTATTAGTTAATGAACGACACCTTTATACCTACACTTGCGTCATGATCTTACCCTCGCCTTTACTTACAAGATTGTACGACATTACACTTATTGTTTTAATCTTCTTATACTATATTTTAACTCGTCCTTATACTATATTTTAACTCGTCCTTGTTAATTGAGAATCCTACTCGAGTTTAACTCGCTGACGGACGTTTCTTTTTCTTTTTTCTCCCGAAATGTCCATTAGCCATAGGAGAAGAGCAGGACAGGACAACAGAGATTGAAGCTCCAAAAGAAGACTTTGCTTCCATTGCAACACACTATTAGAATTTTAGTCATTCTTATTTTTCTTAGTTGCCACGTGTTTAGGGTTTGCTTTATTTCCTTTCTTGCTTTATTGATGTAATGAGATTTGAATTTTTTGCTTTAAGATATAAAGTTCTTTATTTATCTTGCATCTTGTGTACTCTTGCATGCTATATGCTTAGCGTAGCTATATTGGGAAGTGCCTACTTCTCGGTATAGTTATGTTGCGGGTCTCGTCTCGTATCTGCTCCTGTATCTTGGGAAGCGGGACATGACACGGCCCCTCCCTCAACGAAGTCTAAGATGCTCCAATCCTAAGGTGTATGCTGTATGCATTGGTCTTAATTGCAAAACTTGAAGCACAATATGAACCATCAATAATTATGATGCTTAGAACAAAATCAATTGTATCTAATGGTGAGAGTTGGAATAATACGAGCCATGGCTAATAAGTTCTAGAACAGGGAAAGTTAACAAGTGATTAAAAAAACAGTTCATACCATTTCTCCATTGGTAAGCAAAAGCACTTGAGAGTTGCTATTAACCCCTTGAGACATTTCCGCATCTCCTCCTCGCCCGAATATCATCTGACCCTGCAACATAGCCTCAGCCCCATACTGCATATCCTCCTCAGCTCTCCCAGCAAAACTAAACTCATTCTCGAGATCGTCAATGCCATCCTCTTCCTCATCACCGGCAACTCGTGGGCACCCTGCGAAATCCAAACTTTTCTAGCTCTCCAAACTTTCATGAACAAAACAATCAATAGGAAAGTAAAAATTCAATTACCCTTGAGCCTCTTGAACCTAGTTTTGCACTGTGGGCAAAGTTGGGTCCCCTCTCTTCGCTCGTAATCGTAACAATCTCTACAAATCGGAAAGGCACACTCATTGCAAGCTACAAAGAGCTCTCCATCAGGGGTGAGCCCGACATCATCTCCACAAATCTGGCAAACTTGCCCACTCACTTGCCTCAAGGGCTTTGGCTGCAAACAAAAAACATTCAAAATCAACACAAATATCTTCCAAAAAATCAATTTTCACATCAACAACGACTCTTACCCCCAATTCTCCTTCTCTCCGAATCACAACGAGCTCGTTCCGATTGTGAGAGCCGGCCACAAGGCCAGCACTGGCCTCCATCGCAAACAGATCTGAAGAAAGCGATCGACGCCCAGATCCTAAGATTCGATTTTGGAGTGAATGGAGAAACACCCAAATCGATTAGATGAGGGAAATGGAGATGGGTCGGTAGAGGAACCCTAAAAACCCAATCTTTTCCCCAATTTTTTACTCTGTTTTCTTGTGGAACTCTACTCTTTTGGGGCCTTTCTTATTAGCATCTCCGCCGACAGAGCGAATGCGTCAAAAAGATCCTCTCTCTCTCTCCCTCTCCCTCCCTCTCTCTCTCTCTCTCCCTCCCTCGCAATAAAAGGCTAGTGAAAGCGATGGGGCAACAGAAGTGAGGAGAGAGAGAAAGAGATTGAAGACTGCAGGAGTCTTATACAACTCAACAGAAAGAGAGAGATTTTAACAGAGGAGGGAGAGAGAGAGAGAGAGTATTAATGGGGGAGGAGAGATGGGAGAAAGAGAGAAAGAAACAAGAAGGCAACAGGTTGGCAAACATGTGGAAAGATCAAGGGGGAGAGTGTTTCTTTTTCATTGCCTCCCTGGATCTTGCTTGCATGGTTTTCTTGTGGGTCCCGCTCATGGTTTCCAGGGTTTTACTTTGGAGCTGTTTGGTTGCACGATTTTGAAATTTGGATTCCCAAATATTACAATCGGAAAAATCTGAATTAATTGATTTTGTATTTGGTTGGTATTAAATTTTTAGCGTTGGATTTGTAGATATTTGTAAGTCCCGTGTTTGCTCTAAAGTTCACTCGTATTTTATTGTTGGGATGCGGTTTCGCTTTTTAAATTGGGATGAAGCCCAAAACAGTAAAACGTGTGAAGTTGACATCTAACTTGGCTGTGATTTTCACAGCCACATTAACCTTTTTAACAAATATTATAGGTGCTGATAGACGTGTCTTATGTATTCATGTAGATTCTTAACACTATTTTTAAAGTAAGTTATGTGTACAACATCGTGTTATTTTATTTCATACATATCCTAATTAGTTGGTATGAACTCACATCAAAATTATTGGAGAATTTTTTTATATGCATAAATCACACCTTAAGATTATTGCACGAAAATCCAAGTGTAACGTGGGATATCACAAGTCCAAAAGTCAGCAACTAAGGGCATGTTTGGTTGCACGATTATGGATTTGGATTTGCATTTTGGAATCCTGAAATTCCATGATTTTGTGTTTAATTGATAGATTTGGATATCTAGGATTCCTTTGTTTGTTTTATAAGGAGATTGGATATCTAGGATTCCTTTGTTTTATAAGGAGGGCCCACCACAAAACAAGAATTCTTGAATACTAAAAAATTTGGTACTATTCATTGTACTTTTAGATGGGACCCGTGTACTTTATTTATTTAATAATCCTCTCTCTATCTATGTCTCTCTAAAATCCTCAAATCCAAATCCTACAATTTTTTTCACCAACAAACAAAGATTATAAGGATCCACAAATCCAATACTGGGAATCCAAAACCAACCAAACAACAAATTACCAAATCCAGAAATTTCAACCGTACTATTTTGGAATCCAAATTCCATAATCCTCCAACCAAACAGCCCCTTAGGGCTTGTTTGGTTGGAGGATTATGGAATTTGGATTCCAAAATAGTACGGTTGAAATTTCTGGATTTGGTAATTTGTTGTTTGGTTGGTTTTGGATTCCCAGTATTGGATTTGTAGATCCTTGTAATCTTTGTTTGGTTGGTGAAAAAAAGTGGGATTTGGATTTGAGGATTTTAGAGAGAGATAGAGAGAGAGAGGATTGTTAAATAAAT
The DNA here is from genome assembly GCA_030015575.1 of Agapanthus africanus. NCBI lineage: Eukaryota > Viridiplantae > Streptophyta > Magnoliopsida > Asparagales > Amaryllidaceae > Agapanthus > Agapanthus africanus. The sequence continues at coordinate 433,170,707 of JASDDO010000004.1, read as the reverse complement.
AAAGTGCATGGGCCCCATCTAAAAGTACAATGAATAGTGCAAAATCCTTGAAAATTTTTAGGATTCCATAATCCTTGTTTTGTGGTGGGCCCCCCATAAAAAACAAAGGAATCCTAGAAATCCTAATCTTGCAACCAAACACAAAATTATGGAATCCTAGGATTCCATAATCCAAAATCCAAATCCAAACTCATAATCCTACAACCAAACAGCCCCTAAAGGGCTATATAAAATTTTGAGTTAGAGATGGCAAAATAATGGGATGTCTTTGAAAATAAAAGAGATTTTTTGGGAGATTTTTTGGGGTGCGACGTAAAATTCACTTAGGCTACCACGGATTTTATAGCTACCTACTTTTGGTAATAAAACGGTTTAAGAAAGATTGGGGTTTCGGATCTTATTTGAAGGATCCGTCATCATCGGAGGTATCGGGCAACCATCAAGTTTCATGCACAATTATATGAAAAACGATGAAAGCTCATGATACTGCAGTATAATTTAGTCTGCTGCAAATTGGGATAAAACGGAAAATAAAATTTTGGGGAAAATGGATCCAAAGCAATAAGGAGGGTAGGTCCCTACATCTTTTGTGACACTTTTCTATAAGTGCTCTACAAGTGACGACGCTAGAACTCTATAGGCTATATGCCGAGAATCTGGACGCTATAAAAAAAAAATTTCATTTTTGATTTGTGTCGATGCACCTCCAGAGGTTATAGCTGCATGTTTCGCATATGCAAATTATAGTAAACATATTTTTTGGCGTGAGACTCACGGTTAAAGCTAAAATTGATGGATCTGGATCAATAGAATTGACACATGAATTCAGGAAACTGCGGATTGCTAAAGTTGAACAATATGTCAATAACTCTTACAGGAAAGAAAAAAATTTGCTTGAATGCCTACTTTATTTATTTCTTTATTTAAATTAATACACTGAGACAATACAGATATTAAAAATAATGAGAACGGGTAATCAATACATTGCTACAAGCAATCTGGGAAGGCGGCAGATTGCTAACATTGAACTTTTAACTATTACATAAAGAATTAAACTTACTCGGATGTCTACTATATTTATTTCTTCATTTAAATTAATATACACTAAAATTATGGAAAAGTAAAAAATATTGAAATGGGGTGATCAATTTCTTGTGGATGCCCATGCTGTTACTGTATACAATCTATCAAATTGCGCTGGAGGACTTCAGCAGAGAGCCTTCCCATGAACCCTGAAAGGCAACATTTTTTTTGATCCATTTCAGATAACTTGCAGGCATTTGGATCCAATCATCCAATCCCATGTTATGACTGTCACATGACAATCAGATTTTGATGCGATTTTGAAAATTTGCAAATCATTTTCAAATATGACTGAAACAAAAAGAATTGCATACCTATCAATCTAGGGAGTAAATGTTATGTTGTCCAAAGGCTATTAAATTTGCAAAACTGCAACACAAGGACAAAGGTATAAAATCACATGGAAAGTAATGGATCTATATTTTAGGCCATGGTGATCGAGATAACGATTCCCATCATCCAAAAGAGTGGTGGACAGTTGACCTTTTGACTGCCACCCTGAAAATTTTCTACAATGCCTTGCTCTCTAGAGGTTCAAAAACCATTTGCTTTTAAGCTTTTATCATCAATTCCTTTGTTTTTAACAGAAGAAAGAGCAATTCATGACTATATAATGCACAAGAACCTACCTCCATATGGTTAAGGTATCTCGAATGGATGTGGGGAGTGTAAATTTCACATAAGAAAATCAAGTTGTAGGCAGAGTCATTGTTGACAAACCACGGCCCGTAGGAGTAAATCCCTGATGCCCTATATTTGGTACTTCGTCTCCTGCTCCTGTTAATCAATGAAACATTATCAGTAACAAGAATCAGAAGAAAAGGAAAAAAAACGCATCTTTTAAGAAAGAAGAATGCAAATATATCTAGTAAAAGAAACGCCTAATCATTTTTTTTGTGGTGGTGGTTTAAGGGGGGGGGGGGGCGCTGAAAATGGACCTAATTATATAAAGTCAACAGCCTGCTTATCTAATGTTAAGACAATATAATGAAAATAAAGTTAACATAAATGACATACCAAGGGCATCTTGACCGGATTGAGCACCAGCCACTCCAATACATGAAAACAAAGAATTGTCATCCACCTTCAAATGTTCAAATGCAACGTATATGTCCTCAACCGTTGCAGCTTCATATAATGCATTTAAGTCTTTAATGCATGAAATATCCTGGAATTTCCATAGGAAAATGCCATGAAAACAGAAAGGAAAATGCCATTGGTATAACTAAACAAGAGAATTTTACAAGTACACTCAAACTGAAATTTATTTTGAAAAGAAAAGGTTTACCAATCACTGGCATTCTGCATCTATCAGTGTGGGTCTATGCAGAGATGTGGTTCATATATATGTCACAATAGTTCGATAACTTTGGGCTGCTGAATTTATTAAATTAATATACATGTTGTTAAGTTACATTTATTTCGATCTTTTGAATTATATCCCCTATTCAGTATCGTATATTTGTATTAATTTTATTAGTGTGGATGCAGTTGGCTTCCAAGTTCCAATCCCAAACAGAAGTTACCTCCCTTTTTCTACTACGCATAAATGGAATTTCACCGTCTTAGAAATTTCTCAGCTTCATAATGTTAAGTATTATATAGCTAGATATATAACACAACTCCCTACCTTAAGCTTTTGGTTGACTCCATAGACATTGCCAGCTATAAACAATTTGGTTAAAAGCCTCAGGTAAAATGATCATCCACACACAACAAATCGAGGAGTTTAATTCATGGCATTCATACCCATGATAGCTAAATGGGCCCTAAAGTTAAAATTTCTCATACAGTCCATACAGTAGAGTTAGACCATAATTTATGGATAAGGCATTACATTTTAATAAACTCACATCAAAATATAACAGAGCCAAGTACACCAAGTTCACAAGTCATACAATAAATCCTGAACCGTATACAAAAACACTGGAATTATTTCTCCACCATACCTTCCTTGGAGTGGATGAGGACTGCAGGTGAGCTAGCAATCCTAGCCAGTAAGAATTTGTCTTACTTTCAGCCTCATGTTTCATCATTAGGGTCCTTTTTGCCTGTCATAATTAAAAGTTTGATGTTATAATTGCTATTGCTTCGGAAACATAAAGCATAGGCATACATTTTAGTGAAAGTCAATATAGAGATTTTTGCTGAAATATGAAAACCAGATAAACTTTTAAGGGGCTGAATGGATGAACATTTAAATAATAAAAAATATCAGGATATTCTCAGTACGTTCAAAATGGTCCGAGCAGGACCAAATGTTTGATAATCCAATAGTAGTAATAGCCGCTGAAGTGAATCAGACAGGCACATTATAAACAAAAATATATTTATTGCTGAAATAGAAAACCCTAAAAGACTGACTCGTTGAGACTCAAATCATTATAGCAAGCCAAGAATTAGACCCAGTTATCAATCAGTCTATTGGATATACATTAAAATAAGTTTTGTAGGCTCATAGTATGGCTCTTACATATTTTGAGGTGATCTATGTAATTATCCCAGTTGCTTCTCATAACCATGGCCAAAGTAAAATTTCATATATTTGTCTTCATCCTGATATATCATTTGTGTCTTGAGGCTATTAATGGTAATTATTCCCTAATTTCTCCTCGTTAATGTATTCCAAGGTTGTTATGCTAATTATTTCGTAATTTCTTCTCATAACCTTGGTAAATTTAAATTTCACATTTTCAGATTTCACCTTGCTAACTCCAAATCCTTTTGGAAAAATTTCTTCTATGTTGCGTTTTAGTTTATACATCATAGCCCCATCAACAAAAAGTGTCTGCAAACATACCAACCAGTGAAGACTTTTGGTGCCATTCTTTGATGTGAGCTCGTGGTGATATGAAATGAACCCATCCCTCCAACAATTACACGCTTGCTCATAAATATAAATTCTCTTGTAACAAGAAAATCTGTGATTGCGCCATCATATGACATCCCTAAATCGATGAAAACTGTCAAAATGTTTATCCCGCTCTTTAAACCTACATCAATTGTATTACGAAGTAAAATTCCATGGTGGGCCTTGTTATATGTGAATTCTTTTTGGGTAAATTGTCAAAAAGCCCCGGCCCGCTCGGAAGTTGTCTAAAATTTGTTGGGAATGGCCTACTGCTCAAAATCTTTGTAAAAAAAACCCTGGGCTGCATTTTTTAGGCCTGTATTCCCTCCGACTGCTTAGATATTACAGGCAACTAGTATAAAGGGGTTTTTAATTGGGCCTAGGGTTTTTTAACAAGAGCAAAAGACCCGAGGTTTTTACACAAGTTTGCAGCGGGCCGGGTTTTTTTTGTTTTTTGTTGACAATTTACCCTTTTTTGGACAATTTACCCTTTTTTCGGACAGATGTCATGTTTTGGTTGAAACTAACCGTAGAGATGGGGTAAATCATGACTCTTCCTCCATTTATGTCTTATAAAAGAACCCAGGTCCCTGTAGCAAATTTTATAATTACTTATCTTCAACCACTTTATATGTATGCTCTTTACTCTTTAGTCTGAAATTGCTTGTCACATAAATACAAATTGTGCGCCCGATAAGTGCATTTCATACCGTGTCTTACTCTTAAAGTTTTATGGTAAGCCGCTCTCCCATGTAGTTTCTCAGCACGGATTTTGGTATTGATGCCAATTTAGATGGAAGGTCGACAGTTGAATGTCGGACGCGTACTTTAGCTAAAATTCCCAGAGGCTTTTCATATTAGAGTTGTATAAGATAAGGAAGGGCATAGTCTTGCAGAAAACCAACAGAGAAGACTATGCTAGAAATATGGAGAAATAAGTAATCCACACCAAAAGTAGGCCAGACTCTAGAGTAGCCCAAATGCACCCATGTGTGTACATATTTTCTGGATGTGGTTTGATTCTCGATTATACCTAATCGACAGAAGGGGGGGAGTTTGTTATTGCTTCAAGATAACAAAGGCGCTTGAATAACGAGCAGTTGTCAAATCAAACCCAATGAAACAACCTATCTTAAATGAATACCCAATAAGTTACCTATCATATGTGAGATTAAACTCTAGTTGGGAAAAGGCTGGACGGTGATGGTAAGATGACCACTTAAGCCAGGGTCTGAAATTGCACATCAAATTTTCATAAAATTTCAAGTCATGTATTACTATTATTGTCAATTCCAATTCAGCAGTCAAAATTTGGATGGTGAATGGCCACTTTTTGCGGCAATGGTTGAAAGGCAGGGATAAGGCATGTTTCGATGCAGAAGCGAATTGGAATGATCAAGCCAAAGCAAACCATACTATCTCGCACCTCGTCTCAACTGAGTCCTAGCTCAGTAGCAAGAGGGAAAAAAACTCGGTAATCAAAATAACAAGTCAAAAAATCACTGACCCGATCCAACTCTCTCTGGGAGATTCTGTTGTTGTTTAGCCCTCTAAGGACATTCTTGCATGCATCAACAGCCTTGTAAACCTATATCAGAAGTGCAAATGAATAAATGGAGTACAAGGTCCAGAAGTTTAAGTAAATTGCTGGATAGTATACCTTGCTTGGTGTAGATGTAACTGATATCACGTACCAGCCAAGTTTCAGCTTATCGAAAAGACTTAGCTCAAAGGATACATCATATGTTAATCCTAAAGAATCCCGGACTGTCGTAAAGAGCCTGAATACAGAAGAAGAGAGGTTATTGCTCACAAACAAAAGCCACATACCCAGAACTACACAGGTAATTTCCACAAAATGATTACAAATTAATTCACCATCGTAAATTTTTTATTTATTTGGTACGCGCTAAGAAAGTCATAAGAGATTAATATGATTTCTGAACATGCAGACAAAAATTTCTGTGGCAACAGACAAAAATTTCTGTGGCAACAGACAAAAAAGGTTGGGGGTTAGATCAAGTAATCCTTTTTAGGTTTATGATCATGAAATCGATAGCATTCAGCAAATAACAAGCATGAAAAGGATATTTGAAATAGGAATATATAAAAGAGCATTTACCAAACATTTAAGTTTACTTTAGCAATTACTTTTATTCTGCTTCCTAAGTCTGAAGTACAAACTGATACCCTCAGTTTGTTTGTCTGAAAGAAATTTAACCAACTTGAGTTGGGCAAAGTCAAATGCCATTACAAGTTTTTTTGGGCGGGTTTCATTGCATATTTATTTTGTGGTCTGGATCTAATATGGTAATGCTGGGCAGTATTTTTATAAGCATTTCTGAATGAAGAAACTATTGTAAAGGGAAAACAAAGCTTTTGTATAGCGAGATAGATTATGGATCCATAAGAATCCGTCGGAAGCGGAAATGTTGTTCCACTTCTGATAGCTTTTCTACTAAATGAGGTGCCAAGTATCTACAATTCATGTGTGGGAAAGTAACATGGAATTGAATCCATTCAAACTGGAAAACTTTAGAATGGCTGGTAAAAACGACACCTTTCCTGCAGTAGAATTTAGAGTTCGGCACTATTAATAAATTTAGTCCCAACCATGATCTAAAAGCACCAGAGATTGATTTCAAATTTCTTGAGCTGATTTAGCATCAGTTTAACATGTGATTCGGATGGTGTTACCTAACTGGTTGCTAGTTAATACAAACCACTAAGACATAATAAAAAGCATTACAGACTGCATTTATAGCTCATTTCACATTTCTGGTGTATAAAGTATTCAGTTGCAAAATGAAAAATGTGATGGGAAAAACAAGCCAGTGAAGTTTCAAGCATGCACGAGGTTACTAATAAATTTTATGATTGTAACGGTAAAGGCAAATTACCTAGAATTTATTATTTCAGCCAGAATCCCAAAAGCAACGCCAAAAAAGAGTGGATGCTGCCGGATACCCTTTCCTAAATTAACCTGGGCATCTGAATTTGACTGTTCAGCTGCATTGTGATAAACAAACAACTCCACATGAGAAGTCTTCCTAGTGTCAGAACATAAAAGTCTTAAATATGAGAAGTATTCCTAGTGTCAGGACATTAAAGTCTATAATGGTTGGCATACCAGGCTACCATATTTAATCATTTTACGATCTAAACCTTTCCTTTTCCTTTCAGATAGTAGAAACAAACAGATGATGGTCAACAAACAGAGTTGCAAAAAAAGTAGCAGCTGGATTAACAAACAGCTTATTGATTGAGGATGGATAATGATATTACTATCATAAGTGCCAATGAACATATCAAAGGGAGTGGATAACAAGAAGAAAAGGAGAGGCAAATTACCAAAGTCAGGTAGAAACAATCCGTAGTCAATAATAGTATGATACAATGATACATTACCAACCTAAAGAGCATATTCTCTCTCTCTCGTCAAGATTGTCTTAAATGCGCTTCTCAGAAATTTAATGATATTCCTTTATAATAGATGGGTGACACCCTAGTATACCACCCAAAGAGCATTTTCTTCCTCTCGTCAAGATTGTCTGCTGAACTTCTCAGATATTCAATGCTACTCCTTGATAATAGATGGGTTGACACCCTAGTATACCGCCCAATATTAGGTCATTAAGAAAGTGTGGTTACCAGCCCGAAAAGGGGCAGGTAAATTTGAACTGGTTGTTTATAATTGAAATAATTAGTGAAACATTAATAATTAATAAACCCTTAGATAGACTAGGGCTTGTTCTTTGTCACCATAGCAAGTCCATATTGATCTTGAGCAATTAAGTAATTGTGAGATGTGTCCGTGCTCCATAATTGATGAGCACAATTGACAGGTTCCATGTTTTATAAAAAAAAAAGTTGACTTGTCTGTGAAGTGCCCGTGCTCCATAATGGAGGAACACAATTAACCAGTTTCATGTTTTTAAGTTAACTTTATCTTTTAAGTAACAACCTTCAAAGAGTGTAAATGAGTGTTAACATAAACTATAATCGCTATTTACTTTCAAGAATATAATGGACAAATATAAAAGGAATTACATATATGATCAAGAACCGTCGAAGGCAAAGGAAATATCAAAGCATAACTTTTAAGGAAAATACCAAGGTCGTTTATGATGGGGAATTCACAAGCAATACATCTCTGGAGAGACAATTAATTTGCTAATCAACTACATCAAGGGCCAAAACCAAGCCAGTGCCATAGGCTCCCTTTACCAATTTACTTCCAATGAGAGTAAAAGAAAAACCAATCTGATTCTTAATGTTGGTCATATTTTTTAAATTTTTGCTCTAACAACTTATCTAGGCTCTCAACTACATAGATAGTGACTACGGCTTAAGATCAATACTGTTGGAACCATTATGCCAACATTATCCATATAAATTGACGTCATAATTCTTCACTACAAAGTTGATATTTTCATCATGCTAGAGATTTCATAAAGCTAGACTCGTTCTCCAATTTCCATAACCTTGTATATAATTTTAATTAAACCCCATGCCGCACTTCTCATCCATCTCAAAGCTTCTCTTTTACATTTCAAGCAGAGTGATAGCAAACCTAGATCTTCCCAAAAAAAATTCCATTTTCCAAGCTCTATGTGTAATCCTCATTCAACATTCAACAAAATCTAAAAGTAAAATCTGTAATGTTATTTCTCCATGTTTAACCGTAATCAAATAATGCTCAATCTTTTGTCACTAACTTGAAAGTTTGCTAGATTCCTACCTGTCCTAGATAATTATAATATCCCTCCCTCCCTCTGATGCAGGATTTTTTGCAACATAAGCGGGATCTAGCTTAGATTTGAGCTTTTTTGTTCCCTTCTGATGTTTACTGCATAATCAATGTCCTGAGTTGGCATCTTGTGAAGAAAGATGTGATTAATTATCTTGTTTTTGCCCATAGGTTCCATGCTAGAGCTTTTATCCCCTTCCTACATTTTTTTTTCTATAAATTTTGAGCAAGATATCTTAATTTATATCCTTCTATGCATCAGCCATTAAACCTTTCACACATTTACCTTTGGATTCCGATTCTCCCCAGCAGAAGTTCTCTTGCAAACCAATTGATACAACTTATGATGTTATTGCACCCAACATGCATGTCAATTCGCATTTTAAAGGAATTAAGTCCTGTCCTTTGGGTTCCATTTCTTAAGCCCAATGAACTTATTGATACTATCAGGCTTATTCAAGGCTAAATGCAAAATAAAGACTATAACCCAAACTATGAGTTTAGTGCATGAAAAGACCTCGAAGAAATAACAAATAAAGGGTAATATAAATAAATTTAAACTTCACTAAGCAAGGTTTGGTCTTTAGACCTTGAAACCTGGTGCTCAGATATTGTTTGTGTCCATGCCGCCACAACAAAACTTCGAAGTTGTCAGGGTTAAGTGATATGGTATCGATTCCTCTAACAAGCTTCACATACCAATCAGTCGAAAGTTTATGCTTTTAGAGTATCTTTTCTATTATCATTAGATGTTCGTTTCACAAGGCGTTGATGTATTACTTATGTTAAATTGTTAAGATGGACAGATTATGTTGATTTACTTTATTATTTCAAATATCTAAGCAGTTCATGGTGTTACAATTTCCTTGTTTAAGATAGGACATGTAAGTTAGATATTCAAGAAAAAAAATTAAAAAAAATATGGACATGCATTTAACAATCTGAAAGTATGGATATAAAATATGCAGTTACCATCTACAGTTGAACTTTTGATCAAATCAAAGAGGTCTTTCCCTTCCACAGTATATCCCCAACGATTTGGAGCAGGACCAGCAATATATGCACATGCTCTTTCATCAGTATCTTTCAGGTATACCTGCCAATGGACAAAGAAAGCTTGACTTGTTAGCTTTAGCAACGTCAGGGAAAGAAAGCTCAATTGAATGACCAAAAAACCGCATAATTTGCCAGTTGCTACATTTGTTATGATAAGGGTAGAGTGACTGTTATCTGAAGTTAGGCTCACACCATGAGCATAAGCCTTTCATTGAAGTGGTTATCACATGCTACAACAACATCATCAACAACAAGTGGTAATCCTATGCAATAGAAAATGGTCTTGATAAGCATAAGCAATATATTATTTAATTTATTGAAGATTAAAAGGTTGATGTATAAAAGGAATTTATAGCATCTATGGTCCAAAAAATGACGACGAAAAATAACTCTCATCATGAAAATAACAGCTTTGGCTTCATACCTGCTGGAATTGCAAATCAGATGGCGATGGTCGAAACGCTATTGGGTCAATAGGCACAGATTTAGTAGTCCTTGAGGTTTGAACTGTCCCAAGATAATCAAGAATACAAGATTGTACCTCCTGCTCTAAGAAATCTCCAACAATGCTCACCTGAAGAAATGCTTTCATGTCAGGGTAAAAGGAAGATGATATAGCATTCGGATTGAAGGTTATAAAACATACAGGTTTGAATAAGTGTGGGTCAATTGATCAAACCAAGTGAAATCAATGGCTAAGAACTCTTAGTGAGAGTCCAACAGACCTCCATATTGTCACCAACAAACTGATTCATCACTGCTTCCTTTACAGTATGCAATGTTAAGTTTTGCAATGATTGTGGTGTTGGCTCAACAAATCTCTCATCTCCATTCAACATTGCCACCATAATTTTGTGGGCAGTTGAACGCTCTAAACTTTTGGGAATAGATCGATAATATGAAAAATACAGTTGCTTTGCTCTCTCAAATGCATCTTCCAACCATACACTGTGCTGCAACACAACAACAATTATAAGCATCAAGCCCATAAGCATTATAAATCTAGTATATATAAAATAAACTATAAATTCATAAGCAACATAAATTATGACTTTTAATGTATGCAGATAAACTGTAGCTTCTTCCTCGTTAATGTTTCATCATAACATACAAAAGCATTTAAAATAAATAATGTTTGAAAGCCAAGCAGTAACTGGGTAGAACTGGTCAACATAATCAAGTTGTTTCATTTCATGGAAAGTAAAATTTGGTAAGTAATCAATTAATTAAAGAAAATAGTCTTTCAAAAAGCAGTAGTTACATAATGGATCGAGCATTTATGGATGGCTTTTAAACACCATAAAAATATCATACATAGGAAACACTTGATCAAACACATGGAAGGTGTCGAATCAATCAAAATTTCAATTTCACATGCATAGATCACTTCGTGTGTAGAACAAGGTGGATGGAGCGGGTCATCGATTTGATGGTCGGATTGGGCCATCTTAAACACTAGCTGGCGGTTTAATATTAGCTACTAGCTGATCTCTCTCTCTCTCTCTCTCTCTCTACTAGGTGACAGTTTAATATCAGGTACTAGCCCCTCTCCCTCACCCCCCCCCCCTCGAGAGGCAACAAAAATGTGGGCAAATGATAAATGATATGGACACCTAATAAAAGAGAAATATTCAGGCTCTCCCCCTCCCCCCCCCTCCCGCCCCCCACCCTCGAGAGGCAACAAAAATGTGAGCAAATGATAAATGATATGGACACCTAATAAAAGAGAAATATTCAGAATAAGCCAGTCAGTGTAAAACCATTTGTAAATAAGTTAATACGATTCATCAAACCAAAATCCATCCTTCCATTTGTTGGAGATGAATGAAATAAGTAGTCCTATGGCTGAACTTCCAAAATAATTACATGATTAAGATTTGGAGATAAAATTACCCCAAGAACCATATGAAGAAGCTGGAAAGCAGCACGCATTCCATCATCTCTTAAAGTAAACCTAAACTCCATGCAGATAAATTCCTCGTTGGACTCCAGAGAGCAATTTACCAACTGATTTACACAGAAGAGTTCTACCTGAAGCAACAAAATCACACATCAAGTTCTACTGGCACTGGCTATGAACCCAGATACACCCAGGAAAAAAAATCAAGAAATGACCTGATATAAGGAAGAAACATTAGAGTGAAACCTACTCACAATTGTTCTCACCAATCGCGGAACCATGGCACTGTATCTGTTTTTTTTTTCTTTATCCTCTCTTTTTGTGTGTGTGTGTGTGTTCGGGGGGAGGGGGTTCTATTCAAACATGTAACTCCGGCACATGCATCTGCTTGCATATCCAACTATACAAGACAATTTTTCTACTATATACATGAGACCATCAGCAGCGGTGTCAGGTACATCAAGGTTTGTATTTCTTGAAGTCAACATGCTGGCTTTCCTCTATAAGGGGGAAAGCAACCATGTGCCTAAGTGCCTGACCACCCTTAACAAGAGGAACCAATACAACAAAAATCATAATAGACAAGTTTAGGCTGTTTAACCAGGCATTGTCAACTACCCTTTAAATTTGTTACTCTGGTACACAAGACCTACAGCACATATCAAAAATTCAAAACAACACTTACAGGTTGAGATAATGTCCGTCCTACAGTTTAAATGCGCACAAATCTTCATATATTCTTCGTGCCTCCTCTAATCCTCAATGTGCTTGAAGCAATATCTTCACTAACAAATAAAGAAATTGCAAGCATTGCAGTTGCCTATTAACCCAAACTGGTGTTCGTGTTCTGTGGGATTAGCATGAAAAGAACTCTTCCTTTCTTTTTGACAAGATAACAGCCGTGCCCACAATATGCCAATAAACTATATGAATTTTTTTTCACAATAAACCAAGCCTCTCTAAATTTCCGGATTCATAAGCTTGGACTTTTCTCATCATGTCATATTCGCATATTGAACACAAAAGGTTATGAGCGTCAAACTTTTATGGTATATGGCATCACTCAGTCGAAACGATTCATAGTCCTCATTTCAGCATATTTATTCTCTGGCGGTAATAACAACAGAAAATTGGTAAAACAGCAACCTTCCATTCCTCTTTCAATGCTATATCTTGGTTATTATTGTTATTTGAAAGAATTAAGTAGTCAATGGCCTCTTTTACGAATTCACTTCAGCCTATGTAAGCACTAAGCAAGCTAATTAAAGTTAGTTAATAAAGAAATAACCTTTCAGGGAGAAAAAAGGATGAAATAATGGCATGTACAAGGAGGAAATCTTTTCCTTAAAGAACTTGAACCAATATTTCTGCATAGTCCTGATTTATGGATTTTGAATGAATATCGCATAATGCCCTAAAGCTGGATTTTAGCTTGGAATTGCATTCACCTACGCCCGAAATTCCTTTACACTCAATAGATATCACGAAGATAATGAAAAGCTTCTCTTGTGAATCAATTTTTATTGTAAATCATTTCTTTGTTTATATTATCCCAGATATAAATTTCACGGATCAAATTTAGTATCTGTCCAGCATCGAATCTTAACAAATTTCATAAAGTTATGCACCAATAAATAAAGTTCACATGTAGACCAGAGGTAGAATCTCCACGCTATCAGAAGTAACCAACTTCACGATGACATATTACCGACATATCATCCAACACTGCAACTCAGAGAGAATGCCATACCTGTTCCCTTGAAAACTTGCCAACACAACCACCTTCACTGAGAGTTCTAACACCTACAACAACAGCTCCTTTCGATTCAGAAGTTTCAGTCGATCTTCCTCCACCCACAATAAGTCGCATAACACCACATCTAGCCTCATTCTTTGAGATCTGTCAAATAATAAATCAAACAGCCACGGGAGACGAATATGAGTCAGTTGAACGGAAAAATAGAATTAGATTAAGTTACAAAGATGCTCCCCCCCCCCCACACACAGAGAGAGAGAGAGAGAGATTTACCCCAAAGCAAACCAATATAGAATGCTTAATGTTATACCAAATCGGCTATTTTGCTACTGAAGAGAAGGACAAAGAATGGCCTACATAAGTAAATAAAGTTAGAAATCGTCAACATCAAGAAATATAGCCACACTTCTCGATGCTGACAAGAACTATCTTCTATCGAACTGACCAGTATAGCATCTCCCTTTTCTTGCCTTAAGGCTTAATATGCCAATATAAACTTGAGAGCCGTAAGAGCAAAATAGATGACGCACTAACAAATGCACACGCTCGCAAGTGCGCGCAGCGCGTGCACACACACATCAACAACAACAAAAATCAACCACAAAGCCCTGCTCTATCATATAACCTTACTAAAGCTGGATACCAGGAGGGCATCTTTTGAAACAACTGACTTCTTTGAATTGCCTTTTAAACCCTTTTTTCTATTTAGAGTTTGACTCCACTTGAGAATTTGTTTACGGCAATATTTGAAGATATGGTGAGGGCATTTATGGTATTGCATTCAATAGAATCTACCACGTGGCAAGCAATAAGGGAAGGTTCTCAAAATTATCTTCAATCACCTCATATAATTACTACACTTCTCTTACCTTAAATTTCTTACTAAGAAAATAAACTGACAAGTCATTCTCTACTTTCCCTTCCATGTTAGTGGGGCCAAGATTGGGTGTGATTTGGGTTTATATTGAGTTGATCTCGTTAAGAGTATGAGGTTTTAAATAAATCCTATCAATATTTACCTTCTTAAAATATCTACCTATCAATATCTACCTCTTACCAACGAGCAGTCTTATAGTTATAACGATATTTTCTTTTAATTATGTGTGTTCAATAGTTGTTCTAATGGTTGCTTGCTACCATTTTTATAAAAAAGTTGAAAATACAGTTGAAGTATATGTTGTGATGTTTTTATATATTTTGTTCTCTCAATAAGTTATTTTTTCTATATGAAAAATTAAAAGGAGAAGATAATAGGCATGAGTTTAAGACGTCCGTTATAGTTTTGAAATTTAATTCTTTTTTCAAGTACTCTTCATTGATTTTGGTATTATGTTAATTGACCGTCATGTTATTTTATTTAATTTCAATGGACATATAGGTACTAGTCGTAGTGGGTTTGATACTTTCCATAGAGGTTTTGGTTTTGGACAAAGGAATGAAGCAGATAGCTCGATTTTAGATTTTGCCTTGCCTTATGACTTGATCTTAGCATACACTTGGTTTAGAAAAAGGGAGTCTTACCTTATTACCTTTAGGAGCGGATCAAGTGCAAGCCAAATAGACTTTTTTCTGACGAGAAGGATAGATAGAGATTGTTGTATCGGCTGTAAAGTAGTGTCGGGTGAGAGTGTAACCACTCAATATAGATTTTTAGTTCTAAATTTTCGATTTAGAAGAGAACCTAAGATGATTAGATATAAGGTAGAGCCTAAGATTAAATAGCGACGACTGAAGAAAGGTAACCAAAAGGTTTTTATAGATTGTGTAGTTCAAGAGGCGGATAGGCAGTCTGAAAATGATTCAGATAGAATATGGAACAAGATAGCTAGTTGTATCAAGAGGGTAGCTAGAGATCTACTTGGTGAGTCGAGAGATAGTGCTCCACCATCTAATAACACATCATGGTAGAATGAAGAAGTAAATACTGCTATTAAAATTAAGAGGGGTTCTTATAAAGATCTGAAAAAAAGCAAAGATGTAAAGAGATTTGAGAAATATAAAATAGCTAAAAACAAAGTTAAGAAAGCTGTTTGGAAAGCTAAAACTAAGGTCTACAAGGAGATATACGAGAAGTTGAACACTAAGAAGGCTGAAAATGATATATGTTGGATTGCTCGGATGCGGGAAAGGAAGACAAGAGACTTATGTGCGGTGCAATATGTTAAAAATGAAGATCAGAAGGTTTTAATTCGTGATGAGGATATCAAGAAAAAATGTAGAGATTATTTTGACAAATTTTTCAATGAGAGTTTTACTAAAAATTTGGATGGACTTGTCATTCAATCTCAAGATATAAACCGTGATTTCATACGTAAAATAAGACTACTTGAGGTTAAAGAGGCTTCGAAAAGAATAAGATCAAGAAAAACGGTTGGTCCAGACAGGATTCCTATCGAGGTTTGAAGATACTGAGGAGAAATAGGCGTTAAATGGCTGACAAATTTGTTTAATAAGATTTGGCAGACCAAAAAATGCCAAATGAATGAAGAAAAAGTACCCGTGTACCTATCTATAAGAACAAGAGTGTCATTCAAAGTTGCTCAAACTACCGTGGAATAAAACTTATATGTCACACCGTGAAATTTTGGAAGAGAATGATTGAACAAAGGCTAAGGAAGGATGTTAAGATAACAGAGAACCAGTTTGGGTTTATGTCTGGACGATCGACAACAGAGACTATTCATTTGCTTCATCAACTTGTTGAGCGTTTTCAAGAGAGGAGATTTGCATATGATACTTATTGATTTAGAGAAAGCGTACAACAAGATACCTAAAAAATATTATGGGGGACAATAATGAAAAAGGGGCTCCATGTCAAGTACATTGATATAATCAAGGACATATATGATGAAGTGGTGGCAAATGTTAGAACATGCGGCGGCCTAACGAATGATTTTCCGATTACAATTGACTTACATCAAGGATCTGTATTAAGTCCATTTCTATTTACCATCGTGATGGATGAGTTTACTAGAACTATCCAAGATGAGATACCTTGGTGTATGCTATTCACTGATGATATTGTTCTAGTAAATGAGACGAAAGCAGAGGTTAATGCCAAATTGAAGTTATGGAGGCAAACATTGGAATCTCATTGTTGGGGTAAAAATTTACACCCCGGTTGACCGAGTCAAAGTCAAGGTCAACCCCCAAGCTAGGTGGGCCCAAGCCCAGGTCAAGCGGGCCCATGCCCAAGTCGAGCCCGCGGCCAGCCTCCCCATGCCAACAACGAAATCATGTCATAAATAATTTTTATGTAATTTTTTATGCATGAATGTAAACAAAATGGGCATAAAACCAAATTCTTGTAAGCCCATGGCTTATGTGCAAAAAGAAATGGCACATGAGCCGTGGGATGGGCAAAATGCCATTTTATAAAGCCTAAGGGGTTATATGTAAATATGTAAGCCTATAAAAGGCAACATGATGAATAAAAAAAAACACTTTTCATTCCCCCAAAATCTAGGGTTCTTTGTGCCTCCTGCTCCTTCTCCAAGGTTCTAAACCTTCTCAATTCTTTTGAATTAAATCAAGAGTTTCTCTTTCTTTTCCAAAACTAAGTAGTTTTCCACCACAAAACCCACAAAGGGGAACTCAGATCTCCCATCAGATCTCAAAAAGGAGTGATTTTTAAAATCTCCTACTTCTTGATCTTCAAGATCCGGCCAAACAACAGAAGGAAGAAGAAGAACCCCCTTCATCAGCTTCAAAACATCCCAGGAGTTTAACTCCATACATATATACATAACAAATATTTCCTTTCTGAAGCATAGCTTCTGTTTCTTAGGCTAAAAGCCACTTTTTCTCGCCGGCGCTCAAGCGCAGAGCGTCCGCGTGCCGACACGTGGCGCGCTTGCGCTCAAGCGCCCGAGCGCAAGTCGCCCGCGTGCCGACACGTGGCGCGCTTGCGTTCAAGCGCAAGCGCTCAAGCGCAAGCGCTCGAGCGCAAGTCGCCCCGGTGCCGACACGTGGCGCGTTTGCGCCCAAGCGCAAGCGCTCGAGCGCAAGTCTCCCCCATGCCGACACGTGGCGCGCTTGCGTCCAAGCGCAGGCGCTCGAGCGCAAAGCGCCCACGTGCCGACACGTGGCACTCTAGCACCTGAGCGCACAGCACCTAGGCGCACAGCGCCCAAGGAGCTGCCCCCACACATCCTTTGGATGCCTTTTCCCCCTTTCTTTCTTTTATATATATATACATATATACATATATATATATATACATATTTGCACACACACGTGCTCCACGACACTGTCCCTGTTAGAAAAAAATTTCTAACGGGGAGCTGCCCCGCACCCCGCAAGGGGGCTGCTAGCCCCCTTGACCCCCAGCCCGCTATCCGGGTAGCGGGACCCCCGTAAAAACTCTGCGTGGCTCCCGATATATCCAAACCCCCCCTTTCAAAACACAACACACGTACACTGCATATTGAGTTCGCATGACCAGTTTAACCCGTTAATCGGAGGTTCTCTCGCCCTAAAGGCGAGGGGTAATTAACGGCAGCTTAGTCCGCGGCTGCCGGAGATTCGGATCCCCACAATCAGTAAACCCCGGCCTACCCTAGGCAGGGAGAATCTATAGTACGCCTGACAAGCGCGCGCGTATTCCCATCTCAATGGGGTGACGAAAAACACCCTACAGATTTTGGCACGCCCGGTGGGACCAATCTCTCCTCCCATATTTCGGGTTAAACGTTCATGCGAACTCAATCAATATACATGTCTGTATTTATACTAAAATAATACTCTTTCATGCAGGTTTTCAAGCAATCACCTCCAACAATGTCTCCAAGGACGATCTCAGCTCTCAGCACGACTCCCATCTCCTACACGATGAGGATAGACTCTAGGACGGTCCTCCCGGCCAGTCTCGGGCGACAATAAGAGGAGCCGCCGCTACCTTTCGGCTCTATTATGTTCATACCAATTGGCGCCATCCCAGCTCCTCAAGCTCCAGCAACAGACAAACCGGTCTCAAAAGGCAGGAGACCAAATGTGGTGATCTCGAGGGCGCCCCAACCCAAACGCAAGTCGGTGTCTGAACGACTTTCCTTGGCCCCAGCTGGGGGCAAGGCCATCAACACCGACAAAGCAACAAGGCCTCTCGAGCAAGCTCCGGCGGTGCCCTTGACAACTGCTCGATCGGGTATCTTCTCTAAGCTCCCTATCACTCAGCCTATGGCGGCTTCCCGGAGAGCAGAAGCCTGCCAAGCGCTCAAGGCAGAGAAACTGAGGAAGAAGCGGCTCGGACACAGAGCCAACAAAAGAGCTAGGGCTCCGGCCATGTTAGAATTTATGAATTTCCAAAGCCCGAACCGCTCCGCGAAATCAGCCACCAAAGATAAAGAGATGGCTGGGTACGTAGTCCACACTGTTTACATGGCTGGACAAGAAGAAACGAACCCTCCTCTTCTTCATAGCCATGGTGATGATATGGTTGACGCTACCCAGCATCGACTCGATCTAAATGATGAAGAGCCCGCTCACGCCGATAAGCCAGAGGAGCCCGTGGTTCCTACGGAATTGAGCTCAGGCAATAGAGATTACCCGGTTGTCATAGCCGGAACTACAGAACAAGCATTATTCCAATGGCTTCAAAGGCAATTTCAGGACAGGGATGAGAAGATGGTCGAGGTCTATTCCAAAGTCGACGAGCTGGCAAACGTCGTGGCAGATCTCGCGACCCAAGTCGCCCGATTGCAATTACAGCAGAATCAAATTTTGGCTCATGAGCCAGGGATTGATACCCGGGGGCAGCCAATTGATATCCCTTTCAACCTAAAAGCGGAGCGCCTTCGCGAAAAACGGCCGCAATCAGCCTCCAGTCCCTCCGATACATACGCCGGGGGGAATCGCCTCTGAAAGAGAAGCTGGAAAAGGTCTATTCCTTCAAGAGGGAAAAGGTCCACAAGATATTCAGGGACGCCCTAAGAAACGGTCTACAACTGCCAGAATCAAAGAGACCGCAAGAAGAGAATATGACCGACGACCCAAAATATTGCCCCTATCATAGGGTGATAGGTCATGCCATTGAGGACTGCTTTGTCTTCAAAAATTGGGTCGAAAGGCAATACAAGATGGGAGAGATAGAACTGTCTAAAGGCGTGTTAGCGAACAGTCAAGCTACGATTGCCGATTTCATGCAAATGGAGACCGAAGCCTTTCGGGAACCTAATCCTCCCAGACATGTGCCTCGAGGACCAGCATCAGTAAAGGCACCTACTCCAATGGCGGGAAAGGGAAAGGTATACTCCTTCAGGAGGGATGAAGTCCATAAAATATTCATGGACGCCCTGAACAGCGGTCTGCAACTGCCTGTTCCAAAGAGGCCACAAGAAATGAACATGATCGGCAATCCCATATACTGCCCATATCATAGAGTGGTGGGTCATACCATCGAAGACTGCTATATTTTCAAAGATTGGGCAGAGGACCAATATAAGCTTGGAAAAACCTCACAATCCTCGGATGTATCGGCAAGCCACAGAGCTAGGTCATCAACACAGCTCCGCCAAGATCAAAGTTCAAGGAGCTGGGATAAGCAAAGAGGACCACCACGTCGTTAAACTGGGGAACAATCGACCTCTAAGTCGTTAAACTGAGAATGTAAAAAATATATATATATATGCATGTGTAAATAAAAAATGTGTAAATAAAAGATGAAATAAAAGCCGAAATGATGGGGCAACCGCGAATAAAAACCGAAATGATAGGGCAATCGCGACCTTCGCGATAAGAAAAGCTGAAATGATAGAGCAATCGCGGTAAAACAAAAAAAAACCAAAAAAAAAAACAAGGGCGAGTGATGAGTTGCTCCTGGCATTATTCCAGTGCAGCAATGCAGACGCCAACAAAAATCCAGTTTCCCAAAATTCTTCCGGCCCTACGGTTAGTCCCCAAATTGACTACCGTATACAATCCACGGGCTCAAATAATTCTCATCATACCCATGCCCCACCGTAATCACCAGTTACGCGGCTGGTCTCCGCCTTTAGAGTTATGCTCCATTGAGAAGACCCACTCATGTGTCCTCACGATACATGAGGAGAACAAACCTTTGCGGGATCCTTACGACTCACAAAGGAAAAACACACTTAGGAGTCCTCACGACTCCTAAGGAGAAAATACACCTGCGGGATCCTCACGACTCGCAGGGAGAAAATGCTTTTATGGGACCCTCACGGCCCATAAAAATTGAAAAGCCTTAGGCGATAGGGACCTAAACCCGTCTCCTAAGCCATCGCTCCGCCAACAAGAGTGGGCAAATGATGAATTGCTCCTGGCACCTCTGCTTCAGTGTTAGCAACGCTGATGCCGGCCCCCACCCCAAAATTCCAAGCTCGCCATCAATAGACCCCTAAGTCTTTAAACTGGAAACAGATGACCTCCAAGTCGTTAAACTGGAAACAGATGACCGCCAAGTCGTTAAACTGGAAACAGATGACCACCAAGTCGTTAAACTGGAAACAGATGACCACCAAGTCGTTAAACTGGGAACAGATGACCTCTACGTCTTTAAACTGGAAACAGATGACCTCTAAGTCGTTAAACTGGAAACAACAGACCTCTAAGTCGTTAAACTGGAAACAGATGACCTCTACGTCGTTAAACTGGAGACAGATGACCTCTACGTCTTTAAACTGGAAACAGATGACCTCTAAGTCGTTAAACTGGAAACAGTCGACCTCTAAGTCATTAAACTGGGAACGAGGGAAATCCACTCATGTGTCCTAACAATACATGAGGAGAACAAACCTTTGTGGGATCCTTACGACTCACAAAGGAAAAGCATACTTAGGAGTCCTCACGACTCCTAAGGAGAACATATACCTGCGGGATCCTTACGACTCGCAGGGAGAAAATACCTTTATGGGACCCTCACGGCCCATAAAATTGAAAAGCCTTAGGCGATAGGGATCTAAACCTGTCTCCTAAGCCATCGCTCCCCAGTCCCCAAATCCCATACCCCAGGTGGCGAATGATGAGTCGCTCCTGGTACCATATTCCAGTGCAGCGATGCAGACGCCAGCCAAATTCCAAATCCAAATCCCCAAGTGGCGAATGATGAGTCGCTCCTGGTACCATATTCCAGTGCAGCGATGCAGACGCCAACAAAGTCCTGAAATTTTTCTGGCCCTACGATCTGGATCATACATCCTGCAAAACCGTATACAATCCACGGGCGTAAAACAATCCCGATCTCTCCAAAAAAAAAGAAGAAAAAAAGAATGGTATGTCCACAAGCAAAACGGGTACGGATGAAAACCCGAAAGGGTTCCGTGAGTAAAAACAGCAGGGCTGCCGGCGAGTTTGTGAAAACCCGAAAGGGCGCAAACTCGTAAAAAAAAGAAATGAAATGCACTCGTAAAGTCCTCTCGACTTTGTGAGGAGAAAATTCCCACGTGAGATCTCTACGACTCACAAAGGAGCAACACACTTAAGAGTCCTCACGACTCCTAAAGAGAAAATACACCTGCGGGATCCTCACGACCCGTAGGGAGAAAATACTTTGTGAGACCCTTACGGCTCACAAAATGGAAAAGTCTTAGGTGAAAGGGATCTAAACCTGTCTCCTAAGCCACCAATTCCCAAATCCTCCCGGGGCAAATGATGAGTTGCTCCTGGCATTATTCCAGTGCAGCAATGCAGATGCCAAACAAACCAACCAAATCCAAATCCTCCCAGGGCAAATGATGAGTTGCTCCTGGCATTATTCCAGTGCAGCAATGCAGATGCCAAACAAAGAACCAAATCCAAATCCTCCCGGGGCACATGATGAGTTGCTCCTGGCATTATTCCAGTGCAGTAATGCAGATGCCGACAGAAAACCAATTCCCACATCCCCTCAAGACAGATGATGATTCGCTCCTGGTACCATATTCTAGTGTAGCGATGCTGATGTCAATCCAAATCAAATCAAACCAACAACCTCTATGGCGGAATCATGCTCCGTCCCAGAATTTACCCCGTGTCGAAATCATGCTTCGCTTCGGGATATCTACCTTCCCTGCCGGAATTATGCTCCGCCTCGGACTCAAATCAACCCGACACTCCGTGCCGGAGAAAAGTCGATCAGCGACACTCCGTGCCGGGGAAAAGTCAACCAGCGACACTCCGTGCCGGGGAAAAGTCAACCCGACACTCCGCGCCGGGGAAAAGTCGATCAGCGACACTCCGCGCCGGGGAAAAGTCCATCAGCGACACTCCGTGCCGGGGAAAAGTCAACCAGCGACACTCCGCGCCGGGGAAAAGTCCATCAGCGACACTCCGCGCCGGGGAAAAGTCGATCAGCGACACTCCGCGCCGGGAAAAAGTCGATCAGCGACACTCCGCGCCGGGGAAAAGTCCATCAGCGACACTCCGTGCCGGGGAAAAGTCAACCAGCGACACTCCGCGCCGGGGAAAATCGATCAGCGACACTCCGCGCCGGGGAAAAGTCAACCCGACACTCCGCGCCGGGGAAAAATCGATCAGCGACACTCCGTGCCGGGGAAAAGTCAACCAGGGACACTCCGCGCCGGGGAAAAGTCGATCAGCGACACTCCGTGCCGGGGAAAAGTCAACCCGACACTCCGCGCCGGGGAAAAGTCGATCAGCGACACTCCGTGCCGGGGAAAAGTCAACCAGCGACACTCCGCGCCGGGGAAAAGTCGATCAGCGACACTCCGTGCCGGGGAAAAGTCAACCCGCCACTCCGTGCCGGGGACACGTCAGCAAGCGACACTCTGCATCGGGGAAACGTCCAACACAGACACTCCGCATCAGGGAAAAGTCCAACAACGACACTCCGCCGGGGACACGTCAGCAAGCGACACTCTGCATCGGGGAAACGTCCAACACAGACACTCCGCATCAGGGAAAAGTCCAACAACGACACTCCGCCTCAGGGAAACGTCGACCAGCGACACTCCGTGCCGGGGACACGTCTACCAAATCGTTCCGGATCAGGACATCGACCGTCCATGTCGTAAAACGGGCAGTGCAAGCTCCCCACAAATCGGGAACCAAATCACTCCGGGTCAGGAAAACGTCTACCACGGACACTCCATCTCGGAGACGCATCAAGCGTCGACCGTCCATGTTGCAAAAAGAGCAGTGCAGGCTTCCTACAAAACAGGAACCGGATCGCTCTGGGCAAGGGAAACGTCTACCACGGACACTCTGTCTCGGAGACGCGTTAAGCGTCGACCGTCCATGTCGTAAAAAGGGCAGTGCATCCCAAAAAGTAGGAACCAAAGCAAGTCGACTCCATGCAAAAGAAGATCCATCAATTTCATGCACACGACCCATATATGCAATGTGCATTTATTGATGGGGGGCAATTTGTTGGGGTAAAAATTTACACCCCGGTTGACCGAGTCAAAGTCAAGGTCAACCCCCAAGCTAGGTGGGCCCAAGCCCAGGTCAAGCGGGCCCATGCCCAAGTCGAGCCCGCGGCCAGCCTCCCCATGCCAACAACGAAATCATGTCATAAATAATTTTTATGTAATTTTTTATGCATGAATGTAAACAAAATGGGCATAAAGCCAAATTCTTGTAAGCCCATGGCTTATGTGCAAAAAGAAATGGCACATGAGCCATGGGATGGGCAAAATGCCATTTTGTAAAGCCTAAGGGGCTATATGTAAATATGTAAGCCTATAAAAGGCAACATGATGAATAAAAAAAAACACTTTTCATTCCCCCAAAATCTAGGGTTCTTTGTGCCTCCTGCTCCTTCTCCAAGGTTCTAAACCTTCTCAATTCTTTTGAATTAAATCAAGAGTTTTACTCTTTCTTTTCCAAAACTAAGTAGTTTTCCACCACAAAACCCACAAAGGGGAACTCAGATCTCCCATCAGATCTCAAAAAGGAGTGATTTTTAAAATCTCCTACTTCTTGATCTTCAAGATCCGGCCAAACAACAGAAGGAAGAAGAAGAACCCCCTTCATCAGCTTCAAAACATCCCAGGAGTTTAACTCCATACATATATACATAACAAATATTTCCTTTCTGAAGCATAGCTTCTGTTTTTTAGGCTAAAAGCCACTTTTTCTCGCCGGCGCTCAAGCGCAGAGCGCCCGCGTGCCGACACGTGGCGCGCTTGCGCTCAAACGCAAGCGCCTGAGCGCAAGTCGCCCGCGTGCCGACACGTGGCGCGCTTGCGCCCAAGCGCAAGCGCAAGTCGCTCCGGTGCCGACACGTGGCGCGCTTGCGCCCAAGCGCAGGCGCCCGAGCGCAAGTCGCCCCCGTGCCGACACGTGGCGCGCTTGCGCCCAAGCGCAGGCGCTCGAGCGTAAAGCGCCCACGTGCCGACACGTGGCACT
Organism: Agapanthus africanus; assembly: GCA_030015575.1. Classification (NCBI taxonomy): domain Eukaryota; kingdom Viridiplantae; phylum Streptophyta; class Magnoliopsida; order Asparagales; family Amaryllidaceae; genus Agapanthus; species Agapanthus africanus. Next base: position 433,146,007 of record JASDDO010000004.1, on the reverse strand, counting down.
CTAGCACCTGAGCGCACAGCACCTAGGCGCACAGCGTCCAAGGCGCTGCCCCCACACATCCTTTGGATGCCTTTTCCCCCTTTCTTTCTTTTATACATATATACATATATACATATATATGTATACATATTTGCACACACACGTGCTCCACGACATTGTCCCTGTTAGAAAAAAAATTCTAACGGGGCGCTGCCCCGCACCCCGCAAGGGGGCTGCTAACCCCCTTGACCCCCAGCCCGCTATCCGGGTAGCGGGACCCCGTAAAAACTCTGCGTAGCTCCCGATATATCCAAACCCCCCTTTCAAAACACAACACACGTACACTGCATATTGAATTCGCATGACCAGTTTAACCCGTTAATCGGAGGTTCTCTCGTCCCAAAGGCGAGGGGTAATTAACGGCAGCTTAGTCCGCGGCTGCCGGAGATTCGGATCCCCATAATCAGTAAACCCCGGCCTATCCTAGGCAGGGTGAATCTGTAGTACGCCTGACAAGCGCGCGCGTATTCCCATCTCAATGGGGTGACGAAAAACACCCTACACTCATGGGTTCAAATTGAGTAGGTCCAAGAGAGCATATATGCATTGCAAATTTAGCAAACAAAGAAGTCGAGACCATATTGGTATAACAAGTTTTTGAGATAGGGTTGGGGAGAGAGTTTGGAAGGACAAGAGATATCGCCGAGCGATCAGTTTAGATATCTATGTTCCATCATCCAAAAGAATGGGAAGATCGATAGTGATGTTAATCAAAGGATCCAAGCTAGTTGGTTGAAATAGAGGAGTGCAACAGGGATTTTGAGTGATCGTAACTTTCCGTTAAAGTTGAAAGGGAAGTTTTATCGGAACGCTATTCGGCCTGCCTTATTATATGGTACAGAATGTTGGGCTCCTAAGAAGCATCATATACTGAAGATACGCATAGCAAGATGTGCATACTTCGTTAGATGTGTGGTAACGCTAGAAAAGATACGATGCGAAATGAGGATATTCGTGCAAAAGTTGGTGTAGCGCCTGTGGAGAAGAAGATGCGGAAAAACCGGCTAAAATGGTTTGGTTATGTGCGACGCAGACCTATAGAAGCACCGGTTCGACGAATGGATGCTCTCGATATAGGCAATATCAAAAAGATGAAAGGGAGACCAAAGAAAACATGGGTGGAGGTGATATGAAAAGATATGGTTGCCAAAAGGCTCAATGAAAGTGTATTGTTCGATAGGAGGGAGTGGAAGCGGAGGGTTCATGTGCTGGACCCGGCGTGATTCTCATGTTGGTTCATATAGCCTACTCTATATGCTTAGAATAAAAAGCTCAGTTGTTATTGTTGTTTTATTTAATTTCATAAGATATTTTAGGGAAAAAATAAATTTGGTTCTATTGTTAGCAAAATAATTTCAATGATATGTGGATATAGAATTTCTTCTGATTTTGAAAACTCTACTTCCCAAATAATATCATAGAAATTAAATTTTTATCATAGTATTTCCTTTGTATGAATTTATTATCGTTTACCTCTGATGTTCATATTGCTCATATAATAATTTAAACTGTCATCTATGAAATAACTTAAATAAATCTTTTAGACATATACATATCTTCTTTTAACATTTATAAAGATAGATGTTTATGAAAATATTTTTATGAAAAAACAAAATTACTTCACTTTATCATGCCATAGCGATTTTAGAATTTAATTGAATATGATATTGATTTTCTTATCTTCTTTTTTATCTATCCGACTCACTCATTAATGATGGGCATTCAGCCTTTTAAGACCCAATAATTATTATTCCAAATTCTATCGAAAAACAAATCATGGTTCCCCAAAAATGGTTTTAGGCCCCTTGAGACCAAAAGGCAGTAGTAGACTTGGGTCCCTGGTTTAAAAAGTTAGGCAAAAGTCCCTAATGCATACTTTCATGTTTTAGGTCCCTAGCCTTTTTTAACGCTTGACTAATTTATTAAATACACATAATACATTTCTCTGCCACTATGTGTGTCAATCGGTCAAAGGGTCAAACTGTCGTTTTCAAACTACTACACAAATGTTAATTACTATACGGCTAGTAAACTACTACATAGGCTATTTGTAGTAGTTAATTGATTGTGGTTGTTAACTGAGAAGGGCATTAGAGGTATTTAATAAATTGATCAAATCCTAAAGACCTTCGAGCATGGAAAGTATAGGGACTTGCCCATCTTTTTAAACCCTGGAGACCTAAGCCTACAACCTTTTTTCCTAGGGGCCTAGACCAAGGACTATTTTCTTACCATTATGAACTGAAGATGATTTCACGTTATGTAGGGTCTACTCTGAGCAGAGATTTTGAACCCTTGGACTTGCTAATAAGCCATTTGACGAGCTCTATCATCCTAAGTTTTTCATGTATTTAGCCAACCCGAGAGCTACTTAATGCTCTATTTTCTGCTCTGGTAATTTCAAATTTTAACATATTTCTCAATCCGCGTTTTCTCTTTTTTCATCCTCAACAAAAGAGCTGTTATAAGGGCGTTTTAATCTATTTTCAAACAATAAATATTTTGAGAAAATATTTATATATACTACTTATTTATCTAGCAAATGGAGCTTATATTGTCAAAGACTCGTACAATAAATTTATATCTTCTTAAGTAAATCCTTGAGAGATTCAAGCTAAACTTATTTGTTTTTCCCTATCGATTATCAACCTCACAAAGCTTAGTCCATGTTAGTGAGAAAATTGTGCGCCAAAATTTACTCATCCGTTGGAGAAAGTTGTAATCATTTATTGTAACTTCTTAAGAAGAAGCAATGTAGTAAAATAAGAGCCACTTAGAAAAACGTGGATTGTAAAGGTTTGCTTCCGCCGGTGAAAGGAGAAAGCCTTGCGGAAAGGTTAGGAAAGCCTACAGACATGGTCTTTAGAAGAGGACTAGACTTGGGACGTTGAACCTCTTTAAATCGCCATGTTTGTGTTTGCTCGCTTGTCTCACTTATTTATTGCATTTATGATTGCTATCAATTGTAATAATTATTGGCGTGTGCTTAATTGAATTGCTATAGTAGCAAGAATTGTTTTAACTTTTAAACCCTATTCACTCCTCTATGGTTGTAGTTTGATATTTCATTCAGGACATTGTTCTTCGCTCTATCAGTGTTATGATCGTGGCAATAATTTTTTAAGCATCTACAATAACTCCCTAATCCAGGCCCGTATATGCATAATTAATTATAGAAATATGTACACATACCATAAGAATGATTATATCAGATTAACTAATTTTGCAATGGATGAGGTGGGTTAAGCAACAAGAGAAGTTTATTGTGGTTGAAGCAAAACAAGAAAGTTTAGGACGTTTATTGGTTTGTCTATCTTCTTTTTTCTTTTCTTTTCTTTTTTGTTGTTCTAGTTGTTTTGTAACTTTTAATAAGGAGTGATCCATGTATGGCCCAAACCCCTCCTCTAAGCAAATAAGGTTGGCCCCTCTCCACATATGTAGGATGCATGCATTGAGCTTGTGACTTGTTCGCCATAAGTTCATCTGAATAACCAACTTTAAACACCCTCTCCCTTTTTATGGTTTGTAACAAGGTTTAAAATCACGGAATCGGTATCGGTATCGAGTGGTTACTTTTTGGATATGAATCGGCTGTATCGTCCGTTTCGGATAAAAAATATTGGATTTTATATCATTTGACAGAACAAAAGTATGAAATCAGGAAATTCTTTTAATGAATAGTATAAGCTTCTATAACAATTCGGCAAAATTCTTTACCAATTAATGATATCTGAATGGTTGTTATACTACTTGGTAAAAATAATTATAATATTTTTTATGTGCTTCATAGTTATTGGTGTCAAATAAACCATAATCCCTTACTTTATTCTTTAAACTACTAACCCATTAAAAAACTTAATACTAGAACACTACTAGGTATATGTACACCCACTATAACTCAGTATTGGGGAATATAGATATCAGAACTCCTACGGTCATTTTTTGGCTCGGAATCGGCCATCTCGGATCGAATCACCTGAGATTTCAAACCATGGTTTGTAAATTGACAATATCAAAACAATGTGCGTGGTTAAATCTCCAGTTGGGTATCGCATCTTGGCTATATCAACTACGGTATCCTATGCAAATAGAATGAAGCGCTATACGATGAGGCTTTACATATATAGTTTCAAAACAAACAAAAGTGATCTTGGTCAAGAAAAAGATGTCTGTAAAGTAGTTAGCTATGCAAATAACAATCGAATACCTTGTAGTTCACAGGAATTCCGTTTGCAAGACGTATTTGTGTGATTCCAGTCTCCTTGTCAAATAGTTTTGTCGTATTTCCTTCATTTAAGGTAACAAAATATGGTTTGCGCTGCAACCTCAACATCTCCAGCTCTGATGATGTAATCAATTCTTTGGGCACCTCAAGCTGGTAAAAAGACTCGAAATGTCAACAAAGACAGCACAAAAGAAGGTATAAGAATATTAGGATCAAGTTTAGTCAGTAACAGCAGACCAAATTGTTTATTATTGAGAAGATGGTTTTCAGTTTTTCCGCTCCTAATCTAATTGACACTTTTTCTTTCTTTTACAGATAATTAGGATTTGAGTTTATGTAAAACAAATTGCTCTTAAGGCATGATTGGTGGGACATATAAGTGAACCACAAAATAGTTGGAACAAGGTGTCACTTTTCCAAGTTCACTCAGACACAAATACACTAAAAAATGAATCATTAATTGTATTCCTAGTTATCTGTAAAACTCACGCCAGTGGGAATCCCTTCCCTATTAAGGACAGACAAACTCCTTTACTCCCATGAAAGCACTAAAAGACCATATCCTCCTGAAAGATGGGCAAATGCCACATACCTACAACTCCATTGCTGGAGGATGACCAAATGTTGCTGACAGGATCTCAAGCACTGGAGAATGCCAGCAGCAAGAAGATAAATTTGGATTCTAAAGATTAGGCAGAAGAGAATTAAACAGAAAAATGAAAAGTGAATGCACGTGGCATTTGGGACGCAAATTTCTTTCCAACATATCAGAGCTTATCCTCGAAAATGCACAAAACCATCATCCTTTTCTTTCTATTTGGTCATGGAATAAGTAGGAAGCATGAGTGATGGTGAACTTAGTCCAAGAGCGACTAATGTAGTAAAGGAAGATACAAGAATCCTGAGATCTGAAAAGGGAAGTTGTACCATTCTAGTATGGGCTTGCTTCAGTTATTACTTATCAATCTTTTCTCTATCATTTCAAGGTGATCAGCTAGGACCTAGTTAACAGGAAAGTGCCTCTCATTGGTGTGATGCTGTTATAGGGATACTTAACCGAGGAGACCTTCCAATAGGTGATCATGCTATTACCTGGTGGAATAAAAATGAAATACACTCAAGAACAAGAGTGCATTCTTGTTTATTGAAAATTACATATAACAAAGTAAGGTCCTCTTAAGAATAATTGACAGCAGAATAAAGTTATTAGTGAAAAGATAGCCTACAGAATACCCGATGATGGGTCAGATAGAAAATGTCAAAAGAATATGAAGCATAAGGATAATTATTAATATGGCAAACCTCGGGCTCAGCATGTATAGGCTCCTTCAGACCTTCTTTCATAGCATCAACAATTTCATGTGGATATATCTTGAACTCAGATTCACCGACCCCATCAATATGCACCTTCTTTGGAACACATGCAACTATAGCTGCAGGAAGAGGTGCAGTAGGATTTCCATAGTCAGAAATGAATTCCAGCACCTCAGCACCAATAGAATTAACCTGCAATGCACAAATACTATTAAGAAGATTGCCTGATACATCTTCATATGGGATATTTTAGCAAATAAAGTCAGATAAACCCATGGTCAAATTTCCAAAGGAAGAGACCTCGTCAAGGGTAACAGTTTCAGCAACTGAAACTAAACTCTCATGGGCTTGCCATTGATCCATAACAGTATGACCAAGTGCATCACTCTCCATAATAAAATCTAGGTTATCGACAGATGGAACACTATCAATCATTGTAGCAAACTGCTCACTATCTTTTATGAGTGCATCCATGTAACGTGTTAATTCTCCCTTTGTTACACCAAACTCTTTTAGCCTCCGAACCTGCACAAAGATAAGCGTATACAGTGACATGTTCCAAGAAAATATGCAACTCACGTAAAATAAAATAAAAAAGAGGCAGAGGCATCATATAATGCTACGTATACTATTTAAGTGAATGGCTGAATGCTAATATGCCCAGACTCCAGATGAAGTAAAGAGAGGGCATCAAAAAGTTCAAATATTGAAAACAATATATATAGGGTAATTTTTTCCCTATCCATGTGGTAGAATCCACATAGATTACCAAGCCTCCCATTGGATACAAGGTGGGGTAGATGGTGAAAGTACCTAGGTAATGGATAACATGGCCGACCAAGTATCCAATAAAATACTTGGTAGCCTACATGGAATCTACCGGACCGGTAGAAAAAGAATTTTCTATGTATAAAAGAAACTTTTACGTTCCTACATGTAGGATGCAAGGAAAGAAATTATGGCACCTTGAGAACTTCATTCAATTTCAAGTTAAATATTAGACTTCAAGAAAATTATACCAACAGTATGGGTTCATAACGACCATTTAACAATTTTTGATAAGGTGATATATTGTAAGATGTTGCAACAGCATTTGCAGTAGCAAGTGATCATACATTTAAGTAATGCAGATTGGACATAATACAGGCACAGCAGTTCTAGAGGAAATATGAACTAATGTCTGAACAAAATACTGAGCAATATATCAAGTCTTCCAATAAAGCCCCAAACTACAAACCTCATGGACAGCAACTTTAATGGCATCTTTCCAGTTCTTAGGCTCTGCTGTCACTGTAAGAGTAGTGACGGTACATCCTTCTCTGCCTGAATCACTATGATCCATCTCAATTGATGTAAAAGGAGGATTTGAACTCTGCAAATTCATATAAAATGAAACAAACATAAGAATAAGTGTTAACTAAAACAGAGCCAATATGAAATGACAAGCAACAGACAAACTAGTATCATATCATTATTCATGTGTATCTCCTCTAAGAAACTATTAGCTTTGGTCGGTACACATATTCCTGTATTAAATTTTATTCAGATATTATTTCACACTGGTTTCATCTCCTTCGTGTCCCTGCAATACAAACATGCGCCAAGAAACCAACTTCTACTCGGATGGAAAATTTTCGCTATCTGCCTTTTGACATACTTTACACTTGAGTTACTTTGTTTACTGTCATGCCCCACTTTTCAAAATACAGAAATACAGAGAGTAATCAAGGCCAGCCGTGCTATCTACGGTAAGAAAAGATCCTTCCATAGTCACATAAAAGCTGTCTAGCTAAACCTGTCAATATAATGTCCAAAACTGAGTAGATAACACTGGCAATCATGCCGCAACAAAACCACAAAGAATACTAGCAATAGGCTTCTAAGATAAAGACACAAAAATAAGGTTATGATACAATAGGTTCGAAATAATACAAAATCCGTAAAGACATATAAATCCTAATATCCCGCAAGAGCGCACATGCTAAATGCTAACCGAAAAAGAAATAAACCTACGGACCACTGATCTTCTGTAAACTCCTGATAATCGCTTCGTTTCTGCTCGGCCTGAAAGTCCATTTCTAAACCTGATATGGCAAATCTAAAGGATGTCAGAACATCCCAACAAGTACTCAATGTAAAAGCATGTGTATGTGGTGTGATAACAAGAATATGTGAGTATAGTGAAACCCGTGTGCACATGTAGATATAGATATATGGCTATAGTAATAATATGAAACAGACATATATACAGGTTAAGTCATATCCTAACTGGTCACTAAAATGTAACATATCCTATCGTGAGTTCGAGTATATGCGTCAACTACTGCAGGAGTATTCCTAACCCAAAGGTACGAACTGTATGAAACAGACATATACCTCAGGGGCTAGGAAACACCGGCCCAACTGTGGAAAGAATAAGCGACCGATATAGCCCGGTACGAACTGTAGTAACAAGCGACCGATATAGCCCGGTACGAGCTGTAATAACATGCGACCGACATAGCCCGGTACGAGCTGTAATAACATGTGACCGATATAGTCTGGTATGAGCTGTCGGCATGGGACTTCTGAGATCATGTTATACGACGCACACTCAAACAACCCCAACACCCCGTGTATTCGTATCTAATATGGTGATAACTAAATCACTAATTAAGAATACTGAAAAGACTGGAACTTGTAATATCATGTTAATTATATAAAAATGAAACTTGTAAACAATGGGTTGTGTCATGGCATATAGTTCAGCATTCTAACTAGAGATCCTATTTTAAATTAAGTGGACTGGAGTAATGAAAGATTATGGCAGGTCACATATGGTCATTATCAAGTAATAGTAATCGCGTGTAAGGGGTATACAAGCTTGTAAAGAGTATAAGTCTCAAATGTCATCTATACCATTATGTTAACCATAATATAGATATACTATTTATATTTTCTTATTCGCCGACTGACTAGTAAGATATATACACATAAGATAGACTAACAACTTTCAAATTTTATTTGTATTTAATTATCTCTATTTCCATCAACTTTACTGCATTATTCTGTATTATAACGATGTAAAAGTTATGAACTAACACAGTTTTATTCAAACAATGCAGGTTAAAAATATGTTTGAGAAATCACCGATGTTGCATCGACCAAAAATAAAGAGCAAGAATACTTGCCTTCGAGACGGGTAAAATATGACGATACCATGCAAAAATCAAAGCTTGAAGGCTCGGCTAAGGGGTTTGGTTCGCTGCGATGGTGTGACGAGGAGGCGATGGTGATGGTCGCTACGATGGTGAAACCGGAGGGGGGTCGTCGGTGGTTGAGGGTCGGTTGAGGATGGTGAGGTTGATGGCACTGGGGTTTGGAGAGAGAAAGGAGATGCTGCCGGCGGTTGGTGATGGGTGTCCTTGGTGGTGAAGGAGATGGGTGCAGGCGATGGTGATGAGGTCGTGGTCAAGGATGAGGTGGCGCTGGTGGTGGATGAGAGGGGCGCCGGTGATGAGGGAGAGGGTGCGGTGAATCGAATCAACGTTGGGGCTATGGAGTTGAAGGTAGGGTCAGTGATGGTGGTGCGAGGAAGGAGGCAATGATGAAGGTGATGGATTTGGGTTGATGCGGCAATGGTGGGTCTCGGTGGTTGCGGTGGAGGACGGAGATGATGGGTTTGAAGGTGAGGGGTTTGTGGTGATGGCGAGATGCAGGTTGCGGTGAAGGGAGATGCGATCGAGGTTAGAGTTGAGGGTTGAGAGCGGTTGAAGGAGGAGATGGCGACGAGGCTTCGGTGGGTTTTTGGAGGAAAAAAATATTAAGAATGGAGAGAGAGATGAGGATGATGATGAAAACAGGGGGTAATATAATTGTATATATACTAAGTTGGAGAGAGAAATAAGTATTGGTTATGATATATTTGTATTAGGATAATTTTTTGTGTGTTTAAAGATTTGACAGTGATTTGATTTTATTCTCATACCAACGATACTCTATCATATATTTTATGGTTCAACAAATAACATTTAATGTTAGGCAAGAAATATTGTATGCATAACAATTAGGATATAGCTAAATTAACAACCAGATTTAAAATAACAACTACCCCTTTATTTAACCGACTAGATAATTGTATTCTACCGTGACACGTTATTAAACTATAACATATAATAGTTTTATTAAAACAAAAAAAATATTCTCATAAACCTAAAATATTGTATCCAAAACTAGGATGTTACATTTATTGCAGTTGCTTACTCGTTTGAGATTAAATATAGGCCAAACAATCAGTCTCCCTCCCTCTCCCGAGAGAGAGAGAGAGATTTTCTGTGTGCGCGCGTGCCCGAGCAGAAATGTATTTTAGACAGAGAATCGTAATTGAGGAGATCAGACCTCAGCAATTCACGAAATAGGTCTTTCGATGGGAATATGCGACTTTCATCTCACCAATTCTAATGTCCGAATTAAATTTTAAAAAGATGGTAAATATATTAAACCTACAAAAAAAATTTATGTCCGATCAGCAAATCACATAAATTTGATAACTTGAATGGAAGGTAGAATGTATGCAATAATAATGAATTAATGATCATACCACTGCGAACAGTTATTTCAATTCCAGAGCATACCTTATATCTTGTGTTTATCCGAAACTGCAAGGCTGACAAAAATATTCTCTTCGTTAAGACATTGCGCAAGTCTCCAGATGTTTGAACCTGGTTGACTGGAATCTGTAAGGAAATCATAAAGATTGTAAGGACCTGAATTTGGATTCTTCGTAATAGCTCTCAGTGTTGCACTCTCGTGAATTTCACAGATTACAACATGTGAGCATGAGTGTGTTGGAAACAATATGCATTTGGCATTGCAATCCAGTACTATACTGTTACATTCATTACACTTTCCACTTTTTAGCCTGAAGAATTCTTGATCTATCCCAGCAAGAAGTTTCTTATTTTTTAATTATTGATTTAGGTAGATTTTAAATATCATAATCAGGATCATGTAGCAACCTAACCATACATAGATATCCTAGCATTACCCTAAACCTCAGTGGTAACTGTTTCTTTATTTCAAATTTTCTGAAACCAAAGACCAACACTTAAATTATGATATACAAGAGAATCAGGTCAGTGTGTTCTATACTACAATATACACTTGCTGAATATGCTAGACTGACTGCCTACACTTGGCTATTCACTTGATAAATGTTTACAGGATTGAAATATGGATATTAGAATATTACAAGCATAGATATTAAAACTAACAATCACATTAAATTAACAAAATACCTTGCAGAACATGTTCATAGAAAAGTGTTGAATCAACTCATGTTGGAAAATTTCTGGCAGCCTAGTACTGTCACCAAGCCCACGGAGAGACCAATTATGTTCAATTGGTGGCCTCACTACATGCTTTTCCTTTTTGATTGACTTTTTCTGATCTAATGAGATAGACGATTTGTCACCAGATAGACTTCCACCCAGCCCACCCGGTAACTTTGGAACAAGAAAGCTTGCCATTGCGCCAAATGCATTGGGACTATGGACAGTAGGCGTTGTGTTATCTTCAAATGTTCGTTCAAACACAGTCTAATAATGTATAAAAATAATGTATCAGTTATCAGCAAGTCAAACTGACAAACATATAAAAATAATACCACGTAATAATTGCAGAACAATAAGAAAAAATGAATGCCTGAACATTGGGCATACTTCAATTTGACGAACAGCCTTGGGGATGTTATCAATATCCCCAACCAAGTACAAAGTGGCATTTGCAGGAAAATACCAACGCTCATGAAACTTGCGAATTTTATCTGCATCCCATTTTTTAATCTGCTCTTCTAGTCCAATTGGGAATCTTCTACTCAATTTGTTTTCTGAATGTAAGTGTTGAAGCAACTGGTTGAAATGAAATTTTGACAGGTCAATTAAGGATTTATTGAGGAAATCATGCAGACATTTCCATATATTCCTGAATACTTTGACTGAAAGCATGAGTATTTACCTGGCAATCAACACGATATTCAATTGTATTCATCATTTGTAGTTCAGAAAGGATAGCTCGTCTCTCTTTCTCAACGCGAGATGCAAGAAACTTGGGGTGGAATGCAATCTGTAATCATAAACACTTATTAATCAATGACTTTCGTACTGCAATTGATTATCATTATTCAATCAAATAACACGTTCTTGGATTAGCTATCTGGTACTCTTAATGAGAGGCAATAATGCGTTAGCATTAAGAAAATTGGATAAGCACAGGCGAATCATGAAGAACTATACTTTATTAAGCATAGCGGTCCGCCAAACAGTTATATATTGCTGCTCATATGGGAAAATAGTCTGATAACTTATTCTCGACGTTGCAACCCCATGCTGCATAAGTATTTTACTTGTCTAATATTTGAAAGTGTAGTATTCACAGTTGATGCCGGATACGAATGGGACACAGTGTCAAGCTGGTTTTGTATTCAATGAACTTTTAAAGGTGGGCATAACGTATATTGAATCTGGCAGAAATCTTAATGCATATTTGGATAGATTAAAAGTCGTCAACTCAAAAAAGAAAAACAACTTTTATCTCCCTCTTCAAATGATGGGTTGAAATCACCAGAGTACTTTTCACTTGGTTTCTGATCCATCCCTATGGAAAAACACAACGAACAAATATCACTCCCCACTAACCTTGAGCCCTTTTCTACACATTTAATCTCATTATGGAGGTTATACACCAAAATCTTAATTTCTACATGTCATAATTGATGGTATTTCTATTATATGACTTTATAGGTATTGAAACACTTCACGCCTAGCTGAAGTTAACTATTCGTTTACTCAATTTGGATTCTCACAGAGTCTCAATCTTTCCTTGCATCGATTCTTTTTATAAAGCTGCTGACTTAAGTTTTTTTCTTTCTCCTTCGGGTGATTAGTACCTGTCCAGTTATGCTTATGCTGTTACTTTGTTTCTAGGTGTGGTAATGTTAATCTGATGCTATATAGTCTGGATGGGATGATGACAAGCTGCTGCTGGGAAGTGAAGTGAAGAGAAAGTGTTGATGCCTCCCTGATGCATTCTATTTTCATGTTAATTCATAACTGTTTCTGTTTTCTTGATGTAATGAGCTGAGCTCTTTTTTGAATTCCTGAACGTTATTTGTAACTGATTACTGCTACAGTATTTATATGAGAAGGGCATTTGCCCCTGCTCTTTCAGTCCAGAAAAATGTTATTGAAACACTTGAATCATGAAGACCAAATTCTTATAAGGAAAATGCTACAAATTGAACCAGAAACACTTCTATGTCAATATGCATTTTTATATCAGTTGCACACCATAAAAAATCCTTTTCTATCTTTTCCTGAATATGCAGACCAACTTTTAAATAGAAAGATTAAATAACGACAAAGTAAAGAGTGGGATTAGGTTGCTTTACCTCATTCAGAGCATCCAACACAGACGGAAGCAAGTCCTCATCAGAATCCTGACATGATCCATTAATTAAAGCACACAAAAAGTCCGCATGCTTAAGTTAAAAGCTTGAAAGAGAAGTAGGTAGAAGATATAAATCATATTTGCTATAGCTATATATGGAACGGAAGCAAGTCATCATAATCCTAATATAACCCATTATTATAAGTAAACACACACAAATTGCCCGGTTAGAAGATTATAAAATAAGTGTGTAGAAATAAAGACACAACGAAAATATGCTATAGCTAAATCTAGGTATATAATCATGCCAGTATGTAATGTACATTTTTTTGTGTGCCAATAACTATGCTGGATGATCAGAAAAACATACAGAATACCTGGCATGTACTTTTCAGAGTAAAGCCATAACATTATGGGGGGGGGGGGGACATTGTTTTACGGGTAACCAATTAAGGTCAAAGACAAATTGTTGGCTCTTAGGTAGATGAGAGAGTATGATAATTGAAGGAAAGAGTGTTTGAAAATGATTGGTTATTATATGAGCACATTTATCTGTTAAATGGGGAGAGGAACTCACAGTTTGGCAGTGTCAAGGAGAAAGAGGCGGAAGGAGGAGGGGTTCTGCCTAAATTTGCAACTAGTTTCTTTTGAATTAGGTTCTAATTTACAGTATAACCTATATATAACCAAAAAAGAAAAACTTCGCAATTCGAGTTAAATACTGTCCAAATGTATTCAAGAGAAACTTTTCTACCAAATTTGGCTTTTGTCTAATGTATTGGATCAAGGGACCTCATTCAAGTCGAGTATCAAATAGACACATTTTGCCCTAAATTGTATATCAACCCCGAGGACTTCATCAGCTAGCTAGAATATTTGTTTGAACTTTCTTAAGATATGAACCCAACGCCATGTTGCCAGACAAGAAAAAAGGGCTGTTTAATGCTTCTCAACGTGATACATTTTGAGATAAATAACTAACCTTTGTACTAGCCGGGGAATGGATGTGAAACACTGTGTGATGAAAATCGGTGTAAGCATTAGACCTTGCTCCTGTTCCAAGAAGTTTCTCACGCTTTTTGCTTCCAAGAAATGCAACATGCTCAATCATATGAGCAATTCCCTGCTCATCATCTTCTTCATTAATTGATCCCACATGAACTTCCATATGGGCCTCAAACCTAGAATTTTAAGAATGTTAGAACTGTATGGGCCGCATTTTTAGTCACTGAAACACAATATATGATATATTGCCAAAAGAGAAAAAGTTAGCCTTCACAAGAATACTTCAAGAGCTTAATAGCATATTTCAGGTCCTGAAACTGAAAGCTAAGTCTGAGTACGATATAGTATATACTACAACTACAGTTTGTCGGGAACCTAAGCTCGATCCTAATATTCAGTCATCATGTCAAGGATTTGTTGGCTATAGTGCCCTCAAGGAAATTATCATAGTCGCGGACTTGTGATTATGATGATTGAGTGAGGACATATACCGATAAAACAGTCTTACTCAAGATGATAGTACACTATCTGGTTTGTCTTTATCATCATGTACGTGTTGATAGAGCCCATAGGATTCTTGCTTGACTGCCAGCATTATGATGGCGATCACATATGTGGGAGCTGGGGTCTATAAGCACATCCTTAAATGTCCCTAGTCGTAAGAGTATCGAGACCGGGCATCGATACTCCAGTGTAGACTAGTGTATACTGATCGAGACCCCGACGAGGGACGGTGGCCAGGTCTCACAAGCCATTGGTGTTAGTTTGTTCACCTAAGATAGTATACAGGTGCTCATTGGGTTATGAGTACGCTGGACGGACTCGCCGGGAACCTGGTAGTTGGTACTATATCTATTGTCAGATAGCAGTTCCCAGGTGACATGTGTACAGGTTAGTCTGTCGACCTGAGATCGTCATTTGTCTCGTGTGAGTTCCCACTGTGCTTTGATTACTACCCTACCACGGCTCAAAGGAGTCGTGGAAACATGTTTTAGTTGGGTACAGTCCCGAGCCACATGGAGGCAATGATCGGATCGTCGGGGATTCGTCTCTCCCGGTATTGGGGGTTGATGTTGCGTTGTGTACGGATGGCCATCACCATAAATCCGTGGCCACGGTGGACGAGAATTATCGATCCAAGATCGATAGTTTCTCAGGTGGTGATGGGTTTCATACCGACACTAAATATCGCGTTGTTGGGGGTCTGACTTTATCCACCCCCCTGGACACGATATGCGATACTCTTAGACGAACAGACCGGACTGTACGGATATTGTCACTGTCAGGCTCGGTAGGGGTTCAGGATGAGTTTGCTCGTCGGCCTCCTTTTCGCTCAATACCTGGGTAGCTATTACGTACAGCTAGTGCCGCTGACGTGCTTGTGGTTAAACACACTGCCAGCGTATTGACGAGTCTTTAGAGTCCCACACAGAGGGTTTTCACGATTTAGGCGATATGGTGTACATGACGTATGTTGATACATACATGTGTCCGATTAAATATGTGCACTTGTTGTGCAGATTTTGATCGGACGGTTGAAAATACTAGCGGCTTAGGATTAAGCCGGATTATTAAATCGGATTTTGATTTAATAATTTATATATGTATTTGTATATACGTATTCTAGTATTATTGTTCGCTATTCGTTTTCTCTCTCGGCTATTCGTATTTTGGTACGAATACGCGTATATATATTTCGGTACATGTACCGAAAAGTATTCCGTATTTTCTACGGAATAGCTTCTAGAAGGTGCCACATCATTTGTATGAATTTCCATTTTTGGAAATTCATTTGACTCACAAATGAAGTGGAAGTGTGAGGTGGAAAGTGCATAGTGTCAAAGCATGGTTCAAAGTGCATGTAGCAAAGTATGGTGCATTGTTTAATGATTAAAAGAAAATGATTTTTCTTGATGGGGAAGAGAGGGGGGGCCGGCCAATTCTAGGGAGGGTGGGGTTTCATTTGATTTGGTGATTACATGAAACATTAGCCCACTCTCTCTCTCTCATTCATACAAAACACTTAGCCATTCTTTGTTCACAAAAAATGCTTCACCACCTCCACTCATCTTCTATGGATGCTCTCATGGAGCACATGGTTGAGAGAAAATCATAGTGACACATTACTACATCCCGACTCTCCATCGTTAGCAATTTTAGAGCGTCGGTTGCCTCGTTCGTCGAGCTGGAGCTTGCGTCGTTTTCCTCGGGTGGATCATCGGAGATGGAGGAAGACCGGCAACCAAACTTCGTCAAAAGATCACTAGGAGTTTGGAATGAAGACCGAAGGACACGGATCAACTCGGTATAACGATTCTAACTCTTAGTTAGTTTGCTAGTTTAGGATTTAAGGTCGATCCGGGATTCGGGTAGCGGTAGCACCGGTTTAGAAAATTTTTGTTCCGCATTTTGGCCGCGTTTCGATAGCCGGGACGCTGCCGGAACCCTTCATGGTATCAGAGACACCCTTTAAACCCCTTACTAGTTTGGTTAAACATGCTTGAAAGATCGATCGACGGAAACTTCCAAACACACGATTCCAATTTTCTGTTTGCTGTCGATTTTCAAAACTGGTCAAAAAATTATTTCAGGCATCTTCAAAATCCGTGCAGGGAAATATAAGGCTACACAAAAAATTTGAGCTCGTGATACCACTAAAGTGCCGCGGATCCGCCGCACTAACCCCCTTTTGGCGGCGGTTCCGCGGCCATTTATTGGCGACGGGCCTTCAAATTTTCACTGTAGCATTCTGACTTGGAATTGTGATTTTTGACATTCTGTTTTGGCCCAGGTTTCAGTGAAGTGTTGTTTTGCTATTGGGGCCAATTTGGAACTTAGTTGATCGATATTTTAAGTGTGCGTTTATCAGTACTTACATTACTATCTGCGACCGTGAATGTCATTTGATCGGTAAACTCGTCTAATTGCTATATGTCTTTTAGACGGGTTTGCGAACGTGACATTCACGTTGATGTTCTGTGTTGTGCTGTGATGTTGGTTGGATCGTCGTGGTGGATAGCTATGGTGCAATGTTAGTACAGTTTAATTTCATTTGTACATTTGATATTGCGGGGCGAGCGTCCGACACGTGGACTGCCGTCACTGGCAGTTTGTATATTATTTTTTTGGGGCACGACCGGGCTGAGGTCGATGTCACCCTTGTATATTATTTTCTTTTCTGTACTAGGATTACCCCGCGGTGGGGTGCACAAATAGCCGGATTCTAGAGGGCAACGGATCCGCATCTCATGGAGTTGGGACGGAGGGGACCTTACTCTAGAATTGGCGGGCTATTCGCCGCACTCGTAGGGGTATAGGTGACCCAGGAGGGGTGCTCAAGTTACCGGATTCCGTGAAGTGTTGGGTGGTCCATTCACGTTGCTGAAAGGGCTGCCTCACTTTTGGTTTTGGCTGGTAACTTGTCGCGCTCGTAGGGGTCTAGGTTTCATTGCACATGCTATCCACACGACAGGGAACGTTGGGTCTCACTTGTGGCTCAAGTGAAACCCGGGACTCCAGATTATCCACCATTCTGTGTTGCTTCTGTGATGATGTTTCTGTGATGTTGCTTTATATTATGCCTGGGACGATTATTATATATATTTATATATACTAGTAGATGTTGTATATGTTTTGCACCCGCGCTAGCCCAGTCCCCGCTCTGTCGTTAGTTAAGTAACCTAACGGGTGATGACGGGACCCAGTGGCGAATGCGGATGGCATATACATACATTTTATTTTCGTTCTTTCCTGGTGTCATTAATTGATGGGACTGCATTGATTCTTATCAATGTAAAGATAAAACAAACATATTTATGATGTTGGAACCAAGGTTTAAAAAACTGGCATTACAGACGTTCTCTTTTGCTTTGCACAATGGTATTCGGTTATGAATATCCAGCACCTCATTCGATGAGGCAAGGGCCGAGATCCCTTCATCGGTAGTGACCCCTTGGGTAAAAGTTTGCGTCAACGTAATAACTTCACTATAGTCGATTATTTTTGCTTTGCATCGTGGTATTCAGTTTGGGATATTCTGCACCCCATTCGACGGGGAAAGAGCCGAGATCTCTTCACCGGGAGTGACCTCTTTAGCAAAAATTTTCGCCACTATATATTTATAAAAACCATTTGGATTCCTTCAACGATATCAAGTTCATTACGTTAAAGGTTTTTCGCCAAAAACCAGCCGTAGCCCTCCGTCATTTCAAACTAGTATTGCTTAGTATTCGTGCTGCGTATGTCGTACATTAGCCGAGGCGTAGTATTCGGTAGCTATGTAGTGTTTTTCTGTTGCAGAGATAATGCGATTGGTTAGGACAGTCGTACGATCATTTTGATCTTTAGTCAAGGCTCGTACGGGTGGGTCTAATGCAGTCAAGATAATGACGGGTAGAACTTGACTAGGACCTTTTGACATTTTGATCTTTAGTCAAGATCACTTGGGTCCTAGGGGTAAAGATCACATCGGGAGTTTCAAACATACAGGAAACTTGCCAAGCATGCGCATACCTTCTGGAGTGTGGTGACTTGAGTGGCTTCCATCAAGTTATCATGCGATGATAGTTGGATTCCGATTCCTACTGATGAGTAGGATTACTTCTCGGGTGATTCCGACTAATTCTCCTTTTAGGTTTGGAGGAGAATTCGAGGAAACAGTGGGAGCCATCCAGATTAGATAAAATAATTAACCATTCTGATCTGGGTTAGAGTGCACGCTGAGTGTTTCTTCTCTCTCTGTGGCTGCGACTTGTCCTGACCTTTGACTAAAACTCATAAAACCAAGTTGACCGAACCTTCTTAAAACACTTTGGCTTTTGGAATGTCACGGTGTCGCATACATCATTGCCACTTCTATATCACCTTTGCTTTTCTTCAGAACACCTCGTATCACTACGAACATCCACTTCCATTGGATAAATCCATCGTATAGTTACATACGAACTCGAAGGAACTTTTTCGAGAATGGATTCTGGTTCTGGAGAGATTGAATAGGATTATTCGGTTGTCTTTTCTCTTTACCTTCTCTCAGGTTGTGAGGGCTCCTAGGATTAGGAGATGGTACATCTATTGAGCTTATTGGATAGTCTTCCTCCAAACCATAGGCAGGTGTCAAACGGTAGGGAAGGAAGAAAACCAACAAGTTTAACTGTGGTGTACGGAAGGTAATAAGCAAAGACATATAAAAGGATTAGAATAATGGCAAAGAAAATTGCGATCACCATCATTCACGACAAAGACCATGTATACCCCTGCCACTCTTACATCCACTTTGCATTTCTCTAGGCCACACCGTATCACTACGGATTTCAACTTCCATTGGATAAATCTATCGTATAGTTACATACGAACTCGAAAGAACTTTTTCGATGATGGATTCTGGTTCAGGAGAAAAAGAATAGGATTATTCAGATGTCTTTTCTCTTTACCTTCTCTCAGGTTGCGAGGGCTCCTAGGATTAGGAGAGTACACCTATTACGCTTATTGGATAGTCTTCTTCCAAACCTTAGGCCGGTGCCGAAGGGTAGGGAAAGAAGAAAACCAATTAGCCTAAAGAAGGTGTGCATAAGGTAATAAGTAAAGGCATAATAAAGAGATTGGAGTAAAGGCAGGTAAAGTATATGGTTACTGTCGTGAATCAGGATAGTGGAAGAGGCGTTACTAGGAATACCCGGTTACCCCTTCGAAACATTTTCATGTTTCAGTTTCACTGTGCAATGTTAATTGAAAACTGTTTTCCCGATTGGAATCTAACTCCAGGGTATGTATTTACCAGATCAGTTTCTCATATCTGCATGTTATTACGGATGGTGAGTGGGAGTAAGATATTGGGAATTGGGTGATTAGATCCTCATTATATCGGAATTCGTTGTAATTGGTGATATTTGAGGAAATCGTCTGGATTTTGCCGGATGGCAAATATTTGGTTTTGAATATCCGTTGTTATACACCAATTTCAAACTGATATATCTGTATATTTATTTTATAAAGTGAGATATAACTTTTTGATATTATGTCTTTGACATTTACCTATATCAGCCGGTGATTAGGTAAAGGTGTATTCAACAGCGGTGTAATTCTTCTTAATCATAGTACAGTTTTTCAACCTACGATGCACAGGGTTTGAGTTATTGAACTCAGGGGACTTATACAAAGCATTGTATGTTGTCCAGTGTCCATTAGGACAAAGGGATTGGTACTCATACTATATTCTGTTTACTCTTCTCCAGTTCTGGACATGTATTTCGTTGAAATGCAAGATCCAGATATTCAGAAGTTATAGGTATAAGAATAAAGTAGAGAACCATTGTCCGAAGTATCAGGATTCCTCGATGAAGTCGAAGATGTAGATACTTGTGTTTGGTATTCCACTGATAGTAATGGTTTTGAGAACTTGTTTCTCTTTCGGGTTACTCATATGTGGATGCACTCCTAGATGAGTAATGCTGATTGTCCTCTTTCCATTTGGTTGATATGCACTGGAGACAGCTGCATGATGTTAAATCTGGTTCAAATTAGATTAGTGCTTTTGTTTCTATATTAGGTATATATAGAATCAATTTATATCTTAACGATGTTAAGCTATAGGGAGTTGTTCGGCTGATGCTTAAAACCAGAATCCGGATAAACTCGAGGCAAGTTTCAGTAATGGCTGTTTGTGGGTTATCCCGGACTTTGACGAGGGATAATTTTCTACCATCAGGAAGATCAATATTTATATTGTTCTTGACTCGCCACAATTTTAGCAAAATGGACTTTTCAGAAAAACAAAAGTGGGAGTATGGTAGAACTGGAAGTTATTCCAGAACCACAAACGATTACTGAAGATTTAATAGAATCTAAGGATTCAATTAGTTTCGACATTCCATTAGCCACTCCGCAGTTTTTGGTGGGTAACCTTAGGCACCCGAGAGGTACTTCGGTCTTCTCAGGGACGGTGACAGGGAGGTTCTTGTTTACCCAGACTTGCCATTGCTGTTTTTTTAGACTATAAGACCCGGCAGGAGGATAAGTATAGCGTCGTTCTAAACTAGCTTTAGAAATGTACGTATATATGACTCTGCCAGATGGTTGTTGTAATCAGTGGGAGCAGCGGAAGCATAGTAGGCAAGTAGCTTATGTTTATTTCTAGACTAAAGCAGGTATAACGGAAATAGATCATCTATTTTTGATGTGACAGTCATAGGTTTATGACCTCATCAGAATGGGAGATGAATCTGGTAAGAAGGTAGTAGAGAGTGATGTCCAGGTATTGGAATGACATGCACTTGATAGGAAAAGATATTCCTATACTACGATCGGCTGTACTTTGGTTGTCACACAGTTGTTTCTCCACATAGGATATGGATATAATATCAGGTTTTCTGGTTACTAGATCTATGGCTTTAGATCTAGATTTGGGAAGTATCATAATCTGGGTACTTTGACATTAAATGGGTGACTCCTGGCATGGTGGTCTACCTGCAGGTCATGGAGTCAACCTCTCTAAAGGTGTCTTACAGACTAAAAGGAAGAGGGTCTACATGATTAGCATATCACTTGCTTAGGCAATTGAGCTAATCATGAAATGTCAAGTACCACACCAGATATTGAGTTTGCACTAGCTGCAATAAACATATATTAATCCAATCCTGGAGAAACATTGGGAAGCAGTTTATGAACATAAGTGAATGTTCTTGGGATATGGTAACGGCAGCCTCCTTCAGGAGACGGTTATCATTTTAAGCTTCGAAGGTGACCTGGATGACAGAGTGACTGTCAGAGTTATAGTTTTTCCCTCTTTTGAGAGACAGTATGTTGGACAGGTGGTCCAAGCGAATACTGAGGAAAGACATGGTTCAGGATACTGATTAAATTCAGTAAACGATACAGTCTAACTAGTTTGCTGGATTTGGAGTTCATTTGTGAACTGGGTCCCATCAGATATCCAGACAAATTCTAAGACAAGTATTGCACATTTCGGGAGATAGTTTTCTCCGCGAAGTTGAGATTAAAAGAGATACAGAAAGAAACATTGGAGCGGATCCACTCACTGAGGCTATTTCTCGAACGCAATCATTTTCGCAAACG
Source organism: Agapanthus africanus (assembly GCA_030015575.1). NCBI lineage: Eukaryota > Viridiplantae > Streptophyta > Magnoliopsida > Asparagales > Amaryllidaceae > Agapanthus > Agapanthus africanus. The sequence goes on along the minus strand of JASDDO010000004.1, from coordinate 433,123,929 downwards.
GGTTTTGCGAAACTGATTAATAGAGAAGTTGGGTGTTCGGTATCACACGGGCTGTGAGTATGCGACATCGCAATAATTGGCCTTAAGTGTAAGTGGGAAATTGTTGGCTATAGTGCGCTCAAGGCAATTATCATAGTCCCGGACTTGTGATTATGATAATTGAGTGAGGACCTATACCGATAAAACAGTCTTACTCAAGATGATAGTATGCTATCTGGTTTGTCTTTATCATCATATACATGTTGATAGAGCCCATAGGATTCTTACTTGACTACCAGCATTGTGATGGCGATCACATATGTGGGAGCTAGGGTCTATAAGCACATCCTTAAATGTCCCTAGTCGTAGGAGTATCGAGACCGGGCATCGATACTCCAGTGTAGACTAGTGTATACTGATCGAGACCCCGACGAGGGGCGGTGGCCAGGTCTCACAAGCCATTAGTGTTAGTTTGTTCACCTAAGATAGTATACAGGTGCTCATTGGGTTATGAGTACACTGGACGGACTCGCCGGGAACCTGCTAGTTGGTATTATACCTATTGTCAGATAGCAGTTCTCAGGTGACATGTGTACAGGTTAGTCTATCGACCTGAGATCGTCATTTATCTCGTGTGAGTTCCCACTGTGCTTTGATTACTACCTTACCACGGCTCAAAAGAGTCGTGCAAACAGGTTTTAGTTGAGTACAGTCCCGAACCACATGGAGGCAGTGATCGGATCGTCGGGGATTCGTCTCTCCCGATATTGGGGGTTGATGTTGCGTTGTGTACGGATGGCTATCACCATAAATCCGTGGCCACGGTGGACGAGAATTATCGATCCAAGATCGATAGTTTCTCAGGTGGTGATGGGTTTCATACCGACACTAAATATCGCGTTGTTGGGGGGTCTGACTTTATCCACCCCCTGAACACGATATGCGATACTCTTAGACGAACAGACCGGACTGTACGGATATTGTCACTGTCAGGCTCGGTAGGGGTTCAGGATGAGTTTGCTCGTCGGCCTCCTTTTCGCTCAATACCTGGATAGCTGTTACGTACAGCTAGTGCCGCTGACGTGCTTGTGGTTAAACCCACTGCCAGCGTATTGACGAGTCTTTAGAGTCCCACACAGAGGGTTTTCACGATTTAGGCGATATGGTGTACATGACGTATGTTGATACATACAGGTGTCCGATTAAATATGTGCACTTGTTGTGCAGATTTTGATCGGACGGTTGATAATACTAGCGGCTTAGGATTAAGCCGGATTATTAAATCGGATTTTGATTTAATAATTTATATATGTATTTGTATATATGTATTCTAGTATTATTGTTCGCTATTCGTTTTCTCTCTCGGCTATTCGTATTTTGGTATGAATACGCGTATATATATTTCGGTACATGTACCGGGAAGTATTCCGTATTTTCTACGGAATAGCTTCTAAAAGATGCCACATCATTTGTATGAATTTCCATTTTTAGAAATTCATTTGACTCACAAATGAGGTGGAAGTGTGAGGTGGAAAGTGCATAGTGTCAAAGCATGGTTCAAAGTGCATATAGCAAAGTATGGTGCATTGTTTAATGATTAAAAGAAAATGATTTTTCTTGATGGGAGAGAGGGGGGCCGGCCAATTCTAGGGAGGGTGGGGGTTCATTTGATTTGGTGATTACATGAAACATTAGCCCGCCCACTCTCTCACTCTCTCATTCATACAAAACACTTGGCCATTCTTTGTTCACAAAAAATGCTTCACCACCTCCACTCATCTTTTATGAATGCTCTCATGGAGCACATGGTTGAGAGAAAATCATAGTGACACATTATTACACCCCGACTTTCCATCGTTAGCAACTTTGGAGTATCGGTTGCCTCGTTCGTCGAGCTGGAGCTTGCGCCGTTTCTCTCGGGTGGATCATCGGAGATGGAGGAAGACCGACAACCAAACTTCGTCAAAAGATCACTAGGAGTTTGGAATGAAGACCGAAGGACACGGATCAACTCGGTATAACGATTCTAACTCTCAGTTAGTTTGCTAGTTTAGGGTTTAAGATCGATCCGGGATTCGGGTAGCGGTAGCGCCGGTTTAGAAAATTTTTGTTCCGCATTTCGATGGCCGGGGCGCTGCCGGAACCCTTCAGGATGGCTCATGTTCAATCAACAAAACCATTCAGTAACGAGCACACGCCATAAACAGTGGAACTTAAAGAACATAAGCTTGCATCAAATGGGCTGAAACTTAATCTCAAAGAACAAACAGATACCAAACTACTCCCACAGCAAGGGCTAGGTAGTATAAGTATTTTGCAATGAACTGAAGTTCAGATCCAATTGATAAAAGAGCAATAACAAAAGTATAATTTATAACCCCATATACCTGTAATAAAAGCCATGGAAATCATGTGGAAGATGCATTATACCCAAGGTTGCATGGACACAGAGACGGGGACATAGACCCGACATGACGATACGGCAAAATCCAAAAATATAAGATACGGGGACACGACTATATATATATTTTTGGATACGGGGACACGACTATATATATATATATATATATATATAGAGAGAGAGAGAGAGAGAGAGTAATGGAGAAAAGAGGCCCTAAAAGGCTTTTTCATCATGTGGCATCAAAAAAGTACACCTTCCACCATATTATTCAATGATCGGCATCTTCCATCTTGATCTTCATCGTCTAATATATTGATACACCAAATTTCATGTGATTCTAACATCTTCTCACAGTTGATTTAGCAATGTAAAAAGTTCTACGGTCGGTAAACCGTTGATTTTACAGCCACTAAATCAACGGTGAAAAAGTGTTCGAATCGCATTAAATTTGGTGTATCGACATAGTAGACGATGAAGATCAAGATGGACGGTTCAAATAAAATGGTGGAAGGTGTACTTTTTGACGCCACCTAACGAAAAGCCTTCTCGGGCATCTTTTCTCCATTGTTCTCATATATATATATATATATATATATATATATATATATATATATATATCGAGAGAGAGAGTTCGACAAGGATCCTATCAAAAAGATTTGGAAAAAAATCCTTCACACTTTTTCACCATTAGATTAATTTTGGGATGTGTGTTAACAATTATGAATAAAAAGTTTTATTTATTACCAAACAAAACATAATTGAATGCACAAATCTTAAAATTAATCTAATGGTGAAAAGGTCGGAAGGATTTATTTCCCAATTCTTTCGATAGGATCCTAGTCGAACTATATATATATATATATATATATATATATATATATATATATATGACCATCACAAACAACAAAAAACTAGAAAAATTAATAGGTTTAATGTCAAAAATTAATGCATAATAACACTAACATACAAACTAAGTTATTTCAGCGAAAACTATATGATTTCAACCTTTTCCTAACTGTAATTAACATACTTTCAGCAAAAACCATACGATTTCCTGACTGTATTTAACATATTTCCAACAAAAAATATATAACTTGAGCATTTTCCTAACAATCTCAGCATTGTACGAGCAAAACCCACTATAACGTGTTTGTCCTGTGTCCGAGTCCAAGTCCAGATATTCCCCAATTTGAAATTGGAACGGAATTTCTATGTTGGATACGTGTCGAGCACAATTCCATGTCCGACAAGTGTCCGCCACGAACATGGCACTAGAAAAACAGTGTTGGTGCAACCTTGATTATATCCGAAAGCAATTACATGATAGCACAATTCCATCAATGCTAACAGTATTAAGCATCGAAACAGTTCAATCTGAGAAAAAAGACATGACAATGGCATAATCTTCTATCTGGACAAGTCCCTATCAGCTTATGGATGCATAAAGAAGAATTAGCGTATAAACTTCTACATAGGATTATAAGCTTTATTTGAATAGAGCTTATCACGTAAAATTAGGATGGCCTGTTGCATATGGGAACAACATGATCAGGAAAAGTTGCATTACTTCTATGTCATTCATGTTTTCATCAAACATTATATCCTGTAAAGATACATAGAACTATTGAGGTGGCGTCAAGTATCAACAATATAGCCCCTCCCTGATTGGTATCAACTAAATTTATGTAATATTTCATGAAATATTCAGTCAAAAGGCTACCAGAGATTCATCAGTAAAGAAGTTTAAGCCATAAGTCGCAGACATTGTGACTATCGTCTACTAAAGAACAGAGGAACATTAAATTTACTGCAAATAGCATGAAATCCCAGTTCAAAATAATTAAAAGAAAGAAAACATAAGCAGCAATATTTTGTCGGGCCCCGGTCCTTGCTCCCAGAACAAAGTGCCACACGGAACAAGGTGCCACGCTAAGGGGCGGGGGCCACCTCTTGAATCAGTGGGGGCCACCTCTCGAGTCCGTGGGACCTAATCTAGAACAATGGGATCGGTCCCTGAAACACGTTTCAAAAGAGGGAAAATCTGTAGTATAAACGGAATGATACCACTCTTCAATGCAGAAACGCATTTAAGTAAACCGGCATTACAGGAGCATGAGAACTCCGTAGTTAAGCGTGCTCGAACCAGGGCAATTCTCGGATGGGTGACCTCTTGGGAAGTAACCCCTAGTCGGGTCCGGTTCGCTCCGAAAGATAAAACCGTGCGGTTTCGGCCAGAGCGGACAATACCGTCTATGTTGGGATGGGTTATGACAGAATGGTATTAGAGCCGGTCCTCAGTAGTAGGTCGGTGATTCGAGGATGAACCATTGTTCTAAGGTGGGGAGGATATCGAACCCCGGTCCTTGCGGTTCTAAGGTGGGGGGAGGAAGTAGCCCCTGGTCGGGTCCAGTTCGCTCCGAAAGACAAAACCGTACGGTTTCGATCAGAGCGGACAATACCGTCTGTGTTGGGGGTGGGTTGTGACAGAATGGTATTAAAGCCAGCCCCTCAGTAGTAGGTTTGTGGTTCGAGGATGAACCATTATTCCAAGGTGGGGAGGACGTCGGGCCCCGGTCCTTGCTTCCGGAACAAAATGCCACGCTAAAGGGCGGAGGGGACATCTCTTGAATCTGTGGGGACCATCTCTTGGGTCCGTGGGGGCCACTCCAGAACAATGGAATCGGTCGCGACATATTTCATGTTAGTTTTTGAGTGTACTGTAGATATCCATATGCAATTTACAATGTTCCAAGGCCCGCCCTTATCTAAGAGTAGGAATTATTGGAAATGATTCATTCTAGATGGCAATCAAGTTAATATAAGACAGTATAAGCAAGCTCCATTTCTACAAGAGTGGCTTTCATGAGACATGTATTGAACGGCGCGCACTAATACAATCGACAAGTAGCAACTTGTAAATTGCCTTAATCCTTTGTGATGGTTCGTGATTCTTAATTATTCATGAAAAGTAGACCTTTTTGTTCTCTCCCGGTAAATTATTTTGTGCACTGCAATGAATGATGCATGTCTCAGGTTCAACACGTAACGAAAATTGGCATAAGACCGAAAAATACTCAATTGTATGTCGTATTAGTGCAACTGAGAACATAATCAAGTAATACATAAGCACCTTATGTAGAAGCATACTCAAATCAGAATGCTTAATGCCTACAAGTTGAGGACTGCTCCTAGAACAGGTTCACAAGTATAAACGTTTAATAATGGAAGAAGAGCATAACAAGTAATGCGGATCTTTTGGAATACCTGTTCACTGGAATTTTATTAGGAAGAATAACATAGTGAAGACCATTGTTCAGTTGTCCTCGATGCAGTTTTGGGTGAGGTGGAAGTGGAGATCTTAAAAACCCTTCCAATTCTGCTTTTTCTGCTTCACTCCAGAAACCCAAGTCTTGTTTCTCAAGAGTTGTTTCTGGCAATGCTGTGCTTGCAACATGTGGTTCGTCGGGACCTAATGATGCATAAGGGATCTGAACGGATTTCCCCTGGAAAGATAAAAAAAAAAGCAATCAGCAACCAATAAATGTGTCATGTAAATTGAAGTTGTGACAGGAAAGCACATTACAAATGCAACATATCTCAATTCAAGCGGTTTTATTGTATGTTGGTTAAAGACTGCCAAAACAATTCCTCATAATTAAACTGGAACTTTATGAAATGAACCAAATCCAGGACAACCAAATACGGTCAAGCTCGTCTAGTGTATGGGAAATTAAGTACAAGCTCCAAACATCATACTGAACCAATGTTTTAGCGCTCTCTACATTTTGCAATATAAACTCAGGAGCAGCCGCTGAAATACTCAGGCTCATAAGAATTCGTTATGAGAATCAACTGGATGACTATGTATGAAAATCAACCATTTAAACATTTAGATTGAAAAACAAAAATGAGGTGAATGGAGATGCTTAACAGTATCCGAAGCTTATGTCTGAGAATTTGGTCATCTAGCAACAAGTCAATAGCTGCAAATATTACTCATCAAGGTTTTTTTCACCACTTTTGTCAGACATATTAAATGTGTCCCTTTATAGAGAAAAATCATGCAAAAGTGCAGCTAATAGCCTAATATACATTGTTACTTGCAACAAGTGATCAAATATATTTACCCCTATGTTATGTTATTTCCAATTTTTCCCCTTCTGTGTTTCTTTTTCTTAATTGTTCCCTGGTAAGTTACTTTGGTGTGTGTCCATTTACCTTGACAAATCATTCATAAAATTAATAAGAGTAAAACTTTAACATAATAAATGCCAATAACTATTAGGAGGAAAGGCAAAAAAGTTTAAAACTCGCTGTTATTTATTGAACAAGACGGAGTTGGAAAAGTTAAGCTTACCACATTACTCTGAAATGCATGTTTACGAACTGAGAAAGTCGATTTGTCCCCGAACATCCCTGTTTCTTGCCTCCTGATCTGACCTCTGTGCCATTGATGTCTATGAAACCAAGCAAGAGATCCAAGTTTTTCCGTCGGAAGACCCGAACCACAGTTTCCATCAACCTTATGACTATGTCGCTTCCATGAACAAAACAATCGTGTGCTTGATGGTGGTTTTACTTTTGCACCACCATATGTCAACCTTGATCCGTTACAATGAAGAAATATTCCGCACTTCTAATTAGATATGGACTAAGCATAACGCTCAGTTTTATAAACATAAATGATCATGAACATGCAAACACCAAAAATTTCAAAACATAAGACATATATGCACATATTGCAATGCCAGCAATAAAGCATAACTAAAGCACTTGCTGTAAAATTCATGCAGGTGCTCAATATCCTTCCCAAAGAAAGGAATGAACAGAACACCTAATGAAAAACAAGGTGGCTAAATTGTACTGCTTTCAAAAAATGTCTACAACAGACACAACCCAAACAGGGTATATTTCTATTTACAAGAAAGAAAGCAATAATAATTAATGAAGGAATCAGATGTCCGAGAAGGCGAGTATTTCAAAATCATCACAAGGGTAAATATATAGAAACTCTCATGCTAGTTTGAGGATGAAGGCTTCAGGATACTATTCCTCTATTTTTATCCCCAAAAGATGTATTATTTGTCTATGGAATGTTATGCATACATCCCGTTGTACATGTTGATGAAGTTAACTTTTTTGTTAATGAATCTTTAGAAGCTTTATAAATTTAAAAGTAGAAACATGGGAAGAAACTTTTGAATTTAAGAGATTGTGAATTGACAGGAGAAAAACAAAATATGAGTATATTTAAAATTGTATTATCTACGAAATAGGAAAATATTATGTTATGCTCGACTTTATTTGTGCCTCGGAGTCAAATAATTCATTATACCAAATTATTGTCTTTGCTCTTCTTTTAAACTTCCGTATGTCTAGGAGAATTTGGAGGACGCATGCTGGCCATCCATCCATCTAGGATCATGACAAGCCCCTCCCTCGTCAATCATTTCATTGGCCAAGAATGTGGTATTGAGAGTGTTGGCATTGGATTTGAGAGATAGATTTAATACTTTGTCAAATATTTCATGTAGCCTTGTTACGAAGGCACCCACATTTTGATGGGAAAAGGCTTGGATTATGGTGGTGGTGGTGGTCATGGTGGTGACGGTCGTGGTGGTGTAGCCTGTCTCCGTTGCATGTGTTGGAGACTTGAAGTTTTGACCACCTTGTTGTAATTCTCATGTCTTGTCAACTCTTCCATCCATTCGGAGTTGAAAACATATGATGCTAACTTTACCCATGATTATTGGACAATTTTTTGCATTAGGCATAATTTTTAAAATATAAACAAAAATAGGCCACTTTTAAAAGTTATTTCAAAAGTATGTCACTTTTAACCACGTAGGTGCCACGTCAGCGCGGGCGCTCAGCGCTGACGTGTTTTTTAAAAAAATTATAGGGGTGCAGTTGTGAACTGTACCCCATTCAAAAATGATTGGGGCGCTATTGCAAATTGTGCCCCGTTAAAAATGAATGGGGGGCAGGTACAAACTACGCCCCATTTCTCGTTCTCTTGTCTCTATCTGGTTCTCTCTCTCCTCTCGATCTCTCTCCCTCTCTCAAATCATCTCTCCCTCCTCTCAATCTGTCTCTCCCTCCTCTCGTTCTGGTTCTCTCTCTAGTGCTCTCTCTCCTCTCGATCTCTCTCTCTCAAATCATCTCTCTCCTCTCGATCTCTGTCTCTCTCTCTCCCCTCTCGATCTCTCTATATTTCTCTCTCTCGGATCCTCTCTCACTCTCTCTGACCTTTCTTTCTGAGCCTCTCTCACTCTCTCTTTGTTTCAAAAATGTATGGCGTGTATGACATAGTTACAAACTGCGCCCCATACAAAAATGTATTGAAAGCAGTTTCTAACTGCACCCCATTCATTTTTGAATGGCCACGTCGGCGCCAGCGCTGAGCTGGCGCTGATATGGCGCCTACGTGGCCAAAAGTGGCCTACTTTTGAAATAACTTTTGAAAGTGGCCCATTTTTGTTAATATTTTTAAACATTACCTAATTTTTAAAAAGTGTATGATTATATCAAAGATGATTTGGTTCGTTAAATAAAAAGGGGTGAGTAAAATGGAATTATGTGATCAAAGACTGCCCATTAAATAAAACAGTCGGTGTCATAAGACAGCTACAAAACCATTAAGACCCAAAATGAGAATATTCATATTAGTGAGTAGCATGGTAAAACTTAAGAGATAGGATAAGGCCCATGCATTCATAAGACATTAGAAATAGCCCAGTCGAAGATAACTCGATGAAAACAGACTAAGATGGTATGATCCTTCAGTAATAATATGTCCATCGAGTTTCAATGTCTGCTTCAGAAGTTCATCACATACTATTCTATCGACGAAACGGAATGGAAGTCAACTGTTGGGCAATAATTTTATTCACGAACTAAGTGCACATAACCTCCCAACAGCTTATCCTACATTATAACTTACCCCCTCGAGCGACTTAGCAAAGTAAGCACCCTCTTGGACTTTTCAAAGCTGTGACTTTGATCATTCATCTTCAAGCAAACAATGTTGTGATCAAATGATTTCTTTGATTTTGTGTTGTTCATGGTAGAATTTGAGTTTTTTGCAGGCTTTTAGTCAATGAGCTAAATTTTGTGCATTGACCCATCATTAATCAAGAAACCAGTCTCTGTGACTTACAGATTTGGAGACAAATACATCAGATTCTTAAACAGAACACAGCATAAGATACATAAAAAAATTGAAAGCCAATATGGGAAAAATTTACCGTTGGCTGAGAGATCGCGAGAGGCGAGGGCTGGGAGAGGGCCGAGCCAATTGGAGAGTGGAGCGAGCTGAGGAGGCGCGGGCCTTAGGGTTTGATGGCGGGAAGAAGAGAGGTGGCGCCGCCATTAGAGAGGAGGTCGAAGCCATGGCCGCAAAATTGAGATTTTTTACAGATAAGGGCTCGTTCTTTGGCCGGTGATTTTTATATGTAGTTGTTACCGGTTGGGAGAGGGGAAGGGGGAAAGAAAAATATCGGGGAAGGGGGTGGATGGCGTTGGAAGAAAGCAAAGGGTGGAGATTCCCAGGGTTGCGTGATGAGGAGAATCTTTTGAGGTGGGTCCCGCTGTTGGGGTGAAGATTTGGGTTGGTTACGATCTTTTATTAGGGGCTCATGTGTACTTTCCATCGTGTAAGATCTTGTCGAGCAAATGGTTTGCTTGAAAGTTTCTTAATGATGGTACATTCACGATGGTTGGGACTGACGGACATGGTTTGATGTGGCAGTTATTGTTGTTTGCTGCGAAAAATTTATTGGATCGTTATTGTATTCTTTTAAGAAAAATGGCTGCCCGATGTACGTGGATAGTGGTGCGTCGTATGCTGTATGTAAAGAGAAGGGGCATGGACATGTTTGCGGCCACGTCTGTGATGGCGGTCGATTTGGAAGTGCATTGTAGTTTTTCTTTTTACGAACAGAAACTAGATGAATAATATGTTGATAGTAATTGTCCAAACCAGGTGTGTGCATTTTATGAGTTTATTGATCATGCAACCGTTCACTTCTCGGCAGCGCAACTAATTTGAGATGGCATGGCAAGCGATTCTTAAGTTAGATATAATTTAGACCGGCAACTACAACATTTTCGTTTGAAAAATAGCGGCGGTATCAAGTAATGTCTTCAACAAAAAGATCTCGCCTGCATCTATTTAATTTGAAAATGGCATGATAAACTGATGTATCTTGGTCTCGATTCAATGTCCAACAGAGCAAACCAAACTTATTCTTTAGCTGCATTTTAACCCACATGATGAGTTTCTTATCTTTACTATTGTAATATAACCAGAAATCCCTAGATGATGTCATTAATCAGCAAAGCAAAAAATGAAGGAAAAAAAAAGGCAAAATTCAAATAGCCAAAGTTGAGAATTGAAGGCGTCCACCGCATCCAACACAAAAGACAAAAATATAAGCCAATTGCTCTTTTTCTCTCTCTCATTCATTACGCTTTCTCTCATGCTCCAAAATCCAAAAGGATATATGCCTTACAAATTTATACATTTGCCTTATATCTTTGTTATTTTGTATAACTCATAAATTTCTTAGTTCTAATATCACCACTTACCACATTCATTCAATTTAAATTTAGAAAAACCATAAATGTTCTCAACATATGTGTTGTTTGTCTGTTATAAATTACAATAGTACTACTCACCGCATTCATAAATCTACACACACCTTTGGTATGTATGTTAAGTAAGATCTCGCTTCTTACACAGCTTTTAGTGCTTTTTTTTGTTTTGTATTTTACCCATGTTCTCAATGCTTGTTCTAGATAGGAATATGTCCTTAAGAAAGCCGCATGGTGGCCGGAGCCTTATGCCGAGTATCTTATTCAATTTTAGTCATAACTGTTAGTTATATATATGCCCTAGAGGCCATTGTTGTACATATGATATATATTATAGTGGATGCTTGGATATATATAGAGAGGACTTTCTTGCTCGATATGATAGTATGCTATCTGGTTGCTCTTTGTCTTAACATGTTGGCTTGTATCGTGTTATTGTCTTGCTCTCACATGTTGATAAAGCCCTTAGGATGTGTACTTGACTACTAGGACTATGATGAAGATCATACTAGTGGGGCCAGGTAAGTCCAAAAGTACATCTTATAATTGTTCCTAGTCGAGGGTGTATCGAGACAGGGCATCAATACTCCAGAGCAGACTAGCGTATACGCTTCTTGACCCATGTGATGGGCGATGGATGATCCCACATCCATGGTGTTTGACATCAAAGATGGTATACGGGTGCTCAGTGGAGACTGGGTGCACTGAACGATCTCGCCGAGAACTCCTAGCCGGTACTATACCTATCATCAGATAGCAGTTCTCCGGTGACACCGGTACAGGTCAGTCTGTAGACCCGAGATCGTCATAGAGTCTTGTGTGATTCCCACCGTGCTTTGATTTCCACCTTACCACGTTCATGAGAACGTGCAAAACGGTGGCTTCTGGGTACAGTCCCGAATCACACGAAGGCAATGAGCAATAGGAGGGGTTTCGTCTCTCCCGGTATTGGGGGTTGATATTGCGCTGTGTTCGATTGGCTATAACTGGAAGTCTCTGGGCAGGGCTGATATGGAGATTTACTGGTAAGTGTTATCAGTAGTTTCTCGACCCGTTATAAGCCTCACATCGACACGACTTATCGATTGCTGGGGTCTGACGTTCACCATCCCTAAACTGAATATGCGACATATCAGATGAAAAGACCGGACTATACGGTAGTGTTACTGATTGGATTCGCAGGGGTATGTACATGCTTGTTTGTTGATTTTTTGATCGCTCAATACCCGGGTGACCGTTACGTTTAGCTGACCACTTGTGGCTTGTAGGTGTTTGATATGATCATCATCTACTGCCGGCGTATTGACGAGTCGTTAGAGTTCTACACAGAGATTTCCTGGCTCAGGCGAAACGGAGTAGGAGCACATATGTGATATGTGCGGGACCGAGATTGATACGTGCATGAGATACCATATTCTATTCTCACGATATGTGATATCGGACGGTTATATGTGATATAGCCGGGTCATCGGATCAGGTGTTGATTCGATGAAATGATACATATTATATTAGTCAGTTATATGTAATATAGCCGGATTATTAAATCAAGTATTGATTTAATAATTTAATGTATAATTATATATGTGATATATTACATTACATTAACTACTATAACCTCACTTATGCAATTCTTTTTCTCGCTTAGGATACATTGATATATATGTGATATATGTTAAATGTATTCTTTTCTTTTGTTACAAAATTATATATATGTGATATGTATAATTGTAACATGCTAGGTTACACATGCAATATGGATGTGAGGAACTCATACCATGCTAGGGTTAAAATTAGGGCTTATGTTTTATTTTAGATAAATCAAAATTGTGGATTTATGCTAAGATATTTTTCTTAGTTGACTTGGTCCACTCTTTTGTCAAGTCTAAGATATTTATTAACCTAACCCTAACCCTAGCTCATGGTTTATTCTCTACATGAGTTAGCCATGATATTTACTAACTCACCATGATTGCATTTCTAATCTAAGCTCATTATTCATTTCTTTCATCCCTTCATCTTCTTCATCCTCACAAAAACTTGCTAGATTTTTTCATGTGATGAAATTAAGTGAGAAAAAGAAAACTAAAGAGAGCAAAATTCCTACTTCATCATCCTTTTCTATACTAGCCATATAGATTGGTGTGTTGGCTTCACTAATCCCTAATTAGTGAAGGAATAACTTGAGTTTGTATCTCCTCAAAGTAGATCATCTTGGATTGTGAAGACTTTAAGCAAGCATGGATTATTCACCTCATGGAGCCTCTCTAGAGTCCGGGAGCTTGATGATCGCAGCGAAGGGACCACAACTTGGAGCTTATGAAGCGAACGAACGGACTACAAAGGTTATAATCCCTATCGCTTAGAAGTAAAGTTGTTTACTTGTTGCTTCATACCCTAATTCTCTAGTAAAGATCCTTGCTTAGGTTATTTGGCATTTGAAATTTTTTAATATGGCATGTTTGATTCCTTGTACAACCTTGTTCTAGTGCCTAAGAACCTTACAGTGGCATCAAAGCCAAGCTAGAGCTTTAGAGTAACCTAAACGAAGTTAAAAACCTCGAACGAACGAAAATCGACACCCGAAAAATGCTCACTGGAAATTTTTCAAAATGTTAGATTTTTTCATATTAAAAATACTCAGAAAATCGTGCAGGATATTGTATGAGCCCACAAGAAGAACGAAGTCCTAACTCGACTTAACGACCGCGGAACCGCGGCCAAAAGGCTCTTTTGGCGGCGGTTCCGCGGCGCCGTTGGTGAGGCTTGGACTGTACCTTCTTGTGCTGGCCCGTATATACTAATAGCAATCTCTGGTATATTTTAAAACTGCTCAAGTGTTGAGCTTCCTGAGAATTCTTTGGGTGATTGATCGTTCGATCGAACGTTTTAACCGCGCATAGTTTTTGAGAATGTGATACAATAATTGGAATCTACAAATATATATTTGTTGCGTGTAAATCTAACATTTCGGTCTCGGGTGTAATCGGAAATCCTGTTGAATTATTCGACTTATTTTGAAAAGGTATTTTCATGGATGATACCTAAATGCGAGCTTTACATTGTTAGGCATGAAATTTTGGATATGTGATATCCCGGGTTTATGATGTCTAAAGAGAGTTACGATTCCAATTGTTGTAGTTTTTCATTTTCTTTTCTGCGACCGTAGGTGTAGTATGTGGTGTATCGCCGGTTTCGTAGCTATACATCAACGATAATTGAGGTACACATACTTGCTTACGTTGATGATATGTGATGTTGTGCGTTGCTGTGATATGTTACATTGGATCGTCGCTTTTGAATAGCCGGGGGTTTTATGTGAGATGGGGGTTTTTATTTTTGTCACGTCCCGCTTCCCAGAGTACGCTAAGATGGGCACGTGACATAGCCAACCATGCTACCTGTGGATAGGAAAAATCCTTCCATAGTCACATTACGACTGTAGAGATATCAAGAACAGGAAGGTAAACTAACTATCTAGTACATGTCCATGAGCCAGAGTAAGAGAGTCAAGAAATAATATAATATGCGGAAGCAAAGATCCAATAAATAAACACCTGGAAAGTAAAACTGGGTACCAACAGGATCCTTACCGCTCGGTCTAACAGCGGCAATGCTCCTGATCAGTCTGCAACAAAGGTAGAGAATCTGGGCCATGCAAAACCCAGACGTCGGCGCGTCATAACATCAAGCAATAATATATAAATAAGGTAGCAAGACATGCAAGTATGATCATAAGGGTAAAGCAGGTGTAACAACAATATAAATTAGTGCAGTGAAAGGTAGTGTGCAATGAGTAATCTGAACTGGTCTATCGGGTTAACTACTCTCAAGTCTTTGAAATCAATTTGATGAATCATCGATATAACTCAATAGTATCTCGTGCATGCCCGGGACCACGGTCTAAGACTCTCGGGCTGAAACCGAGACATGCCGCTAGGCACTAAAAGGAAAAGGGTAAAGACGAACGATGTCATCAGCATCATCCCGAGGCGGGCCTAGCCTCTAAAACTGAACAGTATAAGCAAGCAACTGTCGAGTTACAAGTCAGGATTTCATCATTGATTTCCCCATACCCCCAAGTTATATGTGTTCAAGTCAGGTATTAAGTAATCAAGAATTAATGCCAACTCAGGATCAGGTAGGTGCAGATTTGTCTGGATAGACAACAGGAACGGTCCGTAAGGACTACATGTCAGGTTTGTTGGCATTAGACACAAGATCAGGTAACAGATAAAGCCATGGTACATCAGGTCAAGTCGAGTAGTGTATTTAGATGTCATGTCATGTCAAGAGTGCACGGTACCATGTCATATCAAGTAGGCAGTGCAACAGGTCATGTCAGGAAGCACAAAATGTTATGTGGGTGCCCATAAAGCAAACTAATATAAACATGGTTATAAATAAACAAGCACGGGTATTGTCAGAACAATAAACTGGAACATGATATGCAAATAGGTACAGAATAATTTATATCGAGGCCCGGTTATCATTACTTAACCACAGTATACAAATATGGATGTTAGAATCATGTTAACATGTATTACATAATCTAGAGATGCAAAGATATGTATAATAGGTTCAATAGATGCCATTAAAACTAAAACAAGTCAAGGGTGCACACGGGTGTCCAATAGGGTAAAACTGCAAGGGTACCATAGACCATGCAAACAGTTATGATGTGATTTAAAATATAAGTGTGGTTACGTTTACAGTTCCCAACTACATAGGGTGTAATTATTAAACATAGGGTGTCAATATTACAGTGTTATATATTTAGGTGATCTATGGATACAATGATATATATTCTAAATGGAATGGATGCAAACGGGTATCCGAAGTTATAAAACTATAAAATGGTAATATGGGATGTACCATTAAGCAATACGTGATGTAAATATTGGTATGGATGCAGTATAACGTAATCTAATATGCAACAAGATAAGTTTCCATGTTCTAGATCTAAAATGATATAAACAGATACAAACGGAACATCGAAATGGTATAAAATGATGCATGGGGTACTATATTTAAACTACATGTATGATATATATTATAATAGGCACATACTGATTTAAATAGCATGTAGCAAGATTAACTTGCCTGGACGGATCAAGAACGGGAATACGGAATGTCTCACGTCGGTGGAAAACGTCGCGACGCGCGTACGGTACACGGAACGAATCCAAACCACGCACGGCGTGATCACACGGGTCAGGTACGCTCGCTGGGTCGTCGGGATCGTTGACGGCATTACCGGATTTCGGCAACTCAACGGCGGTGACGATGGAAAACGACGAAACGAAGCAAGATCCAAGCTCGATCTCGGCTTGGTTAGGGATGCAGCCAAGTAATGCTCGACCCAAAGTTTAGACTCAGCCAGGATCAAATGCAGGCGAGTGAAGAAGTAGCCACGGCAACCATGATGAAGAAGATGGCTACGACAGTTGCTGCTGCGCTGAGAATGAGGCAACGTCGACGTGATTTGATGGCTGGAGTTTGCTCGGTTATAGGATCTGAAGGTGGGGTCTCGGCTGTTATGGGTTCGGTTAGGTGGGATCGGAGTTGCTGAGGAGAGAAAGTTGGGTTCGATGAAGGGAAGATGGAGAAAGAGAAGTACAAGTCGGCGGCGAAAGCGCTAGGGCTCAGCGGTTGATGGGAGATGAATATGAAGAAGATCGGCGACGGCGATATGGGTTGATGGGTTGCTCGGTATGGAGGTGTGGGTAGGTGGCGATGGAGGAGTTGAAGGTTTTGCTCTCGGCCATGGGAGCAGCGAGGGATGAAGGGGTTAGGTGTTGCGAGAGGTGAGGCCGGGTTAGGGTTCGCGTCGAGGACGAGAGGAAACGAAGGAGGGAGGTTACCATAGGGGGAGAGCGGTGAGCGGATCCCTGATGAATAGGGATCGCGAGAGGAGTGAGAAACGCGAGAGGAGAGAGAGAGTTGGCGCGTAGTGAGGGGGGGAGAGAGAAAGAGAGAGAAAGAAAAGAGAAGAGAGAGGAAGAGAAGGTGGGCCAGGGTTTTAGAAAAAGGAAAGAGCTCGGTGAGGGGGGAAAGAGAGAGACGTGGGGCCCAGGTGCAAAGGAGAGAGCTTTGATTGGCTCGGTTGGAAAAGTGATAAAATTTAGAAAAGATTTTTAAACCTAACAGATATATATTTAGTTCCCAACTTAACAACAGAAAATCTTAAAATTAAATCAAATAAAAATAATTAATTTGAATTTAGGCGGACTACAAAATACATCAGAAATACGCCCGGGTCGGGTCCAAAAATTTGGATTTGAAATATGAAAATTATTAGTAAGTTCCAAAAATTAAACTGAAGGATTTTGTAACAGAAAAGCATACCCCCAAGAACGAACACACGTACGTGCGCGTAGCCATCCAAACACGTCCGTTTCACTGAACGGAACGAGAACACGATGCAAGGACGCTAACACAGGGTTAGGGGTATCATGCAGGCCATGAAATGCAATTTTAATTTATTTTACGTGATTTAAATTGTTATATGCAAAAGACGCGATACAAGATAAAATACTAGTATATACTAAATTATGAGGTGCACCAGTCCATGCAACAAGTCAAGGCAATCTATAAATAAGAGTTAAACAGGTTCAAGCAAGCGGGTCGGGTCGAATGCCCAGTAATATGTAAAATATCATTCGCACCCAAACACGCTAAATCAAGAATAGACTATGGATAAGTAAATATGGAAACTGGAATTGGTATAAATAAACTCAGGTGTTACAATTTTCATTCATGTAAAATTCATTGTATGTAATAATCTTTTATTGGGGCTCTTCCGGGTTGAGGATGATGTCACCATTGTATATTATTTACTTTTCCGCATTAGGATAGACCCAAGGAGGAGAGCACAAGCAACCGGGTTCTAGGGTCCAGTGGGAGGCCATCTCGAGGAGTCGAGACCGGTCTCCTAACCCTAGAATTGGGAGGGTTGCTTGCCGCTCTCGTAGAGGTCTAGGGATGTGGGTTTGGCTATTCATCACGCCCATGGAATCCGTGTTTTATACAGGCTCAAAATAAAACACGGACCTCCTAATATATCCAATATTTCATATGTTATCTTCCGCTGCTGATATTCTGTGATGTGATCACTAAATATGCGTAAGACGAATGCTTTATTATTGTATATATGATATATAATAAACGTTGCTTATGTTTTGCACCTACGCTAGTCCCGCTCCGCTGTGCCGTTAGTTAAGTAAGCTAACGGTGCATAACGGAACACTGTGGCGAATACGGATGGCATAAGCGTACGTTGTATTTTCGTTTCTTCTGTGATACATAGGAAGCATAAATGATTGGACGTCATTAATGAGATTAACGAAAGAAAAGAAACCTAAAAGATGTTGTAGAATCAAATTTTCAAAAAGTGTAGCTCTAGTTTTTGCTCTGCATAGTGGTATTTGTGAAATATCTTGCACCTTATTCTATAAGGAAAGAGCCGAGATCCCTTCACCAGGAGTGACCTCTTTAGCGAAACTAGTAAAAGCCTAAAAAAAGCACTCCTTTTCAAAATCACTTGTTTCTACAACGATATCAAGTTCATTACGCAAAATGTTTTCATAAAAACCTGTCGTAACCCTCCGTCATTTTAGATAAAAACTATTTAGTATTCGTGATGCGTTTATTGGCTTTTGTCAATGCGTAGTGTGCAGTAGCTGACTAGTACTTATCTGTTTAAGCATGTGATGCGATTGGATAAGGGTAGTCGTACGACCCTATTGGCCTTTGACAAGGGTCGTACGGGGGGAGGGGGAGGGGGTTAATTCAATCAGGAAATGACGGGTTGAACTTGACTAGCATCCTATGGTTTGGTGGCCTTTGTCAAGGTCATAGGGAGTTAGGGGCAAAAGTATTATCGGAAATTTCAAGTGTTGAAATTTGCAATGAGATTGTATACCTTCTATGAGATAGTTGGATGCCGATACTTACTGCGAGTAAGAGTTACTCCTGAGAGAGTTTTACACATGACAATTAGCCGGTCAAGTAGGTGTTAACGGGGTTATGCCTATGGGAAAACGAGGTTTATTTTAATTAGGTCCGTGCGAAAGCACGGGGAACCTCCCTCAAACTACCAACACTGGCCTGGCTGAAAGATTGACGAACTTGTAAGGTGTAATTAATCCCGACTAGTCTTACCATTTTGGATTTGAAGAAAGATTTGATAAAAGCAGTGGGAGCCATCCTGATTAAATAAGATAATAACCAATCTAATCTTGCAAGAGCATTCGCTAAAGTGTTTTTCTTCTCTCTCTCTCCAGGTAGCGACCATGTCAGGCCTTAATCAAGATAATAATATGGATGTATTGACTGAACCCGCTTGTTATGCCGAGCAGGAGAACGTTGGTTCCGTTTTTTCTTATAATTGTTATAAGACTGAGCAGGAAATATGGGAATATCCGGATTCTCACGCCGCCCAAACGAAGAATAAGCATGTTGATGCATCTTCTTCGTGCGTGTTTGTTATCGAGAACTGTTTCTCAGTTCACTCTATGTCCTGGGTATTAGATACCGGATCAAGATCCCGCATATATAATGTGTTACATGGGCTACGGAAAGGTAGGGAACTGGGAATGAATGATCGTTCCATAAGAGCAGGGAATGGTGCAAATGTTGCAACCAAATCAGTTGGCGAATATCACCTTGTATTACCAAATGGTAATATATTGATTCCGAACGAATGCTATTACATTCCGACCCTGATATGTAGTCTTATATCGGTTTCTTTATTAAGTAAAGAAGGATATAATTTTGTAGCATAGGATAATGTTATGAACATCTTCCTGAATCAAAAGTTGATTGGATCAGGCTCGTTAAATAATGGCATATACGTTCTAAATCAAACTACAGTTCTTAATGTACAAAACACACACAAGAGAAAGAGTTCAGAAATGAACGAATCCTTCTTGTGGCATTGTAGACTAGGTCATATCAATGCGACACGACTAGCTAAGTTATATAAGGATGGATATTTAAATCCATTCGAATTATCATCTTATGAAACTT
This sequence comes from Agapanthus africanus, assembly GCA_030015575.1. Classification (NCBI taxonomy): domain Eukaryota; kingdom Viridiplantae; phylum Streptophyta; class Magnoliopsida; order Asparagales; family Amaryllidaceae; genus Agapanthus; species Agapanthus africanus. The sequence goes on along the minus strand of JASDDO010000004.1, from coordinate 433,103,927 downwards.
GTCATTCATGTCTCAAAAGCAAAATGACCAAAATTCCGTTTAGTGGACACGGAAAAAGAGTTACGGAACTCTTAGGACTGATACATGGTGTTATATGCGGTCCCATGTCTACACATGCCAGGAATGGTTCCTCGTACTTCATTACATTCACCGACGATCTCTCAAGATACGGACACGTGTTCCTGTTGAAACACAAGTCTGAAGTTTTTAAGAAATTCAAAGAATATAAGCACGAAGTCGAGAACCAAATGGGTAAAAGTATTAAGATCCTTCGATCTAATCGAGGAGGAGAATACTTGAGCAATGAGTTCCTGGACTATCTAAAAGAGAATGAGATTTTCTCTCAGCTTACTCCTCCGTATACACCACAACACAACGGTGTATCGGAACGTAGGAATCGTACCCTATTAGATTTGGTGCGCTCTATGATGAGCACTGCAGAGCTACCTATTTCCTTTTGGAGTTATGCGCTTGAGACAGTTGCATACCTATTGAATCAAGTTCCGTCTAAATCTGTACCTACCACACCATATGAGATATGGAGTGGAAAGAGACCATGTCTTAAACGTGTTAAGATATGGGGTTGTCCGGCCTATGTCAAAAGGCAAAATCTGGACAAACTCGAGGCGCGGTCAGTTCTTTGTAAGTTTGTGGGATATCCTAAACATTCACATAGATATCTTTTCTATCACAGAGAGGAACAAAAGGTGTTTATTTCTCGACATGCCACCATTTTAGAAAAGGAATTTCTTGCAAAAGAAATTAGTGGCAATGAGGTAGAGCTGGAAGAAGTTCCAGCAGTACAAACTATAACTGAAGATTTAGTCGAACCAGAGGATTCGATAGTCCCCAACGAACCTCAGCCTCTCCGCCGATCTAGTAGGGTTTCTCATCCACCTGAGAGATACTACGGTTTTCTCATTGATGGTGGGAGCGAGGATTGCATCATGAAAGATGATGACCCGACTAGCTTCGAGCAGGCCATCACGAGTGGGGACTCTGTGAAATGGCTGGATGCAATACGATCTGAGATGGAATCCATGTACACCAACAAAGTATGGACTTTGGAAATTGCTCCTGAAGGGGTAAAACCCATTGGGAGCAAATGGATCTTTAAGAAGAAACTTGGTGCATATGGAAAAGTTGAGACTTTCAAAACTAGACTTGTTGCAAAAGATTTTCGTCAACGACCAGGTGTGGATTATGATGAAACCTTTTCTCCAGTGGCTATACTTAAGTCCATCCGGATCTTACTTGCCATTGCTGTATACCATGACTACGAAATCCGGCAAATGGATGTTAAGACCGCCTTTCTAAATGGTGATTTGGAAGAGTGCGTGTACATAACTCAGCCAGAGGGCTGTTAGTTGTATGTATGCCCTAGAGGCCAGTATTGTACAGATGATGTATATTATATTGGATGCTTGGACATATATAGAGATGACTTTCTTGCTCGATATGATAGTATGCTATCTGGTTACTCTTTATCTTAACATGTACACCTGTCTCTTTAAACTGTCTTATAGTTACATGTTGGTAAAGCCCTTAGGATGTGTACTTGACTACCTGGACTATGATGCAGATCATACTAGTGGGGACATGGTAGTCCATAAGTACATCCTTCAAGGTCCCTAGTCGTGGGTGTATCGAGACGGGGCATCGATATACCAGAGTAGACTAGCGTATACGCTTCTCGACCCATAAGATGGGCGATGGATGATCCCACATCCATTGGTGTTTGACATCAGAGATGGTATACGGGTGCTCAGTGGAGAATGGGTACACTGGACGGACTCGCCGAGAACTCCCAGATGGTATTATACCTCACGTCAGACGGCAGTTCTCAGGTGACACTTGTGCAGGTTAGTCTGTAGACCCGAGATCGTCATAGAGTCTTGTGTGATTCCCACTGTGCTTTGATCTCCACCTTACCACGTCCATGAGGGCGTGCAAAACGGTGGTCTTTGGGTACAGTCCCGAGTCATATGGAGGCAATGAGCGATAGGAGGGGTTTCGTCTCTCCCGGTATTGGGGGTTGATATTGCGCTGTGCTCGATTGGCCGTAACAGGGAAGTCCCTGGCCAGGGCTGATCAGAGATTTGCTGGTAAGTGTTACCAGTAGTTTCTCGACCCATTATGAGCCTCATATCGGCACGACTTATCGGTTATTGGGGTCTGACGTTTACCACCCCTAGACTTGATATGCGACATATCAGACGAACAGACCGGACTGTACGGTAAGTGTTACTGGTTGGATTCACAAGAGTGTGAGCGGGCTAGCTCGTCGATCTTCTGATCGCTCAATACTCGGGTGGCCGTTACGTTTAGCAGACCGCTTGCGGATTGTGGGTGATTGATATGATCATCATCTGCTGCCGGCGTATTGACGAGTCTTTAGAGTCCTACACAGAGGTTTCCTGGCTCAAGCGAAACGAAATAGGGGCGCATATGAGATATGTGCGGGACCGAGGATGATGCGTGTATGTGATACCGTGTTTCATTCTCGCGATGAATGTATCGATTGGTTATATTCGATATAACCTAGATATCGAATCAAGGATTGATTCGATAAGCCGATACATAGGATACTAGTCGGTTATATGCGATATGACCGGATCGTTAAATCAAGTGTTGATTTAATGATTTAATGTATAATTATATATTTGATATATTACTTTGCATTAACTAGTATTGGTTCACTTTAAATGGTTTTTCTCACTTGATGTGCAAGTTGTATATGTGATATATTTTTGTGCACATGTTTGTATCATGTTTGATGATACTTGCTCATTTGGTTAAGTGTAAAGAATTAAACCTTGGTTAAGTAAATGGTTAGGGTTTTTATTTATTCATTTATCTTTTTAATTAAAAAGAAATTGTAAAAGAAAAACAAAATGGTTGCTTTTATTCTTGAAGAAGCTTGTTGAAGCTTCATGAAGCTTGTTGAAGCTTCATGAAGCTTTGACCAAAGTGACCATTTTGTCTTCATGCTTAACCTTAACCATTCATCTAACCTTAGTCAATTCTCTACACCTAACCATGGTTCATATTATGATAAGTATTCATTTCTTTTGCATTTTAAATGATAATACTTATCATTCTATCTTCTTCTTCCTCATCATCTTCAAGAAGAAAGCTTGATTCCTTTAATGGCATCTTGAGTATAAGAGTGAGAAATCCAATTCTAAAGTGAACCCACCTCCTATTTCTTCACCCTCTACCTCTTGCCAAGTAGTATAGGGTGTTTTCTTCACAAGTTTCACAACTTGATGGAGTTGGAGCTTGAACTTGTGATGCCTCGACGCAGATCATCTTCGGCACGAAGCCGACGACCTAGCCCGCCCATTTCTCCGATCAAGCCGACGATTGAGTCCGGGATTCGAGATGGACAGCGAGAGGATGCCTACGTGGAGCTAAGGAAGTGGAGAACCGGATCTACAAAGGTTGTAGCCTTTCTCTTTTAGTTAAATAGTTAACTAGTTTCATATTTCGCCTAAACTTCTAGTCAACGATCCGTATTAGGGTTTCTCGGCACATGTAAAATTTGAAATTGGCATGGTTGATGCCTTATGAGACCTCATTAGCGTGCCTAGGAACCCTACAAGGGCTTCGTAGACAGTGGGAGCAGCGGAAATGTGTGCAAGCTGCTTAAATCCATTTATGGGTTAAAGCAAGCATCGCGGAGTTGGAACATATGTTTTGATGCTGTAGTCAAAGAGTTTGACTTCATCTAAAACGCAGATGAACATTGTATATACAAGAAGGTGGCAGAGAGTAAGGTTGTCTTCCTCGTATTGTACGTGGATGACATACTCTTAATAGGAAATGATGTTCCTATGCTGCACTCGGTCAAGCTCTTCTTATCACAAAGATTCTCAATGAAAGATCTAGATGACGCCTCCTGCATTTTGGGGATTAAGATCTATAGAGATAGATCTAAAAGGATATTGGGATTGTCCCAATCCAGGTACATTGACACTATACTAAAGAGGTTTAGTATGGAAGAATCCAAGCGTGGGAATTTACCCACGATCTCTGGACTCACTCTCTCCAAAAAGATGTCTCCCAGACTGATTTGGAGAGAGCTTGCATGCAAGGGATATCCTATGCTTCGGCAGTAGGCTCTATCATGTACGCGATGCTATGTACCAGACCCGATGTAGCATACTCGCTAAGTGTAGTGAGTAGGTATCAAGCAGATTCAGGAGAAAGTCACTGGATAGCTGTGAAGAACATTCTTAAGTACTTGAGAAGGACTACATAGATGTTCTTGGTGTATGGTAACGGAGAACTCCAGGTGGAGTCCATTACCGATTCAAGCTTCCAAAGTGATAAGGACGACTCTAAGTCGCACTCGGAATTTGTCTTTACCCTCAATAGAGGGGCGGTTTGTTGGAAGAGTTCCAAACAGGAAACCGTGGCAGACTCGACGATGGAGGTTGAATACATCGCCGCCAACGATGCTGCCGAAGAGGCCGTCTGGATGAAGAAGTTCATAACTAAACTTGGAGTGGTTCCGTCCATTGAGCATCCAATACCTTTGTATTGTGATAACAATAGAGCTGTGGCTTTGGCCAAGGAACCCAGATCCCATCAGAGATCCAGGCATATTCTGAGGCGGTATCACCTGATCTGGAAGATAGTTGATCGCCGGGAGATCGAGGTCAGGAGAGCTGACTCGAAGGACAACACCGCGGATTCACTCACGAAGGCTATACCCCAGATAAAATTTAAGAGACTCTTCGTGATGTTGGGTATGAGATACTGCAACAGCTGACCTTGGTGCAAGTGGGAGATTGTTAGTTATATATATGCCCTAGAGGCCATTGTTGTGCATATGATGTATATTATAGTGGATGCTTAGATATATATAGAGAGGACTTTCTTGCTCGATATGATAGTATGCTATCTGGTTGCTCTTTGTCTTAACATGTTGACTTGTATTGTGTTACTGTCTTGCTCTCACATGTTGATAAAGCCCTTAGGATGTGTACTTGACTACTAGGACTATGATGGAGATCATACTAGTGGGGCCAGGGCAGTCCAAAAGTACATCCTATAATTGTTTCTAGTCGAGGGTGTATCGAGACAGGACATCGATACTCCAGAGTAGACTAGCGTATACGCTTCTTGACCTATATGATGGACGATGGATGATCCCGCATCCAATGGTGTTTGACATCAAAGATGGTATACGGGTGCTCAGTGGAGACTGGGTACACTGAACGGTCTCGCCGAGAACTCCTAACTGGTACTATACCTATCGTCAGATAGCAGTTCTCCGGTGACAGTGGTACATGTCAGTCTGTAGACCCGAGATCGTCATAGAGTCTTTTGTGATTCCCACTGTGCTTTGATTTCCACCTTACCACGTTCATGAGAACGTGCAAAACAGTGGCTTTTGGGTACAGTCCCGAATCACATGGAGGCAATGAGCGATAGGAGGGGTTTCGTCTCTCTCAGTATTGGGGGTTGATATTGCCCTGTGTTCGGCTATAACTGGAAGTCCCTGGCCAGGGCTGATATGGAGATCTACTGGTAAGTGTTATCAGTAGTTTCTCGACCCGTTATAAGCCTCGCATCGACATGACTTATCGGTTGCCGGGGTCTAACGTTCACCATCCCTAAACTGGATATGCGACATATCAGATGAAGAGACCGGACTGTACGGTAGTGTTACTGATTGGATTCGCAGGGGTATGTACATGCTTGCTTGTTGATTTTCTGATCGCTCAATACCCGGGTGGCCGTTACGTTTAGCTGACCGCTTGCGGCCTGTAGGTGTTTGATATGATCATCATCTACTGCCGGCGTATTGATGAGTCTTTAGAGTTCTACAAAGAGGTTTCCTGGCTCAGGCGAAACGGAGTAGGAGCACATATGTGATATGTGCGGGCCCGAGATTGATACGTGTATGAGATACTGTATTCTATTCTCACGATATGTGATATCAGCCGGTTATATATGATATAACCGGGTCATCGGATCAATTGTTGATTCGATGAAATGATACATATTATATTAGTCGGTTATATGTAATATAGCCGTATTATTAAATCTAGTATTGATTTAATAATTTAATGTATAATTATATATGCGATATAGTACATTACATTAACTAATATAAGCTCACTTATGCAATTCTTTTTCTCATTTAGGATGCATTGATATATATGTGATATATGTTAAATGTATTCTTTTCTTTTGTTACAAAATTATATATGTGTGATATGTATAATTGTAACATGCCAGGTTACACATGCAACATGGATGTGAGAGACTTATACCATACTAGGGTAAAGATTAGGATTTATGTTTTATTTTAGATAAATCAAAATTGTGGATTTATGCTAAGATATTTTTCTTAGCTGACTTGGTCCACTCTTTTGTCAAGTCTAAGATATTTATCAACCTAACCCTAACCCCAGCTCATGGTTTATTCTATACATGAGTTAGCCATGATATTTACTAACTCACCATGGTTGCATTTCTAACCTAAACTCATTATTCATTTCTTTCATCGCTTCATCTTCTTCATCCTCACAAAAGCTTACTAGATTTTTTCATGTGATGAAATTAAGCGAAAAAAAAGAAAACTAAAGAGAGCAAAATTCTTATTTCATCATTCTCCTCTATACTGGCCATATAGATTAGTATGTTAAGTTCACTAATCCGTAATTAGTGAAGAAATAGTTTGGGTTTGTGTCTCCTCAAAGTAGATCATCTTGGATTGTGAACACTTCAAGTAAGTATGGATCATTCACCTCATGGAGCCTCTCTAGAGTCCGGGAGCTTGATGATCGCAGCGAAGGGACCACAACTTGGAGCTTATGAAGCGAAGGAACAGACTACAAAGGTTGTAATCCCTATCACTTAGAAGTAAAGTTGTTTACTTGTTGCTTCATACCCTAATTCTCTAGTAAAGATCCTTGTTAAGGTTGTTTGGCACTTGAAATTTTTTAATATGGCATGTTTGATGCCTTGTACAATCTTGTTCTAGTGCCTAAGAACCTTATAATAACATGGCAGGCTTATGTCGTTCCGTGGCTTTCTTAAGAACATATTCCTAGCAAGAACAGATGTTGGAAAAAGGGAGAAAAAACAAAGAGCGCAAAAAAGACTAAAAGCGATATGATAAGCAAGATCTTGGCGCTAAACCTGGAAAGACAGAGAGGTTACACAGCACACCGATCGAAGAGGATTCATATTCGGTCGTATGATGGATTAATCATGGAGGCTGTATAAAGCTGATGTCTGAGGTTTATATGACAGAACAGTTTGCACATTTTTTCTACACCGAGCATTAGGCTGTTCGCCCAACAAATTCTTTTAAGCAAGAAGGATGAATATTTTCTCTTCGTCCGTTGTAAAACCAAGGTTTGAACATTTTTAAGAGTGAACAGCGGCATGATATTCGACAATACAAAAACGTTAAATGGGCCGTCAGATCCTAAATTTTTTTTATCTCAGTTGGTCCGTAGAAATTAAAGGCTGTTTTTTCAACCAAAACGAAGGCAAAATGCCTGGAGCAATTCATTAAAAGAAGAATTTAAGCAAACCAATGTCCTGGACTGCTAAGAAAAGTTTGCTGTTGTCTGCGTTCAGAAAATCACCCCTGCCGCAACTCCGCCCTCACAACGCCCCCAAGCTGTTTGTGGAAAAGCCTGAGGAGAGAAACCCTCGACAAACCCTAGCCCTCAATGCAAGCAATGCCATGGCTCACGCGAGCAGCAGCAGACCCAACGCTAAGATGGGCGGCGCGCTGCGACCACCTCGGCGGCGTCCCCCGCAAGCTCGTGATCGGCGCCGTCGGCGCCTTCGCGAAGGTCGTCACCGTCTTCCTCAACTCCACTCACGTCCACAACCCCGAAACCCTAATGCGCCTCGTTCGCTCCCGCCCTCAGGGCCAGCCCCTCATCACCGTCAGCAACCATATGTCCACGTAAGTTGCTCTTGATCTCAGCGCATTAGCTGTTTGAATCGATCTTTGATGGATTTATCGGTTTTTAATCCTTTTGTAAGCAAATAGGGTTTTATTGCTAGTAACAAATCAGGTCCTATTGCTGCGAATTTATTGGTTTGCTTACGAATAATGCATTAAAAATTCCAGCTTCAGCTGCCGTCGTGTCATGAATCGCTGAAAGAAAGGCAAACCAAGCAAATTACATGCGTAATGCACGATGACTGGCTATGTTTTCGATAAGCTAGTCAATTTAGAGATCCAAATATGTCCTTTTGTTATAGTTTTGGGGGTGAATGAAAAGACAACTGAGATTCTTCAAAGTGTTGAGAAAACAAAAGTTGATTTTGCTTCTAGGAATCTATGACAAATAGACCCTGCATTTCTAGATACGAGGCATGCGATAGCTTTGTATCCGGGCGAGTTGTATATCCTAGATTTTTAACATCTTGTATCGATTATTATATCGGTATGAATTACTGCTGAGGCTATTAAACATTTGAAAAGAAAATTGTTGCTCAAGTATTGCATCATGGAACAGGATAGATGATCCGTTTATTTGGGGTTTCAAGGGATTTCCTACCGGCGATGCAAAGCTACAAAGATGGGTGTTAGCGGCAGAGGACATATGCTTCAAAAATATCGTTTTGTCATACCTATTTCGTCTAGGTAATGCTTCTCCAACATGTTACAGTTTACCTTTTACTTCTTCTTATGTATTTAAGGGATATGATTGTTTATACATGTATAGTTATTAGTTAATGTATATTCTATATTTCATGTATCTATCAATGTGTATGAGCTATGATCATGCTTTAAGGCTGACATAAAATGGTTGTTATCAAATAATATTTAAGCGAACGTGTAAACTTATATCATCCGAAAACAGATTTAATTTGTTTAAAAGTGTACAAGCTTTGCAGATTATAGCATTCGGTATCTAGTTTTGTGCAGCGTTATGTTATCTTGTTACAAAAATCTCATGAAATCTTTACTTTAGGTATTCTTGTGGTCAGAATTTTGTTTACTAAGAGATTAAAAGTGCACAGGAAAATGCATACCAATTACAAGGGGTGGTGGAATTTATCAGGAACACATGAATGAAGCTCTTGATGTCTTAAAACGTGGAGGCTGGGTAATGCCTTTTGCTGCTTTGTAATGTTTGGGGACTTACGTCTGATGCTTATTTCTATCTGTCATTTGATTCAATTACATTATAAGTTTTAGGCGTTGTGAACTTATTTATCATATCCATTATTTCCTTCCAATGTGCAGTTGCATACTTTTCCAGAAGGGAAAGTTTCACAAGTGAATGCACCGATCAGACGGCTTAAGTGGGGAACCGCCAGTCTTATTGCTCGTGCTCCTGTAACTCCAATTGTCCTACCAATTGTGCATAGTGGGTTTGAAAAGGTCTGTAAATATGCTTCCTTTATTTGGTTCTTTTGTTCTAGATTAAGTGATGTGTTACCTGAAATTTGACCATCTGCATGTCATGTGCAAGCACAAGCATGATTGGGTTATGCCAAATGCATGATTTTGCTTGATTAATTATTTCGTTAAGTCATTTCATTTACGATTGTTTCCGTACAGACACACACACACACACACACACAGAGAGAGAGAGAGAGAGAGAGAGAGAGAGAGAGAGAGAGAGAGAGTTCCCAATATCCGGTGTCTTTAGATTTGGTTACCTGGCAAAATGTAGCCTTCCACTCTTTTTATACATGTTTTTGAAGCAATTATTGTAGAAATCATGCCTGTCTGTATTTATGAGACAGAGAGAGAGAGAGAGAGAGAGAGAGAGTTCCCAATATCTGGTGTCTTTAGATTTGGTTACCTGGCAAAATGTAGCCTTCCACTCTTTTTATACATGTTTTTGAAGCAATTATTGTAGAAATCATGCCTGTCTGTATTTATGATACGTAAATCATAGAAATTTGAAATTGAGATTTTTCATTTTATTATAAATTTAGATGGGGGGAAAATCTAGGCTGAAGAAGGAGAATGGCAGTTAGGTAAACATTGAAATTTTAAATTATAAGATAGGTATAGATTTTCAATTCATGTTTTTAGTAGTTTTGGGATCCCCCCCCACACCCCCCCACACCCACACACACACACACCATCCAAGCTTTTGAACAATCCCCTCTTCTTCTTCCCCCAAAACACAAAAAAATAAAGAAAGAAAAAACAGAAAAAAGAAAGAAAAAGAAAAACAAAACATAAATGTTAGTCATAATTATGAAATACCGTGTGGCCTGTAAATATAAATGTCATGATCTAGGATGCAAAGTTATTTTCTTTTTAAAAGAATACCATGTCCGTGAACTTTATACTGACAGCATATCGCCCAATTAGTTTTTTGTCGGACAACATTTTTGTCGCTTTTATGTTCATAATACTCTTTCCCCTAATGCATTTTAATCTTTTCTTCATGGCCATAACATTCCTTAACTCACTATTCTACCCTTGCAAACCTGCAGGTGATGCCAGAGAGTTCGTTTTTCGGCAGAAGGCCACCATTTCCACTATGCAACAAGGATATCAAAATCATCATCGGCGAACCAATTCAATTCGATCTCCAAACCTTGAAGCAGAAAGCAATGACCGTGTCTCAAGAAACATCTTTTCCCAGTCTTAAATGGCCCAACTCTTCCCCCGATGGACTCAACGAGGCGCAACAAAGATGGCTCTACACCAAAATCTCAGATGCGATTTGGACTTCCATGGAGAGATTGCGATGCTTCGGTTTGACCCTAAAGAAAGTGAAGGTATAGTAACTTAATTCCATACTTCATGAAATCATTTTTGGGAATGTCAACCCTTTTATTCATATCAGTTTATAGAGCAGAACTTTAAGAGTACCAAGAGCCAAATGAAGGGCCCCTCTTTTTCCTTTTATTTTTTATATGTGTACCATTTAATTTTGAGTAAATTTTGTTTCCTTAATAAAGCTTGTGACATCTCGAATAGTCTTATTCTAATATGGATCCACTATCGAAAAGAATATGCCAGTGCCAGAGCCTATCGAATATAAATTTGGGACGAAGTCCTGTTCTTTTGACCAAAAACATGTTCATGTTCTTTCATATTTTATACAATCTTGAAACATAAGCCAAAATTATTTTATTGTTGTGTTAGAATTCAACCTTGGATTAGGATTAAATCAAAAGTTATATTTGCAAGCAAGTAATACTTCAATTGTGATATAGATCCAATATACTGAGAATTTGGACACCTGATGCCGGAACGGTCATTTGGCAACAGTGGAGAGCCCCTGCGTGACTGTGTTGTGTTCTTCTTCATCTTCACATCCCTTTCAATGTCATCCTCTATTCATTTTCTTTTCTTTTTAAAACAATATTTGTACCAATTCCTAGAGTTAGAATTTGAACAACCGTGTGCATCATTAAACAATTATATGTATATCACTCTGGGCCCATAATGCATCCTTCCTTGTCCCCATTCACATATATACCATAATCAGTAAAGTCCAAACAATTCACAATATTTGGACTACGCGGTTTTCACGTCGGTATTACCCTTATCTCTGCATCTTAATTATTCAATTCACCACAGAAATTAATAACATTAAAATCCCAAGTCCAACACGCCATCGATTTTATACACCGAGCTTGTATCATCAACAAGTTCATATTTGCATCTTCTCCCTTTTAAATATATATGTTTAGTTAGCCCTCTAAACTTCACTTTTGAAATCTCTTGGAATTTTCCCTCAACCGCCATTTAATTTAACCTATAAATACCCTTCATTGCATTCCTATCTCTTGGAACAAAAAAAATCTTCATCTTTCATTCATGGCCATTGCTTCTACTACTACTAGTTCTTCATTCATGAGCATGGTACACTCTGCGTCATCGTCGATGAAGACATGGAACAAGAAGGAGAATCCTACTCATGTCTTTTACGCGGCCGCCGCGGCGGCCGGAACTATGTATAGCTCCAGATCCAAAGGGTTTGATCGTGTGTTCCACTTCTTCGATGAGAACGGAGATGGGAAGATTTCGCCTAGTGAGCTCTGGGAATGCATGAAAGTCTCCGGGGAAGAGATATCTTTAGAAGAGGCTGAGACGGTCGTGCAATCTGCCGATTCGTATGGGGACGGTCTGCTAGGGTTTGATGATTTCGTGGCCTTGGTTGATGACTGAGGGGACGAAGACAAGGAAAGGAGCTTGAGAGAGGCGTTCGAAGCATATGTGATGAAAGGGGAGGACTGCATTACGGCAAGGAGCCTTAGAAGGCGCTTCGTCGGTTGGGGGATTTGAGGAGCATCAAGGAGTGTAAGACGATGATCGGCAAGTTTGATGCTAATGGAGACGGAGTGCTTAGCTTCGAGGAGTTTGAGAAGATGATGAATTAGAAGTAGATTTTCGTCGGAAATGTTGTATTTTTCTTAATGTAGATACTTTATTATTCGGATTTGTTGATAGATTCTTTTGTTGACAACATAAATAATTGGAAAGCCTTCTTTTTCCTTTCCATTTTTAGAAATGCATCCATTTTTATAAATGCATAGGATTTCCTATGCCTTTATAATAAACATATAAATATATTGTAACTTTGTAATTAATTGCTTGATTTGGTTGCTTTTTGTATTTCTTGGGGGGGGGGGGGGCGGGGGCGCGAATATCAAAGTCTGTTTATTTAGTTTACAAAACTGAAAGATGATTCTGCATTGGCTTTATCAGTCAGCCCTAATTTAATATGTTTATGTTGAAATTCAAACGGCTTTAGTTCTGGTTTTCCATTGAGCAAGGTGTCCGTGAAAGAAAAATATATAGTTTATATTGATATATGCGGTTGAGGTATTGCCTGCAAGTAAGTAGCTTCGGACTAGGCATCCAAGCTTTTTGTTTCATGTAAAAAAAAACCACAAAAGAAAAAGACAAAGGAAGCGTGGGAGAAGCGTGGAATTAAAAAAGAAGAAGAAGACAAGCCGCTGGCTTCAAGACTTTGTCTAACCCTTTCGGAGCTCAATATATGATCAATCAAATCAATTATTATCCTTAAAAAAAAAAATTAATCTAAGATGTAAAACACAAGTTACCCATTTTCTTTTTCTACTTAACCATACGATTATCCACAAGCAAGCTGCGCTTCCTTTTCGAAAAATTTGACCGTTACTTGGTGACCCGGCGTCCTGTAAGTCACTCCTCTCTATTTCTAATATTTTCCCGCCATCGTCTCCCTTTTCCTTTTCCTTTCAAGCTTTTCTTCTTTCTCCCACTAGAGAATTCTTATTTTCTAGTCATGCAGATGATGTGTGT